>CM029645.1:15093196-17653507 GCA_017311315.1 Dendrocalamus latiflorus | reverse complement strand
GTCACCACTTATTTCTTAATACAATTACCAGTTCAATGAAACATGATTTCCCATAGAACAAAAGATTTACATATCAGGACTAAGCATTTTACTACCGTCTAATATTACCAAAGGATTATGAAATTCTCATTATTGAGACAAAGGTAACACTAGGGTTTCAAGGGTACATGGCATTCAAGTTCAATGGAGGGCATAACAAGGTTGGAATAACTAATGTCTTAATACCAGATTTAGAGTTATAATTAAATAGCGATGCGCCTAAATTTAAAATAATTAAAATATGTCACAAACATAGGTTCAAAATGATCAAAGGAGACTTGCCTTCTTGCACGCTTTCTGGGTCTTCTTGCTGCGGGGTGGAGAGATCTTCGACAACGGTGGAATCTACACGCGAAAAAGACGAAGCAAACAAAGCAAATAAATACAAACAAAAATTCAAATAACACCAAAACTTCAAATAGAGGCCATACTTGGATAGATTATAATTTTAGAAAAATTTAGAAATTTGAACGGCTTAATTTGGAGTTAAAATGAACAAGTTATGCTTATTTGAAATTCTCAGATTGAATAAATCCAGAAATTATTAAATTCTGACAGGTGGGACCCACTGGCAGCATTTATTTTTTTAATCTTTTATTTTATTGCTTTACTCTGAGTCTATGACAGGTGGACCCACATGACATTGAGCCCACTGCGTTGGTCTCTAACATGTGGGACCCCTCTGTCAGTGACCATACACTCTGTTGGTCATTGACAAGTGGGACCCATCAGGTTCTGGGCCCATATGTCAGTGGCCAGCGCAGACGGGTGGGGCCCAGGCGCCAGCCAGTCCACAGACTGACAGCAGCTGACAAGTGGGGCCCATCTGTCAACGCGGAAAAAATAAGGGAAAGGCTCAACCTCAACGTGAGGAGCCGGGGCTCGAACGTGCGCCGAGGGAGCCAAGGGGAAAGGAGTAACGGTGCTAGCTAGTCGGTCGCTCAGGCGTTGCCTACCCCTACAGGGTAAGTTTACCCATTGAGGTACCTGCTGGAGGGGACCGGGCAGAGGCGGGCGAAGGCGAGGGGTGGCCGGAGGGGTTCGGGGGAGGTCCAAAACGCGATCCCGGTGCGAAGGCGGTGCGGAAGATGGGATCGGTGGGGTCCGGTGACGAGAGGAGACAGTTGGCGACGAGGAGGCGGCGGATACGACTCGGGTGCTCCGGTGCGACGGTGTTCCGGCAGTGAGAAGGCTCGGCCGAGGTGGCGGCGGCGGGCTCTGGGGAGGACCGGGTCGACGGCGATTGCTCGCCGGGGCGCACACGGGGAGCTCTTGGTGCGGGGCACTCGGGGCTCGGGGAGAGAGGGAAAGAGCGGTGGAAGGTGGTGCGGAGAGAGGCGGAGCCGATGGGGGCTTTTATAGGGTGGAGGGGGGAAGCACGGGCGCGCAATCCATCGCCGGAGATGGCGGCCGGAAAATGGAAGGGGAGAGGAAGAAAGGAAAGAGGGGGTGCGCGAAGGGAAAGAGAGGCGCAGGATTGGGAATTCGATCACGGCGGTGCCCTGGGGTTTCCAAAACCAGAGGGAGCCGGGGAAGGAAAGGCGGGATCAGTGGGGACTCGGTCGCCGGCGCAAGAAAGGAAAGAAAGGGGGAGAAGAAGGAAGGTGGCGCGGGGTAGACGACGGGTCTGACAGGCGGGACCCGTGCGCAGTGAGAAAGAGAGGAGGGAGTGAGCGGGCGGCGCGGATCGCAGCCACGTGGCTCAGAGGGAGGATCGGGCGGCGGTTGCGGTTAAGGGGGAGGGGACGGTCGGATGGGCGAGCGGAATGGCGTGGCGCGCATCGGGCTTGCCACGTGCCGGCCCGAGGGGAGGGGAAGGCGGGGCTGGCTGACGGGCCGGGCCCGCTTGGCGGAGGGTGAGGGGAAAGCGGCCGGGATTAAACCGGGCAGCGACGTGGGCGGATCTGGGCCGTCCACGCGTCGGCTGGAGGGAGGGTTTTGGATTTTTAATTTTAGAATTTGATTTTTATTTTCAGAAAAGTCTAGGAAATTATTTAAGCCTTAGAAAAATATGAAAATACCTCCAAAAATTTCAAAAAAATTCACAGAAGCTTCTGGAGATATTTTGGACATAATAAAATTATTTCCAAATAATGTTGGTATTTAATTTTTTTTATATTTTAACATACTTTTTAAATTTTTAAAAATAGGTTTTAAATTCTAGAAAATCCAGAAAACCAAACAAAAGACAAATAAAATCCAAATACTCTAAAATAATTTACTTGAAATTAAATTTTTCCAGAAAGCAAATTTTGGGATGTTACAAACCTACCCCCCTAGAAAGAATCTCGACCCCGAGATTCGAACGGACTGGGAAAAAGACTAGGGAACTCTGCTCTCAGATCTTGTTCACGCTCCCAAGTCGCTTCTGACTCAGAATGGTTGCTCCACTGCACTTTACAGAATTTGATGACCTTGTTTCGCGTACGACGCTCTGCTTCATCCAATATCTTGACTGGATACTCTGGATAAGTTAAGTCCTCTTTCAAATTCACTTCATCTAGGGGCATATGTTCTTTCAAATTCACTTCATCCAATATCTTGACTGGGACACATGGAAGACGTCGTGCACCTTTGACAACTGAGGTGGAAGCTTCAACTGATAAGCAACTTCTCCCCTTTTTGCCGTCACAGGAAATGGTCCAATGAATCTAGGAGCAAGCTTTCCACTAACTCCAAAACGTCTCATTCCCTTGAGAGGCGAAACTTTCAGATAAACATGATCTCTAGGTACAAACTCTAATGTTCTTCGACGATTGTCCGCATAGCTTTTCTGTCTGGTTTGAGCTATTTTTAATCTGTCCTGGATCAGGCGAACTTGTTCCTCTGCCTGTTTCAACACATCTGGTCCAAACACTTGTCCTTCTCCTGTTTCTTTCCAATACAACGGTGTCCTGCATTTTCTGCCATACAAAGCTTCAAACGGAGACATTTGTAAGCTGGATTGATAACTATTGTTATAGGAAAACTCTGCATAGGGCAAGCTTTGATCCCAATTAGTCTTGTTCGGTAGGACACAGGCTCTCAACATGTCTTCCAAAATTTGATTTACTCTTTCTGTTTGACCATCCGTTTGCGAATGATATGCTGTGCTGAAATTTAAGTTTGTGCCCAAAAGTCCATGTAGCTTCTGCCAAAATCTTGAGGTGAATTGAGATCCTCGATCTGACACAATCTTCTTTGGAACTCCATGCAAACACACGACTCTTGACATATACAATTCTGGGAGTCTATCCCCGAATACATTGTCTTTACTGGAATGAAATGTGCGACTTTTGTCAGACGATCCACAATAACCTAAATTGAATCGTGCCCTGATTTTATTCTTGGCAATCCTGTTATAAAATCCATACCAATCTCTTCCCATTTCCACTCAGGTATCTGTAAAGGTTGCAAAAGTCCGGCAGGTCTCTGGTGTTCAGCTTTAATCCGTTGGCACACATCACACAAAGCTACATACTCTGCAATCTCTCTTTTCATACTTGACCACCAATACCTTTCTTTGAGATCTTGGTACATCTTTGTACTTCCAGGGTGAATTGAATATCTAGATTCATGAGCTTCCTTCAGAATTAACTCCTTTATTTCTCTCTTTTCAGGTACAATGATTCTTTTCCCAAACCAAATGATACCTTCTTCATCTTCTGAAAATCCTGGTGCTTTTCCTTTCTTCATGTTTTCCTTAATTTCCTTGACATACTTATCCTCTTTTTGAGCTGTCTTGATCTGGTCCTCTAGAGTTGGCTGAACCTCCAAAGTAGCCTGTAATCCTTCCTCTACTACTTCCAAATTGAGCCGCTGGAATTCTTCTTGAAGTGCAGGCATACTGTCTTTAATCAACAGTTTGTTACAATAACTCTTTCTGCTCAAAGCATCGGCTACTACATTGCCCTTTCTTGGATGATAATGTATTCCAACATCAAAATCCTTTATTAACTCAAGCCATCTCCTTTGCCTCATATAGAGATCGGGTTGGGTAAATATATACTTCAAACTTTTATGATCCGTGTAGATGTCACAGCGGTTACCGATCAAATAATGCCTCCATATTTTTAGAGCATGCACGACGGCAGCAAGCTCTAAGTCATGGGTTGGATAATTCCCCTCATGGGGTCGTAATTGCCTTGAAGCATAGGTGACTACCTTTCCTTCTTGCATCAGAACACAGCCTAACCCTTGCCTTGATGCATCACAGAAGACTTCAAAATCCTTTCTGATATCCGGAAGTGTTAACACTGGTGCAGAAGTTAACCTCTTCTTCAGCCCTTATAAACTATCTTCACACGATTTACTCCATTCAAACTTCTTTTCCTTCTTTAGTAACTGGGTGAGAGGTCTTGCAAGCTTGGAGAAACCTTCAATAAAGCGACGATAATAACCGGCCAATCCCAAAAAGCTTCTGATCTCGGATACTGACTTTGGTTGTGTCCAGTTGAGCACATCATTTACTTTGTCGGGGTCTACGGACACTCCACCTGCAGAAATCACATGACCCAGGAAAGCTACTTTCTTCAACCAGAACTCACACTTGCTAAACTTGGCATACAACCGGTGTTCTCTGAGCTTTTCCAAAACTATTCTCAAATGTTCTGCATGCTCCTCCTCATGTCAGGAGTATATCAAAATGTCATCAATGAACACTACCACAAATTTATCCAAATATTCCACAAACACTTTATTCATCAGATTCGTAAAATATGCGGGTGCATTTGTTAGGCCAAAAGACATCACTGTATACTCATACAATCCATAACGAGTAGCAAATGCTGTCTTTGGTATGTCTTCTGGTCTTATCTTCAATTGATGATAACCTGATCGAAGATCAATCTTGGAGAAGACACATGAACCTTTCAACTGATCAAACAGACCATCTATTCGGGGTAAAGGGTACTTGTTCTTAATTGTCACATCATTCAAGGATCGATAATCCACACACATGCGAAGACTACCATCCTTCTTCTTCACTAGAAGTACTGGTGCTCCCTAGGGCGAAGTACTTGGTCTTACAAAACCTTTCTCTTGCAGTTCCTGAACTTGCCTCTTAACTTCTGCCAAGTCATTTGCAGGCATACGATAAGGTCTCTTGGAGATTGGAGCTGTACTAGGTACTAGGTTGATAACAAACTCAATTTCTCTGTCTGGTGGCATTCCGGGTAAATCTTCAGGAAATACATCTGGATATTCACATGCTATAGGCACCTTTTCGAAAGTTACTTCCTTCAAACTGTTCAACCCACACCTATTCTGAGAAGATGTGTCTGATTTATACCTTACTTGGGTTCCATCCGAGTTGGTAATAGTAACAGCACGATCGGCACAATCTATCTGCCCTTTATACTTGGTTAACCAATCCATACCAAGTATGACATCTAGACTCTTGGAATCTATTATAATAAGATTCGCTAAGAACTTTACTCCATTTATATCTACAGTCGCGCTAGGGCAAACTATATTAGTCCCCATTTCCTTTCCAGGTGATTGGACTAGCATAGGGTTCTTAAGCAAACACGCATCCCACTTATATCTTTCAACAAAATCTTTTGACACAAAAGAATGCGAAGCTCCAGAATCAAATAATGCGGATGCAGGTACTGAGTTGACAAGAAACTTACCCAGAACTACGTCAGGTGCATCCTGAGCTGCCTTCGCGGTGACATGGTTAAGGTGTCCTCTGCTCATTGCCTGCGGAGTCCTTGGAGTTTGTGGTGCCCTACGGCCTTGACCTGCAGTTGGAGCTCGTGCTAGTGTAGTCCCCAAGTTGAAACGAATAGGGGTCACAGCTGGGCGCTTCTGGGGACAGTTGCTGGCATAGTGTCCCATGTTCTTGCAGTTAAAACACTGCACTCCTGCCGCTGAGGTCCTGTTCTGCGATGGTTGGCCACCATTGCCTGCCCGAGGTGCTTGCGGATTTGGGCGGGGTCCTGCAAATGGAGTCCTTGGCACACTTGACTCTGAGGGCTTATTGAACTGGGGTGGATTAGGACGAAATCGAGAATTGTTTGCTCCCTGCTGAGCTTGAAACTTCCTCTTCCTAGTTTCATACAGTTGACGTTGAGCATCTTCTTGTATGAAGGCCTTGTTCACCATATGTTGGAAGGTTGGGTAATCATTAGACACCAGCTGCACCTTGAGGTTGGGATCAAGTCCCTGCATGAATCTCCAAATCTTTGTTGCCTCTTATGCGACATCTTCTGACGCATACCTGGACAGTTGGGTGAACTTGTTCAGGTATTCAGAAACAGTGAGGTTTCCTTGCTGCAGTTGGTAAAATTCCCTTTTTCTTCATTTCCATTATTTTTTTAGGAATATGCGCAGTGCGAAAAGCCTCAACAAATTCATCCCATGTGATGGCTTGCACATTTTGATGGGCGGCGCAGTAATTCTCCCACCAATTAGCAGCAATTCCCTTAAGTTGATGGGCGGCATACAACACCTTTTTATGATCATTACACTGAGCTAAGATCAACTTCTTCTCCACATCCTTGATCTAATCATTGGCCTCCAATGGATCCACTGAACCAGCAAAAGTAGGAGGTCTTGTCCTTATAAATTCTCCCAACTTAGACTGGGGTGCTTGGTTTGGTGCCTGCGGGGCTTGTTGCACCTGGTTCTGAGCAAGGGCTTGGAGTAGCTGCAATTGCATAGCCATCATCTGCTCCAAATTAGGCGCTTGAGCAGGAGGTGGTGGAATGTTGTTGTCTGGCTGGGCATTGGCATCACGGCTGTTGCCAGGGTTGCTCCTTGTGTTCACCATCTGAAGCGGTTTCCGGGGTTAGCAAAAGGTAAGAGGGAACTAGCATAGGTAAGAGATTAGGGGGAATTAACAGCATCCCAACCCAACACACAAGAAATAAGCAAGCAACAACTTAGGAGAAACTTATATTGAAATTAAGATAGTTTTATGAATGGTTGTACCACAAGTGCTCATAGGCTTGGTACAGTCCATCTAGCACACCAAAACATAATAAAGCGTTCTAAGAACGTGGACATTTATTTGGGTACTACCGACTCAACCTACTACTAATCCTCCAAGAAGACGCGCTCCTCAGGGTCCTCCTCTGGATCCTCCTCCGGGTCCTCCTTGCGCTCATTCATGTGGTGCTGCGAACAATCACACGCGGCTGAGGTGCGAGGACGGGAACGGTTACGACTGGAGGCAGTCGACCGGGAACAAGAGCGAGAACGGAAAAGTCTACGTCTCTTGCTGGGTTCGCCGATGTCGATGTCGGGTAGAGGACTCGGACGTCGCACCTTCTTGCATGCTGTGAGCCTGGTGCGGAGTTCCGGACGTCGAGTCGGTGCCTGGTTGTTGGGGACGACGGCTGGTACGGGTGAAGACGGCGTGTAGTCAGCTGCAGCTCGGAGACGTCCCAGCTCGAACATACAGGAATACCTCCATCGACCAAGAGTCCCGATCCAGGATCCGAGTCTTCCGCCCCCTAAAGATAGGTGGCTGGCGATACTCCAGACATTGCATAAGTTGCCGGAGAAGGCTAGCAAATGCTCCAGCACTCTCGCCATGGGAGTAATAGTCCCACGACCCAGCAGAGGATGAACCGGCCATCTACAAAGTTGAAATAATAGAAAAGATTAGTAAATTTTTTAACAAGTGAATTTTAAGGACAAGAATGAGATACTAAGTAAGAGAAGAGTAGAAGCAAAGAAGCTTATATATTTTTAATAAATATAAGTCCTTAAGGTTTGCCATTTCTAAATTAGGTCACGTCCTACAGTCAAATTGGCTCTGATACCATCTCTGTCGGGACCCCGGATTTCCAAACCCGGACCCTCTGTGTATTACAGCACTAGTCCCAGATCAAAGCTAGTGCACACAGGTAAACAGAAATGATTCATAACCAACAACGTCTTATTACAATATTAAAGAGTACTGACCGAAAGGTCTCATTATTACAAATGAGGTTTCAAGACCTCGCACACACGAAACACAGCGGAAGCAAAATAAATTCAGCGGAGACCCATCAATACGCCACAGGCAATTGACTGGGGAAGCGCGACCTAGTACTCCAGAAATCCTTCGTTGAATCCGCCCGCGAAGTGGTCATAGTCTCCCTCTTGAGCTTCGTATTCCTCTGAGTATTATTTTTGAGTGTAGCATGTGAGTACATAAAGTACTCCGCAAGTCTTGGGAAAAATGCAATAGATGCAAGGCTTAACAAAGGAGGGTTATATGGTTCTTTTGCACAAAGCAATATTTTATTTCAAATACCATTAAGTAATTTCTAAGGCATCATTTTGACCAATTAATTGTTTTAACTGAAACTAATAAGCATTGTATAGTGAAGGTTCTATCCACCAACACTAGCTAACCAACTTTAACCGATAAAGTTTGAAACTGCGGGTTACATCCACCCTCTCTGGCTTTGACCGCCAGGATACCCTTCCGAGAGTTCTCTCCACTCTCGGAGTACAAAACTTTGTTTTCAAAAGGAAAACCAAGGGTCTACCATGTGAATGCATTCCTTGCCCGCCCTTGACCGTGGGCGCGACTATTCGAATAGTTTGACACTCTGCAGAGGTTGTACAACTTTACCCCCAAGAGATAAATTACCTTAATAGTCACCACGCCTTTACCTCACTCTAGTCTAGTCAGACACCACCCACTGAGGTTTCACTGCAGAAGGGTTCCATCCACCCAGTCCGAAGCCCCCTCTTACGCCATATGAGTACAGTAAATCCCTGTCCTTCACTGAGAATAGCCAGTAAATCCCTGGCACCCACTTTCCACTGGTGGCACCTAAACTAGACTATCGTAAGTTAACCAGCTAGGTCGTACCCATATAGACTCGGGGTTGTACGGTAATGCTCAGTCTGGACAAACACAAGAGTCGGTCCTTAATCGACTAGGGCGGAACAGACACTTTACAAAGTCTCGTGCTAACCGCACCAAACCAATCCAACCATCCGCCCTGGTCTAAAACAATTTTCACATTTTATTTTATTTTAAAAGAACAGTGGCAACTCCAACTGCCACTAATTTCTAGATACAAAGACTAGTTAAAAGAATTATAATTTCCCATTTCCAAGGCTACAAAGGTTAAATAGCATGACTAAGAATTTTACTACCGTTCTAATATTTATCAAAGATTTAATAATAATCTCATAATTGAGACAAAGGAAATCCTAAGGTTACAAAGGCACATGGCATTCAACTTCAATTGAGGGCATAACAATAATTGGTTTAACTAACTTGCTAAAACAAAATTAAGATTCTATGTAAATAGCGATGCACATAAATTTAAAATAATTAAAACATTTCACAAAAATAGGTTCAAAATGATCAAAGGAGACTTGCCTTCTTGTGCACTGGTTGGTCCCTCTTGCTGCAGTTCGACAAACTCTTCGGCGACGTCGGGTTCTACGTGCGAAACGACAAAACAAACAAAACAAATTCAAATAAAATTCAAATGAACTCCAAAAACTGGAAAACCAGAACCAAAAGATAGAGCTTAATTTTATATGAATTTAGGACAAAGAATCGGGTCAATCGGAGTTCGGATGAAGGAGAACAAGCGATTTGAAGTTTGCTGGGCGAGAAAATGCTGGAAATAGCAGAAGTTACTGTTCACCCGAGAGCAGCACTTTTGGAGAGAAGGCTAGCGTCGGCGAGAGGAGGCATGGGTGGTGAATCTAACTAGCAAAATGGGTTGCTAGGGACCAAAGGCACACATAGGAAGCGACAGCATGCCAAACGGAGAATGATGATGGCACAGGCGGCTACAACTACATGGTTAGGAGAGAGGAATAAAACATGGATAAGTAAGGTGAGCACGGGCTAGAACGCAGCTTGGCGAAGCTAGAAAAATTGTCTGCTCAGACAGAAACCCACCGGAGACGATGCAAACGACGTTTGAACGATGTCGGGAAGGAAAAAAAACAAAATCTTGATATCTTGGTGCTCGGTGAACGAAATCTAAAACCACTTAAAGGGTAGCTACCTGGGATGGTTTGGCACAATATGATGCGAACAGATTGGGAGAAAACATCACCGGATAGATGGGGAAACGAGATGCCATTGGCGGCTATGGCGAGGTTCAGAGGCAAAAATTTGTGGAGGCTTTTCGGGGAAAAGAAAGTGAGCACGGCGTAGAACGCGATGAGGCAAGTCTAAGAAAAATTACGGCAAGGGCTAAAGTTTACCAGAGGCGACGAATCGACGTCGGAAAGCGCTCTTGACCTAGATTGGAGAAAACTCGATTCCGGAAGATTGGCTACACCAAAACCAAATTAATTTGGCCAGAAGGTAGATGGGACATGAAGGCATAATGTGACGCGAAAAGATCACGGAAAAACTCACCGGATAGCTCGAGACGCGATGAGCAATTTCGAGACCGGAGGGCCTCGGTGCCGACGGCGTCCTGGCCTTTGAGAGGACTTGCCACGGCTTGGGATGGGTTTAGAGGGGTCAAGGGGTCATATTTATAGCCTTGAAAGAGATAGAGACCGACTCCAATTCGCGAATTTTGGCTTAGAGTCCGTTTCAGAAAATAGGAAATACAAGGCAAACGGATGAACGAAATGGAAAGAGGCCAATTGGGATGGATTTCTTGCGTGATTTGGCACAACTTTCCTTTTGGGAAGACATTGAAATAAGGTCCGGATTGAAAGTTATGAAGAGAGAGGAAAAGAAACAAAAAAGTCCATAGCACAGATCAGGATTGAGCTCTGCGCCGGGAAGATGAATCTCTCTCCTCTTTGTTTTTGGAAAATTAAAATTGAGCTCAAACAAACTCCGAAAAATCTAAGAAAATACAAAAAAAATTCCTTGTGACACAAGGAACACAAATAAAATATTTTTGGCAAATGTTAATGTTTAATTTTAATCATATTAAATCTTTTTTATTTAATAAAAATTCCAATTAAGCTTTAATTAATTCCGGGAAAATTCAAATGATGAATTTTATTTTTAAAAGCTTCAAAAAGGCTCTGAAAATCAGGATGTTACATTACGTGATGCAGAAGGTGCTGTGACCACGCCACCAACACATACGACCATAGCGGCTTCCCCCTCCCCTATTTAAGGAGGCTGCACCCCTTTAGTTTTCCTTGGGTTTTTCTTAAGAGATTATTCTGCTTAGCAGTTTCGCCACATGTTTGGTTGAGGAACCCCAACTTGTGAACTTAATCTTTATTCGTATTACAATTTCAGATTGCATCTTGAACTCTCTTGCTTGTGTTCTCGATTCGCTTGCAGGAGATAGCCTTCTTGGCGAGGTCAACCGTGTTCGGCACGGTTGATAACCAACGGAACAGTGGTGTAGTGATTGCGAGGGGTTCGATCTATTTTGGTCAAAGCCTTTGGATCATCAATGTCGAGTTCTCCACAATCGACTTAACATTATCTTTCGGAAGATCGGGCCATCGTCACATTAGAAGGGAACTATAGTGAGAGAGAGTTTGGTAAATTTGAGGGCTTGATGGAGGACTTGAAGAAACCTCTGTTCTCATGCTGCAAGCCATAATACATGAGGTTGTCATCAATTCTAGAACTGCTGAAATTGAAGGCAAGCAATGGTTGGTCCGACAAGAGTTTCACGGCATTGTTAGGTCTCCTAGCGGACATGCTTCCAAATGGAAATGTGTTACCGAGAACCACCTACCAAGCCAAAAAAGATTCTTTGTCCATTGGGAATGAAAGTAGAAAGAATACATGCATGTCTGAATGATTGTATCCTGTACCGTAAAGAGTACGCTAGCTTACATGTTTGTCCGGTGTGCAAAGCATCCCGATACAAGCGTAAAAATGACTCTGATGATGGGAAGGGCATCGAGGTGAAGTAAGAACCTCTTGCTAAGGTGTTATGGTATCTTCCTGTAATTCCCCATTTGAAGCGTTTATTTGCAAACCGCAATGATGCAAAATTGATGCGTTGCCACTGGGAGCAGCGTAAGAAAGACAGAATGATAAGACACGTTGCTGATTCTGCCCAGTGGAGGAACATCGATAGGATGTTTGTAGATTTCAGTGTGGAACCAAGGAATATAAGTTTGGGTTGAGCATAGATGGAATGAATCCTTTTGGTAACATGCGCAGCCGACATAGCACCTGGCCTATGACTCTGTTCATGTACAACCTTCCTCCTTGGCTGTGTATGAAGCGGAAGTATATTTTGATGTCACTACTTATCCAAGGGCCGAAGCAACCTGGGAACGATATTGATGTGTTCCTAGCACTATTGATGAAAGATCTTGCAATACTGTAGAACGAAGGGGTACATGTATGGGATGCGGACAAACAAGAGAACTTCACTCTACGTGCCATGTTGTTCTGCACCATTAATGATTTTCCTGCCCTTGGTAACCTGTCAGGGTTGAGTACAAAAGGAGCCAAAGCGTGTCCACACTGCTTAAATTATACCGAGAGTGTGTGGTTGAACAACTCACGCAAAACTGTGTACATGTGTCATCGTAGGTTTCTTCCAAAGTATCACCCATACCGCAAGATGAAGAAACAATTTGATAGAAAAAAAAGAGGTTGACTCAGTACCAAGGCCTTTTAGCGCGAAAGAGGTGTATGATATGGTTAAGGATATCAACATTGTGCTTGGAAAGGGACGTAAATTGAGGACTTGTCGGAAGAACATGTGGAAAAAGAGGTCAATATTTTGGGACTTGCCTTATTGGGAGCACTTCGAAGTTCGCAATTGCATCAATGTCATGCACATAGAGAAGAATGTACGTGACAGTTCGATTGGTCTCTTACTGAACATTCCTGATAAAACAAAGGATGGTGTTAACGCAAGGCATGACTTGGTCTCTATGAACATCAGGACCGAGTTAGCACCGATAGAGACCGATAAAGGCCGGACGCACCTTCCCCCAGCTTGCTACACTCTGTCTAGGTCCGAGAGAACTCAACTGTGCCAGTCCTTACATGGTGTGAAAGTTCCATCCAGTCACTCCACCAGCATGAAGAAACTTGTTTCCATGGAACATTTGAAATTAATTGGCATGAAGTCTCATGACTGTCATGTGCTAATGACACAAATGCTACCTGTTGCAATTAGAAGTATTTTGCCGAACAAGATTCGAGTGACAATCATAAGGCTATGTTATTTCTTTAATGCAATTGCTCAAAAGGTCATTGATCCCGATGGACTAGATGCTCTGCAACCCGAGGTGGTGACAACTCTATGTCATCTAGAGATGTATTTCCCTCCATCATTTTTTGATATCATGGTCCATCTCATTGTCCACCTTATGAAAGAGATAAAGATATACAACCCCGTGTTTCTACGTCATATGTACCCTTTCGAGAGGTACATGGGAATTCTCAAGTCCTATGTACGCAATCGATCTAGACCGGAGGGTAGCATCATCGAAGGTTATACAACAGAAGAGGTCATTGAATTCTGCATCGGCTACATGGCTCAGGTCAAGGCGATAGGTGTACCTCTATCTCATCACAAGGGGTTGGCTAGAGGGTATCGGGACTATCGGAAGGAAAGCAATAACTCTGGATCAAAATACGTATGCTCAAGCCTATTTCACGGTTTTACAACACATGACTGAAGTGACCCCATATATTGAAGAGCACAAGGACATGCTACGTCAAGAGAATGCAGGCCAGTCAGAAGTTTGGATCATGAGATAACACAGCCGTCAGTTCAACAAATGGTTGAAGGTGCATTTGACTAGGAGGTCGTCAAGTGAAACACTACAATGGTTGGCAAAATGACCAAAATTTGCAATTGTGACATGGCAAGAATACGACATTAATGGCTACACATTTTATACAACAGATCAGGATAGAAAGAGCACAGTGCAGAACTCAGGTGTCCACATAGATGCCTATGATGTGCACGTCAGTACCGCTGGCCCAAGCTCGTACTATGGGCTTGTTGGGGGAGATTTGGGAGCTTGACTATGTAATTTTCAAGATTCCTCTATTTCGGGGCCGTTGGGTCCAACTCACATGGGGTGTAAAGGTCGACAAGTGCGGCATCACTACCGTGGACTTCGAATGTGTAGGATACGAAGACGAACCATTCGTACTCGCGAGGCAAGTTGTTCAAGTATTTTATGTAACCAAACCGGCAAATAAGAAGTGCCATGTAGTTCTTCAGGAAAAAAGGATTGTTGGAGTTGAGAATGTTGTGGATGTGGAAGAGTACAATCAATTTGATGAGTTGCCTCCATTCAGAGACGGCATCAAGCTCGAGGAAGAACAAGGTGATGAAGCAAACTATATGCATGTCGATCATCGTGTAGGGCTTTATTTAAAAGGAAATAGCTAACTGTAATATAAATGATCCAATAAAGCCAACACCTATTAATTGGAAATTGTTGCAATGTAATCATAATTAGGAAACTCGGCATGTAATTATGTAACTATATTCCATTGTAATTATAAAATGACTCAGGAACTAAGAAATAGTTATATTTATAATTATGCTTGCGTTTTTCATAATATTGCATCGCCAGCATGATTTTTTGGTAGCTAGGTGTAGTGAACTATCAAATGCGGTTTATCGGAAGAAACAGTATGTGATAATACATCACAGATGGTTTATAGAACGGTTTGTGATATTGTAATATCACAGACGGTTCTAGTTCTATTTATAGAACCGTCTGTGATAATTTCCATATCACAAACAGATCTATAAATAGAACCGTCTGAAATATTCCAATATCACAGACGATTCTATTTATGGAACCGTCTGTAATATTCCAATATCACAGACGGTTCCTTTATAGAACCGTCTGTGATAGTTTCCCTATAAATATCTGCAGCTAGATTTTACAGAGTCACTCACGCAATCTCCACCGCCCCTGCTAGGTTTTACTAGATATGACTCCTCACTCGTGCGCGACGCCGCCGCTCCCTCCTGAGGCCACTACTCCCTCCCAATGCCGGCTCTCCCTCCCGACGCCGACTCTCCCTCCCAATGCCACCACTCCCTCCCGACGCCTCCACTTCCTTCTGACGCCGCCACTCCCTCTCGATGCCGCCGCTCCCTCCCGACGCCGGCCGCCACTCCCTCCCAACACCGTATGTGATAAGCTAAGTTGTGTCTTGAATCTAAATTGAACTTTAGATTGAGCTATGCTAGTTCTTTATTGAAGTACGAGTTAAGAGTAGCTCTTTGTTCTTGAACTAATCCAAAAAATGATATATTTTATGTAAAAAATTGATCTCACAAACTCTTTCTCGTAAGACTGCTTGCCATTGTACTTGACATGAACTTAGGCGAGTTCTGGATGATCTAGATCTTTGTTAAGCTTCTTGCTTCGGATAGTCATAGTAAGGCTTAAGATCTAGCATGTGGCTAAGAAAATAAAAATTGTGAAAAATATTTAAACCTTAGAAGGCAGTTGTAGATGGCTTCTAGTCTAAAACTTGCTTTGTTAAGATAAAACCAAAAATGAATTTCAGCTAACACTAAATGTACTAATTATCCTTAATTCTAATTGTTTGAACAAAATGATTAAATATTAAACTTGTAGCACTCTAAATAGACTCAATTGTAGCTTCTTAGTTCCATTTAGTTTATTGACATGGCTTGGTTCATTTGGATACCTTTCGCTAAACTATATATGCTGCACTTGTTAGCTACAAGAGCTATTTGGAATGGTATGTTACTGTTCCAATGGGACCTTGTAGCAATAATATATGCCACATAGACCTTCAAAGGGCATGAAGCAAGTGATACACTCCAGTGTGTCCAGTTCAATGAACTAGATACACTGGTGTATGTCGTTTGCTTCATAGAGCTTTGTTTTATGACCTTTAGAACTTCATGATATATGCTGCACTTGTTAGCTACAAGATCTATTTGGAATGGCATGTTACTATTCCAAAGGGACCTTGTAGCAATAATATATGCCACATAGACCTTCAAAGGGCATGAAGCAAGCGACACACTCCAATATATCCGGTTCAATGAACTGGATACACTGGTGTGTGTCATTTGCTTCATAAAACTTTGTTTAGGCCCATAGCTCACTGCAGTTAGTTTTGTCTTAGAATAGAGATGCCGTCCACACAGTCTTTGTTGTCGTCATCTGGGTCTCACGCTCCCAAGATTGGGAAAACTAAGCATGGCTGAGGAGTATCAAAAAGGCCAAAGGGCTGAATGACCATCACGGTGGTCTCTCTGAATGGGGTCCCTCTGCAACCGAAGAAAGCAGCCGCATCATTTCGGACTACCTACAGGATAATTGGAAGGCAATGGGTGCTCATCACCATAGCAAGCTACAATGATTTGGCAAAGGATTAGAAAAATCAGCTATGGGAGTAAATTACAAATTCGTTCAAGATCACGGCAGAAGTACAGGGACTCGTGCAATGGCACGTGCTCATCGCAATGGGAAACGCATGGAAGAATTTTAAGAGCACTCTTGTCATGCAGTACATGGCCAAGGATCTCACGCCCTTCATGAGCTATCCTTTCGTGTCGCTGGAAACATAGGAGGCCTTTGTGCAGATGAAGACAACGACCGAATTTGAACAACAAAGTACGGCGCACAAGGCTCTCCAGTCACAAAACACTCACCCTCACAGACTCGGCACCGCTGGGTACGCGGGTAAAATCCCGCAGTGGAGGATGCAGGACGAGGTCGCAATCCGATCGGAGGCCTCCCCGCCATTTGCCGGGATCGCAAACGAGCGCACTCAAAACTGGTTAAGAGCAGGGTCATCAACCACATCTTCGAGTGTCTCTTTCAAAAACCTCGTAGATGATGAAGTGTCCCAACACCTGGTAAGATATATTAAACTGCATAGTTGCTAACACCTCTTGAACTTCACGGGTTCAAAAATAACATGATTAATTGCCTCTTGCAGCAATTATTGACTATCGAATCTTCTCGTGGCTCCTTTCAAGAATACAGGGAGAGAGATTTGCTATCACAGGCCTTGGGAAATAAGGAGCACCCAGGCTTGGGGGTTTACATATCTTGGAGGCACGGATTTCCAGATGACTTCAAGACATATAGGAGTAGGAAGAGATCCAACACGTACCGCAATGAACAAACAAAACAGGAGCTTCTTGCTCAACTTGAGGAACAACTATTTACCTCACTTCAAGGATAGATTCATTGAGAGAAGAACTGAGACAAGTCTACAACCAATCGCAACTCACCCCTACTACTGTGGTACCTAGTCCCCCTCAATGTCGCAGTAGCTGCGCGTCCACACCAATTACTGAACATAACGACGCCCACTTACCTATCGACGACATCCAGGTAATGTACCTCTTTAGAATGCTACATAGATCTCTCTAGTGGATGCCTTAGCTCATCTTGTGTCCTTATGTAGGAGCCCATGCCTTGCATCCTCAGAGTTAGGCTTGTTGGCTCTATTCCCGTTGATGCTGGGCGGGGGATGGCGTATCCATTACTGTCTGGGACGCTGGTGCACAGTGTACAAGTAGAGACCGATTTCATAAAGGTTCAGATGGACATGATTAATGATGTTTTTAAGACCGTCCCTCTTGAGAAGCCCCCAAACGAAGAGATTACGACATTAGGGGATACCGTCCATACATTCATCCAATGGCCCAAGAGGGACATCGCCCTCGAATTGTCGATGCCACGATCTCCACATCCAATGGCCCAAGACGTCTAACATGAAGCCAAACCGGTAGAGTGCATTCACTGTGAGATATACGAAGGCGCATTTCCTCCACAACTCGGGCTACTTCGTCATGACATTTGAAGACTTATTCTTACTATTCAATCTCGATGAACTCGACACCTCACTTCTACAATGCTGGACACTATAAGTGTACTGTACAATGAAGTTCTACATTCACGTTATACCGATAAATGTCATTACTCTTTCCTTATGTATAGATAAATGATCCAACAAGTCCGGTGATGGTGACAACTGGTGGGTTTCCTTGACCCACACTTGGTCTCCGAGTAATCTATCCATGAAAATGCATCCTTCGTGCAAGATTACATAACGAGGGGATTGATTGCTCACAGTGACAAGGAGTACATCATGGTACCCTTCAACCAAGGGTTAGTGCTTCACTAGTTGCCACACAAGTTTCATTTGTACTTTATATGCAGCATAAATTTAGGATTAATCACTATGGCGACACACATGATTAGGTCTCACCAGATTTTGATTGTTATTGTACCAAAGTGGAGCAAAGTAATATACCATGATTCCCTACTTAGGAGCAACCATGACTTTAGTCATGTGCAACAAGTAATTAACAGGTAAACTCATTTCCTCCATACATAACTATATTATAATCTTTCCTTCGTTTGCAATGGCCGAGGCTAACTTTTTTGAATCATGTAGGTCGTTTACCGCTTATGTTGCCCTAGGAGGGAGATACAACAAATCTAGTGACACACTGCGACACAACACATGATTTTCGGTACCCGCTACAACACAACAATCCTATATCACACTTTGATATAATGCCTCTAGAATTGAAAATACCTATGTATGTAATTCTATTTTTGGAGTGCCACCAGCAGCTACATGGCAACGTATGTGGATTCTACGTTTGCTGCTATATGAAGGAAATCATGGACACTAAGATGAATGATCCAGAGGTTTATGAACCTTCCAGTAATTATTATTTTCTGATTATATATATGTATATATATGCACACACATGCCAATTAATGACTTAACATTGCTCCTAGCGACAGTGGGTGGACTTCGACAAAAGTGCATATGATCTTGACAAACTCGTTGAAATTCATGGAAACCTCTCTGAATTCTTGCTATCAGAGATCATAAATAAGACTGGAGAGTTCCACCCAGCAATGGTGATAATTAGATGTTGAAACATTGGATTCAATTATACAAATCACTCATTTGTGCTTAATCAAACAATTCATTCAATTTAATTCATTTGTGAGATCTGTGTAATGATTGTCATGCTATATATATATATATATATATATATATATATATATATATATATATATATATATATATGTGTGTGTGTGTGTGTGTGTGTGTGTGTGTGTGTGTGATCTGCTGGCCGTTTGTTTCATTCATCTGTGCTATATACGTGATATAGCTTCTTTTCAAAGGGCATGGCTAGCATGTCTATCCTGAGGCTAGCTGAAAAATGGCAAATAAAATCGCTGTAGAAATAGCTATCACAAACGGTTCGGTGTTCCAAACCGTCTGTGATATATATATCCCAGACGGTTTCAAACACTGAGCCGTCTGTGATATCACAATATCATAGACGGTCTTTGTTATTAACCGTTTGTGATATTGTGTATATCACAGACGGTTAGTAACAAAAACCGTCTATGATAGTCGAGTATCATAGACAGTCTTTGTTATTAACCGTCTGTGATATTGTGTATATCACAGATGGTTCATAAAACCAAACCATCTGTGAAATGAACCATATCACAGACGGTTTTTCTCAAAAAACCGTATGTAATGCAAGTTATCACAGACTGCTTGGGAGCCGTCTGTGATAACCACCTATTATCACTGACACGTAAACACAGACAGTTCAGGAACCGTCTGTGATAGGACTGTCTGTGGTAGTGTGATGCCTTATGAGGATCATATGCCATCCATCCTAGAATTTGCTATAGCAAGATTTAGGAGTTTTCTCGGTTTGGCTTGATTTGGAGCACTTCTTATGATATCTTAATATAAGGGCTTTAATCTTGAACCTTTGAGTGCCCTAACTTTCTGTAACATGTGGGAAGCTATCTAGAGCCATCTTGCTCATCCTTAACCCATGAGTTAGTCGTATGTTCAGTTTGTAAGTTTTGCTTGGTTTTGGTATGACCTTACTTGTTTCAAGGAAAGATTGAAACTTTGGCCAAGATCTATGCGATCCTTGGATGGATTTGTTTCCTGACATTCTTGGCAAGATGTGTGCAAACTTTTAAGTTATTTGGATTTGTATTTTGGAGATTGCACCCTTTTCATGTTAGGTTCATGCAATTTTTTGTTCTGTGAATAGGGTGCGGTCATATTGTGCTGGCCTGTAGTACTACCAGTCGCCGAGCATATTGGGCTTGGACCTGCAGTACTATCGCTCTGGTCATACCGGCATGTACTCTGTAGTAGTACTGGCTCTGAAGTTTGAACTCGGTTTTGCTTCCGCTCTTGTGTGAGTTCATTGATGCTGGTCAAATATGATCTTCCTAGTTTTTAGTAGCTAGTGGAGTGAAGGCATCACTCAGGCCACTTTGCTTGCCATCTCCGGTCCTACACGTAGCATTCAGTTTGAAAATGAGAACTCATCACTACTACAGAAAGCCTAATACTAGACGGCCAATCATAGACGGTTTGACAAAACTGTCTGTGACGGACACTAACACGGACAGTTTTAATTTGGACACCGTCTGTGTTGGTGGAGTCGGAGAAAACGAGTATCACAGACGGTTCTTACCGATGAACCGTTTGTGATACTAAAGTATCACAGACGGTTTGTATTAAAAACCGTTTGTGATAATAACACTAGGCACTTATTGCGCTGCTCAGAACCGCATCTGTCTTCATTTCGATCCAGATCTAGCCGGTGCTGCACTCTTTCACTCAAGAGGCAAGCTAAGCGATTTTAGGCCAATTAATTTGGTGGGAGGAGGCAGAGATTGAGCTTTGAAGATTCATACTTTCCTGGTTGCTCTAGATATGGTTAGTAATGAAATTTATTTTTCTTTGCATTACAATTTAGATCTAAGTAATTGGTGAGTGTTATTGAAGATGGTTTGCAAAATTGTTGGTTATATAATAGCTTTTGTGTTTATAATATGAATTAAGCTAGCAAAGCCTGAATGCATGTGGTATATATATATATGTAGTAATAATTAATTAATTTAATTTGTAATACTAAGTTGTTATATATACACATAACGTAGGACCGAAGCTGGATGTATGCCGCGAGGCCTGTGAGTGAAGAGTACATTAATGGTGTGTCTGCTTTTATAAGAGCTGCCGAGGAGGATATGCTGAATAAGGGGGTGGAATATATGTACTACCCATGCACTGACTGCGAGAATTTAAAGATGTTTAAGAACCGAGGGCAAATTGAAGTGCACTTGATTCGGAGGGGTTTCAAAAAGGGTTATACGTGTTGGACCAGTCATGGCGAAGTCAATGATCATATGCCGCCGGATGACATCGCCGGTGAAGTGAATGATACGCCGCCGGATGACATCGCTGGTGAAGTGAATGACATGCCGCCGGATGATGTCGATTGTGGTTCGGATTCGGACAGGTTGCACGATCACAATCTGGATGAGATGCTTCACGATGTAGAAGAGAACTATGACGAGAGAGAGTATGTTAAATTCTAGGGCTTGATGGAGGACTTGAAGAAACCTTTGTTCATGTGCTGCAGGTCAAAGTACACGAGGTTGTCAGCCATGCTTGAACTGTTGAAATTGAAGGCAAGCAACGGTTGGTCCAACAAGAGTTTCACGGCGCTGCTAGGTCTTTTAGCGGGCATGCTTCCGGAGGGAAATGAGTTGCCTAAAACCATGTATAAAGCCAACAAGGTTCTTTGTCCGTTGGGAATGGAAGTAGAAAGAATACATGCATGTCCGAACAACTGTATCCTGTACCGTAAAGAGTATGCAAACATGCATGTATGTCCAGTATGCAACGCATCCTGATACAAACTTAACAATCAATCATATGACGGTGAGGGAACAGAGGTGAAGAAAGCACCTCCTACTAAGGTGGCATGGTATTTTCCTATAATTCCCCATTTGAAAAGATTTTTTGCAAATCCAAAGAAGGCAAAACTGCTGCGGTGGCACTCGGAGGACCGCAAGAAGGATGGAATGCTAAGACACCTTGCTGATTCTGCTCAGCGGAGAAACATCGATAAAAGTTCTGCAGACTTCGGTGCAGAACCAAGGAATATAAGGTCTGGACTGAGTACAGATGGAATGAATACTTTCAGTAGCATGAGCAGCCGACATAGCATATGGCCCGTGACTCTCTGCATCTATAACCTTCCTCCTTGGTTGTGTATGAAGCGAAAGTATATTTTGCTGTCGATACTTATCCAAGGGCCAAAGCAACCTAGGAATGATATCGATGTATACCTAGCACCGTTGTTGGAAGATCTAAAAGTACTGTGGAACGAAGGGATACAGGTATAGGATGCATACAAACGAGAGAACTTTACTTTGCGCTCCTTATTGTTCTGCACCATAAATGATTATCCTGCCCTTGGAAACCTATCAGGCCATAGTATAAAAGGTGTCAAAGCTTGTACCCACTGTTTAGATGGTACCGAGAGCGTGTGGCTGAAACACTCATGCAAAACTGTCTACATGCGTCACCGCCGGTTCCTTCGGAGGGCTCACCCATACCGCAAGATGAAGAAACAATTTGACAGAGAGAAGGAAGACGGTTCAGCTCCAAGGCATTTAAGGGGAAAAGAGGTTTATAATATGGTGAAGGATTTAGATGTTGTCCTCAGAAAGGGACGTAAATTGAGGGCTCATGAGAAGGACACTTGGAAGAAGAGATCAATATTTTGGGACTTACCTTATTGGGAGTACCTAGATGTTCGACACTGCATCGACATCATGCACGTACAAAAGAATGTATGTGACAGCTTGATTGGTCTCTTATTGAATATTCATGATAAAACAAAGGACGGCGTCAACGCACGGCTTGACTTGGCTGATATGGACATCAGGCCTGAGTTAGCACCGACATGCACTGATAATGGACGAATGTACCTTCCTCCTACGTGTTACACTCTGTCCAAGGCCGGGAAAACATAACTGTGCCAATGCTTGCATGGTGTCAAAGTTCCGTCTGGTTACTCCGGCAACATGAAGAAACTTATTTCGATGCAAGATTTGAAGTTAAATGGCATGAAGTCTCATGATTGTCATGTGCTGATGACACAGATGCTCCCTATTGCAATTAGAAATATTTTGCCGATCAAAGTCCGAGAGACAATCATGAATCTATGTTATTTCTTTAACACAATTGCTTAGAAGGTCATCGATCCCGAAGGACTAGATGCTCTGCAAGATGAGGTGGTGATGACTCAATGTCATCTTGAAATGTATTTCCCTGCTTCGTTTTTCGATATCATGGTCCATCTCATTGTTCACGTTGTGTGGGAGATAAAAATATGCGGGCCCGTATTCCTACATAGCATGTACCCATTTAAGAGGTTCATGGGAATTCTCAAGTCCTACGTACGGAATCGATCTCGGCCGGAGGGCAGCATCGTCGAAGGTTATGCAAGCAAAGAGGTCATTGAGTTTTGTGTCGAGTATATGGCTCATATTCAATCGATAGGTGTGCCTCAATCTCGTCATGAGGGGAGACTGAAGGGTATCAGAACTATCGGAAGGAAAGCAATTACTGCAGATATGGACACGTATACTCAAGCCCATTTCACAGTCTTGCAACACATGACTGAAGTGGCGCGTTATGTCGACCAGCACAAGGATGTGCTTCGGCAACAAAATCCGGAGCGGCCGGCTGTTTGGATTATGAGGCAACACAACAGTCGGTTCAACCAATGATTGAAGGAGCAAATCGCTAGGAGCTTGCCAAGTGAGACGTTGACATGGTTGGCAAAAGGGCTAACATTTACAGTTGTGGCATGGAAATGATATGACATAAATGGGTACACATTCTATACACAATCTCAGGATGTAACGAGCACTAACCAGAGCAGCGGTGTCCGCATAGATGCGTTCAGTACCGATGGGTCGAGAAACTCATACTATGGGTTCATAGAAGAGATTTGGGAGCTCGACTACGTGGTTTTCAAGATCCCCTTATTTCACTGCCGTTGGGTGCATCTCCCGCAGGTGAAGGTCGACAAGTACGGTGTCATTACCGTGGACCTCCAACGTGTCAAGTACAAAGACGAACCATTCGTACTCGCCAACCAAGTTGTTCAAGTTTTCTATGTAACTGACCCGGCAAATAAGAAACGCCATGTAGTTCTTCATGGAAAAAGGAGAATTGTCGGAGTTGAAAATGTAGTGGATGAGGAAGAATACAATCAATTTGACGAGTTACCTCCTTTTGGAAATGGCATAAGGGTTGACGACGAACAACATGACGAAACTAGTTACGTACGCATTGATCATCATAAAGGGCTAATTTTTAAAGGAAATAAGCAAGTGGAATGATAATGTGTGACATATATGTGAGCATTTGCATTTATGTATATAACAACGCATGTATGTGATGTATATGTGAATTGGCATTTATGTATACAACAATGCATGTGTGTGATGTATTTGTGAATTTGCATTTATGTATATGTGAAAATATGTGAAGAAATACATTGTGTGAGGTTGGTGAATGTAGTGAATTTTGAGAATGAGAAAATGTGTAAAGAAATACACTGTGTGAATGCAGCTGGTTGGTGTTTGTACATGAATGCAGCTGGTTGGTGTTTGTCTTAATAACTATAGTCGGGGGCAAAGGCTTATCACAGACGGTTCTCCATTTAGAACCATCTGTGATAATAAATATCACAGACGGTTCTATGTTTAGAACCGTCTGTAATAAGCCTTTATATATAACCCCCGCTAGGGTTTTGCGTGTACACTGAGTCGCTCTCCCGAAGTCTACATCTAGCCCGCGGTCTCGCTGTCTCGCCTCCTGTCGCCGTCGACCCGAGCCCGCGCCGTCGCAGTCGCCGTCGACCCGAGCCCGCGCCGTCGCAGTCGCCGTCGACCCGAGCCCACGCCGTCGCCGTCGACCCGAGCCCACGCCGTCGACCCGAACCCACACCGTCGTCGTAGTCCCGAGCCCACGCCACCGTCGCCACCGCCTACACAACGCCGCCGAACCCTAAGGTGCGCAATTAAAAAATGTTAGATTGTATAAATCTGTGATGAATATAGATGTTCCTTTATATATATATATATATATATTCTTTCATATGTTAACTGCCAGCAATCATCACAAATTTCCTTAGCATTGTTCTTCATTTTTTATGCAACCTGCCATTATTATATTTAGGTAACTTCTATATTGTTTTAGCTGTTGTTGTTTCATAAACTTCTCTTTTGTTTTACCTGCCAACAATCATCACAAATTTCCTGGCTCGAATCTGAATGCTAGATGTTTTAGGTTATGTAACATTTTAAGCCAATTCAAACCATCTCTCATGGTTCTTTTGTAAATATACATCACCTCTTAATATTTTGATTTTTGAAAACAAATGAAAAAAGGTACATAGTTTGCTTGCCTCTTTATAATCTTGTAAAACACAATATCCAAAGACTTAATTTAACAAATCTTAAACCATTATTCAAACCAGAGCATAACATCATACATGTGTATATATGGCCCATTAGCATGTACTCTAGAGTTGTATTGTAATATGTATATTTCTCTGACATGCTCCATTTATATACCATAGTATGGCACTTTCTTATCTTATCCTAATAGACCCACAAATTGAGCGAATCATAGTATGGCACTTTCTTATCTTATGGTCTTCTTGGATGGTTCTTCATAACTCCTTATAGCTATTGGAGTGTGAAAACTATGGTCTTCTCTTTCCACTTGTTTATATCTTGAAGAAGTCACTGGATTCTTCTTTTCTGTTGCTTATAGTCACGTAATTTGAATATATCCCTTGTATATGTTGTTTAGAAGGCCAACATGTCACCCGCGCATTCTTCAACATCATCGTCGGATGCGTCCGCTCCAAAATCAAAACACCGAGTAAGAGGGCTATCGAAAAAGCCTGAGGACCGATTTACCATCACAGAGGTCGATGGATCTGGGACCCCTCTCCTTCCTCCCAAAGCAGTAAGTGCATTCCGAAGAATGGTCGGAATAGTTGCACGAGAACGAATTGAGATCACATTCGATTCGTGGAAGAGCATGCCTGAGACTCGGAAACATGAGCTACTGACATAAATTTTGGCATCGTTCGAGATCCCAGAAGAACACCAAGACGCCGTGCAACGACAAGCCTTGCTAGCGGCATGCAAAGCATGGAAGAACTTCAAGAGCACGCTTGTCAAGGACTACGTGGAGAACGACAAAACACCCTTTCATAAATACCCATTCCTGGAACCACAATGGGAAGAGTTTAAGGCGATGAAGACGACCGAAGATTTCAAAAGTACAAGTGCGGCGCACAAGGCCCTCCAGGCAAAAAACACACACCCTCACAGACTTGGCATAGCTGGGAATGCGGGTAATATCCCGCAGTGGAGGAAGGAGGATGAACAGGCAGTCCTGCAGAACACCACCCCGCCATTTGCCAATATCCCAGATGACCATGCTCAAAATTGGATTAGAGCAAAGTCATCTACAACGACATCGGGGGACGTCTCCTTTCGAAACCCTGAAGACCAGCAAGTGTCCCAGCGCTTGGTAAGATATCGATCGAACTACGTAGCTTGTAATTACTCCACAACTTCGTACGAAGTGAAATGACATGTCGTGCTCTTTGCAGGAAGCGCTAAGCATTGAATCTTCCCAGGGATCATTCCAGGGAACAAGAGAGAAAGATATACTCTCCACAGCCTTGGGAAACAAAGAGCACCCGGGTCGTATGAGAGGCCATGGGCTTTACGTTCCTTGGAAATATGGTTTCCAAGATGACTTCAAAATGTATCGGCGTAGGAAGAGAACCAAAGCCGAGCGTGAGGCATGGCTACGAGAAGAGATCAAGGCATCTCTTGGAGAGGAGCAGGCGGATTATGTTAGAGATGAGGTGCGGAGACATACAGAAAATCAGCAGGCCGCCGCCGCTCCTGTGCTAGCTAGCCCGCACAACCGTCCGAGTAGTTGCGCGTCCAATCCAATGGAAAGCGAGGCCAGATTTCCTATGGACGACATCCTGGAAATAATTATTATCTCTCGAATGCTTGCTCCATTGATAGGCCTATTGGAGTAGCTAATTTTGTATCATTATGTAGGAGCCTATGAAGTGCAGGCTCCAAGTGAGATATGCTTCTGTTCCCTTGTACGCTGCTTGGGGCCAGGCATATCCGTCTGGTATCGGGGCCATGGTGCACCGTCAAGCTTTAGTACCAGGCTTCGCAAAAGTTAATGTGGATGGTGTGCATGTCAATTTTGAGGTCGTCCCGCTACCGACGCCCCCCAACGACGAGATCATGACTCTAGGGCAGGCCATTGGAACATTCATCCAGTGGCCCAAAAGCGACATCTCCCTGGAGGCTTCTTCACCGGTGGCAGGACCAGAAGGGCAGTGCGAACCAGAGCTACATGCACTGGTGCCATCTCCACAAGACTCGTCTCCAGCACCGCTACCTGCACCAGTGCTATCTCCACGGGTGCTATTCTCGCCAAAGCAACTTGCACCGGTGCTACCTTTACAGTCGACTATCATAAAGTCGACCTACAGCCGAGGCAGCAAGGGCAGCAAGGGCAACAAGGGCAAAGAAAAGAAGACCGATGATGATATCCCGTACTTACCATTGGCCCGCAAATTCGTGCTTGGCGAGCCGCTGTTCTAACGGGTAACGTGCCTCCAAACCCTAGCAATTAGTTGCCAGCAATTGCACAAGTGGTATATGGAACAGTCCAATAAGCCAGAGGGAGAACGGCGCTCAGGTATCACTGTCAAATTCGCGCCAGATCATTTAGAGCACAATGTTCAAGAGTGTGTCTTCGTGGTCACCTTTGAGGATTTATTCGATCTTTTCACGCTCAACGCTCTCAACGCCTCACTCATACGATGCTGGACGTTGTAAGTGTGTACAATCATAGTCTCCGTTCAAGTCATACCGATAAATGTCATATATAATTTATTGCTTTCGTGTGTATATATAGACACATGCTGATTAAAGCTAGATCATCCAAATCATCATCGGTTGGTTTCTTGGACCCACACTTGGTCACCAAGGATACCATCGACGAGGATACACCCTTCGTCGAGAGGTACATTGCAGGAGGACTGCTGGCTTACCGCAATAAGGAATATGTACTTATGCCCTACAATCAGAACTATCATTGGATTTTAATAGTAATTGTACCAAAATGGAACAAGGTATATTATCTTGATTCCCTAAGTAAGAATAAAATGGACTTCATAGTTGTCAGCCAAGTAATCGATAGGTAAGTACATTTTCTCCATACATACCTATATTGTACTCTTTCTTTCCTTCCGAATGACTAAGGTCAACTTTTTCGAATCACGTAGGGCGTTCGCAATGTACTTTGCAAAGGCAGGTGTCTCGACGCAAGGGGCCAAAGGCCTGACACATGCTCAAAATTTTAAGGTATTCGCTATTACACATTAATTAATCATATGCAACAGTTGGTAGTAATACCTCTTGAATTAACACATTCTATTTTTTGCAGTACCACCAGCAGCCGCCGAGCAACACATGTGGATTCTACGTTTGCCACCATATGGAACTACTCCTCGATTCCTCGAGGATCACAAATTCTAAGGTTTGTCAATCTTCTCATAATTACTTCATACTTATCAAGTTATATATATACGCACATTGATATTTCTATCGACAGGCTGCGTCCATCCTGTTAACAGCATTGAAACAATGTGATCTTTCACGAATTCGTGGAGAGTTGGCATACTTTTTGGTGGCTGGAGTCAAACTCAGATGGAGAATTCCACTGCGCACAGTGATTTTTTATTGCTCTTATCACTCCGGAATCGAGGTCTCGCGAAAGGAACAGATCCATAATCAACGAACTTGTCAGCTGCACAAGCAATACTTGAATGGTAATCATGCACCATCCAAGTATAGCTTCTGCAGCCTGACAAATTCGTTGATTATGGATCTGTTCCTTTCGCGAGACCTCGATTCTGGAGTGATAGAGCAATAAAAATGCAATGTTACCATCTAAGTGCAAATGCAATGTAAATCTTTTGTAATTGTGTATTTGTTAATGGATATTTTATTTCAGTTCAACTAATTGATTTGCGAAATGGATGCTTTATGTTTGTGAAATGAATTGAGATGTGAATTGGATGTTTTATGTTTGTGAAATGAATTGAGATATGAATTGTATGTATGCATGTACATGTTGATCTGCTTGTTTCGGAGGGCATGGCTAGCATTTCCTGAGGCTAGCCAATAAACAGAAATAGATTTAGGTGTAGAAAAGAATATCACAGACGGTTTGTAACTAAAAACCGTCTGTGATTCTCAGCTATCACAGACGGTTTTTAGTTACAAACCGTTTGTGATATTTACACCACAGACGGTTCGAAAACCGCCTGTGATAACCTTCGATTATCACTGACCCATAAATTCAGACGATTCAGAAAACTGTCTCTGATGACGTTTTCGAATCATCTGTAATATGGTTTTCTGTAGTAGTGCATGTACTTGAAGAATAGCTATGTATAGATGCGAAGGACAAAAGGTGTAGCATTCAATTTGAAATGAGAACTCATGTTGCTTGTTCTCAATAATTACAGCTTAAGTTACTGTAAATACCTAAACATTGCAATTATCGACATACTGTTTGCAAACAATGCACCTAAAGAATAGCTATGTATAGATGCGAAAGGACAAAAGGTGTAGCATTCAATTTGAAATGAGAACTCATGTTGCTTGTTCTCAATAATTACTGCTTAAGTTACTGTAAATACCTAAACGTTGCAATTATCCACGTACTGTTTTCAAACAGTGCACCTGAAGAATAGCTATGTAGAGATGCAAAGGACAAAAGATGTATCTACCTGCTAGTACATGGGTCATCAGCCATACCGCCATAGATTGGTGAAACGGCTGGTCTTGTGTAGTGGTTTCCAAAAATCTCAAAAACAGCACAGATATATAGCCCGTTTTGCAATATTCCAGCCACCAACAATTTTGGTCTGTGGCTTATGGTTTTTGGTTTATAATTTTTGAATTTTAGTTGCTCGTAAAAAAGAGTACAAAGAGAGAGACAATCGTATACGATTTTGGACGACATAGCTGAAATGGGTACATATTTACCACAATCGATTTGTAGACCCTGTCTTGAAAAGATGCACCGTTTGAAAAGTAGTTACTGTAGCAAAGTACAAAAGCCAAAAGCAGCAAGCCCTTTTGAACCCAACCTATGGCTTGCCCCAAGAAATAGTGGTGCACTGGAGCGATGTTTGGTCTTTTCTTTTCAGCTTTTCTATAGTAACTAGTTTTTAAACGGAATGTCTTTTTAAGGTGAAGTCTACACATTAATTGTAGTATATATTGTAGCCACTTTATTTATATCGGTCAAAACTGTATGCGAGTTTTTGTTACTACATACTCTCTCACACAAATAGCATAAAAGCTATAAGTTAAAAGTTAAAGCCAAAAAGAACATGAGGAGAAATGCCGATCTGGACTGATGTTCCGGTGCTTCCACTATCCTCCCCACGCAATGTGCATCATGATTCAGGCATTAGTTTTGAGTTTTCTGGCATTAGGTGGATTTCGAAAATTAGAGAGAAGAAATTAAGCACTGATTAAAGGGAGATAAAGGTCCCTCCTTCAGTGTCCAGGCTAATTTGAATTTTGAAACGTACACCGCTGTACAATACAAAAGAATCCATAAAACTCAAATAATACTAAAATACTAATACATCTCTCAACCAATACATCGCCCACATACCAGTACGTCTCACAATGTATAACATGTTGGTACAGATCCTGGAAGAACACTCACACGCGAGCACTTGGACACTACGCACACAAGAACACACACAAAGCTGCTGGAAGAAGAACGAACACAGTTTTTGGCCCACCGCTGAATCGCAGCTTCCCGATGCTTTTTTCTGTTACTGACTCAACTTGAATAACTCAAGAAACTCAAGAGAGATTACAGGGTACGACCACTGGACCCCCACGCCACAGACGGCGCAACAAACCTGGACCTATACCAATGGCACTAAGTCACAACGTGACCCAAAGCCCCGGAATGTGCGAACACACAAAGCACGTCCACCTAAACCTACATGCAGCAACACGCAGCATATGCAGGACCGTGGTGTGGACCCGGATTTAACAATCCTAATCTCCTGTAGATATTCCGAGCTAGTCATTGGATTAATAGCTAGTTCACACAATAACATCAGTAGATATCATATCCATACATACGATTAAATAAAATGGTACTTTATTACATAGACAATCGTAAATAGCTCTTATGACCAAGTTTTTACACAACGGCCGACCGGCCAAATAGCATGGTTCAGAGTAGAGTAGTGGAATAGTACGCAAATCAAAAGGAGCCTCTCTATCTTGGCACATGCAATCAACTGGGGCTAAACCTAGTCATAGCCTTCATCTTCCATGTCATAGCCGGAGACATGGGTAAACCTATACATTGGATCATCACTCCCATCATCTAAAACCACATATTAAGCAACAATGAATACAAAGGTACTCAGCAAGTCTCTATAGCACAATGGAATTGTGTATAACTTTATCTAAGGTTTATCCAAGTAAAGGTCTTATGTCTCTTTTTGCATAAAACCAATTTGTTAAATATACTAATTTAGTTAGATTCCAAACCTATAAGTTACCCATTTTGACTTAAAACCAATATCTATTTTTGAGTCAAATTTTATCATAAGAGCAGAATCACTCCACTTTCATTTTCATTAAGGTGAAAGCGATATCCCTCCGCTTCTATTTCCATTACTATGAGAGCGAAATCTCTCCGCTTTCACTTCTATTATGGTGAGAGCGAAATCCTTCCACTTTCACTTCCATTAAGCTGAGATTAAAATTCCTCCACTTTCACTTCTATTTCAAGTTGTTCATCAGAACCATTACCAGTTTATTTTTTATTTCTAAAAACTACACAGGTGCAATGTTCCTACACCATTGCCCATGTCCAAGGGCACGGCTATTCGAATAGATTTTTGGCCACTACATGCTTTCATAGGCACGCAACTGAGAAAATCATAACAAAACTTTTACAACTTACCTATGATGCTTACTTCCACTCCACGGTAGAGTTCTCAACACTTGTGCCAATGACCACTCCCATCCCAAGTTATGCTTCACCCTAAGAATGTCCCCATCCGCAGGCTATGTTTTTCATGAGGGACCTTGTTGTTAGGGAGGCTACAGCCCTTCTCGACAAACCAACAAGGCTAGTGCCCATTCCGGGCAACTCCCACCAATCACATAAATCCATGAGCCAATAGGTGTGCAGGATTCACACCAAAGCTAAGCAAATTAGTGGGCTAGCGCTGTCCCATAACTAGACTTGTGGTTGCACAATTTGTGTGTAGAAAACATGAGCATAAGAATTTGGTCCATCCTTAAAGAACTTAGGCAATCCTAGTACGATCAGTCCACGAACCCAAGCTCGTGTAATTCTTGTATAGCTGTTCAAGAAATGATACATGCAATCCATGTACAATCTGTACAAAAATAACACATGCAATCATTGCACAACCAATTCAAAAATGATACATGCAATCCCTGCACGGCCAATCCAATATGTGCAATCCCTTCATTAGTCTCCAACCAACCACTCGCCCGAATCTCCACCATTTTTAGAAAACATATTCATGTTTCCAGTGGTAACCCATGTTACCGTAATTATCATGTTTTCAAGTTTAGTTGGCAATGCTTGTGTCGTATTTCATTTTACCACTATTACATTTCTAAGCACAACAATAGCCTTCTAAAGTTCAATCAATCATGGAGTTATTATCAATTGTAAGTATCCTACGGTGAGATGGCAAGCAAACATCAATAAACAACGAAGGAAATACTAGTATCAAGTGCATGATATAACAAGGTCTTAAACATTTAACATAGCATTTTAGCAATTACTATAATAAGCATGCACGTAGGTTAGAAAGCAAAATATCTCATTTGAAAACTAGTTTCAATATGACCAATTATAAGGACTTGCCTTGACCAACTGTGACTAAGGTGGGATTTTGTTTGTCTGGGACGAGGGCGCCCAAAGCATTGAAGTCAATATACGTGAAATCATCCACATTCAATCAAAAAATTAGAATAAATTGAAATAAACTCCAAAAAATTATGATATTTGTACTGTTAGAAAAGTTTTGAATTTATATGAATTTAGAAACAAAAATCATTGGGTTTTGATTTGGAATGAAGAAGTTATGGTCATTCAAATTTTAAACCGAAAGAAAATTACTAAAATTCCAAAAATGCCAATAGGTGGGGTCCATTTAGATTTTTTTTTTACTTTGGAATTATTTTTCTGAAGGAAAAGCCTCTGTGGCTGACAGGCTGGGCGACTAAAGGTCAAGGCTCACGTAGACTAGGTGGGGCCTACTAGTCAATGACCATGGTCCATAGGGTCAGTCCATTAAACATGTTACGGGATGTGGGGCCTGCATGTCAATTGGTCAAGGTTTAAATCTTGGGTTATTTAGGGATTCTAATCTTATAGGGCCCGCATGTCATACTAAGATTAAGTGCATAATTAAGGCTAACTAACCTACAGTTACACTAACCTCTATGTCACTCGAGGCCCATCGGTTAGTGACTTCCTTCTTCTATCTTTGCCTGGCCATGGCTGATCTTGGCGCCGGTGGTGAAGGTGGTAGAGGGCTAGCTTGAGGGGCCAAATGGGCTGTGATGGTTGCTATAGTTCTACTGACTGTGATAGCAAGGCTAGAGATGGTGTGAGGCGGTGGTGTAGTGGTGAGGGCGGCGGCAAGTGCCACAGTGAGCATGACAAAGGCACGAGCAAGCTTGAAACTTTGATTAAAGGCTATATTTAGCTTCAGAGTGATGGTGTAGTGCTAGGGGGCATACTGGTGCTACGGGAGTAGAGGCGAGCAATGCTCTCCACGGTGCCCGGACACGGCATAGCAAGGACGGCAGTGAGGGGAAGCTATAGTGATCTAGAAGCTTACTAAGCTATCTCAATGTGTTGGCTTGACTTAGAATAAAAAGGGAACTAATGGCTTATTGTGGAACAACGCCTAGAGGGAGGAGGATGTTGACAACGTCAACGGCGAGGACAGCACATGGCAAGCTCCTTAGGAATCGTTGCTCCTATGGGCAATTGGACATGTGAGTGTGAGCACGAGGTAGGTGAAGGTGAGGCAAGCTCGGAAAGCATGAAGGTGAGGTTGAAGACTCACCAAAGAGAAGGAATTCGGTGATGGAAGTCAGTGGCTAGACTTGAAAAACTTGGCTCGATTCGCTTCAATCGAAGGCAAAAAGAATGAGGAAAAGCGGGGAAGAAGAAGAGTGAAGCGAGGTGCGTCTCATGATACTGATAGCTTTGGCCTTTTATAGCGGGGACTTGAGAGGTTGGCTTAGATGCCATTAGGGCTTAGGTCACCGAGCTTGAGAGAGAGCAAGTGAGAGACATCAATGGTCAATGGGACGAACTCATGGCGATGGGACAAAGCCATATCACTCTTGGATCGAGGTGGAATGCTATCATTGCTCCGTGGTGCATGAAAGCAAGTGGGGGATAAGGTCAGCGTTGGCGCGAGGAAGAAAAGAGGGAGGAAGAAGATCCATAGTGTGCCGATACATGGGTCCAGGCCCACATGGCGGTGACGCGCCTCGGTCAACTGGCTTGGGCTGTGTTGCGGGGCTGTGAAGTGGAACGAAAAGGCATGTGCAGGTTGGGCCGACGGGTGAGAATCAACCCAATTGCCTTGGAGAAAAAATAATTAGGATTTAATTTTTATTTTTGTTTTGAATTGAGTTTTAATTTCTAATTTCAATTTCTAAAGGAATTTGCACATGAAATTTTTATAAAAATTACTCATGGCCTAATTTAATTTGCATATTTTTGTGCCACATATTTTATTTTAAAATTCTTAAACCTGACTAAGCTTTGGAAAATTTTTAAAAATGCACCAAAATTTCTAAAATTCATGGAAAGTCATGCATGTTTGTTTAGATGTCAAAATTAGGTTGTTACAAAACCTATCCCCTTAAAAGGAATCTCATCCCCAAGATTCATGATGGTCAGCAATGAGGTAGGGGAATTCTACCTTGAGGGCTTCTTTGGCTCCCATGTAGCTTCTCTTTTAGTGTGGTTGCTCCATAGAACTTTGTAAAAATGTATTACTCATCTCCTCATCTGATAGTCTACCACGTCGAGAATTTATACGAGATACTCTCAACAGGTGAGGTCTATGTCAAGGTTGATAGTCTTTATGATTCTTTTGGAACTTGAGGTCATTTCTTTAGTTGTGACACATGAAAAACGTTATGGACGTTGGCCATCTATGCTGGTAGGTCCAACTAGTAAGCACCTTCTTCTTGCTTAGCAGTGATATGAAAAGGTCCAATGTATCATGGTGCCAATTTCACCACAAACCTTGAATCGCTTCATGCCTTTTAGTGGCAAAACCTTGAGATAGACAAAATTTTCAATCTCAAAACATAACTCCCATCGATGATGATTGGCATAGCTTTTTGTTTGGATTGGGCTGCCTTGAGATTCTTTTGGACTAGGTGAACCTATTCTTTAGCCGCTTTTAGCATGGCTGGTCAAATGGTTGTTGGTTCTCCTATCTCTAACCATAGGAGGGTGTTCTACATTTGTGTCCATAGAGTGCCTCCAATGGCGTTATTTGTAAACTAGCTTGGTAGGTATTGTTATAAAAAAAATCTGCATAAGATAAATTCTTTTCCCAATTGATGTTGAATGTGACTGCACAAGCACATAGCATATCCTTAAGAATTTGATTAGTCCATCCTATTTATCCATCCATCTGAGGATGATATGTAGTGCTGAAGGCTAGTTGGGTTCCTAGGGCTAGTTGTTCTCCTCGATCTTATAGTCGGCAATGGAGAGGGCGATGCAAGTGCGCGTCGGTAGGGAGGTGAACATGCCGGGGTCGAAGGTGTAATCTTACCGACCACTACCTTCTGTACTCAAGGTTCACAATTTTGGCAAAATTTTGTTCATTTTGTTCCATTCATTACCCTATGAAAGAAAAATGATTTGGTCAAATTTTGGACAAATTTGTCCTCATTTGAATTTTGTCCAAATTTTGGTTAAATTTCAAATTTCATTCCTTTCATCCCTTTCCTTACAAGCACACCGTGAAAAGCTCTACCAAAGCATGCACTCCGTTGTTACGCCAGCATGCCCTCTGTTGTTACACCAATAGTGTCGCTACAGCACCCCTATCATCTACCTCATGTGCCTGAGCTGTCTTATCAACCGCATAGTTTATTTGCGCCATGTCCGTGACGCTGCTCAAAGGGAATCACTGGGCAAATCTTGGTGATTCACCCTTTTAAGCCCAATCCGAGCACACTCTTTCCTTCACCATCTTTCATCATATCCATTTTGCCCCTTGGCCAGGATTTTCCTCCTTTCAGTCACCCGGAACGCATTATTGTTCTTGGCTTTGGTACATGCGCTCTACCATGATCCCTATCACTTTTAGTGAACCATGGCCTTGCCTTCCGCGTCAAAGTGCACCATATGTTCTCCTTTTCAAAGAACCCCATCCAATTTCTTAGTTCTTGTAGTGAACTACTGAGACCGCATCATCGTCTTCAACTTTGACCAAATCCGCCGCCACTAGGCATTCTCTCTCTAGTGAGTTTCAGACCAATTCTTTTCTCTCCGATCATCTACAGGTAGTGAACCATCGACATGGAACACGTCGCCTTCGTCCTTGCTCACCACCGACAAAACACTCTAGTACCGCTCGGTCATCACCAGCACCTCTGTCATGCTCATGGTAAGCCTCTGATGTTCAAGTGCTTCTTTCATTAGCTCAGGTGAGTTGATTTTACTATCGTCATTGTTGTCGTCCATGCCGCCACCATAGTAGGATGGCGCCAGCGTCGCTCTAACGACCATTGTTCTCCAAGCCACACCCACATACATCGCCTTAGCCCTAGAACATTTACCTATGCCCCAAATGAAGTATTCATTACTCTACCACTGAGTTCGTGGAGCTCTGCTCACTGCCACCGCGTTCCACCACCACAAACACCACCTTCGTCACTGCATTCCATCTTGTCATTATCCGAAACCTTTTTGTTGCCCCCTCACCGCTAGCAAGCTCAGCAGTGAGCTCGGCTACCATCATCGTTGATCACTCCTGTTCCCTCTCTCTGACCAGTGGTCCCCACACAAGGTGAGATTAGATTAGCTTTCATTAAACTCATTTAAAGTTATGAGTCTATGATATGTGGGCCTAGATAATATTAAATGGAAATGTTATGTTTAAACTAGTTTAAGTAATGAGTCACCGACACAAGGACCCCACGCATCAGCCATTTTGGAAAAAGAATAAAATCCTGATGAGTTGTGCCCACCCATTAGCCCAAATTCAAATGCTTATAACTTTTGCATATGAACTCCAATCGAATGATTTTTATCTCTAAAATTTTGTCAAATATGCTCTTTCATATTTTGCAAAAAAAATTTAAATTTCTCATTGTTTGAATTTATTTAGCTCTTGTTTGCGATATTTGGTATTTGTCGAGTAGATACCAATGTTCTAAAATATTTTGTTGACAAGCCAGAGAAAGAACAAGAGTTCAACGAGCAAGGTAAGCAAACATTTGACGATGTTTATCACATATTTCACTTTGTATGTATGTTGTATTATTATGCATGCGTGTAATTTCAGTAAAAATTGCTATATTGGTAAGGTTGATAGTGACACCAATTTGTTGCATTGATCCCACCATGATAAAATTGATACTCTTATTGTTATCACCTTAGCATTAATATTCACTATTGGAAAATATGGAACTTATAGATTAAACAAAGTAGTTGATGCTTAGCCATGCTTATAACGATATTAGATGTGCTAGGTTGAAAATTGGTCAAAATGTCCAAAAATGGAGATATTTGGGAAATGTTCAAGTGGAGTTACCTCTGTTATCTTGGTTAGCAAAGAAAATGTTTTATATATTTTAGACTTGGGCGAGTGGTTGTAGAGGACAGTGTGGTTACCGCGAGACTGTGGTTTGTGGATGTCATACCGAGGTCACTAAGGACCGAGTTTATGGTGTAGTTAGACCCAAGATATAATGTACAACCACACATGCTTTTATGGGAAGGCTTTAGCATAATAAACTACTGGGTTCCAACAATTTCACCGCAGGTGGTAGATTATGAGTGAATTGGGCTACTGCGAGCATAGAGGGATTCCATATTCAGAGAAATCTTGGTAGGAAGAAAGGTTTACCAATACACTGTATGAGTCCTGGGACATTGGAAGGTACTCTTCGTCTTAAGAAGGTATTATTGCACGGTGGTTATTAGGACCGGTGATGTAAAAGCTTCATCATGAACTCTCAAATAGGGTATCAATGGTATCGTGTGACATGTATAACATGGTGGGATGTTTATGTCGTATGAGGAAAGTGTACGACCTCTGTAGACTGTGAAATTATTCTAATAGCCATGTCCCACCATCATAGTAGTTTTATGTTTTATAAAATGATTCGAGGAATGTATGGATGGGAAATCCATGCATACCTTGGTTCAACAAGATTACTGCCGCTATTTCAAAATCCTGAGGCAGCAAGCCTCTTGTTTTAAATTGTGCTATTTATGTTTTATTATTAATTAGTTATCAAATTTGAATGCTCTTACAACTTTCGTTTGCAATCTATTATTCATTATTACAATTGAAGGTAGGTTTTTGCAAATTGAACTAGACTAGATAGATACCTTTGCCTTAGCTTGTATACTATATAACTATGGTATAAAGTCTTACAAAGTACGATTATCGTACTTACAGTTACTAGTTGAACACATTTAGAGGATGCTGAAGAAGATCCATCCTGTGGTTACTTTTATCTAGTAGGTTTTAGCGATGAGGATGCTGGTTACTGGGGTGTAGCTCTAGTCAATATCAGGATGAGTTGAGGCATATTTGCTGGTTATGATGCCTCTTTTATCTTCATTTCCGCTGGACCATTTATATTGTATGTTCTATCACTACTACAGAAAGCCTAATACTAGACGGCCAATCACAGACGGTTTTAATTTGGACACCGTCTGTGTTGGTGGCGTCGGAGAAAACGAGTATCATAGATGGTTCTTACCAATGAACCGTCTGTGATACTAAAGTATCACAGACGGTTTGTATTAAAAATCGTCTGTGATAATCTAGAGTTATCACAGACGGTTTTTAATTAAAAACCATCTGTGATAAGCTTATTATCACAGACGGTTATTAAAAACCGTCTGTGATAATGACGCTAGGCATTTATTGCGCTGCTCAGAACCGCATCTGTCTTCATTTCGATCCAGATCTAGCCGGTGCTGCACTCTTTCGCTCAGGAGGCAAGCTAGGCGATTTCAGGCCAATTAATTTTGATGTGACCATGCCACCAACACGTACGACCGTAGCGGCCAATATCAAGATTGAATTAAAGATGAATTCATTTCTTCAACTTCAACACATTTTAAATGAGAATATGATGCTACCTAATGATGAAAAAATATATATTTGTAGCACCACATCACTTTGGAACCAATTGAAGCAAGGGTTCAAGTTGGACAGGTTTTGGAATCCAATTCGGCCTCCAGATCAATTCGGATTTAGCCTGACTTTTGATCTAGAAGGCTTCTCGGGGCCCGTGAGTACTCGTTGGAAAGCTCTTGGAGTCTACTTTCAGATGGATGTAGTCGCACCTCTAAACTCCACCCGAGCAGATGAAAAACTGCGAAACAAGTCACGTCACTTTTCCAGTCCGAGTCAAAGTGGGCCGAGGGCCTTGTAACTTGGGCTATTTGGGCCGGTACTGTTCACGTGAGCAGTAACTAGGAATAGTACCACATCCCTTTTCATTAGATAAGTGTGGCTTCCCACTCCCCTATTTAAGGAGGCCGCACCCCTTTAGTTTTCCTTGGGTTTTCTTAAGAGATTATTCTGCTTAGCAGTTTCGCCGCACGTTCGGTTGAGGAACCCCAACTTGTGAACTTAATCTTTAGTCACAATACAGATTGCATCTTTTACTCTCTTGCTCGTGTTCTCGATTTCCTTGCAGGAGATAGCCTTCTTGGCGAGGTCAACCGTGTTCGGCATGGTTGATAACCAACAGAGCAGTGGTGTAGTGATTGCGAGGGGTTCGATCTGTTTTGGTCGGAGCCTTTGGATCATCAACGTCGAGTTCTCCACAATCGACTTATCAGTACCTCTCGAAAGATCGGGCCATCATCACATCAGTTGGTATCAGAGCAACGGTTGTCCATGAGGTAATTCTTGTATCCCTAGTTAGTAGATTGGTTTTATTTTCTATAGTCCAGAAAAAAAATTGCCCCACAAAAAGAGTTAATTCCGCTGTCCAAACCCCGTTGTGCCTTTCAATCTGTTAGTTTTGGTTTGCTAAATTGAATTTGTGTCCGTCATAGCATTGTCTAGTTGCTGGTCATATCTTTGTTCCATTAAAAATCCAAACAAAGAAAAATTCCCCACCCCAAACCCTAATTTCCAAATTCGGCTGATTTTTCCTTTCTCTGCAGCCGCCACCAAAACGTCATAACATTTGATTCCGAGATTATTTTTGAGTGAGACCACCGCCATTAGATTCAAAAATTCAATATCCATCTATCTATAAAATTTCACGTCATTCCAGCACGGCAGGTAAGAGATATGTGCGGTGAAAGTTGACCAAATTATCTGTTTTGAATCTGCAACAGTCAGTAGTTGTGATTTTTGTGCGAATTTCTGTGTCGTGTTTCGGAAGTTGGCCCCAAAATAAAATCTGTAGAAAAAGCCATATGAAAATATAGAAAAAATAATTAGTGAAAAAGAGGCATCTGAAAAAAAGTTACGGCCCAAATACCGACGTGCTGTCCAGTGGACAGAAATTCTCAGTTTTCAGTTTTGGGTCAATCCTTGTGTTCTTCAATTCTAGGTTGCATTGGATTGAATTATCTGGTATTTACCACTCCTACACATTGCCATACACTTGTTTTTAGCCTTCTTCCACTCTTGGTTGATCAGCAACATAGGCTAAGTGCTAGATACGAACTATAATTCAATTCTATGCAATTCTGAAATTAACTGATTGTTCTCCATTGCTACCATATTGTGCCTTCCAAGCTATACCTACTCTTGATCAGAATAGGTTCCCTCTTGCAATCGTACCCACGCTCGACACGGTGTCACGAACCAGCCACCGGTTGTACCACCTGCTGCATTGGTAAGAACACTTGTAAGAGTGTGGTAAGACGCTTGAGAATGTGTGATTCCACCTTGCACCACCTAGTAGTGGATAGGGATAATACCTTTGTGTTGTCTTTTATTTTCTACTAACCATGACAGGTGGGTCGTCTGATGATCAAGAGTGTGTTTTAAAGGGAGAGCTCATGACACTCTTGGATGGACAACGCATCAATAGGAAGCTTCAAGCTTCGACGAACACATGGCAGTGCTCCATCAGTTCCATCAATGAGAGCCAAGATCTCGAGGAGGGAGATGAAAATGAGAGACAGAACCGTGACACTGGTGCTGCATTTGCTGCCCAAGATGCACGCCAACGACACCGCCTACATCAAAACTGTCACGGTATGGGAGGTAATAATTTTCAGCACCACAATGCTCGTGCTAATAATGACCCATTTGCTAAAGTTAAATTTACCATACCATCTTTTGCGGGTACTTATGATGCTGAAACTTATCTAGATTGGGAGATGACAGTTGAACAAAAATTTAATGCACATCTAGTTCCTGAAGTGCATAGAGTCAGACAAGCTACTAGTGAATTTAAAGATCGTGCTATTATTTGGTGGACTCAAGTAGTTAATTATGGCTTAAGACCGGATACATGTGATAGATTGAAAGTAGCTATGCGTGCTAGATTTGTTCCTCCTGCTTTTAAACATGAAATGCGTAAGAAATTGCAGCGCTTAGACCAAGGTAATAAATCTGTCGAGGAATATTATCAAGAACTACAAATATGCATGTTGCGTTGTAATGTTGTAGAAGATGAGGAGGATAAGATGGATCGTTTTTATGGGGGCTTAAGGTGTGAAATTCAGGACATAATGGATTACAAAGAGTATAACGATATCAATAGATTGTTCCAGCTTGCTTGTTTGGCAGAAAAAGAATTGCAGGGTAGGCAACAAAGGACAAGGAGCAACTTTGGAGGTACGTCTACATCGAGATCAACGCCTGGGCAAACCAAGACAGCCCCACCTCGTATTTGTCGAGCTGCTGCCCCCTCTGTGAGTAGGGCGCGTTCAGCAGCACCACCGCCACCGTCACACGCACCTGAGACGAGAAAATCTACTAGTGTGCAAGCACCAGCACAGAGCTCTTCATCGGTTGCTTCCACGGGCATTGTGTGCCACCGTTGTAAAGGAATGGACCATGTCATGAGAGATTGCCCAAGTCAGCGGGCGTACATTGCGACAGAAGATGGTGGTTATGTAAGTGCTAGTGATGTTGAGGATGAATATGCTCTTGCAGCTAACCTTGCAGGCAATGGTGATGATCATGAGAACAAACCTGTGTTTGTGCCCTTTTCTGTGACTAACAACTTGCAGGTAGTTGAGAACCATGCCGAAGAGGAGCATGAGCTGATTGAATCATTGACCTCATTGGTTGAGAATGAAGATAAGGAGATGGATGCACTTACATCATCTGAGGAGAGCCAAAAAGGTAAAGAACATGGTGCTATCATCGCTCACGGTACTGATTTGGTGCTACAACAAAACATAGAGCAATCTTGTGAGTATATACCTGTTGTAGTGCAATCTTTTGGTATTCCTTGTGTTGACTTAAATGAACCATGTGTTGATCTAAGTTCTCATAATTTTGCACATGTTGAATTAATAACACATAAAGAAGTTTTGACTAGAATTTCTCCTGCTAATTCATTGTGTTACATCATGTTGGATCTACCTATGAAATTGTCACATGCTATGGAGAAAGTTTCTGAACTTGCATGTTCAAAATTCTTGTTTAGTGCCTACACCCCTGGATATAAGTTTAATTTGATTGGAGATTATGGTGTGGAAAATCAATTTCTTGTATATCGAATATGCATAACTTGCGATCACATGGATGAATTGAAACTTGCTGTTTGGAACAACAATTCTTGTATGCTGAATCATGTTCAATGTGAGAGGGAAGTAAAATTTAGTACTCATCCAATGCCTATGTGTTCAACTCTTTTTACACCATCTAGTATAGACAATCTGAATAAAGATGATGAATTATGGCAGAACATACAAATCTTTTCACCCTGGCTAGATGAATTTGCTATTGTTCGATTGAGATATGATTATATGGCTGGATTGTTCCTCACTTACATTTGCAAAACAAATTGCAACAATTACTGTGTGAGAAATTTTGAATTGCTCATTAACTTATATGATTACTCTTGGGTTAATAATACAATTAGCTTTTATGATCGCTGCTGTTTTATAACCTTAATTGTGCAACAACGAAGAACTGTTAAAATGGATGACATATACATTACCATGCGTACACCTTGGCTTCTTTATTATCATATTTTCAGCTTATCAAAAGCCGAGGACGGCTTTGTTTGCAAGAAGGGGAGGATGATAAGAACATGTACCCTATGGATATAACCATATTTGCTATACTTGTTGTTCCAATTACAAGAGCTCCTACGCATCACTTAAATTATGAGGTGAGCTCGTTTCAAAGAGATTTAATTTATTCAATAAAGAACTTATGATATTACATAATGAGAGTTTGTTGCGTTCGCTATCATGTACCAAGATTTATGATCAAGATCATGCAATACGTGACACTACACATATGTTAAAACCGAGGATGGTTTTCTGTCAAGAAGGGGAGGATGATGTGACCACGCCACCAACACGTACGACCGTAGCGGCCAATATCAAGATTGAATTAAAGGTGAATTCGTTTCTTCAACTTCAACACATTTTAAATGAGAATATGATGCTACCTAATGATGAAAATATATATATTTGTAGCACCACATCACTTTGGAACCATTTGAAGCAAGGGTTCAAGTTCGACAGGTTTTGGAATCCAATTCGGCCTCCAGATCAATTCGGATTCAGCCTGACAGGCCAACTTCAAACGGCCTTAACTTTTGACCCAGAAGGCTTCTCGGGGCCCGTGAGTACTCGTTGGAAAGCTCTTGGAGTCTAATTTCAGATGGATCTAGTCTCACCTTCAAAATCCACCCGAGCAGATCAAAAACTATGAAACACGTCACATCATGTTTCCAGTCCGAGTCAAAGTGGGCCGAGAGCCTTGTAACTTAGGCTATTTGGGCCGGTACTGTTCACGTGAACAGTACCATGGCCACGTGAACAGTAACTAGGAATAGTACCACATCCCTTTTCATTAGATAAGTGTGGCTTCCCCCTTCCCCTATTTAAGGAGGCCGCACCCCTTTAGTTTTCCTTGGGTTTTTCTTAAGAGATTATTCTGCTTAGCAGTTTCGCCGCACGTTCGGTTGAGGAACCCCAACTTGTGAACTTAATCTTTATTCACATACAGATTGCATCTTTTACTCTCTTGCTTGTATTCTCAATTTTCTTGCAGGAGATAACCTTCTTGGCGAGGTCAATCGTGTTTGGCACGGTTGATAACCAACGGAGCAGTGGTGTAGTGATTGCGAGGGGTTCGATCTATTTTGGTTGGAGCCTTTGGATCATCAACGTCGAGTTCTCCATAATCGACTTATCAGTACCTCTCGGAAGATCGGGCCATCGTCACATCAAATTTGGTGGGAGAAGGCAGAGATTGAGCTTTGAAGATTCATACTTTCCTGGTTGCTCTAGATATGGTTAGTAATGAAATTTATTTTTCTTTGCATTATGATTTAGATCTAAGTAATTGGTGAGTGTTATTGAAGATGGTTTGCAAAATTGTTGGTTACATAATAGCTTTTGTGTTTATAATATGAATTAAGCTAGCAAAGCCTGAATGCATGTGGTATATATATGTAGTAATAATTACTTAATTTAATTTGTAATAATAAGTTGTTATATATATACATAACGTAGGACCGAAGCTGGATGTATGCCGCGGGCCGTGTGAATGAAGAGTACATTAATGGCGTGTCTGCTTTTATAAGGGCTGCCGAGGAGGATATGCTGAATAAGGGGGTGGAATATATGTATTGTCCATGCACTTACTGCGAGAATTTAAAGATGTTTAAGAACCGAGGGCAAATTGAAGCGCACTTGAATCGGAGGGGTTTCAAAAAGGGTTATACGTGTTGGACTAGTCATGGCGAAGTGAATGATCATATACCGCCGGATGACATCGCCGGTGAAGTGAATGATATGCCACCGGATGACATCGCCGGTGAAGTGAATGACACGCCGCCGGATGATGCTGATTGTGGTTCGGATTCGGATAGGTTGCATGATGATAATATGGATCAGATGCTTCGCGATGTAGAAGAGAACTATGATGAGAGAGAGTATGTTAAATTCCAGGGCTTGATGGAGGACTCGGAGAAACCTTTGTTCACGTGCTGCAGGTCAAAGTACAGGAGGTTGTCGGCCGTGCTTGGACTGTTGAAATTGAAGGCATGCAACGGTTGGTCTGACAAGAGTTTCACGGCGCTACTAGGACTTTTAGCGGACATGCTTCCGGAGGGAAATGAGTTGCCTAAAATCACGTATAAAGCTAAGAAGGTTCTTTGTCTGTTGGGAATGGAAGTAGAAAGAATACATGCATGTCCGAACGACTGTATCCTCTACCGTAAAGAGTATGCAAACATGCATGTATGTCCGGTGTGCAACGCATCCCGATACAAACGTAACAATCAAGCAAATGACGGCGAGGGAACTGAGGCGAAGAAAGGACCTCCTGCTAAGGTGGCATGGTATTTACCTATAATTCCCCGTTTGAAAAGGTTTTTGCAAATCCAAAGGAGGCAAAATTGCTGCGTTGGCACTCAAAGGAGCGCAAGAAGGATGAAATGCTAAGACACGTTGCTGATTCCGCCCAGTGGAGAAACATCGATAGGAGTTTTGCAGACTTCGGTGCTGAATCAAGAAATATAAGGTTTGGACTGAGTACAAATGGAATGAATCCTTTCAGTAGCATGAGCAGCCGACATAGCACATGGCCCGTGACTCTCTGCTTCTATAACCTTCCTCCTTAGTTGTGTATGAAGCGAAAGTCTATTTTGCTGTTGATACTTATCCAAGGGCCAAAGCAACCTGGGAATGATATTGATGTGTACCTAGCACCGTTGGTGGAAGATCTAAAAGTACTGTGGAACGAAGGGATACAGGTATGGGATGCATACAAACGAGAGAACTTCACTTTGCACTCCATATTGTTCTGCAACATAAATGATTATCCTGCCCTTGGTAACCTATCGGGCCATAGTACAAAAGGTGCCAAAACTTGTACCCACTGTTTAGATGGTACCGAGAGTGTACGGCTGAAACACTCACGCAAAACCATCTACATGCGTCACCGCCGGTTCCTTCGGAGGGCTCACCCATACCGCAAGATGAAGAAACAATTTGACAGAGAGAAGGAAGATGGTTCAGCTCCAAGGCATTTAAGGGGAAAAGAGGTTTATAATATGGTTAAGGATTTAGATGTTGTCCTCGAAAAGGGACGTAAATTGAGGGCTCATGAGAAAACACTTGGAAAAAGAGATCAATATTTTGGGACTTACCTTATTGGGAGTACCTAGATGTTCGACACTGCATCAACGTCATGCACGTAGAAAAGAATGTGTGTGACAGCTTGCTTGGTCTCTTACTGAACATTCGTGATAAAACAAAGGACGGCGTCAATGCACGGCTTGACTTGGCTGATATGGACATCAGGCCTGAGTTAGCACCGACATGCACTGATTATGGACAAACGTACCTTCCCCCTGCGTGTTACACTCTGTCCAAGACCGAGAAAACAGAACTGTGCCAATGCTTGCATGGTGTCAAAGTTCCATCTGGTTACTCCGGCAACGTGAAGAAACTTGTTTCGGGGCAAGATTTGAAGTTAAATGGCATGAAGTCTCATGATTGTCATGTGCTGATGACACAAATGCTCCCTATTGCAATTAGAAATATTTTGCCGATCAAAGTCCGAGAGACAAGCATGAGGCTATGTTATTTCTTTAACACAATTGTTCAGAAGGTCATCGATCCCGAAGGACTAGATGCTCTGTAGGATGAGGTGGTGATGACTCTATGTCATCTTGAAATGTATTTCCCTCCTTCGTTTTTCGATATCATGGTCCACCTCATTGTTCATGTTGTGTGGGAGATAAAAATGTGCGGGCCCGTATTCCTACGTAGCATGTACCCATTTGAGAGGTTCATGGGAATTCTCAAGTCCTACGTACGTAATTGATCTCGGCCGGAGGGCAGCATCGTCGAAGGTTATGCAAGCAAAGAGGTTATTGAGTTGTGTCAATTATATGGTTCAGACTCAACCGATAGGTGTGCCTCAATCGTCATGAGGGGAGGCTTAAGGGTATCAAAACTATCGGAAGGAAAGCAATCACTCCAGATATAGACACGTATACTCAAGCCCATTTCACAGTCTTGCAACACATGACTGAAGTAGCGCCTTATGTCGACCAGCACAAGAATGTGCTTCGGCAACCGAATCCGGAGTGGCCGGATGTTTGGATCATGAGGCAACACAACAGCAAATCGCTAGGAGCTCGCCAAGTGAGATGCTGACATGGTTGGCAAAAGGGCCAAGATTTACAGTTGTGACATGGCAAGGATATGATATAAATGGGTACACATTCTATACACAGGTTCAAGATGTAAAGAACACTAACCAGAATAGCGGTGTCCGCATAGATGCGTTCAGTACCGATGGGTTGAGAAACTCGTACTATGGGTTCATAGAAGAGATTTTGGAGCTCGACTACGTGGTTTTCAAGATCCCCTTATTTCGCTGCCGTTGGGTGCATCTCCCACAGGTGAAGGTTGACAAGTACGGTGTCACTACCGTGGACCTCCAACATGTCGGGTACAAAGACGAACCATTCGTACTCGTCAACCAAGTTGTTCAAGTTTTCTATGTAACTGACCCGGCAAATAATTATCACAGACGGTTCTAAACTGAGAACCATCTGTGATATAACCCCGCACTAGGGTTTTGCGCGTGCACTACATATTAGACTTAGTCGCTCTCCCGAAGTCCCGATCGAGCCGTCCCCCGAGCCACCGCTGTCCCCGAGCCCGTCGCCCTCGCCGGTCACTGTCCCCCGAGCCCCTCGCCGGTCGCTGTCCCTCGAGCCCCTCACCGGTCGCCCTCGCCTGTCACGCGCCTGTCGCCCTCACCTGTCGCCCTCGCCGATCGCCGTCCCCCGAGCCCCTCGCCGTTCACCCTCGCCGGTCACCCTCGCCTGTCGCCCTCGCCGGTCGCTGTCTCATACTTGGTACTCTCTTGCCGTCTCAAAAGTTCAATTACATGGTTAGCTTTCTTACATATTTGTTCTTCATAGTAGTTCCTAAATGATTATTAGTGGGTGCTTTGATGAAGTACTCTTGAAGACATTGTGTTGTTTGAAATTTGGCAAGTGATATTTTCTTGTGATTCTAGTGCTTCCCGAATGAAAATAATACCAGTCCTTGTGTTTGAACTTTGAACCGCTAAATTACTTGTCTTCTAGAAGTGAAAAGCTGTGTAGTTTTTATTGCTTACCCTAAGGTGACTTTTATTCCGATATGCATTTGGTTACAAAAGCCTGTACCTCCATCAGAGTAACTTGTCACAAATTTTATAAATTGCCATTATTTTGCTGCCTTACTTTATAAGGCTAACTAGAAACTGTGAATGTACTTTTGCCTCCACCTCTATATATTAAAGTTGGCCAATGCTGGCAGGTTGTAAAGAGGTAAGAACCTAATACAATATCCAGTGCCAACAAGCAAGGAATTCACAGTTAGCTCAAACCAACCCTTAGCTTTAGACTTCTTTTCTTCAATTTCTTAGCAGAATGCATCACTCTTCTCATTGCCTACAAAATGTGACTATATAAAGTATTAGTTGAATATAATGTATATGTATACATATATTGGAATTAAATTTAAGTATGTGCTTATACTACACTTTTACGTATATGCTACATTGTGCTTACTTTTCATATATGAGAAGGCCAACATGTCACCCGCACGTTCTTCAACATCATCGCCGGATGCGTCCGCTCCAGAATCAAAACGACGAGGAAGAGGGCTATCGAACAAGCCTGAGGGCCGATTTATCATCACAGAGGTCGATGGATCTGGGACCCCTCTCCTTCCTCCCAAAGCCGTAAGCGCATTCCGAAGAATAGTCGGAATAGTTGCACGAGAATGAATTAAGATCACATTCGATTCGTGGAAGAGCGTGCCTGAGACTCGAAAACATGAGCTACTGACAGAAATTTTGGCATCGTTCGAGATCCCAGAAGAACACCAAGATGCCGTGCAACGACAAGCCTTGCTAGCGGCGTGCAAAGCATAGAAGAACTTCAAGAGCACGCTTGTCAAGGACTACATGGAGAAGGATGAAACACCCTTTCATAAATACCCATTCCTGGAACCACAATGGGAAGAGTTCAAGGCGATGAAGACGACCGAAGATTTCAAAAGTACAAGTGCGGCGCACAAGGCGCTCCAGGCAAAAAACACACACCCTCACAAACTTAGCACAGCTGGGTATGCGGGTAAAATCCTGCAGTGGACGAGGGAGGACGAACAGGCAGTCCTGCAAAACACCGCCCCGCCATTTGCCAATATCCCGGATGACCGTGCTCGAAATTGGATTAGAGCAAGGTCATCTACAACGACATCGGGGGACGTCTCCTTTCGAAACCCTGCAGACCAGCAAGTGTCCCAGCGCCTGGTAAGATATCGATCGAACTATGTATCTTGTAATTACTCCCCAACTTCGTACGAAGTGAAATGACATGTCGTGCTCTTTGCAGGAAGCGCTGAGTGTTGAATCGTCCTAGGGATCATTCCAGGGAACAAGGGAGAAAGATATACTCTCCGCGGCCGTGGGAAACAAAGAGCACCCGGGTCGTACGAGAGGCCTTGGGCTTTACGTTCCTTGGAAATATGGTTTCCAAGATGGCTCTGAAATATATCGGCGTAGGAAGAGAACCAAAGCCGAGTGTGACTCTCTTTCATTCTAAAACTCAACTTTATGTTTTTTTCTGTGTTTGTCAATATACTCATCAAGGGGGAGATTGATAGACCATGTGGAGGTGACCCCGTGTGTGTGATGAGTAATTGACTTCTGTTTTAGGAAAGTTGAGTTTGGTTTGTGTGGTTTGGACCATGTAATTGCACGGTACAATTGGATTCGGTCGGGCTTGGTCAAACTTGGTCGAAGTGCTTAGGATGCCTATTCTTTTGATTCAACGGGTTTTGGCTCTTTCATGCTTAGGATTTCTCTTAATGCTATTGTTGATTACATTATGTCGAGTGGTGCTATGTGATGTGTTTCTTGTCTGTGATGGCTGCAGGACGTCGAGGCGAAGTCGTGGCGAGGCACGGGATGACCGGACTAGGCGCAGGTGGTGCTGAGGTCGGAGCGGTCAGGATGTGCCAAAGACGGCGAGGACACGAGGTGGTTGCGAGGCTTGGACGACAAGAAATGCAGAAGCTTCCCGGAAGGTGCAGGAGGGGCATTTTGGTAAATGCGCGAGGCTACACAAAAGGAAGCGGATTGGGTTTCTGAGTTAGCGGGTCAAGGCTATTGTAAACCCGTTAGTGGAGAGTATAAAAGGAGGGGGGTAGGCATGAGAGAATTTGAGGGTTTTAGTGCTTTGGCTCTCCTGGTGGTTGAAAAAGGATGTATGACTTGAGAGAGGAGTTGATGGCTTTTGAGAGAGGTTGTTAGGGTTTTCTTTTTTGTCTCTCTTTTGCTTTCTGTTGGGGAGTTGTTGGAGATAACAGGAGAGTACGTGCTCTGTCTCTTCTAGTCTGTGTGAACAGAGAGATGAGTTCTTGAGTCTTTGAGAGGAGATGGTTGTGATCCCTATGTAATCATTCATCGTTCTTCCTCTCTATCAATACAAGAACGATTTTGTTGGCTATTTTCATCTCCTGTTTCATCTGTGATGATTTTCATCCTTTGAGAGACCATGTGGAGGTCATCCCATGTGTACGATGAGTAATTGACATCGATTTAGGAAAGTCGAGTTTGATTTGGTTGGTTCGGACCTTGACGTTGCGTGGTGCAATCGGGCTCGGTCGGACTTGGTCAAACCTGGTCAAAGTGGTTAGGATGCATATTATGTCGACTTGTCAGGTTTGGGCTATTTTCATGCTTAATGTGGTTTCATTAATGCATTTGTGCTTAAATGTATCGAGCGGTGCTATTTGACGTGTTTCTTGTTTGTGATGGCTGCAGGACGTCGAGGCGGAGTCGTGGCGAGACACGAGATGACCGGACTAGACACAGGCGGTGTCGAGGTCAGAACGGTCGAGATGTGTCGAAGACGGCGGAGACTCGAGGTGGTTGCGAGTCGTGGAAGACAAGGAACACGGAAGCTTCCCAGAAGGTGCACGAGGGGCGTTTCGGTAAAAACGCAAGGCTGCACAGGCGGGAGCGGGTTCCGTTGGATCTGGCGACCGTAACGGGTTGGAGACCCGTTAGCCAAGGGCTATATAAAGGAGGGAGTGGTTGCATGCCCCCTCATGGCTTTAGGAGAGAGTTAGGGTTTTCTTGAGTCAAAAGAGGCTTTGGGAGGTTGTTTTGCCTTTGCTCTTTAGTGATTGGTGAGTTGGTGAGAAACACAGTGTGTCTCCATGGTAGCTTCTTCCTCTGTGTGTGTTCTTGGAAATGGGTTCTTGATCTTCCAAGCATGTATGGGGAAGTAGAGAGGGTGTGAGTTGATTCTCCATTGCAATCATGTATCTCCTTTTCTCTATATCAATACGAGATGGTTTTGGTTGAATTTGATTAAGTCTTTAGCTCTCTGTTGTTCTTTTCCTTCGATGCTCTCCATGCCAGATTTTTGACTTTTTGAGTTTCTTGTTGATTCTTATTGGGAAGGCCAAAAATGGGTTGCTCTATGATGGGATAGTGCCTCAAGGTCATTTGATCGATTTTCCCAAGAGCAAATAGCATTTAATCTCAGATTTGATTTTTGGGCTTCCTCTGTTGTTCCTTTTTCATTCTAGGGTTTTGGTGGAAATCTCGTTTCCCTTCATGAGATGGCGCGAAACTTGGTATCTAGAGTCCAGAGGCTATTAAGTAGATATCCTCAAAGTTTCATGGCCAAAGGGTCAAAGGTTGGGGAGTAATTTGGATTTTGGTGTAGCCTCTGTAAGTTTTCAGTTCTTGGGTAAAATCTCAGATCCTTGATCTCCAAATGGTTTTTCTTCCTATTTGAGGTCTCTGTGTTGTTTGGTTTAGGGTACCTATCTTCTGGGAAGAAGGCAACATCAGAAATCCTCCTTTTGCTTGAAATCGTGTTTGTTTAAAAACTTCAGCAAAAATTGGTTTTTCGGGCTTCCTGTTTTTCAGGCTAACCGGTCAGACCGGAGTAGCCATGGCGGTCAGACCGGACGCAGAGTGGCGGTCAGACCGGCCCTGTATGGGCGGTCAGACCGGCGGCCAGGGAGCGGTCTGACCGGCCCATACAAGGCGGTCTGACCGGCCCTGCCATTCCAGCCTGTTTTGCCTATTGTTTTTTTAGAGTGTTTGGCCTTTTGGTTTTCCTGCTTCCAGTGCCTATTTCCTCTAAGTGCTTTAGTTTCCAGAGAGTCTAGTTTATCTTCTTCCTAGCTTTCCATAGCTATTGAGGATAGTTTTCCATCGCCAAAGGTACAGTGCGCGTTAATGATTCTTTCATTTTGAAAGATATTGCTTTGGTTAGTAAGCTGCATATAATTTTCTTTCAGTCTCTCAGCTTACCGATGACGGTTTCGAGGTGAGCTTTAAGAAAAATGCTTGCAAAATTCTTGATTCTTCGGGTAGTCTGGTTTGCGGGATTTCTCGTTTTGGGAGGATCTTTCGTGCTGATTTTTCTCTGATGTTTAGTTGCTTCTGAGTCTCGCAACCTTTCTTTCTGGCATAGGAGACTTGGTCATATCGGGTTTGACCATTTGACCTGAGTTAGCGGTCACGACCTCATTCGTGGTCTGCCGAAGCTCAAGATGGTCAAAGATCTTGTTTGCGCTCCATGCCGGCACGGCAAGATGGTTGCCGCTTCTCACCCTCCGGTTACAGTGACTATGACCGATGCACCGGGACAGCTGCTCCACATGGACACAGTTGGACCAGCTCGAGTGCAGTCAGCAGGAGGGAAGTGGTATGTTCTTGCCGTGGTCGATGACTTCTCGAGGTTTTCTTGGGTGTTTTTCTTAGCCTCGAAGGATGAGACGTTTACACATTTTTGAGGTCTTTTTAGTAGGCTTTCTATTGAGCTCCCGGGTGCCTTACGAGCGATCCGCAGTGACAATGGTACGGAGTTCAAGAATTCCTACTTTGAGAGGTTCTATGATGAGATAGGTGTAGAGCACCAGTTCTCTTCTCCGCACGTCCCACAGCAGAATGGCGTCGTGGAGAGGAAGAACCGTACCTTGGTCGAGAAGGCTAGGACGATGCTCGATGAGTACTCTACACTGCGGAAGTTTTGGGCTGAGGGTATAGCTACCGCGTGCCATGTTTCAAATCGAGTTTTTCTTCGGGCACACTTGCACCGCACTTCTTACGAGTTGAGATATGGGCGAAAGCCCAGTGTATCTCATTTTCGTGTGTTTGGTTGCAAGTGCTTTATTCTGATGTCCGGGAACCTAGACAAGTTCGAGTCACGTTCGTGTGATGGGATCTTTCTAGGTTACTCGACTTCTTCGCGGGCTTATCGAGTTTGGAACTGCGAGTCTAGTAAGATGGTAGAGACCTGTGAGGTGACCTTCGACGAGGCCAGTCCGGGGACTAGGCCCAATATCTCAGGTTCTTTAGAGCAGTCCGAGCCCATCTTTGTGGATGATGAGGATGATGGAGATGAGGGTTGTCTACCCGATCCAGTCCCTCATCCACCCCTTGAGGTGCCTTCTTCCATCGCACTCGAGGCAATCAGCCCATGCCTTCCGCTTCCTCTAGAGCTAGTGGCTCTGTTCCTACCTCGTCAGCTCATGACGTAGAGGCCACTTCTTCTTCTCATCCTGGAGCTCCTCGACATATCCAGAAAGACCATCCTTCCGAACAGATTATTGGAGACCTGTTTGAGCGAGTCACTCGTTCAAAATCTGGCATGTCTCAATTCTGTCTCCATTCTGCCTTTGTTGCCTCCTTTGAGCCCAAGGACGTTTGTCATGCTCTCTCTGACGAGTCTTGGGTCAATGCCACGCATGAGGAGTTGGAAAATTTTGAGAGAAACAAGGTCTGATCGCTTGTTGAGCCCCCCCGTGGTCACAATGTCATTGGGACCAAGTGGGTGTTCAAGAACAAGCAGAGTGAGGACGGGGTGGTTGTTCGAAACAAGGCTAGATTGGTAGCTCAGGGGTTCTCCCAGGTTGAGGGTCTAGATTTCGAGGAGACTTTTGCCCCTGTAGCTAGACTTGAGGCCATTAGAATCCTGCTTGCCTTTGCAGCTTCTAAGGGTTTCAAGCTTTACCAGATGGATGTCAAGAGTGCCTTCCTCAATGGCTTTATTGAGGAAGAAGTCTATGTGAGACAGCCTCCAGGTTTCGAGAACCCCAAATACCCAAACCATGTCTTCAAACTTTCCAAAGCACTGTATGGACTTAAGTAGGGCCCTAGAGCTTGGTATGAGAGGCTTAGGTCCTACTTGTTGAGTCATGGTTTTGAGATGGGTAAAGTAGATAAGACCTTGTTGATCCGCCGGCATGGCACTGATCCTCTGCTCGTCCAGATCTATGTGGATGACATCATCTTTGACGGCTCTTCACATGCTCTCATTTCCCAGTTTTCCAATGTCATGAGCTCGGAGTTTGAGATGAGCATGATGGGCAAGTTGAGCTTCTTCCTTGGCTTCCAAATCAAGCAGACTCGGGAGGGTACCTTCTTGCATCAGGGCAAGTACACTCGAGACCTCCTGAAGCGCTTCGATATGAGTGATGGTAAGCCGGTGTCCACTCCTATGGCTACATCACCTTCACTCGACCCAGATGAGGACGGCGACCTAGTTGATCAGAAGGAGTATCGTAGCATGATTGGCTCTCTCTTGTACCTCACTGCCTCGAGACCAGACATACACTTTGCTGTGTGTCTATGTGCTCGGTTTCAGGCTTCTCGCATTTCTCACCGCCAGGCGGTGAAACGCATTTTCGGTACCTTCGAGCTACCATTGACTATGGTATCTGGTACTCTTCCTCGTCCTGTCTTTCCTTGAGAACCTATTCGGATGCAAACTTTGCCGGCTGTAGGATAGATAGGAAGAGCACTTCTGGCACCTGCCAATTCATTGGCACTTCTCTCGTTTCCTGGTCTTCTAGGAAGCAGTCCGGTGTTGCACAGTCCACCGCAGAGGCCGAGTACGTTGCTGCAGCCAGTTGCTGTAGCCAAGTGCTTTTGATGGCTTCGACCCTGCGGGACTTTGGGTTAGTTATAGATAGTGTTCCACTCTTTTGTGATAACACTTCAGCGATTAACATTGCTAAGAACCCAGTGCAGCACCCTCGGACCAAGCATATTGATATTCGCTATCACTTCCTTAGAGATCATGTAGAGAAGTATGACATCGTGCTCCAGTTTGTGGAAAGTGACCACCAGTTGGCTGATATCTTCACCAAGCCATTGGATAGCTCTAGGTTTTCAGCACTACGGGGAGAGCTTGGGGTGGTTTGTCCTTACGGACTATTGTGAGGGGGAGCTTTGTGCTTTACTGCTTTATTTTATTAATTATGCTCTTACTCCATTCTGCTGCATTGCATACGGGTACATTGGGTTAGTCCTTCTAGCATAGGTTAGAGTGGTTCTCTTGCCTAGCTACTTAGACTTCTTGCTCTTATCTTGTGATTCCAAGATGCTGCTTATTAGCTGGCTTTCTTCTCTCTAGGTGGAGCTTACTCACTTCTTGTAGGTTCTAGCGAGGGTTGGACCACCCTCAGGTAGACAGGGTACGTGTTTGCTCCCTAGGTTGTTAGTAGACTAGCTGATAGTCCCGGAGTCATATGGGGTAGATGAGAGTCAGTCTGAGTCATAGTTTCCTCTATATCTTATCTATGCTTTAAAGACTGTCATTTCGGTTTTTCTTGCCAGCTTCTCGTATTTACTGCTTTGGTTCAGGGGGAGTTCATTTGGGAGCTTCTGGAGCTTAATTTTGACATAACTCAATCTGAACAAAAAGTTGCATCACATGTTGAGGGGGAGCTGAATTTTCTTACATTTTCAGCATTTCGCATTATAATATAATTACATAGAGCCTTGATTATTATCCACTTATGACATGTTTACAATGCACTACACATTGCCATGACTTGTGCTTATTTGCTAGATTTATCATGACTTCATATGTGTAGACTAGCTTTTGCCATGATAAGTTAATTAAACTTGCTCAAATTGAATTAAAACTTGTCATGTTAGCACTCGAGACTTGTCTTTCTTTAGTTATCCACTTATGGTTCATGCCATGTCAAATAGGCTGAGTAGAGTCTTGAATCTTCGTTGAGCGTTAGATTGAGCTATGTTAGCTCTTGATGATGCATAAGTTAGTACAATGTTTTATGGATGCTAAAAGATCTCTTTTGTGCGAAAAACTGAACTCACCAATCCTCTCCTATGAGACTGCTTGCCATTGCACTTGGCATGAACTTAGGGAGAGTTTTGGATGACCAAGATCATTGTCTTAAGCTTCTTGCTTGGCATGATCGCATAAGGCTTGAGATCTAGCACATGACTAAACAAAAATCTAGTTGGCAACGACCTTGAATTTCAAAAGAAAATATGTCACTTGTGCTTCATTTGCTTAATTTACAAAAGAACCAAGTACTTTAACAAATGTTTCACTCTTGAGCTTGTAGCACTCTAATACGACTCAATATTAGCTTCTTGGTTCTGCTTAGCTTATTGACATGGTTTGCGTCATCCTTGGATACCTCTAGCTAGACTTTGATCATGGATGACTTGACATGCTCACAAATTGCACTAAATTTCATATTGTCATCTATTTGGTTTAGCTGGCTTATGTATATCCTGTCATGATCTAGATAGCATTCTATTGAGTTATGGCTTGATGTAATACTTAATGGTCATTTTGGATAATTCTCATGGCTCTAAATGCTTAGAATAATCAAACTTCAGCCATTTCATCCATTTCCATGACTTGTTCTCTTCCTTGCATCCTTGATGTGTTTATTGCCAAAAGGGGGAGAATAGTGGTAGAAAAACCATTTTTGGGAGCTTTGAGGAAAACTTGCTCTTTCTTGTGCTCCTTGTGTCGACATGGTCATTAGCTTCATTTCCTTCCTTTGGACCATGTTTGACTTCTTTCTTGCATTTCAAACTTAACTTTGCGCTTTTTATGGGTTTGTCAATATACTCATTAAGGGGGAGATTGAGAGACCATGTGGAGGTCATCCCATGTGTATGATGAGTAATTAACATCGGTTTAGGAAAGTCGAGTTTGATTTGGTTGGTTCGGACCTTGACATTGCGTGGTGCAATCAGGCTCGGTCGGACTTGGTCAAACCTGGTCAAAGTGGTTAGGATGCATATTATGTCGACTTGTCAGGTTTGGGCTATTTTCATGCTTAATGTGGTTTCACTAATGCATTTATGCTTAAATGTATCGAGCGGTGCTATTTGACGTGTTTCTTGTTTGTGATGGCTGCAGGATGTCGAGGCGGAGTCGTGGCGAGACACGAGGTGACCGGACTAGACACAGGCGGTGTCGAGGTTAGAACGGTCGAGATGTGTCGAAGATGACGGAGACTCGAGGTGATTGCGAGTCATGGACGACAAGGAACGCGGAAGCTTCCTGGACCGGTTCCGTTGGATCTGGCGGGCGTAACGGGTTGGAGACCTGTTAGCCAAGGGCTATATAAAGGAGGGAGTGGCTGCATGCCCCTCATGGCTTTAGGAGAGAGTTAGGGTTTTCTTGAGTCAAAAGAGGCTTTGGGAGGTTGTTTTGCCTTTGCTCTTTAGTGGTTGGTGAGTTGGTGAGAAACACAGAGTGTGTCTCCATGGTAGCTTCTTCCTCTGTGTGTGTTCTTGGAAATGGGTTCTTGATCTTCCAAGCATGTATGGGGAAGTAGAGAGGGTGTGAGTTGATTATCCATTGTAATCATGTATCTCCTTTCCTCTATATCAATATGAGATGGTTTTGGTTGAATTTGTTTAAGTCTCTAGCTCTTTGTTGTTCTTTTTCTTCGATGCCCTCCATGCCAGATTTTTGACTTTTTGAGTTTCTTGTTGATTCTTGTTGGGAAGGCCAAAAATGGGTTGCTCTATGATGGGATAGTGCCTCAAGGTCATTTGATCGATTTTCCCAAAAGCAAATAGCATCTAATCTCAGATTTGGTTTTTGGGCTTCCTCTATTGTTCCTTTTTCATTCTAGGGTTTTGGTGGAAATCTCGTTTCCCTTCATGAGATGGCGTGAAACTTGGTATCTAGAGTCCAGAGGCTATTAAGTAGCTATCCTCAAAGTTTCATGGCCAAAGGATCAAAGGTTGGGGAGTAATTTGGATTTTGGTGAACCCTCTGTAAGTTTTCAGTTCTTGGGTAAAATTTCAGATCCTTGATCTCCAAATGGTTTTTCTTGTTGTTTGAGGTCTCTGTGTTGTTTGGTTTAGGGTACCTATCTTTTGGGAAGAAGGCAACATCAGAAATCCTCCTTTTGCTTGAAATCGTGTTTGTTTAGAAACTTCAGCAAAAACAGGTTTTTCGGGCTTCCTGTTTTTCAGGCTAACCGGTCAGACCGGAGTAGCCATGGCGGTCAGACCGGACGCAGAGTGGCGGTCAGACCGGCCCTATATGGGCGGTCAGACCGGCAGCCAGGGAGCGGTCTGACCGGCCCATACAAGGCGGTCTGACCGGCCCTGCCATGCCAGCCTGTTTTGCCTATTGTTTTTTTGGAGAGTGTTTGGCCTTTTGGTTTTCCTGCTTCCAGTGCCTATTTCCTCTAAGTGCTTTAGTTTCCAGAGAGTCTAGCTTATCTTCTTCCTAACTTTCCATAGCTATTGAGGATAGTTTTCGAAGTGAGTACTTTTTGGAGGCAAGTTTTTAGAGATCGACATTCACCCCCTCTGTCGCCATTTCGGTCCAACATCCTTTTCTCTCCCTCTCTGTTCTTCACTGCTGAGATTGATTTTGTGGTGATTTAGAAGTTTGTGTGAATCTTTCTTGATAGCTCTGTGATGGGAAAATGTTCATGGCCATATGACCACTCCATTTCCTAGAGCATATGGAAGATTCAATGTCTCCTGTGAAATCTGAATCCTTCGTCAAATTTTCCCTGATCTTGATTTTCTAGGGTTTGAGTTCAGGGCTCTATAGAATCTTTGGCTTCCCTCCAAAAGGTTGTGTCTTGTTGTGAGTTTCTGAGTCCTAGTTCTATTGCTTAGCTAATCTCTTGGTTTGATGACCTAAGAATCATAGATTAGTTGGCAATTTTAAAATCTGTGCTGCGCTCTGTAAGTTTTCAGTTCTTTGCTCAAATCTGAAATTCTTGTGTTTCCAGATGGATTTCCTTGTTGTTTGAAGTCTCTATGTTGTTTAGAATAGGTTCTTGCTCATTTGACCAGAGGGCATCAGCAGTAATGCATCAATTTTGTTGAATTCTTCAAAGTCTCGGGAGTTTAGGTTTTCGTTTTTCGGCCTCGGGTCTCTCTGTGCCAGCAGTCAGGTTAACCGGTCAGACCGGCCATCCCTTCGCGGTCAGACTGCTCCTCCTATGGCGGTCAGACTGGCATTGCACGAACGGTCAGACCGGCCAGTGGTCAGACCGGCCACATAGAGGCGGTCAGACCGGCGGCTTAGAAGCGGTCTGACCGGCCTCAAGGCTGCGGTCTGACCGCCCCTGCCTGCTTTGGCTGCTGTGTGTGCTGCTTTGAGTTTAGTTCACTTGTTCTTCTCGGTTGTCATTTGCCTCGTTATTCTGTGTTTCCAGTGAGCACACGAATCATCTTCATAGCTACTTATAGCTATCAGAGATAAGAGTCGATTGTGGATACTTGGGGGTATATTTTAGAAACGCACCATTCACCCCCCCCCCTCTGTTGCCGTTTTCGATCCAACAATTGGTATCAGAGCCGGTTAGCTCTTCCTCGTAGATCTTGACCGGTCTCTAGAGCCGTGGCAACAGACAAGTATTCCACCAAGCCTCCGGTCTTTGATGGCATCGATTATCCCTTCTGGAAGAGCCGGATGGAGACCTACATCTAGGCTCAGGGTTATGCCATCTGGCGGAAGGTGAAAACCCGATATGCTGTTCCTTCCGATGAGAACATCAATGCCGGAAACATGGCCAATGTTGAGGCGAATGCTAAGGCAAGGAACATCATAATTCAGGGTCTGAGCAGAAGCGAATTCGATCACATCTCTCATCTGATGTCGGCCTTCGACATCTGGGTGACTCTCGATGCATACCATGAGGGCACCGCCCAGATCAAGACGGTACGACATGACCAGTTCAAGTGAGATTATAACAAGTTTGAAATGCTCGCTGGTGAGTCCCTCGATGAGTGCTTTGCGTGGTTCCACAAGATTTTGAGCAATCTCCGAGTGGTTGGTCTCACATACCCCGACTCGGACAATGCTCGACAAATGCTCACAGCTCTGAATTTGCGTGTTTGGGAGATGAAGGTGACTACCATCAAGGACACCACCGATCTTTCGACCCTGACCCTTGACGCGTCGTACTCACGCCTCAAGACTCACGAGATTGACATAGTCTCTCGTAGGTCGAAGTCGCAGTCGAAGGCTTTAGTCACCGATCCTAGTCTGGTTTCTGGACTTTCTTCCGAGTCGATTTGTGGATTCTCTCTAGCTGCTCTCTGTGACGATCAGTTAGAGCAGCTACCGGAGGACCAGTTAGCCCTGCTAGGCAAAAAGTTTTCCCACGCGTACAAGAGGGTGAGAGATCGAAAGAGGAGTGGCCCGATAATTTGCTTCGAGTGTGGTGGCCCCAACCACATTCGGGCGAATTGCCCCAAGCTGGGGAAGGGCAAGAACGACTACAGTGGCGTGAGCAAGAACGACTACATCGACAAGAACCGCAACAAGAAGCCCCCAGCTCATGTCCAAGCAAGAAGAAGTTCCGTGACCTTGACAAAGCCAAGAAGCTTTTTCATCGTGTCCTCACCGCCTTCGACGACCTCGACCTCAGCTAGGTGGAAGGATAGAGCGACAACGATGGGACAGGTGATCAAGAACCCAAGGATGGCGACGACTTCTCTGGCATATGCTTCTTGGCCCTTGAGGGCGAGATCAGCGACAGCGAGCTCTATTCCGACTCCGATGAGGCATACCCTCCTATTACCAGCTTAATGATACATTTCTTAAGCTAGGTAAATTCCATGCTAGATTTAGTGCTAGGTGTAGCAAGTTGGAGAAGAAAGTAGATAGATTGTCACAGGAGTTTACTTCACTTATATCTGCTCCCTCCCGTGACAAATGTGATACATGCTGTGCCTTGCTTGGTGACATGGAGAAATTAAGGACCTCTCATGATAGTCTGTCCTCTGAGCTTGACATGATTAAGGTGGAGAATGTTAGTCTTCTTGCTGAACTAGAGATGAGTAGGGTAGCGTCTCTTTCATCTAATACTGTTGAGGCTATTTCTTGCACCTCATGTGAGGATAAGGATAATGCTTTTAGAGGTCTTTATACCATGCTTATTGATCTGCCCGAGACTTGTGAAAATTGTAATAATTTGAAGATGAACCTAAAAAGGGCAGATCATAAAATTGCTGAATTACAAGCTTTTCTGTTAGAGCCCATAGCTTCATGTATGAATTGTCCCAAACTGACTGCTGAGCTTGAATATGTTTCTGAACAGTTTCAAGAGATGATTGATAACAACAACAAATTGGCTCAATATGCTTCTAATGATCTTGTTAGCTCACCATGCAATAATTGTGAAAAACTAAAATCTGAGTTAATTGCATTAGATGACAAATGTGTGAAGCTAACTAAGGACCTTCTAGAGAAGTCACAATCTCCTTGTGATGTGATTGCTGGTGTGGGGAAGAAGCACAAAGGAGTAGAGACACATAGGCACGATGACCAAACAGGTAGAGATAGGATTGTCCCTCCTAGTCCTTGCGAAGACCTCAATGTTGAGGCGGCTGTGCGTGCACATGCCATTCCTTTTTCTGCTGTTGGTTCTTCCTCTTCTCCTGCTACTGTCTCCTCTTCCCCCTGCTCTTCTTGCATCTCTCTCTTTCGGGAGTGTCAGTACCTTATGAAGCTAAATCTTATTCTAGACCAGTCCAAGATTTCCAAATTCAATCAAGGTCTAGGATATGATTTTCTTGAAGATGTTAGGAAGCATTTACCTGCCGTGCTCAGACCCATAGCCGTAGGTGTGATCGAGGTCAAGCCCAGAACTAAGAAAGTTCAATTTAAGTCAGCGGGCTTTATCCAAGAGATTTCTGATAGCAAGGTGATTCCACCTGTTGCCTCGGCCTCTCAGAAGGCAAAGCCTCATCGTGCTACTTCTACCTCTCAGAAGGTGAAGTATCATTGCACCTTCTATCAGAAGGATGGACACTTGATCGAGAGATGCTTCAGACGCGCCAAGATTGCGCGGAGAGATCATGTTCGCGATCTTAGGATTATTCAGGGTCAACCCTAGACCTTGAGTGCACCTAAGACCAACACGAGGTCTAGGGTTGATCACTTTGAGGGTTTTAGGCAGTATCGTGGACTTGGCTTTTCCAGTGTTTCTGATTTTCGTCCTCGATTTGCCTCTGCTCGTGATATCCGCCGTCCTGAGGTAGATCTCGTTTCCCCCGTCGAGATAGCTACCCGCGACGTGATCAGCATGTTGCTGGTGTCTTGACTCGCTCCTCCGTAGCAGTCAAGCCCAACAACAGCTTCAGGTCTACACACAGACCTTCTGGCTTGTTGAGCGACAGGGAGCGTAAGGTAGCTAGAGGTCAGTCATGTGTGGCTACTTCTTCTACTCGACGTGTTACTCAGTATTAGGTGCCAAAATCACTCTTGATTTACCCCAGTACTGAGACTTTACTCTCGTTGACTCAGGTTTGCCAGGCAGGGAAGGGAGAGGTTTAGCTCGTTGACTCTGGGTGTTCTTGACACATGACCGGAGACTCTCATTGGTTCTCTTCCCTGGCTCGTGCTCCAGGTGATGAGGCGATCACCTTCGGAGACTCTTTGTCTGGGCGCATCATCACCAAAGGTACAGTGCGCGTTAATGAGTCTTTTATTTTGAAAGATGTTGCCTTGGTTACAAAGCTGCAGTATAATTTGCTTTCTGTTTCTCAGGTTCTTTAGAGAAGTCCAAGCCCATATTTGTGGATGATGAGGATGATGGAGATGAGGGTTGTCTACCCGATCCGGTTCCTCATCCTCCCCTTGAGGTGCCTTCTTCCACTGCACCTTCAGGTGATCAGCCTATGCCTTCTGCTTCCTCTGGAGCTAGTGGCTCTGTTCCTACCTCTTCAGCTCATGAGGTAGAGGCTATTTCTTATTCTCATCCAGGACCTCCCTGACATATCCAGAAAAACCATTCTTCCGAGCAGATGATTAGAGACCTCTTTGAGCGAGTCACACGCTCAAAGTCTGGCATGTCACATTTTTGTCTCCATTCTGCCTTTGCTGCCTCATTTGAGCCCAAGGATGTTTGTCATGCTCTTTCTGATGAGTCTTGGGTCAATGCCATGCATGAGGAGTTAAAAAATTTCGAGAGAAACAAGGTCGGGTTACTTGTTGAGCCCCCTCGAGGTCACAATGTTATTGGGACTAAGTGGGTGTTCAAGAACAAGCAGAGTGAGGATGGGGTAGTCATTCGAAACAAGGCTAGACTGGTAGCTCAGGGTTTCTCCCAGGTTGTGGGTGTATATTTTGAGGAGACCTTTGCCCCTATAGCTAGACTTGAGGCCATTAGAATCATGCTTGCTTTCGCAGCTTCTAAGGGTTTCAAGCTTTACCAGATGGATGTCAAGAGTGCCTTCCTCAATGGGTTTATTGAGGAAGAGGTCTATGTGAGACAGCCTCCAGGTTTCGAGAACCCCAAATACCCAAACCATGTCTACAAGCTTTCCAAAGCCTTGTATGGACTTAAGCAGGCCCCTAGAGTATGGTATGAGAGGCTTAAGTCCTATCTGTTGAGTCATGGTTTTGAGATGGGTAAGGTAGATAAGACCTTGTTCATCCGTAGGCATGGCACTGACCTACTGCTCGTCCAGATTTACGTGGATGACATCATCTTTGGCGGCTCTTCTCATACTCTTGTTTCACAGTTCTCGGATGTCATGAGCACCAAGTTTGAGATGAGTATGATGGGCGAGTTGACCTTCTTCCTTGGCTTCCAAGATCAAGCAGACTCGAGAGGGTACCTTCTTGCATCAGGGCAAGTACACTCGTGACCTCCTGAGACGGTTTGACATGAGTGATGGCAAGCCAGTGTCAACTCCCATGGCATCCATAGCTTCTCTTGACCCAGATGAGGACGGCGAGCCAGTTGATCAGAAGGAGTATCGCAGCATGATTGGCTCCCTCTTATACCTCACTGCCTCGAGGCCGGACATACACTTCTCCATGTGTCTGTGCGCTCGATTCTAGGCTTCTCCTCGCGCATCTCACCACCAGGCGGTGAAGCGCATCCCTCGATACCTTCGAGCTACCATAGACTATGGTATCTGGTACTCTTCCTCGTCCTACCTTTCTTTGCGAGCCTACTTGGATGCAGACTTTGCTGGCTGTAGGATAGATAGGAAGAGCACTTCTGACACCTGTCAATTCATTGGCACTTCTCTTGTTTCTTGGTCTTCTAGGAAGCAGTCCGGGTTGCACAGTCCACCGCAGAGGCCGAGTACGTTGCTGCCGCCAGTTGTTGCAGCTAGGTACTTTGGATGGTCTCGACCCTGCGGGACTTTGGGTTAGCCATAGACACTGTTCCACTCTTTTGTGATAACACTTCAGCCATTAACATTGCCAAGAACCCAATGCAGCATTCTCGGACTAAGCACATTGATATCAGACATCACTTCCTTAGAGACCACGTGGAGAAGAGTGACATAGTGCTCCAGTTTGTGGAGAGTGACCACCAGTTGGCTGATATCTTTACCAAGCCTTTGGATAGCTCTAGGTTTTTAGCTCTACGGGGAGAGCTTGGGGTGGTCTGTTGTAACATCCCAAAATTTGGCTTTATGGAAAAATTTAAATTCAAATTAACTATTTTAAAGTAATTGGATTTTACTTGGCTTTTATTTGATTTTCTGGATTTTATTTCAAAATTTAAAGCAAGAAAATGTATTTTAAATATTTTATTAAAGCTAAAAAGGGAAAATTATATTTTTCCTAGCCTTTCCTAAATTTTTAAATATTATTTGAGAATTTTCTGAAATTTAAAATCAATTTTCAAAGCTAAAAAGTATTTTATAAAATTATTAAATTCCAATCTGAAATTAAAATTATTTTTAATAAGTCTAAAATGCTTCCAGGAATATTTTATGATTTTTCTGGAATTTTTAGACATTAAATATTAATTTTCCAAGTGTTTATAAAGTTTCTAGTAATTGCTGAAATTTATTCCGAAAATAAAAATCAAATTAATCCTATTCCGCCACGTGTCGCTCTCAGATTAAATCCATCTCTCTCCACGTTTTAATCCTAGCCATCCACCACAACTTACCCCTTCATAAAATCTAAAGGCCATCATCAACTCACTTGCCACGTGTCGCGAATCCGACGGCCCGTACCCCTTCACTAACTCTCACTCTCTATGACACATGGGACCCATATGTCATATCCTTCTTCAACCTCACCTTCTTCCTCCTCCCACCCTCTCTCTCCACCTCCATTAAATCGAAAATAAAGCTTTGATTGCGGCCGTTTTCGTCGCTTTAAATCCCGATTAAAAAGTGGAAACGGATGCTCAATCAATCCCCTCCGTTCATCCGGCCGTTTCCCCTCTTTTATTTCCTTTAATCGCGGGTTGCAATAACTCCGGCGAGCTTCACCATTTTCGGCCTCCCCTCCTCCCCTTGCCTATAAATACCGCCTCTCCACGGCCTCCTTCACCACCGCCTTCCACCACCCCTTCTCCTCCTCTTCCCGGCCGTCTCCCGGCGCCCCACCGCCGCCCCCACCAAAAACCGCCGCCGCCACCTTCTAGCGCCGCCGCCGGCCGCCGCCTCCCGTCGCCGCCTCCGGTGAGTGCGCCGCCGCCCCTCCTCTCCCCGCCGCCGCTCGCCGCCCCCGCCTCCGGCCGCCGGCCGCCGGCCGTGTGCCTCCCCGTGCTGCCCGTGCGCGCGGCCCGCGTGGCCTCCACGTTGGCCGGTCTCGCGCCACGAGGCCGCCACCTCGCGCCCGCATGGCGCCATGTGGCCGGTGTGCCACGTCGGCGAACCCCGTGGTCTGTGGATCCGGTCCACGGTAGACCGGGCCCACCGGTCATTCAAATATTTTTTCCCGCTCGGAATATTCAAAATTTGCTGACGTCATAAATAGCATTTTTCAGTGCAAAAATAATTCCCGAAAGCCGGTTTTTTCCTTTTTCCCTCCTTTTAATCTTTCAGAAGCCATAACTTTCTCGTTTTAACTCCGTTTGAGCCCATTCAAATTTCTAAATTCATCAAAAATTCCAAACTATCCATTTATTCCATCTTTTCAAATATTTGAAATTTATTTGATATTTCAAATATTTAAATTTCAAATTCCAATACCTAGTTTAAATTCAAAGCCTCAGTTCCATTCCAAATTCTCTGTGCACTTTCAAAATTCAAATTCAAATCTTGCAAACTCTCCATAAAATTCATTCTATTTTCCTTGGTCCCAATATTGTCTTAGTAATTTCTTTTCCCAACCGATCTTCCAGATATTCGTTCTCCCTCGTGTGAACCCCAAATCCGCTGAATCTTTCTCCTAAATTCGTAAGAAATCATAAACTTCCTTCCAGTATATATATATTATATTTGAGATTTTATTTGTGTTTATTTGTTCGTTTGTTTTGTCGTTTCGCGCGTAGAACCCGACATTGCCGAAGATTTCGTCGAGTCGCAGTAAGAAGAACCAGTCAGCACTCAAGAAGGCAAGTCTCCTTTGATCATCTTGAACCTATGATTTTGAAATGTTTTAATTATTTCAAATTATGTGCATTGCTAATTATATAAAATATTAGTTCAAATCTTAAGGCATTAGTTATATCCAACCTTGTTATGCCCTCATTTGAATTCGAATGCCATGTACCTTTGTCACCCTAGAATTTCATTTGTCTCAATAATGAGATTATTACTGAATCTTTGTGATTAGTGGAATGGTAGTATAATGCTTAGTCTCGCTATTTAATACCTTTGAAATCTTGCAAATGGGAAATTATGAATTATTGTAATACCCTTGTGTTTACAAATTTAGTGGTAATTGGAGTTACCGCTGTTCTTTTAAAATAAACTAAAATGTGAAAATTGGTTTAGATTAGGGTGGATGGTTAGTTTGGATTGGTGCAGGAAGCACGAGATCTTGTAAAGTGTATGTTCCACCCTAGTCAATTAAGGACCGACGCTTGTGTTTGTCCAAACTGAGCATTAACCGTACAACCACAAGTCTATATGGGTACGACCTAGCTGACTAACTTACGATAGTCTAGTTTAGATGCCACCAGTGGAATGTGGATGCCAGGGATGGACTGGTTATTCACAGTGAGGACACAGGGATTTACTGTACTCATATGGCGCAAGAGGGGGCTTCGGTTCGGGCGGTTAGCCTACCTGCGGTGAAACCTCAGCGGGTGGTATCTAGCTAGATTAGAGTAAGGTAAAGGCTTTGTGATATTTTATCTGGGTCTCATGCCAAAGGAAGCGTGTTGACTTTTAGGATAATTTATCTCTTGTGGGTAAAGTTGTACAACCTCTGCAGAGTGTAAAACTATTCGAATAGCCGTGCCCACGGTCAAGGGCGGGCAAGGAATGCATTCACATGGTAGATTTCTGGTTTTGGTTTTAAAATCAAAAGTTTTTGTATTCCGAGAGTGGAGGGAACTCTTGGAAGGGTATCCTGGCAGTTAGAGCCAGAGAGGGTGGATGGAACCCGCAGTTTTAAACTTGGTCAGATAGACTGGATTAAACTAGTGTTGGTAGATGGAACCTTCACTAGAAAATTATTGATAGTTTCTGTTAAAAAATTTACTTTATTAAATGGATGCCTTCGAAAATAATTAGTAGTAATTGAAATTTTAAAATATTGCTTTGTGCAAAAGAACCATATAGCCTTCCTTTGTCAAGCCTTGCATCTATGCATTTTTCCCAAGACTTGCGGAGTACTTTATGTACTCACATGCTACACTCAAAAATAATACTCAGAAGAACATGAAGCTCAAGAAGGTGTTTACGACTACTGCTTCGCTTGTGGCTGTGATGGATTCTTCCCGGAGGACTAGGTCGCGCTTCCCCAGTCAACTGCCTGTGGCATATTGATGGGTCTACTTTGAGTTTCTTTTGCTTCCGCTGTGTTTCGTGTGTGCGAGGTCTTGAAACCTCAATTGTAATAATGAGACCTTTCGGTCTGTACTCTTTAATATTGTAATAAAGCGTTGCTGGTTATGTATTCATTTCTGTTTAACTGTGTGCACTAGCTTTGATCTGGGACTAGTGCAGTAATACACAGAGGGTCCGGGTTCAGAAATCCGGGGTCCCGACATCTGTCCTTATGGACTGTTGTGAGGGGGAGTTTTGCGCTTCATGTTTTATCTAGTTTATTATGCTCTTACTCCTTTCTGTTGCATTGCATATGGGTGCATGGGGTTAGTCCTTCTAGCATAGATTAGAGTGTTTCTCTTGTCTAGTTGTTTAGACTTCTTCCTCTCATCTTGTGATTCTAGACTGCTGCTTATTGGCTGCTTCACTTCTCACTAGGTTGAGCTCACTCACTTCTTATAGGTTCTAGCGAGGGTTGGGCCACCCTCGGGTAGACAGGATACGTGTTTGCTCCTTAGTGTATTAGATGATCAGCTAATAGTCCTAGAGTCATATGAGGTAGATGAGAGTCAGTCTGAGCCATAGTATCCTCTATATCTTATCTATGCTTTAAGGACTGCCTTTTCTGATTCTCTTGCCAGCTTCTTGATTTTATTGCTTTGGTTCAGGGGGAGTTCATTTGGGAGCTTCTAGATCTTAATGTTGACATAACTCAACTTGAACTAAAAAGGCATCTCATGTTGAAGGGGAGCTGGATTCTCTGCATTTCTTTTTGCATTGTAATATAACTACTTGGAGCCTTGATTATCATCCGAATATGACATGTTTCCAATTCATTACATCTTGCCATGATCTGAGCTTACTTGCTAGATTTATCATGACTTTATATTGTAGTTTAGTCTTTGCCATAATAAGTTGATTAAAATGCTCAACTTGAACTAATTCATGTCATGTTAGCTCTTGAGACTAGTCTTCCTTTAGTTATCCTTTTATGAGTCATGCCATGTCAAATAGGCTGAGTTGAGTCTTGAATCTTTGTTAAACTTTAGATTGAGCTATGCTAGGTTCTTGATGAAGCATGAGTTAGTACAACCTTTTAAGAAAGTAAAAAAATCTCTTTTGTGCGAAAGAATTGATCTCACCAATTCTTTCTCATGAGACGGCTTGCCATTGCATTAGGCATGAACTCAGGGGGGTTTTGGTTGACCAAGATCATTTCCTTAAGTTTCTCGCTTGGAGTGGTCGCATAAGGCTTGAGATCTAGCACATGACTAAAAATTTTGGTTGGAAACAACCATGAGCTTTAAAAGAAAAATCATGTCAAGTGTGCTAAATTTGCTTCATTACACAAAAAGACCAAGTACTTGAACAAATGATTCATTCTTGAACTTGTAGCACTCTAAAGTGACTCAATACTAGCTTCTTAGTTCCACTTAGATTATTGACATGGCCTACATCATCTTTGGATACCTTTAGATAGACTATAATCATGGATAACTTGACATGCTAAGAATTTTGACTAATTTTCAGATTGTGACTTATTTGGCTTAGCTTGATTATACATGTCTTGTCATGATCTTGATAGCATACTTATGTGTTATGGCTTGGTGTAATACTTCAAGGTTATTTTGGATAATCTTCATGGCTCATCATGCTTAAAATGAATAACATTCAGCCATTCTCAAGATTATTTCTCTTCCTTGCATCTTGATGATTTTATTGCCAAAAGGGAGAGAATAGCGGAGAAAAAACCATTTGGGAACCTTCTGGAGCTTTGGAGAACAATTTGCTCTTTCTATTGTTGCTCTAGTGTTCCTTTTGTCAACATGGTCATAAGCTTCTTTGATTTCTTTTGAACCATGTTTGACTCTCTTTCATTCTCAAACTCAACTTTATGCTTTTTCTGTGTTTGTCAATATACTCATCAAGGGGGGAGATTGATAGACCATGTGGAGGTGACCCCGTGTGTGTGATGAGTAATTGACTTTTGTTTTAGGAAAGTCGAGTTTGATTTGTGTGGTTTTGACCATGTAATTGTACGGTGCAATTGAATTCGGTCGGACTTGTTCAAACTTGGTCGAAGTGCTTAGGATGCCTATTCTTTTGATTCAACAGGTTTTGTCTCTTTCATGCTTAGGATTTCTCTTAATTCTATTGTTGATTACATTATGTCGAGCGGTGCTATGTGATGTGTTTCTTGTCTGTGATGGCTGCAGGACGTCGAGGCGAAGTCGTGGTGAGGCACGGGATGACCAGACTAGGCGCAGGTGGTGCTGAGATCGGAGCGGTCGGGATGTGGCAAAGACGGCGAGGACTTGAGGTGGTTGCGAGGCTTGGACGACAAGAAATGCGGCAGCTTCCCGGAAGGTGCAGGGGGGGCGTTTTGGTAAATGCGCGGGGCTACACAAAAGAAAGCAAATTGGGTTTCTAAGTTAGCGGGTTAAGGCTATTGTAAACCCGTTAGTGGAGAGTATAAAAGGAGAGGGGTAGGCATGAGAGAATTTGAGGGTTTTAGTGCTTTGGCTCTCCTGGTGGTTGAAAAAGGATGTATGACTTGAGAGAGGAGTTGATGGCTTTTGAGAGAGGTTGTTAGGGTTTTCTTTTGTGTCTCTGTTTTTCTTTCTGTTGGGGAGTTGTTGGAGATAACAGGAGAGTACGTGCTCTGTCTCTTCTAGTCTGTGTGAACAGAGAGATGAGTTCTTGAGTCTTTGAGAGATGGTTGTGATCCCTGTGTAATCATTCATCGTTCTTCCTCTCTATCAATACAAGAATGATTTTGTTGGCTATTTTCATCTCCTGTTTCATCTGTGATGATTTTCATCTTTTGCTCTCCCTCTCAGGTCTTCACTGCTGAGATTGATTTTGTAGTGATTTAGAAGTTTGTGTGAATCTTTCTTGATAGCTCAGTGAGGCCACATAGAGGCGGTCAGACCGGCGGCTTAGAAGCGGTCTGACCGGCCTCAAGGCTGCAGTCTGACCGCCCTTGCCTGCTTTGGCTGCTGTGTGTGCTGTTTTGAGTTTAGTTCACTTGTTCTTCTTGGTTGTCATTTGCCTCGTTATTCTGTGTTTCCAGTGAGCACACGAATCATCTTCATAGCTACTTATAGCTATCGGAGATAAGAGTCGATTGTGGATACTTCGGGGCATATTTTAGAAACGCACCATTCACCCCCCCCCCCCCTCTGTTGCCGTTTTCGATCCAACAATTGGTATCAGAGCCGGTTAGCTCTTCCTCGTAGATCTTGACCGGTCTCTAGAGCCGTGGCAACAGACAAGTATTCCACCAAGCCTCCGGTCTTTGATGGCTTCGATTATCCCTTCTGGAAGAGCCAGATGGAGACCTACATCTAGGCTCAGGGTTATGCCATCTGGCGGAAGGTGAAAACCCAATATGCTATTCCTACCGGTGAGAACATCAATGCCGGAAACATAGCCATTGTTGAGGCGAATACTAAGGCAAGGAACATCATAATTCAGGGTCTGAGCAGAAGCGAATTCGATCGCATCTCTCATCTGATGTCGGCCTTCGACATCTGGGTGACCCTCGATGCATACCATGACGCACCACCCAGATCAAGACGGTACGACAGGACCAGTTCAAGCGAGATTACAACAAGTTTGAAATGCTCGCGAATTCCCCCTCATAAACTCCATGGGCTAGGAAAACCCAGTTGGCCTCATCTGCCATGCCTGCCATCTGTAGATTAAAATACCAGTGTTAGTAATTTTCAAAAATACTAAGGAAAGGTAGAGTAGAAATAGATCTTAAGATGGATACGAAAAGGAGGTAGTATGCTATATTTTCAAATTCATTTTTATAAGTTCATAAATATTGTGATCCTAAACCCATCCTAGTACTATTCTAAGGCTTTTACCCTTCAATCGTATGCTCTGATACCAGCTCTGTCAGACCTAGATTTTTCAATCCAGAATCTACTGTGTATGCTGCACTATTCCTTGGATCAGTAGATAGTGCACACAGGTACATTGCTGAATCACATCATACATCGCATGAACATTAATAATATTACAGAATTAAAATACACCACATCGGGTGAGAATATACAAAAGGGGCCGCTTAGGCCAAATGTCTTCATTACAATAATTAAGCAGCAGGAACGAAAGCAAAAGTGAAACCACAACCACAGGCAAGCGACTGATGGGTAATGTGTGCATAATATATTACTGAGACTCCGACAACATACGAGCACACATTGCCTTTTTTCAACTTGTCTAGGCTCAAGAAAAACGTAGAATACGCCCTAATTTCCTTCATTGCTCCTTCCTTCAGTTGCTGGAACGTCTCCGTGGGCATAGTGATCCTGCGTTTCTGTTTTGGGCATTGCGAGTGTGAGCACAAATCCACCGTGCTCAGCGAGCCAACACACAAAATGCAGTAATTATCATGCTCAGCTTATCAAAGGAAGGCTTGGGCTTATTTTATTTTGCGTAGAGTGCTTTTGAATACAATTACTTAAAAATCCTTAAAACCTAGCAATTTTAAACCCAGGACTTAAATTTGTGAAGTAAGTCTATCTTATACTTGACACAGATTCCATCCACCATTACATGGCCTCTGCACCATATAGCATATTTCAGTGTTATAGCCGCTTAACTTACCACTGGGACGACACCCAGGACAACTCAAACTAGGGCCTTTCTCTGCCCTCGACTTTACCAATACCACCTTCCATAAATTTTAAAGAGAACTATATCTAGTTAAGTTCCCATGTCCACCCATATCCGTGGGCACGGCTATTCGAATAGTTTTAGACTCTGTAGAGTTTGCACACTTTATCCACAAGAGATAATTCTGCTTGTTGCCCCACATGATTCCTTAGCCATGCGGTTGAGTAGACTATCATAGGGCCTTTACAATGCATAGTCCTACTGTGGTTACGCCCGCTAAGGTCTATCTTCCGTAGATGCGCACATCCCTCGGGAAGGGTCCCTCGTAAGCCATCACGGGCAAAGGCGGGGATGAGACCATCCATCCCTTTGCTCGTGGTCATACCTTCACGTAACCACCTTAGAACCACACAAATTAGTAAACTCTGCCTATACTTTGCCAGCTTGTGGTTGTACTGTTTTACAATGGGAAGCCATCACGAGATTCAGTCCTTAGGGTTATCTGGGCAGTGCTACCACTAACCACTTTGTGCTTCCACTGCACCTCACTTACACACACCCTCGATCCATCTGCCCAGATATTTTAGCAAGTAGGGTTTTTGGTATCATAAAATAGTCATATCAACATAAACCAGTTATCACCATCATGATTTTTCAAACCAGTTTCTCATAGTTGAAAGTGATGTTTTGGGGCATTTTTGGTGCCCCCGATTATCTAGCTATACTAAGCAACGTAATATTTATATGGACTTATTTGCAAAAGATACTCCATTTAATTTTGCTAGGGCGACAAGGTTCATATGTCCAAACTTTCAATGGAGTATTAATAGCAAGCACAATACTAGATGTATAACTAACATCTTTAAAAATGAATATAAATTTACCACACAAAATAGCAGCATGCATGCTAATAATTTAAAGGAAATTAAATTTGCATAAACATGGGTTCAACATGGTCAAAGTGTTAACTCGCCTTGGTCACAGTGGTCTGGTTCTTGGTTGTCTTGAGCTTCTAGGGTTGCTACCTCAGCGTCTTCCTCCTGAGCCTCGTACGCTATTTTTATCGTGCGCGAAATTCGAGTAAAAAGAAATCAACAAGTCAAACCAAATATCACCAAAAATTCAAATGAACTCTAAAAATCATGGTTCTAGTTCGATTGCATGGATCTTGAATTTAAATGAATTTAGAAATTTGTTTCACTCAATTTGGAGCTAAAATGAATAAGTTATGCCCATTTAAAAATCTCAGTTCAAATTAAATCCAGAAATTATCAGATTTCTGACAGGTGGGTCCCACTGCTTATTTTAATTTTTATTCTTTTCTTTTATCTTTTATTCATTGTGTCTATGACAGGTGGGGCCCTCATGTCAGTGAGACCCATGGTGCACGATCTCTGGCAAGTGGGACCCCGCTGTCAGTAGCCACAGGTGTTTATCAGCCACTGACAGGTGGGACCCTGGGCTCTGGACCCACACGCCAGCAGTCAACACGCACGCCGAGGGAGCCAGGGGAGGGAGAGATAACGCTGCTAGCCAGGGGAACCGCTCGTTGTTGCTTACCCTATAAGGGGGCTTTATTCCCTTATACCAACCCGCGGAGGGAGTCGGGCAGAGGAGGTCGGAGGCGGCAGTGGTCTGCGATGCCGACGGCGGGCGGTGACCGAAGTGGCTCGGGTGAACGCAAAAATGCGTAGCCCGCATGCTGGTGTGTCGGGTGAAGGTGGTGGCGGGGTCCGGGACACGCGGGAGAGGGCCGGTGGCGTGCGACGGTGGCGGTTCTGGGATGGGTCTCGGTGCCGGTGAGGTACGGTCTTCGGGAGGCGCAGATGAGGGCGGGTAGAGGCTGGCGACGCTCCGGAGATGAGGTGGGTGAAGGGAATTGGCTTTTTACAGCAGGAATCGGCGGAGAGCTTGGTGGCCGGAATTGGGGACGAAGGAGCTCGTCGGCGGGGTTTTGTGCTCAAAAATCATATTGCTTTCGGTGGAAGGGAGAGGAAGGTGTGGCGAAAAGCTTGGGGTGTCGCCCAGGCTTTATAGGCGGCGTGGCACGGCTAGCCACGCACGGCGTCGTGCGTGCACGCTGGGGCTGTCGGGCGTGTCGTCAGGCGGTGATGTCAGCGGCGGCAACGGGCGGCGGAGATTAGGTGGCGCGATTCGGGGAGGCTCTCGCACGTCGCCCGTGTCACTCAGCTTTAGCCGGGTCATGCGGCTTTTGACTGGAGTCGCGCGGTCGAGAGAAGAGAAGGAGCTCGGCTGTGCGGGGGAGAAAAGGGAGAAGGAGAAGGCGGCGCAGGGGCTGGGCCCACTAGCCAGAGAGAGAAGGCGCGGGACAGAGGGCCCGCGTGACATGGGGACGGCGCTGGTGGGGGCGGGGCCCATGCGGCAGAGGGAGGAAGCGGAGGGAGCAAGCTGGCGCGCGCGCGGGAGCTGGGCGGCGCGGGCATGCCCGGCCGGGCCGCTCGGCCATGAGCACAGAGGGGGGAGAGAAAGCTGGGCGGGGTGATGGCCGGCCTGGCTCTGCCTTTTCCCCTTTTTCTTTTATTTCTTTCTTCCTTTTCTTTTTTTTTTGTTTTAAGCATTTGAGTGTGTGTATATATAATCCAAGTTTTATTTGTTCTTTTTCTTGCTCTCCCAGATTTTCTGCATTTATTATTTTTAACATTGATTCTATAGGTGCCAATTTCCTATTATGCATAGATTCCTATATATATATCCATAAATGTTAGCATTTTTATTTTGTTTATTCCTTTACTATTCATACCATTTATTTTTAGGAATGAGATTTTATGGTTAAACCAAATTGACCCCCTTACTCTTATGGATCATCTTTTCAGATTCTTAATTTAAATTGGTAATTCTCTATTATTAAATATGTTTGTTTCTTCTTGATTATTTTTATCTTTTGGAACCTTCACCAAATTTTTAGACAAAACCTCATAAGATCCAAATTCAAATAAAACATATTGCAAAAATAATTCAAAAGCTTCACATCTTCAAATTTACATTTTTCAGGGTGTTACAGGGGCATATTTTAGAAACGCACCATTCACCCCCCCCCTGTGTTGCCGTTTTCGATCCAACAAATCCGATGGAAAGCGAGGCCAGATTTCCTGTGGACGACATCCTGGTAATAATTATTATCTCTCGAATGCTTGCTCCATTGATAGGCCTATTGGAGTAGCTAATTTTGTATCGTTATGTAAGAGCCTACGAAGTGTAGGCTCCAAGTGAGATATGCCTCTGTTCCCTTGTACACTGCTTGGGGCCAGGCATATCCGTCTGGTATCGGGGCCATGGTGCACCATCAAGCTTCAGCGCCAGGCTTCACAAAAGTTAATGTGGATGGTGTGCATGTCAATTTTGAGGTCGTCCCGCTACCGAAGCCCCCCAACGACGAGATCATGACTCTAGGGCAGGCCATTGGAACATTCATCCAGTGGCCCAAAAGCTACATCTCCCTGGAGGCTTTTTCCGGTGGTAGGACCAGAAGAGCAGTGCGAACCAGAGCTACATGCACTGGTGCCATCTCCACAAGACTCGTCTCCAGCACCGCTACCTGCATCGGTGCTATTTCCACGAGTGCTATTCTCGCAAAAGCAACTTGCACCGGTGCTACCTACTACCATAAAGTCGACCTACAGCCGAGATAGCAAGGGCTGCAAGGGCAAAGAAAAGAAGATTGATGATGATATCCCGTACCTGCCATTGGCCCGCAAATTCGTGCTTGGCGATCCGCTGTTCGAACTGGTAACGCACCTCCAAACCCTAGCAATTAGTTGCCAGCAATTGCATAAGTGGTATATGGAACAGTCCAATAAGCCAGAGGGAGAACGGCGCTCAGGTATCACTGTCAAATTCGCGCCAGATCATTTAGAGCACAGTGTTCGAGAGTGTGTCTTCGTGGTCACCTTTGAGGATTTATTCGATCTTTTCACGCTCAACGCTCTCGACGCCTCACTTATTCGATGCTGGACGCTGTAAGTGTGTGCAATCAGTCTCTGTTCATGTCATACCGATAAATGTCATATATAATTTGTTGCTTTCGTGTGTGTATATATAGACACATGCTAACTAAAGCTAGATCATCCAAATCATCATCGGTTGGTTTCTTGGACCCACACTTGGTCGCCAAGGATACCATCGACGAGGATACACCCTTTGTCGAGAGGTACATTGCAGGAGGACTGCTGGCTTACCGCAATAAGGAATATTTACTTATACCCTACAATCAGAACTATCATTGGATTTTAATAGTAATTGTACCAAAATGGAACAAGGTATATTACCTTGATTCCCTAAGTAAGAATAAAATGGACTTCACAGTTGTCAGCCAAGTAATCGATAGGTAAGTACATTTTCTCCATACATACCTATATTGTACTCTTTCTTTCCTTCCAAATGACTAAGTTCAACTTTTTCGAATCACGTAGGGCGTTTGCGATGTACGTTGCAAAGGCAGGTGTTTCGACGCAAGGGGCCAAAGGCCTGACACATGCTCGAAATTTTAAGGTATTCACTATTACACATTAATTAATCCTATGCAATAGTTGGTAGTAATGCCTCTTGAATTAACACATTCCATTTTTTGCAGTGCCACCAGCAGCCGCCGAGCAACACATGTGGATTCTACATTTGCCACCATATGGAACTACTCCTCAATTCCTCGAGGATCACCAATTCCAAGGTTTGTCAATCTTCCCATAATTACTTCATACTTATCACGTTATATATATACGCACATTGATATTCCTATCGACAGGCTGCGTCCATCCCATTAACTGCATTGAAACAGTGCGACCTTTCACGAATTCGAGGAGAGTTGGCGTACTTTTTGGTGGTTGGAGTCACAAAGTCAGATGGAGAGTTCCACTATGCACAATGATTTTTTATTGCTCTTATCACTCCGGAATCGAGGTCTCGCGAAAGGAACAGTCCGTAATCAACGAACTTTGTCAGGCTGCACAAGCAATACTTGGATGGATTGCCATCCAAGTATTACTTGTGCAGCCTGACAAAGTTAATTGATTATGGATATATTCCTTTCGCGAGACCTAGGTTCTGGAGTGATAGAGTAATGAAAAATGCAATGTTACCATCTAAGTGCAAATGCAACGTACATCTTTTGTAATTGTATATTTGTTAATGGATATTTTATTTCAGTTCAATTAATTGATTTGCGAAATGGATGTTTTATGTTTGTGAAATGAATTGAGATGTGAATTGTATGTATACATGTACATGTTGATCTGTTAGTTTCACAGGGCATGGCTAGCATTTCCTGAGGCTAGCCAATAAACAGAAATAGATTTAGGGGTAGAAAAGAATATCACAGACGGTTTGTGAGTAAAAACCGTCTGTGATAGGTGATAATCACAGACGGTTTGTAAGTAAAAATCGTCTATGATATTGATATATCACAGACGGTTTTTAACTAAAAATCATCTGTGATAGCTGATAATCACAGACTGTTTTTAACTAAAAACTGTCTGTGATTATCAGATATCACAGACGGTTTTTAACTAAAAACCGTCTGTGATAATCTTCTATTATCACTGACCCATAAATTCAGACGGTTCAGAAAACCGTTTGTGATGACGTTTTTGAACCGTCTGTAATAGGGTTTTCTGTAGTAGTGTATTTGGTTCGTCGGTCCATGTGTTGTAAACTTCACCGTGTTGGCTTATGTTCGGTTGCTACCTATATATACTATTTTGTTAAAATTATTATATATAGATGTGATATGAATATTATTGAATATGTGTCCTAGGCACTGATCAAGTGACTAGCACGATAAATACATAAGATTTTGAATGCAAGTTTCAGGTCACAACAAACATTGAAGTAAATCGGATGAAATTGTAGTAACACGGAGTAAACCAAAATATTAAAGACAGATTCGTACTCTAGCCGGGCGAAACGGTATAACTGGTTTTTAGCTGATTTTCATGACCATGGCCGCTGGACACACCGTGCCTGGACAGCTGGACATCTTGCATTCAGGCCACATTTTCAAGGCAACAAGAAACCATCACATCCCACTCCTTTTGCAAAGAAGGATCCGTAGGAGCAAAGCAGAAAAACAGCATAAGGCAAAGAATCCAGTGATTTCGAAGGACGGATAACTTAGGTGGTGATTATTTGTGTTTTTTTTATGGCTTATAGCTGAAAAGCACTGTAGCTAACTGAAAAAACACTGTATCTGACAGAGGCTTATTTAACATAATTAAATTTAAAAAAATTAAAAAATATAGAAAATATGTTAGCCCACTACGTATAATACAAACAAATACGGGGAAAAAAGAACCGGCAAAAAAGCTCAACAAAAAGCTAAAAGTTCAGAAAAAGACGAAATTTATAAACAGTAAAAAATAAACCGGAAGCTAAAAGCTGAAACCAAAACGATCACATCCTTAGCCAGTGAGAAAAAAGACTACTGTGGCCACTGTTGAAAGGTCTTACGACCTCCCAGGACCTTTCACGACCGGTTAGAGTCGTTTACGACCAGATAGAATTGAGTACGACCGGTCCTGGATGCTTACGACCAGTTCCGATCGCCTCAATCTCCTCCGATCGCTTTTTCAACGTAGTCGTAAAATTACTGTAGCAATTTTCGACCACTCCTCCTTATCGAGCGCTGTCTTCCTCCAGCCGCTCTAAAAAATACCGTGATCGTAAATCTTTACGAACACGCAGTGATGCTGGCGATCACCGTTCACCGTAGTCGAACACCCTTTCGACTACGTTCACTTCCTTCAACGTGATCGGAGTCGCTTCCGATCACGTACTAACCTTCTCGGCGTAGTCGCAGAATCACTGTTCCTTTGCCGTGATCACAGCACCTCTCGATTACGTCTGCTGGAACTTCACCGTGGTCGTAACTCCTCCCGATCACGCTTGCGATGATCGTGAGTCCTTCCGACCACGTCTTGCTCAATCACACAACAAAACAATGCTTTGTGTTTTCCCCTCTTTTTGGTATTTTCCTCAATTGCTTGGTACATTGAATACATAGCTCTAAGCCTCTTTTTATACCCGGCTGTTCTAATTCAACGCGGGTTCTCAACACCTACTCCGACTCCGAGTCTTATACGACTTTGACTCGGTTACGACTTCATCTAGGACTCGGTTTTGGATTCGATTACTTCCAAAATCTTGTGTACGACTTCTAAACAAGATTATTTACAACATTCTCTCCCTAATCTTGTTTTTCGACTTCAATCATGCCGATCTTTCTCCTCATCTCCGAGAACTTTATCCGCCCCAGCGACTTTGTCAATATGTCTGCTTTCTGTTCTTCGGTTCTGATGTAGTCGATTGCAATCTTCCCTTCTTCGACACAATCTCTGATATAATGATATCTTGTGTCTATGTGTTTGCTTCTATCATGTAGAACCGGATTCTTGCTCAGCGAAATAGCCGATTTGTTATCAACCCTGAGCGTTACCTTCTGATCCTCTTTATCTGACAATTCACTCAATAGTCGAACGAGCCAGACCTCCTGGCAAGATGCTGCGCTCGCTGCGATGTACTCTGATTCACATGAAGATAATGCAACCACCTTTTGCTTCTGAGATTGCCAGCTGATCGGACTCTCCCCAAGCACAAACATTATGCCTGTCGTGCTCTTTCGATCGTCGACATCTCCCGCCATGTCGCTATCACTGTAGCCCGTCAGCTGCAACGACTTTCCACCTCCTCTCTTGTACTGAATCCCGAGATTCAAAGTACCTTTGATGTATCTCAGGATGTGCTTCACGGCATTCATATGCTCCTGAGTCGGTTTCTCCATGAAACGACTTACGTATCCGACCGCAAACGAGATGTCTGGTCGGGTGTGCACCAGATACCGTAGACTTCCGACAATGCTCCTATAAGTCGTGGCATCAACTGGTGATCCTGGGCCTGTCTTGCTCAACTTCAGATGATTCTTCATTGGGGTTTGACATGGATTGCACTCTTCCATACCCGACTTCTTCAGAATCTTTCGAGCATATCCCGACTGACAAAGTGTTATGCCGTTGTCGGTTTGATTTACTTCAATGCCGAGGTAGTAGCACAGAAGTCCCAAATCGGTCATTTTGAACAGCCTCTTCATCTCTTCCTTAAACCTCATAATCTCCTTCGAACTTGATCCAGTAATGATCAAGTCGTCCACATAAACGCCCACGATCAGTCTGTTCTTCGTATCTCCCCTCGTGTATACCGCATGTTCAGAGTTGCTTCTTCTGAACCCGAGTGCCGTTAGACTCTTGTCAAGCTTCAAATTCCATGCTCGTGGTGCTTGCTTAAGTCCGTAGAGAGCTTTGTTCAGCTTCAAGACTTTCTCAGCTTGCTTCTTGGATTGAAAACCCGGCGGTTGAGAAACATAAACTTCCTCCTCAATGTCTCCGTTCAAAAACGCCGTTTTCACATCCATGTGGTGAATCTCCCATCCACCGTTTGCTGCCAATGCAAGAAGTAGTCGTATAGTCTCCATACGAGCTACTGGGGCAAAGACTTCTTCGTAGTCGATGCCTTGTTTTTGAACATACCCTTTCGCCACAAGTCGTGCTTTGTGTTTTGCGACTTCTCCCTTGGAATCCTTCTTTACCTTGAAGACCCACTTTAAATCGATCGCTCGATGACCCTTTGGCAAATCGGTGAGTTCCCAAGTGTTGTTGTCTTCAATGGATTTCAGCTCTTCCTGCATAGCAGTTCTCCAATGTTCATCTCCCGTCGCTTCTTCATAGCTTTCGGGTTCTTCTACTGTTGTGTACAGTAACAGCTCATTCATCTGTATTGGCTCAGTTCGAGCATAGATCTCATCAATGCTCCTCATCTTCGGCACCCTGCCGTCTTCTTCATCTTCAGTATCAGGTGAGGCTTCCTGATTATTCGCATCAATCGTGTTCGAGCTTTGAGGTGTGGTCATAGCTCCTTCCTCCATTGTCGTATTGTCGGTATCGACTTCTTCGACTTCAAAAGTTATCCACTCCGATTTATCTTTCTTAATGTTCTGGTGTTCTTCCCACTCCCAATGTTTGTCTTCTTGAAAAAACCACATCTCTGCTCACATGAATCTTCTTTTCGACCGGATCATAGCACCTGTATGCCTTGGTGCCTGGTTCTGAGCCAAGGTAGATCATCCGTCGGCTCCGGTCGTCTAGCTTCTTGAGATAAGTGGATGGCTTCACATGGGCTAAGCATCCGAAGACCCTTAGATGCTCGACATTGGGTTTTCTTCCCGACCACTGTTCATATGGAGTGACTCCATCCAGTGATCGCGTGGTCGCACGATTTAGCAGATAGACGGCATGTCTTACTGCTTCTGCCCAAAACCTCCCGGGCAGAAATCGGCTCTTCAGCAGACTTCGTGCTGTTTCGACCACGGTTCGGTTTCTTCTCTCTACGACTCCGTTTTGTTGAGGCGAGTACGGAGCCGTGAAGAATCTTGCAATGCCCTTCTCTTCACAGATTGAGTCAAACTCTTTTGCGAGAAATTCTCCTCCTCGATCAGACCTGACCGCTTTTACCCTCTTGTCGACTTCGTTTTCGGCAAGAGCAATAAACCTCCGAAAATTCAACTTTGCCTCATCCTTGCTCTTCTGCATGTACACCCACATGGCTCTGGAGTAGTCATCCATGACTAGCATGAAGTACTGGTTTCCAGCGTCGGTGCGGGGTGTGATCGGTCCGCATAAGTCGACGTGAACCAGCTCGAGTGGTTGCGAAGCTCTAAACTTCGTTTGCTGTGGGAAGCTGCTACGAGTTTGTTTCGCCACCAGACAACCTTCGCAGACTTGCTCTGGGTGGTCGATTGTCGGTAGTCCGACCACCATCTCTTTTCCTGCCATCGCTCTGAGACTTTGGAAGTTTATATGACCAAATCTCTCATGCCACAACCAGGCGGGATCTTCAATTGTGGTCTTCAAACACTTCTGCTTGCATGTTTCGATCTTGATCTTGTACAAATGGTTCACAGTCCGTTGTACCTTCATCAGCAGACGTTCGCTGTGGTCGAACACCTTCAGATAGTTGCCTTTGAGCTCAATTCGACAATCTTCTTCAGTCAATTGTCCAAGGCTTATGATATTGCTCCGAAGACTCGGTATGTAATATACATCCGAGAGCTTTCTTCGACTTCCATCTTTGCATTGCATCAGGATTGTGCCTCTCCCTTTTATCTGAACAGTAGAGCCGTCTCCGAACTGTACTTTTCCGAGATACGTACCCGTCATGTGGTTGCTGGCTCCGTTGTCGAGGTACCACTCTCCCGTCTGCTCCATCAGACTTGGAAATACCTTCTCCTCGTTTAACAGAACCATTGTCGGTTCGTCTACAGTGCAGAGCGACAACAGCAGTGTCGGCTCCTTGTGTTCTGTAGTTTGTGCTAAGTTTGCTTCCTCCACCTTCTTCTTGCCCCGACAATTCGCAGCATAGTGACCATACTTCTTGCAGTTATGGCACTGGATGTGGCTCCGACATTCGGCTGCGTAGTGCCCAAACTTCTCGCACGTGTAGCACTGGACATCAGACTTGTCGGTCTGACGGTCGCCGCCTCCACGACCACTTCGTCCACGACCTCTCTGATCGTAGCCTCGACCTTGTCCATGAAACGCACCGCGGCCGGTCGATGTACCACGACCACGACCACGACCGCCCCTCGACGACGAGTCTCCTCGGTCTTCTTTCACAAGCAGCACTTGTTGTCCGTTGTCTTCTTGATAACTCTTTAGGAGCTGCTCATGTGCTTTGAGCGCTCCAGTTACCTCCTCAATCTTCATCTTCGAGAGGTCCTGTGAGTACATGAGTGTAGTCACGACTGGAAGAAACTTCTCTGGCAGTACTCGCAAGTACTTCTTCACCGCCATCTCATCTTTCAAGTCATCGCCGAGAGATTTGATCTCGTTTACGACTTCATTGAATCGACCAGAGAATTCTTCCACGGTCTGACTCTTCCCCATCTTCATGGCTTCAAACTCACTTCTTAAGGTTTGAAGTCGAACTTCCTTCACTCGGTCTACTCCTTCATGCATGATTCGCAGAGTAGTCCAGACTTCCTTCGCCGTCTCCTTGCCGACTAGCTGCCGCATCATTGAGTCGGGCACAGCTTGATAGATCGCTGCCATCGCCATCTTGTCGAGACGATCATCGAGGACCTTGTCCTTCTCCTTTGGTTCGACCGCACCCCAGACGCCTTGCGCGATCATGTTGACCTTCATCTTCATCGCCCAGACCGGATAGTTGTCCGAACTGAGGATCGGGTACTGCAGCGACACGCTCTGCTTCGTCGTGTCAGCCATGTTTGACCACGGCTCTGATACCAACTGTTGAAAGGTCTTACGACCTCCCAGGACCTTTCACGACCGGTTAGAGTCGTTTACGACCAGATAGAATTGAGTACGACCGGTCCTGGATGCTTACGACCAGTTCCGATCGCCTCAATCTCCTCCGATCGCTTTTTCAACGTAGTCGTAAAATTACTGTAGCAATTTTCGACCACTCCTCCTTATCGAGCGCTGTCTTCCTCCAGCCGCTCTAAAAAATACCGTGATCGTAAATCTTTACGAACACGCAGTGATGCTGGCGATCACCGTTCACCGTAGTCGAACACCCTTTCGACTACGTTCACTTCCTTCAACGTGATCGGAGTCGCTTCCGATCACGTACTAACCTTCTCGGCGTAGTCGCAAAATCACTGTTCCTTTGCCGTGATCGCAGCACCTCTCGATTACGTCTGCTGGAACTTCACCGTGGTCGTAACTCCTCCCGATCACGCTTGCGATGATCGTGAGTCCTTCCGACCACGTCTTGCTCAATCACACAACAAAACAATGCTTTGTGTTTTCCCCTCTTTTTGGTATTTTCCTCAATTGCTTGGTACATTGAATACATAGCTCTAAGCCTCTTTTTATACCCGGCTGTTCTAATTCAACGCGGGTTCTCAACACCTACTCCGACTCCGAGTCTTATACGACTTTGACTCGGTTACGACTTCATCTAGGACTCGGTTTTGGATTCGATTACTTCCAAAATCTTGTGTACGACTTCTAAACAAGATTATTTACAACCCACTACCATGGACTACCTATATATTATAAATAGACCACCCCATATGTGATATCTTTTTACTCATCAGGTTCTTTCATTCTCACGCATATGTGCTCTCTTCTCTTCACTCCAGCAAATCCAACACAACGCCACAACGTCCCTTTACAACAAAAACCGCCATGTACAGAAGCTGTGCAAGCCAGCTCCGAGCCTTCTTCAAGGCCACTCTTCTTGGCCTGGTGATCCTCTCCATGTTAACCTGGGTGCCTCACATGTATTCTTGCCTGAGGAATTTCTTCTTGGTGTCACTCCCTTCTGCCGCTTCGGCCATCGTCACTCCAAAGTGCCTCTTTCTCTTCTCCAACATCATCGTCATATTCCTCGCCAACGAGTCAAAGCTCTCACAGAGCGGCACTCCTCACTCTATGAGCAGTGAGGATAATATCGATGTTGCGAAGCATCAGCCTGCGGCTTTGACACCAATGATCAAGGAGAAAGATGGGTCCTATGCTGCCGAAGAGATGATCAAAGAAGAACAAGAAGACAGCATGGTGGTTGTACATGACAGCCTGCAGCATCTGGATCAACGTGACCAGCTGCTGGATGCTTCGTCGACCATTGTTGGGGTTGAGGTGTTGAGAGAAGACAGTGATATCTCGGTGGCTAATTTTGGTGATGGAGTGGCTAATTTTGGTGATGGAGAGTACATGGAAGTGGAAGAACACTTAGAACACGGAAGAGTTGAATTGCGAGAAGAGGTCATCGAGGAAGAGGAGTGTGAGGAGGAGGAGATGGGCCTGCCTAGAGATGAGCTCAACAGGAGAGTGGAGGACTTCATCGCGAGATTCAACATGGAGAGGCAACTTGAGGCAAGAATGCTCGTGTGCTGCTGCTGAATACAGGTTTTGGTGGTAGTACTTACACTTAGGAGTCGATGCACAAAAGTTACATCGTTTGAGATTATGTACAATAGGTTAGTTAATCTTAATCATCTGTACAAAAGTTTGGAATAAAGTGGCCAGACATTTTGATATATTCAGCGTGGCATGGGCTTGAGCAGGGTTAAATGATTCGGTTTGAAAAAACTTTTGAAGGTCACCGAGATGAACGAATTTCCGAAATTTCATTCATTTCGTTCAAAAAGTTGGACGTAAATTTCAAATATCATTTGAATTTTGATGACATTTAACCAAAGTTTGGATGAAATTTGAACAAATTTTAAATATGGCCAAATTTGGCTAAATTTTGGCCGAATCAAATTTATTTCGGAGGGTATCCAAAGGGGCAAAATTTGGTCTCATTTCAGACGAAATGATGAACCCTTGACTTGAGATCTTGAGTGGGAGGGATGGTAGCTAAAGTACGTGGAATTTACCCTTTTCAATTGCCATGAATTTTGTGGCGATTTTTATATCGTTTTCACCTGGTGTTTGCTTAAGTTTGTTGAATGAATAAAAATATATTTGTTAAGAATTAACCGCGCCTAATATGTTATAAGGAAAAGTCACCATTCTCGCTAGTGGTAGAAGCAGTAATTGTTCAAATACTGGTCAACGTTACGTACGACAGAGAACTGCCCTGTACTTAACTGCATGCATGATGTAACATGGAATAATCGTTCGTGGAACTCTGGAGTTATTGAGAATTTGAGATGTCTGTCTCGCATTCTTTCTGTATGCATACGTGAACTTTTCATTAGTTTGTAAGAGTTGAGGTGTTTGGTTATTCGAGAATAAAATGGCTTCCCAAAGTAATTATTCTGTTCCCCTAAAAGAATTAATTGTTCTGTTTGGCTTCCCAGGATTTTGGATAGTAACTTTTTAAATGGATTCGCAATTTCAAAGTCATCTGAAATTTTTCTTAAGTCTAAGACAGTTTTTTTTTTGTGACTATTGGATTGGTGTGGAGATTGATCTGCCATATTATTCAAAAAGGTGATTTATGCTTAAAAAATTTCAGTCACATTACAAATAGATAACACCTATGTATTTTATTTGTTGCAGGCCATTGGCTGTGAGATTCTAGAAACATTTCAATGGTACATTTCTTGAAATCAAGAAACAGTTATGCATATATACAAAACGGCTTGTGTGAACACTACTACAAAAAGGCTAATACTAGACAGCTCATCACAGACGGTTGATCAAAACCGTCAATATTAAATACAATCAAAGACGATTTCGGTTTAGAGACTGTCTATATTGCTACCAGCGCTAAAAACAATATGTGAAAATGTAATACCACAGACGGTTCTTGATAAGAACTGTCTGTGAATTATCACAGACGGTTCGGATTAAAAACTGTCTGTGATGTCTGCAATTATCATAGACAGTTATTAACAAGAACCATCTGTGATAATTCACAGATAGTTATTAACAAGAACCATCTATAGTACCTATATATCACAAACGGTTTTTAATCTGAATCGTCTGTGATAATACCCTGCAACATCATCGATCCGCGGCATCTCCCCTAGGATGCTGACCCCACCCGTCCATTCTCTCTGCATCAAATAGTAAGCATTGGGTCTCCTCCCACCTCTTGCCCTTGTTAATCCCTTACCCTTCCCCCATTCACTCCAAGAACCAACACAACGAATTTTGATTCACCACCTGATCCTCCACCATGGCCACAGAGTCCCCAACAAGTGCGGCCTCATTGTCTCCTCCCTAGTATGAATCTGTCCATCTCAAGTAGCTATCTTTCTTTAATTTTCCTATCCCAAGAATTGCAAATCTAATTCAGAGTTTTGATTGAGGTGACCTTTCTGGTGTTGGTAGGAGAACAACATGAAGCCAGAGTTTGGACTGGGACCCTAGAGAGTCGAGCAGGCGCACTCTGCCGGCAAATCGCTTTTGGCAGCTATCAAAATCGAAATCTTGTGTGTGCTTTCGCTATTGTGTCGGTGCCATGGATTTATGGCTAGGGCATGCGGTAGTGACTTTGGGAAGTGATTTTGTGTATAGAAGCAAAAAGGAAAGAAGGCCCTCGTGGCAGAGAAATTCCCTCATAGAACTTTGACCATGTCTTCGACCACAACACTTTGTCCACAGCTTTGACTACGACGCTTCGACCACATCACTTCGATCATGGCTTCGACCATGAAGCTTCAACTACGACATTTCGACCACTGCTTCGACCTCGGCACTTCGACTACGGCTTCGACTACGACACTTTGACCACGGCGCTTTGACAGCACCTACAATCTAAAGAACGAGACACCAAAGATATGGCACCAATTATAAATAGGCCTGCTTTGGCTCATCTGCAATATCTGATTGCGTTGTTTTATAGCGCAATTAGAGAATATTTATGAACTGAAGGAGGCCTATTTATGTTATCGTGATAACGTAATTATAAACGGTTCTTAACTAGAACTGTTTGTGAATAGACAATTATAGACGGTTCCTAGTAAGAACTGTCTGTGATAACAGTTATCACAAACGATTCTAGTTAAGAACCGTCTGTGTAAGAGTTATCATAGACGGTTAAAAAACCGTCTGTAATGCCCTTAAGGTATTACTGACCCATAAGCATAGACGGTTCCAGAAACCATCTGTGGTGACGTTTCTGAACCATCTGTGATGAATTTTTTTGTAGTAGTCGAAAACACACATAATTTATAACAACAACAAGAGACTTCACGTGGGAACCATCTTTTGGTGGGGTGGTGAAGTTGTAGACGTACGACTTCACCAACTAGGGTTCAAATCCTGGTGCCCATTTTTATGCAAACACAGGTGCACTTCACTAGGAAATTCAGTGAGGTTACTGATTTATCTCTAGTCTCTATCTTTCTAAGCATGTACTAAGGGTGCTTGCAACGTGTGTGTGCGTATGGTGTGCGGCGTGATGGTGTGCGTGCGTGTGCATCTTCCGTGTAATCGCAAAAAGAATAAAAACAAGAGACTACAGGTGGAAAATGAATAAACAATCTTTTTTTTAGAACTAAGGAGGATAGAGGATCCCCACCTGTGTTGATAGTCTTGATTCTGAGAACCTTGCTATCAACAAAGTTGAACGACGCTATTGCTAGGGAAACTACCTTTAATAACTAGTGAAAAGCTGGAGGTTCTTCGGAGTATTATATTCTAGCTAGAGCCGACAAGACGAAAAAGCGAAGCATAGAGAGAATCTCATGCCCCTTTAACTGTTTTCTTGACATACCTAACGCTAATATTATTCCAAGCAATGATTGGTGAGTGGATATTTAGGGGCCACAATTGAACGGAGCAAAAATGAGAGAATTGAACGTATTAAACAGCAACCACTATTACAGAAAAGCTAATAGTAGACGCCAAATCACAGACGGTTTTGTGAAACCGTCTATAATGTACACTATTACAGACGGTTTTAATTTGAAGGCCGTCTGTGGTATTTGTGGCGGGAAAAAGGAGTATCACAGACGGTTCTTACTGATGAACCGTCTGTGATACTGGAATATCACAGACGGTTTTTATTAAAAACCGTCTGTGTTGTGTCGATTATCACAGCCGGTTGTTGTTAAGAACCGTCTGGGAATGTTCACAGACGGTTTTTCACAAGAACCGGCTGTGATGTCCCATTGTCTGTCATAATCTAGATCAGAGGTTAATATATAAGTACACATTGCTTCTAATAACTTAACTACAGAACTACTGAGAGAAGAGGTCACAAATTTAAGGCAAATTTATTAATTTCAATTAGAGGCAAATTTATTACAAAAGTCGCACAGGTAAAGAGTTTCCCAGATTGTATTCTTTTGGGCTTCGTAAGCTTCTTCTTCAACTTGGGGACTTGGAGGATCAACCGCTAAATTCTCGAACGCCGTTAAGATTGCCCTTGTCCTCAGCACTTCCTCGTGCAGCCTAGGCAAATGATCAGCAGCATCCATAATGTTGTACAGGATAGCATGAAAAGATTCCTCAGAATCTGCCATTTCTGCTTGATCGGCAAGGCTATCCATCAGTCTCTGCAATGCGTGTAGAGCTTCTTCCGCATTGCGCACATTGTGGAGAAGAACCAGGGTGAGGGCTGTTTCCCTTTCTTGAGCGGCAGCGAGACGCCTCCGTCGACGGCGGAGGATCAGGTCAAGCTGACGGATGCAAGAAAGTCGGGGAAGGAGAGCAGGGCGGGTGCGGAGAAGCTGCTCCAGATGCAAATTGCTGGCCGCCTGTGTAAGGTTCCGGCCGAACAATTCGTGATGAACAGATGAGAGGAAGGAGATGATCACAAGAACAGTAGTAGAAGCCATGTTGTATTGTATATTGTATTGTACGTACGTAGAAGAGACCTGGATTAGGAGCGCATATTTAACCTTTAGCACAAACGGTTCGTATACCCAAACATTAATGATATAGACGCTTCATATAATGATCGAGAGACGTTAATTAGACGATCGAAACACGAAGCGTTCTGGCATCGAACACGCGCGAAGCGTTCTGGTATGAAGCTTATCACAGACGGTTGTTTATAAAAAACCGTCTGTGATAATTTATTATCACAGACGGTTTTTAGTTAAAAACCGTCTGTGATAATGACTACGGCATTTATTGCGCTGCTCAGACCGCATCGTATTCATTTCGATCCAGATCTAGCCACTGCTGCGCACTTTTTCACTCGGGAGGAAGCTAGAGCGATTTCAGGCCAGTTAATTTGGTGGGAAGAGGCAGAGATTGAGCTTTGAATTAAGATTCAGACTTTCCTGGTTGCTGTAGATATGGTTAGTAATGAAATTTATTTATTTTTAATTGCATTATAATTTAGGTGTAAGTAATCCATGAGTGGTTATTGAAGATGGTTAATTAATTTGCAAAATTGTTGGTTATATAATAGCTATTGTGTTTGTAATATGAATTGAGCTAGGAAATTAAGTCTCAATATAATAAATGTGGCCGGTATATATGTAGTTATAATTAGTTATTCTAGATTTTAATACTAAGTTGTTATATATGTACGTAACGTAGGACCGAAGTTGGATGTATGCCGCGAGCCGTGTGAGTGAAGAGTACATTAATGGTGTTTCTGCTTTTATAAGAGCCGCCGAGGAGGATATGTTGAATAAGGGGGTGGAATATATGTGCTGTCCATGCACTGACTGCGAGAATTTGAAGATGTTTAAGAACCGAGGGCAAATTGAAGCGCACTTGATTCGGAGGGGTTTCAAAAAGGATTATACGTGTTGGACCAGTCATGGCGAAGTGAATGATCATATGCCGCCGGATGACATCGCCGGTGAAGTGAATGATATGCCCCCGGATGACATCGCAGGTGAAGTGAATGACATGCCGCCGGCTGATGTCGATTGTGGCTCGGATTCGGATAGGTTGCACGATGATAATCTGGATCAGATGCTTCGCGATGTAGAAGAGAACTATGATGAGAGAGAGTATGTTAAATTCCGTGGCTTGATGGAGGACTGTGTCTTCACGGTGACCTTTGACGATATATTTCATCTTTTCACGCTCAACGCTCTCGACGCCTCACTCGTTCGATGCTGGACGCTGTAAGTCTGTACAATCAAAGTCTCTGTTCACGTAATACCGATATATGTCACAATTTGTTGCTTTTCTATGTTATATATAGATTCATGCTGATCGAAGCTAGATCATCAAAATCACAAATTGGTTTCCTGGACCCACGCTTGGTCGCCATTGATACCATCATCGAGAATGCATCCTTCGTCGAGGACTATATTACAAAAGCACTGCTGGCTCACCAAGATAAGGAATTTGTTCTTATGCCATACAATGAGAATTTTCATTGGATTTTAATTGTAATTATACCAAAATGGAACAAGGCTATATACCTTGATTCTCTAAGTAAGAACAAATTCAAGTACACAGCTATCACCCGAATACTCGATAGGTACGTACATTGTACATTGTACTCTTTCTTTCCTTCCGAATAACTAATCTAACTTTTTCGAATAACGAAGGTCGTTCGCCACATACGTTCAACAAACACGTGACTCGACGACAGGGGCCAAGGCCTTGAAACATGATCGCAAGTTTCGGGTATTCGCTAGCTACACATTAATTAATCATATACAACACATAGTAGTAATGCCACTTGATTTAACACATTATATTTTTTGCAGTGCCACCAGCAGGAGCCGGGCAACACATGTGGATACTACATGTGCCACCATATGAGACTACTCCTCGATTCCACCAAGATCACTAATTCTAAGGTTTGTCAATCTTCCCACATTTATTTCATACATGTCAGTTTTATATATGCGCGCGTTGATATTCCTATCGACAGGCTGCGTCCATCTCTACATCTGCATTGACACAGCCGGATTTTGCAAAAATTCGAGGAGAGCTCATTTGGTTTTTGTGGTCAAAAGTCGTAAGATCAGATGGAGAGTTCCACTGCCCAGAATGATTTTTTATTGTAATTCTAAGTGCAAATACAGTGTAGATCTTTTACAATTGTGTATTTGTTAATGGATATTTTATTTCAACTCAATGAATTGATTTGCGAAATGGATGCTTTATGTTTGTGAAATGAAGTGCGTTGTCAATTGGATGTTTTATGTCTGTGAAATGAATTGAGATGTGAAATGTATCTGAAATGAAATGAGATGTGTCAGTTGTATATGTTTATGTCTGTGATTATCTGCTTGTTTCAGAGGGCATGGCTAGCATTTCCTGAGGCTAGCTATAAACAGAAATAGATTCTGCTGGGGGGAGGAGTATCACAGACGGTTTTTCATTAAAAACCATCTGTGATTATGCGATATCACAGACGGTTTGTCATTAAAAACCGTCTGTGATTATCCGATATCACAGATGGTTTTGTACTAAAAACCGTCTGTGATTATCCGATATCACAGACGGTTTTTAGTACAAAACCGTCTGTGATATCGGATAATCACAGACGGTTTTTAATGACAAACCGTCTGTGATATCGGATAATCACAGACGGTTTTTAGTACAAAACCGTCTGTGATATCGGATAATCACAGACGGTTTTTAATGACAAACCGTCTGTGATATCGCATAATCACAGACGGTTCAAAAACCGTCTGTGATAACTTGGATTATCACTGACCCATAATTTCAGACGGTTCTGAAAACCATCTGTGATGACGTTTCTGAACCGTCTGTAATGTGGATTTCTGTAGTAGTGAACCACAATCTAGATAGTTTTCAATCTAGCAAAAAAATTAAGTAAACATAATTGGGTAAAACCAATAATACAGTCATTCTGTTCATAGACGTAGACAGACCAGGGTAAGCTAGATAATCGCCATTATCTATCTTTGAAATCTTATTAAATCTTATTGCTTTCCACCGGTCTCAAGTATTAATGACGATGCTTTGCTCTCTCATTAGTAGCTGCACGTGGCTTGTGCATCTGAATTCCAGCGTTGAAGTCCAAGGCAAATTCGTCTGATTACAATCTTTGTACCGAAGAAAGGAACTTTATTCTAGCTGAGTCTTCCTTTAACTAAGAGAGAATTTTCTTTAGTTCGGTGTTTCAAAAGATAGAGAATTTCGTTTTTTATGGCTTCTGTTGTCATTCATCAATACGAGATCGGACAGTGAACTTAACACCTCTGTTTGAATTCACAGACCGCCAAAAATGCAAAAGGAGACTCAACAAGAATCATGTACAAACGACCATACAAGTCTATTGCACATGCGTATGAGTGATACAAATGGCCTCCTCCCTATTTACAAGGGGTCCAATTTATATAGGGGGAGGAAAGCGTCTGAAGTTACATTTTTGCTATCGGATCTTAGCTTGTACTGAGAGGTACTTTCGTCCATCGTGCCAAGTGGGTCCTACCACATCCAAGAGACCTTGCCAGGGGTTACACTATGGACCTCATCCGGGGTTAGCTCTGGACCTCATCCGAGGTTGGTTCATGGATCTCGTCTGTAGTTAGACTCTGGACCTCGTCCGAGATGGATCCTCGATACGTGACACCACGCTGATGTTATCGTGTCACACTCCGGCGCATCTTGCCTTGCCATTGTTATCGTCAGCCTGAGGTAGCACAGGGACGCTCCCATAACAGCTTCCACATGTCACTAGTGTTTACATTTTTTTTTTTGACCTTTAGAATTTTGTTTAGTGTTGATGTTGTTAAATCACGAAAGTCTGTATGGAGGATTTTCTTAGTTTAGAGTGTTTCTGATGACATTAATTAGGTATAACTATGTAGTACTGTGGTATATATGCTCTCTGTAGTTAAATGTACGTTAATAAGCCATTTGATTTTTCACTAAATTGTTTGGTTCATGGTATTTGTAATGAAATTAGTATGAACGTGTAGCACTTACAACTAAATATTATATCGTTTTAGCCATTTGTATTAACAAACATGTGCCACTCAATCACTATTTGTGGTGCACTTATGCAATCAACTTTCAGTTTGGATCCAACTCAACGTGAAAATTTTCCAAAAATTTTTTTGACAACATTGATTTTAGAGTGATCAGTCGATGTGATTGGCACACGAAACAGCCTCATATTCTTCCTGGACTGCAGCACATGACCATTTAAAATTTCAAATAAAATTCAAAATCTATTAGAAGAAACAAAAAAGATAAATATGCCGTCAATAATAGCTTTTGCCTTTTTTTTCCTTTTCCTTTTGATTGTTATTTGTCAGATTTTTCTCATTTTTGTTACTTACAACAAAAACTGAATTTAAACTTGAAATTATATAAATAGGTAGAGTAATCTGAGAAGTACGTCATGTTTTAGAATTTTCCAGTTGATTTGGTGCCAAAACAGAAAGCACTAGAAAGGGTGATTGCATAGGATGCGTCGCCTTGTATTATTTATCACTACATTAGTGTCGGTCAGTTAAAAATCGCAAAGTGGTTCTGCTCTCAACACTTCCTATAATACCCTAAAGCTTTACTATCAATAATGACTAAGCTTTCTTTCCCAATGCCTCTGCCACGGGCACAACAAAATTTTGTGCACCTAGGAATTAAGGAGGTGCTAGTACACTATATAGCAGCTTCATGCTATTTTGTTAATTAATTCATACTCCTCGCAAAAAAAAAAACCTCATACGCCGTGGCTAAAACAACTTACACGTCAAATGGTATAAAAAACATACACGTCAAATAACCTTGCCACCTTTCCCTCCACAGCACATCACAGGTTACTAGAAAGATAGTGAGATCGAGCTGTTAGGATTGCGTTGCGTGTCTCCGTCGCAAATACTGAAGTACCAGGTGGTTACAGCTAGCTTACCTCACTTACATGCAGGAAGCATTGCATGCATGCATACATACTGTTCCAATGGGAGGCAGCTAGAAGATCAGTACTCAGTAGATTGATCTGCCGTCTTGCTCTCTTTTTTTGACAGGCTTTTAAACCTGTTGTTTTTGCTTTTCAATCACATTTAGTTTTTAGTTTCTATCAATAATTACTATTTATTAAACTAATAAGTCATAGACAAAAATCATAACTACAGCTATATAATAGATATGGATCCATCCAGTTATGTCCTTACATGTCAATTGTTGAACAAACTTAAACGATGAATCGAGATAAAGCTAAAATTCCACATGCAATCTTTTTTTGGGCTTTAACCTGGAGTGGCTAGCTAGGTGTTGAAAACTGGGGCTTAGAACTTCAACGATCGATCGAGATAAAGCTAAAATGCCACGTGCAATCTTTGTTTTGGGCTTTTACCTAGAGTGGCTAGCTAGGTTGTTGAAAATTAGAGCTTAGAGCTTTAACGATCGATCGAGATAAAGCTAATATGGGGATTATTTGAGAAGCCACCTGGAAACATGTTTAATATCGGGAGACCGGGGGTTAACAAGATGTTAAAAAGGGATGACGATTAGCATCTTGGATCGATCAACATCTATTGACATACAATGCCTCCCTCTCGAAACCCCTTCCCCCTCTCTCCTTTCTAGAATTAATGAACAAAAGTTTATCCATCAATATGCTCGATTTGTTTTCTTATCAATTAGTGTTGAACAGTTTAAGGACTAGCTACTTTTACCTTCAATTAATCGGCATGTAACACGTACGGCATACGTCACTTTTGCATGCTAGTTATAAGACCGCTCGGTGCTCTGTTTGAGCGCCCTAGTTATAGATATGATTCCATCCAGCTGTATCCCTGCTTTTTGAAGAGAACTTGATCGATTGATATAATTAAAGCTCACAAGCCTTATCAACTAGTACTAGTCAAAATGTCTTCTTAAATAAAATCTAATCAGATTTTTCGAGTGATCTGATCTAACCAAATTTAGATCACATAATGCAATACTTTAACACAGTATGATGTGACATGGAATCGGAGTACTCGGGGCTCTTCAAAACATGCAATATGTGTATCATGTTTGAGTGTTTTCTTGGATTGTAAGAGTAGAGGTTTTTGGCGGTTGGAGAATAAAGCAGGTGTCGCAAAGTAAATATTTCATATGCAGTGACGGACCCAGAATTTTACCAAAGGGTATGCTACACCAAAATTTTCATATGCAATTCGGTAAATAATTGTAAAATTTACACCGTAATTCGGTATACAGACACTAAATAATATGATAAGTCTTAAATTCAAGGATTAAGCAAACCTAATTTCATCATGTCTATGTAGTTAAAATTTATAGCACTATGACCATAGTTTTCAAAAATCCAACAATGAACAGTAGTTTTCAAATGGAGCAGAACCTATGGTAATCTGTAATCACCTGGTAAGTTCTGGTGATCAGTATTTATGCTTGTTACCAGTTGTAACCAGTGTGCTAGTAATCGAGAAAATTGTGCACATAAGGTGGCCAGTGCTAGTTTCTTATGGTTACCACTTCTAACCGGTCTGATAGTAGTCGGGGCGTTTTAGCACAAATGGTGGGATGCAAACAACTCTGCTGGGGACCAGCAAAAAATCACAACCAATTGGTAAGTTGTAAGATATTTCAGGTCAAACTCAACCAAGTCAGAAAACATTGAAGGTTTCACCATTGTTTTTTTTTCATGTAATATTTTGAAGTAAGGCATATATATGCAAGAGTAACATTAACATGACTCAGCTAGAATTGGCACACAAATTCTTCTTGTTTCTCCTAACCTAGACTGAACAATTAGATAATTTTCACTCCTCGGTTCAGTAATTTTCCGACAATAGGTTCAAGCGTGAAGGAAAACTTAAGGTGCACAATAAATAATTTTTTCTCTAAAAAATATAATCAGCTACAAAGGAGTTGGCTCGACACTTGTGGATTCAGCGTCATGCCATCTCCTGTCATCAGGTTGGTTACTTCCAGATTAGACTAAAAAGAAAGAACAAAACATAAGTTGCAGGACACATTGACTATATACCACTAGCAATTCAGTAGATAGACACAATTCAATCACAATGAGTTTGTTTATGTAGCTACTTAGCTACTAGTGAGCTGGAACACAAGCACAATTAAGGAGTTTAATGCTCAGTAGGAACACAAGCACAATTAAAAAAAGTGAACATCCATGGCAGATGGTATCTCTTAACTCCCCAAGTTTAACTAGTGGTCTGATTCTTATGCATCACTAGATACACTTGAAAAGGCATATTGCTAACTGAGCATACAACAAAGTTGTTGAAATTATAATACTACCTCTCTTCAATTTTTTTAAAAATATTTAGGTATGTTATTCTCTGATTTATTCAGTGCCAGATCAGAAGCCGAAACTTTTCAGATAACAGATTCAAACGGCGGAACCAGGAATTTGGGAGACCCGGCGCAATTCCAATGTAGATATAAGGGTATGGCGCGCGTGATTCAACATTCAACTTAACTAATCACCCAAAACGTGTGAAAATTATGTTTTCTTTTCTTTGCCAATAAAGCAATCAAATTATTTCACAGGTGTAGAGTATCTCCAGAAATTCACCAACATTCCTCTGTAATCAAAACCATCACGAATTTCAATTAAGCAAGGCTGACAGCAGGCCAGTGCACCATAATGGCTTCTTTGGGCAAATAGTACTTGATAGTTGAGACAAGATGCACTAAGGGCATCTCCAATGATTCTAGTTAGCAACTAACTATAAGACTTCCACATCATTTATATAGTACACACTAAAGCTAGCATTCTAAAGAACTATCTATAAGGATAGCTATTTGATGCTTACATGCACACACAGAATTTATAGAGGCTGTCTCGTTTGACGTTATAAACTAGTGCTTAAGGAAGAGCTGGCTCGGTTTTTTTTGCATACTCTCTTTCCTCCACATAGGATATATGCTGATGTGTACATGCATATAGCTAGCTGACTCAGACCATTGGAGATGCCCTAAGAAAGCAGAATTCCCATGTATGAGTACGTAACTGACGCTGATGGTGAACAATTGCTTCTGGATCTGTATGTATCAAGTATTAACAATTCGATCTGAGATTTGAGGCAAATTAACCTGGCCGTGCCGCACGGCCCCCAGGCCTGGCCACGCCCTCGCCGGCTTGCCTGCCGCGCGCCTCCCTCCTTGACCGCGCATTCCGCCGCTGCGCGCGTCGTGCCATTCGCCAGCCACACCGCGTGCTCCCTCGCCGCGTTGCCCACACTAACTCGCCGTTGCTGCTCGCGCCGCCCGCAGCCTAGGTGGTGGGCTTTTGCCAAGCAGTGGGCTAGAGCTAAGACAAGCCGGCCCTGTTCATCGTCTTTCTCAATACTCCGGCTGGGCCCCAGGGTATGCCGTGGCCCACCCGACATACCCTGTGGGTCCGCCCCTGTCCATATGTGTGACTTCCCACATATATTTTCATGTGCATATGGGTATGCAGTTTTATCCCTCTAAAAACAAAGGGCTTCTGGAATTTTTTGCGGATTGATAATCAAATAATTAGTTTTTTCCAGAAAATAATGAAATAGTAAATGTGTTTATAAGAAGATAATATGATATAGTGCAAAGAACCAGCGTGTACATACGTAAGTTGATTAAGTGCGCAACCAATATAACGGAGAATCTACAAGTGGCAATCGATAAACACTTCCTCTACATATTGTCTTGTAGACTGTAGCTAGGGAGTTGGGAGTTGGGACATGGCCCAAACAACTCAGCTAATCATCAAAAGGTTCAACCAATAATCGGCCAACTATATGTCTAGTAAAGCTAACTACTACTTTTACCTGTTAGAACCACAGAGGTCCGAGTGACCGAGTGGTATATATTCCGGAGCCGAAAAGATGGAAAGTAGAGCGTAAAGAGAATCTCCAAGAGCACTAATTGTCCCCTTCGGGGGTATGGGCTGACAAATAACAGAAATGTTTGTTTCCACACATGCGCATGTTGGCTCAGCTTTCGAGTATCATTGGATCGAGAAGCACGCATCGCGAGGCGTGTTCGCGCTCGAGCGAGCATGCCGTTTAGTGCTTGCCACGAGCAATTCGGTTTATTATGGGTCCACCAGACAGCGACGGGGTGATTTGCGCTCACTGAAGCATCATGTGTATGATGGGGTCAGCAATGGTGTGGGAGGTTTTTGATTGGGGTGCAACATGTTTGCATCAATTACAACCGGGCCCTATGTTAGAAGAAGGCCACATGTCAGAGAGGAACGGATTCGGTGTGAATAAAGGAGGCATCGAGAAGGTTTTTTGCGGTGGCAAACCGAACATTGCTCAAATTTCGAGAGATGTGCCGTCTCAATTCACTTCGGACTCTCCTCATCCTTGTTACGTTTCCCTTTCCTCTTGTCATCCATTTCTCTTCAGTTTTTCATTAGGAAGAGGTGAGTGGTAATGGTGACAAGCGATTTTTCCTGGGAGTAGATTGAGTGGGATTATGTGGCTTTATGCCAATTAGGTTTTGGGGGAGGTGAGCGGGTGCATTACTTGAGGGATGTGGTGGCGAGCTGGGTGCAGTGAGCAATTTTTGGGGAGTGGGATTTTGTGGCTTTTGTGGTGGTGGAGATTGGTTTTAGGGGTCGGTGGCCGGGGTGTGGTGGGTGTGGTACTTGAGGGATGTGGCGGCTAGCAGGGGTGTGGGCATGGGTTGTGGTTTTTAAGCGGGTTACGACAGCGAGCAGTTTTTGGAGAGTGGGATTTTGGGGTTTCATGGTGGCGTTGATCGGGGTGGCAGCGACCAGGGTTGGGGGAGGTAATGTGGCGGTAAGGATACACATAGTACTTTAGGGATGTGGCGGCGAGTGTGGTGCGGGCTTGAGTTGTGGTTTTTCAAGGGGTTTCATTGGTGAGATTTTTTTGGCGAGTGGGTTTTTCAGGTTTTAGCGACGACGAGTGCGTTGGCGGTGAGCGGGTTTGGGGAAGGTGTTGTGGTTGTGAGGATACACATAGTACTTGAGGGATGTGGCAGCGAGCAAGATGGCGACGAGCGTGCACTACTACAAAAAAAAGCTATACTGGATGCCTCATCTCAGACGGTTCAGTGGAACCATCTGTGTTGTGATTACCATAGATGGTTTTACATGCATTATCGTCTATGTTACTAGCGATGGCTAGAACGTCTGTGATACATAATTATCACATAAAGTTCTTGTTAAGAACTGTCTATGAATTATTATAGACGGTTGGGATTAAAAATCATTTGTGATGTCAGCAATTATTATAGATGGTTATTAACAAGAACTGTCTATGATAATTTATAAATAGTAATTAATCAGAACCGTCTATGATGCATGCATATCACAGACGGTTTTCAATCAAAACCATCTGTGATAATGCCCTGCCACATCATCGATCTGCGGCGTCTCCCCCAGGATCCCGATCCCACTCGTCCATTCTCTCTGCATCAAATGGCAAGCACCAGGTCTCCTCCCACCTCTCGCCCCTTATTAATCCCAAACCCTTCCCCTATTTTCACTCCAAGAACCAACACAATAAGTATGTACCTGATCCTTCACCATGGCCGCAGAGTCCCCAACGAGCGCGGTCTCATCGTCTCCACCCTGGTACGAATTCGCCCATCACAAGTAGCTATCTTTCTTTAATTTTCCAGTCCCAAGAATTGCAAATCTAATTCAGAGTTTTGATTGAGGCGATCTTTCTAGTGCTAGTAGGAGAACGACATGAAGCCAGAGTTCGGGCTACCACCGTAGGGTGTTGAGCAAGCACGCTCTGTCAGCAAATTGCTTTGGAAGGTCTCGAAATCAAATTGTTGTGTGTGTTTTTGCTGTTGTCAGTGTTGTGGCTTTTTGGTTGGGCATGCAGTAGTGACATGGGGAAGAGATTTTGTGTCTGCAGGAGCTAAAGGAAAGAAGGCCCTTGTGGTAGAGAAATTCCCTCACAGAACTTCGACCACGGCTTTGTCCAGGGTGCTTCGACCACGGCTTCCACTATGGCAGTTGAACCACAGCACTTCAACCACGGCACTTCGAATGCAACTTGATGGGTGTACTGCTGGAGTTAGAAAATGCATAGAGCTTGGTAGAACTAATCAGACAATAAATTGGATATCAACCACAGACCGAACTTGGCAGAACAAAACAAATAAATAATAACAAGGCAACCAAAAATATAATAAAAAATAGAATCATATGTGATGGCCACATGTCACACACGATTTTTGGTAGAAGCTGTCTGTGATAGTAGGCTTTCTCAGATGATTCTTTATACAAACTGTCTATGTTGTGATTTATTACAGACAGCTCACAAACTGTTTGTGATAACTGCCTATTAACACAGACGCATAAATCAGGTGGTTTAGAAAACCGTCCATGATGATGGTTTAGAACTATCTATGATGACCTTTTTTGTGGTAGTGGTGGTATGGGCACGTGTTGAGGTTTTTTAGGGGGTTGTGAGACGCGCAGTTTTTGGGGAGTGGGATTTTGGGGTTTTGTGGTGGTGGTGAGCGGGGTGGTGGCAAGCGGGGTTGGGGGAGGTGATGTGGCAGTGAGGATACATATAGTGCTGCAGAATGGGGGTGCACACCGGTTGTGGTTTTTCAGGGGTTGCGACAACGAGCAGTTTTTGGGGCAGAGACTGGTTGGGCATTTTCGGTGATGTGGCGACGAGCAATTTTCCTGGATTTTTGTGGATGACATTATGTTCATGCACTTTTTTGCTGTTTTTTGTGTGGGATTTTTTGGGTTTCCTCTTTACTGTGATATGCTACTACACAATGACTTCTTCATATGCTAGTTTCTAATTGGGCGTTATTTTTGGTTCATATATCACAGAGTGGAAAACAACCTACACTCCTTGAGCTTTCGAGGGGCAAGTTGTACAACAGGGGTGAAGGAATTCTAGTTTCTTCTACCCCTACACAATTACAATTACAATTACACATTGAGTTCATTTTTTCCTAGTTACTAATTAGGGTTAATTTCTTTGGTTGTATATCTCACAAACTACACAAATTTGGAAGTAGGTCAATATAAGCTAGAAAGTAGGTCAATATAAAATAGAAAGCAAACAGATGATAATTTGGAAGATAATAGATATAATTCCAAACTAGACTTGTGTAGATGTGAAGCATATTAGTATAAATTTGAAAACAAAATATAAAACATTGAAAGCAAATCAAGATAACTTCAAAGCAATGTCATTATAAATTGGTATATTTTTCCAAAATCAAATCTAGTGTGAATGCGATGCAAAATTCAAAACCAAATTAATACAAATTTGGGAGGAGATCAGCATAAAATTGTAAGCAAGTTAATAGAATTTAGTGCCAAGTATTACACTAGAGACTACATTTGAATTTTCTTCTCTGTAGGCAAGTTAGGCAAAAATCCAAAGGAATTGCACTGGAGTAGGCTTATATTACTACATTTGTTTGTCTTAGAGGTTTCATGCAACAAATCTCACTGATGTAAATCTTTTTGCATGGTTTGTAATCCATGTGTGTCTGTGTGTGTGGAATGGTTCAGGTTTCAACAATGGAGGAGTGACAATGGAGGAGTGCATTAGTCTATGTTATCTTTCAAATAGGATATGAATATGACAGAACAGGATTGGCACAGGAAAAACTAGCAGTTGTATCAACAAGTACATATGTGTGTCCATGTGTGGCATGTCAACCTATGTAGAGCACAAACTTCAACTCATTTAACTAAACCATGCTGGAAATAGATACCTTTAGGTTTCAAGTTTCAACATAGTTAGCACAATGGATTTTGTGTAGACACGAAGCATATTAGTATAAATTTGAAAAAAAATAACACTTTGAAAGCAAATCAAGATAATTTCAAAGCAAAGGTAGTATAAATATGAAAGTAATTGAGAGACCATGTGGAGGTGACCCCATGTGTGTGATGAGTAATTGACACGTGTTCTGGAAAGTTTGAGATTTGTGCCAAGTTGTAGTCTATGAGCATTGCATACTTTGTGAATTCAACTTGTCGTGAGTAGGTTACGATCTACAGGGATGTTTTGCGAGTAAATTTCCCTTGATACAGTTCTTTGTTCATAATGTTACAAGCGGTGCTATGTGATGTTTTTCTTGTCTGTGATGGTTGTAGGACTTTGAGGCAAAGTCGTGGCGAGGCATGAGATGGCCGGACTAGGCACAGGAGGTGCTGAGGTCAAAGCAGTCAGGAGATGCTGAAGACTGCGAGGGATCAAGGTGCCTGCGAGGTTTGGACGGCAAGAAAAGAGGAAGCTTCCAGGAAGCTGCAGGAGTGGCATTTTGGTAAAATGCGCAAGGCTGTATAATGGAAGCAGATTCGGTTGGAATTAATGGGTAAAGCGCAGAGTTGTTGGTGTTAATGGGTAAAGCATGTTGTAAACCCGGTAACTTGAGGCTATAAATAGAGATCCTAGATCTCTGCTGCAGGTGGGCTTTTCTTTTCTCTGTTTTGGTGAGAGTTGTTGGTTTTTGTAGAGTTTTGTTTTCTTTTTGCGTGTGTTTTCTTAGAATGAGAGAATGGGATTGAGATGGCTGTAAGGAGATTTCTATGTAATCATTCATGTCTATTCCACAATCTTTGAGATGTTCCTTCTGTGATGTGATGATCTCCTCTTCCTTGTTCTTTCTTGTTTCCTCCGGTTCCCCGGTTGAAGTTTGTTTTCTGGATTTCTGTTTCTTTCGATTTGCCTGAGACTTGATTCTTCTCTAAACTGGGAATCTCCTCAAAGCTTCTTGGCTAGCCTATTCCCGAGAGAAAAGATTTCAATTGCTGTTTATTTCCCGAGTGACCATCTGCTGCAGACTTCCTCTGTTTCTTCATTTTCTAGGCTTTACTGTTTTTGGAAGTAGAGGAATCTCGTTTTCTTGTTTGTCTTGGCAAAAAGTGTTTTCTCGATCTGAGGTTATCCCCTGTTGTGGTCAAAAGTCTCACGACCAAAGGATTCAATAATCACAAGCTATTTGGATTTTGTCTCACCTTCTGTTTTATCTCGGTAATGCAGTAATCTCTGTTCAATCTATTTTCAGTTGCTCAATTTTTCTTCTCTCCAGTTCGTGATGTTCCCTGTGTGTCGATCTTCTTTGATCTTTTAGTTTTATTTATTCTATTCTAGTTTAGCTCCTCTATTTTAGTTTGTTTTGTGGCTTCCCTGTATGTTAGCTCGGATCTGCTCCTTGTCGAGTATTATCTTCTCAGTTTTCAGGTTCAGTCAAATGGTTTTCTGCCTATTGTCTATTCCTTTTCATCCGAGATAGCTCCTTGTCTGTATTTTCCTCTTCTTGAGGTTGATTTGATGTTTAGATTGAAGTCATGATCAATTTGACCTGAGAAGAGCAGCAGATATTAGTCAATTTCTCTATCTTTTGGTTCTGCTTCAGTTTTTACTGTGCTGCTTCTGTTTTCGGTTAATCTTCTCTCAAGTTTGTGCTGTTTTCAGTCAGCAACTTGTAGTTCTGTAATCACCGAACTCCCTTGTTCCCGGTTAGACCGGATCATTCCCTACGGTTAGACCGGCTCTGTTTTGGCGGTCAGACCGCTAGCACTCCTAGGTTAGACCGGTTTTAATTCTAGCCTTCGGTTTCTTGCTGTCTAAACTGCTTCATGTTTCTTGTCTCGTTTTTCATTTGCGGTGTGTGCTCTTTTTCAGTTTCCTGTGAGCATTGGTCCACTTGCTTCATAGCTTCTATTGCTATTGGAGAAGTAGATCGTGTGAATACTTGGGGGCGGTTTTGAAGGAACCATTCACCCCCCCCCTCTGTTGCCATTGCGGTCCTACAGTAATCTAGGACAATATCCAAAGCAAAATCCAGTTTTTTTGGGACACAAATCATGCAATCAAGCTGAGGATAATTTGCAAGCAAAAAATGGTATATTTTCAAAATCAAATCTGGTGTGAATGCGATGCAAAATTCAAAACTAAATTAATACAAATTTGGGAGGAGGTCAGCATAAAAATTGTAAGCAAGTTAAATTAATTTCCAAAGTAGGTCAAGATATATCATAAACAAACAGATTATACTTTGAAAGTAAATAGATACAAATTTTAAACCAGATCGAGGTAGATGTGAAGCAAATAAGGATAAATCTAAAAAGAAATTATCAATCTTTGAAGCAAATCAAGATAATTTGAGAGCAAAGTCATTATAAATTTGAAGCAACTCAGATACTATTAAAAGCAAATAAAAAATTCTTTTGACATGAATCTATACAACAAGCAAAAAATAGCACCCACCTGTCTAGAAAATTACCAAAACCGACAAATCAAAAACAAATGTTTGAACTAAAGCCGCTGCTTGTCCGAGTGCTACTGCCACCACACGCTAATCCTCACCCCTAACAAGCAAATAAGGATAATCTCGAGGGGGGATTTAGTTTTTTTTGGGACACAACTCATGCAAGCAACATGAGGATAATTTGCAAGAAAATTTGGCATAAATTTCAAATTGAAATCAGGTGCGAATGTGATGCAAATTATGATAAAGCATGCTGTGCCAGAGAAGGGAAGGGGAAAGTGAAGAGGAAGGGGAGAGGTGGGGGCTCTTGAGTGATTTCATGATTACCAGCTAGTAAAGCATTTTTTTTCAAATTTAGAAACCAATCTGGATGACAATACATATATGAGAAAATCTAGAAAATGGTATACCATTTATAGCCATTTGGGTGGGATTTGCCAGTGCAGCCTCCTTCAACTCCGGCACCACCCCTCCACCTTCTTCTTCAACTCTAGCACCACCCTCCCCTCCTCCTTCACCTCTGACGACGGGTTCACCATGTTCTTCGGACATAGAGGGAGATCGGGGAGGCGGTGGTCCGATGGTGGGTGGTGGTGGACGGTGGAGGGCGGCGGCAAAGGGCGATGGGCCACGATGGAGGGATGCAGGGTGATAGAGGGACAATGGATATTAGGTAGGGCAGGGTGGCAGTGGTGGGAGAGGGGGAAATGGCGACGTGGCTAGGCGGTGAGGTCGGTGTCGGCTGCCACTGGTGGAGGAGGGGTGGGGGAAGGCGGAGGAAGGGTATGGCAGTGGGGGAGCAGTGGGGAGGGTGGACGGGGAGCAGCGATGGGAGGCCGGCCCACGAGCAGCGTTGAGAGGGAGGGGAGTGTGAGCGGCTATCCCCTTGGATTGGGGGACCAACAGGATACCATGCGGTAGTAGCCCTCTAGATACATATTAACCATGTTATGTTAAGTTGATATTTTGCTAAATCAATACTTGTCTGAACGCTATTTTTATTTGCTTTTGGTAATACAGTTCAAGGAATGGCTAGACACATCAAAAGGAAATGTGTGCGTGCTTCTAACGTACCCTGATACAACCAAATAGACGTGTGCAACAATATTTTCTCAAGCATTAACTACTATTTTTTGTTGTTTTTTCTACTAGTAGTCCGCACACACCTAGCACTAAAATTATGTTTCTTACATGTAAAGGGCACAAGAAACCGTGCTTCTCCTGCAAGGTTGTACAAGTTATACAAGCACCTGAATATAAATCAAAAGCATATGATAGAACAGGATGGGTTTGGAGGTTTGCTAAAGCTTGGATGTTACACATCGCTAGGAACACTATGTAAATGGCTAGTGAAGAACTTTGACGATGAAAGTTCTATGCTGGTTATATTTGGCAGAGGTAGGATAAAAGTCACTACTGATAGCGTGCATCGAGTGCTAGGGATACCAAATAGGGGAGGTGATGATGTATATGCGTTCAACGACGATGCGACTACATCCATCAACGAAAAGTTTGGCATCACAAATGGACCAGCGCCAAGTATTAAAAGTATAATGGAGCAAGTAACAAATTCTGAAGCAGCAAATGAGGACTTTTTGTGGTCAAGGATGATGTTGGCTGTGTGCACATTTCTATCACCCAATACTAGTTTGAACATAAGTCCAAAATACTATGCCTCCTTAGTTGATTTATCAGCTATCAAGTGCCTCGACTAGTGCAAATTTGGGGTCTACCAACTCAGGAATTTTGTTAATTTCATGGGTAGGAGGAACTCCATAGGCGGATGCCTATTTTTCCTTGTGGTGAGAATCACATATACTCTGTCTCATCTTCTTCTTTCATATTCTCATTTCTTTTTTTCCTCTTACATGCAAATTTATTTATTTTTTGTTCCTTTCCACATTTATAGATTTTGTACCTTGATTCATTAGTGGTGCAAAATGTGGTGATGCCAGCCTACCCAACACGTGTTGAAGCATGGAATAGATCGTTGATATTAAAGGTTATCGAGCTGGATACAATACAATAGGGCACATTTTGCAAGCTTAAAGTAAGTAATTTTAGAGGAGCACTTCCTTTTGTTATTTTTTCCTAACTCTCACCAGATGATTAATTTAAAGATGAACTATTTTTTATTTTTCTAGCTCAAGCAAACAAGCAGGGTGGTAATTAAGGATAGCTTGTTTGGGGGTTAACAGATATTCAAACTTTGTGTCATCAAAAGTACACAGTGACTACCCCCCGAGGTATGTTCCCATGGAATGCTAATGTTCTTTTTACTGTCAAATTGCTACCCAATTTTTTGCATAGATTTGATCCCATATTTTCCTGTGTTTTGCTCTCACATATGGACTAATTTTTTGCTCTCACATATTTATGTGTGATTTCTTTCATTTTTTTTAAACAACCAGAGGACTGAATGTCTAGCTTCTATTTTTTATAAAATGAAACCACCGTATAGATTGTTCTGATTTGTAGTTATAGGGACATTTTTGCTTAGTTATATGTCAGTCTTATTTTGCTCCAAATTTTACATGATTTTCTTTTTTTGTAATGTAACTTGATTTGCTTTGTTTAAAAAAACTATGCCATCTTATTGAAGTAATAGTGGGGAGTGGCATGAGATTCAATTTTTTAGTGCCCATATGAAATTCTGGTCATAGCAAACTTTGTTCAAGGATTTTCATGCTCTTGGGTAGAATTTTTGGATCAGAACAGCATCATTGAATAGAACTTGTAGAAGGAATTTTTTTCAAGCTTTTTGCACAAAGACTTTCAATGCTTTTTTGAATGTGTATCATTTCAATTGCCCTCAAATTTGGCATAGATTTGCTCCCATATTTTACTATGGTTTTGCTCTCACAATTGATATCATGCCTTACGATCGAGTAGAGACAACGTGTGTTATTAATGTACACTGGAAATATGCTGCATAATAGTTGGCACATCTAAATATGATGGACCAGTAGTAGATAAACAACCGCTCATTGAGTTTTAAACTTTTATAGTTAATTTAGCCCACCACCAAAGTATAGTTCATTTTTTTTTATGTGAAGCAAGTTTACCATTTTTGCCTAGCAAACTTTTTTCCCATAAGCTTCTTATGTTTTTCGTGACAAAACTATATTCCATGCAGAAAAACAAAAATAAATGAGATGGCATGCAAGTTATGTGCTTCATTCTCATAATCAACAAGCATTTTTCATGAGGTCTTCACGCTCAATCATGATGTTCAGGGAAGTAGCCATAGGAACAGATCATGTTCTAGATCGGAGAAGTGATTCATTGGAAGAAGAATAAGAGGAGAAAAATGAATCATTGGAAGAGGAAACAAATAAATCATTTGAAGAGGAAGAAGAGGAGACAAATAATTCATTAGAAGAGGAAGAAGAGGCTGAACTTGGATTGAATGGAACTGGGGATGAAGAGCTTGAAGATGATGATACTAATTGTGGTCCAAACGAAGTGCAAAATGATAATTATGTGTCAGGTTGGGAAGATGATGGAAACAATAGCAAGAGTGATCACACACGAGACAAATGATAAGAGGCAGCTGCTGAGCAACCCATGGTAACAAGGCATGAGGAGTCACTGCTAGAAGTAGAGCAAACTGATAATGCAAATCAAGCTGAGAGGACTAGTGTAAAACAATGTGAAAGCAGCATAGGCAGAAGGTGGAACACAGTAGACTAAGGTAACCCTAGAGACATGGAAGCAAAGTCCACACAACAACCACTTGATCCATCTTATAACTAGTAGTCCTGTCAGCTCAATCAATCAAGGGGCAACAGTACCAAAACACCAACTATGTCAATGCTTGACATAGTAAACCATGAAGGCCCACAAACAAAATTAGCTAAACTGATACCATAGCTGGAGTCTCCAACAATAATATCTGATTGGTATCAACAACATTTGCACATTTAACGAAGTAGTATCAATGCAGTCAGAACTTAGCACAAGAAATGACATCCATACTGATGACATTAGTCAATACAATGTTGTAGAACAGAAATTGGTTATCCAAAGCCATTGGTTGTACAGTTGCCAGCAGAATAAGAAATGTTGTGCAAGACAAATAAAACTACTACAGCAGGAAATAGAGCTACTAATTTGGAAATCAATCCAGTTATGCAATAGAGGGAACCAACAACAGAAGACACAAGCAAATCAGAATCTTTGATAGGGGCTGATAAAAGCAATCCACCTCAAGTGTAAAGAGATGTATGGTTGTGGGTAGTAACAAGTCTACAACCTGCACAAAGAGATGCAAATTTGTGTGCCTGATTTTATCTCATTTCATGTTCTTACTAGACCTACTAGAACCATGTTTTTTCCACATAGGATTATGTACATATTCATCTTCACCCTGAGCATACTCATCATCATATTGGGCAATATTATCATCAGTCTTAGGCTTCTTACCCATGCTTTCTTTGTTACAGCAAAATTGAACCTTCTGAATCTCTTCAATTATTGCAGAACGTCTTGATGTGTTTGTTTTGATAGAGAACCCTATCGTTTTTAGGATATGCATTGTAGTAATGTCCTGCTTCTTCAATAGTATCAATCTTAAACATAGGTATGGTTCTTGAGGCCGTTGAAAGGACTTCTGCATTTTCAATACCTTCACCAACATCATAAGCAAAATTAGGACCACTAGTGTACTGCCCAGTAGTTGTTGTAGCGCAATCACCTAGAGGTTCAGCCACATCACACTCTTCAATTGCACTAGATCCATCATGTATGTATGTGAGCCCCTTCTAGCGACAGCCGGATGTCTGAGATAGCAAGCAAATTTCCTGGGTTGCCAGCTCCTGACTCCACATTATATTGCAAAGAATGTGCACCAGAGGCGCTGGTGGGTTCAACTGAATCAGCCACAAGCTACAGGTGTCACTAAACAATACCAATAGCTGTGTCCTGAGTGCAACACAGAGGTCCCATCACTTGAGTATTATCATCAACACCAAAACCAATTTCAAACTCATCATTCAAATCCAAAGGGGTCACATTTAGGTCCATTACAGGAATCTATAAGCAAAATAGTTTCAGCAGCAATACATGTCATTAGGACATTTCCCTAAAAATATATATATTATATATTTGCAACAATTTTTTATACATTTTAGAAGCAAACTAGGTGGTTCTCACAAGCACTTTTTTCTCTTTTTTTTTTGACTATGGGACACAACATGTATAATTCAGTTTGGCTAATTGTTGTGACCAATCCATATCAACTTTAATTGATTTGTTGTACAATTTTTAATGATCAAATCCAGAAATAATTGAAACTACTACAAATAAGGGGAAGCAAATTCGGTATAGAACAACATGCATATCACAATATTTTTTTAGGGGGAGCAATTCACGATAATGTGGTAACCATTTTAATGAAAACATAGGAAGCATGCCACTATGTAAAAGCAATGATTTGTAGAAGTCTACCTATATATTACCTATAGAGGTAATGTGATAATCTAGAAATATATTATATGCAACATTATGTAAAACTCTACCTATATGTTACCCATTCATGTCTTTTGACAAGCAGTTTCTTCCATGCTAGGTTCATAGGTGTTGCAGAGAAAATGCAAAGGCTATAAGAGGGACAATAGGGGGCTAATTGTGCAGTTTCTTCCAGAAGGGTGCTAATTGTGCAGGGGCCGTCCACTGGCGAGTGTTGGTCTAAATGGGGGTAGAATTATGAAGTGAAAAGTTATTGTGAAGATCACAAAAGTGATTTTCATAGTTTTTTGATTCATTAGCATCACAAAAGATTTTTTTTGGGTTTCTTATTGGTTACATGTTCATACATGGTTTCCTAGTAAAGATATGTAATAGAGGTAGTTTGAGAGAGTTTTGCTTTTGCTCATACCTTTTCTTATGTTTGACATGGGGGGAAGGCTCCCCGTGAAGCAATTCAGGCAGATCCACTGGCAAGTGTTGCTCTAAATGGGGGCAGAATCTTGAAGTGAAGAATTACTTTGAAGATGACAAAAGCTATTTTCTTAGTTTTTTTGATACATTAGCATCACAAAATTTTTTTGGGTTTCTTACTAGTTACATGTTCATATATGGTTTCCCAGTAACGATATGTAATGCTGGTAGTTTGAGAGAGTTTTGCTTTTGCTCATACCTTTCTTAAAACTGACATGGGTGGAAAGGCTCCCCATGAAGCGATTCAGGCAGATCCAACGAGAAGTTATTTGCTTACAGGAGTGGGGAGGGGAGAAGTAGGCAAACAGTGTGAGTTTTCATATGAGGTATAGTCGGGCGATGGCGACGCCATGTAGAGAAAACCTAGGGGAGTAGTCGGGTGACAAAACGTTAGCAAAATGTTTATTTTTTGCCTTTTGCTTTGGGCCTTGGTGGGCCATCTGGTGGGGTAGGTGCGGCGCGGCATGTCCATATGGTTTGATGAAAGCAGATTAAGATTTTGTCGTTTAGCTATTTATGGATGCGCGCGCAAAGCTGCAAGTTGATGGTCAGTCGGTCGGTCGATAGTCACTTCCAACAAATAATACCATTCCAGGCAATGTTTAGTAATAGGATATTTGACTTGCATGATCAATTTGACAATTGCCTAATTCAAAATGTAGATTTTCTTCCTTTATTTAATATAGTAAAGCAAGGAATTTATGTCATTACATATCAATTACAATTAGATAGATCTACCTAGCTAGATTACCCTTAATCAAAGTTAAATAATCTTGATACGTACATGTCGACACTACCACACAAAGGGTCATCATAGACAGTTCTAAACTCTCATCATAGATGGTTCTGATCCATCTAATTTATTGTGTCTGTGATAATAGATGGTTATCATAGACAGCTCTCAAACCGTTTTTGATAAGTCACAATACAAATGGTTTTTGAAAATAGCCATCTATGATATGTTAGATATCATAGATGGTTCTTAAAGATAACCATCTGTGATATTTAACATATCGCAGATGACTAATACAAAAAACCATCTATGATATATCAGATATCATAAATGGTTTTTAAACATAACCATTTGTAATATTTGACATATCACATATGGTTTTGTGTTACAAACTGTCTGTGATAGCTCTTTCAATAGCTAAAATATTTTCTATTTTTCAGCTAGCCTTAGGAAATGGTAGCCATATCCTCTGAAAATAAGCAAACAGATCACAACTAATTGCAGGTCTTATAGCACACGACAATCATTACACATATCTCATAAATGAATTACAACTGAATGAATAACAATTGAATGAAGTACAATTGAATGAATTACAATTGAATGAATTGTTTGATGAAATACAATTGAATGAATTACAATTAAATTAAATGTTTGAACATCTATTAATTGTTGTCGCTAGGGTTGAACATTCCCTTCGGGTGAATTACCTCCTCTATCAAGGTGGAGAGCTATCCATGGATTTCTGAGAGTTCGTTAAGATCAAATGTACTTGAGTTGATTGTCATGCCTTATATATGCATACATACATATATACATATATTGATAATCATGAATACATACATACATATATTGATAATTATGAAATAATTATTACAAGATTGACAAACCTCTGGATCTTTTGTCTTAGCACCCATGATTTCCTATATATGGCAGCAAACATAGAATGTACATACGTTACCCTGTAGCTGCTAGTGGCATTGCAAAAGTAAAATTACATTCATAGGTACAGTCAATTCTAGAGTCATTATTATGAAGAGTGATATAGGATTGTTGTGTTGTAGTGGGTACCAAAAATCGCATCTTGTGTGGCAATGTGGCACTGGATTCAGTGTCTTTCTCTCTTGACAACGTAAGCGCTGAACAACGTACGTGATTCCAAAAAGTTAGCCTTAGCCATTGCAAATGAAGGAAAAACTACAATAGAGTTATGTATGAAGGAAATGAGTTTACTTGTCAATTATTTGTTGCACACAGGTGAAGTCGTGGTCTTCCTTGAGTAGGGAATTAAGGTATAATACCTTGCTCCACTTTGGTACAACCACAATCAGAATTTAGTGTCACCTACTCATGTATGTCGCGATAGTCATTAAACCTAAGTTCATGTTGCATATAAAATACAAATAAAATATGTATAGCAACTAGTGAAGCACTTACCCTTGGTTATAGGGTATGAGAATATAGTTATTGTTGCTCCAAGCAAGTAATTCCGTCGTTATGTAATTTTCAACGTAGGATATGTTTTCCTTGATGCATTGCTCAGATACCAAGTGTGGGTCAAGGAAACCCACTGGTTCTCACTATCACTAGACTTCTTGAATCATGTATCTATACATAAGTAATGAGTTATGATATTTATCAGTATTACATGAATGTAGAACTTGATTGTACACACTTATAGTGTCCAGCATCGTAGAAGTGAGGTGTCGAGGGCCCACGACAAAATAGCCTGAGTCGTGAAGGAAATGCACCTCCTTGTATATGATGGTGAATCCAGTTTGCTAGTTTATCTTCCGTGCGTTTGATCTCTGCATGTACCAGGTATGAAAACTCCCACAAACTAATCCAAGGTCAGGTAATTGTGTCCCGAGGACCAACGACATTCTAAGGGAGTACGTCTAGGGCTTTAGAGGCCCCTTAATCTTCTTTAATTTGGTCTTAGTGCATCACTTGCGATACGTCTTCTTGAGAGATGACTCAGCATACTTTTCTTGGTTCTTCAGAGCTATCTCCATGGGATCCGATACGGTGGCCTTCTAAAGTGGAGGTTGAGGTGGAGTCATAGAGGGTTCTATTGGACAGGCATGATCATGTAGAGATCACGACACTGTAGGGTTCAGGGTGATGTCCCTCTTGGGCTACTTGATGAACGTGTGGATGGCATCCCCATGTGTTATGATTTCGTCATTTGGGGGGTTCTCTAGTAGGATGGCCCTAAAAATGTCATGTACCATGTCCACCTAGACCTTTACAAAATGGGTCTCTAGCTGGGCATCGTGCACTAGTTTCCATAGCAGGTATGGATATGCAATCCCCCACCACCCTCAATGGGAATGGAGCCAACAAGCCTTTTTCTGAGGTTGCATGGCATGGGTTCCTACATAACAATACACGATTAGCTAAAGTATCCAACATGTCTATCTATGTAGCATTCTAGAGATGTATATTACCTGGATGTCATCAATAGGTAAGTGGACGTCGCTATGTTTAGAAAGTGGCATGGATGCTTAGATACTTCGATATAGACGGGGACTAGCTCCCACAATAATGGGGGCAGCTTGTGACTGGTTGAGGACTTGATGCAACTGTTCCCTCCATGATGCTATCTCTTGTTGAAGTTCTGCAGCTATCTCTCCTCAAAGTTTTGCATGAATCTCCTCTTTCAACCATTCCTCGCACCCACCCTTGGATCTCTTTCTACTCCTGTACGCCTTAGAGTCATCTGGAAATCATTACCTCCAAGGTACATAAACCCCAAAGCCTCACATACGACCCGAGTTCTCCTTGTTTCCCAGGGCTGTGGATAGTACATCCCTCTCCCTAACTACTTCAAAGGAGTCTTGGGAAGATTCAGTAGTCAATATTTGTTGCAAGAGGCAATCATGTTATTTTAGACCCTATGTTATGGACTTATTAACAATTAGATAGTTTAACATATCTTATCAAGCATTGAAACACTTTCTCATCTACGGGGTTTTTAAAAGAGGAGATGTCCGAAGGCATGGTTGATAACCTTGCTCTTAACTAGTTTCGAGCACACTCATTTGCAAACCCAGTAAATAGCGGAGAGGCCTCCGATCGGATTGTGACCTCATCCTCCCTCCTCTGTTGTGGGATTTTACCCATGTACCCAGTAGTGCCGAGTCTGCGGGGTGAGTGTTGTATGCTTGGAGAGCCATGTGCACCGCACTATGCTATAGACGTTCAGTCGTCGTCTTCATCTGCACAAAGGTGTCCCATATATCTAGTGACACAAAAGGATACTTCGTGAAGGGCATCCAATCCTTGTTTACATACTGCATGACAAGCGTGCTCTTAAAGGCCTTCCACGCTTTTTCTATCGCAAGAAATGCTCAGCATCGCACGAGTCCTTGAACTTTTGCTAGGATCTATGACCTTGAAATTTCCACTCATAGCTACTATTATTGTACTTCTTTTAGAGACTTCCAGCTTGCTATGGTAATGGGGACCTGTTTCCTTCCAACTATTCTGTAGGTAGTCTGGAATGTTGCCGCTGCTTTCTTTGGATGTACAGAGACCCCACCTAGAGAGATCTCCATGATGGTCACCCTAGTCTTTAGAGCGTTTGACACATTTGATGATGTCGATGACAACGGTGATGACTATGCAGACATCATCTCTCTTACAAAAAACTAATTACAATGAGCTATGTGAATAAACATTGCACATGGTTGTTTTTATGTACTTTAATGTTCTTAATGTAGTTATTAAGAAATAAGAACATGAGTAGCCTAAGTAGTTTCCAGAAGAATTTGTGGACAATTGGTTATCTTTTTCTCATCTTGGTGTAAATTATTGCTACAAGGTCTCTTCGTAGCACTAACATGCAATTCCAAATAGATCTTGTAGCAATAAAATACGTCAAGATAAGATAAAGATAACCAATTGTGCATAAATTCTTTTGGAAAGTAGTTAGGCTACTCATGTTGGTCTTTCTCAACAACTACAAGAGGAATATTAAAACACTGTACACTTGGTGTTTCTCAACAACTACAAGAGGAACATTAAAACACGATACACTGGAGTGTGCAATTTGCTTCATGCCCTTTGAAAGCCAAGTTGCAATACTTTAATGTTTCTCTTGTACAACTACCACTCCAACTCACAGTGCTTTAAGGGAAGTTTTTTTTGTAGCCCTAATGAACTACTCATTGCTGGCATTAGTATTTCCATAACTTCCCTTAAAGCTTTCATCTTTGCATCGATTTCATAGGAATCGGTCTAAATTGTGTACCCTCGCTAATGAGATAGGGTGTCGGTTGCTGAATGACTTTTCGACGCCAATCGTAACTGGTCTAGTAGATACAAAATTAATTTGCACAATTAAAATCCAGCTCCACAAATTTAATATTGCAAACCCATTTTTACTTGACTAACGAGATAATTTCCAGGGTTCTGCCCATTGGTCCAAATCCTAGATCGAACTCCTAGTACATGGGCAAACTACTCATGGCTAACTCACAAGCATATAGACAAACTACCCATGAGAGAGAAACAGGGAGGGGGTGTTCAGCCGAACAAAGGGGGGAACAGGGGAGCTAGCAGTGCCTGGATGGGTAGCGACATCGCTGGCAAAAAGTGGTTAGAGCAAGGGTGGTGTGGGGAAAAATGGAGTGTACAGAGATTAGTGAACCCTTGGGAGGTAGGAGCACAACAGCACCACGATGGGCGGGTGGTCGTGTGGAGGGGCCAACGGCAGTAAAGAATTGAGATTTGAGATCCATACCTTTAGGAGGAGAGGTGATGGGGAGGAGAGAAGTTCATGAACACATTAAACTTTGGTTCCAACATACATTAATATATATGGACATATATAACACACATGAGGTAGAGAAGTGGGATTTGTGATCCATAACTTCGGGAGGAAAGAAGTTCATGAACACATTGAACTTAGGTTCCAACACACATTAACATATATGGATGGATCTAACATACATGAGATGAAGAAGTGAGATTTGGGATCTATACCTTTGGGAGGAGAGGCGGCATCCGAAGGAGAGGTGATGGGGCCGCCGCGTCAGGTGAGGAAGCAAAGGATGGAGATGTTGGGTTCTGCAGTGGTGACGATGGCGTAGGGAGGACGAGGAGACGAAGGTGCACACGAGTAAGGAGTAAGGGTGCAAACCCTAGCAAGCCCCTACTTATAGAAGGAACAATCAAAGATGGTTCCATAATAGAACCATCTGTGATATGTTAGCATATCACAGACGGTTCTATTATCACATTGTTTGTGATATTCTAACATCACAGATGGATCAATAATATAACCGTCTGTGATATGGTACCATATGTTATAAAACCGTCTGTGATACATATATCGCCTGTGACATTTCTATTATGGAACCGTCTGTGATATATATATCATAGACGATTTATGCCAACAAACCACTTGTGATAGTTTGTTCTATAGCTACAAAATATCATGTTTTTTTGGCTAGACTCAAGAAATGCTAGTATGCCTTCTGAAAACAAAGCAAGCAGATACAATCATAGATGGAATAATTTCTTAATTACTGAATCAATTGCAATGGAATAATTTCTTAATTACATATCGAGTTTCCTAATTACAATGGAATAATTTTCAAATATGTGTTCGACATATGGGATCATTCCACCTGGCTATTTCCTTTTAAAAAAGCCCTTTTGATGGTCCCAATACCCTGTAGCCTCCCCTCGTGATGTGATAGAGGCACACATATTAGTTCGACCTGAGCCATGTAATCGATGCAAAACTCAATGATATCTTTGCTTGAATAACCTTCGATGATGTTGCCCTCCGGTCGAGATCAATTTCATACATAGGATTTGAGAATTCCTATATACCTCTCAAATGGGTACATATGACATAGAAATATGGGGTCGCATATCTTTATCTCTTTCACAAGATGAATAATGAGATGAACCATGATATCAAAAAAATGATGGAGAGAAATACATCTCGAAATGATCTTCTGAGCCACCTCGGCCTATAGATCATCTAGTCCATCAGGATCGATGACCTTCTGAGCAATTGCGTTAAAGAAATAACACAAGTTCATGATTGTCAGCCAAACTTTATGTGGCAACATACTTCTAATTGTAACAAGAAGTAACTATGTCATCAGTACATGACAGTCATGAGACTTCATGCTAATTAATTTTAAATCTTCTGTAGAAACAAGTTTCTTCATACTGGTGGAGTAACCAGATGAAACTTTCACATCATGCAAGCATTGACACAATTCAGTTCTCTCAGCCTTGGACAAAGTGTAGTAAACTGGGAGAAGGTATGTCCGGTCCTGATGTTCATAGAGACCAAGTCATGTCGTGTGTTGACACCATCCTTTGTTTTGTCACGAATGTTCAGTAAAAGACCAATTAAGCTATCGCATACATTCTTCTCTATGTGCATGACGTCAATGCAATTATGAACTTCTAAGTGCTCCTAACAAGGCAAGTCCTAAAATATCGATCTCTTCTTCCGCATGTCCTTCGACGGGTCGTCAGCTTAGGTCCCTTTTCAAGCACAACATCGATATGCTTAACCATACTATAAACCTCTTTCCCACTAAAAGGCCTTGGAGCTGTCTGACATGGGTGATACCTTAGAAGAAACTTACAGTGATGCATGTACACAGTTTTACGTGAGTTATTCAACCACACACTCTTTGTATAATCTTAGCAATGCAGATAGGCTTTGGCTCCTATTGTACTTAGCTCTGATAGGTTATCAAGGGTACAAAAATCATTGATGGTGCAGAACAACATGGCACACAGTGTGACAAGATCTTCTAGCAATAGTGCTAAGTACACATCAATATCGTTCTTAGGTTGCTTCGGCCCTTGGATAAATAGTGACATCAAAATGTACTTTCACTTCATACACACCCAAGGAGGAAGGTTGTACATACATATATTCATGGGCCAGGTGCTATGTCGGCTGCTCATGTTACCGAAAGGATTTATTCTATCAATACTCAACCCAAATCTTATATTGCTTGGTTTCGCACCGAAGTCTATAAACATCCTATTAATGTTCCTCCACTGGGTAGAATTACTAGGGTGTCTTATCTTTTCATCTTTTCTTACGTTCCTATGAGTACCAACGCAGCAATCTTATATCCTATCAGTTCACAAATAAACGCTTCAAACGGGGAATTACAAGCAGATACCACAATAACTTGGTAGGAGGTCCTTGCTTCACCTTGATACCCTCGTCATCATCGGAGTCATTCTTAAACTTGTATCGAGATGCTTTGCACACTGAACAAACATGTAAGATTGTATGCTCTTTGTGGTAGAGGATACAATCGTTTGGACATGCATATATTCTTTCTACTTTCATTTTTGGATCTTTTTAGCTTGGTAGGTGGTTCTCGGCAATACGTTTCCTTCCGAAAGGATGTTCGTTAGGATACCCAGCAATGTTGTGAAACTCTTGTCAGACCAACCATTACTTGTCTCCATCAATCTCTCGAATTTACTAAACTTTCTCTCACTATAGTTCCCTTCTACATCGCATAGCATCTAATCTAGATTATCATTGTGCAACCTATCATCATTGAAAACACAGTCCACATCTGGCATGTCGTTGTCTCCAACAATGTTATAAATACATTCCTGTATAATATTCTCTTTACTGTGATTGGTTCAACATATATACCCCTTTTTGAAACCCATTCAAATTAAGTGACTTTCGATTTGCGTTGAGTTGGTAAACATCTTCAGATTGCCACCATCAATACATGGCAGTGCATATGTTCCATCTCCTTCAACATATCCTGCTCGACCGTTCTTCTAAAAGCAGACACACAATCAATGTACTCTTCATTCACTCACACGGTTCTCAAAATACATCTAGCTTTGGCCCATCAACATTACGCATATAACAAATTAGTGTCAAATTAGATTAATGCTTCTATAGCTAGCTTGCCTAATACTTACACATAATTGCCATTCATCTTAAATTGTCCATCTAAAGTAGCTAACTACGCACTATTCATGGGATACTACTCCTAGTTTATTTCAATATATTCTTGCTTGATATATATATATATATATATATATATATATATATATATATATATATATATATATCAAGCAAGAATATATTGAAATAAACTAGGAGTAGTATCCCATTTTTAAATTGGAGTAAACTACCAAGCTATATCTAAACCTAACTATCATATTTCTTTGTTATAATGCATATAATTTAAAGTAAATACTAACCTCAAATCACAAAGAACAAATTGATCTATAAGCACACTTACAAATCTCCCTAAACCTAGCCGTCTCCTTCAAAGCAGCGCAATGCAAAACAGATAGATCTGCCGGGACTAGCCTAACGAGGTATTTAATAATGTGACGTGTCATATATACTTCTAAGCTTATCACAGACGGTTCGTATTAAGAAACATCTGTGATAATTCATAGATGGTTCTTAACAAAAATTTTCTTTGATAGTGAGAGACTTCAAATGCAGTTCTTTATTAGACTATCTGTGATAATTTACAGATGTTTCTTAATACAAACTGCGTGATAATTATGTATCATAGACACATCGCTACTAACATAGATGATTACGTATGTAAAATCATGTGTGATTATTATAACACTGACAGATTTGAGAAACTATATATGATGAGATGCCTAGTATAATCTTCTTTTTGGCAGTTCGATCACCTAAATTATCTTAATGAGCAACCGTTTTCCACGATACCTCCCTGTACATAAACATTCTTTGCTCCCTCCTCGATCTATAGAACGCCAGGTGTCATCTTAAACAGATCCTAATCAACTTTAACACAGCCCATGTGGATTTGCATTGGCACTCAAGCGTTAAAGTCCAACAGAAATCTGGTTCATCTTCTTACTATTCACATGAAGTTCCACGGGACGTCGCGTTACATATTCTCCTGTGCCTGTTCTTTGTTCTTTGGATCTAAGAAACACTACTACAAAATAGGTTAAACTAGACACTTATATTACAGTTGGTTCCTAGGAACCGTCTATGATATTTTCACAGATAATTTTTAATACGAACCGTCTGTGATAACTTCATTATCACAGACAGTTTTTATTAAAAACCGTCTGTGATAATGAAGTTATCACAGATGGCTCGTATTAAAAATTGTCTGTGATATGTTTCACGCATTGCAATTCCTCAAAATTTCATAATTTTCCGCCTGAGTCTGAGTAGGATTCAGTTTTGAGACACCTTCAGTAAAACGGGCATAACTTTTGCATACGGTGTCCGTTTTCGATGTTCTTGTACTCGTTGGAAAGCTAACGATGAGCCCGAACCAAAAAAATAACCAGCATGCGCTAGTCGCTCTCCAAGACCCCAAAAATCGACCATCTTGGGACCTAAACCTGCGTCGCAAGTTTCTGGTTTCTGTTTTTGCCCTTTTTCTTGGTCTTCCTTTCGAAATTTGGATTTTGCTTCACCTGAAAAGTTGTAGATCTCATCGAAATCTTTCAAATGAGTATATATAAGCCATATAAAACTTTGCTATTTTATCTTTTCAGACAATTTGTTTATATTGCATTGGTATATAAAATATTGTGCTCTAATTCACAGACGGTTCTATATATAGAACCGTCTGTTATATTCATTCATCACAGACGGTTCTAGGTACCAACCGTCTGTGATAATCTGACCGCTGGGCCTGTCGATCCTCCTCAACCCAACCTAGCCAATAGAAATCCACCAATCCTCACCCCATGGATCGTAGCTCCGCTTCTCCGTCCCCGCGCCAAAAAATTCCGTACTCCCTCCCCAATAAATAATCACTAGAACCTAGCCTCCTTGCTGTTCTCCTCCTTCTTGCTGTTCTCCTCCTCCTTGCTGTTCTCCTCCTCCTTCTTGACCTATACCATAATAGCCCCACGAAGCAGACGATGCATAAGGCAACACTCAATCAACGCCAACGATGGTGGGCGTCAAAGACATCCAGCTCGTGCGTTGCATCAAGGGCAAGAAGGCCTAGGCATAGAAGATCTTTGCTTTTCTCTGTTCTTGTTGTGTTAGTTAGATGGGCAACCTATTTGTTGTTCTCCTCCTCCTTGTTGTTTGTTGTTTGTCTGTCTGTTCTTTTAATGGTAGGCTCTAATCTTAATAAAAATAAAATATGTACTATATTTCATACTATATTTGCTTGTTTTCATTTCAATTAAGTGATTTGCGAAATGGATGTTTTATGTTTGTGAAATGAATTGCGATGTGAATTGGATGTATATATGTACATGTTGATTTGTTTGTTTCAGAGGGCATGGCTAGCATTTCCTGAGACTAGCCAATAAACAGAAATAGATTTAGGGGTAGAAGATAATAGCACAGACAGTTTTTAACTAAAACCCGTCTTTGCTAGATATCACAGACGGTTTTTAGTTAAAAACCGTCTGTGATATTTACACCACAGACGGTTTGAAAGCCATCTGTGATGAACTCGTATCATTACTGACCTATAAATTCAGACGGTTCACAAAACCGTCTGTGATGATGTTTCTGAACCGTCTGTAATACGGTTTTGTGTAGTAGTGAAAGGAACTTCAGTGTCGAAGGAAAGCGATGTTAATTTTGCTTTTCGAAGGAAAAAGAGTTCCTACTTGTTTATAGCATTCATGTGTAATTTTTTATTGTTTAACTTTTTTAAATTTATTTTTATTAATAACTCCTCATTTATCTTATCACCAAATCTAACCCTTTCGATCACAAAACACCGGTGGTGTGACCATGTAACGCTGCCACGCAGTTGTTTTGGCCACACCAATGCCATATAGTGACGTGGCCCAAAGGGCCATTTTTGGCTTGTGGCTAGACATATCCGGTGTTTTTGCACTATTGTTACGCTACGGATGTTGCATGGCCAACAGAGTCTGATTTGTAAATAAGTTGGATGAGGGTTATGAATAAAACAAAATTGGAAAAAAGAAAGGGTTAAAAATAAAAAAAATGCTCGTTCAATGGTGCAACATAACTGCATAGTCCTATATCACACCGGGGAAGACCCCTGGTAGCGCTGAGATGTCAGTATTTTTACATAAAAGCTCTCTGAATTTTAGTAATCGCGTGTGGGTCCTCGGTTCTTACAGAAAAAACCTCTGCCATGTCAGTTTTTGGCAAAAAAACCCCCCTACTTCTACGAAATTACATGTAGGTCCTCTACAGTTTCATATGCCCTCCTTTCTGCTGGATAGCACCCTGCAATTTTTTTGGAAATTACGCATGGTTGCTTCATTTTATGCAGAAACACCCTCCATTTTCTATAGATATATGTATGGATCCTCACTTTTTCAGAGAAGCCCCTCTTACGAATTTTCGTCTCTTTTACTTTGGTTCACATGATAGCTAGCGTGGCGTGGCATCATGCTTATGCTACTAGTTGTTATTGCGCAAGGATGACGGCAAATGGCACATGCTGAATTTTAACTAGCTGAACGTGAATTGTTTTTGACGAAGTGAGGATGAATGTGACTTATTTTTCTTTTTCTTTTGCCAAAAATAAACTGGACATGTGCACTCAATTTTCCTTTTGTTTTGCTGCAATTAACTAGAGATGTACATTATTTTTGTTTCTGCAAATTTATACTTCATCTATTGATTTTTATGAGGCACTTACGCAATCCGAAATTCAAAGTTTGTAAACTTTGGCTAACAATTAGTTGAATAATATGTAGATATGTGACACAAAAGTGAACGTTGGATTGCTATTTGAAAATATTTTATATAATTATGATTTTGTAGCTACGAACAAAATAGCATTAGCTTCCATGCATGATTCCATTCAGATATGCTACAGCCAGTGTTATCACAGATGGTTCTAAAATGTTATCACAGACGGTTGTTGAACCGTCTGCGTTTATGTGTCAGTGATAATACGCTGCCTGTGATAACTTACAATACAGACGGTTTTTTATAAAAACTGTCTGTGATATTCGACTATCACTGACGGTTTTTCTTATTAACCGTCGGTGATATAGTGAATATCACAGATGGTTCGGAGTTCCAAACCATATGTGATATTCACCATATCACAGACGGTTAATAACAAAAAACCGTTTGTGATATGAACGATATCACAGATGGTTCAGTGTTCCAAACCGTCTGGGATATATATCACAGACGGTTTGGAACACCGAACCATCTGTGATAGCTGTTGCAACTGTGATTTTATTTGCTCTTTTTCGGCTAGCCTCATAATATGCTAGCCATGCCCTCTGAAAACAAGCAAGATCATGTATATAACATAGGACAATCATTACATAAATTACACAGATGAATGAAACAACACCAGCAGATCATATATATATAGTATGACAATCGTTACATATATATCACAAATGAATAAAATTAAATGAATTATTTGATTAGGCACAATTGAGTGATTACAATTGAATCCAATGTTTCAATATCTAATTATCACCATTGCTGGGGTGAAACTCTCTAGTCTTATTTATGACCTCTGCTAGCAACAATTAGGAGAGGTTTCCACAAATTTTGACGAGTTTGTCAAGATCATATGCACTTTCGTTGAAGTCCACCCGCTGTCGCTAGGAGCAATGTTAAATTATTAATTAGCATGTGTGTGTATATATACATATATATAATCAAAAAATTATAATTATTGAATGGTTGACAAACCTCTGGATCATTCATCTTAGTGTCTGTGATTTCCTTCATACGGTGGCAAACGTATAATCCACATACGTTGCCCTGTAGCTACTAGTGGCACTGCAAAAATAGAATTACACACAAGGCATTATAACAAAGTGTGATATAGGATTATTGTATTGTAGCGGGTATCAAAAATTGTGTCCTATGTCGTAGCGTGTCACTGGATTCATTGTGCCTCCCTCCTAGGGCAACATAAGCAGTAAACGACCTACGTGATTCCAAAAATGTTACCTCGGTCATTGCAAATGAAGGAAAGATTACAATAGAGTTATGTATGGAGGAAATGAGTTTACATGTTAATTGCTTTTTGCACACGAGTGAAGTCATGGTTGCTCCTAAGTAGGGAATCAAGATATATTACTTTGCTCTACTTTAGTACAATCATAATCAAAATCCAGTGAGACCTAGTCATGTGTGTCGCCATAGTGATTAATCTTAAGTTCATGTTGCAATAAAGTACAAATGAAACTTGTGTGGCAACTAATGAAACACTTACCCTTGGTTGAAGGGTACCATGATGTACTCCTTGTCACTGTGAGCAATCAATCCTCTCGTTATGTAATCTTGGACGAAGGATGCATTTTCATTGATAGATTGCTCAGAGACCAAGTGTGGGTCGAGAAAACCCACCGGTTGTCACCGTTACCGGACTTGTTGGATCATGTATCTATATATAAGGAAAGAGTAATGACATTTATTGGTATGATGTGAATGTAGAACTTCATTGTACAGTACACTTACAGTGTCAAGTACCGTAAAAGTGAGGCGTCGAGTTCGTCGAGATTGAATAGTAAGAATAAGTCTTCGAATGTCATGACGAAGTAGCCCGAGTCGTGGAGAAAATGTGCCTCCGTGTATCTCACAGTGAATCCAATGTGCTGTTTGGCTTCATTTTGGACCTCTGCATATACCAGATATGCAATGTATTACAAACCAGACCAAACTGGGGTAATTATGACTTGGGGACCAACAACACTCCTAGAATAAACTTCTATGGCTCGGGACGTGCCTTAATTTTCTTTGCTTGAGTCTTAGACCATCACTTATGATACATTTTTGGTGGCGTCTCCATGGGAGCTGATGCAACAGGCTTTAGAACTGGAGTTGGAGGTGAAGCCACTGGAGCCGATGTGATAGGTCTAGGGCGATGTCCCTCTTGGACTACTGGATGTGGAGATCATGGCACGGACAAGTCGAGAGCGATATCCCTCTTAGGGCACTAGATGAATGTGTGGACAGCATCCCCTAATGTCGTAATCTCTTTGTTTGGAGGCTTCTCAAGAGGGACGGTCTTGAAAACATCATTAATCATGTCCACTTGAACATATATGAAACCGGTCTCCACTTGTACACCATGCACCATTGTCCCTGACAGCCATGGATACGCCATCCCCCGCCCAGCATCAATGGGAATGGCGGTGGAGACGGAGTGAGTGAATGAGGACTCTGCGGGCAGAACCTATTGCGGAATATTTATAAGGAAACTATCACAGACAATTCATTTATGGAACTATCTGTGATAATACTACACAGACGGTTCTTTTTTAGAACCGTTTGTGATAATTCTATCACAGATGGTTTTTTTATAAAACTGTTTATGATATTCTACATATCACAGACAGTTCTATAAAAAACCATCTGTGATATTCTACATATTACAGACGGTTCTATAAAAGAACCGTCTGTGATGTATCATCACAAACGGTTTCTTCCGATAAACCGCCTGTGATAGTTCACTCCATCTAGCTACCAAAAAAATCATGCTAGCCATGCTATATTATGAAAAATGCAAGCATAATCATAAATATAACTATTTCTTAGTTCCTGAGTCATTTACAATTACAATGGAATATAGTTCCATAATTACATGTCGAGTTTCCTAATTATGATTACATTGCAACAATTTCCAAATAGATGCTGGCTTTGTGGGATCATTTATTACACTTGGCTATTTCCTTTTAAATAAAGCCCTTCACGATGATCGACACACATATAGCTTGCTTCATCACCTTGTTATTCCTCGAGCCTGATGCCATCTCCGAATGGAGGCAACTCATCAAATTGATTATACTCTTCCTCATCCACAACATTCTCAACTCCGACAATCATTCTTTTTCCCTGAAGACCTACATCGAGCTTCTTATTTGCTGGGTCGGTTACATAAAATACTTGAACAACTTGCCTCGCAAATACGAATGGTTCGTTTTCGTATCCTACACATTCGAGGTCCACGGTAGTGACACCATACTTGTCGACTTTTACACCTCGTGGGAGTTGGACCCAACGGCACCAAAATAGAGGAATCTTGAAAATTACATAGTCAAGCTCCCAAATCTCCTCTACAAGTCCGTAGTACGAGCTTGGGCAGCGGTACTGACATGCGCATCATAGGCATCTATGCAGACACCTAAGTTCCGCATTGTGCTCTTTCTATCCTGATCTGTTGTATAAAATATGTGTCCATTAATGTCGTATCCTTGCCATGTCACAATTGTAAATTTTGGCCGTTTGCCAACCATTGTAGTGTTTCACTTGACGACCTCCTAGTCAATCGCACCTTCAACCATTCGTTGAACTGACGGTTGTGTTGCCTTGTGATCCAAACCTCTGACTGGCCTGCATTCTCTTAGCGTAGCATGTCCTTGTGCTCTTCAATATATGGGGTCACTTCATTCATGTGTTGTAAAGCCGTGAAATGGGCTTGAGCATACGTATCTTGATCCGGAATTATTGCTTTCCTTCCAATAGTCTCGATACCCTCTAGCCTCCCTCGTGATGAGATAGAGGTACACCTATCGACTCGACCTAAGCCATGTAGCTGATGCAGAATTCAATGACCTCTTTGGTTGTATAACCTTCGATGATGCTACCCTCTGGTCGAGATTGATTGCGTACATAGGACTTGAGAATTCCCATATACCTCTCGAATGGGTACATATGACGTAGAAACACGGGGCTGTATATCTTTATCTCTTTCACAATGTGGACAAAATGATGGACCATGATATCAAAAAATGATGGAGGGAAATACATCTCTAGATGACATAGAGTTGTCACCACCTCGGTCTGCAGAGCATCTAGCATCGGGATCAATGACCTTCTAAGCAATTGCGTTAAAGAAATAACATAGCCTTATGATTGTCACTCGAACCTTGTTTGTGGCAAATACTTCTAATTGCAACAGGTAGCATTTGTGTCATTAGCACATGACAATCATGAGACTTCATGCCAATTATTTCAAATGTTCCATGGAAACAAGTTTCTTCATACTGATGGAGTGACCGGACAGAACTTTCACACCATGTAAGGATTGGCACAATTGAGTTCTCTCGGACTTAGACAGAGTGTAGCAAGCTGGGGGAAGGTACATCCGACCTTTATCGGTCTTTATCGGTGCTAACTCGGTCCTGATGTTCGTAGCAACCAAATCACGCCTTGCGTTGACAACATCCTTTGTTTTATCAGGAATATTCAGTAAGAGACCAATCAAACTGTCATATACATTCTTCTCTACGTGCATGACATCGATGCAATTGTGAACTTCTAAGTACTCCTAATAATGCAAGTTCCAAAATATGGCCTCTTCTTCCACATGTTCTTCCGACAGGTCCTCATTTTACGTCCCTTTCCAAGCACAACGTCAATATCCTTGCCCATATCATACACCTCGTTCCCGCTAAAAGGCCTTGGTATTGAGTCATCCTCTTTTCTCCCGTCAAATTATTTCTTCATCTTACGGTATGGGTGATACTTTGGAAGGAACCTACGGTGATGCATGTACACAATTTTGTGCGAGTTGTTCAACCACACACTCTCGGTATAATCTAAGCAGTGCAGACAGGCTTTGGCTCCTTTTGTACTCAACCCCGACAGGTTACCAAGGGCAAGAAAATCATTAATAGTGCAGAACAACATGGCACGTAAAATGAAGTTCTCTCGTATGTTCGCATCCCATATATGTACCCCTTCGTTCCACAGTATTGCAAGATCTTCCACCAATGGTGCTAGGTACACATCAATATCGTTTCCAGGTTGCTTCGGCCCTTGGATAAGTAGTGACATCAAAATATACTTCCGCTTCATACACAGCCAAGGAGGAAGGTTGTACATGCATAAAGTCATAGGCCAGGTGCTATGTCGGCTGCTCATGTTACCAAAAGGATTCTTTCCATCTATACTCAACCCAAACCTTATATTCCTCGGTTCCACACTAAAATCTACAAACATCCTATCGATGTTCCTCTATTGGGCAGAATCAGCAACATGTTTTAGCATTGCCTCTTTCTTACACTGCTCCCAGTGCCAACGCATAAATCTTGCATCCTTGCAGTTTGCAAATAAACGCTTTAAACGGGAAATTACAGGAAGATACCACAACACCTTAGTAGGAGGTCCTTGCTTCACCTTGATGCTCTTCCCATCATCGAAGTTATTTTTACGCTTGTATCGGGATGCTTTGCACACTGGACAGACATGAAGCTAGCATACTCTTTACGGTACTGAATACAATCATTCGGACATGCGTGTATTCTTTCTACTTCCATTCCCAATAGATAAAGAATCTTTTTGGCTTGGTAGATGGTTCGCGGCAACACATTTTCCTTTGGAAGCATATCCGCTAGGAGACCTAGCAATGCCGTGAAACTCCTGTCAGACCAACCATTGCTTGCCTTCAATTTCAACAGTTTTAGAATTGATGACAACCTCGTGTATTGCAGCTTGCAGCCTAGGAACAAAGGTTTCTCTGAGTCCTCTATCAAGCTCTCAAATTTACTAAACTCTCTCTCTCTCACTATAGTTCCCTTCTGCATCGCATAGCATCTGATATAGATTGTCATCCTGTGACCTATCCTCATGATCGAAAGCACAGTCCACAACCAATATATCGTTGTCTCCCTCGACGATGTCACAACTATTTTGTTGTGTACTCTTCTCTTTACCGTGACTAGTTCAACATTTATACCCCTTTCTGAAACCACTTCGAATCAAGTGAGTTTCGATCTGCGCTGAGTTGCTAAACATCTTTAGATTATCACAATCAATGCATGGGCAGTACATATATTCTATCCCCTTCTTCAACATATCCAACTCAGCTGCTCTTCTAAAAGTAGACATACCATAAATGTACTCTTCACTCACACGGTTCTCAATGTACATCTAGCTTCGATCCATCTATGCTACACATGTAACAAATGGGTGTCGAAAACGATTATTAGCACTACTATATAGCAAATCAGACTAGCTATAGTTACACATGACATCTATATTACGTAGGTAGCTAGCTAGCCACATATTCATGACACAATAATATTAAGCAAGAATATATTAAAGTAAACTACGAGTACCTACCATTCTGAAATTTTACCCATTCTGAAATTGAGCAAAGTAACATTATCTTTCTAAACCTAGCTAGCTGGATATCTAAACAAAAACCTATCTATCATCTCTTTCAATTACAAAGCATATAAGTTACTAGAAAAATTAAGTACTAACCTCTGATCACTAAGAAGACGTATATAGATCTACAAACGATATGTTTTCACCAAACGCCCTAAAGCCAGCCGCCTCACTCCACTGATGCAGCACAATAAGACAGATCGATCTGTGTCGAGACCATGTATGCCCAGTATTTAATAGCGCAGATTATCCCAAACAGTTCCAACCACAAACGGTCTGTGATACCAATATATCATAGACCGTTCGTATTAATAACCGTCTGTGATAATTCACAGACGGTTATTTATACAAACCGTTTATGATCTCCGCAATATCACAGACGGTTTGTTATAAGAACCATCTATCATGTCCAGAATATCAGAGACAATTTTTTTATAGGAACCGTCTGCGATAGTTTAAGCACAGACGGTTCCGTATGAACCTCTTTTGTTGCGGTACGTATTTATGAATTTTCAATAGAACAAATAGTAGTTCTCATAATTCCATATATTCATTATCAATAAGTGTTGCATCTAATTTGCCAACTATGTCGTAACAAGTTCCCACTAATCATTTTTCTTTTTTTGCAATTGTTCAGGGTATGTACTAATTTCTCGTATGCAGACTATATATACACACACAGAATACCTACTATTTAATTACCATTACAATGACCACTATTTTTGTGCCTCTCGATAAATTTTTATTCTGTGGCATTGTTGTAACATCCCAAAATTTAAAATTATTATATAATTATATTCTTGGGATGCTATATAGAGCGAAATGTTGGGTGACTAAAATACAACATGTATATAAAATGAGTGTAGTGAAGATGAGGATGCTATGGTTGATTTCTGTTTACACAAGGTGGGATCGAATCTGCAATAATGATATACATGATAGGGTGAGGGTAGGACCAATTAATGAGAAGCTTGTCCAACATTCCTTGAGATGGTTTGAACATCTCCAATGAAGGCCTTCCGAGGTACTAGTTTGTAGTGGAATTTAAGATGTATCAAAAACATAAGAAGAGGCAGAGGTTGGTTAAGACTGACGTGGGTGAAAACAGTTAAAAGAAACTCAAGGGATTAGAATATATCTAAAGTGTTGACTTTGGATAGAAGCGCATGGAAGTTAGCGGTCCACATACTGGAACTATGACATAAGAAGAAGATTTAGAGGTGGTGTTTTATGTTCTCGGTTCAGACAGCAGGATGTAGTGCTTAGAGTTTTAGCCTTGTAGGTTTTATTACAAAGTTCTCGTTTGTTTGACCTTGAGAAGGTTTCATTTCTAATTTACCCTAACTTATTTGGAACAAAATGCTTTGTTGTTGTTATATATAATTATATTCAAATCAACATTTCTGAATTTTTGTGCTTTTATAGAAAATTTTGCATTAAATAAAGGATTTTCCTAATTTTCAACTAACTCAAATGTATTTTGGAAATTAAATAAAACTTGAATAAAACATGGAATTAATTTATTTTAGTTCTAAAAAATGTATAGTGCTTCTCCAAATATTTTCAAAAAATTTGAACTTTGTTTGATAATTTTATGAGCTAAAGTGCATTTTCTAGAATAAAATCAATTTAGAAATAAAATAAATCGAAAATGCCTTCCTAGGCTAAAATAGTAACCTTGGCCCAGCCCATTTCTTGTTTTGGCCTAGCAACGACCTGCACGCTGTTCCATTTTTTGCCTTCAACGCACAAAGGCACATTCTGCCGAGTGTGCTATCCCCCTCTCTTCTCTTCCATAGCTGCTGACGTGCAGGGGCGGATCTATAGTGGTTCACACTTGTTCAGCTGAACACCTAAAAGTTTTGGTAAAAAATCTAGCATACAACGTATAATACATATATGTACACTTAATTGGACCAAAATACGTAAATACATACCCTATCAGCCCTAAAAACCAAACTGGGCGGTTGGTCTCGTGCGCGACCTAGGCCTGGCCCATTTGCGGCACTATGCGATGTTCGACCGTGCCTCCACGGACAGCGGCTCGCCAGCTCCACCATTTTGGTGTCACAGGTCAAAATCTTCTTGCAGTCGGTGACTAGGTGTCCGGCATGGATGATGATGCGTGGGCCATGTTGGCCGCTGGTACCATGGGGCACTTCACGCCATCACATGGCTCCTCGCCGGCTCGCTCACACCGACGAGAAGGTAGGGTCTGCTACATGAACTTGTTTGTTGCTTATTTTTGCTGATGCCTGCTTTGTTTTGAGCCCAAAAATATGTTTGGGTAGTCAAATTTGTTTCTCTTGTGGATTTGTTGTTCAATTGGGAAAAGATCTATTTCCTGGAGAAGAATTGTTGGAAACTAGCAGGCAACAACTACTTCTTGCTTATTGTCGTCGTGTAAATTTGGGGGTATATTGGCAATTATGCTTGGCTATGAACTAGAAATTGGAAGATATGGTGGTAACTTAATTGTTCCTATGAGAATTAGTGGTTAGATTGGTGAAATATCTTACTCTTTATTTTTGGTATTGTAATTAGGGTGAAAAAAGTAGTGGTGTGATGAGTAGAGTACTTGATGGTTATTGTAGAGCATAAGTACGTAAGCTTGTATGGTTCATATCTTTGATTCATATGTGCTTGTTTGAGTATGTTATTATTAGTTTGAGTATTAACCACCAAAGTATGGCTCGTTGAGTTAAATTATATTTTTTTTAATTATTTTCTATTTTTTATATTATTTAAAATGTTATCTCTAATACGAATAATTGTACTTTAACTATTACTATTGTAGACCTTTATATTTTCTACTAAATAATATTTTTATAATTTTGAATACCCATTCTTAAATTCCAGCATCTACCGCTGCTGACGTGTGGAGCCCAACTGCAGGAGTCATCGGTCATTCTCCACCTCTCGAAAGTGCCATTGGAGCCGCCCTTTCGCACACTATTCATCTACAGAGCTCTCACAAGCTGCCCGAAAAACCCGACGCCTCTGACCACCTCGAGCGCCCTGCACAAATCCCCGCTCTGTCTCCTCCACGTCCTGCAGTCAATGTCAGGCTAGAGGCATTGCCGCAGGCCATCTCTGCATTTTTTCTGAGCTCGCCTGCGAGAAAACAGTGAGAATTGCGACCTCATCTCACTACAAAGGGAAAATTGAATATATAGGATCAAGTTGAGAGTGCTTGGTAAAATAGGATCAAGTTATTTGTACTTGTAAATATAGGACTGAGTTGAGCACCTTCTTGCGAATATAGGATTTCTCCCATTTTAATTTCATTTTCATTTTTCAGCCTTTTTTCTCTACGCGAAATGACTCTTTTGCCCTTCCTCCCTCACCTGGCCGCCGCCGCAGCCTCGCCTGACCGCGCCGCCGCTGCTCCCTCGCCTGGCCGCGCTGCCGCCGCCGCTCCCTCGCCTGGCCGCCGCCGCCGCCTCGCCTGGCCGCGCCGCCACTCCCTCGCCTGGCCGCGCCGCCGCCGCCGCCTCGCCTGGCCGCGCCGCCGCCTCTCCCTCGCCTGCCCTGCGGGCCGAGCAGCGGCGCGGGGCAGGCGAGGGAGCGGCGGCGGCGGCGCGGCCAGGCGAGGGAGGAAGGGCAAAAGAGTCATTTCGCGTAGAGAAAAAGGGCTGGAAAATGAAAATGAAATTAAAATGGAAAAAATCCTATATTCGCAAGAAGGTGCTCAACTCAGTCCTATATTTACAAGTACAAATAATTTAATCTTATTTTACCAAAACACTCTCAACTTGATCCAATATATTCAATTTTCCCCACTACAAAACCCCCTCCCAACTGCGCAATACCCTTTGCCTCTCCTCGCCATTTCCATTTTGCCTAGCACCAGCAAGTTTCCTCCACTGAGCTGCTTGGAACGCCGTCGTCGTTTTTGTCTCTGATGCGCATGCCTGACGCGCTTCACCATGGCTACGATAGCCACCGATGAGCTCTAGCCTCTAGCCTTGCCACCTGTGTCACTTTACATCAAATCTCCTTTTCACTCATACCCCTCACTTTATTTCCTTCGTCATGCAATGAATCACCCATTGTTGTTGCACAGCTTCCTCACCGGTAAGCCCAAAGCCACAGCATGATCATTACTAGCATTGCCTCGCTTCCCTCACCCTTGTCGTGCCTTCTATTCCGATGACCACTGGTCCCAGCGCCACCACCAGCAGCGTTGCCTAGCTTTCCTCTTCGCATCCCGCACATTTGCTTCACCCCAGCGCCACCGCAACTCTCGTGCACGAGTTCACTGTCGAGCTTAGAAGCCTCCCGTGTCTCCGAGTAACTGACCGGTGGGTACCATTTGTTAGGTAGTTAACCACATCATTAACATATCATGTAGGTAAAGTTGTATATCCGATCTATAGGTGAGGTGTCAATTCTACTTAAATAGTTGTATCCTTGGTCATGGACATCACTTGATAAAATCACACTTAGTTAGATTTTCTATTTTTAAAATAATTTGGAAAGGTATGGATGATAGAAATCCATGCTAGAAATGTTATGGCAAAGATGGCCAATATAGGAAATGTTGTGGCAAAGGAAAGCCACTTGATTCATATACTTACTTTATTATTTATTACTTTTTATCAATATCAAATGTTTTTATAACTTGCTTTTTAGAAAATATTATATCTATTGCAAATGAAAGCTCACATTATGCAAAAGAAGCTAGTTAGGACAACCGCTCCCTTTGTCTCAGGTTGCATTTATTATTATTGTTGCTTATAATCTTGCGTAGTACAATTACGTACTCACGATTGCTTGTTAAACATTATCAGAGAAAGTGGAAGAAGACCGCTCGGTTGGTTATTTTCATACCTTTAATTTTGGTGATGATAATGTCGATGTGACAACCCTCAAAGCTACTAAACCAAAATCACACAATTAAAAAGTAATTAATACAATAATATGAGAATTAACATTTAATCATCCATACAAGGATTAAAATGAATGAAGTGTCATTATACAAAAGTCCAATTACTTTAAAACTTATTACAAGAATGAATCTCACATACATCTAATTATAATGCTACAAGTCCAATGTACAAAATTACAATATCAAGAATTACAAAAGAATGAAGTCCTACAAGTAAAAGTTACAAAATTACAATTTCATCTATTTACAAGAATAAGATTATACAAATGCATTACACCAAAATATATCTAATATCTCAAATTCTTCACGGCTAACCCAAATTTGAAACACCCGCAAGTTACATTATCCAAAACCACAACTAGAAAAGGTAAAGCAAATATAATAAATGAATTACCGTTAGAACTAGGATTCAAATAAAATTTCACAAAGGAAATCGCTCATTGAGGTACTAGATTGTTTGGGGCCAACCGGCACCTCTTGTGTAATGAGATTTCATCATCTGGCGGTAATTCCCCTTCTTAATTTTACCCTTGCATTTTTACCTTCTTAGTGAATCACCATTTCTCCCATCGTGCACAAGACATGTTGCAAGCCACTGGTCACAACCGAAGCCACACAGAGTCATGAAATAGAGCCAACAGAGAGCTAGCAGGGAGAAGAAAACAACACCACTGCCCATAGCCACCAGTGAGGCGAGCTCACTACCATAGCACATAGACAGGAAGCTAGCCATCACTCATCACCACTCACAAGAGCCACCACTGGTAGTCACATTCATACTAAAGCACTACACCACCATACCACAGCATAGAAGCATTCACAAGCCACCACATGAATAATTTTGATACAATTATTTTCTATGATCACCTTGCATCAAATTAATTTCTAAAAGGAAAAAGAAATGACTGGAAGAACAGAAACTTGATAAGAAAGAAAGCGAGCAGAACCATTGAAGGAGAAGTGCCCTGCAAAGGTAAATAGTAGAGGGTAGAGGCTGCTCTGGCAGGGATTCAAAGGTAGGTGAGACCATCTAAAATACAATATAATATGAGGACTAGAAACAATATTTATTCTGGAATGAGCCATAGAATAGTGTCATCGATAATTCCTATCTTAAATGGGCAGAATAGATTACTCTCTTCTATTGCTATTATCTCCATAATGGACAAGTAGTATAAGACTAGAGGAGGAACTCATAGCTGGTATAAAGCCCAAAAGTGAGGGATCCAAGGTGCATATATTAGCACAATGGAGTGTCGAGTATTCAGACCAGCTCGACCAATGGCTATTCTATTGTTAGATGGAGTTGTAGTGATAAACGTTGAGAAAACATTATGTATTCTGAATTTGGGATTACACCAAAGGACATGCGAAGAACCTCATGTCCATACTTTTAATTCAGAATAACTATGGGTAAAGTGGTACAAGTCTAGGCAGTACTTTAATAAATAATGAATTCATACCACTATCTTGGATAAGAGTCTAAAGGAACCAACTTGGAGCTTTTTCTCCTCTAGAATGGTTATTCAAACAATTTCAGATACTAAATGTCGGGACCCCGGATTTCTAAACCCGGACCCTCTGTGTATTACAGCACTAGTCCCAGATCAAAGCTAGTGCATACAGTCAAACAGAAATTATTACATAACCAACAACGCTTTATTAAAATAATAGAGTACCGACCTGTCGGAACCCGGAGCAACGACTCCTGGATCCTCTGTGTAAATCGCACTAGTCCAGGGTCAGCTAGTGCACACAGCGTACAGCAAAGATAAATATCAACCATAATGACATTTATTATCTGAATATGGACATGAATGCCAAAGTTTACATCAACGGCGCATAAGCCCAAATTAATTAATAAGCAGCGGAAGAAAAACCGAAGCGGAAGAAGCCCACCGAGCATGCCCACAGGCAAACGACAGTAAGACGCGACCTATTCGCCCAGATCTTCACCGTAGTTGACGTCTTCCTTCTCTGTGTGGAAAAAGCAACGTGAGTACAAATTGTACTCCGCAAGTCACCCGGGAAAATGCAACATAATGATAAAGGCTTCAATGGAAGGCTTATAGGGTTAGTTTGCATAAAACAGCATTTAATGAAATATAATAAATAGATTGAAAAGGCTGAAGTTAATACAATAAGTAAAAACAATACTTGTAATTGAAAATAATAATACCGTCAGTGCCGGCTCCGACCAAACACCAACCTATTCACGGGCATCCCACCCGGACCATCTTTTCCAAAAGATCACGTATGGATTCCATCCATCCACACGCTTCCACTGCGCAACTCCGATGGATTCCATCCATCCACCAGGTTTTAATCTCTCACGGATTCCATCCATCCGCAAGGTTTTCATCTCTCATGGATTCCATCCATCCACAAGGTTTTCAAAAACATTTTTGAAAAACAAAGTCTAATCCATGAAAAACTTTTACTCAGCATGCCCATGACCGTGGGCACGGCTATCCAGGATAGGTTATACACTCTGCAGAGGTTGTACAGCTTTACCCACAAGACACGATCATCCCTTTTTGCCACGCGAGTTACACACTTCCTTAGGTGTGCGGCGAGGAGATCGTGACAAGGCCTTTACAATGCAAAGCCTTCAACCTGGCCAAGCCAACTCTAAGGTTTCACCCCAGTAAGGAATCCACCAGACCGGGACCCCCTCTTGAGCCTAGACGAGACTTCTCATGGCTTCACCACGCTCGCCCAAGTGAGACTTCACATGGCACCAACCACGCTCACTTTCAACCTACAACTCGGCTCAGGTTGGGACTTCACAAATTATTCGGCCAGGGCTGTCCCATACCAGCCATGTGGTAGTACGATTAGGGCTTTGCAACAGTAGCTCACAGACCGGTCCTTAATTGACTTAGGTCCAACCACATACCCCCGTGCACGACAATCAACCACTGCGGCTCCAACCAACAGGGCATGCCTGCACCCACCACTCTAACCAATTGCCTAAGTCTAAACCAGTTTTATATTTGTTTTCAAAATAATTCATAAACCTCCTTGACTCACCAAAGTCAAGAGTACACATCATTTTATGTAAAAAGGGTCATCATTTTATGTGAAAGATATCCCAAAACAAACATTATATCTTTGCAGTCTAAGCATTTGATATAAATTCCTCTAGCCAACACTAATGTATTAACTAGAGTTTGAATCTAAGGTGACAAGATATCAGGGGAATTCAATATCAAAGGAGGTAATAACAAGTAGGCAATAACTAAATTTAAAACTGAATTGAAATACACTGAATAAAAATATGCATGCAATATAATTTAAATCAACATAATTTTATTTTGAAAACTGGGATCAACATGATCAAGGAGGGTGACTTGCCTTGCTCTGCAGTCTGGTATGAATCGTCGTCGAATTCTTCCGAAATGTCGTAGTCTACACGCGAAGGACCAAAGCAAATAAATTCAAATAAAATCCAAATAAATCCAAAAAATATAAAATATATATTGACGGATAGATTATGATTTTAGATGAATTTAGAAGTAAGATTCAATGGATTCGGAGTTCGTATGTGGGAGAACGAATATCTGGAAGTTTTGGACATCACATGAAATGATAACCAAATCTGAGAATTATCTTTTTGAATAGTACGATGCCGGTTGGCTGCGAGGTGGCTGGCGAATGGGCAAAATGGAATCCTGGCATGAGGCGAAGGTGGTGACACAGGTATGGCGGCGAGGAACGGCGGCAATCACCGGCGGTGAGGGAAAAACGGCAGTGACGGCGGGGTAGCGACAACAGCAGGTTGGAGAGATATAGTACCGGGTATGGAACGCGGAGATGTAGGGTGAGCATGGGGTAGAACACGGCATGGTGGAGCTAGGAAAATTATTGGCGAAGCTGAAAATTAATCGGAGACGATACAATCGAAGTTTGAACGATGACCGTGGAGAAACAGGAACAACTTGATATCTTGGTGCTCGGTGGAGCGAATCCAAAACCATTTGAAAGGTGGCTACCTGGGATGGTTTGGCACGATATGACGCGAACGGATTGGGGAAATCACCACCGGATAGATGGGGACACGAGATGCCATTGGCGGACATGGCGAGGTGTCGGAGGTGAAAATTTGTGGAGGCTTTTTGGGGAAAAGGAAGGAAGCACGGCGTAGAACGTGGCGAGGCAAGTCTAAGAAAAATTACGGTATGGGCTAAGGCATACCGGAGGCGACGAATCGACGTCGGGAGTCACAAACGGCCATTTTCGCAGAAAGCTCAATTCCTGACAATTGGCTCCACGAAAAAAATTAACCAAAATGGTAGAAAAATTTCTTAGAGGCTAGGGCACAATATGACGCGAACAAAAATCGAAGCGCTTACCAAAAAAAGGGTGTACGCGCAAAGGTACAGTTTTAGTGCCTGGGCCTGACAAGGTCAACGAGGACTCGGGGAATCTTCAGGTGATGGCGATGGAAGCACGATGTATAACGCGTCGAGGCAAACTCAACGGTGCAAACGGCTCGTCCAAAGGATATCGGATGGTGGCGGAACACGGCGGAGAAGACATTCAACGACTGACGGGTTGACATCGGCGTTCCGGGCAAACGGAGAGGAGTTAGCGGGTGAGGTTTGTGGCGAAACGAAGAGGAGAACATGGGGAACGCAGTGCTCACCTTGGTTTTTGTGGAACATGCATGGTCGACTCGCAGCGAGGAGAGAAACGGCGGCACGGTTCGGCCACGGTGCTCCGGCAATGCTCCGGCGAAGCTCCGGCGAAGACGAGGGAAGCAACATGTAGAACGCGTGAAGGCGAAGCCAATGGTGTGGTCAAATATGGCCGGACTCTACTGTAGGCGGCGCAAACGGCCGAATAACGACGTTTTGTTGGCGAGAGAAAAATGCCGATTGCGGCGAGGAGAAAGAGAGTGAGGCCTTGAGATTTCAGAGGCTTGGTGAGAATGAGAAGGGGCACCCGGTGCTCCCTTTTATAGGCACGGAGGTGGACCGGATGGGGAGATCCGCGAGGGAATGTCTTTCGGTGCCATGGCATATTCCCGCGAAATTGGTGCATGGAATTGGGGGCTAAGGCCGGGAATGGAAAGATCTTGATGAGAGGATTCAAATGCATTTTGTTGCGCAAGAAAAGGTTGAGAAACTCTCAAGTTCTAGAAGCTTCAAAATCACGGCCATGGCGACGCTCGTTCGTGCCCTCTGGAGCGATGCGTGAAGACAATGAATAGTGGAGGAGAGAGAAAATAATAATAAAATAATAATTGTTTTTCCGAAAAAAATAAAATAAAGTCTAAAAATTTCAGAAAAATTCACAGAAATTCCTGGAGATGATTTAGACTTAGGAAAAATATTTCCAACTTAAATTTGGTCTTTTAATTTTTTACAAAAATACATTTTAGCTTTGAAATGGATTTTTTTTTAAATCCAGATAAACACCAAATGCTTCCAAATAATTAATTTGAAATAGGATTGTTATAGAAAATCAAAATATCATTCTATTTAATAATATTTTTATGTTTTTTTATCTAAATTACTTTTCAAATCTGGCGTTTTCTAAAAGCAGAAAATCAGGGCAAATCAAAAATAAACTTTAGGCAACCAACACACTTATTTTTATTTTAAATTATTTAATCCATTATAATTTTTTTTAATAAAAACCTGGGCTGTTACAATCTACCCCCCTTAAAAAGAATCTCGTCCCCGAGATTCGCACGGGCTAGCAGAGAAATTGGTTTGGATCTTACCCGGTGTGGCTTGAGTGGTAATTTGATTTAAGCATCCCTTCGCAAAGGTTGTTGGCAGTTGGTACTCCAGCTTGATTCTTCCAAAGATTAGGAAAGAGGAGACTCAAGGCAAAGAGGGAATAGTGGACGTTTTGCGCAACCCAAAACAAAATACCAACTTAGCAAAAACTTTATAAACAATAGTTATGGCTGCCGACAAAAGAGAAAACTGACAGCTCATAACCTCGCCTACTATCTAGCTTAACAACATAACCTAAAGAGATAAGGGTTGTCTTGGTGTGATCCGTCGTAGCTCTCAAGGTACAACGCATGATCCTTCAAGGCGAAGATTGAAGTGGCGACAAGGTCGAAGAATTCCAGCCGTTGCCATCTATAGTTGTTTTGGAACAAGAGAAGAGGCAGAAATAGGTTTTTCAAAAATGACATAAAGACGAGAAAGGATTGAGATAAGGATAAGCAAAGATTAAGAGGTAAGAATAAGCAAAACTTTTGAAATTACTGGTTATTAAAAATAAGTCCTTAGGTTTTGACCTTTGTAATCTACCTACGGTCACGTCTTAGAGTCGTCACGGCTCTGATACCACCTTTGTCGGAACCCGGAGCAACGACTCCTGGATCCTCTGTGTAAATCGCACTAGTCCAGGGTCAGCTAGTGCACACAGCGTACAACAAAGATAAATATCAACCATAATGACATTTATTATCTGAATATGGACATGAATGCCAAAGTTTACATCAACGGCGCATAAGCCAAAATTAATTAATAAGCAGCGGAAGAAAAACCGAAGCGGAAGAAGCCCACTGAGCATGCCCACAGGCAAACGACAGTAAGACGCGACCTATTCGCCCAGATCTTCACCGTAGTTGATGTCTTCCTTCTCTGTGTGGAAAAAGCAACGTGAGTACAAATTGTACTCCGCAAGTCACCCGGGAAAATGCAACATAATGATAAAGGCTTCAATGGAAGGCTTATAGGGTTAGTTTGCATAAAACAGCATTTAATGAAATATAATAAATAGATTGAAAAGGCTGAAGTTAATACAATAAGTAAAAACAATACTTGTAATTGAAAATAATAATACCGTCAGTGCCGGCTCCGACCAAACACCAACCTATTCACGGGCATCCCACCCGGACCATCTTTTCCAAAAGATCACGTATGGATTCCATCCATCCACACGCTTCCACTGCGCAACTCCGATGGATTCCATCCATCCACCAGGTTTTAATCTCTCACGGATTCCATCCATCCGCAAGGTTTTCATCTCTCATGGATTCCATCCATCCACAAGGTTTTCAAAAACATTTTTGAAAAACAAAGTCTAATCCATGAAAAACTTTTACTCAGCATGCCCATGACCGTGGGCACGGCTATCCAGGATAGGTTATACACTCTGCAGAGGTTGTACAGCTTTACCCACAAGACACGATCATCCCTTTTTGCCACGCGAGTTACACACTTCCTTAGGTGTGCGGCGAGGAGATCGTGACAAGGCCTTTACAATGCAAAGCCTTCAACCTGGCCAAGCCAACTCTAAGGTTTCACCCCAGTAAGGAATCCACCAGACCGGGACCCCCTCTTGAGCCTAGACGAGACTTCTCATGGCTTCACCACGCTCGCCCAAGTGAGACTTCACATGGCACCAACCACGCTCACTTTCAACCTACAACTCGGCTCAGGTTGGGACTTCACAAATTATTCGGCCAGGGCTGTCCCATACCAGCCATGTGGTAGTACGATTAGGGCTTTGCAACAGTAGCTCACAGACCGGTCCTTAATTGACTTAGGTCCAACCACATACCCCCGTGCACGACAATCAACCACTGCGGCTCCAACCAACAGGGCATGCCTGCACCCACCACTCTAACCAATTGCCTAAGTCTAAACCAGTTTTATATTTGTTTTCAAAATAATTCATAAACCTCCTTGACTCACCAAAGTCAAGAGTACACATCATTTTATGTAAAAAGGGTCATCATTTTATGTGAAAGATATCCCAAAACAAACATTATATCTTTGCAGTCTAAGCATTTGATATAAATTCCTCTAGCCAACACTAATGTATTAACTAGAGTTTGAATCTAAGGTGACAAGATATCAGGGGAATTCAATATCAAAGGAGGTAATAACAAGTAGGCAATAACTAAATTTAAAACTGAATTGAAATACACTGAATAAAAATATGCATGCAATATAATTTAAATCAACATAATTTTATTTTGAAAACTGGGATCAACATGATCAAGGAGGGTGACTTGCCTTGCTCTACAGTCTGGTATGAATCGTCGTCGAATTCTTCCGAAATGTCGTAGTCTACACGCGAAGGACCAAAGCAAATAAATTCAAATAAAATCCAAATAAATCCAAAAAATATAAAATATATATTGACGGATAGATTATGATTTTAGATGAATTTAGAAGTAAGATTCAATGGATTCGGAGTTCGTATGTGGGAGAACGAATATCTGGAAGTTTTGGACATCACATGAAATGATAACCAAATCTGAGAATTATCTTTTGAATAGTAGATGCCGGTTGGCTGCGAGGTGGCTGGCGAATGGGCAAAATGGAATCCTGGCAATGAGGTGAAGGTGGTGACACAGGTATGGCGGCGAGGAACGGCGGCAATCACCGGCGGTGAGGGAAAAACGGCAGTGACGGCGGGGTAGCGACAACAGCAGGTTGGAGAGATATAGTACCGGGTATGGAACGTGGAGATGTAGGGTGAGCATGGGGTAGAACACGGCATGGTGGAGCTAGGAAAATTATTGGCGAAGCTGAAAATTAATCGGAGACGATACAATCGACGTTTGAACGACGACCGTGGAGAAACAGGAACAACTTGATATCTTGGTGCTCGGTGGAGCGAATCCAAAACCATTTGAAAGGTGGCTACCTGGGATGGTTTGGCACGATATGACGCGAACGGATTGGGGAAATCACCACCGGATAGATGGGGACACGAGATGCCATTGGCGGACATGGCGAGGTGTCGGAGGTGAAAATTTGTGGAGGCTTTTTGGGGAAAAGGAAGGAAGCACGGCGTAGAACGCGGCGAGGCAAGTCTAAGAAAAATTACGGTATGGGCTAAGGCCGGCTACGTGGCATCGACCGGCGGCGACGAGCGACAAGGGCGGCGAAGAAGAGGGGCGGCGGCACACCTACCGGCAAGAGGACCGGGGCGGCCGGCGGCGAGGGGAGACAGTGGCGGCGGCGGCGGCGGATGGTGGCCGGAACGGCGGTGAATCGACAGCGGGAGCGGCAGCCGAAGGGGAGGAGGAGGAGGGCGGCGGGGTGAGGTTTTATAGGTGGAGAGAGAAGGTAAACGGCCGGCGATTTTAGAGAGGGATAAAGAGGGGAGGCGGCCGGCCATGGGTGGGAAATGATTAGGGCAATCAAATGCGCACACAAACGGGAATTAAAAGGGGAAGTAACGACCGGGTTGTTGAGCTTTATTTTCGGCATCAATGGAGGAGAGAGAGAGAGAGTGCTAGAGGAGGAAGAAGGTGAGGTAGAAGAAACATATGACATGTGGGTCCCGCGCGTCGGTGAGAGAGAGGGGAAATGAAGGGGTACGGGCCGTCGGATTTGCGACACGTGGCAAGTGAAAGAATCAGGGCCTTTGGATTGAAGTGAAGGGGTAAGTGACTTTGGATGGCTAGGATTAAATCATGGAAAGAGACGGATTCAATCTGAGAGCGACACGTGGCCACCTGGAATTAATTTGACTTTTATTTTCGGATTAATTTTCAGAAAATAGTAGAAACATTATAAATACTTAGAAAATAATACTTAATGTCTAAAAATTCCAAAAAATTCATAGAATATTCCTGGAGATATTTTAGACTTAGGAAAAAATATTATTAATTTCAAATTTGCCTTTAATAATTTTATAAAATACTTTTTAACTTTTAAAATTGATTTTTAATTCCAAAAAATTCTCAAAAATTATTTTAAATTTTAGGGAAGGTTGAGAAAAATAAAATGAACTATTTTTGGCTTTAATAAAATAATAAAATACATTTTATTGATTTAGAATTCGAAATAAAATTCAGATAAATCCAAATACAATTCCAGTACTTTAAAATAATTAATTTAAAATTAGATTTTCACATAAAGTGAATTTTTGGGATGTTACACTAAATACTTGCAAACTCTTCAAAATGGTAAAATGGTTTTTGAAAGATATATCAGGTAAGAGCTTGAAAAATATGAGGATAAATGTGCATCATTATATAAAAACTTGCTGAGCACTTCGTACTGATTGTTGCTATTAAATCTCCCCTTTCAGAGCCATATTCAGCTAGATTGTACATGGGATTTGAGGAGGGTGGGTTAAATAATAAAGGCACCTAGGGGTACAAGGTTGAGATTGACTGGGAGTTCAACAAGGTGGAGGCCATATATGGCAGCAAGGAGGAGTAGATGACTTATAATTAGTCATCCAGGATCGGATGGGTACTGTGTTATATACTTTTCTTTTATTTAATTACTTTGTATAATTAATGGTGGAGAACAATTAATATTGCAATATCATCAGGCTATTGTGCGCCCAAGACCTTAAGCCCTACGTGGCTTGGAGTTGTAATAATAATAAAGTACTTAGTCTCTAATTATTATTATTCTGCTACAACTTATCTAGTGAGCTTATTATTCGTTAGAGCGGTGTTCTACTGAACAAACGAATAATAATCTATTAACTAGTGTTATTATCACTCAGTAATGACACAGGTCACCACAGTCGAGTTCTAGGGTGTTAACCCTTGTTAGTTGCCTGTGGCTTAATTATGCATACCATGAGGGCCCATTTATCTGTATTTATCATTTATTTCCACTGCAAGTACTCTCTTTGTCTGTTTATATTTGTGGATATAGCTAGGCTAATTACTTTGCGTATAATCTGTTAAAGTTTTTGAATCCTGTAGATTTAACCAACAACTTAACACTCTGCCCTATGTCCTGATCCCCCCGCCCAGCGCTACCACCCTGTGCCTTTTCTTCATCCTCGATGTTGTCACCTCATCGTCATCTCAACGCTATGCCTCGTCATGGCAAACCAGAGATGGAGTTGGCTTTGCCAAAGCCAGTGGGAGCGTTGAGCTCGATCGCCAGAGATAAAGGTGGAGGCGCTAAAATAAAAATACTAGTCGAGTGTTGTATAGCATCTCCACAATCCTTTTACACTTACCCAAGCTAGGCGTGGTCGTTCCATCACCCTCCTGCATATTTGTTTGCCATGCCACCTTGTGCAGTTGATCATTAGCATGCGCTCTAGCCTCTACTGATGGGACTCTACTAGCTTAGCTTGGAACGAACGACCTAGAAACTATTGGCGCGTCCTAAACATGGCATTTTGTGTGGCCGACAAGACTGAGGCAAGTGAAACTCAAATTGATCACTGCAATGTCGCTGCCAAGTGGCCCGTCGACAGTAGAAATTAAGGCATGCGGGCATTTGCCACTCAGGCTAATCTGGACGTTTGCTACGTGTTTGTTCGCACGGTAAATGGCTACTACCATCACAGGCTGCCTCCCTTCGGCAAACGCAGACAAACGACGGCAGGTTATAAAAATTGGCTGAAAATGAATGAAAATCGCTTCTATTAGGTACTCTCAATCAAAGTATAAACTTATCTTTAATATTTCATTTTACTTCGACTTATTCTAATTTACACTGATTTATACCGATTCGATCGATATTTATGCTTATTTGTAATTTTCGGTTTGAGAGCTACCAAACCTTTTCAAAAATCGGTATTATCGGTCCTACCGGACCCCCTTTTTTTTTAATAATGTTGTAAGAGGGAATAACTTAACCAGTGAGGAGAAGGCCAGAGATTATATATATACCTCTTGTGTGTACCTTGGCTTCTTGTATTCTCATGTGTGTTACATGCCTTCTTGTAGAGCATCACCTACGCAGAACCCAACACACACAAGCAGCAGCAACTTCCAAGCATGGATATCCAAAGCGGCTTAAAGGCCTCTCTTCTTGCCCTAAGCCTTCTCCCTATGGTGACTTTGTTGCCCCACATGTATTCCTGCCTATGGACCTTCGTCCTGGTGTCCCTCCCTTCGGTTGCCTCAACCGTCACCGCGCCGAAGTGCCTCTTCGTCTTCTCCAACATCATCGTCGTCTTCCTCGTCAGCCAGTCCAAGCTCTCGCATAGCGGCAGCAGCGAGTCTCTGAACACTGGTGACAACAACGGCGACGTTGTTGATGCAAAGGGTGACATGCTCCAAAGGCAAGAGGAGGAGCTAGTGATGGAGGCCTTTGCGCCTATTGTCGAAGAGAGCGAACAAGAACATAACGTGTTAGTAGTAGTAGAACAAGAGGAGGATACCGTAACGGTTTGCGAAGCTGTGGTGCAGATGGACCAGCTTGAGGAGGAAGATGATGTGGTGTTTGGTGAGATCGATGAAATAAGGGGAGAAGTACTGGAAGAAGAGGGACGTGTTGAGTCAATGCTGGAGGAGGAGATCAGAGGAGGAGAGCAGCAGAGTGAGGAAGAGGAGCTGGAGGAGAGTGACCTGCCGCCGGTCGACGAGCTGAACCGGCGAGTGGAGGACTTCATCGCCAGGTTTAACATGGAGAGGCAGCTGGAGGCCAGAATGCTCGTATGCTGCTGTTGAGTTGAGTAGCATGCATGTTTTGGTAGTTTCTTAAGAACGTATGTTAGTGCTCATCACTGTAATGAAGTGGAGTAATTTGGAATGAAAGTGGGCAACCTTTTTGGATAAATTATTCTATCTACCATGTTCAGATTATTGTTGTGTGAAAGGTCGGAATCGTCAGCATTAATGTTTTGAGTTTTTTTTGCCTGCATGCATGAATAGCACAATTTAATTAATACGGTTGACAACAAAGTTTCTATACCGGGAGCAGGGAATTATGTCCCTTCTTAAAAGAAGGCAACTATAGTTCATTATCTCTGTGACCAATATTCTTCAATTATAACTCTGAAAAAGTTAGAAACTTCAATCACGTATATATAGAGGCTAGCCCAGATCACAGAGGAAAAACTTTGATGCTTGTATATCATATTGGAGTAGTGAAAGATAACCTTGCATCCGGGAAAAAGCTAAAAAAATGGGTGCTGGAATGTTAAAACTAGCTAGTACGTGCCTAAGCATGTGTAATAACTGAAAGTAAACTCACAGAAAAGTATTCCCTCTGTTCTCAGATAGACGACCATTTAAATGCATGTAGTTAGGGCTGGGCATTCGGTTTTTTTCGGTCTATTCGGTCTTTGAAAAATTCGGGTTCTAAAAAATGAGGACCAAATTTCTCAGAAAAAAAAACAAGGACCAAACCCAAATAGACCGAATTTTTTGTTCGGTCTATTCGGTCCACCGAATTGACCCAAATAAGATGGGGATCCTTGTCACCCCTCAAAATCTTTGTAAATTGTAATGAGCTAAACAAAACAAATAATATTTATGCATAAAGCAATGAGTAGCCAGCCAGTAAATAGATGATAGACATATCAAATAAGTACATACATCACATATTAAGTTCATGAATTCAAGAGACAAGAGACATATCAAATAATTCGGGTTATTTGGTCTATTCGGGTTTTGTAAGCCAAAGACCGAACCCGAACCCGAAGACCGAACTAAATCAAAATATTGACCGAACCCGAACCCCGAAACCCGAATAGACCGACAATCCGGTCTATCCGAGTTCGGTTCGGTTCGGTGTTCGGTTCTCGGGTTTAAAGTGCCCACCCCTACATGTAGTAAAACTTTTGACATTTTGACCATCAATATGCACCTAATTTTCATACTTATCACATTGAAATGATATTAGTATATTTTTATTCAAAAATAATTCAAGATAAATAGCATTTTTCATTGAAAAATACTTCTAGATAAATATCTTTTATAATTAGAAAATGAAACGGTCAAGGTGTTTTTTTTATGTGACAAGTGATTGTAGTGCCGTTTGATCGAACTGAAAGTAATCCAATGCGATATGTATTACAGGATCTATTTATGTTGTAATGGGTTGGTGTTTAGTGTTTGCTAACTCTTCATTCTATCAATGAGTGGAGGCAGTGCTCGTGCCCTTATTTTGTAAAAAAATACTTGTCAACCTTTCTACGGTATTGCTTTCTACCTAAAGATGCTCTGTTACCTCTGTAGCGCCCTAGGTGGCTTATTAAACAAACTTTACTCGGTGAAACACTACTCCAGGTGTCCTGTTATAATGTTTTTACGTTGTAGACAAGCATCATTATCCAACACAGATTACCATCATCTGCTTCCTACGAGAAGTTTCCATGGCAACTCCCAAGATTCGATGTTCCTGCTTTTCTTTGCAACTAAGGAAGGAACTTCAGTCGTATTGTTGCAAGATTCTGCTTTAACAGGGTAGAGAGCCACTGTCTCCTTTGTATGTTTTTTTTAAAAAATGCGAAATTCCATTTCTGGTAGCATCCACGTGCTGCCAGAAAAGAACGCTTACTTCGGATCAATCCGATGCTCTGTTTAGAACGCAGAATTTATTTTAATTTCCTGTGAGAAGTAATTGAGATGCGTTTGGAACATGGTAATTTATACTGATTTCTAATAGAATTAAACTGTTTTTCGTGAAAATTCAGTTTCCTACATAGAGTCGAACTGTTTTATGCGAAATTACTGCTTTCAGGTAAGAACCAATCAATCTAGAACACAAGTACTAGCGAAGTACCGATGCGCACGATGCTGCCATAACGTAATCATAATCTAAAATAGAACTGCATTGCTACTATGAGCAAGCGAGAGAGGCATGCAAGCTAGCACTATCACAGCAAGCAAGCATCCACCCTCGGAAGCAAATCATTGCTCTGATTGCTGGGACTGTGCATTGCACAGTGTTTCGTCGTTACGGATTACATCACTTATACTTGCCGGAAGCATGTGGATCGTTTCAGCTCTAACAGAAAATATTTTGCCACATGCATGATGCATGCATTGAAACATCGACCCAATTCGGCACACCATAGCTATCTCCATTTGTTTGTCGGATCGTGTATGGAGATGAACAAAAGCTGGTGATGGTACAAATAATATCACTTCGAATGGGGTCACCACTCATCAGCCGAACCTGTGAAACAGCTGGTTTTGTGCTGTGGTACCACGAGTAGATGGAAATGTAGCGGTTGAGCAACTCAAGTTTGGCAATATTCCCTTCACCAACTCTTCCATATAGGTCTCTCTCTAGATCAATAGTGTGCACTGCAGAGATGAGGCACTTCTTCCCGCAGTATATCCTCTTTCTTTGCATGTCTCGCTTCCAATACCAAGAAACTATGGGCGTTTATATTAGTTTTTGGTTTATGAATAATAATAGCTTGTAGAGAGATGTGTGATTTTCCTAGCAAAAGACTGCACCTTTTCTATGGCAGTTTGGAGCAAAGTGACAGAGCTCTTGAATTTGAGAGATTCTCCAGTTGGATAAAATTACAACACCCTCTCGGGATGGTGGAAGGCCTTCACAAAAATTAGGCCAAAAACTATCAAAAGGAGATACATTGGGGCCCTCGTTCAAACGTGGTGGAATGTATGGAGAGAGAGGAATAGAAGAATTTTCGATAACTCTTTTCTCTCGGAGGAATCAGTAGCAAATCAAGTAGTAATAGGTAGCAGACAAGTGTATTCAGTCGTTTCGGCAAGAGAAGAGATAGGGGTCGGTTAAGTTCTTTAGGGGCTTTTAGAGGAGGGGTTTCTTTCTTTTTGTTGCTCTCCTTTCCTTTTGTTGAGAGCCCCCCCCCCTTAGACTCTCGGTCTGAGGCCCTGCTTGTAATATTTACTTCTTCTCTCATTTAATTTACGGCAGGTCTTCTGCCTTTTCGATAAAAAAAAAGAGATGTGTGATTTTGGCCGATATAAATGAAGTTATTGCAGTGTATACTATAATTGACTAGTAGACACCGGCTTGAAAAGACACTCCTTTAGAAAGTTAGACACTGTAGAAAAACTATTTATTGTAGAAAAACAGCTTTTAGAAGTTAATACAAATATGACCATATATATTGGCGCGCCCTAAACTTGTCACCTAGATGCGAAGCAGCCAAGACAAAATTCGTTCTGTTCTTTCTATAGGGTAAGAATTGTGGGTGCTGATAGTAAAAATGTATTATTCAAATTTGTCCGTTGTTAAAGACCGATTGACATAAACTTAGAATACAAAGTAACACAATATGCTAACAATATAATGTTATGAAAGTATTTTCTGATAACAAATCTCATAATATCATTTTCCAATTCAAATATTCTTTTGTGCATTAGTGGTCAAAGTTTTTTAAAGGATAATTGTGCATATTCTAAAACCACATCTAAAAAAAACGGAGGGAGTATTTATTTTCCCTTCTTTCCCTATTTTCCTCTTTTAATTCCAACGTGTCACATACATCCATCACTTCATTCCACAACTACATTTCTAATAGATTTTGATGGTAGTATCCTTTATAATAATTATTTCAATTTTTAACTCCAAAAATGATTATTATTTAGCAAAAATTGTTGCTGATTTATTCTAACCGTTGGGAATGGTTTGGGTGACACTTAGGTGCACCGTGGGCTATATGAAAAAGTACTAACGAAATTTAATAACCATCGCCCACTAACAAAATAACTGTACGGAAAATTGTGAATATATCAAATAAAATCATACCGATCAGTCGCTGAGAAGTAGACCACGTAGATAGTGCATGCTTAACTCATGTACGTGTTTTACTCTCACACTAAATTCATACACGTTTGTTAAAGTATATGAGCATAAATCTGTTAAATCTTTAGCCTTTGATCACTTAATCTCCTCAGCACCTCATTGACTTAAACCGCTTTCCCAAATACCGCTTAAGCGCTACAGTTTTGATCCAATGAAGTTTTCAGTATTTGGCTAACTACGAAAATACTCTTAACTTAACCCGGTTTTCTTCTTCTCTTGCAAGCAATCGCCATACTTACAACATATAGATGAACCATTGGCTTTCCACATATCGTCAAGTCTCTCCCGCTCTAGTTCCCATCGGACCATACATCACTTAAACCGACAAAGCCACTTGGTGCAACCCACTGCTCGAATCTTCCGTTCAACATTCCTTTCCTTTCTTATGCCATACTTGAGCTCAACTATCTCATCTAGTATTCTTGACCATTTTGGACCTCGGCTCCTCCATAAGCATTGTCCCAGTCCTCGCCATTAACCATAGTTGACTCCAAACTTCTTTGCATATTCAAAAATCAAGAAATCATTTTTGTAACATCCTGAAAAATCTAAAATTTAAAATATGAATTTCTTGAATGGTTTTGCAATATATTCTATTTGACTTTGGATTTTTATGGCATTTTTCTGGAATTTTGTGAGGTTCCAAAAATTTAAGTAGCTCAAAAAGAAACAAACATTAGTAATACCCTAAAAGGAAATGTGCAAATGATAGAAGGATAAAATTTCAAATATGAATCTGAAAAGATGATCTAGCATAAGTAGGGAGAAACCTGAGTTAAAATATAAAATTCATTTTGGAAATAATGACATAAATAGCAATAAAAAGTGAGTGAATAAAGTACAAACATATCTGTGTATATATATATATATATATATATATATATATATATGTGTGTGTGTGTGTGTGTGTGTGTGTGCATATACAAATTGTGCAAGGAAGAGTTTAGCAATATAGGAAATTATATACATATATATATATATATATATATATATATATATATATATATATATATATATATATATATATATATATATATATATATATATATATATATATATATATATATATATGTGCAAAATTAAGTAAATCAGCAAAACAACAGTATGTGAAATTATATATATATACACATATAACATAATTAATAATAATAATAGAACTCTCATTTAAATAGTTAAAAAATTGAAGCTTAAATTTTAAGTGTCACTCAAAATCAGCGATCATAAATAATAAACAAAAATTTAAAATTTGAAATTCCAAAGCTAAGCTCACACATTACATCATTCCTAAACCCTGTCTGTCAGTGGGCCCAGCGTTTTCACTCCTCACACTGGCTTCTTCTCCTCCTCTCATTCTTTCTTTCTCCTCCTTGTTTCCTCCTTCTCCCGAGCGCCGGACACCCCCCCCTCCATCTCGTCCTTGCTTCGGTCAAAGCCGCAAGACCCGGCGCGCGACAAGCTGAGCAGCGGCAAATCCCCTAAATCCCACCGCCCCTACCTTGCTCTGTGCCTCGCACGCCCGCGCGCACGTCACCGCGCGATCCCCGCCGGCCCCATCGATATGCTCCCACGTCGCTCGGTCGATTCGCCCCCTTTAAGTGTGCGAGTTCCCTCCCAAACACCTCACCGCACCTCCGCCTCCCTTCCGTTGCAAGTAATTGCCATCCCATGCCTTGTAGAGTGCCGGCCATCCCCTTCTTCTTCGCCTCCGGCAATTGGGAAACCGGCCAATTGGGGGCATCTCCGGCCGATTCCACCGCCCGGGATCTCCACTGTGGCTCCTCCAACCTATCCCCACGGTCGTCGGAGCTTCTCCTCCGCTCTAGCTCGCCGGCGCCGTGCGCCTCTGCCACCCGATCCCGCCTCATGCTGCCAGCCGGCCTCGGACCTCCTCGGGTCCAATAAACTGCATGGTGAGCTTCCCATTGCCTCCCACATGCTCTTGCGCGCGCCAATTGCTACCCTCCCTGCCGCTACCACCGCCGCCCCTTTTCACCCTCACCGCCGGCCGCTTCCATCGCCGCCTGAGCCGCCTCACACCTTTCCGGCTTGCACCACCGCCCCTATGACCTACACGCCTTCCCAGCAACCCGTTTTGGTGGTCCCCCAACCCCCTCCGGCCGTCGCTCACCGCCGGCAAGGATCCTCCCCATCGGCGCCATTTTGCTCTGTTTTGAGCCCCTTCTACAGCTCACCTCTTGTGGAATATTACCCCTCTTCCATCATTCTTACACGCCCGCCCACTTGGCTACCAGAGTCCGCTCAACACACCAAGCCAGCAGGTCCTCAGTTCGACTCCCTCTCGGTGCAAATTTTTCCTTCTTTTTATTTTTGCTGTTGTTACTCATTTCAGTTTAGGAAAAATTTGTAAATAATCCATGTAAGCTAATAAATTTAATTGGGTCATAAAACCATAATGTTTAATATTTGAATGTGGGTTGGTTGTTATATAAGAATAATTAATGTTATGTGAATGACTAACTCAAAGACTAGATATTAAATAAAGGTAATAATAAAGAAAAGTTTCTTTGATTATGTGTTCAAATTTAGTAAAGATCTTAATTGAAAAGAAACTCCGAGTAAAGTTAAAGGTTTGAATATTATGAAATTAAGGCTCTAAAAATAAGGACTATCCTTAATCGTAAACAAAATCTATGCCCAAAATTTACCATGCCCCATTAAAAATATTTGTATGGTAGGTTTTGCCAATTAGCAACTATTGAAATATAACCTTGTAACACGGGCCTTGTTAGGTAAATAAATTTTAATTAAGGCTAAGCCAAATAACAACTAAAATGAAGGGACCTTCTAAGAATATATATATATATATATATATATATATATATATATATATATATATATATATATATATATAAATGCTATCGTTAACATATCACTAGTCATGAAATCTTAAATGGTAACTTTAGATAATAATGATAACAAAATGTATTCATGTATAGCAGGCACGACATGTAAAAGGATAAAATATCAATAACAGTTGTTTTCAGAAAGCACTTAGATTAAAAGGTCCTAATAATATACAGATGCTAAAAATATAATAACCCTAGGCCATCATACATTAAAATGACCTAACCAATATATGTATACACTCTAAAGTAAACATTTAGCCATTAACTCATAATAATACAAAAGTTGAGTTTATTCGGATTTATTTGGATCTTTTGAGTTGTTTGCTTTCAATTGGATTCAGTCGGTTGTCGCGTACTTAGAAACTGAAGTCCTGAAGATTCTATGGATCAAGATGGTCAGAGCAAAGAGAAGATAAAGAATAGAAGCTGGAGAGTAAGCATTGTGTGAGCTCAAGACCGCGGTAAAACCGCGCCAGGCGAGTCAATATTTTGATCATGTTGAACCTACATTTTCTGCAAATTATTTTTGTTTAAATTATCAAATTGCATGCCGTTATTTTATATGCAAATACATGCTTAATTTAAGATTCTAGTTATATCCCATTGCGTACCTTGATTAATAATATACCACCTTTGGAATATTTGAATATGTGAACCTTGTCGCCCTAGCAAAAATTAAAATAGTAACCTTTCGAAAATAAGTCCGTAATTATATGCCATGCTTAGTTTTGCTTAGATACTCATGGGCGCGAGAGCGCCCAAGCATCACTTTTAATCCTAAAAAAAATTGGCTGAGCAGTCATGGTGGTAATGACTGGTGTATGTTGGATATGGTTATTTTATATTCCCAAAAACCTCAAATTGCTTATTTATCTGGGCGGATGGTTCGGGGGTATGGTGCAGGGGTGCACGAGAGTGTGGTTTGTGGTAGAACCGCCCAGATACCACTAAGGACTGAATCTTGTCATGACCTCTTGTGTAAAACAGTACAACCACAAGTCTATAAAATACAACTTGGCTAAGTAGATTTATCAAAATCCCCGGACTCATCTCACCGGTAGTGGATGGGGAGTGGATACGCACGGGCAAGGGGGCCCTAAGGGACACCAGTGGAGGGTGAAGTTTTCCCAGCTGTTCTAAGCGTTGTGGGGAGTTGAGAAGCCCAGGTGCGTTAGTAACTGTGGGGAAACATCCCGTGCATAGATTGGACCCATCGCAAGTGGGAGAAGCCCATAAAGTGAGATGAGAAAAGGGACTAGATACTTTGAAAAGTCACTGTGATGGTCTGCTCAACCACACTTCTAAGGAATCGTGTGGGGCAATGAGTTGATTGTCTCTTGTGGTGAAAGTGTACAAACTCTACAGAGTCAAAACTATTCAAATAGCCGTGCCCACGATCAAGGGCGGATGTAACATCCCAAAAATTTGGATATTCAAAAATAGGGCATTTTAAAAAAAACTTTCTTGCAATTTTGCTGGCGCTCGATTTTCTTCGGAATATCTAATTGAGATTTTCTGAGTTTTGTACTATGAAAAATTAGCAATCAAGGATAACCTCCAAATACAAATAATATAAATGGAAAATGATATTACAGATCATGAATTCAAATTCAAGATTAACAAAATAAAACAAAAAAATAAATATATTAAAAGATATCTCTAAAAGGTTGAGCCAAAAATTCTCTCTTTTAATTTAATTAACATGCAAAGCCTAAGTTTTGGACATTGAAAATCCATATACACAATTCCTAGCAAAATTTAATAGAATTGAAAATAGAGGGCTATTAAATTTTGTAATTGAACCCAGACTTGAACTAAAAATCCCAAAATTAAATACAAAGCTTAAATAAAAATTTAAGATCCAAAATCCAGAAAATGCTTGAGTCTCTCTTCCTTTTCTTTTCCCGTAGCCTTTTTCTCTCTCACTTCCAGGTGGGCCCCACCATTTTCTCTCTCTCTTTTCTCCCTCTCTTTTTCCCTTTTTCCTCTCCCTGCGCACGGGCCCGGCGCCCTCCCCTCTTTTCTTCCTCCTCTGCTCCCTTTTCTTTTCCCCTGCCGCTTGGCTGTGCTTGCTCCACGTCGCCTCCTTCCTCGCCTGGCAGCGCCCGCGCCTCTCCTCCCTCCTCATCTTTCTTTCCCCTCGTGCGCCTGCACGTGCTCTGCTGCTCTCTGCCTTCTGCACCCGAGTTGTCCCATCCGTCGCAGCGCTGCTCTGCCCTCTGCGCGGCGCCGCTCGTCCGACCGGTCGCGTCGCCCTGCCGCACCCTGCGCCTCCGCCGAGCCCCGCGCGGCGCCATGCCCTACAACACCCCCTCTGCGGCACAAATAGGCCCCGCCCCCTCTGCGGTTACAAGTAACCCAGGTCCTCCCCCATAGCCCCGCGCCATCTCCTCTTCTTCCCCCACCTTCACTCCCGCTTCCGCCCGTGCACAGGCCACCACGCCTCCACACCGTCCCGGCCACCCCGGCAACCCCTCCATAAAACGAGCGTGTCACCTTGTGCCTCCACCATCCCTGTGCCTCCTCCCCAGGTTAATCGAGCTCCCGTTCACCGGAGCTCACGCGCCGCCCAACCTCCCCAACACTGGCCGCCGCCGCCTCCTCCCCGCTCACTCTCCCTTCGATTCCTCTCGGGAGAAGCATCCTTGAAGACCCCCCGAGCCTCCCCAACCGCCGCCGGAGTTTCTCCTCCACCTCAGGTCGCCGGCGCCACGGTCCTCCTCGCGCCGCCCATGGCTTCCGCCGCCGGCTCACCTCGGCCCCTCTCCCGCTCGGGCAACCTCGTGGTAAGCATGCCCCCATCCCCCTCGTGCGTATGCGCACCTCCCTTTTCCCTCTCTTTCACTCCGACGCCACCACCCCGTCTCCACCTCGCCACCGACCGCGCCAGCAAACGCCGGCCACCCCCGACGCCACCACGGTCCCTGTTGACCCCACCAACACCTTCACCATCGGTGGGGCAACCCGTTTTACGGGTCTCCGGCGCCTCCTCGGCCGGCCCTCGCCGGCGGCATCGCCCCTGGCCGTGCGCCCCGTCTCCTCTGTTTTCGGCCAATGGGTTAGCAATGCACATGCCCAACTAGCCGACCTGGGTTCGATTTCCCCCAGCCGCCCCTGTTTAGTAAGTTTTCTGTTACTTTTTGCTGGCCGAATGTTGCTAGGAAGGCCTTAATAAAACTTTGAACTAACCCTCCAAAGATACTAAAATTTGTTAGGATCTAAACGAACCCCATAACCACTCAATCATGAATTAATTACCATATGTTAGTACATAATAAGCCTTGAATATTTATTTTAAATCTTTATTAACTAAAGGCTTAGTAGGAAGTGAATCAATGAAAATTAAGAAAAATCCATGGAAGCTAATAAAGGTAATTAGGACATAAATAGGATTATTAAAGACTTAATCTTGGAATGATCATCAGCTAATGTGCCTTAGTTAATTGTTTCAATATTAAGAAGTATGGGTAAAAGATGACACCATCTAGTGTCCAAAATTTAATAAGGGTTCTAATTAAAAGTATATCCAAGTTAAAGTTAAATAATTTAGGAAAACCAAATATAATGGAGGTATGCACAAATAGCATTTAAATATACATCCGAACATAGAGTTATATGATTAGAGTTATATGTAAATAATCAGGTGGCTAATGGAAAATAATTTAGTAACACATAAAACAAGATGCAATATTAATTGTACCTTTAGAACCCGAGTTTATGAACATCCAAAAATGTCTAAAGACCAAATCCAGACTAGCTACTTGTAAGGAAGGATTTAGGTACGATAATCATAATAACAACCTCAAGTATGACCAATTATTCACATGCAATACTAGCATGTTATATTGACTTAAAATAGTTAGGGAATGATTCAATACGAGAGCCCTAACCTTTTGCCATAAGTATTAACATGAGAATTGAAGATTTCATGGTGAGTAATTAAATAAATCATATATGTATACATATACATATAATTCACCAGCCGTTAGTATTTCCTCAGACTCAAATTTTAATTGAAGACAACCTTAGCCTACTGTTGATAAATAAATCTTAGCAGATGATTATTTAAATATTATAATTAGATATGACCAACCAGACCTCATATAAATGGATTTAATTCTAGAATTGAATAGCACTGAGTGATAACTAAGGATACGTAGGATAATAATGAGGGATAAGTCAAAGAGCGTCGTTAACTAAAAATTATGTTGGCATATCTAATAAAAACCCTTTTGGGTCATCAGTCATTAAAATAGTCTTGCTATAAAATAGTCTTGCTAAGTTGCATTTTAATGAACAAGGTGAGAATAAATATAAAAATACTAAAATAAGTTATTAAATAAAAGGTCGACCCACGATATTCTAATATCGGCTATACCTAGCCATCCTTGACCCGAAAGAGAAATAGTTCCGTGGATGTCCCTTCACTATAAACCCTACTTGACATCTGTCTCGATGGATTTCTCTTAGCCATTTATCCTTTCGTTCCAACCCTTTTTGATTCCATCAATACTCTACACCTCACCAACCTTGCCTCAAATCACCCGAATCACTCATTAACTTATAATAAATCTAAATTAAGTTTATTTGGATCTTTTAGTTAATTGCTTTTATTTGGATTCAGTCGTTTACCACGTAATTAGAAACTGGAGTCCTGAAGATTTCACGGATCAAGCGAGATCAAGCTCGAAGTGAAGATGAAGAATAGAAGCTCAAGAGAAAGCATCGTGTGAGCTCAAGACCGCGTAAACCGTGCCAGGCGAGTCAATAATTTGATCATGTTGAACCTACATTTTCTGCAAATTATTTTTGTTTAAATTATCAAATTGCATGCTGTTATTTTATATGCAAATCCATGTTTAATTTAGAATTCTAGTTAAATGCCTATTATCTAACTTGATTAATGTTACCCCTCCTTTGGAATATTTGAACATGAGAACCTTGTCGCCCTAGCAAAATTATAATAGTAACCTTTGGAAAATAAGTCTCTAAATAGATGCCATGCTTAGTATTGTTTAGATACTCATGGGCGTGAGAGCGCCCAAGCATCACTTTTAATCCTGAGAAAAATTGGTTGGGCAGTCATGGTGGTAATGACTGGTGTATGTTGGATATGGTTATTTTATATTCCAAAAAACCTCGAATTGCTTATTTATCTAGGCGGATGGTTCGGGGGTATGGTGCAGGTGTGCATGAGAGTGTGGTTTGTGGTAGAACCGCCCAGATAACCCTAAGGACTGAATCTTGTCACGACCTCCTGTGTAAAATAAGTACAACCACAAGTCTGTAAAGTACAACTTGGCCTAGTAAATTTACCGGACCCTGAAAGTCATCATCATCAGTGGAGGAGTGAAGTGGTGCAAGCGGCTGTCTGTGTGGCGGGCTTGAATGGGACATCTGCGGAGGGTGAGGTTCTGCTGTGGCGTGCTAGCAGTGTGGTAGTCATCTGCTAGGCGTTCAGAAGGAGAACATCCCGCACAACGTATGGGACCCACCGCAAGTGAGAACGACCCATAGGGTGAGATGATGGAAGGGGCGAGGTACTTTGAACGGTTACTATGATGGTTCGCTCAACCGCACTACTAAGGAATCGTGCGGGGCAACGAGTGAACTGTCTCTTGTGGGTAAATTGTGCAAACTCTGCAGAGTCAAAACTATTCGAATAGCCGTGCCCACGGTCAAGGGCGGACATGGGAACTTAACCAGATATAGTTCTATTTCAAGATGTTTTGTGGGTGGGATGGAAAAGTGGAGGGCAGTGGAAAGCCCTGATTTGAGTTGTCCTGGGTGTTGTCCCAGTGGTAAGTTAAGCGGCTATAACGCTGAAAGGTGTTATACGGTGAGATGCCATAGGTATGGCAAAATTATGGTGTTATTAGGCATATGGTGTGATGCCATATGTATGGAAAATCATGTTAATATTCCTTGAACATTATGTTTTGTGCCAAAGTTGCTAGGTCTCAGGAAATTTTATGTATTGTATTTCAAATAGTGGCATTTCTATTCTTATAAAATAAAATGTGGGTGGAATAAACAGGGTCATAAGTAAAGGAGATGGAAGTTTGTGGTAAAAACATAAAGATATTGGTGGACTCAGGTCGATTATAAAAAGGAAATGATAGTGTGGGATCTGGGAGAAGTAATTTGGTGGAGTCTAAATGAGTATATAGGTTAGATAGATGATTTAAATGATTTTTGGAGTATTAGGGATGCAAAGGTAATTGCGGGATTACAACACTGATAACTAATATAAATTCTTGGAAGATGATGGCAGTAATGGGATTAACATGATTGGATCAAATACTAGATGGATGAATTAAATTTCTAGGAATATTGGGGGAATGATAACAATTATTGGATTATAATCTTGATCAATGATATTCTTGGTGGATGTATCCTAGTGAGTCGTAGACTTAATCATTGATATTCTTGGTGGATGTATACTAGCGAGTCGTAGACTTGATCATTAATATTCTTGGGGATGTATACTAGGGAATTAGTTAGAAATAGATAGTAGAAAATAAGATTAATTATTGGGAGAACAAATTATGGTTTTGGATCAATAACAAAAAGATTGAATTATTAGGAAGTCCCGATACGAAGGATTTCGGTGGATTTAAAAGCAATTATGTTGGATAGTCATTAGAATTTAGAAATGAAGAGTTGATGATTAGCAACCTCAAGATTGGATTTTAGAATACAAAAGATATTGGTGGATCTAAATAAAGGATGACCCTCACTGCTTGGAGTCTTAGGCAGCAATGAGTGCATGATTGGTGGATTATATAAATGATGATATTTGCTGTTTGGAGTTTTAGACAGCAACCAATACAGAAAGAATATGATCGGTGGATTGAATAGAGGATGACACATGTTGTTTGGAGTTTAGAGAGCACTCAATAGAGGAAGTGTAATTTTGGTGGATTAAGTCAATTATGGCAATCGCTGTCGGGAGTCTTAGACAGCAGTTAATAAAGAGCGTGAGTCTTTGGTGGATTAAGTCAATGATGTCAATTGCGGTGAGGAGTCTTTAGGTCACAAAAACAACAATATGATATAATAATAGAAATGCTACTAGACGCGTTTTATGGCAAATAAAATAACCCGAGCCTCTCCTTTGTTAAGCCATGCATACTATTTATTTGCATTCTGTGTATTGGCTCGCGGAGCACGGGGTTACAGTGCTCACACTCGCTTTTGCGACAAAATTCAGAATCAGGAATCAAATCACCTCGTCTCAGCAACAAGATTGGACAAGTTGGCCGAGAAGATGAAGATGTCAAGGGCTAGGTCGCGAACCTCCAGTTGGCTGCCTGTGGGCATGTCCTGAGGGTCCCGCCTGTGTGCTTCATTCTTCCGCTGCTGCAATTTAATGATTTCGGCCTAATCGGCCCATGAGTAAGTCTACTAATATATTTGCGCTTCCACATGATATGTACTTTGATAATCAGAACTGTAATCTGTGAGCACTATCTACTGATCTAGGGAATAGTGCGGTGGAATCACAGAGGGTGCCAGATTGTAATATCTGGGTCCCTACAGCGAACATGGGAACTTAACCAGATATAGTTCTATTTCAAAATGCTTTATAGATGGGGTTGAAAAAGTGAGGGGCTGCAGATGGCCCTGGTTTGAATTGTCCTGGGTGCCGTCCCAATGGTCAGTTAAGCGGCTATAACGCTGAAAGATGCTATATGGTGCGGATGCCATGTAACGGTGGATGGAATCTGGATCGCTATTATTATTGCATTTCCTTGAACACTATATTTTTGTTCAAAACTGCTAGGTCTTAGGAAATTTTTATGTATCATATTTCAAAAATGGAATATTTTTCCTTCTTACAAAATGAAATATAGGGAGGAATAAATAAACTCGTGAGTAAAAGAGATAGATATTTGTGGTAAAAATATCAAGATATTGGTGGACTCATGTCGATCATAAAAAAAAGAAGACGATAGTGTAGATTCTGGTAGAAATAAATTGGTGGAGTCTAAATAAGTATATAGGTTAGATAGATGATTTAAATGATTTTTGGAGAATTAGGGAGTGTGAAAGTAATTGTTGGATTACGATAGTAATAACTAATATAAATTCCTAGAAGATGATGGCAATAATGTGATTAATAGGATTGGATCAAATACTACATGGATGAATATAATTTCTTGAAATATTGAAGGAATGATAACAATTATTGGATTATAATATTAATCAATGATATTATTGGTGGATGTGTACTAGTGAGTTGTAGACTTGATCATTGACATTTTTGGTGAATGTATACTAGTGAGTCGTAGATTTGATCATCGAAATTCTTGGTGGATGCGTACTAGTGAATTAGAAAGTAAGATTGATTATTGGAAGAGCAAATTATGGTTGTGGATCAATAACTAAAGGATTGGATTGTTAGGATTGAGAATACAAAAGATATTGGTGGATTAATTAAATGATATTAGATAAATGATGTCACTAGCTGTTTGGAGTTTTAGGCAGCAATTAATTGGTGGATTATATAATTGATGTTACCCGCCGTTTGGAGTTTTGGACAGCACTGAATATAGAAAGTGTGAGTTCGGTGGATTAATTAAATGATGTCACTCGCTGTTTGGAGTCTTAGACAGCAATCAATTTGGAAAAAGTATATTTGGTGGACTAAGTCAATTATAGAAATTGCTAGGTGGAGTTTAGACAGCAACAATAACACTACAATTAAATAATAGTAATGCTCATAAAAAGCAATTTTTGGCAAATAAAATAACCTGAGCCTCTCCTTTGATAAGCCATGCATACTATTTATTTGCATTCTGTGTATTGGCTCGCGGAGCACGGTGGTTAGTGTGCTCACAGTCGCTCTCATAACAAATCCAGAAGTAGGAATCGGATCACTACGCTTCAGCAATACTTTTGGTTATGAAGGAGGAGAAGATGAAGTCATCAAGGGCTAGGTCGCGAACCTCTAGTTGGCTGCCTGTGGGCATGTTCTGAAGGTCCCACTTGTGCGCTCCGTTCTTCCGCTACTACAATTTAATGATTTCAGCCTAATTGGCCCATGAGTAAGTCTACTAATATATTTACGCTTCCGCATGGTATGTACTTTGATAATCAGAACTGTAATCTGTGAGCACTATCTACTGATATAGGGAATAGTGCGGTGGAATCACAGAGGAATCCGGATTATAAAATCTAGGTGCCTGACAATTTTGAAGCATAACTTCTTCCCAATTAGACACACGTTAGCTTAAATATACTTCATACAACATGAATGCACTGACTTAGAACCAATTTATCCAAGCCACAATCAAATTCCCAAATTTCAGAACTTTCAGTCGAAATTCAGAAGATAGCTGGTCTGACCGTTGAGCGCAGCCATTCTAACCGCTCTGCATGGCTGGTCTGGCAGCTATGCATGGCCAGTAAGACGGCCAGGTAGAAACCAACAGACCGAAAATCTAAATCTTTCGCAAATTTGAATTTCAACTCAACACACGATGATAATGGTTCATCGAAAATATTCCTGGACCTTCTTACATGGTCCCTCGATATCAGATAAAATCATATCGATGAGTTGCTGAGACGTAGACCATGTAGATAGTGAAAATTTTTGGTGCCATTTATTGCAATGGATAGTCATAGGTGCTTCTATGTGTGTGTGTGCGCGCGTTTTTTTGCCAATATATTAGCTTATCACATTTATCCTAGCTTTTGTTCTATTCTCGTCAATGTTGCAATGAGCACCGCAAAATGGCATGGTCTCACACTAGGAGTAGGATAGCTTGCAGTGTGTAACACACCCATTTCTAGGGGTGTCGTGAATCTCTCTTAACTGCCTAGGATTGTTCAGTTGCGAGGTATTACAGTCGAGTGTACACCATTGCCAACGCACGCTCAAATTCAAAAGCCAACATTATTATAAGATAACCGCTGATTAGCCAAGTTTTACAGCGGGGCGTGAGGCCCTTAGATACATTATAATATAAAAGAACACCACAGGCATGTCTGAGAGGAGAACAATCCTAATTCCAAGCATCATCTACTTCGCAGTATTCCATCACATCATCCTCGTAGACTTCCTCATTTTCTTGCCATGCACTTTTCGTTAATGTTTTTAGCAAGTATGAGTACAAATCACCGTACTCACACAAGTCACATGGGAAAATACTATTTAATTACATGCAGGGTCTTCCAAGAGATGGGAGTATAGTGGTTTTATTACTTTATGTGGGTGCAATTTTAGTTGCAAACAATTTTAAGCACAAAGTCACAACCTTTTTTAAGGAAATTGGGGTTTTAACAACTTGATTACCAATCTTAACAAATACCCAAATCTACTTATGCTTTGCTATTGGATTCACCCATTAAACATAGCTTCATTTACCGGAAGCATGGTGTATTCGAATACCATTAAATTGTGACTTTGTAAAGCTACCCAACTTTACCCACAAGATCTCTTAACCCTCATGACTGAGTTAAGAAAACAAGGCTTTTCGCTGCACAATTCGTTATATAACCTCTACCTAGTAGCGACTATTTTCGAACAAACTCAGGTGGCCCATGGCCTCGCCTGATTTGAAGCGGTCCTACTATTGTGAAATATGGTTATACCCCCCTCCTATACAACAAAAACTCCCTCGTCTCTCTCCACCCTTTGTAGATATTCAATCGAACATGTGCAACTACTAACTAGGTTTGACGAATCAATCCTTGTGGTTGAGCAATCACTATGTTCTTTACTTGACGTAAGGTTCTAGTCTTATATTTTCACCAAGTCAACTTCCATCCATAAACCCTTGTTGCAATGCCCATCCGCACTATTTTGGTGCCCATCCGAACCATTTTCAGTTCAGTGCCCGTCCGCATTTTTTGGTGCCCATCCACACCATTTTTAATTCAGTGCCCGTCCGTACTGTTTCAATGCCCACTTTCACCACCACATTTCCAGTCCAAGCCTCCACCCTAGGATAAAGTCAAGGGACACAACCATCTCGTGGCTTCCCATGATACTCCCTTATCCTAGAACGACTTTTGAAATTCTACTGGCAAAGTGCCAAGTCTCTTAGTAATATAAAACAGTCGAGTTCCTAGTCTATCATGATTATTTAAATAGTATTTATAATAATACTAAGTCTTGTCATTGTGAATATGGCCATCAAATTAAACATGGCTTTTCCAGGTGATAGGACATAACTAATATCATATCATTCTAAACATTTATTGAATAAGAAATAACAGTGTGTAAATAACATAATGAAAATATTGATAAATAAATAATTAAAGGAATGTAGGTTCAACATGATCAAAGACATGTGACTTGCCTTGTGGATCAATATATTCTATGATTTCATATTCTTCTGACTCTTGCGCTTGTACTTGAGCTTCTCCTTCCTGGACTAGCTGATCTTCAGTGTCGTGTGCTACCGCAAACCAAAAGAAAAATAAATCAATTCCATACTCAAAGGGTTGAGCTAGGAAGAAAGAAATAAAATATAGAAAAATCAAATGATACATGTTTGGGGCTTATAAAAGTTTGGTACAGGAAATTGGAGTTAAGGAATAGATAGACATGTTCGAAACAATCGAAATATATATATATATATATATATATATATATATATATATATATGTATGTATTTTGGGGTTTCATAAACAGTAGAGGGTCTGGGCACTGTTCATCGCGGGTTTTACTATTCACTTGGTTGTTGCTGTGTACTCGAAGAACTCTATGAGTACTCGGGTGGTCTCTGTTGGCACAAGACTTGCTCACGAGCGAAGGTATCTGTGGAGCTGGAAGTCATGGTCGTAATCGAGTATGACTACTGTGACTGAGTATTCTGTGTGGTCGTAAACTGCAGCGTTGTCATAAGCCACATCGTGGTCGTAACAACCATGTGATCATAGTGATTATGTGGTCGTAACAACTCCCGAGTAGCCAAATGCGAAGTCAACAAAGATCGAATGGTGTACGGGTTGCTATAGAGATCAGATGATGTCCAAGTAGTTACGGGGTTTGGATGGCATCTGGGTGACTTAAGAGATTGGATAGCGTTCGAGCGGTTTTACGAGCATCGAACAACGTACGAGTAGTGCTGCTCAGGACTTGAAGCAGCACGGTCAAAATTTATCTCAACTACATGGTGGTCGGAGACTTTGAGCGGTGGAGCGGTCGGAGAGTTGATGCAGGGAGCGACTGGAGATTTTAGGCGATGGGGCGGTCAGAGAATCTATGGTCGAAACATCAATTGACGACCATAGGTGGGTTCCAGGTGTCTAGGGTTTCCATTTTGGTGCTCAGTGGCAGCTGGGGAGTTGGCATTCACTGGCGGCAAGGTCTCCTCCCTTCGGGATGTTCGAATGGCACAGGGCTTATGGATGGGTTAAGAGGATAATTGCGTTAGAATTTGGGCATCTATGGGGTTAGAGGAAACTCAGGGAAGTGGTGGCTTGGGTCGGGAATGGCTGAGCTGAGCTATCCACGGTGAGGTCACAAGGCTAGGTGGCAGTGCTACTTGCTAGCATGGTAAGGGGCTCAAGGGGCTAAGGTAGGGTTTAGTGGTGTTTCTGGGAGCATAAAGGTGCTACAGGCGAGAGCAATTGGAATGTGATCGATTGAATAAGTGGAATCAAAACTTGGCTTACTTTGAAGACTTCGGGTGGTCGCTGGCAAGGCTCTGGTCGAAAGCTCAATTGGGGTGTGGTGGTGGCTCACTGGATGCAAAAAAATTCTAGTTAGCTGGCTATGAGCAATCTATCCAAGTTTCTTGTTTCTTAATCTGATGATGTTTGGCTGAATATTTAATTCCTTTTATCCGCTTCACAAATCTGATGGATTGTTCATATGCCAATTTTTTTAGATGTAAGCTGTCGAATGAGACATGCCTGAGCTATAATAAAATATATTAGATCCAATGTAAAGAGTTGAAGATGATTATAAAAAAATGACAAACTAACAACATAGGAGCAAAAATATCTTTATTGTGTTTCTACGGTCTAGTGCAAAGAGTTGAACGATCACAACATATGCATTAGAGACATGATGAGAGAGCATGGTATCATCAAAAATTATCCTAGCATGTCCACTGCTATTTTAACTTATCTGCAAGGAAGTAGCAGTATGAAACTTGATGCTAATTTATACATCAAGGATGATCCAAGAAACATTTTTTGTAAATATTTCCTGCAAACACTTTTTCTAAATATACATAACTACAACTGCAAATATTGTGATGCTTAACATGTTATGTTTTCAATCTGAATAGTTGGTAAAAACCGAAGCTCTGAATTGGATGCATAAAACGGTGGAATGTGAGTTCAAGTTCCTATGTTCTTGCTTTGATTGATTTGTGCTCTAGATCCAAGCAAACTCTGCTCTTATCAGCTTTTTGTGTCATATATACTTCCTTTGCTGCTATTATTGCAAGTGAAAAAATTTGAGTCGTATATCTCATATATGCTTCCTTAGGATAAATGGGGCAGAACATGTATAACATTTGCTATAGATTTTAGTTTATGTTACAACTCACGGACATCTTATTAGTCAACATATACATTTGGATAGTATTTTTTTATTCAGTAGGATCCAAACACAACTTATGCATCGATTCTTGCGTTTGTTGTTTTAGAATCGACCGCCTCGATGTATTGAACCGATTCAAATGATCCAAAACATTGCTTTGATCCGGCTAAGAAGAAACATTGCGGATAGACCTACAATTCTCCACTCGATCTGTAAATCATGTGTTGCACAGTCATCTATGTACAGTGTACATAGATGAACATTACATTGTAACTCGTTTTACTAGCTATATACGTAAATTGTTATTTGTTAATGCTTATCAACAGTGCCTTTAGGTGGATGGGATGGATCCACAACATGCATATACAAACACCATGACTCGTCTAGTTGACTGACTTGATCCCTTTTTGACTTCGGCATCCTTGAGAACTTCAGTGTATGCATTGAAATCTCACTGTTGGGCTGGAGTAGTACTCTCCTCCAACGGAACGCGCATGTAGAAAGCTCCTGGCATTGTGTGAAACTAATTTACTTCAGTTCCACGTATATATGACCTGTATAATTTGTATACAAAAACGCAGAAGTGAGTTAGGCCGGAGCTAACCTGCAATTTCAGGTTGGACACAGGAAGAGAAAAGGGGGATTTTTTTTCTATTTCTTCTCTGCTGATTCTGATTGAGCACAATAGCCCTGCCCGACGAAACAACAAAACAAACTACTAAATTAGGCGGACGAGTCGTAAACAACTCGTGGAAGAAGGAAAAATATTGTGGCAGAGAAGAAGAACTGAACTTGCTATACATGGGACATTCTTAAATTATTGGCCAACTGTGATGATAATAAATGTTGGCTATATGTAATTGATGGGCAATGTTGCAACCATATATATATGTGGAGATTGGATGAAAGATTATGGAGGAGGAAGTGGCGAACTTAATGATATTTTAGAGGTGGTGCTTCCTAAGAAAACGTGGTGGTTGTTTAGAGCATACTATTTGTAGTTGTCTAGTTGGACACACTTCGAACCTTAAAGTTATATACCTTGTTTTCTTTTAGGAGTTTGGAGATGATACTCCACAGGGTTTCTCCATCTTGGATAATTACTTGTGACCAACTTCCCAGCGTTGACTAATTAACTACTAGCTGAATATCCGTGCGTTGCTACGGATTTAAAAAAAATAGAATATATTTGTATGCACATTCCAACAAATTTTACCACCCGTTAGTTTTAGAACATGTAGTATGATAAAATTTTAAAATCCATAACAACGCATGGGCATTCAGCTAGTCCTGTAAAAATAGACAGATTTGCATAAAAACTTTTTAGTTCCTTTGCATATCAATGAGTTATTTGCAGTTCTGGTCAAAGATATGAAAGAGGGAAATGATCATGAATTCCTCAAGGTGTATTTGGGACAATATAAAGATGAACAAAAGGGAAGGAATTATACCAGGACTTTTGCTTGTCTCTTTTCCCAACGTTCACTTGCCTGCCAGACAGACAACATCTTAATAACAAGTAAATAACAATGTATAAAGCTATGCCCTATCTACAAACCCGTAGACCCCGAACAAAACTAAATTGCATTTGTACTCTAGTAGCCTCAACATTGACAAGGAAGAAAGAATCTTGAGAGCATGCCTAAAGAGTAAATTAGATAAAACAAATCAAATTTACATGATTGTAGAGATTATTACCATTCGGAACACATCGACTAAAATTCCCATCCCAGCACTCATCAGCCCAACCTGCTCAAAATTGAAATTTCTTTTAGTGTACTATTAGGAGAATATAAGATAATATCACCACGTATTTCTTATGACTCAGTACTACTGAAAATAGCACTTATGTTAAAAAATCCTAACAGAAAGAATGGAGCAGGTTGAACATTTAGGAAATTTTCTTGAGCATACTTCGATTAAGAGGTTTTGAGAATGGTACTTTTTTTGCTACCAATGTCAGCCATAAGGTCCACTAACTGAAGCTTAACATGATCATACAAAAAAATTATATCTGACGGAAGGTCTTCTTACATTCACCATTTCTACTCTGCGCGTTTCATTCTCGAGGAGTGAAAGTTTGCAGCGGAAGTCCAGTGAATACAGTCAACTGGGCTGGAAATGGAAATATGAGAAAGTTTAGTGCAACATCCTTAGCATTTGAAACTATAACATGAAGATATCAACAACACATTCAGTAATTTGTTCTCAACAACTTGCAAGAACTTCTACAGTACTGGTGTGGATAAATGGCAGGTCGTAGATTCCTAATGATCGAATAAATATTATGGTGGGCTTCGGAGTCTCACCAACTATCAATGGCATCCTGAATTAGCTCCGTACTATCTGATTGGGAGTAGACTCTTGACCTCCCAAAATCCTCCTCAATGTAGGACCGAAATGGCGACAGAGGGGGGGGGGGGGGGGGGTGAATGTCGATCTCTAAAAATTCGTCCCCGCACAAGTACTTAAAGAGTATTCTCTCCGATAGCTATAGACAGCTATGAAGAAATGCTTACTTGAGACACACTGCCAAAAATCAAATAAACCAAAGACTGAATAGCAGAAAATTCAAGAACCACCTGCTGCCCAAAACGGGGTCTCTCCTGCTAAAAAAAACTGAAAGCAGAAGGAAGAAGATTAAAGCAAGAACAAGACAGCCTTCCAAATAAAAGTATGCAGCACAAGAGATTGACTACTTTGAACAGGCAGCCAAAAGGACATTTAAAAAGGCAAAACAAACTGCCACCAACCGAAGGCTCACAACAAGGCTTAAAGAAGAAACAGCCCACTGCAGAAGAACAAGGCAATCAGCAAGATCAAAAGCAAAACCGAAGAAGTCTCTTAGCTCTCCATGAATCACCTTGCTGCCCGAGAGAATAAAAGCCGCAAGAAATAGTAGGGGTCAGCTTCTGTTGACAGAGCAAAGATATCAAGAAAAACTGCTGGCCGAAAACTATTAAAGAGACAAAAACTTAGTCGACAGGAGCTCCTTTTGCACAGATTTCAAATTGGAGAAATAAATGCTAGTACTACTTGGCAGTAAGAAGTAGAAACCAAGAAAAGTAAACCACGTAGCTAACTACTCATGCCTTCACAACAATTAGTTCTCATTTCCCATGAAGTAAAGAGTGAGGAAAAATGCACTTGTACGGCAGTGACAAAAGAAATACACACCAGGAGAGAGGAGATCAAGAACTTGCTTCTCTACCCAAGTCAAGGAGATTTACTAGCACTAGGCCAAAGTAAAATAATATGAGGAACAAGGCCCTTGATGGCACAGCAAGCATACTTCAAGAAATAAGCTAGAAAAAAATGCTACACCCAAGAGAGATCAAAAAGAGACCAAGCAAGAAAGGATAAACATGAGGCCATAGCAACTCAAATAAAATCTCTCATATTGATTTAGAGGAAGAGAGATACGCGATTACAAAGAGTTGATTTACAACCTTCTCAATCCAAATGAGAGCACACACTCAAGAACACACCCTCAACATTCCCATACACAATTAGGATTTGAGGAACTCACTCATACATGGAGAGAACAAAATAAAACCCTAACTCTTACTCCCACTCTCTCAAATTTCAGCACATCATCTCCCTCTCAATTTATACCCTCCACTAATGGGTTCACCAAGTGCTTTACCCATTTAGCTTTTGCGCTTTACCCACAATCCACTTCCTTTAGTGCAGCTTTGCGTTTTTACCGAAACGCCCCTCGCGCACCTTCCAGGAAGCTTCCTCATTCCTTGCCCTGCAAGCCACGCAGTTTCGCCGTCTTCGGCACACCTCGACCGTTCTGACCTCAGCGCCACCTGCGCCTAGTCCGGTCCACCGTGCCTCGCCACGACTCCACCTCGAGTCCACGTCGTCTTCGACACATCCCGACCGTTCTGACCTCAGCGCCACCTGCGCCTAGTCCGGTCCTCCGTGTCTCACCACGACTCCGTCTCGATGTCCTGCAGCCAACACAGACAAGAAACACATCGCATAGCACGGTACAAAACATGTAAACATGGTTAGCACCTACAAATCCTACTCAAGCGAGAAATGACCCACGTGGCCAACCGGGACGACGCCCACGCGTCAAATTTGTCTAGTCACGACCCGACCTCGCCAAAATGCCAAAAAGGCACGAATCACTCAAACTAAACTCACTCTAACCAAACCACGAGTCAATTACTCATCACCAACACGGGATTTAGACAACATGGTCTCTCAATCTCCCCCTTGATGAGTATATTGACAAACTCAGAAAAAGCACGAAGTTGAGTTTGAGTTTGAAGAATCCAACATGGTCCAAAGAAGGGAATGAAGCTTATGACCATGTCGACAGAAGGAACCACTAGAGCAACAACTGAAAGAGTAAATTGATCTCCAAAGCTCTAAAATGATCCCAACAGACTTTTTCTTCTCTATTCTCCCCCTTTTGGCAATAAACACATCAAGATGCAATAGAGAGAATATGACATGTCAATGGATGAATATGGCTGAAGTTTGTTTATTTAAGCATTTAGATCCATGAGAATTATCCATAATGACCATAATGTAATACACCAAGCCATAACTCAATAAAACGCTATCTAGATCATGACAACATATATATAAGCCAGCTAGAGCACATAGATGACAATCTGAAATGTAATGCATTTTGTGAGCAAGTCACGTCATCAATGAGTAAAGTCTAGCTAGAGACATCCAAGGATGATGCAGGCCATGTCAATAAGCTAAGCGGAACAAAGAAGCTAACATTGAGTCCAAATAGAGTGCTATAAGCTCAAGATTGAAACATTGGTTAAAGTACTTGGTTCTGATTGTAGATTAAGCAAATTGAGCACATTAAACATTATCTTTTTAAAGCTCATGGTCGTTTCCAACCCAATTTTTTTATGTGCTAGATCTCAAGCCTTATGCGACTACTTCAAGCGAGAAGCTTAAGAAGATAGTCTAGGTCATCCAAAACTCCCCTGAGTTCATGCCTAGTGCAATGGCAAGCCGTCTCATGAGAAAGAATTGGTGAAATCAGTTTTTTCGCACAAAAGAGATTTTTTTTGTGCTAGATCTCAAGCCTTATGCGACTACTCCAAGCGAGAAGCTTAAGAAGATAGTCTAGGTCATCCAAAACTCCCCCTGAGTTCATGCCTAGTGCAATGGCAAGCCGTCTCATGAGAAAGAATTGGTGAAATCAGTTTTTTCGCACAAAAGAGATCTTTTTGCTTTGTAAACATGTTGCACTACCTCATGCTACATCAAGAGACTAAAATAGCTCAATCTAAGGCTCAATAAAAGATTCAACGCTCAGCTAAGCCTAGTTGACATGGCATGAATCATAAAGAGATAGCTCCAGAAAGACTAAACTCAAATGCTAGCATGACAAGTTTTACTTCTAGTTTGGCAATTTTAATTAACTTATCATGGTAGAAGCTAGTCTGCACATATGAAGTCATGATCAATCTAGCATATACAGCACAAGACATGGCAAGGTGTAAAGCATTGAAGCATGTCATAACAGGATAATAATCAAGGCTCAATGCAGATTGATTATAATGCTAGAATGCTGAAAATGCAAGAAAGTCCAGCTCCCCCTCAACATTAGATGCAACTTTTAGTTCAAGTTGAGTTATGTCAAAATTAAGCTTCAGAAGCTCCCAAATGAACTCCCACTGAACCAAAGCAATAAAATCGAGAAGCTGGCAAAGAAAACCAAACAGGCAGTCCTTAAAGCATAGAAAAGATATAGAAGCAACTATGGCTTAAACTGACTCTCATCTACCCCATATGACTCCAGGACAATCGGCTAACAGTAAATCACACACTAGAGAGCAAACACGTACCCTGTCTACCCGAGGGTGGCCCAACCCTCGCTAGAACCTACAAGAAGTGAGTGAGCTCGACCTAGTGAGATAAGAAGCAGCTAATCCTGGAAGCACAAGATAAGAGTTAAAAGTCTAAGCATCTCGGCAAGAGAAGCACTCTAACCTATGCTGGAAGGACTAAACCCAAATGCACCCCGAGTGCAATGCAACAGAAATGAGACAGAAGCATAAACAATAGTAAAGCAGTAAAGCCCAAAGCTCCCCCTCACTACAATCCGTAAGGACACACCACCCCAAGCTCTCCCCGCAGAGCTGAAAACCTCGAGCTATCCAAAGGCTTGGTGAAGATGTCAGCCAACTGGTGGTCACTCTCCACAAACTGGAGCACTATATCGCCCTTCTCTACATGGTCTCTAAGGAAGTGAAAACGGATATCGATGTGCTTGGTCCGAGAGTGTTGCACTGGGTTCTTAGCAATGTTAATCGCAGAAGTGTTATCACAAAAGAGTGGAACACTGTCGATAACTAACCCAAAGTCCCGCAGGGTCGAAGCCATCCAGAGTACCTGACTGCAGCAGCTGGCTGCAGCAACATACTCGGCCTCTGCGGTGGACTGCGCAACACCGGACTGCTTCCTCGAAGACCAAGAAACGAGAGAAGTGCCAATGAATTGACAAGTGCCAGAAGTGCTCTTCCTATCTATCCTACAGCCGGCAAAGTCTGCATCCGAAAAGGCTCTCAAGGAAAGACAGTAAGAGGAAGAGTACCAGATACCATAGTCAATGGTAGCTCGAAGGTACCGAAAGATGCGCTTCACCGCCTGGCGGTGAGATACGCGAGGAGAAGCCTGAAAACGAGCACACAGACACACAGAGAAGTGTATGTCTGGTCTCGAGGCAGTGAGGTAAAGAAGGGAGCCGATCATACTTCTGAACTCTTTCTGATCAACTGGCTCGCCGTCCTCATCTGGGTCAAGATAGGCTGTAGAAGCCATGGGAGTTGACACAGGCTTACCATCACTCATGTCGAAGCGTCTCAGGAGGTCACGAGTGTACTTTCCCTGATGAAGAAATGTACCCTCCCGAGTCTGCTTGATTTGGAAGCCAAGGAAGAAGATCAACTCGCCCATCATACTCATCTCAAACTCGGTGCTCATGACATCCGAGAACTGTGAAACCAGAGTATGGGAAGAGCCGCCAAAGATGATGTCATCGACATAGATCTGGACGAGCAGAAGGTCATTGCCATGACGGCGGATGAACAAGGTCTTGTCTACTTTACCCATTTCAAACCCATGACTCAACAAGTAGGACTTAAGCCTCTCATACCAAGCTCTGGGGGCCTGCTTAAGTCCATACAATGCTTTGGAAAGCTTGAAGACATGGTGTGGGTATTTGGGGTTCTCGAAACCTGGTGGCTGTCTGACGTAAACTTCTTCCTCAATGACTCCATTAAGGAAGGCACTCTTGACGTCCATCTGGTAGAGCTTGAAACCCTTAGAAGCTGCAAAGGCAAGCAGGATTCTAATGGCCTCAAGTCGAGCTACAGGGGCAAAGGTCTCCTCGAAGTCTAGACCCTCAACCTGGGAAAACCCCTGAGCTACTAGTCTAGCCTTGTTTCGAATAACCACTCCATCCTCGCTCTACTTGTTCTTGAACACCCACTTAGTCCCAATAATATTGTGACCTCGCGGGGGCTCGACAAGCGACCAGACCTTGTTCCTCTCGAAATTTTCTAACTCCTCATGCATGGCATTGACCCAAGACTCATCGGAAAGAGCATGAGAAATATCCTTGGGCTCAAAGGAGGCAATGAAAGCAGAGTGGAGACAGATTTGAGATAAGCCAGATTTTGAGCGAGTAACACGCTCGAACAGGTCTCCAATCATCTGCTCAGAAGGATGCCTTTTCTGGATATGTCGGGGAGGTCCAGGATGAGATGAAGAAGTGGCCTCTACCTCGTGAGCTGACGAGGTAGGAACAGAGCCACTAGCTCCAGAGGAAGCAGAAGGCATGGGCTGGTCACCTGGAGGTGCGGTAGAAGACGGCACCTCAAGGGGTGGATAAGGGACTGGATCGGGTAGACAACCCTCATCTCCATCGTCCTCGTCATCCACGAAGATGGTCTCGGACTGCTCTAAAGAACCTGAGATATCAGGCCTAGTCCCCGGACTGGCCTCGTCAAAGGTCACCTCACAGGTCTCTACCATTTTGCTAGACTCGTAGTTCCAGACCCTATAAGCCCGCGAAGAAGGCGAGTAACCTAGAAAGATCCCATCACAAGAACGTGACTCGAACTTATCTAGGTTCCCGGACTTCAGAATAAAGCAGTTGCAACCAAACACACGAAAATGAGAGACGCTGGGCTTTCGCCCGTATCTCAACTCATAAGAAGTGCGGTGCAAGTGTGCCCGAAGAAAAACTCGATTCGAAACATGGCACGCGGTCGCAATAGCCTCAGCCCAAAACTTCCTAGGTGTAGAGTACTCATCGAGCATCGTCCTGGCCATCTCGACCAAGGTACGGTTCTTCCTCTCCACAACGCCATTCTGCTGTGGGACGTGCGGAGAAGAGAACTGGTGCTCTACACCTGTCTCACCACAGAAACTCTCAAAGTAGGAATTCTTGAACTCCGTGCCATTGTCACTGCGGATCGCTCGTAAGGCACCTGAGAGCTCAACAGAAAGCCTACTGAAAAGACCTCGGAAATGCGAAAACGTCTCATCCTTCGAGGCTAAGAAAAACACCCAAGAATACCTCGAGAAGTCATCGACTACGACAAGAGCATACCACTTCCCTCCTGCTGACTGCACTCGAGCTGGTCCCACTGTATCCATGTGGAGCAGCTGTCCCGGTGCATCGGTCATAGTAACTGTGACTGGAGGGTGAGAAGCGGCAACCATCTTGCCGTGCCGGCATGGAGCACAAACTAGATCTTTGACCATTTTGAGCTTCGGCAGACCACGAATGAGGTCGTGGCCGCTAACTCGGGTCAAATGGTCAAATCCGATATGACCAAGTCTCCTATGCCAGAAAGAGAGGTCGCGGGACTCAGAAGCAACTAAACACCTGAGAGGATCACCAGAAGACTCAGAAAAATCAGCACGAAAGATCCTCCCAAAACGAGAAATCCCGCAAACCAGACTACCCGAAGAATCAAGAATTTTGCAATTGTTTTTCTTGAAGCTCACCTCGAAACCGTCATCGGTAAGCTGAGAAACAGAAAGCAAATTGTACTGCAGCTTACTAACCAAGGCAACATCCTTAAGAATAAAAGAGGCATTAATGCGCACAGTACCTTTGGCGATGACGCGCCCAGATGAAGCATCTCCGAAGGTGATCGTCTCATCACCTGGAGCACGGGCAAGGGAAGAAAACCAACGGGAGTCTCCGGTCATGTGTCGTGAACACCCGGAGTCTACAAGCCAAACCTTTCCCTTCCCTGCCCGGCGAACCTGAGTCAAACAGAGAGTAAAGTCTCAGTACTGGGGTAAATCAAGAGTGATTTTGGCACCCAATACTGAATAACACGTCGAGCAGATGAAGTAGTCAAGCACGACTGACCTCTATCTACCCTACGCTCTCTGTCACTCACAGCAGAAGGTCTGTGAGCAGACCTGAAGCTGTTGCGGGATCCGACTGCTACGGGAGAGCGAGTCGGAACACCAGCAACACGCTGAACACGCCGCGGGTAACTGTCTCGACGGGGGAAACGAGATGTACCCTCAGGACGGCGGAAGTCATGACCAGGAGCAGCATGAGGACGAAAAACAGAAGACTCAGAAAAACCAAGTCCTCGATGCTGCCCAAACCCATCAACAGCAGTAAACCTAGACCTCGTGCTGGTCCTAGGTGCACTCAGGATCTGGGGCTGACCCTGAATACGCCTAGGAGACTCAACACGGTCTCTACGCGCGATCTTGGCGCGCCTGAAGCATCGATCAACCGTGTGTCCATCCTTCTGACAGAAGGTGCAGTGATACTTCATCCTCTGAGAGGTAGAAGTAGCACGGTCAGGCTTCGCCTTCTGAGAGGCCGAAGCAGCAGGTGCAATCACCTTGCTGTCAGAAATCCCCTGGACATAGCCCGCTGACTTAAATTGGACTTTCTCGGTCCTGGGCTCGGTCTCGATCACACCTGGTGCTATGGGTCTGAGCACAGCAGGTGGATGCTTCCTCATATCCTCATAATAGTCATATCCTAGACGCTGATTAAATCTGCAAATCTTGGACTGGTCTAGAATAAGATTAAGCTTCTTCTTGCCGCCTACAAATCTCTCGAGAGTGTTCATAAGGTACTGACACTCCCGAAAGAGAGAGGTGCAAGAAGAGCAGGGGGAAGAGGGAACAGCAGGAGGTAAGAGAGCAGATGAAGAACCAACAGCAGAGGGAAGAATGGCTTGTGCACGCACAGCCGACTCTGAATGGACAGTCCTACTGCTAGTCAGTTGGTTCACGTTCCTAGGCGTCTCCACCTTACCCTGGGGCTTCTCCCCCTTCTCAGCACAGACAATACAAGCAGAAGGTTGCTTCTCTAGTAGGTCCTTAGTCAGCTTCACACATTTCTCATCCAATGCAATCAAATCAGATTTTAGTTTGTTACAGTTAATACATGGTGAGCTAACAGGGTCCTTAGAAGCATACTGAGCCATTTTCCTATCATGATCAATCATTTCTTGAAACTGTTTGGAGACAGCTTCAAGTTCAGCAGTTAACTTGGGACAGTTCAAGCATGAATCAATCGGCTCAAGTAAAGAAGCTTGGAGTTCAGCAATTTTATGATCTGCCCGTTTTAAGTTCATCTTCAAGTTATTGCAATTTTTACAAGGATCGGGCAGATCAAGGAGCATGGCATAAGGTCCTCTAGCAGCAATGTCCTTATCCTCACATGAGGTGGGAGAAGTAGTCTCATCAGTAGTAAGTAGGGTAACAGCCATCCTACTCAACTCTAACTCAGCAAGCAGACTAACATTCTCCACCTTAACAATATCAAGCTCGGAGGACACACTATCATGAGAGGTCCTTAATTTCTCCATGTCATCAAGCAAGGCACAGCATGTATCACAGTCGTCACGGGAGGGAGCAGATGTAAGTGAAGTAATCTCCCGTGACAGTCTATCTACTTCCTTCTCTAACTCGGTACACCTAGACCTAGCTCTAGCATGAAATCCACCTAGCTTAAGAAAAGCATCATTTAGCTGGTCATAAGAAGGGAGTACCTCATCCGAGTCGGAGTACAGCTCGCTGTCGCTGAGTTCGCCCTCGAGGGCCATGAAGCACATGCCGGAGAAGTCGTTGCCGCCATCCTTGGGCTCTTGGTCACCCGTCCCGTCGTCGTCGCTCCATCCCTCCACCTCGCTGAGGTCGAGGTCGTCGAAGGCGGTGAGGACGCGGTGGAAGAGCTTCTTGGCCTTCCCGAAGTTGCGGAACTTCTTCTTTCCCGGCGTCGGAGCTGGAGGCTTCTTGTTGCGGTTCTTGTCGGTGTAGTCGATCTTGCTCGAACCGCCGTAGTCGTTCTTGCCCTTCTCCAGCTTGGGGCAGTTTGCCCGAATGTGGTTGGGGCCACCACACTCGAAGCAAATCACGGGTCCTCCTCTCTTTCTGTCTCTCCTACCCTTGTAGGCATGTGAAAACCTTCGGGCTAGGAGGGCCAGCTGATCATCCGCAAGCTGCTCTAACTGATCATCAGTTATGTCACAGAGAGCAGCGAGGGAAAAACCGCAAGAAGAATCAGAAGAGAGACCAGAAGCAGAACTGGGATCGGTGACCAAAGCCATCGACTGTGACTTCGACCGACGAGAGACAACGTCAATCTCGTGAGTCTTGAGGCGTGAGTACAGCGCGTCAAGAGTCAGGGTCGAGAGGTCTGTCGTGTCTTTGATGGTGGTCACTTTCATCTCCCACACGCGCAGATCGAGTGCCGCAAGCATCTGACGAGCGTTGTCCGAGTCGGGGTATGTGAGACCGACCGCTCGGAGGTTGCTCAAGATTTTGTGAAATCGCGAAAAGCACTCGTCCAGGGACTCACCAGCAAGCATCTCGAATTTGTTGTATTCGCGCTTGAACTGGTCCTGTCGAACCGTCTTGATCTGGGTGGTGCCCTCATGGTATGCGTCGAGGGTCACCCAGATGTCGTAGGCGGACGACAGGTGAGATATACGGTCAAACTCGCTACGACTCAACCCCTGGATGATGATGTTCCTTGCCTTTGCATTCGCCTCAACATCAGCCATGTTCCCGGCATTGATGTTCTCATCGGCAGGAACAACGAATCGTACCTTGACCTTCCGCCAGATGGCATACCCCTGGGCCTGGATGTATGTCTCCATTCGGCTCTTCCAGAAGGGGTAATCGATGCCATCGAACACGGACGGCTTGGTCGAGTACTTGTCCGTCGCCATGGCTCTTGAGACCGGTTAAGATCTATGAATTAGAGCTAACCGGCTCTGATACCAATTGTAAGACCGAAATGGCGACAGAGGGGGGGGGGGTGAATGTCGATCTCTAAAAATTCGTCCCCGCACAAGTACTTAAAGAGTATTCTCTCCGATAGCTATAGACAGCTATGAAGAAATGCTTACTTGAGACACACTGCCAAAAATCAAATAAACCAAAGACTGAATAGCAGAAAATTCAAGAACCACCTGCTGCCCAAAACGGGGTCTCTCCTGCTAAAAAAAACTGAAAGCAGAAGGAAGAAGATTAAAGCAAGAACAAGACAGCCTTCCAAATAAAAGTATGCAGCACAAGAGATTGACTACTTTGAACAGGCAGCCAAAAGGACATTTAAAAAGGCAAAACAAACTGCCACCAACCGAAGGCTCACAACAAGGCTTAAAGAAGAAACAGCCCACTGCAGAAGAACAAGGCAATCAGCAAGATCAAAAGCAAAACCGAAGAAGTCTCTTAGCTCTCCATGAATCACCTTGCTGCCCGAGAGAATAAAAGCCGCAAGAAATAGTAGGGGTCAGCTTCTGTTGACAGAGCAAAGATATCAAGAAAAACTGCTGGCCGAAAACTATTAAAGAGACAAAAACTTAGTCGACAGGAGCTCCTTTTGCACAGATTTCAAATTGGAGAAATAAATGCTAGTACTACTTGGCAGTAAGAAGTAGAAACCAAGAAAAGTAAACCACGTAGCTAACTACTCATGCCTTCACAACAATTAGTTCTCATTTCCCATGAAGTAAAGAGTGAGGAAAAATGCACTTGTACGGCAGGGACAAAAGAAATACACACCAGGAGAGAGGAGATCAAGAACTTGCTTCTCTACCCAAGTCAAGGAGATTTACTAGCACTAGGCCAAAGTAAAATAATATGAGGAACAAGGCCCTTGATGGCACAGCAAGCATACTTCAAGAAATAAGCTAGAAAAAAATGCTACACCCAAGAGAGATCAAAAAGAGACCAAGCAAGAAAGGATAAACATGAGGCCATAGCAACTCAAATAAAATCTCTCATATTGATTTAGAGGAAGAGAGATACGCGATTACAAAGAGTTGATTTACAACCTTCTCAATCCAAATGAGAGCACACACTCAAGAACACACCCTCAACATTCCCATACACAATTAGGATTTGAGGAACTCACTCATACATGGAGAGAACAAAATAAAACCCTAACTCTTACTCCCACTCTCTCAAATTTCAGCACATCATCTCCCTCTCAATTTATACCCTCCACTAATGGGTTCACCAAGTGCTTTACCCATTTAGCTTTTGCGCTTTACCCACAATCCACTTCCTTTAGTGCAGCTTTGCGTTTTTACCGAAACGCCCCTCGCGCACCTTCCAGGAAGCTTCCTCATTCCTTGCCCTGCAAGCCACGCAGTTTCGCCGTCTTCGGCACACCTCGACCGTTCTGACCTCAGCGCCACCTGCGCCTAGTCCGGTCCACCGTGCCTCGCCACGACTCCACCTCGAGTCCACGTCGTCTTCGACACATCCCGACCGTTCTGACCTCAGCGCCACCTGCGCCTAGTCCGGTCCTCCGTGTCTCACCACGACTCCGTCTCGATGTCCTGCAGCCAACACAGACAAGAAACACATCGCATAGCACGGTACAAAACATGTAAACATGGTTAGCACCTACAAATCCTACTCAAGCGAGAAATGACCCACGTGGCCAACCGGGACGACGCCCACGCGTCAAATTTGTCTAGTCACGACCCGACCTCGCCAAAATGCCAAAAAGGCACGAATCACTCAAACTAAACTCACTCTAACCAAACCACGAGTCAATTACTCATCACCAACACGGGATTTAGACAACATGGTCTCTCACTCAATTTTAAAGACATAGGGCACACGTTGGCACAATTTTTGCATCCTGAATATATCCACATCAACAAGATAAAATAAATCAAGTCCCTTATGAAGAACCAAAGAGAAACTTCTGTTCATATGAAAATTTATCAATACCTATGCAGGTAAACTCATCAACGAATACGTGATCCTTGGGTGCACTATCATCAAAGAAAGGGTTGATAGCCATTGCTGTGTACCCATGGATATCATCATACACTGCACGTTGCACCGGATCGCTCAGCACCTGCTCTTCCATGCCTCACGTTAGCTTCTAAATAAAGCATTTCAATGCAAAAGCAAGTAGCTTCCAGAACAATTATGTATTTGCATTAGGGGTGGTAATGGATTAAAACCAAACCCAAATCCAACTCAACCCTCACTTAAAGAAGCTCAAAACCCCACCCAGCCCAACCCCAAACCATCACGACGTTCTCCATAACTGGCTGCGGCGTGGTGTGGGGGAGGAGGAGGCGGCGGCGGAGTGGAGGAGCGGGGGAGGGGGAGTCAATGGCGGCGCGGGGTGGGGAGGAGGAGGTGAGGGCGGAGCGGCGGAGGAGGGAGGGTAGGAGGCTAGAGTGGTGCGGCAGCGGAGGAGGGAGGGGAGGAGGCGAGGGCGGCGCGGCGGCGGAGGTGGGAGGGGAGGAGTGACGGAGAAACGAGGCGAGGGCGGCGCTGTGGCGGAGGTGGGAGGGGAAGAGCGACGGAGAAACGAGGCGAGGGCGGAAGAAATGAGGTGGGGGAGGCAGCCGCACGGGTTTCGGGGTGGGAGGGGCCCACACAGGTTTTGGGGTGGGAGGCAGGGTGGGAGAGAACGCACCAACCACCAACTCCTTTTTAAGGAGTAAAGATATATAGAACAATATTTCATTTCATAAAAAAATAATATTTCATTGAAATATCCATGTTTTTCTACTTTCCTGTAGAAATGACCAACAGAGAATTGCAAAAAGACTATTAATGGCAATTTTTTTAGCTTGCTACCTTTGTCTCTATCAAAAAAAAATTACATGTTACATGCCTTTGTATCCATATTCCCGAAAGCAAAAACCAAAAACAATGAGAGAACAGCTCATTTCTCACATCTCCCCAGAATAATAATTTGATGGTTCATAATGTTTTATATACAGTACAAAATTTTATCTGATAAATTCACCGTAGAAGGTGTTCCCCAAAATGTTTTTTTTAAGTCGCATAGACTTACACAAAGACTTGTTCAGCATCAGGGAGCCGCATCAGGGAGCCTTAGCTGCCTTACCATGAAACCTAAAACTCCAGGTCGCTTATTACACAATCTTCTGAAGCTTCTAGCATATTAGCTCAGGAAAAAAGCTAACAACCAAGGCAGCCCTCAAGCGAGACATTGTGATGTTAACATTTGTGACAAGCTATAGAGTAAAATTTTCAATTTTTCCCTTAAAAATGGTTTTTTTACCAGATTGTATACGATACAGATATTGATCGTTTATGCAATTCAAAATATGTTTTGCCACTTTCTTCCTACTCTTTGAAATGGGACAGGTCATTATGTCCCAAGAAATGGCAATTCCTTGGACTCTCTCCTACCCTCCTCTATAAATAGAGACAAGTTCTCATGTACTCCATAGAAGGCTAATTCCAAGAAGCGAAGTGCAACACCCCACCATGGCGCAAGACACCAAGCTTCTCCTAGCTCTTCTTCTTCTCCTCACGCTTGTGAAAGGTAACAACACGCATGATCAAGAATAATTAAAACCATTCTTCAGCTGCTGGTTCCTCACATTCTGCTCCGAATGTCGCCAGGCAACGGCCAGACGTGCGACGTGTCAAAACTGGAGATACAGCAGGCCTTCACCGGCAGGAAGATCAACCTGCTGGTCTCGGTGTTCGAGGTGACGGTGACTAACCGGTGCCCTTGCATGGTCGACAACGTCGTGATCTGGGGACCTCATGGCTTCGGGAGCGTCATCGGAATCGACCCCAAGGTGTTCTCCATCATACGGAGGCACATCTTCCTCCTCAACGACGCCAACCCCGTCCAGAGCTCGCAGTCCCTCACCTTCCAATATGCTTGGGACAACATGCTCGAGATAGAGCCTGCATTCTTCGCGTTTCACTGCTAGAACAATTCTCAATCGGTTCAGTGCTCGTGCATGAACGGTGAATTGTTTCGGTTTGGACGATGATACGTAAATATGTTATGTCCTGCACGTGGGTGAGCTGAAAAATTAAGGATGAGTATAAAAGCCCCAATCTATTGTTGTTGCGTGATACTCAAATCTTTTACATATTGCATGCATGATAAAAAGTTTATGAGAAGCTATTATCACTTTAGGAAATTTCATGAGATTATTGGACCCACCACGGCTGCGTTGTAATCATATTGTTTGTTAAGCACACTATAATTTTTGAAATTCTGCGGAATGTTAAGCTAGTGAATGAGAAATCAAGTAAAATGTTACACTCGTGCCTTACGTGAACGATAGGCGAGAATTTCAATTAAACATTCTGAGTCATGACCAACTCATCACTTGCTATGCGTGGAAGAAGGAAAACAATATGTACAATATTAGTAGAGAAGAATAAATGAGCTTTGCTATACTTAGGACATCCTAATTAAGAACCTTTGCATGCTAAAAATATTGGCTGTGTAACTGATGGACAATGTTCCAATGATATATATTGGAAGAATGGACGAGGGATTATATATGGAAGAGGAAGTGGCGCACTCAATGTATAGGCGGAAGGTGTGACCAGCGCAAAGTAGGCTATAACCATTTGATTTGAAAGCCTTGATTGGAGGGGATCGCCTAAACACGTCGAGATCTGAATTTTGGATGAAGCCTTGATTGGAGGGGAAGACTGGTAGCCCTAATAACAAATCTAGGCCATTTCTTCAAAATCAAACCGTGATAGTTCCTTGATGCTATAAAAAAATTCCACGCGGTGCAAACCATCATTTCTTATTACCTTTGAACTAGTCAAATTTTATTTCTTTAATTCGCATGATGCGCTTCTAATGTAGCATTATAAGCAATCGGTAAGATTTAAATTTAAACCTTCACAATGTTTAAGTTTGGAAAATATTTTTTTCCAAGTCTAATTTCGATATATGCAAGTTTACCTCAGAATTCTAGTATCACCGGCGAGCAGCACCTTCTCATCTTCATCGGTAGGTAGGGGAGAATGTTTCTTCTTAGGGACCGTGCTATGAATTTTCTTTCATTCAAGGTTCTTGTCTGTAAAAGTTGGGTGCACTATTTATTTCTTTCGATAATCTATATCTTTCGATAATAGATCTTAAAAGATTTTGCTACTAGTACCGGCCAAATATGCAGGTCGACCACCTAGCAAGGCACGGGTCCGTTAGACACATCCCACTTAGCCCGTCAGCCTAAATTGGCCTGTGGGCCAAGCCGTAGACCCAGGCAGCACACCAAAGTGGGCAGGCTGTGCCGTACCGACCTATGCCCGTTTAGCCCAACGGGCCAAGGATACCCATCTAACCCATTTGCCTTGATTTTTTTAAAAAAATATGTATGAAAATCCTAGAAAATACACAAAGATTTAAAATACAAAATAAAATTATGATTTAAAAATACAAAATAAAATTATATATACTTATAAAATTAACTATATAAAATTCAAAAACATAAAATAAAATTATATAAATATTCATAAATGAATGAGGCTAATGGGCCGAGCTGGGCTAGATCATGCCTAGGCCCACTAGTACAAAAGAGGCTATACTAGACGGATACATCACAGATGGTTCCTATGAACCGTTTGTGCTGCAATTATATATCACATACGGTTCACACCGAGAGACCATGTGGAGTTTTCCCCATGTTTGTGATGAGTAATTGACGGTTGTGTTAGAGAGTTTGAGTTTGTTTTGGGTATTCTAGGGTTGAGTACCTTTCATTAATGCTAATATTGATTATGCTGTTTCGTGCGTTGCTATGTGATGATTTGCTTGTCTGTGTGGCTGCAGGACTTCGGAGCTAGGTCATGGTGAGGCGAGGAGGACCGGGACTAGGCACAGGAGGTGTTGAGGTCCAGACGGTCGGGCACGCCAAAGATGATCGAGGCTGCTGAGGTGGTTGCAGTCGGGAGACGAGGAACTGGTGATGGACACGAGGGGCAACGACGAGTGGACCGGGACTAGGCTCAGGGAGGAGTCGGAGGTCCAGATGGTTTGATGTCGGTCGTGTGCGACGGAACAGACCAGGACTAGACTTAGGTGGAGTCGGAGGTCTCGGTCGGAGTCGGGTGGACACGACAGGCAGCGGCGAGGTCGACAGGGACTAGACTCAGGTGGAGACGGATGTCAAGACGGCCAGGATGCCGGGTGCAGTCGTGTGCAGCGAAGCGGGCCGGGACTAGACTCAGGGAGGAGTCAAGGTCTAGACGGTCAAGGTATCAGTTGCGGGAAGCTTCCGGGAAGGTGCTTGAGGGAAATTTGGAGAATTGACTCAAGTTTGGGACTGCGAGTCTAGCAAAATGGTAGAGACCTGTGAGGTGACCTTCGATGAGGCCTAGTTCCAATTTGGAGAATTGACTCAAGTTTGAGACTGCGAGTCTAGCAAAATGGTAGAGACCTGTGAGGTGACCTTCGATGAGGCCAGTCCGGGGACTAGGCCCGATATCTCAGGTTCTTTAGAGCAGTCCAAGCCTATCTTTGTGGACAATGAGGAGGATGGAGATGAGGGTTGTCTACCCGATCCAGTTCCTCCTCCCGTTGATGTGCCTGCTTCTTCCACTACACCTCGAGGAGATCAGCCCATACCTTCCACATCTTCTAGAATTAGTGGCTCTGTTCCTACCTCATCAGCTCATGAAGTAGAGGACACTTCTTCATCTCATCCTGGACCTCCCCGACATATCCAAAAAGACCATCCTTGAGAGCAGATGATTGGAGACTTCTTTGAGTGCGTCACACGCTCAAAGTCTGGCTTGTCTCACTTCTGTCTCCATTCTGTGTTAGTTGCCACCTTTGAGCCCAAGGATGTTAGTCATGCTTTTTCTGATGAGTCTTGGGTCAATGCCATGCATGAGGAATTGAAAAACTTTGAGAGAAACAAGGTCTGGTCGTTTATTGAGCCCCCTAGAGGTCACAATGTCATAGGTACCAAGTGGGTGTTCAAAAATAAGCAAAGTGAGGATGGGGTAGTCATTCGAAACAAGGATAGACTGGTAGCTCAGGGTTTTTCTGTTGGACCGAAATGGTGACAAGGGGGGTGAATGTCGACTTCAAAAACGACCCCCAAAAGTACCCACACAAATTCTCCTCCAATAGCTATGAAAGAGCTATGAAAGAGACAAAACCATTTCTCTGGAACCTTGAGCACCCAAGAGAATGAACACTGAAAACAAGGAAATCAAAACCTAAAAACAGCAGGCAACACAAGATCTCAAGGGGAGGCCGGTCAGACCGCCTTCTATGAGCCGGTCAGACCGCTGATTGGCCGTCGGTCTGACCGCCCATATAGGGCCGGTCTGACCGCCATTCAGAGCACGGTCTGACCGCCTTCAAACGGCCGGTCTGACCGTCCCTCGCAAACAGCAGCCCAGATTTCTTGATTTTCAGACAGCAGGCTTTGGATCTTCACACAACAGCAAAAATAGAGAATTTCTTCTAGATTTCTCTGCCCAGATAAGTGAGACTACCTCTCAAATAATCTATAGGGCCTAGAAAACAGAGAGAAAACAACTCAAGAGCCCAAATTTCTGAAATGGACAAAAAACCTGAAAACTAACAGGGACTCCACCAAAAACCAAATTACTCATCAACCTTTGATCCTTTGGCCATGAAACTTTGAGGGTAGCTAATGGATAGCCCCTGGACTCTAGGTACCAAATTTCATGCCATCTCAAGAGAGGAAACAAAGATTTGCATCAAACCCTAGAAATGCCAAAATCCTGAAAAATTACGAAAAGCTTTACCAAAATCCAAATTCCTCATAAGTCTTTGATTCTCTGGCCACGAAACTTTGAGGGAAGCTAATTGATAGTCTCTGGACTCTAGACACCAAGTTTCACGCCATCTCATGAAGGGAATTAAGAACAGTACCAAAACCCTAGAAACGCAAAACAAGAACAGAGAAACCCAAAATGCCAAATCTGAAATCAAACACTTGTCTCTGGGATTTTAGCTGACCAAATGGTCTAGAAACATAACCCCATAACAGAGCAACCCATTTTGGCACTTCTCAGCAAGAAACAACAAGAAACACACAAACTCAAGAATCACTCAAAAGAGGCATCGAAGGGAAATGAACAACAGAGAGCTAGAGACTTAAACAAATTCAACCAAAGCCATCTCATATTGATATAGAGGAAAGGAGATACATGATTACAGTGGAGAATCAACTCACACACTCTCTACTTCCCCATACATGCTTGGAAGATCAAGAACCCATTTCCAAGAACACACACAGAGGAAGAAGCTACGATGGAGACACACTCTGTGTTTCTCACCAATTCATCAACCACTAAAGAGCAAAGGCAAAACAACCTCCCAAAGCCTCTTTTGACTCAAGAAAACCCTAACTCTCTCCTAAAGCCATGAGGAGGCATGCAGCCCCTCACATCTATTTATAGCCCTTGGCTAACGGGTCTCCACCCCGTTACGCCCGCTAAATCCAACGGAACCCGCTCCCGCTTGTGCAGCCTCGCGAAATTACCATTTCGCCCCTCCTGCACCTTCCGGGAAGCTTCCGCATTTCTTGTTGTCCACGACTCGCAACCACATCGAATCTCCGTCGTCTTCGACACATCCGACCGTTCTGACCTCAACGCCACCTGCGCCTAGTCCGGTCACCTCGTGTCTCGCCACGACTCCGTCTCGATGTCCTGCAGCCATCACAGACAAGAAACATATCAAATAGCACCGTTCGATACATGTAAGCGTAGATGCATTAATGAGATAGCCCAAACCTGACAAGTCGACATAATATGCATCCTAACCATTTTGACCAGGTTTGACCAAGTCCGACCGAGCCCGATTGCACCACGCAACGTCAAGGTCCGAACCAACCAAATCAAACTCGACTTGCCTAAACCGATGTCAATTACTCATCACACACAAGGGATGACCCCCACATGGTCTCTCATTTTCCCAGCTAAGCTAGAGGCCATTAGAATCTTGCTTGCTTTCGCAGCTTCTAAGGGTTTCAAGTTTTACCAGATGGATGTCAAGAGTGCCTTCCTCAATTGGTTTATTGAGGAAGAGGTCTATGTTAGACAGCCTCTAGGTTTTGAGAACCCCAAATACCCAAACCATGTCTACAAGCTTTCCAAAGCCCTGTATGGACTTAAGCAGGCCCCTAGAGCTTGGTATGAGAGGCTTAAGTCCTATTTGTTGAGTCATAGGTTTGAGATGGGTAAGGTAGATAAGACCTTGTTCATTCGCAGGCATGGTAATGACCTTCTACTCGTACAGATTTATGTGGATGATATCATCTTTGGCGGCTCTTCTCATGCTCTTGTTTCATAGTTCTCGGATGTCATGAGCACCCAGTTTGAGATGAGCATGATGGACGAGTTGACTTTCTTCCTTAGCTTCCAGATCAAGCAAACGCGGGATGGTACTTTCTTGCATCAAGGCAAGTACACTCGTGACCTCCTGAGGCGCTTTGACATGAGTGATGGCAAGCCGGTGTCAACTCCGATGGCATCAACAGCTTCACTTGACCCAGATGAGGATGGCGAGCCAGTTGATCAAAAAGAGTACAGAAGCATGATTGGCTCTCTCTTGTAACTCACTGCCTCGAGACCGAACATATACTTCTCTGTGTGTCTATGTGCTCGATTCCAGGCTTCTCCTCGCGTATCTCACCGCCAGACGGTGAAGCGCATCCTTGGTACCTTCGAGCTACTATTGACTATGGTATCTGCTACTCTTCCTCTTCCTGTCTTTCCCTCAGAGCCTACTTTGACACAGATTTTGCTGGCTGTAGGATAGATAGGAAGAGTACTTCTGGCACCTGCCAATTCATTGGCACTTCTCTTGTTTCTTGGTCTTCTAGGAAGCAGTCCGGTGTTGCACAGTCCACCGCAGAGGCCGAGTACGTTGCTGCCGTCAGTTGCTGCAGCCAAGTACTTTGGATGGCTTCAACCCTGCGGGACTTTGGGTTAGTTATAGATAGTGTTCCACTCTTTTATGATAACACTTCTGCTATTAACATTGCCAAGAACCCAGTGCAGCATTCCAGGACCAAGCATATTGATATTAGATATCACTTTCTTAGAGACCATGTGGAGAAGAGTGACATAGTACTTCAGTTTGTGGAGAGTGACCACCAGTTGGCTGATATCTTTACCAAGCCTTTGGATAGCTCTAGGTTTTCAACCTTGCGTGGAGAGCTTGGGGTGGTCTGTCCTTATCAACTGTAGTGAGGGGGAGCTTTGTGCTTTACTGTATTATCCTGTTTATTATGCTCCTGTTCTCATTTTGTTGTATTGCATTTGGGTGCATTTGGGTTAGTCCTCCTAGCATAGATTAGAGTGTTCCTCTTGTCTAGCTACTTAGACTTCTTCCTCTCATCTTGTAATTTTAGGATGCTGCTTATTAGCTGTCTTTCTTCTCACTAGGTTGAGCTCACTCACTTCTTAAGGGTTGGGCCACCCTTGGGTAGACAGGGAACGTGTTTGCTACTTAGTGTGTTAGATGACTAGTTGATAGTCCTAGTGTCATATGGGGTAGATGAGAGTCAGTCTGAGCCATAGTACGCTCTATATCTTGCCTATGCTTTAAGGACTGCCTTTTCTGCTTTCTTTGCCAGCTTCTCGTCTTATAGCTTTGGTTCAGGGGGAGTTCTTTTGGGAGCTTCTGGAGCTTAATATTGACATAACTTAACTTGAACTAAAAGTGCATCTCATGTTCAGGGGGAGCTGGATTTTCATGCATTTCAGCATTCTGCATTGTAATATAACTACATGGAGCCTTGACTATTATCCTTTTATGACATGTTTACAATACTTTACATCTTGCCATGATCTGTCCTTACTTGCTAGATTTATGATGACTTTATATGTGTCGTGAAGCCTTTGCCATTGATAAGTTGATTAACATTGCACAAACTTGAATTAAGACATGTCATGTTAGCTCTTGTGACTAGTCTGTCCTTAGTTATCCTTTTATGATTCATGCCATGTCAAATAGGCTGAGTTGAGGCCCTGTTATTTTCAGCTTCTAAAAGCTGCTTTTCGGCTTTTCTACAGTAACTAGCTTTTGAACGGAGTATCTTTTCAAGATAAGATCTACTAGTTAATTATAGTACATACTTTACCGACTTCATTTATATCGGCAAAAGCCGTATGTGAGTTTCTGTTAGTCTGTAATTTCTCACACAAACAGCCCAAAAGCCATAAGCCGCAGCCAAAAACAACAGGCACTGAGTCTTGAATCTCTATTGAGCTTTAGTTTGAGCTATGCTAGTTTTTTATAACTTATTGTTCTTGCACTAAATTCAGTAAAAGCAAAAAGATCTCTTTTATGTGCGAAAGAACCGATCTCACCAATTCTTTCTCATGAGACTGCTTACCATTGCACTAGGTACGAACTTAGGGGGAGTTTTGGATGACCAAGATCATCTCCTTAAGTTTCTTGCTTGGATTGGTCACATAAGGCTTGAGATATAGCACATGACAAAAATTTTGGTTGGAAACGACCATGAGTTTCAAAAGAAAAACATGTCCTTTGTGCTAAATTTGCTTCATTACAAAAAGACTAAAGTACTTGAAAAAATGAGTTGTTCATGAACTTGTAGCACTCTAAATTGACTCAATTCTAGCTTCTTGGTTCCACTTAGATTATTAGCATGGCTTGCATCATCTTTGGATACCTTTAGCTAGACTATACTTTTGAATGGTTTGACATGCTAAGAAATTCATCTAATATTCAGATTGTTACTTATGTGGCTTGGCTTGCTTATGCATATCTTGTTATGATCTTGATAGCTTTCATATGCGTTATGGCTTGGAGTAATACTAAATGGTTATTTTGGATAATCTTCATGACTCTCATTGCTTAGCTTGAATAAAATTCAGCCATTTTCATTTATATCATGATTTATTTTCCTCCAAGCTTCTTGATTACTTTATTGCCAAAAGGGGGAGAATATTGGAGAAAAAGCCAATTTTTTGGAGCTTTTGTGGAAAACTTGCTCTTTTCTTTTGCTCATTTGTCTACATGGTCTTGCATCTCCTTGTTCTCTTTTAGACCATGTATGACTTTCTAACAAACTCAATCTTATGCTTTTTCTGTGTTTGTCAATATACTCATCAAGGGTGAGATTGAGAGACCATGTGGAGTTTTCCCCATGTTTGTGATGAGTAATTGACGGTTGTGTTAGAGAGTTTGAGTTTGTTTAGGGTATTCTAGGGTTGAGTACCTTTCATTAATGCTAATATTGATTATGTTGTTTCGTGCGGTGCTATGTGATGGTTTGCCTGTCTATGTGGCTGCAGGACATCGGAGCTAGGTCATGGTGAGGCAAGGAGGACCGGGACTAGGCATAGGAGGTGTTGAGGTCCAGACGGTCGGGTACACCGAAATGATTGAGGCTGCTGAGGTGGTTGTGAGTTGGGAGACGAGGAACCGGAGCTAGAGCTACCGGTGATGGACACGAGGGGCAACGACGAGTGGACCGGGACTAGGCTTAGGGAGGAGTCGAAGGTCCAGACTGTTGGATGTCGGTTGCGGTCGTGTGCGATGGAACAGACCAGGACTAGACTCAGGTGGAGTCGGAGGTCTCGGTCGGAGTCGGTTGGACATGACGGGCATCGACGAGGTGGACCGGGACTAGACTCAGGTGGAGTTAGAGGTCCAGACGGTAAGGATGCCGGGTGCGGTCGTGTGCAGCGAAGCAGACCGGGACTAGACTTAGGGAGGAGTCGAGGTCTAGACGATCAAGGTACCGGTTGCGGGGAGCTTCCAGGAAGGTGCTTGAGGGCAATTTAGAGAATTGACTCAAGTTTGGGAGAAATGGCTGGTTCCCTCCACTTCTCTACATGTGTTTGACTTTTGCCTCATATGGATGTGAGGTGAGGGAGTGGATTGCAGCTTACCTTTCTTGATTTGCTATTAGAGGGTGAGCTCTTGCCTTCATATGTGGTGTGGAGGAGCTTCTAGATAAGCAAGTAGTCTGCAGAGGCAGTGTGTGTTCTCCTGTATGTGTTCTTCCTGTGGAAGCATGTAGTGAGGGGTAGAAACACTTCTCTATTTCCAACTGCATATGGGGACGTAGTGAGTGGTTGTAAACCTCATGTAATCATTTATCTCCTTGAGATGCCTTTTATTTGAGATGAACTGCTTCATTCCTCTCTGTGCTTTGCTCTGGATGGTGTTCTTTGCTTCTGTGATGTTTGATTCAATTTCTATTTGAAGTAGCTGCAATTCTTGTTGCTCTGTGATGGGAACAAATCTCAAGACCATTTCGTTAGCTTTTCCCAAGAGCAAAAGGACTCTAGTGCAGATCTCTTCCAAATAATCTCAACCGCAAGGTTCTTTTGTTTTTCACTGTGCTAGGGTTTGGTGTCAGGGGAACATGAGATTTCTTTGAAAAACCCGAGAGAAGTAATTCTAGCTTCATATTTACACCTCTAAGAATGCCTCTCTGTTGTTTGTCAAAGTTCCATGAGCGAAGAATCAATGAATCATGAGAAATATGGTTCTCATCCTTTTCTACTGATTCTATTTGGCAAAGACGGCAACCTCTGTTCACATTTGATTTGTATCTGCCTTTTATTTTCTTTGAGATCTCTTAGCTATTCTAGATGAAGTCAAGATAATTTGGGCTAAAAAGAAAAGCTCCAGTTTGTCAAATCCCCTGTGTTCTGCTGTTTATCAGTAAAACTGTGCAAAAAGATCTTCAGTCGGGCGCCTGCTGACGGCTCTGTCTTCGTAGCCCGGTCAGACCGCTAACCCTAAAGGTCAGACCGCACTTTTGTCGCCGGTCAGACGGGGAGACAATGGCGGTCTGACTGGTGCCTGTTAAGCGGTCAGACCAGTTGCATGTTGGGAGTCAGACCGGTCCAACAGGGGAGGTCAGACCGGCCTCTAGCCGGCGGTCAGACCGGTCTTGAACCGGTGGTCTGACCGGCCCATGCATGGTAGTCAGACCAGCTTGCTGTTTTTGGCTGCTGATTCTCTCTGTTCTTTGATTTCTGTTGCATGCCTTGCTTCAGTTTTTATTGCCATGCTTCTTTCTTTGTGTGTCTGAGTTTTCAGTGAGCATGAGCCTTTATTCTTCATAGCTTTTGTAGCTATCAGAGAAGATTTGTTCGTGGATACTACGGGGGCAAATTTTAAAAGGCACCATTCACCCCCCCCACTGTTGCCATTTCCGATCCTACACATACTAACAACCGTCTGTGATATTTTCACAGACGGTTATTTATACGAACCATCTGTGATAAAGCAATACGTCACAGACGGTTATTAATACGAACCGTCTGTGATATGTGCATTATCATAGATGGTTTTCTGTGATATGTGCATTATCACAGATGGTTGTGAGTATAAACTATTTGTGATAATGCAAGCCATCACAGTCGATTTGTATTAATAATCGTTTGTGATATTTTCACAGATGGTTATTAATACGAACCATCTGTGATATGTGCATTATTACAGACGATTCGTATAACAAACCGTCTCTGATAATGCCACGACACCAATCCGTGGTGAGAGACCATGTGGATGTATCCCCATGTTGGTGATGAGTAATTGACGGTTGGTTTAGTGAGTTTGAGCTTGTTTTGGGTATTCTAGGGTTGAGTACCTTTACTTGTGCTAATATGGATTATGCTATTTTGTGCGGTGCTATGTGACGGTTTGCTTGTCTGTGTGACTGTAGGACTTCGGAGCTAGGTCATGGTGAGGCGAGGAGGACCAGGACTAGGCACAGGAGGCGTTGAGGTCCAGACGGTCGATGGTGCCAAAGATGATCGAGGCTGGTGAGGTGGTAGCGAGTCGGGAGATGAGGAACCTGAGCTGGAGCTACCGGTGACGGACACGACGGGCGACAACGAGCAAACCGGGACTAGGCTCAGGGAGGAGTCGGAGGTCCAGACGGTTTGGAGGTTGGTTGCGGTCATACGTGACGGAACAGACCAGGACTAGACTCAGGTGGAGTCGGAGGTCTCGGTCGGTGTCGGGTGGACACGACGGGCAGCGGCGAGAGGATCGGGACTAGACTCAGGGAGGAGTTGAGGTCCAGTCGATCAGGATGTCGGGTGCGATCGTGTGCAGCGAAGTGGACCGGATTAGACTCAGGGAGGAGTCGAGGTCCAGTCGGTCAAAGGTATCGGTTGCGGGAAGCTTCCGGGTAGGTGCTTGAGGGGCAAAATGGTAATTTAACTCAAGCAATGGAGGTGGAGGCAGATTTCCCTCCAAAAATCTGGTTTGACTCTTTGCCTCAAGTGTGTGAGAGGCATGGTGTGTGCTTTGTATGCCACTTCTTGAATTCCCCCTTTGGTGTGAGCGTTGGGAGTTAAAAGGAGAGGCAAGGCAGCAGTAGTTAGGCATCAGTTCAGTTAAGAGAGCTTACTCCCGTGGAGAAAGTTAGGACAGTGAGTCTGTGTGGTATGGCTTGAGTTCCAGTGTGTGTGTGGATATTCGAGCATGTAGTGTGTTTCCTTGTATTAATTGCATATGGGGACGTAGAACTCTTATTTGTAATCATTCATCTCCATTCCAATGAATACATTTGAGTTCTCATGTGCTTCAGTTCATTTTTGGGTTCTTGCTGTTCTCTGATGAAACTTCTGATTTTGGGGTTGATTTCTTGTTTGAGTATCTGGCTTTTGCTAGCTCAATGATGGGAGAATCCTCAAAGCCATTTGGCTAAAGTATTCCCAAGAGCAATGGATTTAAGGAGCTAGTTTTCCCAGAAATCCAAATTGGAGCACATCCTCTGTTTTTCCATGTAGCTAGGGTTTTGAGGCAGAGGTAGTTTGTCTCTCTTGATTTCCTTCAAGAGTTGGGTTCAAGTTTGATGGTTCCTTGCTTTGAGATCATATCTTGTTGATTTGTAGAGTCTCTCAAGCAATGGATTGAAGTTTACTGAGAAATCTAAAAAATTGGACCCTCACATTTCATTTTTCAGATTTGAGCTCAAAAGTTAAATTGTAGCTCTTTTGGTTGCAATTCTTGGTCCCCTAGGCCCTCTTTGCTATCAAGATGATTGTTCTGCTATTGTAGTCTGAAGAACTCAGAAGTAATACCTCAAATTCTCAGTTTTTCAGAAAATCAGCAAAAACTGCTCTGTGTTTCTGTCGCTGTCTGAAAATTAGGGTTTGACCGGTCTGCGCATGCCGGTCAGACCGGCCACCCCACAGCGGTCAGACCGGCAGCTTCAATGCGGTCAGACCGGCCGGTATTAGGCGGTCAGACCGGCGGCTTAGGTGCGGTCTGACCGGCCCATCAACACCGGTCTGACCGGCCCCAGGTGATTGTGTGTTGTTCCTTGCAGTTTTATTCTATGGTTTGTTTTCGGTGGTTTCGCTCTCTTGGTTGTTCAGCTTGTTCTTCCAGAAAGCATGAATCTCCTACTTCATAGCTTTTCATAGCTATTGGAGGAGAGATTCTCGTGGATACTTTGAGGGGGCAAATTTTAAAGGCACCATTCACCCCCCCCCTCTATTGCCATTTCGATCCTACACGTGGCATCTCCCCAAGAATTATGATCTCACCCGTCCATTCTCTTCGAATTGAACGGTAGGCACCGGTTCCTCCCACCTCTTGCTGCTTATTAATTACTCCTCTCTCCCTGTCACTCTGAGATGTGTGAGTACTACCAGCTGCACCTAGCTAGTTCATTCACTCCTAGCTTGTTCTTGATGACGCGAACTACCGCCGTGAGCTAGCGCCTTCGTTGTGACACGACGATCGACTGCACAACACACTCTTTTCGTAAATGTCATAAGAGTGCCTTATGCAGTCTCACCGTCGTGACACAAAGGTGATGTTATCACCACCTTCCCTTCGCTGTCACAGATGGTTTGTGCTATAAACCGTCTATGAAGAACTATCACAGACGGTTCTATATACCAACCGTCTGTGATACTCGCCAATCACAAACAGTTAGTAACTAAAATTGTCTGTGATGTATGAGTACCACAGACGGTTTTTGGTTCGAGCCGTTTGTAATAGTTTTCTTCACAAACGATTCTAGTTACAAACCGTCTGTGTTGTTTTTATCACAGACGGCTCACAAACCATCTGTGATAACTCGCGATTATCATTGACGCATAAATTCAGACGATTCAGAAAACCGTCTGTGATGACAATTCCGAACTGTCTGTGATGACCCTTTTTGTAGCAGTGGCTATGATGAGTCGAGCTTAGCACTATTTGTGTCATGCCGAGCTAGAACTCCGGGCCGAGGTGACGGCATGGCACATCGTGTTGGACCGGTCCAACACTATTTGGTGCTAGGCCATGCTGTGTCTGGACCGGATCAACAATAGCGTACTTTGGATTAGCACACGGCCCATTTGGCCACCTCTACTCTACGCACGTGCAGCGCACACACACGCATATTGGAGTGGCCCCACATACATCTATCTTTCTTTTACGTACCCCTTCTTTGATATTACGTCCACAGTACATCGAGACACATCCCTTTCCTGATCCCCTTCTGCTTAGTCCAGATCTGATCCCTTTCTACTCAGTCCAGATCTGATCCCCTTCCACCTAGTCTGGATCGAAATTCCGTCGATTCAGCTGGCGAGGCCATTGGATTCCACCCCAGCACCTCCTCTTCCTCCCAATGCGGTGGCTCATGTCCTCTCGCCCTCCCCAAAACCCCAAACCCTAAAGTTGAACCCTTTAGTTGAAGGTTTTTTTTCCAATCCAAGAATTGAAAGGTCACGACAAGTTGAAAGCTCAATTTTGCTTGAATGGAATGTTCGAATCCACAAATTGAAAGTTAATGGATTTCTGTGTTTTTTAGTTGAATTGAAAGGAGGAGGGAGGAGAGGATGAACTCTGCGCTACAAGGTCACCCAACATGTCTGCCTATAGTAGACCTACACTATCGTGAGAGCTAGGGCCTTCTTGCTAGTGTTAGCCTCTCTTCTTTTCCATTTATATCTTATAACTTATGGCTTATGTTATAGGAAGATTATAGTAAAAAAATATACTCAATATCACATACGACTATTTTCCTACGCCTCTTCCGAATAATCAAAATTCAAAAATTTAAATCATAAGTCACAAGACACAGCCCAAAAGAACCCACCCTTAAAATGTTTATGTGTTGTGCTTGGCATCTCCTGCCTGCTTGCTTCGTATTTGATCTAATAGCTGAAGAGTAAAATTTCTAAAACTATACATACTTGATGTAAACTATCACCAAACTACACCTGTAAGAGAAGTTTTGAAAAAACTATATGTAGATTGACAAAATGTATAAAAAACTACACTTTCAACCAAACTTCATCCTAGACAACTGTCTTGCATCATAGCATGCGTCTCTTGCAGGGGGTCTGTGCTGTCATACCGTTGCCTAGAGGAAAATTTGGTTAAAGTGTGGTTTTTTGATATGGTTCGCCCATGCACGTGTAATTTTCTGAAAACTTGTCTTAAAGGTGTAGTCAACTTGTCTTGAAGGTGTAGTCTTACGATAGTTTGCACAAAATACGGTGTAGTTTTATGAAGTTTACTCTAAATTTTCCAATACATATTGGGGAAAAAATCCATCATTGGCTGCTAGTTTTGTACCATATAGAACAGTTGAATTTGTCATTGCATTTTGGATAGCCACATTAGGCTGCTTGCCATGAGCCGCATCGGACACAACAACCACAGTCCAAAAGGCCATTTCAATAAATGACCATCAGTTGTCTCAAAAAATAAAATAAATGACCATCAGTTGGAGAGGAAAGAAAAATGATCACTCTTCTTTGCAATGCTGTTAGTCCTCACCAACTCACCAATGAAGTACCATCACATTCCCCGAACTGCACAACCAAGAACCACGACCGTTATGCTCCATCAGTAAGCAAAAGTCTCATCTTGCTACACAAATCTTTATCTTAGATTGCTTGAAACATTCCGACCAGTTTACAGCAGCAAGATTCTACCATGTATCTGGACGCTGTTCTTTAATTGGTCCATTGAACAGGAAACATACTAATCAGAACATACGTTCAATTACAATGTATTAGAACGGAATGCTTGGCAGCACAAAATTCCTGCGGAAACCTACAGCTGACGTACTTCTCGAATACACAGACCTGTTCCACGCACTGGACTAGAAATTTTCACATGTACCCACACCACAAAATGTCAAAAAAGAAATAGATTTAACATGTACAAGACTACATATCATAAAACATTCTCCTGCTCTCAAAATTCTCTGTAAACAGGGATTTTCGTGCAAATAACCTTTTAACTTCTGCAGTGCAATTCAAGAAAAAGGAACATCAAACATTAAGAAACACTACTACAAAGAATGTCATATTAGATGCCTCATCACAGACAGTTTTACTAGCGTGACCATCTATGTTGCAACCGATGGTAAGAACCGTCAGTAATAACCTACTTACCACATATGATTTTTTTTATACAAACCGTCTATGATACATCATAAACGATTTGTAATATAAACCATTTGTGATGTATGACTTATCACAGATGGTTTTTGCGAAAAATATGATAACCAACTTACCACAGACGGGTTGTGAATGGAAGCATCTGTGACATTCACTGCGTTATTAAATACCCTTGTCCTGACAGATTTGTCTGTTAGGTGGCTGCTTTGAGGCGATTTGGTGAAAGGAGAGCATAAATTTGGAAGGGTGCTTGTATATCTATTTGTTCTTGGTGATCTAAGGTTAGTAATTGGTACTATATATATAATGAAATATATTATATTCTAGTTAGATCAGTGCACTTTTTAGTTGCAAGAAAGTGAGATCTAGCTTGATAGGTTTTGCTCCAAATTAAGAGTAGGTCTCACACCTATCTACAACTTAATTCTTGTTGGATTGGTTCATGAATCATAGCTAACTACTTTAGATGGGCAAAATATGGTGAATGACAATCATGTGTGAGAGCTAGTGTATGTACATGTAATGTGTAGTATCGAATACCACAATCAAATGGGGTGAATAATTGCCTCCACATTTTAGAATCTCCTAGTACTCCATCAAGGTTTTGATCGCTCGCTCGACCTCTTTGTACGTAGTTGTAATTTTCCTCCTTTCGAATGCATCGACACCATTGCTGTTGGCGACGATTGAGTGGATGACTCGACGCGCAATTGAGGAAGGTGAAGTCGATGGAGAAACACTATCTCGCCACGCACTGCTCGAAATGAGAACGAATCAAAGACAACACCCAGAAAAAACATGTCATCGACTCTGAGTAACTTTTTCAGAATAGATCTGATCTTTTATTTTTGAATCATATTCTGTGGCTACAAAGTACCCTCATGGCACCTCAAACCGTAGCACAAAAATCTAAAAGCTTTCTTCGAAAAAGCTGTGTCCTCATTAACACGGATACGAAATCCTATCTAATTCCGAAAATCAAGGGACCCAAAACCCTTCTAAACATGAGCTTTTCAAACTCTTTCTAACTCATCACGTGTAGAAGCCTCTAGGATCGCACCTCCTATAGCTTCTCAACGCATCATCCACCTTTGATCTCCATGTGCTCCAGCGTGAGCCTGACCACCTTGTGACATCCTCAACCGCCTGGACATCAGATTTCCCCCTCCTAGTCCCAATCCTCCTCGTCACCGACCATGACCATCTCCACACCCATTCTGCACATTCAAAGACCAAAGAACGTATTCCTGGCACAAGTTCTCTCTAACTTGACCAATATCGGTCTACACATACATAACACACCCTTACCCATCCACAAATGAACCAAACCATCCACGATCTCAATTTCCATGCTTTCCAAAAATCAACTTCAGATCACTCAGTAAGACCGGTCTGACCGCCATGCACAGGCTGGTCAAACTGCTAAAATCACAAGCCTTGTAGCACTTAAAGTGAACCACTACTGATCGCGAAGTATATGACAACCGATCTCCGACCTAGCACTATAGCTTCCGACTATCAACCAAGTATTGTAACTACGACTATCGACTAGGTACTGTAGCTACGATTATTGACTACTGACCAATTACTATAGCTACGACTATCGACTACCGACCAGTTCCTGTAGCTACGATCACCGACTAGGTATTATAGCTATAACTATCGACCAGCTACTGTAGCTACGACTATCGACTAGGTACTATAGCTACGACTACCCCGGTCATATTGTCGTGCTTGACCTGCCATGGTCGATCCACCATGGTCGTTTTGCCATCATCAGCCTATCGTCAGTTCTATCGTGGTCGATTTGCCGTGGTCGATATACCGTAGTCGACCTACCATGGTCGATCCGCCATGGTCGATCTACCGATCGAACCACCCAACACAAGGCTGATCGGACTACTCAATACAAGGCTGATCGAACCGCCCAACACAAGGTCGATCGGACCACCAACTACCGATCAGACTGCCGACTACAGTTCGTGGTCAAAGCCTGCCGATCAGACCACCCAATACAAGGTGGTCAAACCGCTAAACCTGAATATTCCAGCAATTCCAGCTTTACAATAGCGCATCAACCGAAATTATCACAAACGCAAATTTCAGTGCTACCCAAATGTCAATTATTCATCATCACTAAATTCACGACCTATCCTAGACTAACAATCTTCTCCTTGATGAATACATTAAAAATACCTCAAAATCTCTCGAATGAGATGTGTTTTGAAAGAAAAGCAAAATTTGCAAAAAGAAAGTTTCAAAGCTAGAGAGAACAGAATTTAACAAACCACAACAGCAAACTTTCGGCAAAATCTCATAAAACTCCCCCCTCAACACAAGAGAGATAATTGTAGCTATTTCTCCAATTACTCAAAAATCAAAATCTCTCTAATTTCTCCCATTTTTCTCCCCCTTTGGCAATGTAATCATCAAGAAACTTTAGAGAAAGAATAATTCTAATAAAGAGCAATGAGAGTAAAAATCAAGAAGCTTTATAGATTATCTAAGTCACATTGCATTGATTTAATAATTTAACCACACCATCTTTTTGAGTAGAGCTACCTAAATCATATATCCTATAACAATGTCAAAACAAGTTTTTCAACATGATTAAGTGATTTATATCAACTACAGGCATCTCAACAATGGCCAAACCAATTATAAAGAGTATAATGAGATATCACACCGAAAAGTGAAAACCTAAAATTAAAGCAAACTTTAGTCTAGACGAGCTAGTAGTCTCATATAACAATCTATTGCTCCACACTCAATTCTTAAGCATGTGGCATGCTTGTAGCATAATTCTTTTAGATGGTGGCATGCTTGAAGCATACTTCTTTTTATTTGTGCACTTTTGATGCTTTTCTTTTTGTCTACACATGGCATGCTTGAAGCATGCATCTTTTCAACTTTCTCTTTCCCATTTTTTGAAACTAACATGCCAAATTGAGTGTACATAAAAGGAGAAATATATGAGCCACATAGCCAAGATCTAACATAAGACTCACAATCAAGTTAATCATTTTAAATGAACAATGCAAAGTATTATCTATAATCAGTCTAGTCAAAGTGTCATGTCATGCTTTAGTTCAAATGTAGCAAATTAATTATAACCAGTCATGAACTAAATGTAGCAAATTAATTATAACCAGTCATGATCAAAGGTACAAAATATATGAGTAAATATAATAAAAGAAAGCTCTACTACTCATTTGATTTTAATGACTTGGACTTGATGAATTATTAGACAAATATAATAAACAAAACTTTTGAAGTTTTAAACAACAAGCTCCCCCTCAGAATAATCCCATAGGATGCAACACACCCAACTCACTTCGCAAACGAGTAGAATGAGAAGAATCAAGTGGTTTTATGAGAATATGAGCAATCTAAAAATGAAACTCAACAAGGTGTAGAACAACATCACTCTTTCAACATGTATCTCAAAAAGTAAAATCTCTTAAAAGCCAACAAAGGGAGTGAAGATCCATCAAGTGTTCCAACCAAGCAATGACGAAAAAGACTGGAACCCAATCAAGCGTATGTTCTCTATCCCACGTTAGCTATTCCTAAATCATAGAAAATATCGGTCTCACAGTACGGGGGTTAGTGAAATAAGATATAGGAATCCAGTACTGTGACACATGACAAACAGGAGCAACAACACGCAACGATAAATACTTAAGTGAAGAATTAGCCTCTATCAGATTCCGGCTAGACTTCTGTTGAAGTGCCAATCTGATCGCTGAGCGGTCTGACCGCCTCAACAAGACCGACCTGACCACCAAACCGTCTAACCGCCCGAGATTGGTTTGATTGTGTGTAAAATGCTAGTCTAATCAGTCCTATCATAAAAAGTCCCAAACCTGTAGAAAATTGTTTAGAGGGACCAATGCAACGAGAAGGAGCTTGGACATCTTCCAATCTAGAATGAGAAACCTTTCTTAACATGTCTCTCTTTTTTTCTTCACTTTTCGGAAGCAAAATTGAACCAAGTGACCATCTCTACCATGATAGGTGCATTAATATTTGACTTGATGAAAAGTCATATATGCTGACTTCATAACACCCACTTTGGTAGAGGGATCCTTCACAACACCTAGAATCGACTTTTGTTTTGTTGTATGCATTAAGTATTATAAAAAAGGCTGAGGAAACGTGCATTCTTTGCAAACATTGGCACCATTGTGGCTGAAAGAGAAGTATTGTTTGTTTAGTTAGTTAGCCTATAATTATTTTGTTTAAAAGATTGGTTCGACTTTCATGTATGGCGTATATTCATGTTATCCATGCTATGGTTGCATAATTTTTAATGTCAGTCACTAAATTATATGTCATCACTAATTAGAGCAAGTGAGAATATGACTTATTGCAGGGTATTTTGGTATTAATCAGCAAAAATTACTTTGTTTTTGTTTGTTAGAGTGGGTGCCTTTCCCATATTGTTTGATGTATTTAAAGTATGAATATTTCATAGAATGCATCTCATGACCAGACCAAAGGAGCAACTAAGCGAGAGGGCCGAGGCATATCGAAAATGCTTGAGAGCCGAATGACCATCATGGTAGTCAGTCAAGTTGGGTCCCTCTACATCCCAAGAAAGCAGCGGTGGCATTCTGGACCACTTGTGAGTAGTTGCAAGGCAACGGGTTCCCATCACCACACCGATCTTGAAGTCTCTAATGCGTGAAGAGAAAGAGCAACTTTGGGAGGAGGTCTCAAGGTCCTTTGAGATTGAAGAAGTCTAGGGCCTCATGCGACGATAGGTGTTCCTGGCTGTGGGCAAGGCGTGGAAGAACTTCAAGAGCACACTTGTCATGAAGTACATGACCCAGGATGTGATGTCTTTCATGAAATATCCTTTCATCCATCCAGATACATAGGACGCCTTTGTGGGCATGAAGATGACTGCTGACTTCTAGGAAGAAAGCGTGGCGCACAAGGCAATCCAGGCCCAAAATACTCACCACCACTGGGTACATGGGTAAAATCCCACAATGGAGGGAAGACGAGGAGGCAATCCTATCGGAGGCCTCCCAGCTATTTGCCAGGATCACAGATGAGCGCGCTTGAAACTGGTTTAGAACGAGGACATCTACCATGTCTTCGGGTGCCATATGCTTTAAGAACCTGGCAGACCAGGAAGTGTCACAATGCTTGGTAAGATATCAACTACCTGGCTAGTAATATGTCCATAACTTCATAGGAACTTTAATAACATGGTAACCTCTTGCAGGAAACGTTGACTGCGGAATCCTCCTAAGGTAACTTCCAGGCCGTCAGGGAGAGGGACATGTTATCCACGGCCTTGGGAAACAAGGAGCACCCAGATCACACGTGAGGCCTTGGGGTTTACGTTCCCTAGAGACAGGGATTCCCAAATGACTCCAACTCTTATAGGAGTCGAAAGAGATCGAAGGCCAAGCGCGAGGAGCGCACAAAAGAGAGGATTCATGCAGAATTTTTTGGGAAGCTAGCACATTGGAGAAAAGACTAGATCAAGTGCTTAGCTAATCATAGCCCACCCCCGTTATTGTGAAAGCCAGTCTACATCACTATTGGAGTAGCTACGCGTCCACACACCAATTTGACCAAAGCGACGTTCGACTCCTGATCGAAATAATTCAGGTACTGAATATCTCTGGAATGCTCCAAAGATAGACCCGTAGGATGCCTTAGCTAATTGTGTATCATTTTGTAGGAGCTCACGCCTTGCAAGCTCCAAGTAAGGCTGGTTGGGTCCATTTCTATTGAGGCTAGGTGGGGAATGGTGTTTCCATGCCAGGAAGGGAAAGTGCTGGATGGTGCCCAGTTGGTGCAGGGTTATACTAAGGTCCAGGTGGACATGGTACATGACCCTTTCATGGTCCCTTTCATGGTCGTCCCGCTGGAGAAGCCCTCGAATGAAGATATCATAACACTAGGAGATGTCGTGCACACTTTTGTCTAATGGCCAAGAGGGACATCGCGCTAGACCCTGCAGTGTCGCCATCTCCACACGACCATAGCTCTACACCTGATCAACCTCCGCTTTAGAAGGCCGTCGTATTAGCTCCCATGGAGACGATGCTGAAGAAACAAGAAAAGCGTGCGAACTCTCGTCTCCCAAGAAGACGTATCACAAGTGAGACACTAAGGCAAAATTGAAGAACATTATTGCACCTCACAAGCTCTGAAAGTACTCCATCAAAATGTTGTTGGTCCCGGCATACTATTACCCCACCTTGGAATGACTTGTGGGAGTTTGCATGCTTGGTACATGCGGAGGACCAATAAGCAGACGACAAACTGGCCTACTGGATTCACCGTCGAATATATAAGAGACATTTCCTCCACAAGCTAGGCTTCTTCGTCGTGGGCTTCGATAACTTATTTGAACAATTCAGTATCGACGCCCTCGACACCTCACTTCTATGATGCTGGACATTGTGTTTGTGTACAATTAAGTTATATATTCATGTAATACCAATAAATATCATAACTCATTGCTTATGTATAGATACATGATGCAAGAAGCCAGGCGATTGTGAGACGCATCCTACATTCAGAATTACATAACGATAGGATTGCTTGCTCAGGGCAACAAGGAGTACATATTTGTGCCCTACAACCAGATGTAAGTGCTTCACTAGTTGCTATACAAATTTTGTTTGTACTTTATACACAACATGGACTTAGGTTTAATGACTATGGCGACATACATGAGTAGGTGTCACTAGATTCTTCTAGTGATTGTACCAAAGTGGAACAAGGTAAAATACACCTTGATTCCCTACTCAGGAACAACCATGACTTCACCCTTCTGTAACAAACGCTCGATAGGTATGCCCATTTCCTCCATACATAACTCTATTATAATCTTCCCTTCATTTGCAATGGCTGAGGATAACCTTTTGGAATCATGTAGGACATTCAGCTCCTATGTTATCGAGGGAGGGAGACACAAGGAATCGAGTTCCACACTACAACACATGATGCGATTTTCGGTACCCACTACAACATAATAATCCTATATCACACTTCGTAATAATGACTATCGAACTGATTATACCTATGTATGTAATTCTATTTTTGCAGTGCCACCAACAGCTACAAGGAAACCTATGTGCATTCTATGTTTGCCATCATATGCACGAAATCATGAGTGCTAAGACGAATGATCTAGAGGTTTGTCAATCTCGCAATAATTATTTCTTAATTATCAATTTAAATATATGTGCTTATTACTTTACTTCTGGTGATAGGGCGTGACAATCAATTCAAGTACATTAAATCTGAACGAACTCTCGGACGTTCGAGGACACCTCTCTACCTTCTTCATGACGGAGGTCATTGACACAAAAAGAGAGTTTTTGTAGGACCGAAATGGCGACAGAGGGGGGGGGGTGAATGTCGACTTCTAAAAATTCGTCCCCAAGTACTCACAAGCAAATTTACCTCTCCAAATAGCTACGACAAGCTATGAAGAGGAAATCAAGACTCTGGAAACTCAAGCTACCAGGGAAATAACCACTGCAACAGAAAGGAGAACCAACACTGCAAACAAAGAAAATTTCAACAGCAAAAAACCCTGGGGCCGGTCTGACCACTGGGTAAAACCCGGTCTGACCGCTGGGTAAAAGCCGGTCTGACCGCTGGGTAATAGCCGGTCTGACCGGTTGCCTGAAAATTGAGTCCCCGAGAGAAGCTGAAAACTCTGAAATTGGAGTAGTTTTCACACCTTCTAAAAACTGATGAATTGAGGCTTTTGGACTCAACTTTTTCACTCCAGAGCAACACAAGAATAACCTAAATAGCTAGGAAGTAAAGGGGAGCAAGAGAAACCAACTTAAACACTCAAATTTCAGATTATGCCCAAAATCTGAAACTTACAAAGTGCAGTACCAAAAATTGAAATGCTCCCTAATAGAGGATCCTTTGACTCTGAAACTTGGAGAATATGTTAGCAATAGCTACAGAAGTCTATGAGCCAAGTTTCAAGCCATCTCCACAAGGAAAATACAAAAACCCATCAAACCCTAGAAAAACTTGAAAGACTTCAGAGAGAAACACAAAATCCAAATTACTCCATGATCATAAGTCCATTGCACATGAGGATTTGCAGGCATGTTAGCAATAGCAAATGGACCTCTCAGACCAAAAACAAGGCAACTCACAAAGGGAATCACAGGAGGGGTTAAAACCCTAGAACTGGCTGTGAAGAACAGAGAGGGTCAAAATCCAAATCTGAGATTTAAACCAAGGTTTGCTCATGGGAACTTGATCAAATGATCTTGAGGCAACATCCCAACCTAGAGCAACCCATTTTGGCACTCTCCAGCAAGAATCAACAAGAAACTCAAAAATCAAGAAATATCAGAATAGGGCATCGTAGAGAAAAATGAACAGAGAGCTCAAATATGAAACAACCACCATCTCATATTGATATTTAGGATCAAAGAGACGTCCCCATACATGATTACAACCAGAGGAAGGATTACAAACCCTCAAGTCATCCTCTCTCACTCCAATCCCTCTCAAGAAGCCTCAACCATACATGATTGAGAAGGATGAACTCAACACACAGAGTCTCTAGAAACCATCGAAGGGGACAACAGAGGGAGCACACTCTGCCTCTCCACCCACTCTCAACCACTAAAGCCTAAAGCCAAAACAACCACTAAAGACTCTTTTGACTCTAGGAAACCCTAATTCCCTTTCAAGTGCTCAAGTGGGCATGCAGCCCCTCCTCTCCTTTTATAGCACTTGGCTAACGGGTCTCCGCCCCGTTACGCCCGCTACGTCCAACGGAGCCCGCTCCCGCTTGTGCAGCCTTGCGAATTTCCCGATTCGCCCCTCCTGCACCTTCCGGGAAGCTTCCGCGCTCCTTGTCTCGCACGCCTCGCAACCACCTCGAGTCCACGTCGTCTTCGACACATCCCGACCGTTCTGACCTCAGCGCCACCTGCGCCTAGTCCGGTCCACCGTGTCTCACCACGACTCCACTCGACGTCCTGCAGTCACACAGACAAGAAAACACGTCAAATAGCACCGCTCGATACATGAAAGCATAAATACCATCATACTTACCATGACGAAGTCCAAACCTGTCGAATCATCTGAATATGCATCCTAATCCCATACGACCAAGTTTGACCAAAGTCCGACCGAGCCCGATTGCGCCACGCAACGACTCGACTCCGAACCACCCAAACCAAACTCGACCTATCTAATCCAATGTCAATTACTCATCATTAACATGTGGTCACCTCCACATGGTCCATCAATCTCCCCCTTGATGAGTATATTGACAAACCCAAAAAAGCGCAAAGTTGAGTTTGAAGAAGTCAAGCATGGTCCAAAGAAGGGAATGAAGCTAATGACCATGTCGACAGAAAGAACCACTAGAGCAACAACTGAAAGAGCAAATTGATCTCCAAAGCTCTAGAAAGATCCCAAATGACTTTTTCTAACCTATTCTCCCCCTTTTGGCAATAAACCCATCAAGAATGCAAAAGAGAGAATATGTCATGCATATGGATGAAATGGCTGAAGTTTGATTATTCTAAGCATTTTGAGCCATGAGAGTTATCCATAATGAACTACACCAAGCCATAACTCAATAAAAGGCTATCTAAATCATGACAGGATATGTATATCCTAGCTAGAGCACATAGATGACGATCTGAAATGTAATGCATTTTGTGAGCATGTCAAGTCATCAATAAGCAACGTCTAACTAGAGATATCCAAGGATGATGCAAGCCATGTCAATTAAGCTAAGCGGAAACAAGAAGCTAGTGTTGAGTCAATTAGAGTGCTACAAGCTCAAGAGTTTATCATTTGTTTAAGCACTTTTCATATTTAGGTGATTAAGCAAATTTTGCACAATGTACATATTTTCTTTTAAAGCTTATGGCTGTTTCCAACCAAAAATTTTGTCATGTGCTAGATCTCAAGCCTTATGCGACTACTCCAAGCGAGAAGCTTAAAAAGATAGTCTAGGTCATCCAAAACTCTCCCTGAGTTCATGCCTAGTGCAATGGCAAGCCGTCTCATGATAAAGAATTGGTGAAATCAGTTTTTTCGCACATAAAAAGAGATCCTTTTGCTTTTTAACAGATTGTGCTAACTCATTCTACATCAAGAGCCTAAAATAGCTCAATCTAAGGCTCAATAAAAGATTCAACGCTCAGCTAAGCCTAGTTGACATGGCATGAATCATAAAGAGATAGCTCCAGAAAGACTAAACTCAAATACTAGCATGACAAGTTTTACTTCAAGTTGGGCAATTTTAATTAACTTATCATGGTAAAAGCTAGTCTACACATATGAAGTCATGATCAATCTAGCATATAAAGCACAAATCATGGCAAGGTGTAAAGCATTGTAAACATGTCATAACAGGATAATAATCAAGGCTCAATATAGTTATATTACAATGCGAGATGCTAACATGCAAGAAAATCCAGCTCCCCCTCAACATGAGATGCAACTTTTAGTTCAAGTAGAGTTAATGTCAATATTCAGCTCCAGAAGCTCCCAAATGAACTCTCCCCGAACCAAAGCAATAAAATCGAGAATCTGGCAAATAAAACCAAACAGGCAGTCCTTAAAGCATAGAAACGATATAGAGGCAACTATGGCTCAGACTGACTCTCATCTACCCCATATGACTCCAGGACTATTAGCTGACCGTAAAACACACACTAGAGAGCAAACACGTACCCTGTCTACCCGAGGGTGGCCCAACCCTCGCTAGAACCTACAAGAAGTGAGTGAGCTCAATCTAGTGAGATAAGAAACAGCTAATCTTGGAAGCACAAGATAAGAGTAAGAAGTCTAAACAGCTAGACAAGAGAAGCACTCTAATCTATGCTAGAAGGACTAATCCCGACGCACCCCGAGTGCAAAGCGACAGAAATGAGACAGAAGCATAATCAATATAGTAAAGCAGTAAAACCCAAAGCTCTCCCTCACTACAGTCCATAAGGACAAACCACCCCAAGCTCTCCCCGCAGAGCTGAAAACCTCGAACTATCCAAAGGCTTGGTGAAAATGTCAGCCAACTGGTGGTCACTCTCCACAAACTGGAGCACTATATCACCCTTCTCTACATGGTCTCTAAGGAAGTGGTATCGGATATCAATATGTTTGGTCCGAGAGTGTTGCACTGGGTTCTTAGCAATGTTAATCGCAGAAGTGTTATCACAAAAGAGTGGAACACTGTCGATAACTAACCCAAAGTCTCGCAGGGTCGAAGCCATCCAGAGTACCTGACTGCAGCAGCTGGCTGCAGCAACATACTCGGCCTCTACAGTGGACTGTGCAACACCGGACTGCTTCCTAGAAGACCAAGAGACGAGAGAAGTGTCAATGAATTGGCAAGTGCCAGAAGTGCTCTTCCTATCTATCCTACAGCCAGCAAAGTCTGCGTCCAAGAAGGCTCTCAAGGAAAGACAGGAAGAGGAAGAGTACCAGATACCATAGTCAATGGTAGCTCGGAGGTACCGAAAGATGCGCTTCACCGCCTGGCGGTGAGATACGCGAGGAGAAGCCTGAAAGCGAGCACACAGACACACTGAGAAGTGTATGTCTGGTCTCGAGGCAGTGAGGTAAAGAAGGGAGCCGATCATACTTCTATACTCTTTCTGATCAACTGGCTCGCCATCCTCATCTGGGTCAAGATAGGCTGTAGAAGCCATCGAAGTTGACACCGGCTTACCATCACTCATATCGAAGCGTCTCAGGAGGTCACGAGTGTACTTGCCTTGATGCAAGAAGGTACCCTCCCGAGTCTGCTTGATTTGGAAGCCAAGGAAGAAGGTCAACTCGCCCATCATGCTTATCTCAAACTCGGTGCTCATGACATCCGAGAACTGTGAAACCAGAGCATGAGAAGAGCCGCCAAAGATGATGTCATCGACATAGATCTGGACAAGCAGAAGGTCATTGCCAAGCCTACGGATAAACAAGGTCTTGTCTACTTTACCCATTTCGAACCCATGACTCAACAAGTAGGACTTAAGCCTCTCATACCAAGCTCTGTGAGCCTGCTTAAGTCCATACAACGCTTTTGAAAGGTTGAAGACATGGTTAGGGTATTTGGGGTTCTCAAAACCTGGAGGCTGTCGGACGTAGACTTCCTCCTCAATAAGGCCATTGAGGAAGGCACTCTTCACGTCCATCTGGTAAAGCTTGAAACCCTTAGAAGCTGCAAAGGCAAGCAGGATTCTAATGGCTTCAAGTCGAGCTACAGGGGCAAAGGTCTCCTCGAAGTCTAGACCCTCAACCTGGGAAAACCCCTGAGCTACCAGTCTAGCCTTGTTTCGAATGACTACCCCATCCTCACTCTGCTTATTTTTGAAAACCCACTTGGTTCCAATGATATTGTGACCTCGCGGGGGCTCAACAAGCGACCAGACCAGACCACCTGCGCCTAGTCCGGTCCACCGTGTCTCACCACGACTCCACTCGACGTCCTGCAGTCACACAGACAAGAAAACACGTCAAATAGCACCGCTCGATACATGAAAGCATAAATACCATCATACTTACCATGACGAAGTCCAAACCTGTCGAATCATCTGAATATGCATCCTAATCCCATACGACCAAGTTTGACCAAAGTCCGACCGAGCCCGATTGCGCCACGCAACGACTCGACTCCGAACCACCCAAACCAAACTCGACTTATCTAATCCAATGTCAATTACTCATCATTAACATGTGGTCACCTCCACATGGTCCATCAGTTTTACTTCGGCGACACCACTTAATACATGTTCAAACAATTGATTCAATTGTAATTCATTCGATTATAATTCATTCAATTGTAATTCAATTGTAACTCGGGCGATAATACATGAACACTCTTTTGTAATTGATTTTAAGTTGTAATTCACTTTGAGTAGTTGTAATTCACTTATTTATCATTTATTTGTAATCTTCTAGCTTGTTTTCAGAGGACATGGCTAGCATTTCCTGAGGCTAGCCAAAAAATAGAAATTTTTTTAGCTATACAAAGAACTATCATAGACGGTTTCTAACACAAAATCATCTATGATACATAGACAATCACAGATGAGGTTTTTGTTTTAGCCATCTATGATATATCACAGATGGTTAATATAAAAAATCATCTATGATACATAGACCATCATAGATGGTTTTTCATATTAGCCATCCACGATATGTCTGATATCACAAATAGATATTGTTAAAAACGTCTATGTTGTGACTTATCACAGACGGTTTGTGAGCCATTGTGATAACCACCTATTATTACTAACACAACAAATTAGACGGTTCAGAAATCATCTCTGATAAGGGTTACGAACCATCTGTGATGACCCCATGTGTAGTAGTGAATCTAATTTCTGTCATTTACATAGCCTTATTCATTAGCGTGGAAGCCCATCTACAAGTCAGCTTTACAACATATAGAGGCCATCTCAATATTCTACACACTGAACACATGAGTAGCTAAATAGTTTGAAATTGCGTGTTTGCGGACACAAAGATAGGCTAAATTATCTTCAAATAATACAATAAGAGAACTAGAGACAAGTTACCGACAGATGCATCACCAGGCCTTACTAGATGGGCCCACATGTCAGTGGGCGATTAACTAAACTTAATGACTATCATTTAAATTAATTAACCTTTCAAATTTGACTAAAAGCATGCTACAGCATTGTCTTCCTCTACCGAGGGGAGCGACGCTCGTTGCCAGCAAGAGGAAGTACGGTGGTTGTCGGCTAGCCCAAAAATGGACTACTGGGGCTAGGGATGGCAATCGGGCACGACGGGCACAGGTAGTGCTCACCCATACTGTAACATCCCAAATTTTGCTTTTATTTGGAAAGAATAATTTTAAATTAATTATTTCAATGTATTTGAATCTTATTTGGATTTATCTGGATTTTATTTAAAAATTTAAAGCAAGAAAATATATTTTAATATTTTATTAAAGCCAAAAAGAATTTATTTTATTGTTCCTAGCCTTCCCTAAATTTTTAATTAATTTTTGAGAATTTTCTGGAAATTAAAATCAATTTTCAAAGTTAAAAAGTATTTTATAAAGTTATTAAATTCAAATCTGAGATTAAAAATATTTTTATTAAAGTCTAAAATATTTCCAGGAATATTATATAATTTTTCTGGAATTTTTAAACATTAAATATTATTTTTCCAAACGTTTATAAAGTTTCTAGTATTTGCTGAAATTTATTCCGAAAATAAAAATCAAATTATTCCTAGCCCGCCACGTGTCGCTCTCAGATTAAATCAATCTCTCTCCACGTTTTAATCCTAGCCACACATGATCACTTACCCCTTCATAAAATCCAAGAGCCATAACACATCCACTTGCCACGTGTCGCAAATCCGACGGCCCGTACCCCTTCACTTCTTCTCCCTCTCTATTACACATGGACCCCACATGTCATATGTTTCTTCAACCTCTTCTTCTTCCTCCTCCCACCCTCTCTCTCCTCCACCATTAGAGCCGAATGGAGCTTTTAATTGAAGCCCGTTTCTCCCTCGTAACTCCCGATTAAAGCGTGGAAACGGACGCCCTAATCACACTCATCAATCTCCCGGCCGTTCCCCGTCCTTTAACTTTCTCAAACCGAAATCCCCTCATCTCCCTTCTCTTTCTATAAATTGGCTTCTCCCCACCATACTCTCCCCTTTCCCCCTCCTTTTCGGCCGGCTCCCACCTCCTCCACCTTTCGGCCGCCGCCCCCGACCACCGGAGTCGCCGCCCGTGCCGCCAAAAGCCGCCGCCGCCGAAGCACCCTCTCTCCTACGTACGCGTCGCCGGTTTTCTCGCCGCCGCCGCCTTCTCCGGCCATCCCCGCCGCCGCCGGTGAGTAGCGCCACCACCCCAGCCACCCCGCCGCCGGCGAGGTCGCCGGCCGTGCGCGCCCTTGCGTACATGGCTGTGTTTCCTTCTCTAGTCATGTTTAACCATGTTTATTTGATTTGTTATTGCTGTTTTGTCATGAAAGACTAGATGCCCACTTGGCTAGGGGAGACAAGTTAAGGCATGTACACATGAGGTTGTGGGTTCAAATCCAATGCAATGCAATTTTCGGTTGGGGCTTTGCCAAAATTTTTGGTCCATGACAAGCGGGACCCACCTGTCATAAAATATTAAAATAAAATTTGGCACCCAATGACAACCGGGCCCCACATGTCATACACTCCAAAATACCCCAAAAATTAGCCAAAATAAGATTCCAGAGAATATTCCCTCGTTTTGCATTTTCTGGAATTTCCAAACCGATCAAACTTCCAATCGCTCGTTCTCCCTCGTCCGATCTCCGAATCCAGTGATTCAAATTTCTAAATTTGTATAAAATCATAATCTATGTTGCAGTATATATTTTATATTTTGTGATTTTATTTGTATTTATTTATTTGGTTATTTTGTTGTTTCGCGCGTAGAAACCGACGTCACCGAGGAATTCATCGAGTCGCAGCAAGAAGACCCAAATAGCATTCAAGAAGGCAAGTCTCCTTTGATCATTTTGATCCTATGTTTTGCAAGTTTTCCTTGATCAACTTGCTCAAATGATTTATAAAATGATTAGGTAGTTATTTTAAATTATTGCATGCTTATGTTATATCTAGTGATAATTTGATTTAGAAAATTTAGTTAAATATCCAATTTGTTATACCTTCCATTGAAAATTGTTTACCTTGTACCATTGTCAACTTAGGATATCCCTTTGACTCAATAATGAGTTAGTATTACATCTGTTGAATTTTTAAATACTAGCAAATGCTTAGCGTAGCAAATCAATGTAATAATGCTCAAATGAGTAGCATGTTTGCTAAATGTTTTGATGAATGATTTGTTTGAACATTGGTAATGGATGTTACCATTGTTAAATTATTTGTTTGAAAAGAGGTAATGGATGTTACCACTGTTAATTTAAAAGTAAAAATGAATTTTAAAGGGAAAAGTTGACAAGGGTGGATGGAAGGTTTGGCTGGTGCAGTTAGCACGAGAATTTTTGGAATTGTGAATGAACCACCCTGGTCGTTTAAGGACCGACGCTTGTGTTTGTCCAAACTGAGCAAAACAGTGCAACCACAAGTCTATATGGGTACGACCTAGCTAACTAACCTATAAAGGTGTAGTTTAGATATCACCAGTGGTGTATTGAGTGCCAGGGTGTACTGGTTACTCATAGTGAGGGACAGGGTTTACTGTACTCATACGGCGCAAGAGGGGGCTCCGACTCGTGGATTCGAGCAGCGCCGGTCCTAGGGTTTTGAGGGCCCTAAGGCGAACTTGTCGTGACGGGCCCATTAGACCATGTATAAAATTTTATAATATATAGGTGCTAATTTTACTTGCAAAGCGAAAACGAATCCAATAATATATTTATAATTTAGCATGTCTGATAATTATCAACGAACAATGTAGACTAAAATAACAATATATTTGTACTTCTAGAACTAATATGATTACCTTAAGGAAGAATAGAACTCCATCATATCCATTGCTTCTCATAAATTGATCTTCTAGTTTTCTTCGTTTTCTTTTCTCAGCCCCCGACAAATGTTTCTTAGGTAACATTCTAAAATTCTAACACCTAAATTAGAATAAAAACACGACTATATGAGTACAGAGTACTAGAAGTCTGAAATACTGTACAAAAAATTAATTTGGATTAAAAAAGAATAAGGAAAAAAATACCTAGGGCCTGTACTCTGAATCTCTGATTGAACCACCGAGCAACTGATGAACTGATTGGCTGATCGCAAATCGCAAGAACCAAAATGCCTGATTGATCGGAGTGCCGAGCGCGAGCCGAGATGTCGTCGTCGTCGGTCGTCGAGTCCTGGTCGCCGCCGCCGTGTCCCTCTCCGTCTCGCGATCGCGGACTCGCGGTGTAGGTCGCGGACTCGCGGTCTCTGCTCGTGTGGGAAACTGGGAATTGGGAAAAGAAACGAGATTACGAGACCTGCATAATTGCATTTGGTCGGCACTCAATGACTCAAACGACAACCAATGAACCAACGTCCAGCATCAGCATGCATGATGCATGTGGCGTAACAGACGTAGCGACTAGCGAGAGGACAGTGCGAGCGAGGGCGTCACGTACGGATTCGAGATTTCGAGGACGCCAGGACGGCCGACGGGCGACGGCGTGTCGGCGTCGTAGTCTCGTAGAACCTGAGATCGCCTTCGCCGCCGCCGAGGGGGCAGGAGACGCAGAGCCGCACGCTGCAGCGGGCGTGACTCAAGGGGCGGGCTCAGGCCTCAGCGGGCGTCGTCCGAATGTCCGATGTTTGGCCTTCTTGGGCCGGCGTCGTATAATACTCGTATAGCGGTATAGGGCTGGGGTTTGTATACCCGTTTGGGCCCCTACCTCGCCTGGGCCCTAGGCGGTCGCACCCGGTGCACCTCCCTAGGGCCGGCACTGGATTCGAGTTGTGGTGAAACCTTAGCGGGTGGTATCTAGCTATACTGGAGTAGGTGAAAGGCTTTGTGATATTTTATCTGGGTCTCATGCCAAAGGAAGCATGTTGACTATTAAGATAATTTATCTCTTGTGGGTAAAGTGTACAAACTCTGCAGAGTAAAAACTATTCGAATAGCCGTGCCCACGGTCAAGGGCGGGCAAGGAATGCATTCACATGGTAGAAGTTTGATTTTTATTTCAAAATAAAATGGTTTGTCAAACTCGAGAGTGGTGTAACTCTCGTGATTTAAATCTGGTGGTGTAACCAGATCAGGTGGTTTAACCTGAGTTTTGAAAGTTGGCAGATAGCCTAAGATTTTAGTGTTGGTGGTTTAACCTTCACTAAGTTATTTATCTAATTTCATTTATGAAAAACAAGATGTTTATCAAATGGCCTTTGAAGAAATTATGTAGATTTGAAATAAAATGCTGATTTATGCAAAAGAACCATATAGCCTTCCTTTGTTAAGCCCTGCATCTATGCATCTTTCCCAAGACTTGCGGAGTACATTCATGTACTCACGTGCTACACTTCAAATTAACTCTCAGAGGAGATCGAAGCTCAAGAGGTGGACTACGACTACTTCATGGATGGATTCGTCGAAGGCTTTCCGGAGAACTAGGTTGCGTTTCCCCAGTCAATTGCCTGTGGCGTATTGATGGGTCTTGCTTTAGTTTCTTTTTGCTTCCGCTGTAATTTTCTTTTTGGTGTGAGGTCTTAAAACCTCATTTGTAATAAAGGCTTCGAGGTCTGTAATCTCGATTATGATAATAAAGCGTTGTTGGCAATGTATCATCTTTTCTGTTTGAACTGTGTGTACTAGCGTTGATCTGGGACTAGTACTGTAATGCACAGGAGGTCCAGGAGTTTCTACTCCGGGGTCTCACACATACCTATGCCTGTGACCCTGATTTACCCCCACGGGCATGCCCATGATGGACGACAAGTGAAGAACTTCACCCATGCCCATCGCCACAGACATGCCCGTGTAACCACGAACAATGCATCACATATTCACATTCACACATCAATTGTCAACTAACGCACAAATTTGCTCTAGCACTCATCCAGATCTGCACCAAAAAACCCTGTCATTAACCATCTTCTCCCAATTAACATCACACATATTGCCAAATATAAATAGAGAATTACATGGCACATTACCGGGAGGTATTGAGGAGGAGACTGGGCTTAAGGAGGCGGCAACCGAGCTTTGAGGTCAACCAGGTGCTTGGGTGAGAGGAGTGAGTCGAGCTGGCATTGAGGAGGCCGAGCGAGGGGAGGAGATCGGCTGTGAGGGGCGGTGGCCAGGAGGGGGACGACCGAGCTTTGAGGTTAGTCTGGTGCCCGAGTGGGAAAAGGAAGTCTGGCTGACATTGAGGAGGCTGAGCGGGAGGAGGCTACTGGGCATGAGGAGGGGCAACGGGCAGGAGGAGGACTATTGAGCTTTGAGGTCAGCTGGGCACCCGAGCGGGAGGAGGAAGTCGGGCCAGTGTTGAGGAGGAGGTCAAGTGGGAAGAGGCTATCAGGTGTGAGGAGGGATAGCAGCCGGGAGAAGGACAGGGGCAACAGTTGGCTACGAGGAGGATGGTAGTAGATCTAGATCTGCAAGTGGAGTGCGCATTGTGTGTTGGTGGCTGGCGACTGGGAATCGAGACTTGGGGAGACTGGAGAGTGACTGAGTGACTAATAACTCTACTAGGTTTTAGTGGTAGTGTTGACTATTTGCCTACCTGTCACTGTATGTTGCAGGTAAACAAGCGAGATGGGTACGAGTGGAGCTCACTCATGCCCATGCCTTTTACTTGACGGGTAGAGAGTTTCCCCCTATTTTCGTGCCCATCTGCAAAGAAAACATCCAATGCCCAGCTCCATTAGGGCATTTACCCATGGGCAATCGAGCACAATTGCCATCCCTATTGGGGGCCAACCATACCAACGCGCAAAACTACAAGGCTCAATTTGAGCTTGCCGGCGAATGGCGGAGGCCATAGCGGAGCGGTGGCTCGGCTCATGGATATACGGTGAACAACAAGGAGATAGGCTAATTCCTTGTACCGAGAGCATCTACAAGGTAAGGTAAGGCTACCTAGGAGGTTGACAGTGTTCGAGAATGGCTAAGGAAGCACGGTGATGAGTGTCTGAGGCGATGGAAGGTTGGAGCACGACAATGGCAAGCTATGGCAACCGCCGACCTGATTGGAGTACAGGGATAGTGAGAGGGGGTGCAAGTGGTATGCTGAAGGAATCAAACCATGGCTTACCGTAGTAACGATGACAACAGTAGCTGGAGGTGAAGAAAGGCAACTCTAACGAGCTTTAGCCAATGAGGGAGCGATTGCTAGAAGTGTGAGGGTGAGTGAGGTGTGGCGAAGCTACTATGGGCTTGGCGGAGTTCTTATAGGGAGCGACTAGGTGATGTGGGCTGAGTACAGCGGTGGTGGTGTGGTGTCTAGGCAGCTTCAATGGTTATCATCAGCGTGGGCATGGCCACAAGAGCATTGAGGCAACTGCTCACGCGCGACATGACGGGCATGTAAGGCGTGGCAGCACGAAGGGCGGAATAGCTCTTACAACCGGTCGCTGAGGCAATGTGCACCGATGCAACGGCGAGTCAGAGGGACGGCCAGTGGGGTGGCCAATGTCACAGTGCAATTAAATGCCAGTGATGATGTCGTGAAAGTGGTATGAACACGAGTGGAGGAGGTGGTGCTCCAGTCTAGAATTGCAGTGGGCCTTGGCACACATGACCGACATAGGCATGCATGTTGCAGTGCATGGGGAGAGCAGGGCCAGCGTTACCATGCACGGCGGACTGTTGGCAAGGATCATGCAGTGCAGGGTGCATGTTGGCGCAAGTCGGGCGCGATAGGATGCCTGAAGCGTTGGGCGACACCAGAGCGGGCGCAACATGGGTGCGTCATGCGTGCGTTGGCATAGCTGGGCCAGGCCGGGGGAGATAGGGAGAGGGAGGATGGGCCATCGGCTAAATGTAATTGCTTTCAAATTGTAGCTTTCAATTTTAATTTAATTTCCCAATTCAATTCAAGGATAAGCTTGTATCATGTTTGAATTTGAACATGAAATAAGCTTGTGTTTCAGTTCTGATTTTTCCAAAGTATAAATTTGACTTTTGGTTGGCAATGTGATAAGAATTTCCAATTTTTGAATTGATCCACATTTGGTCTTACTTGCACTTAGCTTTTATGTTGGTAGTATTTAGCGTTTTCAATTATCTTATTCTTAATTTTCAATTCTTTGGTGCATTTCATTGGGTTTACTGTAAATTTTCCTGTGCCATCTTCCTGGATCATCTTTTCATATTCTTGTCATTAATTTAGCTTTTATTTGACTCTATCTTTGACATATTCTTTTCTCAATAATGTTATTTTTAACAAATCCCCAAAAGAACTCCAAACGAAAAGCTAGAATAAATCAAATGCCAACAAGATGTAGCAAAAGTTTTTGAAAATTATGCATTTTCAAATGTCCTAAAATTTATGATGTTACAAGTCTTATCTCCTTTAAAAAGAATCTCGACACTGAGATTCTGCCTAGTCAGAGAATAGATAGGGGAACATTTGAGAAATCTCTTCTCAAATGTTCTCCTCTCTCCCAAGTGGTTTCTTCCTTGGCATGATTACTCCCCTAGACTCTATATGAGCGAATAGTCTGGTGTCTTGTTTTCTTTTCCACGACATCAAGAATATTGACAGGACGCTCTTGGTAGGTTAGATCTTCTTTTAGATCAATGGTCTCTAGTAGGGTTTGATCTTCCGGTACTCGAAGATATTTCTTCTGTTGTGATGCGTGAAACACGTGTATATCTACTAAGCTTGCGAGAAATTCCCACTTGTAGGCTACTTTTCCCTTTTTGACAGTAATTGAAAATGGTCCCAAATATTGCGCGAGCTTGCTTTTGACCCTGAATCTTTTGGTTCCACGCAGCGGGGATACTTTCAAGTATATGTACACCAACTTCAAAACTTAGCCCCTTCTTCTGTCTTGATTGAGTTGCCTGCAATTGATCTTTGATTAAATGCATTTTCTCTTCAGGCTGCTTAGTGTATCCAGACCAAAGACATAACCTTCCCTTACTTCTATCCAATGCAATGCGGTTCGGCATGTCCTGCTATAAAGGGCTTCAAATGGGGACATCTTTAAGTTGGATTGATAACTGTTATTGTATGAGAACTCAAAATATGGCAAGCATTTCTCCTAGTCTTTGGTGAACTCTTTATGGCACAGGCTCGAAGCATATCTTCAAGAATCTAATTAACTTGTTCAGTCTATACATCCGTCTACGGATGGTAGGACGTGCTAAAATTTATATGGGTTCCAAGAGCTTCATGAAGACTAGTCCAGAAATGTGACTTAAATTAAGAACCTCGATCTAAGGCTATCCTTTTGGGTACTCCATGTAGGCATACGATACGGGACATATATAATTCTGCTAGGCAATCTCCTTTGAAAGTGATCTTGATAGGAATGAAATGGACGACTTTTGTTAGTCAGTCTACTATAATCCATATGGAATCATATCCCGTCTTGGTTCGTGGTGAGCTGGTGATAAAGCCCATTCCTACTTCTTCCCATTTCCATTGAAGGATTTGAAGTGGTTGCAACAATCTTGTTGGCTTCTAGTGTTCGGCTTTGACCCTCTGGCATACATCGTGGCATGCTATATATCTGATGATGTTCCTCTTCATGCGAGGCCACCAGTACCATTTCTTCATGTCTTAATACATTTTGGTACTTCCCAGGTGCAAGGAATAGGCTGAGTTGTGAGCCTCCTAAGTATCAATTCGTTTAGCTCCTTCTGGTGTGGAACAAAGATACGCTTACCATACCATATGATTACATGCTAATCTTCAACCATCTTGGAGGCTTTTTCCTTTGCCATAAGGTGCTTGAATCTCTAGACACTTGAATTCCCTTTTTGGGTGACTTGATTTTATCTTCTAGGGCTGGCTATATCTCCATCGTAGTAATGTATTGCTCTATTATCTCCAGGTTGAGTGTTGCCAACTCCTTATAGAGTTTAGGTTGTTGTTCTTTACCATAATATTGTTGTAATATGCTTTGTGGCTCAAAACATCGGCTACTACATTAACTTTACCAGGGTGGCAGCAAATGCCTAGATCATAGTCTTTAATCAATTCTACCATCTTTTTTGCCTCAGATTGAGATCTGATTGCGTGAAGATGTACTTGAGGCTCTTATGATTGGTGTATATGTCATAGTGGTTACCGATCAGGTAATGACACCAGATTTTTAGGGCATGCATCACTGAGGCTAATTCCAATCGTGGGTTGGATAATTCTCCTCATGAGGGCGAAACTGTCTTGATGCATAAGCCACAACTTTTTCTTCTTGCATGAGTACACACCCCCAATCCTTGACGTGAGGCATCACAGTATACTTCAAAATCCTTGCGTATATCTAGCAGAACTAGCACTAGGGTAGAGGTTAGTTTCTTCATTAATTCTTGAAAACTATCTTCACAAGCTTCCGTCCATTCATAATTTTTCTCCTTCTTGAGTAGATAGGCTAATGGTCTAGCAATATTGGAGAATCCTTTGATAAATCATTTATAATATCCAGCTAATCCAAGGAAACTCCGCACTTTAGTCACTGAGGTAGGTTGCTTCTATTCCAAAACAACATCTACTTTAGCCGGGTCGACTGCTACTCTTCAACTAATGCCTTGGGTATCTAAGCAAGTTTCATATTTTGAATTGATATCAGGGCAATTTAATTCCTCGGGTATCTAAGCAAGGCTAAACATAGTGCTTGGATACAACTATAGCTAGTCTGGTTACTATTAAGTTTTTAGGGTGACAAGGATTAAGTGCTCAACTGTTCCAAGAGATGGAGTATATAATGGCACAATAGTTTATAGGCATACATCTATATCCTTAAGACTAGCATAATTTACATAACAAATAGAAGCATGCATTTTGATAATTTAAACAAATATAACTTGCATAAAATATATGTTCAACATGATCAAAGTATTGATTTGCCTTGCTCACACGGTGCTTGGTCTTGTGGATCTTAGCTTGTCTCGATCTGTTGTTCTTCTTGAGCTTCGTAGGCTATTGAACTATTACACATAATTTTGAATAATTACTGGTAAAATAGAAATAAATTCAAATGAACTCCAAAATTTATGATTTTAGTTCTATTAGAAAAGTCTTGATTTTAGATGAATTTAGAAATAAATTTCACTTAATTTAGATTTAAGATGAATGAGAACGGACATTTCAAGGTTTTGAGTTTTGAATTAATTCCAAAAAATAATAAAGGAGAGAATCACTCTCACTGATAGGTGGGAACTAGGGATTTTGATTTTGTTTTCCATTTATTTTTCCATTGAAAAATCTACCGTGTATGTAGGAAAACAGGGTTTTCTTTTTGAATTAATTCCTAAAGGAAAATCCCTAGAGGCTGAGATATGGGTCCACGCACTATTTAGCACTGTGAACCAGGCCCACATGTTGGTGGCTCATATTTATTTAGCTGGTTTTCAATGTGTCTTTAAATGATAGGGGCCCACATGTCATAGACTCAGCGACTTAATGAGACGGGCCCACATAACAGTAGGTGATTAACTAAACTTAATGACTATCATTTAACTTAATTAAACATTTGAATTTGACTAAACACGTGCTACAATGTCATCTTACTTTGCTGAGTGGAGTGACGCTCGTCTTCGGCGAGAAAAGGCACGACATTTGCCAATAAGCCCGAAAATGGATTGTTGGGGGCCAACCATACCCACACACGAAACTACACGACTCAATTTGAGCTTGCAGGGCAAACGGCAGTGGTCACAGTGGCAACGGTGGCATGACTCATGGTAATGCAGCGAACAGTGAGGTGATAGGTTAATTCCTTATATTGAGAATATGTACAGGGCAAGGTAAAGCTACCTAAGAGGTCGGCAGGGTCTGAGGATGGCTAAGAAAGCACGGCGGTGAAAGGTTGGAGCATGGCAACGGCAAGCTACGGCAACCACCGACCTGATTGTAGGACAGGGATAGTGAGAGGGGGTGCTGGTGGTGGTCTATGCTGAAGGAATCAAACTGCGGCTTACCATAGCGATGATGATAGCAGTGGCTAGAGTTAGAGAAGAAAGGTGGCTCCGGCGATCTTCAGCTAATGGGGGAGCGATTGCTAGGAGGGGGAGGGGGAGTGAGGTGTGGCGAAGCTATTTGAGGACTTGGCAGGGTTCTTATGGGGGCCAAAGTGACCAAGCGGCGTGGGCCAAGTACAGAGGTGGCAGTGAGGTGTCTTGGTGGCTTCAATGGCCATCATCACCGCGGGCATGGCCACAGGAGCGTTGAGGTGACTGCGCACATGTGATGAGACGAGCAAGTAAGGCATGGTAGTGCGAAGGGTGGAATAGCCCTCACGACCAGTCGCCAAGGTGACGTGTTTCGATGCGATGACAAGTCAAAGGGAATGCCAGTGTGGCGGCTGATGTCGCAGCGCAATGAAACGCCAGTGATGACACGGCCTAAGCAATATGAACACGCGCATAGGTGGTGGTGCTCCAGTCAAGAATTGCAGTGGGCCTTGGCGCACATGGCGACGCGGGCGTGCATGGCGCGACATAGGGGGAGAATAGGGCCGACGTTAGCATGCACGGCAGAGTGTTGGCGAGGGTGAAGCAATGCACAGGCACACGCTGGCGCAAATTGGGAGCGACGGGACAACACGAAGCGTCGGGTGACGCTGGAGCGAGACATGGCCTGGCCAGCGCCATGCGCGTGCTGGCACAGTTGGGCCAAGCCAAGGGAGAAAGGGAAAGGGAGGATGGGCCAGGGGCCAATCCCAGGAAAATGTGATTTCCCATTTTTAATTGCTTTCAAATTTCAGTTTTAAATTTTAATTTGATTTCCCAATTCAATTCATGGATAAGCTTGGATCATGTTTGAATTTGAACATGAAATAAGCTTGTGTTTCAGTTCTGATTTTTCCTAATTATAAATTTGTCTTTTGGTTGGCAATGTGATAAGAATTTCCAAATTTTGAATTGATCCACATTTTGGTCTTACTTGCACTTGGCTTTTAAGTTAGTAGTATTTAGGGTTTTCAATTATCTGTCATTTTCAATTCTCTGGTGCATATAATTGGGTTTACTATAGATTCTCCTGTGCCATCTTCTGAATCATCTTTTCAGATTCTTGTCTTTAATTTAATCTAGTTTTTATTTGACTCTATCTTTGACATATTCTTTTCTCAATAATGTTTTTTTAACAAATCTCCAAAATAGCTCCAAGCGAAAAGCCAGAATAAATCAAATGCCAGAAAGATGCGGCAAAAGTTTCTGAAAATTACACATTTTCAGATGTCCTGGAATTTAGGATGTTACGCGTAATCTACACCAGTTCACCTGCCTTACCTAGAGTTTAGGTCGAGTTCCCCTGATCTACGCCAGTCTTCTTGCATATCAGAGTTTTCATTCTCGGGTTCATTCTCATCGTTGAGGAAATCCTCCGACGGGTCTTCATCATCCCTTTGAGCATTTCCCCATCCATCTTCACCTTGTTCTTGTACCATGTCATGACTAGGACCATCTTCACATTGGGATGCTGCAGCATTGGCCCTCAAAGGACCCTGACCAATCATCTGAGAGTGTGCTTGGGCCTCCGCTCGAGCATGCTCGGCCATTGCCATACGCATCTTAGCTTCAGCAGCCTCACGACCTGCTTTCTCCCTAGATTCTATCTCTGCTCTTAGTTCCATCATAGCCTGCTTCTCCTCCTGTAACAAAGCCTGCTCCAGCATGAGCCGCTCCTCTGATCTGAACTCGCCAATGGCCCTTTTCTTGGTCATTATGTTGTATGCCAACACTTGCTTCTCAAAAGTTGTTGTAAACTCAGCAATCTTCACCAGAATGTTATGATCCCATTGCTGCAGGCGAGAAGGAATCTGGCCAGTTGTATCGCTGTCAAGGATCCTGTCATCTTCTTCAGCCTCATAATCGGCAACCACGTGGTACGGCAATAACCTGATTTTGACAGCAATGGAACAGAAGATATGGGTAACTTCAGATATGGAAGTCGTGCCATGAGAGAAAACAATTCACAAATGCTGCAGATTGGAACTGCACACTTATTCTAACCAATTGCAAGCATGATTTTAGAGGTGGGAGAGGAATATGTTGTTCGTATTATACCATCAACTGATAACAATAGGCACCACGGTGTAATTTCAACATATTAGACTCTGAGGGGGACACATAATACGGCGTCCACTTTTTCCAAGAGTCAAATTCAAATAAAATATTGTTGAAACTGTACAAATGAAATTACACACATTTCATATTATACTTTAAGACTGCTCGTTGTTGACAATTCGTTTGTAAATCATAGTGTATGCAACACCCGTTTAGGGATTTCACAGATGCAATGCAACACTCCAAAACATTTCTTCCCATAAACATAATATTTTTCCTATCGTAACAAAAATCATGTTTCCTTCGAAAAGCAAAAGGACTGTATAACCAAATTACTGGGCTATTCCAGGAAATCCCCTTATATAATATCCATTTTTACATAGGAAATAGTCTTATATTACCCCCTGAACTACCCCAGGAGTCTAACTTTGACCCTTAACTACAAAACTGTAACTTATCAACCTAAACTGTAAAAGCCACTGCAAATAACCCCTTGACCGGTCAGGAAAAAAACATTGACCCAACATCACAAGGTTCTGGTGTACAAAAAAGATTGCAAGGTATAATTTCATCACAATTCTTGATATTACAATCTACTGGAACTGGTGTTGAAGTCGTATGGAATCTATGGTGTTCATCTTATCTCCAGTTGAAGAGCTTCCTGTACAAGGCTATTTGTGGGATGATCCTGTAGACAAGGTTGAATATGTAGAATAGCATATCTTTGTTCACACCAATATTATTAAAGTAATTATAACTATTAGACTATATACAATGCGCTGCTTCATAAGTTTGACTTTATACAATGCTCACAATGCAGTCTTTATATGGTTATCTATAAATTGTGATGATGTACACTAGTGCCCCATCGAATATTAGCAGCACTCTTAACTACTGATTCATCTCCGCTTAATATTTTCCTGATTACTAAACAATATTAGTAACATACAACAATTATAGAACAATATTGTTACATACTCAAATAAAACTTTTGATCTCTAATTTTTATAATATATATCCAGTGCCCTGTACGTACTGTCACAAAAAATGGATCTATACTCCTAGGAGTACGTACACCCATTTCTAATATACCCTTTTAATAGTGCTGTTATACCTCTTTATCTATTTAAGCATACTCTAATAATGATTATAAAATACACCAAAATAAGTTTTATGAAAAATTTCATCAAAGTCCACTTTTTATAACATAATTTGTGTATGTACTATACATGAAAAAGTGTATATAGCAAAAATAACAGGCTCCGATGAAAATTTTTCAACCATGTCGTATTGAAGTATCCTACATACACACACATATATAGAGAGAGAGGCTCCTAAGCAGTTACGCGGTTTATTTGAGTAAATTGTTGGGTCAAATAAACACTTGAACATGGTTATCAAGGCGACGCCAAGGCGTCCTGGAGGCCGGAGAGGGACGCTATGGACGATCGCATAGCCGTGAGGAGTTAGACGGTGCTAGACGACGCCTAGGCGTCCAGGTTGACACCAAGGTTGTTGTGGCGGCCGCCTGGGGGAGATGGGGGCTTCAAAGGCCTGTGAATCTAACCTGGCACCCGAGCGCCGATGCCGGCGTCAAGCAGTAGCCTCCTCCCGCCGATCTGCCGCTTCTCCCGCTGCCTTCCCCGAGTTGCTACCTCCTCCCTCCGCTGACGTTGATCTGCTACTTGTCCCACCGCCTTCCCCGAGCTGCTACCTCCTCCCTCTACCGGCACTGATCTGCTGCTTCTCCCGTCGCTGGTGGTGGAGAGGGATGAGGTGGCGCAGAGGGAGGAGAAGCGGTGGCCGGTAGTAATGAGGTGGCGCACCGGCGAGCCCGGTGGTGGAGAGGATAAGGGGTTGGGGGAGAAGCAAATGTCGAAATGCGGGATGCAGGATCGGATTGGCGACTAGAGTTAGCATTTCTTTTGGCTTTTTGCGATTAAGTCCTTAGAGTTCTTGAAAATTATGAATAGACCCCTCCCTCAATGGATTTCTTCTGATTTGGACCTATGAAACTTTCTAAAAATTATGAACAGACTCCTCCCTCAATGGGTTTCTTCTAAAAATAATTAGTGCTATTATGTTGCATAGTTATTTAATTTTTAGTATTACTTATCGTCTAACTACCATTGTCTAACTGTCGCTATGGTGGGCACCTAGTCGACTAGACGTCTAGATGCCCCGGCCTCCCATGATTTGCCGGAGCGCCATGACAACCTTGCACTTGAATAATTAGAAATAGTAGGGAATCAGATTCCATTGTTTAATTTTACATATCTCATAATCAATTAACAAAAGACCATGCAAAGTTCGCAAGATTGACAAAGAAAATGATGCATACAAGAAATAACTCTTTACTAAAGAACACTAGTAAGACTAGAATTATTACACAAGGGAATAAAAAGTGCTTAGGTAATTACTTTTACTCCAAGAAACGTCCTTGCGTTAGCCTCTGACATGGTTGTCACGGCGTCGCCTAGGCGTCCTGGCGACCGGAGGACGCTGAGGCTGGTCGCCTTGCCTGCTCCCGCCGTTGACGCCGGTCTTTGGCCTGCTCCCGCCGTTGGCGTAGATCTCCAGCCTACTTCCGCCGCTGGCATCGATCTCCAACGGCGCGGGGAGAGGAGGCGGCGGGGAGAGATTGGGCGTGGGGAGGTGAGGCTGGAGGCGGCGAGGAGAGATTGGGCTCGGGGGAGGTGGCGGGGAGGGATCGGGCGCGGGGAGGGGAGGCGGCGGGGAGAGACAGATGGGGGAGAGCGGGAGCCGAAGAGCAGTCGGGCAGACTGGCTGGCGGCGGCTAGGGTTAGAAGATCGGGAGCGGGGAGCTGAAGGCGGTGGGGGGAGGAGATGAGGCGAGAAGGCACCGGGGAGAGGAGGCGGACGTGGGAGGCGGCAGCTGGGAGAGGAGGCGGACGCGGGAGGCGGCAGCGGGGAGGGGAGGCGGAGAGGTCGGGAGGACTTTTAGACAGGAGAGACGGAGATTTATGTGACCGTATGTATGTGACGGGAGATACTACAGGATATGGCGCTCGCCATAGCGTCGCCTAGGCATCCAGGCGCACCTCACTCACCGTGGTCGCCGATTCCGCCGTGACAACCATGGCCTCTGATAAATCAAACAATGCTCTTACATACGATGGTCATGGCATATTGTATGTCCCATTTGGTAATTTGACTAAGTTGCTTTCATGTTGGAGGTAAATCACCAAATATGTAATTGCAGACAGTATATTTGCAGAACTACTGCCACAGTGAGTGCATTCTACATTAAAACTATAGGCATCACTTCCAGCAACTTTTTTAATGCATTTGCTTTAAGTTTTAAATTAACAATAGAATCTTCTTTATTTACATTTTTGTTTCTGTGGCACTCTTTACAGATTGACCAAGAATTAATTGTACTACTGATTCATGATGTTATACAATGTTAGTGTTGTAGCTTGTAGGCCCATAGTCTACTTGGACAATTCAGAATCTTCTACTTGGTATGTCCTAAGTCACATGACTACTTCGTTATTGTCAAACATGAGTATATGATTTATACAAGATGATCACAATCACATTCTATTCTAATATGGTGGTCAGACAACCAGAGCACCAAACTAGCAAGTAGCAAACTTAATGTTCTATGTTCCGTTAGACCAAGAAGGAAGACCAGCATAAAATCAATAGAATATCATATGTGGCAGTCTCGAATGAGTGATACCATAACTAGAATTAACAAGTCTTCAACTACTTACTGGGTAGTAAGTAGTAACAAAACCCATGCTGCAGCAATCAATGAACAGCAGAAGCGTGCTCAAACAGAAAATGGTTTCCGCAACACAAGTCAAACAGGAGAACAAGAAATTAATGGGATGTTGGATTCGAAGCACATGGATAACAAAGTTTGCCTTACCAAAATTTGGAAACTTTGACTAGCTTTGTCATCGACTTGGTTTGTTGCTAAATTTTTGGTAAGATTCCCTTTCCATTGGCTCTCTTGTTCATTTTTCTTGCCAAAACATGGCCAATTCATGAGCAACCAATTTGATGGCCAAATTTTGGTAATGCCAATTTTTCGCAAGGTTTGGTAGGGTAATTCTGGTCACCAACCACATAGACTGGAACACATGAGCTTTGGTCATTAAATTGGTGAGAAAAATTGCCCTACCAAAGTTTTTTCTTAAAATTGGTTGCCCATTAATTGGCTAAGTTTTGGCAAGAAAATGGGCTAGACAACCAGTCAAAAGGGAACTTTTGTCAGATTGAGGCAACAAACCAAGTGGAGGCAAAATCTAGTCAAAGTTATCAAATATTGGTAAGCCAAACTTTGTCCCATGTTCATCAAACCAAACACATTTAGTGCTAGAGTGCAAGTATGAATGACCAAAGGGGTTTCATTTGGTATATGCATCTACATACTGCATCCATGTGTACAGAAAAGTGAGTACACGTGTAATAACGTTGAGTGGGGCAATGCTCAGTAAAAGCCTACATTTAACATGGAACAAAAATAACAGGGATCATTTGGTATATACATCTACATACCGCATCTGAGAGTACAGAAAAGAGAATATGCGTGTAATTATGTTAAGTGGGCCAATGCTCAATAAAAGCCTACATTTACCACGGAAGAAAAATAACAGCGAAATTTGCTTACTTGCAAAATGCCAAATACAGTTTAGTGTAACAAAGCCTACTTTTTTTATGGGAAACAGTAGGAGAAACTCCTACTATGCTATATTAGATAAATAATAATGTACAGAAGAGGGGGAATAAGAGGAGAGAAAGAACAGAAAAAACAGCAAAGAATCGGATGGACCGAATCCAAGAAGAGAGCAAAGGTCATGTAGCCAGCTTGACCCTATGCAAGAGCAAGGAAGCCTCCAATTTGAGTCTTGATTTCCAGTCATTCAGGGTCTGATGTTGTTGCTGAAAGATGAACTCATTTAGAATTTTCCAAATAAGCCAAGCAGCCAATATGAACTTTTCCAAGGAGAGCTGTCTTGTATAGGTTGATTTCGTGTTTAGTACTCTTGTTGGGTTGTCCATATCCAAAGCCCAGTAGATCCAGACCTCATTCCAACATTGCAAGGAAAAAGGGCATTCAAAGAAGAGATGACTAAGGGGCTCTATACTGTGAGAGTCACATAACACGCAATGTATATTGCCATCAGTAATGAAATTCTTCCTCCTTAGCATACCTTTAGTGTTGAACCTTTCCATCAATAAGAGCCAAGCAAAAACCTTGTTCTTCAACAAGCATCTGCTCTTCCAGACAAGAGGAAAAACTAGAGAAGTGATCAATTGTTTAAACTAGTGAGCGTACCATTTATGTGAGGACTACAAGGAGTTTCCCCAAATATATGTCCACTGGTCAGGAGCATCATGGTTGATTATGACTTCATTTGTGAAATTTAGTAGCCGTAAGTATTCCTGGTAGGCTTCCTCTGAAAGAGATAGCTGGAAAAGGCCATGTGGTTCCATCGAGTGCATGTAGTTTTTGACAGAAATGTTTTGGTTGCAAGCATATGTGTATAATCTTGGGTATTTTGCACATAGAAGATGACCGTCCAAGCAACCTTTCTAGAACAAGATATCTTGACCGTTTCCCAGCTTCCCCATTGCAATGCCATGGAACTGAGTGATACTTTTCAAGACATCTCTCCACCAAAAAGATCCACAGGTAGCTGACGCATGGGGTGCCATGTTTGTGTAGTACTTGCACTAGACCAAATTAACCCACGGAGCGTCACTTCTCCTGTAGAACTTGTACAGGTGCTTTAAGAGCAGGCCCTCATTAAGAACTCGAAGGTTGAGGACACCGAGTCCTCCTTTGTTCTTCGACTTGAAGATTTTGTCCCATGCTGCCAAGGAGTTACAACGAGCTTGCAAATCCCTAGAGCCTCTCCAAAGGCAATGATGCTGCGCTCTATCTAAATGATCTACCACCTTTATTGGAATTCTGAGCATGCACATGTGATAGATCGGCTGAGAGAGAGGACTGCATTGACAACCGTTAGCCTTCCTCCATAAGACCAAAAAAATTGGTTGTGCTGGCGAGACGTCTTTCAACCCTGTCAACCATGGGCAGGAAATCCTTCATGATATGGTAGGGGATAGGCCAGAAAGGCTTAACATCACCCTTCTTGCGGAGGCTCTGATATGAAGACCAACCGGTTTAAAACTTGACTGCTTTATTGCTTAATGATAATAGGTACAGTGTTATCCTTTTATAGGCATGGCTAAACTTGATCCCTAGAAACATCTCTATATTAAATAAACTAATCCCTAATAATAGGAATAGAAATAATCTAGAAGAAAATAAACCTAAATAATAAGGATACTAATTATTATATTCCTAATCCACGATATACTGGGGAACTACCAAACTCCGTACATGCTACAGTACCCGTGGGTACTGTTTGTTAAGGGTATTAGAGATAAAGTTTGTATTCTATTCCGTATATGCCTTATCTCTATATGGCATATCTCCTTGTACTCTCCTATATATATGGCCCTTTGGGTCTCATATCAACATGTACAATATTCATAACATGGTATCAGAGCTTAGGTTAAAACCCTAACCTCAATCTACTTCCGCACTCGCCGCCGCCGCTCGGGCACCTCTGCCCGTGCAGCCGCCGCCGCCCGGGCCACCGTCGCCTGAGCCGCCGTCGCCCGAGTGGTTCTGCTGCTCCGCCGCTGACGCCCGGGCTATCCAGATCCGTCGCCCCCTTCGGTTGCTACTTCCCGTGCGCCGCCAGATCTGGTCGACGCAACCTCCGCCCCGTGCGCCGCCAGATCCGGTCAATGCAGCCTCCGCCACGTGCGCCACCAGATCCGGCCGCTGCTCCGCGTTGACTGCGTCGGGCTACCGCCGCCATCTCCCGTCGCCAGCGCCGGGCCGTCGCGCGCTCCGCCAGCCGAGCCGCCACCGCCGTTGCCCGCTCCGCCGGCCGCGTCGGGCTGCCGCTGCCGTTGTCCGCTCCTCCGGCCGCGTCGGGTCGCCAGCCGCCTCTTCTCCGGCCGCGCCTGGTCGCCGGCCGCCGTCGCCCCTCCTCCGGCTGCGCCGGCTCCATCTCTGTGGGCTGCAGCTCTCCGCTGGCTAACAGCCAGTGAAGAGTGACTTATATAGTCTTTGTAAAAAAAAGCAAAAAAAAAACGTTCTTCTAACCGCCGCGCCGTCCAGCGCCGCCTGTTAGACTTCGTTGCCTTGGTCGCCGCGCCGTCCAGCGCCGCCTACCGATGGCTTCTGTTCCGTCTGCTGCGATCCCATTCTCGGGAACAAAGCTTCATGGAACAAACTACAGGCTATGGTCTTCCCTCATGGAGATCACGCTCGATGGTCTCCGCCTTTGGGGACATGTTACTGGTGCTCGTCCTTCTCCGCCACCGCCGGTTCAGCCTCCTCTTAGGCAGTCTATCTCTGCACCTCCTGGAGCAGATGAGGCCGCTAAGAAGAAGGCGAAGGCTGATGCTGCTGCTGCTGACGCTGCTGATGAGGCTTTTCAGTATGCCCTTTGACGCTTTCGAGCGCTGGTGTGCTGATGAGGCCCGTGTTGGTGCCATCCTTGTGGTCAGCGTCGACGACTCCATTCAGCCAGATATTGTTGGTCTGCGGTCTACTCGACAGATCTGGGAGTACTTGCGTGAGCGATACCAGCAGAGCAGTGATGCTCAGTTCTTTTCGCTTCAGCGTGAGTTGGAGATGCTTCGCCAGGGAGATGCTTCCGTCGACGACTTCTTTCGAGCTCTGGCTAGTCTCTGGCGCCAGATAGATGAGCTGGCTTCTCCACTGTGCCAGGAGTGCCACCGAGTTCAGAAGGCGGATCATGATCGCCTTCGTCTTTATGATTACGTCTGCCGTCTTCGCCCAGAGTTTGAGCCTGTCAGAGCTCAACTGCTGAGCCGCTCGCCACGACCGACTGTCACTGAGGCTCTTTCGACACTTCGGGCTGAGGAGCTTCGTCTCGGGCTAGCAGCACAGTCCGTTCCGACTGTGCTTGTTGCTCCTTCTTCGACTACATCGACGGTTCCTGCTAGGGTCTCATACATATAGGAGAGTACAAGGAGATATGCCATATAGAGATAAGGCATATACGGAATAGAATACAAACTCTATCTCTAATACCCTTAACACTGTTCACACATTGTCTATTTCTTTTTGACCGTGTCGTCTACTTCTTTTTGAGAGCAATCCACCACCAAGTCTTGAAGATGGTGAGGGACTAGCATTAGCTCACTCAGAGCGAAATATATTGTGGGTTGGGTAGTTGCTCCCATTCTTTGCTTGAAAGTATTCCAGATGGCCACTGCCTTATCCTGATGAGAATATATTGTAGTTCTGCTAGCCAGGGTTAAGGAACTAACCGAGTTCGTTCTATAACGCTCAGTTGCAAGGGCATGGAAATATTTAGTATTTTCATCTCCCAGTTTCGCCCAACGGGAAGTACACCACTTCTTCCAATACATGTGTTAGTAATTTAGCTGCCTTGAAAAGTGGTTCTTAGCTATATGACTCTGAAGTTCCTTTCCTCTGTATATAAGCATCTCATTTCTTCCAGGTTACCCAAGCCTACTTAAGTGCCCTACTCTTGAACGCTCCCATGACTTGCTTTGCCGGTGCACTTACAAGCCGTGAAACAGAACCCAAGAAAAAATATAGTCATACAACTAATTTTTAATATAGTCATACAATTTTAACCAAAAAAAAAACTTTTGTACAACATACTTTAGAAAACCTAACTTTCAAAGCAAATCACCAAACCGCTAAGAACCACAAAGCTTGCAGCTACTAACTAACACATGCTCAAAAACTAAAATACTCATTAGTTTAATCCAAGAATTCGCATCACATCGAAACTAATCAGAGACTCCAAAACCCTTTTAAGATAACCTGCAACTCATCTTGGAAAGCTATAAGATAACCTGCAACTCATCTTGGAAATCTAACTCCACCTAAATTTTGCATCCATTGGACCAATTTGTATGCCCGAATCCTAAAAATCCATCACCAATTCCAATCCAGCATCACATCCAGTGTTAACAATTTTGGTTTGGGCAAAAATCACGAACCTTCACCAGAAGGTGGAATCCGGTTCTGGTTGTTTCCCGGTCAACCCGGTTTTCATTTTCGTTCTTTCTGTGTTTTCTCAGGGTCCTAAGTTTCATCTATCTTGTATTATTAGCACCCTATAAAATCCACACAAAAACAACATGTAACCATTTTATCACACTAACCACGCTACAAAACCCTAGAAATGGGGGAAAACACCTTACAAATCCACTCTAACGGGGAATTGCACATATACCCCATAGTTAGTAGGTACTTGTAAATTTGCCCCACACTTAAGTGGCTTTGTAATTTTGCCCCATACTTGACATGCTCCCTTATTATTTTGCCCCATTGCCCATTTAGCTCCTATTTTAATTTCGTTTTTCATTTTTTTGGGGCAGGAAAAATGCAGTAAAAAATGAAAAACGAAATTAAAATATTTTAGGCATTTAATGGACAACTTTGTAAATATTTTTTACTGCATTTTTCCTGCCCAAAAAATGAAAAACGAAATTAAAATAGGAGCTAAATGCAGTAAAAATGAAAAACGAAATAAGAATGTTTTAGGCATTTAATGGACAACTTTGTAAATATTTTTTACTGCATTTTTCCTGCCCAAAAAATAAAAAACGAAATTAAAATAGGAGCTAAATGGGCAATGGGGCAAAATAATAAGGGGGCATATCAAGTATGGGGTAAAATTATAACGCCACTTAAGTGTGGGGCAAATTTACAAGTGCCTACTAACTATGGGGTATATGTGCAATTTCCCCACTCTAACCCTCATTTCCACCACCTCCCGGAGGCCGCAAACCCGCGTACCAGGCGAAACCATCTAGATCGGCATCACAGACCAGATCAGGAAAAAAAAAGAAGGAAACTTTGGCGTGATCCGGCGGAGAGGCGCACCTGTTGACGGCGTCCTCGAGGGACTTGAAGGGCGTCTTCATGTCCGGGTTGCAGACCCGCATGGCGTCCTGCAGCGCCATCTCCACCTCGGGGCTCCGCACCCTGGCCGGCGCCTGCACCGCCTGCTGCTGCTGCGGCGGCGACGCCTGCGACTGCGACGGCGACGCGCCCTGGGAGTGGGGCTGCTGCGGCTGGGGCTGGGACGGCGGCGGCTGCTGGAAGCGGAGCGGACCAAGGGGGCGGAGGTGCGCGTCGATGTTGGAGGGGAAGCGGGACATAGCCTGCTGCGACAGCTGCTGCACCTGCGGGTGAGACTGGGCCTGGGCTTGGGCCTGCGCCTGCTGCATGAGGAAGAGCTGGCGCTGGAGCTGCTGGTGCTGGTGCTGCGCAGCCGAGGTGGAGGAGGTCGGGGTGGGGTTCGCGGCGTCGTCCATGGCGGTGGCGGAGGTGGAGGAGTAGGACGGGGAGTGAGATTTGGGGGAAATGGTGGTGTGGTCGCGCTCGGATTGGGGCTGTGGATTTTGGGAGGGTGACACGTGGCGGTGCGACGGCGGAGTGCGTGGGTTTGGGTGAGATCGATTCCTGCGGTTGCTCCTGTATCTCATTTTCACTTAGGACCTGTTTGAAATGTGGGAATTTTTTCCGATTCCTGTGGGAATTAAACTGTTTCCTACAAAATTCCTGTAAAATTCCTGTGAAATTCCTCTGTTCCAAACAGGCCCTTACTTTATCTCCAAAAGTTAAATTGTCGTGCAAATATCCCACGAAACAAAAGTTTAATGAATCAAGTACTTATGATTTTCATTAACGCTATTTCTCATTATTTAATTAATTTCTGTACTTGTTTTAATGAATTAACGCAATTTCTCATGATTTTAATTAATTTTTGTACTTGTTTTAATGAATTAAGTATTTATGTAAGTGATTTCAATACTTATTTCAATGATTGGAGTGGCTGCAATACTTGTATGTCTTCATTACCCAAATAGGAAGCATTCATGTACTGGTAGTGAGGTTTGTGCTAAATGACCAAAGGAATGTATCCGCTTGCGAGTCTGATCAAAGAGTTGTTGGGTTCATTATGCTCTTCTTCCTGAAGATGGGAAGGCATTTCGTCAGAATACATCCCGTCTTTTCACCTTTATAGTCCTCTTTTCAGGAGCGCACGTGACTCAATGAAATTCCAGATCAACCATTCCCGAGGAAGACTTCGTGCGTCGAAATCGTGTATTAAAAGTATTAAAATCACTTAAATAATTGAAATTGGTATTAAATTCATTGAAATAAGTATTGACACACTAAAACAAAAGTGTCAAATATAATGAAAACTATGAGAAATAGTGTTAATGTGTGGCCTAAAGGGTTATTTGCATGGTAAATTAAGTTATGGAGGGCAAAATAAAATGAAAATCAGATATGAGCAAATTGAAAAAGTAAGTGACTTATGAGGGGTTTTATGAATATATCCTTTTTAAAAAATAAAAAAGCCCAAATATGTTTGTTGAACACTAAACCGGGGGTTCGTATTGGTTTCTACTGATGGTTTTTAGCTGAAAATAAATAGTAGCAACTAATAGAAACAGCTTTTAGAAGGAGAAGACAGGCGATGCAAAAAGTGATAGAGAGATGCGTGCGTGAGATAGGAAAGAGAGAAAATAGGATACGTAATGCGCCCGTGACTCTCTAATTTGTCTTCGAAGCGAGAGGAGTGGAGAATCCGCTTCAAAAAGCCAGACGTTCATATTGGCTTCTGATATCTCGAAGTAGAAGCCAGAAGTAGAAACTAACACGAACAGGGATTGGATGATCCTATATCAACACTTGAAACCACTAAAAATATAGACCTTGAAATAGTTTTTTTGCAAAAAAAAATTAAACAGAAAACAACAAATCCTCCAAACATCTCCGATGAATTCGTGCAGTTTTTGAATAGGCTTATGTGTGTGTTGTGGGGGTGGCCCAACCCCCCGTAACTGGGCCTTGCAACTGGCTAATATGTAATAGGCCCGGTAGTGTAGAGAAATATACTCATGTAAATATACCAATGTACCCTCATCCTTTGTAAGTACTAAGGGGTAGAATGGGGATTTCTCATTCTACCCCACTCATGTATATAAACCCCTAGGAGGGGCAGGAGGAGGGACATCCTCTCATTCTTACCAACTCTCCCATAGATTTGGCTCTCCCTTTCCTCTTCTACTAGTCCCCTTCTTTACTGTTTGGCCTGTAGCCACAACAGATGGCGCCGTCCGTGGGGACAGAGCAAGAAGCTGCGCAAAGGCGCTAGAGGTGGCTACCATCGGAGGAGCTTCCTAGCGTGGAACGGGAGTAGCTCAGGTTGCTTGTATCATGAGCATCACAGATAAGTTCATCTTGTTGCTAGCTCGTTTGCTTCGAGATATATACATGCACCTTGTTAAATATGGCAAAGGCGTTGTGAACGCACAGATCTGTTGTGAGCCCTCATTTCTTTTCTAGATCTGGCAGATCTGATGGGTAAGGTGTACGGGCTTTGCCTGTATGTCGGGCCTCCGCGTCGAGTCTCCGCGCCGAGCCTCAGCTCGAGGCCGCGCCCCCATTTTGCAGTCCCGCCCTGTAGCACCCATTCACGTATACGCGAACTGCACGCACGCACGCGTCAAATATCCACCTACGTGAATGCATGAAGTATCCCTCTACGTGAGCGCATGAAATATCAATCCTTGCATGCGTAAGATCCATGCATGCATGGGTCCTGTGTCCACTGCTCGTTTTCATGCAGGAAGAGACAAGTGTATGGTAAAGCACTCATACAGCCGGCGTCGCTGCCTTCGTGGCGGACCTCCACGGCCCGCGGGCGAGCTCCGCGTCGACTCCGTTGGACTCTGCGTCGACTTCGACTTCCACATCGAGTCTGCCGGAGCCCGCGTCAACTCTGAGCTCCACGCCGACTCCGCCAGACTCCGCATCGACTCAGTTGCCAGGCCGTGCAGCGTCAAGGTCTTCGCCGAGGTGTCGACAGCTTCCAGGCTGCATGGCATAAAAGTCTTCGCCGGGGTAGGTGCAGCTCGAGGATCTTGTTGGCGGTGCGGGGCGCGAAACCGGCGGGTGCCAAGCGGCGTTGCATAGCCGGGCGGAGTCGTGAGGAGACTGCACACGGCGGACCGAGGCTGGACGAAGTTGGATTTTTTTGGTATTGATAGGACGGGGATGCATTGCAATGAACAAGTTGGACGGTTGGAGTTTAGGTCTGGCTGTGTAGTCCAACTCTTCCCTACCCTCCCTCTCCATCACCACCATGTAGGGGTGAAGTCTAAGATAAAAATAGAGGATGGGTTTAAAGTCTCAAAGGACTAAACTAAATTGATACAAATATAGTATTTTACTCTTGTGCAATCTAAATTTATACATGAATAAAAGAGAAACAAAGTAAAAAAATATATAAATACAACAAAAGTACCTCAGTAATAGACAATACATCCCAAAAATATATAAATATACTTCCAGTGAGTAGAGATAAGTTACCTGCGTATCAAAAATAGCAAAATTAGAAATACAATAACTAATTGCTAATAATCATCAACATTAAAAAAATAAAATGTACCATTATGGCGTTAGCTTAAATTATGAGGCAAATTTATTCTACGAGATTTCATAACTTAGAATCATTTTATGACTTTTATCATCATCAATACTTATAAATATATCCTGCTTGGTATATCATACCATCAAATCATTGAGCCGCTGATTGGCTACCTTGTTACACAAATCTGTTTTTGATAATATTTATTGCTGAAAAAAATCCTCTCAACAGTTGCTATTGCGATTGAGAGGATCAATGTCAACTCGATGAGATGATATACCAATAGAATAGTTCTATCTTTTTCGGTTTCGACCATCATTCAAGAAAGATTTGACTAAACCCTTATAATGTTGTGAATGCTATTTGAACCATCAATATGCTTATTAAAAGCATCTATATCCACCTTCCAACCAGAGAACTTAACTTTAATAAATACACACTCCCCGCTATGCGGCACGCGGTCAGGATAGTTCTCCTTGCTGATCAATATCGCCGCTATAAGATCCATGTGCAAAGTTGACTTAGACACAACTTATATGCGCACTAAAGCAATTTGTGAAGATAAGCTTTATTTTTAAAAAAAATAAATTTATCTTAATAGGAGCTACAAGACCTGGAATATTCAACTCTACTTTGACGGATCTCGTATATCATTAATCATTATATTTACAATTTGTATATTTATTAGTTTTCTCTATGAAATATATATACTATATCATTTTTTATTGTATGTCCCAAATCTCAATACTAGTGACAACTTACTCTTTTTCTCTCTCTGTTTTTTTGAAATATTCCAGAAGGCTTTAATAATTAGTGTCTCCAAATATCTTAGTTCAACCGACCATCTGCGGTCCTCAAGTCCCTTATTTGGAAAATATACATGTAACAGACAAATCATGCATGACACTTGGTGAAAGCGGAGATAAATCACGCAATACTGTATCCATTGGCCAGTTCGGCATATATAGGTTTGGACTTTGGAGCAGTACCGTTTGGGAAGTATGAATCCAAAACGGAAAGCCAACTGGCATGGTATACGAATTGTGATGCCTTACGGCACTATTGCCAATCCGGCAATGTACAGGAGCCGTGCGGCTTAGGGACAATCCGACGATTACACGTCTAACACTTGGTCCCATAATGGCCATCCACATCCAGAGCCAGAACATACAGAACTTGCAATATTACAAACACGCAGAGTGGAGGCTCAAGATCTGCTCTTATACTGCAATACGAACGCGATAATTGCATGATGAACTTGTTTGGTGAGCAAGGAGATATGGAAGACGTCAACTCTCCATTTGAATATATAGTCATCAACTAAACAAGTTATCCTCATCGCAGTAGTGCAGGTATGGAAGATGAACTTGTTTGCTGAGCAAGGAGATCAAGTGACCTAGCTCAAGAAGCATCTGGCAATAAGAGTAAATGGTTAGGATAATTTCAGAAGTAGGGAAAGTTAACCCTGAGTGCCAGAACTTGGAGCAAAAGTGCTTAGCATTTACCGGGCATCTTGGTCTTCTCTAGTGTGGTCAATATGCCACTTATTGTCCCCTATCTTAGTAGTCCTCCATCCAACCGTATGTTAAAGGTGTGACACTTGGGATGCCTAAATATAGCATCCTTAAACACAACCGCTACAACACCAGAGCTAGGTATATCCGCTATGAGCTGCTTGAGGCTTTCTAGGTGCTCAATGCCACAGGCGTGGTGTCTTCGGTTAGAAATAGGCCCATATGATTGAAGCATATTTTCTATAATTTTAAAATATACATGGTTTAGTACTACATTGTTAAGGTAATATGGAAAAAACCAATTTATAAGGTAGAGTCATTGTCACTTAAATCATGCGATATATTTAGCAATGTCCACCCTCACCCGTTTCCATCATAAGACCTATTTTAGGTCACGACAATCTTGGTCTCACCCAGATGTACAGAATACGAAGTCCATCTCTAATTTGTCTTCATCTCTAATTTCTGTGATACACAGAGTCAGCCTTTGCCACTTCACCACCGCCTACCATATTCTTTGGATCCACTATGATACCATGCTGACTGATAGTATGATCAAGAAAGCCCACCTCAGACAGCCAAAAAGCACATTTCTTTAGCTTTGCATAGAACTTATTCTTCCGAAGGACATCCAGAATCAGGCTGAGATGTAAGTCATGTTTCTCCTCTGTTTTGGTATATACCATGATATCATCGATAAAACTAACATGAAAACATCCAGGTACTCATGGAGCAACATGTTCATAGCTTCTATAAAGACAGTAGGGGCATTTGTTAGTTCAAAAGACATAACGACAAACTCAAAATGCCCATACCCATACCTTGTGCAAAAAGCTGTCTTCTCTATATCCTCGTCTCTGATTTGTAGTTGATGATAACCAAACTGCAAATCGATCTTCGAAAATACCTTGGCACCCCTCAACTGAACGAAGAGATCATCAATACAAGGCAAAAGATACTTGTTCTTGATCGTCACTTGATTAAGCGCTCGATAATCCACATTTGTGATAGTTGACTATCACAGATAGTTTGTAGTTAAAACCGTTCGTGATATTTGATGTATCACAGATGGTTTCAACTACAAACCGTCTATGACATTAAATTATCATAGACGGTTTGTAGTTGAAATCGTCTGTGATACATCAGATATCACAGATGGTTTTTACTAAAAACCGTCTGTGATAGTCAACTATCACAAACGGTTACGAGTTAATAACTGTTTGTGATACTCTTTTCTATTCCTAAATCTATTTCTGTTTGTTGGCTAGCCTCAGGAAATGTTAGCCATACCTTCTGAAACAAGTAGATCAACACAGTATACATCTAATTCACATTCATTCATTTTAGAAACAAGAACATACTTTTCACAAATCAATTAACTATAATAAAATAAATTATCCATCCATGAACAAATACACACATGTACAATTAATTAGCTCAATCCTATTCCAATCAAATTCATGCCACATTGTGGAACTCTCCATCTTCTTTTATGACTTTAGACATCAAAATGTATGCACATTGTTCTCGAATTGTTTGAGGTCAGCCTGTTCTAATGGAGTTGTAGCGATGGATGCAACCTGTCGGTAGGAATATCAATGTCATGCATACATACATAAATTGATAAGTATAAAATAACTATTGCAAGATTGACAAACCTAAGGATTATTGGTCTCCGTGAAATTGAGGAGTAGTTGCATATTATGGCAAAGATAGAATGCACATGTGTTGCTTGGCGGCTGCTAGTGGCACTGTAAAAATAGAATTTATTACTTTGAGAGGTATTACTATGAAGTGTTATATAGGATTAATGTGTACTAGTGAATACCGAAAAATCTAGATCGTGTCGTAGGGCATTAATCCCTCCCTTGGATTTCTATACCTCTGCAACGTATGTGGCGAATGACCTACGTGATTCGAAAAAGGGCCTTAGTCATTGGGAAGGAAGAAAAGACTACAATAGAGTTATCTATAGAGAAAATGTATTTACCTATTGATTAATTATTAGATAACTATGTAGTTGGTTTTGTTCTTCTTTAGAGAATCAAGGTATATTACCCTATTCCATTTTGGTATAATTGCAATTAGAATCTAGTGGAACCTACATAGGTATGTCATCATGGTCATTAAACCTAAGTTCGTGTTGTTTATAAAGTACAAATCAACAAGTATGGACATTAGTGCAGCACTTACCCCTAGTTGTGGGGCATAAGTATAAATTCCTTGTTACGGTGAGACACCAATGCCGTTGTCATGTAACGCTCGACGAAGGATGCATCCTCCTTGATGATATCCATGGAAACTAAGCATGGATTGAGAAAACCAACCAATGGTTTCGTTAATCTGGCTTCAGTCACCATGTATCTATATATATACACATACAAAAGCAATGAGTTATATATGACATTTATCGTATTACATGAACGTAGATCATGATTGTACACACTTATAGTGTCCAGCATTGAATGAGTGAGGCGTCGAGGGTGTCGAGTGTGAAAAGAAAGAATAAGTCTTTAAAGGTCACCGTGAAGACACAATTATGAATATTGTGTAGAAGATGATGTGGCCTGAACTTGATGGTGACACCCGAGCACCATTGTCCCACTGGCTTGTTGGACTATTTCATGTACCATGCATGCAATCCCTGGCAAGCCAGTTCTATGGGCTTTGTCGAGACAACCAATGGCACCCTTAGCATGAATTTCCGGGGCAATGACAAGTAGGGGGATATCAGCATTGGTCTTCTTCGGTTTGCCCTTGCCGCCTCGGCTGTAGGTCGACTTCATGGTAGTCAACTGGGCACGAGATGTAGATGCACCGTGCCCTTGCTGTGTCGATGTAGGAGCTCTAGTGCGGATAGCCCCCGTGGACTTGGCACTAGTGCAGGTAGTTCTGGTGTGGATAGCCCCCCTATGGACTTGGCATCGGTGCAGGTAACTCTGATGTAGATAGCCCCTATGGACTTGGCACCGGTGCAGGTAACTCTAGTATGTATAACCCCTGTGGACTTGACATCGGTGCAGATAGCTCTCATGAACTTGGCACTGGTGCAGAATCCTCCAGGGAGATGTCCCTCTTGGTCCACTAGATGAATGCGCCAATGGCTTGCCCTAGAGTCACGACCTTATTGTTTGGGGGCATTTGTAGTGGGACGACCTCAAAATTGGCAGGAACACCGTCCACATTCACTTTTGCGAAAATGGCACTAGAGTTACACCGTGCACAAAGACCTCAGGAACAGATGGATATGCCTGGCCCCATGCAGCGCATAGGGCAACGGAGGCATATCTCACTTAGAGCTTGCACTTCGTAGCCACCTACATAACGATACAAAATTAGCTACTCCACTACAAGACAAAGGGGTCTCTGACAACACATATCTTGCAACGGAATTAATTTGCGCTGTAGGCTAAACCACTGGCAATGGATAATACCTTGCCATCCCACCTCCCCACGCTAACCGTGCACCCACTCAATACTTATCCCTTTGACCCTTTCCTTCAATACAACAAAGCTATCAGCCGGCCCTAAAAATTTCTCTTTCTTGTGTTCCCCTCCAATCCCTTCCATGATGTTGTGCCACCTCCTCATCTTCAACTCCACGTTCCCACCACCAAAATTTCCCTAGACAACAGCTACACCTCCTCACCACCCTTGTCGTGTACCGTCGTCTCCATCCTCGCATTGGTGTGGTCGCCTCCTTCGCCATCTCTATAGCAGTGATCGCCTCCTTCGCCACCTCTATGGCCTCAATCGCCTCCTCGAAGCTGGAGATGGAGTTGCCATGAAACCATCTAATTTGGTGAGTTCATTTAGATCCGTGCAGCTGCAATTCATTTATATCTGTTTGGTTGATTTTGTTATGAGAACTTTTATCTAGATTTGCATGCTTTACCTTTCTTTTTCTTTGTTTCAATTTGTGCTGCAACTATCCCAACATCTAGGATTCCAGGGCCACAATGGCCTCCAAAAGAGCTCCTTCTCTCTCATGGTGTTTCTACATATTTTTTTCATGTTCACAAGGTGTTTGATGAAATTCCAAGCAGGTTGCAGGTCAGTGGTTGAGATTGTGAGAATGAATCTGTGTAAATCTTTATGCTGCAGTCAATCATAATGAGTAGATTAGGTCCATTAAGCTATTTAATGTAGTTCTCCAGATTTTCTTAGACATTATCTCTAAAAGATAACTGATTTCTGCCACCATAGAAAATATAAAGCATATGCTATTTTGATTATTTTGGATTATCTATATTATTACTGGATTTGTTTTTGTACGGATAGATTAAGCCTAGTTGTGTCATTGTGGTGGATGCATCAAGCCATGATCAAGACACACGCACGCACACACGCACTAGTTAAATGCCTGTGCATTGCTACAGATTTTTAAAATTTATCATATTACATGTTTTAAAACTTACGGGTGGTAAAATTTTTTAGAATATGAAAAAAAACAAGTGATACTATCCTTGATGATGTTGTGCAGCCGACATGGTGAACTAAAAAAAGAGAGCATCCATTGAGGAATTAGATTAGCAGCCTAAAGAATCTACACCTATCCTTGATCAAATTGGAAAATAATGAGAAAGCAATTCGAGTGTGTTTTTCAACAGCTTGTGAAAAGTCCAAATTATAAAGGAAAAATCTGACATATACGTACAAAACTCTGAGAGCTCCTCAGGATGCAGAGTCCAAATAAACTTTCTTAAAACATAGGACTCCCAATGCACACTATATAAAGAGTGGCTTCATAGTGTTACTCCAATTGATGAAAGAAGTTATTATTGCAGCAAGCCATATCGATGGTTAAATTATGATCGATGGACCATTCTTAAGCGAACTCACTGGTCTCTGTCTAGCTCAAATTGAAAAGCTACTCAGATCAAATACTTATATAAAAAAATGTTGTACCATGCATAAAACTAACATGTCTTCCAACTCGAGCAACAAGCTTGAACTAGTTGTCCTTAGGTACAACCTGCATCAGAACTTCAGAAGATCCAACACATCAATATGTATATGTTTGTCTATTTTCATCAACTAGTAAAAATGGCACAAGTTTAGAAGAGTTGTCTGTAACATCAGAGCTTTATTCCTAGTAATCACATCGCACAAGTTCAAAAGTGTTGTCCCTCACAGCCCCCCTGCAGAAGTTATGAAAAATCATATGCACTGAAGATAAGGTTACCATTGTATAGTACTGAAAGTCACCTATTGTGATTGTTTGTTGTATCTAACTGAAGAGCAATTTGTTGTATCTAACTGAAGAGCAAGGAAGCTAATGCCCATCATGAAAAATTACTACAAGCCAATAGAGTTTCTGCTGCACATAAGGTTAATTCATATACTTATTTCTAGCAACCCATACACTTTGCACAAATTGACTACTATTTATGATTTTATTATAGGCCAAATCAAACCAAAATGATATAAGATTGGACAAAAACAAGTATACTACAGCCAAGGTGATCAGTGTCATTTCTTTTGTTATGAAGTTTATCAAATTGATGACCAGAGTGTTGTAATCAAACTAGCATATATTACAGGTTGTGGACCAGGAAACATCTTCCAATTGCTCAAATCATGAAGCATCTTATTACCAGGTAAATAATCTCTTAGCAATATATTGATGTTATATGCAAATTTCAAATTATTAGCTAACCTGCAGTGACTTTTTATCTGCTCCAGAATAAGAAGATGTCAATAGGAGCTAGTGCAGCTGTACTTGCTAGTGTATAAGACACATCTTCCAAAAAGAATTTCTATTTCCTATTTCCTAACAATTCATTTAACTACAAACTAATATTCCATGTAATATAATTTTGCAGAAATATCAGCGTGGTACTACAAATTCGCCGGCTGCCAATTCAGTGACGGTATGAGTGTCTAATTAATGTTTGTACTATGTTTCCATTGTGTACTTATTTATTCACACACTTTTATATGTGAACTAGGTTGGCACAAAAGTATTCTTAAAGAGCATGAAAAATCAAAATAAGGATGTTGCCTTTGGTACAGTAGTAAGTTGTGATCCAACACAGAAAATTGAGGGTGTTTAGCTAGGCAAAGAATTTTGGATGGTGCGTGTTAGTATTCCATTGACACAAGATGAACCATTGGTACGACCATACAAGAATTAGAAGGTTATTGGAGATGTATCTGGAGCTTCTATAGCGTGGCCTTCAACTTTTGTATGGTGTTATCCTGTTGCCCCATAAAATTTTATTTATCCTAAATGTCGCATTAACATACTCCAATTTTCATTGTAGATCGAGAAGATAAATGGATGAGATAGACTGAATATGAGAATGGAGGGCTGGACGGCTGGTGGCATTCTATAGGACTTCTTTGTGTTTTGTATTTTATTCCCATAGGAACATGTGTTCTAAACAAAAACATTATTCCATGGATTACGTGGATGGTACTTATTGTAATGCAAAAATTGCTTTTAATATATGGCTTACTGTTGTTATTTCTCATGTGTGAGATGGTCTCTAATTTCCCAATTAAATTGCATACGCATTATCACTTTATTTGGCTCCAAATTGAAATAATTTCCAATATTGTTTATTGATGGTTTATTCCTAGCTACGCATATAGGCGTTGTAGCAATCCAAATATATATGTTGCTACGAACTATAGAAGTCATTCGTCCGCGATTGGTACAAACACATATAAGCGTTGCCATAGCCCATTAATATCCGTTGCAACTTTGCAACGGTTATTTGTAGGTGTTACCAACGCATATATAAGTGTTGCAACAAACCCTTGCAACGCTACTTCTGGCAACGCATAATAAATGCGTTGGTATAGACCCTACCAACGCATATATGGACTTTTAGCAACGCATATATGCGTTGCAAAAGGGGGGGTCATCTTGTAGTGCTCCAACAGGCCTATCAATGAATTAAGTATTCCAGAGATAATAATTTTACCAAGATATCATCGAGAGGAAATATGTGGTCGCTTTTCGAGATAGAGTTGGACACGCAGCTACTCCAATGGTTAGGGAGCAGGCTAGCACATGAGGAGCGGGGGCTTCCTGCTGATTTTCTCTATACCTTTGCATCTCATCTATAACAAAATTAGCAATCTCCCCTCTAAGGGATGCCTTAATCTCCTCTTGTAGCTGTTCCATGTGCTCAGCTTTGGCTTTCTTCCTACTCAGGTATGCTTTGGAGTTCTCTAAGAAACCATGTTTCCAAGCAACATAAATACAAAGGCCTCTCGTATGACCTGAGTGCTCCTTGTTTCTCAGGGCCGCAAAGAGTATATCTCTCTCCTTGAATACCTGGAATGATTCTTGGGAAGATTGTACACTCATCGCTCTTGCAAGAACCCGACATGTCATTTCACTTCCTATGAAGTTATGGAGTAATTACAAACTAGGTAGTTCAATATCTTACTAGGTGTTGGGACACTTCCTCGTCTGCGGAGTTTCGAAAGGAGATGGCCCCCGACGACGTGGTAGATGACCTCGCCCTTATCCAGTTTGGGCGCACTCATTAGGGATCCCGGTAAATGGCGGGAGGTGTTCTATACGATTACATGCTCATCCTCCTTCCTTTATTGCGGGATTTTACTAGCATACCCAGCTATGCCGAGTTTGTGAGGGTGCGTGTTTTTTGCCTGGAGGGCCCTATGCGTCGCACTTTCACTCCTAAAATTCTCTGTTGTCTTCATCGCCACAAACTCTTGCTATTGTGGTTCTAGGAATGGATACTTGTGGAAGGGCATCAGATCCTTCTCCACGTATTGCTTGACAAGGAGGCTCTTGATGTTATTTTATGCTTTGCATGCCACTAGCAACATATGTTATTATACGGAGCCCTTGTGTTCTTTTGGGATCTCAAACGAAAGAAAAATTTTCGTCACCAGTTCTACTTTTAGGACTTTGGTTACGATCTTCCACAAATCAAACATGATCTTAATATGTTCCTATGCAACTATTATGACCATTCTCCGAAATGTGGACACTGCTCATCAATGATTGAGAGGGGACCCAGACACATCAACATCTGTGATCATAAATTGGCCCTGGGCCTTTTCGATAATTCTCTTCCATGGCGCTTGGATTTTCTAGAGGACAGTGCATCACACGCATCCAATGATGATGGCATAGAATGAGCGAATGGCATCTTCAAATGATAATAGAAGTGATGAAGCCTAATTTAATGCTAAATCAAGACTATGTAGGGCCAATTCTTGAGCATTTTGAAACAACAATTAATTAATAGGTAAGCTAAATTGAGCTGACTGGCGGTAAGAAAATATAGAGTTTGCATGTCTAAGACATGAAAATGACATGAATTCTAAGCAATTAAGGATAATAAATTCAAGTCATTTAACCAGAACTGGGGCAGTAATCCAAATCGAACTAAAGCATGAGCATTTGTGATCTGCATAGTGCACATATTCATATTTGTGACCTTGCTCTCAAATGAGGTGTTACACAAGTTCTAAAACTTGGCTTTCTCAACTCTAGTCAATAGATCAACATTCAAGTGACAATCCCCCAGGAGAGTGACAAAACAATTACTCTTTATAAGCACAAATAGGAATCGAAAAACTGCTACTGCAATATCACCAACAGAGCTATGATAGTAGCAAAACAAGTAACGAGTATGTGCTACAAAAGAGACAATTGAATCTACCAATATTCAGTGCAAAACAGAAATAAAGAACACTGAGTCGATGTAGGAAATTAGCAATTGACAACTCAAACTAGCATAATACTTCTAGATTGTCACCTAGATCTCACATATGACTACTTTTGCTCATCGAGCAATCACAAAGCCCACAATCTACCATGCAAGAGTCCTCCCAATGCTAGAATTTCTTACCAATTTTAGAGATATAAATAGATATCAAACTAGCACGGCCAACTAATGCACAATAGAAATCAAGAATATAAAGTAAAGCTCACTGTGTGGCTTGGGGGAGGCAGTGTGCCCGGGGAGACACCAGGCACGGGGGAGGTGGCATCGGGTTCCGGGGAGGCAGCATCGGGCTCGGGGTAGGTGGCGTGCTTGAGGGAGGAGGAGGGCACTAGACATGGGGAAGGAGGCCAGTTGGAGTCAGGGGAGGAGGCGACGGGCTTCATGAGGTGGCGATGGGTGGGGGAGGCGGCGATGGGCTCGGAGGAGGCGGCATCAGGCTCCGAGGAGGCAACATCGGGCTCGGGGGAGGCAGCGTGCTCGGGAGAGGAGGGCATCGGGCGTAGGGGAGGCGACAGCGTTAAGTGGGCTGAGTTGTAATGTTATTACAGTGGGAACAAACCCTAGAGCACAATATATAAGGGAATAATCACAGACGGTTCTATTTAAGAACCACCTGTGATATTACTCATCACAGATAGTTCTAGAGAAAAACTGTCTGTAATAAGCAAACATCACAGATGATTTTACTTGAGAATCGTTTGTGATGATACATATCATAGACGATTTTACTTTAAACCGTCTGTGATGTTCCCTACTCAAATTGACATATATATATATATATATATCACACATTCTCTTATACATAAATGCAAATTCACATATATATCACACATTCCCATATACATAAATGCAAATTCACACACACACACACACACACACACACACACACACACACACACATATATATATATATATATATATATATCACACATTCTTATATACATAAATGCAAATTCACATATATATCACACATTCTCATATACATATATAAATGCAAATACATAATATATTACACATAAAAATTTCATTCATCATCCCACTTGCTTATTTCCTTTAAAAATTAGCCCTTCATGATGATCGACGTGAATGTAGCTAGTTTCATCACGCTGTTGTTCCTCAAATTGATTGTATTCTTCCTTATCCACTACATTCTTAACTCTGACAACTCTCCTTTTTCTATGAAGAACTAGTGGCACTTCTTATTTGCCTGGTCAGTTACATAGAAAACTTGAAGAATTTAGTTAGGAAGTATGAATGGTTTGTCTTTATATCTGACACATTTGAGGTCCACGGTAGTGACACCGTATTTGTCAACCTTCACCTATGAGAGATGGACCCAATGGCACCGAAACAAGGAGATCTTGAAAAGCACGTAGTCGAGCTCCCAAATCTCCTCTATGAACCCATAGTAGGAGTTCCTCAACCCATCGGTACTGAATGCATCTATGCAGACACTGGTGTTCTGGTTAGTGCTCTTTACATCCTGAGCTTACGTATAGAATGTGTACCTATTTATGTCATATCCTTACCGTGTCACAACTGTAAATGTTGACCCTTTTACCAACCAAGTCAGCATATCACTTAATGAACTCCTAAAGAGTCACTTGTTCAACCATTGGTTGAACTAACTGTTGTGTTGTCTCGTGATCCAAACAACCAAAACATTCTGTTACCAAAACACATCCTTCTGCTGGTCAATATACAGGGACATTTCAGTCATTTGTTGCAAGACTGTGAAATGCGCTTGAGTATACACATCAATATCTAGAGTGATTGCTTTCCTTTCGATGGTCCCGATACCCTTGAGCCTCCCCTTATTGCAAGATCGAGCCACACCTATCGGTTTAATCTGAGATATGTAATCGACATAGAACTCAATGACCTCCTCAGATGTATAAGCTTTGATGATCTGCCCTTCGACCGATATTGATTCTGTACATAGGACTTGAGAATTCCCATGAACCTCTCGGATGAGTATATGCTACGAAGGAACACGGCCTGGCACATTTTTATCTCCCACACAATGTGAACAATGAGACATCTCAAGATGACATATAGTCATCACCACCTTGTCCTACAGAGTATCTAGTCCTTCGGGATCGATGACCTTCTGAATAATTGTGTTGAAGAAATAACACAACCTCATGATTGTCTCTCGGACCTTGAACAGCAAAACACTTCTAATTGCAATAGGAAGTATCTGTGTCATTAGCACATGACAATCATGAGACTTCATGCCAATTAACTTCAAATCTTCCATAGAAACAAGTTTCTTCATGTTCGCGAAGTAACCAGATGGAACTTTAACACTATACAAGCGCTGGCATAGATCAGTTCTCTTAGCCTTGGATAGAGTGTAACAAGTAGGGGAAAGGTAAGTTCACCTTTTGTTAGTCTTTGTTGATGCTAACTCAGACCTGATGTCCATATCAACCAAGTCAAGCTGTGCGTTGACACCATTATTTGTTTTGTCACAAATATTCAGTAAGAGACCAATCAAACTGTCACATACATTCTTCTCTATGTGATGACATCGATGTAATGGTGAACTTCTAGGTGCTCCTAGTAAGGTCAGTCCCAAAATATTGATCTCTTCTTTCGGACATTCTTCTCACGAGTCATCGATTTATGTCCCTTTCCGAGCACAACATCTAAATCATTAATCATATCATATACCTCTTTTTCGCTTAAATGCCTTGGAGCTGAACTATCCTCCTTCTCTCTGTCGAATTGTTTCTTCATCCTACAGTATGGGTGATACCTCCGAAGGAACCTACGGTGACGCATGTACACAGTTTTGTGCGAGTGCTTCAGCCGCACACTCTTGGTATCATCTAAGCAGTGAGTACAGGCTTTGACCCCTTTTGTACACTGGCCTAATAGGTTAGCAAGGGTAGGACAATCATTTATGGTGCAAAAAAACAAGGAGCGTAAAGTAAGTTCTCTCGTTTGTACGCATCCTATACTGTACCCCTTCGATCTATAGTATTTTTAGATATTCTACCAACGGTGCTAAGTATACATCAATATTATTTTTAGGTTTCCCTCGCCATCATTTGTGTTGGACCGAAATGGCGACAGAGGGGGTGAATGTCGCTTTCTAAAAATTAAATTCGCCCCTCAAGTACCCACACTTATACTTCTTCTCCAATAGCTATGCAAGCTATGAAGATAGAAGATATGCACTACTGGAAATCAAGTCATCAAGGAAAAACCAAGTCCAGAAAGAAGCAGTCAAGAAAAATAAATTCAGAGCAAGTCTGACTGCAAGCGGTAGTACCGCTGATACGAGCAGTAGTACCGTTGGGCGGTAGTACCGCTGATCCGAGCGGTAGTACCGCTGAGCGGTAGTACCTCTCGAGGAAAACAGCAAACAGGATTTTCTGAAATATGAGAAATTCGCAAAGATTCTTAGATTCTTGGCTTAGGAAACTTTGAGGATAGCTAGGGAACACTCCCAGAAGAATAAGCCAAGAGCCAATTTCAAGAAAACCACTCCAAGAAACAAGAATTTGAGATTTGGGTAAAAAAATCTGAAATCTTGCAAGAACCGAGCCAAAAACCAAATTACTCCCTAACCGTTGATCCTTTGGCCACGAAACTTTGAGGATAGCTATTAGATAGCCTCTGGACTCTCCATGCCAAATTTCAAGCCATCTCAACAAGCGAATCAAGAACAGCACTAAAACCTAGAAATGCAAAACATGAACAGAGGAGGAGAAATCTGAAATCAAACTCGATTTGCTCTGAGGATTAACTAGCCAAAAGGCTTTTGAGCATCGCCCATGTCCTAGCAACCCATTTTGACACTCTCCAGCAAGCAAGAACTCAAAGCAACGAAAATCCAGAAATCACTCAAAGAAAGCAACGAAGAACAGAGAGGCACACAGGAGATAAAAAACTTCAGATTCTCATTCATGGAAGCAAAATGAATACAGAGGACTCACGATACGCATGGACATTAGAACAAGATGAAGGATTACATGACTCTCCACTCAATCCTCTCCTCTCCCTCTCAATCCCTCAACCATGAATGCTTGGAGGAGGATGAACACACACAGAGCTCTCACATGGGAACCATCGAAGGAGCACAACAGACACTCTGCCTCTCCTGCTCTCTTCTACCAACTAAAGTCCCAAAGCCAAAACAAACTCTCCAAAGCTCATTTTGACTAAAGCACCACCTAACACTCTCTAGAATCCATCCAAAATGCTTGAGTGGGCATGCAGCCCCTCCAATCCTTTATACAGCCTTGGCTAACGGGTCTCCGGCCCGTTACGCCCGCTAAATCCAACGGAGCCCGCTCCCGCTTGTGCAGCCTTGCAAAATTCCCGTTTCGCCCCTCGTGCACCTTCTGGGAAGCTTCCGTGCTCCTTGTCTCGCACGCCTTGCAACCACCTCGAGTCCACGTCGACTTCGACACATCCCGACCGTTCTGACCTCAGTTCCACCTGCGCTTAGTCCGGTCCACCGTGTCTCGCCAGGACTCCACCCGATGTCCTGCAGCCACACAGACAAGAAACACATCAAATAGCACCGCTCGATACATGAAAGTATAAACAACATCATACTTACCATGACGAAGTCCAAACCTGTCGAATCATCAGAATCAGCATCCTAATCCCATACGACCAAGTTTGACCACATTCCGACCGAGCCCGTTGCACCACGCAACGACTCGACTCCGAACCACTCAAACCAAACTTGACTTATCTAAACCAATGTCAATTACTCATCATTAACATGGGATGACCTCCACATGGTCTCTCAATCTCCCCCTTGATGAGTATATTGACAAACTCAGAAAAAGTACAAAGTTGAGTTTGAAATGTAAGAAGTCAAACATGGTCCAATGAAGGGAAATGAAGCTAATGACCATGTCGACAGAAGGAACCACTTAGAGTAACAACTGAAAGAGCAAATTGTTCTCCAAAGCTCTAAAAAGTTCCCAAATAACTTTTTCTACTCTATTCTCCCCCTTTTGGCAATAAACACATCAAGAAAGCAAAGGCGAGAATATGATCACAAAGATGGATGATATGGCTGAAGTTTGATTATTTTTAAGCATTGTGAGCCATGAGAATTATCCATAATGACCATAATGATATACACCAAGCCATAACTCTATAAAAAGCTATCTAGATCATGACATGACATGTATAAGCTAGCTAGAACACATAGATGACAATCTGAAATATAGTGTATTAAGTGAGAATGTCAAGTCATTAAGAGGTAAAGTCTAACTAGAGATACCCAAGGATGATGCCGGCCATGTCAATTAAGCTAAGCGGAACCAAGAAGCTAATATTGAGACCAACTAGAGTGCTATGCTCAAGAATGAAACATTTGCGCAAGTACTTGGTTCTTTTTGTAGATTAGGCAAATGTGAGCACATTAAACATTTTCTTTTGAAAGCACATGGTCGTTTTCAACCCAATTTTTGTTTATGTGCTAGATCTCAAGCCTTATGCGACTACTCCAAGCAATAAGCTTAAGAAGATAGTCTAGGTCATCCAAAACCCCCCCTGAGTTCATGCCTAGTGCAATGGCAAGCCGTCTTGATAGCACTAGGGGTCCCGATCTTTCGATGAGAGTGGTAGATTCGATTGGGGAAGGAGATGACGTTGACGACCCGACTACAACCATCCAAGGACGTTGCACCTTAGCGATCGATACACCAACTCCAGAGATTGTTCGTGACCTTGTCGGCGCACGATCAACCTAACCACGAGGGTTCTTGTTCCTGCAAGCAATCGAAGAACAAGCAAGAACAAGATGAACAGCAACTCAATTGCAAATATCGATATAAGATTCAATCGTAAACAGAAAACGGTGGGGTTCCGAAGACAAGTATTCGGGCGGTCTAGCCGACACGCGCGAGTACAAGGCAAAGCAGCAAAAGCTAACTTAGTCTAAACAAAATCCAAACCCTAGAAGAGGGTGCGACTGCTTATTTAAGGGACACGGAAGGTGGAGGGTCGGCCAAAACACAAGGAAGCCGAATAGGACTCGAATTACAAGGCCCAAGGCCCACTTTGACTCGGACTGGAAAAGCGACGTGAATTGTTTTGCAGTTGCTGGTCGACTCAAATGGAATTTGGAGGTGAGGCCAGATCCATCTGAAAGTAGACTTCAAGAGCTTTCCAACGAGTACTCACAGGTCCCGAGAAATCTTCTGGATCAAAAGTTACGGCCGTTTGAAGTAGGCGCTGTCAACAAGGCCGAATCCGAGTCAAACTCGTGAACAGGACTTGGTTTGCGCTTGACGGTTCCACTTCTATACTTGAGCTCATGTGGTTCTTCCCCATGGTTCCTAAGGACAATTAAATCATCACAAGAATTAAGTAGTATTCCATTCTTTAAACATTTGTATGCAAACTTAGGAACACATTCACCTGATGGTTAAGTTGACGTGCTCGCGCTCTAGTCATTGGTCCTTGTATCATAGTTTCAGTTTGATGTGGAGTCGGCATGGTTGTATGCATGGAAAGGATGTCCTCATCACGTCTCATGAGAAAGAATTGGTGAAATCAGTTTTTTGGCACAAAAGAGATCTTTTTGCTTTGTAAACATGTTGTACTACCTCATGCTACATCAAGAGACTAAAATAGCTCAATCTAAGGCTCAATAAAAGATTCAACGTTCAGCTAAGCCTAGTTGACATGGCATGAATCATAAAAAGATAGCTCAAGAAGGACTAGACTTAAATGCTAGCATGACAAGTTTTAATTCAAGTTGAGCAATTTTAATTAACTTATCATGGCAAAAGCTAGTCTACACATATGAAGTCATGATATATCTAGCAAATAAGCACAAGTCATGGCAAGGTGTAAAGTATTTTAAACATGTCATAACAGGATAATAATCAAGACTCAATGTAGTTATATTACAATGCGAAAAGCTAAAATGCAAGAAAATCCAGCTCCCCCTCAACATGAGATGCAACTTTTAGTTCAAGTTGAGTTATATCAAGATTAAGCTCCAGAAGCTCCCAAATGACCTCCCCCTGAACCAAAGTAATAAAATCGAGAAGCTGGCAAATAACACCAAACAGGCAGTCCTTAAAGCATAGATAAGATATAGAAGATGCTATAGCTTAGACTGATCCTCATCTTCCCCATGTGACTCCAGAACTATCAGCTGACCGTAAAACGCACACTAGGGAGCAAACACGTACCCTATCTACCCGGGAGTGGCCCAACCCTCGCTAGAGCCTACAAGAAGTGAGTGAGCTCAACCTAGTGAGATAAGAAACCGCTAACAAGCAGCATCCTAGAGTCATAAGATGAGAGATCTAATCAGCTGGACTAGAAAAATACTCTAACCTATGCTGGAAGGACTAAACCCGATGCACCCCAAATGCACTACAGCAGAAATGAGACAGAAGCATAATTAACAGTAAAGCAGTAAAGCCCAAAGCTCCCCCTCACTACAGTCCATAAGGACAAACCACCCCAAGCTCTCCCCGCAGAGCTGAAAACCTCGAACTATCCAAAGGCTTGGTGAAAATATCAGCCAACTGGTGGTCACTCTCCACGAACTGGAGCACTATGTCACCCTTCTCCACATGGTCTCGAAGAAAGTGATAACGAATATCGATATGCTTGGTCCGAGAGTGTTGCACTGGGTTTTTAGCAATGTTAATCGCAGAAGTGTTATCACAAAAGAGTGGAACACTGTCTATGACCAACCCAAAGTCCCGCAGGGTCGAAGCCATCCAAAGCACTTGGCTACAGCAACTAGCTGCAGGAACATACTCGGCCTCTGCGGTGGACTGTGCAACACCGGACTGCTTCCTCGAAGACCAAGAAACGAGAGAAGTGCCAATGAATTGGCAAGTGCCAGAAGTGCTCTTCCTATCTATCCTACAGCCGGCAAAGTCTGCATCCGAGAAGGCTCTCAAGGAAAGACAAGATGAGGAAGAGTACCAGATACCATAGTCAATGGTAGCTCGAAGGTACCGAAAGATGCGCTTCACCGCCTAGCGGTGAGATACGCGAGGAGAAGCCTGAAAACGAGCACACAGACATACGGAGAAGTGTATGTCCGGTCTCGAGGCAGTGAGGTAAAGAAGGGAGCCAATCATACTTCTGTACTCTTTCTGATCAACTGGCTCGCCATCCTCATCTGGGTCAAGATAGGTCGTAGAAGCCATCGGAGTTGACACCGGCTTACCATCACTCATGTCAAAGCGTCTCAGGAGGTCACGAGTGTACTTGCCCTGATGTAGAAAAGTACCCTCTCGAGTCTGCTTGATTTGGAAGCCAAAAAAGAATGTCAACTCACCCATCATGCTCATCTCAAACTCGGTGCTCATGACATCCGAGAACTGTGAAACCAGAGCATGGGAAGAGCCGCCAAAGATGATATCATCGACATAGATTTGGACGAGCAGAAGGTCACTACCAAGCCTACGGATAAACAAGGTCTTGTCTACTTTACCCATTTCAAACCCATGACTCAACAAGTAGGACTTAAGTCTCTCATACCAAGCTCTGGGAGCTTGCTTAAGTCCATACAACGCTTTTGAAAGCTTGAAGACATGGTTAGGGTATTTGGGGTTCTCGAAACCTGGACGCTGTCGGACGTAGACTTCCTCCTCAATAAGGCCATTGAGGAAGGCACTCTTCACGTCCATCTGGTAAAGCTTGAAACCCTTAGAGGCTGCAAAGGCAAGCAGGATTCTAATGGCTTCAAGTCGAGCTACAGGGGCAAAGGTCTCCTCGAAGTCTAGACCCTCAACCTGGGAAAACCCCTGAGCTACCAGTCTAGCCTTGTTTCGAATGACTACCCCATCCTCACTTTGCTTATTTTTGAACACCCACTTGGTTCCAATGATATTGTAACCTCGTGGGGGCTCAACAAGCGACCAGACCTTGTTTCTCTCAAAGTTCTCTAATTCCTCATGCATGGCATTGACCCAAGACTCGTCGGAAAGAGCGTGAGAAACATCTTTGGGCTCAAAGGAGGCAATGAAAGCAGAATGGAGACAGAATTGAGATAAGCCAGATTTTGAGCGGGTAACACGCTCGAAAAGGTCTCCAATAATCTGCTCGGAAGGATGAGCTTTCTGAATGTGTCTAGGAGGTCCTGGATGAGATGAAGAAGTGGCCTCTACCTCATGAGCAGAAGAGGTAGGAACAGAGCCACTAGCTCTAGAAGAGGCGGAAGGCAGAGGCTGATCACCTCGAGGTGCGGTGGAAGACGACACCTCAAGGGGTGGGTGAGGGACTGGATCGGGTAGACAACCCTCATCTCCATCATCCTCATCATCCACGAAGATGGGCTCGGACTGCTCTAAAGAACCTGAGATATCGGGCCTAGCCCCCGGACTGGCCTCATCGAAAGTAACCTCACAGGTCTCTACCATCTTACTAGACTCGCAGTTCCAAACCCTATAAGCCCGCGAAGAAGGCGAGTAACCTAGAAAGATACCATCACAAGAGCGTGACTCGAACTTGTCTAGGTTCTCGGACTTCAAAATAAAGCACTTGCAACCATAAACACGAAAATGAGAGACGATGGGTTTTCGCCCGTATCTCAACTCATAAGAAGTGCGGTGCAAGTGTGCCCGAAGAAAAACTCGATTAGAAACATGGCAAGCGGTAGCTATAGCCTCAGCCCAAAACTTCCGCGGTGTAGAGTACTCATCAAGCATCGTCCTGGCCATCTCGACCAAGGTACGGTTCTTCCTCTCCAAGACGCCATTCTGCTGTGGGACGTGCGGAGAAGAGAACTGGTGCTCTACACCTGTCTCATCGCAGAACCTCTCAAAGTAGGAATTCTTGAACTTCGTGCCATTGTCACTACGGATCGCTCGTAAGGCACCTGGGAGCTCAACAGAAAGCCTACTGAAAAGACCTCGGAAATGTGTAAACGTCTCATCCTTCGAGGTTAAGAAAAACACCCAAGAAAATCTCGAATAGTCATCAACCACAACAAGAACATACCACTTCCCTCCGGCTGACTGCACTCGAGCTGGTCCAACAGTGTCCATATGGAGCAGCTGTCCCGGTGCATCGGTCATGGTCACAGTGACCGGAGGATGTGAAGCGGCAACCATCTTGCCGTACCGGCATGGAGCGCAAACAAGATCTTTGACCATTTTTAGCTTCGGCAGACCACGAATGAGGTCGTGGCCGCTAACTCGGGTCAAATGGTCAAATCCAATATGACCAAGTCTCCTATGCCAGAAGGTCAAATCACGGGACTCTGAGGCAACTAAACATCGGAGAGGATCACCAGAAGACTCAGAAAAATCAGCACGAAAAATCCTCCCATAACGTGAAATCCCGCAAACCAGACTATCCGAAGAATCAAGAATTTTGCAAGCATTTTTCTTAAAGCTCACCTCATACCCGTCATCGGTAAGCTGAGAAACCGAAAGCAAATTATAACGCAGCTTACTAACCAAGGCAACATCCTTAAGAATAAAAGAAGCATTAATACGCACAGTATCTTTGGCGATGACGTGCCCAGACGAAGCGTCTCCAAAGGAGATCGTCTCATCACCTGGAGCGCGGGCTAGGGAGGAGAACCAACGGGAGTCTCCGGTCATATGACGAGAACAACCGGAGTCTACAAGCCAAACCTTCTCCTTCCCTACCCGGCGAACCTGAGTCAAACAGAGAGTAAAGTCTCAGTACTGGGGTAAATCAAGAGTGATTTTGGCACCCAATACTGAACAACACGTCGAGCACATGAAGTAGTCAAGCACGACTGACCTCTATCTACCCTACGCTCTCTGTGACTCAAAGAAGCAGAAGGTCCGCGAGCAGACCTGAAACTGTTGCGGGGTCCGACTGCTATGGGAAAGCGAGTCGAAATACCAGCAACCTGCTGATCACGCCGCGGGTAGCTGTCTCGACGGGGGAACCGAGATCTACCCTCAGGACGGCGGAAGTCACGACCAAAAGCAGCATGAGGACGAAAACCAGAAGACTCAGAAAAACCAAGTCCTCGATGCTGCCCAAACCCATCAGAAACAAACCTGGACCTCGTGCTAGTCTTAGGTGCACTCAGGATCTCGGGCTGACCCTGAATACGCCTAAGTGCCTCTGCACGGTCTCTACGCGCAATCCTGGTGCGCCTGAAGCATCGATCGACTGTGTGTCCATCCTTCTGACAGAAGGTGCAGTGGTACTTCACCTTCTGAGAGGTAGAAGTAGCACGGGGAGGCTTCGCCTTTTGAGAGGCCGAAGCTGCAATTGGACTCACCTTGCTGTCAGAGATCCCTTGGACAAAGCCCGTTGATTTGAATTTGACCTCATCAGATCTGGGCTCGACCTCGATCACACCTCCTACTATGGGTCGGAGAATAGCAGGTGGATGCTTCCTCATATCCTCATAGAAATCATATCCTAGACCTTGATTGAACTTGCAGATCTTGGATTGGTCTAGAATAAGATTAAGCTTTTTCTTGCCGCCTACAAATCTCTCGAGAGTGTTCACAAGATACTGACACTCCCGGAAGAGAGATGTGCAAGAAGAGCAGGGAGAAGAGGGAACAGCAAGAGGTAAGGGAGCAGATGAAGAACCAACAGCAGAGGGACGAATGGCTTGTGCACGCACAGCCGACTCAGAATGGACAGTCCTACTGCTAGCAGGTTGGTTCGCGTCGCTAGGCGTCTCTACCTTACCCTGGAGCTTCTCCCCCTCGTCAGCAATCACATCACAATGAGTTGATGGCTTCTCTAGTAAATCCTTAGTTAGCTTCACACATTTTTCTTCTAATGCAATCAAGTCAGATTTTAGTTTGTTACAATTAAGGCATGGTGAGCTAACAGGGTCCTTAGAAGCATACTTAGCCATTTTCTTGTTGTTGTCAATCATTTCTTGAAACTGTTTGGAAACAGATTCAAGTTCAGCAGTTAATTTAGGACAGTTTGAACATGAAGCAGCTGGCTCAAGCAACCATGAATACAACTCAGATATTTTATGATCTGCCTGTTTTAGGTTCATCTTCAAGTTATTGCAGTTTTCACAAGACTCGGGCAGATCTAACAGCATGGTGTAAAGACCTCTAAACGCATTGTCCTTATCCTCACATGAGGTGCAAGCAATAGTCTCAACAGGAGTAGATGAAGTAGAAGCAATCCTACTCATTTCTAGTTCAGCCAACAGACTAAGATTCTCCACCTTAACACTATCAAGCTCAGAGGACAAACTATCATGCGAGGTCCTTAATTTCTCCATATCACCCAGCAAGGCAGAGCATGTATCACAGTCGTCACTAGAGGGACCAGATGTAAGAGCAATAATCTCTAGTGACAATCTGTCTACTTCCTTGTCTAACTCAGTACACCTAGCCCTAGCTCTAGCATGAAATCCACCTAGCTTAAGAAAAGCATAATTGAGCTGGTCGTAGGTGGGGCATACCTCATCCGAGTTGGAGTACAGCTCGCTGTCGCTGAGTTCGCCCTCGAGGGCCATGAAGCACATGCCGGAGAAGTCGTCGCCGCTGCATGCCTCCACCTCGCTGAGGTCGAGGTCGTCGAACGCGGTGAGGATGCGGTGAAACAGCTTTTTGGCCTTCCCGAAGTCGCGGAACTTCTTCTTGCCTTGGGCAGGGACTGGAGGCTTTTTGTTGCGGTTCTTGTCGGTGTAGTCGTTCTTGCCCGAACCGCCGTAGTCAGCTTTGCCCTTCTCCAGTTTGGGGCAGTTTGCCCGAATGTGGTTGGGGCCACCACACTCGAAGCAAATGACTGGTCCGCCTCTCTTTCTGTCCCTCCTCCTCTTGTAAGCATGGGAGAACTTCCGAGCTAGGAGGGCCAGCTGTTCATCCTCTAGCTGCTCTAATTGATTATCAGTTACGTCATGGAGAGCAGCTAGGGAGAACCCACAAAGTGAATCGGCAGAAGAACCAGAAGCCAGACTGGGATCGATGACTAGAGCCATCGACTGCGACTTCGACTTACGAGAGACAATGTCGATCTCGTGCGTCTTGAGGCGCGAGTACAGCGCGTCAAGCGTTAAAGTCGAGAGGTCGGTGGTGTCCTTGATGGTAGTCACCTTCATCTCCCAAACACGTAGGTCGAGTGCAGCAAGCATCTGACGAGCGTTGTCCGAGTCGGGGTATGTGAGACCGACCGCTCGAAGGTTGCTCAAAATCTTGTGAAAACGCGCAAAGCACTCATCCAGGGATTCACCAGCAAACATCTCGAACTTGTTGTAGTCCCGCTTGAACTGGTCCTGTCGCACCGTCTTAATCTGGGTGGTGCCCTCATGGTAAGCGTCGAGGGTCACCCAGATATCGAAGGCTGATGAAAGATGAGAGATGCGGTCAAACTCGCTACGACTCAGGCCCTGGATAATGATGTTCCTTGCCTTAGCGTTCGCCTCAACAACAGCCATGTTCCCGGCATTGATGTTCTCATCGGCAGGAACAACGAACCGGACCTTGACCTTGCGCCAGATGGCGTACCCCTGAGCCTGGATGTATGTCTCTATTCGGCTCTTCCAGAAGGGGTAATCGATGCCATCGAACACGGGCGGCTTGGTCGAGTACTTGTCCGTCGCCATGGCTCTTGAGACCGGTTAAGATCTATGGATTAGACCTAACCGGCTCTGATACCAATTGTTGGACCGAAATGGCGACAGAGAGGGTGAATGTCGCTTTCTAAAAATTAAATTCGCCCCTCAAGTACCCACACTTATACTTCTTCTCCAATAGCTATGCAAGCTATGAAGATAGAAGATATGCACTACTGGAAATCAAGTCATCAAGGAAAAACCAAGTCCAGAAAGAAGCAGTCAAGAAAAATAAATTCAGAGCAAGTCTGACTGCAAGCGGTAGTACCGCTGATACGAGCGGTAGTACCGTTGGGCGGTAGTACCGCTGATCCGAGCGGTAGTACCTCTCGAGGAAAATAGCAAACAGGATTTTCTGAAATCTGAGAAATTCGCAAAGATTCTTGGATTCTTGGCTTGGGAAACTTTGAGGATAGCTAGGGAACACTCCCAGAAGAATAAGCCAAGAGCCAATTTCAAGAAAACCACTCCAAGAAACAAGAATTTGAGATTTGGGTAAAAAAAATCTGAAATCTTGCAAGAACCGAGCCAAAAAACCAAATTACTCCCTAACCGTTGATCCTTTGGCCACGAAACTTTGAGGATAGCTATTAGATAGCCTCTGGATTCTCCATGCCAAATTTCAAGCCATCTCAACAAGGGAATCAAGAACAACACTAAAACCTAGAAATGCAAAACATGAACAGAGGAGGAGAAATCTGAAATCAAACTCGATTTGCTCTGAGGATTAACTAGCCAAAAGGCTTTTGAGCATCACCCATGTCGTAGCAACCCATTTTGGCACTCTCCAGCAAGCAAGAACTCAAAGCAACGAAAATCCAGAAATCACTCAAAGAAAGCAACGAAGAACAGAGAGGCACACAGGAGATAAAAAACTTCAGATTCTCATTCATGGAAGCAAAATGAATACAGAGGACTCACGATACGCATGGACATTAGAACAAGATGAAGGATTACATGACTCTCCACTCAATCCTCTCCTCTCCCTCTCAATCCCTCAACCATGAATGCTTGGAGGAGGATGAACACACACAGAGCTCTCACATGGGAACCATCGAAGGAGCACAACCGACACTCTGCCTCTCCTGCTCTCTTCTACCAACTAAAGTCCCAAAGCCAAAACAAACTCTCCAAAACTCATTTTGACTAAAGCACCACCTAACACTCTCTAGAATCCATCCAAAATGCTTGAGTGGGCATGCAGCCCCTCCAATCCTTTATATAGCCTTGGCTAACGGGTCTCTGGCCCGTTACGCCCGCTAAATCCAACAGAGCCCGCTCCCGCTTGTGCAGCCTTGCGAAATTCCCGTTTCGCCCCTCGTGCACCTTCCGGGAAGCTTCCGCGCTCCTTGTCTCGCACGCCTTGCAACCACCTCGAGTCCACGTCGTCTTCGATACATCCCGACCGTTCTGACCTCAGTGCCACCTGCGCTTAGTCGGGTCCACCATGTCTCGCCACGACTCCACCCGATGTCCTGCAGCCACACAGACAAGAAACACATCAAATAGCACCGCTCGATACATGAAAGTATAAACAACATCATACTTACCATGACGAAGTCCAAACCTGTCGAATCATCAGAATCAGCGTCCTAATCCCATACGACCAAGTTTGACCACAGTCCGATCGAGCCCGTTGCACCACGCAACGACTCGACTCCGAACCACTCAAATCAAACTCGACTTAGCTAAACCAATGTCAATTACTCATCATTAACATGGGATGACCTCCACATGGTCTCTCAATTTGATTGATTCTTACGGTTGTATCGAGATGTGTTGCACACTGGACATACATGCATATTTGCATACTCTTTATGGTAGAGGATACAGTCATTCCGACATGCATATATTCTTTCTACTTCCGTTCCTAATGGACAAAGAACCTTCTTGGCTTTGTAGGTGATTTTGAGCAACTCATTTCCCTCTAGAAGCATGTCAGCTAAAAGACTTGACAGTGCCGTGAAACTCTTATTAGACCAACCGTTGCTTGCTTTCAATTTCAGCAGTTCAAGTACAGCTAACAACCTCATGTATTTTGACTTGCAGCACGTAAACAAATGTTTCTCTGAGTCCTCCATCAAGCCCTGAAATTTAACATACTCTCTCTCATCATAGTTCCCTTCTGCATCGCGAAATATCTGATCCAAATTGTCATCATTCAAACTATCCAAATCGGAACCACAATTGACATGATCATCCAGCGGCATATCGTTGACTTCATCGGTGATGTCATTATTACTACCTTCCTGTATAATCTGCTCTTCATCATGACTGGTCCAATGTGCATACCCCTTTTTGAAACCCCTTCGAATCAAGTGCACTTCAATCTGCTCTCGGTTCTTAAGCATTTTTAGATTCTCGCAGTCAATGCATGGATAATACATATATTCCACCCCCTTATTCAACATATCTTCCTTGGTAGCTCTTGTAAAAGCAGAAACACCATTAATGTATTCTTTACTCACACGGTTCCCAACTACATCCAGCTTCGGTTCTGCGTTACGCATATAACAATTTAGTTTAACATACTCAATTAATTAATTAATTAATTAATTACTATACTATATATGTACGATATAAATTAAGTAGCTATATGTAGGTAGATGTAAATAATATTCTCTCTACATCAAGCTAGCTAGATCTAAACCATCTTCAATTCTCCTTTGACGAAAAGCTAGATCTTAATTATAATGCAATTAGAAACAAATTACTAATCATAGCTAGCCAATAACTTAGTGGATCTACAATTACTCTTACCAAATAGTCAATTTCCTTCCACCAAATGGCCTCAAAGCGCCGCCTGCAGCTCAACGCAGCATCGTAGATCTGGAATTTAAGATAGAGGAGGTTAATGGGTTTACGCACTATTAAAATAGCAAAATTATCACAGATGGTTTATGTTACAAACTGTTTGTGACAAATTAATTACCATAGACGGTTTCTATAATGAACTGTCTATGAATTATCACAGATCATTCAAATTAAAAGCCATCTATGATAATTCATAATATCACAGACATTTCTTGTTAATAACCGTCTGTGATACTTTACAGACGGTTTTAACCACGAACTGTCTGTGACAGCTCACTTTCATAGACCGTTTTTATCACTGGCAGCAACATTAACGGTTCTGAACTAAAACCGTCTGTGATAGTATTTAATACAGATGGTTAAGGAACTGTAGTAGTGCTCGGCATGAATATCAACTGCCTCGTGATCTTTGGCCTTCATGGGTGCATCCCCAATTGGTTCAGCATGAATATCTGCCGGCCGCCTTGTGATCTTTGGCCATCATGGAACTTGCCATTAAGAAAAAAATCAACAACCATGTATCATAATCAATCACACTCTGATATCAAGATATATAGTAGATTCTTCCAGTAGTTTTCCTGATCTTCTCTTCTCACGTACCAAATAATTGGCAGCAGCTGCTACTTGATCTTCCTCGGCGGCACAAGAGACAGCAATTCCCTGGTCAGCGTGTAAGAGACTACACCAACCCAATTGCAGCAGCAGGTGATAATTCGACAGCACTTCTGTGTGCCTGTTCATGCGAACAGCCGCAAAGCCAACTCAATCGCACATGCATGCAGCAGCAGCAGCAGCAGCAGTCTGTGCCTGTTCTTCATGCCAACACAGCAGAAGTAGTAAAAAGAACCGAGATGATTTAGTACGTGATGACCTCTACTACTTAATTTACCAACTGCAGAAGCTTCTAGTCGATCAGCAATAGATAAATTGAATTAAGAGCTCTCCCGGCTTCCTCAAGGAGATTAATTAGTAGTGGTGGTTCTTTCCTTATGCATGCTGATGGCTTTCCATGCACCTCATGCATGCTTGCGCTTCCTTGTGTTGTACCGGTGCGACCCAATGCCTTCCATGCACACGGCCATGCGCCCATTGATACGGGCCACAGGATGCACAAGCTGCGTGCATGCCTCCCGAGCCGCGCGCGCACAACACTCTGTGCTCGAACACCCCCACGGCCGGCCATGCCCCCCCCCCCCCCCCCTCCCTCCCAGGCCCCAGCCAGCATGGAACGGGTCTATTATTTTTGGCTTTGCCTTTTGGCTGTAACTTATACCTTTTGGGTTATTCCTGAGAAAGAGTAAGAGTAACAAAAACTTAGGTACGGTTTTGGCCAATATAAATAAAGCCACTACAATGTGTACTATAATAAACTTGTCATCAACTTGTAGACCTTATCTTTAAAAGATATTTCGTTTGAAAGCTAATTACTATAGAATAACCAAAAAACAACTATTAGAAGTGGAAAAGAAGAGGAAATTAAACTTGGGGCTTTATCAAGTTCCATACCTAAATATATGTATACGTACACTAAATTTTATATAAATTTGGGATTAAAAATCTGTAAAATGTGATATGTTCTAAGATGCATGTAAACCTTTAAATTTTATTTTACTATAGAGATCATACAAAATTTTGTGAAATTTATAATTTAAAATTGTAAAATAATCCTATACATATCAAAACAATCGTCCGGTCTTTTAATACTATGGAACTTCTAATTTTCAAATTTTGTAGATTGGTTATAATGTTGTATTTGGAGAAAATGATACAAATTGAAGAAATAAAATTTGATGTTTGCTTTTTTCTAATCCAATTAGGATTTGCACATTGTTTACAACATCACTCTGATACTCTACAAGCCAACTCACTACTACAGAAAACCTAATACTAGACGGCCAATCACAGACGGTTTAACAAAACCGTCTGTGACCGACACTAACACAGATGGTTTTAATTTGGACACCGTCTGTGTTGGTGGCATCGGAGAAAATGAGTATCACAGACGGTTCTTACCGATGAACCGTCTGTGATAAAAACCGTCTGTGATAATCGGATTATCACAGATGGTTTTTAATAAAAAACCATTTGTGATAATTCCAGATTATCACAGACGGTTTTTAATAAAAATCGTCTATGATAATGGCGCTAGGCAGTTATTGTGCTGCTCAGAACCGCTTCTGTCTTCATTTCGATCCAGAACTAACTAGTGCTGCACTCTTTCGCTCAGGAGGCAAGCTAGGCGATTTCAGACCAATTAATTTGGTGGGAGGAGGCAGAGATTGAGCTTTGAAGATTCATACTTTCCTGGTTGCTCTAGATATGGTTAGTAATGAAATTTATTTTCCTTTGCATTACAATTTAGATCTAAGTAATTGGTGAGTGTTATTGAAGATGATTTGCAAAATTATTGGTTATATAATAGCTGTTGTGTTTATAATATAAATGAAGCTAGCAAAGCCTGAATGCATGTGGTATATATGTAGTAATAATTAATTAATTTAATTTTTAATACTAAGTTGTTATATATATACATAACGTAGGACCAAAGCTGGATGTATGCCGCGAACCGTGTGAGTGAAGAGTACATTAATGGTGTGTCTGCTTTTACAAGAGCTGCCGAGGAGGATATGCTGAATAAGGGGGTGGAATATATGTACTGTCCATGCACTGACTGCGAGAATTTAAAGATGTTTAAGAACCAAGGGCAAATTGAAGCGCACTTGATTCGGAGGGGTTTCAAAAAGGGTTATACATGTTGGACCAGTCATGGCGAATTCAATGATCATATGCCGCCGGATGACATCGCCGGTGAAGTGAATGATATGCCGCCGGATGACATCGCTAGTGAAGTGAAAGACATGCCGTCGGATGATGTCGATTGTGGTTTGGATTCGGATAAGTTGCACGATGACAATCTGGATCAGATGCTTCGCTTCTGCTCAAACACTAAATTATGATGTTCCTCGCCTTAGCATTCGCCTCAACATCGGCCATATTTCTGGCATTGATGTTCTCATCGACAAGAACAACATATCGGGTCTTGTCCTTTCGCTAGATGGTGTAGCCCTGAGCCTGGATGTAGGTCTCCATTCGGCTCTTCCAGAAGGGATAGTCGATCCCATCGAAGATCGGGGGCTTGGTGAAATACTTGTCTGTCGCCATGGCTCTAGAGACCGGTTAAGATCTACGAGGAAGAGCTAACCGGCTCTAATACCAATTGTTGGACCGAACTGGCAACAGAGGGGGGGGTGAATAGTGCCTTTTAAAATTCTCCCCGAAAGAATTTACGAAAAACTCAACTCTCCGATAGCTATAAAACGCTACGAAGAAGGTGATTCAAGCTCTCTGGAAACCGCAAACAAATTTGAAGAAAGCCAGAAGAAACTCACAGAAGAAGCAAGAACCAGATCATCGCAAACTGCCCAAAAGAATGAAATGGTCGAGTGACTATAAAGGATCACAAGCTGCAGAGAGACCAGGTATTACTAACTCAAGAAACTGCAAACAAAAAAGGAAAAAGAAGAGATAGAAAAGAAGAACTAAATATCTTAGTGGAGTCCTGATCTCAATTGCCGAACAAAGAGATGATTGCATGAGTACCTCTGGCAAATAGTCAAGACAGAGAGGGCAAAAGAAACACAGCCAACAAAAGACTAAAAATAAATCAAAGAGCTGCTGTCGGCAAAGAGTTAAGTATAGCAGCCAGACTTAATGCAACAACACAAAATACTTTGCTGCCGAAAATAGCTATCTACTAACAGAAGAAAACAAACCAGGAAATTGAAAAGTGAAGAGTAGCCTACAACCGAAAGAGCACGGCCACCCAGCTGAAACAAGACCTGACTGGAAACTCCAACCCAGAAACTGCAGAAACGAAAAAACCGAATGCAGACTCCATAGTGAATTGCCGAAAATCTATAGGCTGTAGAAAAGTCTTGCCAAAACTGAAAAAGCAAACCTATTTTCACAGCTGGCCGAGAAGAATCCTTGCTGCCAACAAATTGCACACGGTAGAGTAGCCAAAGAGGCAGCAGGCGCTAAGACTAAAAATCGGCACAGAGGCAACGAAGAGAAACCAAAACATACTAAAGACAAAAAAAAACTAACTGCAAAAATAGATTGCTACTACTTTGACAAAAGATGGCACAGAGAAACTCAATAAAACCGAAACAGACTGGACACTTGAAACACTAAACAAAGGTCAAATAAATCGGTTGAATATCTTCTCCTCTATTCTAGACAAATTGAGAGAAGGATCTGATAGAAACTGAATTTTCAACTTCCAAACCGAGATTGGATAAACGGATTGGAATAGAACAATCTCCAAGCCAGCTGAAAACTGAGATGAACAATGATTACTTTTTCTGAAGAGAACAGAGAGCACAAAAGCCGCACTTAATCGGGTTCTTTGCTGAAATCCACCAGAAAGCAAATTGAAGACTAACTTCTGGGCAAAAGCATCCCAAGCTGAAAAAGTCACAGAAGGAAAGACTGTGATGCTGTAAAGTAAAAGAAGAGATCAAACTCGAAATCATGCAGTTCTTGACTCTTTCTGACTGAAACTCTTGATCACTACAATAGACTTCAGATTGAGAGATCAAGACCAAAACACTTTCAACCAAAAGAATTACGGACATGAGGATTCCTCTGTTTAAGAGAACAGTAAACCCTAGAGTATCACGAAACAGAGGAGGTTCTCAACAGAAGAAATCTTGGAGAGAAAGCTGCAATTAAACGATTGCTCTCATGAAATAGCTAGCCAAAAAGCTTTGATGAAAAATCTCCAGTTTTGAGTAAAGATATTCTGCAGCTCCTTAGACAAGAAACATCTCAGACCAAAGAAAAACCAAGAATAGCAGGGAAAGTCTGAGAGGAGCAAAGGGAGAACAAAACAGATAAAAGGCCATCAGCACATCATAGAAGGAACAGACAAGAAGATTAACTCAACTAGGAGGCAGAGGGATACATGATTGAATTAAAGGAGAGTTCTACAGCCATCATAGACAAGAAACAAATCATGTCGGACCCCAAGTTTAATACCTGGAATCCTCTGTGATAACACCGCATTATTCCCTGAATCAGTAGATAATGCTCATAGATACATCGCTGCATCATTTCATACACGATAAATTCATACATTACAATACCAGAGTTCAAATAGACCACATCGGGCCAGGGTTACAATAGAGCCGTCAGGCCAAATGTCTTACAATACATAAAAGCGGAAGCGGAAGCGTACATAGCGTAGGGGCACAACTCACCACAGGCAAGCGACTGGGATAACCCGAGTACCAACGCTATTAACCAGGGACCTGGCTAATAACAAAGGCACCCGCCAAAACTAGCCTGGTCAACTTTACTGAGACGAGAGGCAAGACTACCGAAGCCTATTCTAACAACCACCGTCTTCATTTCCTTCGGCATCCTGATCCTCATGATAAGCGTAGTGCTCTTATAATTAAGAGCGAGATTGAGCACAAACAACCGTGCTCCGCGAGCCAACACACAGAATGCATATAATTATAGATGCAAGGCTATTCAAGGAAGGCTCGGGTTCTTTTATTTGCATAAAGCGACATTTGAAATTACCATAATTAAAATTTCTATGACCTAGAATTTTTCAAGAACTTATGATTTAAATACTAAAAGTGTACAATAAACGGAGTAGTTTCCAATTCCAAATTTTATGGTTACATCCACCCTATGTTATGGTTACATCCACCAATGCTTAATTTTGAACAGCAGGTTACTTCCACCTTAATACCAACACTGGAGTACATCCCTCCAGGACAAATTACCAAAGTCAGGTTACATCCGCCTGACAGTTTTCTCCCCACCCACAATAGTTTTTAAACAGAACTAACTCGAGGAGGATTTCCATGTCTGCCCTTGACCGTGGGCACGGCTATTCGAATAGTTTGTGTAGTACTCTGCAGAGACTGTACATCTTTACCCACAAGAGATAATCGTCCCGATGGTTCTACATGATTCCTTTGACATGCAGATCGAGAAAATATCACGAGGCCTTTACAATACTTCACACTCTAGCATTTCACTCCTATGGGGTTACGTCCATAGGTTGTGCGGGATGTCCACCATAGGTTAGCGCAGTCGGACTCCACTCTCCACATACGCTATCCTAGGCGACGTCACCTACATCCGGTGTCCCATTCCAAGTGGGGCTTTCACTACCCACCTACACACGTTCTCCATGAAATGACTAGAGAGTTCAGTAAATTATTTAGCCAAGCCTACAATATGCCAGCTTGTGGTTGTATTGTTATACACGGAGGGTCCACACAGGATTAAGTCCTTAAATTGTTCGGGCGGTTCATTCCACAATCCCCTGTGTTACATCCACACCCACCGTTCTTTCCACCCGCCCAAACAGGTTCAGCAGATTTTAGGGTTTTGAGAAGCATAACACAAATCAACATATTTGTTCAGCCATGTACATCCCATGACTATCCCAAATCTAGTGTTCATGATTAAAGAGTGAGTAACAGGGTTACTAGAACCCTGGACTTGACAAATTTTAGCATGGCAATAATAAGTCGTATAACTACCATTCCAGTGTTCACATCTAGGGCGACAATGATCATGGGAGTTCAAATGTACTTGTGGTGTTATATATTATTAGGTGGACATAAGGTTGTTATCTACCTTAAGACTTACATATTTTTAGCACATAAAATAACGCATGCAATTTTTATAGTTTAAACGAACATAGTTTCACAAAATGTAGGCGCAAAATGATCAAAGTATTGACTCGCCTGGATTGAAGGCTTGGGGGTCTTGTGCTGCTTCAAGCGGGGTCTCGTTCGCGTCGTCGAACTCTACTCGGACGGGAGAAACCGGAAAAAGCAACACGAGAAAACGACAGCCGAATAAGAACCAAATAAAATAAAACAACTCAAATGAACTCGAAATTGAACCAAACCAGAACCATTAGACAGGTCTTGATTTTAGGAAAATTTAGAAGTTGGTTTCGTTTAATTCGGAGTTAGGGTTATAAAGTTATAGCGTTTTCAAAGTTCTATTTCCCGGAAAATCCGAAAAATAAAATAAAAACAAATGTGCTGCGGACAGGTGGGCTTTAATTAGCAGGGGTTAATGCTTGCTTTAATTGCCAGCTTAGGACAAATCGGGGGGAGTTAACTCATGTCGCTCCTCCTCTGGTTTTCCCCGGCCGCAAGGGAGGCGCAGACGGCCGGCGGCGGAAAGGGCACAGGGGTGCGGCGGCGCCGGCCCAAACGGGTTACCCAACCCGGTGCGCGCCTCGGGGAGGGGGAACTCGGCCAGAGTTTTGGCCGGGCGGCGGCCGGCGGTGGCTAAAGCGGCGGTCCGAGCGGAGGATTTGGGCGCCGGCGCCTCGGGCTATTGGGGCCCAATTCATCGGCAGTGGAGCATCACCGAGGGGCGCCGACCTCACCTGGAGTCCAAACGGCGGCCGGGATGAAGCGGGGAGGGCCGGCGGCGTGGATGGGCTCGGCGGTGAGGAGGGAGACGACGGTGGCTTGCTGGAGAGGGCGGCGGGGTCCGGCCAGGTAAGGGGTGTGTCCGGGGTGCCTTGGAGCTGCCTCACGTGCGGTGAATTGGGCTGATGCGCAGCGCTCCACCGACGGGGGCCGACGCCGGCGTTGGAGATGAAGAACGTCGCCGGCGGCCTGCGTAGAGAGAGAGGGCGATTAAACCGGCGGAGAGGGGGAGGGGGTAGTGGCGAGCATAGGGGAAAGGCTCAAGGGTTCCGGCGGTGACCGGAGATGCTCAACGACGGGGATTGCCGGGGGCGCTCGCACTGCAGGGGAGGCGATGGTGAGCTCGGCGTTCTTGGGTGCGCCTCGGGGATGTGCGTGGCGCGAGGCTCAGAGCTCTTTATGGAAGCCGGGAAAGGAGGCTGGGCGCCAAGGGGGAACACGACGGCGTGTTGCAGGCAAGCGGGGCGCCAGAGCCGTGCAGGCCTGCTGCACGCGAACGTGTCCGATGGCAGAGGAGGACCACGGCGATTCTTGGCGTATGGCAGTGGCGCACGGCCGGCGCAGGCCTAAGCATTCGGGGACGCATGGGAGGTGACGGGAGACGCTGCCACTGCTGGGCGCTGATGGCGAGGAGCGGTGCTGAAGACGAGGGCTGACAGCGCATTCAATCGCCGACGAAGTAGGTGGCGAATGGCGACAAAATCAGAGGAAGCGTTGGAGCCATGTTGGAGGAGGGAAAAATTCTGCCATCACAAAGAAGAGAAGAATGGGAGGGGGCTGGAAGCCTGGAATAGCATGGAGGAGGAAATGGATGGCCTGGATTGGCTGGAATATAAATCGCTTTTAATAATATTTACATATATATTTTCTCCTCTCTTTAACATATTAAGGCATATCTCAAATTCCTAAACTCTTTAATTTTTGAGATACATTTCATATTTTAGATTTTATCAGATTAACTTGATTTTCTCCCCTGGAGATGGAGCAAGGTTTTCATTTTAAAGGACTTTTGCATTTTCTAGAATATACACATATACACATATATATAATTGGAAGCAAAAGAATAGCCAACTGAGAACAAAAGCTTTTAAAATTTCATTAACATACATTTGAATTTTACAATAAGCCAGGTTTTGAAAATGGGGTGTTACAAATCACATAGCACCGCTCGATATAATATAATCAACAATTGCATTAGCAAGAATTCTTAAACACAAAATAGCCCAAACCGGTCGACAAGAAGAATAAGCGCCCAACCAAGTTCGACGAGGTCCGACTGAAACCGATTGCACCACGCAACGACATGGCACGAACCACACAAACCAAACTCAAATTTTTTAGAACGCGCGTCAATTACTCATCACATGCACGAGTTCACCTCCACATGGTCTCTCAGTGTTTGTATTAATAACTACAGTCGGGGGCAGGTTATCATAGACGGTTCTCAGTTTAGAATCGCCTGTGATAGTTTACTATCACAGACGGTTCTATGTTTAGAACCGTCTGTGATAGTATAAATATCATAGACAATTCTAAACTTAAAACCATCTGTGATAGTATAAATATTACAGACAGTTCTAAACTTAGAACCATCTGTGACATTTATTGTCACAGACGGTTCTAAGTTTAGAACCGTCTGTGATATTGATATCATAGACAGTTCTTAAATAGAACCGTCTGTAATAAGCCTTTATATATAACCCCACGCTAGGGTTTTGCGCGTACACCGCAGTTATTAGACTTAGTCGCTCTCCCGAAGTCCCGATCGAGCCCCTCGCCGGCTGCCTCCATCCCCCCGAGCCCCTCGCCGTCCGCCTCCGTTGAGCCCCCGAGCCCCTGGCCGGTCGCTGTCCCCCGAGCCCCTCGCCGGCTGTCTCCTCGGACCTCCGTCCATGCCGCCGTTGCCAGCGCCTACACCTCAACTCCCAAACCCTAAGGTGCTTGTTTTGTTCATTTTCTGTTAGTACAAAAAGTTAAAAAAAGTCTAGATCTGTTGTTTTAATGTCGTTCCTGAGTTAGGTTTATTTTGCTTGTTCATTGCAGTAGCACAATTTGCATGTTGGTTGGTTGTCTTGTTCATTTTCTGGTAGATTTCTGTGCTTTGCTTGTTGTGAAGGTGTGGGTTCGTCCATTCAAACACATATGCATGATGCATGCACGATAGTTGGAATTTTCCTATCAGAACACCATTTACTAGCTTGTCCTTGTCCTGGGTAGTTTGAACAATATTGCATACATTACTTCTTTTTACCAATCAAAGTTAAGTCAATGATAAGAATTAGAATCTTAGCCATAATCATGCCAGGACATTTCTCTAAAAAACAGAAGAGGAAGAAGGAAAAATTACACACAAAACTATGATTGAGCACAGGACATCAAATTTTTTAGTAAAAGTTTTGTGCTAATTTTATCATATAGTATGGCTAAGCATTGTGTAAAACAGTAAGTATCCTGGTCATAATATATAGATCGATAAGTATTGCTTATCCTGGTCATATGAGCTATCTGTACTAGTTTTTGAATGGAAAGATGGACTAATATTTGCTCAGTTTATGATTATTATCTTCCTATCGTACAAAGTCATGTATATAAACCCCCTAAGAAGGGTAAGAGATGGCCAAGTCCACTCATTTTACTCATTAGCTCTCTCTCTCTCTCTCTGTATACTATATTGGAATTAAATTTAAGTATGTGCTTATACCGCACTATTTACGTATATGCTACATTGTGCTTACTTTTCATATATGAGAAGGCCAACATGTCATCCGCGCATTCTTCAACATCATCGCCGGATGTGTCCGCTCCAAAATCAAAACGCCAAGGAAGAGGGTTATCGAAAAATCCTAAGGGCCGATTTACCATCACAGAGGTCGATGGATCTGGGACCCCTCTCCTTCCTCGCAAAGCAGAAAGCGCATTCTGAAGAATGATCGAAATAGTTGCACGAGAACGAATTGAGATCACATTCGATTCATGGAAGAGCGTGCCTGGGACTCAGAAACGTGAGCTGCTGACAGAAATTTTGGCATCATTCGAGATCCCAGAAGAACACCAAGACGCCGTGCAACGACAAGCCTTGCTGGCGGCGTGCAAAGTATGGAAAAACTTCAAGAGCACACTTGTCAAGGACTACGTGGAGAAGGACGAAACGCCCTTTCATAAATACCCATTCCTGGAACCACAATGGGAAGAGTTCAAGGCGATGAAGATGACCGAAGATTTCAAAAGTACAAGTGTGGCGTACAAGGCCCTCCAGGCAAAAAATACACACCCCCACAGACTTGGCACAGCTGGGTATGCGGATAAAATCCCGCAGTGGAGGAGGGAGGATGAACAGGCAGTACTACATGACACCGCCCTGCCATTTGCCAATATCCCGGATGACTGCGCTCGAAATTGGATTAGAGCAAGGTCATCTACAACGACATCGGGGGACGTCTCATTTTGAAACCCTGCAGACCAGCAAGTGTCCCAGCGCCTGGTAAGATATCGATCAAACTACGTAGCTTGTAATTACTTCACAACTTCGTACGAAGTGAAATGACATGTCATGCTCTTGCAGGAAGCGCTGAGTGTTGAATATTCCCAGGGATCATTCTAGGGAACAAGGGAGAAAGATATACTCTCCGCGGCTTTGGAAAACAAGAAGCACCCAGGTCGTACGAGAGGCCTTGGACTTTACGTTCCTTGGAAACATGGTTTCCAAGATGACTCCAAAATGTATCGGCGTAGGAAGAGAACCAAAGCCGAGCGTGAGGCACGGCTACGAGAAGAGATCAAGGCATCTCTTAGAGAGGAGCTGGCTGATTATGTCAAAGATGAGGTGCGGAGATATACAGAAAATTAGCAGGCCGCCGCCGCTCCTGTGCTAGCTAGCCCGCACAACCGTCCGAGTAGTTGCGCGTCCAATCCGACGGAAAGCGAGGCCAGATTTCCTGTGGACGACATCCATGTAATAATTATTATCTCTCGAATGCTTACTCCATTGATAGACCTATTGGAGTAGCTAATTTTGTATCGTTATGTAGGAGCCTACGAAGTACAGGCTCCAAGTGAGATATGCCTCCGTTCCCTTGTACACTGCTTGGGGCCAGGCATATCCGTCTGGTATCGGGGCCATGGTGCACTGACAAGTTTTAGCGCTAGGCTTCGCAAAAGTTAATGTGGATGGTGTGCATATCAATTTTGAGGTTGTCCCGCTACCGAAGCCCCCCCAATGACGAGATCGTGACTCTAGGGCAGGCCATTGGAACATTCATCCAGTGCCCCAAAAGCGACATCTCCCTGGAGGCTTCTTCACCGGTGGCAGGACCAGAAGGGCAGTGTGAACCAGAGCTACATGCACTGGTGCCATCTCCACAAGACTTATCTCTACCACCGCTACCTGCACCGGTGCTATCTCCATGGTTGCTATTCTCGCCAAAGCAACTTGCACCGGTTCTACCTTTACAGTCGACTACCATAAAGTCGACCTACAGCCAAGATAGCAAGGGCAGAAAGGGCAAAACAAAGAAGACCGATGATGATATCCTGTACCTGCCATTGGCCCGCAAATTTGTGCTTGGCGAGCCATTGGTCGACCCGGTAACACGCCTCAGTTTTCTACCAATTAGTTGCACGCAATTACACAAGTGGTATATGGAACAGTCCAATAAGCTAGAGGGAGAACGACGCTCAGGTATCACTGTCAAATTTGCGTCGGATCATTTAGAGCACAATGTTCAAGATTGTGTCTTCGTGGTCACCTTCGAGGATTTATTTGATCTTTTCACGCTCAACGCTCTCGATGCCTCACTAATTCGATGCTGGACGCTGTAAGTGTGTACAATCACAGTCTCCGTTCATGTCATACCGATAAATGTCATATATAATTTGTTGCTTTCCTGTGTATATATATAGACACATGTTGACTACAGCTAGACTATCCAAAAAATCGGTTGGTTTCTTGGACCCACACTTGATCGCCATGCATACCATCAACGAGGATACACCCTTCATCGAGAGGTACATTGCATCAGCACTGGTGGCTTACCGCGATAAGGATTATGTACTTATGCCCTACAATCAGAACTATCATTGGATTTTAATAGTAATTATACCAAAATGGAACAAGGCAATATACCTTGATTCCCTAAGTAAGAATAAAATGGACTTCACAGTTGTCAACCAAGTAATCGATAGGTAATTTCATTTTCTCCATACATACCTATATTGTACTCTTTCTTTCCTTCCGAATGACTCAAGGTCAACTTTTTCGAATCACGTAGAGCGTTCGTGATGTACGTTGAAAAGTCACGTGTCTCGACGCAAGGGGCCAAAGGCCTGACACATGTTCGAAATTTTAAGGTATTCGCTATTACACATTAATTAATCCTATGCAACAGTTGGTAGTAATGCCTCTTGAATTAACACATTCTATTTTTTTTGCAGCGCCACCAGCAGTCGCCGGGCAACACGTGTGGATTCTACGTTTGCTACCATATGGACCTACTCTTGGATTCCTCGAGGGTCACCAATTCCAAGGTTTGTCAATCTTCCCATAATTACTTCATACTTATCAGGTTATATATATACGCATATTGATATTCCTATTGACAGGCTGCGTCCATCCCGTCAACTATATTGAAACAGCCCGACCTTTCACAAATTCGAGGAGAGTTGGCGTACTTTTTGGTGGCTAGAGTCATAAACTCACAATGATTTTTTATTGCTCTATCACTCCGGAATGGAGGTCTCGCGAAAGGAACAGATCCATAATCAACGAACTTGTCAGGCTACACAAGCAATACTTGGATGGCAATCATGCACCATCCAAATATTGCTTGTCCAGCCTGACAAGTTCGTTGATTATGGCTCTGTTGTTTTTGCGAGACCTCGATTCCGGAGTGATAGATCAATAAAAAATCATATGTTACCATCTAAGTGCAAATGCAATGTAGATCTTTTGTAATTGTGTATTTGTTAATGGATATTTTATTTCATTTCAATTAATTGATTTGCAAAATGGATTTTTTATGTTTATTAAATGAAGTGCGATGTGAATTGGATGTTTTATGTTTGTGAAATGAATTGAAATATGAATTGTATGTATACATATACATGTTGATCTGCTTGTTTCAGAGGGCATGGCTAGCATTTCCTGAGGCTAGCCAATAAACAGAAATAGATTTAGAGGTAGAAAAGAATATCACAGACGGTTTGTAACTAAAAACCGTCTGTGATAGCTGATAATCTGTGACTATCACCTATCACAGACGGTTTTTAATTATAAACCGTCTGTGATTGTCAGCTATCACTGATGGTTTTTAGTTACAAACCATCTGTGATATTTACACCACAGACGGTTCGAAAACCGTCTGTGATAACCTTCGATTATCATTGACCCATAAATTCAGACGGTTCAGAAAACCGTCTATGATGACATTTTCGAACTATCTGTAATATGGTTTTCTGTAGTAGTGGCTCCTTTCCCCTCCTCAACGGCAGCAATCATCCAATGTGGCCTGCGAAGCCATCAGCGATCTAGTATTCTGGATTTATGTGTTTGCTAGTCTATCTGACATGTATTGACGAGCTAGGTGTGTCTAGATCATTAGTCACAGTAAAAGAATATCATATTTTGCCCAAAAAAGCAAAAGTGTATCCGATCTCTAATTCATAACGGTACACTCAAATCTTGTAATAAAAGAAGATGTTGTGCTAATGTAGTCATCTTCCATTTCCCAACCAAAAATCTCTATGCATAATTACTTGATTATAAACTCCATGAACGTACTTTTTTCGATACCACTACATATACCAAACCTACGACGTAATTGAACTTGTATGTAACCACACCAGTTTAAGAATAGGATCGGAGTTCAGTTGCTGACAAAAAAAGTATCATACATACTCATGAATATTTAAAAAGGATTAGTTTGATTAAAATACAACCTAATGACCAACCTACAACAGCTTTATGGGCATCTAAGCCCAAAATTTAACTTACATTTAGAAGAATCGAAGAAATCCCACGGGAATGCTTGAGTGCAACCGTAACCCTAACATGTTAATTGTTGCATTCTTTATTCCTCTAGTGTCTATTCTAGTGAAAAAGTAAGATTGAGTACACTAGGTACTCAACAAGCTACATGAGAAGGCTGTATAACTAATATGCAAGGTGTTCAAATAGATAGTGTCACATGTTATAATATGATAAGACTAAATACTAAGTTTGATGGTAAAGAACTTTGCACTTAAAATAGTAAAATAATATTTAATTAACAAAGGATTTATCATCAACAATTTGCATATTAAAATTATTCAAGTTCTACTTATGCCTTGTTATTGAAACATCTATGAAACATAACTCTTTTGTCCGGCGGCATGATGTATTCGAATACTATTTATTATGCTCTACAGAGTTGCCCAACTTTACCCACAAGATATCCCAACTCATAATGTCAAGCTATATACATGCAACATGATAGTATGCGACTGAATTAAGATAATAAGGTCATTCATTGCTCTATTCTTTCTAGCTTCTATCCGGTAGGCTTAGGGCCAAACAACATTATCGGGAATCCACAAGCCAATCCCGACATTGAGTGGACCTACTGTTCTGAAGAATTGCAAGTGATTTTCCAATCCCACTTCCATTTCACCCCTTGTCCATGGGCCATCTTGAAACACTGGGATAGTTGACTTTCCTGTAGACATTTGATCGAATCGAATAGTGTACTAGACTAGATTTGACAAGTCAAAGCCTGTGATTGAGCGAATTCTGTGTCATTTACTTGGCACAAGGTCTAGTCCTTATGAGGCTATCATGCATATACCCTCTACACACCAGCACTACACCACCATATCCAAACTAGACCCTCAAATTGAAGGGTGAGGTCATAGGCTCCAACCATCTACTAGCTTACCACCAACTAGCCTCAACCCTAGTACCATTTGAAAGTCTATCGGTATGAAGCCAAATTATTCTTAGTAGTTGAAGTTTATCATTTTAATTTTACCATCTATTAATAGCTATCTATAGTGATTAATTACCAAAGTTGTCAAGGTGAATATGACCTTTATAAATATGATAGGGCTTTCGGTGGTAGGTTCTAACTACTCATCATGTCATTCCAAACTATTATTGTATGTAAATAAGAGTGCTCAAATAGTAATAATGAAAGTAACGATAATTTAATAATATAGGATCAACATGATCGAAGACATATGACTTGCCTTCCCAGTCAAACTCTTCGATTGGTCCTAAGTCTCCTACATCTTGATTTGCTTCAGTGATAGACGACTCAACAAATCAAGGTGGTATCGAAAAGAAAATAAATAGGTGGGTTCTTTTGGCCTATGGCTTATGGCTTAATTAAATATTGGCTGTTTGCAAGAGGCGGTACGCAGAGGAAAATAGTTACATATGATTTTGACCAGTACAGCTGAACTCAGTTTACTTTTTTACTACAATTTTCTTTTTGACCCTGCCTTGAAAAAGAGCACCGATTGAAAGTGGTTACTATAACATAAGCTATAAGCCACAAGCCCAACTGAAGGCACCCAATAAGTCTATGCTCGAAAGAATACGAGGTAGAATAAACAAAATAAGAAATAGAAGAAGTAAAATTTGAAAAAGGATAAATATGGATGGGTTTGTATGGCTACGGTTTAAATAGAGTTTGGGTGGCTTAAATGGAGTTGAAAATAGTTAAAACAGGCTTGAGATAGTCAAAATGGATATAAACTTGCTTAATGGGTTTTCGATGAATAGTAACAGGTCAAGTGAATAGTAATGGTTGACACTATTCCTAATGGGTCGGGTTGTGTGGATAGTATGGGTTGGGCTGGTTTTAGGTGGGCTAGATAGTGTTAAGCTTGGGCCATGAATAGTAGTGGGCTTGTTTGAATAGTGACAAGCCTTTACTATTGAGCTTAGCCCATTTGACCTATTGGACTCTTCATTGCTTTGGGCCACTTGACTGGCCTATCAGTTTCACCTGCCAGGCACAAAGCCATGGCCGACGAGTAGAGGAAGAAGACAGCGGGGTGATTGCATGTCAACGAGGGCTACCGTTGGTGAGCGATGATGCTACCAGGGTAAGTGGGACCGGAGCAATCCATTTTGGGTATGCACGTAGCCGGAGGGGCACCGGAGAAGGCTAGCGACTGTGATGGCTCGGCGGAGCAGAGCCATGGCATGGTGGTGCTCCAGTGGGGTTCCGGCGAGTTTGAGGGTGGCTTGAGCTTTTGTGGCGCATGGGAATGCTAACAGTGGTGGTGGTTTGGAGTGGTTTGGCCTGTGCATGGTTGTCCACAGTGGCTATACATGGCCGATGGTGGCACACGGTATTGGCAACCTAGGGGCGATGAAGTAGGTCAACACGGTTAGGGTTGGCTTCGTGGTGTCCAGTACGTGCTATGACAATGAGGAATTGGGTTGTAATCGAGACTAGAGGGAGAATTGTATTTTGAAGCTCATGAGCGTGAGCTCAGTGGCGGCGCAATTCTTGGTTGGAGTTGGGAGGGAAAGGTTTTGGTTGTGTAATTAGATGCCAAAGCATGCTTGCTAGCAGCTCGACTTGGCTTTAAAGGCAATTAAAGGAGGTGGCACCAGGCGAGTTATGGTGTCGAACGGGTGTCGAGTGCCTAGCGGTCGAGGTGGCAATGGTGAGGTCGGCGATGGTGGTGGCGCAGCGCGTGGTCGGGGGCCAGTGCGATGGCAATTGATAGCTTGGTTGGTGAGGTGGTGTGGCACTGTGCTAGGTTTAATGATGTGGCAGCGGCGAACAACGCGACAAGTGCTCAGGCCGGCGCACGGCCAAGGGAACAGGGAAGATGGGGCCTGGGAAGAAAGCACCAAGGACAAGGTGAAAGTGTACTTTCCCATAAGAGAAAGCGGAATTTTAAGGATATTCCCTTATTTGGAAAATTTTCCAAATTCAAGCAAATTTCAAGAAAATTCAAAAAAATTTAAAATTTGGGTTGTTTCATTGTATATGTCACATGGCAGCGTAAAGCCGCAAATAAGGCAATGTATACGATGAAGAAAAATCTCAGGCTACGTGCGTATCATTTGGATCAAGCATTACATATATATGTATCGTTTCTTTCTTGTACTATGTGTATCTACGTACACACGTCATCACACAAAAATTAATGACAACAAAAACCGTACCCTCACGAACCATTTGATCGGCTCAGTTAGTTGACGAGATCGTGTGCATGCATGAAATCAAATAGATATAAACAGTAGTGAGAGATCGATTACATTTTTTTATTACAACACATTACACGTAGAAATAACTAAGAATAGACCGTCGGTCGATGGAAATGAATACAACAGCAGCACAAATGTCGGACCCCAAGTTTACTAACCTGGAACCCTCTGTGATAACACTGCATTATTCCCTGGATCAGTAGATAGTGCTCATAGATACAATGCTGCATCATTTCATACACGACAAAACCATACATTACAATACCAGAGTTCAAATAGACCGCGTCGGGCCGAAGTTACAATAGGGCCGTCAGGCCAAATGTCTTACAATACATAAGAACAGAAGCGGAAGAGTACATAAACGGGATAGGGCACAACTCGCCACAGGCAAGCGACTGAGACAATCTAGGTGTCACCGCTATGGGTCAGAGACCTGACTAATAACAGATACACCCACCAAAACTAGCCTGGTCAACCGGACTGAGGCGAGAGGCAAGACTACCAAAGCCTAATTAGTATCCTCCATCTTCATGGCCTTCGGCATCCTGATCCTCCTGGTAGGCGTAGTGCTCTTGATTTATGGGTTCTGAAGGAGGATTAAGGGCGAGGGTGAGCACACTTCAACGTGCTCCGCGAGTCAACACACAGAATGCATATAAATACTGATGCAGGGCTAAACAAGGGAGGCTCGGGTTCTTTTATTTGCTTAAAGCGACTTTTACAATAATTACAACTTTAAAATCCCTATGATCTAGCATTTTTACGAAAGCTTATGTTTAGATAATTTGAAAGTGTGCAATAATTCATAATGGGGTAGGTTCCATGCACCGATTTCATGGTTCCATCCACCAATGCTTAATTTTTAAGTAGCAGGTTACTTCCACCTTATCACTAACACTGGAGTACATCCCTCCAAGAAAAATTACCAAAGTCAGGTTACATCCACCTGACAGACTCTTATTCCCAACCTCAAAAGTTTTGAAATAGAACTAACTCGAGGAAGATTTCCATGTCTTCCCTTGACCGTGGGCATGGCTATTCGAATAGTTGTATACTCTGCAGAGACTGTACATCTTTTCCCACAAGAGATAATCGTCTCGATGGTTCTACATGATTCCTTAGTCATGCAGATCGAGAGACTACCACGAGGCCTTTACAATACCTCGCTCTCTAACATCTCACTCCTATGGGGTTGCTTCCATAGGTTGTGCGGGATGTCTACCACAGGTAAGCGCAGTCGGACTCCACTTTCCACATACGCTAGCCTTGGCGACGTCACGTACATTCGATGTCCCATTCCATGTAGGACTTTTATTACCCACCTACACACGTTCTCTATGAAACGGCTAGAGAGTCTAGTAAATTACTCAGCCAAGCCTACAGTATGCCAGCTTGTGGTTGTTCTGTTGTACACAGAGGGGTCCACATAGGATTAAGTTCTTAATTTGTCCGGGTGGTTCATTCCACAACCCCTGTGTTACATCCACACTCACCGCTCTTTCCACCCGCCCGAACAGGTATAGCAGATTTTTAGAGTTTTGAGAAGCATAACACAATTTAACATAAATATTTAGCTACGTACGTCCCATGAATATCCCAAAACTAGTTTTCATGAGTAAAGAATGATTATCAGGGCTACTGATGCCCTGGACTTTACAAGACTAGGATGGCAATAATATGACTTATAACTGCCATAGTTACAGTTTATATCTAGGACGACAATGATCATGTGAGTTCAAATGTTACTGGTGGGGTAATTTATTATTAGATGGACACATGGTTGTTAGCTACCTTAAGAGTGACATACGTTTGTGTATAAAGTAAAGCATGCAGATTTCATAATTTAAATGAACATAGTTTCACATAAAATATAGGCGTAAAATGATCAAAGTATTGACTCGCCTGGATCAAGAGCTTGGGGGTCTTGTGCTGCTTCGATCTGGGGCTCAATCACGTCTTCGAACTCTACTCGGAAGAACGAACCGAAAAAACAACACAAAAAAAGCGAGCGCAAAATAAATACCAAAAAAAAATAAAACAAAACTCAAATGAACTCAAAACTGAACCAAACCAGATCCAATAGACAGGTCTTGATTTTAGAAGAATTTAGAAATTGGTTTCATCAAATTGGAGTTATGGTTAGGAAGTTATGGCTTTTCAAAGTTTCAATTTCTGGAAAATCCAAGAAATAAAAAGGGGAGAGAGAGGATGTGCCGCTGACAGGTGGGGCCCGAGAGAGAGTAGGTGGCGCTCGGGTACAACTGCGGAATCTCAGCTGACAGGTGGGCCCGCACTTAACAGCAATACTTACCTGCTCTCGGTCGGGTTAGGACAGCGATAAATGGCCGGTTAAGACAAGTATTTGATTAGTGAAGTTATTACGCTGGCTGCTTCTTCTCTGGCTGGTCTCGGCCGTGAGGAGGGTGGAGCCAACCGGTGGTGGAGGGGACACGGAGGCGAGGCGGCACCGGCCAAAACGGGTTGTATAGCCTCGGGCGCTCCTCGCGTAGAGGGGAATCGGCCGGACTTGGCTTGGCGGTCACCAGCGGCGAGCAGGGCGGCGGCCGAGACAGGGGAAAGGGGCGCCGGCGGCTCGGGCAACGGGGACCCGATTGCTCGCCGAGAGAGCAACCACGGGGGGTCCTGAGCCTACCTTGGGCCCGGGTGGCAGCTGGAGTGGAGCCGAGTGGGCTGGCGGCGGGGAAGGGCCTACCGGCAAAGAAGAAGACGGCGGCGGCTTGCTGGGGAGGGAGGCAGGGTCCGGCGGGGTGGGGGCGGTGATCGCGGGGTCCGGGTGATGCTCCAAGCGTGAGGAATCGACCCGGGGCGCTACGGTTCTCTGGGAAGACCCGGCGCCGGTGTCGAGGAAGGAAGGTCTCACCGGCGGCCTACATGGGGAGAAAAGGCGATTAGTCGAGGCAGTAGGAGGAGAGGGCAGAGGCAAATGCGGGGAAAGGCTCAAGTGCCCTGGCGTCGACCGATGGCGAGCGGCGGCGAGGTTTTGCCGGAGGAGCACACACGGCAGAGGAGGCGACGGAGCGAAATTCTCGGGTGAGCCTTGGGTGGGAGTTTGTGGTGAGGCACCGGCGCCTTTTATAGAGCCGTGGAAAGGGAGAAGACGCCGCGGGAGGGGCAAGGCGGCATGGTGCCGAGCGTGCGGTGGCGTCAGCGCTGTGCGGCCACGGTGCGGGCGTGGCGACCGATGGCTGTTGGGCGCGAGTGAATGCGAAGCTCAGCTCTGTCTGGCGGTCGCAACGTGGAGCGGAGATCATGGCAAGGCGCCGTGTCGCGCACGGGGGCGGCAGGGGGGTACTACGACAGCGCAGAGAGGGGAATGGCTACAACGGCGCACGGCTGGGCAGAAGTCGACGCAAGCGGAGGACGTGCGGGAGGTGACCGAGGATGCGACGGCGCGATAGCAGCTGCTCTGCGCCCCAGGCAGCTGCAAGCGATGAGGACGGTGAGCCCGGGGCCTGGCACTGCCAGGCGCTGAAGGCGAGAACCCTCGGTGCTGACAACGAGGACCAGCGTTGAAGGCGAGGTCCACCGGTGCTGACAACGAGACCGTCTCCATCGCATTCACTCGCCGGCGCAGGTGGGTGAGGAAAGCGACGAGCGGCGACAAAAGCAGAGGGAGGAGGAGGCGCTGCGGCCAGGAAGAAGAAGGGACACGGGCGGCTGGGATGGAATGGGGAGGAAGATGGGCGGCCAGGATTGGCTGGAGGGGGTTTCAATTATTAATATTCTTTTTTTCTTCCCTTTCCTCTTTTAAAAAGATTAAAAACAAATCTTCCTTCTTTGGAATTTTCTATTTTTTGAAGATAATTTTAGATTGTAGAATTTAAAAAGGTGACTTTGAATTTCTTTTTGGAAAGAAACAGGGTTTTCCCTTTAAATCGCTTTTGCACTTCTTGAATTTTCTTTTTGAAAAGCAAAAAGGACAACAAAGCTGAGAATAAAGCCCTTTTAATTTCTTTAACATAGGTTTGAAATTTACATTATCGCTAGGTTTTGAAAATGGGATGTTACAACAAATCAAAACAGAGATCACCCTACACATACATATAGATATAGCTTCCTCTCTCTCTCTGTTATCTCTCCTCCCTTAGATTGCATCATTATCATGCAAGGCATGCATGCATGACCAGCTTAATTAACTAATTGGGAGATTAATTGATTAAGTTACTCGTCTCCTTCGATTTGCTCGCTGGCATCCTGTGCAAATATTAAAGCGTGCATGGGCCATGCATCTAGATCTAGACCACCTCGGCAGCACGCGGCATGTCCACCACAGTCACTTCCTGCGCCTTCTCCGCCGCCGCCGCCTCGGCCGCGCAGCTCTTGTGGATGGCGCTGGCTTCCTCGGTGACCGAGTGCACCTCGGAGCTCTTCTCGGCCGCGGCGGCGGCGCCGAGCTTGGCGACGTTGACGACGACGTGCTCCTCCGCTGGCAGCTTCCCCGCTTCCTTCTCCTTCCCCTCGCCGGCCGCCGGCGTCGCGTTAATGTAGAACACGTACAGCCCCATCTGGACCACTCCGAAGGTGAACCCAAGCACGTTCGGGAGCTTCAAAATCGATCACCATGCAAAAATGTGAGTGATCTTGCATGAATGTATTGAACGCGTCAATCGCGATTAATGGTGATCGATTTGCACGGTGTTTACAGCGACGTATTTGTCCTTGATGAGCAGGCCGTAGAGAAACCAGACGACGGCGCTGAGGGTGAGCGACAGGGAGAGGGAGAAGGGCATGTACTCCACGCTCCTCGTCCGGATCACACGCCTCTGTGAAAAGATCACCTCATGCACTTGCAAAATCACGCTCAAATTTTTTTGATTTTCGATGGAGTGCTCACGACGATGCTGAGCGGCGCGACGAAGACGCTGACGGAGAAGGCGACGCAGACCCAGCCGAGGGAGACGACGCGCTTCTGGCCCTCGGAGAGGAGGAGGGTGAGGAGGAGGATGAGGCCGAAGACGCCGACGTTGAGGAGGAGGAGGATCTTGGCCGTGGACACCCTGGCCTTCCGGGGCGCGTACGCGAGGAACATGACGATGTAGACGGTCTCGATGACGCAGCCGGCGGCGTTGATGGTGATGAGGAGGACCTCGTTGGTCTTGAGCAGCGCGTAGAAGATCCAAAGCATCGCGCTGAAGAGCGCCACCACGTACGGCACCGACTGGAACCCCTCCGTCGATCTGCTCTTGTAGATCCGGTAGAAAGTCGGTCTGCATACGGATCGAACGCGAATACGGCCGGTGTGAATTAAAAATTGGTCGAAATGATATACTATCTCGCGGGAGAAAGTCATGTGAAAAATCAATTAATAGGATTGATGTGTAGTCGATCATCAGTCACTTACATTGGGGCCAGGTAGGTCATGAAGGAGATGAGGTTGCCTGCAAAAAAAGGGCGCCAAGATCAGGCGTTTTGCAGAGGTTAGAAACTGCTTAAAGAGACCCAAATAGCTAGCGAGCAACGTGATAAGTCGTGATAAGTGGACACGTTGCATCTTTTTGTGTTAGCCTGCCTTCTTTTGTGAACAAAGATTGGAACGCAATTGGCTTTATTGTTCTATTATGTTATGGCGCACTATGACGTCACTACAGTACTTGTACTACACCACTCGATGGCAGGATAGAAGATAGATGTTGCAAAAGGATCGATTGCTAGCTCGACAAGTAGTCCATGATGAGAAATAATGTAGCCTAACAAAAGCATGAGAGCGAGCTAAAGCCAAGTATGCACGCTTAATTTGGTGCAACTAATTAAGGCCACAAGAAACCTCTCATTTTTGGCAAATGTTTGGGTGCTAGCACCAGCACCACTAGGACACTATGATCACCAAAGTGCAACCCCCACCAAGTGGCTACTATGTACTATCACTGCTAGCAATAACTAAGAAATGATCATATGTTTGTGGTAGCACACTAATAATTTGTGAAGTGTAAAAGAAAAGAGAAACTGTGTAAAAGAAAAGAGAAACTAAGGGTAATTCAAGGGCATCTCTTGTACTTGATGGGTCATACCTAGGAGGCCAAAGGCAAATGCCCAAGGGTTCTGCAGGGATAGGCCGGCCATTGTGATACAAAGGTGAAGGGAAAATGAGATGGTTGCAAACTTCACATCAAGTTAGTTTAACTGAATCAACACTAGCTAGTAAGGGAGAGCTTCTTGTTGTTTGGAACTTCTCTCTCTCTCTAGCTAACCCTAGACCCTTTCTGGAGGGAAGGGAGAGCTTTGGGGAGGAGTTTTCTGTGTTGGCTGAAACTCTGGGCGGAGTAGGCAGGTTATGGGGTGCTTTATATAGGCACAGCGTGGTGGCATGCCTTGGCGTGTGCAAGCTCTCCAATATCACATAAGCAGCAACAAATCATGGAAGCAGCAACAAATCATAGAATTACTGGGCAAAGTTTTTTTTATGACTTTTGAGAAGAAGGTTTTTGGTCATGCATAATTAAGCTTAACTAATGTGCTATCAGTAGAGATAACATGGCATACTACTACAGAAAACCGTATTACAGACGGTTTGAAAACGTCATCACAGACGGTTTTCTGAACCGTCTGAATTTATGGGTCAGTGATAATCAAAGGTTATCACAGATAGTTTTTGAACCGTCTGTGGTGTAAATATCACAGACGGTTTGTAACTAAAAACCATCTGTGATAGCTGCCAATCACAGACGATTTTTAGTGAAAAACCATCTGTGATAGGTGATAACCACAGACGGTTTTTAGTTAAAAACCGTCTGTGATTATCACCTATCACAGACGGTTTTTCACTAAAAATCGTCTGTGATTGGTAGCTATCACAGACGGTTTTTAGTTACAAACCATCTGTGATATTCTTTTCTACAACTAAATCTATTTCTGTTTATTGGCTAGCCTCTGGAAATGCTAGCCATGCCCTCTGAAACAAGCAGATCAACATGTACATGTATACATACAATTCACATCTCAATTCATTTCACAAACATAAAACATTCAATTCACATCTCAATTCATTTCACAAACATAAAGCATCCATTTCGCAAATCAATTAGTTGAAATGAAATAAAATATCCATTAACAAATACACAATTACAAAAGATCTACATTGCATTTGCACTTAGATGGTAACATTACATTTTTTATTGCTCTATTACTCCGGAATTGAGGTATCGCGAAAGGAACAGATCCATAATCAACGAACTTATCAGGCTGCACAAGCTAAACTTGGATGGTGCATGATTGCCATTCAAGTATTGCTTGTGCGGCTGACAAGTTCGTTGATTATGGATCTGTTCCTTTCGTGAGACCTCGATTCCAGAGTGATAAGAGCCATAAAAAATCATTGTGTGCAGTGGAACTCTCCATCTGAGTTTATGACTCCAGCCACCAAAAAGTACGCCAACTGTAAATGTTGGCCCTTTTGCCAACCATGTCAGCATCTCACTTGGCGAGCTCCTAGCGATTTGCTCCTTCAACCATTAGTTGAACCGACTGTTGTGTTGCCTCATGATCCAAACATCCGGTCGCTCCGGATTTTGTTGCCCAAGCACATTCTTGTGCTGGTCGATATAAGGCGCCACTTCAGTCATGTGTTGCAAGACCGTGAAATGGGCTTGAATACACGTGTCCATATTTTCAGTGATTGCTTTCCTTCCGATAGTTCCGATACCCTTCAGCCTCCCCTCATGGCGAGATTGAGGCACACCTATCGGTTGAGTCTGAGCTATATAATCGACACAAAACTCAATGATCTCTTCTGAATCCGAACCACAATCGACATCATCCGGCGGCATGTCATTCACTTCACCGGCGATGTCATCCGGCAGCATATCATTAATTTCACCGGCGATGTCATCTGGTGGCATATGATCATTCATTTGCCATGATTGGTCCAACACGTATAACCCTTTTTGAAACCCCTCCGAATCAAGTGCGCTTCAATTTGACCTCGATTCTTAAACATCTTTAAATTCTCGTAGTCAGTGCATAGACAGTACATATATCCCACCCCCTTATTCATCATATCCTCCTCGGCAGCTCTTATAAAAACAGACACGCCATTAATGTACTCTTCACTCACACGGCTCGCGGCATACATCCAGCTTCGGTCCTACGTTATGTCTATATATAACAACTTAGTATTACAGATTAAATTAATTAATTATTACTACATATATATATATACCACATGCATTCAGGCTTTGCTAGCTTAATTCATGTTATAAACACAAAAGCTATTATATAACCAACAATTTTGCAAACCATCTTCAATAACACTCACCAATTACTTAGATCTAAATTGTAATGCAAAGAAAAATAAATTTCATTACTAACCATGTTTAGAGCAACCAGGAAAGTATGAATCTTCAAAGCTCAATCTCTGCCTCCTCCCACCAAATTAATTGGCCTGAAATCGCCTAGCTTGCCTCCTGAGCGAAAGAGTGCAGCACCGGCTAGATCTGGATTGAAATGAAGACAGATGCGGTTCTGAGCAACGCAATAAATGCTTAGCATCATTATCACTGACGGTTTTTAATAAAAAACCGTCTGTGATAACTCCAGATTATCATAGACGGTTTTTAATACAAACCGTCTATAATCACTACTACAGAAAGCCTAATAGTAGACGGCCAATCAGAGACGGTTTGACAAAACCTTCTGTGACTAACACTAACACAGACGATTTTAATTAGGACACCGTCTGTGTTGGCGGCGTCGGAGAAAACGAGTATCACAGACGGTTCTTAACTATGAACCGTCTGTGAAAATTTAGTATCACAGACGGTCTGTATTAAAAACCGTCTGTGATAATTCACAGATGATTTTTTATTAAGAACCGTCTGTGATAATGGCAGTAGGCATTTATTGCGCTGCTCAGACCACATCTGTCTTCATTTCGATCCAGATCTAGCTGGTTGCTTTACTCTTTCGCTCTGGAGGCAAGCTTGGCGATTTCAGGCCACTTAATTTGGTGGGAGGAGGCAGATATTGAGCTTTGAAGCCACTTATATTTTCCTGGTTGCTCTAGATATGGTTAGTAATGAATTTCATTTTTTCTTTGCATGCATTACAAATTTGCTCTAGATATGGTTAGTAATGAATTTCATGCTCTAGATATAAGTAATTGGTGAGTGTTATTAATTGAAGATGGTTTGCAAAATTGTTGGTTATATAATAGCTGTTGTGTTTATAATATGAATTGAGCTAGCAAATTAAGCCTCAATATAATACATGTGGCCGATATATATGTAGTAATAATTAGTTAATTTAATTTGTAATACTAAGTTGTTATATATGTACGTAACGTAGGACCGAAGCTGGATGTATGCCGCGAGCCGTGTGAGTGAAGAGTACATTAATGGCGTGTCTGCTTTTACAAGAGCTGCCGAGGAGGATATGTTGAATAAGGGGTGGAATATATGTACTGTCCATGCACTGACTGTGAGAATTTAAAGATGTTTAAGAACCGAGGGCAAATTGAAGCGCACTTGATTCGGAGGGGTTTAAAAAAGGGTTATACGTGTTGGACCAGTCATGACGAAGTGAATGATCAAATGCCGTCGGATGACATCACTGGTGAAGTGAATGATATGCCGCCGGATGACATCGCCGGTGAAGTGAATGACATGCCGCCGGCTGATGTCGATTGTGGTTTGGATTCGGATAGGTTGCACGATGATAATCTGGATCAGATGCTTCGCGATGTAGAAGAGAACTATGATGAGAGAGAGTATGTTAAATTCCAAGGCTTGATGGAGGACTCGGAGAAACCTTTGTACACGTGCTGTAAGTACACGAGGTTGTCGGCCGTGCTTGAACTCTTGAAATTGAAGGCAAGCAACGGTTGGTCCGACAAGAGTTTCACGGCGCTGCTAGGTCTTTTAGCGGACATGCTTCCGGAGGGAAATGAGTTGCCTAAAACCACGTATAAAGCTAAGAAGGTTCTTTGTCCATTGGGAATGGAAGTAGAAAGAATACATGCATGTCCGAACGACTGTATCCTCTACCGTAAAGAGTATGCAAACATGCATGTATGTCCGGTTTGCAACGCATCCCGATACAAACGTAACAATCATTCAGATGATGGTGAGGGAACAAAGGCGAAGAAATGACCTCCTGCTAAGGTGGCATGGTATTTTCCTATAATTCTCCGTTTGAAAAGGTTTTTTACAAATCCAAAGGAGGCAAAACTGCTGTGTTGGCACTCGGAGGAGCGCAAGAAGGATGGAATGCTAAGACACCTTGCTGATTCCGCGCAGTGGAGAAACATCGATAGGAGTTTTGCAGACTTCGGTGCAGAACCAAGGAATATAAGGTTTGTACTGAGTACAGATGGAATGAATCCTTTCAGTAGCATGAGCAGCCGACATAGCACATGGCCCGTGACTCTCTACATCTATAACCTTCCTCCTTGGTTGTGTATGAAGCGAAAGTACATTTCACTGTCGATACTTATCCAAGGGCCAAAACAACCTGGGAATGATATCGATGTGTTCCTAGCACCATTGGTGGAAGATCTAAAAGTACTGTGGAACGAAGGGGTACAGGTATGGGATGCATACAACCGAGAGAACTTCACTCTGCGCTCCTTATTGTTCTGCACCATAAATGATTATCCTGCCCTTGGTAACCTATCCGGCCATAGTACAAAAGGTGCCAAAGCTTGTACTCACTGTTTAGATGGTACCGAGAGTGTGTGGCTGAGACACTCACGTAAAACCGTCTACATGCGTCACCGCCGGTTCCTTCGGAGGGCTCACCCATACCGCAAGATGAAGAAACAATTTGACGGAGAGAAGGAAGACGGTTCAGCTCCAAGGCATTTAAGGGGACACGAGGTTTATGATATGGTTAAGGATTTAGATGTTGTCCTCGGAAAGGGTCGTAAATTGAGGGCTCATGAGAAGAACACCTAGAAGAAGAGATCAATATTTTGGGACTTACCTTATTGAGAGTACCTAGATGTTCGACACTGCATCGACGTCATGCACGTAGAAAATAATGTATGCGACAGCTTGATTGCTCTCTTGCTGAACATTCGTGATAAAACAAAGGACGGCGTCAACGCACGGCTTGACTTGGCTGATATGGACATTAGGCCTGAGTTAGCACCGACACGCGATATCAATCGAACTACGTAGCTTGTAATTATTCCACAACTTCGTGCGAAGTGAAATGACATGTCGTGCTCTTGTAGGAAGAGCTGACTTTTGAAACTACCCTGGGATCATTCCAGAGAACAAGGGAGAATGATATGCTCTCCGCGGCCCTGGGAAACAAGGAGCACCCGAGCCGTACGAGAGGCCTTAGCCTTTACGTTCCTTGGAAACATGGTTTCCAAGATGACTCCGACATGTATCGGCGCAGGAAGAGAAACAAAGCCAAGCGTGACGCACGACTATGAGAAGAGATCAAGGCATCTCTTAGAGAGGAGCTAATGGGTGAGCTGGCTCATGTAGTTAGAGATGAGGTGCGAAAACAGACAGAAAGTCAGCAGGCCGCCGCCACCGCTCCTATGCTAGCTAGCCCGCACAACCGTCCGAGTAGTTGCGTGTCCAATCCGACGCAAACCGATGCCAGATTTTCTGTGGACGACATCCTGGTAATAATTATTATCTCTCGAATGCTTGCTCCATTGATAGGCCTATTCGACTAGCTAATTATGTATCGTTATGTAGGAGCCTACGAAGTGCAGGCTCCAAGTGAGATATGCTTCCGTTCCCTTGCACGCTGCTTGGGGCCAGGCATATCCATCTGGTATCGGGGCCATGCTGCACGGTCAAGCTTTAGCGCCAGGCTTTGCAAAAGTTAATGTGGATGGTGTGCATGTCAATTTTGAGGTCGTCCCGCTACCGAAGCCCCCCAACGACGAGATCGTGACTCTAGGGCAGGCCATTGGAACATTCATCCAGTGGCCCAAATGCGACATCTCCCTGGAGGCTTCTTCACCGGTGGCCGGACCAGAGCTAAATGCGCTGGTGCTATCTCCACAAGTGCAGCGCGAACCAGAGCTAAATGCGCTGGTGCTATCTCCACAAGTGTAGCGCGAACTAGAGCTAAATGCGCTGGTGCTATCTCCACATGTGCAGTGCGAAGCAGAGCTACCTGCACCGGTGCTATCTCCACGGGTGCTATTCTCGCCAAAGCAACTTGCACTGTCTGTACCATTACAGTCGACTACCATAAAGTCGACCGACAATCGAGGCAGTGGCCAGGGCAAATCAAAGACGAAGGATGATGACGATATCCCGTACATGCCATTGGCCCGCAAATTCATGCTAGGCGAGCCGATGATATTCCCGGAAGAGCACCTCTTAAAACTAGGACTTGGTTGCCAAAGATTCCACGCTTGGTATATGGAACAGTCCAATAGGCCAGAGGCAGAACGGCGCTCAGGTATCACTGTCAAATTCAAGCCGGAACATTTCGTGCACGAAGCTCACGAATGTGTCTTCCCGGTGACCTTTGACGATATATTTGAACTTTTCACACTCAACGCTCTCGACGCCTCACTCGTTCGATGCTGGACGCTGTAAGTCTGTACAATCACAGATTCTGTTCACGTAATACCGATATATGTCACAATTTGTTGCTTTTCTGTGTATATATATAGATTCATGCTGACCGAAGCTAGATCATCGAAATCACCAATTGGTTTCCTGGACCCACGCTTGGTCGCCATTGATACCATCAATGAGGATGCATCCTTCGTCGAGAACTATATTACAAAAGCACTGCTGGCTCACCAAGATAAGGAATTTGTTCTTATGCCATACAATGAGCACTTCCATTGGATTTTAATTGTAATTATACCAAAATGGAACAAGGCTATATACCTTGATTCTCTAAGTAAGAACAAATCCAAGTACACAACTATCGCCAAAATACTCGATAGGTACGTACATTGTACATTGTACTCTTTCTTTCCTTCCGAATGACTAATCTAACTTTTTCGAATAACGAAGGTCGTTCGCCACATACGTTCAACAAACACGTGGCTCGACGACAGGGGCCAAGCCCTTCAAACATGATCGTAATTTTCGGGTATTCGCTAGCTACACATTAATTAATCATATACAATACTTAGTAGTAATGCTACTTGATTTAACACATTCTATTTTTTGCAGTGCCACCAGCAGCAGTCGGGCAACACGTGTGGATACTACGTGTGTCACCATATGAGACTACTCATCGATTCCACCAAGATCACACATTCTAAGGTATGTCAATCTTCCCATATTTATTTCATACATGTCAAGTTTTATATGTGCGCGCGTTGATATTCCTATCGACAGGCTGCGTCCATCTCTACATCTGCATTGAAATAGCCGAACTTTGCAAAAATTCGAGGAGAGTTCATTTGGTTTTTGTGGACTAAAGTCGTAAGATCAGATGGAGAGTTCCACTGCCCAGAATGATTTTTTATTGTAATTCTAAGTGCAAATGCAGTGTAGATCTTTTGTAATTGTGTATTTGTTAATGTATATTTTATTTCAATTCAATTAATTGATTTGCGAAATGGATGCTTTATGTTTGTGAAATGAAGTGCGTTGTCAATTGGATGTTTTATGTCTATGAAATGAATTGAGATGTGAAATGTATCTGAAATGAAATGAGATGTGCGAATTGTATATGTTTTATGTCTGTGATTATCTGCTTGTTTCAGAGGGCATGGCTAGCATTTCCTGAGGCTAGCCAATAAACAGAAATATATTTAGGGGTTGAAGGGAATACCACAGACGGTTTTTGAGTAAAAACCGTCTGTGATAACTGATAATCACAGATGGTTTTTACTCAAAAACCGTCTGTGATGATCAGTATCATAGACAGTTTTTAACTAAAAACCGTCTGTGATGACTTTCGATTATCACTGACCCATAAATACAGACGGTTCACAAAACCGTCTGTGATGACGTTTTCGAACCGTCTGTGATGACCTTTTCTGTAGTAGTGAATACTTTAGTATCACAGACGATTCATCGATAAAACCGTCTGTGATACTCGTTTTCTCCGACGCCACCAACACAGACGGTGTCCAAATTAAAACCGTCTGTGTTAGTGTCGGTCATAGACGGTTTTATCAAATCATCTGTGATTGGCCATCTAGTATTAGGCTTTCTGTATTAGTGGCAATTCTAAAAGGTTGTAGCTTTAGGGCACACTTTAGTGCATAATTGATGCATTGTTGTACACAACGAGTTGTCCTGCATGGCCGGAGATCTCTTCAACCTTCGCACCCTAGTCTTCGGGAGCGGTAATAATAGCCGTCGTATAACAACAAATCACATGATATATTCCAACCAAGAGGACTCTTGAGACGGCTTTTGACTGAGATTATTTCCTAAATGAACTCTTTCTTAGAAAATCTAAGTAACTTAAATCTTATAATTAAGAAGGCCCTTTATTGAACAAAAAATTCTAATGAAATTAAAAAAGCGGTTTTAACCCTTGAGGTGATTAAGTGATTCTCAACGGTAAGAGTTTATTTGTGGCTTGAGAACTATATATACAGTCATTAATTGGTTGTATCCAGAAAAGATTAATTAATTTCTAATAAACTATGCAATCAATGGCTTAGATCATCTATCAATCAACATAAACGAAAAAAAGCTCATTGCCTTTACAATTTTATTCATCCGAAGCGTCAATTTGTAGTCTTATAGCATAGTTTTATGTGCATCTGAAAAGTAACTCAACTACAGTAGATCCGCGTCGGCTTGCGTATATAATTTGAGAACGTCTCTGCTTCTGTCAGTTCACCTTTACCCCTATAAGTGCAGCTAGTGGACCTTCTTTTCTCTACTTTTCTGCTGATATAATGCTTGATTTCCAATCTACTTAATGATTAGCACACAAATAAAAACTACTATAAGCATATATCCTTCATATATACAAGGATTGAGTGCTCAATTAACATCTCTGATACACTCAGCACTAGCACCTGGAGAGGTATTAGTTTCCACAAGGCCTGGTTGCGTGATAGCCTCCAATTACTTAAGATCTTTACAGTACACTGGTGCGTTAATTTGACTCTGGCTTACCCATGATTGAAGGCAAATTAAAGCGGTTGATTAAAAATAGGGCTAGGGGTAGCAAAGAACGGCTGCAAATGGCCCTCCCTTTTGGAAAGCTGAGGCAGATGTGATCTGGACCACTGAAATTTAATCTCCTTTTGTACACATTTACACCATGATAATGCACGTTGTTTGCATACATGTGTTTCATATGACATGAATCTGGAGCAAGTTAGGGCTTGTTCGAACGTGCACGCGCACGTAATCTCTCCATGTTCTTTTGTTCCATAGTTTCTTTATTTGTACGTGCTAGTTGAATGCTCGTATGTTGCAACGGAAAACAACCTGTTGCTGCACCCTCACTTCTTGCATGCTCATCTTTCCTACCGGGCGGGAATCGCGAACATTGGTTTGTATCTTCGTGATCGTGTAAATTCAATCTAATTGGGTCATGAACTTAGTCTCAAGAAAAAATAGGATAATCAACTTTGGTTCATACCTTCTGATAAGTAGATGAGCAACAGGCTCCTTCCCGCAGCAAAGCACAACGCATGAATCCCCACAAGTGGCGGTTATCACACGAGAAGAGTAGACAACCACAACAACATCAGTTAACACAGTAAAGCCATTGGAAAACCTGCTTGCTTTCGATGGCACCTCGTCATCCGAATCATGGCCAGGTCAAGCTCATTGATGTCCAGTTCCCGCCTGTTGACGACTGGAGCACCGTTTCAAACACGTCCACCATCTCTGTATTAGGGCCATATGTCACAGTGCAGCCTCACAACGGGCTCATGCTCTTGCTGCACCTGACCCCTGCAGCAACAGTAGATGTGAAGATGTGATCCCTGCGGCAACCGAAATTACCTGCAAAGCCATTGATCAAAGTATCAGAAGATGTGAGTGTTGGTGATATGCCCTAGAGGCAACATGGAGATGTTGAATATATCACATACTATGTTTATGATACATTGCTTTGTTCCTTGAAATAGACATTATCATTATTGATCAATGAGTATGTGACTTATTCATGAGACTCTTAATGCCAAAATGTTGCTATTTCTAAATGATCCCTGATTATATATCATATGAGGAACAAATATGATTCAAAGATCAGCATATGTATTGATTGATGATCATATCTCATGGATCATGGTATGGAGATACCAAATCAATAATATGGACATGTGTTAGTGAACATATGTTGGATAGACCTGCCGTGAGACACTGCAGAGATTTCATGTGTCATCAGTTGGTCTCAAGTAATGTTTATGTGGAAACCTTAGACTTGAGATCATCATGGTTCCCAACATGCGTAGTAGCTTATTTTGGGACTACTAAACACTAATCCGTAACTGGGTAGTCATAAAAGTAGTCTTCGGGTTTGCCATGAAACATGTAGTGGGATGTGAATGATCAAGATAGAATTTGCCCCTCCTTATGGGAGAGATATCTCTGGGCCCCTCGATGTAATGGATTATGAAAGTACATGACCATGCCAAGGTGATTGAGGAGTCAATCACAAGTTTATAATCCATCACGGAATCGAGAGAGTGATTGAGCTATTAAGAGGATGACACAGGTCTCGCCTTGAGCTTAATCTATATCATGAGGCAAAGTGATTCGTACATGAGAACATTACAGGTTCAGCCGATATTATCTTTACGTATACTTTGGGGTTAATATGTCTTACTAGAAGCCGCTATTAACAGGGTGACCGGAAAGGCGTTTCCGGGTCGCGACCAAGTATACGTGAACCTACAGGGTTGCACACTTAACGGGTTGGAACACTAATTCGAATGTGATTCGGATGTGGGCTCAATTCGGATGGAGATCCGGATAGACTCCTATTGGGCCTCGGTCCACGAGGCCCAAGTGAGGAGGTCTATATATATGGAGGCAAGGGGCTGAGGGGTGCATGCTTCTGTTAATCCCGAGCCAAACCCTAGCCGCCACCTCCCGAGCCAAACCCTAGCCGCTCGCGAGTGCTGGTACACTCGCGATCAGCGTTCCAGCCCCGGACGTGTGGATACCGGTGGAGGCGCTGCTCGTTGCGGCGTTGATCGGCATCAACAATCTACAGATTGGATCTTACATGTGGTGTGGTTGATCGCGTGGAGGAGACGATCTGTTCGGGACGATCGACTAATTCCACTACTACCTCGACGCGCGTGGTTGGATCGGCTTCTCCAACTCTTCTTCCGCTGCGCTGCGCGTCTAGTGGTAACGATCCATGATCCCTCCTTAGCATGATGTCCTGGTGTGCGCGGTAGAAATTTTTGTTTTCTGCTATCGTAGCCTGCGCGTGTTCCTTCAGTGGTATCAGAGCCATCTTGCTTAGTTTGCGATCTGGATCAGCGCATATGTTGATATGCGGTTGTAGTAGATTGGATCTATTACAGTCTAGATCAGTCGGTTCATGTGATGAATCGATGGTAGCACGGGTTGATGAGATCAATCGGTGAATAGGGGTTAGATGAGGCGCAGATTATATCACTACTAGTGCCCTAGAGATTGTCTCGGATCGACATAAGGTGGTTATGTCGAATACTAGTAGGATATGAATTTGATAGCCTCGGGCTAGTGAAAAACTAGTGTCCTAGAGATTGTCTCGGATTGGCATAAGGTGGTTATGTCGAATACTAGTAGGTTATGGATCTGATAGCCTCGGTCCAGTGGAAAAACTAGCGTCCTAGAGAACGTCTCGGATCGGCATAAGGTGGTTGTGCCGAATAGTTTTTCCATAGCGATTTCATAGATTGGATCTGTGGACCGCCGTGCGTACCCCCCTTGTATAGCGTCATGGGTTCACATCGTTAGGTAGAATGCGATTCTACGTCTAACTTGTTTTTGCAGGGAATGATGTGAATAGTATGGCCCTATATCTTATCGGAATGTATGAGATGTATGTGATGCATGTAACATTCGTTCATGGCCTGCGTGTCATGATTATTTCAGCTATTGTTAGCTATCTATATTGTATTTAACGACCTGCGTGTTGACCTTAATGCTTGAATCTATCTTTGTAATCTTCAATTTCTAGCTATTATAGGTAGTAGCCTAGTTTTGAGGTTACAAGCTTTCAAGCATGGTGGCCTAAAGGAGTGATGTGGAGGATGGAGATCGTCTACACCTACATGGAGATGAAGATCACCATTTTTTTGGGCCATACTACTTCATAGTTAAATGTGTTTATCTGTGCTGTTATCTGTCTTATTCTTATGCAATGATATATGTGATATGTTGCTTTGGTAGGATAGAATCCCTCATAAAAATTAGGTGTTAATGCCCTTCCATATGTTGCACCAAAAGATAATGATCACCGCATGGTAGGTCTACCAAAGTAGAGTGCCGTCGGTTATCATCATTATTTGGGGTAGATGTCGGACATCTACATGCGGAAGCATTTGGTTTACTTAACAAGGTTATCAAAACAGTTTTGGACCTTGGGGCATAGGTTGGGGCTGGGGCATACTGATGTCACCCAACAAGCAAGAGTTACATAGGGATGTGATTAGCAAGGTGTTGCTTACCCATGTCACTAGTTTTCTAGCCGTGATGCCAAAGCTCGCTAGGAATTAGTGAAATGAGGATCTTGACCCACTATGTAACTTAGAGGGAGTTTTGTTTCAAAACACATAGTGGGAGTCTTTTGTTAAATAGTTTAATAAAAGATGAACATAAACATAGTGCTAAACTTTGCATATTCTTGTGTTGTAGATCATGTCAGCTAACGCCGCATCCAGTACTTTTAATTTGCGATCTATTCTTGAGAAAGAAAAACTCAATGGAATGAACTTTATGGATTGGTATCGCAACTTGAGAATTGTTCTCAAGCAAGAGCGCAAGGAGTATGTCCTTGAGTCTCCATATCCCGATGACTTGCCTGATAATGCTACTGCGGCTGCACGGAGAGCTTATGAGAAGCAAACAAATGATTGCCTTGATGTGAGCTGTCTCATGCTTGCCACAATGTCCTCTGAGCTTCAGAAGCAATATGAGAACACAGATGCCTACAATATCATTGTGGGGTTGCGTGGTATGTTTGAGAACTAAGCAAGGGCTGAGAGGTTCAACACTTCAAAGTCCTTGTTTGCGTGCAGGCTTGCAGAAGGGAATCCCGTCAGCCCTCATGTGATTAAGATGATTGGCTACATTGAGAGTCTGGAAAAGCTTGGTTTTCCCCTTAGCTAAGAGTTGGCTACTGATGTGATTCTCCAGTCGCTTCCCCCGAGCTTTGAGCCATTCATACTGAACTATCACATGAACAACATGGACAAGACCTTGGCTGAGTTGCATGGGATGCTAAAAGCTGCCGAGGAAAGCATTAAGAAAAGCAGCAATCATGTGATGATGATGCAGAAAGGCAAGGGCAAGCCCAATGTCAAGAAAGGCGTGGTCAAAAGAAAGTTAGCTCCCGATGAGATCGCGAGCAGTTCTAAGGCTAAGCAAGTCAAGAAGGGCGCTGCTCCTAATGCAGATTGCTACTACTGTAAGCAATCAGGACATTGGAAAAGGAACTGCCCAAAGTACTTGGAGGATCTTGAGAAGAAAAAGGGAAGTACGACTTCCACTCCAGGTATAAATGTTATAGAGATCAATCTTGCTACTTCATCCACTGATTCTTGGGTATTTGATACCGGATCGGTTGCTCACATTTGCAAATCGTTGCAGGGGCTAAGAAGAAGTAGAAGTTTGACGAGGAGCGAAGTGGATCTTCGCGTTGGCAATGGAGCAAAAGTTGCTGCGGTGGCTGTTGGCACCATGCCATTGTCTTTACCTTCAGGATTAGTTTTGGAATTGAATAATTGTTATTGTGTTCCATCTCTTTCCAAGAACATTATTTCTGCTTCATGTTTGCAAGCAAAAGGTTATGACTTTAGATCTGTGAACAATGGTTGTTCTCTTTATTTCAAAGATATGTTCTATTGTCATACTCCATTGGTGAATGGGTTATATGTTCTTACTCTTGAAGAGTCACCGGTCTATAACATTAATGCAAAGAGGCAACGTCCGAATGATTTGAATCCCACGTTTATTTGGCACTGTCGCTTAGGCCACATAAATGAGAAACGCATGGAGAAGCTCCATAGAGATGGTATTCTACACTCATTTGATTTTGAATCATTTGAGACATGCGAATCTTGTTTACTTGGCAAGATGACAAATGCACCTTTCACCGGTCAAGGTGAACGGGCAAGTGACTTATTGGCACTCGTACATTCTGATGTATGTGGACCAATGAGCTCAACAGCCAGAGGTGGTTTTCAGTACTTCATAACTTTTACTGATGACTTTAGTAGATATGGGTATATCTACCTGATGAAGCATAAGTCTGAATCCTTTGAAAAGTTCAAAGAATTCCAAAATGAAGTGCAAAATCATTTAGGCAAGACAATCAAGTTTCTATGATCTGATCGTGGAGGCGGGTATTTGAGCCATGAGTTTGGCAATCATCTGAAGGATTGTGGAATTGTTCCAAAATTGACTCCGCAAGGAACACCTCAATGGAATGGGGTATCTGAACGAAGAAATCGCACCTTATTAGATATGGTGCGCTCCATGATGAGCCAAAGTGATCTTCCGTTGTCTTTTTGGGGGTACGCTCTTGAAACAGCCGCTTTCACACTAAACAGGGTTCCATCAAAATCAGTAGAAAAGACACCATATGAGATGTGGACAGGACAACGTCCTAGCTTGTCTTTTCTTAAGATTTGGGGATGTGAGGCTTATGTAAAACGTTTACAATCTGATAAGCTCAGTCCTAAATCTGATAAATGCTTCTTTATCGGGTATCCTAAGGAAACAAAAGGATATTACTTCTATAATCAAGAAGAAGGCAAAGTGTTTGTCGCCCGGCATGGTGTCTTCTTAGAGAAAGAGTTTCTCTCAAGAAGGGATAGTGGGAGCATGGTGCAACTTGAAGAAATTCGAGAAACACATGAAAACGTTTCAGCTCCTACAGAACCACAACAGGATGAACAATCTGTTGAAGAACCTGTTGTGGACACACCGGCACCACGTAGGTCAGAGAGGTCACGTCGTGCACCTGAGAGGTACATGTTCTTGACTACTCAACAACGAGACATATTTTTGTTAGACAACGATGAGCCTAAGACCTATGAAGAAGCGATGGTGGAACCAGACTCTGAGAAATGGCTTGAAGCCATGAGATCCAAAATTGAATCCATGCACAGTAATCAAGTTTGGAACTTGGTTGATCCACCTGATGGTGTTAAAACCATTGAGTGCAAATGGGTTTTCAAGAAAAAAATAGACTTGGATGGAAATGTTCACATCTATAAAGCACGATTGGTGGCCAAAGGTTTCAAACAAATTCAAGGTGTTGATTATGATGAAACCTTTTCGCCCATCGCAATGCTAAAGTCTATTCGGATCATTCTAGCGATTGCTGCATATTTCGACTATGAAATATGGAAAATGGATGTCAAAACAGCTTTCCTTAATGGAAATCTGAGTGAGGATGTGTACATGACACAGCCCACGGGTTTTGTCGATCCGCAATCAGTTGGAAAGATATGCAAGCTGCAAAGATCCATTTATGGATTAAAGCAGGCATCTCGGAGTTGGAACATTTGTTTTGATGAAGTAATCAAAGGGTTTGGTTTCATCAAGAACGAAGAAGAGCCTTGTGTTTACAAAAAGGCTAGTGGGAGCGCACTCGTATTTCTGGTCTTATATGTGGATGACATATTACTGTTCGGAAATGACATTCCTATGCTCGAATCTGTTAAGTCTTCGTTGAAAAATAGTTTCTCTATGAAAGACTTAGGAGAGGCGGTATATATTCTGGGCATCAAGATCTATAGAGATAGATCAAAAAGGCTAATTGGATTAAGCCAAGATACGTACATTGACAAGGTGTTGAAAAGGTTCAATATGCAGGATTCCAAGAAAGGCTTTCTACCTATGTCACATGGTATAAATCTTAGCAAGAATCAGTGTCCTAGTACACCTGATGAGCGGGATAAAATGAATGCGATTCCATATGCTTCGGCTATTGGGTCCATTATGTATGCCATGCTTTGTACACGTCCAGATGTCTCGTACGCTTTAAGTGCTACAAGTAGATACCAGTCAGATCCAGGTGAAAGTCACTAGATTGCCGTAAAGAACATCTTGAAGTACTTGAGAAGAACTAAAGATGTGTTCCTCGTCTATGGGGGTGAGGAAGAGCTCGTTGTAAATGGTTACACCGATGCTAGCTTCCAAACTGACAAACATGATTTTAGATCGCAATCTGGATTTGTGTTCTGCCAGAATGGCGGTGCGGTGAGCTGGAAGAGTTCCAAGCAGGAGACGGTTGCTGATTCTACAACAGAAGCCGAGTACATAGCAGCTTCTGAAGCTGCTAAAGAGGCTGTTTGGATTAAGAAATTTGTTTCTGAGCTTGGTGTAATGACTAGTGCCTCCAACCCAATGGACCTCTATTGTGACAATAGTGGGGCCATTGCGCAAGCCAAGGAGCCTAGATCGCACCAGAAGTCCAAGCACATTCTACGGCGATTTCATCTCATCCGCGAGATTGTGGAGAGAGGTGATGTGAAGATATGCAAAGTACAAACGGATTTGAACATTGCAGATCCGTTGACAAAGCCGCTTCCCCAGCCAAAGCATGAGGCTCACAGTAGGGCAATGGGTATTAGATACCTACATGGTTGACTCTAGTGCAAGTGGGAGACTGTTGGTGATATGCCCTAGAGGCAACATGGAGATGTTGAATATATCACATACTATGTTTATGATACATTGCTTTGTTCCTTGAAATAGACATTATCATTATTGATCAATGAGTATGTGACTTATTCATGAGACTCTTAATGCCAAAATGTTGCTATTTCTAAATGATCCCTGATTATATATCATATGAGGAATAAATATGATTCAAAGATCAGCATATGTATTGATTGATGATCATGTCTCATGGATCATGGTATGGAGATACCAAATCAATAATATGGACATGTGTTAGTGAACATATGTTGGATAGACCCGCCATGAGACACTGCAGAGATTCCATGTGTCATCAGTTGGTCTCAAGTAGTGTTTATGTGGAATCCTTAGACTTGAGATCATCATGGTTCCCAACATGCGTAGTAGCTTATTTTGGGACTACTAAACACTATCCGTAACTGGGTAGTCATAAAAGTAGTCTTCGGGTTTGCCATGAAACATGTAGTGGGATGTGAATGATCAAGATAGAATTTGCCCCTCCTTATGGGAGAGATATCTCTGGGCCCCTCGATGTAATGGATTATGAAAGTACATGACCATGCCAAGGTGATTGAGGAGTCAATCACAAGTTTATAATCCATCACGGAATCGAGAGAGTGATTGAGCTATTAAGAGGATGACACAGGTCTCGCCTTGAGCTTAATCTATATCATGAGGCAAAGTGATTCGTACATGAGAACATTACAGGTTCAGCTGATATTATCTTTACGTATACTTTGGGGTTAATATGTCTTACTAGAGGCCGCTATTAACAGGGTGACCGGAAAGGCATTTCCGGGTCGCGACCAAGTATATGTGAACCTACAGGGTTGCACACTTAACGGGTTGGAAAACTAATTCGAATGTGATTCGGATGTGGGCTCAATTCGGATGGAGATCCGGATAGACTCCTATTTGGCCTCGATCCACGAGGCCCAAGTGAGGAGTTCTATATATATGGAGGCGAGGGGCTGAGGGGTGCATGCTTCTGTTAATCCCGAGCCAAACCCTAGCCGCCACCTCCCGAGCCAAACCCTAGCCGCTCGCGAGTGCTGGTACACTCGCGATCGACGTTCCAACCCTGGACGTGTGGATACCGGTGGAGGCGCTGCTCGTTGCGGCGTTGATTGGCATCAAAAATCTACAGATTGGATCTTGCACGTGGTGTGGTTGATCGCGTGAAGGAGACGATCTGTTCGGGACGATCGACTAATTCCACTACTACCTCGACGCGTGTGGTTGGATCGGCTTCTCCAACTCTTCTTCCGCTGTGCTGCGCGTCTAGTGATAACGATCCATGATCCCTCCTTAGCATGATGTCCTGGTGTGCGCGGTAGAATTTTTTGTTTTCTGCTATCGTAGCCTACGCGCGTTCCTTCAGTGAGCTATGAAGAAACAAAGGATTTATTTTAAACCCTAAAGACCTAAACCCATCTTTTCGAAAAAAAAATAAATACATCTAGTGTTAGTGGAGAAACCTTTGGTGACATTTCATCAGTGTCTTGCATGTTTCCATTATCAGAGGCACTAGGAATAATCGAAGAGGGAAGACTCAACTCGTGATTTCTCTTTAGCCATGCACCACAGTAATACATAACAGGATCATACAGTATTCCATCCCATATATATTCCTCATTGGTTCATAATAAATTGTTTGCCAAACTGCTGATAACTCATCAGCGAATTATTCTATACTGCAGATGATGGAATAGCCGCATAAGAATGTACTGAGATTATTATATATGATTTGCCTTTTTTTGGAGTAGTAGATGGTGTTTCAACCTTGCCCTTAAGTGTCAAAGTCTTTGAGTAAATTATTATATTTACGCTTAGGAAATTAGTATGCCCTATATTGCAACGAAATATTCCTTGGACTTGAATATTGCTAGCCATTGTTACCCTAGGAATATTTACTCTCTAGTTTAGGATATATTTTAGTGGGACTTAGCATTTTTGTGGCAAATGTTTAGCCATGCTCATTGCAAATGTTGTTCAAATTGATAAAAAATGTATAGAACAATTGTGCAAACTCTTGGCAAACTTTATGACACATTTTGGACAGAGGAGTGCCTCTGAATTAGTTTGATAGCAAAATAAAAATAAAAAATAATTTAGACTTGGGCAAGTGTTTTGTAGAGACTGAGAACTGAGTTTGTGGTAGTCGCACCCGAGCCAATTATGGACTAAACTTTAGTGCTGTTAACCCAAACATTTTAGTGCAACCACATGTTTTAGAATGGGATGGACTTGGCAAACTAATTTACGATGTCTCAACTTTGGTTTCACCATTTGGATGAATGTGGGTGTTGGAGATAACAATTTATTGCCACATGGCACAAGAGGGGATATCGACTAGGTGATAATGTCCTCCAATGGTGAAACCTTAGTGGACAGAATCAGGTTGTGATAACACATTGTAAAGGCCACGTGATAATCACTTAATTGTATACCTATGAAAGTGTGTAATGGGCGACATTATGAGTTAATTATCTCATGTGGGTAAAGTTGTACTGCTCTACAGAGTGAGATCTGAACATATTCGAATAGCCATGTCCCCGTTCAAGAATATCGCTTGGTAATACCACACTTGGTTAGATTTTCTGGTTTCAAAAATAGTTTTGGAAAAATGGTTTGGGTGGATAGAACATGTACTTGAAAAGCTTTGGGCTCGGTATAGATGGGTAGAATCTATGCTTGAGAGATTGTTGTGTGAAGGTAATGGAGACCTTCGCTATGGAATTTAATATATGATTAATTATGATTATTTCAGCTATTCCAATCTTGCTTTTACTTATTGCTTTGCATTGCCTTTTGCAATCTATTATTTCTATTGTAAAATCAAAATTTGCTTTGAGCAATAAAACAAGATAAAAATAGCCTTCCTTGCCAAAGCCAAGCATGTAGTTATTGATGTAAGTCTTGTAGAGTATATTTTATACTCATGGTTACTTATTGAATACTATCAGATTGGATATTTAGACTTCGATTATGCGAGATGGAAAGTGGATAGAAAAAATACCTTGGGTAGTTGTCAGCTACTAGGAAGATCATTAGTTTCACGGTCCTCCACGAAACAAAATTATGTAGCATTATCCACCACTGAAGCCGAATATATTTCTGCGGGTAGTTGTTGTGCTCAATTGCTTTGGATGAGGCAAACTTTGATGGATTATGAAATTAAATTTGATAAAATGACTCTTTTTTTTGTGATAATGATAGTGTTGCGAAGATAGCAAATAACCCAGTCCAACACTCAAGAACCAAGCATATGGATATCGACCACCATTTCTGGAGAGGTCATGTGAGAGAAGGACATATACTCATTGACTGAGGACCAATTAGCTGATATCTTCACAAAACCTTTAAATGAAAGCCATTTTTATAAATTGAGGAATGAGCTAAATGACATAGATTATTCAAATATTGCTTGAGATCATGCATCATGCCATTTACTTCTTGGGGTTCTTGAAATTCTTGAGAAAATTTAATTTAAAATTTTTCCTTAGGAATCTCTATTGTAGTAAAAGTGTAGGATTGAATACTGCAATCTGAGTGGGTGAACGATTATCACTCGATGCTTAGCTGCTCGCTTTTGCACGTAGTCGAACGCTTCAACCCAATCGCAATCACTTGCAATCTTCAACAAATAACAAACCAGACTGATTCAAGATGATCTTTATTGCTAGATGTCTATGGATTTACAAAGTGCCCTCACAAGCACCCCTAAAAGCCTTCTCGATGAGAAGCCTTAAAAAACTAGTCTCTCCAAAAACCTTCAAAACTAGTCACTAGACGCATATCTTAACCCATAACTTCTCCCTACTTTTATAGGCTAATGTCCAAATCGTGTTCACCTCAAACATGGACTCAAAACTTTATCTTTTTCGAAAACCAAGGGATCTAAAACCCTTTTGAATACGTGTTTTACACAATCTATATCTCTTCCCAATTATGAGCTCCATCCACAATTCCTAACTTAACATGCGATGAAACCTCTAGGACAACACCTCTTGTATCTTCATCACACACCATCAAACTCTGTGTCGAAGCCTCCTGGACCACATTGCCCGTAGCTTCTCCACGAATTATCACCTTTGACCTCCGCATGCTCCAACGTGAGTCTGACCACCTCGCATGACATCCTCAATTGCCTGGACCTCAGATTTCCCCATCCTAGTCTCGATCCAACTCATCATGGTCGAAGCCAACCGATTACCTGCCTTGAGCAACTACCATGGTCAACAGACTGTGATCATCTGCCGTGGTCAACTACCACCCTGAAAACTTCCAACAACACAAGCACATCGACCAGAACTTTTACAAATGCAAATTCCAATGAAACCCAAATGTCAAGTATTCATCATTACTAAATACATAATCACCACATGGTCTAACAATGTCCCCCTTGATTAATACATTGACAACACCTCAAAAACTTTTGAATAGAAAATTTGTGAAAACTAAAAACTCAAAGCCACAAACTGTAGATCATGGCAGAAAGAGCTGTCATCCACAGCAAAGCCAAAAAAAAAGAACTGCAGACCACAATTGAATGAGCATAGATAAGCTTAGAAAACTCAACTCCCCCTCAACACCAAAGAGGATTTTTTTTGTCAATTTTTCCTCTTCAAACATCAATTTTTCAAATTACTCCAATTCTCTCCCCCTTTCTAAATTTCTCCAATCCTCTCTCCCTTTCGCAATGAGATCATCAAGGGCTCCAGAGAAAGGATAATTCTTAAAAAAAAGAAGAGTAAATATCCAGAAACTTTGTAGATTATCTAAGTAACTTTGCATTGAAGAGTGTGTCCAAGCCCTTTTTTTAGTAGAGCTCCCTATATCATGTAAAGTCATATACCATAATGCAAGTCTAAATAGGTCTTTAGTATAATTAAGCAAATTGAATTAATGACTGACATCTTGACCATAACCAAACTGATCTATAAAGAGCATAAAGAGATATCACACCAAAAGGAGTAAGCCTAAAAATGAAGCATAGATTAAATCCAGACAAACTAGCAGTCTCATAAAGTAATCTATTACTCCAAACTCAATTTTTTAAGCATGTGGCATGCTTGTAGCATACTTCTTTTCATAATGCCATCTTTGTAGCAACAATTTTTTTGTACATGGTAGTATGCTTGAAGCATACTTCTTTTTGATCAAGCACGTTTTGTGCTTTTCCTTTTGTTTAACCATGGTATGCTTGAAGCATACATCTTTTTAATCTTCTCTTTCACATTTTTTTTTATTTTTATCATAACATTTCAACTCGAGTGAACATAAAAAGATTACAATACGAAACATATGAGCATCATGACCAAGATTTAAAAGAGGACTCACAATCAAGCTAATCCTTTTTTATGAACATCACAAGGTGCTATCTACAATCAATCTAGTCGAAGTCTTCAGCCATGTTATGTTCTAGTTAAAGTATAGCACATTGATTACAACCTGTCATGATCAAAACTACAAAGTAAATGAGTAACTATGATAAAGACAGCTCTACTACTCATTTGATTTCTATGACTTGGACTGATGTATTATTTGACAAGTATAATAAGCAAAGCTTCCAAAACATTTAAACACCATGCCCCCTCAGAGTAATCCCATAGGATGCAACACACCCAACTTACTTCGCAATTGAGCAAAATGAGAAAAATCAAGTGGTTTGGTAAAAATATGAGCAAACTGAGAATCAGAATTAATGAAATGCAAGACAACATCCTCCTTTTCTACATGGTCTCTAAAAAATGATAGTGAATATCAATGTGTTTGGTTCTTGAACGTTGCACAGGATTTTTAGCAATGCTAATAGGACTCGTGTTATCACATAAAGTGGAACACTATACAATTCTAAGTCAAAATCCTTTAGAGTAGATATCATCCAAAGCAATTGCGAGCAACAAGAAGTAGCAACTACATACTCAGCCTAAGTAGTGGAAAGTGCAATAGACACTTGTTTCCTAGAGGTCCATGAAACAAGAGATGTGCCTAAAAAGTGACATGTGCCAGAAGTACTCTTCCTATCAATTCGGCAACCCCAAAATCTGCATTTGAATAAACTCTAAGGGTAAGACATGACGAAGAAGCTCTAAGGTTAAGCCAAATTCCAATGTTGACTGAAGATATCTAAATATTCGCTTTGCTGCTTGATGATATGAAACACGTCGAGAAGTTTGAAAGCGAGCATACAAACATACAACAAAGTGTATGTCTAGTCTTGAAGCGGTGATATACAAAAGAGAGCCAATTATACTTCTTTATTCCTTTTGATCTATAGGCTTTCCATCTTCGTTAGGATCCAACACAGCAGTAGACCTCATGAGTGTGGAAATTGGTTTCACTGTCCCCATGTCAAAGCGACAAAGTAGATCTTTGGTGTATTTAGTTTGATGAACAAAAGTACCTAACTTTGATTGCTTGACTTGAAAACCTAGGAGGAATGTGAGCTCTCACATCATGCTCATCTCGAATTGCCTACTCATAGTATATGAAAACTTGAAAACAAAAGCATAAGAGGAACCTCCAAAGATGATATCATTCACATAGATCTGTATGAGTAAAAAATCATTGCCATGCTTGAGAGTAAATAAAGTCTTGTCTACCTTGCCTATTTGAGAGTTATTTTTTTAGCAAATATGATTTAAGCCTATCATACCATGCTTTGGGTGCTTGTTTTCGACCATATAAAACTTTAAACAATTTGTAGATATGATTGAAAAATTTAGGATTCTCAAAACTAGGTAGTTGTCTAACATAAACTTCCTCCTAAATATAGCCATTAAGAAAAGAACTTTTCATATCCATTTGATATAGTCTAAAATCCTTTGAAGTAGTAAATGCTAACAGAATTCTGATGGCTTCTAGTCTAGCAACAGCAATAAATGTTTCACCAAAATCAACACATTCTACTTTGGGTGAATCCTTGAGCCATAAGTCTAGCCTTATTTTGAACAATAACACTATCCTCACTTTTGTCACATCCCAAAAATTCGCTTTCTGAAAAAAATTAATTTTAAATTAATTATTTTAATGTATTGGAGTCTTATTTGGATTTATTTGGATTTATCTGGATTTTATTTTAAAATTTTAAAGCAAGAAAATGTATTTAAAATATTTTATTAAAGCCAAAAAGAGTTTATTTTATTTTTCCTAGCCTTCCCTAAATTATTAAGTAATTTTAAAGAATTTTCTATAATTTAAAATCAATTTTCAAAGTTAAAAAGTATTTTATAAAATTATAAAATTCAAATCTGAAATTAAAAATATTTTTATTAAAGTCTAAAATACTTCCAGGAATATTCTATGATTTTTCTGGAATTTTTAGACATTAAATATTATTTTTCCAAGCTTTTATAAAGTTTCTAGTAATTTCTGAAATTTATTTCGAAAATAAAAAAATCAAATTATCCCTAGCCCGCCACGTGTCGCCCTCAGATTAAATCAACCTCTCTCCACGTTTTAATCCTAGCCATCCACCACAACTTACCCCTTCATAAAATCCAAAGCCTCTCATACACTCACTTGCCACGTGTCACGAATCCAACGGCCCGTACCCCTTCACCATTTCACCCTCTCTATGACACATGGGGCCCCCTTGTCATATCCTTCTTCTACCTCTTCTTCTTCCTCCTCCAACCCTCTCTCTCCACCTCCATTAACCCGAAAATAGAGCTTTGAATTCGGCCGTTTCCTTCGCTTTAATTCCCGAATAAAACATGGTAACGGATGCCAAATCAATTACCTCCATTCCCCGGCCGTTTCCCCCTTAAATTTCGCCCCCTATTCACGGTTTGCAAGTACTCCGGCGAGCTCCAAATGGCCGGCCTCCCCTCCTCCCATTGCCCTATAAATACCCCCTCCCGGCCTCCCTCGACACCGCCTCCCACCGCCCCTCCTCTTCCCCTCCCGCCGGCCGCCTCCCGTGGCTTCACCGCCGCCCCCAACCGACCTCGCCGCCGCCTCCTAGCGCCGGCCACCCTCACTGCCCCGCCTCCCGTCGCCGCCGCCGGTAAGCCGCCGCCGACCCCCCTTCACCCGCCGCCGCTCGCCGCTTCCCCCACCTCCGGCCGCCGGCCGCCGGCGAGGCCGGCCGGCCATCTCCCGTGCGCCTCCCGTACGCGCCGCCCGCGTGGCCGGCCTCGCCCACGTGGCCGCCCGCGTGGCCGCCACCTCGCGGCCGCGTGGCGCCATGTGGCCGGTGCGCCACGTCGGCAAGGCCCGTGGTCCGTGGGTTCGGTCCACGGTAGACCGGACCCACCCGTCATTCAAATACATTTTCCCGCTCAGCAAATTCGAAATTTGATGACGTCATAAATGGCATTTTCCAGTACAAAAATAATTCCCGAAATCGGCATTTTCCTTTTTCCCTCCCATTTAATCTTCCGGAAGCCATAACTTTCTCATTTTAACTCCGATTTGAGCCGTTCAAATTTCTAAATTTTTCTAAAATCATAAACTATAGATAGTATGCACTCTTTTTGAATTTTTGAATTTTATTTGAATTTTGGTTGAATTTATTTGTTTTGTTTGTCCGTCTTTTCGCGCGTAGATTCCGCCGTCGCCGAGGAACTCGTCGAGTCGCAGCAAGAAGACCCAACCAGCGTCCAAGAAGGCAAGTCTCCTTTGATCATCTTGAACCCATGTTTTTGAAATGTTTTAAATATTTTAAATTATGTGCATTGCTATTTACGTAAAACATTAGTTCAAATCTTAAGGTAGTAGTTAATCCAACCTTGTTATGCTCTCCATTGGAATTGGTTGTCATGTACCCTTGTCACCCTAGAACTTCCTTTGTCTCAATAATGAGATTATTATTTATTCGTTGATAATGATAGTATGGTAGTATAATGCTTAGTCATGCTAAATAATACCCTTGGAACTTTGAAAATGGGAAATTATGATTTATTGTTGAAACCCTTGTGTTTACAAAGTTAGTGGTGATTGGAGTTACCACTGTTTCCTTTAAAATAAAATAAAAATGTGAAAGATGGTTTAGATTAGGGTGGATGGTTGGTTTGGCTTGGTGCAGTTAGCACGAGATCTTGTAAAGTGTATGTTCCACCCTAGTCAATTAAGGACCGACGCTTGTGTTTGTCCAGACTGAGCATTAACCGTACAACCACAAGTCTATATGGGTACGACCTAGCCGAATAACTTATGATAGTCTAGTTTAGATGCCACCAGTGGAAAGTGGGTGCCAGGGATGGACTGGTTACTCACAGTGAGGGACAGGGATTTACTGTACTCATATGGCGCAAGAGGGGGCTTCGGTTCGGGCGGTTAGCCTACCTGCGGTGAAACCTCAGTGGGTGGTATCTAGCTAGATTAGAGTAAGGTAAAGACTTTGTGATATTTTATCTGGGTCTCATGCCAAAGGAAGCGTGTTGACTTTTAGGATAATTTATCTCTTGTGGGTAAAGTTGTACAACCTCTGCAGAGTGTAAAACTATTCGAATAGCCGTGCCCACGGTCAAGGGCGGGCAAGGAATGCATTCACATGGTAGATTTCTGGTTTTGTTTTAAAATCAAAAGTTTTGTATTCCGAGAGTGGAGGGAACTCTTGGAAGGGTATCCTGGCAGTTGGAACCAGAGAGGGTGGATGGAACCCGCAGTTTTAAACTTGACCAATTGTAATTGGTTGGCTAGTGTTGGTAGATGGAACCTTCACTAGAGAATTATTGATAGTTTTGTTAAAACAATTAATTGGTTAAAATGCTGCCTTCGAAAATAATTAGTAGAATTTGAAATTTAAAATATTGCTTTGTGCAAAAGAACCATATAGCCTTCCTTTGTTAAGCCTTGCATCTATGCATTTTTCCCAAGACTTGCGGAGTACTTTATGTACTCACATGCTACACTTAAAATAAAACCTCAGAGGAACATGAAGCTCAAGAAGGTGATTACAACTACTGCTTCGTCTGTGGCTGTGACGGATTCTTCCCGGAGGACTAGGTCGCGCTTCCCCAGTCAACTGCCTGTGGCATATTGATGGGTCTGCTTTGAGTTTTATTTGCTTCCGCTGTGTTCTGTGTGCGAGGTCTTGAAACCTCCTTTTGTAATAATGGGACCTTTTCGGTCAGTACTCTTAATTATTGTAATAAATCGTTGTTGGTCATGAATCATTTCTGTTTAACTGTGTGCACTAGCTGTGATCTGGGACTAGTGCAGTAATACACAGAGGGTCCGGGTTCGGAAATCCGGGGTCCCGACAACTTTGTTTGTTCTTAAAGACCCATTTAGTTCCAACAATATTATGACCATGAGGAGGTGAACCAAAGACCAGACTTTATTATGCTTAAAGTTTTCTAATTCCTCATACATGGCATTAATCCAAGACTCATTAGATAAAGCGTGACTTACATCTTGGGGTTCAAAAGAGGAGACAAAAGCAGAATGAGCATATAAGGTATTGGAGGTATACCTGCTATGAAGAACTCTTTTATTTAACTCACCGATCATTTGTTCAGGAGAATAACTTCGTTGAATATGTAGAGAAGCCTGTAAAGTGATCATAGGAGTGGTCGTAGATGTAACTGAAGAGGTCGTAATGGTCATAGTGGACTCTACCTCGTGAGTAATCGTAGAGGTGGTTGTAGGTGTCATAATGTGACTCGAGAACTCCCTGTTGTCATCGTTGAAGTCATAGAAGATGTCCTTGAGTGCGTCAGACACCAGTATACCTGCATTGTGGGGTCTAGTATCAGGACTAGCCTCTTTAAAAGTGACCTCACAGGTCTCAACGATTTTGTTAGTTTCTAAGTGTAACAGCCCTCAAAATTTTAAAAAATATTAATTTAATTTAAAATGAAATCAAGTGTTCTTTGGTTGCCTGAATTTTGGAGATTTTATTTGCTTGTTTTCTGCTTTTAAAAAGGCTTTTCTAATTAGTAATTTAACAAAAAATAATAAAAATATTATTAAATAAAGAGTATTTTGAATTTTTATAAAATCCTAGTTCAAATTAATTATTGTCTTTTATTTGGATTTTCTATGTTTTTTGGATTTGAAAAATCAATTTCAAAGCTAACTTCATAATCTTCCTTTTTCAGCACAAAAATAATTCTAGAAAATCAGATTTATTCTTTTTCTCTCCTTTCAAACTTCCAGAAGCATGTTCTCCTTCATCCTAACTTCGATTGGACCCATTCAAATTTCTAAATTCTTTGAAAATTCTAATAAATCCATTTATATCCTCTTTTCAATTTTTTGGAGCCTGTTTGAATTTATTTGGATTAAATTATAGCTTAGAAATAACAATATTTTAAATGGTTAAAATAAACTTCAATTAAATCCGAAATTATTTTATTTGATCTTTTCAGATTCCAAGGATTTATGTGGAATTTTCTTGAACTTTTGAATTTTTTTTATTTTGAATTTTTCCTTCCTTACTTTTTCTCTCTCCTCTCTTTCTTGTTCTTCGAATCGTTCTCTGTCCTGAGTTGTCGTCATGAACGACTATTCAAAGCTCTTCAAAATGTACGATTTCTTCCATGATTCTTCGTGCAATTAAGTGCATTCAACTCTTCTCGTCATGACTCCACCATTCCCAGCCGTTCCTCTCCTCCTTCATGTGCATTTACGCAGGAAATAAACCGTCACCGAATTGACGTCATCGCTTGATCTTCCTCTCCCATCTTCCTCAGCCCCTATAAATGAGAGCCCCGTGAGCCCCTTCTCATATCATTGATCCCCGAAAATCTCAAGTCGTCTCTCCCTTCCTCCTCGCTGAATCGACATTTTTCTCTCACCAACCGAACGTCGTTCCTAGGCCATTTGCGCTGCCTACAGTGGAGTCCTACCACCATTGACCACATCACCAGCTTTGCCTTTGCGCGTTCTACACTGTGCTTCCATCGCCTTCACCAGAGCATCGACACCACTGTGGGCCAAATCATGTCGCCGTCGGCCGAATGTGCATGTTCCACCACAACCGAGGTGAGCATTGTGTTCCCCGTGTTCCCCTCTTCGTTTCGCCACAAACCCCACCTGCTATCTCCTGTCCTCACCAAAGGTCTTCTTCACCATATTCTGCCACCATCCGATGTCCTTTGGCTAAGCCGTCTGTACCATTGAGTTCGCCTCGATGCTTTCTACGTCGTGCTTCTGTCGTCATCACCTGAGGATCCCCGAGTCCTCACCGACCTTGTCGAGCTGCGACACTAAAATCGTTTCTTCACGTACACCACTTTTTCAGTGAGTTATTTGATTTTTATTCATGTCATATCGTGTCCTAGCCTCTAAGAAACTTATCTACCTTTTTTATTTAATTTTTCATGGAGTCAATTGTCAAAAATTGAGTTTTCCGTGGAAATGGCCATTTTTGACTTCCGCCGTCGATGGTGCGATCTCTGGTGGATTTCTGGCTTAGCCAATAATTTTCCTAACTTCACCATACTGTGTTCTACCCCATTCTCTCCTTACATCTCCATGTTCCACACCTAGGTACTATCTATCTCCAACCAGTCGTTGTCACTACCACGCTATCACTGCTGTTTTTCTCTCATTGCCAGTGATTGCCGCCGTTTCTCGCCACTATACCCACGTCACCACCTTTGCCTCATCGCCGAGGTTCCATTTTACCCATTCGCTAGCCACTTTGCAGCCAACCGACACTGTACTATTCAAAAAGTAATTCTCAGATTTTGTTGTCATTTCATGTGATATCCAAAACTTCCAGATATTCGTTCTCCCTCATACGAACTCCGAATTCATTGATTATTTCTCCTAAATTCATCTAAAATCATAATCTATCCCTCAATATATATTCTATAATTTTTTGATCTTATTTGAATTTATTCGCTTTGGTTCTTCGCGTGTAGACTATGATGAATCCGGAGATTTCGATTTCAACGATTCGCTGCATCAAGACTTCGAGCATGGCAAGTTACATCTTTGATTATGTTGCTCCCATAATTTAAATTAATTATGTTGTTTTTAAATTATTCTGCATGCGTACTTTATTCAAATTAGTTCAAATCTGATTTAAACTTTAGTTACACCAAATTCCTTTGTATATGGCCAAATTTGACATTGAACATCAACATACCTTGTCACCCTAGAATAAAACTCTAGTTAGTACACTAGTATGGACTAGAGAAATTTTGTATCAAATGCTTAGATCTGCTTAGACGTAAATTGTGTTTTGGGATACCTTTTCACATAAAATGATAAGCTTTTGAAATGTATTCTTGGCTTTGGTGAGTCAAGAATGATTATGAAATATTTTCAAACAAAATATAAAAACTTGGTTTAGACTTAGGCAAATGGTTAGGTGGTGGGTGCTTACTGGCATGCATTGTTGTTTGGTGACACAATATTGATTGCCAGACACAAGAGGTATATGGTTGGTGTCTAAGTCAGTTAAGGACCAGTCTGTAAGCTACTGTTGCAAAGCTCTTTCGTACTACCACAAGGTTGGTATGGGATAGTACTGGTTGAGTTAATTTGTAAGTCTCCTTGCTTTTATAGACTAATGTCCAAACCATGTTCACCTCAAACACGGACTCAAAACTATCTCTTCCGAAAACCAAGGGACCCGAAACACTTCTGAACAAAGGTTTTACATAATCTCTATCTTTTCCCAATTATGAACTCCATCCACAACTACTAACTCAACATGCAATGAAGTCTCTAAAACAACACCTCCTGTATCTTCATCACGCACCATCAAACTCCGTGTCAAAGCCTCTTGGACCACACCGCCTGTAGCTTCTTTATGAATTATCAGCTTTGATCTCCACATGCTCCAGCATGAGCCCGACCACCTCATGTGACATCCTCAACCACCTAGACCTCAGATTTCTCCATCCTAGTCCTGATCCTCCTTGTCATCAACCATCTGCACATGCAAAGAACAAAGAACATTTTCCACGGCACAGGTTCCTCACAACTTGACTAACATTATTCCACACACTCATATCACACTCCTAACCATTCAACAAGATCAACCAGATCAGCCACGACCACAAAACCTATCACTTTCTAGAAAACAGCCTTAGATCACTCATCACGACTATTAGCTCATCGAGTACTCGAAAACTCAGGTGCTCAGAAATTAGTATCACTCCGTTCACAACACTCAGAAATCACAAGCATAATAACACTCCCAGTCTACGACTACCAACTAGCCACCGAACCATCGAGTACTGATCGCAATATCTAAGACATCAGAATGCTAAGTCACGGACTACCAATTGTAGTCCATTGTATCTTGTTCATTACGTCATACGACCGGTTCACTGATCATGGTCGAAGCTGACCGATTACCTGCCATGATCAACTGCCATGAGCAACTACCATGGTTGACAGACCGTGATCATCTACCATGGTCGACTACCACCCTGAAAACTTCCAGCAACACAAGTGCATCGACCAGAACTTTTGCAAATGAAAATTCTAATTAAACCCAAATATCAATTATTCATCATCACTACATGCACGACCATAAAATGGCTTAACAAAAAGCTATGTTATTTGGATGTTTATTATCAATTATATGCACAATGGTCTTAAAACATGTTATTTGTTTGTTATGCTTAAGGATCATTTGCATCTTCTCTCAATTCTGAAATTCTTCAGAGAAAGTGGTACTACCGCTCTTGCCCTGTGGTACTATCACTTAGCGGTAATACCGGCCCATCTGTGCAATACTATCGCACTCTATTGGGTGGTCCCAAAATTGGTAGCAACCAACTCCTTATCTCTCCCCTTGGCTTCCTATACCCCCTTTCGGCCTCTTCCGCTTCAAAAGCATAAGAAACTCTTTCTCTCCCTCTTTCCTCAAAACCATCTAAAGATCCTCTCTCAAATTAGTGAAGATTTATTGAATCTCTTAGCAAAACCTGGTGCTTGAGATCATCTCTGCTTCATTCCACAAAGTAATCCCCTTTGGAATCCTCTTTTTACTCAATTTTGGCACCTAGGTCTTTCGTTAGGGTTTTGGCAAAATGTGTGTAAGTAGATTGAAATCTTTTGGGCAAATTAGTGGAAACTAGTAATTGGTGATAGCTTATGTCTGTTTCATGGAACAATCCATGTCAAATACTAGTTTAGATCAAATTTTGGAAAATGCCCTAAAATCTCTAACAAGAGTGGTACTACCACTCGACCCATGTGGTACTACTGTAGGCCGGTAGTACCAGTGGATCTATGCGGTACTACCACATTTGATGAAGGTTTCAATTTAGTTATACTTTTTGGATCAGAAACCTATTCCTTCCTATTCTAATCTCTATCCGCAAGAATGCTACCTCCAAAGGAGAACCGATCGACCACTATATCCTTCCAACAACTTAAGCTGGACCTTCTTGCCGCAAGGCAGTATCTAGGAAGTCAGCTGCAGCAAGAGCACCTCCAAGGGAGGACAGTGACTCTAGGACTGACTCTTTCCTACAAGCCATGAGGGCTCGAGTAGGGATCAACTCTCAAGGGAAGAAGAAGAAAAGAAAATGCATCTGTGTCTATTGAAGATGAAGACTATGAAGAGAGTGATCAGAATGAAGATTGGGACAAAGAAATGGCTGAGGCTAAATAGTAGAGTATAAATCTAAGCCTGGTCACAAGTGATGAGTATGAGATGCTACATCACCCAAATCAATTCAACAAACCAAGAACCTCTTCGGATCCTCGTTTCCATATGAAATTCTAACAAGATGTCTTCTCCCAGCTATATGATCATCACTAGCAGTTCACCAATCACAAGTATGTGGACTGGGGATATCTAAATGCAATAGATAGCTTCTTCTGTGCGTATCAATAATTCTTTGCAGTGAGCTTGCATGATATAGTGCACTTCGGTGTGACTATAATGAGGATATGATAAGATAGTGCTATGCCACCATATACATATCCCTAGATTTTGAGTACATGACTTGGATGACAGCATATGAAAGCGTGGAAGCCACTACGCCCGAGTTTGAGGTAGCTCTAAGAACTCACTCTAGACACTTCGAGAAGATCTATTCCTGGCCAACTCTTAGGACACTGGCATGGAGTCAATTCTATGATGCAAATATTTAGTTCACACCTGGAAAGATTGCGGGCTCCTTCCTTTGCCTAGTCTCATCAACCGCATTATCAATCATACCTTTTCCCAAAGAGTGAAAACATTGATGCTATCCGAGGGCACACTTGGAATATCATTGATAACATCATGAGTGGAAGAAGATTTATTGTGGTTGACCTAGTCATGAGGGAGATTGCTTCCTTCACAAATGATAGAGTCAAACTTATCTACTTTGCTCCCTACATAATGGCTCTCATCATGAGAAAGACTCACTATCGAGGGGTGTGACAATTAGTTCATAAGCTGTATAAACCAAGGGAAGGTGCTCCTATCCATATTGTAGCCCCTCCTCATGATCAAGAAGAGGAAGAGCCCACTCAGGAATAAGAGGATGCTCCAGCTGTGAATTCTATCTCATTGTCTCGAATCTATTCTGTCATCATGGAGATCCATGACGCCCAACATGAGACGAACTATCAGTTGGCCTCCTTAGCTCAGCGTGTGGGTGCACTCGACCGTACCTCTTCTTTGGTGGTGCTCCTTCTCCACTTCGCTACCACTTTCGTTGTCCTCGTGATCCTACTCTTGACATCCTCCTCCTCAAGAGTGACTCTTTTTGGTACTTGATGCCAAAGGGGGAGAATAAGAAGGGAAGAGAAGAAGAAGAAGAAGAACAATAAGAGAAGAGAAGAGAAGAGAAGAAGTCATATTAGTTATCTTATTATCCTATCTACTCTATTAGCTAAATTGTGTGGACTTATGTGAACTTGATGAACTTGTAATAGTTCATGTTATTTATGCTTTTTAAAACTTGTTTCTATGGTTCTATGATTATGCTTGAACCATTTTATGGCTATGCTATATATCATGTTCATCATGTTTATCAGTTTTTTATGTGACTTCTCATATCTATCATATTTGCAATGTTCCCTCAAAATCAAAAACAAATAAAGGAAACTCCACCAAAATTTCCTAAAAATCCATATGTGCATAAAAATCACTTCATGAAACCATATGCACAGATTTAGGGGGAGCTTTCTCTACTTGTTGATTGACTTTTGAAGGCAACTAATTCTTCACCTCATTTGAGCCCATCTAAAGAATTATTTGCAAACCACAAATCAAAATAAGAAAATACAACTTGTTTTTCAAAACTTGGCATATTTTCAAATCCTTCAATTCATTCATATGGCTTAGGTTGTCATCAATTAACAAAAATGGGGAGATTGAAAGCATCTAGGCCCCTACAAATAGTTTTGGTAATTTATGACAACAACGTGTTATAGGGCTAACATCTGTGATAAGATGTTTTATAGGTTTAAGTCCTAGTTTATGGATGACATCATGGAAATAGCATTCAAGGAAGACAAAGGATCGACACAGCCCAAGATAAAGGTATTATGTAGCCTAAGGGCCCTTTTATAGTTTTTACTGGTCTTGGTGATTGATGAAAAGATCGAATTTATAGGCTAGATAGTGTATTACAAAAAGGGATCAAGGTTAGTAGCTTGAGTATTTATTTTGTACCATCTTGATCAACTAAGACAAGCATGCATCATGACCTGCATCTAAAAAAACTTTGTCAGAAAAATTGGTATGATCACAAGTTTAATAGCGGTATTACCAGCATGAGGTATGACCGCAGCTGAGGAGCGGTACTATGGTTATGCAGTAGGACTGATTTCTAGTTGGTGGTATGTTATTTCTAGAGAAGATGTTCTTGAGATTTTTCTCTCCCTTGGAAATTGGTAGTATCGATTGAATCGTGCGGTACTACTGCAGTGCAGTAGTATTGGGCTATGTGAGTGCAACAATATCACACCAAACTATAATGGCTAGTTCAGAAGCATTAATTGTGCTACATATAACCATTGAGCCCTAGGTGCGGTAGTACCGCAGCTGGTAAAATTTTGGGGAATTTTGCCCCAATGGTCGAATTTGTGGTTGGGGGTTATAAATACCCCCTCACTAGTACCAAGCTCATAACTCTTGACCTCATTGAATATATTAGAGCCATTGATGCACTCTCTACTACTTATTTGCTCACATTTTATACTTTGAGGTAGTTGAGAGCATTCAAGTGCATATGCATCATTAGTTGATCTCTTTGGCACTTCATAACCTTCAAGCAAGAGCCATGGTTTATTACTCTTGGTGTTTGTCAGCACCTAGATGGCTTAGAGGAGGATTATGCGGTGATCTCTTTAAGAAGATAGTGAAGAGGCCCTGCACCATTGTGAGTGGTTTTGTGCTCACCATCTCTGCAGTGGAGGAAGAGTAACTCTAGTGGATTGAAGGTTATTAAGGCTTAATTCATGGTGTCGGTCCAATCCATTTGGGCTTACCTCAATGTGAACTAGTGAAGACTGGCAAGTCTTAAATACCACAAGAAAAATGTCACTTATCTTCATTGTGGTTATTTGTTTGTCTTTACTTCTACGCATTTACATTTCTAGCTCTTGAAATTGAATTAGTTTGTGTAGCTAAAAGTGTATGAAGTAGAGATATTACTTGTGGTGCTGTAGCGAGACTTATATTATTTAGCTCTTGATTTGTGCTAGAAATTGGAATTGCTTATGTTTGTTAAAATTGTTAATTAGAGAAACAAGAAATTTAAAACATCCTATTCACCCCTCGCTTAGTCGACTATCCTTGATCCTACATGTGCACAGCATTGCCGCTAACCTCGCCGCCTGTTCTCTTCGCTCCGATGAGCCATGATTGTTGTCATCATGCCATTCTTGCTCACCTTGACTCCCTTGTGCTAACGCACCCCTTCAATTGCCTTGCCTTGGCCTAGAGATGCTGGGACACATCCATCTTCTCCAACACTAGCCAAGTTCTTCACCACATCCGTTCTCATGCCTTGACCGAAATCCTAATAAGCCCTTCTGCCTCTTTGCAATTAAGCTCAAAGGAAACCTTATAGGCTAGCCGTCGGACCTTAGAACTAGCTGTAACCCTCCAGCCATGTTTACCTATTCTTGCCTCCACTGGCCTCTATGGACAGCATAGCATGGCGTGCGATAAGCCATGAGCATTGCTCTATTAGCTTCATTGTAGCTTGTAGACCATGCAACCGCCTTAAATTTAACAGAATTTCGTATAAAATCCCAAGTTTACCATTGCCTCCACGCAGTCGCCTTGCTCGTTGCTGATCTCACTCTGATCACCTTAGGTCCCTGAGCGATGCCTAAAACACACTATGCTACGCTTTATGCCATTTCTGTCATGCCACAGCCTAGCACCGTAACTCACCATTGGCTAGCAGCCATTGCCATGCCCCTTGCCAAGTGCCGTCACCACCAAAAACTAGCCCTTGATGCAAGCATTTCATTTTGGCCTAGCCAACTTTGTTGACCTCCCCCTTGTTGTCAGTGAGCTCGCCAAGGAGCTCCGCTATGAGCATCTCTATAGTTCCATTTAGTCTTACTGACTTGTGGAACCTATCTGTCAGTTGGTTAATTACTCAAGGATTAAGTTAACCATTAAATATAAACCTTAGTATGACATGTGGGCCCTGTGGATCAGGAATCTTAATTAACCTAAGTTTAAACCCGTAAGCACTAACATGTGGACCCACACCTTTGAACCTGTCACATAAACCAAGTCTATGGACCACTGTCACCATCATGTGAGACCTACCCTCGGAAAACAGTCGCATGGACAAAGTCTATGTGAGCCATGACCACACCTATCAGCCACTTAATAATTTCCTTAAGGAAAATAATTAGAAAAGAAAGTAAAAACCTCAACTGATCCCACCTATCAGCCTTCGAGTATTTTTATTCAGAAAAATAATTCAAAAATAAAACAAAATTCCAACCCACCCCACCTATCAGAGATTTTCAAATTTCTAGAATTTCATTCCAGTTCAAATTTTGAAAGGCCATAGCTTCTTCATTTTAAATCAAAATCTAGTGATTTTTGTTTCTAAATTTATCTAAATTCAAAACCTTTCCATTAGAACAAAAATCATAATTTTTGGAATTATTTTGAATTTTATTTGAATCTTTGATTGAATATGGATTGTTTCGCTTGTATGGACTTTAACGCTTTGGACACCCCCATCGCTTACGAACAAGATCCCACTATAGCCACATTTGATCAAAGCATGTCCTTATAATTGATCATGTTAAACATAGTTTTCAAATGCAAGTATTTTGCTTTCAAATACAAATGCAGACTTATTATGAATAATTGATAAAATGTTATGTTAAAAGTTTATTGCCTAGTTATTCCATACACTTGATACCTAATATTTCCCTCCTTGATGGTTGATAATCCCTTGCCATGTCACCATAGGGTACTTACGATGATAATAACTCTGCCATTGTTCACACTCTAGTAGATTATGGTTGTTCTTAGAAATGCCTTAGCAGTGAAATAAAGTACAACACAACCATTGCCAAGTAAACTTGAAAATATGATCATAAAATGGTAACATGGGTTACCACTGGAATCAGGAAAATATTTTCTAAACTGGTGGAGACTCAGGTGAGTGTTTGTTAGATACGGGTACAAGGATTGCACATATTGGATTGGCCATCCAGGGATTGCACTTGTCATTTCTGAATTGGCCATATAGGAATTGCACATGTCATTTTTTGGATGGGCCATGCCATTTTTGGATGGGCCATGCAGGGATTGCATATGTCCTTTCTTGAATAGTTGTGTAGGGATTGCATGAGCTCTAGGTTTGTGGTTGGTCTTGCCTGAGTCATTTAAGGACTGAATTCTTGTGCTCATCTTTTCTACACACAAATCATGCAACCACAAGTCTGGTTATGGGACAGACCTGGCTAACTAATTTGCTTAGCTCCAGTGTGAATATTGTGCTTTTAGATTGGTATGTGGATTTCTATATTTGTGATGTGATTGGTGGGAGTGACTGATAACAGTCACATCACTTGTGGATTTCTTGTCGAGAAGGGTCGTAGACACCCTAATTATTGGGTCTCTCATTGAAAATGTAGCTTGGATTGTAAATATTCTGGGGATGAGGTGTAATCCAAGTGGAATGGTCACTATTGCCAGTGTTGAGGATTCACCCTAGAGTGAGAGTAAGCATTGTAAAAGCCTTGTTATGATTTCTACAGCCATACGTCTAAGAAACATGTAGTGGCTGACATTATGAGTGAATCATATCTTATGGGTAAAGTTGTATAACATCTGTAGAGTGATAAAAATCTATTCGAATAATAATAATACACTTGTGTAGTTTTATAAATTAATAATAATTGGTTACCTGGTAATGGTTGTGGTAACCAAACCTGGAACTGGAAATGAAAGCAGCGGGATTTCACTATAATGATAAAAATGCTATTGGTTTTAATGTAAAAATGCTAAGTCATAGGTTTGGAAATTATCTAAATGAGTATATTTGATACATTGGCTTTATGCTTAAAGAGACATAAGACCCTCACTTGGATAAGCCTTGCATACATACATACATACATACATACATACATACATACATACATACATACATACATACATACATACATACATACATACATACATACATACATACATACATACATACATACATACATACATACATACATACATACATACATACATACATACATACATACATACATACATACATACATACATACATACATACATACATAGTTGCATTATGCTATATGGACTTGCTAAGTACTTTTGTACTTATTGTTGTTTAATATGTGGTTTTAGATGACAAGTCAATGACCCATTATATGGATTCATCCATGCTTCCTGCTATGATATGGAAGACGAAGGCTAGAACTAGGTTTAGCCCCAGTTGATTGTTTGTGGTAAGACATGGAGGCCCTTTTGGTTTACTTACTATTCCGCTGCTTGTTACCAACAAGGCATGTTGTGTAAAAAACTGATCTTAATATCTATTTATGGTTGCCTATGTAATTTTAAGTACTCCTTTTACTTATTCCCATGTATGATGAGATATTTGCTGATGTTATTATGTGAGAAAACTATTGATCCAGGGACTAGATTAGAATACATAGGAGATTCGGATTATCAAATCTGGGTCCCCACAATAACCAAAGATGTGCAACAGGTTATAACTCATCAACATGATCAATAGAATAAAGAGTCACCTAATGATGAAACAAGAGAACCAACAGACAACAAGAGTATGACACGAATCTCATGTTTCAAAGGTAGTTTAGTAAGAAATTCGGAACAATTGATATGATAATATAAAAGCAATGGAACAATTGAAGTTCCTGTAAATAGGGTAACTCAGTAAGTAATGATCAAGGATAGGATACCTAGGCAATCAACCAAGAAAAAAGAAATAAAATTCACAGTGATATCCAGAAGCTACAAAGCTTAGAGGACATATGAATTAAGGACATGCACACCACTCTCATGGTTCTCAATATCAAAAGGTTTATGGCACAGTAGTGAGATTCATATGCTTTCAAGAAGTAGGCATAATTGGGAGCATAATATGATTTGCAGTAGTTCATATGACGAGGTTTATTCAAATTGGGGGAAAGATGCATGATATGTCATAGTGATTGGGGTGGAAGGAAGGATGCATAATAAACCAGGGTGATCTGGAGAAGGGAAGAAAGTTGGCATCAAGGAGGGTATACAAGTGCAATGGTAGATTTGGATAGTTTTCAACAATTGTTGGTGATGTCACAACTGGGATATATTATAGATTTACAATAAAGGTGTCTAGAAGTAACAAGACCACTGGAGTTAGGAACCAATCTTTAAAAGGTTTTAGAATTTAGAAATATAAATAGGAGGAAAATAAGGAAAATATTACAAGAAATAAAGAAAAGGTTTAAATTGAACTGGGACTAGAGAAGAATTGATTTTTTATAGCTTTTTTTTATAGAAAACCCAAAATATTTTTTTTATCATACATTTTTGCAAGTTGCTTATGTACCATCCTAGTGGGCTAGCTCATGCTATAACTTGACTATTGTAACAACACAATCAAAATAATTTTTTTGTCTACGTAGAGGACTACCTACTACACCAACAAAGTCAATGGACACTACCAACTAACTATTCTATTTGCAACCTATCAACTCTTATAAAGGAAGAGCAATTCATCAATGTATAAACACCTCACTTCTAATTTGCTTCCACCACCTCCAGTATCATTTGGTGTTCGTACAGTCTAACTATGGGTTTTGAGATTTAGGCAAGGTTGGGGAGAAAATGCTTTGAAGAAGTAAGAATCAACTAAAGCAAATCTAGGATAGATGAGACAACAATAGGGAAGTCAAGACAACAGTAGTGCATATGCTTTTTGCAAATCCTTTCATATATGCTTAAAATAGAATTTTCATTTTTAAGAAATTCATATTCTAATGAAATCAAATATACTTAGGGTCATGACCTACAATCAAGCGAGGCTTTGATACCACTTTTGTGATGACCCAAAATCCTATAGGGGCATCATATTCACCTGCCCAGAAATTCAATTTGTTAGTGATATGCCCTAGAGGCAACATGGAGATGTTGTATATATCACATACTATGTTTATGATACATTACTTTGTTCCTTGAAATAGACATTATCATTATTGATCAATGAGTATGTGACTTATTCATAAGATTCTTAATGCTAAAATGTTGCTATTTCTAGATGATCCCTGATCATATATCATATGAGGAACAAATATGATTCAAAGATCAGCATATGTATTGATTGATGATTATGTCTCATGGATCATGGTATGGTGATACCAAATCAATAATATGGACATGTGTTAGTGAACATATGTTGGATAGATCCGCCATGAGACACTGCAGAGATTCCATGTGTCATCAGTTGGTCTCAAGTAGTGTTTATGTAGAATCCTTAGACTTGAGATCATCATGGTTCCCAACATACGTAGTAGCTTATTTTGGGACTACTAAACACTAATCCGTAACTGGGTAGTTATAAAAGTAGTCTTCGGGTTTGCCATGAAACATGTAGTGGGATGTGAATGATCAAGATAGAATTTGCCCCTCCTTATGGGGGAGATATCTCTGGGCCCCTCGATGTAATGGATTATGAAAGTGCATGGCCATGCCAAGGTGATTGAGGAGTCAATCACAAGTTTATAATCCATCACGAAATCGAGAGAATGATTGAGCTATTAAGAGGATGACACATGTCTCGCCTTGAGCTCAATCTATATCGTGAGGCAATTCGTACATGAGAACATTACAGGTTCAGCCGATATGATCTTTACATATACTTTGGGGTTAATATGTCTTACTAGAGGCCGCTATTAACAGGGTGACTGGAAAGACGTTTTCGGGTCGTGACCAAGTATACGTGAACCTACAGGGTCGCACGCTTAACGGGTTGGAACACTAATTCGAATATGATTCGGATGTGGGCTCATTTCGGATAGAGATCCGAATAGACTCCTATTGGACCGCGGTCCACAAGGCCCAAGTGGGGAGGTCTATATATATGGTGGCGTGGGGCTGAGGGGATACGCTTCTAAAAACCTCTAGCATAACCCTAGCCGCCACCTCTTGAGCAAAATCGTAGCCGCTCACGAGTGCTAGTACACTCGCGATCGGCGTTCCAGCCCCGGACATGTGGATACCAGTGGAGGCGCTGCTCGTTGCGGTGTTGATTGGCATCAACAACCTACAGATTGGATCTGCTCGTGGTGTGGTTGATCGCGTGGAGGAGACGATCTGTTCGGGATGATCGGCTAATTCCACTACTACCTCGATGCGCGTGATTGGATCGGTTTCTCCAACTCTTCTTCCGCTGCGCTGCGCGTCTAGTGGTAACGATCCATGATCCCTCCTTAGCATGATGTCCTTGTGTGTGTGGTAGAAAAGTTTTGTTTTCTGCTTTCATAGCCTACGCGCATTCCTTCACAATTGTAGATAAAAAATTGTATCATGCCTACTTACGAATACCAACAAAAGGTTAGACAGAGGAAAAATGGCCTAATGGTTGTAATTAAAGAGTATTGCAGGCCTCCAACCCAAGATAACTTACAATCCAACAATTGAAACCCATAGGAAAAGCTTGAGTGCGGTTGTAACCCTAATACATCAACGTTGATGGGGTTTTATACTTCTAAGAGATAATGGTGCAATCCAGGCACTTCCATCCAGTAGTGTCCTTCTTGGTGGCGGTGACATTGGGCTTGGTGACATGATCCTTGAGAGAAAACTTACCAACGAAACAATAAAGAGGCAATGCTAGTTGGGGTAATTCAATCCTTTGAGATCGAGAGTGATGGGCACCAAGGACTTGATTGAGGTTACAGTGATTGCTTGGGCCTAGAGTTGCACAAGTGGGTTGGAGGTTGATGCCTCACCCATGGCTGTGGGTGGCAGGAGGAGCAGCGAAGAGGATGATCAGCTGGGAGTCTAGCAATCGGTGTGAATGGAGGAGGGACTACAAGTTTAGGAATGAATGTGTGTCTTATACCATGTTGAAGAATCTAACCATGCCATTATGTGTTAATGGTGAGTTTGGAAATTGATGACAACCATTAGTGGGACCAACATTTTTCATTGAGTTTGTGAAATAGGTTAGATCCCATGATGATGTTACCTTGGATGGTATCATGTGTTGATGGTCATCAAGTAAAGGTTCAGAATGAAGGATGGCTCATGTGTTGATGGTCATCCAGTCAAGATCCCAAAATGGTGGATGGTTTCATTTGTTGAAAGCCACCAAATCAAGAGGACATATCATGTGTTGATGGATATTAAGACAAGGATCCGGACTTAAAGTGAAGTTCACCATCAAGCTTCAAGAGGATATGCAAGGCAAATTTATAACTAACAAAGGCTAAGGATGTGCTTGTAGTCTTTTACCAGTCTCAGTATTTGGTTAGAAGACCGGATTGCTAGTATAGGTTGCCGTACTACTAAAAGAGATATTATCTAGTAGCTTGAGTCTCATCATGTGTTGATAACTCAATCTCATTTGCTCTAGCTCTCCATGGCATGATGCTATTGTTTTGCAAATAGTTGAGGCTCATGCATATCTAATCCTTATAGCATGTGACTAGAGCTTGCAAATATTTTTTGCAAATGGTTGAAGTCCATACACCTACACCTTGTGGCATGATGCTAAGGTTTACAAATGTGTTTTACAAATAGTTGAAGCTCATGCATAATCCTTGTAGCATGTAACTTAAGTTTGCGAATGTATTTTGCAAACGGTTTGAGTTCATGACCCTAAACCTTGTGACATGATTTCAAAGTGGATGAATGTGTTTTGCAACTTGTTGTTAATCATGCTTTGACCTTTGGTTGTATGTTACTACGATTTGCGAATGTGTTTTGCAAATTTGATGAAGTACATGCATCTCTATCTTTGTTGAAAATTTCAAGGTGGTACGACCAGTTCTGTGTGAGCAGTCGGACTGACCGGTGGTATGACCAGCTCTACGTGAGTGGTCTGACCGGTGGAGCGGTTCAACTGGGCTATGTAGCCGATACCTTTATTCCATAGAGTTTGTTTTTGGTGCATCTCTGATGTTTTAGCTGAGAAGTCTGATTGGCGTTGTTTGAGCAGCCTAACCGGACCTCGTGGTCCGACTAGACCCTGTGTAGGCGGTCTAATCGGCCTGGTCTATAACAGCTAGTTTTCTAGCTGTTGTAGTGGGGCAGTTCTGACTGGCTATGTGTTGGTGGTCAGACCAGTGCAGGCTAATTTCTTTTGAAATCTTGTCCTAATGGCTAGTTTTATTTGGGGGCCTATATATACCCCTTGTGGCTGGTTGAGGGCAAGATTGATGCATCATATTTCATTCTCTTGAGCTAGTGTGAGTTTCTACTCTTCATTATGTATGTGTTGCATGAAAAGTCTCTAGTTGCATATGTTGTTTCTAGAGGTGGATTGAGTATCCACTTGTGTATGTATTGCACTAAATGAGAGTCAAGCAAGGGGCTTAACTTATTACTTTTGGAGGTTGCCGACTCCTAAATGGTGTGGAAGAAGTGTGTTTTGGTGAATTTCTCAAGAAGTTTGTAAGAAAACTCAGCGTGTTGTGAAGATTGGAGCTCACCTACCCAGAGGGGTAAAGAACTACCACTAATGGATTTGAGTTGTTGGACTTAATTCGTGAAGCCGATATAATTCGTTTGAGTTTACATCAACATGGACTAAGGGAGATCGGTCAGTCTTTGAACACCACGGTAAAAAGAGATCGTGCATTTATGGTTTGTTTCCTTGTGCTTATTTACTTTCTTATAATTTACATTCCTAGAATTGCTTGTCACCCTAAGATTGCAAACCTTGATATTGACTTAGCTAGGTTGTTGATGCACTTAGTGAAACTGGATTATTTAAACCTTAATTAAGCAAAACTGATTTTATTTACGCTTCGGTGTCTAAAACTCAGTTTTAACCAAAGAAATTGTAAAAGCACATATTTACCCCTCTAGTCGGCCTCCATGACCTTGCACATGTAAGATTGGGAGAGAAGCCACGTTGATGGCATTATATTGATTGACAGATATGGTAGTACAACGTGTTGGTTGTTCAGGATAACTTTACAACTATACCAAGATTAGAGAGGATATTGCGGTTGCACGGATAGAAACAAGTACTACAGTATCTCTACTTAACAAACAAAACAAGATCAAGAGAAATCCTGCGTTTATGCATGGCGTGCCATGCACCCAAGAGAAATGCATGCCTAACAATGTGGAATTTACGTTGCACCTCCAAACAAACGAAAAGAGGGCACGATCGACGTCAAAGTGATCAAAAACTTTTTTGGAACGATCAATTACTCGATCTGTGTATGGATGATGTCACCAAACACCATCCGTGGAAAGCTTTGTGGCTTTTGGAAGAACCTTCACACTCCCCCTTTGGTGTTCATGGCCCATGCGATCGACACATCATCGCTCACGCTGAAATCATCTTGGCTTCTTTTGTCCCCCTAATCGCGCAATGAAGCTGCCAGCACTATCTGGCAGATGATGCATATCGATCGAGATAAGGATCGTCTCCATCGATCACAACTAAACAAGAAGAAAAACAATTTATTTAACCTTCTTTTTGCTGTTATAAATTGTTGTTATTAATCGTTAAGTTGATCTCTTATCTGCTATGTGCTAGCTCCCATGATTAGTGTGCACCATGTGTAGTAGTCAGCCTCCAAATGCAGACATTTTTTTCCTTTTCTTTTTGCCAGAAAAGAGGGCGTCCTGATCAAATAAATGGTACTTATTTTAGATTGCGTGATCACCAACAGCTGAGTTCTTTGCATTACACCCCACTACTACAGAAATACTATTAGTAGACGCCAAATCACAGACGGTTTGAAAAAAACCGTCTGTGACATACATTATCACAGATGGTTTTAATTTGGAGATCGCTTGCCATGTTGGTGTCGGAATAAACGAGTATCACAGATGGTTCTTACCAATGAATCGTCTGTGATACTGGAATATCACAGACGGTTTTTATTAAAAACCGTCTGTGATAATCTGTGAAAAACCGTCTGTGTTAAGCTAATTATCACAGACGGGTTTTTATTAAAAACCGTCTGTGATAACCTGAGAATTATCACAGATGGTTTTTATTAAAAAACCGTCTGTGATAATCCGACTATATATTTATTGCGTCGCTCAGAATCGTATCTCTTCATTTCGATCCAGATCTAGCCGGTGCTGCACCTAGAGGAGGCAAGGCTTTTAGGCCAGTTAATTTGGTGGGAGGAGGCAGGAGAGCTTTGAAGATTCATACGTTCCTGGTTGCCCTAGATATGGTTAGTAATGAAATTTATTTTTCTTTGCATTACAATTTAGATCTAAGTTTTGGTGAGTGTTATTGAAGATGGTTTGCATCTACTTGACCATACATGATCAGTTCCCATCATGTAGGAGGCCAAATTTGTCAAAATTATTGGTTATAAGTGGTTCGTCGATCGCTGGGGAAATAGCTATTGTGTTTATAATATGAATTAAGCTAGCAAAGCCTCAATGCACGTGGTATATATGTAGTATTAATTAATTAATTTAATTTTTAATACTAAGTTGTTATATATATGCATAACGTAGGACCGAAGCTGGATGTATGCCACGAACCGTGTGAGTGAAGAGTACATTAATGGCGTGTCTGCTTTTACAAAAGCTGCCGAGGAGGATATGTTGAATAAGGGGGTGGAATATATGTACTGTTCATGCACTGACTGCGAGAATTTAAAGATGTTTAAGAACCAAAAGCAGATTGAAACACATTTGATTCGAAGAGGTTTCAAAAAGGATTATACGTGTTGGAGCAGTCATGGTGAAGTCAATGATATGCCGTCGGATGACATCGCCGGTGAAGTGAATGACATGCCGCCGGATGATGTCGATTGTGGTTCGGATTCAGATAGGTTGCACGATGACAATCTGGATCAAATGCTTCGCGATGTAGAAGAGAACTATGATGAGAGAGAGTATGTTAAATTCTGGGGTTTGATGGAGGACTCGGAGAAACCTTTGTTCACGTGCTGCAGGTCAAAGTACACGAGGTTGTCGGCCGTGCTTGAACTGTTGAAATTGAAGGCAAGCAACGGTTGGTCCGACAAGAGTTTCACGGCGCTGCTAGGTCTTTTAGCGGACATGCTTCCGGAGGGAAATGAGTTGCCTAAAACCACGTATAAAGCCAAGAAGGTTCTTTGTCCATTGAGAATGGAAGTAGAAAGAATACATGTATGTCCGAACGATTGTATCCTGTACCGTAAAGAGTATGCAAATATGCATGTATGTCCCGTGTGCAACGCATCCCGATGCAAACGTAACAATCAATCAGATGACGGCGAGGGAACAGAGGTGAAGAAAGGACCTCCTGCTAAGGTGACATGGTATTTTCCTATAATTCTCTATTTAAAAAGGTTTTTTGCAAATCCAAATGAGGCAAAACTGCTGCGTTGGCACTCGGAGGAGCGCAAGAAGGATGGAATGCTAAGACACCTTACTAATTCCGCCCAGTGGAGAAACATCGATAGGAGTTTTGCAGACTTTGGTGCAGAACCAAGGAATATAAGGTTTGGATTGAGTACAGATGGAATGAATCCTTTCTGTGGCATGAGCAGCTGACATAGCACATGGCCCGTGACTATCTGCATCTATAACCTTCCTCTTTGGTTGTGTATGAAGTGAAAGTATATTTTGCTGTCGATACTTATCCAAGGGCCAAAACAACCTGGGAATGATATCGATGTGTACCTAGCACCGTTGGTGTAAGATCTAAAAGTACTGTGGAATGAAGGGGTACAGGTATGGGATGCATACAAACGAGAGAACTTCACTTTGCGCTCCTTACTGTTCTGCACCATAAATGATTATCCTACCCTTGCTAACCTATCGGGCCAGGGTACAAAAGGTGCCAAAGCTTGTACCGACTGTTTAGATGCTACCGAGAGTGTGTGGTTGAAAACTCACGCAAAATCGTCTACATGCGTCACCGCCGGTTCCTTCGAAGGGCTCACCCATACCGCAAGATGAAGAAACAATTTGACAGAGAGAAGGAAGATGGTTCAGCTTCAAGGCATTTAAGGGGAAAAGAGGTTTATAATATGGTGAAGGATTTAGATGTTGTCCTCGGAAAGGGACGTAAATTGAGGGCTCATGAGAAGAACACCTGAAAGAAGAGATCAATATTTTGGAACTTACCTTATTGGGAGTACCTAGATGTTCGACACTGCATCGATGTCATGCATGTAGAAAAGAATGTATGTGACAGCTTGATTGGTCTCTTACTGAACATTCGTGATAAAACAAAGGACAGCATCAACGCACGGCTTGACTTGGCTGATATGGACATCAGGCCTGAGTTAGCACCAACAAAAATAGATAATGGACGAATGTACCTTCCCCTGCGTGTTACACTCTGTCCAAGGCCGAGAAAACAGAACTGTGTCAGTGCTTGCATGGTGTCAAAGCTTTGTCAACATGAAGAAACTTGTTTCAATGCAAGATTTGAAGTTAAATGGCATGAAGTCTCATGATTATCATGTGCTAATGACACAGATGCTCCCTATTGCAATTGGAAATATTTTAACGATCAAAGTCCGAGGGACAATCATGAGGCTATGTTATTTCTTTAACACAATTGCTCAAAAGGTCATCGATCCCGAAGGACTAGATGCTCCAAGACTTTAAGGCGATGAAGACGATCGAAGATTTTAGAAGTGCAAGTGCGGCGCGCAAGGCCCTCCAGGCAAAAAACACACACCCTACAGACTTGGCACAGCTGGGTATGCGGGTAAAATCCCACAGTGGAGGACGGAGGACGAACAGGCAATCCTGCGGGACACCGCCCCGCCATTTGCCACGATCCCGGATGAGCGCGCTCGGAATTAGATTACAGCGAAGTCATCTACCACATCATCGGGGAACATCTCCTTCCAAAACCCTGCAAACTAGGAAGTGTCCCACTACCTGGTAAGATATCGATCGAACTACGTAGCTTGTAATTACTCCACAACTTCGTAGGAAGTGAAATGACATGTCGGGCTCTTGCAAGAAACGCTGAGTGTAGAATCTTCCCAAGTATCACTCCAAGCAACTAGGGAGAAAGATATACTCTCCGCGACCCTGGGAAACAAGGAGCACCTGGGTCGTACGAGAGGCCTTGGGCTTTATGTTCCTTGGAATCATGGTTTCTCAGATGACTCCGAATTGTATCGAAGTAGGAAGAGAACCAAAGCCGAGCGTGAGGCACGGCTACGAGAGGAGATCAAGGCATCTCTTAGAGAGGAACTGGTTGATTACATCAGAGATGAGATGTGAAGATATACAGAAAATTAGCAAGCCGCCGCCGCCGCTCCTGTGCTAGCCAGCCCCCCAACCGTCGGAGTAGTGCGCATCCAATCCTACGACGGAAAGCGAGGCTAGATTTCCTGTGGTTGACATCCTGGTAATAATTATTATCTCTGGAATGCTCGATCCGTTGATAGGCCTATTGGAGTAGCTAATTTTTGTATCGTTATGTCGGAGCCTACGAAGTGCAAGTTCCAAGTGAGATATGCCTCCGTTCCCTTGTGCGCTGCTTGGGGCCAGGCATATCCGTCTGCTCACGGGGCCATGGTGCACCATACACCTTTAGCACCAGGCTTCGGAAAAGTTCATGTGGATGGTGTGCATGCCAATTTCACGGTCATCCCATTACCGAAGCCCCCCAACGACGAGATCGTGACTCTAGGGCAAGCCATTGGAATATTCATCCAGTGGCCCAAAAGCGACATCTGCCTGGAGGCTTCTTCACCAGTGGCAGGTCCACAAGGGCAGTCTGAACCAGAGCTACATGCACTGGTGCCATCTCCACAAGGCCTATCTCCACCACCGCTACCTGCACCGGTTCCATCTCCACGGGTGCTATTCTCGATGAAGCAACTTGCATCGGTGCTACCTTTATAGTCGACTACCATGAAGTCGACCTGCAGCCGACGCAGCAAGGGAAAATCAAAGAAGACTGATGATGATATCCCGTACCTGCCATTGGCCTGCAAATTCATGCTAGGCGAGCCGATGATCGTCCCAGAAAAGCGCCTCCTAACCCTAGGACTTACTTGCTAGAGATTACACGCTTGGTATATGGAACAAGCCAATAAGCCACAGTGAGAACGACGCTCAGGTATCATTGTTAAATTTACGCCGAATCATTTACAGCACGAAGTTCATGATTGTGTCTTCGTGGTGACCTTTGAGGATTTATTTAATCTTTTCATGCTCAACGCTCTCGATGCCTCACTCGTTCGATGCTAGACGCTGTAAGTGTGTACAATCACAATCTCCGTTCATGTAATACCGATATATGTCATATATAATTTGTTGCTTTTCTATGTATATATATAGATACATGGTGACTGAAGCTAAATCATCCAAATCACCAATTAGTTTCCTGGACTCACGCTTGGTCGCCATGGATACCATCAACGAGGATGCATCCTTCGTCGAGAGATATATTACAACAACACTGCTGGCTCACCACGATAAGGAATTTGTTCTTATGCCCTACGATGAGCGGTTCCATTGGATTTTAATTGTAATTATACCAAAATGGAACAAAACAATATATCTTGATTCTCTAAGTAAGAATAAAACCGACTACACAGTTATCATCTAATTACTTGATAGGTAAGTACATTTTCTCCATACATAACTATATTGTACTCTTTCTTTCCTTCCAAATGACTAAGCTAACTTTTTCGAATCACGAAAGTCGTTCGCCACATACGTTGCAGAGACACGTGGCTTGACGGAAGGGGCCAAGCCCTTGCAACATGTTTGAAATTTTTGGGTATTCGCTAGTACACATTAATTAATCCTATACAACACTTGGTAGTTATGCCTCTTGAATTAACACATTCTATTTTTTGCAGTGCCACCAGCAGCCACTGGGCAACACGTGTGGATTCTGCGTTTGCCACCATATGAAACTACTCCTCAATTCCTCGAAGATCACCAATCCTAAGGTTTGTCAATCTTCCCACAATTATTTCATACTTATTAGGTTATATATGTACGCACATTGATATTCCTATCGACAGGCTGCGCCCATCTCTACAACTGCATTGCAACAGCCGGACCTTGCACAAATTCGAGGAGAGTACGCGTACTTTTTGATGGCTAGAGTCATAAAAGCAGATGGAGAGTTCCACAACGTATAATGATTTTTTTTTTGTTTGGGATAAGTTGACATTGATTGTAATTGTGTATTTGTTAATGGGTATTTTATTTCATTTCAATTAATTGATTTGTGAAATGAATTGAGATGTGAATTGGATGTATACATGTACATGTTGATCTGCTTGTTTCAGAGGACATGACTAGCATTTCCTAAGGCTAGCCAATAAACAGAAATAGATTCAGGGGTAGAAGAGAATAGCACAGATGATTTTTAACTAAAAACCATCTGTGCTAGTTGATAATCACAGACAGTTTTTAGTTAAAAACCGTCTGTGATATTTAGATATCACAGACGGTTTGTAATTAAAAACCGTCTGTGATATTTACACCACAAACGGTTCGAAAGCCGTCTGTGATGACCACGTATCATTACTGACCCATAAATTCAGACGGCTCACAAAACCGTCTGTGATGACATTTCTGAACCGTCTGTAATACAATTTTCTGTAGTAGTGACCTCAATTATATGGCCGCTGTGATATCTCTGGGCTGTTGCATGTGTACATGATGTAACCAATTAGGGTTTGCTTGTTGATGCTGTGTTTGCAACATCTTGCCACTTGGATTTATCCAACGTATATGCATATATGCTGCACGTACGCTAACAATATAGAGTAATTAACGACATGTATGTGCTAGCAGTAAAAGAAAATTTAAGGTCCATTATAAGGCCATTTTGCAAACCAGTAGCTTGGTGTATTGATGCAAACAACTAGGTTAACCTCATCAAATTGACATAAAAACCGCAAACTTGTTTATGTACTTACACTACCACATAAAAGTTCATCACAGACGGTTCAAAACTGTCATCACAGACATAGTTTTGGGTCAGTGATAATAGGGATTATCATTGACAGGTTTTGAACCATCTGTAAAAGTCATATCACAGACGGTTCCGAATTAGAACCATCTGTGAAGGTATACTATCACAGACGGTTTGAAACTAGAACCATCTGTGAAGGTATACTATCACTGGTGGTTATAACCACAAACTGTTTGTGATGAAGACATATCACAGACGGTTCAGAATAAGAATTGTCTATGATAGTTCTTTCTATACCTAAAAAAACTAGCTAGCATACTTAAAAATTTTATGGAGGGCATGGCTAGCCTCAGAAAATGCTAGCCATGCTCTGAAAGCGAAACGACATATTTGAATTTGAATTCCAAATCTAAATTACATATAGCACTGCATTTACAATTTTACAAATATAATCTTCACGGTTACAAATTCAAAAATATGTTTACACTACAAGAAACTTCAGCCTAATGCAAGCTAGCACTACTACAAAATAATTTATACTAGATACATCATCACATACGGTTCATGGAAAACCGTTTGTGCTGTTATTATCATAGACGGTTTTACAAGAGTGACCATTTGTCATCTATGATGAGCCACTATCATAGACTATTCGTATTAATAACCATCTGTGATAGTTTATAGATGGTTATTAACATGAACTATCTATGATAGTTAAAGACATCATAGACAGTTTGTATTAAAAACTATCTATGATAGTTCATAGACGGTTGTAAACACGAACCATCTGTAATATTTGCACACATCATAGACGTTTATTGATACGTACCATTTGTGATATTTCACAGACAGTTATTAACACAAACTGTCTATAATAATTACGTATTACAGACGGTATGTGGTTGGACATGTGTCTGGGATACTCTACGTTATTAATTAATACCAAGTCAGACCAGTCCTGACAGATCTATTTTCATTGTGTTGGATTGAAGGAGGCAGCTGGCTTTGGGGAAGCATTCCTATTGTATATCTAGCTGCTTGTAGATTGATTTGTTCTAGCTTGGTGATTAGAGGTTATTATTTGTTTCTAATTTATATGCCTTGTAATAAAGAGAGATGATAGCTAGATTTACATATAACTTAATTGGTAGTTTGTTGCAATTTAAGAATGGGTCAATACTCCTAGTTTAGTTCAACATATTAATTCTTGCTTGATATATATATTACTTCATAAATAGTACGTAACTGGCTAGCTATATAAGCATTAATAATCCAATTTGACACTAATTTGTTACATGCATAATGTAGATGGACTGAAGCTGGATGTACGTTGAGAACCGTATGAGTGGTATGTCTGCTTTTAGAAGAGCGGCCGAGCAGGATATGTTGAATAAGGGGATGAAATATATGTATCGTCCATGCATTGATTGCGATAATCTAAAGATGTTTACCAACTCAGCGTAGATCAAAACTCACTTGATTCGAAAGGGATTTCAAAAAGGGGTATACATGTTGTACCAGTCATGGTGAAGAGAAGATTATATAGGAACGTGTTGAGGTAGACAACGATATGCCGGTTGTGGACTGTGCTTTCGATGAGGATAGGTCGTATGATGACAATCTAGATCAGATGCTATGCGATGTAGAAGGAAACTATAGTGAGAGAGTTTGGTAAATTCGATGGCTTGATGGAGGACTTGGAGAAACCTTTGTTCCCAAACTGCAAGCTGCAATACAGAAGGTTGTCATCAATGATTTTATTACCCTTGATAACCTGTCGAGATTGAGTACAAAAGGAGCCAAAGCCTGTCCACACTACTTAGATTATACCGAGAGTGTGTGGTTGAACAATTTATGTGAACTGTGTGCACGCGTGTCCGTAGGTTCCTTCCACGGTATCACCAATTCTGTAAAATGAAGAAACAATTTGACAGAAAAAAATCCTCAGCACCAAAGCTTTTTAGCGGGAAATAAGTCTACCACATGGTCAAGGATGTCGATGTTGTGCTTGGAAAGGGACGTAAGTTGAGGACCCATCAAAAGAACATGTGAAAGAAGAGGTCAGTATTTTGGGACTTGCATTAATGGGAGCACTTAGAAGTTTGCAATTGCATTGATGCCATGCACGTAGAGAAGAATATTTGTGATAGCTTGATTGGTCTCTTACTGAACATTCATGACAACACAAAGGATAGTATCAACGCACGATGTGACTCGGTTGCTATGAACATCAGGACCTAGTGTCGATAGAGACCGATAAAGGCCGAATGTACATTCCCCTAACTTGTTACACTCTGTAAGTCTAAAAGAACTGAACTATATCAATGCTTGCATGGTGTGAAAGTTCTATCCGATTACTCCGCCAAAATAAAGAAACTTGTTTCCATGCAAGATTTGAAATTAATTAGCATGAAGTCTTATGTCTGTCATGTGCTAATGACACAATTGCTTCCTATTACAGTTAGAAGTATTTTGCCGACCAAGGTTCAAGTGACAATCATGAGGCTATGTTATTTATTTAATGCAATTGCTCAGAAGGTCATCGATCCCAATGGACTAGATGCTCTGTAAACCGAGGTGGTAATGACACTATGTCATCTTGAGATGTATTTCCCTCTGTCATTTTTTATATCATGGTCCATCTCGTTGTCCACCTTGTGAAAGAGATAAAGATATGCTACCCCATGTTTCTATGTCATATGTACCCGTTCAAGAGGTACATGGGAATTCTGAAGTCATATGTACACAATCGATCTCACCCGGAGGGCAGCATCATCGAAGATTATGCAACCGAAGAGGTCATTGAGTTCTACATTAATTACATGGCTCAGGTCGAACCGATATGTATACTCAAGCCCATTTCACGGTCTTGCAACACATGACTGAAGTGTCCCCATATATTAAATAGCACAAAGACATGCTACGCCAAGAGAATCCAGGCTGGTCGGAGGTTTGGATCAGGAGACAGCACAACTGTTGGTTCAACGAATAGTTGACGGTGCAATTCACTGGGAGGTCATTAAGTGAAATGTTGCAATGGTTGACAAAAGGGGCAAAATTTACAATTGTGACATGGCAATATTTTATACAACAAATCAGGACAAAGAGCACAGTCTAGAACTCATGTGTCCGCATAGATGCATTTCATGATGAGAAGTTTTGTACCACTGGCCCAGGCTCCTACTATGAGCTTGTAAAGGAGATTTGGGAGCACAACTATGTAATTTTCAAGATCTCTCTATGCGGTGCCGTTGGGTCCAACTCATAGGGTGTAAAGGTCGACAAGTACAACATTACTACTATGGCCCTCGAACGCATAGGATATAAAGACGAACCATTCGTACGAACGATGTAAGCTGTTCAAGCTTTTTATGTAACCAACCAAGCAAATAAGAAGCACCACATAATTCTTTGTGGAAAAGGAAGGATTATCGGAGTTGAGAATATCATGGTTGAAGAAGAGTACAATCAATTTGATGAGTTGCCTCTATTCGGAAACAACATTGGCTCAAGAAAGGATGAAGCAATGAAGCAAGCTATTTGCATGTCAACCATCGTGAAGGGTTTTATTTAAAATAAAATAGCTAAGTGTAATGATCCCATACAGCAAACAACTATTTAGAAATTATTCCAATGTACTTATAAAAAACTTGGCATGTAATTAGGGAATTATTCCATTGTAATTGATTTAGTAATTAAGAAATAATTACATCTGTGATTGCATATGCTTGCTTTTTTCATAGGGCATGGCTAGCACTTCCTAAGGCCAGCCAAAAAATAGGATTTGTTGTACTATCACATATGGTTCCATAATATAATCGTCTATGACACTAACATCACAAATGGTTCTATTGTGGAACCGTCTATGATATGGTTTATATGACAGATGATTCTATTATGGAACTGTCTGTGATATTAACATCACAGACGGTTCTTTAATGGAACCATCTATAATAGTTCTTTCTATAAGTAGGCCCCACTAGGGTTTGCACCTTGACTCTGAGAGACCATTGTGGAGGTCATCCCATGTGTGTGATGAGTAATTGACATCGGTTTAGGAAAGTCGAGTTTGATTTGGATGGTTCGGACCTTGACGATGCGTGGTGCAATCGGGCTCGGTCGGACTTGGTCAAAACTGGTCAAAGTGGTTAGGATGTGTATTATGTTTACTTGTCAGGTTTGGGCTATCTCATGCTTAATGTGGTTTCATTAATGCATTTATGCTTATATGTATCGAGCGGTGCTATTTGATATGTTTCTTGTCTGTGATGGCTGCAGGACATCGAGGCGTAGTCGTGGCGAGACACAAGGTGACCGGACTAGACACAGGCGGTGTCGAGGTCAGAATGGTCAGAGGTGTCAAAGACGGCGGAGACTCGAGGTGGTTGCGATGCTTGGACGGCAAGACACGAGGAAGCTTCCCGGAAGGTGCAGAAGGGGCGTTTCGGTAAAAACGCAAAGCTGCATTAAAGGAAGCAAACTATGGATAAAGCACTAGAGTTGGTGAAGCTTAGCGGGTAAAGAGAGAGGCAAATCCATTAGTGGCGAGGCTATATAAGGAGGGTGTCTCCTGCATGGTCCCTAAGGCTTTTGGAGCTTGTTTTTGCTTTCTCTTTAGTTGTTGAGAGTGGGTGGAGGAGGCAGAGGGCTGTGTCTCCTTCGTAGCTCTCTATGTGTGTTCATCCCCAAGCATGTAGGGAGTAGGTGTGTTCTTGTGTTTGGGAGAGGGAGAGGATGGATTGAGACTCTATGTAATCATCCCTGTTCTAATGTCCATGCGTATGGGGACTCATCTGTAATCCTTGATTGGTTGGAATGAAATCTCTGAGTTTTTCTCTCATGCTCCTGTCTGTTCTTCGTTTCCTTCTTTTGGTGATTTTTGAGTTTTTGCATTTTCTTGTTGTTTCTCGTTAAGAAGACCCAAAATGGGTTGCTCTATGTTGGGATAATGCCTCAAGATCATTTGATCGTTTTTCCCAAGAGCAAATAGCATTTAATCTCAGATTTGGGTTTTTGGGCTTCTCTGTTCATCCTTTTCACTTCTAGGGTATTGTTGAGAATCGCGTTTCCCTTCATGAGATGGCATGAAACTTGGTATCTAGAGTCCTGAGGCTATCAATTAGCTGTCCTCAAAGTTTCATGAGCAAAGGATCAAAGATTAGGGAGTAATTTGGTTTTTGATGATGCCTGTGCATTTTTCAGTTCTTGAGTCATTTCTCCATTTCTTGGTCTCCTGATGATTTTTTTGGTTAGGTAATATCCCTCTGATATTTAGAATAGGTGTGTGCACCTTTGGATATGGGAGTTTAGCTTCAAATACTTCATTTGGTCAAATTTGGTTTCTTTCAGTTTGCTGTGCAGAAAATTCAGACTGACTGTCTGAAATTTCGGGAGACTGGTCAGACCGGCCACAGTAGGGCGGTCAGACCGGCGCCTACTGGGCGGTTAGACCGGCCTAGTAGGGCGGTCAGACCGGCCCCCTGGTTTTGGGAGGGTCCTTTCGTATCTCGACCTGATACTTCTCTGTTCTTTTTGGGTAGGGTTTCAGTAGATATTCCAAAGATTATAAAGCTATCCTTTCTTCATAGATTTCATATCTATCGGAGGAGAGAGAGTTCAATCGTGGATATCTTTGGGGATTGTTTTTAAAGAAGTGACATTCACCCCTCCCCTCTGTCGCCAAATCCGATCCAATAGACTCCTCACTTGTGTGGCCCTATCGCCCGTCCGCCGCCTTCTCCTCAAGTGCCACCTCCTCCCCAATCTCCATCTCCCAGGTAGATCCAGCACCGCCTCCCCGTCCGGCCGTCTCCTCACACAAATCCGCCACAGCCAGCCTCCCTTTGTGTCCGTCTTCTCAAACATTGGTGACCTTAGCGTCTTCTTCCCCAACCACAACGACATCTTTACCACCAGCATCCTTGATCAGCCTCTTCTTCCCCCAACCACAATAATATCTTCATTGACTTCCTCTGTTGGTATTACTGCCCATGGTATGCGAGTTAGCAGTTTATTTATGTGCTTGTAAGTTAGCCATGAGTAGTTTATCTATGTTGTATGATTTCGACCAATGGAAGGAACACCTTTTAACAGTATAGTTAAAAGAAAAATAAGCCCTAAACTAGTAATATGGTCTAACCAATAAATACATCAAAAAACATCCTTAACCTTCATTTATATTATTGCACTTCAAAATTTGATATATGGTTTTGTAATAGTTTTCACAAACTACCTATACCTTTACAAATTTTAATCATACCAATATAAATAGCCATTGAGACTAAATTAAGGCATATCATTTTCTATGAGAGGTAGAAATTCCCACATATAACCTAAAAAACCCTGGAAATTATCTTGTTACTCAAGTAAAAAAAGGGTTTGCACTATTGAAATTGTGAAACTTGATTTTAATTGTGCAAATTAGTCAAGTAAAAAAAATGGGTTTGTATAATGAAATTCTTATGAAATCAATGCAAAGATGAAAGCTTTAAGAGAAGATGAAATCAATTTAAACTAATACTAATATCATAGATGATTCTTTTAAAGAGAGATGTCATCATCGTCATCGATGTCACCGATTGGGTCTGACGCTCCGAAGACTGGGTTAACTAAGCATGGCAGAGGAGTATCTAAAAGGCCAGCGGGCCGAATGACCATCATGGAGATCTCTCCAGATAAGGTCCCTCTACAACTGAAGAAATCAACTACAACATTTCGAACTACCTATAGAATAATTATAAGGGAATGGGACCGCATCACCGTAGCAAACTGGAAAGGTTTGACATAAGACAAGAGAAATATGCCGTGGATGGAAATTTTAAACTCATTTGAGATCCCAGCAAAAATCTAGGAATGCGTGCAATGGCAAGCACTCCTTGCGATGGGGAAAGCGTGGAAAACCTTTAAGAGCATGCTTGTCATGCAATACATGACCAAGGATCGCACGCCCTTCACGAGGTATCCTTCTGTGTCACCGAAAATATGGAAGGTATTTGTGCAGATGAAGACAACGATCGAATTTCTACAGAAAAGTACAGCGCACAAGGCTATCCTGGCACAAAACACTCACCGTACATGGGTAAATCCTATAATGGAGGATGGTGGATGATTTCACTATCTGATCGGAGGTCTCCCTACCATTTGCTGGGATCACAAACGAACACACCAAACTGGTTAAGAGCGAGGTCATCAATCACGTCTTCGGGCGTCGCCTCTTTCAAAAAATCCACAGACGAGGAAGTGTCCCAACACTTGATAAGTGTCCCAACACATGGTAATATATGTTAAACTACTTAGATGTTAATAGATTCATAACTTCATGGGGTCTAAAATAACATGATTGACTCTTGCAACAAATATTGACTACCGAATCTTGCAAAGGCTCCTTCCAAGTAGTCAGGGAGAGGGATATACTATCCACGGCCCTAGGAAACAAGGCTGCCTAGGTCGCACGCAAGGCCTAGGGGGTTTACATATCTTGGAGGCACGAATTCCCAAACAACTCTGAGTTCTATAGGAGTAGGAAGAGATCTAAGGCCGAGCGCGACAAAAGTATGAAATAAAACTTTGATGCAAAACATAGGGACATAACTGCCTCACTTCGAGGAAAGATAGATGCATTGAGAAAAGAACTGAGAGAAGTCTCCAACTAGTCCCAAGCCATCCCCGTTATTACAATACCTAGTCCTCCTCAACGTTGGAGTAGCTGCGCGTGTGCGCCACTTTCTGAACATAGCGATGCCCACTTACCTATCAACGACATCCAGATAATGTACATCTCTTAAATGCTACATAGATAGACCTAGTGGATGCCTTTGCTCATCATGTATCGTTATATAAGAGGCCATGTCATGCATCCTCAGAATCAGGGGTGTTGGTTCCATTCTCGTTGACGCTGGGTAGGGGTTGGTGTATCCATGCCTACTAGGGACGTTGGTGCACGGTGCCCAGCTAGGAATCGATTTCACGAAGGTTCAAGTGGACATGATTAATGATGTTTTCAGGGTTGTCCCATTGGAGAGGCCCATAGAGAAATCATAACATTAGAGGATGCCATCCACATATTTGTCCAGTGGCTGAAGAGGGACATCACCGTGGACCCTTTTATGCTATGATCTCCACACGACCATGCCTATCAAATAGAATGCTCTTTGACTCCACCTCAAGCTCCTCTTCAGAAGGCCAGCCCATCGGCTCCCGTGAAGGTGACACCAAAAATGTATTGCAAGCGAAGCGATAAGGCCCAATTGAAGAAGATTAATGCGCCTCCCGGGGAATAGAAGTTCATGCTCAGAGTGTCATTAGTCCCCGAGTCACAATTACCTAGGCATGGATTGGTTTGCAATACTTTGCATACCTGTTACATGTAGAGGTCCAACATGAAGCCAAACCAGCACAGTGGATAAACCGTGAGATACACATAGGCACATTTCCTCCACGACTTAGGCTACTTTGTCATGATGTTCGAAGACTTATTCTTACTATTCAACATCAACGAACTCGATGCCTCACTTCTATGATGCTGGACACTATAAGTGTATTGTGCAATCAAGTTCTACATTCACATAATACCGATAAATGTCTTAACTCATTGCTTATGTATAGATCTATGTTCCAATAAGTCCGGTGACGGCGAGAACCGGTGGGTTTTCTCGACCACACTTGGTATCTGAGCAATCCATCATTGATAACAGACCCTTCGTCCAAGATTACATAATGAGGGGATTGCTTGCTCATAGTGACAAGGACAACATCATGGTACCCTTCAACCAGGGGTAAATATTTCACTACTTTCCATACAAGTTTTATTTATACATTATACACAACATGAACTTAGGATTAATCACTATGGCGACATACATGACTAGGAGTCACTGGATTCTAATTGTGATTGCACCAAAATGGAGCAAGGTAATATACCTTGATTCCCTACTTAGGAGCAATCATAACTTCACCCATGTGCAACAAACACTTGATAGGTAAACTCATTTTCTCTTGATCCATACATAACTCTACTGTAGTCTTTCCTTCATTTGCAATGGACGAGGCTAACTTTTTTGAATCACATAGGTCATTAAGCACTTACATTGCCCAAGCAGGGAGACACAAGGAATCTAGCGCCACACTGTGACACAGGATGTGATTTTCAGTATCCGGTATAACACAACAATCATATATCGTACTTCATAATAATGCCTCTAGAACTAACAATACATATGTATGTAAGTCTATTTTTGCAGTGCCACCAGCAGCAACGTATGTGGATTCTATGTTTGCCGCCATATGGAGGACATCATGGCCACTAAGATAAATGATCCAAAGGTTTATCAACTTGCCAATAATTATTTCGTGATTATATATATATATATATATATATATATATATATATATAGTATAAATAACAGGGGCACCTAGGTGTCTGGACACCTAGTCTCCCTACCTTTGGATTGCTTTTAGATGCGTGCTAGTGTGATTGAGACTTTCCATCCATGATTAAGACTTTCCTTCCATGATTGATTTAGCATACCTAATATATTACATACCATACATACCATTGCTCTAGCACGTATCTAAAAGCAATCTAACGGCAGGGAGCCTAGGTGTCTGGGCACCTAGGTGTCCTATTTCAGCGTCCTATATATATATATATATATATGCTAATGACTTTAACACTCCTAGCGACAGCATGTGGAATTCGACATAAGTACATTCAATCTTGACAAACTCTCCCAATTCTTGATAACGGAGGTCATAAACAAGACTGGAGAGTTCTATCCCGGCGATGGAGATTAGATATTGAAATATTTGATACAATTGTAATCACTCAATTGTGCTTAATCAAACAATTCATTGAAATATACTTCATTTAGTTATTTAATTCATTTGTGATATATGTGTAATGATTGTCATGTGCTATATATGTAATATGTTTGCTTGTTTTCGGATGACATGGCTAGCATTTCCTGAGGCTAACCAAAAAATAGGAAACAATATAGATATTCAAATAGCTATCACAGACGGTTTGTAGCAATAAACCGTCTGTGCTATATGAATATCACATACAGTTTTTAGTATTAGCTGTCTGTGAAATGTAAGATATCACAGACGGCTATGTTTGAGAAATGTTTGTGATATATAACATATCATAGACAGTTTTTGGCATTAACCGTCTGTGATAATTAATATATCACATACAGCTATATTTGAGAACCATCTGTGATACCTGATATATCACAGACGGTTTTTTGAAAAACCACCTATTTTGTAATTATCACAGACGGTTTGAGAGTTGTCTGTGATATTATCACACACATAAATTCAGATGGTTTGATAACCGTATGTGATGACAGTTGTGAACCGTCTGTGATGACCCTTTTTGTCATAGTGTAGACTTACACATTCTTCATTAAACTATAATCTAAAACAAGTGGTGAAGGAAATTTTTAAGTAGCAAAAACAAAAAGGCAACGAACATCATTTTTAGCTTCTATGACAAAATCAACATAATGCCACATTTTTAGGATGTAACAAGTAGAAGCCCCCTGCCGATGCTGGTGACTTGGAATAGTGCAGATCTACCATTTCCTTCTTCATTTCCATCTTGCTTCAAGCGAAATTTCAGCTGCCCTTACCAAACCTCTTCCCACCCTTGCCGCGCACAAACGAGCTGGAGTAGTACTGGTGGTGTTGGTTCTTCAAGTAGAGAGAGGGGATTAATAAGGGTCAAAAGGTAGGGAGGAAACCAGTGCCTACCGTTCGATGCAAAGAGAATAGACAGTGAGATCGGGATCCTGGGGGAGATGCCGTGGATCGGTGACATGGCGGGGCAAGACAGAAATTTCATATAATTATCACAGACGGTTCGGATTACAAACCATCTATGATAGAGACATCACATATGGTTCTTACCAAAAAAACCATCTAGGATAACAAGAGATATCACAGATGGTTCTTATTAAAAACTGTCAGTGATAACGGCTAGACAATAGATCACAATGGTAATATATCGATGTAATGTAAATAGTTAGTATCAAAAGATAAAATATCGAAGTTTTCTGTGGCTTATATATGCTTGTTTGAAAGGTTTAGATGAGATCTACAGCTTTGTAGTTGAGGCGAAACCCAAATTCCGAAGGGAAGACCAAGAAAAAGGGCTAAAACAGACATCAAAAACTTGTGACACAAATTTAGGACTAAAGATGGCTGTTTTGGGGGTCTTAGAGGGTGACAGGCTCATGCTAGTAATTCTTTTTGGATAGGGCTCGTCGTTATCTTTCTAACAAGTACAAGAACGTCGAAAACGGATACTGTATGCAAAAGTTATACATGTTTTACCAAAAGTGTCTCAGAACAGAATCCTACTTGGACTCAGGCAAGAGATTAAGAAATTTTGGGGGATTGCAAGGTGGAAAACATATCACAAATGGTTTTTAATACAAAGTGTCTATGATAACTTCATTATCATAGATAGTTTGTAATACAAACCGTTTGTGAAGTATCATAGACGGTTTAATAAAAACCGTCTATGATATTTGGTAATATCACAGACGGTTCTTGGTAAGAACTGCCTGTGATACTTCACAGATAGTGCTCACTATGAACCGTCTATGATATTATCTCTTTGTAGACGGTTTTTAGCGCTGACAGCGATACAGACGGTCTCTAAACCTAAACCGTCTATTATTGCATTTAACACTGACGGTTTTGGTGAACCGTCTGTAATGAGACGTCTAATATAAAGTTTTTTACATTAGTGTTATCAATTATCTTACCATTGTGTAGAGTTTAAAGTTTAGATGCATTCTATGTTAAGAGTATTAAATTAAAGTGAAATAATTCTTACAAATGATCAATTAAAAGGAAAATGAAAATAAAAGACAACTTTACTACCCATAGCAAACATACGTTTTTTGTTTCTTATGCCGTAGTCTGAGTTCGGAGTTGAAAATTTGAAGGGTCCTATAATACTCTAATTACTTTATCATCTTTTTTTCAGAATTTTTACGTCGATTTGGTGCTCAAATCAAAATGATTTGCATATTTGCACCTAGCTAGTTATTAGTTTACACTTAAACACAAAACACAATTAAGCCAACATGCATGCCATCATTGCTTGAGATTAATTCGTATAGTCCATGCATGAACGTTATCCTTTAGTCACACGCTGTAACATCCCAAAAAGAGCCTTATTGTATTTGGGAAAATTTAAAATCTTTTATTTCTTTTTCCAGGGTCGTTTTAAAAATTTTGGTGTTTATTCGAATTTCTTGTTTGGGTCCGTTGCTAAAAATCCAAATTAATAAAATGTTAATCAAGAATCAAAACTAAAAATCTAAATAGATTAACATTGGAAAGTTTAAGATCAAGAATGGGGAATTTAAATCAAAAGTTAATATTACAAATTTCCCCATCTAATTAATTTAGCCAATTTATCAAAATCTGAAAATCTCAATTTTGCTTTTATCTTTTAAAGAGGAAAGGAAAAAAATAAAATAAAAATAAAACCCTTTCAATCCCAGCCGCTCATCTTTCCCCCAACTCCATCTCCCTCCTCCTTCCTGCCCGCAGCGCCCTCTCCTCCTCTGTCTCTGCCACCGCTCGTCGTCTTCTTCCACCCACCCATGCCGGCGAGTTAATGCGGCGTCAGCCTCGCCATCAGCGCCGTCAGCCGCGCTTGCCCCCGTCACTGACCTTGCTGCCGCGTCGCGCCAAGAACCCACGCATTCCCTAGGAGCTGACCCCGTCGCATCCCGCGAATCCCGCCGCCACTGTCCCCCTGCCGTGCTCACGCCCACACGCACCCGTGAATCGCCGTCCTTCGCTCACTGTTTGTTGGTCAACGGCTACAGCAGCCGCTCACCCACAATGGCGCCACCAGCCCGCCGGCTATGAGAAGCCCCAAGCGGCTGAGCTCCCGCTGCGCCACACCGGCCACCGCCACCTCACCACGCCCAGGCCACTCCGGTGACGCCCCCGTCGGTTCGACCGCGTCACGGCGCGCCCCGAGCAGCCTCCTCCCTCCTCCCGCGAGCAATCGAACTCCGGCGCCCTTGGCTCGCTGCACGGCCGTCCTTCCTCGCCGCCGGCCAAAGCCTCCATTTTTCGCCGCCGTTTCCAGCTCAGCGCACGGTTCTTCGATTCCTCGCATGTGGAGCATCACAATGTGGCCCCGAAACTCCCCTAACCGACGGCCGACGCCCTCCGCCGCCTGAGCACTCCCGCCACGGTGACCCGCCCATGCCCCTACCCGCGCCGCCGTCGGCTCCCGTCGCCGGCACACCTCGGTCCGTCTCCGGCCCTCCTGATGCTTCCAGTGAGTCCCTCATGACCCCCTCATGCTCGTGCACGCCCCACCCCTGTCCCTCTCCCCTCCGGTTATCGGCGTTCCTTTTCCCCATCACCGCCGCCGCCTAGAGCCGCCGTAGGACCGCCGCAGTGCCCCCTGGCCGGAGCCGCCACCCCCAGGGGAGTCCTCGCCTCGTGTAATTTCCGTTTTGTCCACCGCCGGTGTCTCCCCGACCACCCTTCGCCGGCGCCACCGCCCGCTTCCCCTGGCCGTGTGCCCCTCCCTGCATCCCCTGTTTCGGCCAGCTGTCTCTGTTTGGTCCCGAACCGCTCGCTCGGTTCTTTTGCTTTACTGCCTCCAGCAACTCACCAAAATCCAAGTGCCCAACTGGCTAGCTGAGCAAGCGATGAGAGCACAGACCTGGGTTCGAATCCTGTATTTGCATATTTTAGCTTTCTTTTTTTTTATTAACCATTTCAACTAGAAAATGTTTAGGAATTAAATCAAGAAAAACTGAGAAAATCCCTGAAGGCTAACAAATTTGATTATGATGAAAATAAGATTATTTAAGATTTAATTAATGAGCAATTCATATGACTTGAATATTTATTTGAGGTTTAGTTATTAATTAAAGGCATTAATAAAAGATAGCTTTGCTAACATGTTCAAATTTAATAAAGATCCCAGTTAAAAAAATGATGACATTCAAGTTAAAGTTAAAGAGAAATAAACTGGATATTACGTTCAACTATAAAAGCAAGGCTTTAAATTAAAGATTACCCTTGATTATAACTAAAATATATGCCCTAATGTTTAGCATGCTGCCATTAAATAAATCTCAGTGGTAGATTTTGTTAAAATAGCAATATTACAATATGACCCTGGATAACAAGCTTTGCCCCTGATATATAAAATTAAACTATAAATTAAGCAAGATCGAGTCTTGGTGTCTAGCAATCGGCTATGTCTCGTCATACTCCTATCTAAAACGAAATATCCTTGTGAATATTCCTTTGGCATCGATCCTTCTTTTATATCCTTCCCGACATCGATCCTTCTTTTATATCCTTCCCAGCGAAGTTACTCCGTCACTTCGCTTCCACCTAAAAGTTCGTTTGACTCCATCTCTGTCCTGCAACTCACTACATACCCTTAATCATAAGCAAATTATAATTAAACTTATTTGGACTTTTGCTGGATTTGTTGAATTTGTTAGTCGTTAGTCGTGCAATTAGTCACTGGAACCATAAAGAGACGACAAGTTCCAGCAGGATCAAGACTTGGAAGGAGACGAAGATCAATAATCCAAATAATCGACTGAGAAGGCTTTGAATGAAATCGAGGCCATGGTAAATTGAGCAAGGCAAGTCATCACTTTGATCATATTGATCCCACATTTTATGCAAATTTATGTTCCTTTAAATTATCAACTTGCATGCCTAATTTAATATGCAAAAGTATCTCAAAGCATAAGGTAGCTACATGCCCACTTGCTATTGTATTAAATTTAATATGCCATTCTTTGACGTTTGAATTACTAACTCATTGTCACCATAGATATTAATGTTAATCTTCACTAGCTATAGATTATATTGTAATGCTATGCTAGTCCGGTCAAGTCCAAGGCACTAGTCGTCCTGATCATCAATCTTTACAACAAAAGAATTTATTTTTGGGACAGTCATGGGATGTACGTAGCTGAGTATTTTGCTGCAACTGTTTTACGCTTCTTAAAACCCTCAAAACCTGCGATACCTATCTGGGCGGTTGGTGAGAGTGGATGGTGCTGATGTCGCACGAGAACCCGTGGTTTGTGGTAAGAACCGCCTGGACAAATTAAGGACTGAATCTTGTGATGACCTCCCGGTGTAAAACAGTACAACCACAAGTCTATATGGGTACGACCTAGCTGATAAACTTGCAAGGGTTTAGTTCAGATATCACCAGTGGAAAGTGGGTGCCAGGTGAACTGGTTTACTCACAGTGAGGCACAGGGATTTACTGTACTCATACGGCGCAAGAGGGGGCTTCTGACTGTGGTGGATTTAACCCTTCGGCGGTGAAACCTCAGCGGGTGGTGTCTAACTAGATCTGAGTAAGGTAAAGGTTTTGTGATAAATTATCTGGGTTGCATGCCTAAGGAAGCGTGCTAGCCATTAGGGTGATTTATCTCTTGTGGGTAAAGTGTATAAACTCTGCAGAGTACAAACTATTCGAATAGTCGTGCCCACGGTCAAGGGCGGATGGAACCATGTAATTGGTGGATGGAACCTACACCGCTATAATTACTGCACAATTTCAAAACTCCATAAAGCATATTTGTAAAATGCTAAGTCATAGGAATTTTAATTATGATTATTGCAAATGTCGCTTTACGCAAATAAAAGAACCTCAAGCCTCACTTGACAGCCTTGCATCTATTCTTATTTGCATTCTGTGTGTTGGCTTGCTGAGTACATTTGTACTCACTGTTGCTCAATTACCATCATTCAGTCAATAAGGAAAAAGAAGATCAAGCCCTACGGTGTCCTAAGGGAATCAAAGAAGCTAGAAGATGAAGAGGCCAAAAACTAGGTCGCGAACCCCAGTTGGCTGCCTGTGGGCAAGTCCTAAGAATCCCACTTGAGTGAAGTTTCCGCTGCTGCATTTTATTGTTTTCGGCCCGATCGGCCCATGAGTAAGTTGTTATATTATCTACGCTTCCGCATAATATATTTTGATATATAGCAATGTAACTATGAGCACTATCTACTGATCCAGGGAATAGTGCAGTAGAATCACAGGGGATTCCGGATAACTAAATCCGGGTTCTTACACACGCGTAATAGTTGACTAGTTCTTTTCGCTGCACTTTGCAGCACAGCCTGTTCCTAACCTCCAAACACGCACAAGTGACAGAAGAAACACGCGAGACCTTCTATCCGTGGATACGCATGACCTGGGTGCACCTGAGTGTAACATAACCAGCCAGAAAGAAAATCAACTTTCCTCTAAAGAAGATACTCATATCAGAGAGTGCGAGATCTAATAACCTCCTCTTTAGGAGAGAAAAAAATATTAGTGCAATGTATCTTTTCAGCAATTCTCAACCTGGCCCAATATTAGAATTAGTAATCTTATTTAGTTCGTATAAGTCCATTATATACGTATATGAGTAGGCGTAGAGTCAATGTACTAGTCCGTACTTTGTACGCGTCATTGCCGTGTATAAGTCCGAGTAGTAGTAGAGTCTTTGTCTGTCTCTGTGTCTTAATCCTTAACTTGGTTTAGTATATAAGGGGAATAGGCTTGTAATCAAAAGGCAGAACGTGAGAGAGACAGAGGTAGGCGATCAGAAGTGATTGTGTGCAATTGTAAGCAGCAGAAGTTAGCAGAGAGAAATAAAGAGAGGGAGTGGTTGGTGCCCCGGGGAGAAAAATCGATCTGTTCGCGTGTTGAGTTGTGGCTCGACGAGAGTATTGCATCGAGTTCCAACGTGTGAAGGCCAGAGACGAGCATCACGTGTGAGCACAGCAGAGGCGTGCGTGTAGAAGCCAGCAAGGCAGGGCGTCTCACGTTTCCTGGACCAGACGGGTCACGTCCAGCAGGAGCAGGGGCTGCTCCTCATCATCTCGAAGGAAGTCGAGTCGGAGTTGGTACCGGCGGGTACAACTGAGGCGTCCAAGATACGGCACAGATGGCGATCCGAGAGCAAGGAATTAGGGAAATATTTCAGTAAGTGGTACCAAAGTCCAGGCACCTAACATCTCCCAATAGTACGGTGTGTATAATCTATGTGTGGGAGGGAGATTTGTTGAGAAATAGTCTCATATAGATTGGGAAAGAGGAGAAAGCACAACTTATAAGTGTGCGGAGTCTCCACCCATTAGACTAGTCTTCTGGGGAAGAAGATCCAATACCACTTTATAAGGTTGTTGCTTGAGGGGCTTGCTTGCGGGCAGCCTATAGGCTTAGATGCGTAGAGTGTGTAGCTTATTTAAGACCTGCGGATCAGGGAGTGAACCTGATTAAACCTAGCGGGGTGATCCGGATCTAACACCCAATGTGGCACTCCAGATAAACTAGCGCTGCTACGCGTACGAGCAGAAGTTTTATATATGGACATCAAATAGCCTGTCTAGTTCAACATTCGGAGTATGAGGGAACCCGCATGCCAATGTACATGTGGTTTGTGAGATTATTTTTGTCCAAAAGTTTGTTTGTACACTATGGTTATGTTTGGGAGGGCTTGTGCTTTTCAAGCTATTAGAAATTTGAACGCTTTCAAACAAGGGGCAAACTGAAGTAGCATTTTCATGTAAGATTCTCTAGTAAGCTAGCTTACGACTAGTTTTAGGAGAAAGATTTACAAGCCGGCAGTACTCTTTCCACTGGCATTAGAACCAGTGTTATAAAAGGCGGCAGCCTAGCCCGTCTAGGGCCGTAAATGAGACGAGTTTGAGTAAGCCTGACCTCCTAAATTCGAGCTCAATAGAAGCCCAAGCGAGCGTGAGTTGGGTTCCGAGCCTAGAGCTCAGCTCGAGCTCGACTTGGCCCAAGCTCGAGCTCGGCTCGAATAACCTCGATAGCAGTTAAAATAATATAATATACACTATTTTCAAGCAATAAGAAAAACTCGAGCTCGAGCTCGGCTTGAAAGAGCTCGATAACAGCAAAAAATAATTCAACATACACTAATTTTCAACAATAGAAAAGCTTGAGCTCAAGCTCGACTCGAGTAAGTTCGATAAGAATTAGTATATATAAAAAAAATCGAGGCTCATGAACTATTCGACCTCGGCTCGTTGAAACTCGCGAGCTCGGGATCAAGCTCGAGCTCAGTTTGTTTGGAGCTTGAGTCAGGCTTGAATCGAGCCTAGAGTGAGCCGAGCTCGAGCAGCTCGTGAGCCTCTAGGTTTTTTTAAAGCCCTAAGCCCGTCTAGCTAGGAGCCGCCTAGGTGCTAAGACGACACCCTCCCGTCTCACCCATCTAGCCCCGTCTAATTGGCAATTAGGCCCTAGGCGCTCGTCTGCCATTCGACTAGAGCTAGCGTTTTGGTGAACACTGTTTGTAGCAATACGGTTACGACAATCAATTTAGATTGCGCTGTTTGGAACTGTTTGGTAAAACAAAGCTGGATAGTTCAAATTGTGTTGCAACTAGAAACTAACAACATTATCTTCGCACATTGTTCCTAAATTACGTTGTTTCCAATTGATGTATCCTCCTTGCTACATTATTCACGCAATCCCGGCCCATTAGGACAACCAGTCATAAGGATGTTGTGGTCCTGAATGTGCGTGGAACTAAACATAGCAAATTATCGTGAACTATATAGCTGATGATGCAGCTCAGCTCATACTTGAACATAGTTACATTGCAATTGAAGTTCCTAGTATATGGCTTTTGCATGGTAGCTAGGCAACCTAGCTACCGCAGCTACCAGACAATTAATACATTAACCATTTGGTAAGAGGTACTTTTCAGTCTTCCAATCCCTCTTTCACCTGGCTGGCCCTGTTTTTTTCAGCTTCTAAAAATTACTTTTCAGTTTTTCTATAGTAACTAGCTTTTAAACGGAATATTTTTTTAAGATAGAGTCTACTAGTTAATTGTAATACATACTTTACTGACTTCATTTATATCAGTAAAAATCGTATGTGAGTTTCTTTTACTCTATAATCTCTTATACAAACAGTTTAAAAGCTACAAGTGCAGTCAAAAAGAACAAACGCAATATCTACCGCTCAAACAAAAGGAAGGGAATGAGAGATCATAAGAAGTGGTGGTCACTTGCTGCTATGTCCATTACTTTGTGGTTTCCACCATCATGTGCGTGGGTGCATGCATACACATGACAATTGGCACACTAGATATTGGAGTTGTGGCCACAAATGAACTAGTTACCATCACTTGATTTCTGAAGGAAATTAAATGCTCAACAAATGTAAGAGTGCGCGGCCATCTCCCATCTTGAGTGAAAGGTGCGATCAACTCAAGAAGAAACTGAAGGTATCTAGATGTCGTTTCTTATTGACATCAATAGATTGGATTGGATAAGATAGGTGCAAGCTATGTGTCAGGATAACTAGATTAAAAGGCTATAGGAGAACACTGCAATGTCATTACTACACATAAATTGTGAGTGTGAATTATGTAGCGATTGATTGTAGAGTGGGCAGGCTAGTCAATGGAGTGCCGTGTGCGTGGGAGAAGAGAGGGATTTGGGTTGAATGGTAAGAAAGTGTTGGGAGTTAAGAGCAATAAGTTAACCATGCCGATGTGATGTGACGTACCAGAAGGGTGGAAGATGGGTAGGAGGGGTACATCTTGGTGAAAAGACCTTCCGGGGTGCCGACTAATAAAGCGTCTGTTCTTTTTAGCTGCGGCTTATGGCTTTTAGCTGTGGCTTGTGACTTTTTGGCTGTTTGTATAAGAAATTACAGAGTAACAGAAACTCACGTGCGGTTTTTGACGATATAAATGAAGTCAGTAAAGTATGTACTACAATTAACTAGTAGACCCTATCTTAAAAAGATACACCATTTAAAAGCTAGTTACTGTAAAAAAAAGCCGAAAAGCAGCTTTCAAAAGCTGAAAAGAACAGAGCCAAAGAAGTGATCGATAATCAACCAATGCTGGTGTATCCGAAACAATACTCCCTCTGTATGTTGAACAAATACTCCCTATACTTGTTTTATAAGGCCCTACTTATTTCAAGGTTCAAATTTTATAATCTTTGACCAATAATTAGTCTAACTATATATCAATTTTATGATAGAAAAAATGATGCCGCTGGATTTGTATTATAAAGTACATCCTATTATTATGTGTAGGACCAAACAGGCAACAGAGGGGGTGAATGGTACCTTTAAATTCTCCCCAAGTATTCACTTAACCCTTTTCTCCGATAGCTACAGAGCTACGAAGATTAGGGTTGAAAACCTACTTAAAAACCACAGCAACAGAGAGAATACAGCAGCAAAACACACTATGGTTGAAATCTGACAACGTGGTCAAAAACATACAACGTGGTCGTAAGTTCAACAATATGGTCGAGAGCTAACAAAGTGGTCGTAAATCCGACTACCAAACGGAAGTACAACGTGGTCAGAAATCGACTACTGAACGGACATCACCATAGTCAAAAAATGACTGTACGTTGGAAATCAGTGTAGTCAGAAGTTCAACATGGTTGGAAATCGACTACCAAACGGAAATCACTGTAGTCAATAACCACCGAGACCAAAATCAACGTGATTGAAAATGGGTGCAGTCAAAACCAACATGGTCATAAACAACGTAGTCAAACATCAATGAGTGGTCGAATAACCAACCTAGTCAGAACCAGTCAGCAACCAAAATGATCAACGTGATCGTAAGCCAATGAGATGGTCGAACAACCAACGTGGTTGGAACCAGACTGCAACTAAAAGATCAGCATGGTCATAAACCAACAAGTGGTCGAACAACCGACATCGTCACAACCAGTCTGCAACCAAAAGATCAACATGGTCGTAACCAACGTGGTCGTAAACCAACAGATGGTCGAGCAACCAACGAGGTCAAAGGCAAATGAATGATCTGCGACCAGCGTGATCGATTCAGCTCAAAAACCAACTAGAGAAAATGAGAATCTGTGAGTGGTCAGAAAACACATGCGGTAGAAAAAGCGAAGCAGTCGGAAGAATGAATGTGATCGAAACCAGTGCGATGCCGTCTGGAACTTGACCATGGTCGAAACCAACGTAGTCATAAAGCTGATTGATGTTCCAGAGAGTGCACCGACTACCGACTGCTTCAGTTCAGATTCAACAGAAGAACACGAAGTAAACGAAGGATTGGATGTGATCCAAGACAGTGCGATGCAATGTGAAACTCAACCGTGGCCGAAACCAACATGACCGCAATCGACATTTCAGATAGTGAACAGCGTGACTATTTTAGTTCAAGCTCAAGCAAAGACTAAAAACATGAGACTTTCAGAATGTTGAACATGGTCGAAAGCAACACGATGTAATTTGGAACTTGACCGTGGTCGTAACCAACTTGATCGAAAAACCAATCGACGTTACAAACAAAGATTGCACCGACTGTTTCAGTTCAGATACAAAACAAAAATAGAAGAATGCACAGCGATCAAAAGATTGAACGTGATCGAAAAGTAATGTGACATGGTTGGAATCTTGACCATGGTCGAAACTAGAAGCGGTCGGAAGAACAGAGCTGCGCACAACCATAAAATCTAAAACCCACATAACTTTTGATTAAAAGATTAATTGGCCATGAAACTTTGTACACAACAAGGTTAAGGTCTCAAGAGGCTGCTCTAATCTTTAATTGAAAACTTAGCAAACAAATTGAGAGCTTTTTGCAAATTAACCAAGTGCGTACAAAACCAAAACCGTGAAATCGAAAAGTCAATTAGGCCATGCCCATGGGAAAAGAATAGCCAAGATGGCTTTGAGTATGATTCCACAATAACCAGCAAGTCAGATCATCAACAAGACAAGCAAGAACTTATTATAGGCTCACTAATGAACCCTCAGATCATCAACAAGACAAGCAAGTCAGACCTAGCCAACCGTCTCTCTCTCCAACCCTAGCTCTTGCCTCCCCTCCCTTTTTATAGGCTCACCAATGAACCCTAGACCTAAGGGATCCTACCATTAGTCCAAATTGGGGATAACATGTTAACCCCACCTAACACCGGGTTTTACTTACGCATGCTTCTCTAGCCCCAATGACTTGTCATCAAGCCTCTCACGCGTCTGGATCCCACCGAACCGTCTTCGTTTGCAAATGACTCAAGTCACTTAGCGCACCACATGCTTCTCCTTGCGCATGACAGCACCCGGCATCCTTAACCGTCTGGACCTCAACTCCTCCCTGAGCCTAGTCCCGGTCCACCTCGCCGTTACCCGTCATGTCCACCTTCGGTAGCTCCCGCTCTAGTTTCTCATCATCCCAGTTTGCAACTACCCCGCAAGCCTCAGTCATCTTCGGTGTCTCCCTGACCATTTTGGATCTCAACACCTCCCTATGCCTAGTCCCGGTCCTCCTATGTCTCACCATGACCTACCTCCGAAGTTCTGCAACCAACACCAATAAGCAAATCATCACGTAGCACCGCACAATACACAAATATCATCAATTTGCATAATCAAAATGTATGCACCCAAATTACTGATTCTAATCCTAGAACCAAGCAATAAACTCATGTGCACAATAGCAACAAACACCCTGGTCAACCCTGACCAAAACACCAATAATTCCAACGAATAATCTCAGCACACCGATTGGTCTGATATGATTTACGAGTAATCGGATGCACAAGAAATGAGGAACTCCTAGCCCACGAGGTCCTACCAGTAGCTTACGACCACACAACAGACCGCTACGACCACCACATAGATCGCTACGACTATCGAGGGCACAAGCTATGACTACCGCAAAGATCACTACGACTATCAATCACACAGGTCATAACCGATCACTATGACCACCGATCACATAGGCTACGACTTTCCAAAATAGATTGCTATGATCGTCGCTAGCATAGGCTATAACTATCGATCATGACCAGGCAGAGCTATGACCATCGATCACAGGCTATGACTATTGATCACACATGGTCATTCAGGCACTGATGCTGTCAACCACCCTGTAATACCCCAAAAGCGATTCGAGAGTTAATTGATTAATTGGAGGGAAGGACCATATAGAAAAGAGTTAAATAGGGATTTTTAGAGGGAGAACTTCTGAAAATCCTGGCAACCTGGGCCTGGGCCTTGGCCCAAGAGGTGGCTGGCCAAAAAGGGGGGAGGCACCCCTCCCCCAAACCCTAGCCGCCACCCCTTCTCCCCCTCTCCTCTCCCCTTGTGGACGCCACCCCCCTCTCCCCCTTGCGCCTCCCATGTCCAGCAGCACCTCCTCCTCCTCCTCCTCCATTGAAGCCCCCTACTGTTGGTGAAAAAGATCTCCCGTTGCTGCCGATCGAGTGGAGGAAGGAGACCAATCGCAGCGAGGCGATTGGATCCGGAGGAAGGGAAGAGGAAGGGAAAAAGGGGAGAAGGGAAAGAGAGGGACTTCGTGGGGTGTTCATCGTCTTCTTCAGCGGTTTGTCAAGGGTAACCCCTGTTCCCCCCCCCCCCAATTAGATGTATATTTGAATTGTGGTAGCAATGTCGGTATTCTGGACTGCTAGGACAGATTTCGTTGGACGGCTGTTTTGGGGTAGTTTCGTGGGGATTCAGATCTAGACTTCTCCTAGAGAGTTGTAGAGGACGTCGTTATATTTTCCTGAAGTGCTATAACGCGTTGATCGGACCTTTGTAGCAGAAGTTATGATTTTTTTTTCTTGTAAGACTGTTCTGCAGATCGGGAGATTTCTGTCAGATTTTGGTAGATTGGATTGGGCGATTAGAAAACGGGAGAATCAGAGGATCTCCATATTATCAAAGTTGTAGATAATTGTCTTAGATTTTCAGGAAGGTCAAAAAATCATGATTCAGACACTCGGGCTGGAAGTTATGGCATTTTTAGTGCTCTGTCCAGAGAACCCGACGTGAAACTGATGTTTTAGAAAATTGGATGGTGCGGGTAGACGATGGCCGATTCAGGGAGGCTCTCCAACTAGGATTAGTTAGATAATTTAATTATCTTTCCATAAAGTCTAAGAACACCCTATTCGAACTCTTGTACCAATAGATATGAATTTTTGAAGTTGACTGTCCACAGAGGGGGCAGGATGACCTGTAGGATTTGGGGTTGGAATCAAGTTAAACGTTTTTTGTTAGTTTGTGAGTGTTTTTATTTAGTCTAAGATCCACTACTGTTATCTTAGCAAATATTATAATTATTATTCAGGTGGAGGACGAATCCCAGAGGCGGCACCTTCTGCACGTCCCCCGTTTTCTCACGGTTAAGGCAAGTATAATGATGGTTTAAAAATTGATATTGTGGAATGTTGATGTTTGATCTATAATATGAATATATGTGTTCATGGTTGTGGTAAGGATGTATTGGTGCTGTTTATGGGTGATTGCAATTTACAGTGTTCATGAGTATTTCTGGTGCATGGATAATGTGAATGCAAGATTTATTTTATTGAGACATTCACGCATATGCATCATGTTGATCTATTGAAGTTTTGGCCACGAGATGACTAAGCGCCGAGGTCCCCATCATGTTGATGACATGACGGGCTAAAGGTCCCCATACTTATGGAGTATGGGCAATTGGTTCCTGTACCAGATGGTACAGGCATGGGTGTGCATCGACGGATGCACACTTTGCATTACCGGTAAAATGCAAAAGAGAAAGAGATAAAGAGATTTTTGATCATCTTGCATAGCATGGCTTATTTATATGGTTGATGGATGAATGTGTGAAGTGATGTTCATGAATGTTCTTGTTACTATCTATTATATTTGCTGAGTCGTTGGACTCACTCTTGTTGTTGTTTTTTTTTTGTTTTTAGGTACCGTTATGAGGTCGGCATGCATGGGGAAAAAGAAGGATTAGTCTTGTTGCACTTACACGTTCCACCCATAATGGAAATAAAGGAAGAAAAATTAAATATAAGACGCAAGGACTATTTAAGTACCATTTGATTATTACCCTTGGATTTTAATTGCAATAAGAGTTTAGAATATTTATGATGCTCATGGTCTTTCTCTAGGTATTATATCCATGAATGGTTTAGTAATCTTTAATCTATTTGCTTAGCATTGAACTTATTACTTGAGGATTGTCTATTATAATCGATACTGCTTGTGAAATCTCTGATTTAGAAAGATAAACAAAGGAGGCTCTGCCGAAATTTTGTATAACGCAATTAATTAACATTGCTTTACTTCTAGTTGGGTAGCATTCCAGGTCATTATTTGGCTGGGGTGTTACACACCCCATGGTCATTCTACCGATCGGACCGTCCGACCACCTAGTCACAAAAAAGCAAAAGCTCCAATACTCGCACAAAAGAACTCTACAACCACAAAGTTGTTGGCCAGACTAACTCAAGATAGACAACGAAGTCGACAGACCAAGAAGCAATCTTTTGCAAACTCCTCAAAAACTAAACTCAACCTCCACACATACTCTAATCCAAAAGTTAATTACTCATCACAACCATAGGGTGACCTCCACGTGGTCTTACATTATGATTTTGTCATTATAAATATTATTATGAGACCATGTGAAGGTCACCCATTTGAGTATTTGATTTTAATGTACAAGTTCTTTTGATGATTTGTTTTGGTTTTGAAGCTTTTTGGTTTTCAGTGTTGCTGTCAGAAGTTAAGCGGTTTGACTAGTCTAGTAACGGTGGTTTGATTAGCCTAGCATCGGTGGTCTAACCAGCAGCTATGGTGTGGTCAGACCGACCATGTGGCCTTTTAGAGATTGGACACTAAACACTTGTGTAGGTACATTTAAGGATGTCTTTGTACTAGGTTTCATTCAAATTGGAGTTCTGAGCTGAAACTATTAACCAAAATTCTAGAGAAGTTGTTTTCTGGTGCTCTTAAGCGGTCTGACTTACCTGTGGCTGGCTATCAGACTGGGGCAGTCTGACTGGCATGAGTGTTGTGGTTAGACCAATCCCCTATTACCAGGAATCACTTGTGCACAACAGGTCATCACAGACAGCTCAAAAACGTCATCACAGACAGTTTCATGAGTTGTCTTAGTTTATAGGTCAATAATAATATGAGATCATCAAAGACGGCTTTCGAACCGCCTGTGATAGTTCACATACGGTTTGTACTTAAAACTGTATGTGATATCTGATGTATCACAGATGGTTTCAACTACAAACCGTCTATGATATTAAACTATCACATATGGTTTATAGTTGAAACCATATGTGATACATCAGATATCACAGACGGTTTGTAGCAAAAACTATCTATGATATATGGTTTATCACAGACAGTTTCAACTACAAACCATCTGTGATATATTAATTCACATACGGTTTCTACTACAAGCCGTCTGTGATAAACCATATATCATAGACGGTTTCTACTACAAACCGTCTATGATAGTCAACTATCACAAACAGCTACAAGTTAATAACCATCTGTAATATTCTTTTTTATTTCTAAATCTATTTCTGTTTGTTGGCTAGCCTCAGGAAATGCTAGCCATGCTCTCTGAAATAAGCAGATCAACACAGTATATATACATCCAATTCACATTCATTCGTTTCAGAAATAAGAACATCCATCTCACAAATCAATTAACAGAAATAAAATACAAATGCACACATGAACAATTAAGCTCAATCTTATCCCATTCAAATTTAGTCTACATTGTGGAACTCACTATTTTCTTTTATGAGTTTAGACATCAAGCAGTACACGCACTGTCCTTGAATATGTTTGAGGTCGGCCTGTTCCAACGGAGTTGTAGTGATGGACGGAACCTATTGGTATGAAGATCAATGTCATGCATACATATGTAAATTGATAAGTACGAAATAATTACATAAGATTGACAAACTTCAGGATTGTTCTTTGTGGAACCGACGAGTAGTTGTATGTTGTGGCAAACTAGAATTCATAGGTGTTGTTGCCCGGTGGCTGTTGGTGACACCATAAAAATAGAATTTATTCGTTTGAGAGGCATTACAACGAAGTGTTGTATAGGATTAATGTCTACTAGCGAATACTAGGAAATCTAGAACATGTTGTAGGGCGTTGATCCCTCCCTTGGATTTATGTACCATTGCAACATATGTGGCAAATGACCTACATGAATCCAAAAAGTTATCCTTAGTCATTGGGAAGGAACGAAAGACTACAATAGAGTTATCTGTGGAGGAAATATGTTTACCTATTGATTACTTGTTGGACAATTGTGTAGTCAGTTTTGTTTTTCTTTAGGAAATCAAGGTATATTACCCTATTCTATTTTGGTATAATTACAATTAGAATCCAGTGGAACCTACACAGGTATGTCATGGTCATTAAACCTAAGTTCGTGTTGCTTATAAAGTACAATCAATAAGTATAGCCACTAGTGTGGCACTTACTCCTAGTTGTAGGGCATAAATATGAATTCCTTATCATAGTGACCCTCCAATGCCTTCATAATGTAATTTTTGATGAAGGATGCATCCTCCTTGATGATATCCATGGCGACCAAGCGTGGGTCAAGGAAACCAACCGGTGATTTGATTAATATGGCTTCACTCACCATGTATATATAAATACACACACATACAAAAGCATTCAATTATATATGACATTTATCAGCATTACATAAACATAGACTGTGATTGTGCAAACATACAGTGTCCAACATCGAAAGAGTGAGGCATCGAGGGTGTCGAGTGTGAAGAGAAAAAAATAAGTCCTCGAAGGTCACCATGAGGATACAATCAGAATATTGTGCTGCAGATGATGCGGCATGAACTTGACGTTGACACCCGAGCGATGTTGTTCCTCTGGCATGTTGGCCTGTTCCATGTAATACATATGCAATCTCTAGCAAGATAGTCCTAAAGTTAGGAGCCATTCTTTTGGGATGACCAACAACTCGCCTAGCATGAATTTTTGGGCCAACGTTAAATAGGGGATCTCATCATCCATCTTCTTCAGTTTGCCCTTGCCACCTCAGCTGTAGATTGATCACAGTAGTTGACCGGGCATGAGATGTAGATGCACCATGCCCTTACTATGTCTGTGCAAGTAGCGTTGGTGCGGATCACGCCTTGGAATTGGCACCAGTGCGGATAGCACCTATTGACTTGGCACTAGTGCAGGTAGCTCGAGTGGACTTGGCACCTGTGTAGATGGCTCTCATGGACTTGGCATCGGTACAAATAGCTCGAGTGGACTTCGCACCGGTGCAGATGGCTCTTATGGACTTGGCATAGGTGCAGGAGCCTCCAGGTAGATGTTCCACTAGGGCCACTAGATGAATGTTCTAATGGTTTGCCCTAGAGTCATGACATCATTGTTGGGAGTCATGACACTGCTCGCTAAGGATTGAGAGGGGTCCCAAAGCATTGACATCTGTGATGGTAAATCGGCCCTCGGGTCTTTTCGATAGTCCTGTTCTTTTTCAAGATTCTCTAGAGGACGGTGCATCACACGCATCCAGCGATGATGTCGAAGAATGAGTGGACCACATCTTCAAAAGATAATAGAAGTGAGAAATTCTTGAGCCAATTCTTGGTGAATTTAGAATATGATTACATATTTATGTCAAATTTCTCTAATTAGTCAGGCTTTGAACTCTAGACTACCTTATCGAATATCTGAAGACAAGAAGTAGTAAACTTAATAATGGACTAGAGACAGATATCAAAACTATTTACTTCAATAAATCGCATTCATATCACAGTGTTTCAATTCTACTTTATCTTTGCATATATGTTGTGCTAGCTAAAATTTCAATTAATCTGCTTAGTTCTAACACTGGAAGATATTGCAAAGAGATTTTGTGGGCTCGGTTTGATATCCCACATGTTCTATGTTCTAAGTATAATATACTGTTTAAATGACTTGGGAGTATTTACATATGTATATGTTGATTTTTGTCATTTAAATGCTGGTGGAATTATGCTTTAAAATAATTATATTTTACTGGAATTAAATCTAGATTCATGCTAAAATTGCATTAATTACAACAATCCAGAAAACCAAGTGCATATACAGCAAAGCATAAATCCAAAGACATGATAATAACATAGAGATCAAACTATTATCTCTCAACATGAACAATGTAATCAAGCCAAAGGACAATATGCTAAACTGAGCATAAGCATGAGCATTCGTAATTAACATAATGCATAGATTAAGAAGTGAGTTTTGCTCTCAGTTTGAGGAGTTGTTCAAGTTAAAACCTAGCATTCTCACCCTTGTCAACAGATCATATATCAAAGGGACTAACTCCTCAATATTCCGCTAGTTTGATACTCTAAATTTACCTCGATAAAGTAATAGAATCAACTGCCAGATTTTAAGCACATGACATAATGAAGAACAACTATTGCAATATCAACAATACTGTTATGGCAACAACAGAAACAAACACCAGAGATGTACTACGGCAATAATACCAGTAATAACTAAATCTAAAAATATTAAGTCCAAAACAATAGTGATTTATACCTAACTGAAGTAAGAAACAAGTAATGATAAATCAATACTAACAGAATGCTCTCCCATTAGTCACAGTGATCTCAATCCAACAAGCTATCCTCATCGAGCATTCACAAAGCCAACATCTATTATGCAAAGTCCCCTAGTGCTAGCACTTATGAGGAGGGTTGTCAGACATAGGGAAGGCGGCGACAGGCTAGGGGACGGCAGCGATGGCATCGGGGGAGGTGGCGACGGGCTCAAGAGGAGGAGGAGGGCGACTGTCTCGGGGGGAGGAAGGCCGCCGGAGTTGGGGGGAGGAGGAGGATGATGGCCTCGGGCGAGGAGTGCCGCTGGAGTCGGGGGAAGAGGAGGAGGGCAACGGGCTACAGAGGAGGAGGGTGACGGGCTTAGGGCGAGGCGGCGGTGTTAGTGGGCAGTACAGTAGGGACAAACCCTAGTGCGCGATATATATAGGGGAATAATCACAGAAGGTTCAATTTAAGAACCGTCTGTGATATTTATCATCATAGACAGTTCTTATTTAAAATCGTCTATAATAATAAAACATCATAGACGGTTTTAATGTAGAACCATCTATAAACAAATAAATAAATATATATATATAGGATGTTGAAATGGGGCACCATGGTGTCTGGGCAGCAAGCCTCCCTGCCTTTGGATTGCTTTTAGATGCGTGCTAGTGCAATGGTATATAATATATCAGGCATGCTAAATCAATCATGGATGAAAAGTCTTAATCATGGATGGAAAGTCTCAATCGGCAATCCAAAGGTAGGGAGGCTTGGTACCCAGACACCATGGTGCCCATGTTATTTATACTATATATATATATATATATATATATATATATATATATATATATATATATATATATATATATATATATATATATATATATATATATATATATATATATATATATATCGTAGACGGTTTTACGGTTTCACATATATATCAAACATTCTCATATATATAATGCAAATTCACATATATATCGCACATTCTCATATACATGAATGTAAATTCACATATATATATGACTCATTCTCATATACATAAATACAAATTCACATATATATATATATACACACACATTATAAAATACATAATAGCATATTCACATATATATCACACATTCTTATATACATAAATGCAATTCACATACATATCGCACATCTCATATACATAAATCCAATTCATATAAATAAGAACTACGTGGCACTTCTTATTTGCCTAGTCGGTTACACAGAAAACTTGAACAACTTGGCTAGCGAGTATGAATGCTTTATCTTTGTATCAGACATGTTTAAGGTCCACGGTAGTGACACCTTACTCGTTGACCTTCACCTATGGGAGATGGACCCAATTGCACCGAAATAAAGGGATCTTGAAAAGAACATAATCGAGCTCCCGAATCTCCTCTATGAACCCATAGTAGGAATTTCTCAACCCATCGGTATTGAACGCATCTATGCAGACATCGCTATTCTAGTTAGTATTCTTTACATCCTGAGCCTGTGTATAGAATTTGTACCATTTATGTTATATCCTTGCCATATCACAACTATAAATGTCGGCCCATTTGCCAACCACGTCAGCATATCACTTGACAAGCTCCTAGCGAGTCACTCTTTCAACCATTGGTTGAACTGACGTTGTGTTGTCTCATGATTAAAACATCCGGTCACTGCAGATTCTATTGCTGAAGCACGCCCTTGTGCTACTCGATATATAGGGACACTTCAGCCATGTGTTGCAAGATCGTGAAATGGGCTTGAGCATACGCATCCATATCTAGAGTGATTGCTTTCCTTCCAATGGTCCCGATACCCTTGAGCCTCCCCTCATGGCGAGATCAAGGCACACCTAATGGTTCAACCTGAGCCATGTAATTGACATAGAACTCAATGACCTCCTCAGTTGCATAACCTTTGATAAATGCTGCCCTCCGGCCGAGATCAATTTTGTACATAGGACTTGAGAATTCCCATCAACCTCTCAAATAGGTACATGCTACATAGGAATACGGGCCAGCACATCTTTATCTCCTACACAATGTGAACAATGAGATGGACCATGATATAAAAACCGATTGAGGGAAATACATCTCAAGATGACATAGAGTCATCATCACATCGTCTTGTAGAGCATCTAGTTCTTCAGGATCAATGACCTTCTAAGCAATTGAGTTAAAGAAATAACACATCCTCATGGTTATCTCTCGGATCTTGATCGGTAAAATACTTCTAATTGTAATATGAAGCATTTGTATCATCAACACATGACAATCATGAGACTTCATGCCAATTAACTTCAAATCTTCCATCGAAACAAGCTTCCTCATGTTGGCAGAGTAACCAAACAGAACTTTTACACCATGCAAGCACTACCACAGTTCAGTTCTCTCAGCCTTGGATAGAGTGTAACAAGTAGGGAGAAGGTAAGTTAATCCTTTATCAGTCTTTGTTGGTACTAACTCAGGCCTAATGTCCATATCAACCAAGTCTAGCCATGCGTTGACACCATCTTTTGTTTTGTCATGAATGTTAGTAAGAGACTAATCAAGCTGTCACAAACATTCTTATCTACATGCATGACATCGATACAGTGACAAACTTCTAAGTGCTCCCAATAAGGTAAGTCCCAAAATATTGATCTCTTCTTCCAGATGTTCTTCTCACAGGTCAACGATTTATATCCCTTTTGAGCACAACATTTAAATCATTAACCATATCATAGATCTATTTTCTGCTTAAATGTCTTGGAGTTGAACTGTCCTCATTCTCTCCGTCGAATTGTTTCTTCATCCTACGGTATGGGTGAGCCCTCCGAAGCAACATACGGTGACGCATATACACGATTTTGCACATGTGCTTCGGCCACATACTCTCGGTATCATCTAAGCAGTGAGTACAGCCTTTAGCCTGTTTTGTACTTTGGCCCGATAGGTTAGTAAGGGCAGGATAATCATTTATGGTGCAGAACAACAAGGAGTGTAAAGTGAAGTTCTCTCGTTTGTACGCATCCCATACCTGTACCACTTTTATCCAGAGTATTTTTAGATCTTCCACCAACGGTACTAGGTACACATCAATATCGTTCCCAAGTTGCTTCGGCCCTTGGATAAGTATCGACAGTAAAATATACTTCTGCTTCATACACAACCAAGGAGAAAGGTTGTAGATGTAGAGAGTCACGGGCCAAGTGCTATGTCAACTGCTCATGTTACCAAAAGGATTTATTCCATCTGTACTCAATCCGAACCTTATATTCCTTGGTTCTGGACTGAAGTCTGCAAACCTCCTATCGATGTTTCTCCACTGGGTGGAATCAGTAAGGTGTCTTAGCATTCCATCCTTCTTACGCTCCTCCGAGTGCCAACGTAGCAGTTTTGCCTCTTTTGGGTTCGCAAAAATTGCTTCAAATGGGGAATTACAGGAAGATACCATACCACTTTAGTAGAAGGTCCTCTCTTCACCTCTATTCCCTCACCATCATCTGTTTGATTCTTACGCATATATCAGGATGCGTTGCACACTGGACATACACGCATGTTTGCATACTCTTTACGGTAGAGGATATCGTCATTCGAACAGGCATATATTCTTTCTACTTCTATTCTCAATGGACAAAGAACCTTCTTGACTTTGCAAATGATTTTTGGCAACTCATTTCCCTCTAGAAGCATATCCGCTAAAAGACCTAATAGTGTAGTGAAGCTCTTGTCAGATCAACCGCTGCTTACCTTCAATTTTAGCAGTTTAAGCATGGCTGGCAATATCGTGTACTTTGATTTACAGCACATGAACAAAGGTTTCTCCAAGTCCTCCATCAAGCCCAAAATTTAACATACTTTCTCCCATCACAGTTCCCTTTTGTATCACAAAGCATCTGATCCAGATTGTCATCATTCAGCCTATCCGAATAAGAACCATAATCGGCATGATCATCCAGCGGCATATCATTGATTCATCAGTGATATCATTATTACTATCTTCCTGTGTAATCTATTCTTCACCATGACTGGTCCAACGTCCATACCCTTTTTGAAATCCTTTGAATCAAGTGCGCTTCAATCTACACTTGGCTCTTAAACATTTTTAGATTCTCGCAGTCAATACATGGACAATATACATATTCTAACCCCTTATTCAACATATCCTCCTCGGCAGCTCTTGTAAAAGTAGAAACGACATTAATGTACTCTTTACCCACACAGTTTCTATTGTACATCCAGTTTCAGTCCTACGTTATGTGTATAACAATTTAGTATAACATATTCAATTAATTAATTACTATACTATATATGTACGATCTAAATTAAGTAGCTATATGTACCAATAATAATTAATTAAATTGAATTAAGTACAAATAAACTATGAATTGACTAAACCCTAAACCATGCTAGAAGTAAAATAATCTTCTCTCTACATCAAGCTAGCCAGATCAACCATCTTCAATTCTTCTTTCACCAAAAGTTATAAATCTAAATTATAAGGCAATTAGGAACAAATTACTAACCATATGTAGTGAAAAACTTAGTGAATCTAAAATTACTCTTGTCAAATAGTCTCCTTTCACCAAATGACCTCAAAGCCTTGCCTCCAGCTCAAAGCAGTAGCGTAGATATGGAATTTAAGACAGAGGGCCAATGGGTTTGCACGCAATTAATATAGTGGAATTATTGCAGACCATTTTTTTATACAAACTGTCTATGATGACTTAATTATCACAGACGGTTTTTAATACAAACCGTTTGTGAAGTATCATAGATGGTCAAAATAAAAAATTGTCTATGATATTTGGTAATATCATAGATGGTTCTTGTTAACAACCATCCATGATACTTCACAAACAGTTTTTACCATGAACCATATATGATATTTTCTCTTCATAGACGGTTTTTAGGGCTAGCAACAACACAGATGGTCTCTAAACTAAAACCATTTGTGATTGTATTTAATATAGATGATTTTGGAGAACTGTCTGTGATGTAGCATTTGATATTAGGCTTTTTGTAGTAGTGAATTTTAAGTTGGTTTGTGGTGGTCCGACCAGCCTTTGATTGGTGGTCGAATGGACAGTGTTGAGTTGAGTGAACTAAGTTATGTCTTTGTTGTGTTGTTGCTCTAGGAGATTTTTGGAAGTCTTTGTAAGGTATTAGTCATTGCAGGAGTCCATATATTGCGAAAATCTTGATGTGAGTGTCAAGTGGTGCATGTTTGCATTAGTTTTGTTGATAAGAGTCAAGTGGATGTCACTTATCTTGGAACGGTTGCTTGTTCTTTGATGTTGATTTTTAGTTTTCTATTTGTGAAGGGAGAAAATTGCTGTTCTGTGGTCGTGCATGCATGTAGACGCGTTTTCAGCTTTTGAGGCTCGAATCAGGAACCCATCAAGAAGATGGACGTATTGGTATCTTGTGTATTGACCAGAGATCATCTGATCTTGATTCAGTGTGGACTGCCGTTGAGCATTGTTTAGTTACTGCCATTTACTTTTGCTTCCTTGAGAAATTTTAGGCCGTTAATTAGCATCTAGGAAGTCCCTTAACCATCCATGTTAGGGGGAATCAAACTTGAAACGTCTCACCTAGGAATGGGCGGTCTTAATTTTTGTGAAGCTGTTGACATTTTTCTTAAAAGTCACAATAGTTCAGTTGAAATGTTGCCCGAGCTCTTTGAAAATCTTCTAGCAAAAAAGTCATTGTTTTACAAATAATGTAACATCCCATATGGATTTGAAACAAGATTTGCCCAATTCATCAGATGTCAAATTCCAATTTAATTGCATCCAAAATACATAGCCCCAAGTATTTTTTGAATTTTTGATACATGCATGTAGGACGAATTTCAATTTTAAGAAACACTTTCACATAATCACTTGTTTGCGCAAAAAAAAATTCCGCCTAACCGTAGTTTCGTTTGATTAATGCCACCAAATACAACAGAATCTAGCAAGTAGAACCCAAGGTTAGTGAAAATATGAAGTGTAATTATATACCCTAGAGGCTAATTCAAGCTAGAGATGCAAATGGTCCGGTCCGGTCTGAACTGGACCTGCCCCACCCGTCCCAGAGCTCTCCCGCATGGTTACAGGGTTGGACCTTTTTGTGAAAGCTACCATGGCCTCATTATCCAATAGAACCAATGGGCCAGACCATTTTGCTGTGGCCGACTACCATCAGTATACCTGTGGCTGACTAAAAGTCCTAGATAGATGGCAGGTTCCAAAGGGCTCTCGCACCCGGAATAGAGAATACAGCAAATCCAAATGATATCACTTCATGTGTGATGTCTAAAGCACTGATTTTCGGTACTCTATCCAGCATTCACGTCTGAAAAAAAGGCCAAGAGTTTTAGTACAAATGCAGATGTAACCATATATGACTCGAATCTGAAGTATGAACTCAGGTGTGACTGATGATGTGGGATGCAACATGGGACAGAGCAGAATTTTATGTGACACACTTAACAGACCAACTCAGTTGTCAATAAATCCTGATTTCACAGCACTCGCCCACCAAAGTAACAGTAAACACAATCAGCCAACATTAAAGACTAGAATACTGCTAATGGCCATCTTTTTAGAGGAACATAAGCAATAGTTTGTTCCAGACTTTCAGTTAGTAGAGATTCCTAATTTCAGTAATCAGTAGTACAATATAAAAGGACAGGGAAAACAGTAGTCAAGCATCTAAAAGCATACGGGGCAGTGCTTAATGGAAACTAAAAGTTAAACCAGTGAAAGGATCAAAGGAACATACTGATATGTCATTTGCTAATATTGCAGGAAAAAAACACTAGCACTTCACCAATCACATGGCAAAAAGGGGGAACACACGACAGTAACGAGGTGAAAAGTACAATACAAAACATTTTAGCTTGCATATTCCATATCGCGAGGCGATTACTGACACAGGAATGGCATGGTCACCAAACCAACTCCCAGAACATACTGATTAATGCAGGTTATCGCCTGTATTAATCAATTACAAAATACTTATTTTCTGAGACTAACAACAACAACGAAGAGTAATGTTACCTGATCTTAAAATTCACATAGGAGGATCATCAAGGCCAATGAAGTCATGAATTGATGCCATGTTATATTTAGTAGAACCTACAGTTCAGATAATTATAAAAGATAAACTAATTAGTATAGAAATCACTAACAATGTGTGATCTGCTGATGTAAGTAGCATTTATAAATGAAATTGGACGACATAAAATAAGATTACCAGATACTCGATACCAATCCTCCAGGCAGATGAGTGCCTCAACAATCTCTACGGTCAATCTTCTATGAAAATCACTAATGATCTTCCCTCTTGTGCTAAAAGATGCCTCCGATGCTACAGAAGCTAGAATAGCTAGCACATCCCGTGCTATGCGTGCGAGTGTTGGATATTTAGAAGAGTTAATCATCCACAAATTTAAAACATCTAATTATTCCACATATCGATGATGTGGGATCTTGTCCAAATATCTGCCAAGTTCCGTGGACACTTAAGCTTGCTGATGGCTAGGTGTTGATCCTAGCCAGCTCATGAGTCATCTGTTGTGATAACCATGTCATGATCACCTCCATCTTGTCGCGTTGAGTCAACAATCCCATTTTTGAAATGAGGAGAGTATTCAACAAACAGCCCTCACAATACTTTCTCCACTCTACCAAGTTGTTTCTTAGCATTCCTAACAAAGGCTTTCTTAAAAAGAAATTCAACAACCTTGAACTTGTACCTTGGGTCAAAAATCATAGGAATGCATAGTGATACATATGACTTAATCCAATATTTATTGAACTTCCTTTACATCCCTTTTACCATATTTCCAATGTCAATATCCACGTCAGAGGCTTCTTTTTCCAAAACTAACTTGATCTTCCACATCTGATGGAAGTAGAGATTTGAGGTAGGGTACTTGGAGCTAGAAATTACTTTAGTCGCCTCATAGAATACCTCCAACAATTTGCAAACTACACCCGCCCTTTACAATTCTTCAAAAGAGGGTGCGTATGTGTAATTTGAATCTTGCAATGGCAATGAAGCAAAAGCCCTCTTGAACTCGAAGGCCCTTTTAAGCATAAAAATGTCGAGTTCCAACAAGTGGAAACATCTAGAGAGGGTTGCTTCTTAGATGTTAAACCTTCTTGTGCAATGATCACTTTGAATCTTTGCTTGCGGGATTGTCACGAGCGAACATATTTGACACTTTCTCAAATGTTTCTAACAACGGAATTGACAAGCTTCAAACCATCTTTGACAATGAGATTTATGACATGTGTTGCACAACGGAAGTGAAGCAGCCTTCCTCCCATGGGTAGTCTTCTCCACCAGATTGCCCTTCAATATATCAACCATCTCATCATTGGCTGAAGCATTATCGAGCGTGATTCTAAATACTTTATCTTCAATACACCAATCCTCAATGCAATTGAGAATGGAATTGAAGATCTCCGCTCTAGTATGTGGTGTCTTCACAACAAAAAAAACTTGATTATCCGTTTTTGCAATTTTCAGTTGGTGTTGACGAAATGGCAAGTAATGCACATGTACCCTAATGTCTGATTGTTGGTCCACATGTCAGCAAGCAATGAGAACCTACAATCTACATCCTTGAAGATCTCCTAAAGTATCAAATTTTTGCTCTTGAAAATCTCTCATGCAATCATTCCTATTTGTTGTTCGAGAAACCACCTTGAACAATGGATTTAGACTTGCCACAACTTTCTAAACCCATCGTATTTCCAAAAGGTGAATGGAATCTCATGCAAGGAAATCATTCTCATAAGCTCATGCTGTGAAACATCTGGGTCAAAGCTCCAATCTCTCAAGCGAACACCATCTGGAGATCGAATTGTAGAATTCAACCTCCACAACCTTGAGAGCACTAGTCCATTTCTTGTATCTCTGTAAATGCTTCAATAGTGAGCTTGTTCTTGCTCCATGCTTGGTATTAATCTCGTGCTCACAATGTTTGCATTTTCCTTTTGCAACTTCTCCATCGACAAGTATTGGCACATACTCCTTCCAAGCATCTGATCGACAAGTATTAATTCTCACTTCAATAGTTGAATCAACACCAACAATCTTGACTTAGTCACCATCATCGTCGTCATCATTATCATTGTCGCCATCAATGTCATACATTTCATTATCTTGAATGAATCCTGTCAACAATAACAACATATAGGAATTTTTTTAGATGTATGTAATGTTAGAACCCTTTATGTAGAAACCTATATCTTTGATTTATCATACATGTTATGCTTCTTGTAGACTTTTCAAGTTTCATAGTTTTAAGCAATTACCAAGATCTTACTATGAGAGGAATCAATGCCAAGAGTTATTGTAGGCGTTCGCAGTGCGCCTCTGACTCTGTCACCATAGGTGACCCCGCCACCAGAGAAGTGACCACTGCTGGTGAAGCCACTGCAATCAGGGACCTCGCCACATATAAGACAAGCTCACCCTCGGAGAAGTGAGAGGCAATTCCCATGTACCGTTGCAGGATGCGTTGAATCTTGTGTCTCTGGACTTTCCATGTCCCTCCTTAGTGCCAGCCTTTTACCTGCTAACCAAGGTATAAAGCATCATTATTGATGGTTCTTTGAAGGAGGCACACGATCTTGGCGATAAGTCATTGGACATTACATCTTCATATGGTGGTTACTTCGAGGAGAAGCATCCTGAAGATCGTTGGGTGGCAACTAAGAAATTTTCCAAAACTAGGTGGAGAGGCGGTTTGTGAAACCACAGTGATAGCCTAAGTGGTTTAGGTCACATATTGAATGATAGAATAGCTTATTGGGCTATCAAAGTCACGTGGAAGTCGTCATTTGAAAAGTGTGTAAGTGTGTGTGAGTGTAAAATCCATTTATGTATAGACTAATAGGTTTATTCATTATAAATGGTTATATTTACTAAGTGTGTTCTGATTATTAGGGTTTGGTGAGAGATGAGAAGCCTCCGCTATATAAACCCTTGTATGTATTGAGAGAGAGGACTCTAGTAGAGAGGTTAAGGTTTCCTTGTATTAGATCCTTATGTGTGCTCTAGGGTTAGAATTCTATCCTCGATAAAAGAGTGGCCGTAAAATATTTCTCTCTAAGTGAAATGAACATCTAAAATTTATCCAAGTGAGTTGTGATATAAATTCCTCCTTGTGCTTTTAATTTGCTTAGATTTCTTGTATTGATTTCATCTCTTCTTGATCTTTCCTAGTACCAAGGATGTATAAGAGGTGACGATATCTTTTGGAGCTTAGATCCTATTGTAATACCTGGGCCGGCTTGGCCCAGCCCGGCCCAGCCCGTAGCCCTATAAAGGGAGGAAGAGCCAGGTGGAGGAGGTAGCAAAGGTCATTTTCGCTTCTCCCCGTGCGTACCTGGCTGCTGCTGCTCCCCCCCCCCCCACGTTGCTGCCACCGTTCGCTAGCCCCCGGCGCCGCCGCCACTGCCGCTTTCCCACGTGCCTGCCGCCGCACACGCTACGCGTCACTGCCGCCCGCGCGCCGCTGTTGCTGCGCCGTCGCCGCCCCGCTAGTGCGAGCTGCTGCCTCGCTGCCGCTTGCGTGCGCGCCGCCGCCCTCAGCTCGCCGTCGTGCGCTGCCCTCCGGCAGTCATTGCCGCTTCCCCAGGCTCGGTAGTGCTACCGTCGCCGCCCTCTGGCCGCCGCCGTCGCCGCTCCCCTGCTCTGCCAGCTGCGTGCCGTGCAAGGGAGCAAAGGGGAGGGCCAGGCTCCAGCGGGGGATAGGAGGAGAGGGGGCCGCGTCGGCTGACCGGGAGGAAGAAGAGGAGGTGCGGGAGACGCTAGCCGACGGAGGAAAAAGGAAGAAGAGTCGCCGGCGTGACAGACAGGGAAAGAGGAAAGGAAAAAAGAAAAGAAGGAAAAGAAGAGAGCGCCGGCCAAAGGGAAAGGAAAGGAAAAAAGGAAAGAAAGAAAAGAAAAGGAGAGAGAGAAGGGAGAGGGGAAAAGAAAGGAAGAGAAGAAAAGAGAAAAGAAAAGAAAAGGAGAGAGAGAAGAAAGAGAGAAAAGAGAAGAGGGGAGGCTGATCTGTGGCCTGATCTGCCTGATCCGACTGAGAAAAAAGAAGGCAGTGTCCTGATCAGGTCACTCAGGGCCAGGGTAACGCCTCGAAAACCCTTCTCCCTGTTTATTTGCCGAGTCGGGCATAAGTTGATATACCGATAATTAGAATTGATGCATGTGGTCGATTGACGAGAGAGATTAAGTGGGTAAAATTCGATCTACGAGTATAAATAATGAAATCGCTAAATGTTCGAATTGATTAAGCCCTGGGACAATGGGATGTTGCCTGGTGGGACAGGAATGGGTTATGCTGAATTGGGTGTTAGAGCGATGTCATTTGCTCATACTTGAATGTATTGCATGAGTGATGAATTGAAATAGTTAATGCTTGTTCAGGTGGCGGTTCGAGTCTGGTGCCGTCCACGCACCGTCCGCCAGGTTAACAGGCAAGTGCATGGTAGAACAGTAAATTGGGGTGAATGTTTGTTATCCGTGTTTCCATGCCATGATTTAAAGTATTTATGAGATGATGTATATGAATTGTGCTAATCATACTCTGATGAGTACTGTTTATGATTAGACATCCATATTTGAGGCATATTGCATCATGCAAAATGCATAAGAGTCAGGTCGGTGAGAAAGTCATATGACTAGTCCGGGGTGCTCTTGAATAAGACCTACAAAGGTAGGCACTCCACGGGAGTGGAGGTTGACCTCGTATGAAAGAGGATGAGGCGAATGAGTGGTCCATCGACGGGTGGACACTCCGCTATACCGGTATAAGCTACAGTTACAGAGCATACAGATGCATTACAGATGCATTGCATGATATTGCATTGCATGAAAGTGATAGAGAAAGTGATACAGTTACAGATAGTTGTGATTTACAGTTTACAATTACAGAGTTGATTTACAGTTACAGAATTGACTTACAGTTTACAGTTACAGACATAGAATTGGTTTACAGTTTACAGACACAGAATTGAATTATAGTTTACAAACATATAATTGAATTACAGTTTACAGACATAGAATTGATTTACAGTATACAGTTACAGACTTAACTTACAGTTTACAGTCATAGAGTGGATTTACAGCTTACAGTTCGTGAAATTGATTGAATTGCTAAAGTGATGTTACTGTTTTATCGTGTGCTTGCTGAGTCTCCAAACTCACCCTTACTTTGTCGTTGTTTTAGGTGAACGATGGCGACATATATGGAATGGGAATAGTCCTTTTGGCACTACACATATACAATAACAGTTAACTGTACAGAGCTTTTATGTTTAATCTAGTATTAAGTTTTTGGTGGCTCGCCGTTTGAACTAGTTTGCTAGCGAGCCGTGATGGGGGGGTTTCACATGGTTGTGGAACACAAAGTCTGTTTATGTTATAGTTTGTGCAATATAAAGTTAGTGGGCTTATTGTGATTATCCGATATTTATTTGTTGTTTTCTCCCTGTGGGTAATCAAAACAAAAGGGGATGTGCTGCTAAAAGTTGGATTAGCACCACATCTTTGAAATGGTAGGTGTGTGGTGGTAGCATCTTGGGCCCTGTGGAGAGTCGGGGTGTTACACCTATCCATCTAAGTACTTTCTAGGGAGAGTTCTTATGATTTCCCCGATTTTCCTTAAGAGAAAGGTGATTTTGGGGTTTAGATCTTGAGGGCGATTTGGTCTAAATTCGTGCTATGATCTAGTTTGCGAGGACATGCGAGAACCTATTTAAGGTCATCTGGATCATTAAGGACTCACGAGCAAGAGAAGATCAATGTTTCCCTCTTTTGTTTGATTTTGTGCAACCTTCTATATTTTGGATAAAGATCAGAACTTTACCATTGATCTTTACGACCCATGATTGGAATAAGTTCCTAACATTGTAGGGAAGACCTGTATCAAGTTTCACTATATTTAGATTAGTGATTTAAGAGTTATTTTTTCTTGGTTTTCTCAACGAGTGGTCAAACCGCTGTGACCCGAGCGGTCAGACCGGCCGATCCCGATCAGACCAGTGACCTAGCGGTTAGACCGGTGGAGGCTGTGTCTCGGGTGTTCTTTGGCTCTTGGCCTTGGTGAATTTGTGAGTTTATGTTTTCGCTGCATTAAGATGATAATACCAAGGAAAATAGATTTTGAAGAAGTCATTTGCCTCCTCCCATCTGACTTGCCATATACAGGGTGAAATTTGGAGAATGTCACATTGCTTGGGATCTGAGTAACCTAAACGCCCTACCTTGTAGGAGCATTACTTTAGATGTTAAGTATCTTGCTTTACTTCGTTTCATAAGGGAAGGAGTTTCTTCAGCACAAATTCGCCGGTGCTACACTAATTTTGTGAAATTGTTATGAACAGTCTTTGACGAGTAGGACCAGATGAATTACCCGGCCAATAGGGCCCCATATGTTGGCGGCTATTTGTATCATTCTGTAAACATGAGTGGTGCTTGAGTGCATGTAACAAGCTAGGTGTGTTCTTTTCCTTGATAGGCCCGTCTATGAGGTTCTTTCTTTCACAAAGGTATTAAGTGAACAAAGGGAAGGAATTAGGGCAAAAGTAATGCTTGTCTTAATGAAAGAGCAAGCTCCAGGGACTATCAATGGGGACCAAATGAGACTGCCCTCAGGCTGACACTACTCACAGTTTTAGCACAACAAGTACCTGCATTCCAGACCAGACGGCAGACTTACATGTGCATTCCAGGCCAGACGGCAGACTGATGTGCATTCCTTTACAAAGAATTTACAAGCAGCAGCCTTGATTTTTCTGTTTTTCCTGAACAGGTTGATCAAGTTCTCTCAGGTACAAGATACAAGCACCCTTTGCTTGTTACATTACTTGAACTTGATCTGTACTGCACAATACTATTTCCGATGCTAGATGTTTTCTCTTTTCTTTATATGATAATTCATTCTAACATAAATTTTGTTCATTTACATAGTTCTTAGCTAGCACTATACGCGATTGTCGATTGATCCCTCCATTTTATACAAGTGAACGTCCACAGGTTTTCAATCTTGAATCATCGGCAGGAAAATCCATGAATCCAAGCAATTTTTCCGTTTCTTTTGGACTTTCTTGAGCACTGCATTGCTCTTCAACTGATGGTAAGGCGCTTGCATCTACACTGCCTGCCACGGGCATTTGTTTTGCTTCCATTCTGATGATACAACTTTTGTAACAAAGATTTTGTTTGCACTGCAGTTGTACTAAGGCATGTATTTTTTTATTTTCTTGTTTAGATCTGGCATTCGTTCTGTGATCATATATGAAACTGGACACCAACAATTATCATTTACCTTGACTATCTGGTACTCCTATTTGGATCCAATCCATCAGGCATCAGAACTACAAAGGAGCAAGAAACAAGAGTGTGTATGTGCAACTATGGAAGATTGAAAAGAATGACACGAATTTAAGGTTCAACAGGAAAGATATTTGATCTTTGTAGCAACTAGCAAGACAGAGGAAAACAAGAATGCATAAAATTGAAGGAATACAAAATTCATTTTATTTTATTTATCTTATGCTAAGTCTCGTTGTCTTGGAAAAAAAAATTCAAGGCTCACTTCGGCCCAGCCTAAAATATACCATTCAAGTCAAATTACTTGTTCTGGGTTCACCTTGGGTTAAACCAGATCGGTTCATGAACAATCAAGCTTTTATTAGTGACCTGAGTTAGACAATAAACTGCTCAAGTATAATCTAGACTAACTTCATATTTGAAGTTTTGCAACTGGATTTCCTTTTCCTATATCACAAGTTGTAATTTTCAATAAATGTTATATAAAGATAAACAACTTTTCTACCACAAAAACTGAAGCCTCCCAAGAGGGAGGATGGTGGCCTGAAATAGGAGCTTAATGTCCAGGCTCGAGAGAGAATTTGGGTAAAACTTACAGTCTGACTCCAAGGAAATATTGTAGTACGCGATACTACAATATTTAACATAATATATTACAATAATGTAATAATATGTGAGAGAATACAAAAATCAAGCAGAATCTCTTCTGCGACTTGTTTGATACAGTTGTTCCACGAATTTCATAACTCTTCAGTCTTTCCTCTTAATAATCCATGAATATGGAATGAATGTGGCCAAATTTTCTATTTGCTATATATATTGTTGAACCAAGGATGTTTTTAAAAATTCCTGCAGTACTGTTTAAGCTACAAAACAAGGAAGACTACAGGAAACTGATGGAAGGCCCAGGCCAACTTTACAGCTAGTCAGATTAACCCACTCATTACTTTGGTAAGTCCATGATATGTATTATGTTGAAGACTTGGAGTAGATGCTCTCAACTAGGACACATTGACAATAGAAAGAACAGATGAATTGTTCAGAAATGTAAGTCATTTATACGAAGCCATACAAAACAACACAAAAGCATCCTATCACAAAGCTATGGCTCATTACCTGGCTAACAGCAGTAGTAATCTTCAACCAGACCACCTCTGTCTTCTCCCCGTGGACGGTAACCTGCCCTCTCTCTGAGAGTTCTCATGATGACGATGTTGAGTTAGATGCTTCAGTGCTGCATTGGGACCCTAAAAAATAAAAATCAATTATCAAGCATCCTTACAAAATCCAATTTGTAGTTCGCAAGGGAAAGTAAAAAATGAAAAGGCAAAGAGGAAGCATCGGGTATACTTACAAATACCCATAGAAGGAAAGGCCATTAGGAGAATTCCAGTAGACATGAGGAGCTGGGTTATTTGACCAAGTATCTCCAGCTCCAACCCAGAAGCTGTGAGTTATATATAACCTGGCCAAAAAGGCCCTAATACCCAACATCTTACCCGACACATCTAACCATTGCAGCACCCCCTCAATGATGTTGCCTCTCAACACTCCAATCTCCTGGATTTGAGCACTTCTGAGGGTGATAACCTTCTCCCACCAATTTCATTGGGGCAGTCCTATTAGTTAGAGACTAAAACATGTAACCTGAAATATCTAACTATCACAGAAGATCCCAGGAAAATATCTTTTCTATCTCCACCGCTGCTTGTTTGGGTATGGAGAACCAAGCTGTGGTGGATCCATAATTTCATAACAGTCTAATATATTAAAGTGTTGTCTGTTCATTTAAAATCCTATAATGGAACAAGTTTTTAAGGATGGCTATGGTACAAACACTTTTCAGCTAGAATAAGTTTTTCACTCCTTCCAGATTTTTTCCACCTCTCTCCACTGGCTTATAGGATGTGTAACATATGGTGGCAATATTGTTTATAAAATGCATGAAAAACTAACACTTTCACCATTGTCATCTTGTCAGTCTGTTACTTTTTTTCATAAGCCGTGATATAATGTGCTCTTTTCTGCAAAAAAAGATTGGTTTCCATGGACCAAGTACCTCTCTGTTGCGTCCAACTGTGAGCCCATGATTCACCAAGCAAAAAATTAGGCCACATCAAGAAATGAAAATTTGTTATGTCAACGAAGGTAATAAATTTGCTTTTTCAACCAGTATTACGTGATGAGATCTTTAATGATATGAACAACTAAAGTACAAGCTAAATATGTGGAGGGATATATACTCTTCTGTAGTTGTAATGCTAAAAATAATCTTGTGAGAGTAACGGGTTCAAAGCATTCATTGACATGACGATCCTTCTTTACTCACTTTATAAAAATAACTGCACTGCAGGTAGCATAAATGCACATGTTTCTATTTGCCTCCTGTCATATAGTTACTGCAGCATCACGAGCCTTATTTATTTGTGATTTTTTCTTTATGCAGCACTTGTTCTAAAAAGATGGCTGAAGTAAGTTTGTTGGGCTTTGCTACAACTACACTCACAAAGGTTGTCACGTTTGCTGCTGATAATGCTATCAACGAAATCAAACTTGCCTGCGTTGTTAAGAGCGAGCTGGGAAAGTTGACGGACTCAATGAAAGCTATTTGTGCTTTTCTTAAAGATGCTGAAAGGAAGCAATCTACATCTGGTTCACACAAGCTATGGTTGGAAAAACTCCAAGATGTCGTTCACGACATAGATGATGTTCTTGATGACGTTGGAACACGAGCCTTGCAGCAGAAAGTTGAAAAAGGTTCTATAAGTACTTTTTTTGCTCAGCTGTTCATTTTTCCTTTTCAATTGGGAAGAAAAATAAAAAAGGTTCGTGAAAGGCTAGATGAAATAGCAGCCATTAGAAGCAACTTTACATTGACAGAAGAACCAATAGACATGCCCATAGATGAAAATGTCCAGACAGAAACATACTCCATTGTAGATGAGCGAAACATTATTGGAAGAGAGAGAGCAAAAAATGATATTGTGAAGATGATTATAGAAGCTGCTGAATCTAATTCTGATACTATGTCAGTGCTTCCACTTACTGGAATGGGAGGCACAGGCAAGACTGCCCTAGCAAAACTGGTATTTAATGATAAACGAACTAACAAAAAGTTTGATAAGATTCTATGGGCATGTCTATCTAATATGTTTGATCTCAGACATATCTTGGATATCATAGTACAGTCAGATAGTGGTGAAAGCTATAAGCATCTAAGTCTGGAAGCACTACAAAAGAAACTTCATGAACTTTTAAGGGACAAGAGATACTTGCTAGTGCTAGATGACATGTCAAATGATCATGTTAATAAATGGGAAGACTTGATAAACCTACTACCAAGTGGTGGAAGCGGAAGCGTGATTTTAATCACCACACGCGGTAGAAAGCTTGCATCAATAGTGAAGACCATGGAGCCATATGAAGTGGCAGAACTTCCACCAGAAGAATGCATGCAAGTATTTGTTCGATCCTGAGTACCTAGATCTACAATGGAATGCGAAAATCAAATTCCTACCAAATTCTCTGTGTAAATTGGTGAATTTACAAACACTTCAGCTTGCTTGGTGCAAAGAGCTAGGGGGGCTACCAAGAGATGTGCAAAGACTTGTCAGCTTGAGATACTTAATCCTCACATCTAAGCAACAGTATTTGCCAAAAGATGCCCTCAAGAGGTTGGACCTCCATGATATTTCTACAGCTTAGTGGCTGCCCAATGTTAACATCACTTACAGAAGGATTTGGCAAACTAAGCACACTGAGAGAGCTCTTTGTCTTCAATTGTCCAAAGTTGCCTTCTCTACCCGATAGCATGAACCAGCTTGTCACCCTTCAGAAGTTGGTGATTCATAACTGTGATGAGTTGGATTTGATGGAATCAAAGGAAGCAATGGGTGGCATGAACTTATTGGGCTTCCAAAGTTTGAGACCTTTCCAGCTAGCTTTCAATCAGCTTCTTCATCTCTTCAATATCTGAGGGTTAGTGACTGCAAAGAATTCAAGAAGCTGCCCGATTTCATTCAGAGGTTCTCTTCTCTGAAGAAAATTGATATCCCTGAAAGACCTTCATCTATCGGTACAACTTGGGTGTAAAAGTAAGTGCATTTTGGTTCTAGAATGCCCCACAGTCAATCAATCATCCAATTACTTGCTTTCTTTACTAGTTCACTTCTCGTTTTATTAATGATTATATCAAAAGCTGTTGTTCACTTGTTTATTTAACTCATTTGTCTGCATGCAGATCGGAAGTTGCGATAATTCCTGACTGGAAAGGCTCCTCATGAACTATTGTGAGAATAGTCTCTCAGCTCAGATATGCTGTGTGTTGTTGCTTGTTATTTGTTTTAAATAAATGGATGCCTGCTATGTGTACTAAAAACAAAATGTACGCTGATATGCACTTACTATATTGTTGCATGATAATGTGTCAATAAGAACTTGTACTAGATATGAGTGTTTGCAAGTTTATTGTAAATTATGAATTATCACATTTACTCTTAAGAACCGAACATGACTATGTGCTCTTCCAAATTATAAGTAATATGAGTGGATTTCAAAGCAAATGGAATTGCTTGGGAGGCTACAAGCCAACAACGGTAAATACTTCACTTGGTTCTTGTTTTAATCTGATTGTACCATTACAACGAGTATGATCCTTTTACTTGTTTTATTTCTGATGCCAGTGAGTAAGTGGTAATGTCATTGAATCAGTGGACATGTGGTATATTGGCCACTTATAATGTGATTGAGCAATTAATTCAGTCACATTATAGAATCGAATTAACACTAGTATACTACAGGTTCTTCGATCTAGATTCTTTTATCTAATCGCATGAATGGGCTATGGAATCGAATTTTCCTGCGACTGGCTGCAATTTGACATGGGGAGGGAGGGAGAGAGCAACGGATGGAGAGCGGCAAACCGTTGTTGCCGCCGTGGATGCCGATCCCGCCGTGGGCGGTGCCATCGTCACTCGCCATTCACCGCAGCCGTGCGCCACCGCCTCCGTGACTACGGCTCGCTCCATCTCCGGCCGCCGCCGACTAGGGAGTAGGGAGCAAAAGATTTGAGGAGAGAAGGATCGGAGGGGAGGCGGCTGCCGAAAGGCGAGGAAAGAAAGGAATGCCGTTCTGTAGAATCCACGACTATACGCCGACAAGTGGGGCCACCGCGACCTCAGAACGGTCTGCTGCTTTTTGACTTTTTATTTTTGTGAAAACTAAATAGTGTGCACTCTTGTTTTAGTCTAAACGCACTCACCTCTGAGATGACGACAGCAGTCGGCCCATGGGGTTAAGGTTAGAATTCGTCGAGGTTAGAGTTAAAATTTATCGTCTCTCTTAACTGTAGAGGGAGAAATAGACGATAGAGCTATGGATTCGAAGGAGGACGGTGTTGGTAGTTAAGAATTTAGATTAGACCACAGAAACAGAGACAGAAAGTGGAGGCAGCACGGTGAGACGGTGCCAATCCATTTTCCCCGAAAATGAATCCCCTTCGGTTCCTTTATTTATGTTGAGAAACCGTTGCTAGCGACCAGTCCGATCGATTCATCTGCTTAGAATAAATCGAATCAATCACAGAAGACAGAATAATAGATTGAACACACAGAGAGAGGTAGAGAGAACTCCTAGTCTTTCTTTATTAATTTCTGATTGCATCTGTACAAAATATGCTGGTACGACTCCCTATTTATAGTCTCCGGTGAGGTGTCCATCATGGGTCAGGGCTGTTGGCCCAGGCCCAGGTTTCCTAACACTCCCCCTTGGGCCCTCATCCGACATGTCCATACCTCGTTAAAACTCCATAAAAACCCAGTAGGAAAAATTTAGAGAAAGAGTACATGATGCATGTTATGTTGCGATGCACAAATTGCCTCATTAAAAACATTGGTCGAGAAACTTCAGGAAAACTCGTCAAAGGAAAAAAGAGTACAATTCACCTAATTTCGCTCAGTCTTCAGGACTTTATTCTTTTAGGTACTTAATCTTCATGATCAAGGTTTATTAGCGGGCTTAAAAGAATTCTCTCCCTGAATTCTGCACTTCTCTAAGTCTTATCATTCTAATCCCTCGCACGCATCTTTCAAAGCTAAATGCAGGAAGTGACTTAGTGAACAAATCTGCCAGATTTTCACATAACTTAGTATGTAGTACTTTAATCTCGTCCATCTTTTGCAATTCATGGGCATAGAAGAACTTGGGGTTGATATGTTTTGTGAGATGACTCTTCACATAGGCCGTCTACACTTGTGCAACGCAAGCGGCATTATCTTCATAGATAATTGTGGGGGTTTGCACAATGTTCATCCCACATGACTGTTAGATGTGGTGAATCATTCGGCGGAGCCAAGCACATTCTCGTGCGGCTTCATATAGTGCTATATTTTCTGAGTGGTTCGTCGAAGTCGTTACGAGACTTTGCTTGGACGATTTTCATGAAATTGCAGTTCCACCACATAGGAATACATAGCCTGTTTGTGACCTTGTGGTATGCGGGTCAGATAGGTACCCAGCATCTGCATAGCTAATCAAATTCAGATCTTGATTCTTTCTGTAGAACAATCCAAGGTCATTGCTTCCTTAGAGGTATCGGAAGAGATCCTTTATGCCCTGCTAATGCCTTTTGGTAGGTTCTGCACTGTACCTTACTAATAGGTTCACGGCAAATGCAATGTCTAATCTAGTGCAGTTTGCTAAGTACATGAGTGCTCCCACTGCACTCAAGTATGGGAATTCTGATCCCAGGACTCCTCACCCTCTTCCCTAGGTCGGAAAGGATTTTTTCTTGCTGTAAAGACCTCCCGATCATCGGTACTTTCGATGAATATGCCTTCTCAAAGCCAAACCTTTCTAACACCTTCTGGGTGTAGGCTGACTGATGTACCAAGATTCCTTCAGAAACATGCTCAAGCTGCAGGCCTAAGCAGAATTTGGTCTTGTCCAAATCTTTCATTTCAAATTCTGACTCCAAGTAGGAACTTGCTTCTTTTATACCTTCCACTGTCCCGATGATGTTCAGATCATCTACATACACTGAGATTATACAAAATTCATTCTGGAATCGTCGTATAAATACATAAGGATAGTCTTCATTGTTTATGTAACCTTTCTTGCAGAGAAAGTCGCTTAAGCGATTATGCCACATTCTTCCAGATTACTTCAGTCCATACAGTGACTTTCTGAGTTTCACACTATGCAGATTTCTATTTGCTCTGTCTTGGTTCGGGAGAGAGATTCCTTTAGAGAGTTTCATATAAATCTCCGAATCCAAGTTTCCATAAAGGTATGCAGTTACCACATCCATCAATTTCATTTCTAAATTCAAGTTCACTGCCATTGAGATCAAATATCTAAAGGTAATTCCACTCATGACTGGGGAGTGGGTTTCTTCATAATCAATTCCAGGACATTGAGTGAAACCTTGTGCTACCAGCCTTACTTTGTATCTCACTACTTCGTTTCTTTCATTTCTCTTCCGAACAAATACCCACTTGTGCCCTACAGGGTGCACATGGGGAGGTGTGCGGCATACGGGTCGAAACACATATCTTTTGTTCAAATATTGCAATTCAGTTTCTATTGCCTTCTTCCAATCTTCCCAATCTGATCTTTTCTTACATTCAGCGAGCGATTTAGACTTGGGATCAAGATCGATGATTGTGGCAATTTTCTTTGCGAAGTAGATATCGATATTGGCTGTTGTCCTGTTCATGGACTCTCCCGTGTGCATATAATTTATAACTATTTCTTCATGAGTTGCTACTTCTAGAGCGATTGCTTCTTCTGGAGCTTCTCCTTGTACATCGCTTCTTCCAATTGCGGTGGCAAGTCCCTTTAGTTTTTTGGCTCCGATGTGTGCGCACACATCCATGCCGACTTCTTCTTCCATGGGGATATTCAGATCCGGCATGCCCTTTTTGAAGGTGTCATACTTGTGCCAGGTCTCAACTGGCTCCCCTTCTCATTCTAGGGGACTTCAGTGATCGGCTGTGATAAGTATTTCTTATCCTTTTTCGCCGGGCGTCCCTGGTTACTTGGGATTCGAGGAGTTAGAGTTCTCGTCCTTTTGTTTTGAGGCCTCTGGACGGGATTAGGGATACCTTCAATTTTCTTTAGTATTTCAACCCTCTCTGGTGTATTGCATGTAGGCACATGCGATTTAGTCACGCTCTTCAAATCACTAAAATGATCAGGCAGTTAGTTTGCTAATGCTTGCAAGTCAATGATCTTCTGGACCTCTTTCTCTGTGTTCACTAGTGCGTGGGTCGCGTGCATGAATTTCCGTGGCTTCCCATATAATTTTCCGACATTTTTCATCAAGGGATTAATTTCCTCCCCCCTAATGTTGGGAAATTATCCTCGTCAAAAATACAATCAGCGAAGCGGGCGGTATGCAAATCTCCCGACATGGGTTCCAAATACCTGATTATGGATGCAGTCTCATAACCAACATATATCTCAGTCTTGCGGAGAGGGCTCATTGCAGTACGCTGTGGTGGGGGTATAGGTACATAAACCTTACATCCAACCTCCTGAGATGAGAAATTTTCAATGGTGACCCTTGCGCTAGTTGCATAGGTGAACGGATGATGTAGGCCGATGGTCTAAAATTGATGAGATTCGCTGCATGTAGGACTGCGTGTCCCCAACATGTAGCTAGCAAATTACAATTATGCAAAAGGGGTCGGGCAATAAATTTAATTCTCTTGATTAAAGGCTCTGCCAAACCATTCTAGGTATAGACATGCGGTATTGAATGCTCAACTGCAATCCACATTGCCATGCAATAATTATCAAATGACTTTGAAGTAAATTCTCCGGCGTTGTCCATTCTGATAGACTTGATGTGATGATCAGGGAACACATTTCTGATGCGAATGATTTGCGAGATCAACTTTACGAAAGCATGGTTTCTTGTGGAAAACAGACCCACATATGACCATTTCGAGGAAGCATCAATGAGCACCATGAAATACTTAAGTGGCCCTGAGATAGGCTGAATGGGACCGCAACTGTCTCTCTGGATGCGTTCCAGGAATGCAGGGACTTCATCTTTCACTTTCAGAGTGGAGAGTCTAGTGATTAATTTCCCGGTGGCACATGCAGGGCACACAAAATCTTCATGATTGGAAAATTCTTTACATTACTATTATGCCCTTGCGAATTGTTGATTATATTTCTCATCATCCTAAGACCTGGGTGGCCTAATCTGCCATACTAGAGACAGAATAGTTCAAAGCTTCTAAATACTGTCTTCAGGACAGTGTAAGCTGCAGGTGCCTTGATGTTGGTATAATATAGCCCAGTTTCTAGTTAAGGAAGTTTTCTAATACCCTTTTGCCATTCTCTTCGCGCTTCGTGATGATCAGGTATTCCTTACCGTACTCTTCTTCAGTCTCAACGTGGAAACTATTGACGCGAATATCCTTAAAACTTAGGAGAGTTCTAGTCGATTCTGGGTACAATAAGCCTTCTTCAATAACCAAAGTTGTGCCCATTGGGAGTATAATCGTGGCTCTTCCGGAACCAATTATACATGCATCGCTTCCAGCGATTATCGTAAGGCTGCCAGTGCTCTTACAAATCGACTGAAAATACTTAATCTCTCTTATGATGGTATTCGTTGTGCTGCTGTCGGCAAGACACACTTCTTCCATAGGGCGCCACACATGTTCTAATATAAAGCATTTTATTAACATGTATTAGAAGGCATTCAACACATAAATAAAATACTCCAATATAAGAACATATCATGTCATCATAAACTGAATAAATAAATGAATTATTTCAAAATCATCCAACCATCACGAGAAAACAAATGCTAAAGTACCATCCATGCAAGTTCTAACTTGTCCATTTAACACAAAATAAATGACAATTAAAGTCTAATACATTCTGTGTATCAGACTGAATCAACTAGAAAATCAGAGACTTCTTTGGCTATTTTCTCAGGAGTGATCTTCTCTTCGAGAGAAATCATAGCGGTGGCTGCCTCTATGTCGTAAGGGGGTGCTGCTGCCGGGATGGGCTCAACCTCCATCAACTCAGGCAGCTGCTCAAGATGCTCCCCCTCAACCGCTGCAAAGTGGGCTTCAGGCTGCCCTTTGCCATCCTTCTTCTTCTGGGCTTGGTGGGCATCAATGACATGTTGTGGTTCTTTGCATATCCGTGACCAATGCCCCCACTTACCACACTTGTAGCAACCTTGGTTCTGCTAGCCATAGGTCTTTACACTCTTCTTAGCTTTTTGTCACTTGGAGCGTCTGACTTGCCTTTCTGGGCAATGGCCTTACCCTTCTTCCCCCTTCTCTTCATCAAGGGCTTTCGCATCCTTGTAGCTCCCAGCGTTGGTCTCACGGCCAGCGGAGCGCCCTGGTGGCTGAGTGACGTAATTCTTACGAAAAAGTTCGTCCTGAGCCTTCGCAACCTGCATCATATCAATCGATTCGGCGTACTCCTTGTAGCCATCTTGACGATAGTTACGAGCGGATTGAATAGCATTGGGGTGAAAGGTGGATAGGGTCTTCTCGATCATCTGCTCATCTGTGATCTGCTTGCCACAGAGTTGAAGATTGGTACAAATCTTGTGCAAGGCAGAATTGTACTCCCCGACCGTCTTAAAGTCGGCAAACCTCAGTCTGATCCACTCTTGCTCTGCTTGAGGAAGAATGGTGTACTTTAGCCTCTCAAACCGCTTCTTGAGTGCGGTCTAGAGTGCTAGCACGCTTTTCTCTGCCATGTACTCATTCTGGAGAGTGATGCAGAGGTGGTGCCTGAGAAATTGAAGTGCCTGATCAGTCTCCTCAGGCGTGAGTTGGGTGTCATGCAGTCCGCCAATCCCGATAGCCGCACAGAGCTTCTTGGCTCCAAGCACTATCTCGACATCGGATGCACACGTCAGATAGTTTTGGCCATGCTGGGCCAGCTCCTCGAACTCCCGGTTAGTGATGCTAGTCATCTACATGTGTATGAACGGAATAAATAAGTTTACTGCTGGTAAACATGCATGGAATAATTTACTGCGGGTAAATAAATGGTACAACAGGTTCTCACAATGTTTCATAATTTTCTATGCATTTTCTATAAATTTTACTGCTAATTTCAGTGATTACAAGCAATTTACACAATTATAATTAACCAAAAACAGTAAATAAATACAGAACGGATACGGACGGATATTGCTTATCCCATATCCTTTTTTATATTTTTTGTCGGAGTCGAAGTCGGACACAGATAGTGCCGGATATGAATATGAATGCGGATATTCTCAGTCACGAATACAGAACGAATACATGCCGCTCCGAATACGGTTAAGTTCGGTAACGAATATTTAATCGGATAATGCGCGAAAGCAAATTTCACATAGTGACAGAGACAAAGTAAGCAAACTGAGATCTAATACGAGTGTACCGATGTTGCAACAGCCACCGAAATAAGCAATCTTATATAAATAAATGATGCTACATTTCAAGAAGAGTCAGAGATCCCACCTGGACGACGGAGAGGCCAGGTATTCGACTCCGTTTCCGTATCCGGTAGCTATCTGGGTAACTATCCAGGTAACTATCTGGTAACTATCCGGATAGTTTTGTATCCATCGGATAATGCTTTTTTCTAATCCGTTTCCGTATCCGACAAAAAATATTCGGATCCGTTTCCGTATCCGACAAAACCTTCGGATATCCGAAAATTTGCTCCGAATTGTATCCGAATTAAAACGGACGGACGGTCAGAAAATATCCGCTCCATTTGCACCCCTAGCTGTGAACGGCCAAACAAACCGCTGACCACGCCATAGTGTGCATAGGCTATCCATATAAATAGGGATAAGGATGCCATGGAAATCTCCAAGCAAACCAGCCTTGATTCGAGCGCACGACTTATGCACGCCCGGCCCGCCGCAGAAGCCCCCGTACGTGCCGCCGCCGCCGTCGCGTCAGCCATCTTCTACGCCGTCACGTCACGTCGCGTCAGCGGAAGGCAGTACCGCACTCCGTCCGCTGAGGGAAACGCCGCGCCACCGCGTCTGCGGCTCCCAGCAGCGCCGCCGCCGCCGTCCCTACCGTTGGTTGTGCTAATCTAGCATATTACGAGCTACCGGCTATGATTTTGCGTCCTACTGCTAGCCTTCCGCCGCCGCCGCTGCTGAATTGTGTGCCGACGTGCCCAAACTATCTGAGGGCGTCTGTGCGCTCCAGCGACTGGTGCTCGCACGGCGTCCACACCTTGGATGAAGAAGTACCAGATCTCTAAGCCTTCGGTGGTGATGTACCGGATGAAGGGCATGTACTTTTTGGCTGAAACTTATGGCTTTTGGCTGCGATTTGTGACTTTTGATCTGTTTGAGTGAAAGATTATAGAGTAATAGAAACTCACATATGGTTTTTACCGATATAAATAAAGTTGGTAGAGTATGTACTACAATTAATTAGTAGATCTTATTTTGAAAAGGTACTACGTTTAAAAGTTAGTTACTGTAGAAAAACCAAAAAGCAGCTTTTAGAAGTTGAAAAGATCAGGCGACGCATCCGGTACCATGCTTTAGGGAAACTAACTTGTCTCCGTACTGTACGCCCATCCAGTACATCCGTAAGCATAGAGAATCTTATAAGCCGCTCGGTTGAGCTGAAAAAAATGGTTTATGGCTAAAATTTCACTGTAATTGGTTGAAATTACACTGTAACTGATAGTGGCTTATTTGACCTAACTAAATTTTAAAAAATTTAAAAATAGAAAAAACAGGTTAGCCCATCACGGACAATGCAAACGAATACGGAAAAAAAGAACCGGTAAAAAGCTAAAAAAAGCTAAAAAGTCAGAAAAAACGAAATTTATGAATAGTAAAAAATAAGCTAGAAACAAGAAGCTCAAACTGAAATGAGCAAGACTTTAAACGAAATGTCTTATGCTGTGTGTTAAGACATGAGCAGTACTTTTCTAAAAGATTTTGAGCTTTATTTTCAATTTTGTCGCGAACAAATTTTCTTTTTTTTCTTTGGGATTCGTGAACATATTTTCTAATTGTTGGATCTGCATATTCCAAATCTTGCAGCGCTGTGAGCATGCCTCATTGTTTTGGGTGATTTAAATCGGTTTTTGATAGCTTTAGTGTGTTAAACGTCTAGTTTTAAAGTTTAAGGTTGATTTCTAGACTGGACAACAGCAACAGAGCTATATGAGTTCTATTTCTTTCCTAACCTTAATATACATATGGCACGGTTCTCGTCTGTCGTCCTCACAAGGCAAGGAACAGTATAGGGGTAGCTGCAAACCTCTTCGATTGATACCCATTTTAGGCTTACTAAAATTTGGCACGAGAAAGAAAGGTCAAGAAGAGGCAGGAAAGAAATTTCGATGATGATGCCGTATTAGCCACCTGAAACACACCACCATACTATATAGTACAAAAACAAAGGTTGACGCAACTAACCAGAAGACGCAATGTCACATGTCTCTGCATGCGTCCACGGACCTACGAACAAATACCGGAGGCTTAACACAAGCACGCAATTAACTATTGTGTGGTAGTCAAATCAGACAAGCCTTGGTCAGACGGAGAGTCTTATAAACAACGTGTAATTGACCAAGGGTGCTTTCCTAGTGCAGTGCACTGAGGAGACGAGAAAATTCAGGGCAAGTCGAGCAGGGCCAAAAGTACAGTGGTTTTCAATCAACTTGACCAGGCTAGACCTAAACTCCACTATACATGGTGAACGGTCTTTTTTCCTCTTTCTTTCTTTCTTTTTTTGAAATTATTGTATAAGCCACTCCCAAGTTTAGTAAAGTATAGTTAGGTAAATTAAATATGCAAGTCTGAACCTCCATGTCGACAACCACCTTGCAAAATGAGACAACCTATAGCAAATACAAACTTTTAGATAGTAGCGTATACAAATTTGTTGAGTAAATACAAGAAAAGGCCCTGTTTGGAATGGGGAGTTGAACTTTCCCAGTGAAATTACTGCTTTCCAAACTATTGGTCTGCAGGTTAACCATTGAAAATTGTTCCTTTCACTTTTAAAGAGAACATTTTAAGCACTTCCCTCGAACAAATTTGTAGAATCGAATATCGCAATCAAAAGAGGGTAAAAAATTGCATCCGTTTTTTTATAATCTCTTAATGCTTGATGAAGGTTTCGATCACTCGGCATTCGACTGCTCGCTCAATCCCTTTGTATATAGTCGTAGTATTCCACATCAAACATGGATACGAAATCCTATTCGATTCTGAAAATCAAGGGATTCGAAACCCTTCCAAACATTGGTTTCCCAAAATCTCTAAACTTTCTAGTTATGGACACCTTTTATAACTCCTTCCACGTGCACCTCCTAAAGCTTCTCCATGTATTATCCACCTTTGATCTCCACGTGCTCTAGCGTGAGCCCGACCACCTCGTGACCTCCTTCACCGCCTGGACATTAGATTTCCCCTTCCTAACCCCAGTCCTTCTCGTCACTGACCATGACCGTCTCCACACCCAACCTGCACATGCAAAGACCAAATAACTTTTTCCCTGGCACAAGTTCAAAACTTGACCAACATTAGTCCACACACGCATAACACACCCTTAACCATCAATAAACATAAACCAAAGCATCCACAACCTCAATATCCACGCTTTCGAAAAATCAACCTCAGACCACTTAGAAAGTGCGGTCCTCCTCGACTACCTCATGACCACCTCGACTGCTTAGACCTCAGATTTCCCCCACCTAGTCTTGGTCCTCCTCATCACTGACCATGATCATCTCTACGCCCAACCTGCACATGCAAAGACCAAAGAACTTTTTCCCTGGCACAAGTTTCCAGCTTGACTGACATCAGTCCACACACACATAACACACCCTTAACCATCAATAAGCACAAACCAAAGCATCCACCCCCTCAATATCCACGCTTTCCAAAAATCAATCTCAGACCACTCAAAAGACCAACCTGACCGCTGAGCGCACACCGATCATACCGCTGGCCCAACACGGGTACTCGAAGATTACGAGTACTCAGGGTACTCAAAAGCCACAAGTAGCGATGACCAACGACCAAACCCTGTAGCTACAACAACTGACCGGGTACTGTTGCTACTAACCACGACCAGATATTGTAGCTATAGACCATCGACAAGGTACTATAGCTACCGACCATCGACTACCGAGTACCAACCATATACTATAGCGCCAACTACTGATCACTGAGTACCGACTAGGTAGTGTAGCACGACTACCAACCAGGTACTATAGCTACGATCACTGATCGGTTCACTGTCGCTCATAATCGGTTCATTGTAGCCATGACTATCCTAATTGTCTTTCCATGCTTGACCTGCCATGGTTAATCTTTTGTGGTTGACCTGCCATGGTTAATCTTTTGTGGTTGACCTGCCATGGTCGTTCTACCGTGGTCGAAGCTTGCCAGTCAGACTGCCCAATACAAGGCGGTCAGACCACTAAACCTGAATTTTCTAGCAATTCTAGTTTTACAATAGCGCATTGACCGAAACTTTCACATACCTAAATTTCAATACTACTAAAATGTTAATTATTCATCATCACTAAATCCATGACCTATCCACATGGTCTAACAAAATCCATTACTCTCTTGAAGGCTCAAGGCTGTGCCTTGTGAAGACAATTGCACCAGGCACCTCCTCCATTATGAAGTATAGGAGCAAGGCATATCTAGCATGGGGGGCTTGGGGCTAGAGCTAATCCTTGTAGTTCTAATTTCAATCTTATGAGCAAGGTCATATTTTGTGTGTATGTGATAGACAAAGAGATTTATAGGTTATTTTGTGAGAATGACATTGTAAAATTTTGTATATCAATTTTTTATTGTGAAAAGACATCTCTATATACTGAATTTGATTATTTGAGGATGAATACCTGAATGGGAGGACTATCTAACTAATAAATTGATGACAAGTCAAATTAAGAGAATGAATTTGCTTACTTTGTCTATCTAGTTCTAGGATTGAATTTAGTCTAAAACTACTATCATATGAACTTCACATACATGATGCACCAATTGACTTGTTTGTGAAAAATTAGCCATATTTAGGCTTGTCCTAGATAAAATTGTCTTACGTTTGTCACTGTTGGTAGGTATATACCTTGAGCTTGTGCACGAGGCCAACGGTGCTGATGCAGGTTGTGATGGTGTTAACCATGCTTGTGTCAATCTACGACATCAACACGGATAGCCAGTGAAGCTTTGGCCTATGTGTTCTCTCTTCATTTTCATTCTAGCTTCGCCACTAAGTAGAAGAACAGATGGTCGACAATGAAATGCACTCGTGGTGGTGGAATTCTTGTGCATCCACAAGCTCTAGTAGCTATGGTAATGTCTGCAACGTCAGTGCCTTCCTCCTTCACCACAAATGTTGGCAAGCCAGAGCCATTGTTCTCCACCAAGTTAAGCAAGCTGACCAGCTTGCATGCTAAAGGGCAACCGGAGTTCCAACTATTCAAGGACATTGATCCGTTTTGACAAAAGAAAGAATTTACCATGCTCCTCCAACGGCGGTAGCATTGCGGTAAGCTGGCTCTCTCCAAAACGTCGACAAGAAACTAAAAACTCATCAAACCTGGTACGAATTTTAATACTTGTAGCTCATTTGAAACATGGAACTTTTTCCAAATCCAATAAAAATTGAACTATTTTCAGTTAAATTCCTATGAAAATACCATGTTATGTTGCAAATAGGGCCTAAGCAGATGTACGCCGTTATCTTGGTAAAATGACCAAAATGGCCTTGCTAGTTTACATGTGGTAAGTGGCAACGAGATTTGGAGAGGCCATCGTCATTGTTAGGGGTGAAAATAGATCAGATATGGATTGGATAGTGCCCAAACCACATTCGTATTCATATTTGTAAATGAATACGAATTGAATATGAATATTATCAAATACAAATACAAATCGAGTATTGTAACGAATACAAATTCGAATTGAATATCTACTTAATTCGGTCAAATCCAGATATCCTCACATTGGAGGAATAATTCACCCATCTACCAGTGGTACCTACTCTACAGAAGACACACATAGATTGAAGAAATGCAATTACACTCGCAAAAGACAACTATACTCCTTGCTTGTACTTATAGACTAGCAACCTAATGGAGGGGTATTCCTATCATTTGTATAGGTCCAAGAGCCTATAAATACCCCATGTATCTCTCATTTGGAGGGAGCTCTCTGGAGCTCTCATGAGCAATAAAGAAGCATATTCAAACTGGTGAGCCTTCGGGGGCTCCCTCCCCAGAGATAACCACCAATTGGCTCACCGATAGGAGTAGGGCGGTCCTCTCGGATCCCCGAACCTGTATAAATCCCCATGTCACTTTTACTCTCATGGATGATAGCCCATAAGATAGCTAACGTCCACCCCTCACTTGTGTTCGGATTTCACACCTACAAAATTGGCGCCATCCATGGGGGTCGTAGCTAATCGACGAAAGGCTATGGCTCCTACCAATAAATACCCTAAGCCCACGAAGCCTCCTTTAGCTCTGGAGTGCAATGAGCTCATGGATGACCTAGCTGCTCTCTAAAGGAGCCCTAGACGTGCACCCTCGTCACAGATTGGGCCCATCCACCACAAAATGGACAACGTCCTATGTGCCCTGGGACTCCGAAGTGCACCCTCCTCCCATGATTTGGTCGATGCGAGGTCCACTTGACGGGAAGCTCAAGATGTCCTCGTAGTTAGAGGGCTAAGGGTTCTGGGGCCAACCATCACTCCTGGGATGCATGACATCACAAACTACAAGGCGATGAAGACCTTAGCACTCTTCTTTGCCCTCAAGCGCCCTTCAAGGCACCCTAGGGGCAAGGGGGATAGGGGCAAGGGATGGGAGAATCCTACCACCTCCCGTCTAAAATGCTCCATACCTCGATGAGTCCACGGTGAGTGCGTACATGAGCCTGTGCCCTAGCACACCACGCTTTTGCGCCCTGCACCATACGTGTTCCAGCACCGGCACCAAGGTGCCCTAGCAACAGCACCCTCGCGTGGCCCAGTGCCCTCGTGCCATGGCATCTTCTGCCCCAGCACGCTACGTGCCATACACATGCCAGAGCCCACACAACGATGCCCTAGCAATGGCACCCTTGCGGGGCCAGCACCCTTGCTCCACGACGTCTTCATGCCCCAGCGGCTACGTGTGGTCCAGCGCTCTCACGCCACAACATATTCATGCCCTGGTACCCACATCATGGCCCCCTAGTGATGACACCCTCACGTGGCCCAGCGCCCTCACACCACAACATCTTCATGCCCCGGCGCCCGTGCCATGGTGCCCTGGTGACGTTGCCCTCACGTGGCCTAACGCCCTTCCTTGGGCTCTCGAGACACTTTTCCCATATAGGATTTCACCCCCCGTGGTACATAGGGTGTACGACCTCCGTGGTCACCCCTAGCAAAAGTCCAAGGTGGCCTAGGCTTCCATCGCCGCCACCATGGTGGCTCATGTCCTGCTGGACTTAGGGCATGAGCAACAACTTGGGCCCTGTGCCCAAGTTGATGGATGTGCTGAGGACTCATCCCCCTTAAACTCCAGGCCATGCGCTGAACGACCTCTAGGTCATCTCATGTCTCGCTCGATTAATTGGCAAGGGTTAAGCATTCTCATGCATTCTAGATCTTTAGGAAAAAACCCCACCTATAGGGTAAAAGGGCCCTACAGCCCTCATACTTTGATGCCGCATGACTTAGCCTCATGGGCACTCCTCTAGTGTGTCCATGACTTAGTATTGTGGGCACACCTCTAAGGTACTCGTGAGTTAGCCTCATAGGCACCCCCAAGTCCACTGGGGCTTACCACCCTTAGTGGCTATTCAGTGCCCCATGACTTAGCCTTGTGGGCACCCCGCTGGTGTGCCTATGACTTAGTGTCGTGGGCACACCACCAAGGTGCCCGTGAGTAAGCCTCATAAGCACCTCCAAGTCCATTGGGGGCTATCACCCCTAGTGGCCATTCGGTACACCATAACTTAGCCTCACAGACACCTCTCCAATGTGCCTATGACTTAGTGTCATGGGCACACCTCTAAGGTATTCATGAGTAAGTCTCATAGACGTCTCCAACCCAATGAGGGCTACCACCCTCGGTGGCCATTCGGTGCCACATGGCTTAGCCTCGTGGGCACCCCTAGTATTCCCATCACTTAGTGTCATTGGCACACCTCCAAGATGCCCATGAGTTAGCTTCATGAGTGCCTCTAAGTTTGCTAGGGGGCTACGACCCCAATTGGTCATTCGGTGCCTTATGACTTAGTCTCATGGGCACCCCTCTGAGATGTCCATGACTCAGCCTCATGATTGCACCTCCAAGGAACCCTGTGATTTAATCTCACAAGCACTCTCAACCTATCATAGATGCAACCCCTAATAACTTTGTGTTGCTCTTCAATAGCACACGTACATCTCTCCTAGGCAGCTCAAATCATCTACTATTGACCTGGCTCAAATATCAATCAAGGTATGTCATGCCTACATAAGGCTATCACCTCAGAGATCTCAGTATGTACAATAAAGGGATTTTACCTATCCCATAGCAATGACTTCGATCATCTATCATGTCGAATGAATGATATCTTGATATGAGAAACGACTGTTGATCATTTTCTTTCTCACTTCCAATATCATGCTCCAATCTCACATTATCTACTTGTCCCTGCAACATCTCTGAGCTCACGTTCACTTTGTGGATGATCCTTGCCTTCTCCTTAGAAACATTTGGCTTTTCCTCAGTAGCTCTCAATTTGTTTTTGGTAGTTTGCAACTTATTTTTGATGTCTCTTAGATTCTTTTTTGCAACCCTTAGTCTCTCATCGCTCACAAGCGTCACTCTGATGTGCGTCCACCTCAAAGGCTATGCCTTGGTTGGGTGGCCCCGCGTCTCCCACATCACCTTCATAGGCTTTACTCTGATGCGCCGCCCACCTAGAAGGCTATGCCTGAGCAGGGTGGCCCTGCGTCTAACTTCACCTCTATAGGCTTTGCTTTGATGCTTGAAGGCTATGCCCCGATAGGGTGGCCCCGCATCTTCAACTTTGCCTCTATAGGCTTTGCTTTGATGCGCACCTACCTCGAAGGCTATGTGGCTTCGTGTCTTCGACTTTGCCTTCACAAGCTTCACTCTAACGCACTACCCACCTCGAAGTCTATGCCTTGGTTGGGTGACCTTGCATCTCTAACTTCGCCTTCACAGGCTTCGCTCTGACGCGTCACCTACCTCGAAGGCTATGCCTTGTTAGGGTGGCCTTGCGTCTCCGACTTTGCTTCTATAGGCTTTGCTTTGACGCGCGCCCACCTCGAAGGCTATGCCTCAGTAGGGTGGTCCCACGTCTCTGACTTCACCTTCATAGGCTTCGCTCCAACACGTCGCCCACCTCGAAGGCTATGCCTCAGCAGGGTGGCCTCACATCTCTAACTTCATCTTCATAGGATTCCCTCTAACGTGTCACTTGCCTCGAAGGCTATGTCTCGGTAGAGTGGCTCTACATCCACTGCTTCGCCTCAACAGGCTAAGCGTTGACACACTGCCCACCTCAAAGGGGGGTTGATTGCGCTTGCAATAGGAAGGTTCTGTGGCAACTAAATCCTTGCCCTAGTAGTGCTTCCATCATGATAGTCCTTGAGCACTCAGTTGATATGAAGTCCTCGCCCATCGCATGGAGTACCCTAATGTGGACCTATCAAGCTAAAATTTTAGGTAAGTCATGGATACCCTCGTGTGGATCCCTCGGGCCTTGCCCCTCACACGAGGCCCTCGCCCCTCGCACGGAGCAATCTCGTGATATGAAGTAAAATTTTGGCTAAGTCTTAGGCACCTTCATGCCAATCAAGCCAAAATTTTGGCTAAGTCATGAATGCCCTCACGTGGATCTCTCAGGCCTCACCGCTCGTGCGAGGCCTCTCCCCTCCCGCGGAGCAATCTCATGATATGAAGTAAAATTTTGGCTAAGTCTTGGGCACCTTCATGCCAATCAAGCCAAAATTTTGGCTAAGTCATGGATGCCCTCGTGTGGATCCCTCAAGCCTCACCCCTCGTGCGAGGCCCTCATCCCTCTTGCGGAGTAATCTCATGATATGAAGTAAAATTTTGGCTAAGTCCTGGGCACCTTCATGCCAATCAAGCCAAAATTTTGGCTAAGTCATGGATGCTCTCGCATGGATCTGTCAGGCCTTGCCCCTCACGCGAGGCCCTCGCTCCTCGTGCAGAGCACTCTCGTGATATGAAGCCAAATTTTGGTAAAGTCTTGGGCACCTTCATGTTAATCAAGGAAAAATTTTGGCTAAGTCATGGATGCCCTCGCGTGGATCTCTCAGGCCTCACCCCTCACGCGGAGCACTCTCGTGATATGAAACAAAATTTGGCTAAGTCTTAGGTGCCCATGTGCCCATCAAGCTAAAATTTTGGCTAAGTCATGTCTGCCCTCACGTGGATTCCTCAGGCTCGCCCCTCGCATGGAGTACTCTTGTGATATGAAGCAAATATTTGGCTAAGTCTTGGGCACCTTCATGCCAATCAAGCCAAAATTTTGGTAAGTCATGCATGCCCTCGCGTGGATCCCTCAGTCCTCACCCCTCACGAGAGGCCCTCGCCCCTCACGTGGTGCACCCTCGTGGTATGAAGTCACTCTCGTGGTATGAAATAAAATTTTGGCTAAGTCTTAGGCACCTTTGTGCCAATCAAGCCAATTTTTTGGCTAGTCATGGATACTCTCGCATGGATCCCTCAGGCCTCGCACGGAGCACTCTCATGATATGAAGCAAAATTTTGGCAAAGTCATGAATGCCCTGGCGTGGATCCCTTAGGCCTCAGCCCTCGCAGCACTCTCTTGATATGAAGCAAAATTTTGGTTAAGTCCTAGACGCCCATGTACCCATCAAGCCAAATTTTTGGCTAAGTGTGCCCTCGTGTGGATCCCTCAGGCCTCGCCCCTCACGCTAGGTTCTCGCCTCTTGTGCAGAGCACTCTCGTTATATGAAGCAAAATTTTGGCTAAGTCTTGGACACCTTCATGCCAATCATGCCAAAATTTTGCCAAAGTCATGGATGCCCTCGTGTGGATCCGTCAGGCCTCGCCCCTCGTGCATAGAACTCTCATGATATGAAGCAAAATTTTAACTAAGTCATGTGTGCCCTCGCATGGATCCCTTAGGCCTCGCCCCTTGCGTGGAACACTATCATGATATGAAGCAAAAATTTGGCTAAGTCTTGGGCACCCTCATACCCATAAAGCCAAAATTTTGGCTAAGTCACGGGTGCTCTCATGTGGGTCCCTCGGACCTTGTGCCTCGCACGACGCCCTCGCCCATCACGTGGAGCACTCACGTGTATTCCTTGGCCCTCATGCTTCGTGCTGCATCGAGTCAGAATTTGGCTAAATCTTAGGCATGTGCATCCCTGTCAAACCAAAATTTGGCTAAGTCTTTAGCAGCCTATAGAAACACCCTGCAAAAGCGGTCTGCTAAGTGCACATTAAAATACTCATCAACAAGATGCAAGACCTCAACACTCCTCTTTGCCCCTTGGGCATCCTTCGAGGTGCCCAAAGGACAGGGGGCTAGATCATAGTGTCGAGGAAGCCTACCACCCCTCGTTTAAAATGCTCCATGCTTCAACAAATCTGCAGAAAGGGCATACCAGGCCCCTTGCACTAGGCGCCCAATGCCTCGTGTGCTACATGTGCTTTGTCGGTCATATCCTGTGCCCATGCATGACGCCCGTACTCGGCGGTCAGGACTTGCACACAGCACCTTGGTGTACTACCTATGCCCTAACGCCACTTCATTGCACTTGCATGCTTGCACGCCCAGTAGCACCACAACTCCAGTGCACAGCTCGCCTAGCCCGTGGCAGCCAACGCCCTACAACGTGCCCTGGCAGCCGCATGCACCGTAGCTATTGATAGTGGTACTCCTACGACTATGCCCAGTGACCACCTCCTACGCCTCGATCGAACACAAACCACTGAGAGGAGAAGAGGGGAGATGAGGCCTTACCTTGCCTGGGCTCAATGCCTCCGAAGACCACATAGCTCACCATGAACAGGCCTTGGATCGGGTCCTCTTTTTCTATTATGGTATAGGGTCTATGGCATCAACATTAAACAAATTCAGCATCATCAACTAATGAAAGGGATTTAATCAAAGACTCAACTAATAATGTACACACAAAGGCCACTGGCGCCCCTAGCAAAGAGCTCTACTAGTACCCTAGCAAAAGTTGCACTAGCACTATGGCAATAGCCGGCCAACACCCTGGCGCAATCTTCAAAAGCCAGTGCCCTAGCAATAGCTGGCCAGTGCCCTGGCAAAGTCTTCAAATAGCTAGCGCCCTAGCAAAGTCTTCAAAGCCAACGCCCTGGCAATAGCCGACTAGCACCCGAGCAAAGTCTTCAAGTGGCCAGTGCCCTGGCAAAGTTTTCGAACAGCCAGCACCCTGGAAAAGTCTTCAAATGGCCAGTGCCCTAGCAAAAGCCCTCAATGGCCAGTGCCCAGGAAAAGCACTCTGGCTCCAGCACACTGGCATTCATAGGCCACTAGTGCCTTGGCAAGAATTGGCTAGTTGATGCCCTACCAGGAAAAGCAGGCCAGCACCCTAACACTCTCGGTTGCTAATGTCCTGGAGAAGCTCATCACTGCCCTATCAATGGCTAGTCTTGCACCACAACAACGGTCCCTTTGGTGCACCACGGCCTTGGCCTACCGGTACCTTGGCGGAAGTCCCTTCAATGCGCCCTGGCTTCGGCCCACCAACGCACTAGCAAGTAAGACGGCGTACCAACAACAACTGGCCTTACACCCCGATGGCAGTTCCTTCAGCGCATCCCAGCCTCAGCTCGCCGATGCCCCAGCAAAGGGCTCTGATGCCCTAGCAAAAGCCTTCAGCAACTAGAGCACCGTGGTGAAGGGCTCAAACCAGAGCGCCTTGGCAAGTCTCCCATCGGTGCCTGGAAGAACTCTCCCAAGCACCTTGGCTGTCGTGCGCACTAGCTACAGCCTTCATGTTGGACCGAAATGGCGATAGAGCGGGGGTGAATGTCGACTCTTTTAAAATCGACCCCTCAAAAGTATCCACTCAAAAATACTTCTCCGATAGCCACAGAAAGCTATGAAGAAATGGAAGCTTATGCCTACAAGAAATCCAAAGAAGGAAATGCATCTAAAGGACCAAAAGAAGCTGACAGCAGAGAGGCACTCAGGCCAGGGCCGGTCAGACTGCCCATATGAGGCCGGTCAGACCGCCTTTGGATGGCCGGTCAGACCGTCTCTCGAAATCCTGAGCAAACTGCAGGCTGAAAATTTCAGATAAAATGGAGACTTCAAAACAGCAGGGAATTTTGAGGCTTCCCCCTGATCTCCTTGGTCCAGAACAGCAGGAAAATAACCATAATAGCCAGAGGAGCCTAGAAAATCCAGAGATTCCAATTTAAGACGAAGATTTTAGGATTTGGGCTAAAAACTGAAAATAGAGAGCTAAGAGAGGTAAAAACCAAATTACTCAACAATCACACATGCTCTGATCTTGAGCTTCTGGAATCACCTTAGCAAAGAACTCTGGACTTCCCAAACCAAAACTCATGGCAAGATGTGAAGGGAATCAAAATCCACACCAAACCCTAGAAAAGAAAAGATGAACAGAGGAGGCCAAGAGGCAAAAAACTGAAGTCATAGATGGGCTCTTGGGATTTTAACTGATCAAATGATCTTGGGGCCTCATCCCATTATCGAGCAACCCATTTTGCCACTCCTCAGCAAGAATCAACTCAAAACACAAAAAGTAAGAAATCAAGCAGTGAGGGTATCAAAGGCAAAAACCAAACAGAGAGCCAGGAACTCAATCAAACCCAAACAAAGACATCTGGGATTGATATTGAGGAAGAGAGATACATGATTACATAGAGTATCAGCTCATACCATCCCTACAACCCCATACATGCTTGGGAATGAAGACATAGGCTACATGTTTCTCATGAACAATCAAGAACACAACGAAGGAGAGAAGCAGAACACCCTCTGTCTCCTCCACCCACTCTCAACAACTAAAGCCCTAAAGCCAAAGCAACTCTCTAAAGCCCATTTTGACTAAAGCAAAACCCTAAAACCATCTCTCAAGTGGTACATGCACCTGCACACACCTCTCCTATTTATACCCTTTGGCTAATGGGTCTCCAACCTGTTATGCCCGCTAACTCCCGAACGAAACCGCTTCCACCAGTGCAGCTTTGCGATTTTACCAAAACGCCCCTCGTGCACCTTCCGGGAAGCTTCCTCGTGTCTTGCCTTCCAAGCATCGCAACCACCTTGAGTCCTCGCTGTCTTCGGCACACCTCGACCGTTCTGACCTCGGCACCACCTGCGCCTAGTCCGGTCCTCCGTGCCTCGCCATGACTCTGTCTGACGTCCTGCAGCCATCACAGACAAGAAACACATCACATAGCACCGCTCGATAACATGTAATCAATAGAAGCATTAAGAGTAATCTTAAGCAAGTAAAAGCCCAAACCCGTCGTAACAAGAGACTAAGCATCCTAAGCCCATACGACCAAGTTTGACCAAGTCCGACCAAACCGATTGCACCACGCAATGATAAGGCACAAAACTCACAATCCAAACTCGACTTTCCTAAAACCGATGTCAATTACTCATCACACACTCGGGGTCACCTCCACATGGTCCATCACTTCAACAGCTAGCACCCTGACCATGGTGCCCAACGCCAGTGCTCTAGCCACAGCACCCGATGGCATTGCCTGGGCAACAGCCTACAACACTAACGCCCTAGCAACCAAAGCGAAGTATGCAGAGCGGCCTCGTAAATCTAGCTGATATACTTGGGGGAGTTGCGAAGCAAATAAAAGAGGGAAATCAAGAACTCGGCAAGGGAACCAAGAGCTCACCTCTGCGCTGTGCACTCTGCCTACTGGCGCCCCAGACGACTAACAGTCTGTGCCCCGGTAGCTAGCCTTGGTGCCCTGTGTTGCTCTTTGGTGCCCTGGCAGTCGGCCGACCGTGCAATGGCAGCTAACCTTTGGCACCCTACGAGCCACTCATATGCACTTTGGTAGCCAGTCACCATGTGCCCTGGCAGCCAGTCACCATGTGCCCTGGCAGCCAGGCCACGGTGCCCGGTGCACCGCCTACCGAGCAACTAGCTTCGCCTCACCTTGGTCTCATGCTCCCCTCCCAACTTCAACCGACGGCCTGCGACTTTCCTCCCTGACGAGGATGTGGCGGCTAAGAAGGGGAAGCAAGGAGCAGCCTAGGGTTGCTACAAGAAGAAAACAGCCAAGCCCCATCGCACACTTGCAAAGCTCTAATCCTGTGCCCCCTTCTTCGAAATGAAGGACTGGGCAGGTGATCTCCCTTTCGACCAGGCGTGGTAGCTGGCTTCTTCAGCGCGTCTCGACGTACATGAGGAAGCAAGCGCCCTAGCAATCATCGTCGAGTGCGCCAACAGGTGGCCTTCAGCCAAAGCACCGATGGTTGAACCACCGCCCCATGGCAACTGAGCATCAGCACTCCTGCCAGATTCCCTAGTGTGCACCTATGCCCTAGTGACCAGTCCCGCGAGGTGCCCTGGCAAGCTTGTCTAGGCCCTAACCCGACCTGTTGGTGCCCCAACAGGCACGCCCATGCCTCTATTGGAAATGATCGATGGCTCACCTGGATGCCCCAACCTTTGGTCTTCACAGCGTCTGATGGTTCCATGCACCTTGCATGCCCGCTGGCGCCCTAGTATGCGCAGCCGCATCCCAGTCCAACCAGCCTCACATGCAGCACCTCCACCCGCCAAGGTACCCCATGGTACACGGTGCTTTGATGATGCTCACTCCCTCTGTATTCTAAGCCAAAAGGGAAGAAAAGCAAGGGATCAAGGGGCCAGCAACCATAGGCTCACCTCACTGGAGCTCGTTGATGACCTTGTCATCGACACCTTGATCTCCTGCCATGGCCGAATGGCCGAACGACTCCCGCGACGCCGGAGGAACTCCGCTTGCCAAGGCTCGTCACCCCCCAGGAATAAGCGGTGACTCGCCGTGGGTAGCCCCTGGCTCACGCCACCTTACGCCTTCTTCCCCTTCCATTAGAGCGACCAAGGGTGGCGGTCGCAAGAAGCAGAGGGAGCGGCTAGGGCTCCCTTTCTAGCACCTTCACGCATGTGGGCTGGGCCAGCCGGTTGGGCCGTTGGTTCGTCACCTCGAGCAGGCCAACCCTAGAGCCCGAATCCAAAGGTAAACACCTCCAAGACTTTGCAGCCGATGGCTACAAGAGATGGGGGTGCTAGCCTAGGGTTTTTCGCTATTCCCCTTGAGACATGGAGTTGTGCCAGCAGGCCAACCCTTAATATGATGCCCTTATTCGAGCTTACTTTCTCAAGTGGGCTAGCTAAATCTCAACTGGGTCAAACACTGCAGGTAAGCCTATTAGCGTACTGCTGAGTGGAAATTTGAAGTCACGCGCTTATCTCAAGCTTGCTCAACGAATTCTGTTGCGGCCCAAACAATTTGAATCGGACAAGCCAGTAAACCTCAATTGACAATCAACATCGGCACGACGAGTATGACAATCCAGTGTTGCCCCTCTGGACGCTTCTCCAGCATCAAAGGGCAAAGGTCTAGTGTTGAAGGAATAATTCACCCCTCTACCAGTGGGACCCACTTTACAGAAGACACACATAGATTAAAGAAATGCAATTATGCTCGCAAAAGACAACCATACCCCTTGCTTGTACTTATAGACTAGCAACCTTATGGAGGGATATTCTTGTCATTTGTATGGGCCCAAAAGCCTATAAGTACCCCATGTATCTCTCATTTGGAGGGCGCTCTCTAGAGCCCTCATGAGCAATAAAGAAGTATATTCAAACTAGTGAGCCCTCGGGGGCTCTCTCCTTGAAGGTAACCCCCGTTGGCTCACCGACAGGAGTAGAGTGGTCCTCTCAGATCCCTGAACCTATATAAATCCTAGTGTCACTTTTACTCTCATGGATGACAGCCTATAAGATGGCCGACGTCCACCCCCTCACTTATGTTTAGATTTCACACATACAACACCTCATAACTTATGTAGTACAAAGACATGACATTTTATTCTCGTACAATCACGCTTAATTATTCTAATTCATTTACTTTACCTAGAGAAATGCAAATTTACATTCAATTTAAAAACCTTGTCCAACTAATTAGTTGTATTGTAATAAAATATGCATATTGCTTCGTCGAATACGAATACGGATAATCTGGATAAAATAACATTTCGGATGGTAAAATTCCATACCATATTCGCATCTATATTTTTTATGCGAATTCGAATACAAATAGAATACAAATTATTATCAGATGAAAAATATATATCATATTTATGTCCTATTAAATACGATAATCGAATAATATAGGTAGTTTATACCAACTTTTCAGCCCGAGTCATTGTATAGCCACCGACGTGTGGTGCACGCGTGTTCACACGGCAGTCAGCACAGAGCGTAGAGCCGTGGTAATCATGGTCGTTTCATTCGCTCGCACACAAGTACACAACTGGGTTTGACTTTGATCAAATCAAAATTAATTAAGCAACGGCGGAAGCTTTTAACAAGCCCGGAGATCCGAAGCGCGGATCTCAGTTATTTCTAGATTTTTTAAGATTTGATCTCATGATCTCTTTGTTGCCGGTATTGAGTCGTAAGAAGACTGATAATCATGTGGATCCTTCGCAAAAACAAATATCCAAATTGCATGGCATGGAGCCAAGTGTTACCGGTCAAGATCAACGTGGCAGCCATGTCATCGTTCTGCATGTCTTGTCACAAGCTAATTTGATATACACTGTGACTTATTAATACACTGGAGGTCCTTGAATTCGATGTTTTTTTTGTTAGGTTTCTAAACTTTGATTTGAATTCGGGCTTGCATAAGTATATTGTTTCGTTAAGTCCATTTATCAGTTAGAACGAGAACAAAATGGAGTAGTGCATTGCACGCTAAACTCATCATGCTCGTTTAATTAGGCCATCTAGTCTTTTTTTTCTGAGCTCTGGCTCTAGCTCTAGGCATTTTTTTTTATGCTACAGAAGCTTCAGAGCTACTTAGAAGAGAAGATCCCAAATTTGAGGGGTTTGATGTTAAACTTTATTCCCAGATGAAAACGCATACATTACAAATAATCAGAGAGAATATAAGAGAATTTCTGAATTTCTCTATTCTCTTATTTGCTCCCCTTTTTCTTGCTTTTCTTTCAAAACTGGCTACAAGCCTCCTCAATATATAGGCTAATAATCTCCTACTAACATATGTATTCGGACTTCAAGTTTGACACAACTTCAACTTGAGTTACACACGGAGACGGACTCTACTACGTCTTGAACTCTAAGTCAAGATTATTTCTAACAATCTCCCCCTTAATCTTGACTTGACATACTCTAGTTTTAGTCTCAATGCATTATGAATTACCAGCCATGCCTCCACATGAAGCGTTCTACATGCAACCTACATATAGGAATTCAACTTAGCTGGCATATATTCATCTGGATGCAAAGATTTTAAAACATTGAGGCAATCGGTCTCAACTATGACTTACTAAACTAATACTTGATACAGAACGGTGACACAGCTCCTCAACGTTCCGTTTGCTTTTCACCTTACTTGAGTTTGAACGGCAACACATCTTCTCAACGTTCCGATTTCTTTTCACCTTACTTGAGTTTGGACGACGATACATCTTCTTGATGTCCCTGACTCCAACCTTCGTCAGAGCAATATTGGTTCATCATCACTAAGCGCTTTAGCAAGAAACACTTTCTTCATCTTGATTGCCCAGGCTGCATAATTGCTCATCGTGAGCATCAGATAATGCAACAAGACAACGGAACTCTCCTTCGCCATCGTATTGGATGATGCCTCGTCACCGGTGACACCACTTCCTAGAGAACGCGACAAGATTTTTATCACGGACCAAGATTTCAGGCTACTTTGAAGTGGCTCTTGGACCGAGGGAACGAAAGGGCGTGCCGCACGCGTCTTTTTCCTGAGAGAGCTACACGAGACGAGCGACGTGCGCCTCAGGAGCACCGCGTGAGACGCGCTAAAAACGGAATCGCCGAGACGATTTTTCTAGCGACTCAGTTCTTGCCTAGACTCTGATACCACTTGTTAAAACTTTGATCCAGGAGAAAATTGAGAGAATACAGGAGAATTTCTAAATTTCTCTATTCTCTTATTTGCTCCCACTTTTCCTTGCTTTTCTCATAAAACTGGCTACAAGCCTCCTCAATATATAGGCTAATAATCTCCTACTAGTATACGTATTCGGACTTCAAGTTGAACACAACTTCAACTTGAGTTACACACGAAGATGGACTCTACTATGTCTTGAACTCTAAGTCAAGATTATTTCTAACATTTGATCCAATTTTGAGCTTCTCCTACTAAGTAGCAAGTACTCCCTCATCTATACTACCTGTACATTGCAACAGAGTATCAAGATAGTGATACATATAGTCAAATGTGATCATAAATCATATAATGAGCATCAATTTTATGTTACACATAAAAAAATTAGAGTGTCTAAACAAAATTATACACACTTAAGTAGCAATGTCTGCAATCTAAAGGATAAAATTTTTAGAATATAAAATTATATGTTATGAAGCTCTCCCAAATATAACTAGAGTTATTTTCCTTGGCATGTCTGAAGCAGTTATAGTTGGCATTGCATGGGGTCATGGTCTTCTGACGATTATATTCAGTTGAGCACACCTGGTTGCAATTTAAAGCCATTGCAACATAATTAACTTGAGATAATTTTAGTGCCTTATGCTGATTCTTTAATACAGGCTTTCTCATGTATGTATTTTTTTGGGATGGTATTGCAACAAGTATGCATGGGATAAAAATGATCTGTGTTACTATTTAGCTTGTATTTAACTTATTTCAACTTTATGGTGTTGTAGATACTAAAAACAATTTTACTTCTGCAGGTAAATGTTGGTGATAGGACATAAACAGTGCTCTTCTTCCACTGCTACAAAAGGGGAGTTGATTGTGTTTTCGTTATACTATTAGTACATGTATGTTCATGCTCTACATTTAGCTATTTTTGTCATTAACCCTTCTTGACGTCTATCTCTAGCGAACATAAATGTGCCCGTGCTACCACTCCCCTACTATTGCATTGTTATATTCAAGATAATCCTTGGTTGTCATTTCATTTTTCTTGAGAAAATTGCTTTGTTTCTTCTCTTGTAAGTTTTAGTAACTGTGGTAGTGGCTCTGAAAAATTATGTTTTCATTAACCAAAACATTATTCTATAACTTTAACAATTGACTGGTAGCTCCAGGAAAGTATAACACTATGATTGGAATATGTAAATTCAAAAAACTCCTTTCAATATTTTGCTATCACCAGAAGTCTCTTTAACAACTGACAACTATTCACTCCTATGTACCGGTATTATTATTTTTTGCTCACATCAGTTTGTAACTATAGATTCAACAATTTTCACATTTGACTGGCAAGTCTAGGAAAGTATATCACTGATTTGAATGTAAAGAAAAAACTCATGTCATTACTTTCCTATCACAAAAGGCTCTTCAACAATTAAAATTTGATGCAACTATATCACTGACATACACCTATATGTCAATGTCAGCAGTTGGTTCATTTCTTGTTGTCATGTGTAAGTTCTGGCAGCTTACAAGTTCAAAAAGAAATGGCAAAATATAACAAACTCAAGGGGGCAACAACAACCATGGAGAAGAGCAACTAACCAATATGGCTGCATCAAAATTTATGACGAAGCCAACTGCTCAGGAAGATGGTCCAGTTGTTCCACAACCACACGAAGCTGGGTTCTTTTAGTTTTTGGTTTTTGGGTTATGCTACAGTAACTAGCTTTCAAATGGTATTTTTTTAAGTCGGAGTCTAAAAGTCGCTTGCAGTAGACATTGCACCGAATTCATCTATATCGGTCAAAATCACATGCAAGTATTTCTCTCGGTACTCTCTCTTGCGAACAGCCAGAATTCAAAAATTTAAACCAAAAGCCACAAGGCACAGCCCAAAAGAATCCACCATGCATATCTGCAATAAGGAAAGATATGGCTCAAAACATTGAGTGAAAAAGGTCATGCCTCATGCAATACATATGATTGAAAACTCTATAGAGCTTGTAGTTATCTGTTTTAAGAACATTGAGTAATTAACTAATAATATAAACAAAAAGAACATTGATCCAATGCTCACTATAAAAAACTTTGTAATTACAGTTCACTTACACAGTTCCTAATCTACATGCAGTAAAAAATATCAGATATAGAAGAATCAAATGCAACAGTCCAACAATAAGTCCAAGAAATTTGAAGCAAGGGAAACTCAACACATTCATCAGTTCACCATGCACATTATGAATTACAAGAAAAACAGGACAGTGAATAATCAGGTTCACAAGATTTAGACAGTGTAGCAAGTGATGATTCAGTGCTGATAAAATACAAAGCTCAACAGCCAATGTGTAGTGACTTGGAAAATACTTCTACCCAACATTCAGAGAATTGGACAATTATGGTACAACAACAATGGGAATGAAGTTTGACAACCTTGTGGATGCTCACAGATTTCACAACACATATGCTTTCCTAAATGGATTTGCAGAAAAGAAATATTCCAACTACAGGAAACAGAGCTACAATTTGGTCTGCAACATAAGTGGAAAGCCAAAACAAAATCAGAACCCAAAGAGGGAAAGAAGAAGAAATTACATAAGACAAAGAGCCAAGCTGATTGAACAGCTCAACACAAATTGAACCCAATTCTTTTCCTTTTGGACAAAAAGGAATTTAATTATGAAATATGTAGGAGCGTCAATCAAAAAATAATTAAAAATGAGTAATTCTGAACCTGCGGAGTTGTCCCACTTGCATTAGACATAAACTTCATCATAAGCTCAATAGCAATGGAAGGTTACAACCTCAAAAGTTGTGCCACCTGTATTGGAGTAAAACATAAACTTATCAGCGACCTCAAATGCTTGAAAATACGCACAACTGAATCTGAAAGTAACCCAAAACTTTTACTATATATATAGTATAAATAACAGGGGCACCATGGTGCCCAGGCTCTATGAGTGAGACTTTCCATCTATGAGTGAGATTTTCCATCCATGATTAAGACTTTCCATATATATATATATATATATATATATATATATATATATATATATATATATATATATATATATATATATATATATATATATATATATATATATATATATATATATATATATAACATGGGAGTTTGTCTATTCACCTTTCTCTCTATACACGCAGCGTACCTACAGGCACCCTCCCTCCTCATGCAACCACCACGCCCATCGCACAAACTGCCGCACCGCATCAAAGCGCTAGCCAAATCTCCTCTCGCTCCCTCCCCTTCACCATCTCCTTCTCCTCCCCTCAGTGCTACACGCCTTGCCACTGCTGCCACCCCTCCCAACTCCGCGCCTCCTCCACCGCCGCGCCCCCATCCCCTGATTTCTCCATCAAGCTCTCCCCCGCCCCCTCCCAGCCCGACCTCTCCACACAATGCAGGCTAGGAAGAATGGAGCAGTGGTGGTCGCCAGCGTCAGCACTGGAACTGCAGTCAATGCAGCTACTGCTGCTTGGCGTCGTCCTTGTTGCCGCCTCGTTCTACACCGGCACCCTCTTCAACTCCTCCCCAGCGCTCATACTGCCCTCGTCTGGCTCCCAATCACCCAATTCCTCCAAGTCCCTAGGTACCCCTCTACCCTCTAGGAGTGCAGAGCGCGTGTCTGTGTTGATCTGCTCCTGGATTGCATTTTCAACCTAGTTCTTTGGGCGTTCCTAGAAATAGTGGCGCATGGCATCGGTGGTTCGCGTTTTCTTGCTCTCCTGCCCAATTCATATGGCGGTTTTGAAGTTTCTAATTGCAGCATGTCTCGAATGCTCCTGCATCGTTAGTCCAAAGTTTCTTATTGCGCAATTAGTTCTCCCAGATTCGACCAAGCACTGGATCTAGCAGCGTCATCGCCAAAGGTGATGAAGACGGCCGGATTCGGCCTCCACCACCAGCCACCGTGGCTTGCCCGCCGCGCCGCCTCCTCCTCCGCATGATTGGTGCTGTTACTAGCGGGTGCTTAGCAGACTTTCTTAGACGTAAAATGGTTCAATTATCAATTGGGCTAATTGTGTATTTTTTAACTTCAGATTCATCTTCTATTGTGTCTTCTTTTTTCATTTGTCACAGACCATGCGGATATCAGCTACTATTTGCATTTTTGGTTAGTTTTCTATACATTTTGCTAAGTTTCGTTATTTGGTAAAGTGATCTGACCTGAGTTTTTATGCATTTCCTATCGATATCTTACCTTAGAATTCTAATGTAATGGGTGCTATTATGCTCTACTTTGGAAGATCCTGGCTTGGCTTTAATACTTGACTTCTTTCATATGTGGTATGTATCTCTTATTCACTACTGATTCTCTTCTGTCTTCCCATATTCGGCGGCGAGTACTTGGTGTGTTCGAGTACTGCGTGGTCATAGCCAAATGTACTCGGTGTGCTCGAGAACTACATGGTCGTAGTCGAGTACTCCGTGTGTTCGAGTACGCGGTGTGTTCGAGTACTGTGTAGTCTCGATGAGTTCAAGTACTACGTAATCGTAGTTGAGTACTCGGTGTGTTCGAGTACTACGTGGTTATAGCCAAATGAACTCGGTGTGTTTGAGTACTGTATGGTCATAGTCGAGTACTCCATGTGTTCGAGTACTGCATGGTCGTAGTCGAGTACTCGGTGTGTTCGAGTACTGCGTAGTATGTGTATCCGAGTATATGTAGGAGTTGAAGACCCAGAGTTGGAGAGCGGTCGAAGACTCTGAACCAGTCGAAGGAATGGTCGACAAGCCATAGTTGATGCCATGGTTGAAGGCGTGGTCGACAAGCTGTGGTCGATGCAATGGTTGAAGCCATGGTCGATGTCATGGTCGATGACATGGTCGAAGGAGTGGTCAAAGCTATAGTAACTCAGTCGGTACTCGGAAGAGTACTGTCGCAGTCGTTAGTCAAACTGTGCAGTGGTCGATGATCAATAGTCATAGCTACAATAGTCGATAGTCATAGCTACAGTGGTCGATGGTCCATAGTTATAGCTACAATAGTCGATGGTCGGTAATCGTAGCTACAGTGATCGATGGTCATAGCTACAGTCGACAGTCGGTGTTGGAAGATCAGTGTGGCTGAAGATACAGTCGAGGTGCTGTGATCGACAACCCTTGGTTGGTGATGTGGTTGATAAGGTGCAGTCGAAGCCATGGTCGAAGGAGCAATTGAAGCCGTGGTTAAAGGAGCAGTGTGTTGTAGTAGACGTGTGCGGCCTATCACTGTAACAGTCGGCGGTCGCTATAGCAGATGTGTGCACTGGTTGTGGTCAAAGGCCTGGTCGATGCCGTGGTCACAGCCATGGTCAAAGGCATGGTCGATGCGTGATTGAAGCTACGGTCACAGCTACAGTAAGACGGTCGGTGCTCGAAGACCTGTGTGGTCAGTGAAGCGGTCGAAGAGAAGCCGTGGTCGTGAGGTGTGGTCGAGACACTGTGGTGAAGGCGTGGTCAAAGCTGTAGTTGGAAGACTCGACTGTAGCTAATGGGTTGTGTAACAGGACAAGGTTGGTAGTCCAAGCCTTCCAAAGGAATACAATAGATGCTGAAATTGTGTTGGGGCAACATGCTGGAACGAGGGTTTTTCTGCGTCGCATATCTTTGTGCCCGTCTGATGATGAAATGTACCCATTTAAATTCAAGAGGAAGCAATTTCCTGTCAGGCTAAGCTTTGCAATGACCATCAATAAGGCACAGGGGTAAACAATCCCGAATGTAGGTGTCTACCTCCCCGATCCGGTTTTCTCACATGTATAACTATATGTTGCTCTCTCGTGAGCTACTGCTAGGAACAATATCAGAATACTTGTTACGCCGGGAAATGATGGTAGCTTTAATTTTCCTGATACATTTACTAAAAATATTGTCTACAAAGATATCCTTACGTCCTAGATGTCTTATATATTTTATTTTTGATCATGTTACACAAAAAACAATATTAGCTACTAAATATAAACATATATTTCCAATTTAATTTATTTATAAGTTTGTAGTGTGCTTTGCTTGATACATGTTTGTAGTGTCCCCCTTCTTTATTGCCATCGCGATGCCAAGCTACCGGCAATGAAGATGCATCAGCACCTGGGAGCGCTGCTCAAATTTCTAATCTGGATGGGTACTCAACACCACATGAACTAAACATGCAATGTAAGTTTGTAATTCAATCAGACCTACTCCTTAACAAATGAAAAAAAATGCTAAACAGTTGGTTATATCCTCTCCACTCGAATGAACTAATCGCTGTGAAAGAGAACAATATGGTTTTTCTTTCTTGACTCCCCGAGCACGAAGCAATCATTTAATAATCACAAGTTGACGATCTGAGGATCCCATATACCTGCACGGCACCGGCGGTGGCATTCGTAAGAACTTGACAGCTCCGTTGGGCAATTCCGCAGAGCATCTACAAAGCCCAATCCTGGTATGCCTTGGGCGCACCATCTCTACAAAACCAAGGCACTCGATCAGATCCCCAACTCAAAACCTGGGATTAGTAAAGAACAAATCACAAAACCTGTGATTAGTAAAGAACAAATAACAAATTAGAAACATAACAGAGGAATTTCGGATTCCTGCATCAATAACCTCGGCTCAAGGGGTATCTCGCCACCAATGCCATTGTGGCTGCACGCGGGAATGACTGAACAAAGCAACCAGAAATAGTTATCTTGAATTTAAAGCAGCGCAAAATCAGGGATTTAGGTGCCAATTTTCGTATGGAAGTCGGGTGAGAAAAGAAAAGCAAATCAAATATTTTGGAGTAATTCCCAACCAACCTTCGCATCGCTGGCAGACCACCACCACCCAAGAGTAGGGGTGAAAACGGATCGGATATTTTCCGCCGGATCCGGACGGATACGGATTGTGTCGGATCGGATTTTTTTCGGATAGTTCTCGGATCGGATACGGATACGGATTTTTTTATCGGATACGGATACGGATTTTTTTATCGGATACGGATACGAATACAGTAAGCCTAGTATCCGTCGAATACGGATACGAATACGGATAATTCGGATAATACGAAAACGGATATCCGAGATTTTAGCCCATAATGCTAGAAGCCCAGGCCCATTCCAACTCATCTGCCATCCAGCCATCCATCTCACCCACCCATGCGATCCAACGGTCGGGCACCGGTTTAGCCATTTAGGCCTTTAGGTTTTGCCTTTTGCCCTGGGCGCCGGCCGCCGCAGAGCCCGTGATCCCGTCTCCACTCCAAGTCTCCAGTCTCCCGTGAGGGCGTGAGGACGTGATCCCGTCTGCCGGTCTGCGCGAGCGCCTCCGCCCGTCCGCCGGATCCGCCCGCCTCCGCCTCCACTGCTCCGCCGGATCCGGCAGCCTCCGCCGGATCCGGCCGCCTCCGCCCGCCTCCGCCTCCGCCTGCTCCGCCCGCCTCCCCCGGATCCGCCCGCTTCCGCCTCCTCCGCCCGCCTCCACTTGCTGGCTGCCTCCGCTTCCGCCGGCCGCCTGCTCCAGCTGCCTCCGCCTCCGCGGCTTCGCCTGCTCCGCCCGCCTCCCCCGGATCCGCCCGCCTCCACCTGCTCCGAGCCTCCGACCGCCTGCTCCGCCCGCCTAGGTGATGACCGTGATGCAAATGCCTTAACGAAAATTCCACAAAACTCAACTCTCTGGATGTGCAGGTGTTATGGCACTGGATTGTTTCTTTCACCAAATTTTGGATCAATGAGATGTTAGCTACTGAATTTTCATGTGATCTGTGAGGCACAACAGTACTTAATTTTGGGGTGCTGACACAACAATACTCATTTTGGATGAATGAGATGTTAGCTACTGAATTTTCCAGATGCTATTTAGTGATCGACTATCGGGTATATTTTCATTGTGGATGAAAAGACTATGCTTGCTTAGATTTCATGAATGTTTTGATAAGATGAACTATTTACGTATTTTCGTTAATTTTGGATGTATAGTTTAAGGGGTTTTCATGTTCCGATAAATATTCGTAACCGTATTCGTTTCGATTCGTATTCGATCCGTATCTGTATTCGATATTATCTGTATTCGTATCCGTATTCGAGTTATCCGTATTCGTTTCCGTATCCGAAAAAAAATGAAAACAAATATGGTAGAGGCATTATCCGTCCGTATCCGATCCGTTTTCATCCCTACCCAAGAGCAGCATCGCTGGTATGCCGCGCTCCGCACAGATCTACGTCACCATGCCCATCAACAGTCGACACTGGCTTCCTTGATCTGGCCATGGGGGACGCCGTCATCCCTGAAACAGCCTCAAAATTCCAAAACACAATTGAATTTCTTTGAATTTTGATTCTATCCGAAACTTTAGCCAATTCATTACCCATCTCAACCCTTGGCAACCCCTTCCACTGATCTTGCCGTTTTCCTTTGCCATCTGTTCAAAGCCGAGTCGGCCGCCACAATCATGGTACGAAAATATCGCCATCCACCTGACCGTCACCCATATGCCACCGCCACGACCTCGCCCACCACTGCCACCCGCTGCAGTCCTATCAATAACCGTACGCCTCGCATGCAGAGCCCTGATAGCCCCTTAAATGACCCTGGCTGTGCGTCAGACATGCCGAGATGGAGTCGCTACTGCCTCTGCTCTCGCCGCTCACTCTGTACTCACTCACTCTCACGGGCAACCTGACACACCTTGAGAATTTTTGACCACCGCAATGTAAAGCCCAAGGCAGCCCATACCTTTTCCCCATCCAGCCACGCTGCGCTCTCTCGTGCCTCCCCAACTCCGGCCACGCGCCATTGCCGTGCCAGCCTAGGCACTGTGCCGAAACACCTTCCCCACCCTATGGCCTTCCATTGAGACACACCAGTGCCTAGTAAACCCCGCCACACTCCCAGTTGCCCCAATGACCTCCACACCACTGGCGATTACCGGAAGACCCCGAAGTAAGCCAATTTCCAATTCATGTTATTCAGTCAATTAATTTTCAATTGCATTTGCTCGTAGCACCCTTATGCTTCCAAGAACACCACCGAACCATTACCATAGCTTCCCGAGCCGCCTTCTTCCCGGTCACTAAAGTTCACCACCCGGTCGAAGACCATCACCATGGGCAGCCCAACTCGGAGATTCCCAACCTGAGACGTCACTTCCTTAAGCCTTCCCTACTCCCAGTGGTGCCCAGACGCTAATTCTATTGTCCTATTCATTTAGCCATACCTCCTATGACATTTAAATGTCCCAAGAGCATCTCACATCGCCCGCCAGCAATGGCCTGGTTTCCAACCGCCACCGACCCCAAAAATGGAATACTCATAACCCTAGGAACCTGTCCATGCTCTTGGATTGCGTCGCAAACCCCTGTAGCATCACCAATTGCCTGGCCTGTTTTCGGCCATGCGAAACACTGTAGTGCGCGATTGAAGAAGACGATGAACAGTGCGTTCTGGACAGACAGTAATAGGCCGGTTCCTGAAGCAAATCAGGCTGATGACTTTACTATTGGCTACTATGCGACATTGTGCAATTGAATTCGGCATGAACAGTGATTAAACCTGGTGTGAATAGTGAAAACCCATGATGAACAGTAGAATACCTATTACTGTTCATAAGACCCTAAAATACACATATATGTTCATTTTGTCCATTTCAAGCCTATCTATCATAATTTCAACTCTATTCTTCCATATCAGACCCTAATAAAAACCTACAAGCTCAAATGTTATTCCAAACTCACATCTAGCACTATTCCAGCTATTACTATTCACCAAAAACTTAAAAACAATATACAGCCGTTTCAACTGTCTTGGACCCATCTAACCCAATTCCAACTCCGAACAAGCAAATCACACACCACCTAAACCCCAATCACTCAAGCATATATTATTTCTATCTTTTTGGTTATTTATTTGTCCTTTATTCCCATTTTGCATTCTGCAAAGTAGGAACTTATTCATCTTCCGCACTAGTATTCGGATCTAACGTGCCAGTCATCAGAAGAGTTACAAGAGTAATTAAAGAAGTCAATGTCCTGTGGACAAAAAGGCAAATCACATGTTTTATATCATGTTGAACTTACACGTCTTTAATTATTTAATTATCAGTACTTTCATTATCCTTTATTTACACACTATTATTTTATGTATAATAATTGTTTAGAATGAAATGATACCCAGTTATATCCTACCATAGAAAAGTCTAGTTTAATTTGATAGCCATATTCATCTTGACAAACCTTAGTAATACTAAATGTACTATTTAAATATTCATGGTAGATTAGGTATTCAAATATCTCATACTACTAAGATTAGGTGTCCGCCGATAAGTTATTGGTTTATGGTTGGAAGTTGTTTTAGTGAAAAGTAATGACTAGAATCTTATGCTAAGTAAAGAACATAGTGATCGCTCAATCATAAGTTTTGACTTGTAAAATCTGGTCTAGTAGCTGCTCAAATCGATTGAATATCTATATAAAGAATTGGGGTTCCAAAAAAAGGAATAGCTCGCATAAGAAGAAGAGTGGTCTGGAAATGGTAAAACCATACTAACTACAGTAGGTCCATCCATTGTGGGTCGTAGCACGCCTGAATGTACGGTTCCATTATCTATCAGGTAGAGACTATATAAAGAGATCAGCAGTGAAATGCCTTATTTTCTCAACTCAGTCACACGTAAAAATGTTACGTGTTTATTGCATGACATTGAGAGTTTGAGAAATCTTGTGCGTAAAGTTGAGCAATTCTGTAGTTAATTATAAATGGTATTCAAATACGTCGTGCTTCTGGTAAATGAAATTGTGTTTAATAGGTGATTCCAACAACAATGCATAAGTAGATTTGGAAATCATTTGGAAATGTTGAAGTTTGATAATCAACGTTTTGAAACTCCATTCTCTTAAGAAGTACTTACTTTGTTATTTTATGTCCAAAAATATTTGCAAATAAAATTGTATCCACATAAAAGAATAAGACCCATATATCTCAATCTCTTGAAAATCCTGGCAAGTAGTTATATAGCGTTTTCCTATGTGACTCGTTGAGTATGATTGGTTATATTCAATCTTGCTTTATTTTCCCACCAACACAGAGATCAGAAGAAGAAAGGATATTATAAGATTTCATGTTAGGGTTACAACCGCACTCAAGCGTTCCTGTGAGAGTTTTCTTCAATTCTTCTGAATGTAAGTTAAATTTTGGGCTTGGACGTCCGTAAAGTTGCTAAAATTGATCGCTAGGTCATATTTTAATCAAATTAACCCTTTTCAAATATTCGTGAGTAGGCATGATAGTTCTTCTGTCCACAACTGAACTCCTAAGCTGTTATAGGACGTACAACAACCCTATTCCCAAAAATGGGGGTGTTACAACCCTAAGCCGTCCATTGAGTACATTGCTACCCAATGGCCATGGAGTACACCGTGCCACCTTCCCTGATCTAGTTGTGGAGCGTGTCACCGCCCTTCGCCTATAGAGAAGCACCACCTTCCCTAACTTGGAACAGCACCACCGCCATCGTTGATCCATAGATCCATAGAGCCACCATCGCAGAAAATTATGCGCTGCGGGGAAGGTCCCTCGAGCGACAGTGGCTGTGTGTAGCGGCTTGGGGTAGTGGTGGCAATTTGCGTGTGGCGTGGTTGTGGGTGTGTGCGTCGTGCGATAGCGAAAGGAGGGGCAGGATGGGGGTAGGAAGGAGGGTAAGGTGAGGTCGCTGCCAGGAAGGGAGGGGAGACAGGTTGGGGTAGACGGGGAAAGGGAGAGGGAGGAAAGGGGTCACTGCTACCGCTGCCACCCAACAAGGACTGCCGGAGTGAAGGAAGAAACGGGCGGCACCAAGCTTCAAAGGAGGGAGGGGGCTGTCGCCGATGGCAGCGGCGACGGTTGACAGGGAGTGGGGGGGCATTTTTCTTGATTTGCCGTGACATCGGTGCCTAATTGCAGCTCCTGAAGGTGCTCTCAATGGAGGACAAGCTGAGGAATCTTGGATGCACGTAATTTCTTGGTTCTCTATTGAGGTTTTTTGGTTTGGCTTTGTCGGTTCTGGTTTCTTGATTGATTGGGAGGAAGATAGCTGAGGCGGGGATGGACCTTACGAAGGTGAAGAGCGATGGGTACTTGTGGGGCCTCTTTGGGCAAGACGGGAGGGGGTTGGTGCGGGGACGCTTGGCTTTTTTGGTTGGCAACCGTTAAGAGTTTCTTTCTAGGTTTTTTTAGGGGGTTTGGCGGTTTTTTGGTACGTCTAAAGATCGATGGAGGAGGAGTGGTGAAGGGACAAACTGTCCTAGAGATTTAGGATCTCTTCTGAAATTTAACCTTTTTCAGAGCGAAAACCCAGTCGCATCCTGAAATCTCCTCTCTTTTGATAACCAATCGTTAATCGCAGCCGTCCATCCATCCTGCCCAAGCAACCCCTCACGCACGCCACTGCCCCGTCGCACGCTCCTCTTCTCCTCCTTCCCGTTTCTTCTATAAATCTGTCGTCTCCCTCCTCCCCCTCCCCCTCTACAGCCAACCGCAGCCTCACCACACCTGAGCCATTGCCGCCGGTCGCCAAAGCTGGACCTCGCGGGCGCACACGCACACAAACAGTCGCCAAGAACCAGCGAGACACCAGTCCGTACCCTTCTGTCCATGGATACGAAGGAATCCATGGCGGCGAGGCGGGTGGCGTCGGACGCGGGCGGGCCCCACCCGCGGCTGCCGCCGGGGTTCCGGTTCCGCCCCACCGACGAGGAGCTGGTCGTTCACTACCTCCGCCGCCGCGCGCTCGCCTCGCCGCTCCCCGCCGCCGTAGATATCCCCGACGTCCGCCTCCTGGCCCACGACCCCTCCGAACTCCTGCCCCCAGGTGAGTCGTCAGCCACTAAACTCGCCGCCGCCGCTGTCTGTCGGCGTCCATCCGCCGTGCCGGTGAATCTTTCGTGTCTAGCTTGGGCTGACTCCTGTTTGGTTAACAGGGCGGAGTGAGCAGGAGAGGTACTTCTTCACGTGCAAAGAGGCCAAGGACGTCAAGGGCCGCCGCGCGAACCGGGCCACCGGCGCCGGGTACTGGAAGGCCACGGGGAAGGAGAAGCCGGTCGCCGTGGTCCTGCCGGCGCCCAGGGGAGGTGGCGACCGCCAGACCGTGGTCGTGGGCATGAAGCGGTCGCTCGTGTTCTACCGGGGGAAGGCGCCGAGCGGCAAGAAGACGGACTGGGTCATGCACGAGTACCGCCTCGCCGGCGGTGGCCTCGCCCCGTGCCGCCGCTCGCAGGGCAGCGACGCCCCCGCCGCGCGCCCCGCGGAGGGGTGGGTGCTCTGCCGCGTGTTCAGGAAGAAGGGGGCAGCCGCGGCGGGCCCGGCCGACCCGATCGACGACGACGACGCGCAGAGCCCCGGCGCCAGCGTCCGGTTCATCGACTTCTTCGCTCGGGCGGACGCCCTGCGGCGGCGGCGCGCGGCGCCGCCGGTGTCGTCGAGCTGCGTGACCGACGCCTCGGCCGAGCATTGCAGGGAGCAGGAGACCACGAGCAAAGGGGCCTCAGCTAGCTAGCCGATGAGTGTCAAGCTTTGTAAGTGGTAGCGAGCTGTGCGGTTGGTTAAGCTTTGTAAGATTGCTCAACGAAAATTGCAAATGCAGTGCAAGAGAGGCTTCAGTCGGTGTAGCCGCTGGAACTACTGTATCTGATTAATCTTCTCTTTTTATGTCAGTTTCACAGGCCTTCAAATTCCAATCCTCCTTGCATTTTTTTTTTGTTATAATTCGATTGACCTGCCCTAGGTCTCATTATATTCGGCCATGATATTTTGGATTTTTGGCTTTTTGGTTTTTTCAAAAATCAAAATAAATAGAACGATTTTTTCAAGTAAAATTTTCAAATGATTTTTTTTGTCTAAAATTTTATGGATCATCCGTTGCCGACTAAAAAAACGTAGATAAAAAACTATAAAAATGAAAACCATAAACTTTGGTACAAAATCCGCCAGGGCGGGAGCGGTTTAAAGACGGCGGATTGCGTGGCTCGAAGGAGAATCATAGGCGACAGCACTGGTCGAGATGGGGGGTGGGGGATAGGCAAAATCATGGCAAACTAGTTTTGTTTTTTGTTTTTTGTTTTGCGTATTGCTTGGACTTGTAAAGGCGTGCAAGTTGATGGTAGAGCATGGCTTGCCTTCCGAGAGCATGGGTTAGCTTGAGGACTTTGTCTTTGCTTGCAAATTGCAATGCAGTCAAGAGTATTGCATCATGGCCCCCTTGACACCAAACTCATCGTCCTGCTCAAGAATATCTTGCATAGATTCTGGCTGTGTTGACTAGGGATAGAAACAGGTCGGATACAATTGAATAGTCTCAAATACGAATACGAATCTATATATTTAAAATAAATACAAATTTGAATATTCTCGAATACGAATCGAATGTCATAACGGATACGAATTCGAATCGAATATGTGCTTAATTTGGTCAAATACGAATATTCTTCTACAACTTCTGTAACAAATCTCGGTAGAGCAAATTCCTAGCGGTTTTGCTGGGTTTTCACCAGTTTTTGACCGGTTATTGGTTTCAAATTGTCCAAATTCAAATTTTGAATCACAAAATTCGTACGGGTTTTCCCAGGATTTCCGCTTGGCCGCTGGGCTGGGCCGACCGACCGATAGACATAGAAAACAGATCGAATACGAATATTCTCAACTATGAATACGAATATTTTTTAAATGAATACAAACATTTTCAAATACGAATTTTGCTTACCATATTCGTATTTTCTCGAATACGAATATCGGATAAAACGGATTATCCATTACCGTTTCCCATCCCTAGTGTTGACCGCAGGGAGGCGAGCAAGCACATGTTGGACGAAACGGTGGGCCCACATGGCCCATACATTTTGCAATTTTTCATATACACTAGTTCAGACAATTTGGTTGCCCAGAGTGCCTCCTCAGTGTAACTTACGTGTAACATGCCGTCGGATCGAGATCCAAGGGGCTAGGGGTGACTCACCTAGGGTGGTATTGTTCGGGCGCCGTAGCAGAAAATGCTGTAGTCGATGTAGTGTTCGGGGGTACCGTAGAACTCAACCTAGGCCCTCGGATCGTCGAGCCGACGGACAAGATCTAGTACGGTTACAGTAGTAGGTGTGCGTGCCCGATCTTAGTGCACAATTTTGGTGGGCAGCATGCACAAAATCCTGAAATTGCAATGCACAAAACTAGGTGACTTTCTGGGAGAGGAAATACCCGGGCAGGGTCGTTTCCAGTTAAACTGCCGTGCATGACAAGCAAGCAAAGCTGCATCAGGGCATTTCCCTGTCAAAGCTACTACAATACTGGGGCCATCAGCCAAGTTGCAATAGCTTGAAGAATCAGAAGGGAACCTTGTTAACAAGAACTAGAATCGTGTAGAACAATCCATTAATTTCCAGTGGTCATAAAGAGAGCAAACACCAAGCAAGAAACTCAAGGACAGCAGATGGCTTTTAGTTACAGCTTATAACTTTGCTATTTGTGAAAGAGAGTACGGAGTATCAGAAATTTATGTACGATTTTAACCGATATAAATAAAGTTGTTACAGTGTGCACTGCAATTAACTTATAAACTCAGTCTCATAAAAATACTCTATTTAAACTCTAATTACTATAAAAAAATCAAAAGCAGTTTTTAGGCACCGAGAAAAAAAGAGACCATAACAGATAGATCGATGGCCATGCATGCCTGCCGTGTCAGCCAAAACACAGGTGACAAAAAGGAAGCTCACGTTGCACACCATCCTGATCATTCACTCCAACAATCAGTCAATCAGTTTCAAAAAAAATCCGTCAATCAAACTGCATGCGTTTCCCAACAGTGTAGTTTCCACGATTCTCGAAGTTTTACCGTCATCACAACAGTGAAAAGGTCTCGTCTCTGTACATTTCTGTATGTACTTGAGCATGGATGCAAGCTTCGCGCAGATACAAGCGGCTAGCTGGTGTTTTTGTCAAAGAACCAATGGTACACGTTATAGCGAAAACGATGACGGCTGCATTGCTTTGGTAGAACGTTGACGAACAAATGATAACCGAAAGTTGAGAAGAAAAAGGGGAAGATAGTACCAAAGGCGCTTTCCCAATTATATTGTACTCAATTGGGCACCCGCACCTGAATTTATCTAGCCAACCTTGCCAAATATTTCACTTTGCATCAATCGAGCTCCTCCATCTGAATTTTATCTTTTCATAACCCCTCTCCTTGGCAACGTTATTGGACCAGACCCCACTGCCTAGCGCATTCGTTAACTGGTCCTCAGTAACTTCCATTTCAGGAGGATAATATTAAGAGCCAGCTCCAAAGAGTCTAAGCTTCTGATTTATGATTTTAGCTATTATCTTTGTGCTGAAATTATACTATAATAGTTACTATTTTTTGTGAATCATTTAATTTAAAAAATTAAAAAAATAAAAAATGTTGTAATTGTTACAGACAAAGCAAAAGAATAAGAGCAAAACAGAAAAGATAAAAAAAGTCAAAATTAGAAGACTACGTGTTTCAAGTGATTTCTAATTTAAATAAATTAAAAGCAAAAAATATAAACTAAAACCGTTTAGAGCGGATCTAAACAAGACCGGTTGAAATGGCCAAAATTGAATTATAAGGCGGCATGCACACTTATGTGATACTCATGATTAGAGCATATACCTGGCCGGCCTCCTCGCGTGTTTGGAGGGTCAGTTCACGACACCCCCCCCCCCCCCCCCCCCCCCCCCCCCCCCCCGGGTCTCGTACGCAACCAGAGCATTTTCTGATCTTCCGTCCATGGACCGCTTCAAGATTCAACGAAAACGAACTTGTCTCCCCATACGTCCCCGTTTTGACCGTCTCAAAACTATGTTTGGCTTTTCGGGTGTGGTTCTCCATTTCGGAGCGAGGAAACAAAAAAAACAAAGGAATAGAAAAGATGCATGCATGGATTGGGTGACGTGTCGAATCCAGTAGCGTAGGAGTTTTGTAGGAACTATATCCTTTCAAAGTTTTCCTTCGATACAGTTTCGAACGTGAACCCCTTCAAAATAAGAGTTTGAAATGAGAGAGAATTTATACCCCCAAAGGACCACCTTCGTCTTAGAGCGACCCCATGTTCGTCTACAAGGAATACGTGAGTCGTACGTGAGTCGATACACAATCTCAGCGAAATTCCTTTTATTGACTTCCTGAAATCAAACCGTCAAAATCTTGATTATATGAAAACTATCTAGATTGATTATGCAAAAACTATAACATTAAATTTGGTGTTAAAAATACTAACATAATATTATAATCTCATCAATATACTCTAATATGAAGTTATGAAAACGAATATCGAAATTGTATTCTGAAGATGTGCCCTCCTAGGTAACTTGCGTGGACCAGCAGCAGCACAGCTTGCGATACCCACCACACGTCGGCACGCACGCACTCTCGGCCACTCCCAATCAGCCATTTTTGCCCTCTCGGTCACGCAAGGCAACCCGGAGCGACCACCGATCTCTCGATGGAGAGCGATCGATCGAGCGCAAGGCGAGGACGGAACGGAACTGCAGGCGCAACCTCCTCCGGCCTTCGACCTTCGTGCCGACTTTGTTCATGTGTGGGGCGGATGGAGTGCGACTACGAGCGAACTCCACTCGCTCTTGATTGGTTGCTTCCTTGTCCTCTTGCTCTTGTTTTTTCGATCGTACCAGAATCCATGATTCCGTCTGGGTGAAGAACTTCGAGGCTGGTAAGCACCGATGAACGTTTCGGTACTGACATGTCAAAAAGTGATGGAGAAAGAGCTTTTAAATTAGGGACGTGCTATCCCATCGACAGTTCCTTTTCATAGCCGAATCTAACGTAAAAATGGTATATCTAAGTTATGCGTTCTAACGCAACAAAAATCGTTAAGGTGTAACATTATTTAACAAGCTTACAATCAAATCTTCATCTGATGCAACAAATATAGTATGTTATAACACTGTAACGTTCTCTTGTAAGACGCAACAAAAATCATAGCAATCACAACAATAATTACTAGAGCGCACAACATAATCTCATTCAGTTTCACTAACCCAGGGCAAATAAAGATGTTGCAACAAAGTAATAGACCCACTGTAACAAAAAAATATTCACGTGAACTTCTACGACAAAATTCTCCATCGGTAACAAAGAGGGCTCTCACGACTGCTGGGCACCCCAACCACGACGTGCGCCGCAGGTCACTCCGACCATGGCATCCACCCGACCCATTGACCTCCCTCAAATCCACATTCCTCCCCTCAAATCTCCCCGCCCCCATGACTAGCTTGCCCCCCCCCCTCCCACTCACTAGAGGTAGGCCACGCCTTGGCCACACCACCTCCATCGTCACCTTCGCCACCACCCCCACTACCACCTCCAAGCATGCTGTTGATCATCCTGGCTGAGAGTCGACGGATCCACATCTCATGGATCCCCCTGCTCCCCCCTCCCCAGAACCGATGCCTCCCACAACCACTACCTTCCTCCCTCGTCCCCCTAGCTGAAGTCCTACTGCATCTTGGCTCACCAAAGGAGCAGCGCCTTGGCTACCGGGATGAAGACTGGCCATCTTCCCCTCTAAGAGGCTGCATTGAAGCGCAACCCCTGGTTGCCCAATGTCAAACCTAGACTTTGTAATCCAAAATCCTCTGTGATTGTACCGCACTATTCCCTGGATCAGTAGATAGTACTTGCATATATATTGCTGAATTATTTCATACATCACGTAAACCATACCATATTATAATATTATGCAACAGTGTTTAAATACATCATAACTGATGACTGTTTTCATATGGGCCGATCAGGCCAAATATTTACAATATCAAAAGCGGAAGTAGTAATTCAACACATAGGACCCTAAGCAAATCACAAGCAAGCGACTAGGGGTAAAATGTGAACTACAGATATTATCCAAGCAAGATAATATATATGCACACAATCTCCATCGAAGTCTGCTTAATTGGGAATTAAGATTTTTAAATTTGCCCTAATTTCCATCGTCTCCTTCTCCACCAGGGCCTAGTGCGTCGTCATAACCATAATGATTTTGCTCTCCAGTTTATGAGTTCATTGAGTAAGCGAGGTGAGCACAAACTAACGTGCTCCACGACTCAACACATAGAATGCAATTATATCGATGCATGACTTTCAAAGAAAGCCTCTAGCTATTTTTATTTTACCAAATGCCTTAACAAATTACAATAATTAGAAATTCCCAAGACTAAGCAAATTTATCTAAAACATGTTTCTAAATGTGTTAATGATTGCAATATTACTACCATAAGATATTTTTCCAGCATTTCATTCGCTTAATATCATCTCTGGGTTCGACGCCTAGGACAACACAATCAGAGCATTCACTATCTGACACTTTCCATTCCACCCACAAAAGTTTAGAAATAGAACTATATCCAAGTAAATTCCCAAGTCTGCTTTTGACCATAGACATGGCTGTTCGAACAGTTTTCACTTTGCAGAGGTTGTACACTTTATCCATGAGAGACAATCAGCCTATTTTACCCACATGATTCCCTAGTCATGTAGGTCAAGGAGATCATCACGTAGCTTTTCAAAAGTATCTCGGCCCTTCCATCATCTCACCCATATGGGCTGCTCCCACATAAAGTGGGTCCATAAGTTGCACGGGATATCCACCACAATGACTAACGCAGCTGGACTATAACTTTCCACAACGACTAGCGAAGCTGGAAGACTTTACCCTCCATTTTGTGTACCATTCAAGACTGAACCCAACCACTTCTTGCACTACTTCACTCCCCCACCAGTGAGATGACTTTCAGGGTATGATACAATTTACTTAGCCTAGTTACACTTTGTAGACTTGTGATTGTACTATTTTACATTAGAAGGTCAGAGTCAGTCCTTAAGGTTATCTGGGCAGTTATAACACAAACTACACATTCTTGCATATTCATTGCACTAACCCCTCTTACCATCCATCGAGATATTTAAGCATGTCGAGGTTGGAAGCGTAAACTATTTATGTTTACAACATACCAGCTATTTTTCATCAATGACTTTCAAAAACCATTTTCATGTTGAAATGATGACGGGGTAGATTAGTGCCCCCGAGTAGCTAAACAGGTCTGACGAGGATATAATAATCCTCTAATTATTACGTCATTATATTCTCCGAGTATAGCCCTTATCAATAAGGGAAAGATTTCACAGAGTAGTCGTAAGTTTTTCTACAACCACTTCTTAGTCATAAGTCTTTCTACGACTATTCTTTAGTCGTAAGTCTTTCTACGACCACATAGTTGTAAGCCCTTCTACGATTATATAAGTCGTAAGGTCTTCTACAACCACGTAGTCGTAAGTCGTCCTACGATCACCTTATGGTCGTGGGCCTTCCTACGACTAGTGTATCTCTGACTGGCTTGTCTATGACAAACTACTATATAGTGGGTCAGTCTGACAAGGCGATTACAATATGCGCTTATTCATAGTAACCGCACATGATCTCTCTTTAACAACAACCATCACATGATGAACGGGCCACCACGTCTCTATGATAATAACTTCTGCCAGACGGTTATCTCCCGAAGCATTGAGACGTCTTTTGGCGCTGGACAATGGCCGTCGCTTCGTCAACTATATAAAGGTTAACGTTAGAGAGAAAGAGAGAAGGAAGAGAAATTGCATCAAGTCATGAGATAGTGCTGGGCATTTCGTATTACTCTTAGTTGTAATGAATTTATTTAAGTAATAGCCATATAGGACGTAGGGTTATTATTCTCCTAGAGAAAGTCTGAACCTGTATAAAAATTTATGTGTCTTCTCTCTGCATAACCACAGTCTAGTCTTCTAAGATATTATCTGAATCCAAACAAATCATACGTAAGATCGATATTAAAACATTGACAGTTGGCGCCGTTCATGGGGACGATTCTTCCAAAACTCTGGTAATTTTCTTGTTGGCAACTTCTCTTCTTTCTAATGTCCTCATAGCAGGGGAATGAAATGAGGAGAACTGGTTTGACTTGGCCAATTATTCAGATCTTGACATGGATGCTGCTATGACTACGAGCAGATGATGCTTGCTTCCGATGGTGAGACTGTCCTTGGAGATCCATCTCGGGACCTTAGAGGCCACACCGCGGGAAAAGGCTGAGGAGGGATCATATCCCCTGCAGCAGTACGCCTAATGGAGGAATCAGTTTTCCCAAAGGGCAAGGGTCCGACTACAAGCAGGGCTCGCAACACGACAATGGGCATGCCCCCAAGTGTTCGAGTCCCCGCCGACCGTCTGAGCGGTTTTAGTGAGTTCTGGAATCTGTCATTTTGGGAATCCATCACCAACTGGTGGTCGTCACTCTCTAGTGGAATCCACAAAGAGAATGGGTGGGCTCCCTGCAAGTTCGCCCTTACTTTCGCAAGGTACAAATCCAACAGGAGACAGTTATAACCCAAAATTCCCCTACCTTGCAGTGTTTACTCCAGGCCACGATGCTCTCTCTCTAGACCATTCTTCAAGTGAGAGATCCACCCTCGGAAGTGGAGATTCTAAATAGGAGGTCTTTGCCCTCCCCGCAGATTCTGATCACTCTCTCAAAAGAAGACCTGAAGATCCTCCCCACTGATCACACATTGCCACCCCTCGTGAGGATGGCGAGGAGACCTCTGGTGATGAACCAGGTTAGTTCTTTGATGAGCGTGGAAGAAATCGTAGAAATAATCACTCTCTATTAAGGTAGCCACTACCAGCCTCAGAGATCGAGGATCCTGAGATCGCCCGAAGAAGGCGACTGGCTGCCCGAGATCTTTGCTTGGGTGTGCCCAGTACTAGTCTGAAGAGGCTTGAGAGCTTCAACGCATCAACGACTTGCTCGAGAACCCGACTCAAGAGCTTGCTTGAGCGTCAAGCTATGACCACATCGTTGAAGGGATCATGCGATGGCTCTGCAACATGATGGAAATATTCGAGCAGCCTTGTAGGCATAACTCCGAGAGTTAGACAGGTATGACTGCATCTAGTTGTTCACAAAACTCACCTCGTGGGGTTCAATAGGATGGCAGGTCACTACAGTGTCCTAATCAGAACTCTAGCCATAGGAGAGTTCCTCGAATGACTCCGGATCAGCGGGTCTACCGAGGAGGTGATGAATCACCCCTACGAGCAAGGAATCTATAGCAGCAGATGGAGTATGAGGAGTACTACCCTCGTATGGACGAGGCCTACTAAAGGTCAGGTTCGTCCACTGCCAGGCATCATTGAGTATGATCATCTGGTGACATCAATTACCTATTCTCGCAAAGGAGGTGTTAGGAACTCGTTACCGGATGTTGAGCATTCATTCCTAAACTCTGAGCAGTGCATTGGCCACTGCAGTTTCGCCCGATAAACATGGAGAAATTTTATAGGTCCCAAAATTCCATCGAGTTCTTTCAAATTTATATGACCATGGTTCGAGCGGTAGGAGGAGACAAGCATGTCATTGTAAACTATCTTCCAATTATACTTAAAGGGTCTACTCAGTCGTGGTTGCTCAACCAACCATTCGAGTCCATCTACTCATGGCAATACCTTTGCAATCTTTTATTGGCCAACTTTTAGAGCACATAAAACCACCCTGGGAAAGAGAACGACCTGCACCGGATGCGGCAGAACAATAATGAGACCCTACAACAATTCATTAGGTGCTTTAGCTAGGTTGTAATTCAATTCCAGAGGTCTCTGACGCTTCTATCATCAGGGCAATCGAGCAGGGCGTCCTTAATAGGAGGTTCACGGAGGACATCGCCTTGCATCCCCCGACCACCGTCGTCAAACTCTATGAGATGGCAGACTGTTATGCTACTGATGCTGAAGTGGTCAAATGGACTAAAACTATTGATTAGGTCAACCAAAGTTCCAAAGAGCCATGGTGAAGGTAGCAAGAGGAAGGAGAAGGCTATGAAATCCAAGAACAAGACCAAAAATCAGAAGCCTCGGGTCGATAGTTCAAAGAAAGTCTTGGCTGTGGGCGATAAAGAGCTATGGAACCCCAAGCAATACTTCGATCGGGGCAAAGGCAAAGCACTCGTGCGGAAGGACAAAAAGTCTAGGAGGTGTCCACTTCACAAGAAGGAGGGGCATGACCTTCAAAACTACTGAGTTTTCAGCGAAAACTCAAGGATTACTATTCTGGTAAGGGACCGCTTTCCACTCATGATGAGGTGGGGCAGTCCAGTGGTGAAAAGCACTCAGACGAGGATGATGACAAGCCTTTCTAGGATCCGAAGCACACCATCAAGCACATCTATGAAGGTTCATTCGTGTGAGAGTTAAAGTGACAGTATAAGGCTATCGAATGAGAGGTAAATTCTGTCAACCCTTCCCATGTTAGTAATCTTCCTAAGTGGTCAGAAGTCACCATCTTTTTTGAGAAGTGTGACTGTCCGATCCTTTCGACTCGACCCAGTCAGTTTCTGATCATGGTCGAGTCCACCATTAACAATTGTCAAGTGAATCGCATGTTGATTGCTGATAGCAGTTCTTCAAATATTTTTATTTATTAGTGTTCTAGATGAGATGCAAGTTCCTCATACTAGAATAAAGCTTATATGATATTCATTTCATGGAATCATACTAGGATCTTCGGCCAAGCCTATTGGCTATGTTTCTCTGCCTATTATGTTCGGTTCTTAGAGTAACTTCAGGACAGAGAAAGTCTCCTTTGATGTGGTCGACTTCGACACGGTGTATAATGCCATACATAGAGGACCAACTCTGGCACATTTTCTGATAATCGCCAACTATGTGTATCATTGTCTTAAGTTGCCAGGTCCTAAAGGAGTCATCACAGTTCACTATGATAAGAAAATGGCACTAACGTGCGACCGTGAGTCTGTCAAAATGGTCGGCCAATTACCAACTCGAGAAGTTACCAAGGTGTATCCTTGGATCAAGCACTCAAAACTTAAAGCTGTGCCAAAGCTAAATGAAGAGGTTAAGGAGGTTCTTTTGGACCCAGTGGAGCCTTCAAAGACTATTCGCATCGGGCTTACTTCCATCCTGCATAGGAAGACACCTCATCACTTTCCTTCGGGCAAACGCAAATGTGTTCGCATGGCAGCGATCCGACATGCCTGGGGTCCCCAGGGAGGTGATCGAGCATAGGTTAGCTCTATAGCCTGATAAGAAACTCGTAAAATAGAAATACGGAGATTCGCACCAGATCGACGGGAAGCTATTAGATCAGAATTGGACAAGCTACTAAAAGCAAGCTTTATAAGGGAAGTCGATCACTTAGAGTGGTTGGCTAACCGTGTAATGGTTAAGAAGTCTAATGATAAGTGGCCTATGTATATAAACTATACTGATTTAAATAAAGCTTGTCCAAAATATAATTTCCCACTTCCTCGTATTGATCAATTGGTTGATTCTACTGCTGGATGTGAAATGTTAAGTTTTCTAGATGTATTTTCTGGTTATCACCAGATTAGTATGTTTTCAGAAGATCAAGAGAAGACCACATTTATTATGCCATTTGGAGTGTTTTGCTATGTCAAAATGCCATTTGGCTTGAAAAATGTTGGTCCGACTTTTTAACATTTGATGCAATTGATTTTTATACATGAAATGGTCCAAAACTTGGAAGCCTATGTTAATGATCTAGTTGTAAAAAGCATCAAATGACTTAATCACATTTCAAACCTGCGGAAGACATTTGATAACCTCAAAAAGCATCGCTTGAAACTCAATCCTAAGAAATGTGTATTCGGAGTTTCTTCAGGAAAGTTGCTTGGATTTATTGTTTCAGCAAGAGGTATTAGGAAAATCCTAAAAAGATCAAGGCCATCAAGTAGATGCGCCATCTGATCATGAAGAAATAAGTTCAAAAACTCACCGGGTGCAAGCGGCTCTAAGTCATTTCATTGCACGTATGGGAGAGAATGGACTTCCTTTCTTCAAACTTCTAAGAAAACATGAGGGTTTTGAGTGGTCAAAAAAGGCTAACGATGCCTTCAAGGATGTCAAGAGATATCTTACGAGTGCTTCTGTTTTGGTTTCTCAGAAATCAGGCAAAACACTCTTAGTATATCTTTCCGCCATGCCACATGCAGTAAGTATTGTACTAGTTGCAGAACGTGAAGGCGTCCAACGACTAGTATACTATGTAAGTGAAGTCTTACATAGGCCTAAGGAGCTCTACCCTCAAGTCTAGAAACTCTTATATGCCCTACTCATGTCTTCGAGGAGCTAAGATATTATTTTTAGATGCACAAAATTATTGTGCCATCTCAGTTTCCCTTAGGAGAGGTCCTCCATAACAGGGAAACAGCGGGAAGCATGGTAAAATGGTTGGTAGAACTTGGGGAGTTCAACCTCCATTTTGTGTCCTGAACGGCCATTAGTAGACTTTATCGTCGAATGGACAAATCCTGATCCTGTTCAAGATCCCCAGTACAACTCCCATGACCAGTGGATGATGTACTTTGATGAGTCATTTACGCTAAGTGTCTCGGGGGCTGGGGTGGTCTTGGAATCTCCCGCGGAAGAGACATTAAAGTATGTCATTCAACTACACTTACTGGTACCAGCTACTAATAATGTGGCCAAGTACAAAGGTTTGTTAGTTGACATAGAGCCACGAATGTACTCGGGATTCGTCAACTACTCATGAGAGGAGACTCTCAACTAGTCTTGAATCAGGTCAGAAAAGAGTATCAATGCTCTAGTACGACCATGTCTCAGTACTTATCGGAAGTCAGAAAGCTAGAGAAGCACTTTTTCTATTTCAAGTTACAGTATATCCCTCGGAAGGATAATTTTCTCGCTGACTAGTTGGCTCAAATAGCTTCTTCCCGATCACAAGTACCACAAGGAATCTTCTTAGAAAACTCCAGAAGCCATCATTGGTCGAAGTACCAGAGACAACTCCTAATGAGACAGCATCTCTCGAGTACGGGGATACCTGGATGACTTCCATCTATGAGTATCTTCAGAAGGGTTCAATACTCGACGACGATCTCAAAGCAGATTGTCTATCCTGCAAGGCCAAAATGTATATTTTGATTGATGGAGTACTCTATAAATGGAGTACTCAAGGGGTTCTCATGTGATACATATCGTAGAAAGAGGGATTACAACTCCATAATGATATACATGGGGGTATCTATGGAGCACACGTCTTTTACAGAATGCTGGTTGAAAAGGCCTTTTGATAACGTTTCTGCAGGCCAACATCCCTCAAAGATGCCAAACAGATGGTTAAGAAGTGTATACAATGTCAGTTTCGTAGCAGGCAAATACACCAACTGACTCAGGCTCTTCAAACAATTGCTCTCTCGTGGCCTTTTGTGACTTGAGGTCTCGACATCCTAGGACCGTTCCTAAAAGCACCGGGGAGCTTTGAGTTCCTTTTCGTGGCTATTGACATGTTCACAAAATGGATCGAGGCCGAACATATGACTGGAATAACGACGAAAGCCGCAAAAATGTTCATGATGAGAAGTGTGATTACTCGATTTGGAGTACCAAGTCGAATAATTACAAACAATGTTAAATAATTTTTGAGTGCAAAATTCCAAAAATTTTGTGGCAAATTGGGTACCAAACTTTGCTATGCCTCGATCTCCCATCCTCAAAGCAATGAGGTAGTCGAGCAAGCAAATGGCCAGATAATACAAGGAATTAAGACTCAAGTCTTTGACCAGCTTATGGAGCACTCGGGGCTTGGGTATAAGAACTTTCTCCAGTATTATGGGCAATTGCATGACTCCTAGTCAGGCGACAGGAGAAACTCTATTTTCTTAGTTTTTGGGGCTAAAGCCATACTTCCCCTGGAATTAAAGATCTGGTCAACAAGGGTCGAGAACTTCACCAACTCCAACCAAGAGCAACTTTGAGCAGATGACATCAACCTGCTTGAAGAGAAGAGGAATCAAGCCTTGATCTGATCAACAGTCTATCAGCAAGCCATGCGTACATACTATGATCGTAAGCTCCAACCTCACAGCGTTACTATAGGTGACTTGGTATTGAGGAATATTTGATCCCAGTCTAATCGGAACAAGCTTCCCCCAAGTGGGAAGGTCCTTATACCTGGTCGAAGTCACATGACCAGGCTCTGTATGACATGCTATGGAGAATGGCCAGATTCTCTCAAACTCTTGGAACATCAACCTACGGCGTAAATTTTACGTATAAATATTTCTACTCTTTCAACAAAACTTTCAGTTTTTTCAATCTTTATTGTCGTATGTTCAGTAGAGCTTCTTTTATATTTGTTCAACCACTTCTAGTACATCCAATTTGTTTAACTGGTCGGAGAAGGGAATACTACTAGTCGAAGTCTCTTCTCTCTGCACGTGGTCCCGCCCACAAGAAGAAGCTTCCTAGTGATGAACTGTTCCTAACTCTTGCTAGTTGCTATTAGCATAAAATAACTGAGTTGTCTATGAAAACATTGATTAGGTGTATAAGAACAAATTTTGAGTTTTTATCTTCCTATTGTTTATGTCTTCAATTTGATTAACCTGGTCGAAGGGAGGTAATGTCACCTAGTCGAAATCTCTCCTTTCTGCACGTGGTCCTACCCACTAGAAGGAGCTTCTTAGTGTCGACTCATTCCTAAGTTTTGCTACCAAAATAGGACAATCGAATTTGACAACGATGGTCGATGAACTATTCTACTCTCTACATAGTCTACTCTGTACTATTTGCTTTGTTGTCTAGATAAACAAAGTAAATAGTTGGGCACTACGATAGAGTTATCAATATAACTTTATTTCTTTTTTCGTCTTATGAGTACTAATTGCTCAACAAGATGAATTACAGGAAAAGGAAGAAATTCTTTCATTGTTCAAAGATAAGTCTTTACAAAGTTCCTATTTAACTACTGTAAAGAACGAGAGCCAAGTTGCATCTCTTTTGTAATCTTTCAACCAGTTGGCTCTAGTTCTTTGATCAGGCAGGCTACCTCTACCATAGAGCAGCTAAAGTCGAGGTCGATTGGGTGTAGGTTGTGGTTCTGGTCACATACCTTGAGTTTTGACAAGGCATAGCTTACAACATTTTTGACTGCATCTTGAATTGACTCTACCTAATCGGTCTTCAGGGTGGATAAATATTTCTCTAAAGCTCCAACTTGAAGTTTAATCATACTTGCATCGGCGGTTATGGTGTCCTCGGAAGGACTTATTCTCCCCGCACCAAACCTTCCGAGTAGATAGTTGAGAAGTTTGCCATTGTCTTGAAGGATTGTCTTCATCAACTTGGTTTCTTCATGACTACGCATCGAGGCTTCAGTGAGACATTTTATTTTTACCACAGCCTCTACAAGTGGGTTGAAAATGGTCAAGGCAATATTTATTGACAGACTGGTTAAAAGAACTAGTCGAAGGTAAAGTTGTTCTTACCTGATAGTTGAGTATTGAGCAACCTTATTCTCTCATCTTTTTTTTTACTAATATGAGTAAGTTCTCTGATCACTTTAGCTTTCTCTTTGACCTCAGTGTGAAGTTTACTCATTTTAGCCTCTTGTTCTATCAAAAGAAAAGGGTAAAAGGAAAGCAAGAAACATATATAAATGAATAGCCTTAAGTTCATAACTTACTGCTTATTTTCTCCTACAAAGTCTTGACTACAGAATTAGCCTTCACAAGGTTTATTGATAAGTCAATATTATCCATATTTAGCCTCTGTGAAATGGCCTTCTCACTGTCAAGTGCAGTAGCCAAGATCTCTATGTTGAGCTTGGACCTACAAGGGTTGAAAGCAGACATGAAAAACTGGACAAAGTGGTCGAGACAAAGTTCGACTACATAGAACAGTAACTTACAATGCTGTCGTCTTCTTAGAGAGCTTGACATTTCCTTGTCGTAGAAGCATGAGCTATCTGTGGTATTTAGCCATAATTGCCATGTCTTATATCGTTCTCTAAACAAAGAAGGATAGTGAGAAGCAAGAAAAAACCAAGTATGAATGTTTAAGTACTCGATACTTACATTCATGCTCCTACGAGCGAACGTAGTGAGTACCAATCAGGAATCTTTAAGTTGATTGAGTTGATCAACCTTGTTCCACCACATGTTCTCAAGCCGTTCATCATCGAAGATATTCCCCTTGTTAGGTATGTCTCTGGGGTATGGAACTTGGCTCCGAGGTCGATCAGAAGAAGATTCCTCTACAAACAGAGGGTTAAAAATTGTAGAGAAGAAGTTAGGTTTATCTTTCTTTCCTCTGGTTGTACCTTCTTCGGAACGAGGGGAAGCATCCCCATTGTCTTCCTCCTTGGCGTGACGATCGGAAGGATCTCCAACATCCTAACCAGGTACTTCTACACTCTCCTTCACCATTTGAACTTATTTTGCTATGACCATTTCTGTGGTCACAATCTTCGTAGCCTCGACTACAGCCTCACCACTTCTTCGACTGCGAGCAGAGCCGTAGGGAGCCTCTTGACAAAAGCATCATTGAGGAGGGGAGAACTCAAGATAAAATTGCAAAGAAGTATGTCAGCATTTAAGAGGACCTAGAGGTAAAATAAAATATTTATACTGGTATTTTCATACCTCGATGTCATAGCCTTGAGCATGAATTTAGAAGAAACTTTTCCAGAGATTAGTTTCTTCAATTTTCTCTCTTCGACCACTTCTGGTCGCGGAGGAATGCGAGCTTCTTCAACCGTGTTTGGTTGAAAGTCTTGTGCACCTTCGACCATGTTTGATCAAAGGTCTTGAGCAAAAGTTACTACTCTTTCTCCCTCTTTCCCCTCTTGGTGGTCGATACCAGATTCGAACACCTGAAGGGTTGTCTCCTTTTTTATCACAGGTGCTACTGCCGTAGCAGTCTCCTTCACAAAAGATACAAAAATTTTCCAGTTTTCTTTTTCAAGTTGCTTGATAAAGCCTCGAGAAGCGCTTACTGAGTGAATTTTGGTATCATAGCAGAAGGGACTATGATATTAGGAGTTGGTTGCTCAAGCACAGCGGTTCCTATCTCCTCTGCGGTAGGCATATCCACGAGGAAGTACTCGATGGGGGCGCTCGAAGCAGCAGGAGGAAGGATGGCAAGGAGAATGACAGCACTTGTGCTCCCCTTGTCCTTATCAACTGCTTTGGTCAGTCGATGTCTCTTGGATGGAGGAGTCTTAACTTTCTCCACCTCACCTCTAACAACCATCAGTTTAACCCCTTGGTGGTCCTGATGATTGTTTACGCCTACCTTCTGTAAGGAAGAAGAATAACTATTTGATCATTTTTTATGACTGCATAGTCCTAAAGGCAAAATCGATTTTGATTACCTTTAATTGTTCTTCTCTTTCTTCGGTGGATACATCCACCAGAATACAAGGATCCTCCACTTCAAGTGATGGAGTCTTCTCATAGATAGACTTGACCCAGGAATTAATTTCCCCCAAATCAAGATCTGTTCATACAAATGAAGAGGTCAGTAAATAGTGCATGAAATTTAATCTTACTATGAGTATAATTGTTACTTACCATTCTCGTAGTCCCTGGTCGAACCCGACACTCCGAGTACATTCACATGGGATGTGCTCATTGCTTCAGGGGCTAATGCAACGGGTGATGAAGTCTTTCACCACGTGCCAGCTGGTGAACCCTTTGTCCCTCAGCTCTTTGATGGTTAAGATGTAGGAGCTATCCGAGTAAGGTCCTTGGGACCGAATTCCATGAAGTTGTCTTCTCTGCAGCCTTCCCCATGAAAGAAAGGCTGTCTTCGCTAGTCGTCTCTCAGTAGAACCACCTCTTTTTCTAATTCACCTATGAATACCGAGTGAATATCTGGATATATAGCTCCGTCTTGCCATCATGGAGCTTCAGACCATAGCTCCTGGCAATTTTGGTCTATCGGCTCATTTCGTAGTCATACCAAAAGGGCACGAGGTTCGGCGAAATACCCATATACACCTCACAAAATATACAAATAAACTAAGCATGGTAATCGAATTGGGAACCAAGTTCACCAATTCAATCCCAAAGTATTCGAGTACGATGGTGAGGAAGGGCTGAGTAGGGAGACAAAGGCCACACTTACAGTATGCCTGGGAACACTAGAATTTCTCCAATCTATCCCGATAGCTAGTGTTGGCTGATAGCTTCGATCCAATTGATGAATCTTCGTGGAGGAATCTTTTCAGCATCCTCCAATGCCTTCAATTTTTTGTCATCCATCTTTGATACCTGCCAATTTGACAAAGACTTAGTCATTTTTCTCGAGTGGTTGCTTGGACTTGGAAGAGATTAAGGATGACCTAGTTAGCGGTGGAAAGCTCAAAGCGGATCGGAGAAGAAGGGGATGTAATAAGACTAAAAGCTACTTCACAGTAAGCTTTTATAACTGTGCAAATTGATTACTTATCTCGGGAACTGAATGGTTATTTTGGGAACTGCTTCGACAGATAGGATGGTAGAAATCAATTGGAATTCTTCTGTTTGAAGTCTGTTTATCTTCACAACTCAAGCAAAATTACCTTATTGACTAAGCTCACTTCTAGTCAATGAAAATAAAAAAGGCTTTACTTTCGACCATCCCCGTCTACGAGCTCACCTTTTCAAGCAAGTTATTTTCGCTTGAAGTTAGGGGGCTAGATGATGAGGATATAATAATCCTCTAATTATTACATCATTATATTCTCTAAGTATACCCCTTATCATTTCACAGAGTAGTCGTAAGTCTTTCTACGATCACTTCTTAGTCGTAAGTCTTTCTACAATCACATAGTCGTAAGCCCTTCTACGATTATATAAGTTGTAAGTTCTTCTATGACCACGTAGTCGTAAGTCGTCCTACGACCTTCCTACGACTAGTTTATCTCTGACTAACTTGTCTACGATAATCTACTACATAGTGGGTCTATCTAACAAGGCGGATACAACGTGCGCTTATTTGTAATAACCGCACATAATTTCTCTCTGACAACAACCACCACACGACGATTGAGCCACCACATCTCTCTGACAATAACTTCCGCTAGACGATTATCTCCTGAAGTGTTGAGATGTCTTTTGGTGTAGGACAACGACCATCATTTCGTCAACTATACAAAGGTTAACGCCAAAGAGAAAGAGAGGAGGAAAAAACTACATCAAATTAGGAGATAGTGCTAGGCATTTTGCATTACTCTTAGTTGTAATCAATTTTTTTAGTAATAGCCATACAGGGTGTAGGATTATTATTCTCCTAGGAGAAGGCACAAACCTATATAAAAATTCCCATGTTTTCTCTCTGTATAACAATGGTCTCGTCTTCTAAGAGATTCCCCGAATCCAAATAAATCATACATAAAATCAATATTAAAACATTGTCAATGTCTAAGTGTGGCGTTTAAATACAGTGTATAACTAAATTGATTTTCAGTAATTTAAGAGTACAACTATTCCAAGGATGAAAGTATAATGGCATATTACAATAGGCATGCAACTAAATTCTTAAGACAAACATAATTTGCAAAATAACTAACAACATGCAATTTGATAATTTAAATAGAAGTAAGTTGCATAAAAGGTAGGTTCAACATAACCAAAGTATTGACTCCTCTTGTTCACTTGTTGCTTGGTCTTATGAATCTTGGTTTGCCTCAGCTTCTTCTTAGGCGTCGTATGCTACCAAAACGATTGTGTGAAAATTTAGATAAATATCAGTAAAATAAAAATAAATTCAAATGAACTCCAAAAATCATGACTTTGGTTCCATTAGATAGATCATGATTTTAGATGAATTTAGACATTTGTTTCATCAAATTTGGACTTAAAATAAATAAGTTATGCTCTTTCAAAGTTTTGGTTTAAATTAATTCCAAAAAATAAAAGGAGATAATTTCTCTCTCTAACAGGTGGGGCCCACTGAGGTTTTATTTTTATTTTCCATTTATTTTTTATTTAAAAAGGTAATGAGTATGACAGGTGGGGTCCACTTGGTTTTATTTTCTTTTTGACTTATTCTTAACTAGAAATATTTATTGTGACTCACCGGTAGGGCCAACTACTATGTAAACAGTGAACCTAGACCCACATGTCAATGACTCATACGTATTTAACCACTTTAAATAGGATTTTTAAATGACAGGACCCACGCGTCAAAGACTCATTAACTTAACTAATTACGAGGGCGCACAAGTTAGTGATAGTTTAGCTATTTAAGTGATGATCATTAGCATTAAACTAATTACACTACTACAGTTGTCTTCTTCAAATCGAAGGTTGTGGTGCTCATCGCTAGCAAAGGGAGCTCCGGCGGCTGGTGAGCATGGCTGAAATGGGTTCTACACCACTACGCGCATCTATAGTCCAATATCCATGGTTCAATTTAGCTAATGTGATGACCAACGGTGAGCTCTAGTGGCGGTGAAATAGGACACAAGGCAACATAGCAAACAGTGTCGACATGGACCAATTCAGTAGGCCAGGAGCATCTACAGACTACCAGAAGCTACCTGAAGACTCGACGGAGCTCGGGGATGACCAAGCGGCATGGCATTGTGGTCTGGCGGTGGTGCGGAGAGGATCACGGCACCGACGATCTATAGAGGTCCTCTCTTCAATCAAAGGACAAGGAAAGAATTAGAGGGTGCCAGTGAAGCTCTCGGCCAAAGGAATCTAATTCTAACTCACCAAGGTGGTGTGGGTATCAATGGCTGGAGTTGGGGAAGACAGGCTTCTCCGACGAGCTAGGCCAACGATGGAGCAATTTTGTGGAGGAGGAGGGACAATAACAGGGTCTCGTACTTCGCTGTGTTATTAGTCACTGGGAAGTCGAGGTGCGCTGTGTATGTTAGTCTTCACCCCTTGGAGGTTGTCATGATGGCCCCCACCCCTATGCCCGAGGCGCCATATGCACCGTCAGTGTGCAGAGCCCATATCGGCTCCAGAGGTGGTTCATAACTTAGTTGACACATGGGGTCCATTCTGTGACGAAGTCTATGAGTATCTATGATTTTGTTGTAGTATGTGCGACGTAGGTGATGAAAAAGGGGGCTAGCTCAGCCGCCCATTTGATGATGTGGCCTATGAACTCTTTGTTTTGTAACATCTCCCCAAAGGGGAAGGACAAGGGCACAGTGATCTTGTGTACTAAGAAATAGTGGCGAAGCTTGCATGAGGCTATGAGTGGTGTGTAGGCTAGCTTTTCTAGCTCGGTGTATCGCGTCCTCGCCCCTTGGAGGGCCACAGAGACATAGTACACCGGTTGTTGTGCGGAGTGCTCCTCCAGCACAAGGACCACGCTAACTGTGTGTGGCATCATTGCCAAGTATAACAGGAGTGGAGCCTTTGGTGCTGAACACGTGAGCCTAGGGAGTTTGGCGAGGTGCTCCTTCAGTTGCTAGAAAGCCTACATACACTCGCCAGTCTATTGGAAGTCACCAAATTTGCGAAGGGTTTTGAAGAAAGGGAGCACACACTCTGTGGACCTTAACAAGAAGTGACTTAGGGTGGCGAGATGCCCTGCCAACCTCTAGACCTTCCTGATGGTCTTGGGGGCCTCCATGATCAATACGACGTCAATCTTATCGAGGTTAGCCTCAATGCCCCTGCTGAACACCAGGAAGCCTAGCAACTTGCCTGCTCAAACCCTGAAGACATATTTCTCTGAGTTGAGCTTTATACTGCCCCGAAAAAGGTTATCAAAGGTTTTTTCGAGGTTTGCACCGTGGGAGGCTGCCCGCCTACTTTTGACGACCATGTCGTCCATGTAGGTTTCAACGTTTTGGCCTAGCTGAGATGTAAGGACCAAGGTGACGAGCCTAGTAAAGGTTGTCCTAGTGTTCTTTAGCCCGATGGGCATCCTGACGAAGCAATATGACCCACCTGGGATTATGAAACTTATTTTGGCTTCATCTTCCTTGGCCATAGTATCTAGTGGTATCTAGAGTACGCATCGATGAAACTCATCAATTCATATCCCACCGTAGTGTCCACGAGTTGGTCGATATGCAGCAAGGGGTAGTTGTCTTTAGGGCATGCCTTATTGAGATTAGTGAAGTCAACGCACATGTGCCAGTTGTCATTCATCTTCTTGACCAACACCAGGTTGGTGAGCCACTCAGGGTGGACCACCTCCCTAATGATTCCAGTGGCAATCAGTTTGGCCACCTCCACCTTGTTGGCCTCTTGTCTATCTAGTGACATCCTCCTCATTCGTTGCTTAATGCGGGCTTCACGTCAGGGTGCACCACCAGCTTGTGTTCGATGGTGGAGCGCTCTCCTCCCGTGATGTTGGCGGGCAACCATGCAGAGATGTCCACATTGTTGTGGAGGACTTCTAGTAGGCATTGCTTAGCCTTTAGGGTAAGGCCTTCCTCAATCGATATTTGCTTTGATAGGTTTCTACTATTGAGCGGCACCTATTTTACATCACTGTCTGGCCTCGGCTTCAGCGTCCATCCTGACGCGGAGGGAGGGGAAGGGCAGGACCTTCTCTTACTGTGTGCACATTATGAAGAGGACTCTGCATGGCTATTTCAACTTGTTGAGTAAGGTCTTGGTTACCAAACACCGTGATGATCCCTTGAGGGCCTGATAGCTTCAGGCACAAGTAGTAATGATGCGGGATCATGCCGAACGCATTGAGAGTATCCCTCCCTAAGATGACATTGTACAGATACGGGATGTCCAACATGTCAAAGTTGATAACCTCCCTTCTACTTTGCTTTCCTTGGCCGAAGGCTACCTCAATGGCCACCTACTCTAGCGTGCTGACTAAGCGCCCTTTGAAGCCTTGCAGGAGTATCCCTGGTGGCTCCAGCTGATGAATACAAGGTTTGTGGAGCTACCTCCGTTCACTAGGACTCGCCTCATATTGCACCCCGCGATGCTGGTCTCAATGATCAATGGGTCTTGGTGAGGGAAGTCTACTCTCAACGTGTCCTCTCTTGTAAAGGTGATATTTGCTTGGGCCCATGCCGGGAGCACTTGTGTTGGGCATGTGATGACGTGATGTATTCGGCATGTGTAAACCCTCCACTGTCTCTCATAGGGGAATTTGAGGAATGATCCACCCATGATGGCATTGATCACATGGTGGGAGCTAGCCTCGGGGGCCTATATCCTTAACATGTTCAGTGGTGGCTAGACGGGCGATACTTCCAGGGGCTACTACACATGCACCACCACCAACGCCCTCGCATCCAGGACATGCTCCCTAGCTACACTTTCATGGAGCACCACAATGGTGGGGGCAATCGTGTGTGAGGTGCTCTCCTCGAGAGTACACATCGCACCATGGTCCTTGCTGATGCCTGTCTTCTCAACCTCGCCCCATTTAGCATCTGTGACCCCTTCGGGCACGACCGTGACCTCTGAGGGTAGAGTTTTCTTCGGCGCCCCCTACGATGCAGACGATGTACCTGGCCTGGAGTCCCTTTCGCTACTTGTAGCTGTAGTCTTCTGGGGCTGCTAGGGCGGGCTTAGCTTCAGGGGCGGTGAGTACTCCTCCATCTTGTCAAAGGGCTTAGCAACCATTCTTATGGGCTTATGTGTGTTATATTCCATGAGCGGCCCATTTCGAAGGCTGCGAATGGTGGTGTTGACGATGGTCATCTCATTGACATCTTTTACCTAGCAGCAGACCTATGCAAAGAGCCTGAAATACTCTCGCATCTCCTCCCCCGACATTTGCCTTATTGCAAAGCGCTAATCAGTGCCGACTTACTCCACATAGTTGCCTTGAAAGTTATTGTGTATGAGGTCTCGGACTTGTTCCCACGCATACACAAAGCCAGGCGTGATGGTGAAGAACTAAGACAACACGACTTCTTGGAGGGCAAGTGGTAACCCCTTTGCCTTCGTTGAGTCGTCCCCCCACGGCTTCTATGGCCACCTCGTATACGCGTAGGAATTCGTGAGGGTCCGTATTTCCCTTATACGACTCTGCCATGGGTATTTTGATGTCCTCTAGCCAAGCACTCCGCTGTAAACCTGTACTGTGGGCACCCGCGTTGGCCTCACGACTCTCCGTCCTTTCCACAGCCACCTCCGTCACCGCCATGGCCAGAGTCTACTGACTCCGGGTCTATTGTATCTCATGCATGACCCTCCACAGGTCTCCTCTAAGGTGCCTTCACTTGTGCCCGACGTAAGGACCAAGGTGCCCTCTGTTCTCTGTGTTGTGACAGTGAGGGTGTCAGGGCCGACGGAGGGCGCCGCTTGGGTGCCACTGGCGTTGCCAGGGGGCCGTAGTCGGGTCCTCCGTTCGCGAGGCCTCCCGCTCCGACGTTCGCGTAGCTGCCGGAGAGCCGCCTTTGTTACCTATCGCGGCCCCAAACGTGGCCGCTCCGATGTGCCGCTACCATGGAGGTGGAGCCTTTGACCACTTGCTACCTTTCTCGCCGCGACGATCTCAGCCTACCGAATTTTGATTAAATTAAATTAAATTAAAATTGGGAAGCCAACGGGCCGGATGAATGGCCCGTTCGAAACTGATTACCACTCGAAAATCTATGACTTATTCCTTCATTGCTCCAGCCCAACCCGTTCAGTCCCGAGCGAAGGCCCGAAATTCGGCCACGTCCCTGAAGCACTCCGTCGTCACGTGAGAAGCGCCTCCTCGGTGACAACGGCGGCGGCTGAGCCAAGCAGAGAAGCGTCTCACCGTCTCCGCCGCCGAAACCCCGTCTCCTCCTCGAGCAGAGGAAGCCATGTTATGTGAAAAGAAAACCGTGGCGTTTGATTCCTTTTTTAAGCTCCTCGATTTGTTTGCCTTGTGGTTTCCTTATGATTGTCCCAGCTTCCAAGGTCCAACTATGATGAACTGCGCGTTCGTATGCGTTATGTTTAATGTCAAATGATTACGTCTGGTGCCGGTAGTGGCATAGCTGTACATTCTGGATGTTAATTTGTGGTGAGCAACGCGAGAGCTCGAAGCCATGTTTTGTTGGAAAGTAACTGGCATATGTTGTACTTCATGTATATAATTTGTTTGGTCAATTTGTCAAGAGGGCCTGGTGTTTCGCCTGGGGAACGAAGAAATAAGTAAAATCGGTTGGTGTCTCGAGTTCCGTAGTTTAAAAGAGCAGGATTACAAATGCAGTTCGTGAACATTGGAATCAGATCCTTGGCTGCGGGCAGTTCTGTACTGTTCTGTGGTACATTAGTTGGATTTAGCTCCTATGGGAACTTCCTAACAAAACTTCAGAAAAACAAAATCCAGCACCCTGCGCTCAGTGGCTAGTTTAGCATGAACTATCCATTCAGTTGTAAATATTGTGCAATACTGCAATGCAATGTGAAGATTGGCAATAATTCCAGTCTCCGTCACATCTGTGTGTTTCGGTTCTCAATTCATATGAAGAATATTGTCTCAGTATTGTGCCGTTTTTGTTGCGTAGGGAGGAAATCGACATGCTTGAATAACATCAATCTAGTAAGAGCGTTCATAATTATCTGAACTCATTGTCCATTAGGCCATTACCAACATGGATGAATAGAGTACTAAAGATTATCTACTAGTATGTTTAATTTAGATAATCTTATGCTCCAGTTTGTCCTTCATGTTAACTTTTTGATGATTCAATTGTATTCTAAAAGGTCAATAAAATTAAAATGTACTGAACTATTTTAGTAATATCAAACTAGGATGCTCACACAAGAGTTTTGAATGCTCCAATGGACCTATCTTTTCATCTCTGTGATGTATGGACTCCATGACCTATGAGATAAGCCCAAAAGTCTTTTTTAGGTTGCTCCAGCTTTTAAGTCGTGCACTTATAAGACGGATAAGGCACATCCCCTGGTGTAAACTTCAATTTGGAGGTGGGGCTTAATCTTATGAGGAAAGTAAAAAAAATCCAGATATATGACTTGTACCTTTTCTTAAGCTAATGGGCCTGTTCTTTTTGGCTGCGGCTTATGGCTTTTGGCTGAAATTTTTGAATTTTGGCTGTTTACGGTACAGATTACGGAGAGATCGATACTCACTTGCGATTTTGGTTGGTACAGATGTTGGGCTTTTAACGTGTACTACGTTTAACTTGTAGACCCCGTCTTGAGAAAATACTCCGTTTAAAAGTTAGGTACTGTAGCGGCTGCGAAAAGCCGGTCGGTTTGTGGCCAGCCGAACAGGCCCAATAAGCCCTGTAAGCCCAAGTTAGGCTAAACAGGTCTTAGAGTTAGTGATATTACATTGGCCATGTAATTGAGTTATTATGCTCATCATCTGGCTGACCTATATATCATACTTTTTTGTATTTGCACAATTGCACTTATTTGGTCGCTTAAGGTCTGTCAAAATAGCAATTGTTATGCCATTAAACAAAGGAAAAAAAGTCTTGCTTCCTTAACATCTTCATTCTAGGGCATGTTCTTTCCTCCAAGGGCACTGCACAAAAACACCACATCTGTTGATAAGCTTTTTCCCTAAAATCTCTGTCAAGTGTTACTGATCCAGTCTATTGATGAATGTACAACTCATGGCACGCCTACACAATCACCAAAGTTGAATTATGATTTATGCTCATTGGAAATGATCTTGCCTTCAATACTTTTCTTTTGTCCTTTGGGGCTATGCTAGCCTTGAATCTTCTGGTGACATCATCTCGTTGCATTTGCATTATCAGAACGGTATTCTGCTGTTTGTAATGGTTTGTTGTGCTGTTTTGTCCGTTGGACCTGTGTTCTGCACTATGGTTTGTTGTGTTATGCCTTAAAAACAACAAATGTCAGAATATGTACAGAGCAGAATTACTTGGCATTGATATGATTATGTGAATGTAGAGAAAATTACCATTGTTGTGATGATCCTGCACTTCATGTTTGTTCCTGCTCTGCTGATATATCTACAGGTTTTCGTTAGGTTGGAAAGATGAGGAATGGACTACATCCTCAGATGCAGTGGATTTCATATGTGACGCGAAGTGGCAGGCTGATGATCATGATGACCAAGATCGGCCGTGCTGGCAAAGTGTAACATATGAGAGCGAAGCGTCAAATGGCTCAAAGCCTAGGTCAGATTGCCAAGTTCAAGCGCCGGTATAAGCTGGAGGCTGACGAACCCCAACAAGAACTTAAATTTGAATGAAATTGAGATAATTTCATAAATCTATTATTGTTTATATAGAAATTTGTAAAACTATTGATACATGATATGGTAGAATAGTACCAAATGAACCGTATAGTGGGCATTTTATTTTCAGCTTCTAAAAGCTGCTTTTCAGTTTTTTTTACAGTAACTAGCTTTTTAAACGGAGTGTCTTTTCAAAGCGAGGTCTACAAGTTAATTATAGTACACACTATATCGACTTTATTTATATCGGCCAAAACGGTACGTGAGTTTCTGCTATTCCGTACGTTTTCTCATAAACAAATTAAAAGCTATAAGCTGCAGCTATAAGTCGGACACAAAAAGAACAGGCCCATTATTGATTATATCAAATTATATTAGGCTAGAAAAAATACTCATATTTTAGACATGTAGATGAATCGATTTACCTGTATTGCGGGGACATAGGAGGCATTCATATTCTCATCTATACCTATCCCCTAATAGGGAAAATCCCCATGTATTACTAGGAGCGCGTCCCTTGTTTGATCCAAGGAATGGGATCAAAACACCGTGGCTCTTTGGCACTGCAGTTGCAATGACAATCGACGTACATGGCACAATTTTGGAAGCTTAAACACTTCAACCTGTGCTGCATCTCATCGCAAAAAAAAGTTGCTGCATCAACTATCAATTTCATGGAAATTTCTGGGAATGCACAGGTGCAAACCTGCTTTTCCCGTCACACCTAGACGAAGGCAACTAGATAAGCCACACGAGACCTCCACCTGTCCCCATTTCCCCAGACTTCGAGCATCCATTTATCAAAAAAAAAAAGACTTCGAGCATCCAATGGACGACTCCGCCTAGCCCCACCACCACCGCCGTCGCCGCCTCCGCCGGACCCCGGCCAGCAGCAGCGCCGCCGCAATGTCCGCCTCCGGCTCCATCCCCCTCCCCTCGCACCTCCCCCGCCCCCGCCGCATCCCCACTATCCCCGCCTCCAGGCCCCGCAACCGCAAACCCCACCACCACAACCCCTCAGAAAAACCGCCAAGCCCCCCAAAGCCCTCGAACCCGACCACCTCCGACGGCGTCGACGACCTCGTCCTCGCCGCCGCCTTCCCCCGCGAGCCTAGGGTTCTGGAGGCGGAGGCCGAGGAGGACGGCGAGGAGGAGGTGGGGGAGGTGGTCAACGTGGCGGAGTGGCTGTGGGGGATGGGGATGGGGCGGTACGCGGTGGCGTTCGAGGCGCACGAGGTGGACGGGGAGGTGCTGCCCTGCCTCACCATGGAGGACCTCCGCGATATGGGCATCGGCGCCGTCGGGGCACGCCGCAAGCTCTTCTGTGCCGTCCAGAGGCTGCAGCCTCCGCCGCCACGGAGGTGAAAACGTTCTGGCCTTCCTGTGGAGTGCTAGCTAGTTCGACCGTAACTTCCTAGGAAACTTAGCATGCGCGTGGGTGTTACAGTGTCAGTGTCACAGCTTTGGAGGTGTAAAAAAATGTAGAAATGAGAAGCTTTGGTCTTTACATTTCTGTGAAATGGTAGGATGGTCAGTGGTAGTGTCACTAGTGTGTAAATATGGAAAAGGTGAAATGGAAATGCTAACTCTCATGTTTTGATGTTTTCTAAATACGAAAGGCTGAAATAAGGATGGGCTAGTGGCATGGTGGGGGCAAGTGTGTTCGTTCCCTACACAATGTGCATTATTTATTCGTGCATTTAGTGGGAAAGCATGTGCCTATGCTCCGTGAGGTCCTGGACTGCCGCGATCCTTGATGTGTGTAGTCGAACGCACATGCCTGTGTGTGCGTTTGGTGTGTGCATGTGTGCAGGGGCGGACCTGCCCTTCGGGCGAGCCCGGGCGGCCGCCCGAGCTCCCCTCGCCGGCAGGCCCAAGTGCCCAGCGCCTTCTTCTACGTCACCAGAAGGCCGGTGCATCGCCAGAATGGGGCTTCCCTATCCCCATCTCCCTATTCCCCTCCCTATCCCCTCAATCTAAACCATCCATTCCTCATCCAATGGCTACTTTTTTATTTATATTTTCACCATTTCTCATCCATCATAAATAATAAACAAAATACAGAAAAAATTAAATTTATTTTTTCTATATTTTTTATTATAATTTTATTTTTTCTGTAAAAAATTATAACAAAAAAATACAAGAAAAAAATAAATTTAAATTTTTTTTCTGTATTTTGTTTATTATTTATGATGGATGAGAAATGGTGCAAATATAAATAAAAAGTAGCCTTTGGATGAGGAATGGATGGTTTAGATTGAGGGGATAGGGAGGGGAATAGGGAGATGGGGATAGGGAAGCCCCATTCGCATCGCCAAGCTTCCGTTGATGGAGTTGTACAGTGATAGCACGTCAAGAAATGCTTGAGTGGGCATCATAGATTTTTGTGCTTGTGCGTCTTCCCTGTTGAGAAGAAAATTCAGCCCCTTCCAATATCCACGGCATGCCGACGCTAGCAGCAGCGGATGGATGCCTACCAGCGGACGCTCCGCCGCGGAAGCCTGGTTGCCCGACGCCATTACCAGACCATTCAACTGCTGGCAATCACCACGACCTGTGGACACCATCAGTTTGGCGTCCATGGCCACCGCCGAAGCATTTGCCGCCGTGGGCGAGCTATGAGGATGCTCTCCGCTACTCGACGCCATCACCACCACCAGATGCAGATCCTCCCCTGCGCTAGCTTCCTGTCTAGAATTTGGATGCTGAATGTATGGGGGCTGGTTGTGCGCCCAACTCCTATCTGGGGGCACCCTTATGTTGTTGTACAAACTTGTGAGTGCATAAATGCCGTCTTCTCAGTTTTTGTTTCTTGTTTTTTAATTCAGAAGATCCAAACGGGTTAGTAGATCTAGTAAGAAGTTCTGGAGTAGCATGTTAAAAAAAAAGAGTAAATTGTATTGGAACTTATAAGGTTATATCACCTAGCTCTTTAAACTTGTATTTTACTTTATTAGCTACCTAAACTTGGATCTGTTTACATCAATAGTCCTATTCTCTGTTAGTTCTTGGCTATGAATATTATCAAGACCGATTTGCGTAATAAGATGTCCGATGATTGGCTTAATGACTTGATGGTGTGCTATATCGAGCGAGAAATATTCAAAAGACTTGATTGTAAAAAAAAAATCAAGAAACGATTTCAAGACATGAAAACTCGAAGAATGAAAATGCCTCGTTCTCCTAGACGTACTTAGTTATTTACTAGTATATTTTTTATCTTCTTTTTTATTGCATCTTTTATATTTTATTATCGAATTGTGACACTACTGATTTATCTATCTTTCACAATTGACAGGTTGTTTCTTTTACAGCTCATCTACAATTGTGGATTAAGCTTCATTAGTGAGGTATTTCTCATTGTCCTTCCGTTATCTACATATGTTAACATGCGAATTGTAGTTGTTGTTTCTATTTCGTATCACATACTTTTATTAGTGTGATTGCTACATAGTTTGATCATGGATTGTTTTGCTTCTGGGTACTACTGTTTATTTCACGCTTCCGACTTCAGCATACCTAGTTTTTTTTCCTTAGATCTGCCTTTGGACTTCGCCCTACCTAAATTTTTTTCCTGGGTCCGCCACTGCATGTGTGTGTGGTGTGCATCCTCCCTTGTCTCTAAAAAAACGAAAAGAGTAAATGGAAATGCTGCTTTGAAGTTGTGTAATGCTGTCTTTAATGCGCGAGATTGGACGAGGTGAAATAGCAACATGTTCTGATATTAGTGGTACAATAGGATTCTCCTTGGTAATGTGGAAATATTAAAAGGTGAAATGAAAATGCTAACTCTCATGTTTCGATGCACGTGGAAATATGTTACAATGCATGGTTTGTCCACTGTTTTCTTGGATGCAATTGATCGAATTAGGTGGAATTGCAACATTCTTTCATGTTAGTGGATATCAAACCATGCATTGCAAGTACATTTTACTATGAAATATTGATTCTGCTTGTAGGTAAGAATTAAAGATAAAATTCGTAGAAAGGGGAGTTCGTATTGAGCATTGCTTTTTACAAATTCATATGTCTTAGCGGCAGTACTGATCATAGTGGGTATTAACAGGTTTGGATGATTCAATGGTTATTGGAATTTAGCATACAGGTTGGATGGAACTTGGGTTATGTTGTATGATTTTTGCTTAGCTGATGGTCTGCTTAACAAAGTTCAAATTTTGATGATTCCTTATCTGCTCTACCTTCTTGAAATAAAATTGTCAATCCATCATCATCCAGTAAAAGATTGCTTTTGCATTTGCGTTGCAACAGAATTTTGATTTGCTTTATGGTCTTGTAGATCAATTCCTTGGATGCTGAAATCTGATATTAAGTGTCTGATTTGATATTCCATTCCAGTGTTAATACTTAATTCAGGGTGTGCAGCCGATGGGGCCGTAGTACTTAAAATGATAACATTGTTGTTTACTCCTTTGCTGTAGCATAAACTGATAGTAATTTTGGATTTGCTAGGATCATTAAGTCTGGGGTTTTAACTATATTAATGACTTTGCACTTGATGTCTATAGAATATGTAATGTGGGGCTTTTAGAACAAAATGTTATGTATCTATCATAATGCTCAGATGAGGAGTCCTGATTTAAGTACACTCAACCATCCTAAACTAGCATGGGGACTTGAAAGTATTTCATACATGTTGGCACATGCCAAAGTATTCATGAAGTATTGTGGTTGAACTTTTTAAAAAGGAAAAACAAATTATATGTGAGGCGAAGTTTTAGTTCTTTAAGGCTTTTGACCTTTCAGCTTTCTGAAACTTTGAACAACAGATGACAAATTTCTATGATATTGTGTGCTAATGCCCAAAATTGTGTGAGTTTAGAATTGAACCTAGTGATGTTCAAATGACAAATTCTGATGTATGCAACCCTTCAATCATGTGCATTCCATTCAGTATTCTGATTCTGTCTCATTTTCCTTAATCCTGATTGATAAGGTGTTATTTTGTTGCTGCCCATGTAGATTAAATGTGAACAGCTCACATGATTGGCTTTGCCCATGTAGATTAAATGTGAACAGCTCACATGATTGGCTTTCTTTCCTGTTCCAAATTTGTAAATTATCTTATTTTCATGGCCAGTTTTGCTGGTTTTCAGATTACCTTTTGCATCACCAATGTTTTTTCTGAGTTCATGGACCTCCTTTCTGTGTGTTACTGTGTTTGCCGCAGCACAAATCCTAAAACATTTGAAATCTGAGTTGTTATCTTCTTCTAATCTCCTGTTTGATGTTTCATTTTAACAGTGGAATAGTGGGACTACTGTCTTATTGCTTTTGTGTTCAGGACGTTTAGATTGTTCCAACAGTGTATGCCAGTTTATCATTCCAAAACTTTAAACATGTATAATTCTTTGGATGCATTCTCAGGTTACATGTGCACTTTTGGGTTTTTCACCTACTGGTGTGACTACTTGTGTGATGCTCTTTAACACCTGTTTGATGTTATTTGTTATTCTATTGATCTTTTGTGCTTAGTAATTGTTCCAAGTAAAAACTTTTACTGGATGCAACCAAAATATCAATCATATTTTGCGCAATTAGCATTAAGTTAATTGTCTCTGGCAGGCGCAGAATGCTTGTGCAGTTGTCCATCATGGAATGTTTCTTTCAACAACTTTTAGACCCTTAGCGAAAACAAATTACTACTCCTATCAAGATGAGCAGTGTAACGGCATGTGTTTATGCCTGAGAATGAATGAAGAAATTAATAAGAAAGGGAGAGGAGTAAATCGATGGGCCCGAAGTCCCTTCAAACCTAAATACATGGCTTATGTAGGACACTGCGAAACTTTGTTCAAATGTCTCCTACCAGCTTGTTTTGTCGCAAGTTGATGCCTACACTGTGGCTTATATAGTATTCTAGAGCTGATTAAATGGAAGCACACTTCATGTTGTTGACAGTAACTTTTCAAACTCGCTAGGACTAGTCACTGGCAAGCAGTTCCTCAAGTAATTATGGGTCATCTCTGAAGCAGTTATTTCATTTTTTTCCTTTTAATGATTTTTTTGTGATTTAATGTAGCATCTAGCTTTATTCATGGTAAATTTGCAGAGAAAAATAAAGAAAAAAACAGATCTTAATGTCTTAAGAAAACTTAAAATCACTGTTTTTTACTAGTTTTCATCCTGTTCCCAAGCAAGTTGGACCTGCTAGCATTATATCATATTGTTTGAGCTCCAGAAGTTCTCAATCAGTACCTCTGATGCATGGACACGTGCCTAAACTGCCGTATCTATGTCCCGACACCGTGTCGGACACGGATACGACACGGCTTGGTGGTGTGTCAATTGATTTCCAAATAAATTTTTATTTTTGAAATTACCGACACGTGTCGGACACGGCGATTACGCGAGTTGACACGGCCCAAGACACGGGCGAGGACACGACCCAGGAAAGGGCCGCTCGCGCCATGCCCCGACCCTACTTGCGTGCTCTCCTCGCTTCTTCCCATACGCCATATCCCCTGTTCCCAGTCGGCTTCCTCTAGTGTGCTCCTCAACGCCGCCCGTCGCCGTCCGCCGCTGCCCGCATCTCGCCGCCTCCCCCACATCTCCTCCCTCCAGCCGCCTCCCCGTATCTCACCGCCTCCCCCACATCTCGCTGCCTCTCGTTGCCACCCGTCGCTGCCCGGATCTCGCCGCCTCCCCTGCATCTCCTCCCTCCAGCCGCCTCCCCGCATCTCACCGCCTCACGTCGCCGCCCGCATCTCGTCGCCTCCCCCGCATCTCCTCCCTCCAGCCGCCTCCCCGCATCTCGCCGCCTCCCCCGCATCTCGTCGCCTCCTGTGCATCTCCTCGCCAACTTTAAGATCTCGTGCGTAGGCCGACCTGGACAACAGCCTCCTCCCGCAGATGCTAATATGATCAAGAATTTTATAATGAACCATGGCGTGAGGCTATCAATGTTCAATGAGTTTAGCAAACTGAAGTTACTTACTATTGCTGAAACGAGGTTTGCCTCAGTTGTCGTTATGTTGAAGCGGTTTTGCATGATCAAGAGGGCACTCCAAAACATGGTGATTAGTGACAAATGGAAGACATATAGAGATGACAATAGGAGAATGGCACAAACCATTAGAGACCTAGTACTCAATGAAGTGTGGTGGGACAAGGTGAACTACATTGTTGAATTCACTGAGCCAATCTATGAAATGGTACGTGTGGCGGACACCGACACACTATGCCTTCATCTAATTTATGAGATGTGGGATACAATAATTGAGAATGTGAAGAAAGTGATATATAGACATGAAGGTAAGGAAGAAAATGAGGAGTCTACATTTTACTCGGTTGTTCAAAGCATATTGGTTGATCGTTGGGGCAAAAGGTAACACTCCACTCCATTGTTTGGCACATTCACTTAATCTAAGGTAAATTATAAATCTTCAGTCTTCCTTTGCTTTTGCTTGTTGATATTATAATCTATTTTTGTTTGTAGATATTATAGCGACAAGTGGATCAACTAAGAAGGTGTTGTTGGCCGTGTACCCCCACACAAGGATTTTGAGATTTCACAAATGAGAATGAAGTGCTTCAACAAGTTCTTCCCTGTCCTTGAAGATCTAAAAAAAGTGAAAGAAGAATATGCAAGGTTTTCCACTTATTTTGGAGAATTCAATGACTTTGATTCTATTTATGATAGATGGATCCTTGATCCAATGAATTGGTGGGTAAATCATGGACAATCCGTTCCTGTGCTACAAAGTTTGGCTCTCAAACTGGTTAACCAATCGGCATCATCTTCTTGTTGTGAAAGAAATTAGGGCACATATAGCTTCATCAACAGCATGAAAAGAAACAAATTAACTCTTGAACATGCTGAAGATTTGGTATTTGTGCATAAGTATTTAAGACTTCTATAAAGAAGAACAGAAGCATATAAAACAGGAACAACTAGAATATGGGATGTGGGAGGAGATAGCTTTGAATCTCTAACTGGTGTTGGCATTCTAGAAGTTGCTCAGCTCTCTCTTGAAGAATCAGAGTTGCAGTATGTGTTGTTTGAAGATGAGCCTACTACGATGATCCAAGAAGAAAATGAGGACGAAGTTGAAGTCTAAGAGTCTCATGCTGTCTTTTAATTAGCCTTACTACTAGAATTTGAGTTTGTGATGTATCTTAAGTTGAACCACTCCTATCCTATGTTGGCTAGTGGCCATTTGCTTTTGATTGAACTCTACATTTAACTTTCTATATTCGAACTTGGCTACTTAATATTTATCGCTTATCCTTATCAATTATCAATTGTTGTTGCTCTATTAGTCTATTGCTTCGATTGTTTAAGAATCAAATATACATGTTAATATGTTATCTTTGTAGTCTTGCTGATCTGATCATGTTACTTTTTTCCTAGGTTAATGGAATTCTTATTTCTAAAAATGGTATTCACATCAACAATTGCCGTCAGGATTAACAAAACAATTGATGAGGTACATATTCCGAGTATACACTTTACAAATTACAAGTTTACAATTTACATTATTTCAGTTTGATAAGCACGAGGAAACATAGAAAATAATATATATATATATATATATATATATATATATATATATATATATATATATATATATATATATATATATATATATATATAAAATTTATGTATTATTTAAATATATATAGCCGTGTCGCCGTATCGGTATTTTTGGGAAAACGGCGAATTCCCGTATCAGTGTTGTGTCGTGTCGACGTATCCGTGTCCGTGCATCATAGGTCAGTACTGCTGTTAATAATCTAGGAACTTATACTGTTAGCCATAGGGAACTGGCAATTTTTAACACCTTTTTTTGAAGCCATGTATGAAATAAAGGATCGAAATGTTCTGAATGGTGTATTTTATTTATACGGGGAAAAATTAAGGCCCTCTTCCATCAATTGCAAACTGGCCAAGTTGTTGTGGCTTCTTTTTCTATATTTTTTGGGGGGACCAATTATTTTTATGTTGTTGGTCAGATGTCAAGGAGGCAATGAAATGTACTGCTTGCATCACGTGGAATTTATTTAGGAAAATATTATAGAGTACCTTGGGGTAGATTAGAAGGCTAGATCCACAACCAAAGGCCTGTGTCCAAGAGTCTAACAAGGGGGTGCAACTGAGGGAAGTGTCCGTAGTGGCAGAAGGGACAGGTACTCCAAAGTCATGATTCTTAGTTTTGTTGGTATATGGATGAAAAGAACAAATTTCACGGGGGATGAGTAAGTGAAATGGAAAATGAATGGCTTTAAGGTTTTTATGTAGGCTATTTCCTTGGGTTGTAAGGTGGAAAAAACGTGAAGGATGCTCAGCAGAGGACCATTGGATGCTCTTGGTGTATGTCAGGGGAGAATTAAAGTTTAGGGTGAATTACAAATTAGAACATGTTCCAATCAAATCTCTTTACCTTCATCTCCGGTTTTCAATACGAACAAGTGTCATCCTGTTCTCCCATCGTTTGGATGGAATATCCATGTGGAGCTGACCTTCACTTTTCAGGGACAATGGCAAGCCGAGAATTTTTAGCCTCCCCAGTTGTTTTCTGGAAATTTCACTAGATGTGCGGTCCTTTTTGAGACCCTGGGTGGCTCACAGGGACTTATCCCCTCTCGATAAGCAGAAGACCATATTGTCTGAGTAGTGATATATCCTGGGACCCAATGTAGCTGAGGTGAGATATTCATTCTCTAGCATGCCCTTGTATGAAACAGTAAGGATAACGGTGTTTCTGTAGGTTCTCTTCTTTGATATTGGAAATGAAGTCAATAAGAACAGCCTGAATGGTATCAAGTTTTTGCTAGAGGAGATTTCTTTGACAAGATTGAGGGTTACTCCCTGAAGGTCATCCACTGTTCTTTTTTTTTTAAGGTAGCCTAGAAAAAAAGGAGTTGTTCGATGGACAATACTGCAATATAGCATTGAAAGGCGGGGTCTGGCTCGGTTGCAGGTCTCCTTGCACCACATTCATATGTAAATGTATGCCCAATCACATATGAACAGATTAGATAGGACAGGAAAATTTACAAGAAACAGAAATAGTTGCATACAAAAAAGGGCATTTCTTAAGAGTAATGACATGTGGCATATTTGGATTGGGCTTGCTCCTGATATGATGCAGGGAACCCCTGCACTAGAACTTTTTCCTGACGTGTAAAGGGAATGTCACTCTAATTTTGATTTACAAAATTAAATTTTCTAAGGAGATTTCGCCACGTGGCACTAACATGATGTAGACAATTTAATATACTATTGTTATTCCAGTCTTGAACCTTATGTATTTGGTTAGTGATGATAATTTAACCTTATGGACCACGTTATGTTAGTATGTGGAACAAAATATTTTAAGTCAGTGTGTCATGTACCATAACGATGCTTAAGGAGGCTGATAAGTATATACATGCAATATTTTTTTATTGAAGTGCTTATCACTGTGTATATAGTGTTATACTGGTGTCAGTGGATTCAGGTGGTGGGCATAAAGGACTGCACTAGGGATATTACGTGCTAAGAAATTATCACTACACCTTATATTATTATTTTATTTTCTTTAAAATAAAGATGAACAGCCATCTGTTCTTTGAGGGATGCTGGAGTCTGCACTAGTGCCAGACTTCATCATTTTTACATGATCTTTCGCCTGAGAACTGCTGTCTTCAATTTTCATTATCATAATTGCAGATGTTCTTCATGTAATAACCAAGCAATCGTCATAAACTAACTATTTCATCCTTTTCATCTGATTTAGATGTTGCCTAGTAAATATTTTTAACTGAATTGTTGTCTCCTTTTCTTGCAAGATGGCACACAGATATGCTGTCAAATCAATCTGCTTTGTTGCTTCTTATAATATTCTTGATGTATTTATGTATTTTTTATACTTCTGGTGATAGCTACTTGGATGGAAGTATCTTGCCGGTACTGCCAAGTAACTTTAGTAAGTAGCTAGTCGAACTAAAGTTTGCCTTTTGATCAGTTATGTGATCCTTTTCTTTTCATCAACTGTCGGTGTTTCCTGTAGCTGTTGCTACTGGTATTGGTGCTTTGTGTTGTGTTGAAGGGGTCCTACCCCACGTGCCTCAACTTTGTCTTACTCATTCGTGGCATGCTACATTGGAGAATCTTAACTACGCTTTCTACCATCAATTAGCACCATATTTTAGTATATCCTCTGTCGGTGAGACTTCTGGTGTTGGAATTATGATTAATGGTAGTATTGAGTATGTTCATGCTCCAGTGCATGCCGGATGTACTTTTAAGTCCCTGCTAGCTATCAATCTATTTATTCCATTTCCAGTGCTTTCTTTCTTTATTCGCTATTTTGCATTCTTATTTTGGTTTACTTTTTTTCCTTCCCACGGTAGCTGTTCTGGATACTCCACAAAATGCTTGTTTATACTTGCATGCATGCCTCTCGTTTGTATCTCAGTAATAGTTTGCACTTCCTTGATGCTGACTTCCTACTGCCCCTTCGCACTCTCTTTCATTGACCCTGACTTGCCACCTGAACACTATGCTGCTTCATGGCGCTTCCATTGTGCTACATTGCGTCATCATTAGGTCATCATATGCTTTTTTTTCCTTTAAACTTTGCACTTGGAGTTTCCTGGTGTTGTAGATGTATTTCCCAAATCCTGAACAATTTAGTTAGGCAGGATCTTGGGCCTTCCTTTTCTTTTCCTTTTTTATTTTTGAGTTGAAAATATGTAACAGCTTAAAAGGCCATCTGGTGTTGCTGCACTTCCAATATTTGAACTTATTTATGCATAAAAGCAAATCAATCGGAACAAAAACAATATCTTCGAATTAAATAAATATGAAAGAATTATTTCTCAGAGTATTGAAGTACACTTACATTTTGAGTGTTGCCTATAATCTAGTATCCTTGGTGTACTACTATTCTCGCAGTGAATTGTGTGGTGAGGATTAGATGTTAGAGGAGAGGCAAAAGGGGGATCAGTGCCTGTGGGCAGTGAAAACTAATTACAGTGTGAAAAGTTGCTGTGTCTGTTGGTGCTCCACTCTCCTGGTGCTAGCTCCTGCCGTAATGCAACGTCATGATCTGGTTCGCGCTCGGCGAGCCGGGGGCCGGCAAAACCGCCGCGGCCTCAGCCGGCGGGGGACGCCAAATGGTGTCGCGGACGTGCTGCAGTGTCATCGCCGGGAGAAGGCGCTGCCCTCGACAAGTAATCTCTAACTGCATTTCATACATAGATACATGTCATTTGAGGATTTACTGGGAATTGTGTTTGCTACTGCTACAATTGTTGAAGCAAGAAAGGTGATCACCCATGTCCCAACAATAGGTCATCATTTATGTGCAAGCAAATACTAAAATCTGTAGCCTCTGTTTTTTAGTTCGACATGGCGTGTGATATTTTCATGTCTTGGTGACAAACGTTGAGTTGAGGCAACGAGAAAAACTAAACATCTGGGGAAATCTTTGGTGCATTATAATTTCTTGCTTTGCCTAGATCTTGGTTAACCTATTTTTTCGTTGAAGGGTTAAGTGGTTGAAACAGAATGCACGCCTGAATCGCAGTTACTGAAACGCTAGCTGGCGGTAAGTTTCAGGTCTACGTTTTGTTGTGCGAAGGCTTTAAGAGCGGTGTGACTGGTTATATGATGGCAGTTTGACTGGACGGGTGTCGAGTGGTCTGATCAGTATGGATGCCATGGTCAGACCGATTTTCCTGTTACCGGAGTTTGACTAGGATTGACTCTAAGAGGTTTGGTGATTGTTGGCGTTCAATAGTAAGACCTAGGCTAGAAGAGAGCTTAAGGCCATAGAGGGTCACGTAAGTTTGAATAAGGCTACATCTCATATAGAGAAGAGCACAGGAGAAAGATAATGATTTTGATGATGCAAGTGCATAGGTGTAATGTACCATTGGACTTAGGCCGTTTTAAGTGAAGATGATCTGGGAGAAGGCCGAAGGCGTATAAGTTTGGCAGCAAGTCATTAAGCATAATAGATTTCGTATTGGGGTTTGCTTTAAGGAGAAGCATCGTGAAAGCCACAGATCCTGTAGGCAGCCGCTTAGGCGCTAGGTGGGAGGGTGGCGTCTTGTCCGCCTAGTCGATTGTTCCTGCCTCCCGCCTAGGTGGCTATTAGGTGTTAGGCGTCGATCCGGCGCTCAACTAACGTCTAGTCAACACTAGTAAAAGCCGGTGAGTGATAATTGCGTATATTATCTAATACCAGTTGGAGAGGCGGTTTACAAAACCACGTAGATGGCTTAAGATGGATTAGGTCACGTCATGGAGCATGGAACGTCTTATCAGGCTATTAGAGCCATGAGGAACTCGTGATTTGAAAAGTATGCAAGTATATGGGTGTAAAACCTGTTTGTGTGTAGGTTACTGAGTTTTTTCAATTATAGGCCTGTTTGGGAGAGCTCCACCAGCTCCAGATCCACGAAAAACAGCTCCACTCCACGAAATTTTACCCAAACGCTCCAGCTCCGCGAAATCTGGATCCACCAAAATCCTGGATATGAGAGTCAGATCCATGGATTTCATGGAGCTCCTCAAGGGGTGCTCCACCGTGGAGTTAGGTGGTAATTACCCACCAATGCCACTGGTTACACACCCCATCCCACCAAAAGTGGTCATTCCCACCAAAACCTCAATTTCGTGGATCCGGAGCTGCTGTACAAGCCAAACACTCCATGGTGGGATCCCAGATTCAGGTGGAGCTGCTGCATGGTGGAGATGCTGCTCCAGATCCACGTTTTCAGTGGTGAAGCTCTCCCAAACAGGCCCTATAAGTGGTTGCATCTACTAAGTGCAGGTTAATTGTTATGGTTAGGTGTTAGGTGAGGAGTCTCTGCTATATAAGCCCTTGTGTGTTAAAAGAAAAATATCTCTTGCGATATATGAAAGGGAGTTAGGGTTTGGTTTCCTTATTTTGGAAGCTCTGTGTGTACTCTTGTGAGAGTTCTATCCTCCAATGTGTGAAATGGCTGTAATTCTTTATCCTTCATGGTAATAAAAGATCATACTTGTTTATCTTGATCCTCTCATGTTTTTGTTTTATGCTTTTCCCGTCTTGAGGGCTTCGAGGAATTTTTTGTTTCTCTCGGTTCCTCTCTTTTGTGCTTTGATCTAACTTTCTATGATATGTGAGAACATATCTAACGTCATCTAGATCATCAAGGACTCACGAGCAAGTGCTGATCAGAGTTTTCCTCTTTTGTCCGATTTTGGTGCAATCTTTCTCATTTTCGGTAAAGGTTGGAACTTTGGTTATGATCTTTACAATCAATGATTGAAATATGTTTTGACATCCTATGGATGGTTTGTATGAAGTTTTATCTTGTTTAGATTAGTGGTTTAAGAGTTAACCTTTTTCTTAGCCATGGGTAGTGCTATTTTTGCCTATGTTCGTGGAGCGGCCAGACATCCCTTGGCATCTGGTCCAACCGGCCAAGTGGTCTGACCGCCCTCTGGTCGGCGATCAGGCTGGTGAGACTAAACGTTTCAGATGACTCTGTGATATTTGTTTCTTGGCTTCGGTGAAACTTGTAGGTTTGTGTTTTCTGTTGTATTGTGAATCTAATACCATTGGGAAGATTTGAAGAAGTAATTCATCCCTACTGACTTGTCATACAGGATCCTATGGGATCCTTGAAATCATTTCACATTTTACATGCGCACTTGGAGGTTGGAACAATGAAATAGATGCTGCATCCAACAGATATCTTAAACTCTTCTTCATCTCCTTTTTAAATTCTTCAATTCTTTGATCGCATGTTCTGTTCTTTTCCATGGAGTCTAAGTTCTGTCTGCATAGCAGTCTTCCAATGATTTTCCTTTAAAGCCTGTTTAAATCCCATCAATTTATTAGAAGTGATCATCTACAATTTTTTAGACATATCATTGGGTTCGGTCTGCTCATAAATTTCAGCAAGACTTTGATAAACAGGTGTTTTGTTTGGTGTGGTCTCTACCTCTTCTTGATCAATTTGAGGAGAAGTTGGAATATACTCTGCAGCCACTTGTGGACTGGCAGATGCACTTGATATGGGTGTAACCAGTTCTTGAAGATGAAATTGACCTATTTCATTATTGTTTTCTCCTTCGATTGAGAAAGAAATCATTTTTGCAAACTGCTTTCTTCTGATGGCTTTGCCTCCCACTCCCATGCTTTATCTTCACAATAGATCACATCATGACTCATAACAATTTTGTTTTCATGTGGACTATATAACCGACTAGTTTTGGTTCCTGGCTCAACTCCCAAATGGATCAATTCCTTTGATCTGTCATCTAATTTCTTCAGATGAATGAGCACCTTTGCATATGCCAAGCAATCAAACATTCTCAAGTGTTCTAAACTTGGTTTTCTTTTACTTAATGCTTCATATGGAGTCTTCCCTTCAAGGTCTTTCATGGGTACTCGATTGAGAATATGCACAGCTTGTCTTACAGCCTCAGCCCAAAATCTTCTCAATAGCAGTCTGCTTTTGAGTAAACTTCTTGCCATATTCATAACTATCCGGTTTTTCTACTCAACTACTCCGTTTGCTGTGGACTGTAAGGAGCTGTGAAATATTTTCTAATTCCTTTCGTCTCACAGATTGATTCGAATTCTTGCGCCAAGAATTCACCTTCACGATTAGATCTCACTGCCTTGAGTTTGTGATCAGTCTCATTTTCGACTAGAGTCACAAATTTTTGAAACATGTCCTTAGCTTCTGATTTTCTTTTCAGCATGTATACCCACATTACTTTAGAGTAATCATCAACAAGAAGTAGAAAGTAGTTATTACCTCCATTCGACTCAGGGGTAATAGGACCACAGAGATCAACATGAAGCAGCTATGTAGCTCTATATTGTGCTTGCTGTAGAACGGAAGCCTTGTTTGTTTGGCAATAATGCAACCTTCATATATTTGAGATAGATGACTGATAGGCGATAGACTATGAACCATCCCTTTCTCAGTCACCTACTTCAAAGATTGAAAATTTATATGACCAAGTCAATCATGCCATAATCAGGCCATATCATCCACCCGAGCACTGAAACAGACAGGCTTGACTACTTTTAACTGAATCTTATATAGTCAATTTGGAGTTCTCATCACCTTCATTAGCAGCTGTCCGTCATGATTATGCAGTAACAAGAACGATCCTTTTAGAACACATCGCATCCTTCCTCGGTCAATTGACCCGAACTAATGATGTTATTGCATAATCGAGGTATATAATAGACATATGTCAATGCTTTCTGCTCTCCATTCTTGCTTTGAAGCAAAATAGTGCCTTTCCTCTCTATATGAATGATAGACCCGTCTCCAAATTTCACTTTGCCTCGAAAGCCATCATTCAATTTACTGAATTTTCCTCTCTGTCCAGTCATGTGATTTGAAGCATCATTGTCAAGATATCAAATATTGGACTCCATCATCTCTTCTCCAACTTTCAGTAGTTGCGGCTGGACATGTTCTTCAGTTAACATCATAATTTGTGTATTCTTGTCCTCCCATATGGACAACAGAAGTGCTAGCTCCTACTCTGTTTTGGCTTGAATTAAATATGCCTCCTCCTTGTAACACAGTCAGCAGTATAATGCCCAAACTTTTAACACTCATAGCACTTAATATGACTTCTGCAGACTGCAGCATAAGGGCCTTCTTTTTCATAGGTAAAGCATTTGATTCTTGGCTTGCCTCAGTTGTAAGAGGACTCACCTTGCATTGTTTTCTCTCCACGACCAGCAGTAAAACCACAGCCTCCTCAACCAAAGCCATGGCCACCTTAACCACGCCAATTGCCAGATCCTCGGCCTCCTCCTTGGCTTGGATTTGAATCCCTCCAAGTTTTATTTTCACCTTTCTCTTCACTTTTCATTAGCAATGCTTGATCAGTCCTGGCTTTATACCCTTTAAGCAATCCCTCATGAGATTTGAGAGATCCTATTACTTCTATTTTCATGTGTTGTGACCACTGGTACAAACTTCTCGGGTAGGACACACAAATATTTCTCAATGACTGTAGTTTCCTCTTGAGTACCTCCAAGATATTGAATCTTATTAACCATAACAGTTAACTTTCCTGCAAACTCATCTACTAATTGAGTTTCACCCATGTGCAGCGTCTCATATTCTCCTCGAAGAGTTTGTAACCGAACCTTCTTTACTCGATCCACTCCTTCGTGCATTGTCCAAATAGCAATCCAAGCTTCTCATGTTGTATCTTTTTCGACAAGTTGATTGAGCATTGAGTCGGGTATGGCAGCGTAGATGAGCGCCAAATTAGTTTGATCAGTCTTCATGTCGACTTCCTCAGGTTTTCCTTTTGGATCGACCTTTCTATTAGCGTCGACTGGATGAGCCATTGTGTCCCAGACCCCTTGGGCACGTATGTCACCCGCATCTTCATAGACCATACAGGGTAGTTCTCTGAGTTGAGAACAAGATATGGACGGGAATTTGGTCCTTCGTTCATTGTAGATGAATATCCGGTCACTGCCATGTGCTGCTTCTTTTATGAGTTGATCGGCAACTTACTCTGATGCCAGATGTTGGTTACGACCACGCGTTGGCTATGACCACGCAATGGCTACAACCACGCTGATTGATGGTATGATTACGTTGAAGAAGTCTACGACCACTTAATGTTGGACTTTGATGTTGGAAAAAAATCGCTTCGCTCCGATCGTAAATCAACAGTTGTAAATCAAGTTTCTCTTCAGACTGCTCCGATCGCACGTGATGCTGTTCGGGCTGGTCCGAACGTTCTGATGCTGATCGGATAGTCCAAACGCTTTCAATGATGCTTGGATGGTCCTGACGTCTTCACTGATCAGATTTGTCAGATCGTCTTCTTCACACCACAATCGATTTTTAAAAGCTATAAATAGAGACAATATAATAACACGAAATCTTTGGTGGTGCTCGAATTGCTGCACATTTTTCTTCGTTTTTTCTACTATTTATACACAACTTTTACTTCTAAACTAACTCGGACTCAACTCGATATAGATTCTGAAACAAATTCGGTAGGATTATTTCAAACAATGAACAGACTAAAAATCATAAACTGCAGCCATAAGCCGCAGTATAAAAGAGTAGAGTCATAGTCATCCTTATTCCTTACTACTTGACAGTCAAGAGTAGCCACCAGTTAGCTGTCCCTCCCTAGCTTGTATCTATTGTCACCATTAGGAGTGCCTCCCATGACACGTCTATCGTTCCTAACAACCACGGCCATAGGCACTGCTCTCCTCTCTTGATGCTATCCCTGTAGATCACCAGGTTCCATCATCCACATCCTTGCTAGGCATAGCTGCTAATTGTGCCATTGGCGCCTCACCATTTGCCTCCCCCTCAACAACCACCTTCACCACAAATATGGCTGTGTCGTGTGTCACCTAGGCCCTAGCTAGTCTGTGGCCACCTACCCAAACCTGTCTTATTTGGAGCGTTCTACGGCTTAGAGCAAGCTATGGCTTAGTGCACAAATCACAAAGCAAACATACGGCAGAAAAACTTGATTTTTGAAATCTAGTACTACATGACAACCAGCGAAATCCTTCAAATACTTGCAAGCAAGATTTTAAAGAAATTAAGTGCCCTACCATAGCTCAGAGGTTAAGATCTTAGCTAGGAAGCATGGAATCCTTTGTTTTATACTAGACGTTATGTCTTGATGCTCCTTCGCTTTAGATGTCTACAAAAATCCCCACAATAATCCTTAAATTAGCACAAAGATTTTTTTTAGAAATTCTCTCGTTACGAGAAAAAAGAGAAGATCTATGTCACGTATTTCAATGGAGCTAAAATATAACAATAAAGATTAATCATATAAATGTATAACAAATATAATTATATTTTTTAGAAGTATTAGAGTTATAAATAAATGCAATATATTGTAGTATCTAACCACGCAATTTTACTAACAATTCCGCTAGTTATGTAAATGGTGGTTCTCTTTTCTTGCATGTGTGGGTGTAGTTGACTAGGAATATGAAAATAGCAACGGATGCTCCCGTTCCAGTCGGGACACTACGAAGCAGGGTGGACTTTTCCTTCAACAGAGGTCAGGTGGTCCCTAGAGCTCTCTCATCGGGTGGACCCCCTGCCTGCCTCCTAGTACCCACTACCCACCGGCACCAGCTAGGGTGCCACCGTTCTCTTCTTCGTTCGTGGGCTCATGGCTTGGTGGTCTGTCCACTTGTTGGTTGTTTAGTTGGCTTACCCTAATCCAGTAGAAGCATGGACCAACCGAGGCGTCAGCCAAGCGAGTCATGCTACTGAGCGACTAGCGAGGGCAAGGTAGCTGTTGTGGAGGAGGTCCAACCCTCCGTAACTAGACCTTGCAACTAGCCTAATATGTAATATGCCTAATAGTATAGAGAAATATACCAATATACTCTTATATTTTGTAATTATTAAGTAGTAGAATACGAATTTTCCATCATACCTTACTCATGTATATAAACCCCTAAGAGGGGTAGAAGGAAGGGGATCTTCTCATTCGTACTCACCGGCTCTCTAGCTAATCTCTTTTTATTTAAACGTCGCGTGAGCTTGCCCTCCACGGGCACCACTTTTTCTAGGTAGGGGAACAGTGGCACTGCCTCCCTGCCTCCGCGTGTGTAGCGCCCTGCTCAGCCTACGTCGCACGAGCTTGCCCTCCACGAGTGCCGCTTTATCGAGGTAGGGGAACGGTGGCTCCACCTCCCTACCTCCGCGTGTGTAGCACCCTGCTCGGCCTACGTTGCGTGAGCTTGCCCTCCGCAGGCGCTGCTTCTTCGAGGTAGGGGAACGGCGGCTCTGCCTCCCTACCTCTGTGTGCGTAGCACCCTCGGCCTACGCCGCTTGCGCCCGCCCTCCACAAGCGCCGTTTTTTGAAGGTAGGGGAACAGCAGCTTCGCCTCCCTACCTCCGCGTGCGCCACTCCCTGCTTGGCCTACGCCGCACGAACCCTGCAAGGTATAAACAAAGCGCGGAGTCCATAGCCTCTGTGCAAACTCTACAGAGTATAAATCCTCATGCAGAGTTCATAGCCTCCGCGCAAACTCTACGGTGTATAAATCCTCGCACCGTCGACTCTGAGTCCAGGCCGCGCGCCCCAAGGCTTCGCCTCATTGTTGACTTCGTTGACTCCGGGTTCAAAGGGTAGGGGATGGGTCACACGTGTCATAGCTTCATCGAGAGGGACGACCCCACCGCTGCTCCGCTTGCATGCTATGTCGGCAGACTCTGCAGTTACGTTACTATCACTCAAAGAACCTCTTCCAGGGGCTGTAAGCTACCAATTGTATCAGCTCACCAGTCGACACCCTCGCGCTTGATGTCGGGGAATGGGAGGCTGGGATAGTTGGTCACGTCAGCTCACCCATCGGGACCTCCGCGCTTGCTGTTGAGGGAGTTCTATTGTGGGGGTGGCCCAACCCCTCGTGATTAGGCCTTACAACTGGCCCAATATGTAATAAGCCCAATAGTATAGAGGAATATGTAATGTACCCTCATATTTTGTAATTATTAAAGGGTAGAATAGTAATTTCCCATCCTACCCCACTCATGTATGTAAACCCCTAAGAGGGGCAGGAGGAAGGAGATCTTCTTGTTCGTACTCACCAGCTCTCTAGCTAATCTCTCCTTTACTGTTTGGTTAGCCACAACATCAACAATTCCCAATCCCCTCACGACTCCTCCTCTATCTCCTAACCCTAGAACAGCAGTGACTCGTGGCTTGTAATGTGTGATGACCAGAGCGGCGAGGTGAGGCCGAAGGTCAGGGGCGCGGCGCCATCGTGGGTGGGGGGCGTGCGGTGGCCAAAGGGCATGGGCCACGGGTGCATAGCTTAGAGTAGTGGCCAGCCTAGGACATGGCGGCTAGGGCATAGGAGGCAAGAGCAGAGGTTTATCAAATTATTAAGTAAGCTCATAGTGAGGTATTCATCTATATGGTACTTTATTACTGTGATTATAATATGCTTTGCGTATAGATTCCTTTGTTTTTGTGTAATACTCTTGGTTCCCATGAACGATGCCCCTATGACTCGAATTTAGTCCTGATTTGCCACTTCTACGAAGGCTCTACAAATCCTTTAAAAAAATCATGGATATGTGATGCACTAAGACATGCAAATTTGCATATTTTCGGGGACAAATATATACGTGGGACATACAAAACAAGAGAGGTGGGACCAAAATATTTATAAAAATTTATATGTCTTGAACTTTTTTTATGTACCAAGTTTCGTCTCGCATGATTACGAAAGGTACACATGACATAACATGTCCATGCATGTTTTAGAATTTTTTTTAAAATTTCTTGGAACAGTTATCACTTCCCAATCAATATAAGGGCATCTCCAACCGGTTCTTTATCCTGCTCTTTATTGTATATTTACCTAATATGACTCAAAAAATGGACTCCAACCGGTTCTTTATCCTCCTCTTCATTTTTATCGAGTTGCTATTTTCTCCCGGCCGCTAGCTAGATTTGGCGAGCGCCTCCTCACTCGCTTCTCAAATAGCTAGGCCATTGGAATGCTAACTCAAATAGAGAGCTGAAAATAATAGCTAGTCTCTTCATCCTAAGAAATAGAGAGGGAGAAATGACTAATGGGAGCCGACATCACTAATAGTGAAAAATCCATGTCCCGTTCGTTCCGCCGATCATCCCTCCCACCTTCCACAGAAAAAAAAGAAAAAGAAAAAAAGGAAATAATTCTAATTAATATTCCGATCTAAAATTTGAGCACCAATAGATAGACCCTCACGGCAAATCACACACACACGTAAAAAACAAAACCCAACCAAGCTCGCAACAAATTCTTTCTCAAAATAAAATTCATATCCGTACCTATATATGATACACTTTTTTTACTTGTCGTAGTGCGTGTAATTAATATTTTATAACTCTAACCACCAATATATGTAAAAGTGTTTTGATTTGTCACATAAAAGTGATATTAGTATATTTGTTATAAAAATTACTTTAATATCACTATATATTTTATATTTTTTTCTAATATATACTCCCTCCGTTTCGTTATATTTGTCTATGACCTCAAAAGTTGTTTCAATATTTTTGTCTTATTACAATTTTTTTTGCACTTTACCTCACTTAAATGTTTTAAAAGATGTTAAGTTGTTGTAGTATGTTATTAACAGGGGTATATATGGTAATTTGTCATTAATTATTTCTTATATTTAGTGTTTTCTTAGTCTATGCACATAGTGGTATATGGGCAAATACAGTGAAACAAACGGAGTAATTAGCAAACGTAATAGTCAAACACTACTAGAAAGCCCGTGAGGGATGATCCGTTTTCTAGTAGTGAAACGTATGTATTGGAAAATGTGCCGATGTTAAAAAACAATGAGTAAAAAAGAACGAAGAAAGTATATAGTATCATTGAAAATGGTGTTTAGGTAAACTGCAATAACATGCACGCCCACGCCCGGAGTACTAGAAAATCAAATCTAGCTTCAAAATTTTTGAGTTTCAGAATTCCTAGACGATGTACTTATTAACAGTGACAGTCCAGTCACTACTCGGATTATAAAACTTGACACTACACCTAACCATGCATCAAGAGACTAGCTAGTAACACGAGAAGATGGAAAGGCAACCATCTAGTGGCTAAAAAAAGAAGATTAGAGCCTGACCATCTAGCTTCATTGCAGAAATTAAGAAGGGATTAATCATTAGAAAAGGGATCCCAAAAATACATTATTTTGTAGTGATCGATGCATGCATGATTGGGTCCCTCCAATTGTGATTCTCTGGATGGTGCCACTAATTTCGAAGCCCTTTTCTTTTGAGGTTGGAAAGGCAAAAAAAAAGTGCAAATATGCAATTCACACAAGGCCGAGGAAAGTACTGTTGCGATTGAGATGTTTGTTAAGAGGAACCTATCCACCTAATCTTAACTATAGATTATCATTGTTATCTTGGCAATTGACGTGTTCACGTGTTACCTGCAACAAATAAATAAACACTTGGGAGGAATAATAAGATACTAATTAATAGGACGACGTGGGTTAAGAAATTAAACAACATGCATGCGTACTGATCTTCTGAAACTCTTTATAAAATTCCCCAATCTGAACGGTACGAGTGAGCTACGATTTTCTAAAGCATACTTCAGTTACTGACATGCCGAACGTGTGTAAAAAAGAGGTGATCTCTCTTGATAATTCTATCTTTAATCCTGGGCCGTCCAATGAAACCCTAAAATCATTTCGTAAGAAAGAAATTAACTGTACAGGTGTAGTCTTGCTCATGTTTTTTTTTCTTTTTTTTTTGGGTCCTTTTGCCACCTCAAAATATGGTGCTTAATTTAGAGAAATGACGTACACCAAATATGCCGTACGTGCTTTAGCTCAGGGATTAGCTCCTCACCGACAACCCTCTGCAACTTGTGAGTTGCATGCCTCTGGACTGGTGACAGATACGGTATTATGTTATGGGCCACATTTTTGGAGGAAACAAACAAAGAGGCGCAAACACACGACACATCAACCAGCTAGCTAGGAGGAGTAAATGCACGCACTCTAAACAGCAGATTTCTCTCTCTAGTTTCTGCCAGTGGCGAAGCCAGAAAGAAAATAGAGGGTGGACTCAAAGTATACTGGTGGTGAGAAAGATTAGCGAAGTCATACTCGGAAATATCGTAGTCTAAACGTGAAAAGCGGCCTAAACAAAATAAAATCAAATGAAATAAAAATGTATAAAATAGGTACTTGGAAGTATAATATAAATGTAGATGAATTTAAAATTTTGAACCACTTGATTTAGAGTTTGGATGGCAGAAAATAGGGCATTGGAAGGTTTGCCCGAGGAGACAGTATAGAACAAGATGAAGGAGAATGTTCATTGGTGCTGTTTTTGTGGGTGATGCCTATTGATACGGCTGGGCAGTACAATTTTTGAAACAAGTTTATTATGATTTTAATTTGGTTATGATAAACTAGGAAGGAATCGTGCCGTGGAAATCAGCAGTAACTTTTGCTCTCGAGCAACGAAAATGTTTAGAGCGCAGAGAAAGGCAAGAAGTAAGCAAGTAGTAAGCAAAATGGCAAGCATTACTAAAAGTAGGTTGTTGGTTGTTACTAATGGCAGAAGGCTTTTGATTGCTTGTTTTGTTTTACTTTGCTCAAGCAAAATGGCAAGCAGCAAAGCAGCAAATAATATAAGGGCAACAAGTAAATATATAAAATCACTTCTACTTTGCTTGTTGGTTGCCATCGGGGGGAGGTGAGGCTCAAGCCTCACCAAGCCCCCCTGCTGGCTACGCCCCTGATTTCTGCAAAAATTTATACATTGGAATTGACCTGTTTGATACGAATGTTTTTTGCAGTTTCAAACAGAATAGTTTTGCTTTCACTTCATTTTTTGAGGTCCAAAAAAATAAAAATAAAAATCGAGCTTTTTTTTTGACAAGTGGCGCTTAAATGTTTGGCCACCGGTAGAAGAAGGTTACACTTAGACCTAACTACCAAATTAGGGTTGTTGGCCTCTTCGAGGGTTTAGAACTCTAGATGCATGCGTGTTACCTGCTCAAGTTCCTGTTGTGGAGGTAAGGTCGGTGTCAGATGCTTAACGACATTAGTGTAATGACAATTAGTAGGAGTTACGTACGGCCAAGAAAACATAGCTTTTTTATGGAGAGATGCATAGTTCTACTCCCGATCTAATATAATATAGTACAGTACTCCATATATCTAGTTTCCAATCAACTAGTCGTATCCATATATCTGTTCAAAATTATTGTGATAAATATGACTGGATAAATCTTTTTCTGGAGCTGTAAGATTTGCTAATAAATTAACGCTAGGTATAGCCGTACAGAGCAGCAGCATCCTATTTGGAAGGTTCCAGTGATAAAATTCACAAATACGAAAGCAAATAAAAAATGAAGGGCGTTGACGAAATACAAGCAACAATAAGATACTACTGTAAAAATGAAGGGCATCATGTATTGTAGCTAGATATTAATCCCTCCATCCCGCAATGAAAGTTATCATTTTTGAAAAACCGTTGTCCTATAATATAAATCTCTTGCGAAGATCAAATATATAGTTATTGTAATATTTTCACTATATACCCCTTATTTAATACTAAAAAGTAGATAAATAGTTCTAGTATATATGTTATTTGATAAGAGCATGCATGGTCTATAACATTAACTTTTTTTTAAATTTAGTATTTTTGGGTGTGCATGTATGGTAGACTATTAATTTATGTTATAAGACGAGGAAGTATATAGTCCTATGCACAGTCCGTCATGAAACGATGGGAGACAGTGTCGGTGGGAAATATACAAGTACAACAACGATATCTTTGCTACGTAATTATGGAGATTGCGACAATGCGATGGCACTACTATTATCTCGTAATGATGATAATGACAATAATCCTTTCTTCCTTAAGCTAGCTTAGGTCAAGGGCAGCCATTGGTGAATAGCTAGCGTATCACCGTGTGCCTTGAGCTGGTCGAGACGTCCAAGGATAGACGCGACCAAAAAACGAACCCGGCCAGGGGGGATGTGTGGACCGCTTTGGGATTATTTATTCATTATCCTAGTCCAATTTAGTGGGAATAGTTCAATGTCTACGCGTTGATGTGAGTTTCTATTTTAATTACCGCCAGTCATAAGAACTCTCGTGGGGGTGCAACAGTGAACACGATAAACTTGCGAACCTATCTATCCAAGTTTAAGGCTCTATTCTTTTCAACTTCTAAAAACCGTTTTTTGGCTTTTCTTACAGTAACTAACTTTTAAACGAAATATCTTTTTAAAATAAGATCTAATAGTTAATTATAGTACATACTGTACCAACTTCATTTACATATGCAAAAACCATACGTGAGTTTCTGTTATTATGTAATCTTTCGCACAAACAGCCCAAAAATCACAAGCCACAGCCAAAAGGTATAAGCCGCAGCAAAAAAAAAAGCAGACCCTAAGTCTCGCTTCTGCCTTACAGAAATACAGTCGTATTCCGTTACATCTCAAAAATACTGCAGATTATAATATGTACATGCATGTTTTCGACGGACTATACTTAAAAAATCTGTTTTGTTCCTATACTAGGTATTTTCTACTTGGTTTTTCCCCTGGACTGATCCACGAAGAAAACTGGGAGCATGGAAGGCCTGACGAAGGACGCTCATTAAAGAGTAGCATATATCCATATATTAAATCAAGAGTGCAATTGTTGCAGATTTGTACCCTTTACTTTTGAGTTCAAACAGGAAACCGAGTGGTAAAACATTTTATTCTATGATGGTAGATAAGATCCAACACTTGTTATTTTTTTCCTTAATTTTAGAGCTTCTTGATCTGTACACATATATATAAGATGTTTAGAACATGGGAGCACTATTTTTAAAATGGGCCATATCACATAGCGCTATAGCTCTAGCTAGGCGTTGGCTTATTCAGGTCGTGGTCTGTGTCATTAGCCCTTGGACCTGTACTGCTGAGGGATTGATGTGGCCTCCAACCTAGCAGCCATTGAGGATGCCTGCATAGCGTTAGCGCTGTTGGCAGGACGATCGGGAATGGCATTACCTTCTCTGCTAAAGTTTTATGGAAACCCTGAATCTATTATAAAAATTATAAGTACACTTACAAAGCAAAATTGGTGATGCCATGGGGAGGTCCCTACAAACTCACGAATTGTACCCTAGGGAGACTACGAAATAATTGTCATTTGGCACTGGACACCACACGATTAAAATATCACTATTTTCAAAATTTTAAGAGGGAGAGAGAGTAGAGATGAGAATGTGGCTTTTCCCCTCCTAGTTCCTGAAGGCCATCAATGGTGGTGGTGGTGACCGCAGGTTGCACGGACATTCGACAACACATTGGGTGCATGCATGCTAGTTGCTCATGGTGATCATGGTGGCTGTCACGCGTTCTGTACAGTGATGGCAGTTGCCCATGGCAACGAGGGCAAGAGTAGGGAAACAATGGCTCATGGCGGCAAAATGGGAGCAAGCAATGATGGACCATGGCAGCGAGGGCAGGATCAACCATGGTGGTGAGTCTGGTGACCCATGATGACATTGGTGCGGATCAGTGGCATAGCTAGAATCTTAAACATGCTAGGTCAATTGTATTAGCATCTTTACAATTTTTAAACTTTCATATAAAATTTTAAAGGTTTTCAGCTGTTATGTAAAATATTGTGGGGTTAAACGACCTTACAACTCTACGTGGCTCTAACACTGGTCTATTTAGTGGCCCATGGTGGTATAGGAGTAAGAAGGGGAAGAAGACTAGCCTATTCATATTAGCTTTTACTGTTGGATTTTGGTTTTAGTTTATTAATAGTAACAACTTGTAAAAAGCTATACGGAGTGAGAGAAACTAGTGTGCAATTTTGGCCGCTATAAATGAAGTCACTATAGTATGTACTATAATAAACTAGTAGACACCGCTTTAAAAAGATACTTTATTTGAAAGCTAGGTACTGTAGAAAAGTAATTTACTATAAAAAACAGCTTTTAGAAGCCAATATAAACAGAGCTAGGGATTATTTGTGAGGTATTCTCTCCCTAAATCTCACAAAAATCATTTTTTAACCAGTGTGGTGTCCAGTGGTAAATGACAAAGATTTCACATTGACCCTCAATTAATTCAAGAATTTGCCTACGTGTAATGTAAGGATAATACCGTCAGAAAGGTTTTATGCCATAGCTTACAAAATTTGGCCCCCCATCCGCCCTGCCCCACATTCAGGATGGTGGAGGTGGCATAGGTCAGGTCCTAAGAAGTCCTCTATCTTCTTCGTCGTCTTCTTTTGCATGGGCCATGGACTTTACTCATGGCCCTGCATACACAGTGCATTATAAGTCATTTGACTAATAAAAAAACAGAAAGACTCTAGTAGGGCGTTATCTAAAGACTCTAGTAGGGCGTTGTCTTAATGTAAATGATTATTTCACATAAACAAAATTTAGGTATAAATTCTTCACCGTCTATTCTTGTTTCTCAATGGACCTAGAATTAGAGTTTGCGAAAACCAATTTTCAAGATGAATAAACAATACACACTTAAGCATAGCCCCATTTTTTGGTTGGTTGCGCAAGGTTGTCACGAAAAATGTGGATTCTGGTACCTAGTGATTGATTCATAACCTAGGTTTATTCTAACTCATAAATGGTCCTACCCCAAAGGCTACTTGGGTTAAATGCCCAAGAGGTTGACGGTCACAACGGAGGCCTCCCCAGAAGAAAATCTAGTGAAGGAGGGCCTGACGTTGATCTGACGTGAGACTCACTAGATCAACAGTAGATCAGGACCCACCAGATCACTAGTAGATGGAGAGAGGCCTCATGTGAGGCCTTTCCCCGTAAAAAAGCTCTTCGGCCTTCTCATGAATATATGTACCGGGTTTGCCCCCAACTACCTCTTTTTTTTTACTGTCTGTTCGAATTACATGAGTTAGGGCTTGAGAACTAAAACCTGTTTTTTTTATAATAGGGCTGAATATTGAATCAAGTGATGCGCCTTTAATTTTTTATGTTAGCATTTTGGCTTTTCTTTCATAATTTTCTAGCTCAACCATTACAAAATTAGAATTACTACATATATTCCCTAAAAACAGACATGCATGTACACCGTGGGATTTTGAAATACGCCCTCCAAAAACCAAATTAGGTTTGGAAAATTAACCTTGCAAATAACTATATATGTATACATTTCTATCTGCTCCTCCAAAAAGTAAGGAAAAATGTTGCAAATAACGGAAAGGCCAACGGATCAGTGGAGTGGTGGAGGGGGTTACGTTACGCTGCCATGAGTATGCATCTGTAGCAGATGGCAACGCTGCTGCTGCTACGTACTAGCGATTAGCGGGACCGGATTCTGTGACTTTGCTTCTTAATCATTGGATCAGAAACAAAGTCTGAGATGGATCTGGATACTGCGTACCGTACAAATTGAGAATATTTCAAAGTCATGGTCATTTTTCTTCAATGACTTTACTTCTCGTAGATAGAGATGTTAATCCACGATTAGCGCGGATGCGAGTAGATGTGGACAAGGCATTAAATGGCTGGCAATTAATTAGCACATTCTAGCGACATCCTTAGGCCATCTACAATAATTTTATATTAACTGTCTATAGTCTCTATCATCTAAGATTTTTCCTGATATGAATAAAAGAGAGTAAAGAGAGAAATCAATTGTCTACTAACTAAAAACAAGAAACAATAAAAGAGCATGTTATTGAACAAGAAAAAAAATGAAAGAGTATTAAAAGATTGCATAATCTATAAAGACAAGTAAAAATAATCTACTATATAAATTATCTATAGATAATATGAATGAATGTTATAGACAATAGTTATCTATATAATTATATATGTACTTGACGTCGGACGGCCGACGGTCCCAACGTACATATGGCGTGCATGCATGTAGTAACGGAAAGGTTTTTCTGTCCATGACCACAAGGTTGTTAAATTTTGCTGAAGTGGTTTTTGTTGGAGAAAATAGCAAAATCCGGTCCTGAGAATAGGGTTGAGCAGGATAAAAACCGTTTCAAACCATTACCATTGATTTCTGTTTTGCTAGGAGAAACTATATTTAATGGTTAAGCTGAAATTAGAGGAGCACGTGAATGTGTGATCCCGTGGTATATGGACTCAATTAATCCCCCAAACCATTACAAAAACAACCCAGCTAGCTACTAATTTATGTTTCTTTAATAGCTAGGTCGTACCACCCATGATTCCATGAACTTGCACACATCAACCAATTAAAAGGACACCTTATATAATTGAGGCTCGTTGACCCTACAACATATGTCGTTCCATGCATATCATGCATGGAAGGAGGTATATGCACATACAAATCAAGCAAGCATGCATGCACATATGCACGTGCACGCATGGTGCAAGGTCACGTTGCCATGTGCGCAGCAGCTGCAGCTCCTGGCACTTGCATACAAAAACTTGAATCGATCGCTAGCATCGCATCGCGAGGTGGCTGTTAGGTCTCGCGTCCATTTCTGAAAGCTCCAACATGGCCACCGGTTTATGCGGACGTCGCAGACACAAACACATTAGCATTAGGCTCTGGTCGTGATCTGGTGCAGTAGTGAGCCCAGCGACAAGTGACAACTACTTATAATATTATTTCCAGTCGCTAATATAAGTGAACGTACGACGAAGCTAGGACGTCCACTTCACGGCCTATTGCTCTATTGTGTAGTTTACCGGTTTACAAGCTAGCAGGGTACGCGAAAACAGTTGCAAGAACGTACGAACTTTGATTGCGCCAAATCGCGGTTCTTGTATAACCCCACTGTTTAATACTCTTTATGTTTACTGTACATGCGCCGATTTATGCGGACGTCGCAGACACAAACACATTAACATTTAGGCTCTGGTCATGATCTGCTGCAGTATCTACTGACAAGTGACAACTTATAATTTCCATGTCGCTAATATAAGTGAACGAAGCTAGCTGGGACGTCCATTTCGTGGTCTATTATAGTTTACCGGTTTACAAAAGCTAGCAGGGTACGCAAACAGTTGCAAGAACGTACGAACTTGACTGCGCCACATCGCGGCTCTTGTTTTAATTCCACCATTTAATACTCTTTTTGTTTACTGTACATGTATTTTTATAGGGTTTTACTGTTCATATATACACCTAGGATTTTTTAGATAGGTTTATCTTAACATTTCAGATGGAATAAATTTTGTACTTTTGTGCATATATACCTTTATTTTTTTAGATGGTTTATCTTAACAGTTCAGACGAAATTAATTTTGCAATATATATGGAGTAATATTTACGTTTTAACATATTGATTAATGGTGAAATATATTGTAATGCCCTCATGAACAATTATAACATGACCATCCTAATTAATAAGTGATCACCATTCTGAAAAAAATGAGATCACCTTAAATTAAATATCCTAAAAGCAGCAAATCGAATATTTAGCCAGAAAAGATACCCTTATGAATAAATTTATTCTCTTTTAAAAACCATAAGCATAGTTAGTTAGTTTTCAATTTTCTATGTTTGTTATAGAGAAATAAATGATTTTTAGTATTAAAAACAGTGGCCTTTATTTTAGTATGAGAATACTGTTCTCTTATATCATATATTTCAGTGGTCTTTATTTTAGTATGAGAATATTGTCCAATTGCATATAAGAGGAAATATAGCGCGGGGCACAAATCAACAAAATTAAGCTTTAGGGGCTCAACTCTATAAAATTATATCAGATGGTTGAGGGGCTTGCAGTTTAATTTTACCCACCATAAATAAGTGCACTAAGGTGTTGAATACGAATGATGGAGCCTCTACCCGTTTTTAATCTATACACTTGAACTCTTAGACTAGGATTTACACAATGGTTGGTGCAAATATGGAACTCTTTTTTTCACTGAATTCATTCCAAGCATACGAGTTAGTCTTTATTACATTAAGAACTAGACTAATCGATCACACACTTTTTTTATGCCTCACAAGATGGTGATCACAGCGTTATACAAATGCTTGGTGTGGTATGTATGTACAGGACAGAATCCATCAAAAGCCAAGGCCAGTCTAACAAAAAGAAAGCAGGAAAGAAAGGAAAGAGAGGAAAAGAAAGACAGGGAAAAGATGAGAAGGCAAAGTTGAACCGGCCACCTACTAGAAGATGTCCAAACATAAAACAAAGGGTCTATACATGCATGGCTCACCTAACACTACATATATAGATCAATACAGAGCGTATTAAAAGTGTGTGGGAAGAACCATGCACGATACCGACTGAACAAAATAAAAATCAATTCAATAATTTAGCAGAAAGTTGCAGTTTGACATTTTATGATATAATTTTGATATGTAAGCAGCCAAAACAAAACAAAACAAAAATGTACAATGGATAGTGGGTTTTTCGGGTGGACAGCTGTGGATTATAATTTGTTAAATTTCATTGGCTCTAGAGAGACTAGCACCTAAATTTGATATAGGCAGGGCGTGTAGTAATTGAAGTCCATGCAAGTTAAGAAATTAAGTGACAATAAGATCTTTTAGGCAAGCTGTAAAGCAAGAAGTTGTGAAAAAGGCGTAACATAAAGTATTACAAACTCTTGTGCGAACCAAGTATTATTTATAATATTTATACAAATGCTTAAAATTTATATGTATTTATTTAAACATAATATTATTACTATTGTAGTAGGGAATGCAAGAAAATGGAACAAATGTTAAACAAATTAAAAATAAGTCCAGCTAATTGTTTAAATTTAGCAGAAATACAATGTGTATTGTTGTAAAACCGAGTAATATATAAAAGGGAGTGGCATATACTCCTATTGAGAAGTAAGAAAGGCATGATTATGTTTTATGGCGAATGCAAGCCAAGAATTTTTAGTGTAGTGTCAGCCCCTGTTTAAAATCACGTGTACATTTTATAGGAATTGTCGTTTAGAAATTTCTGTCTATGGAGGAAATCTAGAATATAAGTTTTTGCACCATCCACTCCTATTCCCATCATTTTGAAGGTGTGTGTTAGAGAAGACTTAGTGGTTGGAGTATTCCATTCAACAGAGGTAGTAAGTACCTCCCAATATTAGTAAATATTTCATAGCTTTATACCTCCTTCACTTATGCGCATAGTGTACGTGTGGCCAGCAAGATATTTTGGAATTAATGAGTAATCTACGTAGAGGTAATAAGAAGATTGAGAAACGAAAAGGACGTTTGAGAGTCAAATTCAGTCTAGCAGCTTAAAAGATGTTATGAATTGAGTGCGCGACAAGAAGAATGTTGAAACAGTACATGGAATTCAGGGTGTCAGAAGGCACTGCATATATATATATATATATATATATATATATATATATATATATATATATATATATATATATATATATATATATATATATATATATATATATATATATATATATATATATATATATATTAAAAAAGAGATGGAATCAAGTAATAGATATGGTCCTACTTTCGCAAGAAAAAGTGTAACAAGAAGAAAAGGTAAAAGCCAGTACAATGTAGGGCTAAGGAATCATTAACTGTCTTGGATCGGAATCGCTCAGAAAGCACTTGCTGTAAAGATTCGTCAAGCACTACAATAATTGTTGGATTGAAATCAAATAACATACTATAGACACGTGATCAGTTTTCAGAGAATGGTAATTTATAATTTTTTACCACATTAATTGAGTACTATTCTTAAGTTCAGTTTTGTATTCAGGAGAGCTGTGTTATGTCTTTCAAGTTTCTCCAAAATTAATAGACTGAGAAATGTAGCAAATACTTTCGTATTCCATGTATTCGCATGTGACATTTTTGTCTTTTGCAATTGACTTCCTGTTGTTGTGTTGAAGTGATGCATGCTCGGCAAAGTGTTCTTTCATGCAAATGTTTGCTTCAACCAACAACCACCCATGCAGCACCGACAATCTCGATCTAGTTTGCAGCGAATAGTGCTTTGAGATTGGGATTTTTAAACCCACCGGTTTTGACCAACTACAATAAAGATTTAAGTATCCATGTTTCGAAGAATGGGCTATTTATGGGCCGGGTTTTTCAGTTACCGACGAGCAAAAATTTTTTTTTGAAAAAGTAAAGGTTACTGTACTAAAATACATTGTTTTTTTAAAATATTATAAAGAAGCAATAACTAACATCGCTTTTATGCAATTTATAAATACTTGGAAACTTGGGAGACCGGTGAAACCGAAAGGATGTCAATGTATATAGAAAAGTGAAAGTTTTTTATCTAAAAATTATTTGTATGCACATTAGCCATCCCATGAGAAGGATTAGTAATTTTCCAAAGTTGCAATTCGGTTAATTCCTATATATCAGTCACTATACTAGATCTACATATCAAAGTAGTTTAATTATATCTTCTGTTGTAGTTCTCTAACTCCAATAATTCAGTATTAACTTCTTTTCACAGAAACTAGCATTAATTAGCAGAACAAAACATCAGAGGTTGCTACCAACTTCCTAAAAAGGAAGACAGCAGCTGTTTTGTATTTGCTATGCTGGAGGCAAGATGTCAAGACTCTGGCCGGCTGGGATGCAGCAAGGATCCAGAGACCATTACGATGAGATCTTCCCCCACAGAGATGTACATGTATGCATCCAAGGAGGCTAGCTAATTAAGCTAGCTAGCTTACCAGTCAGGCAGGCAGGCATGCCACAAGCAAAAGCATACATTGTGGTCTATAGGATGGTGCATGACTTTCATAGAATTAGGTGAGACATGGCCTTTGTTTGGGACAGTAATATCTTCAAGTAAACTCAATACCCCTCACACACTTCCTATCAATTTTCTGCGAATTATAGCCTTATAGGTGCCACGATCCCGGCCCATACGATATTCCAAATAGAATTATAGGCACGACTCAGAAGAAGATCAACTAAAATTTGATGAAATTTTAGATTTTTTAAACCGAACTTCTTGTAACCGTATTTACTTGAATTAAATATAGAGTTTTGTTTCATTGATTACATTAGGAGCAGTAGACAAAATTACTTTGCATTGATCTACATAGACAGCAGGAGGACATGATGTACATAGTTGGCTTCTTTGGTTCCTGCCTTTTCAGGCAAATTTTGTGAAAAGCTAAACTTGCCATCATGCATGGCCAATATAGAAACCCTTGTAGGGCTTTCGCCAACCCAACACCTGGCAACTACAACAACTTTTGCCCCCATTGGCTGGTATGGTAGTGCTGGTATTTCCTATTGTTAAGGTCCATGTCCAAGAGACAACTAATTAAAGAGAGCACACAAAGAAATTAAGCCACCTTATAGGTGCTCTAAATGACTTATAAGTCAGAACTTATGATTTATTTTTTTACTGTAGCTATGATTAGTTTATTTTGCATAATTAAATATAAAAAACAAAAAAATTATTTCAGCATAGATAATGAAAAGAAAATAAGAAAAAACTAAAAATACAAAAAAATGTAAGTCATAAGCGAGAAACCAAAATAAAGCCATTTGGAGTGAGCAGCCACAAAAGCTAGCATGCATTAGAGGTGAGCGAAAGAGGGTGGTAGAGAGAGAAAGGGGAGAGAGAGAGGAGCCGATGATGTAACACTTGGACGCATACCCCTCACCTACGCCATTTGGTCCATTTGTCACAACAACAAAGACCTTTGGGAACCCCGACATCTAAACTACTGCCAGTACCTCCAAAGCTCCTTTCACCAACCAAACTTTGGCGCTGCAAGGTAAAGGCAGGCAGGCACTCAGACCACGCTGCCATGGAAGCGATCCAATGAATGGTGCCTGCCAATAGCTTACTTCTAACTTCCCCCTGCCCTTACTTCTAACTTCTCACTTCGCACTAGATCTTCCTCCAAACTTGTACTCTCGTGCTTTTCTAACCTGAGAATTGCGTCTATTATATTTTACACCGTTTATTAATTAATGAGAAAATACAGTCTTGAACTCGATAGAGAATATACCGAATTTTTAGGAGGTAATATCTGTAGAAAAAAAATATTTTTTGTTTGTGGATTTTCCCTGTCAAACTAACTGACAAGCTCGCCTCCATACTCCACCCATGTGCAGAGTGAGATGTTGCCAAATTTCGTAAAACAAATATGTGCATATATATAGCTGTAGAACTTATAATCTTTTTACGTATTCTTGCTAACAAATTTTCTTTTAATCGTGTGATGGCTCGACGGTAAAAACTGTGCATTTTTCCTGGGAGCCCACGGACTTGACTCGCGTTGGGGCCAGCTCAATTAGCAAAGCTAACTCAGGTTATCCAACTAAAAATCCTACGAAAAACAGTAAATTGACAAGCATTGCTCTAGTCATTCCACAATTAATAGAGCACACATGGAGAGGAAAAAAGGACAAGCAAGGGTGAAAAAAAAGCAGGGAGATATGCATGCCAAACCTGTGAATCGTCCTCAAGACCCAGCTTGTTAACCAGGTAGCTCATCACTACTCTAACTGTCATCCTCCCGTCTCTACTGGCCATGCATCAACAAATACACACCACAGCAAGTCAATGTGGCATGATCAAAAGCATCAAACCAACGCCAAAGAAAATAATCAAATCCCAAATCAAGAACCAAGCCATTAATTCATATTAAAGATCCAGGTTAATGATGCAGAAGACATGTTTAATAGGAGAAAGGAATTTAGAAGCTAACCTAACCCTCAGGTATCTCCTGGGTATCTGCGGCAATGGCGGCTCCCTCCTGCATGCATCAACGGCAACCACATGAACTAACCACCCACATTGCCAAACCGACGCACTCGCGGCACGTAGAATATTTTTTTTGGTGTCGTACTCACTGGTTCTGCGCCGCCCCGAGCACGAACCACGTGCCGGCCTCGTGCGCAGGCGGCGGCGGCGCCGCCGCAACCACTGCCCCCGCGACCGCCGACGACGAGGACGACGGCGAAGAACCCTGGAACAGGGATAGCCATGGCTGCGGCGGCGGCGGCGGGGGAGAGCCCGGCTGTACGGATGTCGAGGGGCCTGCTTCATACTCGGTTCTTGGCCGTTTCCGGCGCGGCGATGGCGGAGACGGTGAGCTCGGGGATGGACCGAGCCCGAGCTGCAGCCAGGTGTCGCTGCCGCTGCTGCTGCTTGTGCTGGGTTCCTGGACGTCGCGCGACGGCGGCGGCTCTGTTGCTGGCGGCGGAGGCGGCGCTGTTGCTGGCGGTGGCGGCTGCTGCGTTACCTCCTCCTGCTCGGGTTGCTGCTGCGGCGGGGCGGTGTCCTTGCTTTGCCGGTGGGGGTGGGAGGGGTCCTGTGCCATGGGCCTCAGGGTGCTGCAGCGGCAAGGGAGCAACGACGACGACAGCTGGCGGTGGCTTCTCTGGAGGCGAACGTCAACGGCGGCCGGTCCATGGGCGTGGCGGTGCGGCCGGAGGAACGTCACCATCCTCTCATCCCTTCTCTCTTGTGGCGTTGCGCCGCGCCGCGGCCGACACCATGAATGGGAGAAGAGGAAGAGGAGGAGAAGAAGAGGGAGAAGGTGCAAGAGAAGAAGAATGTTCAAAGGGGAAGGATGCCTTTCATATAGGTAGAGAAGGCCAATGTACATACACTACACCTCAGTCACCTCCCCCCGCTCTCTCAGTGTTACTAGAGGAGGGGAGAGGTAAGATGTCAAGGGCATTTGTACAGGGGACACGTACGTTGAAAATATGAGTTTTTTCATTTCTCAGTATCCAACATTGATCTTGTAGGATTGTTGTCGCTACAAGTTCAGACAGTAAACTTAAAGCTACTCCGGTTGGATGCAAATACCACTGAGGGTGCGAAGAGACCTAAGGAGAAGCACACAACCACTAAGTAAATTTCATATGGGAGTCTAGGGTTACAAAATGGCCTCCTCCCTCCCATTACAAGGGTTCCTATTTATAGGGGGAGATGGGGAGGCCAATGTAGTTATAACTTTGCTTTTAGGGTTTGGCCTAATTCTAGGGGCATTTCGGTCATTTGCTTCACGTGGCCCGCCACATCCAGGACCTGGGGTCGGCCCCAGACCCTCCTGGGATTGGGCTTGCGTACTCCTCCCGAGGTCGACCTCAAATGCCTCTAGGGTTGGTCGGTCTTGTGTATTCCATCTAGGGTTGGCCCTGGACCCTCCTAGGGTCGATCCCGCGCATGTCGTCTAGGGTCGGCCCTAGACGCCTGTAGGACCAGTCTTGCGCACCTCGCCCGGGGTCAGCCCCGGATGCCTCCGAGGCTAGTCTTGTGTACTCCATCCGGGGTTGGCGCTGGACCCTCCTATGGTCGATCCTGCGCACTCTGCCCGGAGTTAGTCATGGACCCTCCTAGGGTCGATCCCGTGTACTTCGCCTGAGGTTGGCCCAGAGTTGGCTTAGGGTAGACCTTCCAACGGGCGCTGTCGCTCCGAGGTGATTGTGGGCCCGAGGTACCGTTGGGACCCTCCCCCAACAGTAGCCCCTCACCGATCCGGGCGGTCGGCGATCACCCACTCGGGCTGACGCACTGACATACAAAAGGGGCCAGCACGCTGTCTCGGGCCTACGATCTTACAGGTAGCCCATAATGCATTTTGACAACATGTCAATATACTTTAATCCTTGCACAAACTTCAAATGATAGGCCGTGTTAGTGCCTCCAAGTGAGGTTCCTCGGATGCCTGCCAAAGGGTTGTTGCTCCGCTTGGCTGATTTTAGGTTGTGTCGGGGAGTTCACTGTCGCACAGGACGTGGGGTCATGAACAGTTATGCAGTCAAGCATCGATCGCCTTGATGCCAAAGCTATGTGGAGGCGCAAGGTTAGGACTTGGCCCAAAGATGTGCCTCGTGAATTCAGTTCTTGACTTATAGCATTTGAGAGGCGAAGACATGCACAGGAGTGTTAAGCTCGACTCGTGTAGGCATAGCCACCAAAGGATGACAGAACCCGAGGGGGCGAGAGGTTGCCCCATGCGAACTTGTTAGAAATAAGCACCTAACTTGCTAGTTCAAAACACACAGGGTCCTTGGGTAATCGGGTCATAGCGTGACCTCAGCGGGATGGGCATGGGTATACCGCTAGTTCAAGGTATGGTGGAGCTTCAAGCACATGAAGCTGACTAGGGAGTACACATCCCTACGCGCGAGCTCAATTGGTGATGCCTGGTTGGACAACATCTGGAGACGTGATTGATCGATGCATGCCAACACACTAAGATGTTCAGGACCGGTGAGTGTACCCCTGGTGGGTTCGACCTTCGAGGTGGGGAGATACACATTCAAATGCAAGGCGGTTGATTCATTAGAGCCTATGTGGCTCACCAAGGCATTGACTGTGAGGCACAGAGTACTCTGCAAGTCGGGCTGTGGCCCTCAACGAAAGAAAGTGATTTGATTATTCACTGAGTTAGAGGGAGTCCATGGTCGGGGGAACACAATCTAGGCGAAGCAAAGCTCGGCTGAAGGGAAGCCATCAAGACCGATTGGGCCATGCTGGGGCCGATCCGTCGCTCTCAAGACACTTGAAAAGTTTTGCCCATGCGCTGGAAGGGCCGACCTTCTCGGGAGTGACATTGACCTTGTGCCTGGAGAAGCACGGATTTGGTCTAGGGGATGGCGTCCTAGAGGATGGGGAATATGTTGGCACCACGCCTAGATGTACTATCCCTAGCTAAGACTTACACCTGATGTACGGTAAGGTTGAAGCTGGGGTAGGGTCCAAGACCGTTACGGGTGGATCTCGCTGGGTCATGCTCAAATAGTAGTAGCGATAGTGAAGTTGACCTGAGCTGGGCTGATGCTGCGTGGCGGACGTCGAGTCTAGATGATGGTATGCATCCCTAATTGGAAAAATATGGCATTCAGAAACTCACTTTTATGCACCGGTAACATTGTCTTGCGCGTTGGCTGGTGTGGTGCAAAGTCAGGCTAGCTAAAGTTTATCTTGTGATCACTTGGCTTTATCTAGTGAGAATGTAAAGGGGTCGTAACTGCCTTGGCACCTAATGTTAGAATAGAGTTTGCTTGCTAATCTTTTACTTGGGGTATCCCGTTACCCCGTCTCCCATCAAAAAGACATGGCGCTTGGGATGGGGCTCCCGAGTGGCACTTCGGTTGGGGAGGTGAGTACACCATCGTCTCCCATCGAAAAAACATTTGGCACCAAGATTTAGCTCGACCCTATAGGGGAGGATCAGCTCGACCCTAGAGGGGAGGATTAGCTCAACACTGGAGGGGATACTCACTTGACCCTAGAGGGGAGGACTAGCTCAACCCTAGAGGGGAGACTCACTCGACTCCCAATGGGAGAATTAGCTCGACCCCAGAGGGGAGACTCACTCGATCCCGGATGGGAGAATTAGCTTGACCCGAGAGGAGAGACTCACTCGACCCCGGAGGGGATGACTAGCTCGACCACAAAGGGGAGACTCTGGAGGAGAGGACTAGCTCAAACCTAAAGGGGAGGCTCGACCTCGAAGGGGAGACTCATTTGAACCCGGAGGGAAGGACTAGCTCGACCCCAGAGGGGGAGACTCACTCGACCCCAGAGGAGAGGACTAGCTCGACCCCGGAGGGGAGACTTGACCTCGAAGGGGAGAATTAGCTCAACCTAGAGGGGAGGATGACACGTTGACTTGACCCCAGAGGGGAGGATGATTAGCGTTGACTCAACCCTGAAGGGGAGGATGATGCATTGACTCGACCCCGGAGGGGGGATGATCAGCGTTGACTCGACCCCAAAGGGGAGGATGATCAAAGTCAACTCGACTTGGAGGGGAGGATGATCAGCGTTGACTTGACCCCAGAGGGTAGGATGATTAGCGTCGACTCGACCCCGGAGGGGTGGATGATGCGTCGACTCAACCCTAGAGGAGAGGATGATCAGCACCGACTCAACCCCGAAGGTGAGGATGATTAGCGTCAACTCGACCCTAGAGGGGAGGATGATCAGCATTGACTCGACCACGAAGGGGAGGATGATTAGCGTTGACTTGACCCCAGAGGGAAGAATGATCAGCATTGACTCAACCCCATAGGGGAGGATGATCAGCATTGACTCGACCCTGAAGAGGAGGATAATTAGCATCAACTCGGCCACAGAGGGGAGGAAATCATCGACCACACCAAGGCTAAGACATCAAGGCATGTTGGAGCTCGCCGAGGTGAATCCTTCGAGCAAGGGGAGCCCCTGGTCGAGGAGACGCTGTCAAAGCGAAGTGAAGCTCGACCGAGGCAAAGCCATTGAGGTCGAGTCGAACCACACCGAGGTCAAGCCATCAAGGTGTGTTGGGGGTCGCCAAGCTAAATCTGTTGATTTAGGGGAAGCCCCTAGTCGAGGAGACACTATCAAAGAGAAGCAAAGCTCGGCTGAGGCAAAGTCATTAAGGCCGAGTTGAACCACACTAAGGTCAAGCCATCGAGGTGTGTTGAGGGTCACCGAGGTGAATCCATTGAGCCAGGGGGAGCCCCTAGTCGAGGAGACACCATCGAGGTGAAGCAACATCTGGCTAAGGCAAAAGCCAACGGGGCCGAAGTGAACCACGCTGAGCCTAGACCACCAAGGCGCATTGGAGATCACCAAGGTGAATCCTTTGAGCTCTGGGGAGCCCCTAGTCGAGAAGACACCGTCAAGGTGAAGCGACGTTCGGCCAAGGCAAAGCTATTGAGGCCAAAGTGAACTACGCTGAGGCTAGGCCATCAAGGCTGAAGCGAACCACATCGAGGCCAGGCCATTGATGCATGTTAGAGCTCACCGAGGTGAATCCATCGAGTCAGGGGTAGCCCCTAGTCAAGGAGACACCATCGTGGCAAGGTGACATTCAATCGAGGCAAAAGCTATCGGGCCGAAGTGAACCACGCCAAGCCTAGGCCATCGAGGCATGTTAGAGCTTGCTGAGGTGAACCCGTTGAGCTAGGGGGAGCCCCTAGTCGAGGAGGTGCTGTCCACTCTGCTCTGGTGGCCGGTTGTGTTGGCGTTGCATTGTTGGCTTATGAATTGGACGGTGTGTGGTGGGGGATCCCATTTTGTGGCTGACGGTAAGGCCGTGCACCAAGGTACCTAGTTGCCATGTTCTCGCTCCTACTGACTTCCTCACTGTCACTGGCCTCACCTTCAATGCCGCCCGCCAAGATGGCTCTGTGCCCATTCCTCGTGTTGGTTACCAACTTACATCCGAGGGAGCAGGAGCGGAATGGGCCAAGCAGGGCACGACCGCAGGTCTCACAGTTGTGGGGCAATGCGAGCACCATCCCCGTAGCTAGGGGCGCTCATCGAGAAAGACGATCTTAGCATCGTTGGCGACATAAGCGCTGGTGATGTCAAAGATGTTCACCTCCGAGACGTGCGCTACATCATGGTAGGATGGGTGCCGTATGAGGTGGCTGCTCCATTTGAAGACCAGAAGCAGTGTATACACGCAGTGGCACTGCCCTTGCCTGGTAGGTTTTTGATGACATGCCGTTAGATCGAGGAGGCCGACTAGAGGGGAGTGAATAGGTGGTCTAAAAAATTTCTTCTCCAATTAATTATAAATTTCTATTTGGCTAAACCAAACAAATAATGCAAAACCTTAACATAAAAAGGTTTAGCATAAATAACGCCTAAAACAACCCGGGTTCACCTAAGTGCACCAACAAGATATATGTATAGGTTTGCAATCCTAGAATGGCAACCAATCAATTTTATTCTATGAAAGTAAATTGCTTGAATGTAAATTGTGCACAAGTAAACAAACCACAATTAACACGGTTGCTTTTTGCCATGGTGTTTGGAGACTTGTTGGTCTTCCCTAGTCCACGTTGAGGTTAGTCCAAACGAATTGGACCGGCTCCACTAATTAAGCTGAAACACCTCAATCTAGTAATGGTAGCTCTTTTCTGTTCCAGGTAGGTGAGCTGCAACCTTCACAACTTTACCAGGTCTTCTCACAGCCTTCTTTGAGAAGATCACCATGCATGATGCCTCCAACACCTTCGGAGAGTCAGCAAATTCCAAGAGTAATAAGTCAAGCCCCTTGCTTGACTCTTACCACATACAATGAATACACAAGCTCAAGTGGATGCACAATCTACCTTTAGATGCAACGCATGCAATTTAGAACATTTCTCCTTACTCACAAGGTGCAACACATGCACAATTGAGAGGAAGACCTCACACTAGCTCAAGAGAGTGAAATGGAGTATCAAAAGTTGTCCTCTAATAGGCCACAAGGGGGTATATATACCCCACACCTCAAAACTAGCCATTAGGATAGAAAACTAGGATTTCCGGCAGTACCGCAGGCAAACGACCAGTACTTCCGCTCCCCTTAGCAACGATAAAAAAACTAGCCGTTGCAGGCAAATCTGGTAGTTCCGTCGTGCAAAGTCTGGTACTACCGATCATCAGAAGTACCGTAGCACTCATGTAGAATTATCGATTTCCTTGGGGACGAGAAGACTCCACATAGGTGTCTCTTTGGAAAAATATACCGCTACATAAGCCGGACGTTCCGTAAATCGGAAGTACCGCTCACACAGAGATGGTAGTACCGCTCGCTAATCGGACCGCTCACATAGAGCCGATCGGACCACTCACATAGAGCTGGTTGAAAGTACCGATCGTCGATTACGCTGGTCCCTGACCACGTTGGATGGTTAGACCAATTAGGTCTTCGACCATGTTGTCTGGTTTGACCACACAGGCCTTCGACCACGCTGGTCTTCAACCATGTTGTTCAGATCGACCACATTGGTCTCCGACTACGCTAGTCTCCGATCACATTGGTTTCGACCACTTAGATCTCAACCACGTCGGCCATGTTGATTTTTAATCACGTCAATCTTCGATCACATAGATCTTCAACCACCATATTGATTTTCGACCACATTGAATCAATCACGTCAGCTTGACCATACTGGTTTCAATCACATAGATCTCGACCACGTTAGTTTCGACCATGCTAGTCTTCGATCACACAGATATTGACCATGCCAGTTCCGACCATCTTGGTTTGACCATGCTGGTCATCGATCACATAGATCTTAGCCATGTCGGATCTGATCATCTTGGTTTGACCACGTTGGTCTTCGATCATACAGATCTTGACCATGTCAATTTCGACCACACTGGTTTCAATCACACAAATCTCAACCACATCGGTTCCGACCATGTTGGTTTCGACCACTTCAATCTTAGACCACGTCGATCTTCGGCCTAGTCGGTTTGACTATGTTAGCTTCGACCATGCTAGTTCCCAACCGCATTGATCTTCGACCGCACAGGTCTTCAACCACATTGGTTTAAGCACAATGGTTCTCGACCACATAGGTGTTCCGACCACCAACAGACACGGTAGTTTTGTGATTACAACGCTGGTAATTCTGACTAGCGGTAGTACCACAGAATACACTACGGTAGTTCCGATTTCCCTGAGAAGTGCATATACATGATAGATTTTGCAAAATACATTTGTAAACTACAGTGTCATGCACACAAGGATTATTTATGATTCCCAACAAGTTGCAAAACACATTTGCACACTTTTAGAATCATGACACAAGGGTTATATATATGAGCTTCAACCATTTGCAAATATAAGCCTCATACTACAAAGAATAGAAACACGGACTTCAAACACTTGCAAAACACATTTGCAATGTATAGTCCCATGTTACAAGAGTTCAATACGTGAGCCACAACTATTTGCAAAATACATTCACAAATATAACTCTCATGCAAAGGAGAGCTAGAGCAAATGAGGTTGAGCTATCAACACATGATAAAACTCAAGCTGCTAGACATAACCCCTCTTAATAGTACGACAATCTATACTAGCAATACGGTCTTTCAACCAAACACCAAGATAGGTAAAAAACTAGGAACACATTTTTAATCCTAACTAGCTATACCTTTGCCTTGAGTCATAGTCTTGACATGTATCAACTCATGATGCATTCATTACATCAACTTCATCAACACATGACGGGTCTTCACTTGACTTGATGATCAACACATGATCATCTACTCTTGGGCATACATCAACTCATGATGCATCCACCACTTGACTTGATGATCTTCAACACATGAAGTCATTTCAAGTTTTGCTCATTTGTAGAACCTAACCTATTTATCCAACTCATGGAAAAAGTTAGTCTACAAAACAATTACCATCAATTACCAAACTTCACCATTAACACATAATAGAGAGACTAGATTCTACAATCTTTCCATTTTAGTAATTCATGACAATCTTAACGAATAATGAGATAGAAATTGAATTGCGAGTATACAACATGTACACAACACTTGTATACTTTAAGATAAGCTTTTAAAGCAAATCTTACTTATCCGGTTGTCATTAAACATCCAACCATTTACACATAATGGAAGAATTAGATAATAACTCGATTATGAGTATATATAAACTACACAAACTATATCTACTCAAGAGATATGTTTCAAAATAAAAATCCTTAATATGTGAAAATGAAACATTGATCAATACTAATAAAACCACAAAACTTAGAGTGAACACCCCCCTAAATATGTGTATACAAGAATGCATTGTAAAAGTATATGCACATATTCAAGTTTGACTTATTTGGTAAAGTTCATTCTATATTTCGGGTATGAGAAATACAATAAGATAAAAATATGATATTGAATGCATATCCTTTATGTTTTTCATTTTTTCATGTAAATAAGATTAAGTAATATTATAATTAATAAACATATTAGTCTTACAATTATATTTTATCATTATCACTAAAACTAAATTAATTGGGTTTGAACTTACACATTTCGCTGGCTTCTTGAGACCTTGCTTCATGGAACGCCGTGCTCTCGGCCCATGCGCGGAATGGCCTGGCCGTGGGCACCCTCAAGCTCTACCTCCATATGCGTGGGCGTGAAACGGTAGGGCGGAACCCGACGCTGTGACGCTCGTTGGTGGGCTTTCGTCTTGCACACATCTCGACGTGCGCAGTGTTAGCTCGGGCGTCGAGCGCTACGTGCGGAAGAGACACCCAGGCTTCCACAATAATTTGCGCCGCTTCTCTCTTTGTGTTGATGTGTAATTCTCTGCTGCCATCACTCCCTACTCTCTCTCCTCTCTTGGCACAACACTCTACTTTCCCCTCTTGCCACTTTCTTACCCCTCCTCCCTCCTGCCATAACAAAAAGCACCCGCACCTCCATTCCCCACCTTTCTTTCCTTGGTGCCTGCCCATTCCCGGTCACGCAACCCCGCCACCGACTGCCAATGGGTCACCGCCCCTCCGCCCGAGATCTCCTTCCATCGCCGCCCCTCGACTCGAGGTCTCCCCCGGGCCCTCCTTCAGTCGCCGCCCGACCTCCCCAGGGGGGTCGCCACACTGAGCCCCCGGCCTCCCCGGGAGCGTGCCTCTCCTAGGTCCCGGGCTCCCCCGGGTGAACCTAATGCTTGCGTCCTGGCCATTCCTGGGTGCACATCTCCCCTGAGCCCCGGGCTCCCCAGAGGTGCTCTCGTGTGAAGTGGCTTTGAACGACCGGACTCCACCCGCATGACTTGGCTGTAAAAACTCAGGTGAAGTGGTTGTGAAATCTCCAGTAACCCCTCTGAGCGGAGCGGCTGTGAACTCCAAGACCCCCTCAGGGTGGTTACCGTGAGGTCCCGGGATGCCATGGCACGGTGCCCACCCGGAGTGGCATGGGTCCTCACAGCAGGGACCCCAGCAGCTTAAGAACCTGGGGGCAGATTGCCCGGGGGCATGCCCAGGGCTGCACGGCAAGTTACCCCGGCGATGCCATGGGAGGCCCAGGAACCCCGGAGCAGGTGACAGCGCTTGGAGAGCTTGGGGATCCCGGGGTGTGTGTTGAGGCCAAGGGAACTCGGGAGTCCGAGGTGGTGGCAAGGAGCCCGCGAGGATGTTAACGAAGAACCAGGGTAGTCCCGGCTGGTGGTACAACGCAGCCCCAAGGGTAGGGGTCCCGGGCAGAAGCAACTATTGGGAGCCCTTTCAACTCGACCCCACATGCAGTGCAGTATATTGAAAGCAGGCCTGTAATATGCAGATATCAAAAGTATAATCGAAGGTGGACTCAATTGGGAAAATGAGATGCAATCAATCTGAATTGGCTAATAACTGAATGTCTGTTAACAGCGACAATACAAGGACGCGATACAGTAAACTGAACTTCTGCTACTCTGAAGAATAACGACTCGGCTGAAAACTAACAGCCTGCGCTGTAAACTCGCGCACGCCTGATCAGATCCGTTAAACCCAGACATGATCCACTCGACTCGCAAACAAACACCCTAGACACGACTCAAATACCAGCACAAAAGTCTGGATTATTCCAACATTCACCCCCCTAATCCTGACTTTAATTTCTCACAAATCTGACTCCCAGCTTTTCCCTCATTTCTGAAAACTTCAGCCTGCCGAGAGCTTTTGTCAGGACATCTGCACGTTGATCTTCTGAGCTCACGTGTTCAACAATAATCTGCTTCTTCTCCACACACTCACGTATAAAATGGAATCTCGTGTCTATATGCTTGCTCCTGCCGTGAAACACCGGATTTTTCATCAGTGCAATAGCTGACTTATTATCTACAAGTAGCTTCGCCGGTTCTTGACAAACTCCTGATATATCTTCCAGCAGCCCTCTCAGCCAAATCGCCTGACACGCCGCTGATGTTGCTGCCATAAATTCGGCCTCACAAGAAGAAAGTGCAACACTTCTTTGTTTCTGAGACGCCCAGCTCACCAGATTCCCACTGAAATAAAAGGCCATTCCACTGGTGCTTTTCCTGTTGTCCACGTCTCCTGCAAGGTTGCTATCAGAATACCCGAGCAACTGCTCTCCATTTCTCCTTGAGTACACCAGGCCATAGTCCACTGTCCCCCTCACATACCTTAAGATTTGTTTGAGTGCCTGGCTGTGTGTTTTCTTCGGGCTTTCCATGAATCTACTTGCAACACTAACTGCATATGCAAGGTCAGGCCGTGTATGAGTTAAATACCTCAAACTTCCAATCAACCTTCTGTACTGAGTTGGGTCAACTGCTTCACCGTCTTCATCTTTGCACAGTTTATGCTTTGGTTCCATTGGGTAAGATACTGCATTGCACTCACTCAACCCGGCTGCCTGCAAAATCTTCTTCGCATAACTTGCTTGTTTCAGAGTGATCCTATTCTGTCCTTGCTGTACTTCAATGCCCAGATAGTATGCAAGTAACCCGAGATCACTCATTTCAAATTCTTGTTTCATCTGATTCTTGAACTCAGCCACTTCTTTGTTACTAGCTCCTGTGACTATGAGGTCATCCACATAGACCCCTACTACAAGCACCCCTCCTGCACTGATTCTTTTGTAGACTGCTGGCTCATGTGGGCATTTTGCAAAACCCAGACCTCTCAAACTTTTGTCCAGCTTCACATTCCACGCCCTGGGTGCCTGCCTTAACCCATAAAGCGCTTTTGCAAGTTTGTAAACCTTCATCTCTTCTCCTTTTACTGCAAAACCCTCCGGCTGTGCAACATACACCTCCTCCTCAAGCTCCCCATTCAAGAAGGCGGATTTCACATCCAAATGGTGTACACTCCATCCCTGCTGTGCAGCCAAAGCCAAAATGAGTCGCACGGTTTCCATTCTAGCTACCGGTGCGAAAACCTCCTCAAAGTCAACTCCTGGCTGTTGCACATAGCCTTTGGCGACGAGTCTTGCTTTGTGTTTAATTATCCTCCCTTCAGTGTCCTTTTTTAGCTTATAAACCCATTTAAGGCCTATGGGCTTGTGTCCTGGTGGCAATTCAACTAATTCCCAAGTTTTGTTCCGGTGTATGGCATCTAACTCTGCCCTCATTGCCACCTCCCAGCACTTATTCCCCACTGCTTCTCTGTAAGACTCGGGTTCATCAGCTGCTGCAAGCATCAAGAACTCACTAGGTAACTCTACTTGCTCAGTGCTAGCATAGATCTCACTCAGAGACCTTAATCTTCCTGGAGCTTCTTCTGAATTTTCATTGGAGGCGGGAGACGTTGGTGATATTTTAGTACTCCCAGGTGTGCCAATCACATCTGCCACCTCTTCTGCTGTAGATTCTTGTCCTCCTATCTCTCCTACTTCTTCTGCCGAAGTACTTGCCACGGCAGGTGAACCTTCTGTCGCGGCAGACATATTTCCAGCCACTGCAGGAGAATCATTGCTGTTGTCCATTGCCGTATCTGCTGATCCAACTAACTCAGCCTCTGTTGTCTCATTTTCAACAAAAAATGTTACCCATTTCTGAAGATCATGGTGTACATTATCCTGCCACTCCCAGACTGCAGTTTCATCAAACACCACGTCCCTACTCACATGTACCTTACCGGTTCTTGGATTCACAAGCCGATGAGCCTTGCTGCCCTCTTCCACACCTAAGGAAACCACGCTTGTGCTTTTGTCATCCAGCTTCTTCATGTGGGTAGATGAAGTCTTGACATAGCCAATGCACCCAAAGACCTTCAGAAACCCGAGGTTAGGCTTCTTGTTAAACCAGGCTTCATAGGGTGTGATCTTGTTTAAGGCTTTGGTTGGCAATCGATTGAGAAGGAACACAGCGTGCCTCACTACTTCTCCCCAAAGCCTTCCGGGTAGTGACTTCGTTTTCAGCAAACTGCGTGCCATCTCCATCACAGTGCGATTCCTCCTCTCGGCTACTCCGTTTTGATGTGGAGTGTAGGGGGCGGTGAGATGTCTCTCGATGCCTTCTTGGTCACAAAATGCAGCAAACTCATTTGACAGAAATTCTCCACCTCTGTCAGTTCTAAAAACCTTGATTCTGTGAGCTGACTGGTTCTCAATTAATGGTTTGAACCTCTTGAATGCACCGAATGCTTCACCCTTTGACTTCAGCACATACACCCACATCATCCTGCTGAAATCATCCACCAAAAGAAGGAAATACTTGTTACCTCCTGAGGTCTGAGGAGTAATCGGTCCACACAAATCTGCATGGACCAGCTGCAGTGGAAATTCTGCTCTGAATTTTGCTTGAATTGGGAAAGGAATCCTTGTCTGCTTTGCAATCAGACGTCCTTCACAAATCTTCATTGGATGATCAATTCTCGTCAAACCTTGTGCCATCTTCTCATCATGTAATAGCTTCAAAGCTTGAAAGTTGACATGACCCAACCGGGCATGCCACAACTATGTAGGTTCTTCTAAGCTGACTGCAAGACAGGCAGGTTTGCAGGTTTCCAACATGATTTTATAAAGCCTATTCGGTGATCTCCTAACCTTCATGAGCAACCATCCTGATCTGTCATGAACCCATAAGTATACTCCTTGCATAACTACTTTACTCCCTTCTTCCGACAATTGTCCTAGACTGATTATGCTACTGCACAGATTTGGTATGAAGTAAACATCAGTCAAGAGTCTTTGCTCACTGTTCTTGCATTGAAATAGTATTGATCCTTTGCCCTTGATCTTCACGATTGATCCATCACCGAATTTTACTTGCCCGGTAATGCTTTCATCCAGCTCACTAAACTTGGAGCGGCTGCCTGTCATATGATTACTCACACCATTGTCCAAATACCAGATATCCGAGCTAGATTGGATTACCTCACTTGTTTTTAGCCTTGGAATTATCTTCTCCTCATTGAGCAGCAATGCCGGCTTGTGTAGCTCCTCGACACACATGGTCAACAGCAATGCCGGCTGGTCATCCTCTTGCACTTGAGTGAGATTAACTCCTTCTTGGCGTTTGCTGCGGCATTGGGATGCATAATGCCCCATATTCTTGCAGCTATAGCACTTGATGTGGCTTTTATCTTTGCCACCGCTGCTGCTGCTTGAATTACCTTGGCGAGGTGCACTGGATCCTCCCCGATTTCCTTTGCCACGGCCATACCACATACCACGGCCTCTTCCTCGCTCTTGCCCTCTGTCAGCTGATGATTGCCAAGATGAAGATTGCCCTCTGCCGCCATTCTTCTGCTGGGCTTGCCACTCTTCATGAGTGAGCAGCAATTTCCCTTCGTTGCCTTCACTTCTGCCGCGTATGCGCTCTTCATATGCTTTGAGACGCCCGATCGCCTCTTCAAGGGATGGTCTCCATGTCGGCGAACTGTTCTATTGCGGTGACAACTTGCAAGAATCTATCGGGCGCAGTATTGAGTAGCTTCTTCACCAGTACTGCATCTGCCATACTCTCCCCGAGACTTCGAATTTTGCTTGCAATGGCACTCATCCTACCTGCAAACTCATCGACAGATTCTGAGTCCTTCATGCGCAATGCGTGAAACTCACACTGCAGGGTATGAACACTTGCCTTCTTCACCCGATCTGCTCCAAGGTGCATTGTCTTCAGACTTTCCCACGCCTCCCTTACCGTCTTCTTCTTGGCAAGCATCAGGAGAACGTCTTCGGGGACCGCCTGAAATATACGCGCCAACACCATCTTGTCTTTCTTCTGGTCGACGATCTCGCTGACCGCCGGCTCTACTGCGTCCCAGACGCCTTGAGCATTCATGAAGACCTCCATCTTGATCGCCCGAGTGGAGTAATTTGACGACGTGAGCATCGGATATTGAAGTGATACTCCAGCCTCCTTCACTTCCAAAGTCGCTGCAGCCGCATATTTCTCAGGAATTGGCATGCCGCTGTACCGAGGGTATTTGGGCATGAACAGGCTCTGATACCAAATATTGAAAGCAGGCCTGTAATCTGCAGCTATCAAAAGTATAATCGAAGGTGGACTCAATTGGGAAAATGAGATGCAATCAATCTGAATTGGCTAACAACTGAATGTCTGTTAACAGCGACAATACAAGGACGCGATACAGTAAACTGAACTTCTGCTACTCTGAAGAATAACGACTCGGCTGAAAACTAACAGCCTGCACTGTAAACTCGCGCACGCCTGATCAGATCCGTTAAACCCGGACGTGATTTACTCGACTCGCAAACAAACACCCTAGACACGACTCAAATACCAGCACAAAAGTCTGGATTATTCCAACACAGTATGGTTTAGGGTTACAGTCACACAACATGCGCTTGTTACATGGGTGCCCCTCCCGTAGGCCACACTTTACCCTTGGTCTGGTTGGGAGACCTAGAGATGGCCCTAGGCCGGATCCAGAAAGGGCCCCGGGGAGCCGAGGGCATGTGGAGGGCAAGCCCGAGGCAAGGACGGGGTGCACGCGGAGGACGAACCCCGGTGAACCCTGGGTGCATGTAGTAGCGGACCCAGAGCCAAATTTTAGGGGGGGCTAGCGGGACATAATGTACAAAAGATAAACACGTTAAATATAAAGCGAACTATATTTTACAATCTAAAATCACATATAATTAGAATAGGAACATAGTAAAAATACAAAATACAACAAAGATTGTACTTCGGTAATAGATAATGTGCCTTCTAATGCCCATAAATATATGTAATCAGTTATCTGTACATCAAAATTAGCAAACTTAGTGATGAAATCAGAAATTGTATTTGTGAATAGTTATAAAGATTAAAAAAAGGATGAAACATACCAGTAACTAGAATTAAGTAGTAGTAGTGTAAGTACGAGGTAATAGTATTCTACGAGATTTCATGCTTTGAAAGTGTTTTCTAATTCTATTATCATCAAGGTTTCTAAAAATCTCTCGCTCAGTGTAGCATATCATTAAGTCACTGAACCACTCATCCGCTACTCTATTGCGCAAATCTGTCTTGATAATATTCATTGCCGAAAAGACTTTTTCAACAGATGTCGTTGCTACTGTAAGGATCAATGTTAGCTCAATGAGGCGATAGACCAATGGGAATGCTCTATTTTTTCCTGTCTCAACTATCTTTTAAGCTAGCTTTGCAATATTACCACATCCATGGAATTGTACACTTCTCTTGACATTGAGAACAAATATTTGAAGCTGATTTCTTAACAACAAACGGTTAGCTATGTCAAAGTCATTAGTATACCTTAAGATAAGCTTTTAAAGCATAACTTACTTATTCGGTTATCATTAAACATCCAACCATTTACACATAATGGAAGAACTAGATAATAACTCGGTTATGCGTATATATAAACTACACAAATTACATATACTCAAGGGAGAGCTTGGGGATTATGAGTAACTAGGATTGAGTAGTAGTAGTAGTGCAAGTACGAGGCAATATTATTCTACGAGATTTCATGCTTTGAAAGCGTTTTCTAATTCTATCATCGTTAAGGTTTCTAAAAATCTCTCGCTCAGTGTAGCATATCATCAAGTCACTGAACCACTCATCCGCTACTCTATTGCGCAAATATGTCTTGATAATATTCATTGCCGAAAAGACTCTTTCAACAGATGCCGTTGCTACTAGAAGGATCAATGTTAGCTCAATGAGGCGATAGACCAATGGGAATGTTCTATTTTTTCCTGTTTCAACTGGAACCCAATCTAGCTCATGTTCTCCATTCATGTCAACTGTTCTTACATCACAGGAAATATCAGTCTCACAGTACCAAAGTTAGTGAAATAAGATCTATCAATCCAGTATTGAGACACACGACGAACAGGAGCAACAAAGTTGGAACCAAAATCACATGCATGTGGGTGATCAAAATGCCAAAAAGAATGTGAATTATTTGAATTAAATCATAATCTAGCATGTGAAGCAGATTTAAAGCCATCATAAAAGTTCTCTAAAAACATAGCTTTTGCATTTGATCTAGGAACGAAAGATAATGCACATTTTTGTTTTTAAAGCATTCAATCTTTCCTCTTCTCTTTCTTAGCATGCCTAAAGTAAAATTCATGTAAGTGCCCATATTTTCCATAGTAGGTGCAATGAAATTTAACATAACCAGAGTTCTTTTGAGACGATGAGCTAGCACTTACATTATTATTCAATGAACTTTGCACAAAGCCAGCAGATTTAAACACAGTTTGTTTTGGTTTAGATTTTACTTCAATTTTTCTAGGTTCAAGAAGCTTAATAATCTTAGGAGGATTATTCTTGACATATTCAACAAAATTGAATCCTAGACCACGATTTTTCACACTTGTTTTTATATAGCCGACTCTCTCCTATTTAATTTCTACTCAAAACCCTAATACAACTCGTCCAACTAGGCCTAAGCCTTTTCTTATCTCAACCAGGCTTTTGGCCCACTACTTTTCAAGGGACCCGAAACCCTTCCTAACATGGGTTTTCCAAAATTCCAACTTTTCTAACACGTTAGGTGTCGAAGTCTCTAGGACCTCACCTCCCGTAGTTTCTTCACACATCATCTATCACGTGTCGTAGCCTCTGGACCACACCTCCGTAGCTCCAACACGTATCATCCATCTCTGATCTCCACGCGCCCCAAGCATGAACCCAACCATCTCATGACCTTCTTAGCTGTCTGAACCTCAGATCTCCTATCCTAGTCCCAGTCCACCTTGTCACCGACCATAATCGCCTCCATGCTCAACCTGCACATGCAAAGACCAAAGAATATTTTTCCGGCACAAGTTCGTTCCAACTTGGCCAAGATCAGTCCACATATGCCACACGTCTTGCATAACATCGATAAGCAATATTATCAAATATTCATCATAAATTAACCGTAGTCAATTATTCATCACAAAAAAATCCAAGACCTAGCCACATGGTCTAACAATCTTGGACAAAGATATAACCTTTTCTCACAACATGAAAGGTTGCACCAAATCAGGCAAATCTCAAAAGCTGGAGATACAACTTGGTCATGGGTTAAAAACATCCAAGATGGATCTAGATAAATTTTCACATGTCACAACAAGTAAGACCACATAAAGAATCGAATAAAAAACCCTTAGATCAATATTTCTCAAGAAAGACTCCAAACCAAGCAAGGACCGATCAACTTCAAAATCTTGAAAACCATAGTACCTAGATGGATGAAATATGATCATCACTTACACATTCTTAGCCCACAACAAGACCAAGGAGGGGAGAGAAGATGAAAAGAACCAACAAGAACATGAGCAAATCAATCATGACAAGAACACTCCATGAGAGACGAACAAAGATTATCTATTGCTACTTGAAGATAAAGGTTTCACAGCCACTATGTAAAGAGGACAAGACATCATACCACAACACTGACTTTTCTATCTAAAATGCTAACCATAGAACTAAGACTGAAATGGTTTGCTTGCAAGCTTCTATCTCCAACTCATTAAATAGATGGGCTAACCTGCCACATATACCGTAGTCGATCCTATCCACTAGCACAATTAGGAAAAACTTATAAATCCCACACAACATAGGTTTTACACTCACTCTTAACTCATGCACACTTTTCAAAGCAAATGAGCCCAAACCCATCAAGTCATTAGCCTTTAATCCACTTGATCTTTTTAGTATCTCCTTGACATAAAATACTTTCCCAACTGCCGCTCAAGCACTGTGGTTTTGATGCAATGAAGTTTTCGGTACTTGGCCAAGTACCAAAATACCCTTGTCTTGACTGGGTCTTCTCCTTCCTTTGAAAGCAATCACCATATATGCTTGCCATGTGTAGATGCACCAAAGGCTTGCAATGCATCGGCAGGTCTCTCCCACTCTGGTTCCCACCAGACCATGTCTAACTTGGACCGACTATGTGTGGACCCTGGGCATTAATACCCAAAATCACTGTATATGTTCCATACTAATCCCATGATTAGTGACTAGTACACATATTCATAACATCGATATCACAACCATACACATCACATACAATTAATGTACAACAAAGGGGCAACATATAAGCGATGATTAAAGTTTACAACATAGGGTCGACCGGCGAAATAAATATAAGTATCAAGAGTAACATGTAGTGGAAAACAAGTAAGTAAGCAAAAGTGTCCAGCGTTGTGCCACCATTGTCCACAGGAAATCGACTGAGTTAGGCCCTAGAATGATCTATCATCAAATTCCCAGTCCCGGGGGCAAAATACGTGTTGTCGGGCAAGATTCCCCAATCCAATCATCTTTCTCATTCTCTGATCAACAATAATTTATGTAAGGTTGAATACATTATGCACTCAGCAAGATTTGTTGTATACGTGTACATGTACATGTACACGTATACGTGTACGCACGTGTACATGTACATGTATACATATACGTGTACATGTACATGTATATGTTTATGTGTATATATATACTATTTAGTGGCTAAGCATAAAATAAGCGTGCGCCCCCTAGCGACGTGATCCGAACCCAATCAGCCAATCGCAATCGAGCCACCCCCCTTTTAGTTGGCCCATGTACGGTTGGCGGTTGTATTGTTGGTACACCGAAAAAGTTGCTTGTGGTTACGTATAAAGTTATCGTCTATATGCAATTAAGTTACCATACACAGGATAAAGTTATCATCCACACGGTAAAGTTACTGTCTCCTGCATAGCAAGTTCTCATATACAATACATGAAGTTAATTATAGTTATCATGTTCGTTAAAACCGCTCTCCTGGGTCCCATGTGCTGTTTTTTGTGAGATTTAGTGGGGTATGAAATCCGAACGGTTTTGAAGCCCATTCGGGAATCTCTCTTCATCTTCCCCCGATTCGATCTATCCTCATCTCTCTCGTGAGAGCGCCTTTGTAATTTGGTGACCTCGCCGCCTTGTCGTCTGCCGCATGTCCTAATCTGGTATCTTCTCTCGCCGCATCATCGTCGGCCGCACATCCTAATCTGGTATCTTTTCTCATCGCCGCTTTGACCGTGTGCCATCAATTATCGCTGTCGACCTCACCTGAGTGTACTTAGGGTTAGTGATTTGGTTAGATGTTCCTTATATTTTAGCTGTGGCACAGTTGATTCATGATTGTGATGCTGTTCCTGTATTTTATACCTAATCCCCATTATTGCTGAAATTTCGTGTTAGGAGAGCAAATGAAGACGACGGGGAAGGCACCATCCAAGGCAAGCAAAATCATAATTGCAGATAGCTAGAATGCTTTGGAGATCACTCTCGACCCTACCCAAGCAGAACCCGCTATTGTGAAATCCATCAGAAATGCTCACAACGTGAAGAGGAGGAGGGGCGACAGTTGCTCCAAATACAATGAGGTACGTGCAACATAGTAATACACGTTTTGTAAATCACTAGTAGATGTATAGTAAATTTCTAGTTTATAGTTGGTAACTTCGTAGTGTATGCTCGGTAACTTTTAAATCAATGGTTTTTAGCTTTTCTTATTTAGTCGGTGGTAACTTCGTAGCGTATTGTCGGTAACTTTTGGATCACTAGACTATAACTTTTCTTATTTAGTAGGTGGTAACTTTGTAATGCATTATTAGTAACTTGTGTTGATTGGTATATAATTTTGCAAGGTCTATATTTTTGTTCAGCCATGATGCTACTTCAACCATGGTTTCTGAGTACGATTGAATAACTCGATAGCTACAGTACCCACAACTGCTACAATACCCGCTACAGTAACCATGACTGCTACAGTACCTATGACAACTGTAGCCACGACCACTCACTGTAGTTTCGACCGTGGCTTTGACCACTACTTCGGCCATGGCTTCAACCACAACTTCAACTATTCCTTCGACCGTGGCTTCGACCACAGCTTCGACTACTCCTTCGACCACTTACAAATTATCAAGATTAATTCTAACAATATCACAATGGTTGTAATCATGAAGTTTGGTCATGTATGATATGCAATATAACGATGGATTGCAGCCAGTTATATGCAGATTGCCACCTCTTATATGTGATGCAAAGTTACTTTTGGTTGCTCATGAAGTTATCACCTAAGTAATTAAGTTATCATCTATATGGCAAGTTATCATCCGCACAGTCGTAAGATACTGTTCATGAAGTTACTTTTGGTTACTCATGAAGTTATCATCTACTAAAGTTACTATCATATGCACAGTAAGTTTTCATTTCTAATTCACAAAGTTACTCACAAAGTTATCATCTACAATTCAACCATCAAGTAAAAGTTATGAAAACAAGTAGTAGATTATTACTTATTATTACATGAGTGATAATTTTCTGTATATCGGAAGATACCTTTTCTGTGCACTAGAAAGTTACCTGCATTTGTTAGTGATGTTACTTCCAAATACACGTACAATTACTATCAATAGTAAGTTTAAATGTTGGCAGTAACTCAACACATATTTGACAGTAACTTCATTCACAAACGCAAGTAACTTTGCGGATCATCGCAAAAAAATTTTAGACTACAATTGGTGGCAATACCTTAATGTTTCATTACATGTAACTTGAAGAGGTCAAGCTAATAATGTTTGACAAATTAGGAAAACTTCGGTTACGCACAAATCGGGGTGAGCTAATAACTCTTGATTTGTCCGGTGATATGTTTCACAATGCAATGCCAAGAAAGTTACTGCTAATCTCGTTATGCATGAACTGCTGATGCAAGCCAATCCGTGTGTGTAGCGTGTCTGTGTGTGTGTGTGTGTATAATATGTAACTAACCAGCGCGCAGGTGTAAAATACCCGGGAAAGTTACTGACATATCCAAATAAAGTTACCATTGATTTTGAGTGAAGTTATTGCCAAACGTAAATAATACAGCTAGTGATAACTTTCTTCACAGCCAATGGTAACTTTTCACACAACCGGTGATAACTTTCGGGGGCGCAAAACTGCGCGCAGAATAGTGCTACCATTTGTGTGTGTGTATATATGCAAGAATAACAATAAGTAAGGCTCTACGCTACAAGTTATTTTCAGTATGATGTAAGTTTCACTTGTAATATCAATAAGTAGTAATTTATAACATAATTATAAAGAGCTATTGACATGTAATAAAATAACATTTGTATAACAGTAAATCCCATCTATTCACATCCCTCCTTGGCTATGATCATTGAACAATTCCTGCCCATCGGCATGGTACACGCGACATGTACGTGCCATCCCACTTTTCCAATGAAATAGTTTTAGAAAATAAAAGCTATACATATTGTGGCTGCATCCAAGCATACTCATGGCCACAAGCACGGCTATTTAAAAAGTTTTTAACACTCTCGAGAGGTATACAACTTTACCTATATGAGATAATCAAATACATTTCCGGCAACTTTACACTTTCTTGGGCATGTGATGATATTGATTATTATATAGCCTTTACATCATCTAGTTCTAACCTTGCACCCACCTATGGATGAATGTTGTACCTCACTTAGGTCCATCCTCCAAGTGAGAATTTAAACCATCACTTAGGTCCATCCCCCAGGTGAGGACCCTTACTTATGTCCGCCCCCAAGTGGGCATTCACCATCGTATTAGCATGTTTTGGTCCTAACACCTTGGTGAACGGAGCCCCTACGAGGAAACCTTTCTGACATATAATGCCCTCACTACTTCTGCTTACCACAATACAAGGCTTGACCTAGACAACTTAATTAGTTAAAGCCAAAGCCCATATAGCATATGTGGTTGTACGGTATGACTTAGATATGTAGTAATAGCATTTAGTTCTTAATTGACCTGGGCGAGAATCTCCCCCTATCTACATGCGAGATACCTTCCCACATCTGACAATTCATAATATAACTCGCCCACATCTAAATCTAGGTTTTTCATTTTATTTTATACTAAACTAACAGAGGTTTTTCCTTTGGTCCAATATTTCAAAATCACCTATGTCCATATGTAAATTTTTTCGAATGATCAAACTTAGCTAAAACTATTGCGTGGCTAAGCATCTTGACTATATACTCAATATAATATACCCAAAATGACATCAACTACTATCTAAAACCATATACTAAAGGTTACAATAGTAAGGATATCAAATTTGCAAGAAGGTTCAACACATACAAGCAGATATATCTACCGTCACCTAAGTATAACAATTTTAATAGAATATATACGCATGTATAATAGATTTTATAAATAATATACAATAATTGAAATATTGGGATCAACATGGTCAAAGGGGGTGCTTGCCTTGGTCTTGTTACTCATAGAATGGTTCGGAAGTGTTCTTAAAATTGTCCGACGCGACTGTGTCTATTCAATAATATATATATATATATATATATATATATATACAAAAAAAATTAGATATAAAAATAACTTTATTTGGAGTTCATATGTAAAAGTTATGGCCATTTCAATTTTATTTGGTTTGAAAAATACTAAGAAAATGAGAAATGATACTGTGCATGAATTTTGATTTTAATTTGTATTTTTCTTTCTAAAGGAAGCCTAGATTTATTGCGTCATTAGACTAACATGTGTGGTCCACAAGTCAAAGTTTTACTAATTTCCAAATTGGCTGACATGTGGGCCATGCATGTGAGCTCCACATGGTTTGAATCACATTTTAATTATTTATTTGTCATGTGGGTTCCATGTGTCAGTGGCTCATATTTTAGTTTTCACTTTAATTAAAATTCTTTAATTGACTTTGAGCAAGCCCACTTGTCATAGACTCATTAGGTTTAATCTGTTATGAAAGTTAATTAACATTCTTGCAGTTGGGTCCTACATGTCGCACTCTCATGTTTTAAAACCTTATCTACATGTGGGTCCTACGTGTCATACTCACCGTATTTAAACATAGTTTTAAATATAAATCTAGTTGACTAATTGTCTTGGACCCATAGGTCATTCACACATTAGATTCAAACATGTCATTAGCGCTAAGCTAATCCATCTTCACAGGCGAGGCCATTGTCAGTGAGAGGAAGAGTAGTGCCGAGCAGAGCGATGCTCTGACGAGCTTGTTGGCAGCAAGGGGAGCAACATTTGGATGTTAATATGGGTGAAGTGGGTTGCTTAGGGCTTGGCGAAGCCAAAGGTAGGGTCTGACGTGACCAAATGGTCACCGGAGAGCACCGGTGGTGACCATGGCGGTGGCGTTATGGTCGGCCATGGCAAAGCCTAGGCTACGGTGGTGCATTTCCAAATGCAACTAGTGCATGAGTATCTAGGGGCTACCAGGAGACTACCAAGGGGGTTGGCAACGTTGGAGAGGTGACAGAGCAGCCAGTCGACGGTGAGCAACAGCGGCGCAGATGACATCCACGGCGTTGGGGCTCCTCGGTGAGGGAGAGCTGCAAGAGGGGGTTATGTGAGCTCTGGGAAGAGACGAGGATGCTCTGGGAGCATGGGATTAGGCTAGGTCTCACCAAAGGGAAAGAATGGCTTGTGGTGATGGTTTTGGCTGGAGGCGAAGATGATGGTTCAATCTCGATGAGTGTCTGCACAATTAACAAAATTAAATAAGGGGAAAAGCTCTAGGGATTATGGAACATAACATGACGTGGTTAGAGAACCAAGGTGTCCACTAGAGAGCTTGCGCCGTGGTGGAGCTCGGCAAAGCACGCTCACCGACGAGTGTTTCAGGTGAGGCAAGGAGGGAGAGGCTCTGTTTTTCATGGGAATGGAGCGAGGGCGAGATGTGAAAGAGGATGGCGCACTCAGGAAGGACATATGGCATAAGACAATTGGGTGCTGCTTCATGAGATCTCATGAGCATGGTGGAGCTGCATGGCCAGTTCTTCTCGCTAGTGTATGGCACGCAGAAGGGACAATAATGAGGGGAGCTCGGCACGGCGACACGACAGGTAGTTGAGGCTGGGTAGGTGAGCAAGCAAACCATGGGCATGGTGTCAGTGTGGGCACGGAGGACTAGGCATGGTGCATGGAGGTGGAAGATAAAGTCTGCCACTAGGCCCGGCTCGCCAGCGAGTGGAGGTAAGGTGACATGACAGGTGGGGTCCGATCCCACTCGTCAATGTCAGGACTTAAGTGGCAGAGAGGGCCACTTGACAGGTGTGGTCTAGTCCCATTTGTTAGCATCGGGTGTTTAATGGATAGAGAGAAAGTGCAGAGTTCAAAAATACACTTTGTTAATGGAGAAAGCAGAAAGGATTAATTATTCGAAGTGTTTTGCTCGGCTGACATGTTTGAAAACCTTTTAGATGCATTAGATGAGATCCAAAAATTATAAAATTTTTGTGGAGGCTCTTGACACCATTTAGTTCATTGTGTAATTTTTACATAATTTTATCTACCTTGGAGTTTTCTTGAAAAATCTTGGAATGTTATATTTTACGTAACATGCATTATTTTGATTTGAATAAATTAAGGACCATGTTCAAATTTTCGTTTCCAGTGCCATAAACTTATTTTTGAATTTTTGAGATAATTTCTACGTTGAGTTCTCCTAGGTCATTTGAGGATCATTTTTTCATATTCGATTTTGAAGTTAAATTGAATTCTTTCCGAGGTACATTTCTTTTGAAAATTTGTGTTTACAAATTACTTTTCCCAAGAAACCCCATTAAAAGCCAAGTAAATAATATGCATTAAAAAGTTTAAAATATTTCTCATTTTTATATTCCCTGGAATTCAAGATGTTACAGACTGAGCCACTTGGTGTAATCTGTCGCTTGAACGTTTCTTTCAATATTCCTTGCTTTCTTTATGTCATGCTTGAGCTCAACTGTCGGAACCCGGAGCAACAACTCCTGGATCCTCTGTGTAAATCGCACTAGTCCAGGATCAGCTAGTGCACACAGTGAACAACAAAGATAAATATCAAGCAAATGACATTTATTAAACTTAAAGAGTACAACCTTATGGCCAGCATTTACATCATCGCACATTGGCAAATATTATTAATTGCAAAAGAAACTGCGGAAGCAAGCTGGAAAAGCGAAGCCCAAGTCTGTCCACAGGCAAACGACTGCAAGACGTGGTCTACTCATTCTGGTCCTCACCGTAATCATCATAGTCCTCCTCTGTGATGAGATAGTAAGGGTGAGTACAAACTTGTACTCCGCAAGTCACACGAAAAATGCATTATAATGATTAAGGCAACAAAGGAAGGCATATATGGTTAGTTGTACAGAAATCAGCATTTAAAAGAATACAATAAATAGATTGAAACTGCTGAATTTAATACAATAAGTAAGAACGGTAGCTGTAATTGAAATTAATACCATTAGTGCAGGCTCCGACCAAACACTAACATATCCACGGGCATCCCACCCGGACCATCTTTTCCAAAAAAATTTCACGTGGCTCCGACCACACTGTTTCGTAAATCATTTCAAAACCAAAGTCTAATCCATGAAAAACTTTACTCAGCATGCCCATGACCGTGGGCACGGCTATCCAGGATAGATTATACACTCTGCAGAGGTTGTACAGCTTTACCCACAAGACATGATCATCCTGTACTGCTACGCGAGTTACACACTTCCTTAGGTATGCGGCGAGGAGATCATGACAAGGCCTTTACAATGCAAAGCCTTCAAGCTGGCCAAGCCAACACTAAGGTTTCATCCCAGGAATCCACCAGACTGGGACACCCTCTTGAGCCAAGTAAGACTTCTCATGGCCTACGCCACGCTCACTTTCAACCTACGACATGACCCAGGTTAGGGCCCGCAAATTATTCAGCCAGGGCTGTCCCATACCAGCCTTGTGGTAGTACGTTAGGGCTTTGCAACAGTAGCTCACAGACCGGTCCTTAATTGACTTAGGCTCAACCACATACCCCTTGTGCACGACAATCAACACTGTGTCTCCGAATAACAGTGCATGTCTGCACCCACCACCTAACAATTAGCCTAAGTCTAAACCAGTTTTTATAATTTGTTTCAAAATATTTTATCTTCCTTCTTGAATCTCTGAAGTCAAGAGTACATCTCAAAAACTTATCATTTTATGTGAAAAGATATCCCAAAATCAAAGTTATGTCTAAGCATGTCTAAGCATTTGATTTAAAATTCTCTAGCCAATACTAGTGTACTAACTAAAGTTTGATTCTAGGGTGACAAGGTATAAAGATTTGCAACGTCAAAGGAGGTATTAAGAAGCTGGTATTTAACTAAATTTAAACTGAATTGAAATACAGTGAATACAAAATAAGCATGCAGAATTAATTTAAAATAACATAATTTTATTTTGAAATCTGGGATCAACATGATCAAGGTGTGTGACTTGCCTTGCTCCTCGAGTGGGTGTGCTTCGTCGTCGTAGAATTCTCCAGAATCGTTGTAGTCTACACGCGAAAATAACTCAAATAAATTCAAATAAACTCCAAAAATTAAATTGAGGGCAAAAATGAATAGAGGGGAATTTTTTTTATGAATTTAGAAATTTGAATAGGCTAAATCGGAGTTGGGATGAAGGAGAATGGGCTTCGAGAAGTTTAAAATCAGAGAAAAAAAAGGAAAATCTGGATTTTTGGAATTATTTTTTCTAAAGGCGTCAGTACAGATTTTCCTTTTTCGGCCAAATTATTTTTCTATTGAAAACTTGGGTTTATGACGTCAGCCCTGAGGTTGCTGTATGGCAGGTGGGCCCTGGTCCACATGAGCCAAGCCCAGGGACTAGTGAAGGGGCTGAGGTGGTGGAGGGTGTGACGTGGTTGGTGATTAGGCCTTCTTTGCTGACATGCCTAAACACATGGGCTACCAACTCACCCCATGGGCCGACGTGGCTGCCACATGGCCTGGCCTGCTGATGCAGCGGCTTGCTGCTTGCGGGGCACCTGCGTGGCTGCTGTGCGCTGGCGTGGCCCGCCAGATGGTCTGCCACCTCGGCTGCCCATCCGTTGTGGCATGCCGGCCGGTGGCCGCGCACGGGGACCGAGGGTGGGAAGGCCATCCACGCGTCAGCCAGGGAGGTTGGGAAGGCGGGATGAGCCGGAGCGGTTGGATAAGGCCAGAGGCGACGTGGCACATCCTGAGCGTCCACCTATTAGCGAGAGAGAGAAGGTGTGGGTTTTAAGATTTTATTTAATTTGAGACTTGCAAATTTTCATAAATTTAAATTTCAATTCAACACACATATTCGTGGGCCTTCTCACATGTCCCTCGGATAGTAGTGTGCCTGTGATGATGTCTAGTTCACGGTTAGCTACTTAGGTAGCTTGCGTACGTGTGTGTGTCACTGTGTTGTGTGGCTTAATCCTCCCTGCCTGCAGGTGCTTATATGCCTTTCTTGTGGTTTTGTTTGTTTGTGATTACATGGACGCATGGACGGATGGATGGAACACATGAGCTGTAAGTTAGGGATGCATTGTTGATGCATTGAATTCCTTCAAAGAAAAAAAAAAGATGCATTAAATCGCATTGTATTGTATGGTATGGTTAATTGACGAATATGAGATGAGCCTCATTGAATCAACTCCTGCTGCTGCGGGTGTGAAAGGTTGGAGGTCATGGGCTGCTTGCGCAACGAACTTTTTTTTTGTCACCTCAGCGTGCATGTCACTCATGCCCTTGTGGGATCCGCTCTATATTCCTTCCTTCCCAACCGGAAAATTATACACATAGCTTACTTAATTGGTAAATCGGACGGTTCGGATCGATGCGGGTCGCTGATTCAGATGTTTAATTGATCTTTCGAGGAGAGGTTAATTTTAGAGTTTACCGTGCACGCGTGCACCTACTGGCTAGCTTATATACAGCACGGGCATGTTATTGCTTTCATCAGGCAGTTATTTAAAAAGGATTTATGATGCATGCAGTACTTAGTTATTTTCACTTGTCACTTGTCTGAGGAGAACATATATAGCTAGCTAACATTCAACCGCACGCTCAAGAAAGTACTCACATCGAACGGTTCCCAACTGAGAGAGATCGAGTTGAATCCACAGCAAAAAAAGGAAGTACACACATGCACGATCGTACTTGACGCTGCAGTGCAGATATGAGATATGATGTCCTTGTCACGTCATTTCCCAGCTATAAGAATTTAACAGAAAAGTAATTAAATTGGAACTCAATTATCCAAATATGTACACCTTAATTTCCTGCAGGCCATGCATGCATGTATAGAGCTTCCAGCACAAGACTAACCAGAAATGTTGCAACATAACACAAAAACATTAAGCTTATATGATGTGATTTGTGGCTGCTTGGTTTTGTAAATCAAGATCAAGGTGGCTATTATACGATTGATCGATGTATTCAATCTTGAACTACATGACAGTGACACGCATTGAGCGTGTTTTATTTTAATTTGAGGGTGCCAAATATATAGGTGAACAAGAACATTGGAACAACTGTGTCCAATACTTGACTAGAGCTTTTTTTAAACAAAATTGCTATATATCATTCAAATGACAATTTTTGTGCAAATCATTCAAGTTTCAGACCTTGCGATTTGCTTAGAGATTCGTGCTCCGACCAGTGAGCTCATTGTCATTCTCCTCTCTGGGGCCGACATCTCCCGCTGCTACCGGGTTAGGGTTCAGGGTTCACCAGAGCACCCGAACTCAGAGGGAGGCTAGGGTGGTGGGTGGCTGCGGGGGCGTCGCCGACTGTAAGGTCGAAGATGCCAACTAAAGGGGGAATGAATAAGCGTAAACCAAATCTGTTTTGCATAAGTAAGGCCTAAATCAACTAGGTTCACCTAAATGTACTAACACCCTAAATCTAAGTTAAGGTTTGCAATCTTAGAGTGACAAGCAATCAATTTAATTTCTACGAATATAAATTGCAAGTATGTAAATTGATGTCAAGAAAGAAAACCACAATTGACGCACAATGTTTTACTGTGGTGTTCGGAAATTTACCAGTATCCCCTAGCCTACGTTGAGGTAAGCCCAAACAAATTGGACTGGCTCTACGAATTAAGCCAAGTACCTCACTTTCCATTTGTGGTAGCTCTTTCCCCTTCTAGGTAGGTGAGCTCTAACTTTCACAACACGTCAGGCCTTATCACAAACTTCTTTAAAAAGATCAATAGACCACTGCGCCTCCACGCCATCTAGGTGTTGGCAACCTCCAAGATTAACGAGTCAGAGATGCTCACTTGAACAAATCAAGTGCCATAGCTTAAGGAACGAAATCCACCATCGAAGTGCAACACATGGACTTGGATTTTCCTCTCCAAGCTCCCTAAGTGCAGCACATGCACATAAGAGGTGAGATGGCTTCCTCTGAGCTCAAGGGAGATGAAATGGGAACTAGCAACCTATCCTCAACTAGCCACAAGGGGGTATTTATACCTCATACTAAGAAACTAGCCATTGGAGCAAGATGTTAGCGAAATTGGCCTAAGGTCGGTACTACCACGAATGGCTGGTACTACCATGGCCTTCATAATGGCTAGAAAACTAGCTGTTATATGCGTTGTCGGTTAGACTATCCACACATGGTCCGGTGTAACTGCCTCCAAGACCGGTCAGACCACTCAACCAAAAGCTAGAAAATCAACCTGAGGCTGGTACTACCACCAACTAATGCTCGATAGTATTGCAAGGTCTAGTCAGGCCACTCTCTGGAGCTGGTCATACTGCCACACACAGAGCGGTCATACCACAGGGCAGGTCCGACTGCTCACATAGAGCTGGTTGTACGCAATCATACCGCCATGCATTTTCTAGCAAATTTTGAAAACACGTTTGCATATTATAGTACCATGCACACAAGGATAAAAACATGATTCACAGTTGCAAAACACATTCACACACTTTAGAATCATGCCACAAGGATTAGAGACATGGATTTGAACTGTTTGTAAAATACATTCGCAAACTTGAGTCACATGTTATAAGGACTATGCATGAGTATTAACTATTTGCAAACTACATTTACAAATGATGGTATCATGCCCTGGAAGGCTAGAGCAAACCAAATGAGCTATCAACATGTGACAAACTGAAGCTACTAGTCATGATCCCTCTTAATAGTACAGCAACCTACACTAGCAATCTGGTCTTTTACCAAATACCAAGACTGATAAAAAGAATAAGAACTCATTCTTAGCTTATGTAAGTTATACCTTTTCCTCGAGAATCCTCTTAAAACTTGATGATGTACATCTTCATGTTAAGTCTTGGTCCTTGACTTTATCTTCATAAACACATGATGCATCATCTTCTAGCCCTCCATCAACACATGATGGTCTACGCCTGACTTGATGATCAATTCATGATCATCTCATCTTCAGGATCTTGACTTGATGACTATCAATTCATGATGTCTTCCTTCATCCCGAACCTTGACTTGATGATGAATTCATGATGCCATCCAATATCTTCGTCATCATTGGACATACCTTATTCATCCAACTCATGAAAAATATTAGTCCCACGATGTAATTGTCATTAATTACCAAAATATATCATTAACTCATAATGATGGGTCTAGATTCTCTAATATCCCCCTTTTTGGTAATTGATGACAACCACAACACTTGTAAATAGTTGAATTAAAAGCAACATGAGTATATATGAACTATACAGGCTTTATATAATCAAAGGATACATTTGAAAGTAAAGATCCTCAATATGTGGATAAAGAGAAGGATCAATATAAATGAAATCACAAAATATGAAGTACACTCCCCCTAAATATGAGCATACATATATGTGAGATATTACCATATGCACACATCCAAGTTTTGACTTGAAGTGGAGATCAAACTATATTTTGGATCCAAGGAATGCAACAAATGAATAAATGACAGTAAGCATATGAGAATGTAAAATATGCATTCACAAGATCTATAAATTCTTTTGGGCAAATAGGTAAAATAATTTTCTCGATATTAATACTTTACTCCTTCTTAAACAAGCCTAAAATATTTAATAAGTTTTTCACTAAGAAAAACTCTCCCTTACACAAATGTGCTTCTTTCTTCACCTTTGACACATTAAGGTTCCTTCTTTCTTCTCCTTTGATACACAAAGGTTCCTTTTCTCTTGTCATCTCCTCCTTTGACCTATTTGTAGGTTTCCTTTTCTCTTGTCATCTCCTCCTTTGACCTATTTGTAGGTTTCTCTATCCCAACATCATTTCTCTCCCCCTACATCTTATGCAAGTTTCAATTCGCAAGTATAGAAATTCCTCCCCCTTTGTCATCAAGCACAAAAACTTATTATTTTCTCTATAATGTGTGCTTTTGATTTTCTTGTGGTATTATCCTTTTGTCTCTTTCAAGATATCTGTTAGACTGATGCTGACAATCAAAGGGGAGTGAATGCTTGCGAAAGCTTCTTGGATTCATCAAGTATTCTAAATCTTGGCTCAAATGACTATGAGAGTTATCAAGCTCAGATTACACCTCCTACAAAATAATCATAGAAATCCAGAATCAACGAAAGCCAACAATCAAGCTTTGCTTGTTGGTTTAGTAGTACCGCCCTTAGCACGCTAGTATAACTGCGCAGGTACTACCATCAACTAGGGGCTTGTATGAGCACTCTACGGTACTACTGCTTAGGGAGGCTAGAACTACCGCTTGCCCTGATCCTGAGTGCAAATCTCACGGGACAAAAACCGAACTTGAGGATCTTGATCAAACCTTGTCCAATGCTGCAAAAATTGGTATGGACCTAAGCAATGATGTCAGGAACCAAATCAAATCAAGAAACAAGAGGTTCTTGGACTTGGATCCATCCAATTTGAAAGAATTGCTTTCTAGGTCACAAGAACACATCAAATACTGAATTCCAAATTACTTCTTGATCAAGAGGATCTAAGTCATGAGACTCTCTAGATCAACTCTCACATGTCCTAGCAAGGTAATCTAAGTCAAAGTTTGAGGTAGAAAGGCCACGATCGCAATATCACAAAGCTTGGTCAAGACAAGGCTAAAACTGGACAAGATCTTGATTCTTGTTGTATAGTAATCTAGCTGGGTAAAGATTGATCCTAAGAACCCACTAATGCCTCTTACACATGATGGATCACAACAAGAAAAAGAGGGGGCATGAAAAGAGACAAATTAACACAAGCAAAGGCAAGAACTCATGCCAAGAGACAATAACACAAGGATTGCAAGAATTTGATCTATTGCATAAAGAGGAATGATTTTTATAACTTGCTGGTCACAAATGACCCTCCACAAGTCCCACTATTAAGAACACTATAAATGAGAGGAAGAAATAGCCTAAGTCTAGAACTCAACCTTAATTCCTTTTCTTGCCCTAGCTAGCCTCCTCCCCTTCTAAATAGCTAAACCATCCCCGTTAGTAGATCTAGACCCGCTAAGGGTTGGGAAACCTGTTAACCCCACAATACCATGTATTACACTTACATGCATGCTTTTCAAAGTGCTTACAAGGATCAACCCACTCACACTCGAGTGTTTGATCCACTCCACACACATGATTCTAGCGTAATCCTAAACCACTTTCCTTGCATGTTTTGGCACCATGATTTTGAAGTAGGGCTAAAGTATTTGGCATTTTCTGCAATGCCCTCGATGAAGCTTCCTGGAGCCTTCCTTTTATTCTATCTTCTTCTTGTTGTGTAAATCACCATACACATCATATGTAGGTTGATCAGTGGCTTCCCTCCATTGGCAAGTCTCTTAGCTCCCACCAGACCGTGCCTCAGTTGAACTGACGAAGTCAACTTGATCCAACCTACTGCTCGAACCTTTCCTTAAATGCATTCCTTTGCTTTGTTGTGCGCCATGCTTGAGCCGAACAATCTCACAAAACCTCCTTGACCGCTCTGGACCTCAATACACCCTGACTAGTCCTGGTCACCTATTGTTGACCATAGTTGCATCTAGCTTTCCAGCACATCCAAGGACCAAGACATCATTTCTGGCCACAAGTTCTTTACAACTTAACCCATGTTAGCATAAACATGCAACATGCAATACAATGCAACCAAGATAGGAGTTCCAAGATCACCCCATGATCAAAACTCCCATACTACCCAATTTTCAGAACCTAACTGCCACAACAGTATGGCCGCACAGTCTATGCTGGTCATACCATTATGATAGTACCGCCAACCACTGGCCAGTACTACCGATCCTTAAAAACTCTAGTACTACGACCTTAGTAGTACCACCAACCAAACTCCAGTCATACTAATATCCAGTAATACCGCAATGTAGCACCAATACTACCAGACCCTGAAAAAGGCCATCTCTGAAAAATAGCTACTACAATCGAACTCCCGGTTGAACCACATTTGCAGTAGTGTCGTGGCCACAATGCTAGTTTTTGAACCCCGGGCTAGCAAACCCAGATCCTCTGTGATTCCACCGCACTATTCCTTAGATCAGTAGATAGTGCTCACAGATACATTACTGTATATAAAAAACATATCATGTAGAAGCGTAGATAATACAGCAATAACTTACTCACAGGCCGAAAAAATGTAGCAGCGGAAACTTCACACATATGGGACCCCCAGGACTCGCCCACAAACAGCCAACTGGAGTTCACGACCTAGTCCATGGCCTCTTCATCTTCCAACTCTGTCAACCCCTTTTTAAGCACTATAGGGCTTGACTACCGATCCTTACCCATTCCTGTAATAGGGGAGCGGTATGACCACTTGCCATGGCTGGTATACCAGTACTACCACCCTAGTAGTACCACCAACCAAACTCCAGTCATACTGATATCCAGTAATACCGCAATGTAGCACCAATACTACCAGACTCGGAAAAAGACCCTCTCTGAAAAATAGCTACCACCATCGAACTCCCGGTTGAACCGCCTTTGCAGTAGTGCCGTGGCCACCATGCTGGTTGTCGAAGCCTGGGCTAGCAAACCCAGATCCTTTGTGATTCCATCGTACTATTCCCTAGATCAGTAGATAGTGCTCACAGATATATTACTGTATATCAAAAACATATCATGCAAAAGCATAGATAATACTGTAATAACTTACTCATAGGCCGATTAGGCCGAAAAAATGCAGCAGCGGAAACTTCACACATATGGGACCCCTAGGACTCGCCCACAAGCAACCAACTGGGGTTCACGACCTAATCCATGGCCTCTTCGTCTTCCAGCTCTGTCGACCCCTTTTTAAGCACTGTAGGGCTTGACTTTCTTTTCTTTCTGATTGCGTAATGGTGATTAAGCAAGAGTGAGTACGACAGTTTTCAGCAAGCCACATCTTGTAATAGGGGAGCAGTATGACCACTTTCCATGGCTGGTAATACCAGTATTACCACCCTAGTAGTACCACCAACCAAACTCCAGTCATACTGATATCCAGTAATACCGCAATATAGCACCAATACTACCAGACCCCAAAAAAGACCCTCTCTGAAAAATAGGCACCGCCATCGAACTCCCAGTTGAACCGCATTTGCGGTAGTGCCGTGGCCACCATGCTGGTTGTCGAACCCCGGGCTAGCAAACCCAGATCCTCTGTGATTCCACCGCATTATTCCCTGGATCAGTAGATAGTGCTCACAGATATATTACTGTATATCAAAAACATATCATGCGGAAGCGTAGATAATACAGTAATAACTTACTCATAGGCCGATTAGGCCAAAAAAATACAGCAGCGGAAGCTTCACACATATGGGACCACTAGGACTCGCCCACAAGCAGCCAACTGGGGTTCACAACCTAGTCCATGGCCTCTTCGTCTTCCAGCTTTGTCGACCCCTTTTTAAGCACTGCAGGGCTTGACTTTCTTTTCTTTCTGACTGCATAATGGTGATTAATAACATTTTTTTGTACCACTACCATATAAGCCAATAAACCCGAAACGAATTATAAGTACACAACTCTAAACATTCCAATAATAATTCTTGAAGGTCGACCTAAGTTTTTTTAAAAGATTTACACCACCCTCAAATGCACTCGCCAACGGTTACGCAAGTATCAATTTAACAAATTCTTAACAATAATTATCAAGAGCTACTATTATATCTTAAAAACTTCCCAAAATCAGATTGACCTACTTAATAACATTTTATTATCACATCCTAAGTTTTAAAAACTTGCAAAACATGACAATATTACCGCAACTACCAACATATTCTAGCAAAACTCCTTAGCCAAGGACAAACTATTACCTACTGATCTCATAAAGCACACAAATATAAAACATTTGTTAAATTTCATTCATTCAACCCTTAGTGATACTCAATTGAAAATCTTTTTATTTTCCTACTTCTATATGCAATCACATAACATCTACAACACATATTCAACATTTTCATTTTATATTTAAAACTTAGAGCAAAATACTATTAAAGCATTAAACAAGGTTACTTAAAATCATTTATACAACAATATTCATACCTTCCTTTATATACATTAGATCAATTTAGCATGGCAAGAGACATGCAAATCAAGTATCTATATATGTACACCAAGTATTCCTAGAAAATATTAATTTAGGATTAATATTTGCCAAAGACAAAACCTCACATAACTATCGTGTGTAACCTTCATAAACAATTAGAATAATCTATTGGGACTAAATAACTCAATTCATCCTATATAGTTTGAGAATTCTTAACATTATAGTTGTATACTAAATTCAACCATGCTCCACACTATCCTATAACCTAAACAATTCAAGTAATAATGGACATACTCCTATGCACCATTCAACATGAAACTACTGTAGGACATTATCACATTTAATTAGTTTCTCTCACAAAGAGGTTACTTAAAATCATTTATACACTACTTCCTTTCCCCAGCTTAACATTCCATGTCTTACCAACATTTTTTTCAAACTAAAGAGATCATCACAACAAGAGCCATATAATTTTTCTTTACAAAATAGGGCATTAAACTTCAACACACAAGTTACCCCAAAAACACCTGGGTTTAAAAGTTTCACTTAAATATGGCTTACAAAAGATATTCTCCTTGATCCAAAAGAAAATACTGAACCAAGAAATAAGTTGCAACCCTCAATAACATGGTAAAACCACCACGAAAAGACGACTCAGCAAATTGATAACTTTCATAAGCAACAAGAATAACTCAACAATCGGAGAGAAACTATAATTCCTTCATGGAATAAATAGCCAATGAGAAATCTTTATCAACACCACAAGCAAATAACCCATCGATACCCATAGAGAAACAATAACCTCCCCATAGATGAAAATGTTCAATAGAAATTCATCCCCGACCATTCATAACTACGGTTATCAAAGGGAAACCCTTCGCTAGTCATGTACCAGCGTGGTGGCACGACCTAGTCATGCCCATGGCCACAACTATGATGTCTATCTCTTGTTATCACTATCCATCTCAATTAACAATCTCATAACAACAATTATTAACCATAATGATATCAAAAGAAAAAATGCAATGCTTAACCCAAAAACACATCCTACTATGCACTAGTGTGTCAAATTTTATTTCAAACAAATTAATTAGCCTAAGTCATATTTTAGAAATTACCTGTCTAATTAATTTTTGTTAGGTTTACCAATCCTAGTCTAAATTTTAGTTATTATCTTGATTTGATTATAAATTTCCCATTACAGACCTAAAACCTCACTATGATACCAACTATAACACTCAGCTTAACAAAAGCCCAAGATGTCACTCAAACTACTATCACTACTAATTTTAACCAATAATCAAGCATTACCAATAACTAGACTTCAAGATTAAATATCCATCATAATATTAAACATAAAATTTAGCAACATTGTAAACAATAAATTGAAGAAAGATAAACCATATAGTTACCAAGATGAATCATATGTAGTCTAAACCAATGAACACATCATATAGTATTATTAAGAACCATTAAGAGCTAAGTAAAACCATTATTCATCTATCATTATATGGGTAAAACTAAATTATTTATTATAATAAGTGAATAGATCACTAGGTGAAGTGAAGAGCTGCAAAAATACAATATTCCATGTTCTACTCTAACCCATGCATGTCGCCTTCAACGTTCACCTAAAAACAACAACAAAACAAATGTGAGTCCATGACTCAGAAAGTACAAAGCAGAATAATAAGCGAGGCATCATCATATTAACAATTCATATCCATTTAACATCTACTCAATTCTTTACATACCCATTATCAACAATTTCTATTCACATGTCTCATTATCTCATTCCTCCTTTCATGAATGCAATGCTCGTGCACATGTCTCGTCTCTTCTTTGCTTATATCAGTATAGTGGAGTGTAACTCCTGTCAGTGTTTACCCATACCAGTACGCTTATGTGCGGGGTCCAATTGTCATCCTTTTTCATACGGGGACCTCATTGCCCATATATCACGTACAAGGACCTCATCTCACTCCCGTGGGCCACATATTTCTATCATGAATGCTCAACACATAATACAAATAACCATTCCATTCTTTAGTTCCTCTTCAACATTAAACCATTGCTATCGTCGTAACTCTACCATAGTCCACATCATCATCACCATCATGTTATCATAAGCATGTAAGCAATATAAAACAGGCATAGTCACATAAGAACATTGGCATATAAATGCAACATCCTATTTTGCAGTGTTTTTTGAAGCTTTTAAAATAAAACTCACCATTTAGATTTTTTGGAATTAATTAAAGCTCTAAATTCTAAAATTCTGAATTTAATGTGACTAAGATAAACTTCAATTATCCTCAAAATTATTTTATTTGGATTTCCTATTATGGAAGGAATTGTTTTGAATTTTATGGGATTTTTCTGGATTTATTTACTATTTTCTAGAGCTCAAATAGATTTAAGACATTTTCTAAAATTAGAAATTTCTAGAAAATCTTTAAAGTTCTTTGGGCCAAAACCCTAGGTCCAGCCCATTTCTCTTTCAGCTGAACTGATAGCCCAGCCCAAGAGTCGCCTAGCTCATGGATGCTTGCTATGTGTCGGCCATCCGGCATTACAAAGCGTTTGTTGTCCGACCAGGACAGTCGGGTGTTGTTCATTGTCTCCATTGAAAGTCATTGCCAGGTCCAAATCAATCCTGTCTCAGTGTTCGTGTCCACCTCAGACTTAACTTCATGGCCGTTCTGGGGTCTCAACATTCGCGCCTTTAAAGAGTGCCGTGCCGCCCTCGTTCTTCACACCCCGAAGCTGTCGTTGCCCTCGCCCGTGTGTGTTTCATCGTCGTCCTCACAGCCGTGTTGAAGCTTCATTGTTGCCATCGTTCAAACCCTGAGCTGCCATTGAGGTTCAGCCATGTCGAGCCACCGTCCTTTCCATTTGCTGGTAAGCCGATGATCCACCTTCCAACCTTCACCGTCGGTCGGTCATCATCCCGTGCATGCCGTCAAGCCAAAGTGTCACTTGATCTGCTGCCTTGTCCACTGCTGCGACCGCCTCATTTTGCATGCTTGCCATTTTGCCAGCCACACGCCTGCTCGACGCCCGAAGGGTCACCTCGGTCACGCGACGAGCTGACATCAGCACTGACACCACCCTGCACCGGCCGCCCCTTCATCTTCTCCATAAACCCAGTTCACGTGCACCGAATCACCGACAAGTAGGACCTACCATTTAGAAAACATTATGTCGTAGACCTGTGAGCCGAGCCACACAAGTACCCATGCCAGTTGCCACATCAGATGCACATCAACCTAAGCCCTTGTGTCATGCCATGTGTCTGCCACCTTAGTAAAACATTGCCAAGTGTTGTGCCATGCCACCCTCCATGTGTCGGCTGAGTCATCATCCATGTCATCTACAATGCAAGCACCACCTCACCAGTTCTTGCACTATTCAATAGACCAGATCCACAGCACAATAGTTTTACTCAATTTTCTAGGAATTTATTTTGTAAATTTTTTTTCGAGAGCCCGTTCTTCTCCATCCTTGCTCTGGTTGACTCGATTCTTCTTCCTAAATTCATTTAAAATTGAGCTCTATCTTTTAGTTCTAGTTTGGTAGTTTTTGGAGTTTATTTGAATTTATTTATGTTTTGTTTGTTTTCTCTCATGTTAGGTAACGTCTTCGGAAGAGCAAAAACAGGACCATAAGATCAAGAGTCGATATCTAAGCAAGGCTAAGGCAAGTCATATCCTTTGATCATATTGAATCTAGTTTTCAAATCTATTTATTTATTGATTTCTTTTAAATTATGATGCATTGTTATTTTAATATAAACTCTTGTACCTGGTAGTTATGATCCAACTTTATTAATTCCACATTGATAATTTAAATGCCATGATTCCATTGTCATCATAGGATATGTATTTATCTAGTGATGCAATACTAGTTGTCATATGGACCTGTCTAATTAATTTGTAAAGTTTCAATCTTGATTTTGTCATTAAGATGTTATATTAGCGCAAGAGGGTGCTTTTTCGACTTGGTGGTTAGCCTATTCGGCAGCGAAAACTTAGCAGGCAAGATTAGTTTAAAATTGAGCATTGTAAAAGCCTTATTATGATCTTCTTGATCAATATGTCCATGGAAGCATGTCGCTTTGGTATCACTATGAGATGGTCGTATCATGTGGGTAAAGTTGTGCAACCTCCACAAAGTGTGAAATTATTCGAATAGCCATATCTCTGATTATGGACAATGCTAAGTGATTTCACATGAGAGGTAGAGTTTTCATAAAATTTTGGATAGGTTGAATTGGGAGAGTGAATAGTTAGTTCACTGGTGGTTTATGTCAGTTCCTTTCAAATATCTACATATTACTTGTTTTACAATATGCCTTCAATCTAATTTTTGAATTTACTTTAAATAGCTGCTTTCTTCAAAATGACCCTTTAACCATCATATGATAAGCCTTGCATGATTATATTGGATCTTGACACAAACGACTTGTTGAGTACTCTATGTACTCATGGCTATATCCATATTTACTAAGTTGAAGAAGAAGAACCATATCAACTGCATGTACCTGAGGGAGGATACTTTGATGACTTCTCAGATTAGGATTTCATTTTCTAGTTGATTATCTGTGGGCATGTTGAATGGCCACATTATTTTTTGTTTTTTGCTGCTAGTTTCTTGAGCCCTTTTTATTATTTAATTGTAAGCTTGGCCATAAGGTCACAACTCTGATAATTAATAATATTTAAGTCTTTTTCTTAATTAATCGTGATGTGGTTAATATTTCATCTAAGTTTCCACTGCGTGCACTAGCGTGATCCTGAACTAGTGCAGAATACACAGACAGTTTGGATTTGCGTATTCGAGTCTCAACAATAAATCATCATGGCAAGCAAAGACTGTCATAATCTCAGTATATTCTGTCATACGATCTTAAGATTTTACGATCCAAGATTGACTAGACCGATCTAATTCTGTGGTAGAATCTTAATGTTCTTATGATTCTACCCAAATTTTTATAGGATCATGATCAAAATTTTCACATGATCCTACTTGATTCTATCGATTCTATTGTTTTATTATAAATAATTACTTGTGTACTACATTTTAATTGAAAATTTTAACTTTTATCTATTTATATTCACTATAATTATCATAAAATAACACATGATTTTACCTTTACTCTACAATTTGTAAATAAAAGTTTAAAAGACATAATTTTAAAAATGCAACAGTGTTACAATACACTGTAGATTTTTAAAATATTTCTTTGGTAGAATCATGTAAGACCTAACATTCTACATTGTTCCTATTATTTGCGATTCTATCAAAGAACCTCTGATCTGATCCAGGATCACGATTCTGATAACCTTGATGGCAAGTATTCATTTAAACACAAATTTAAGCACTTGTCTTTCTAATTACAATGGCCAGGATGATTTGAGGGTAACACACCCGATACTACTCCTACAATAAATACTCAATCTCAATACCAACCATAGCAATACGAGACAAAGCCAGATTTGGCACTGTTTCGCACCATATTTACAAAACTAGACATATGCCAAACGTATTTGCAAAAATGTCACTTCTGTCGCCCGATCAGTGGGCGGCAGCGCTCGCGAGACGACAGGTGGCGAGGCCGTCGGCGGCAGGCGCCCGCCACCCCACCATCAGATGGCAGGTAGCCTGCCGCCCGATGGGGTGATGGCAGGTGATTAAGCCGGCTTAATTACTAGCCCTAATTTTTTGTTTAGTTTTTGTTTCAATTTTTAATTATATCAAATGAGCTCCAAAAATTACAAAATTTTACGTACAGTCTCCAAACATAACATATTTTATAGTGTAATTTTATCCATTGTAAATGTCACTCAAAAATTCATACAATTTTGATATTTGTATGAGTTTTTACATATAGCAAACGAGCTTCAAAAATTATAAAATTTTATGTGAAGCCTTCTAACACACTTATAGTTATTGAGTAATTTTTTAGAAATTTTATGTGCTCTGAATTGCTAGTCTGTTTATACTATACACTGTTGCCCGCTCCCTTCTTCGGACATGTGTTGGCTTAACATACCAGCCCTCCTCGCCCGCTCCCTCATCCGCACAAATGCTAGTCTAGCCATGTCGGCCCATCTCACCTACTCCGTCATGCGCACATATGTCACTTTTACCATGCTATCCCCTATCTCCCATGGTAGTACATGTCGACAACGTGTCCGTAATTTCCGGTGGTAACGCACCGGATTCTCTTTTCGCTCGCAGAGTGTATCCACGTACCTCACAACATAGTGTTCATGGGGAGTATTGATTCAGTGGACGAAGTCATATTTCGCCATTTGCTGCAAAGGATGTTTAACATGAAAGCTCTTTTAGTAGTAAGAGAAAATAAACTATTGGCTAATTGTACCCCAGAGTGTGGGCATTGTTAGAAACGTCACTCGCCATGAAATGGCCTTTGACGACTTGCACGACTATATCCTCCCTGTGTTTGCATTTCAACCATACCAGTTAAGCCCCCCTGTTTGGCATCAAACAGTAGCTACGACCGAAGTCCTCCCTTCTTTCCAAAGGAATGTCTTCCAAATTCCTTTGGTGACCCCGCTCTAACTGGCCCCTCGGTGTCTGCCATACTATTTTATTGTATGACGCAGAAGGTTCTTCTTCCTACAAGAAGCGAAACGCAGGTCAGATGAGCAATGAGCGATTAGAGAACTCTGTATTTGAAGCGAATGAAAAGAGAATCCGGTGTGTTGCCACCGGAAATTACAGACGCATTGTCGATATGCACCACCACAGGCGATAGGGGATAGCATGGTAAAAGTGACATATGTACACATGATGGAGTGGACGAGGTAGGCTGACATGATTAGACTAACATTTGTGCGAATGAGGGAGTAGGCGAGGGGAGCCGATATATCAAGCCAACACATGTCCGAAGGAGGGAGCGGGTAACGGCGTACAATATGGACAGACTGGCAATTCATGGCATATAAAATTCCAAAAAAATTACACAATAACTATATGTGTCAGGAGTCTTCACATAAAATTTCATAATTTTTGAAGGTAATTTGTTATATGTAAAAACTCATACAATATCAACATTTTATGAAATTTTCAGCAACATTCACAATAGATAAAATTACGCAAAAATTACACTATAAAGTACGTTGTGTCAGGAGACTATTCATAAATTTGTTGTAATTTTTGGAGCTTATTTGTTATATTTAAAAATTGAAATAAAAACTAAATAAAAAAATTAGGGTAGGTAATTAAGCCGGCTAATCAGCTGGCCTAATCACCTGCTGCCCCCCTCACAGGACGGCAGGCCCGCCTACCATCCCCCCATTGGGTGACAGACTGCCTGTCGTCTGCTGGTGGGGCAGTAAGCGCCTGCCGCCGGTGGCCTCGCCACCTGTCGTCTCGCAGGCACTGCTGCCCGCAGACTGGACAACAAAAGTGATATTTTTGTAAATATGTTCGGCATATGGCTAGTTCTGTAAATACGGTGCAAAACAGTGCCAAATCTGGCTATCTCATAGCAATATAGGAAAACACTTAATCGACAACGCTCCTACACGCTTCCAAACCCACCATTTTCCCTCTTTACCAGATAGTCTCCCCTGCTGCCCTGGCACTAGAATTATCATAAGTTTCAACTCTCACATCGCAATATAGCAAACCATATCAGTTCTTGAATCTATACAAAATTCCCCACAACTTCCTAGTTGAACAAATGTTCAGATTGAATCATATAAACCCCTGTTTTTAACCCAGAAGATAAATCTGTCATCTTCTGGATAGCAGACTTATTAGTTTAATATCTTTTAATCTACGCATGCAAATATATTGAACCATGATATTTTTAGAAACTACAAAAATTTATCTATCACTTCCTATTTCTGCCCAAAATTCAATTTTGCCATCTAAATAGTCTAAATAATGATTTCCCATGATGCGTCCAGTATCAACCAGTGTCTAAACAGCAGTATTCTTAAAATCATAACTTTGGTTCTACCCAACCGAAAAAATTATATTCGTGAACCCTCTGGAATTCTTACATAATTACATACATCTTTCAAATAGATCAAAAATCCTAATTATTTTATTATTTTTTAATTTACAATCTACCTCTTTCTTGTCAAAAGCCAATAACTTTCCAGACAGAAGCTTACAAAAATTAAAACTCTTAATCTACCCAGGAGTTTGACATGATTAAGTATTATAAAAAAGTTAACAATATTCTCTATATCTATCTAATAGATGATATTCTCAAATTTAGCCTCTATAGTACCCGAAATCTCAATAGAAAATTATTGTTGTCAAACTGATCTACTAATCAAATCATGAAATCATAGTATAAAATTATAGCAGACAAATTGATCTACTAATTAATCAAATTCCCTGACGCAAACATACAAATACTCTCGAATCTTGACTCTAATCGCTACTAATATTAACGAACTAGGGGGGGGGGGACTCACATCATTACGCTAATAAAGAACACCAAAATCCCGACTCTTCTTCACTTGCCTTCTCCCCCTGACTTTTGCCTTGCCGTACTTTTTTCTCTCTCTAAATTTTTCCTGTTTGGCGCTCTGCTGGCCACCGACAATAGCTGTTGGCATAGCAGAGCCGGCCATGCTAGCGCGCAGGTGACCGTGGCTTGTGCTCACGCGCGAGCGACGTGGCGTCGGCAGGTGACGTGCATTGACTAGGCGTTGGTGGGCGTTCCCGCGCTAGGGCGAGCAGCCGGGATGCGGCAGGCGGGCCGGCGCGTGGCGACGTCGGATGGAGTGCCTGGACGTGGCTGGAGAAAGATTTTTTTTGTACGGATAAACCCTTTTTTATTCGAAAATACATAAATATACCCGCGAGAAATTTTTTTTACAAAAATAGTCTCCAGTCGCCACCCCATTGGGCGACTTCTGCCTTTCGCCCAACCGGGAGGCGACATTTAGGGAATGTTTGAACCGTTGGGCGACTTATGCAGTCGCTCTACGGTTGAGCGACTGTAATTTCAGTCGCTGTACGGTTGAGCGACTGAAATTGCAGTCGCCCAACGGTAGGGCGACAGGGGTGGATATCCAGTTATTCCACCGACTGCCGCCCACTACCAACCACTTTTCCCTCATTTCCCTCATTCTGCGCAGAGAGCCAGAGAGAAGAAGAGAGGAGGAAGAGGAAGAAAAGAAGGGGAGAAAAGAGGGAGGAGGGGAAGAAAAGGAGGAGAGGGGAGAAGAGAAGGAGAGGAGGACAGGGTTGAAGGAGGAGGTGAGGGAGGAAGGAGTCCAAGCTATTCCATCGATTTGGATCTAGGTATTTTTGTTAATTAGGTTGTATTTACACTATTATTTAGATGAAATATTGGTGTTAGTAAAAATTGTAGATGTAGTATACATTTTGTAGTATGGAAATTTTACTACCTTTTTTAGTATAGAAAGTTTAGTTTAGTGTTGAACGATGTTATTTGACATGTCGTAAATTTCAATCATACATGTAGGTCTACATCATTAATGGCCAGTACTACATTGAGAGTGTATTATGGTGTTGGAATGATTCGTGAAGGTCCGAATGGTGTGGATTTAAGCGATTTTCCGCAAGTCACTCTCGTACTTCCGGATGACGAGAATGCTCGAATGACAGATGTGCAGCATTGGCTGACCGAGAGTTTTTCATTGGACCCCGAGGTGTGTAGCGTCGTTGTGCAAGGGCTTTGGAGCCGGTCTCCCACTGACATCAGATGGGAGTTGAAGACATTGGTGCGCTCTGCTTCGTGGAAGGGATTTGTGCAAGGGTGCCGGCGCCGTGGATACGAGTGTGTCCTGCTTGTGCAACCGTGCTCACTACAAGCAGCTGCGCAAGCTCGTGCGTCCGCCTATGCTTCGGGAGGTGCTAGCAGCTCGGGCGTGCCGCACGTTGGTGGAGCTGATGAAGTTGCTCGTGATGAAGGCAATGCGGTACATGGAGGAGAGTTACGGCCGTCAAGCTATAGAGAGGGAACTGGGCAAGCCGATGCGATACATGGAGGAGAGTTACAACTGTCAAGCTATAGAGACGGAACTGGGCAAGCAGATGAAGGAAAGCATAATGAGTATATCGTGCAGCAGATGGAATCTGATGACCAGAGGGCATGGGATGAAGAGCAAGCTGTAGAGGACGACGAGGAGGATAGTTCGGATGATGAAGAAGTTCCTATCCCCCAGGAATGGAACCGGTTTAATGCGGAGGGTGTTTCCGCCCATGATGAGCATGAATCACCATAGGAGTATCATGAGATAGAGGTTCAGGTGCATGCTACGTTTGCTGACAAGGAAGCGCTGCAGGATGCCATCAAGCTTTGGGCCCTCTCAATGCAACAGACATTTCGCGTCGTCAAATCAAGCCAGGAGCAGTACACTGTGAAGTGCGAGCAGGCTGGTTGTCCTTGGAGGGTGCACGCACGTAGACCGAAGTATGACACTCACTGGATTGTGTCCAAGGTGGAGCCGCACTCCTGCATTCTGAACACTGTCTTGGTGAGGCATCGTAACCTGACGTCTGGATTTATAGCCAATTTGATGTATGGGGAGATAGTGGAGAAGAGAGATATTGCGGCAACGCATATTGTGGTAGCTATCGAGAATAAATTCAAGTATAAGATTAGCTACGCGAAGGCGTGGCGTGCCAAGCAAAAGGCGTTGGAAAAACGTTTTGGCACTTTCGAGGTGGCGTACGACAACCTTCCTCGTATGCTTAAGGTGTTGCAACAAAGGAACCCGGGCACGTACATCGCCGTGCACGAGAAGTCGTCCATAAGTCCACCGGGATTTGCAGTGTTGCAGAGAGCATTGTTTGTATTTGGTGCTAGCATTGAAGCTTTCAAGCACATGCTGCCAGTGATCTCTGTAGATGGGACCTTCTTGACAGGCAAATACAAAGGGCAGCTCCTGACGGCCATAGGCGTTGACGGTAACAATCAAATATTGCCGCTGGCTATTGCATTTGTGGAGAGCAAGAATTATGAGAGCTGGCTGTGGTTTCTCAGACATGTGAAGGCTGGAGTTGTAGGCACCCGTCCTGGTGTGTGCGTAATCCATGATCGCCACGCCAGTATTATAAAGGCGATACGAAAACTTCAAGAAGACCCTGAGGAGAGCGTTCCTTGGCCGGACATGAGGAACCGGTGGTGCAGTCGTCACTTAGGGGCAAACTTTTTCAAGCAATTCCCGAAACAATCTTTGATGAAGCTATTCAAGAGGCTGGCTAGGCAGAACCAGCAGAGAAAATTTGATGCTTTATGGGGGTTGTTGGATGAGCACACAAGGAAGAACGTCGACGAGAGGAGCAAGGGGCCGGTCATTCCTGGGGCGGCACAACCGCAATGCTTGGCAGCAATCGATGAGTCTAACCCAAGTGGTCCAAGACGGAGGAGCGCGCGAAACATCAAGTGCTTCTCGCAGTGGATCGAGGGGGAACCATTGGAGAAGTAGTCGTTGTTGCACGACACGGATGGCGCAAGGTACGGAATAATGACAAGTAACCTTGCCGAGGTGTACAATTGGGTTCTCAGGGGTCTCCGTTCTCAGCCCCTTGTCGCCATCGTGGAAGGTGTTCTTCACAGCACAATCCGCTACTTCAGGGAGAGGCACGCGAGTGCCGCACTTCATGCGGCCAATCCCGGAGCCCTGTATTCGTCAAAAATTACCGCGTACATGGAGACGAAGGCACAGAAGGGTCAATTGCACACAGTGCATGTCATGGGCAACAGGGAGCATCGTTTCGAGGTGATACTCTGTGATAGAGCCGGATTTGGGACATCTCGTTCACTTATTACTCACGAGGTATGCCTTGGAGATCATGCAAACGAACCTAGTTGCACATGCAACAAGCTTAAGTTGTTACACAGGCCATGCTCTCATGTCCTCGCTGCATGCGGAACCGTGGGCATGGATCCTTCCAACTTCGTGTCCGAGTAATTTTTCAAGGAGAGAATACTGCAAGCTTGGTGTGGGGAGCTCCGGGGGTTCAGGGCGGTGGGAAACTTCACCACTTTGGACATTTCAGCGAGGACCTGGGTTCCGGATATTAACATGCTGAAGGGTGGGAAGGGTCGGCGACAGAGCCGACGTATTAGAAATGACATGGACGAATCACAAGCTGGAACATCTGGTGCACGTTGTGGGCGATGCGGTCAGGAGGGGCACACAGGTAGACGATGCAATGCATGTCCGGATCAGTAGTTGGTGTTGTAATGCATGCTAAATTTCATGTACCATTTGTAAATCTTGTATGTTATATCCCTTTTCTGTAATGCACTTATTTACAATGTCATTTAAGTATGTACCATTTAAGTATTGCAATTTTTTTTGCCTTGTGATAACAACTCCACGTACATAACAACCAATTCATCACATGCTTAACAACGTTGCACATTACATCATTATGAAAGAGGGCACAGAATATGAAGGTCACAGAAAATGAAGGCGTCATGCACTTACAACACGAAACAACACATACATTGCACATACAGACAGAATTTATGGAAAGTTCTACACCCAAAACATCAACACAACAGTCCTACCGCCACAGCATCAACACATCAACAAATACATGAACTAAAATACGGCACATTCGGTACCCTCGTGACCTACATGCCAAACGAGCCTCGTGGCACCCACATGAAGAATTGCTGAGGGGGCCGCCTCGGACGTGGCTGGTCGTCGTTGTAGTGGCATGCACATATGCAGCTCGGGTTCGCGCAGCAACATGTGGGATCATAAGAGCTTCCTATATTCACGACCTCCTCGTTGCCCCTCTCGCGTTGCATCTGTTCGCGGAGGTCGTTGTTCTCCTCAGTGAGACTCTCCATTCGGTATTCCAAGTCCCATATTCGAGCCCATAATGTATCCACATAACGATCAACATACCGTTCATGAGGAGGGTCGATCCAGCGGGAGAAGTCGCATTTTGCACTCTGCAAAAAAAGGACGGTAAACTTCGAGGGTCCATAAGCAATAAAAAATGTAATATTACTAATTTGTACCCCGGAGCGTGAGCATCGGAAGAAACGTCGCCCGCCATCGTTCGGGGAATCCAAGATCTGGACGACCGCGTACTCATTGTGTCTGCATTTCGGCCACGCTGGTTGAGCACGCCGGCTTGGTATCAATCGGTACTGTGGACCGAACATCTCCCTCCTTTCTAAGGGAATGTCTTCCTTCGGTGACCCAAATCCCACTAGCCCCTCGACTTCCGACATAGTATGTTTCACCACGAAAGAGAGGGTACTTCTTTGTTCGATTACAATGTCATGGGACCCCAACCGTGCTACTTATAGCAAAACGGGGCAGCTTAATACAGTGACCAAAAAAAAAGATGACAGTTCTGCGTACATACTTGACAAAAGAGGCCAGCTTTGCACTGAGTTGTGACAATAGAGGCCAGCTTTGCTCAGAGACGTGAAATAAAAGGGCAGCTTTGCTCAGTGAGATGTCAATAGAGTGCAGCTTTGCTCAGGGACATGAGAACACGACCCAGCTTTGCTCAGTGACATGAGAACACGACCCAGCTTTGCTCAGGGACATGACAACACGACCCAGCTTTGCTCAGGGACATGACAACACGACCCAGCTTTGCTCAGGGACATGACAACACGACCCAGCTTTGCTCAGTGACAGGAGAAAAGAGGGCAGCTTTGCTCAGTGAGATGACAAAAGAGGGCAGCTACGAACTATGAATTTATTACGAGACTATAGTCTCTGAAAAGCCTACATAGACCCATTTATTGCTACACTGGAAACCAGGAAAAGCGAAAAGATCCTCTCCATGGACTATGCCCACTGCACCAGATAACCTGCCTACATAAAGGTCTCATATGTCTTCCATACCACATCTCCTCCTCAAGACATCACAATACTACCACACAACAATGTCTTCCTGGAAGTCCGACCCATTTGGAGTGCCGGAGTGGCATGAGCGCCCGAAGTGCCATTGTGGCTTTAGGACGATGTTGTGCGTCTGGACGGATCCAGTACCACGAGCCAACTACGGCCGTAGGTTCTTCAATTGTCCAGACCTGGATGACGACTTCGTGGTAACGACGACAATTAAATCCTTTGTTTCTCGTTATCGTTTTTCAACTTGATCCATGTCATCTACCACACCACACATAGGCTTGCAAGTTCATCGAATGGGTGGATCGGGTGCCGCCGGCATGGCCAGGGAACCGGCCAAAGGAGGTGGAAAACAAAGGACAATACTTTGTCAAGATGACTCACGCTCGCGAGGTGGAACGACATATGCGGCTTGAGCAAGAGCGCCGCGTGAGGGTGGACCAAATCCGTCTGAAGGGCAAGGAGGATGAGCTGCAAAGGAGGCGGGAGCAGCTAAGTCTGCGTGAAGCAGCCATCAAGCGTCAGGAGGAAGAGCTTGAAGCTCGTGAGGCAGCTCTCAAGTCCAAGAATGACAGGAAAAAGGATGCAGCGGAGCCATCTTCAAGGCGCGATAAAAAGGGGAAACAACCACGCTACACCCAGTAGACAAAATGTTACGAGCAGTTGGGTGGGTTAGTCGCATATCATGTTATATGTTATGCATGTAATAAAATTGTACGCGGCATGTTATGAAGTTTATTTCTATTCACATAAGGTTATTATCTCGTGTGTTCGCATTCAATGATTCAGATAGCAAGTCATTTAACAATATTAACATACTCTTGGTACACTAATTCTTAGTAACATAAAAATATCACTTACCAATGTATATATCAAACGTTCTACAGTCAATTGTTCTTAAACAAAATTTCTCAAAATTTTTAATGCACCTACAACATACAATAAACATAACCTTTTATTACAACTATACCATATTTTTTTTCCAGTTTAAAACTACAAAATTGACAAAACTCTAAAAAATCACGGGGATTGACTAAAGTCGCCCATCCATTGGGCGATTGCGCTTATAAGTCGCCCATCCATTGGGCGACTGCTATGCAGTCGCCTAATAGGAAAGCGACTACTTGCAGTCGCTCAATCACCGAGCGACAGATATTTTGTCGCCTCCCGGTTGGGCGAAAGGCAGAAGTCGCCCAATGGGGCGGCGACTGGAGACTATTTTTGTAAAAAATTTTCTCGCGGGTATATTTATGTATTTTCGAATAAAAAAGGGATTATCCGTACAAAAAATTCGCTGGAGAAACACGGCGCATGGCGAATGCGGCCGAATGGAGCGATGGTGATGGATGGCGATGGCGGATAGCGTTCAGTGGTACTATGGAAATGAATAGAAAAAATGCTGCTAGGGTTTTTAGGTTTTTGGTACTTCCTCTCCTCATAGCCCCTTATATCATGGAGCGACTTCGTTTCAATCTCTAATTTCTCTCGTACGACTCATTTCTAGGATGCAACTATCCTCTAAAAATGCAAAGTGTCGTATCCCCTTTTTTAATTACGCAAAAGTCCTTGAGAGGGATATTTTAGGGTATTACAATGAGCTTAGAGCAATTATTATAAGATTCAGTTGTAGTATAATTAAGCTTGTCAGTTGATTCTTCGATTTTTTTTTCTCTAAACTTACAATCTGTACAAGAATATTCAGGATTGAATTGGAGCAATTTTTTAGTTTGCATGACAAGTTTCTTTTCCAATTCATCATAGTAAAAGAATGGCAAAATACTAACTCTAGAAGTATCACCATCTCCAAAGCAACTAGAACATGAAATAGCGTTGATGTCAATAATGATCCAAATGATATCAATTTCTCAATTTCAGCATGCAAAGTAAGGCAAGAACTACAGCTATTATCATCAGAAATAAGATATCTAAGTCTATCATTTTCAATGTTCAAGATCTCATTTTCATATTTAAGCTTGCCATTTCTTCTCATGACATGTTTCATGCACTCAACTGGCTTCAATAATCAACCACAACTCTATCATATCTAACCATGAGTGCATCATAGGGATGTACTCATCATGCTTAATGTAGGGACCATCCTCATCATGCTCGGTATTGTGATCATCCTTGCTTGCAGCTATGAAGCATGTGCCGGTGAAGCCAACAGACTTCTTCCACTACAAGATAAACCCCCCTTTAGCAATGGATATGTGGCAACACATGATTTATTCGTTGCAAAGAATGATGTGGCAACATTTACTATCTGTTGCAAGCATTCCCCCGAGCTACACTTGGTGATCCCGTACTACAGGCGTAGGTGCTCTCGTACTGCAGGGCGTAGTAGTAGGTGCTCTTATACGCAGGTGCTGCTCTTTAATCATTATTTATTAAATTATAGTACACAGGTGCTACTCTTTAATCATTATTTATTAAATTATAGTACACAGGTGCTGCTCTTTAATCATTAATTAAATTACAGACAAAAATACTCATTTATAGGTTTCGAACCCGCAACCTGATACACCACGTACATACCACACTGGCCGACCAAGCAACTACTCTTTTGTGATTCTTCTTCTCGTAAACTTATTTATATAACCACAACAGCCTAATATAACCACAACCAACCAAGCAAAGCAACTAGTCTCTGCCGCGGCGCGTCGTCCCATCCTCTTCCATCCAGCCGCCTCCGCGACTCCGCCGCGGCGCCGCCAGCCGCCCCCAGCCCCCACCGCATCGGCGCATCCTCTCCCCCGCATCGCCCCCCCCGCCCCCGCCTCCTCTCCGCCGCGGCCTAACCCTAGCGATCCCCAATCCCGCAGTCCCCTCCCAAGTGCCGACTCCCATCTCGCGACGCCTCCAGCCGCCTCTCCGCGACTCCGCCGCCGGCCGCCTCCAGTCCCCCCACCGCATCTCCCGCATCGCCACCCCCGCCTCTTCTCTGCCGCGCCCCCCGTGACCAAGCCGGCCAAGGCGCCCAGCAAGAAGAAGAAGGAGCCCGAGGATGCGGAGAGGCCGCAGGAGGACGACGCCTGCGCCGAGGAGCCAAGGTCGACGACACCATCTACTGCCTCAACGATGACATCTATGTCCCGCCTCCTCTCGGATCCCTGTAATTTTACTTTCTTAGCACCTTTTCTACATGACATTGCACGATTGAGAGTGGAGCTGTAATGTTTAGATGGAAAAAGATGATAAGGTCCAAAAGCTAGGAAAACATTAGCTACTGTGCTTGAATGATTGCTACTATTTTAGTTGTCCATGAATTTTCGTTGAGATTGCAGGTGGAGCATCGTATGCCTCAATTTTGACATTTTCTTCTGCCAGTCATCTGTGTGCAGAGTTAGTGCAAATAATAACCCCCAGATACTAAAACTAGTCCGGATTTCATATCTTGATGTATATATGAAAACTGAGGACATAACACACATGTTCTTTTATAACAAACCTACGGATGACTTCTTGTTTTGTTTATGAGCTTGAAAATTTTTACAAGAGTATCTTCATCTGATTGCTTGCTTGGAATGCCCCCTCTTACAGAGATCTTGGTAATTTGAACTTTTCTGGTCATCTGGTGCAATATCTGTAAGTTCTTCTTCATGTGTTTTGGTTCTTTTTGCTAGTTGCTCTCAATATTTTTTTGTTCTACTGCTGTTGACACATATACTTCTCTATCATTTATAAATGCCGTTATGTGTTCCTTGAAGTGCTTGGTGAGTACCATATATGTTCCGCCACTGTTGAAGACCCCAGCTGCTTAAGCCAATCAACCTGCTAACCACACCATCTTTGTCATTGAGATCATGTTGTTTGACCCTGAATCATGAGTTGCGATCAATTAGCGCCATGTGTGCCTGCACTGACTTGATTACTCTGTAGTCTGTTCTGTTAGTGCTTTACTGAAGCAGTAGTGTTAACCTTCAGTCACAGCATATTATCACCATAGTGTTTGTAACGCAAAAGTTGCTATATGAGATTTTCAGTATTGAAATCAATAGAATATCTAGCACAGATATGTGTGAGCCACAATATGTATGGATTTTTTTTATTTAGTACTTCTCTGATTTGCTAAACTGGTGCGACCAGCCATATAACATGTTCTGATAGACTCATTTTCTGCTCTAGCTGGAGCAGTCTGCTAATTATCTAACTGAAACTGAAATAGCAATCTTCCTCCCTGGAAGCTAGAACTCTTGTTTCCTTTTGGTTAACTTTTTACAATAAGCTGCTTTATAATTTTCTGATCTTTATTGCCTTAGGCAAAATAGTTGTGATAATGTAACTTAAAGGGTTCCAAATCATAATAATAATGTGGTTATGCTATTTATATGATGATAAATAAATATGAACTTACAGCTGCTATTTATTTATACAGCAATAGCTTTTTATGGTTTCACAATGGATTTAAAAATCATCAAGCTTCTTTTGGGCTATCCTAAAGATTCTACTCGGTACATAGCTGGTGTAGAAGGATTTGTTGAATTTGCATTTAAAGATAAGACCGAAGATACCAAGATTTATTGTCCATGTCATACATGCGTGCATACTAGTCTCCTATCCAGAGATGAAATATATGAACATTTGGTCTGCAATGGGATACTTGAGAATTATGAAGAATGGGATTTTCATAGTGACCCTTCAGTGCAGCACACCGTTGATCAACAACCACAATCTCAGAATGAAGAAAGGCATGATAACATGAGTCAGCTGCTTCATGATGCATTTTATCACATGTATGAAGACATACCTATGACAGATGCCGCAAATCTTCCGAATCCACCTGTCAGCGGGCCAAATTTAGAAGCACAAGAGTTCTATAAATTGGTTGAAGATTCCAAAAAGCCTTTATGGACAGGATGTGAATTAACGCAGCTAACTTTACTTGTGCTTTTGTTCAATATAAAATCCATGAACAAATGGTCAGATAAATCATTAGGTGATCTACTTGGTATTTTGCAGAAGGCTATTCCAAATGGAAAGGAACTGCCCAAAAATTTTTATGAAGCTAAGAAAATTATTTCCAAAGTTGGCTTGGGCTATGAAAATATTCATGCGTGCCCAAATGATTGCGAACTATTTTGGAAAGACAAGGAAAATGATGATTTTTGCTCAAAGTGCAAGGCTTCTAGGTGGAAAGGTATGGAACCTGAAACCAAACTAACAAAGAAGCAAAGAAGGAAAGCAACGCCTAGTAAAGTATTAAGATACTTTCCTATTAAAGAGAGGCTAAAAAGACTGTTTATGTGCAAAGAAACAGCACCTCTCCTAAGATGGCATGATGAAGAGCGCATCAAGGATGGTGCGCTACGACATCCAGCTGACTCCCCAGCATGGACGGACTTCGATAAAAAGTTTCCACAAATTGAGTCAGATGCACGGAATATTCGATTTGGCTTAGCTACCGATGGGTTTAATCCGTATGGGATGTTGAGTTCTAGATATAGCTGTTGGCCAGTTGTTTTGGTAATATATAACTTACCTCCATGGTTTTGCATGAAAGAGCATTATCTAATGTTGTCTTTAATAATTCCTGGTTCTACTAGTCCTGGGGATAGAATTCATGTGTTCCTTAAACCACTTTTGGAGGACCTAAAAGATTTATTTGAAAATGGTATGTCAACATATGATGCATCAAGAAACGAAACTTTTGATTTGAGAGGAGCAGTGCTAATGACCATTAGTGACCTACCAGGCTTGGGAATGCTTGCTTCTCATATGGTTCATGGAAATTTTGCATGTCCACCTTGTGGTGAAAATGCATGGTCCAAACGTCTGAAGCATGGTCGTAAATCTTGTTTTATGGGTCATCGTCGATTTCTTCCTCTTGACCATCCTTTTCGTTTGGATGGGAATTCATTTGATGGAACAGTGGAGCTTGGAACAGAGCCTCAAACTTATTATGACCGTCCAATTTTGGATGAAATCATTGCTTTAGGTGATTTCAAGGAGTCAAAAACTTATAAGGCATTAAGTAGTCTTTTCACATTGCCTTACTGGGATCATAATATTCTTCGATACAATCTTGATGTGATGCATATAGAGAAGAATGTGTTTGAAAATTGTTATGGTACACTATGTGGTTTAGATGGAAAGTCAAAAGATAATTTACAAGCTCGTCAAGACCTCAAAGAGATGAACATTAGGGAGGACCTCCACCCAGAAGAAAAACCTTCAGGCAAGTTCTACTTGCCACCTGCAAGGTTTGCTATGTCTAAAAGTGAGAGACAAACATTTTGTAAAGTGCTTCGAGACATAAAAGTTCCTGATGGCTACTCTGGAAACATATCAAAATCTGTAAATTGTGCTGAAGGAAAACTTATTGGTCTCAAAACACATGACTGCCATGTTCTACTTCAACAGCTGATGCCTATTGCTCTAAGGGGTATTATTCCAGATGATATCACAGCAGTAATATTTGAGTTGTCTGCTTATTTTCGAGGAATATGTTCGAAAGTGCTTCGTGTTGATGACCTTGACCGTTTGGAACACTCAATTAAAGTTACACTATGCAAAATGGAGATGATATTTCCTCCTGGATTTTTTACAGTTATGGTTCACTTAGTAGTACATTTAGCAACTGAATGTAAGATGGGTGGACCAGTTTGTTATCGATGGATGTACTTCATTGAAAGGTACTGATTCTAACTAATACAAGTTCATTGTTTGGATCATTTATTATATATAACCTACTAAATTGATGCTTTTCCATATGTTGCAGGTACCTATGTAAACTGAAGTCATATGTTCGCAATAAAGCTCATCCAGAGGCTTCAATGGCAAATTCATTTTTGGCAGATGAGTGTGTGGTGTTTTGTTCTAGGTACCTGGAAGGTTTCTCCACAAAGCATAACAAACCATCAAGGAATGATGAGAACCAGGATCATCTTGAATCTAACTTATATGGACATGATTCCTCATTGTTTCCTCCTATAGGAAAACCATTGGGAAGACCATCCAGTTTCATTTTAACCGATCTAGAGAAACTGCAAGCACATAGATATGTACTATACAATTGTGAAGCTGTCATTCCGTACTTGAAGTAAGTGTTACTAACACCTATTAACATATTACATATGTTTCTTTAAAACTGAATCCATGTTAATTTCCATTTTAGAGAGCATGCCGCTGATCTCAAAAGAAGAAATCGTCAACGTCGTCTATCTTTGAAAACAATTGAGAATATACAGAATAAAGAGTTTCCTAATTGGTTCAGAGAACATGTAGGTATCATGGTTTGTTTTTTCTTCAAAAAAATAGGAAAATCTGACTTAAGTATATTTTGTGATGATATAGATAATGCAGTTGGAGCAAAAAAATGGTAGCGATAGCATCGATGAGGACATTAGATGGTTGGCTCGCGGCCCATTGGATGCAGCAAGAAGACACAGAGCCTTTAACATCCGTGGTTTCAGATTTAGAGCTAAATGTTATGACAAGGCGACGCAAAATAGTGGAGTTGTTGTGACTGCAAAAACATCAAGTTATTCTTCTGGAGGGGATACTAACCCTATCCTTGGAGATATTACCTACTATGGAAGGATACTTAATATAGTTGAGTTAGACTATTATGGAAGATTCTCAGTGGTGTTGTTTAAATGTGAATGGGTTGATGTCACTCGAGGAAAGGGAGTGCAAACAGATAAGTTTGGTTGTACACTTGTGAATTTCTCACAGCAAATTCACAAGGGTGACAGGATTGAGCATGAGCCTTTTGTATTTGCCAATCAAGTTGACCAAGTGTTCTATGTCGAAGACGAGCATAACAACCCAGGATGGTCAGTTGCATTGAAGATGAAGCCTAGAGATGTATTTGAAATGGGAGAAGAATGGAATGATGTAGAATGTGAACCTTACCATGTCAGTACTCTTGGGGACCTTTTTGCTAATGCACATAATACTCATTCATGGACTAGAAGAGATGTAGAGGGTACAACTGTAGAGGGAACAAATGTAGATCCTAGTACAAGTTCCGATCAAGAAGATTAATAGCTCAACAAAATTAAAGGTCAGATATGTTTGATTTTTCTACTGTTCAATATCGTATAGTTGTACTAAGATTTTGTAACAGCTGACAAGTTTCTTTTTAACTGTTTGTATTACTCAGGTCATGGTCCAGAATATGATGTTCAGTGTTCACACAATCCTTCTAATCCAAAAATGAATATCTCTGCCTTCACATGTTAGATATGTCAGGTTATCCAAAAATGATAGTTCTGTATTACCTGTATTCTTCTTTCCGGTGCTCCATATGTGTTATGGGGCAACAATTATAGATGAAAGAAAAAATGTAATTAACTCACTGAGATTCCAGCTAAATATCACACCAGTCCTAGCTGGGCATTGGGTTTCTGCAGCTCCAGTAGAATGCTGTATCCCACCTGATCTCAACCACCCATCTACAAACATGCATAAATGGACTATTCTGCAGATTTAATCCTTCTGACGTACCTTAATGCTAGCCTTTAGCAAATGAAACTGTTGCCCTGCAATCACTTATGGATTGAAATTAAAACTAAATTTGAATAACCCACTATGTTGCAGTTAGAGAGAATGCTTGAAGAGAAATTCGGTTCTATCCTCTTTCCTGACCTTGACAGTGATAGTAGGATTTGCCCTAGGTAATGCACGTCATATTTACTTTTTACATAGGTAATTTTCTTGTATGTAGAAAGTATATCTTTTATCACTTGCCAAATCTAGATGTTTTTGCAATTGATTCTGGTTAATTTGGCATGTTTAACCAACTATGTCATCCTACTACGTGATGCATTCACCATGTTTTTCCTTAATGCTTAACATGTTTGCTTAATGTTTACAATATCTGCAGTTGTTCTGAAGGAACCCTGAGATTCAAAGTTAGTAGGTATGGCGAAGGACATTTTATAGGCTGTGACCGACATCCGAAATGCAAGTATGACCTTATTATCCCCTCTTATAAATAATAAATGCCTTGGAGCTTAATCTCTGCTATCATGATATCATCCCCAACAATCATTCTTATCTGATCATGTAGAGCTCACTGGAGAACCTGAAGTGCTCACAGGAGATGGAAGCTGGGAGTAGTGATTTAGTTGGTTGCCTATGTTAGGAGAAAAAACCAGGATTAAACCCTGCAACTGGCTTCTTGGTTCTTGCAGCCTAAAGAATAGGCTTGACATTTATTGCCATTTCTTGACATGATGTTCAGTGTGTGACAATTTTAGATTTGAGAATTTTAGACGGGAAGAAGATGCGTTCTTGGGGATGTCTTGCTAAGATCCTTCCTCAGTATCTTGCCAGATGCGTTCTTGGGGATGTCCGTCACAAACGCCACCTTTCTAACCTTCTGATATGGCGCTACCTGTTAACATTATATATCACATGTCAGAGAAATTGCAGGAATCGGCCATCTGAATCAATGGTGAACCTGACGCTTCGTTTTTTTTCGTTTATTTTGGGGTTCATCTGATCATTCATGATCATTCAACTGTGTCGCCTCTGTGTTCTTGAAGTAGCCTGAGGAGATCAATATTGCAACTGTTATAGGCGCTACTATTTTTTTAGAAAAACTATAGGACGCTATACCATCGAGGCAAAGAAATGATCGGATACGTCCGAGCCATTCGATCAAATATAGTGGATGGCATCAGGCACACCCACCTCTCCTTACTTACCCCATCTCATGTGTTCCGTATCCCATCTCGCACCCTGGCGTCTTCTTCACTTGTTCCCCGCAACCACCCACCTCCTCCCTCTCTCTCTCTCTTGTCGCTGGCAAATCACGCAGGGCGAGCGGCAGTGGGCTGTTACAATCCCACTTGTGACAATTTTAGCAACAGGCCCATCATCTCTGTCGGCAGGAAATATTGAAAAAAAACTACAAAAATATTAACACTGTGAAGGTATAAGACTGAAATCAAATGGCTACAGGTGCGCCACAGCTTAGGTGCGATTTCTAAAAAACAAAAAAAAAATGCCTTTCAAGATTTGAACCCACAACCCTCAACAAACTGAACACCTCTTTACCATTAGACTACACATTCATTTATTAGTATATGTAGGACATTATTTTTTTATCAACATTTCGTAACCTTGTTTTGAATATCATCGAGCTCTACAAAGTTTGAAACCCCTAAATGATATCAAATGAAAAAGTTTCAACTACAAAGTTTTAAATCTTATCAAGCTCTACAATTTTGATAAATTTTCAAAGGCATTCATTTTAAGAAGTGAGCCTCTGTTAATTGCTTAATAGAGGCAGCTGCCTTAGAATGTCCACCTTAGAATGCCTTAGAAGCCGGCGAGGGTGGAGGCCGAGGGTTTCCCACAGGAGATGAATGAAACCGAGAAGAGGGTTAAGTGTAATAAATTCAGGCGTAACTGAAATATCTCGCAACAAAAACATTTGAATAAAGAATTACTATGTAGCATTAGCACCGAAACAATTAACAAAGACGGACAAAAGACGTTTTTAGAGGCTCTGTTAATTAGAGATTGCACAGACGAGCACAATACCTGCCTCTGTAAATCAGGGAAAAAGAACATGATAGGCAATTCGGCAGGATAGTAGAATCACAAGAGGTCCTACCTTGATATCAAGTCGGCCAAACGGTGTACTCACTACCTTCCATGATTTCTCATGCGCTGTACAGAATGAACTATGGCGGCGAATTGCAATGGCATGTCAGCGGTGCAGGTGGGAGTCCAGCGTGAAATTTTCAGCTCATTCGGAGAACAACTGCTCGCTTGTATATGTTGATACAGCCAAATGGTGTACTCACTACCTTCCATGATTTCTCATGCGCTCTACAGAATGAACTATGGTGGCGAATTGCAATGGCGTGTCAGCGGTGCAGGTGGGAGTCCAGCGTGAAATTTTCAACTCATTCGGATAACAACTGCTCGCTTGTATATGTTGATACAGCCAAATGGTGTACTCACTACCTTCCATGATTTCTCATGCGCTGTACAGAATGAACTATGGCGGCAAATTGCAATGGCGTGTCAGCGGTGCAGGTGGGAGTCCAGCGTGAAATTTTCAGCTCATTCGGAGAACAACTGCTCGCTTGTATATGTTGATACAGCCAAATGGTGTACTCACTACCTTCCATGATTTCTCATGCGCTCTACAGAATGAACTATGGCGGCGAATTGCAATGGCGTGTCAGCGGTGCAGGTGGGAGTCCAGCGTGAAATTTTCAACTCATTCGAATAACAACTGCTCGCTTGTATATGTTGATACAGCCAAATGGTGTACTCACTACCTTCCATGATTTCTCATGCGCTGTACAGAATGAACTATGGCGGCGAATTGCAATGGCGTGTCAGCGGTGCAGGTGGGAGTCCAGCGTGAAATTTTCAGCTCATTCGGAGAACAACTGCTCGCTTGTATATGTTGATACAGCCAAATGGTGTACTCACTACCTTCCATGATTTCTCATGCGCTCTACAGAATGAACTATGGCGGCGAATTGCAATGGCATGTCAACGGTGCAGGTGGGAGTCCAGCGTGAAATTTTCAGCCCATTCGGAGAATATTTTTCCTTTGTGGGATAGATTTTGAATCATATAAGCACTTACTTTACGGGACGGAGGTAGAAAACCAAAATTTGGACTAACCAATAAATCCCTTAATTTTCTATTACTTTAATTAGTTGATGACTCGCTTCAATTCTAATGCAAGGTATAATAGTAATATAATTTCATCATATTCTTTTTTTTTGCCCTTTTAACTCCCGCCTTTCTTTACCTCAGTTTCTTTGGCTTCCCTCCATTTTTTTCTCACACAAATCTACTTCTCTCCATTTTTTGGCTGCCACAAATTGCAAGCCGCAGTAATAGTTGGGGTGTCTCACAGTGACCCCACCTTCCATAGATTAAAGAGGAGCCGTGTAACAAAATAGTATTTCACCATCCATTTTGCTAACTGAATCCATCAGCTCCTTATTCCACGCAATAAGATCGTGGGTTCCTTCTTCCCATCGCACAGCTCCACATCGCAACCCAGCCCCAGCCGCCCATCGCCAGATCCGACTCCAGTGCGCGCCGCCGCGCCCCCACCGCCGGCCGTCGCCTTGCCTGCGCCGCGCGCGCCTCCACCGCCGGCTGCGCGCCTCTCCTGCGCCGCGCACGCCCGGCGCCTCCACCGAGTAGGCGAGACGGCGACCCCTCCTGCGCGGCTGCGCGGGGAGCACGGAGAGCGCCAGAGCGGGGACGCGGGGGAGGACTGGAGGAGGGTGAGCGCCGCGCGGAGTGAGCCGAGGGGCGAGGGCCGGCCGACTGGCGACTGCCGAGGGCTGAACGCCTGAACTGGCTCTGAAGTCTGAACCGAACCGAGGAAATCAGGAAATTCCAACTCTCTCCACTATTATTAGTAATAATACAACATCTATTTACCATATGCTTCTTCTTGGTGTACATCAATATAATAGTGGTTCGAATGATGTGTATTTTAGTCCAGGTGATACATAAGTTCCATCTGCTAGTGGTATTTTAGTAGCACCAGAATGATGTGTATCATTCTGAACTGGTTCGAATGATGTGTTTGTACCCATCTATTTCTGAATACAACAGGGCTAATTCCTAATATTAGTAATGTTCTAGATTTCCATGGTCTTTGCTTGCCAAATGAAATTGTATTTGATCATCCACTGAAACAAGTAGATCTATTGGGTCCAATCTATTTCTACTCTAAGTTTGTTTGTATTTCTGCTGAGAACTGAGATGCCTATCGATGTGAATATTTCGAGGAATGGTTGAAGGTTGTTTTACTATTTTCTCTGTTCCATTTTTTTGCTAGAAACTATTTGGTGACTATTTTTACTTCATTAATGATGTTGTGCAGTGGCTATGGCAAGGGGTAGAAGAAAACTCATAATTCAGAGCCATGATGAATATATGTCAGAAGAGCATATTGGACAAGAGAGCCATGGACAAAATACTGAGGCATCTGAACATCATCCAAGTGCTAGAGGAGATCAGATCGATAGTGATGGTGATATTGAGGTTAATTTCCACGGTACTTACTAACCTACTTTAAATTATTTTTATTACTAACATAACGTGTTATCTGTAAAAGTGTTTATCATTGAATATTTTGTGCAATGTAACACTGCATAGATGAAACTGAGGACAGAGTAAAGCGTGGAAAGACAAAATTGAAAGATATTTGGAACCTTCCAAGAGGTCATAGAATCGTGGTTAGATGCAATGAGTTCGATCAACCAATTGGATTAGAGGCTGGATTTCTAGGAAAATTTCTTGGCATGGTGGCTAGGAATGGTTGCTTGTGTAGCTTGAGCTACAAGGATTGGAGACTTCTAATAGGAAAGAAAGAAAAAAGCACTGATGAACAAAAAAATAAGAAGGATATACTTAAGCAAGTGAAGGTACGTAGTTCAGCTAGACACCGTATAACCTTGTTGGTAACTTTTGATACCTTACTTTCCTTTTTACTTATGTCTTTTGTTATTGGTATATGCAGATGAGATTCCTGTACCCTTCTCGCATGGAAAAATGGATACTTCGAACCATTGGAGAGAGATGGAGGCAGCACAAGTCTAATCTGAAATCAATATATTTTGATGAGCATAAGAGCACAAAAGTTAACCACAGTAATGTTCCTAACGGTATAATTCCTGATCAGTGGATTGCTCTTGTTGATAATTGGACGACACAAAAAGCACTGGTACATGGATATTGTTGGATTTATATTTATGTGTTTTCGATGCCCAGTAGATTTTGTAAACATTTGTGGAACTTAAATGCTTTTCTCTATTTCATCATTATATGATAGGATATAAGTAAGAAAAACAGAATAAACTGTACAAAGAAGAAGTCAACACATACAGCTGGAACAAAGAGTTTTGCTCGGAACAGAGAGGAGTTGGTAAATTTTTTTACAACTCTAACTGTGTAATCTTGCTGCATCTATATGGTTGTGATTATTAAGTTCTTTATATCCATTTTCATGTTCACAGAGGGAAAAAGATCCTGAAAAGAAATACCCTCACAGGGCTGTTTTGTATATCCATACACACCAGACTAAAAGCGAGAAGAACACAAATGCACATGTGGTACATTATTTGTGAATGCTTGACTTTGCTTGTGTTTTTTTTAAACTGACTTTGATTGTTTACATCACTATATTTTTCATGTTATTTTAATTCATATTGGTGCTATGTATAGGGGGATTTGAAGGAACTTATAGTGCAGCAGCCAGGTTTAGCGGAGACCAATCAAGGAAAGGTTGCATGGAAAGGAGATGCACTTAGTAAAATATTAGGAGAAGAAAAGCCTGGCCATGTACATGGCTTGGGACTTGTTCCAAATCCTAATCAAGTGTTTGACCTATCTACTTCAAAGCGCCTTAAGAATGTAAATCTGACTTCACTAGATGAAACATCAAGTGAGGATGTAGTATCTTTGAGACTTCAACTGGAGAAGCTTGGGCACCGTGTCCGGAATCAAGATGCTACTATACTACAGCTGCAACAGAAGACAAGAACCTTGGAACAAAAACAAATCAAACAGGTAAATTTTAAAAACTTGAATTCTAAGCATTTCCTACACTAAACTTCTGATTCGTTGATATAGGGATGTTTAGATGATCCTGTCTATGCACCTAAAGATGGCTATTGTGCTGATGTGCCAAATACGAAACGAAAAGTATGTACCTCTATGGAATATTAAAAAAATAGTAATCTACTGGAAATTTATTTTTTTAATAGCTGGTTCTAATCTATAGTCTTTTGTCTATCAACAGCGAGTATATAGTGACCCTCAAAGTCAAGATTCCAGCATGGATGAACAACTAAATGATACAATGGTACAATTAAATTGGCAATTTTTCATACCAGATTTATGTCAAATATTTATTTGTTTTAGTTCACTACAGAATCGGCAAGGTGACAATGTGGAGGATGATGATCTGCAGCCACATTACAAATACCTTAGTCTTGCAGAGAAGGTATGCACACTAATATGGATGAGAGCTTTTTTTACTATGGTCGGCACTGGAAAGCTAGTAACGGTTGTCGCTTCAACTAGAATTTTATGCTGTCATTTAACTGTGACCTGTGCAGAATGTTATGGAGCAGAGAATAATAGATGTTGTTAGCTCAAAGAAACAGGTAATGACAATTATTTTTCAGTGATTAATCATTGTAAGGTATTTTTGGTTAAAGATTCTTTTGGTTCCTCTGTACAGAAGGTGGCTGAGCACTCATATGAAGCCACAAATCTGGACTCATCTACCCCAGCCACAATAAATTTTAGCTTACAGGTAACTATTCATAAAGCACCTGTTGTAGATTTTTCTTTCAGACAAGTTTCTGTGATCCTTGTTTCAACTTTAGCCATTAGTGTTTACTTCATGCTTTTCTCGTGACTGCTATCTGGTGTGCTTGTCTTGTTGACCTGATCGATTACTTGGAAAAAAAATTGAGGAATTTTCGTTAGGCTTAACTGATTATGTAATACCTTATTTATTTATATACGTGTTATGGCACATGGCATGAATAACCTATCTCAGTTTTGTTCATTTATAAACAAGGTTCTGGATTGGCATTCCTAATCAATCCATGGGTCCATGATCAAAACTCCACCATGGGTCCATGATCGATCCATTAGTTTCCATCAACACGACATCAATCCCCACACTACATGTACCGTCAAACCCAACGCCTCACCAACCATTCCTTTCGTCTCCTATAAATCAAATCAAGCTCTGTAATTGATGCTTCGTGTTAGTTCCTTGCTGCAGCTGGACAAGCAAGGTCGCCGAACCACACATATGCATGCATCTCTACACGTGGTCGGCCAAACCAAGTCCCAACAAGCGTACCATCGGTGGAAACCTTCGAGCCGTCTGTGCAGTGGCTGCTGCAATTCGAGCATGCATAGCGCCGAAAGTGACATTCTGATCATCCATTCATGCATGTTCTTTCCTGTTCAACCCGTGAGATGAGAGCATGGAGGATGTATACACGACAAGACAATTATCAATGGTACTTCTTTGATGTCCAGGATCTCGATGCCAATCCAGAACCTTGTTTATAAATACCTTATTTATTGAGGAATTTTCATTGCTTTAGAGAGTAAATGTGAGTACCTTGTTGTAACTATGGCAAATAGTTAAATAAAGTAAAAGTATCAGACTTCAGGGATTTATAGAGCCAGTGGCTCTGGGATTATTTAATTGTTTGATTCTCCCTGCAAAAAATGAAATAAAATTGTCTGATTCCATTTTGTCAGTGAAAGACAATATTAATTTATTCTTATTCACTATAGGCAGAGCAAGATAATTATGTGGAGCACGAGGATCTGCAGGCACAGTACAAATATAATTGTACTAAAGATAAGGTTTGCACACAAAACTGAACACATGGATGCAAAGCAATATATTATGTTCATTTTACTGGATACCATTATTGCCACTACTTTTCAACTTTCCTGACATGTGTTTCTTTCTAGAACAAAGACAGTCTAGTACTGAATGACACTATATACTATGCTAAATAATTTCTACTATTGAGAATTTACTATTTTCATTCAAATAAATTATAAATTATGACCACTGTATAGTGTTGTAAGTCACCCATTGTAATTGTGTGTTGCATATACAACTGGAGATCAAGACATCTAATTCCCAAGATAAAAAAGTGCTGCATACCAACAGGCTTCCTACTGCACAGAAGGTTAAATTTTATCATATCTTTAGTAAGCGGATTATTTCTACTAGACCATACCTTTTCCACAAATTGATTAGTAATTTCTACTTAATTACAGGAAAAACATATCCACAATGATGTTATGTTGGATAAAAGCAAGTGTACTAATGCAATCAAGGTGATCTGTGTAAATAACTCTCTGTTCTATGAAGTTTATCAAATTGTTGAGCAAAGTGTTGTATTTAAACTAGCACATATTACAGGTTGTGGCAAAGGAAACATCTGCTACTCCCTCAAATCTTGAAGCATCTCACTACCAAGTAAATATTGTTTTAGCAATGATATTTTTGTTAAATGCTTATTTTCCATTACTAAGTTATCTGTTTTGACTTGTTTCCTGCAGAACAAGATCTCAACAAGGCCTAGTGCAACAGTACGTTCTAGTGTATAAGACACATCTCTTAAAACTAAATAATATCATTTTCTTAGTTGTTCTTACAGCTGGAGACTAAGAATCCCCATATATACTTTTGTAGAAACATCATCGTGGCACAACAAATTGGTCAACTGCCAATTCAATGATGGTATGATTGTTTAATTTCTTGCAAGTAGTGTGATCTATTATGTACTTATTTTTTTGCACGCTTATGTATGTGAACCAGGTTGGCACCACAGTATTCTTACAGAGCTGGAAAAATCAAAATAAGTCTGTTGCATTGGCTACAATAGTAAGTTGTGATCCAACACAGAAACTTGACGGTGTTCAGCTAGGCAAAGAATTTTGGATGGTGCATGTTAGTATTGCAATCGTAGATGATGAACCATTGATACGACCATACAAAGGCTACAAGGTTATTGGAGACATAGAAGGAGTTACTATTGCATGGCCTTCAACTTTTGTACGGTCTTTTCTATAACCCAATATGATTTTAGTTCTCGTATGTGTCATATTAAATTAATCCAACTTTCATCTGTAGATCAAGAAGATAAATGCATGATCACATCAGTGGAACGCTAGACTAAACTGAAGGAAGGAGAAAGGAGGGCTGCTGGCATACTAAGGGGATCCCTTAATGTTTTATATTTTGCTCATATAGGAACTTGTACTCTGAACAAAAATTATGTCATGAGTTATGTGGATGGTACTCATTGTAATGCAACAAATCCTTTATACTATATATATATAGCTAAGTGTGCTTATTTTCTACGTGTTGGATGGTCTTGCATTTCTCAATAAATTGTACATGGATTATCTTTATATTTGTCTCAAAAATTAAATAATTATATGATATTAATGGTTGAATGGTTTATTCCTTACAACATATATAAGTGTTGCAACAAACTAAATCTACATGTTGCAACAAACCATAGAGGCCGTTCACCCATGGTTTGTACAAACACATATAAGCGTTGCCATGATCCATCATTATGCGTTGCAACTTTGCAACGGTTATTAGTAAGTTTTACCAACACATAAATAAGTGTTGCCATAGATCCTTGCAACGCCACTTTAGGCAACGCATATTAGATGCGTTGGTATAGACACTATCAACGTATATATGGACTTTTAGCAACGTATATTTGCGTTGCAAAAGGGGGGGTCATTTTGTAGTGTTCTCCCTCCTTTGCTCTATTTTCTCCTCCTTATCACTTGAAGGGTCAATATCGCTTAGGTCTCAATCAGCAAGGGATGAAAACATCACAACAGTTGCCATCCTGTGTGTGGCATCGTGCTTGATGAATCATTGGGGCTACTTGTTATAGTCCTTGTAGTCCTTTTTGCTATGATTATCTATACCCCTGTTCACAAGGTTAGGACAGCTAGCATCAACATGACCCATCTCACCATGCTCAAAGCAATTGATTAGACCATCTTTCCACGCTTTCTTGCTTTGTGGTATGCATGGGTTAATCTGCTAGTGATGAGTGCTAGGTCATCTATAAGAAGGCTCTCAAGTTGCTCGCCACTCATAGCTTAAAAAGTGGACAAGGAAAAATCAGAAGAAGTATTCTCAAGAGAATAACCACATTTGGTAGGATCAGCCATAAGAGCCACCATTTGCAGAGCCTTGGACTTCTTGGCTATGACACCCATCTCATGAGTTTTAAGCCATGAATATAGCTTATAAACACTCATAGCTACCAAGTCCGTTTGTCACTGATGGATGTGATTTTCTTTTCCCAAATACTCATGTCAAGAGCACTTAGAGCATGAGCCGTATTGTCAGCTTCTGAGAAAGTGACTCCCACAAACCTCAAATCACTTAGGATCTTATGGAATCTATCAAAGAAGAAATCGATGGATTATCTAGGTTCAATCCTCTAGCATCTGGTAGTCCTTTTTGAACTGGGTCTCGGGTACTTTCTTGATTTCTGACGTTCCCTCATAGTAACCTAAGAGGGTCATCTGAATCTCATGTGTGGATGCAAGATGAGCTACTCTAATGAACTTAGTTCTCCCTAGCTAGGACATGGATCAAAAAGTGGCATGCCTTAGCATTTGCCTCAACCATAGCTATCATGGCAGCATCGAGGAATATGTCATCGGTAGGCACAACAAAGGAACTTCTCACTTTGTTCCAAATGGCTAGACCTTGAACCTGGATGTACATCGCCATCCTTGTCTTCCAATAGGGATAGTTGACCCTATCAAACGCAAGAGGCTTGTTGTAATACCTCTTTGATGCCATTTCTCAAAAGACTGGTTAGGATCTATGAATAAGAGTTTACCGAGTTTTGATACCAATTGTATGATCGATATGGTGAGTCAGAGGGGGTAAATGACTTCTCAAAATCTCCCTCTTAGTATTATCAACCCAATACAGCAGAAACACAAACTCACAAGCTCACAAAAACCAAGAACCAAAGAACACAAAACAGTAGAGACCTCCCTGTCTCACCAGTACTACTGCTGGTCAGGGTGAGGTCATACCGCTTGGGCTGGTCTGACCGCTAGGGAACTGGTTTGATTGGGATCAGCCGGTCTAACCACTCGGGTCACAATGGTCTGACAACTCAGCAAAGCGGAGCACAGAAGAGCACTGAGCATGATCCCAAAAAAGACTTAATATAAAACCAAGTTTGGATCAGTCATTTGGATCACATGTCATAGCAAGCTAGATCACAGCACAAACTCAAGCCAAAACGCACACATGATCAAAACCCCAAATTACCTCTCTTGAGGAAAACTGAGCAATCATAATAACTTTTCCTAGAACGTTCCTAAAAGGATGAGACCTGATCTTCATGAGATATCTAAACCTCTTACATATCCTTGGCACCAGGAAAGAACAAGAGGAGATGGAATCCAAGCAAGAAAGCTAAGCAAATCGAAAGTACAAGGGAGGATCCATGGCACAACTCACTTGGACGATGTTTTGATGTTCATCTCATTTGGAGAGGAATGTTTTATAGGCACCGCCTCATAGAGTTTATTTTAGATCATACAAGGATTTAATCAAGCAACATATTTCCTTTTCTTGCCCTTCAGCCACAAAAACATCAGGTTACTGCATATAAATCTCCTCATCCAACTCTCTATTTAGGAAAACGGTCTTTACATCCATTTGATGTACTAGGAGTTTATATGCGGTAGCTTGTATTAAAAGCGCTAAAATTGTGGGTAAGCAAACCACAGGAGGGTATGTATCAAAACAGTCTTCACCCTCTTTTTGCATGAAACCCTTAGCCACTAAGCGGGCCTTGTACTTTTCAATAGTATCATTAGGTCTTCACTTTCTTTTGAAGATCCATTTGTATCCCTGTCTTGCATCCACTTGGAAGATGAATAATCTCTCACGTTCCATTAGTAAGGATGGAATCCATCTCGGTGTGGACTAGTTCCTTCCAATACTCCACATCCGAGGATATGTATGCCTTTGAAAGGTTATGTGGTTCATCATCCATGAGATTGGTGACATAGTCATCACCCAAAGACTACTCAGTCATTTTCCTTTTACTCCTTCTCAACTCCAATTCAAGAGTGGTTTCATCCACACTAGGAAGAATATAGTGTTCACATGAACCATTAGGTATAATAACTTCATTTGCTCTCATAGAGAGCACAATTTCAAAGAAAGATGCATCACGAGATTACATAAGGACATTTGTAGTGATATCACTAAAATCATATTTGACCACTAGAAATGTATATATTGTGTTGTGATGTGCACATCTTGGAAAGATACAATCAACATTCTTATGACCAAGTTTCTTTTCTTCGGTAATGGCACATGCACTTTTGTAAGCCAACCCCAAGTCCGAAGAAAGGACATATTCGATTTTCTCCCCTTCCATCCTTCATATGGTGTCTCCTCATGATTGCGAGGAGGTACCCTATTTTAGACATAATTAGTTGTGAGAACTGCCTCACCCCACCATAAGAGCAACATACCTAAACTCTATAACATGGCATTCACTAAGTCACAAAGAGTTCAGTTCTTTCGCTCGGCAACTCTATTTTATTGGGGTGAATATGGTGGAGTAATTTCATGAATTATTTCATCTTCTTCACATAATTGGGAGAATTCCTTAGAAATATTTTCACCACCTCAGTCTGACCTTAAATGTTTCATTTTCTTTTCTAGTTGGTTTTCCACTGCACCTTTGTATATTTTAAAATATTCTAGTGCTTCATCCTTTGACTTAAGTAAATAAATATAACAATACTTAGATGCATCATCAATCAGAGTAAATAGATAACATTTTCCACCTTTAGTTAATATGCAATTCATTTCAAATAAGTTAGAATGGATCAACTTAAGTGCCGAAGTATCTCGCCCCTCAACGTTATGTAAAGGTTTTGGAGGTTGCTTTGCTTTCACACACACACACACACACACCCCTTCTTCCCATTTCCTTTGGAGTTCTTAACTTCAACTTGATGGGTTTGGACATAGGTCTTCCCATCACCACTATTGGCCCTGGCACCTCCTCTACATTAATGGCGCCCGACAGTTCATTGATTGTTAGTCTCTCAATGTGTTTGCATGCAGTCATAAAGTCCCACCATGAGGGTGGTAACTTCGCCAAGATGACATTTACTTGAAACCTTTCTGGCATGAGACAGTCATACTAATTTAAATCACGTATATGGAGCTGTAGCTCATGGAGCTACTCCATCACCGACCGTCCCTCTACCATTTGTAATTCAAGTAATTTGTAGTGATAAAGGACTATTCCCATTATCTTCTTCTAAATATTTTCATCCAGTTCATCCCACAATTGTTTAGCCTCTTTGAAATTCACATAGATATGAAAAAGTCAATTTGGCAAGATGGCCAACAAGCAAACCAAAGACAAATGGTTGGCATCCTCCCAACGAGACTGAGCCTCACCTTCCAAGGGAAGTGTGGGAGGATCACAGATGAGCCTCACCTTCCGAGGGAAGTGTGGGAGGATCACAGATGACCTAAAATAGTTTGGGGTTAGTCAACCAAAGCTTTGTCTTAGCTTGCCAATGCTTAAAATGAGCATTGTCAAAGACATCGAGTTTAACAAAATCAGATGATGACGCCATCTTAAAGCAGTTTGCTTTTCTGGATAGTTGACAATATTGTAGTTTCAACAAATATTTCATTCTAATCTCAAAAATAATTATGAATAGTGAAACATAATACCAGCAACAATTAAATGACATTAGCTCCAAATAATAGTTTAAATGGGCAAATAAACTACTCAAGTCATTTGAACAAGATATCATGTTTAACTAAAAGTGAAAACAGTAAGATTCAACTAACAACAAGCTCAAGTTGATTAATTTATATTGCACTCAGATGTCGAGCTACTCTTGTATTAGAACAAGGCCTCCTTGCCACGAGGGGTTGTTTATGATCATTGATTAGTATGATAGTTTCCTGGAAATATTCTAGGTTTTGAGTTGCCCTACTTACCAAACAATTATTCAACAAAATAATTAGTAACAAATTAATCAACAATAGTAGCTAATTACAAAGTTAAATGCTAACTATTTAATTCGCGTTATGCTAACTATCCACTTATGAACAATTGTTTCTAACAAAGGTAAACAAGTATGCCTGTCAACCATATATAAGCAAGACAAGGGCAAAAATAGCTCAAATTCAAGAATATAATTCTAAACTATCACACTGATCTCACTTAGCCAAATCCTCATCGAGCAATTCACATGCCCACAATCTATCATGCAAGTCACCCAATACTAGTGCTACTTAAATCAAGAATAAAAAGATAAAATCACTAGTATGGCACACTTAGCACAATAGGTATACCGAATAGGACAAATACTCATAGAGCCAATGACACTCAAATTCACTAAGAGTGAACAAGAAACATCAATGATGTTGTCCTAGAAAACCAAATGTCGTTGTTGTGCAATAGTGTAATCAGCTAGATTTTTGGAGGTACAATGTCCTTCTCTGCAATCTGGAGCACACCAAACTACAGAATCAAAGTCCAGGTGGTGCCGCACAAAGCCACAGATGAGATTGAACACCAGCCAAGTGAACAACCGACAAAGCCAACACCAAATTGCTATTGAAATCAATAGCACTGCACTAAATCATAGCCCACCTTTACCACATAAGCAAAGTACTATAATCCAGCCAAACAACCGAAGCAACCAACACTCAACCCAACCACAGACTAGTGCAACCAACACCAAATACCTAGGATTCTCTACCTTCTCATGGAAGAGGAGACAACCACAAGGTCTCTAGTGATGAGGACCAAGTCACTGTTGTTGTTGCTGCACACTCTAGGCCTATAGCCGCACCGTAGCCCAACCATATTAAGAGGAAGTAGGGAACTAGAGTGCAAGGGGAAGAGGAGAGCTTCTCTATTGCCTCTCCTCAAGGAGGAAGAAGGCTAGGCATATTACTAGATGGATCGAGAAGGTGCTCCGGAATGACTGCACCGGATTCGTTGGAGAGAAGCGTAGGGATCAGATTGATCCCCACGACTTCCAACAACAAAGCCAATAGCCCAGCCAACACCAACCTCTCCATCCTTATCGTTTCCCTTCAACCAATGATAGGTAGGCCCCACTAAATTCCCCTTTTCTGTTCCTTTTAGAAATCAAAATTAAGAAATTACCGAAAGCTATGAGCCCTTCACATACAACAAGCACTACCAATTAAATCTAAATTAATAGTAGCATTAAACTGATCATGATATGCCCTAGAGGCAATCATGGAGATGATTGTATTACTTTTATATTTATTATATTTTGAGTAATTGTTAATATGTTCCTTAAATGAATTATCATTTATAAAGATAAGTAAGTATGTGACTTGTTGGTGAAGTTCTTTATTTGTATATGATATCATTCTAAAAGGATCCTTGGTCGAATGTCACTGGTTGGAACACTAATGACTTATAGACCAGCACTTATATTGATTGATGACCATGTTTTGCCCGTCAGAGTAGCTTTTAGGAAGGGCCATTATTTTCATCTGATTTAGCCGTTGCTTGTCAAAGTGGACACTTTGATCAAGCACAAGTTCAGCAAGTACTTTTTTCCCTATTTGAGATACTATAACCTCGCTTGGTACGTTGGCATGTCCCTCTACAAAGATGGCCAATAGTAAGTGCATACTTTACAGGTCTTCGATCTAAGCAGTCTTGGTGCATAGCTTTCGGTTCTGCTGCCTGGTCTGTCTTCTCACAGTTTCTTGAGCCAGTAACCTTAGAAGTGCTTCCCGTGAAGAGGACCACTAGAAGACTTGAGTTTGGGGATTCCATTCTGTAGAGCTCTTTGGACTACGCCTTTGAGTTGCCTATAACTTAGTCTTCCTCAACGGTCCACACTAAGGAACTAGAAAGCTCAGGGGACAGGACTCCTTTGACTAAACCTTAGCCCCCGCCACTGCCTCCTAAGCCTAGGTGCAGTCGTAAAACTGGTATGCCTATTTTAGTGAAAGAGCTGCATTAGAGTCCTTTGATTAATGGCCCTTTAGATGGTTTTCAACACGTCCAACTTACTGACTCCAGGTGATCTACTTCCAAAGTAGCCCCAAGTTTCCTGCAAACTTCGGCAGCTATGGGTTCTTTTGCAAGCACATCCACTAACATTGGGACTCTCACCCTTTCCCAGTTGTAGAAGCAGGCTCTTGCGGTAGCTCCACTGTCATTGCCCTCATCTCAAGTCCTGAACAAACTGCCCATCAGTTTGCTACAGTCTTAGGGTGACCAATTGTGCAAAGTCCCTCCTGTGGAGTTGTCAAAGGACTCCCTTCTGGCTTTTGGTTCTAATTCTGATGTTGCAACATAGAAGACAAAGCTCTGAACAACGGCGGGAAGTCTGTCCTTCTCTTTTACTTTCATGGCTGCATTGTAATATGGACGGGGCTCTTTTGTCTACCTGCTTTGGCATGTCTGCCTTTGTCATTTTTGCTATAGTACCTGGTCGATGCACTCATCCTTTTGGCTTCGTTTCTAGTATGCTTTGCATTTCTGATTTTATGCCTATCACTGATCTTTCTAATGAGTTCTGGACAACATCTTCGTAATTGCAACATTTTGTGCTGGAATGTCAAGGGTATTAATTCACCTGATAAATGGCGATCTCTTTGAAACGAAATCAGAGAGAGCTATTGCTCTGTAGTTTGTCTTCAGGAAATAGAAAGAGACACCTTTGATCATTCGTATATCAGACAATTTGCTCCTAAATGTTTTAATAAATTTAGTTTTGTTCCCTCGGTTGGGACCTCTAGGGGCATTGTGGTTCTTTGGAAAAGTTCGGTCTTTACTGGCAATGTGATTTTTCTCTCTTCTCTTGCCTAGATTATTTAGTTTCAGTTGTCTACTAATTCTGACTTATGGACCTTATTAAATTTTTATGGTCCTTGCATTGGTGAACCTCAGGATGAGTTTGTGAACTGGTTGCTTAATCTTCATATTCCTGCCAATTGAAGATGACTGGTTTTAGGGGATTTCAATTTTATTCGTGCTATCCAAAACAGGAACAAACTAGGAGGGGATATGAATGACATTGTCATATTCAACACTATTACTAGTCAGCTTGGCCTTGTTTAGTTGCCTTTAAATGGCCGCTCGTTTACCTGGAGCAACATGCAGGAGGTACCTTTGCTCGAGCAATTGGACTGGTTTTTACAACTAATGATTGGACTCTGGCTTATCCAAACATAGTTGTTAGCATTTTATCCAAGCCTGTTTCTCATCATTCTCCCCTTGTGTGGTTCAAATAAGCACAACGATTCCAAAAGGTATGATTTTTAGATTTGACAATCACTAGGCAGATCACCTAGGTTTTTTGGACATTGTAAATTTCTATTGGGATTTGCCAACTCATCCTTGGGATAGTGCGCTCAAAATTTTAGCTTGCTTCAAATGATTCCATTGAGGCCTCAAAATTTAGAGTAAAAGTTTCTCTCAACTCAACACCGTTATTCATTACTGCAACTTGATCATCCTTTTTCGACTCTTTGGAAAAGCACCGAACTCTTTTCCCTGAAGAACACAATTTTAGGACAATCATCAAGCGTCACCTACTATGGTTACTGAAATACCAGCAGATTTACTAGAAAACGCATTGTACCATTCACTGGGTCAAGCTTGGAGATGAAAATACCAATTTTTGTCATGCAATGGCTATGGAGCATTTTTGTTCAAAATAATCTCTTCTTTGATGTCTGCTGATGGATCCTACACTTATTCACATAAAGCTAAGGCTGAGGCTTTATGTATGGCTTTTAAAGAAAGGATGGGTGTGTCTTCCTCCCCTTCCATGCTCTTTGATTTGCATCTTCTCCTTCCTTCAGGACCATCCCTTGATTGTCTAGCTATTCACTGGACATGACAGGAAATTGACGATATGGTTAGTCTACTTCCGTCTGATAAAGCCCCTGGCCTGGATGGTTTTAATGGTTTCTTTATCAAGAAATGTTGGGACATAATCCAGAATGATTTCTACTCTCTCTATGATGATTTCTACCATGGTAAAGTTAGTCTCAGAAGTATTAATGGCTCTTTCATCACTTTGGTTTCTAAGAAACTGGTTCCAAAAACGGTTAACAATTTCAGACCAATCTCCCTCCTCAACTTAGTCCTTAAGCTATTGACAAAATTACTAACGAATAGGTTGCAAAATGTTATCCTGCAGTTGGTGCACAAGAATCAATATGGTTTCCTGAGGAGTTGGACAATTTAGGATTGTCCTACTTGGGGTTTTGAGTATATCCATCAATGTCTTTATGAGCCCTCTCTATCCCTCTTCTCCTTCTTGGCCCGCCTAAAGCAAAACTGATACACATGCTCATCCCTCCCACAATAGATGCAATGGTGCACATACAGTGAGAGAGGGACTTTGTGCAAAACCAGCAGACTTGAAGACAATCTTCCCTAGCTCAGTACTGACTCAAATAGACCATTCTCCAGAGCTCTCACTACCTTATGATGGTTCTTCTTAGCATACTCTAAGGCATTGAAACCTAGACCTATATTCTTGATACTCACTGTTGATTGATCTATGATCATATTGATGATTTTCTTGCTATTGGAGAACTGCTCTAACATTTTCTTAAGGTAGGTATTTTCTTAGGCTAGGGTCTCACATGTGTTACACACTCTCTTCTTCACTTCCCTAGCACATCTTTCCTTATGCACAACTACCTCAAGCCTAAGAGCCTCACAGGAGACATAGGGAGCATTCTTTACTTTCCTAAGCTTTTGATCAAACTTAACTCTAAATACCTCATGCATCTCACCTAGACCCTAACCTCTCTCAACACATAATGCATATGTAATGGATGCAATAGGATCAAATTTCTTGGATGCAGAAGATGCAGCAATTTTTTTGTTAGGATTGAGATCATTCAAAGTTCTAGTTAAAGCATCAATTTTAGTAGTTAACTTAGGACAATTTGAGCAAGAGAGAGTCCTAGTGTAAAGCATTTCATCATTCATTTAAGCAATTTTACCCATGGCACTCTTAAGCTTCAAATCTAGCAAGATACACTTAGAGCATGTTGAAGTAATTATAGATATGTCCCCAACTCCTAAGCATACATGAGTGTTGCTAGTCTTGAGTTGAGTAATTTCACTTTTGGCAAGTTTTATTTCTTTGACAGCGTGCGGTTGTCAGCTGCTCTATTTGAAAGGTTTGTTATCTAATTTTTCTGCATCTATAGGTCACGAGTTAACCTTCATAAGGCACACATGATTCCTATCAACGTTGATGCGGGCAAAATGGATCATTTGGCAAGACTGTTTGGTTGCCAGGAGGGATCGATGCCTTTTACTTATCTGGGCTTACCCCTGGGAACAACCCACCCTACTGTCAAGGATTTTACCCTGCTAGTTGATCGTGTGGAAAGATGTTTGTCAAGTACCATAGCTTTCCTCTCCTATGGTGGCTGCTTAAATGTGGTTAATGCAGTTCTTTCTCTACAACCAATTTATTACATGTGTTTGTTGAAGCTGCCTCAAAAGGTCATTGCTCATATAGATCGAGCTGGTGACATTGTCTCTGGAAAGGGTCTCGGGACCTATCTGCTCACTGTAATTCTCTTGTGGCTTGGGACAACGCATGTCGCCCTAAACGGTGTGGAGGCTTGGGAGTCTTAAACCTGCGATTGCAGAATGAAGCACTGGTCATCAAGCACCTTCATAAATTCTATGGGTGGCACGGTATTCTTTGGGTTCAGTTGATCCGATCCACATACTATGCTGCTTCAATCCCACATGCTGCTAGTGCTTTTGGTTCTTTTTGGTGGCGTGATGTTACGAAGTTTGTTACTCAATTCAGAGGTATTGCTATGTGTTGTTTGGGTAATGGCCATGATATACTATTTTGGAAGGACTGGTAGGAGGGTCACTTGCTTTGTCAGAAATTTCCTAGGCTATTTTCCTTTGCTAAGGCTCAGGATGTTTCAGTCCATGACTTCCTTGCTCTTCCTAATCCGTCAACTCACTTTCATCTTCCTCTTTCGGCAAAGGCATTTACTGAATACAATGCACTCCAGGTGCAGTTAAGTTCAATTCAGTTGAATGATGCCTATGATTCTTGGACATATATTTGGGGGTCATGGTTGCTATACCTCTCAAAAGTACTATGCTCAGCAATATTGTTTCTTCAATAATTCCCCGAGATTCATACTCATCTATAAAAGCAAATGCATCATGAAGCTTAAAGTCTTTGCTTGGTTATTATTCATGGATAGTCTTAATACTTGCCATCTTTTGAAATGGAAATGCTTTCACATTGTTGGTTCCTCAACCTATGTTCTGTGTGATAGGGGCAATGAGGAGACATCGTTTCTTCTTTTCTTTGGCTACTCTTTTAGTCTCCAATGTTGGCGGTACCTTGGGATTACCTGGCACCCAACTACTTCTATTGAGTGCATGATCTTCCTTACTAAATGCAACTCTAATCTGCCGTGTTTCATGGAAATTTTTATTATTGCTACTTAGCATATTTGGAAGCAATGCAATGGTATTGTCTTTGATGCTACTATTGGTTGTCTACACAATTGGAAATGAAACTTTAAGAGAGATGTAATTATGCACTTATGTAGAATTAAGGCTGCTAATCATGATGCACTTTGTAATTGGCTAGACACTCTCTAAGTTGTGTTCCTTTGTACATATTGTAATTGTTGCAGGGATGGCCCCCACCTAAGCCCAGCCAGCCTGTTAGAAGGCTGTAAAGCACAATATGGGATATATGTAATGGCATAAATACCCTTGAGGGGATAACTCAGGTGTAAGGGAAAAGTTGTAAAAACACTCCCCATATGGATATATATATGATACAGGCCATGGGGGAAGCCCTAAGCATTGCTCACCTAACTCTCCACTACCACACCTCTCTCTCTGTTTGGTCTGTAGCCACAATAGTTAGCGCCGTCCGTGGGGAGGACAGGAGCAAGCCTCAAGATCCGAAAAAGGATGGCACCGAAGAAAGCTTCATCGTCGGCACCAAAGAAGAAGAAGGGGAGCGCGACGGAGTCCCACGTCAACACCAGGGCCTCAGCATCGGTAGTCGCGGGTGGAGACGTCAACACGGGCGCGGCAGCTACGAACGTCAACGCTCATCGCGCGACGATCGACCTCACCACCGCCACCGTGACGGCCGGCACCGCCCCGCGCGACGATCGACCTCGCCACCGCTGCCGCGACGGCCGACACCGCCCTGCGCGTGACGATCGCCCCCGCCGTCGGCTTGACGGTTGACACTGGCGGCATTGACCGGGTAGTCGGGAGTGGCAATGTCAACACCCAAGCTGGCCTGACCGCCATCCCTACACCCGGTGCGGGAGCAGCAAGCGGCTCCGGCGGCAACGCTGGCCTCGCCGCCGACTCTGGAGTCTACCGCGCCATCGCATCGGGCACCCTAGGAACGCAGGCCGTGGTCGCCGCTGCCCCGGCAACACGACCGGGTGCACCGACGGCCCCGACTAAGCCAAAGGCGGAGAACGCCCTGCTGACAGCCATCGACATACTCCAGTAGGAGTTAGCGGACCTCCGCGGAGCCGTGCGGGATATGCAAGAGGCTCGGAGCCAGCAGACCTCGCCGGTGATCGCGCCGGAGCCCACGCCAAAGCGGGCGGATAGCCGCGACGCCCCCACGTCCAGCCGCGTCCCGCTGCGACGCATGGACCCGGAGTCCCCACTCTCCACAGGCTTGCAGCAGTCGGCATGGCCGGAGGACTTTAAGTTCCCCAGCGCCATCGAGCCGTACAAAGGCGACACGGACCCTCGGGAGTTCGTGCGCGTGTACGAGACCGCCATCGAAGCTGCCGGCGGAGACGATACCACGAAGGCGAAGGGACTCCCCCTCGCATTGCAGGGAGTGGCACTCTCTTGGTTTCTCACCATAGAGCCGAACTCCATCTATGCATGGGAGCAGATCCGCGACTGACTCTACAATAACTTCCAAGGGAACTATGTCGAGCGCGTCGGCGCAGACCAGCTCTTCGCAGTCAAGCAGAAATCCTTGAAGAAGCTCCAGGAGTACTTCATGTGCTTCGTGAAGGTCCGTTGCCAGGTCCAGGATGTCAACGAGACAACCATCATCAACGCAGCGGTACAAGGCCTTCGCCCAGGGTCGCTGGCTGAATACAACGCGCGAAAGCCAATCAAGACAGTGGCGAAGCTCTTTGACAAGATGGAAGAGTACGCGAGAGCGGAAGAAGACACGCGGCGGCACCAAGGTGACGATTCCGACACCAATCAAGTAGAGGGCACAGCGAAGAACGGAGATTCACCGAAAGAAGGCTCCTCGAAGGGCAAGCGCAAGCAGGAGCTATCGAAGGACGCCCCCGAGCGTAAGGGTGCCCAACACAAGGACCCGCTGGGTGACAAGCCTAAGCATGGCCAGCAAAAGTCTTGGAGAGCTCGCTACGTCTCCGAAGACAATGCCCCTGCCGGTCGCGGTGGCAGAGCTCGCCGGGGGCGGGGCCGGGGACGCGGTCGGGGTCGCGACGATAGGACACGTGCGGAATACGACGACCAGCATTACGGCCTGTGGTGCGAGGGACATGGTCGGGGCAGCCACGACACGCGCGCATGCACCACCATCGCGGCACTTCGGCAGAGCGTCGCCAGGGATAGAAACCCCGAGGTGCGGCTGCCCGTCGTAGGCCACGTCCAGCATGAAGGATTGCGCGTAGGCTACGAAAGCAGAAAACAAAACTTTTCTACCGCGCACACAAGGACATCATGCTAAGGAGGGATCATGGATCGTTACCATTAGACGCGCAACGCAGTGGAAGAAGAGTTGGAGAAACCGATCCAACCACGCGCGTCGAGGTAGTAGTGGAATTAGCCGATCGTCCCGAACAGATCGTCTCCTCCACGCGATCAACCACACCACGAGCAGATCCAATCTGTAGGTTGTTGATGCCAATCAACACCGCAACGAGCAGCGCCTCCACCGGTATCCACACATCCGGGGCTGGAACGCCGATCGCGAGTGTACTAGCACTCGTGAGCGACTAGGGTTTGGCTCGGGAGGTGGCGGCTAGGGTTATGCTAGAGGTTAACAGTAGTGTGTACCCCTCAGCCCCTCGCCTCCATATATATGACCTCCTCACTTGGGCCTTGTGGACTGAGGCCCAATAGGAGTCTATTCGGATCTCTATCCGAATTGAGCCCATATCCGAATCATATTCGAATTAGTGTTCCAACCCGTTAGGCGTGCGACCCTGTAGGTTCACGTATACTTGGTCGCGACCCGGAAACACCTTTCCGGTCACCCTGTTAATAGCGGCCTCTAGTAAGACATATTAACCCCAAAGTATACGTAAAGATCATATTGGCTGAACCTGTAATGTTCTCATGTACGAATCCGTTTGCCTCACGATATAGATTGAGCTCAAGGCGAGACCTGTGTCATCCTCTTAATAGCTCAACCACTCTCTTGATACCATGATGGATTATAAACTTGTGATTGACTCCTCAATCACCTTGGCATGGCCATGCACTTTCATAATCCATTACATCGAGGGGCCCAGAGATATCTCTCCCAAAAGGAGGGGCAAATTCTATCTTAATCATTCACATCCCACTAAATGTTTCATGGCAAACCCGAAGACTAATTTTATGACTACCCAGTTACGGAGTAGTGTTTAGTAGTCCCAAAATAAGCTACTACGCATGTTGGGAACCATGATGATCTCAAGTCTAAGGATTCTACATAAACACTACTTGAGACCAACTGATGACACATGGAATCTCTGCAGTGTCTCAAGGCGGGTCTATCCAACATATGTTCACTAACACATGTCCATATTATTGATTTGGTATCACCATACCATGATCCATGAGACATGATCATCAATCAATACATATGTTGATCTTTGAATCATATTTGTTCCTCATATGATATATGTTCAGGGATCATTTAGAAATAGCAACATTTTGGCATTAAGAGTCTCATGAATAAGTCACATACTCATTGATCAATAATGATAATGTCTATTTCAAGGAACAAAGTAATGTATCATAAATATAGTATGTGATATATACCAGGCGCTAGCTCCACTGCCACCACTTCGAAGGCTAGGGGACGGAGCGCCTACGCGTCTACTCCAACTAGGCGCCAGCTCCGCTGCTACCATTTCGAAGGGTAGGGGATGGAGCGCTTGCGCTTCTACTCCAACTAGACGCCAGCTTCGCTGCCACCATTTTGAAGGGTAGGGGACGGAGCGCTCACGCGTCTACTCCAACTAGGTGTCAGCTCCGCCGTCGCCACTTCGAAGGGTAGGGCACAGCTCTCACGCGTCTACTCCAACTAAGCGCCTGCTCCGCTGCGACCACTTCAAAGGGTAGGGGACGGGGCGCCCGCACATCTACTCCAACTAGGCGCCAACTCCGCCGTCGCCTCTTCGAAGGGTAGGGGACGGAGCGCTCACGCGTCTATCTCAACTAGGCGCCACGCTCGCGCGTCTACCTCGACTAGGCGCCAGCTCCGCTGCCCCCCTTCGAGGGATAGAGAACGGAGCACGCGGTGGCCTACCTAGCGTAAAAGCGTTGGCAAAACAGGGCTCTACGGGCCTACAGGAGATCAGCGCGGTCGCGTAAAATGACGGAGACACATACTTCAACCGAAGCCCTCTATGCATTAGTCAGCAGTTGCATACAAGAGGGTATAGTAAGGACCAAATGTACAAGCATCCTCGGATGCTCAGCGCCGCTACTCGGTCGGCTCATCCTTAGCATGTGTCCGTGCTGAAGTCCCGCTCGAGGAGGCCCGAGCCGCCCAGAAATCCAGCGATTCTTCGGCCCGCCACCAACGTCGAAGACATCGCCGGGCCACGAGGTCAGAAACAAGCGGCAGATCCCTATCAAGTAGCTGCCCAAGCATAGCGACACACGCGGTCAGAATACCGGGGCTATCTCCACTTTATTCACGAAAGCAAAGGGGGTACACACATGGCAACGCACGCCTACACACCGGAACCCTGGCGTCACACCTGTGGGTCCGCGCCCTGCCCCGCAGGGGCAGCACCACCTCCACCGCGTCGAGGTACTTCGTCAATCCATTGACTGAAGTCCTCCTCGCTGCCCATGGTCTGTCGCAGCTCTAGCTTCGCCGCAGCCTCCCCGACGAATAGAGCGTACGGCGTCCGACATCACCCTAGCTCCAGCGGCCATCTCCAGCCCGAGGTCAGCTAGCTCGCCGACATGCCAGCAGCCCCGGTGGTGTAGCAGCGCAAAGGCCAGGTGCGACGTCATGAAGGAGCAGTGGTTGTCGAAGGACTTAGCGGCGCTAAGCACAAGGTTGGACGCGTCCGCGATTCGATGGAGTGTCCACGGCAGATCCTCGGGGCCAAAGGAACGAGGTGGCACCTTGGCGACAAGGTCTTCGAGGGAGCCTTCAAGTGCCAGCATGGCGTCCCACACCGCCACTGAGGCGTTGCCTAGAGCGCGGTCCCGCTCTTCGAGCGACGTAATGAGGCGGACTCTGTCCTCCTCCAGCGTAGCGATTTGCTGGAGCAGGCCGTCCCGCTCCTCCGCGGCCGCTCGCCGCGCAGCCTCTGAGGCCTCCAACCGCGCCGCTACCACGAGCGCCTCCGTGTGCAAAGTCGCTTCCGCACGCTCTGCCTCTAAGCGTTGGATGCGGTCGTCCTTGGAGAAATGTGCCCCCTCGGCCGTCCGAAGCGCCTCTTCGGTGGCGCGCAACCAATCCTCTAGCGCCCCCGCTCACGGGCATGAGCCGCCTGCAGCGCCCGGCCAAGGACGAGGGTCTGTATGACAAAACGGTTAATAAACTTTCAAAGGACCACACGTCGCTAAAAGGTAAGATACTCACCTTCATTCCCGAGACCTCCAGTGCGCTCCCAAGGCACTCCGACCCGTAGGTTAGCAACACCTAGTCATCCAAGTTCGCGGCCGCATTATCCGCAACCCCCCGCCATGCTCCCAGCACCTCCGGTCGAGGGACAAAATCTACCAAGCTCGGGCGCGCAGCATCCGCGATGACAATTTTGGGAACGTCGGGCGCCCCTCCCAAAGGAGTATCCCTGCGTCTCGCAGATTGTCCGTGCCCCAGGAGGCGTGACGAAGTCGGCCCTCCGGGCTGGGGGCCTTTGCGTTGGACTCCAATACCAGCAGGCCCCGGGCCCTAGCCGCCTCAGCCTTGGAAGAGTCGCGAGGGTGTGAGGCCGGGGGCCTCAGTGTCGGAATCGGAGTCCAACAGGCTCCTGACTCTGGTCACCACAGCGAACCTCCTCTTCGGGCGAGGAGGTGATTGTAGGCGCAGCGCTTCTCCTTCGGGGAGTACGGCGGGGACCCTGCCTCAGTGATCAACCTAGGTGGGGGCTCCGCTCCGGCAACCCCCGCGGGTGGCAGCTCCGCTTCGGTAACCACCGCAGCCGGGGGCTCCGCTCTGGCAACCTCCGCAGGTGGCAACTCCGCTTCAGTAACCACTGCAGCCGGGGGCTCCGCTCCGGCAATTTCTGCGGGTGGCAGCCTCGCCTCAGTAGCCGCCAAGGGCGAGGACTCCGCCACAGCATCATACGCAGATGACGGCTCCACCTCAGCGACCACTGTTGGCGACGAAGCATCCCCCTCCCGATCGTCCGCGATGCACTCTTGGTCCCTGGCACCGCCCGGAATACCCCTCGCCTTCGTCCTCCGCGCCCGCCTCCAGGTCTGAGTCGGCATACTTCGCCGAATCGGAGTCAGCGTCCGCCGCACTGACGGGAGCAACGACAGCCAACGCGACGGGTGTGGTCGCAAAGGACCAAGCCCTTCGACGAGATGGCGGTCCTAAGCATTAATGAAACATACTCAAACACAAAATAGCCCGAACAACCGATCGAGAAAAAGAACAAGCGTCCTAAGCACGTCCAACCGCGTTCGACCAAGTCCAACCGAGCTCGACTGCACCATGCACCGACTTGGCGCGAACCAACCAAATCAAACTCAAACTTTCCAGAACACGAGTCAATTACTCATCACAAACATGGGGACACCTCCACATGGTCTCTCATATATAGAAATAGAGCTGAAACACTAATTGAATTAAGCCTAAATATGTTCATTGACAAGGTGTTGAAGTGGTTCAACATGCAAAATTCCAAGAAGGGTTTCTTACCTATGTCACATAACATTAATCTTAACAGGACTCGGTGTCTTTCGACACTTGATGAGTAAGATTCCATATGCTTCTGCAATTAGGTCAATCATGTATGCCATGTTTTGTACATGAGTAGATGTGTTATATGCTCTAAGTGTTATGAGCGGATATCAGTCAGATTTAAGTGAAGGTCACTGGAAAGCTATAAAGAATATCCTGAAATACTTGAGAAGGACTAGGGATATGTTCTTTGTTTATGGCGATGAGAAAGAACTAGTCATAAATAGTTACTCTGATGCTAGCTTCTAAACTAATAAACATGATTTTCAATCACAATCTAGGTTTGTGTTTTGTCTCAATGAAGGAGTGGTGAGCTGAAAAATTTGCAAGCAAGAGATGGTTGCTGATTCTACAATAGAAGCTGAGTATATTGCGCCTTCTAAAACTGCAAAGCAAACTATTTGGATAATAAAGTTCATCTCTGAACTAGGAATGGTCTCTAGGGCTTCTAGTCCAATGAATTTCTATTGTGATAATAGTAGAGCCTAGATAGCTTCAAAAGTCCAAATACATACTTTAGCATTATCACCTCATTCGCTAGATTGTTGATAGAGGTGATGTAAAAATATGCAAAGTGCACACATATTTAAATATTGCTGATCCATTGACCAATTCTCTCCAGTAGCCAAATCATGAGGCACACATAAGAGCTGTAGGTATTAGATACTTATATAATTGACTCTAGTGTAAGTGGGAGATTGTTAGTGACATGTCTTACAGGCAATCATAGGAATGTTGATCTTTTGATTAAATGTTATTATATTCATTGAATGAATCATTTATAAAGGTTAGCAAGTATGTGACTTGTTGATGAAGTTTTTTATTTGTTATATGATATCATTCTAAAAGGATCTCAGGTCAATGTCACTAATCGGAACACTAGTGACTTATAGACAAGCACATGTATTGATTGATGACCATGTTTCACTGGTAATAGATATGGAGATATCAAATCAATAATGTTGACACATATTAGAAAATATAGTGTTAGATTAACCCACCTTAAGACATTGTTGAGATTGTGTAGGACCGAAATGGCGACAGAGGGGGGGTGAATGTCGCTCGCTTCAAAGTCGCCCCCGGGAAATCATACGCAGATAATGCAGAGACAGAGCAGCTTAAAAAAAATAATTATGCTGAAACTTGGAACGCAAGCGATACCAAAAAATTCAGCATAAATCAGAGACCAGCCAGTAAAAATTTCAACTGAAAATACTGCTGTTTGATCTGCATGCAAAAATGTTGAAAATCAGCACAAAAAGAAAAGGAAGCAATGCTAAAGAAAGGAGTACTATTGGCATGCATGCATGCTGGCCGATGCTTGCCTAAAGCAAAAGAGATCCATTAAGTACTTGCTGCCCCCAAACACAAAAGCAAAAAGAAAGACTAGAAAGAGAAAAGAGCAGACAACAAGTACTTATTCGGCAGGGAGGATGAAAGAGCAGGAAATGTGCTGGCCGAACTAATTCGTAGCTGATCATTTAATGCTTACATTCTTCCTCCAAGACACAACAAAAAAAATGCTAATTGTGAGTAGTACTCGGCAGTAGTAGTAAATGGCAAGAAACATAAGGAATTAATCACTACTGGCCAAAAGCATTAAATATATTATCTAGTGATGGCCGTAGGAAATGATGTAGCTAGCCAAGTACATACACATGCACTCTTGCCGAACAACTCACTGGATTAACAACTTAAAAGGAGAAAAGATCTGCAGCCGAACACCCATAAAAACGCTGAATGAATCTCACTGCTGGCCGAACATTTGAATAAGGTGAAGTTCGGATCAGAAAGATCAATCTATCAGCAAGAAGGAAACAAATACAGAGCAAAGAACAGGAAACAGAGACAAAAACCAACTCACACAGAGGAACTAGAAATAGAGAGATACAAACTTCAACGATTTCATTCCAAATCCACAAGAATATAGACGAGTCCCGATACGCATGGACATTAGGACTAAAGGAGTGATTACAATCTCTCAATCCATTCTCTCCCTCTCAATCCTCAAGATCACCAAGAGCTACACATGCTTCTTGGGAGGAACACACTCATACACACATGGAGAGACCCAAATGGAACCCTAATTCTTACACACACTCTCTCTCATTTCAGCACACCATCTCCCTCTCTATTTATACCCTCCACTAATGGGTTCACCAAGTGCTTTACCCATTTAGCTTTTGCGCTTTACCCATAATCCACTTCCTTTAGTGCAGCTTTGCGTTTTTACCGAAACGCCCCTCGCGCACCTTCCAGGAAGCTTCCTTATTCCTTGCCCTGCAAGCCACGCAGTTTCGCCGTCTTCGGCACACCTCGACCGTTCTGACCTCAGCGCCACCTGCGCCTAGTCCGGTCCACCGTGCCTCGCCACGACTCCACCTCGAGTCCACGTCGTCTTCGACACATCCCGACCGTTCTGACCTCAACGCCACCTGCGCCTAGTCCGGTCCTCCGTGTCTCACCACGACTCCGTCTCGATGTCCTGCAGCCAACACAGACAAGAAACACATCGCATAGCACGGTACAAAACATGTAAACATGATTAGCACCTACAAATCCTACTCAAGCGAGAAATGACCCACGTGGCCAACCGGGACGACGCCCACGCGTCAAATTTGTCTAGTCACGACCCGACCTCGCCAAATGCCAAAAAGGCACGAATCACTCAAACTAAACTCACTCTAACCAAACCACGAGTCAATTACTCATCACCAACACGGGATTTAGACCACATGGTCTCTCAATCTCCCCCTTGATGAGTATATTGACAAACTCAGAAAAAGCACGAAGTTGAGTTTGAGTTTGAAGAAACCAACATAGTCCAAAGAAGGGAATGAAGCTTATGACCATGTCGACAGAAGGAACCACTAGAGCAACAAGTGAAAGAGCAAATTGATCTCCAAAGCTCAAAAATGATCCCAACAGACTTTTTCTTCTCTATTCTCCCCCTTTTGGCAATAAACACATCAAGATGCAATAGGGAGAATATGACATGTCAATGGATGAATATGGCTGAAGTTTGTTTATTTAAGCATTTAGAGCCATGAGAATTATCCATAATGACCATAATGTAATACACCAAGCCATAACTCAATAAAACGCTATCTAGATCATGACAACATATATATAAGCCAGCTAGAGCACATAGATGACAATCTGAAATGTAATGCATTTTGTGAGCAAGTCACGACATCAATGAGTAAAGTCTAGCTAGAGACATCCAAGGATGATGCAGGCCATGTCAATAAGCTAAGCGGAACAAAGAAGCTAACATTGAGTCCAAATAGAGTGCTATAAGCTCAAGATTGAAACATTGGTTAAAGTACTTGGTTCTGATTGTAGATTAAGCAAATTGAGCACATTAAACAATGTCTTTTGAAAGCATATGGTTGTTTTCAACCCAATTTTTTGTTTATGTGCTAGATCTCAAGCCTTATGCGACTACTCCAAGCAATAAGCTTAAGAAGATAGTCTAGGTCATCCAAAACTCCCCCTGAGTTCATGCCTAGTGCAATGGCAAGCTGTCTCATGAGAAGGAATTGGTGAAATCAGTTTTTTCGCACAAATATGGTGGTTATCAACCAACATTTTGTTTTATCATGTGCTAGATCTCAAGCCTTATGCGACTACTCCAAGCAAGAAGCTTAAGAAGATAGTCTAGGTCATCCAAAACTCCCCCTAAGTTCATGCTAAGTGCAATGGCAAGCCGTCTTATAGGAAAGAATTGGTGAGATCAGTTTTTTCGCACAAAAGAGATTTTTTTGCTTTTTAACATATTGTACTAACTCATGTATCATCAGGAGACTAAAACAGCTCAAACTAAGGCTCAATATAGATTCAACGCTCTACTCAGCCTATTTGACATGGCATGAATCATAAAAGGATAGCTCAAGAAAGACTAAACTCAAATGCTAGCATGACAAGTTTAATTTAAGTTGATCAATTTTACTTAACTTATCATGGCAAACGCTAGTCTACACATATGAAGTCATGATAAATTTAGCAAGCTAAGCATAAGTCATGGCAAGGTGTAAAGCACTGAAGCATGTCATAACAGGATAATAATCAAGGCTCAATGTAGTTATATTACAATGCGAAATGCTAAAATGCAGAAAAATCCAGCTCCCCCTCAACATGACATGCAACTTTTAGTTCAAGTTGAGTTAAGTCACAATTAAGCTCCAGAAGCTCCCAAATGAACTCTCCCTGAACCAAAGCAATAAATCGAGAAGCTGGAAAATAAAACCAAAACAGGTAGTCCTTAAAGCATAGATAAGATATAGAGACAACTATGGCTCAGACTGACTCTCATCTACCCCATATGACTCCAGGACAATCGGCTAACAGTAAATCACACACTAGAGAGCAAACACGTACCCTGTCTACCCGAGGGTGGCCCAACCCTCGCTAGAACCTACAAGAAGTGAGTGAGCTCAATCTAGTGAGATAAGAAACAGCTAATCCTGGAAGCACAAGATAAGAGTAGGAGTCTAAGCAGCTAGACAAGAGAAACACTCTAATCTATGCTAGGAGGACTAAACCCAAGTGCACCCCAAGTGCAAAGCAACATAAATGAGACAGAAGCATAATTAATATAATAAAGCAGTAAAGCCCAAGCTCCCCCTCACTACAGTCCGTAAGGACAAACCACCCCAAGCTCTCCCCGCAGAGCTAAAAACCTCGAACTGTCCAAAGGCTTGGTGAAGATATCAGCCAACTGGTGGTCACTCTCCACAAACTGGAGCACTATGTCACCTTTCTCTACATGGTCTCTAAGGAAGTGGAAGCGAATATCAATATGCTTGGTCCGAGAGTGCTGCACTGGGTTCTTAGCAATGTTGATAGCAGATGTGTTATCACAAAAGAGTGGAACACTGTCTAAGGCTAACCCAAAGTCCCGCAGGGTCGAAACCATCCAAAGTACCTGGCTGCAACAACTGGCAGCAGCAACGTACTCGGCCTCTGCAGTGGACTGTGCAACACCGGACTGGCAGGTGCCGGAAGTGCTCTTCCTATCTATCCTACAGCCAGCAAAGTCTGCATCCGAAAAGGCTCTCAAGGAAAGACAGGATGAGGAAGAGTACCAGATACCATAGTCAATGGTAGCTCGAAGGTACCGAAAGATGCGCTTCACCGCCTGGCGGTGAGATACGCGAGGAGAAGCCTGAAAACGAGCACACAGACACACAGAGAAGTGTATGTCTGGTCTCGAGGCAGTGAGGTAAAGAAGGGAGCCGATCATACTTCTGAACTCTTTCTGATCAACTGGCTCGCCGTCCTCATCTGGGTCAAGATAGGCTGTAGAAGCCATGGGAGTTGACACAGGCTTACCATCACTCATGTCGAAGCGTCTCAGGAGGTCACGAGTGTACTTTCCCTGATGAAGAAATGTACCCTCCCGAGTCTGCTTGATTTGGAAGCCAAGGAAGAAGGTCAACTCGCCCATCATACTCATCTCAAACTCGGTGCTCATGACATCCGAGAACTGTGAAACCAGAGTATGGGAAGAGCCGCCAAAGATGATGTCATCGACATAGATCTGGACGAGCAGAAGGTCATTGCCATGACGGCGGATGAACAAGGTCTTGTCTACTTTACCCATGTCAAACCCATGACTCAACAAGTAGGACTTAAGCCTCTCATACCAAGCTCTGGGGCCTGCTTAAGTCCATACAACGCTTTGGAAAGCTTGAAGACATGGTGTGGGTATTTGGGGTTCTCGAAACCTGGAGGCTGTCTGACGTAAACTTCTTCCTCAATGACTCCATTAAGGAAGGCACTCTTGACGTCCATCTGGTAGAGCTTGAAACCCTTAGAAGCTGCAAAGGCAAGCAGGATTCTAATGGCCTCAAGTCGAGCTACAGGGGCAAAGGTCTCCTCGAAATCTAGACCCTCAACCTGGGAGAACCCCTGAGCTACCAGTCTAGCCTTGTTCCGAATAACCACTCCATCCTCGCTCTGCTTGTTCTTGAACACCCACTTAGTCCCAATAATATTGTGACCTCGCGGGGGCTCGACAAGCGACCAGACCTTGTTCCTCTCGAAATTTTCTAGCTCCTCATGCATGGCATTGACCCAAGACTCATCGGAAAGAGCATGAGAAACATCCTTGGGCTCAAAGGAGGCAATGAAAGCAGAGTGGAGACAGAATTGAGATAAGCCAGATTTTGAGCGAGTAACACGCTCGAACAGGTCTCCAATCATCTGCTCAGAAGGATGCCTTATCTGGATATGTCGGGGAGGTCCAGGATGAGATGAAGAAGTGGCCTCTACCTCGTGAGCTGACGAGGTAGGAACAGAGCCACTAGCTCCAGAGGAAGCAGAAGGCATGGGCTGATCACCTGGAGGTGCGGTAGAAGACGACACCTCAAGGGGTGGATAAGGGACTGTATCGGGTAGACAACCCTCATCTCCATCGTCCTCGTCATCCACGAAGATGGTCTCGGACTGCTCTAAAGAACCTGAGATATCAGGCCTAGTCCCCGGACTGGCCTCGTCAAAGGTCACCTCACAGGTCTCTACCATTTTGCTAGACTCGCAGTTCCAGACCCTATAAGCCCGCGAAGAAGGCGAGTAACCTAGAAAGATCCCATCACAAGAACGTGACTCAAACTTATCTAGGTTCCCGGACTTCAGAATAAAGCACTTGCAACCAAACACACGAAAATGAGAGACGCTAGGCTTTCGCCCGTATCTCAACTCATAAGAAGTGCGGTAAAAGTGTGCCCTCAGAAAAACTCTATTTGAGACATGGCACGCGGTAGCTATAGCCTCAGCCCAAAACTTCCGCGGTGTAGAGTACTCATCAAGCATCGTCCTGGCCATCTCGACTAAGGTACGGTTCTTCCTCTCCACAACGCCATTTTGTTGTGGGACGTGCGGAGAAGAGAACTGGTGCTCTACACCTGTCTCACCACAGAAACTCTCAAAGTAGGAATTCTTGAACTCCGTGCCATTGTCACTGCGGATCGCTCGTAATGCACCAGGGAGCTCAACAGAAAGTCTACTGAAAAGACCTCGGAAATGTGAAAATGTCTCATCCTTCGAGGCTAAGAAAAACACCCAAGAATACCTCGAGAAGTCATCGACCACGACAAGAACATACCACTTCCCTCCTGCTGACTGCACTCGAGCTGGTCCAACAGTGTCCATATGGAGCAGCTGTCCCGGTGCATCGGTCATAGTAACTGTGACCGGAGGGTGAGAAGCGGCAACCATCTTGCCGTGCCGGCATGGAGCGCAAACAAGATCTTTGACCATCTTGAGTTTCGGCAGACCACGAATGAGATCGTGGCCGCTAACTCGGGTCAAGTGGTCAAAGCCTATATGACCAAGTCTCCTATGCCAGAAGGAAAGGTCGCGGGACTCAGAAGCAACTAAACACCTGAGAGGATCGCCAGAAGACTCAGAAAAATCAGCACGAAAGATCCTCCCATAACTAGAAATCCCGCAAACCAGACTACCCGAAGAATCAAGAATTTTACAAGCATTTTTCTTAAAGCTCACCTCGAAACCGTCATCGGTAAGCTGAGAAACTGAAAGCAAATTGTACTGCAGCTTACTAACCAAGGCTACATCTTTCAAAATGAAAGAGTCATTAATGCGCACTGTACCTTTGGCGATGACGCGCCCAGATGAAGCATCTCCGAAGGTGATCGTCTCATCACCTGGGGCACGGGCAAGGGAAGAAAACCAACGGGAGTCTCCGGTCATGTGTCGTGAACACCCGGAGTCTACAAGCCAAACCTTTCCCTTCCCTGCCCGGCGAACCTGATTCAAACAGAGAGTAAAGTCTCAGTACTGGGGTAAATCAAGAGTGATTTTGGCACCCAATACTGAACAACACGTCGAGCAGATGAAGTAGTCAAGCACGACTGACCTCTATCTACCCTACGCTCTCTGTCACTCACAGCAGAAGGTCTGTGAGCAGACCTGAAGCTGTTGCGGGGTCCGACTGCTACGGGAGAGCGAGTCGGAACACCGGCAACACGCTGAACACGCCGCGGGTAACTGTCTCGACGGGGGAAACGAGATGTACCCTCAGGACGGCGGAAGTCATGACCAGGAGCAGCATGAGGACGAAAAACAGAAGACTCAGAAAAATCAAGTCCTCGATGCTACCCAAACCCATCAACAGCAGTAAACCTAGACCTCGTGCTGGTCCTAGGTGCACTCAGGATCTGGGGCTGACCCTGAATACGCCTAGGAGACTCAACACGGTCTCTACGCGCGATCTTGGCGCGCCTGAAGCATCGATCAACCGTGTGTCCATCCTTCTGACAGAAGGTGCAGTGATACTTCATCCTCTGAGAGGTAGAAGTAGCACGGTCAGGCTTCGCCTTCTGAGAGGCCGAAGCAGCAGGTGCAATCACCTTGCTGTCAGAAATCCCCTGGACATAGCCCCCTGACTTGAATTTGACCTCATCAGATCTGGGCTCGACCTCGATCACACCTCCCACTATGGGTCTGAGAATAGCAGGAGGATGCTTCCTCATATCCTCATAGAAATCATATCCTAGACCTTGATTGAACTTACAAATCTTGGATTGGTCTAGAATAAGATTAAGCTTCTTCTTGCCTCGTACAAATCTCTCGAGAGTGTTCATAAGATACTGACACTCCCGAAAGAGAGAGGTGCAAGAAGAGCAGGGAGAAGAGGGAACAGCAGGTGGTAAGGGAGCAGAAGAAGAACCAACAGTAGAGGAAAGAATGGCTTGTGCACGCACAGCCGACTCTGAGGGGACAGTCCTACTACTAGCAGGTTGGTTCGCGTCTCTAAGCGTCTCATCCTTACCCTGGGGCTTCTCGCCCACACCATCAATCACATCACAACCAGATTGTGGCTTCTCTAGTAAGTCCTTAGTTAGCTTCACACATTTGTCATTCAAAGCAACGAGTTCAAGTTTTAGTTTATCACAACTAATGCATGGTGAGCTAACAGGATCCTTAGTCGCATACTGAGCTATTTTCTTGTTGTTGTCAATCATTTCTTGAAACTGTTTTGAGACAGATTCAAGTTCAGCAGTTAACTTTGGACAATTCAAACATGAATCAATAGGCTCAAGTAAAGAAGCACTCAACTCAGCAATCTTGTGATCTGCCCGTTTTAGGTTCATCTTCAAGTTATTGCAATTTTCACAAGACTCGGGCAGATCAAGGAGCATGGCATAAGGTCCTCTAGCAGCAATGTCCTTATCCTCATATGAGGTGGGAGAAGTAGTCTCATCAGTAGTAAGTAGGGTAACAGCCATCCTACTCAACTCTAACTCAGCAAGCAGACTAACATTCTCCACCTTAACAATATCAAGCTCGGAGGACACACTATCATGAGAGGTCCTTAATTTCTCCATGTCATCAAGCAAGGCACAGCATGTATCACAGTCGTCACGGGAGGGAGCAGATGTAAGTGAAGTAATCTCCCGTGACAGTCTATCTACTTCCTTCTCTAACTCGGTACACCTAGACCTAGCTCTAGCATGAAATCCACCTAGCTTAAGAAAAGCATCATTTAGCTGGTCATAAGAAGGGAGTACCTCATCCGAGTCGGAGTACAGCTCGTTGTCGCTGAGTTCGCCCTCGAGGGCCATGAAGCACATGTCGGAGAAGTCGTTGCCGCCATCCTTGGGCTCTTGGTCACCCGTCCCGTCGTCGTCGCTCCATCCCTCCACCTCGCTGAGGTCGAGGTCGTCGAAGGCGGTGAGGACGCGGTGGAAGAGCTTCTTGGCCTTCCCGAAGTTGCGGAACTTCTTCTTTCCCGGCGTCGGAGCTGGAGGCTTCTTGTTGCGGTTCTTGTCGGTGTAGTCGATCTTGCTCGAACCGCCGTAGTCGTTCTTGCCCTTTTCCAGCTTGGGGCAGTTTGCCCGAATGTGGTTGGGGCCACCACACTCGAAGCAAATCACGGGTCCTCCTCTCTTTCTGTCTCTCCTACCCTTGTAGGCATGTGAAAACCTTCGGGCTAGGAGGGCCAGCTGATCATCCGCAAGCTGCTCTAACTGATCATCAGTTATGTCACAGAGAGCAGCGAGGGAAAAACCGCAAGAAGAATCAGAAGAGAGACCAGAAGCAGAACTGGGATCGGTGACCAAAGCCATCGACTGTGACTTCGACCGACGAGAGACAACGTCAATCTCGTGAGTCTTGAGGCGTGAGTACAGCGCGTCAAGAGTCAGGGTCGAGAGGTCTGTCGTGTCTTTGATGGTGGTCACTTTCATCTCCCACACGCGCAGATCGAGTGCCGCGAGCATCTGACGAGCGTTGTCCGAGTCGGGGTATGTGAGACCGACCGCTCGGAGGTTGCTCAAGATTTTGTGAAATCGCGAAAAGCACTCGTCCAGGGACTCACCAGCAAGCATCTCGAATTTGTTGTATTCGCGCTTGAACTGGTCCTGTCGAACCGTCTTGATCTGGGTGGTGCCCTCATGGTATGCGTCGAGGGTCACCCAGATGTCGTAGGCGGACGACAGGTGAGATATACGGTCAAACTCGCTACGACTCAACCCCTGGATGATGATGTTCAACATCAGCCATGTTCCCGGCATTGATGTTCTCATCGGCAGGAACAACGAATCGTACCTTGACCTTCCGCCAGATGGCATATTCCTGGGCCTGGATGCATGTCTCCATTCGGCTCTTCCAGAAGGGGTAATCGATGCCATCGAACACGGGCGGCTTGGTCGAGTACTTGTCCGTCGCCATGGCTCTTGAGACCGGTTAAGATCTATGAATTAGAGCTAACCGGCTCTGATACCAATTGTAGGACCGAAATGGCGACAGAGGGGGGGTGAATGTCGCTCGCTTCAAAGTCGCCCCCGGGAAATCGTACGCAGATAATGCAGAGACAGAGCAGCTTAAAAAAATAATTATGCTGAAACTTGGAACGCAAGCGATACCAAAAAATTCAGCATAAATCAGAGACCAGCCAGTAAAAATTTCAACTGAAAATACTGCTGTTTGATCTGCATGCAAAAATGTTGAAAATCAGCACAAAAAGAAAAGGAAGCAATGCTAAAGAAAGGAGTACTATTGGCATGCATGCATGCTGGCCGATGCTTGCCTAAAGCAAAAGAGATCCATTAAGTACTTGCTGCCCCCAAACACAAAAGCAAAAAGAAAGACTAGAAAGAGAAAAGAGCAGACAACAAGTACTTATTCGGCAGGGAGGATGAAAGAGCAGGAAATGTGCTGGCCGAACTAATTCGTAGCTGATCATTTAATGCTTACATTCTTCCTCCAAGACACAACAAAAAAAATGCTAATTGTGAGTAGTACTCGGCAGTAGTAGTAAATGGCAAGAAACATAAGGAATTAATCACTACTGGCCAAAAGCATTAAATATATTATCTAGTGATGGCCGTAGGAAATGATGTAGCTAGCCAAGTACATACACATGCACTCTTGCCGAACAACTCACTGGATTAACAACTTAAAAGGAGAAAAGATCTGCAGCCGAACACCCATAAAAACGCTGAATGAATCTCACTGCTGGCCGAACATTTGAATGAGGTGAAGTTCGGATCAGAAAGATCAATCTATCAGCAAGAAGGAAACAAATACAGAGCAAAGAACAGGAAACAGAGACAAAAACCAACTCACACAGAGGAACTAGAAATAGAGAGATACAAACTTCAACGATTTCATTCCAAATCCACAAGAATACAGACGAGTCCCGATACGCAATGACATTAGGACTAAAGGAGTGATTACAATCTCTCAATCCATTCTCTCCCTCTCAATCCTCAAGATCACCAAGAGCTACACATGCTTCTTGGGAGGAACACACTCATACACACATGGAGAGACCCAAATGGAACCCTAATTCTTACACACACTCTCTCTCATTTCAGCACACCATCTCCCTCTCTATTTATACCCTCCACTAATGGGTTCACCAAGTGCTTTACCCATTTAGCTTTTGCGCTTTACCCATAATCCACTTCCTTTAGTGCAGCTTTGCGTTTTTACCGAAACGCCCCTCGCGCACCTTCCAGGAAGCTTCCTTATTCCTTGCCCTGCAAGCCACGCAGTTTCGCCGTCTTCGGCACACCTCGACCGTTCTGACCTCAGCGCCACCTGCGCCTAGTCCGGTCCACCGTGCCTCGCCACGACTCCACCTCGAGTCCACGTCGTCTTCGACACATCCCGACCGTTCTGACCTCAACGCCACCTGCGCCTAGTCCGGTCCTCCGTGTCTCACCACGACTCCGTCTCGATGTCCTGCAGCCAACACAGACAAGAAACACATCGCATAGCACGGTACAAAACATGTAAACATGGTTAGCACCTACAAATCCTACTCAAGCGAGAAATGACCCACGTGGCCAACCGGGACGACGCCCACGCGTCAAATTTGTCTAGTCACGACCCGACCTCGCCAAATGCCAAAAAGGCACGAATCACTCAAACTAAACTCACTCTAACCAAACCACGAGTCAATTACTCATCACCAACACGGGATTTAGACCACATGGTCTCTCAGATTGTTATGTTTTATGTGTTATGAATTGGTCTCAACCAATGATGACGTATAATCCTTGTATCTGATATAATATAGTTTTCTACATATGTAATAGTGCACTTAGGAGTTGCTAAATGCTACTCTGTAACTAGGTAGCTATAAAGATAGATTTCGGGTATACTATGAAACACACGAAGGAAAGTGGTTAGTTGGATATGGGGTTTACCCCTCCTACATAATAGGAGAGATATCACTAGGCCTCTCTATGTGCTTGGATTAAAACAAAGAGTATGGTCATACCACGAATGGTCTAAGAGTTGATTACATGAAGTTATATATCACTAGATCAAGAAAGATTGAATAGTTTATAGATGACACCTTTCTCACCTTGAGTTCAATTGGATATCTTAATGTAAAAGGAGATGCATACTGGTAGTATGAGTATACTGACTGGTCATGATCTGATCGGACATATCACAAACTAGTCTACGAACTAGTCATATGCGGATACAAACTGGTCGTGATCATATACAATCTGGTCGTAAGGAGTTATGAGTTAATCGTGATTGACTAGGATATGGTTACAGATCATATTGCATAAAGTTCGTCCAAATTGATTTGTGCATATTTGGGAGCTCAATATGTTCTGTTAGGGACCACTACCAACCAGTGATCGGAAATGTGTTTCCGAGTTACATCACATGAATCTACAAAGTCACACACTTAACGAGTTGGAACAATAAGGGTCTGAATGTAGACTCCGAGTGGGATACGATCTCTTCTCGTATTGGATAAGGGTTCGGTCAGAGACTCTTCGAGTTAGATACGACATCTAACGTATCTGATGAGTGAGAATCTAATAGAAGGCTTTATATTGAGGGAGGCGTGGGACTGAGAGTAAAACAAAAATAAATAAACCAAACACACCTATTAAATTCCCGTGACTCCCACCAACAAAACCAATAGCCTAGCCCCTCTCCATCCTTAGCCTTCCCTTCAGCTAATGACAGGTAGACCTCACTAAATTCCCCTTTTCTTTTTCTTTTAGAAATCAAAATTAGAAAATTATAAAGGAGCCCTTGATACCGTTAGTTAACTCTAAATTAATAGCAGCATTAAACATGAGCGTCTTATCAAGGTACACAGCCTTTTCCTTTCAGCTTAGTGGCTAATTCTAATTCGTAAGCATTTGATTTCTTTGTTTTATTAAGGCGAGTGACTTGTAAACCCTGTCTGCACCTGGCGTGCTACGGTGTGGAATCAGAATATTTACTGCCATTAATTAATACCGAATAATTGCGTCCCATCTGTCGGTGCGACGTCCCACGGTGCAATGGTACGTTGATGGCGTGGCAAGTACCGATTTTGTTCATGTTCTAGTGGTGATTGAACGCGCTTAAAGGCACCTGCTAGGGTATCATCTGTTCATCTCGGCTTCAGATCTTTGTTCTACGTGCTCAATTCAATTCCGCATTTCCCTTTCGGAACGTGTCGCTGTTGCAGATACTCTGCTCTATGTTTGATTATGCCTGCATGCCTCTATCTGGTACCTTGACTTGTTAGTAACAGGCCCCGCTGTTTTTCAGTTTTTGTTTCTGCATTTAATATTTTTATAGTAATTAACTTTTAAATATAATATCTTTTTAAGATGAAGTCTACTAGTTAGTTGTAGTATATACTGTAGCGATTCATTTATATCGGTAAAAATCATATGTAAGTTTATGTTACTCTGTAGTCTCTCCAACGAACAGTTAAAAAACCACAAGATATAACTAAAAACCATAAATCTCGATCAAAAGAACAGGCCGTAGTTTGCACCTCCTTTTCCATGACGCTGACCTCCTACTGTCCCTTTGTTGCACTCCCTTTCCATGACGCTAACCTATCAGATGCTGCTTCAAGGCACTTCTTGTGTGCCACATTGCAACATCACTAGGTCAGCCTGTGCTTCAAGGCCCTTCATGCACTTCTTTGTGCTTTTGGAGTTCTTGGCATTTTTATGTTACTATATTTTTTCCAAATCGCGAACACGTTAAGACAAATATGTTGGTGATATGCCCTAGAGGCAACATGGAGATGTTGAATATATCACATACTATGTTTATGATACATTGCTTTGTTCCTTGAAATAGACATTATCATTATTGATCAATGAGTATGTGACTTATTCATGAGACTCTTAATGCCAAAATGTTGCTATTTCTAAATGATCCCTGATCATATATCATATGAGGAACAAATATGATTCAAAGATCAGCATATGTATTGATTGATGATCATGTCTCATGGATCATGGTATGGAGATACCAAATCAATAATATGGACATGTGTTAGTGAACATATGTTGGATAGACCCGCCATGAGACACTGCAGAGTGGGATGTGAATGATCAAGATAGAATTTGCCCCTCCTTATGGGAGAGATATCTCTGGGCCCCTCGATGTAATGGATTATGAAAGTGCATGGCCATGCCAATGTGATTGAGGAGTCAATCACAAGTTTATAATCCATCACGGAATCGAGAGAGTGATTGAGCTATTAAGAGGATGACACAGGTCTCGCCTTGAGCTTAATCTATATCGTGAGGCAAAGGGATTCGTACATGAGAACATTACAGGTTCAGCCGATATGATCTTTACGTATACTTTGGGGGTTAATATGTCTTGCTAGAGGCCGCTATTAACAGGGTGACCGGAAAGGCGTTTCCGGGTCGCGACCAAGTATACGTGAACCTACAGGGTCGCACACTTAACGGGTTGGAACACTAATTCGAATGTGATTCGGATGTGGGCTCAATTCGGATAGAGATCCGGATAGACTCCTATTGGGCCTCGGTCCACGAGGCCCAAGTGAGGAGGTCTATATATTTGGAGGCGGGGGGCTGAGGGATGCACGCATATGTTCCTCCCGAGCAAAACCCTAGCCGCCACCTCCCGAGCCAAACCCTAGCCGCTCGCGAGTGCTGGTACACTCGCGATCGGCGTTCCAGCCCCGGACGTGTGGATACCGGTGGAGGCGCTGCTCGTTGCGGCGTTGATCGGCATCAACAAACTACAGATTGGATCTGCTCGTGGTGTGTTTGATCGCGTGGAGGAGACGATCTGTTCGGGACGATCGGCTACTTCCACTACTACCTCGACGCGCGTGGTTGGATCGGCTTCTCCAACTCTTCTTCCGCTGCGCTGCGCGTCTAGTGGTAACGATCTATGATCCCTTCTTAGCATGATGTCCTGGTGTGCGAGGTAGAAATTTTTATTTTCTGCTATCGTAGCCTACGCGCGTTCCTTCAAAATAGGCCTCATTTACTTGATTTTTTGGGTGAAAAATTAGTTACCTACTTTGAAGCCAAGACAAGCTCAAGTCCTGGTAATAATAAACTAAGGAACTGGAGTTGTTGCATCTCCAAACAATTAGGGTGCCACTCATTTAGGCTGAAAAATAGTAGCTTATAACTGAAATTATATTGTAACTGGCTGAAATTATACTATAGCTGAAGATGACTTATTTGGCATAATTAAATTTGAACAAATTAAAATTAGAAAAAATAGGTTAGCCCGTCACGGACAATGTAAACGAAAACAGAAAAAGAACCAGTAAAAAAGCTTTAAAAAGCCAGAATAGCGAAAAATAAGCTAGAAGCCCGAAGCTCAAGTCGAAATGAGCGGGGCCACTGCTAGTACTTTTTTCTGGCATAGAAGCAAGCATGAAAGCAAGTTTAACAGATGGCATAGAATAATTTCACAAGTTAGAAGAACACTTTCTCATTGGTTTTTTCTGATAGGCTCAGTGAATTATGTTGCAAGGTGTTGGACCGATGCGGTAATCAGATAGATGAATGATTGTAGAAGCTTTTTTTCCCCGTTATTCAAAATCTTCATTCAAATGACTATCAGAGTCATCAAGCTCAAATTACACCTACTACACAAGGTTCACATGTATCTGAGACCAAAAAGATGCAAACTCTTGGTATTACCTGCAAGACAGGTACTACCACCCAGAGGTGGTCGGTACTACCGCTTCCAGTCGATACTACCGACAAGATAAAGCCTATATAACCAATGCGGTACTACCGCCACAGTGAGGCTGGTGTGACCATTTGCCCTATTTCCAGACACAAACCGTTTAGGACAAAAACACAAATTTGAGAATTTTGATCAAACCTTATCCAAATGCTAGCAAAATTGGTATAGACTTTTGTAAGTATGTGAGAAACCAAATTACATCAATAAACAAGTTTCTTGGACTTGATTCCATCCAATTGAAGAAGTGAGCCCTAGGTCACAAGAACATACCAAACCCTAAAACTAAAATTATATCTTGCTCGTGAGGATCTAAGTCATGAAAACTTTCAGATCATCTTCATCTCACATATGTCCTAGGAAGGTAATCTAAGTATAGGTTTGGGCTAGAGAGGTCACGATCACAAATCTTGATCAAGAAAAGACAAGAATCAAGCAAGATCTTGATCCTCGCTATAGAAGTGATCTAGATGGGCGAAGATTGGTCCTAAGGTTCTACTAGTGCCTCTTACACATCATAGATCATAAGAAGATTAAGAGGAGCATGAAAATAACAAAATTTCCATAAGCAAAAACTCATGCAAAAGGAAACACAAGCACAAGGATTGCAAGGATTGTAAGAATTTAATCTTTTACGTAAAGAGGACTGATTCCTTATAGGTTTGTTGGTTACAAAGGACCCTCTATATGTCCCACTCTTACTCACACCATGAAGAAAAAAAAGAACTAGCCTAAGCTTAGAACGCTACCCTAATTCCTTGTAAACCTTAGCTCTCCTTCCCCTTCTTCATATAGACTAAGTCAGCACCCTTAGCAAGTCTAGACCTACTAAGAATTGGGAAAACCCGTCAACCCCACAATACCGGGATTTTCACTCACACGCACGCTTTTAAAGTGCTTACAACGATCAACCCATATACACCCAAGTGTTTTGTCCATTCCACACACATGACTCTAGACTAACCCTAAACTACTTCCCTTGTGTCTCGTAACGTTGCAGTTTCGGTGTAGGCCTCAAGTCCAGTTTAATTTTGAGCATTTCCCCCGTTTTTGGCTCCCATTAGACCACATCTGACTTGAACTGATGAAGCCACTTGACCCAACCCATTGCTCGAGCCTTCCCTCGAACGCATTCATTGACTTTACTATTTGCCATGCTTGAATCCAACCATCCCACACGACCTCCTCGACCGCTCTGGACCTCGATCCACCCTGACCTAATCCCGGTCATCCTGTACATTCAATGACCAAGAAATCATTTTCTGGGTACAAATTCTTCATAACTTAACCCATGTTAACATAAGCATGCAGCATGCAACATGCAACACAATGTAACCATCACTGGAGTTCCAAGATTAACTCATTATCAAATCTCCCACAATTCGCAATTTTAAGGACCAACTGTTCTCAACTGGTCTGACCGCACACCCCATGGCGGTCATACCACTCTGGTTGTACCGCTAACCATTGGCCGATCCAATTGGCCTTTACCGTTTTCCCGATAACAGGGCAGCAGTATGTATGACCACTTGTCTAGGCTGGTACAACCACACTATAGTACCAAAAACCAAGGCCAGTCATACCATTCTCTGGTTATACCATGGTTTTGCACTGGTACTACCGGACCTGGCCAAACCCAAACACAACCAACTCTAAAATAATAGCTACCGCCATCTAGAGTCCAATCATACCGCTCCTCACTACCAATACTACTGCTGCCACCAAACCGATACTACCACCATTGCCCAAGCGATACTACCGCCTAACCGCCTAAGACCTGATAGAAACCTAAAGGAAATTGTAAAACCTTAGATTTAACTCAACCCAACTTCTAATTGATTATCACAAATTGATTTAGATCTACCTGCGTGGCCTCTCACATAGTGGCCTCTCACCAAGACTGAGTACTTTGTTATTTGGGAATGCAAAGAGGATGATTGAGAACAACATGATAGTACAAGTCAATTGGGCCTCTTCTTTTCAACTTCTAAAAACTGTTTTTCAGTTTTTCTACAGTAACCAGCTTTCAAACGAAGTATCTTTTATGACAGGTCTACAACTTGATTGTAGTACACATTGAGTGATTTCATTTGTATCGGCTAAAACCACACACGAGTTTATGTTACTCTGTACTCTCTCTCTCTCTCTCACGAATAGCCCAAAAACCATAAATCGCATCTATAAACTATAAGCTGAAGCCAAAAAGAACATGCCTATTACAAGATGAGAAAGAAAAAGGCTCTTTAGAGTTAGGGATGAAAACAGATCGAATACGAATCGAATAGTCTTAAATACAAATACGAATCCATATTTTTAAAATGGATACAAATACGAATATGAATTCATATTTTTAAAACGAATACGAATACAAATTTGAACATTCACAAATACAAATAAGAATCGAATGTCGTAATGAATATAAATTTGAATCAACTATGTACTTAATTCAGTCAAATGCAAATATCTTAAAACTTTTATAACAAATCTTGGTAGAATAAATTTGTATAACATGATTACACGTCTACACGAGCTAGTAGTGTAGCGCATAGAGTTGAAAATTATGCAAAGTATTTTTCACTTCTTGCTTGCAAATCTTAGTTCATCAGAAAATTACTCTCTATAATCATCCTAGGGAGGTCGATAGGGATAGAAACGGATCGAATACCAATCGAATAGTCTCGAATATAAATACGAGCATTCTCGAATACGAATACAAATATTCTTAAATACGAATACGAACATTCTCGAATACGAATATAAATATTTTTAAATATAAATTTTACTTATCACATTCATATTTTCTTAGTTATAAATATCAAATAAAATAAATTATCTTTTACTTTTTTCCATCCCTATTCAGAGTTCAGACTTTAATGTGCTAGCTTTGATGATAGCTTCTGCTGCTAGCTGTACAATACAGGAGACTCATGCTCGGCAAGCCAGGGCTTTGGATAAGACATTTCATTGGCTTATTAATATCATCTCGGCAAATGACAAGACATATACATTATGATTGTCTAGCTAGCTTCAGTGTTCCTGTTATTTTTCCTTCTTTTTTTTTTTGCAATACAGAGCAACAACCAGCTGAACTCTGTGTGTTTTTAGGATGTCAGTGCCCTTCCAGAAAATCGCTTTTTTCTCTGTGTAGTTTGTTTATCTCCACCGTCAAACCAAATATTGTACTTTCTCCGACACCAAATATAAGTCATTATAGTTTTGGCCACGAATTAAGGGTAAGCGAGATGACTTCAGCGCCCTTCATATATTCTTTAATGGTTCATCCTTAAGGATGGTTTCGGTTTTATTACTTTCAATTTTAAAAACCAAAAGTCATTTAAAATATATCAATTTTTTATTTTAGTTTTTTAGCTTTTGACTTTTTTCTTATTTATTTGCATTGTTCATGAAGATGTAACGGTATTTTTTATTTATGTTTTCTCATTTTGTTTTACTTTTTAATCGAATGACTCAGAAAAATGTAACAGCCGCTACAGTGTAATTTCAACTAAAATCTAACAGTCACAACCGAAAACTTAATCCAGTTGGAGCAGGGCAAGTATGTTGGAAAGGATAGACGTTCATATATAAACATCATTTATTTCTGGGAATACCAGCATTCATTTGAGAAAGCTAAAACGACATATATTTGGTAACATAAAAGAGTATATATATTTGGTATGAGAGGAGTATTTTGTAGCAAGAGTTTCTACGCATGGCATTGCTCGACAAACATTTCAATATGGCAATCACGAAATAGAGTTAAGATACTCTGGAAAGCGGGAAAATACATTTCCGAAAATATGTTCAACAACAATTGAAAAATGTGTGCATTAAGACGCAGGTAGATATTGCGTCATGACTAGTGGATCAACCAAACGCCGCTAGGACCATCATCATCTTCACCAAACAAGGAAGCAACACTAACACCGATGGATGCATAGTGAGTAGTAGCTAGGCAGCCATCAAATCTAATTGCTAATGCACACAATTAGAGCTAGCCCAGGCCAACTTGATTGATAGGGAAGAATCATGAATCATCAGTGAGGGACTCTCGATCGATGAATATATACACTTTATTTCTTCTTCTTTTTGCTCCAGAAAAATGTGTACTGTGTATTTCCTTCCTTTTGCTAGTGCTCTCGCTCCCAAAAAAAATGGTTGTGTTCTAGATGGTGCCTAATTCTGAGGCGTCTTGGGATTGGGATGGCAAGGCTACAAGTACAAAATGTGCAAGGCACCTGAGGCAGAGAAAGTGATGTTGTGATTGGGATGTCTGTTTGAAAGTTCTCCATCTCCCAAATCTTAGTTTATTTAATCATTCATTGAGGGTTTGTCTTAATTTTATTCATAAGGTCACGTGCTACTTAAACAAATAATTAATACTAATTAAGGGAATGGCAGTGAGATAGGTGAGATGGCATTAGTTAAGATATTAAGGGTAAGGATGAATTACAAACTTTTGTGCTTAGGTGCATTCCTCTAATTTGGTGTGAAATCTAGGATGTTGAGGGAGGGATATTTCATAACCCTACAATATTTCACAAACTTAAGAGAAACGGTTCTAGTGTTCTACAAATGATTCGTGCAAGACCTGCGGGGTCCATTGCCTCCACATATTTTTTGCAAAAAGGCCTATATCTTAAGGATATTTACGTATTGTCTATAAGAAATGACCTCATTGCATATTATTTGGTCACACTTGGCCCACAAAGTATGAACATGTGCATTATACTTCTTTATCATTTCCAATATACTCTAGTACTAATTATAAGATACTTCAATAGTCCAATGTGACTTAAATGAAAAAATTTCACTTCAGTCTATTGATTTTTTTATAATTTTTTTTATATACTTCTTTTATGTACACAAAATAGGTGTATGTAGCAATTAGCCAATTACACGAAGAAACAAAGGGGTGCCATTATTTTTCATGCAAATCACGTTGGGAGCCTTAATTAGTATTTAAGTATAATGAGAGCGATAAATAAGCATAATGCATGTATTTAAGTGGTACATCAAATACTATTTCCGGTAGCAAATTCCATTGAGTATTGTGTGTGTAAATTCCTAACGTGGGTAGGGAATACCCAAGCATGCTAAATCAATCATAGAAGGAAAGTCTTAATCATGGATGGAAAGTCTCAATCACACTAGCACGCATCTAAAAGCAATCTAAAGGTAAGGAGACTAGGTGTCCAGACACCTAGGTGCCCCTGTTATTTATATATATATATATATATATATATATATATATATATATATATATATATATATATATATATATATATGTGTGTGTGTGTGTGTGTGTGTGTGTGTGTGTGTGTGTGTGCGCGCGCGCGCGCGCGGGGATAGTAATGTTGAGTGTGTGCGTAAGAAAATGTCGTTAAGATGATGAACTCAATGATCATATGGCATCCCTCCCCTAAGACATGCATGCAATAGCCTTTTGAGAATTTTTGGAAGCTACCTAGCAAAGTCGCCAAAGTGTGCACAAATTTAGGGCATGTTTGGTTGGTGCCTAAACTTGTCATGCATAAGCTTAGGCAATGTGTGGCTGCCACAGAAAGTGTGGCTAACAAAATCGAAGCCACACTTGTGGCAAAGTTTGGCAAGAAACTGAGTCTATGACATGTGGGGCCGGGTGCTAAGAAAGTGTGGCATGCCACAGTTGCGTCAGTGAACCAAACAACTACCTAAAAAATATGGCACGCCTAACTTGTGGCTAGACAACTTCTGGTCATGAACCAAACAAACCCTTAAGCTAATAATTAAGTTATAATTTACCAGTAGATACGCCATACATAGCTTAATTTTTAATTCCTCGCCGATAACCATCAAATCGTAGGCTGTTTGTTTGGTGAAGTGTACAACATCAGGACCACGTTTTGGAACGGAGCTGCCATATAAATGAATAATAAATGAATTTATTTATTTATTTATTTAGTATATTAAAATGCACGGAATATCTGTTCCTAATGCATATAAACAAACAAAGGGACGCATAAAAGGGTACGATCAAGACGTCTATTGATAGGTTTTAAAATTAATTAAATTTAGTGGTTTTGCTTCTTTTCAGGAAGGACATGTGTATATCACTTTAATTAATGAACATGTAAGGCCTCTGATATTGTTAACATGTCACATCAGAGCAAAAGTGAAGGCATGTTTATCATATGTAGCAGGCCTATATATGGAGATGTCCTACTTTTAATGAAATTATTTGGAGAACGAATACACGCGCATTTGATAGACATATACCTAGAGGTGTTAAAATAGCTCGGACTCAACGAGTTAGTGATCGGCTCGCATATATCTCAGCTCAACACCAAATCAAGCCAAAACCGTACGTAGTTTAATGCCAATTTCAAAAGGAAGTTCGAGTCCAGTTACTAAGAAAAAAGAATATGCATTATTACAATATCCATTACAAATAGCCCAATTTTAGTCAAGCTTAAACCAAGGTAGTAGTATCGCGATCCTAGATAGAATCATTTTCATGGGAATAGTATCAGATTGTATGATCACGATTTTATGAAATTTTTTATTTTAAATATAATAAATTTATCAATTATATATACAAAATATCACAATACCTGGTCGTAAAATCAGCTGCGACGACGTGGTCGTAAAATCAGCTGCGACAACGTAATCGTAAAATTGACTGTGACCAACGTGGCCGTAAAATCAACTGCGACCAACGTGATCGTAAAATCGACTGCAACCAACGTGATCGTAAAATCGACTGCGACCAACGTGATCGTAAAATCGACTGCGACCAACGTGGTCGTAAAGTCCACTGCCCACCACGACGCTGCCGCCAACGTGTCGTAAATGCCATTGCTAACCACAACGCCTGTCGCCAACGTGGTCGTAAATGCCACTGCCGACCACAACGCCTGTTGTCAACGTGCTCATAAATGCCACTATCGTCCATGTAGTTGAGAATGCAACTGCAGATCAAGTAAAAAAGGCTTAAGACCTTAAAAATCAAACTCAATGTCTCTGAACTAAGGGTCACTTACTCATCACAAACGTAGAGTGACCTCCACATGGTCTCACAGCTATACATATGAAGTTGCTGCCACATATGAGACATGTTACAAGAGGGCCTAGCAGGTGGACCGCATATAAGCGGTGGAAAGGATGCAACTAGCAAGTAAACAACAAATCAGAAACGCCAAAAAAACCCTGTTGCATGAGTCTCCAACCTAGAAACCTGATATGAATGCTTAATTTTCTTTTTGGAAATGTATGTCCAAAGTTACCTGCGATGCTATGCGCATAAAGACATTGCCACGTATCAAACATTTGGGAAAGAGAATGGCAGGTAGACCACATGAATGCTACACGCATCAAGGTTCTGCCACGTATGAGACACGTTGGAAGAGAGGCTAGTAGGTGGACCAAATGAATGCAATGGAAAGGAAGTAACTAGCGAGTAAACAACAGATGAGAAATGTTGGAAAGCCCTTGATGTACAAGAGTCACAGCCAAGCAAGTTGGCATACATGTTGGAAGAGAGGTTGGCAAGTGAACCTCATGAATGTGGTGGAAAGGAAGCTGGTGGCATATATACGATAGATAAAAATGTCATATAAACCTCGTGGCATGAGTCATCAGCCAAGCAAGTTGACATACACTCTTATTTTTCTTTTTTAAAATTATCCAAAATTAACAGGGATACCTTGTGCATGAAGACGTCGTCATGTATCAAACATGTAGAAGAAGAGAATAGTAGGTAAACCTCTTATATGCTATACGCATGAATGTGTGGCTACGTACGAGCCATGTTAGAAGAGAGGCTGACAGGTGAACCTAATGAATGTAGTTTTAAGGAAGCAAGTGGTGAATACACGACAAATAAAAACGCCGACATAAAAACATCGAAAATATCTTGTTGCTTGAGAATGTTGTCAAAAATATCTTGTTGCTTGAGAAAGTGGTCAGACAAGCAAGTTGACATGCGCACTTATTTTTCTGTACGCAAAGGTGCGATGTTTTAAATATTATGCTATAGCGGTCAAGGTGGAGCCAGTGCTGCATATCGGCTCTTGTTGCGCTTTGGTACAATAGCGGCAATATATTAGGCTGCTACACACGCTACACGCTATATTTTGTAGTAGAGAAATTGCACAAAGTCGTTTAAACTGCCTTTGGAGCAATTAGCGCATCTCTTTTTTTTTTTTTGTCAACAGGCATTAATACTGGCCATTGTAATAAATTGTCTTCCATATCCCCACCTAATTTGGTTAATAACCCTCCATATCCCCAAAAATCCTACCTTTAGTAGAAAATGACATTCCATGTCCCACTAGTAGTTTTGTTCTCTTCTCTACTATAGAGGTTTGAATTTGGCAATACTAACCATTGATTTTTTCCCCATAATATATCCTTTTGTTTTATGGTGTAATAGCCCAATATTTTAGATTATCTACAAATTTTGTTAAAAATATTAAATTATGCATTTATGAGATTTTTTGCATTTTGACCTTTTATTTAAAATAGTTCCCCAATAAAAATAGCAATTTCTGAATTTTAAGAAAACTTTAAAACGGTAAAAATACTAAAAATAATTTTAATAAAAACTAGATAAGATCTGCAATGTACCCAAAAAATTTCATAATTGCTGGAGCCAATTTGCTATATTAAAAAATTCCTTAAATTTTTAGCCCTGAAACCAAAATTCAAATCATAATTCTTTTCCCATCCCTGTTAGATTGAGGACGCCGACAAAAGGGGGGTGAATAGGTGCATTTACAATACTCACTTTGGCTAGAACCAAGTTATATGATGTGGCCAAGAGTGTGAATGATACATTGATTTGTGTTTTATCTATGCAATCTGAAGTTACAAGGCTTAGTAGTGTTGAATTGCGCAAGGAGAAAGAAGATATCGGTTATGGAAGAGAAAATAATATCCTAGTTCGTGCGGATGCTTATGTGATTCCTCCTTTGCGTAGTGCAAATAAGACAATAATGCATGGAATTAGAGGTGTGGATGAAGAAGAAAGAAAGTTAGTTTGGCTAAAGAGGAAGAAGACACAAGATCAATCAAATTCTCGTAATTGCAGTTCTGACCACAATGTTCATGAAGTTCTCAACGCCAATTCTGAGGTTTCTAATGCACACAAAATACATATTTAGAAAGCTAATAAAATCTACTTTCCAACGAATCAAACGGCGCTCGATTTGGAGCTTCCTACACAAAGTTATGACAACTTCATTGGATGCTGCACAAGCTGTCCGGAGAGATGCGCGAGACCTACCAAACATAAAGAGTCTGAGCATTTCAATGCAAGGGTAAAATCCGACCACACCATGGTTTTCCAAATGTTGAGAAGGATTACTTTTCAGGTTCCAAATGGATTTGGAAGCACCTTGAACAAGAAAAGAAAACATATACAGATTTGAATTCAGTTCGGGTCAGACAGGAAGTGCAACATTAAAACGCCCATAACTTTCACAAACAGAGTCCGATTTGGGCGTTATTGAACTCGTTTGAAAGCTATTTCGAAGCCCCATACAATGGACAAGGTGCCAGCCACAGAATTCTTATAATCACGTCGCAAACTGAGAGAATCCGGTGCTAGTAGTTTAGATATTTCCTTTTAAGTTCGTATGGGAGTTTGTTTCGCCCTTAGGCCAAATTGTGCGTGATTTTTAGTCAAGGCCGTGCATTGTGCACCAATATAAGGCTAGGGCCTTAGCCCCAATGTAACATAGGCTATGATATGATAAGTTTTTATACTTGTGAAATAAAGGAGAAAAATCGCTATGACGGTTGGTAGTGGCCAGATTGCGTAATTACAAGGTTTTCTCGTTTGAAGTTTGCTGAGTTGGTGCAAAGCAAGAATAGGAGATTCTTGAGATTACCCATTGAATCTACAAGGTTCATCTCTTCTAATTCGTGTCTTCTTGTTGAATTCACGGTTTGGGGAGTTCGGCGGATTGCTTCTAGTGTGCACCTTGCATACCAGTGCAAATTGCCTTTATCAGTATTATTTGCTGCATCAAGACAAGAAGACTATTCAAGGAGAAGGAATATCGCTGATCGTACCGGAAAAGATCGGGCCATCCCTACGCATCAACTAATCCTTAGGGGTGTGTTTGGTTCGTGAATGGAGGTTGTATCGTATATCCTGACTGAGTGGATGCAGGCTGAGTGGAATCGTATTTCAGAAAAAGAAGATGTTTGGTGAGGTTGCATGAGCGGATGCAAAAAAACTGAGATGCTGTTTGGTTGCCTGTATGAGCGGATGCAGTCTACCAAACCTGAGAGGCTGACACGTGGGACCGCATAAGATACACTGCATCAACCCATCCAGGATGGCCAGTGAAGCTCATTTTGAGCGTATCCACCCATCCAAGATGAGGGCGTATTTTTGCATCCGCTCATGCAGGCTGCATCCACTCATACAGGCAACCAAACAGGCTCTTTCTCAGATTATATGGATCCACCCAGCCAGGACGAAGGAGATTCAGGCAACCAAACACACCCTAGTTGGTTTGCATCATGGTGGTATCAGAGCGTGGTAGATCACAGTACGAGGTTGCTGAATTTTTCTTGATGGCGGGTTCTATGAAGACTGAAGATGGCGATGTGCGACATAATCATGTTGAGCTAATTGGGGAGGCGCCCCAATATGCGGCTTCTTTGCTGCCCGAGGTACGAATTGGACTTGAAGCGACACGTGACTACTTCTTGAGTTGTCATCGGAAGCTTGAAGGCAAGGTTGATGACTTGGGGGCGCGAATTGACGCTTTGACGGAGGCGATATGCAACAAGCCACCACAATTTCAACATGCTGAACGGGGACCTCAATATCCCGAACAGCATGCACTATACGAAGACAACGAACACGAGGAGGTTTTTGATGGTGCAGCGGGCTTTGCTCCACAACCGCGCCGTGCTCAGGACTACCGTGGTGCTGACCGTGGTAGAGACATGTGTGGCAGAGGTGCTGCCCGTGGTGGAGGTATGCGTGATGGTGTTGGGTCTGCTCAGCGTGTTGCTGTGGATGATGGAATTGGGCGGATAAAAATTTCTATCCCATCATTTAATGGTAAAGCTGAACCGGAGGAGTACTTGGAGTGGGAGATTCGTGTCGAACAAATTTTTGACAGCCATCACTATATTGGGGATAAGAAGATTCGTTTGGTGACAATTGAGTTCACCGGATATGCTCTTGTTTGGTGGAATCAATTGTGTCACGTAGGAACTCGTCCGGATATTTGAGTACAATTGAAGAATATTTTGATGCGGCGTTTTGTCCCAGCACACTACACTAGGACCTTGTACAACCGGCTACAACAACTACGCCAAGGTAATTCTAGTGTTGATGAGTATTATAAGTTGATGATTCGTACAGGAACAGAGGAGCATGATGAGGCTACTATGGCACGTTTCTTTAATGGGTTGAATGAGGATGTGCAGGATAGAGTGGAGACGGTCCATTACTACAACATCCAAGACTTGGTGCATCAAGCTGAACGTGCTGAACAACAATTGAAGCGCAAACAAGCCAAGGGTGGACATGCCAACACTCAAACAAACCCATGGAGGTGTCCATCACAGCAAGGCGATGATGTTGGTTCACACTTCAAGGTGGCGACATCAAGCCGTTCAAATAAGCCTCTTTCAAAGGAGGCAAGCAACAGAGGTAAAGAAGCAACCAAATCTGATTCTAGCACGTTCTCCAGCGCTAGAACAAGTCAAATTGAGTGCTTCAAGTGTAAGGGCAGAGGCCACATGATGAGGGATTGCCCAAATGCAAGGAAGGTATTACTCACACATGAGGGATATGCCACGGAGGACGAAAGCGAGGAATCTGAACATGACGATGAGAAATTCAATGATTTTCCATGAGAAGTTATGTATTGTAATCCTGAGGTTGGTCCAACTTTGATGACTCATAAGGTGGATGGTGACAATAAGCTGATTGTTGAGAAGGGGCAGCGATGTGGTGTTTTTCAAACCCAATGCATGATCAAAGGCAAACGGTGCAAGCTTATTATCGATGGTGGAAACTACAACAATGTGATCAGTAAGGACGTGGTTGATGCACTCTCATTAACCACATGGCGTCATCCCAAGCCATACTATATGCAATGGCTTCACAATGTTGGTAAGCTGAAAGTTACTAATAAAGTTCACGTACCGTTTTCAATTGATGGATATGAAGACAAGATGGAGTGTGACATCGTGACTATGCACATGTGTCACATCATGTTGGGGCATCCGTGGCAGTTTGATCGCAATATTACACACCAAGGGAGAGCCAATCGCTTCACTTTTATGCATAAAGGTGTATTTCAATCTTTGCTACCCAAGAGAGATGAGCAGATTATTTATGATATTGCCATCAAGGGCAAGGAGCTTGTGAAGATTACCACGAAATCGAGGACGGTTTCGCTTGAAAGAGGAGGGGATGATGTAACCAAAGAGTGTGAATGATACATTGATTTGTGCTTCATCCATGCAATCTGAAGTTACAAGCCTTAGTAGTACTGAATTGCACAAGAAGAAAGAAGCTATCGGTTATGGGAGAGAGAAGAATATCCTAGTTCGTGCGGATGCTTATGTGATTCCTCCTTTGCGTAGTGCAAACAAGACAACAATGCATGGAATTAAAGGTGTGGATGGAGAAAAAATAAAGTTTGGCTAAAGAAGAAGACACAAGATCAATCAAGTTCTCGTGATTGCAGTTTTGTCCACAATGTTCATGAAGTTCTTAACGCCAATTTCGATGTTTCTAATGCACACAAAATACATATTTGGAAAGCTAATGAAGTCTACTTTCCAACGAATCAAATGGCGCTCGATTTGGAGCATCCTACACAAAGTTATGGCAACTTCATTGGATGTTGCACAAGCTATCCGGAGAGATGCGCGAGACCTACCAAACATAAAGAGTCCGAGTATTGCAATGCAAGGGTAAAATCCGACCACACCATGGTTTTCCAAAGGTTGAGAAGGATTCCTTTTCAGTTTCCAAATAGATTTGGAAGCCCCTTGAACAAGAAAAGAAAACATATACAGATTTGAATTCAGTTCGGATTCGGTTCGGATCAGACAGAAAGTTCAACATTAAAACGCTCATAACTTTCACAAACGAAGTCCGATTTGGGCATTCTTGGACTCGTTGGAAAGCTATTTCGAAGCCCCATACAATGGACAAGGTGCCAACCACGGAATCTTTATAATCACGTCGCAAATTGAGACAGAATCCGGTGGTAGTAGTTTAGATATTTCCTTTTTAGTTCATATGGGAGTTTGTTTCGGCCTTAGGCCAGGTTGTGCATGAGTTTTAGTCAAGGCCATGTATTGTGCACCAATATAAGGCCAGTGCCTTAGCTCCATTATAATTTAGGCTATGATATGATAAGTTTTTATACTTGTGAAATAAAGAAGAAAATCACCATGATGGTTGGTGGCAGTCAGATTGTGTGATTGCAAGGTTTTCTCGTTTGGAGTTTGTTGAGTTGGTGCAAAGCAAGAGTAGGAGATTCTTGAGATTGTCCATTAAATCTACAACGTTCATCTCTTCTAATTCGTGTCTTCCTGCTGAATTCACAGTTTGGGGAGTTCGACGGATTGGTTCTAGTGTGCACCTTGCATACTAGTGCAAATTACCTTTATCAATATTGTTTGCTATATCAAGACAAGGAGAAGGAATCTCGCTGATCGTACCGGGAAAGATCAGGTCATCCCTACGCATCAACTAATCCTTAGTTGGTCCGCATCATTATATGCGAAAGTGTAAATCAAGTCAGCTTTGCACAAATAATGCCTAAATTATCTAGGTTAATCTAAGTGCACCAACATCATAAATCCTTGTCAAGATTTACAATTTTAGGGTGACAAGAAATCAATTCAATTTCTATGAATATAAATCGCAAGTATGTAAATTGAGTATAAGAAAGCAAATCATAATTGACATGCAATGTTTTACCGTGGTATTCGGAAATTTTCAAGTTTCCCCCAATCCACGTTGAGGTTAGGCCAAATAAATTGGACTAGCTCCACAAATTAGACCAAAAACCTCAATTCTACTAACGCTTCTTTTCTGCTCCGGGTAGATGAGCTTCTTCACAATATGATGGGCTTTCTTAGAAGCTTTTTGAAAAGATCACTGGACCAGCATGCCTCTACGCCATCTAGCAATCGATAACATCCAAGAGTGACAAGTCGTTGATACCCCCTTGAACGAATCGTGCCAAAGCTCAAGGATACGAAATCTACTACCATATGCTACACATGCACTTGAATTTTCCTCTCCAAACTCACTAGGGGTGCAATCAGATCGGATTCAGACGAATATTGCATAAACCGTATTCTAATCCATATTTTTGCCCAGATTCATAGTCAAAAACGATAAGACCAAATACGAATACGAATTCAAAGTATTCGAAGTTTCTAATATAGTACCATCGGGATAGATATATAACGGTTTCAAATACGAAATGGATAATATAGGTTGATAACACAGACATACACGGCAACGGCACCAAACAGTCAATTTGAAGCAAATGTTTGATGTGAATGCACGAACCAATACCCCTGTCCCCCAGCATTCACATGGGCTGCTTCAAGTTCGATGGTTGCTTAAAATATCATTTCAAAAATTAATGTGAAACAACACACTTTACAGGATTGCAGATGGAGTGCCCGATAATCATGACAACTAACAGCAGAAATCAGGGGGCACAATTTCGTTTGTGAAGTACCCTTTTCTAATAGTCTCAACGTCGCAAAATCTCAACTTACGTGTAGGAAGAACAGCAACATTAGAGAATATGGTCAGATATATCACTGGATGGAGCACTACACACGTGTGTGCACCCGGGGGGGGGGGTGATGTTTTGAAGAAACAGTAGTTACCAGGGATCCAGGCATATGATTTCAACAGAGGTCTAACAAGCTACCACATTGGCTGAAACACAAACGGTGCATCAACAAAAAGAACTTGGCCAATCCGCTTTGGGTAGTAATAGTAGAAGACATCAATCTAGGAAAGTTAGGAAGTTAACGTCTATACAATTAAAGTATGCATTAGGTGCATCAGGCAGCAAGCAGGCTTCATAAGCCAGGGAATCTATGTTTGAATTAACCCATTAGATCGTTTCAGGACATAAACACATAATTTATGTCTTTTTTTGAACTATTTGAATTGGATTTTTTTCATCTAGCAAAACTATATGTGAATCAGTAATATAACTGAGAACAAAGACTTCTGAAGCTGTGGCATATCAAGGTTATTAAGGCGGTAAGGCGAAGTAAGGCGACCCACCCCCCTCACACCTTTTAAGCGGTAAGGCGTGAGGCGAGGCGACGCCTTATACACATCATAAGGCAAAGAAAACAGAGTTCTGGAGGACTAAATCAGAAGAAATCTAAAGAGGTGAAGGACCTAGAAGGACCTAATTGTAATTTCCTAAACCTCTGGGGACTAAAGTGTAAACATACCAAAACTCACCCGTCCATTTAACCTAACCCTAGCCGGCTGCCCTAGCCCCCAGATCTAGTCACAGGTCACAGCCAGATTCCCATCTCCTCTCTTCGCCGGCCTCTCCTCTCTCTCTTCTTCGTCGGCGTCTCCTCTCTCTCTCTCTTTCTTCGCCGATAGCCACTCCGGCACTCCGCTCCACCTCTCCCCTGCTGCCGCGCTGCCGTCTCCAGGCCGCCATACATGCGCCGCCTTCCCCTATCGCGACGCCACCGCTCGCCACCGGCGGCTGGAGACGGCGGCGCAGGCGTGGCGGGCGCCTTAGTCACAAGCGGCAAGGCGGGGGCGACGCCTTGCCACGCCGGACCGCCTTACTGCTTAATCGATGTTGACCCAGAAACATCGATTACCTGTGGCTATCAAATTCCTCATCCGGAGGCAGTCATAGACTCATAGTAGCATAAAAGGTAGCAAAAGTTAATCATGGTCATATCCAGCTTACGGAGCTCATGAAAAAGAAGACAAGATCATCACGGCAAAATAAGGTAAGGCGATGCATCACTAGTAACTTATCCAAGAAAACTAACAGGTGATGAGCCTATTTTGCCCCATGAGAGGGAGCCAGGGAGATTTTACAGGCAGATTGTTATTCTACACGATCATTTTCTAAATAATAAATACTCAATACACTTGCCTCTTTGATGGTTGGGAATTTTGGAATTGATATATTTTTTACAGCATTGCCATTTTTTTCTGCCAGCTAGAGCATTTTCTTCAAGTGGTCATGTTCACCACACCCTTTGTGGTGGGTTTCATGATTTTGATCTGACGTATCATTTACACCATAGTTCTTTAGTTGCGAATAAACATTGTCAAGTATATATTTTTCCTAGTAAAGTAAGGTTAGATAAATCATAGTCAAACTATACATTAGCAAATTCAAGCTATTCTTATCTTTAACTCCTTGACTTAATTATGCTATTAGTTTATTACCTGCATTGAGGTTCTAGAATAGTAGAATTTTCAATAAGGCTAATAACCTTGTCTTAGCCATATGTTATACTGCTTATGGATGTGTACTAGCTAGCATGTCGTGGTCCAATTTGTACTTTATGTCTGATGTGTATCTTGGATTTCAGCTAGCATTTCGTGGTGTGTTGCTTTTGTTTCTTATGTGCATGCATTATGTTATGCAGTTCAATCTGTTTCTTCTATCTTAGTTTGCCTCTAAGATGTATTCTTTCTTTCTTCTTTTAGATGAGATGTGTCCTTTCTTTATGAAGCAATACTCACTTTTGTTTCTCTATTTTATTATGCAAACTACCAATATACTGTAGGTTGTGGAAAATGGGAATCCTACTGAAAGAAGGAAATGGTTACCTGACATTGAACCTTTGTTTAAGCTTCTCAGCTACGAAAATGTCCCTCCATATTTGAAGGTACAAGCAATGAGCAGTCAGTCAATATAAGAGAGTGGACTAGAATTAGAGAGGATAATGCCAGAATAGGGAGGACCGGAGGAGGATGGCGAAGGCGGGGAGGGCGGCTCCCGGCGGCGGTGGCGGTTGTCGAAGGGGAGGGCGGATCCCGGCGGCGGCGGTTGTCAAGGGGAGGGCGGCTCCCAGCGGCAGAGGCAGTTGTCGAAGGGGAGGGCGGCTCCCGGCAGCCGCGGTTGTTGAAGGGGAGGGCGGCTCGCAGTAGCGGCGGCGGAACCGGGGGCTCCGGCGGCGATGGCGGAACTGGAGGCTCCGACGGCGGCGGCGGAGCCGGAACCCTAGACGACGCGTCGGGCGGCTACTTGCGGCCTGGTGTGGATCTGAGATGGGAGTGGAGTAGCCTGCGTGCTGGGGAGGAAATGAGGATTGAGGACCAACCAGTGGACCGTGGACGCGTCACGCGTGGTGTGGTGGGCTTGGGCTGTGAGTGACTTGGGGTGTCGGACATCAACTAAGGTAAGACCTGATTTAGCGAATACCGAAGATATAAATATACCAAATTCAATACTGAATTCGCCCACAACTATCTAGATACCATACTGAATTTAGCCGGATATCAAATCATCTTACCGAATTTGGTTCCAACTGAATTTAGTACCGGATCGTTATGGAAAAACCCCACCCGTTTGCATCCCTAAAGCTCATTAAATGCAATACATGTACATAAGAGGTGATAGAGTTTGCTCTTAGCTAAAGAATGAAGAATAGGGCACCAGCAACTTATCCTAATCGGCCACAAAACGATATTTATAACTCACACTAAGAAACTAGCCGTTAGAGCAAGAAATTAGCAAAAATTAGCCTGAGGTTGATACTATCGTTAACTAATGGTCGGTACTACCTCTCATCTGCAACGGCTAGAAAATTAGCCGTTACAAGTGCTGCTTGTTAGACCGCCCACACAGGGTCTGGTTTGACCACTCGGCTCAGTATACCGCCACGAAGGACGGTCAGACCACTCAGCCAAAGATCAGAAAACAAGTCGCTCTGGAAAACTACTACCGGCAACTAATGCCTAGTAGCATAGCTAGGGGCCAGTTGGACCGCTCTCTGAAGTTAGTCAGACAACCCACTAGTCGACCACTCGACATGAGCCAGTGAGGCCATAGTCGGACAGACCACCGACACATGGCCGGTCTGAGAAACCATGTGGAGGTATCCCCATGCTGGTGATGAGTAATTGACGGTTGGTTTAGTGAGTTTGAGTTTGTTTTGGGTATTCTAGGGTTGAGTACCTTTACTTGTGCTAATATTGATTATGCTGTTTCGTACGATACTATGTGACGGTTTGCTTGTCTGTATGACTGCAGGACTTCGGAGCTAGGTCATGGTGAGGCGAGGAGGACCGGGACTAGGCACAAGAGGTGTTGAGGTCCAGACGGTCGGTGATGCCGAAGATGATCGAGGCTGGTGAGGTGGTTGCGAGTCGGGAGACGAGGAACCGGAGCTGGAGCTACCGGTGACGGACACGACAGGCAACGACGAGCGAACCAGGACTAGGCTCAGGGAGGAGTCGGAGGTCCAGACGGTTTGGAGGTTGGTTGCGGTCGTACGCGATGGAACAGACCAAGACTAGACTCAAGTAGAGTCGGAGGTCTCGGTCGGTGTCGGGTGGACACGACGGGCAGCGGCGAGAGGATCGGGACTAGACTCAGGGAAGAGTTGAGGTCCAGACGGTCAGGATGCCGGGTGCGGTCGTGTGTAGCGGAGCGGACCGGACTAGACTCAGGGAGGAGTCGAGGTCCAGACGGTCAAGGTACTAGAGGCGGAAGCTTCTGGGAAGGTGCTTGAGGGGCAATCTGGTAAATTGACCCAAGCAAATGAGTGGAGGAGGTGATTTCCCTCCAAAATCTGGTTGTGTGTGTTGACTTATTGCCTCATATGGTGTGTGAGGTGGAGGAGTGGGCATTGTATGCCACTTCTTGTATTTCTTCTTTGGGATGAGTTTTTGCCTTCAAAAGGTGGAGTGGAGGCAGCAGGTTTCAGATCATCCATAGCAAGAAATGAGGTGTGTGTGAGTATTCTTGAGAGCTCATGAGAGTAAGCAAAAGAGGAGTGAGTAGTCTGTGTATGGCTTGAACTCCTGCGTGAGTGTTCTCAAGCTTGTAGTGTGTGTTCCCCTCATATCCAACTGCGTTTGGGGACTCCTCTGTAATCACTTCATTCAATATGAAAAGGAGAGTAGTTGATTTGCATTAATTTTCTTGTGTTCTGCATCTGCCCTGTTTTCTGTAGTCTAGGGTTTGAAGTGAGGAATCATTTGCTCTCTTTGTTTTCTTGATGTAGTTTTGTTTTGGAGTGGTTCTTGCTTCTGAGATCTTCTCCTCGCTAGCTTCAAAGATTCATGAGCAAAATTTGTGAGAATGAAGACTAATCTGAAAAATAGTCTCATCTTCTGTTGAAGTGGTAGATTTCAGCTCAAATCTTTGGTTCTTATCCTTCTGATGGTTTCTCTTGTCTCCTAGAGCCTTCTTGCTGTTTAGAACAGGGTCTTGATCTTTTGGTTTGAGGAGACCAGCTAAAAACCTTCAATTTCCCTGAAAATGCAATTTCAGACTTTATTGTGAAAAATTGCAGTTGCTGCTCTGTTTTTCGGGGGGCGGTCTGACCTCTAAACCCTAGCGGTCAGACCGCTCGGTACATGGCAGTCTGACCGCTCGGGTAACGGCGGTTCGACCGGTCCCCACTCGGCGGTTCAACCGGGGTTAGCTCGGCGGTCTGACCGGGCTTGTAACAGTGGTCAGACCGCCCACATATATCCGGTCAGACCGGCCTTCAGCATATTTTCAGTACAACTCTCTGATTTATTTTGCTTCTCGATGATGGTTTTAGTATTTGGTCAGTCTGTATTTCCAGTGGGCACATGAATCATCTCCATAGCTTTCCATAGCTATTGGAGAGTTCATTGTGGATACTTTTGAGGGGTCAGTTTTAAAGAGGCACCATTCACCCCCCTCTGTTGCCATATCCGATCCTACACGGTCAGACTGCCCGGTCATACTACCACACACAGGGCGGTCACACCACACGGCCGGTCTGACCGCTCTCATAGTGCTAGTCATACCGCCTTGCATTTTCTAGCGGAGACAGAGTGTATGTATTCCAATAAATTCGCAAAACACATTTGTAAATCGTAGTACCATGTAAACAAAAGTCAAAGCATGATTCACAGTATGTTGCAAAACACATTCGCGTACTTTAGAATCATTCTACAAGGATTAGGTATTTGACTCAAACCGTTTGTAAAATACATTCGCAAACTTAAGTCACATACTACAACGATCATGCATGAGCTTAAACTATTTGCAAAACACATTTGCAAATGATAGCATCATACAATGGAGTGCTAGAACAAACCAAATAAGCTATCAACACATAACACACTCGAGCTATTGGTCAAGATTTCTCTTAATAGTACGGCAACATACACTAGCAATCTGTTTTTTCTCCAAACACCAAGACCGACAAAAGATTAGAAATACACCCTTAGCCTATTCTAGCTATACCTTTACCTTGTGCATCCTATTATAGTTTGATGATGAACAACTTCACTTCAAATCTGGGTCCTTGACTTTAGCAAACACATGATTAGTTTTCACTTGACTTGATGATCAACTCATGATCATTTTTTCTTGGGATCTCGACTTGATGACCATCAATACATGGTGCCATCCTTCATCTCAAATCTTAACTTGATGACGATCAATTGATGATGCTTTCCAAAGTCTTTATCATCATGGGACATAACATATTCATCCAACTCATGAAAAATATTAGTCTCATAATATGATTTTTATTAATTACGCAAAATATATTATTAACTCATAATGATGGATTTAGATTCTTCAATCTCCCACTTTTTAGCTCTCTCCTTCGCTTGTCGACATAACTCTTCTGTCTTGATTGGGCTACCTATAGTTGACCTCAAATTAAATGCACTTTGTCTTTAGCTTGCTTCAGGGTATCCAGCTCAAAGACATAGCCTTCCCCTACTTCAGTCCAATGCAATGGGGTTCATCACTTCCTACCATACATGGCTTCAAATGGGGACATCTTTAGGCTAGATTGATAACTGTTATGGTAGGAGAACTCAACATATGGTAGGCATTTCTCCCAGTCTTTGGTGAATTATATGGCACAAGCTTGAAGCATATCTTCAAGAATCTAATTAACGCTCACTCTGTCCATCTATTTGTCAGTGGTAAGCTGGGTTGAAATTTAAAAATGGGTTATAAGGGCTTCATGAAGACTGGCACAGAAATGTGAGGTAAATTGAGAACCTCGATCTGAGACTGTCCTCTTGGGCACATCATAGGCATACGATGCGGGACATATATAACTTCACTAGATGGTCCCCTTTGAATGTGCTCTTCACAGAAATAAAGTGAGCAGCTTTTGTCAATCTGTCCACTATAACCTAAATAGAGTCATATCTTGTCTTGGTTCGAGGTAGGCCGGTGATAAAGTCCATTTCTACTTCCTCCCATTTCCATTAGGGAATCTAAAGAGGTTCCAGTAGTCCCTGCTGGGTTTTGGTGTTTGACCTTGACACTTTGGCACACATCAAAACACGCTACATACTCAGTAATGCACCTTTTCATACGAGGCAACTAGTACATTGTTTCTTGTCCTTGTACATTTTAGTACTCCCTGCATGCATGGATATGCTGAGTTGTGTGCTTTTTTAAGTATCAATTCCTTAAGCTCCTAATGGGGAACGAAAATACGCTTCCCATACCATATGACTTCTTGCTGATCCACAATCATCTTAGAGGCTTTTCCCTCTACCATAAGGTGCTTAAATCGCTGGATGCTAGGATTTCCTTCTTGAGCTACCTTGATTTGATCCTCCAGGGATGGTTCTATTTCCACCACAGCTATGGTACCTTACTCTATTATTTCTAGGTTGAATGCTAATAATTCTTTATAGAGCCCAAGTTATTGTTCTTGGAACATCACATCGTTGCAATATGTTTTGTGGCTCAAAGCATCAGCTACCACATTAGCTTTTTCAGGATGGTAGTGGATGCCTAGATCATAATCCTTGATTAATTCTAGCCATCCTTTTTGCCTCAAGTTGAGGTTTGACTAAGTGAAGATGTGCTTGAGGTTTTTTGTGATCGGTGAATATATCATAATGGTTACCGATCAAGTAATGACGCCAGTTTTTTAGTGCTTGTACCACTAAAGCTAATTCCAGGTTGCGGGTTGGATAGTTCTCCTCATATGCACATAGTTGTCTTGATGCATAGGCCACGAGTTTTCATCCTTGCATGAGTACACATCCTAAGCCCTAGCGTAAAGTATCACAATATATTTCAAAATCCTTACGTATATATGGTAGAACTAACATTGGAGCAGAAGCTAAATAAAGCCCCTGATCTCTTTCTTTGTCTTTCATCCCCCATCCCCTTCATTCTAAGAGACCATGTGGATGTGATCCTATGTTTGTGATAAGTAATTGACACGCGCTCTGGAAAGTTTGAGTTTGTTTTGGGTGGTTTGTGCTTAAGTACTTTCTATTGATGCTAACGTATGCTTATTGTTTCGAGCGGTGCTATGTGATGTTTTCTTGTCTATGATGGTTGCAAGACTTTGAAGCTAAGTCGTGGTAAGGCATGGGATGGCCGGACTAGGCACAGGTGGTGTTGAGGTCGAAGCAGTCGGGAGATGCCGAAGACGACGAGGATTCAAGGTGGTTGCGAGGCTTGAACAGCAAGAAAAGAGGAAGCTTCCAGGAAGATGCAGGAGTGGTATTTTGGTAAAATGCGTAAGGCTGCAAAGTGGAAGCGGATTCGGTTGAGAGATAATGGGTAAAGACCAAATAAGGACCCGGTAGTGGAAGACTATAAATAGAAGTGGTGTGTACTTGTGTTAGTGGAGTTCTTTGCTTTGGGTCTCTTTTTCTTTCACTGTTGAGGAGTAGTTGGAAGAGCAGAGGTTGTTTTACTTTTGTCTCCCATGTCTGCGTGAGTATCTGGGGTTGGTGTGGAGTTTTTGTTGCTCTTTGCGTTTGGTTTCTCAGAATGAGAGAATGGGGTTGAGTTAGCTGTAAGGAAATTTCTTTGTAATCATTCATCTCTCTGAATCAATATGAGAAATCCTGTGTCTGAGATGATATGGTTTCCTGTTTTCTTTTTTAGTGTTTGAGCTACAGTTTCTTCTTCTTCTCTGCTCTCGGTTCTTTTCAGTCTCTTTTGATTCTGAGATGAATTCTTATTTGAGGAGCTGCAGAATCTTTATGCTTTGAACTGGGAATCTCATCAAAGCCCCTTGGCTAGCTCATTCCCGAGAGAAAAGATTCTATTACCAGTTTTTCTCCCAAGAGATGGCTTCTTCAACTTCCTTGTTTGCAAAATTTCTAGGGTTTACTGTTTTTGGAAGCAGAGGATTCTCGCACATCTGATTTTCTCAGTGAAAAGATGAATTGGTTTTGTGTATTCTCCTCCTGAGATTATTGTCCTTCTATAATCAAAAGTCTCAGAACCTTAGGAGTCAAGAATCATGACGCAGTTCTAAAAGCAGACAACTGAAAATCGAGTTCATAGGCCGGTCTGACCGGATGTGTGAAACCGGTCTGATTGCCGGTTAACACCCGATGTGACCACGAGCCTGACGCAAAAAACTGAAAACAGAGAATACATACTGAAAACTGAAAGCAAAAACAAAGATCAAGTGCAATGGTTGGAAATCCTCTCCAGAGACCAAGTCAATCTGAGAGACATCAATTTGAGACATAGAAGTCAATTTCCAACTCAAAATAGATTACAATACTTGGATGAGAGCACACTGCAGAGCTAATGAAAAACTGACAAAATAGAAAATACTTCAAACTGAGCAGAAGAAGAGACATAATCCAAATGGCTTGTGATTCTTGACTCCTAAGGTTCTGAGACTTTTGATTATAGAAGGACAATAATCTCAGGAGGAGAATAATTCATCTTTTCACTGAGAAAATCAGATATGCGAGAATCCTCTGCTTCCAAAAACAGTAAACCCTAGAAATTTTGCAAACAGAGGAAGTTGAAGAAGCCATCTCTTGGGAGAAAAACTGGTAATAGAATCTTTTCTCTCGGGAATGAGCTAGCCAAGGGGCTTTGATGAGATTCCCAGTTCAAAGCATAAAGATTCTGCAGCTCCTCAAATAAGAATTCATCTCAGAATCAAAAGAGACTGAAAAGAACCGAGAGCAGAGAAGTAGAAGAAACTGTAGCTCAAACACTAAAAAAGAAAACAGGAAACCATATCATCTCAGACACAGGATTTCTCATATTGATTCAAAGAGATGAATGAATACAAAGAAATTTCTTACAGCCAACTCAACCCCATTCTCTCATTGTGAGAAACCAAACGCAAAGAACAACAAAAACTCCACACCAACCCCAGATACTCACACAGACATGGGAGACAAAAGTAGAACAACCTCTCCTCTTCCAACTACTCCTCAACAGAGAAAGTGATGGACCATGTGGAGGTGACCACATGTTAATGATGAGTAATTGACATTGGTTTAGATAAGTCGAGTTTGGTTTGGGTGGTTCGGAGTCGAGTCGTTGCGTGGTGCAACGGGCTCGGTCGGACTGTGGTCAAACTTGGTCGTATGGGATTAGGATGTATATTCTAATGATTCGACAGGTTTGGACTTCGGTATGCGTAAGTATGACTTACTGATGCTATTTATGTTTTCATGTATCGAGCGGTGCTATGTGATGTGTTTCTTGTCTGTGTGGCTGCAGGACATCGGGCGGAGTCGTGGCGAGACATGGTGGACCGGACTAGGCGCAGGTGGCGCTGAGGTCAGAACGGTCGGGATGTGTCAAAGACGACGTGGACTCGAGGTGGTTGCGAGGCGTGCGAGACAAGGAGCGCGGAAGCTTCCCGGAAGGTGCACGAGGGGCGAAACGGGAATTTCGCAAGGCTGCACAAGCGGGAGCGGGCTCCGTTGGATTTAGCGGGCGTAACGGGGCGGAGACCCGTTAGCCAAGGCTATATAAAGGAGTGGAGGGGCTGCATGCCCACTTGAGCACTTGAGGAGAATTAGGGTTTGCTAGAGTCAAAAGAGGCTTTGAGAGTTTGTTTTGGCTTTAGGCTTTAGTGCGTGAGAGTGGTTGGAGAGGCAGAGTGTGCTCCCTCTGTCCCCTTCGATGGTTTCTAGATAGAATAGAGTGTTGTGTTCATCCTCCTCCAAGCATCCATGGTTGAGGGAGAGGGAGAGGATTGAGTGGAGAGTTATGTAATCTTTCATCTTGTTCTAATGTCCATGCGTATCGTGACTCCTTGTATTCCATTTGCTACAATGAATGAAATCCCAGAAGTTTGATTCCCGTGCACTTCTCTGTTCTTCGTTCCTCCATTTTGATGATTTTGTGATTTTCGTTGTTTTGAGTTCTTGCTTGGTGGGAAGGCCCAAAATGGGTTGCTCCGTGATGGGATGTTGTTTTTAGACCATTTGGTCAGATAGAATCCCAGAGACAAGATTTTAATTTCAGTTTGTGTTGTTGGAGTTCCTCTGTTCATCATTTCCTCTTCTAGGGTTTGTGTCCAGATTTTGATTCCCTTGAGGAGATGGCCTAATTCTTGGTCTGAGAACCCCTTATGCTATTGTTAACATATCTGCAAAATCCCATTAGCAAAGGATTTGAGACCATGGAGTAATCCGAATTTTGTTTGCCCTCTCTGAAGTTTCAGTCATTTTCTAGGGTTTGGAGTCCCTTTCTTTTTTCCCTTAAAAGAGTAGGCCCAAATTTGAGTCTCAGAGTCCCTTGGCTATTGCTTTGCTATTCCTAAAGTTTCATGGGCAAAGGACTTGAGAGTGGAGAGTAGTTTGAACTTTTCTGATGCCTCTGTAAGTTTTTCAGTTATTAGCAAATCTCTGAAATCCTTGACTTTCTAGTTGATTTCTTTGATTCCCAAGTTCCCTTCTCTATTTGAAATATGGTAGTGTTGCTCTGGGCTAAAAAGAATGAAAGGAATCCAGTGCTTGGCTTGATTCTTGAAGGTCTGAAGTAGTACTCAAAAATCAGAAAATTCAGAGTGCTCTCGGGTTGCCAGAAAAAGGGGGCGGTCTGACCGGTGTTATAAGGGCGGTCTTACCGGACTTATAAGGGCGGTCGGACCGGCGTTATAAGGGCGGTCTGACCGGCGTTATAAGAGAGGTCTGACCTCTCTTTGAACTATGTTCATCCCGGCCCGTCTGGAAAATGTTGTTTGAGTGGATTTTCTTCATTGCTTCTTTCTTGTGTGTGTTTAGGAGTTCCAAAAGGCATAAGAATCCCTCTTCATAATTTTCATAATTATCGGAGAGGAGATTTGAAGTCCGTGCTTTTGAGGGGTCGTTTTTTTTAAAGAATCGACATTCACCCCCCCTCTGTCGCCATTTCGGTCCAACAATTGGTATCAGAGCCGGTTAGCTCTAATTCATAGATCTTAACCGGTCTCAAGAGCCATGGCGACGGATAAGTACTCGACCAAGCCGCCTGTTTTTGATGGCATTGACTACCCCTTCTGGAAGAGCCGAATGGAAACTTTCATCCAGGCTCAGGGGTACGCCATCTGGCGCAAGGTCAAGGTCCGGTTTGTTGTTCTTGCCGATGAGAACATCAATGCTGGAATATGCATGATGTTGAGGCAAACGCTAAGGCAAGGAACATCATAATCCAGAGCCTGAGTCGTAGCGAGTTTGACCGCATCTCTCATCTTTCGTCCGCCTTCGATATCTGGGAGACTCTCGATGCATACCATGAGGGCACCACCCAGATTAAGACGGTGAGACAGGACCAGTTCAAGCGAGATTACAACAAGTTTGAAATGCTCGCTGGCGAGTCCCTGGATGAGTGCTTTGCGCGTTTTCACAAGATTTTGAGCAATCTCCGAGCCGTCGGTCTCACATACTCCGACTCGGACAACGCTCGTCAAATGCTTGCTGCACTCGACCTTCGTGTTTGGGAGATGAAGGTGACTACCATCAAGGACACCACCGACCTCTCGACTTTGACGCTTGACGCGCTGTACTCGCGCCTCAAGACGCACGAGATCGACATTGTCTCTCGTAAGTCGAAGTCGCAGTCGATGGCTCTAGTCACCGATCCCATGTTGGCTTCCGGTTCTTCCGATTCTCCTTGCGGTTTCTCCCTTGCTGCTCTTTGTGACATAACTGATGATCAGTTAGAGCAGCTCGCGGATGAACAGCTGGCCCTCCTTGCTCGGAGATTCTCCCATGCTTACAAGGGGAGGAGGGACAGAAAGAGAGGAGGACCGTCATTTGCTTCGAGTGTGGTGGCCCCAACCACATTCGGGCAAACTGCCCCAAGCTGGAGAAAGGCAAGAACGACTACGGCGGTTCGGGCAAGAACGACTACACCGACAAGAACCGCAACAAGAAGCCTCCAACTCCTGCACAAGGCAAGAAGAAGTTCCGCAACTTCGGGAAGGCCAAGAAGCTCTTCCACCGCGTCCTCACCGCCTTCGACGACCTCGACCTCAGCGAGGTGGAGGGATGGAGCGACGACGACGGGACGGGTGACCAAGAGCCCAAGGATGGCGGCGACGACTTCTCCGACATGTGCTTCATGGCCCTCGAGGGCGAACTCAGCGACAGCGAGCTGTACTCCGACTCGGACGAGGTATGTCCCACCTACGACCAGCTCTATCATGCTTTTCTTAAGCTAGGAGGTTTTCATGCTAGAGCTAAGGCTAGGTGTGCTGAGTTAGAGAAGGAAATAGATAGACTGTCACTAGAGATTATTGCTCTTACATTTGCTCCCTTTAGTGACGATTGTGATACATGCTCTGCTTTGCTGGTTGATATGGAGAAATTAAGGACCTCGCATGATAGTTTGTCCTCTGAGCTCGATATTGTTAAGGTGGAGAATGTTAGTCTGCTTGCTGAGCTTGAGATGAGTAGAGTAGTGCCTATTTCATCTACTGTTGTTGAGACTACTTCTTGCACCTCATGTGAGGATAAGGACAATGCTTTTAGAGGTCATTATACCATGCTCCTTGATCTGCCTGAATCATGTGAAAATTGCAATAATTTGAAGTTGAATCTAAAGAAGGCAGATCATAAAATTTCTAAGTTGTATGCTTGGTTGTGTGAGCCAGTTGCTTCATGTTCAAACTGTCCTAAATTAACTGCTGAACTTGAATCTGTCTCAAAACAGTTTCAAGAACTAGTTGATGACAACAATAGATTGGCTCAATCTGCTTCTAAGGACCCTGTTAGCTCACCATGCGTTAATTGTAACAAACTAAAATCTGACTTGATTACATTAGAAGAAAAATGTGTGAAGCTAACTAAGGATTTACTAGAGAAGTCATCAACTCATTGTGATGTGATTGTTGAGGAGGGGGAGAAGCCCCATGGTAAGGTAGAGACACCTAGCGATGTGAACCAACCGGCTAGCAGTAGGACTGTCCATTCAGAGTCGGCTGTGCGTGCACAAGCCATTCTTTCCTCTGCTGTTGGTTCTTCATCTGCTCCCTTACCTCCTGATGTTCCCTCTCCCCCCTGCTCTTCTTGCACCTCTCTCTTTCGGGAGTGTCAGTACCTTATGAACACTCTCGAGAGACTTGTAGGCGGCAAGAAGAAGCTTAATCTTATTCTAGACCAATCCAAGATTTGCAAGTTCAATCAAGGTCTAGGATATAATTTCTATGAGGATATGAGGAAGCATCCACCTGCTATTCTCCGACCCATCTTAGGAGGTGTGATCGAGGTTGAGCCCAGATCTGATGAGGTTAAATTCAAATCAGCGGGCTTTGTCCAAGGGATCTCTGACAGTAAGGTGATTCCACCTGCTGCTTCGGCCTCTCAGAATGCGAAGCCTCCCCATGCTACTTCTACCTCTCAGAAGGTGAAGTATCACTTCACCTTCTGTTAGAAGGATGGACACACAGTCGATCGATGCTTCAGGCGCACTAAGATTGCGCGTAGAGACCGTGTTGAGTCTCTTAGGGGTATTCAGGGTCAGCCCCAGATCCTGAGTGCACCTAAGACCAACACGAGGTCTAGGGTTGCGTCTGTTGATTTTGGGCATCATCGAGGACTCGGATTTTTTGAGTTTTCTGGCTTTCGTCCTCGATATGCTCCTGGTCGTGACTTCCGCCGTCCTGAGGGTAGATCTCGTTTCTTCCATCGAGATAGCTACCCGCGGCGTGATCTGCCTGCTGCCGGTGTTCCGACTCGCTCTCCCGTAGCAGTCGGACCCCGCAACAGCTTCAGGTCTGCTCACAGACCTTCCGCTTCTTTGAGTCACAGAGAGCATAGGGTAGATAGAGGTCAGTCGTGCTTGACGACTTCATCTGCTCGACGTGTTGTTCAGTATTGGGTGCCAAAATCACTCTTGATTTACCCCAGTACTGAGACTTTACTCTCTGTTTGACTCAGGTTCACCGGGTAGGGAAGGAGAAGGTTTGGCTTGTAGACTCCGGTTGTTCTCGTCATATGACCGGAGACTCCCGTTGGTTGTCCTCCCTAGCCCGTGCTCCAGGTGATGAGACGATCACCTTCGGAGACGCTTCGTCTGGGCGCGTCATCGCCAAAGGTACTGTGCGTATTAATGCTTCTTTTATTCTTAAGGATGTTGCCTTGGATAGTAAGCTACAATACAATTTGCTTTCCGTTTCTCAGCTTACCGATGACGGTTTCGAGGTGAGCTTCAAGAAAAACACTTGCAAAATTTTTGACTCTTCGGGTAGTCTGGTTTGCAGGATTTCTCGTTATGGGAGGATCTTTCGTGCTGATTTTTCCGATTAATCTGGTGATCCTCTCCGATGTTTGGTTGCCTCAGAGTCCCGTGATTTGACCTTCTGGCATAGGAGACTTGGTCATATTGGATTTGACCATTTGACCCGAGTTAGCGGCCACGACCTCATTCGTGGTCTGCCGAAGCTCAAAATGGTCAAAGATCTTGTTTGCACTCCATGCCGGCACGGCAAGATGGTTGCCGCTTCACATCCTCCGGTCACTGTGACCATGACTGATGCACCGGGACAGCTGCTCCATATGGACACTGTTGGACCAGCTCGAGTGCAGTCAGCCGGAGGGAAGTGGTATGTTCTTGTTGTGGTCGATGACTATTCGAGATTTTCTTGGGTTTTTTTTCTTAGCCTCGAAGGATGAGATATTTTCACATTTCCGAGGTCTTTTCGGTAAGCTTTCTGGTGAGCTCCCGGTTGCCTTACGAGCGATCCGCAGTGACAATAGCACGAAGTTCAAGAATTCCTACTTCGAGAGTTTTTGTGGTGAGACAGGTGTAGAGCACCAGTTCTCTTCTCCGCACGTCCCACAACAAAATGGCGTTGTGGAGAGGAAGAACCGTACCTTGGTCGAGATGGCCAGGACGATGCTTGATGAGTACTCTACACCGCAGAAGTTTTAGGCTGAGGCTATAGCTACCGCGTGCCATGTCTCAAATCGAGTATTTCTTAGGGCACACTTGCACCGCACTTCTTATGAGTTGAGATACGGGCGAAAGCCCAGCGTCTCTCATTTTCGTGTGTTTGGTTGCAAGTGCTTCATTTTGAAGTCCGGGAACCTAGACAAGTTCGAGTCGCGCTCTTGTGACGGGATCTTTCTAGGCTACTCGACTTCTTCGCGGGCTTATCGGGTTTGGAACTGTGAGTCTAGTAAAATGGTAGAGACCTGTGAGGTGACCTTCGATTAGGCCAGTCCGGGGACTAGGCCTGATATCTCAGGTTCTTTAGAGCAGTCCGAGCCCATCTTCGTGGATGATGAGGATGATGGAGATGAGGGTTGTCTACCCGATCCAGTCCCTCATCCATCCCTTGAGGTGCCGTCTTCCACCGCACCTCGAGGTGATCAGCCTCTGCCTTCCGCTTCTTCTGGAGCAAGTGGCTCTGTTCCTACCTCTGCTGCTCATGAGGTAGATGCCACTTCTTCATCTCATCCAGGACCTCCTAGACACGTTCAGAAAGCTCATCCTTCAGAGCAGATTATTGGAGACCTTTTCGAGCGTGTGACTCGCTCAAAATCTGGCTTATCTCAATTCTGTCTCCATTCTGCTTTCATTGCCTCATTTGAGCCCAAAGATGTTTCTCATGCGTTATAAGGGCAGTCTGACCGGCGTTATAAGAGAGGTCTGACCTCTCTTTGAACTATGTTCATCCCGGCCCCTCTGGAAAATGTTGTTTGAGTGGATTTTCTTCATTGCTTCTTTCTTGTGTGTGTTTAGGAGTTCCAAAAGGCATAAGAATCCCTCTTCATAATTTTCATAATTATCGGAGAGGAGATTTGAAGTCTGTGCTTTTGAGGGGTCATTTTTTTTAAAGAATCGACATTCACCCCCCTTTGTCGCCATTTCGGTCCAACAGAAAGGAAAAGAGACCCAAAGCAAAGAACTCCACTAACACAAGTGCACACCACCTCTAGGGTTTGGAGTCCCTTTCTTTTTTCCCTTAAAAGAGTAGGCCCAAATTTGAGTCTCAGAGTCCCTTGGCTATTGCTTTGCTATTCCTAAAGTTTCATGGGCAAAGGACTTGAGAGTGGAGAATAGTTTGAACTTTTCTGATGCCTCTGTAAGTTTTTCAGTTATTAGCAAATCTCTGAAATCCTTGACTTTCTAGTTGATTTCTTTGATTCCCAAGTTCCCTTCTCTATTTGAAATATGGTAGTGTTGCTCTGGGCTAAAAAGAATGAAAGGAATCCAGTGCTTGGCTTGATTCTTGAAGGTCTGAAGTAGTACTCAAAAAATCAGAAAATTCAGAGTGCTCTCGGGTTGCCAGAAAAAGGGGGGCGGTCTGACCGGTGTTATAAGGGCAGTCTGACCGGACTTATAAGGGTGGTCTGACCGGCGTTATAAGGGCGGTCTGACCGGCGTTATAAGAGAGGTCTGACCTCTCTTTGAACTATGTTCATCCCGGCCCCTCTGGAAAATGTTGTTTGAGTGGATTTTCTTCATTGCTTCTTTCTTGTGTGTGTTTAGGAGTTCCAAAAGGCATAAGAATCCCTCTTCATAATTTTCATAATTATCGGAGAGGAGATTTGAAGTCTGTGCTTTTGAGGGGTCATTTTTTTTTAAAGAATCGACATTCACCCCCCCCCTTGTCGCCATTTCGGTCCAACAGAAAGAAAAAGAGACCCAAAGCAAAGAACTCCACTAACACAAGTGCACACCACCTCTATTTATAGTCTTCCACTACCGGGTCCTCATTTGGTCTTTACCCATTATCTCTCAACCGAATCCGTTTTCACTTTGCAGCCTTGCGCATTTTACCAAAATGCCACTCCTGTACCTTCCTGGAAGCTTCCTCTTTTCTTGCTGTTCAAGCCTCACAACCTCCTTGAATCCTCACCGTCCTCGGCATTTCCCGACCGCTTCGACCTCAGCACCGCTTGTGCCTATTCCAGCCATCCCATGCCTTACCATGACTCAGCTTCAAAGACCTGCAGCCATCACAGACAAGAAAACATCACATAGCACCGCTCGAAACAATAATCATACGTTAGCATCAGTAGAAAATACTTAAGCACAAACCACTCAAAGCAAACTCAAACTTTCCAGAGCACGTGTCAATTACTCATCACAAACATGGTGTCATATCCACATGGTCTCTCAATCTCCCCCTTAATGAGTATATTGACAAACACAGAAAAAGCGCATAAAGTTGAGTTTGTTTGATTTAAAATGAAGAAAGAGTCACACATAGCCTAAAAGAAATGACAAGGAAACTTATGACCATGTCGACAAAGGAGCAAAACAGAAAGAGCAAGTTTTCCTCCAAAGCTCTAGAAAATCCCCATTTTATGCCTTTTTCTCTATTATTCTCCCCCTTTTGGCAATAAAGTCATCAAGATACATGGAGGAAAATAGAGTATGAGATGGATTGAAATGGCTGAAAAATATTTATTTTAAGCATTCAGAGCCATGAAGATTATCCAAAATGACCTTGTGAGTATAACACCAAGCCATAACACATAAGAGTGCTATCAAGATTATGACAAGACATGTATAATCAAGTTAAACCAAATAAGTTATAATCTGAAAATTAGATGGATTGCTTAGCATGTCAAGACATTCAATATTACAGTCTAGCTAAAGGCATCCAAAGATGATGCAAGCCATGTCAATATTCTTAGTGGAACCAAGAAGCTAGAATTGAGTCAGTTTAGAGTGTTATAAGTTCAAGAATGAATCATTTGTTCAAATATTTGGTCTTTTTGTAATTAAGAAAATTTAGCATAATTGACATGTTTTATTTTTAGAAACTCATGGTTGCTTCCAACCAAAATTTTTATTTAGTCATGTGTTAGACCTCAAGCCTTATGCGACCACTCCAAGCTAGAAGCTTAAGAACATGATCTTGGTCAACCAAAACTCCCCTGAGTTCATGCCTAGTGCAATGGCAAGCAGTCTCATGAGAAAAAATTGGTAAGATCAGTTCTTTCGCACAAAAGAGATCTTTTTGCTTTTGCTGAATTTAGTTCAAGAACAAGGAGTTGATAATAACTCATGCTTCATAAAGGAACTAGCATAGCTCAATCTAAAGCTCAATAAAGATTCAAGACTTAACTCAGCCTATTTGACATGGCATGAATCATAAACGGATAACTAAAGACATACTAGTCTCAAGAGCTAACATGATATGATTTAATTCAAGTTGTGCAATTTTAATCAACCTATCATGGCAAAGACTAGACTACACATATAAAGTCATGATAAATCTAGTAAGTCTAGCACAAATTATGGCAAGCATTGTAAACATGTCATAAAAGGATAATAATCAAGGCTCCATGTAGTTATATTACAATGCAGAAAGACATAAAATGCAAGAAAATCCAGCTCCCCCTCAACATGTGATGCACTTTTAGTTCAAGTTGAGTCATGTTTACATAAGCTCTAGCAAATCTCAAAAGAACTCCCCCTGAACGAAAACAATAAAAACGAGAAGCTGGTAAGAAAATCAGAAAAGGCAGTCCTTAAAGCATAGATAAGATATAGATGATACTATGGCTCAGACTGACTCTCATCTACCCCATACGACACTAGAACTATCAGTTGGTCTTTTAACACACTAGGGAGTAAACACGTTCCCTATCTACCTAAGGGTGGCCCAACCCTCGCTAGACCTATAAGAAGTGAGTGAACTCAACCTAGTGAGAAGAGAGACAGCTAATAAGAGCATCCTAGAATCACAAGATGAGAGGAAGAAGTTTAAGCAACTAAGCGAGAGAACCACTCTTATCTATGCTAGAAGGACTAACCCAAAAGCACCCTCATGCAATGCAGTAGAATGAAAAAGGAGCACATAAATAGGATAAAACATGAAGCACAAAGCTCAGTTTTCTGCATCAGGCTCGTGGTCAGACCCGGTGTTAACCGGCGGTCAGACCGGTTTCACAAATCCGGTCAGACTGGCCTCTGAACTTGATTTTCAGTTGTCTGCTTTCAGAACTGCCTCATGATTCTTGACACGCTTTTCTTTTTCTGGTTGTTCTCTCTTCCGTTTCCAGTGAGCATTTAACTTCTTGCTTCATAGCTTTCATAGCTATCGGAGAAGAAGATAGGTTGAAAACTTGGGGCGATTTTGAAGGCACCATTCACCCCCCTCTGTTGCCATTTCGGTCCTACACATTCTAATTCAAAAAAGAAAGGGGGGTGGTAAGGCACCTATGGTTTAGTCTTTTCTCCAGTTCCTAAAAACTCTCTTCACAAGCTTACGTCCATTCATACTTTTTCTCCTTCTGGAGTAAATGGGTTAAGGGTCTAGCAATGTAGGATAATACCTTGATAAACCGTCTGTAATATCTGGCTAGTTCAAGGAAACTCCATACTTTAGTCACTGAAGTAGGTTGCATCCATTCCAAAATAGCATCTACTTTGGCTGGGTCAACTGCTACTCCTCCAGATGATACAATGTGTCCAAGAAAACTGATATCATGTAGCCAAAATTCACACTCGCTATACTTAGAGTATAGCTGATGCTCCTTAAGCTTTTCCATTACTAATCGCAAATGTTCAGCATGTTCTTCGGCATTCTTGGAATATATAAGAATGTCATCAATGAAAACCACCACAAATTTATCCAGGTATTCCATGAATACCTTATTTATGAGGTTCATGAAATAGGCTAGAGCATATGTTAGTCCGAAGGACATGACTGTAAACTCATACATGCCATATCAGGTGGTGAACATTGTCTTGGGAATATCTTCATCCCTGATTGTTAACTAATAATATTCTGACCATAGATCTATCTTAAAAAAACATTGAGGCTCTAGAGAGTTGATCAAACAAATCATCTATGTAGAGCAGTGGATAATTATTTTTAATAGTTACTTTATTTAGGGCTCTATAGTCCATGCACATTCTGGTTGTGCTATCCTTCTTTTTCAAAAACATAACCCGTGAACCCCATGATGAGGAACTTGGTCTAATGAAAGCCCTTACCTTGTAAGTCATAAATTTGCTTCTTCAATTCTTGAAGTTCTTTGGCTCCCATCTGGTATGGTCGCTTAGTAATTGGGGCTGTCCCAGGTTTCAAGTCAATGATGAATTCTATGTCCCATCAGGTGGCATGCTTGATAGTTCTTCTGGGAAGACCTCAGGGTAGTCTTATACTACGAACATGCCTTCTAGGGGCACATCTTCCAAATGGTAAACTGCTTGACCCCATTGATAAGGTTGGTCTACATTAACTTCTATGGTTAATCCTGGGCATTTAGTCAGGCTTACTCTTCCAGTGGCACAGTTTATTACTCCTTAATATCTTGCCAATGAATCCATTCCTAGTATAATAACCAATGTTTGGGAAATTAGTACTATCAGGTCTACTAGGAATCTAAAATCTTCCATGGAAATTTCTATCCTAGGGCTTACTAGGGTGGCAGTGATAATCCTCCAGGTGAACTAAGTACCACCAGCTTCTTTAGCTTATAAGTAGGCAACTTAAATTTACTAGTAGTGTGCCCGTGCTAACGCTACGGTAAAATAGAAAACAAGATAAAATTTGTAAAAAATAAAAAGAGACAAGACAACTATGCATTAATACTAATAAAAAAGCATAGTCACATTTACATGTAATGCCATTTTCTGATTACATTTCATTAGTGAATCTCCAACCCATTGTGCAGTAAAAACTACTAATTAATACAGTCATATTTACATGCAATGCCATTTTCTTATATACATTTCATTAGTGAATCTCCAATCCATTGTGTAGTAAAAACTATGAATTATAACTTGTGAGGGTTTAACTTGGTAAACACAATGTGTTACTGGTTGCAGAAGGGAACAATAATTGAAACAATTTAACCTGTAAGGATGCCATGAACTAATATATGCTTATCATTTTGCTCAAGCCCACTAAAAAATTTAAGAATGTCACGAGAGATCAGAGAAGAAAATGTCGGTATAAGCAACTGTACAAGCATGATTATTGATTATCATACGCACTCCTCCAATGAGCTAACATTGTGTATATACCCAATGGACACCTTTGTTTAAAAAAGAATACACAAAACATTATAACTTCAGTATTAGTTGCCCAACTACAGTTTTATGCGAGAATCATGGCCACAAATTTTGTTTACTAATCGACACTGTGAAAAGGCCATCCATATAACCGTTATAAAGAGGTAACTAAATCCATTTAGAACTTTCTCTATTTAGACGTAGCTAATGACCAGCTACAACAGCCAATATTAAGCATAAGACAAAGTTACACTTCATTAATCAATGTTTTACATCCAGGAAGATAAACAGTTTATTTACAAAAGAGCTCATTCATATGCTATAATCGACACATATGGGTTTACAAGCTTGGATTGGCACGTAAGAACCAGTTTATGCTTTCCAAAATTATTTTGAACGTTCAAAAGATCCACAATATTGTTTCTTGTCTAAACTCCAAATGTGCTCAGTTTTGAAAGTCTGAAAAGCAACATTCCAAAATTTTGAATCTCCATTGCAATAACCCACATTGGACAATCTTTGCAGGTGCACCAGATCGTGGTTCATGGCCTATAAAATAAATTTGTGTGTGCTTAACTTGGAAATACCAACTTGTTCTCAAAGATTTTCGCATATTTCTCATAACAAAAGAAGATAATCAAGAGAGGTAAGAAGGTTTTTCTTATTTACAAGCAAGTAAAGTGAGCAGAAAAATCCTAAAACATTGGAAATAATCAAATCAGACCAAGCTAGTGAGAATAAACCAGATACTGACCATGAAACTTGGTTGGCAGAGTAGGACATGGTAGCATTGAGCATGATCCCCGCAGGTAACAACTACCCTTATCTCAAATATCAGCTTATGTTCTATGTGCATTTTCGTCTTCATATTGGACCACTTTCAAATTGTCATATGCAATTGCCCTGCACTCTTCCAGTAAACCCTGAATATATAGAGAAAAATATTGATGTCTCAACAAGCTAAAATATTTTAAGATTAGAAATATATGTGCAAGGATCATGCCTGTATGGCTATATAGGTGTGCTTCTATGTCATCTTAAACAATAACATGTATGATTTTTAGAGCAACTTTGATTAGGTGAAAGCTGAGATTATACAAAAATTGCTTGGATTTTATGTAATTATATAAGGTGCATGCTCTCTTTTCTTGAGGTAGCATATAAAGGTGCATAAGTACTAAAAGTTGGGTCTAGAAATTACCATATACTCATCTTAATCATGAGAAACAAGACATGATACACATAAATTATTTAGAGTCCACCAAAATTTCCCCTGGATATTTTGTATTTGGTAGATGGATTCATATAACGATCAGATTACGTAGATTGATATCCTACAATATCATACGTCGATATGAGTTGGTCAAGGTTTGCACGAGATACCTCCCATAGTTGTAGTACTTCTATATAAGGATTACAGCTTTGCAAGTGCATGGTCTCATGGTCTGATATAGCTAATTCAGAGAAACAACAGGTAAGTCCTCGCCCAAAAAATAGCAAGTAAGATTTACAATTAATTCATGGCTTTCTTGTTCAAAACACAAGGTGAAGAGCAGGATATCAAACAATAGTTAGTAGCAAAGCCTTGTAAAGACTGACAAGGTAGCTACTTAATTCTGTATTTTAGTAAAAGTGTGAAACCATATTCCCTTAAACATTCTTAGCTATCCATAAACATGAGAAGTACATAGATGAGAGCTTTTCACTAAATAGCAGCTCCATTTAATACACAATATGCCAGGACATAACATTTTGAATTGCATTTATGCTCACCTCAAGAAAAGAAAGACAGAATAAATGAAAATCCATTCAAGTGAAATAATTTAAGTATAAAAGGTAGTAAAAATAAGCATAATAATTACCTTCTGAGTATTGTTAGGTTCTTCGTAAGAAATTTATATACCATTAAATTCTGCACCAACAATGTTATAAAGAGAGCTGAAGAAAATGGTAGCATCCATCGCCGGAATGCAGTACGAATAAAATCCATGTCCTGGATTACAACTCAGAGCAATGTCCAACAATGATGTTGCAATCACAATTTGGGATACTTCCACAAACCTATACAAGATGATAGTATACATGTTTTGTCAGATACCTATTAATATCAGAACATGTTAGACGAGAACATAAGCAAATTAGCAGATAATAGAACTTATTCTCATACTTCACACAGTTTGTTCTTATCCTTATTGTACAACCATACAAAATCCTGCACCATTTTGATACCCTTCTGCTCTAGTAGCTTCTACCTATCACCATTCAGCGCAATTTTCTTCAGTTTATACACGGGGTCACTCAAAGATGGATGAGGATCCTTCTTTGTCGTTGTAAGAAGCAGGACACCAAGATAGCAAAAGGAGGTTTGTAAAAGAGTTTGACGGAATATATATAAAATGGTATGTCTTTGCTTTGTTTGGCCTTTAATTAATGTTTGTTTAGCATGTGGCACTAACAACTACTAACTCCAGTTATCTTCTACAAGTGCATAGCATCCACAAGCAAGTAGCGTGTTACATCGTGAATAATACAAACAGTCGAAACTTATCCAATATAGCACCACAAAGCAAATAAGTTCCAAGAACATGGTATTTACTTTTGAACAGCACAATCCCTGCAGCTGTGGCGGAGCCTACGGCAATACCTGGATGCTCGATTGCCATGATGACACCCTCTGCACACACAAGAACTAAAAATTCAATATTTGATAGAAACATCAAAAGAAAAGCAAGTTCACCAACAAAGAAGAACAACATCGGAAAGGCATCAAATCCAATCATTGGACACACATCAGATCAAGAATACACATCAATCCATAAATATCCGATTTTGGAGCTACAAAGTAGAAAGAAACAGCACCTTTGATCTTGCCGAACACCATCTGCTCACGAGCGGAGTACTCGTTCTTTACCCATTCCAACTCTTCCTACGATTAGAAGGGGGGAAAGTTCGAGCTTTAGAAAATTTTGCTGAGATCGGAGCGAGGGGAATGGGCTAAGGAGGCGGACCTCAGTATATAGTTCTTTTTGGTCGTGAGAGCAAGAGCAGCCTCATTCCTCAATTTGCAAAAAAAAAAATATACTGAGCCCTGGAACAAGAACTACGCAGATACCAGGTTTACTCCGACGCTCATTTTACCATGGAGATACCAAGTTTACTCTTAACGCCCATTTTACCATGGAGATTTCAAGATTAGCAATTGCTAAATATAGGAACCTTTTGCGTGTGTGAGAAACTACGAGCAACACCCTGCAGGCTAGTCGATAGCATATTGGCCAGCTCCTAGTTCTAGCAATTTTTTAGCCCTACCTATTCCAGTATTTCGACTACACGTCTGATGAGTAATATCGACAAAAAATTATCCTATGCATGAAATGCGCATGAGCCAATTTCTAGCTTGCCAGAATAAATGCACACGGTATGATTTCACACACAAAAAAGATATTGCTAGAATGAACAAAATGGAAGCAACATAACGCACGTATAAGCCACCGAATACTATAGAATCTATTGAACTAAAAATTAGTTTTAGCAAACAAAACACTGCCAAACCCTTTTCCAGGCAGTACAATTTGTCAAAGCCGTTTGGAAGTAACAAAGTTACAGACATAAAACCGATCGATGTATTGATTCTTATGTGGGAAAATTAATCTTCATGCTAGCAGATGTATTGATCGGATCTCACCTTGGGGCCGGATCGTTGCCGTTGGAGTGCGGCGTGGAGCAGTCGGCTGGGGAGGCGACAAGGAGGAGGAGGCGAAGGCCGCCAGATCCGACATCTGTCCTCATCGACTGGAGGTGAGGAAGGCCCAGATCCGACATCTGAGGAGGCGACGGCCGCATGGGGGAGGGCGAGGCGGCGGCGCGTGGGGGGCGGAAGAGGAGGCGGTGCGGGATGGGGAGAAGGAGATGCGGGGTGGGGAGGGAAGGAGGCAGCGGCGGCGGGTGGGGAGGGAAGAGGAGGCGGTGCGGGATAGGGAGAAGGCGATGCGGGGTGGGGAGGGAAGGAGGCGGCGGCGGGCGGCGTAGAGGAGGAGGCGGGGAGAGGCGGAGCAGGAGGCGAGGACCAGGCGACCGCGCCAAACCCTAGGGCGGCGGCGGCGGGTGGGGAGGGAAGGAGGCGGCGGCGGCGGGTGGGGAGGGAAGAGGAGGCGGTGCGGGATAGGGAGAAGGCGATGCGGGGTGGGGAGGGAAGGAGGCGGCGGCGGGCGGCGGAGAGGAGGAGGCGGGGAGAGGCGGAGCAGGAGGCGAGGTCGACTCTGCATGCGGGGAGAGGCGGGTGGGGAGGCGCGGGATGCCAAACCGGTTCACTGATGTGCATGAACCAAATGATTTTGACCTTAGGATCTTCAATGAGTAAGAGAATAAGGTTTGAGGAGAGATCCAGGTCATTCATTTGTATGGAGTTGGATTACTTTGGTACACAAATCTGGGTGGACTTAGATTAGGCATGACTGTGGGGGTGGTTGAGGGGGTGGATGTAGTAAAGATAATTTTGGTGTATTATAGAGTAGGGTAGATCCACATATTTTCTTTCTATAAAAGAATGTGAAGCCCCAGAATTAAAGAGAATATATCCAGGTACTAATTTGTCAGAGAACGTACCCATAAGAACTCTCATAGTTTCAAAATTAGGACATTTGAAAATGTGTAATTTTTGTTAAAGTCTTTCTATACTTTCTTTTTAGAAAGAAGTACTTTTCATAACAATGGAAAATATTATTAAAAATTGCATGTGCCACCGTTCCCACGATTTTGTAACACATTTTTTAAAATTTATAAAATGTAAATACAGAAATAGTTAATTAGAAAGTTGAACAGACACCCAGTTTGACTGTTTAGGCTTGAAGGGATTGCTCATTTACCGCTCTCTAGAACATTGGTTGTCGGCCATATTTATCTTCAACGATGTTCCTATCGCGCTGGTACGTGAGCAGCCAATGTTACTCTTCATGCATCTGCACTTCTACCAAAAAAATGCAGGTCTTGATCTGGTGAAAGATGCAACTTTGTCACTGGGAAAGTTCTTTTTTGGGTCAAAATGCGAGAGGTTAACTATTGAGGGTGCCACTTGCATTTAAACATTGTTTTTAGAACAGTTCTTCCCAAGTCACTAACTGATGAATTTTTGTTAAATGCAAATAATACATCCACTGCATTCTTTTTTCTCTCTCATATTGCCTGCCTTCGCTACGTACCTCTCCTTCACGATTGCGGGACGCCACCGTGCGCCATCCATATTTACGGTTGGACCAAAGGATAAAGCTTTATGACTTGCTTTCGGCCAAAAATTGTTTGTAAAATTAACATGTGCAATTGCGCGGGATCGTACATCTCACCTAGGATAATCTCTCAAAGATATAGAACATGACCGGTGAAACAAAAAAGACACCTAAACGACTTGGACAAAAGAATAAGGTTTTTTTGTTTTGCTTTCAGCGAAACTGTTTGTAAGGTGGACATGCGCAATTGTGCCGGATTTTACATCCACCGAGGATAATATCTCAAAGATATAGAACACGACCGGTGAATCAAAAGGAAAGAGACCTAAATGAAAATCCGGAGAAAAGATCTAGAATCACACACAATTTGATTTCATTCCATGTCTTGTTGGCACCATCATTCATCACCAAAAACAATCATACACAGTGATGGATAATTAAAGTGGAGGGGGTCTCCTCCTTCCACACAACTGCCTAGCTGTTGCTTCGGATGCCGCGAAGTGGTCCGCCGGAGCACTGCTTTATCATGTGGAGGCCAGAACCTTCCAAAGTAGGTGTATTACCACGCACAGCCACCACTTTCTTTAAATTGCGTTAAATGCCGAATGGAAAAAAGAAAAGGCTTTTTGCCCATGGGAAAAACACAGGGAATTCTGCAGTTACGAATATATATACACACAAATCAGTGGCTAAGCGTAGAATAAGCACGCGTCCTTAACCGATCTAACCAGCCAACCGCTCCACCATCCCACCTTAACCGATCCAACCAGCCAACCGCTCCACCATCCCACCACATAGACAGTTATTAACGTTTGTTAATTATGGCAAGTTACTATCATATGTATATCAAGTTATCATCTGTAATTCATTAAATTACTTACAGTTATCATCCATTATTCATAAAGTTATTGTCGTGTGTGAGTGAAGTTACTGTCAAACACATGTAGAGTTGCTGTCTGTGGTGACACTATAAAACTAGCAGTAACTCTATATGTATTTGACAATAACTTCACTCATACACGATAGTAATTTTATATGACACAAATTTCGTAGCGTCAAAACATATTCAACATGGATCTTATTTTGTTAAGCTCTTAATTTGAACACAATGGTGCAAACAAATCACAGATTCGACTTTTGGTGAAGTTATTGTATTTTTGAGCTTGTAAATAAGGTAAAAAAAATCACAAATCAAGTATATTTATTCTCTTCTCTCTTCTGCTACATGCATGCATGTAGGTCAAGTTACTATATTCTGAACATAAAGTTATCATCGATAATTCATCAAGTTACTATCTCATACACATAAAATTATCATAAAAAATGAACCGCACCAGGATGCTCGTGCGCGCACGTGCTGATTAGTGCAACTGTGTGTGTATGAAGCCTTTTCTGTACTTCCGGGAATACATACTCCCACCTCTAATATACCACTTAAATGAATATTTTATACCTCTTTATCACTAGCATACACAACCAGTGGAGCACCCTCAAAGAAATGCAGTAGAACATGCAGAAAGTGTGGCTAGAAAGTAGGGCACAATGCAGCAACCTGCCCTAGCATTGCACATCAGGTTTATATAGCTCCAAGCGTACGGGGGAGGGGAGTAAGGGGAAGGGGAAGGGGAAGGGGAAGGGGAAGAACACGTCATCGAATCCACTATGATAAAGATGTTATCGATGAAGAAGAGCTTATTGATGTTAGTACAATAGAAGGTAGCGAGGACCAGTGAATATGCATTTTATTGTCACTGTCATGACTTGTATGGGATGATTGAATTGTTGATGATAATTTTGTAAGTAACTTCATGAATTACAGATGATAACTTATTTTTCATATGATAGTAACTTTAATATATGAGTAACTGAATGATTACTTATAGATGATATCTTTATGAGTAACTGAAAGTAAGTTTGCTACCATGCGTGGGGTTCAAGTTACTAGCCATTGTTTACAAAGTTAGTGCTTGAATGTTGCATTGGTTGTCACATAACAAGGAATGCAAGAGGACTCGAAAGACTTATACGTATGCTACAGTACTCATAGTCTTTGACTGCTATAGTGTTCTTAACTCATGAGTACTATAGTGTTCAACTGCTACAGTACTTGCCTGCTACAGTGCTCTTAACTCACGACTACTGCAATACTCTGAGTGAATTGGTAGGTAGTCGTAAGCTACGGTAACCAATCAGTAGTCATAAGCTACAGTGAAATGATCGGTAGTCATATGCTATAGTACTCGAACACACGACTGCTACTGTGCTCTGAACTCACATGTGCTATAGTGCTTGAACACACGACTGGTCGAGAACTCACACCATTCAACTCACTCACGAGAGTGCTTTGTTAGTATCATCATGAAATACAGATGATAACTTACTATGCAGATAATAACTTACCATATAGATGATAACTTCATTACTTATAGATGATAACTTCATGAGTAACTGAAAAAAACTTTGCATCATATATACGAGGTGGCAATCTGAATAACTGACTATAATCCATAGTTATAGTGCATATCAGACATTAGACAACTTCAAGATTACAATCGTGGCAACACTCTTAAACAATTATCTATGCCATAATATGGATACCACTAATGTTCATTCCACATATCAATCATGTGTTAAGGGTTCCATCTCAACAGATGTAACAGTTGGTTTGAACCTCTCAAGGATGTCAGGACGAGGCTTGGTAGAGTTCTTGTGGTGAAACAACATGTAGAAGAGGAGTTCTGCTCTGTACTCATTGCCCTTCTCCTACAACACAAATGTTTCACCTACATTAGCTACCAACTAGAGAGCACTATGTTCATGGATAAACATAAAAGGAGGATGGTACAAACCGCTTCAAGATGCATTCATACGTTGCCATCATAGAACTCAAGGAATTTCATTGCGAAGAAGCTGCACTCATTTGTAAGCATTTTGTAACACCCCAGTCAAGCAATGGCCTGGAATGCTACCAAACTAGTAGTATAACAATGTTGAACTGAATATGCTACACAAAATTTTGCCAGAACCTCCTTTGTTTACTGTCTAAATCACGAGTTTCAACAAGCATAATTAAAAAGAAATGAATAACATCAAGTAATATAATCAAGTCTAAGCAAAATTGGCTTAAGTTTACTAGAGCATCCATAGTTATAATATTTAGAAAAAGAACGGAAGCATCATAAAAGAATTCTAATCCTTTATTACAATTTAAATCCGACAATCAATAGTCATCTTCTACTTAAGTAATTCATGCAACTAGTATTTAAATTTCTTCCTTTCTTCCATTGTGGGTAGAATGTGCAAAGTGCAATAGGACTAATCTTTCTTTTTCCCCATGCATGCTGATCTCATAAAGGTACCTAAAAAACACAACAACAGCAAGAGTGAGTCCAACGACTCAGCAAATATAATAGAAGGAAACATGAACATACATGAGCATCACTTCAAACTCAACCAACAGCCATATAAATAAACCATGCAATGCAATATGCTCAACAATATATTTATCTCTTTCTCTTTTGCATTTAGCGGTAATGCAAAGTGTGCATCCGTCGATGCACACTCATGCCTGTACCATCTGGTACAGGGACCAATAGCCCATACTCCACAAGTATGGGGACCTGTAGCCCGTCATCAACATGACGGGGGCCTCAACAAATGCTTGGTCATTACATGACCAAGTCTTCAATATATCGACATGATGCATATGTGTGAAGGTCTCAACTTAATAAAACTTGCATCCATATTAACTATGCACAAGAAATACTCATAAAAACCATAACTTGCAAACAACCATGAACATCACTGGTACGCCTTCACCACATCCATGAACGCAAATGCTCACAATATAAATCAAACATTGACATTCCACCATCTCAATTAAAACCATCATTATACTTGCCTTAACCGCTAGAAAACGAGGGACGTGCAGAAGGTGCTGCCCCTGGGATCAGTCCACCACCTGAATAATAATTATACTATATGCTAAGATAACAATAGTGGACCTTAGACCAAATAAAAACACTTAAAAACTAACAAAACATTTAACTTGGTTCCAATCCCTAAATCCTACAGGCCCTCCTGCCCCCTTTGTGGACAGTCGACTTCAAAAATTCATATCGATTGGAATAGGAGTCCGAATAGGGTATTCTTAGACTTTGTGGAAATACAAATAAGTTATCAAACTAAACCTAGTTGGTGAGCCTCCCTGAATCGGCCATCTTCTACCCGCACCATCCAATTTTCTAAAACATCAATTTCACGTCGGGTTCTTTGGACAGAGCACTAAAAATGCCATAACTTTCAGCACGAGGGTTTGAATTTTGATTTCTTGACCTTCCTGGAAAGCTAAGACAATTATCTACAACTTTTATAATATGGAGATCCTCTGATTCTCCCGTTTTCTAATCGCCCAATCCAATCTACCAAAACCTGACAGAAAACTCCCAATCTGCAGAACAGTCCTACTAGAAAAATCATAACTTCTGCTACAAAAGTTCCGAATGATGTGTTCTAGCACTTCACGGAATGATAACGACGTCCTCTACAACTATTTAGGAGAATTCCAGACCTGAATCCCCACAAAACTACCCCAAAACAGCCGTCCAACGAAATCTGTCCTAGCAGCCCAGAATACCGGCATTGCTACCACAACTAAAATACACATCTAATTGGGGGGAAAACAGGGGTTACCCTTGACGAATCACTGTAGAACACGATGAACACCCCCACGAACTCCTTCTCTTTTCCTTTCCTTTTTTCCCTTCCTCTTCCCTTCCTCCAGATCCAAACGCCTCGCTGCAATTGATCTCCTTCCTCCGCTCGACTGGCAGCGAATGGAGAACTTTTTCACTAGTAGGGGCTTCAATGGAGGGGAGGGGAGGGAGAGGGGCTGCTGGGGACGGTGCAAGGGCAGGGAGGAGGGGGTGGCACAATGGGCAGGAAGGGGGGCGGCTAGGGTTGGGGGGTGGGCGCCTCCCCCCTCTTTGGCCGGTTTTCCCCCATGGGCCTTGGCCCAGGCCCAGGTTGCCAGGACAATTCAGAAAACCCCCCCAAAAAACATTATTTAGTTCTTTCCTTTAAGGTCTTCCTCTCCAATTAAACAATTATTTCTCGAAAGACTTTTGGGGTATTACAGTTTTGTCTTGCATTATTGAAATAGGTCTGTCTCCCCATCGAAACGCTAAAAAACATCAAGCATATGCCTCTATTTAGGCTGGCTCAGCAGTCGCACGGAATCTCTTAGAAACTCCTACATGCTTGGAAATTGAAAAGAGTGTGTAGGAGCGGACTCTTCGAAAACATCATACTACATCGTGGAGTTGCGCTAGTAACATGTGTCCTGCCTTGCCCTTAGCTACATGATTTAAAAAAATTCATAACATTCAAAATTTATTGTTAAAATAAAAATATCCATTCAATTATATGAAAAATGCTATATACTATAGACATATGATAAGTACTCACAGGAGCTTCCCAATGTGTAACCCCCCTTCTTATCGCTCATCTTGTTGGCCGCCACAATAGCATCTATTGTTTTACTGTCAAAGAATGCTGCATGTGGCGTGTTTTGGCCTCAATACTGTGGGCACACCTCAAATTATCAAGGTAGTAAATCTGTGCAAATATTCAAAACAAAAGAGCCATGTCACAAACACAATTAGATTGCTGCATCAACACAACTAATTTACATCCAAAAAATATAAACTAAATATAAACTATGATGGCTTAAAAGTAGTAACACATGACATCCGTTGATCGACCTTGTGCCCATACTGGTCTTGGTACTCCACAAGCGGGTAGCATTCCTATTGTCATCAACCACAGCCTTGCACCAGTCGATGACGCTAAACTCCACATGGTCTCTCATCATCAAAGCTTCCATCCTAATGATATGGTTGCTAGTGGCAGGGAATAGCAACTTGTTGAATACAATAAGGAAGAAGCATCTGATGGACAAGGGGTTAGTCCTATCCTCCTCAATTTTCTTCAGCAGTGTCTCCACCTAAATGTCATCCTTAATCAGACTAGAAAGTTGTTGCTTTAGTTCTGTATGCTCTTGTTTACACTCACGTGGTGACATGGTAGGTGCGTCCTTCCCACCGATAGGGATACCAAGGACACACCTAATGGCACGTGATGTGATTGGAAGGCCCATACCTCCACCAACAAAAAGCACCATTGAATTCATATCAAGCTGGTCCATCAAAAATTAGAGCAAGTCCCTACTCTCCAAACCCTCCATGTTGAACCTTAGAAAATCACCAAATCCATGGTCTCTGATCCTCCTTTTCTGATCCAATGTTAGATTCTCAATCATATGCACAATCTTTACAATAGCACTGTGCACCAGGACATGACACTTCTTCGTAACGACATGTTGCATTTTTAACAAAAGCTTGTAGCAGTAAACATTAGGCTGGCAAAAAAATATATACCAAGAAAAATTATAGACCAATCATACAAGTTATTAACCATGCACTTCTAACAAAATAAGGAAAGTTATAGTCCATTGATCTAAAAGTTATTGACCATACACTATGAAGTTACCAACTATAAATTAAAAAAATTACTAAGCATCAAAAATCCAAGCTGCAAATAACATTTGTACATTCATCACAAAATTAGCATCCAAATCTTCACAAGTTACTTACCATATCAACAGAAATTTGCATACCATCCACATATTTTAAAGTTACTAACACACATGTCAAAAGTTATTATCCCGAGACATGAAGGCTACTAGTCATGTTATATATTGACAACCACCGTGAATTTAAAAGTTACTAACCATCCACTAGTGATTTACAACATGTGTACTACAATGTTACACGTACCTCATTATCGTAACTGTCGCCCCTCTTTCTCTTTGCACTGTGAGCATTTCTGACAGATTTTACAATGGTGGGTTCTGCTTGGGCAGAGTCGAGAGTGATCTCCAAAGCATTCTGGCTATCTACAATTGTAATTTTGTTTACCTTGGACGGTGCCTTCCCCATCATCTTCATTTGCTCTCCTAAAATAGAATTTTATGGTGATAATGGGAATTAGGTATAAAATATAGGAATAACATCACAATGATGAGTTAGCCACACTACAACTCATATATAAGGAACATCTAACCAAATCGCTAACCCTAGGTATAGCCGGATGAGGTCGACGGCAATGACAGACGGCACGCGGCCGAAGTGATGAGCAACAGCGCTCACTCGCTAGTGACAAGCGAAGATACTAAATTAGAACGCACAACCGACAATGAGGTGGCGAGGTTGCCAGATTAGGGAGCGCGAAAGCTAGAGACATGGAGACATGGGGAGAGATCAAATTGGGGGATGAAAAAGAGAAAGATTCCTGGGTAGTCTTAAAACCCGTTCAGTTTCCACACCCCACTAAATTCCAAAAAAGGTGGCACATGGGACCGCTTAGGACCCAAGGGCGCGGGTTTAACGCACTAGATAACTGTAAGTATCTTCATGTATTGTAGATGATAACTTTTTATGCATGATATAGTAACTTTACCATGTAGATGATAACTTTACCATGTGGATGATAACTTCATTACATATAGATGATAACTTCATGCGCAACTGAAAGTAACTTTTGCAGAATAAGAAAACACGACCACTAAACCATGCGTGTGCGTGGGGTCAATTAAACCAGGGGGTGGCGCGATTGGCTGATTGGGTCATCGGGTCGCGTCGCTAGGGGGGTCGCACGCTTATTCTACGCAATGCCACTGAATAGTGTGTGTGTGTATATATATAGCAGGTGTAAAATGCTTGCTAGAAAGTTACTGCCGTATGTGATGGACCATGTGGAGGTGACCCCGAGTGTGCGATGAGTAATTGACATCGGTTTTAGGTAAGTCGAGTTTGGTTTGTGTGGTTCGGACCATGTCGTTGCGTGGTACAATTGGCTTGGTCGGACTTGGTCAAACTTGGTCGTATGGGCTTAGGATGCTTAGTCTCTTGTTACGACAGGTTTGGGTTTTTACTTACTTAAGATTACTCCTAATGCTTCTGTTGATTACATGTTATCGAGCGGTGTTATGTGATATGTTTCTTGTCTGTGATGGCTGCAGGACATCGAGGTGGAGTCGTGGCGAGGCACGGAGGACCGGACTAGGCGCAGGTGGTGCCGAGGTCAGAACGGTTGAGGTGTGCCGAAGACGGCGAGGGCTCGAGGTAGTTGCGAGGCTTGAGCGGCAAGAAAGGAGGAAGCTTCCCGAAAGGTGCAGGAGGGGCGTTTTGGGGAAACGTAAAGCTGTACTAAAGGAAGCGGGTTATGGATAAAGCATTGGAGTTGTTGTGGCTTAATGGGCAAAGCAAATCTCAAACCCATTAGTGGGAGGCTATAAAATCCTGCATGGTCTTCATGGCTTTAGGAAAGGGTTAAGGCTTTTGCTTTGTGTCTTTAGTGGTTGAGAGTGGGTGGAGGAGACAGAGGGTGTTCTGCTCTTTCCTTCGTTGTGTTCTTGAGTGTTCAAGTGTCAAGCATGTAGCGTGTGTTCTCAATCCAAGCATGTATGGGATTGTAAGGATGATGTGAGTAGATACTCTATGTAATCGTGTATCTCTTTTCCTCATAAACAATCCAAGATGGTTTTGTTTGAGTTTGATTGAGTCCCAGGCCCTCTGTTGGTTTTTGCCTTCGATGCTTTCAAGGCTTGATTTCTGAGATTTTTGTTTTTGTGATGATTCTTGCTGAGGAGTAGCAAAATGGGTTGCTCTATGATAGAATTGTATTTCTAGACCCCCTTGGTCACCTAGTTCCAAGAGCAATTTGATCGATTTGCAGGAATCATGTTTTTCTCTCTTCACTGTTCTTGAGTCTTCAGTGTCTCGTTTCTAGGGTTTTGGTGTAATTCTTGTTACCCTCTTTGAGATGGCATGAAATTTGGCATGTTGAGTCCAGAGGCTATTAATTAGCTATCCTCAAAGTTTCATGGTCAAAGGATCAAGGATTCGAAGGGAATTTGAGTTTTTGTGCTGCTCACTCAATCTTTTCAGTTTTTGGCTCAATTCTCAATCTCTTGGCCTTGAGTAAGAATTCTTTGTTTCTTAAGGTCCTCTTGCCTTTTAGAATGTTGTGGTGCTGCTCTGGGCTGAAGAGATTGGGAGCAAACCCCCAATTTCTTAGGTTTTCGAAAAACTACAGTATTTTCGGGTTTCAGATTTTCAGACTACACTCTCTGCCTGCTCTGGGAACAGGACACTGGTCAGACCGGACATACTGTGCCGGTCAGACCGCTATTTGGTAGCCGGTCAGACTGGAGGAGGCCGAGCGGTCAGACCGGCCATAGCACACCGGTCAGACCGGCCAGGGGGTTTGTGCAGCCGATGCTCGTTGAGTTTTCTTGATGCTTTGTTTCAAGTAGGTTTTCCCTTGTTTTCCTCTCTGAGTTCTTGAGTTCCAGTAAGCATCTTTCATTTCTTCTCTTAGCTTCACATAGCTTTCGAAGGAGATCTTCTAAGTGGTTCATTTGAGGGGTCATTTTTAATTGAGCGTCATTCACCCCCCTGTCGCCATTTCGGTCCAACAATTGGTATCAGAGCCGGTTAGCTCTTCTCGATAGATCTTAACCGGTCTTTAGAGCCATGGCGACAGACAAGTACTCGACCAAGCCCCCAGTCTTCGATGGGATCGACTATTCCTTCTGGAAGAGCCGGATGGAGACCTACATCTAGGCTCAGGGCCACGCCATCTGGCGTAAGGTCAAACTACGTTATGTTGTTCCTGCCAATGAGAACATCAACGCTGGAAACATGCTTGATGTTGAGGCGAATGCAAAAGGCAAGGAACATCATAATCCAGGGGTTGAGCAGAAGCGAGTTCGATCGCATCTCTCATCTATCGTCGGCCTTCGACATCTGGGAGACCCTCGATGCATACCATGAGGGCACCACCCAGATTAAGACGGTTCGACAGGACCAGTTCAAGCGAGATTACAACAAGTTTGAAATGCTCGCTGGCGAGTCCTTGGATGAGTGCTTCGCTCGCTTTCACAAGATCTTGAGCAACCTTCGAGTGGTCGGTCTCACATACCCCGACTCGGACAACGCTCGCCAAATGCTTTCTGCTCTTGATTTGCGTATTTGGGAGATGAAGGTGACCACGATTAAAGACACGACCGACCTATCGACCCTGACTCTTGACGCGTTGTACTTACACCTCAAGACTCACGAGATTGACATAGTCTCTCGTAGGTCGAAGTCGTAGTCGATGGCCTTTGTCATCGATCCCACCTCTGGTCCTTCTTCCGAGTCGCTTTGTGGTTTCTCTCTTGCTGCTCTCTGTGACATAACTGATGATCAGTTGGAGCAGCTTGCAGATGAGCAGTTAGCCCTCTTAGCTAGAAATTTTTCTCATGCTTACAAGAGAAGGAGGGACAGAAAGAGAGGAGGACCTGTGATCTGCTTCGAGTGTGGTGGCCCTAACCACATTCGGGCAAATTGCCCTAAACTGGAAAAGGGCAAGGGCAAGAATGACTACATCGACAAGAACCGCAACAAGAAGCCTCTTGCTCACGCTCAAGGCAAGAAGAAGTTCCGCGACCTTGGCAAAGCCAAGAAGCTCTTTCACCGCGTCCTCACCGCCTTCGACCCTCACCGCCTTCGACGACCTCGACCTCAGCGAGGTGGAGGGGTGGAGCGACGATGATGGGACGGACGAGCAAGATCCCAAGGGTGGCGACGACTTCTCCGACATGTGCTTCATGGCCCTTGAGGGCGAAGTGAGCGACAACGAGCTGTACTCTGACTCCGACGAGGTATACCCTTCCTACGACCAGCTTAATGATGCTTTTCTTAAGCTAGGTAAATTCCATGCTAGATCTAGAGATAGGGTTAGCGAGTTGGAGAAGGAAGTAGAGAGCTTATCACGGGAGCTTACTTCACTTAGATCTGCTCCCTCCCGTGATGATTGTGATGTATGTACTACTCTGCTTTGTGATATGGAGAAATTAAGGACCTCTCATGATAGTCTGTCTTCTGAGCTTGACATGTTTAAGGTGGAGAATGTTAGTCTTTTGGCTGAACTAGAGATGAGTAGGATTGTTACTCCTGCATCTACTATTGTTGAGACTACATCTTGCACCTCATGTGAGGATAAGGACAATGCGTTTAGAGGTCTTTATACCATATTGCTCGATCTGCCCGAGACTTGTGAAAGTTGCAATAATTTGAAGATGAACCTAAAATGGGCAGATCATAAAATTGCTAAATTACAAGCTTTTCTTCTTGAGCCTGTTGCTTCATGTGTGAATTGTCCCAAGCTTACTGCTGAGCTTGAAGCTGTCTCCAAACAATTTCAAGAATTAGTTGATGACAACAACAGATTGGCTCAATATGCTTCTAAGGACCCTGTTAGCTCACCATGCATTAATTGTAATAAACTAAAATCTGACTTGATTGCATTGGAGGAAAAATGTGTGAAGCTAACTAAGGACCTACTAGAGAAGCCACCTTCTGCTTGTGATGTGTGTGCTGCTGAGGGGGAGAAGCCCAAGGGTAAGGTAGAGACGCCTAACGACATGAACCAATTGGCTAGCAGTAGGACTGTCCATTCTGAGTCGGCTGTGTGTGCACAAGCCATTCGTTCCTCTGCTATTGGTTCTTCTTCTACTCCCTTACCTTCTGTTGTTCCTTCTTCCCTCTGCTCTTCTTGCACCTCTCTCTTTTGGGAGTGTCAGTACCTTATGAACACTCTCAAGAGATTTGTAGGAGGCAAGAAGAAGCTTAATCTTATTCTAGACCAATCTAAGATTTGCAGATTTAATTAGGGTCTAGGATATGATTTCTATGAGGACATGAGGAAGCATCCACCTGCCGTGCTTAGACCCATAGCCGCAAGTGTGATCGAGATTGAGCCCAGGACCGAGAAAGTCCAATTTAAGTCAGCGGGCTTTGTCCAAGGGATTTTTGACAGCAAGGTGAGTTCACCTGCTGCTTCGGCCTCTCAGAAGGTGAAGCCTCACCGTGTTACTTCTACCTCTCAAAAGGTGAAGTACCACTGCACCTTCTGTCAGAAGGATGGACACTCGATCGAGCAATGCTTCAAGCGCGCCAAGTTCGCGCGTAGAGACCGTGTTGTAGTTCTTAGGCGTATTCAGGGTCAGCCCCAGACCTTGAGTGCACCTAGGACCAACACGAGGTCTAAGTTTGCTTCAGGTGTTTCTGATGAGTTTGGGCAGCATCGAGGACTTGGTTTTTCCGAGTTTTCTGGTTTTCGTCCTCATGCTCCCTTTGGTCATGACTTCCACCGTTCTGAGGGTAGATCTCATTTCCCCCGTCGAGATGGCTACCCGCGGCGAGATCAGCGTGTTGCCGGTGCTCCGACTCGCTCTCCCGTAGCAGTCGGACCCAGCAACAGCTTCAGGTCTACACGTAGACCTTCTGCTGTCTTGAGCGACAGAGAGCGTAGGGTAGATAGAGGTCAGTCGTGTGTGGCTACTTCTTCTACTCGACGTGTTACTCAGTATTGGGTGCCAAAATCACTCTTGATTTATCCCAGTACTGAGACTTTACTCTCTGTTTGACTCAGGTTCGCCGGGTAGGGAAGGGAAAGGTTTGGCTCGTAGACTCCGGATGTTCATGACACATGACCGGAGATTCCCGTTGGTTTTCTTCCCTTGCCCGTACTCCAGGTGATGAGACAATCACCTTTGGAGATGCTTCATCTGGGCGCGTCATCGCCAAAGGTATAGTGCGCGTTAATAATTCTTTCATTTTGAAAGATGTTGCCTTGGTTAGTAAGCTGCAGTATAATTTGCTTTCAGTCTCTCAGCTTACCGATGACGGTTTCGAGGTGAGCTTTAAGAAAAACGTTTGCAAAATTCTTGATTCTTCAGGTAGTCTGGTTTGCGGGATTTCTCGTTATGGGAGGATCTTTCTTGCTGATTTTTCTGAGTCTTCTGGTGATCCTCTCTGGTGTTTAGTCGCTTCAGAGTCCTGTGATCTTACCTTCTGGCATAGGAGACTTGGTCATATTGGATTTAACCATTTGACCCGAGTTAGCGGCCACGATCTCATTCGTGGTCTGCCGAAACTCAAGATGGTCAAAAATATTATTTGTGCTCCTTGCCGGCACGGCAAGATGGTTGCCGCTTCTCACCCTCCGGTCACAGTAACTATGACCGATGCACCAGGACAGCTGCTCCATATGGACACAGTTGGACCAGCCCGAGTGCAGTCAGCAGGAGGGAAGTGGTATGTTCTTGTCGTGGTTGATGACTTCTCGAGGTATTCTTGGGTGTTTTTCTTAGCCTCGAAGGATGAGACGTTTACACATTTTTGAGGTCTTTTCAGTAGGCTTTCTATTGAACTCCTGGGTACCTTACGAGCGATCCGTAGTGACAATGGCACGGAGTTCAAGAATTCCTACTTTGAGAGGATCTGCGATGAGACAGGTGTAGAGCACCAGTTCTCTTCTCCGCACGTCCCACAGCAGAATGGCGTCATGGAGAGGAAGAACCGTACCTTGGTCGAGATGGCCAGGACGATGCTCGATGAGTATTCTACACCTAGGAAGTTTTGGGCTGAGGCTATTGCGACCGCGTGCCATGTTTCGAACAGAGTTTTCTTCGGGCACACTTGCATCGCACTTATTATGAGTTGAGATTGGGCGAAAGCCCAGTGTCTCACATTTTCGTGTGTTTGGTTGCAAGTGTTTTATTCTGAAGTCTGGGAACCTAGACAAGTTCGAGTCACGTTCTTGTGATGGTATCTTTCTAGGTTACTTGACTTCTTCGCGGGCGTATAGGGTTTGGAACTACGAGTCTAGTAAGTTGGTAGAGACCTGTGAGGTGACCTTCGACCAGGCCAGTCTGGGGACTAGGCCCGATATCTCAGGTTCTTTAGAGCAGTCCGAGCCCATCTTTGTGGATGATGAGGACGATGAAGATGAGGGTTGTTTACCCAATCCAGTTCCTCATCCTCCACCCAAGGTGCCGTCTTCCACCGCACCTCGAGGCGATCAGCCCATGCCTTCTACTTCCTCTGGAGCTAGTGGCTCTGTTCCTATCTCATCAACTCACGAGGTAGAGGCCACTTCTTCTTCTCATCCAGGACCTCCCCGACATATCCAAAAAGACCATCCTTCTGAGCAGATTATTGGAGACCTTTTTGAGCGAGTCACCCGCTCAAGATCCGGCATGTCTCATTTCTGTCTCCATTCTGCCTTTGTTGCCTCCTTCGAGCCCAAGGATGTTTATCATGCTCTTTCTGACGAGTCTTGGGTCAATGCCATGCATGAGGAGTTAGAAAATTTCGAGAGGAACAAGGTCCGGTCGCTTGTTGAGCCCCCTCGAGGTCACAATGTCATTGGGACTAAGTGGGTGTTTAAGAACAAGCAGAGTGAGGATGGGGTTATCATTCGGAACAAGGCTAGACTGGTAGCTCAGGGGTTCTCCCAGGTTGAGGGTCTAAATTTCGAGGAGACCTTTGCCCCTGTAGCTAGACTTGAAGCCATTAGAATCCTGCTTGCTTTTGCGGCTTCTAAGGGTTTCAAGCTTTACCAGATGGATGTCAAGAGTGCCTTCCTCAATGGCTTTATTGAGGAAGAAGTCTATGTGAGACAGCCTCCAGGTTTCGAGAACCCCAAATACCCAAACCATGTCTACAAGCTTTTCAAAGCGTTGTATGGACTTAGCAGGCCCCTAGAGCTTGGTATGAGAGGCTTAAGTCCTATTTGTTGAGTCATGGTTTCGAGATGGGTAAGGTGGATAAGACCTTGTTCATTCGTCGGCATGGCATAGACCTTTTGCTCGTCCAGATTTATGTGGATGACATCATCTTTGGCGGCTCTTCTCATGCTCTCATTTCACAGTTCTCGGATGTCATGAGCACCGAGTTTGAGATGAGCATGATGGGTGAGTTGACCTTCTTCCTTGGCTTCCAGATTAAGCAGACTCGGGAGGGTACCTTCTTGCATCAGGGCAAGTACACTCGTGACCTCCTGAGACGCTTTTATATGAGTGATGGTAAGCCTGTGTCAACTCCCATGGCGTCTACAGCTTCTCTTGATCCAAATGAGGACGGCAAGCCAGTTGATTAGAAGGAGTATCGCAGCATGATTGGCTCCCTCCTGTACCTCGCTGCCTCGAGGCCAGACATACACTTCTCCGTGTGTCTGTGTGCTCGCTTTCAGGCTTCTCCTCGTGTATCTCACCGCCAAGCGGTGAAGCGCATTCTTCGGTACCTTCGAGCTACCATTGACTATGGTATCTGGTACTCTTCCTCGTCCTGTCTTTCCTTGAGAGCCTACTCGGATGCAGACTTTGCTGGCTGTAGGATAGATAGGAAGAGCACTTCTGGCACCTGCTAATTCATTGGCACTTCTCTTGTTTCTTGGTCTTCTAGGAAGCAGTCCGGTGTTGCACAGTCCACCGCAGAGGCCGAGTATGTCGCTGCAGCCAGTTGCTGTAGCCAAGTGCTCTGGATGGTCTCGACCCTGCGAGACTTTGGGTTAGTTGTCGACAGTGTTCCACTTTTTTGTGATAACACTTCTGCGATTAACATTGTTAAGAACCCAGTGCAGCATTCTCGGACCAAGTACATTGATATTCGATATCACTTCCTCCGAGACCATGTGGAGAAGGGTGACATAGTACTCCAGTTTGTGGAGAGTGACCACCAGTTGGCTGATATCTTTACCATGCCTTGGATAGCTCTAGGTTTTCAGCCTTGCGGGGAGAGCTTGGGGTGGTTTGTCCTTATGGACTGTTGTGAGGGGGAGCTTTGTGTTTTACTGCCTTATCATATTTATTATGCTCTTACTCCTGTCTGTTGCATTGCATACGGGTGCATTGGGTTAGTCCTCCTAGCATAGATTAGAGTACTTCTCTTGTCTAGTTGTTTGGACTTCTTACTCTTATCTTGTGATTCTAGGACGCTGCTTATTAGCTGTTTCTCTTCTTACTAGGTTGAGCTCACTCACTTCTTATAGGTTCTAGCGAAGGTTGGGCCATCCTCGGGTAGACAGGATACGTGTTTGCTCCTTAGTCTGTTAGATGACCAGTTGATAGTCCTAGAATCATATGGGGTAGATGAGAGTCAGTCTGAGCCATAGTATCTGCTATATCTTATCTATGCTTTAAGGGCTGCCTTTCTGATTTTCTTGCCAGCCTCTCGAGTTTATCGCTTTGGTTCAGGGGGAGTTCATTTGGGAGCTTCTAGATCTTAATGTTATCATAACTCTACTTGAACTAAAAGTTGCATCACATGTTGAGGGGGAGCTGGATTTTCTTGCATGCCATTCTGCATTGTAACTACATGGAGCCTTGATTATTATCCTTTCATGACATGATTACAATGCATTACACCTTGCCATGACTTGTGCTTATTTGCTTGATTTATCATGACTTTATATGTGTAGTCAAGTCTTTGCCATGATAGGATGATTAAAATGCTCAACTTGAACTAATTCGTGTCATGTTAGCTTTTGAGACTAGTCTTTCTTTAGTTATCCTTTTATGATTCATGCCATGTCAAATAGGCTGAGTTGAGTCTTGAATCTGTGTTGAGCTTTAGATTGAGCTTTTCTAGTTTCTTGATGACACATAAGTTAGTACAACCATTTATGAATGCAAAAAGATCTCTTTTGTGCGAAAAAATGGATCTCACCAATTCTTTCTCATGAGACTGCTTGCCATTGCACTTGGCTTGAACTTAGAGGGAGTTTTGGATGACCAAGACTAGCTTCTTAAGCTTCTAGCTTGGAGTAGTCGCATAAGGCTTGAGATCTAGCACATAACTAAAATTGTTGGTTGGAAACAACCATGAGCTTTAAAAGAACATATGTCACTTGTGCTCAATTTGCTTAACCTACAAAAAGAACCAAGTACTTGAACAATTGTTTCATTCTTGAGTGTGTAGCACTCTAAATTGACTCAATACTAGCTTCTTGGTTTCGCTTAGCTTATTGACATGGTTTGCATCATCCTTGGATACCTCTAGCTAGACTATGATCATGGATGACTTGACATGCTAAGAATTTGCACTAAAATTTCAGATTGTGACTTCATTGGTTTAGCTGGCTTATATATATCTTGTCATGATCTAGATAGCATGTTTATGTGTTATGGCTTGCTGTAATTCTCATATAGTCATTTTGGATAATCTTCATGGCTCTAAATGCTTAAAAAACAACCTACAACCATTTCATCCATTTTTGTGACTTTATTCTCTCTTTTGCATCCTTGATGTGTTTATTGCCAAAAGGGGGAGAATAGCGGAGAAAAAGCCTTTTGGGAACCTTCTTGAGCTTTGGAGAACAATTTGCTCTTTCTATTGTTGCTCTAGTGTTCCTTCTGTCGACATAGTCATTAGCATCATTTTCTTCCTTTGGACCATGTTTGACTTTCCTTTCAAACTCAACTTTGTGCTTTTTCTGGGTTTGTCAATATACTCATCAAGGGGGAGATTGATGGACCATGTGGAGGTGACCCCGAGTGTGTGATGAGTAATTGACATCGGTTTTAGGTAAGTCGAGTTTGGTTTGTGTGGTTCGGACCATATCGTTGCATGGTGCAATTGGCTTGGTCGGACTTGGTCAAACTTGGTCGTATGGGCTTAGGATGCTTAGTCTCTTGTTACGACAGGTTTGGGCTTTTACTTGCTTAAGATTACTCATTATGCTTCTGTGGATTACATGTTATCGAGCGGTGCTATGTGATATGTTTCTTGTTTGTGATGGCTGCAGGACATCAAGGTGGAGTCGTGGCGAGGCACGGAGGACCGGACTAGGCGCAGGTGGTGTCGAGGTCAGAACGGTCAAGGTGTGCCGAAGACGGCGAGGGCTCGAGGTAGCTGCGAGGCTTGAGCGGCAAGAAAGGAGGAAGCTTCCCGGAAGGTGCAGGAGGGGCGTTTTGGGGAATACGCAAAGCTGCACTAAAGGAAACGGGTTATGGATAAAGCATTGGAGTTGTTGTGGCTTAATGGGCAAAGAAAATCTCAAACCCATTAGTGGGAGGCTATAAAAGGAGGGTGTCTCCTGCATGGTCTTCATGGCTTTAGGAAAGGGATAAGGCTTTTGCTTTGTGTCTTTAGTGGTTGAGAGTGGGTGGAGGAGACAGAGGGTGTTCTGCTCTTTCCTTCGTTGTGTTCTTGAGTGTTCAAGTGTCAAGCATGTAGCGTGTGTTCTCAATCCAAGCATGTATGGGATTGTAAGGATGATGTGAGTAGATACTCTATGTAATCATGTATCTCGCTTCCTCATTATCAATCCAAGATGGTATTGTTTGAGTTTGATTGAGTCCTCGGCCCTCTGTTGGTTTTTGCCTTTGATGCTTTCAAGGCTTGATTTTTGAGATTTTTGTTTTTGTGATGATTCTTGCTGAGGAGTAGCAAAATGGGTTGCTCTATGATGGAATTGCATTTCTAGACCCCTTGGTCACCTAGTTTCAAGAGCAATTTGATCGATTTGCAAGAATCATGTTTTTCTCTCTTCAGTGTTCTTAAGTCTTCAGTGTCTCGTTTCTAGGGTTTTGGTGTAATTTTTGTTTCCCTCTTTGAGATGGCATGAAATTTGGCATGTTGAGTCCAGAGGCTATTAATTAGCTATCCTCAAAGTTTCATGGTCAAAGGATCAAGGATTCGAAGGGAATTTGAGTTTTTGTGCTGCTCACTCAATCTTTTCAGTTTTTGGCTCAATTCTCAATCTCTTGGCCTTGAGTAAGAATTATTTGTTTCTTAAGCTCCTCCTACCTTTTAGAATGTTGTGGTGCTGCTCTGGGCTGAAGAGATTGGGAGCAAACCCCCAATTTCTTAGGTTTTCGAAAAACTGCAGTATTTTCGGGTTTCAGATTTTCAGACTGCACTCTCTGTCTGCTCTGGGAACAGGACACCGGTCAGACCAGACATACTGTGCCGGTCAGACCGCTATTTGGTAGGCGGTCAGACCGGAGGAGGCCGAGCGGTCAGACCGGACCCGGCCGGTCAAACCAGCCCACACATGGCGGTCAGACCGGCGGTGTGCAGGCGGTCAGACCGGCCGTAGCACACCGGTCAGACTGGCCAGGTGGTTTGTGCAGCCGATGCTCGTTGATCGTTGAGTTCTCTTGATGCTTTGTTTCAAGTAGGTTTTCCCTTGTTTTCCTCTCTAAGTTCTTGACTTCCAGTAAGCATCTTTGATTTCTTCTCTTAGCTTCACATAGCTTTCGAAGGAGATCTTCTAAGTGGTTCATTTGAGGGGTCGTTTTTAATTGAGCGTCATTTACCCCCCCCCCTCTGTCGCCATTTCGGCCCAACAGTATGCGAGTGAAGTTATTGCCAAACATATGTAGAATCACTGTTAGTTGTAATACTACACAACTGGCAGTAACTCTACATGTATTTGATAGTAAGTTTACTCACACACGACAGTAACTTTCTAGCATATATATACACATATATACATACATAGCAGGTGTAAAATGCACTCCAGAAATTTACTACCGTGTGTAAATGAAGTTATTACCAAACACATGTAGAGTTATTATCAGTTGTAACACTACAAAACTGGCAATAACTTTACTCATGTACGGTAGTAAGTTTCCGACGTGTGTGTATATATTTGTGTCTATGTGTGAAGCCTTTTTGTACTCCCAAGGGTACATACTACCACTTTCAATATACCACTTAAACGAACATATTATACTTATTTATCACTTTTGATGTACTTAAATATATTTTAAGATACTCCGATACAATTTGGTTGAAAAATTTTTATCGGAGTATTTTATTTTTGCTATATACCCTTTTCCATATACAATAGGAGTATATACACAAATTATGATATAAAAAGAAGTTTTTTGATGAAATTTTTCATAGAACTCACTTTGGAGTATCTTATAATCATTATTAGAGTATACTCAAAAGGATAAAGGTATAACAACATCATTTAAGTGGTAAATAACAAGTGGGAGTATGTACTCCTAGGAGTATAGAATCATTTTTTTGAAAATAAATGATAAATAAAGGATAATGACCCAAGTTATTTGCCTTATTCCCATAAACAACTGACTGGCATTAACACCTAGTAATCAATATCATCATCACCAAATCTTGCGACATAAAAGTAGCCAACCGAGGGATTTTTTTGCTCTTGATCTGATAGTGTTCAACAATAAACTGTTTGTACAGAACGCACTCCACAAGACTTATATCAAATACTATTATCTACATGTTTGGCTTTGCCAAAGAAGGGCTATTTTAACTTGGTTTTTTTACTCAAAGCAAATTTTCATTTACAATATGATACTAGATTGCAAAAGACATTGTAAAGCAATAAGTAAACACAAAATTGCAATAGCTGAAAGTAACAATGAATAATCATAAATTGCATAGTGTAGGTTTCCATCACCTACACCAACAAAGGTGGCACTAGCCACCAAAATCTCATCATAAACCACATTTACCTAAACAAATGGCTTTCCTTTGCCCAAATCTTTCTAGTATATATAACCATCATCCATACCATTCCCAAACTATTTTAGAAAACTAGAAAATCTAACCAAGTATGGTATCACCAAGTGATGTTCATGACCAGGGACATGGCTATTCGAATAGATTGATATTTCACTCCATAGAGAACATACAATTTTACCCACATAAGATAATCATCTTGTAATGTCGACCAATACACACTTCCGTAGGCGTGCAACTAAGTGATTATCAAGAGGCCTTTACAATGCACTATCATAACTTGATTTCATTTACTAAGGTTTAACTACCGAAGGACATCACTACCTAGTCGGAAGCCCCCTCTTGTGCCATGTGGTAATTACATGTCAAATCGACACCACATTCAACACATGATGAAACCAAAGTTGAGACTTTGTAAATTATTTAGCCAGGTCCATCCCATTTGGAAACATGTGGATGTACTGAAATGCTTGGGTCAATGGTACTAAAGTTCGGTCCTTAATTGACTTCGGTGAGACTACCACAAACCTAGATCTCGTGCTAACTGCACTGGTCTCAACCACTGCTTTTCCAAGTGAAGGGAAGCATTTATAGCGAGATGGAGACACAATACTCTATGAAAACTCATGGCCAAGCTCAAATTCTCAAGGAGAAGATGTGCGGCGGTGGCTTGCGGTCAACATCGTCTTCAACTTTGAGAAGGGGCAGCGCGTGTCTCGTGTGGATGCACGCACTACAGAGCTATAGTGGAGCTAGCACTAATGGCATGGTGAGAGGTGGAAGACGAAACCTGGTGAGTGGGCCCCGGATGTTAGCGATGGGAGGAAAGCAGAGGAGGTAAGGCGCATGCGCTGAAATATGACAACTGCGTAGAGAAAATGAGAATCGGAGAGGAGGGAGGTGGCTCAGGCTGGAGGACGGCATGTGGGCCAGATTGGGGTCGAACAGGAGATGAGCTGGGCCAACAGTAATGAATTAGGCCCAAGAGCAGTGTTTCGAATTTAAATTCTTTTCTGATTTAATTTAACTATAGATATCAAGTTTGAATTTTTAAAATGAGCAAACCAACTCCAAAAATTATGAAATTTTTTGGGGAGGCTGCTTATTTAAAACTAAAATAAATTATTTCCAAGGTCTAGTAAAGTTTTAATTAATTATAGAAATTATTTTTAGCAGCTAGAAAATAAGAAAACCTTTTCTTTAATGCAGATTTTTTTTGAAAAAAGCATGAGAAATAGAGAAATAATGATTTTGAAAATAACTATACAGATTTTAAAAATTTGGGATGTTACCCACCTGACCAGTACTGCCTCCCGTCACCGCTGTCGGTGCCGCCCGCCTCGTTCCTCCTCCACCATCCCTCCTCCCCTCTATTGGCCCTTATTCCCCATCTCCGGTAGCTCACTGCCACCGGATCTGCTGCCCCAACTGCCTCCCACCTCGATCCCTACTCGTTACTTATGCCTGATCGCCCACATCAGCCTCTACCACCCACCGCCGGCCACCAAGCCCATGGCCAGCAACACCCCGCCGCACCGCCACCTCACCGCTGAGATGCCACCGCCCCTCCCTCCCTTTATAGTCAGGCCCGGTGAACCCAAACCCTAATTTCGTGAACCCCACCCTAACTTGCCACTGCCACCGCTGGAGAAGATGACCCGCTGGCTGGAGCATGTTTCTCCAAGCAAATCACAAGGTTAGATAATCGTTTGATTTCAATAAAAATTTCATGTGAAAGATTTTTAGCATTTCCAAACAAAATATATATGGCTCCCAGACTTTACAAGAAACTAAATTCAAGCACCTTAAAAATAAGAAAACAAATTCAGATCGATCACACGCTAAGTCTGATGAATCAGTCCCAACATCTCATAGATGATGCACGTGTACTTATTTCTGCTTATGTTAGCGCTAGCTGTGGCGATATTGAAGCTTTGCACTATTGATCAACGTGGAGCAGGAGGAGAAGGTGGCGACGAGGAGCCATTGCCATTGCCACCCTGGTAGAACTGCATGACGGCGTAGATGGTCTGCGTGAAGGTCAAGGCGAGGAGGACGATGGCGGCGGCAAGGGAGAGGAACGACCAGGGGCTATGGAAGTAGGTGTGGAGCAGGTTCGCCCGCCACACGTTGCACGGCTTCTTGCAGTACCTGTTCACCTTCCGGTGCAATTCGACCAGGACGCTATTCGGGTCCAGCACGACGTCCCTGGAGAGGCCGTTGAAGAGCTTCGCCACCGCCTTGTCGCTGCCGACGGCGTTCTGGATGATCCCCTTGCCGGTCAGCAGCGCGACGTCCTTGGCCGAGTCGATGATGTTGTCCATGAGGAACACGTAGGAGGTGACGTCGCTGCCCATGCCGACGTGCAGCCGCTCGAACGCCATCACGTTGAGGAACATGTACTCGGTGGTGTCGTCAACAACGATGTGCGGCAAGCTGAGCACGCCGCACCGGAACCGGACGTCTCTCAGGCTGTCCGAGCTGCTCTTTCTGAACCGGATGCCTGCATCGTAGAGCTCCACCGCGGATCGGATGATGCTATGGGATTCATCATTTTTCTGAGTTGGCATTCGATCAGATTGCTTGGGTTCAGAGCAGAGTAGGCTTTTGCGAAAAACATCCAGGGGGTGGAGTCCCAAGCGATTGCTGTCCCATTCTGCGACGGGCGGTGCGGATTTTCCTGGGGACATAAACCTCAGCACCATCTTGTTGATATAATCATTGTTCTGGTCAGACACAAATACGTAGTCCAGTAGTTAGTTCATGATGTCATGGAATTTTGGAGGTGGGACAGAACATGCAACTCATAATGGACTACATTATGGAAAGGACTTGGCTTAATTGAGAATACCTAGGAGGAACTAGATAGGGTGCAGTTTTGGTGGCTAGGGGAACCGGTGTCCCATTAGAGAATTCAGCGTGATGCAATGTTTCAAAAAGGGTGTGTATAGGTATTATCCGGATGTTTTCTTCTCAATAATCATCCAAATTTCGGACCGTTGGATTAGAGATCCAACGGTCTCTTTTTTTTGGAGGGGGGAGAATTTTTTTGGAGAGGGGGTGAAATTTTTTTGGAGGAGGTGGGGAGAATTTGTGACCCTTGGATCTCTAATCCAACGGTCACAAATCTGGAAGATAGTTAGAAAAAAAACATCTGGATGATGTTTATCAATACAATACCAAAAAATTCATGGATGTAGTAAAAATAAAGTTATATAAACCTGCAAAATTTTAATTTCATATTCATTCTTGGCATAAAGAACAAGAAAAAGATTGGGATAATTTTGAAATTGAAATTTTGCAAATTACATAATTTTATGTGTACCACATTGTCCATGATTTTCTTGGTTTTTATTTCAAAACATCATGCTGGATTCACTATTGGGGACGCCAGTTCCCTGGCCACCGCTTAGGCCCTGTTTGGAATGCGGGAATTTTTCCCGATTCCTGTGGGAATTGAACTGTTCCTGCAAAATTCCTGCAAAATTCCTATGAAATTCCTCTGTTCCAAACAGGCCCTTAATTTCTGAACTAGATAACATATCAACTAAGAAGAATATGCATGCTTCCAAATCCAAAAGGACTATAGGCTTCATCGGAAGGACTATGAAGCTAGCTGCGAACACTTGTAAACCTAATTTCCCTCCAGTTGCAAAAGTATCATTACTGTTAATTTTTATTATAATAAATACATTGTCACAAATCACAAAAATACATATTATGATAAAAAATACATTTCATCATGAATCTATCCCATTAAATGTGGTCAATCTAGGTACTCTTTTATATGTTAGTGGTCAAACTTGATTTGTTTTTACCAGAACAGATTCTAGGACTTGTATTTGCAATGGAACAGATTTTGTATGGTGTACGAAAACATGTAGTAGATTTGTTTATACGCAATTCTAGTAAGTAGAAATGAAAAATAGCAAAGATCTTGTAGGCTCATGGCATTACTTACCACAGGATCTTTCCCACCCTCCAATAATACTTTCGCAAGTTTGAGGAGGACGAGGAGCGGCAGCTGGTTCTCGATGACGAGCATGTCGCGGCGGACGTACGGCACTGTGTACAGAACGCCATGTTGGCTGAAGATTGGGTCGTCTTTATGGTAACCATAGTCTTCCACTTCCCCGTCAGCGTTGGCGATCCTCATCATCTCCAGCAGGAAGCAACCGTCCAAGACCATCATCCTCAAGAACTTCTCCCTCTTCTCCCCGCCTCCGCGCCACTCTTCGCCGAGGTCTTGGTACGCGCCCTCAAGCTCCTCGGCCTCGTCCCGCACGGTGGCCACGAGCTGCTCCGGCGTCTTTCCGGCCCTCGTGAGAAGGCGTAGCATCGCCCTGCGCTTGTTCTCCTCCATGGAGAGCAGGCCTTCGTCGCCGTGGTGGAAGGGGCCGAGCGACACCACCTGCGGCTGGTACGCCCGGGCAGTGTCCGCGCTCAGCTCCTTAATGCTCGCCGGCACGCGGTAGATGGAGTGCCCGTGCCACTGCTCCACCTTCTTGTCGGCGGCCGCGAGCTCCTTTGTCACGTCCACCACCCACCAGTCGCTGGCAGCCGCCGGCTCGGATCTAGCGGCCATCTGGTGCATGCGTGCATGCGCGAGCTGCGGTGCAATGCTAGCTAGAGACTATCGATCCTACACATTGAGTAAATATGACCGAGGCCTCGATCTTCATGCATGCGTTAATTTGCCTTTAGATTGCTTTAGAAGGGGATAAAGATCTATGCTGTCCTACATTTGCCTGGAAAAGCATGAATGGAGGAAGGCAGGAAGCATAATTTGCTAAAACTAGAAAGCTAGAAAGCTACGGATTGTACAAGCTATGATAAAAGAGGAAAGGTGACAGTAATTAGATAGAGTGAAGAGTGAGGAAGGCATATAAAACAAAGTTTCCTTGCAAGCTGGATGCAGCAGGCAACGCACCTTAATTAATTCGTATAGGTTTCATATTTACTACTTCCATTCTCTTCTGGTTGTCCTTTCAAACATGCCAGGAATCTATCTGCTATATCTACTATATCTATACTAATTAGACACTCTGAATAAATTTCCATATTAATTAAAGATAAAGAAAAAAAACTAGCTATTTATCTAGTGGGTCCGAATTATAATGGATTAGATTTAGTTATTGAAAAAACATTGCAGTTACATATAGCCATTTATCTGGTGTGACCGAATTATAACGGTTTAGATTTAGTTATTGAAAAAACACAGCATTTAATCATATGGGTCTAACTAAAATAGATGGGAGTCAATATCTATGCTAATTAGGCATTTTGAGTAAATTCCCATCTTAATTGAAGAAAAAGAAAAAAATCTAGCCAATTATCTAGTGGGACTGAATTATAATGGTTTAGATTTAGTTATTGAAAAAACATCGCTGTTACATATAGCCTGTTGTAGGGGTGGCCCCCACCTAAGCCCAGCAGGCCTGTTAGAATGTTGTAAGGCCCAAAATGGGACATGTATAATGACATAAGTGCCCCTGAGGGAATACTCAAATGTAAGGGTACTATTGTAAAAACACTCCCCATGTGGATATATATATACGATACCGGCCATGGGGGAAACCCTAAGCAGTTGGTCACCTAACTCTCCACTATCATACTCTCTCTGTTTGGTCTGTAACCACAACAGTTGGCGCCGTCCGTGGGGAGGACGAAGAGCAAGCCTCAAGATCCGAAGAAGGATGGCACCAAAGAAAGCTTCATCGTCGACGTCCAAGAAGAAGAAGGCGGGTACGACGGAGGCTCGCGTCAACACCAGGGCTTCGGCGTCGGCAACCGCAGGCGTGGATCGTGACACGAACGCGATGGTCACGGACATCGGTGTCCACGGCACGACGGTCGACCCCGCTACTGCTGCCACGACGGTCGACCCTGCCACCGCCACTGCGACGGTCAACCCTGCCACCGCCACTGCGACGGTCAACCCCGCCACCGCTGCTGCGACGGTCGGCACCGCCCCGCGCGTGACGGGTGATTTCACCGCGAGCACGGTGGCAATCGTCGGCAGCACCGACCGAGTGGTCGGGAGCGGTGACGCCGGCGCCCATGTTGGTACGGCCGTCGTCTCCCCACCCGGTGCGGAAGCGGCAAGCGATCCCGGCAGCAACGCGGGCCTCGTCAGTGACTCCAGAGTTCATCGCGCCGGCGTAATAGTAGCGCAGGCCGTGGTCGCTGCTGTTCCGGCTGTGTAGCCAGGTGCACCGGTTGCCCTGGCCACACCTACGATGGAGAACGCCCTACTCACGGCCCTCAGCACATTCCAGCGGGAATTGGCGGATCTCCGCGGGCCGCGCGAGATATGCAAGAGGCTCGGAGCCAGCAGACTCCTGCGGCGGTGGCGCCGGAGCCCACGCCGGAGCGGGCGAATAGCCGCGACGCCCCCACGTCCAGCCGCGTCCCGCTGCGACGCGTGGACCCGGAGTCCCCGCTCTCTGCAGGTCTGCAGCAGGCGGCATGGCCGGAGGACTTCAAGTTCCCAAGCGCCATCGAGTCGTACAAAGGTGACACGGACCCACGGGAGTTCGTGCGTGTGCACGAGACCACCATCGAAGCCGCCGGTGGAGACAACACTACAAAGGCAAAGGGGCTCCCCCTTCGCGTTGCAGGGGGTGGCGCTCTCTTGGTTCTTCACCATCGAACCAAACACTATCTACACGTGGGAGCAGATCCGCGACCGACTCTATAATATTTTCCAGGGGAACTACGTTGAGCGCGTCGACGCAAATCAGCTCTTCGCAGTCAAGCAAAAACCCTCGGAGAAACTCCGGGATTACTTCAAGCGCTTCGTGAAGGTACGCTGCCAGGTCAAAGATGTTAACGAAACAACCATCATCAACGTAGCAATACAGGGCCTTCGCCCGGGGCCGTTGGCCGAATACAACGCGCGGAAGCCAATCAAGACGGTGGCGAAGCTCTTCGACAAGATGGAAGAGTACGCCAGAGCGGAAGAGGACGCGCGGCTGCGACAGGGTGACGACTCCGACACCAATCAGGCGGAGGGCTCGGCGAGGAACGTAGGCTCGCCGAAGGAAGCCCCCCCTGAAAGGTAAGCGTAAGTCAGAGCCGTCGAGGTGCCCACCATAAGGACTCATCGGGCGACAAGCCCAAACGCGGCCAGTAGAAGTCTCAGAGAAGCCGTTATGTCTTCGACATCAAGGGCAGCTCCGAAGATAACACCCCCACTGGCCGCGGCGGCAGAGGACGTCGGAGCTAGGGGCGGGGGCGCGGTCGGGGTCGCGAGGATAGAGTCCGCGGAGACTACGATGACCAGCACCACGGGTTGTGGTGCGAGGTCCATGGTCGTGGCAGCCACGACACGCGCGCGTGCACCACCATCGCGGCACTTCGGCAAAGCGTCGCCAGGGACAAAAACCTTGAGGTGCGCCCGCCCGTCATGGCTCACGTCCAGCAATCCCTGGAAGACCCCATGCGGGTCCAAGAGCAGGGGATGCAGCCCAGGAGGGCCACCTGCAGATCCAGGCTCATGTGCAGCAAACCTCAGGAGGGTCTCCTGCAGCTGCAAGCCCCGGAGGGAACCCAACGCAGGGTCATAAATGTCATCTCCGGGGGCTCCTCGCTGGAGTCCTGCAGCAAACCTCAGGAGGGTCTCTTATGTATGAAGCTCCCCGGACCGCAAGCCATCACCACCATCCACGGCGACCAGGATATGGCTCGGCGCATAGAGCTCGGCACCAGAGGTCCGTACCGCGACGCCCAACGGAACGCCTCGGCCGGGAATACGAGGGTCCTCGGCGACTTCAAGAAGCACCTCGCCAAGCCCCCGCGCGGGTTGCCCTAGCAACAGAGGCTCCTACCGTGCACCGCCTCGTCGCCTGGGCAATGACAGTCGCGACCGTTCTCGACCTCAAGCGCTCAGTGGTTAGTACCTCGTCTTTTGTAATTGCTCACCCACGCAAACGGGGGTTCAATAAAGTTCACCGTTTGCAAAACTTGTCTGGTTTCCCGCAAAAACGCGCGGAGGATTGCCTCCACGCGTACTCTTCGTGAATATAAACAAAGACACGCGTTCGCGCGCGCACTCTCCATGAACGAAAACACAGGTATGAGTATAAACAAAGACACGCGTTCACGTGCGCACTCTCCGTGAACAAAAACACAGGTATGAGTATAAACAAAGACACGCGTTCGCGCGCGCACTCTCCGTGAACAAAAACATGGGTATGACTATAAACAAAGACACGCGTTCGTGCGCGCACTCTCCTTGAACAAAAACATGGGTATGACTATAAACAAAGACACGCGTTCACGCGCGCACTCTTCGTGAATGAAAACACGGGTATGAGTATAAACAAAGACACGCATTCGCGCGCGCACTCTTCGTGAACGAAAACACGGGTATGAGTATAAACAAAGACACGCGTTCGCGCGCGCACTCTCTGTGAACGAAAACACAGGTATGAGTATAAACAAAGACACGCGTTCGCATGCGTACTCTCCGTGAACGAAAAACACGGGTATGAATAAGACGCAGCGTCGAGGCATACCTCCGTGCGCACTCTACGGAGTATAAATAAGACGCAACATCGAGGCATACCTCCGCGCGCACTCTGTGGAGTCTAAATAAGACGCGGATGTTGTCCCTGCGCACCCTACTGAGTATAAACAAGACGCGGATGTCCTCGCGCACGCGCGGGCCTTGCCCTCTCGCGTACTCTCCGGAGTATAAATAAGACGTGGTTGATGTTCTCACACGCCTCGAGTCTTAATAAGACGCAGCAGAGGCTCTTCGTGCGCACCCCGCAGAGCGCGCAAAAGGCACAGCAGAGGCTCACCTCCGCGCGCACCACACGGAGCATGCGAAAGATGAAGCAGCGACTTGCCCACACCTCGGAATACAACCTATGTGTGCGGCCACGGTCCCCGCGAGTGCCCCACGGCAGCGAGCATGGCAATCGCCACCCCTTAGAGCGGTAGGGGATGGAGGGTTCGCGCGTCTACTTCGACTAGGCGTCAGCTCCGCTGCCACCCCTTCGAACGGTAGGGGACGGAGCGCTCGCGCGTCTACTTCGACTTAGGCGCCGGCTCCGCTGCCACCCATTCGAAAGGTAGGGGACGGAGTGCTCGCGCGTCTACTTCAACTAGGCGCCAGCTCCGCTGCCACCCCTTCGAACGGTAGGGGAAGGAGCGCTCACGCGTCTACCTCGACTAGGCGCCAGCTCGCTCGCGTGTCTACCTTGACTAGGCGCCAGCTCCGCTGCCACCCCTTCGAACGGTAGGGGACGGAGCGCTCGCGCGTCAACTTTGACTTAGGTGCCAGCTCCGCCACCACCCCTTCGAAAGGTAGGGGACGGAGCGCTCGCGCGTCTACTTTGACTTAGGCGCCAGCTCCGCTGCCACCCCTTCGAGCGGTGGGGGACGAAGCGCTCGCGTGTCTACTTCGACCTAGGCGCCAGCCCCATTGCCACCCCTTCGAACGGTAGGGGACGGAGCGCTCGCGCGTCTACTTCGACTTAGGCGACAGCTCCGGTGCCACCCCTTAGAGCGGTAGGGGATGGAGCGCTCGCGCGTCTACTTCGACTAGGCGCCAGCTCCGCTGCCATCCCATCGAAAGGTAGGGGACGGAGCACTCGCGTGTCTACTTCGATTAGGCGCCAGCTCCGCTACCACCCCTTCGAAAGGTAGGGGACGGAGTGCTCGCGCGTCTACTTCGACTGCGACTTCGACGTACGAGAGACTATGTCAATCTCGTGAGTCTTGAGGCGTGAGTACAACGCGTCAAGGGTTAGGGTCGAGAGGTTGGTCGTGTCTTTAATTGTGGTCACCTTCATCTCCCAAACGCGCAAATCGAGAGTTGTGAGCATCTATCGAGCATTGTCCGAGTCAGGGTATGTGAGACCGACCGCTCGGAGGTTGCTCAAAATCTTATGAAAACGCGTAAACCACTCATCGAGGGACTCACCAGTGAGCATTTCAAACTTGTGCATGAGGACATCACTTCTTCGGATACACACAACACTCCTCCGCTTTACATTCAAGGACCAATCACTAGAGCTTGCGCCCGACAATTGAATTTACAGGTGAGCTCGTTCCTAAGTACTTCTTTTTGTTCATTTGAGAATCGATTGCTACCTAATGATTTAATTATGATTAGGAACCATAGAGAGGACCTGGAAGTACTTGGAGAAGGGCTATGAGGCGCACAAGTCCAGCAAGGGCGGTCGAATCATGTTGGAGGCCCAACTCAAGCCGACTTCGAATCCAATTCGGAGTCTAGGACCAGACCGCACTAAAACGGACGCCCAGATCGCATCCGGGCTCCGTTTTGGACGTTCTACATATGGATGGAAAGCTGAGAAGACGACATTTCCAATGGCTCTAGTCCCATGTCACAATTCCATCTGAGTCAACAGAAATCGTCGAAACAATTGGGCATTCAGAATTTGTCAGGATGCGGCGCCACCGTCTTTTGGGCCGTTCGGCTTTGTATCGTGTTGGAGCCCATTAGGGCGCGTCCAGGGGTTTTGCACGCCCCTCACTCCTCTATATCCAGCCGCCACCCCCACTATTAGGGTTTGGATTTTGCTTAGATTATTCTGTCTTTGAACAGTTTCGCCGTTCATCGGTTTGTGAGACCCCAACTTTCGAGTGCTAAATCAATACATCTGCAATTCGGTTGTGTTCTTCCTTGTTCTTGCTTGTGTTCTTCGATTCGCAGGCGAGGATTAGCCTTCTTGGCGAGGTCAACCGGGCTGCACACGGTTGATAACCTAAGGAGATGTTGTGTTGCGATTGCGGGGTTCGGAACGTGTTGTTCGGAAGCCGGATCGATTTGTGTCGCGCCTCCACCAAATCGAACATATCTAGAACCTGTTGAAAGATCGGGACCCCGTTCCTATCAAGTGGTAATTAGAGCTTCAGGGGTTCCTACAGGTTCGAGTTTACCCTACCTTTGTTGTTTTCGGTTTCATCCTAGGGTCCAAGAAAAAGCCCTACAAAAAAACATTTGTAGTCATAGGTTGTTTCCTGTCGCAGATCTCATTTAGCCTTTTGCACAATTTGATTTCAGAGTCCGTAGTGTTGAGTTTGTGTCCTTAGTCGAGTTGTGTTGCTGGTTTAGATCGTGTTTTGTTTCGGGTTGTCTTGCTTCCGCTACCTCTCATACAAAGCCTAGCCGTCAACTTTTGTTTTCCCACCCATATCCCACCCTCTGTTTTTGAGTCATCCATCGCATCTCGTGATCACCCAGTACCATCGCCCACCTTTCCCCGAGCTTCTGCCCCCAATTTCCACCAATTTCCTCCACCCAATTTCGTTTCAGCCTCCACAGCAACCATAACTCGGAGGCCCTCCTTCAAACGGCCGTAACTTTCTCACACGGACTCGAAATCAGGCGATTTTTTTTCAAATTGGGTGAAATTGAATTGTGCATCTGAAACTCCCCAGCTTTGCTGGATTTGGTAAATTTATTTTGCCCAAATTCGGCCTGGAAAGTTCAGTACTCGAGCTCCGAAATTTCATCACAGAATTTACAGCACATTCATCATTTTCTGTAGGCCACACCTTACATCAGATTGAGGTGAAACTTTGTGTGGTTCCTATTTCTGTGCTCTTGTGAAAGAAAAGAAAAAAAAGAAAAATTTCGACACCTGGGCTTATAGTGCTGAGAGTGCTATCCGTGACAAAAAAAAACAACCGTGACAGAGCATAGTTTTAGGTGACAGAGCTTCATTTGTTTTGTGCTTATGTTGAATTAAGTTTCTCATTGCCTGGCCATCTTTGTTGCTGTCTTTGGTTTCCTATTCTGGTCTTGACTCCTTGTTCATCATATCATAACTGATATAGGACACATTTAGACCAGCAACTAGGACCAGTGCTTTGGACATTTATTCAGCGTTACTATCTGTTATTGATTTGTGTTCCACTAACATATTTGGCCTGCCAAGCTCCATATACCTACTTCCGGATAGCACAGTTTTTGACCCTTGCAATCGCCGGATCACACTCTCCAGGTATCCTTTGCCTTACTTTGGTAAGTACACTTGTAAGAGCTTGGTAAGCCACTTCCTTTGCGGGTTCCCACTGCCCTTCCTTTGTAGTTGATAGGGATAATCCTTTTGTTTTCCCTGTGTTTCCACTAACCATGGCAGGGGACAAAGGGGACGGGACACCGAGCGATTTCAACGAGTGTGTTAGTCGCGCCCAACTACAAGCTGCGCTCGACACACAAAATGCTTCACTCACTGATCTCAGCGCGAGAATGGACACCATCGTCGCCGCCATTGCCTAGTTGAACACCACGGAAGGCATTGAGCGGGTGGAGCGGCGGATGGCTGACCTCACTGGTCGGATGGACACATTGGAGGCACACCTGCCACCTGTCAATGACGGCCATCATCATGATGATGACACAATGTATGATGCGGATAGCAACATTGATCAGCGGGCGACACAAGATGCACGACTACGTCGGCGTCTTCAGCAAAACCGACATGGTATGGGAGGTAATAACCAGAACCGTCATGGTAACGACGACCCTTTTGCTAAAGTCAAATTTACCATTCCATCTTTTTCTGGTCTTTATGATGCTGAAATATATCTTGATTGGGAGATGACGGTAGAGCAGAAGTTTAATTCTCACTTGGTTCCTGAACAACATAGAGTTAGACAATCTACTAGTGAGTTTAAGGACTTTGCTATTATGTGGTGGAATGAACTGGGTACCATGCGCTTACAACCTGATACATGGGAGCGGTTAAAAGAAGCTATGCGTAATCGTTTTGTTCCTCCCTCATATAAACGTGATTTGAGAAAAAAATTGCAGCGCTTAGAACAAGGTGATAGTTCTGTTCAGGACTATTATGCTGAGCTTCAAAAGGGTATGGTGCGTTGTGGGGTTGTTGAGGAAACAGAGAATAAGATTTGTCATTTTTACGGGGGGTTACGGCGTGAAATTCAGGACATTGTTGATTATTAAGATTTTACTACTATCAACTAGTTGTTCCAACTTGCTATGCTTGCAGAAAAAGAATTGCAGGGACGCAAGGAATCAGCGAAGGCAAGCACCGGACGACCCTTCTACACGCCGCGAACGACTACAACGACGGGACTGCCCAAGTCTTCTTCGAGTTTTCGTTCTCCTCCACCACCTGTGAACAAGTTTGCAGCAGCGCCACCGAAGCCACCTTCCACGACACGCCTTGCAGATTCTACAAAAAATTCTTTGCAGGGTCCAGCCAAGAGTTCTTCTTCCGTGGCTTCCACGGGCCGCTCCTCCGACATTCAGTGCCACCGCTGCCATGGGCTTGGTCATGTGCAGAAGAATTGCCCTAGCCAACGGGCATAGATCGCCACAGAAGATGGAGGCTACATCAGCACTTCGGATGTCGAGGAGGATGATGATGTTGCTGCTGCCTCGGACGATAATGGCGGTGGTGATGCCGACTTGGTCCTTGGTGGGGCGTCCACAGCGACGCTACGGAGCATCATTGTGCAGTGAGTCCTCAGCACACAGGTACAACAACCCGATAAGCTTCAACGCCATAATTTGTTTCAGACTTTCTTCGCAATCAAGAACCGGCGCGCACGTGTCATCATTGATGGAGGAAGCTGCAACAACTTGGTGAGTTCTGATTTGGTCAAGAAGCTTGGCTTGATCACGCGACCGCATCCACATCCATACCATATTCAGTGGTTAAATGACTCTGGAAAAGCTAAGGTAACGCAAACATGCCGAGTCCATTTTTCCATTGGTGGTTATGCTGATCATGTTGATTGTGATGTGGTTCCCATGCAAGCATGCTCTCTTTTATTGGGTGGACCTTGGGAATTTGATAATGATGCTTTACACCATGGTAGTAGTAACAAATACACTTTTATGCATAAAGGAAAGAACGTTACTTTACTGCCTTTGACCCCAGCTGAGAGTATAGAGGCCGATAGGGAGAGAGCTGCTGCTGCTAATGATCCAAAGGAACATGATAAATCTGAAAAACAGCAAGTAATCCATTTGAAAAATTCTGTTATGCTTGCCACAAAATCAGACCTTGCTGCAATTGATGATGTTAATGATACATGCTATGCTTTTGTGTGCAAAGATGCTTTATTTTCTGTTGATAATATGCCTTGCACTTTGCCTGCTCTTGTCACTAACCTTTTGCAGGAGTTTAGAGATGTTTTCCCTGATGAGATACCTCCAGGACTTCCACCCATTCGAGGGATTGAGCACCAGATTGACTTGATCCCTGGAGCGAGTTTGCCAAACCGTGCGGCGTACAGGACCAATACCGAAGATACTAAGGAGATTCAGCGACAAGTCCAAGACCTTTTGGACCGTGGGTACATACGTGAGAGCCTTAGTCCTTGTGCTGTTCCTGTTCTTTTGGTTCCCAAAAAAGATGGTTCTTGGCGTATGTGTGTAGATTGTAGAGCCATTAACAACATTACTATAAGGTATCGTCATCCTATTCTCAGGCTAGACGACATGCTTGATGAGTTGTGTGGTGCTATAATTTTCACAAAGATTGACTTACGTAGTGGATACCACCAAATAAGAATGAAACTTGGCGATGAATGGAAAACTGCTTTTAAAACTAAGTTCGGCTTGTATGAGTAGTTAGTCATGCCTTTTGGTTTAACTAATGCACCTAGCACTTTCATGAGATTAATGCACGAGGTTTTACGTCCTTTCATTGGCAAATTTGTGGTCGCTTATTTTGATGATATCTTGATTTATAGCAAGTCCTTGGATGAACATTTGAATCACTTACGTGCTGTTTTTAATGCTTTGAGAGATGCACGTTTGTTTGGTAACCTTGAGAAGTGCACCTTTTGCACGGATCGAGTCTCTTTTCTTGGCTATGTTGTGACTCCACAGGGAATTGAGGTTGATAGAGCCAAGGTGGAGGCGATATGGAGTTGGCCCACGCCCACGACGGTCTCCCAAGTGCGGAGTTTTCTTGGCCTTGCAGGATTTTATCGCCGCTTTGTCAAGGAATTCAGCACCATTGCGACACCGTTGATTGAGTTGACTAAGAAGGGCGTCGTGTTCCATTGGGGTCCATCACAAGAGGAGTCCTTTAATCTTTTGAAGGACAAGCTTACACACGCACCATTGCTCCAACTTCCGGATTTTGGTAAAACTTTTGAGCTGGAATGTGATGCTAGCGGAATTGGTATTGGTGGTGTTTTGATGCAAGAAGGCAAACCTGTTGCCTACTTTAGTGAAAAATTAGATGGTCCTGCTCTTAATTATTCCACGTATGATAAAGAATTGTATGCTCTTGTTCGTTCTTTAGAGACATGGCAACACTATTTATAGCCTAAAGAATTTGTCATTCATTCCGATCATGAATCACTTAAGCATATTCGTAGTCAAACCAATTTGAATCGTAGACATGCTAAGTGGGTTGAATTTATTGAATCTTTTCCTTATGTCATTAAACACAAGAAAGGGAAGGATAATGTGATTGCTGATGCTTTGTCTCGACGCTATACCATGTTGTCTCAACTTGATTGTCGCATTTTTGGTCTTGAAACTATTAAAGAACAATATGCTTTTTATGCTGATTTTAAGGATGTGTTGTTGCATTGTAAAGAGGGACAAGCAGGGAATAAATTTGTGATCAATGATGGGTTTTTGTTTAGAGCTAACCGCCTATACATTCCAGTTGGATCCGTTCGTCTTTTGTTGTTGCAGGAGGCGCATGGAGGCGGTTTGATGGGACATTTTGGTGCTAAGAAGACGGAGGACGTTCTGGCCACACACTTCTTTTGGCCAAAGATGAGGCGAGATATTGAGCGGTTTGTGGCTCGCTGCACTACATGTCAAAAAGCTAAGTCTCGCTTGAATCCACATGGTTTATATATGCATCTTCCTGTTCCTTCTATTCTGTGGGTAGATATTTCTATGGACTTTGTTTTAGGATTGCCCAGGACTAAGAGGGGGAGGGATAGCATTTTTGTTGTTGTGGATCGCTTTTCTAAGATGGCTCACTTTATACCATGTCATAAAACCGATGATGCTGTTCATATTGCTGACCTCTTTTTCAAAGAGATAGTTCGTTTGCATGGTATGCCTTCTACTATTGTTTCAGATCGTGATGCCAAGTTCTTGAGTCACTTTTGGCGTACTCTATGGAACAAGTTGGGTACAAAGTTGTTGCTCTCTACAACATGTCACCCACAAACTGATGGCCAAACCGAGGTGGTGAACCGCACATTGTCTACCATGTTGAGAGCTGTTTTGAAGAATAATTTGAAGTTGTGGGAAGAGTGTTTGCCGCATGTTGAGTTCGCATATAATCGAGCGGAACACTCCACCACCAAGGTAAGTCCTTTTCAGGTAGTGTATGGATTCAATCCCCGTGCCCCTATTGATATTTTACCTTTGCCTACTAGTGAGAGAGTTCATAATGATGCTAAGGAGCGTGCTGATTTTATTGTCAAAATGCATGAGACTACTAAGGCAAATATTGAAAAGATGAATGAAAAAATGTAGGATTACTGGTAGTAAAGGTAGAAAGGAAGTTAAACTTGAACCGGGTGATTTTGTTTCGTTGCAGTTGAGAAAGGATAGATTTCCTGAGTTAAGAAAGTCAAAATTGATGCCTAGAGCTGCTGGTCCTTTTAAGATAGTTGAGAAGATAAATGATAATGCATATAAACTTGAGTTGCCTCCCGAGTTTGGGGTTAGTCCCACCTTTAACATTTCAGATTTGAAGCCATACTTGGGAGAAGAAGATAAGGCTGAGTTGAGGACAACTCCACTTCAAGAGGGGGAGGATGATGAGGACATCACTTCTTCGGATACACACAACACTCCTCTACTTGACATTCAAGGACCAATCACTAGAGCTCGCGCCCGACAATTGAATTTACAGGTGAGCTCGTTCCTAAGTACTTCTTTTTGTTCATTTGAGAATCGATTGCTACCTAATGATTTAATTATGATTAGGAACCATGGAGAGGACCTGGAAGTACTTGGAGAAGGGCTACGAGGCACACAAGTCCAGCAAGGGCGGTCGAATCATGTTGGAGGCCCAACTCAAGCCGACTTCGAATCCAATTCGGAGTCCAGGACTAGGCCGCACTAAAACGGACGCCCAGATCGTATTCGGGCTCCGTTTTGGACGTTCTACATATGGATGGAAAGCTGAGAAGACGAGCTTTCCAATGGCTCTAGTCCCATGTCAAGATTCCTTTTGAGTCAACGGGAATCGTCAAAACAATTAGGCATTCAGAATCTGTCAGGGTGCTGCGCCACCGTCTTTTGGGCCGTTCGGCTTTGTATTGTGTTGGTGCCCATTAGGGCGCGTCCAGGGGTTTTGCATGCCCCTCACTCCTCTATATCCAGCCGCCACCCCCACCATTAGGGTTTGGGTTTTGCTTAGATTATTCTGTCTTTGAACAGTTTCGCCCTTCATCGGTTTGTGAGACCCCAACTTTCGAGTGCTAAATCAATACATCTGCAATTCGGTTGTGTTCTTCCTTGTTCTTGCTTGTGTTCTTCAATTCGCAGGCGAGGATTAGCCTTCTTGGTGAGGTCAACCGGGCTGCGCACAGTTGATAACCTGAGGAGACGTGGTGCTGCGATTGCGGGGTTCGGAACGTGTTGTTCGGAAGCCGGATCGATTTGTGTCGCGCCTCCACCAAATCGAACATATCCAAAACCTGTTGGAAGATCAGGACCCCGTTCCTATCACTTGTTTTAATCTCGCTTTAACTGGTCCTGTCGAACGGTCATGATCTGGGTGGTGCCCTCATGGTATGCATCGAGAGTCACCCAGATGTCGAGCGCCGACGTCAGATGAGAGATGCGATCGAACTCGCTTCTGCTCAGACCCTGGATTATGATGTTCCTCGCCTTAGCGTTCGCCTCAACATCAAGCATATTTCCAGCGTTGATGTTCTCATCGGCAGGAACAACATATCGGGTCTTCACCTTCCACCAGATGGCATAACCCTGAGCCTGGATGTAGGTCTCCATCCGGCTCTTCCAGAAGGGATAATCGATGCCATAAAAAACGGGAGGCTTGATGGAATATTTGTCTGTCGCCATGGCTCTAGAGACCGGTTAAGATCTATGAGGAAGAGCTAACCGGCTCTGATACCAATTGTTGGATCGAAATCGGCAACAGAGGGGGGGGTGAATGCTGCCGTTTTGAAAATTACACCTCCGATAAGTACTTACATGCAAGGCTCCTCTCCTATGGCTACAAGAAGTTATGAAGAGGAGGACTTAAGCTCTCTGGAACCTCAAGAAGCCATAAAAGAAAATGGAGATGGACACCCAAGAGAAAAACCGAGAATCCGCACAAAAGGCAGAAGGGTCGGTCTGACCTTAATGTGCCGGGCGGTCATACCGTAGTAGCCAGGCCGGTCTGACCGGTCATTTGCCGCCGGTCAGACCGCCGGTTACATACCAGTCTGACCGCCCCAATGGATCTGGTCTGACCGGTCTAGAAAATTCGGCAGAAGCAGAAAATGCAGAGAGAGCGCAGACTGACAAAAAGAAACTGAAATTACTGGGATCTGTAGAAATCAAAGAAATTAAAGAGCAGCTGCCATTCTCTTCAGCCAAAACCAAGTAAACTACAAACTAAATACCATCAAGACCTTAGAAAACCAGAGAAGACAACTTAGAACCCAAAAATCAACAATTGAGACAAGAACTGAAAACTAGCAAAGACCAGCACTAAATTTCAAATTACCATCCAAACTTTAATCCTTTGATAATGAAACTGTAAGATTGGCTAAGCAACAACCTCTGGACCCAGAAACTCAAATCAAAGCTCATCTTTTAGAAGAGAAATCAAGAACATCACAAACCCTAGAAAAGCCCTGAGATAGAGAGAAGAGGGGCAAAAGGAATCTTTTAATTTCCTGCTATGTTCTTGGGAGTTTATTTGATCAAATGATCTGGAGGCATCATTCCAACATAGAGCAATCCATTTTTCACCTCTTGGCAAGAAACAACTCCAAATCACAAAAACATAGAAATCAAACAAAGCAGCAGCACGAAGAAGGAAACTGGAGACAAGAGCAAACCAATTCAAGGAAATTCATTCCCATGGATGATTGAGTACAGAGGAATGATTACATGGAGTATCAACTCGTCTCCTCCAAAACTCAATTCCCAGCATGAGATGGAAACCCCCTACATGCTTCATGTGAAGAAGCTCTCACGCAGGAGACATAAGAGCAAAACAAAACTACTGCTCCATCTCACCAACCCTCAACAGAAAGCACAAAGCAAAAGTACTACAAAGCAAAACCAACCCCAAAAACTTAAAGACTACATGCAGGAACCCTCCTCCTTTTATAGCCTCCCACTAATGGGTTTGATGTTCTCTTTACCCACTAAGCCTCCAACAACTCTTGTGCTTTATCCAAATCCACTTCCTTTAGTGCAGCTTTGCGTATTCACCAAAACACCCCTCCTACACCTTCCGGGAACCTTCCTCATTTCTTGTCGTCCAAGCCTCGCAACCACCTCGAGTCCTCGCCGTCTTCGGCACACCTCGACCGTTTTGACCTCGGCACCGCCTGCGCCTAGTCCGGTCATCCCGTGCCTCGCCACGACTCCGCCTCGACGTCCTGCAGTCATCACAGACAAGAAATACATTACATAGCACCGCTCGACACATGTAAACACAATTAGCATCAATGAATCATACTTAAGCATGAAATAGCCCAAATGACCGATCGGGAAGAAAAATATGCCTCAGGTCCGACTAACCAAACCCGACTGAGCCAAATGCCATCATGGCATGAAACACACAAACCAAACTCAATCTTTCCAGAACCCTCGTCAATTACTCATCACAAACATGTGGTCATAACCACATGGTCTCCCAATCTCCCCCTTGATGAGTATATTGACAAACCCAAAAAAAGCGCAAAGTTGAGTTTGAAAATGAAAGAGAGTCAAACATGGTCCAAAAGAATTCAAAGACGCTTATGACCATGTCGACAAAAGGAACACTAGAGCAACACAAGAAAGAGCAAATTATTCTCCAAAGCTCCAGAAGGTTCCCAAATAGCGTTTTCTCCGTAGCTCGACCTTCGCTGCGGCTTCCCCAATGTACTCCCAAATCCTCTCGTGGAAAACCCACACGGCGCGGCGAACGGCGCGTACGGCGCCGGACATCACCCCAGCCCCGGCCGGCATCTCCTGTTGAGGGTCGGCTAGCCCATCGACGTGTTGGCAGCCCTGGAGCCGCAGGAGCGCGCACACCAGGCACGACGTCACATAAGAGCAGTGGTTGCCGAACGACGTCGCGGTGTTGCGTGCAAGGTTGGCCGCATCCCCGATCCGCCGAAGCATTCGCGACAGCTCCTTGGGCCCGAAGGCACGGGGCGGCACTTCGGTGATAAGGTCTACAAGGGTGCCTTCCAGGGCCAGCATGGCGTCCCACGAAGCCACTTAGGCATCACCCAGAGTCCGGTCCCGCTCCGCAAGAGATGCGATGAGTTGGCCCTTCTCCTTCTCCAGTGCAGCGATCTGCTGGAGTAGGCCGTCCCGCTCCTCCGCAGCCTCTTGTTGCGCCGCCTCTGTGGCGGACAGCCGCACCGCTGCCACGAGCGCTTTAGCGTGCGACGTCGTCTCCGCGCACTTTGCTTCTAAGTGGCGGATGCGGTCGTCCTTGGCGGAGTGCATCCCCTCTGCTGCGCACAGAGCCTCTTCGGCGCCCCGCAACTGCCCCTCTAGCGCCCCCCCACTCGCGGGCGTGAGCCGCCTGCAACACCTGGGCCAGGACGAGGGTCTGTACGATAAAATGGTCAGCAAACTTCTAAAGGCCGCACATAGTTACAAAGTCAGATACCTACTCTCACTCCCGACACCTCCAGTGCGTCTCCAAGGCGCTCCGCCCTGTAGGTTAGCAGCGCCTGCTGATCAATGCTTGCGGCCGCGTCACTCGTGACCCCGCGCCATGCTCCCAGCACCACTGGTTGAGGGGCGAAGTCCACTAAGCTCGGGCGCGTCGCATCCACGACGGCAGTTTCAGGAGCGTCGGACGCCCCTCTCAAAGGAACGTTCCCGTGCCCCGAAGATCGCCCATCCTCCGGGATGAGTGCCGCTGAAAGGAGGCATACCGGTTAGTTTTATGAAACCAATGCAACGGACGAGATAACAGGGACGCCAGCGCCCTCGGATGACGTCGGTCCTCGGGGCCAAGGAGTCTCCGTGTCGGAGTCCAACACCAGCAACTCCCGCGCCCCGCCGCCGCGGCCCGAGAAGGGGCCGGGGGGATGCTGGACCTGGGGCTTCGGCATCAGAGTCGGAGTCCCACAAGCTCCCAACACTGGCTGCCACGACGAACCCTCTTGAAGTCCGGTGAGGAGGGGATCGTAGACGTGGCCACTTCGCCTTGGGAGAAGAAGGCAAGGACCCCGCCTTCGCAACTGCCACAGGAGGGGGCTCCACAGCAACAATGCTTGCGGGTGGGGGCCCCACTCTAGTAACCTCTGTGGGGGGGCAGCTCCGCCTCGGCAACCAGCGTGGGCGGAAGCTCTGTTCTACTAACCCCCATGAAGGCCAGCTCTGACATTGTCATCGCCGTAGGTACGGACTCTGCCCCGGTGTTGCCAGCGGATGTTAGCCCCACCTCAGCGGCCACCGCGGGCGACGAAGTTTCCCCCACCCGATCGCCCATGACGCATTCTCGGTCCCCGGCGCCACCCAGAGACCCCTCGCCTTCGTCATCCGCGCCCGTCTCTAGGTCCGAATCGGCATACTTCGCCGAATCGGACTCAGTGTCTGCCGCGTCAACGGGAGCGGCGGCAGCCACCACACCAGGCGCGGTTGTAGAAGCCCGAGCCTTCCCGCGAGATGGCACCTTTTTTCTTCTGGCACCGTCACCTCAATGTCGAGGCTGGCTCGGGACCGAAGGGGCGAGCTCCAGCACGCGAATACCCAGGGCCTCGCACACGCAGTTTATCCGCCCCAACCCCGCCTCCGCGGTCGCAGCTATGCGCAAGTCGTGCTCCTTGGCCGTATATGGCCCAAGGAACACGCTCACCACGCGCTCCGCGTCCTCGAGGCGAATTCCTATACGCGACAAGAGGCAAGGTTAAACACGGCACAATGGGCAGAAATGGTAAACAGGACATGGTCGAGACTTACGAAGGCCGGAGGGCGCCGGTAGCGAAGTCACGGACGTGAGGACGTTGTCACCCCGAAGCTTCCCAGCCGAGAGGCGCCACTCATGGGCAAGTGGCGCCACGCCGTACATAACGAACTCCTCGGCGAGGTCACGCATGTTAAAGCGGGCGGCGATCCCCACGAGCCTTCGTGCCCTTCGCCTGTCCTCGACGTCGATTGGTACACCGGGCATGGTGTTAAACGCCATCGGCCCGCCCGAGCATTCAAGGCTGCTACCGCTCGCCACACGGTGGTAAAACAACCGCCTCATCCAGTTCGGCTCCCACTTCGCCTGGGTTGAGTTGGCAGGGAAGATCTTCCCGCATGACGACTGTAGGACGAAGTTGACACTGCCGAAGTTGGACAACTTCTCGTCTTCCCGCTCTTTCGACTGGCACCGCGCGTCGTGAAGGAATGCGAACATTGACGCGCTGGGCCAGCAAGCCTCCGTACGCAGGGCCCAGCTGTACACAGCAAGGCGAGCCAGCGCGTTCGGAGTCAGCTGTGCCAGCTCCAGTCCGATGGTCCGCAGAATGTCACCGACGATCATGGCGGCCGAGATACGGAGCCCAGCTTCAAAGTAGGCGACGAAGACAATCGCGTCCGACTTCCCTGGTCACGTCTCGGTCTCGTCGTTGGCAGGCAGTTGCACCTTCTGGCGGTCTAACAGCTTCCCCTCGCGCAGCAGCGTGAGGATTGTCTCCTCGGTCAAAAGCGTGGGGCCCAAGACGCGGGAGCCCGGACCCTCCATCTTATCCGTCGCCACCCACCATTTGTCTACCGCCGTCGAACCATGCTTCTCGAGCGTGTACTCCACCTCGAGCGGCGAGGACCGGCGGGAGACGACAGCGGCCATGGGGGAAACCCTAAGCACTTGCTCACCTAACTCTCCATTACCATACTCTCTCTCTCTCTCTGTTTGGTCTATAACCACAACATAGCCATTTATCTATCTGGTGTGACTGAATTACAACGGTTTGGATTTAGTTGTTGAAAAATCACAGCAGTTAATCATATGGATCCAAGTAAAATAGATGGGAGTCAATTTCTAAGTTTATTTGGCACACCCTAAATTCCTCTGCCTTGCCTTTCCTTTTCCGTTGTCCTTTATTCTCTCCTTCACAGGAAACTAACCCTGCCTCTTTCTTTCATCACGAGCACAGCAAAAGGACGATTAGGTCGACAAGACGCAAATGAGGGGCTCACATAAAGGGGGAACGCATCATCACCGCTGCCATTCCAAACAGAGATGTGTGGTCCCGCGGCTGTACTGCCGCCTCCCACTGCACGTGTGGGGCTTCGGGCGCGCGAATACCCGAAATCATGGTTTATGTTTTATATTAGTCTTATAATCAGTAGCTAATATACACATTCATAATATTAAGATCACATCTATATACATGTATATATTTAATTTATAACAAAAAGGTGAATACAGAAGCGATGCATAATATATAAGGTTTATAGTATATGGCCGACTGGCTAAGTGAATACTAGTGTCGAGAGTAAATTGCAGGAGAAGATAAATAAATAGATAGAAACATCTAGTGGTATGCCAATATGCCATCATAGTCCACAGGCAACTGATTGGGGATTAGACACTAGAAAAACCCATCGTCATACTCCCCAGTGACAGAGCGAAGTACGCGTTATCTGGCACACATCTTTATTCTCTGATCAACAATAATTTAAGCAAGATTGAGTATATTGTGTACTTAGCAAGACTTATAGTATATCGTAAAATTATACATATTTGCAAGGGTATCAAAGGATGAGGCTATATTCTAAATTATTTTTAGCATGAAGCAAACTTTATTTGAAATATCAGTAAGTGGTAATTTGCAACAGAATTGTAAAGAGCGTTTAACATGTAATGAAATAACATTTATATAATATCCATAACAGTAGATCAAATCCATTCGCAGCTCTCCTCGGCTGAGAACATCGCATAATTGCCACCCATGGGCATGGCACACAGAAGATGCGTACATGACATCCCAACATGTTCAGTGAAACAGTTTTGAAAATAAAAACTATAATCGTTGTGGCTACATCCAAGCATACTCATGACCGTCAGCATGGCTATTTAAATAGCTTGTAACACTCTACAGAGATTGTACAACTTACCCACATGAGGTAATTAATTATACTGTCGGTGACTTCATGCTTTCTTTGGCGTGTGACAAAAGTAATTATCATATAGCCTTTGGCACCAGCCCAATGAATCGACAAGGTCTCACTTGGATGAGCCAAGTGAGCTGCATGACAGATCTTCACCTCAACGGATTCCATCCGTTTGGTGAGGCATTCACCATTGTATTAGCATGTTTTGGTCCCAACACCTTGGTGAAGGGAGCCCATACGAGCAGACCGTTACATGGAATGCCCTCAATACCTCTGCACCTACCGCAACATAAGGGTAGACCTAGACAACTTAATTAGCTAAAGCCAGAGCCCATATAGCATATGTGGTTGTACGATTTGACTTAGATATGCGGCAACAGCATTCGGTCCTTAATTGACCTGGCCTAGAATCTCCCCTATCTACATACGAGGTTCTGCCTCATATTTGACAGCTTATCATATAACTCGCATGTGTTCAAAGACTAGGTTTCTCATTTTATTTTTATACCAAATTAACAAAGGTTCCTACTCTAGACCAACATTTCGAAGCCATCCATATCCATACGCACAATTTTGTGAAATATCAAACTTAGTTAAAGCTACTGCGGGGATAAGCATCTCGACCACAAATCAATGTAATACTCCGAATTTGACAGTATGTATTGTCTAAACCATATCATGGAGGTTAAAATAGTGGGGATGTCAAATTTTCAAGGAGGTTCAACGCATACGAGCGATTGTAACTATGATTACCCACAATATAGTAAATTTTAATGGAACATACACAAATGCATAATAGATTTTGCAAACAATATATAATAATTAAAATATTAGGATCAACATGGTCAAAGTGGGTGCTTGCCTTGCTTAAATTACCATTGTCTTGATCTTATTCAAAATCTTCTTAGTCAATGATCTTGAATCTATTGGTCTTCGTCTTTGTCTCGATCCTACTCGAACGGGTCCTCCTTTGGGACTTCGACTTCTAATTACACAATAAGTGATTGAAAGACCAAATAAATCCAAAGAGAACTTAGTTAAGTTTTAGTACGATTGAGTTCGGTGATGTAAGTGTAGAGGGTGACGAATGTTTGGCACAGTTGAATGGAGTTTGAGTGAATAAGGGGATGGTGGGGAAGCTTTGCTGGGAAGAAAAACAAGGACATATCAAATGTCAAAGAATATTCATAGGAATATTCTACTTCTTAACTCAAAGAGGGCTAGGAATAGCTGATCACTGAGTACATTGACTTGGTTTCAATTATCTTTTCTCGGTCGGTACAGTACTCCTGACATTACGACCATTGTAGCTTACGACCTTACAACCATTATGGCTACCAACCTTACGAGTACGACTTACGACTTCTTCGATACTCAGACGTTCCGGCTACCAACTACTCACCAGGTTTTGTAGCTTCTGAGTACCAACTACTGACCATATTCTATAGGTTTCGACTACCAACTTCCGACTTAGTTATGTAGTCTTCGATTACCGACTGGGTACTGTAGCTTACCACTAGAGCTTATAGCCACTATAGCTACCGACCACTGGAGTTTACGACCTCACGACTTCTGACTTCTTACTGCTTCTGACTTCGGCTACTTTAGCTCTCTTTTCAACTTTGACTATCGTTAGTAGTCAAAAGTTATGACTATAGTTAGTAGTCGAAGGTTACGAATAGATTACGACTACTACAGCCAAAGGTTACGACTACGCTAGTGGTTGGATGTAAGTTCAAACTCTATTAAGTTAGTTTTAGTGATACTAACTTGTTCATTAACTATGATATTTTCTAGTCTCATTTGGATGTGATTAATGATAAATGCAATTGTAAGACTAACTTGTTTATGGATTATGATATTGCTAGTCTCATTTGGATGAAAAGGTGAAAATCGTAGAGGTATGCATTCAACATCATATTGTTATATCTTATTGTATTCCTTGGATCCAAAATATAGGTTGAACTCCATAAATAGTCTAACTTGAATATGTGCATATGTTTTTATTATACATTCTTTTATGCATACAACCATTTTCCTAGGATTTGGTGATGATGATGCCAACTACTAGGTGTTAACTCCTACTGGTTGCCTGTGGAAATGAGGCAAATCACTTGGGATGTTATCCTTCATTTACCATTTATTTCCGCTGCAAGTACTCTCTTTATGAACTTTTGGCCAGTCGGCCCCTTTTGCGTTTTTCAGTCTTATTTCCTTATGTATGACTGCTTACTATTATGTGCTACTCTGTTCTATTTAATCGTGTATGAATATGATGCGACGATTACATGTGTGTGCTAGCTACTGATTATGTGACTAGCACAATAAACACATAAGATTCAGGATTAATTTTATGGGTCCAACAGTCCCCATGGTCGTTGGACCGCCCACCGGTTAGACAGCTAACCATGGACCAGTCTGACCATCCCAAACCAGCTTAAACCTTCCCTAGTAATAATACACCAGTGTAACCACACCTTCAATGTTGGTCACCCCACCAAACTCAACTCCGGACCGACCACTAACCAACGAGCTGTCTATTCGCATGTGCTCAACTCAAAAACCCGCTCTGTGCTAAAAAGTAGCTAGGTACCATATCCTAGTCACACAGCAACAACCGGACTGACCACACCCTATGTGCCGGTTGGATCGTTCATGCCTGAGCCAACAAATCCGGTCCAATGCTCACTCAATGCTAGTATTACCACCCAATAGTATTGCCATACAAAGCCCGGTATGACTGCTTGATCTCAACTCCAACTTGAATCAAAACATCCCTCTTTGGATTATCACTACCACCCATTTGGCTGGTCAAATCATGCCGTAGTAGTACCACCATTCCTACACTGGTCAGACCACTACTGGTCGGTCATACTGCAACTCCCAAGCTAGTGTAACCTATTAAACTAATAGCAACCAGAAAACTACAAACACTCAAAATCAAACACAAACTTCAACATCTCTTGCACAACAAAGTCAAATACTCATCACACACTATGGGGTGACATCCACATGGTCTTACAGATATGCTTCACAACGATGCTCTTGTATGATTATATACATAGAGCACTTTTACTGTATCCAATGTATACCCTTCTTATATTGAGGGCCATATTTATTCTATATTCTCTGTTATGGGAGGGAGCACAAAGGGCACCGTAAATATTCTCATGGTGAAGCATGTATGAAAAAATGATTTTTTTTAATAAATATATGGTTTCAACTGACAAATCTTTGAGACTAAACATAGAAATAATGAACCATTTAGAGAAGTAAAGGCTAGAAAACCTAATTGTGAGATTTCAACCATTGTTAATGTTGAGCTGCCGCAATTGTGAAATAGGGGAAGTTCAAGTTTCAGAAAACAAAACATGATCTATTTTATGCATAGCGCATGTTTTCTTTGAAAAATCAGTGATCCGACGGTCCACATTGCCTCCCTCTACTACTATAGAAGCCTTTCATCTTCATCCTGATCCCATAGATCTGGCCACCATCCCTATCCCATCAAAGCCACCTCAACCCCCGTTGCCTCCCAACACCGCGCTGCCCCTCCGCCTGTCAGACCAGGAAAATTAATTTTGAACCCTATGTATTTACTATGCTAGTCTTATAATCAGTGGCTAGCACACACATGTACAATATTGAATCACATCCTTACATGAATAAATAAAGCAGAGTGGCACATAATAGTAAGTAGACATACATAAGTCCATAAGACTGAATTTTACACAAAAGGAGCCGACCGGCTAAAAGTTCACATAGAGAGTACTTGTAGTGAAAATAAACAGTAAATAAAGGATAATGACCCAAGTTATTTGCCTTATTCCCACAAACAACTAACTGGCATTAACACCTAGTAATCAATGTCATCGTCACCAAATCTTGCGACATAAAAGTAGCCAACCGAGGGATCTTTTTCCTCTTGATCTGATAGTGTTCAACAAGAAACCATGAGTACAGAATGTACTCCACAAGACTTAAATCAAATTCTATTAGCTACATGTTTGGCTTTGCCAAAGGAATTTTATTTTAACTTCTTTTTTTCTCAAAGCAAATTTTCATTTACAATACGATAGTAGATTGCAAAAGACATTGTAAAGCAATAAGTAAACACAAAATTGCAATAGCTGAAAGTAACAATGAATAATCACGAGGCCTATACAATGCGCTATCCTAACATGATTTCATCTACTAAGGTTTAACTACCGAAGTACATCACTACCTAGTTGGAAGCCCCCTTTTGCGCCATGTGGTAATTACATGTCTAACCGACACCCACATTCAACACATGATGAAACCAAAGATGAGACTTTGTAAATTATTTAGCCAGGTCCATACCATTTGGGAACATGTGGTTGTACTGAAATGCTTGGGTCAATGGTACTAAAGTTCAGATCTTAATTAACTTGGGTGAGACTACCACAAACCTAGATTTCGTGCTAACGGCACTGGTCTCAACCACCACTTTTCCAAGTGAAGGAAAGCATTTATAGTGACATGGAGACACAATACTCCATGAAAACTCATGGCCGAGCTCAAATTCTCAAGGAGAAGATGCACGGTGGTGACTTGCGGTCGACGTTGTCTTCGACTTGGAGAAGGGGCAGCACGGGCCTCGTGTGGATTCACTCAGTATAGAGCTACAGTGGCTTAGAGCTTGCATCAATGGCATGGTGAGAGGTGGAAGACGAAGCCTAGTGGGTGGGCCCCGGATGTTAGCGATGGAAGGAGAGGAAAGGAGGGGAGGCGCACACACAGAAATACGACAACTGCACAGAGAAAACCATAATTAGAGAGGAGGGTGGCGGCTCAGGCTGGAGGACGGCGCATGGCCAAGATTGGGGTCGAACAGGAGATGAGCTGGCCCAACAGTAATGAATTCGGCCAAAGAGCAGTGTTTCGAATTTAAAATCTTTTTCTGATTTAATTTAACTATAAAAATCAAGTTTGAATTTTAAAATGAGCAAATCAAACCAAAAAATTATGAAAATTTTTGGGGAGGCTGCTTAGATTATTTAGAACTAAAATAAATTATTTCCAAGGTTCAGTAAAGGTTTAATTAATTATATAAATTATTTTTAACATCTAGAAAATAAGAAAACATTTTCTTTAACGCAGATTTTTTTGAAGAAAGCATGAGAAAAATTGAAATAATGATTTTGAAAATAACTATACAGATTTTGAAAATTTGTGATGTTACCCGCCTCGCCAATGCTGCCTCCCGTCGTTGTTGCCGGTGCCACCCGCCTCGTTCCTCCTCCACTGTCCCTCCTCCCCTCCGTCGGCCCTTATTCCCCATCTCCGGTAGCTCACTGCCGCTGGATCTGTTGCCCCAACCGCCTCCCACCTTGATCCCTACTCGCTTCTTGTGCCTCATTGCCCCCATCAGCCTCTACCGCCCACCGCCGGTCACCAAGCCCATGGCCGGCAACGCCCCCGCCGCAACGCCACCTCACCGCCGAGATGCCGCCACCCCTTCCTCCCTTTATAGTCAGGCCCGGTGAACCCAAACCATAATTCCGTGAACCCCACTCTAACTCGCTACTGCCACCGCCGGAGAAGATGACCCGCTGGCTGGAGCATGTTTCTCCAAGTAGATCACAAGGTTAGATAATCGTTTGATTTCATAAAAAATTTCATGTGAAAGATTTTTAGCATTTCCAAACAAAAAATATATGGCTCCCATACATTACAACAGACTAAATTCAAGCACCTTAAAAAGAAGAAAACAAATTCAGATCGATCACACGCTAAGTCTGATGAATCAGTCCCAACATATCATAGATGATGCAGCCATGCAGGTGTACTTTTTTCTGCTTATGTTAGCGCTAGCTGTGGCGATATTGAAGCTTTGCACGATTGATCAACGTGGAGCAGGAGGAGAAGGTGGCGACGAGGAGCCATTGCCATTGCCACCCTGGAAGAACTGCATGACGGCGTAGACGGTCTGCGTGAAGGTCAAGGCGAGGTGGAAGATGGCGGCGGCAAGGGAGAGGAACGACCAGGGGCTATGGAAGTAGGTGTGGAGCAGGTTCGCCCGCCACACGTTGCACGGCTTCTTGCAGTACCTGTTCACCTTCTGGGTCAAATCGAGCAAATCGTACAGGTGGCTATCCGGGTCCAGCACGAAGTCCCTGGAGAAGCCGTTGAAGAACTTCGCCGCCTCCTTGTCGCTGCCGAAGGTGTTCTGGATGATCCCGTTGCTGGTCAGCAGCGCGACGTCCTTGGCGGAGTCGATGATGTTGTCCATGAGGAACACATAGGAGGTGACGTAGCCGCCAATGCCGACGTGCAGCCGCTCGAACGCCAAGTCGCCAACACGTTGAGGGACATGTACTTGGTGGAGCCGTCAAGGACGATGTGCGGCAAGCTGAGCACGCCGCACTGGAACCGGACGTCTCTCAGGCTGTCCGAGCTGCTCTTTCTGAACCGGATGCCTGCGTCGTAGAGCTCCACCGCGGAGCGGATGATGCCCTGGGATTCATCAGTTTTCTTGGGTATATTTCCATCATTTTGCTTGTGGTCAGAGCAGAGTAGGCTGTTGCGAAAAACATCCAGGGGGTGGAGTCCCAAGGGATTGCCGTCCCGTTCTGCGACGGGCGGCGCAGATTTTCCAGGGGACATAAACCTCAGCACCATCTTGTTGATATAATCATTGTTCTGGTCAGACACAAATATGTAGTCCAGGAGTTAGTTCATGATTTCATGGAATTTTGGAGGTGGGGCAGAACATGCAACTCATAATGGACGTACTACAATATGGAAAGGACTAGGCTTAATCGAAAATACCTAGGAGGAACTAGATAGGGTGCAGTTTTGGTGGCTAGGGGAACTAGTTTTGATCCCCCCGTCCCTTCACCTCCCACGCCCCGTCCGGATCCCTTCTCCTCGCCGTCGCCGGAGCGCGCCACCGGTCCCCGGTGGACGCAAGGAGGGCGACGGCGGGGCTTTTTTTTCCTTCCCCTGCTCGGTTCGGTGGGGATTGGTGCGCTGATCGTGAGATCCCCGGCTGCGGCTCCCCTCGCCGGCGGCGGATCCGGTGGCCTGGTGGCCGGATCTGGCGTCCCTCGGCAGGTGGCGCTGCGGCGGGCTCCCGAGCCATGGAGCGGCGAGGCCCGCGTGGAGGAGGACGGTGTGGGGTGCGCTGGGAGGGAGGCGGAGAGGGGCGGCGGGACCCGGTAGCGGATCCCCTCGCCGGCGGCGGATCCGGCGGCCTGGTGGCCGAATCTGGCGTCTCTCAGGTGGTGGCGCCGCGGCGGGCTCCCGAGATTTGGTGCGGCGAGGCCTGCGCAGAGGAGGGGGGCGAGGAGCGCGTTGGGGTTGAGGAGCGGCGGGTCCCGGCAGCGGCCCTCCTTGCCGGCGGCGGGTCTGGCGTCCCTCGGTAGGCGACGCGGCGGCGGGCTCTCGAGCTGTAGAGTGGAGAGGCCCGCGCGGAGGGGGGGGCAGTGGAGCGCGCTGGGAGGGAAGCAGAGGCGCGCGGTGGAGTTGAGGAGCGGCGGGAGGCTCGTCGGCGGGGCGGCCGCGGGCGCGCTTCTGGTCGAGCTGGGCGAGCGCATGCGTGGGAGCAGCGGGAAAGGCGACATGGTGCGCCGTGCTGTCGTTCTGCTCCTCGCAGTAGGGTGGTGCGCGCAGGAGCGGTGCTGTCTCAGCGACGGGTTTGCTCGTCGTGGAGTTCAAGGGTGGCTATGCCATGGCCTTGAGGCGTGCAGGGCTCCGATGTGTTGGTGGCAGTCTTTTGTGTGTGTGGGTAATGCGTGGGGTGCTGTGGAGGTGCTGGCGAAAGCCTTGCCGGTGATCTTACCGGTCTCGACAACGATGACGCCTTCGGGCGCCATGGTCCTTCCTGGAGGTGTTGTCTTGGCACTCAATAGCCCTCATGTTTACTGATCTCCAGGTGAAAACCTTGCCTCGGTGAGGCAGGTGGCGTCGGCGATTCTCGTCGCCTCCTTGGAGTCGTCGCCTCGGAGGTCCATCTTCACGCAAAACAGACTGAAGTTTGGATGGCTCAGCTAGATGAAGATAGGGATTTGGTTGAAAGCAAGGACGAAGAAAAGTGCGGAAGCTCAGTCTATCTAGCTATTTTTCATAGTCCTTAAGATGTTCTTCTTGTTGTTTCATGCTCCTCAGTTTTGAGGATTTGAGCCTAAGAGCTCGTGTAACTTTTGGCTGTATATATCCCTCGTAGATATAGAGGTCGGATTTTATATCCTTTATCTAAAAATTAGCGAATTCAGCCTGATGCAATGTTTCAAAAATACCAAAAAATTCATGGATGTAGTAAAAATAAAGTTATATAAACCTGCAAAATTTTAATTTCATACTCATTCTTCGTATAAAGAACAAGAAATTGAAATTTTGCAAATTACATAATTTTATGTGTACCACATTGTCCATGATTTTCTTGGTATTTATTTTAAAACATCATGGTGGATTCACTATTGGGGACGGCAGTTCCCCTGGCCACCACTCAATTTCTGAACTAGATAACATATCAATTAAGAAGAATATGCTTCCAAATCCAGAAGGACTACAGGCTTCATCGGAAGGACTATGAAGCTAGCTGAGAACCCTTGTAAACCTAATTTCCCTCTAGTTGCAAAAGTATCATTACTGTTAATTTTTATTACAATAAATACATTGTCACAAATCACAAAAATACAGATTATGATAAAAAAATACATTTCGTGATGAATCTATACCATTAAATGTGGTCAATCTAGGTACTCTTTTATATGTTACGGTCAAACTTGATTTGTTTTTACCAGAACAGATTCTAGGACTTGTGTTTGCAATGTAACAGATTTTGTATAGTGTACAAAAACATGTAGTAGATTTTTTTATACTCAATTCTAGTAAGTAGAAATGAAAAGTAGCAGAGATCTTGTAGGCTCATGGCATTAGTTACCACCGGATCTTCCCCACCCTCCGATAATACTTTCGCAAGTTTGAGGAGGACGAGGAGCGGCAGCTGGTTCTCGATGACAAGCATGTCGCGGCGGACGTACGGCACTGTGTACGCAACGCCATGTTGGCTGAAGATTGGGTCGTCTTTATGGTAACCATAGTCTTCCACTTCCCCGTCAGCGTTGGCGATCCTCATTATCTCCAGCAGGAAGCAACCGTCCAAGACCATCATCCTCAAGAACTTCTCCCTCTTCTCCCCGCCTCCGCGCCACTCTTCGCCGAGGTCTTGGTACGCGCCCTCAAGCTCCTCGGCCTCGTCCCGCACGGCGGCCACGAGCTGCTCCGGCGTCTTTCCGGCCCTCGTGAGAAGGCGTAGCATCGCCCTGCGCTTGTTCTCCTCCATGGAGAGCAGGCCTTCGTCGCCGTGGTGGAAGGGGTCGAGCGACACCACCTGCGGATGGTACGCCCGGGCAGTGTCCGCGCTCAGCTCCTTAATGCTCGCCGGCACGCGGTAGATGGAGTGCCCGTGCCACTGCTCCACCTTCTTGTCGGCGGCCGCGAGCTCCTTTGTCACGTCCACCACCCACCAGTCGCTGGCAGCCGCCGGCTCGGATCTAGCGGCCATCTGGTGCATGCGTGCATGGGCGAGCTGCGGTGCAATGCTAGCTAGAGACTATCGATCCTACACATTGAGTAAACATGCCCGAGGCCTCGATCTTCATGCATGCGTGCATTAATGCTTAATTTGCCTTTAGATTGCTTTCCTACATTTAGGATCTATGCTGTCCTACATTTGCTTGGAAAAGCATGAATGCAGGTAGCAGTGGCGGACCCAGGATTTTACCAAAGGGTATGCCACACAAAAATTTTCAACAAGTTTAACTGAGAGATCAACAAAATTGTCTAGATCTTTCAAGCTATCAGCTTGTCTCATGTCATCAATATAATTACCAAGTTGCAATTCAAGTTTTAGCAAATAATTCTTCAAAATAAAACGGCAATGTACGAATTACCAAGTGGTTGCGGTTAAAAATATAAGTAATTGTACAGTGAGCGTACCAGACTTCTGTTGGTATGGAACGGCCTGTAATGGTGAAATACATGTGTTGGAATTTTCTTCAATATGGTACCTATCTTCTAATGTATCTCCAGAGCTACTACGAGATCCCAATGGAACAACCACAGCTGCTACATTGTCTGTCGTGCCTTTCTGCAAAGCAAGATGAACTACATAATCCGCCAAATTCTGTTGTGTGATAGCGAAGGATCCTAATTCCTGGTTAACACCAAGTTTCATATGCAACATAAGGTCGCAAACATCTTGCATAGTCATCTTCTCAAAGACCCCATCAGACGAGGCAATAAGAAAACTATCATTTGCGGACAGAAACTGCCACCCTGTTAGTTCTGGTGTGTTGGACAGTTCTTGGTTGAATCAATGACTACTGGGCATTTAGCTGTTTGATTCCTGATTTCTGAACAATGTTGTGAAGTACAGAATGCTCATCATCTGCAAGGATGTCAAATCCCATACTGAGGCTATGTGGATCACCCAACAATGCTAATCAGATCTCATGCAATTTATTATAAACATCGGTATCCTAGAAACATGGATCCAAGGAGGATAGAACAACCTTAGTAAGTATGATATTTTCAGCACAACACTAGTGCTGAAACATCTAGTCTAGTATTAAAAAGCAACGTCCAATTGCACTAATTCATTTAAATAATAGAAGAAAGAAAATTTACTCTTTTGATGGTACGGGACATGACTTTCTGAGCACAAAAAAGCCTTCGAATCTCCCACATTAGCAGCTATGATTTGGCCATCTGCTATCAAGATCACAGTCGCTGTTGAACCAGACTCCAATTTTTTCTTTAAAGCTTCCTGCATTATACACACCAAAAGGTCCTTTTCAATTATTACATGCGTGTGTGTGGCAATTTAATTTTGCATATGAAAATAAGACCTTGGAGAATGTTAAATCAATATCATGAGCTGCCCTCAATAATGATTCCTTCAGAATTTCCATGCAAAATGATTGATCTAGAATAGCGGGTGATGTCCAACATGACCTGCATTTTTTCAGTACTGTTGAGAACTCTGATTACCCTGAAAACATCTAAAAAACACTGAAAACATGGTTTACATCCTTCGAAATGTCATGTGAATATTTAATAGCATTTTGAGATAAAGGAAACACCCAAATCAACTCTGCATCAGAAGTCGCCATTAGACCTAGTGGTATAATGAATCATAATCAATCATTCACAATTAGACTGCATCAGCATGTTGCTGTACTATCTTCTTAATCCTTCACAATCAGACTGCATCAGCATTCAACAATTATCCAACATCAACATTAGACTGCATCAGCATCCATACTTGCAGGAGAGCAGGGTATTGTTACGCAGACATGAAAGTTCATGGGGGCAATTCTAGGCATGTACTAGAAATGCAATTCCAGCACATTCACTGTCCTTCCAGTCTGACACCCAGCTTCCCACTCAGATTCTAGGATTTATCAACTAAGTGACTAACCATTCTCTGAAAAGAGATGCCAATTAGCATCGCACAAGTACAAAGCATACTGTGCTAGTGTAACCTAAAGTAGAAGTCTGTTTTGAGTCTTGATTTCTAGCTAAGAGTTCACGGCGCATAACTGCACTAATAACACTAGGCTCCCAGTAAAATCCTCGAAGTTCTGGCTCAATTGCACAGAATTTCTCAAAACTCGCACAATGATTTAAAGCTCAGCCTTCCGAGCTCACAATTGCAAAACAATACCGAGTGTAGATTTCACATTTTTAACTCTGCCCGTACCTATGAAGGGGATGCGGATGCCGAGCGCCCAGACGGCGCGGTCCTCCTGGGAGCGCCGCCGGCGGGGGCGGAGATGAGGAGCGCCCGTCCCCATCCCCCTCGCCACCGGGGAGGAGGGTCCACCGGGGGCAGTGCGTCGACTGGACCGCGGAGAACGGATCGGGCTCTGATCCCTCTCGCAGAAACGGATGACGGACCGCGGACGATGGGACTAAGACGCAGCGGCCGTACGTCGAGGCGGCGCGTGCGGCAGGCGAACAGCCAGCAGCGCCGGGTACTGAGTTTGGCTGGCCGTATGCCGTGGTCCACCCGGCATACCCTGTGATCCGCCCCTGGCAGCGGCAGGTAGGCAGGCAGCATAATTTGTTAAAACTCTGAGTGAGAGGGGAATACTAGAAAGCTACGGATGGTACAAGCTATGATTAAAGAGGAAAGGTGACAGTGATTAGATAGAGTGAAGAGTGAGGAAGGCATATAAAACAAAGTTTCCTTGCAAGCTGGATGCAGCAGGCAACGCACCTTATTTCGTATAGGTTTCATATTTACTACTTCCATTCTCTTCTGGTTGTCCTTTCAAACATGCCAGAAATCTATCTACTATATCTACACTAATTAGACACTTTGAGTAAATTTCCATATTAATCAAAGAAAAAGAAAAACTAGCCATTTATCTAGTGGGACCGAATTATATTGGTTTAGATTTAGTTATTGAAAAAACATCGCATTTACATATAGCCATTTATCTGGTGTGACCGAATTATATCGGTTTATATTTAGCTGTTGAAAAAACACAGCAGTTAATCATATGGGTCCAACCAAAATAGATGGAGTCAATATCTATACTAATTAGGCATTTTGAGTAAATCCCATATTAATTGAAGAAAAAGAAAAAAAATCTAGCCAATTATCTAGTGGGATTTGATTATAATGGATTAGATTTAGTTTTTGAAAAACATCGCAGTTACATATAGCCATTTATTTGATGTGATCAAATTATAACGATTTAGATTTAGTTGTTGAAAAAGTACAGCAGTTAATCATATGGACTCAAGTAAAATAGACGGGAGTCAATTTCTAAGCTTATTTGGCACGCCCTAAATTCCTCTTCCTTGCCTTTCCTTTTCCGCTGTCCTTTATTCTCTGTTTCACAGGAACTAAGAGCAACTCTAGCAGTAGCCCTCAAAACAGGGCCCCTACTTTTCATTTGAGGGCTCCCCCTATTTTTGAGGGCCCTGTTTTCTGGGCTGCACTCCAGCAGGAGCCCTCAAAACAGGGCCCCTACTTCTCAATTCCCTCTATATCCTCACACACTATATGCATATGTATGGGACAAAAGCACAATACACAATGAAATATTTATGATTTCACAATGAGGGACAATATTTAAATATATGAATTCAAATACGAATATTCAAATTTGTTCCGAATTTAAATTGAAAGCACAAAGTTCATCACATAACATTCAAATTTGTTTCGAATTCAAATATGAATTCAAATACGAATATTCAAATTTAAATTCAAATTTATTCTGAATTTGAATTGAAAGCACAAATATGAATTCAAATACGAATATTCAAATTTAAATTCAAATTTGTTCCGAATTTAAATTGAAAGCACAAAGTCCATCACATAACATTCAAATTTCAATTCAAATTTGTTCCGAATTCAAATACGAATATTCAAATACGAATATTCAAATTTGTTCCGAATTTAAATTGAAAGCACAAAGTTCATCACATAACATTCAAATTTAAATTCAAATTTGTTCTGAATTTAAATTGAAAGCACAAAGTTCATCACATAACATTCAAATTTAAATTCAAATTTGTTCCGAATTCAAATATGAATTCAAATACGAATATTCAAATTTAAATTCAAATATGTTCTGAACTTAAATTGAAAGCACAAATGTTCCACAAAAAACGAGGAAAGCTGAAAAATGAGAGCCGAAGTAGGGGGCCCCTAGGAATGAGGGCTTGGAGACCTCATTTGAGAGGCCTCCTATTTTTGAGAGCCAAGTAGGGGCCCTGCTGGAGTTCAGTTTTTTGCTCTGGCTCTCAAATATGAGGTTTGAGGGCTCAAGTAGGGGCCCTGCTGGAGTTGCTCTAACCATGCCTCTTTCTTTCATCACGAGCAGAGCAAAAGGACGAGAGGGGCTCACATAAAGCGGAACGCATCATCACCGCTGCCATTCCGCACAGAGATGCGTGGTCCCGCGGCTGTACTGCCGCCTCCCACTGCACTTGTGGGACTTCGGACGCGCGAACACCCGAAATTATGGTATATATTGTATATTAATCTGATAAGTATCTAATATATACATTCACAACATTAAAATCATATCTATACATATATATATATTTAATTTATGACAAAGGAGTGAATACATAAGCGATGCATAATATATAAGGTTTACAGTATATGGCCGACCGACCAAGTGAATACCAGTGTCGAGAGTAAATTGCAACGGAAGATAAATAAATAGACAGAAGCATCTAGTTGTATACCATCATAGTCCACAGGCAACCGACTAGGGATTAGACCCTAAAAACCCATTGTCGTATTCCCCAGTGCAAGAGACGAAGTACGCGTTGTGTAGCACGTATCTTTCTTTATTCTCTGATCAACAATAATTTAAGTAAAATTGAGTACATTGTGTGCTCAGCAAGATTTGTAGTGTATCGTAAAATTATACATATTTGCAAGGCTATCAAAGGATGATGCTATATTCTAAGTTATTTTTAGGATGAAGCAGACTTTATTTGCAATATCAATAAGTAGTAATTTGCAACAGAATTGTAAAGAGCATGTAACATGTAATGAAATAACATTTATATAATTCCCATAACAGTAGATCAAATCCATTCGCAGTCCTCCTCAGTTGAGAATATCGCACGCAATTTCCACCCATGGGCATGGCACACGGAAGATGCGTACATGCCATCCCATCATGTTCAGTGAAACTGTTTTGAAAATAAAAACTATAACCGTTGTGGCTGCATCTAAGCGTGCTCATGACTACGAGCACGGCTATTTAAGTAGCCTTTAACACTCTACAGAGATTGTACAACTTTACCCACATGAGATAATTAATTATACTATAGGATCAGAAATGGCAACAGAGGGGGGATGAATGGTGCCTTCAAAAATCGCCCCAAGTATGCACTCAAATTTTTTTCTCTGATAGCTGTAAAAGCTATGAAGAAAGAGGATTCAAGCTCAAAAGAAACTAACATAGATCGGACAAGAAAAGGAGACACAGAACAACAGAACAGTCCAGAGCCAAGAATTGGGGGCCGGTCTGACCGCTATAGTAGAAGCGGTCTGACCGCCCGTGCCACGCCGGTCTGACCGCCCGTGCCACACCGGTCTAACCGCCATTGTAGATCCGGTCAGACCGCCATGGTAGCTCCGGTCTGACCGGTTAACTACTGCCAGTCTGACTGCCAAAGCCTCCCCGGTCTGATCGGCGGTAAGCAGGTGGTATGACCGCTAACCCTAGCGGTCTGACTGGGGACTGCTAAACAGAGCAGAAAAACAAGCAGCCGAAACTCTGAAACTGAAATCTACAGCACAGTAAATACTGAATTGAGGGCAAAAGTCGAGAATTGATCAAGCAATCCCTGGACTTCTCAGACCAACAAGTTTGGACTTCAATCTAAACATCTGACCTACCTCAAGAGAATAGGATTTAGATCAGGAAAGCAAGTAAGACAGAAAATTGACATGCTGCATAGAGAATGAGACCAAAAGCTGAATATATTGATATTCTCATGTCTATTGATCATGAAACTTAGCATTTCAGCAAGAAAAGGTCTCACAACTAGAAATCACAGACCTAGAACAAACATTCTACTAAGACACCAAGGAAACATACTTGCTCTGCCTTCTAACCCTAGAGAGGGTGCAAACAGAGGAGATGAGGTGCACAAGAGAAAGAAAAGTAAATACATTGATTCTGTGATTTGCTCTTAGGAATGGACTGGTCAAATGACCTTGGAGCTGATTTCCCATATAGAGCAAAAGGATTCTGCAACTTCTCTACAAAGAATCAACTCAAAATCCATAGGAGACAGAGAAGAACAGAGAGCAAAATTGAAACAAAACACAGAGAAGGCCATATACCAAAACATCTCAAACACAAGAGATTTCTCATATTGATTAGGAGAGATGAATGATTACAAATGATTCTTCTACATCCATCTCATGCTCATTCTCACCACTGAGAAGAACTCACACAAGAACACAACCACAGACAAGCAAATACACTTCCACACGCTCACCCCACTCCGCCAACTCCCACTCCCTATATAGAGAAGGAAAGAGCTCACACCCTCAAATAGAAAAACAAGAAGTGGCAGCACACATCCACTACATGACTCTTACACAAAAGAGAGAAGAGGGAACCAGGACGGAGGGAAAAACAAGCATACAAACTCCAAACCCTAACCTCCTCTATAGCCTTCTACTACCGGGTCTCCAACCCATTTGCTACAACACTTCACCCATCAGCTTCAACCGAACCTGCTTCCTCAGGCCTGAGTCAATTTTACCAAGTTTCCCCTCACGCACCTTGCTGGAAGCTTCCTCTTTTCCTGCTGTCCACGCCTCGCAACCACTTCGAGTCCTCGCCGTCTTCGGCATCTCCTGACCGCTTTGACCTCAGCATCGGTCGTGCCTAGTCCGGTCATCCCATGCCTCACCATGACCTAGCCTCAAAGTCCTGCAGCCATCACAGACAAGAAAACATCATATAGCACCGCTCGAAACAACATAATCATACATTAACATCAATGAAACATACTCAAGCACGAAATAGCCTGAAAGACCGATCAAGAAAAGGAACAAGCGTCCCAAGCACGTCTGACCACATTCGACCAGGTCCAACCGAACTAGACTGCACCAAGCACCGACTTGGCGCGAACCAACCAAATCAAACTCAAACTTTCCAGAACACGAGTCAATTACTCATCACAAACATAGGGACACCTCCACATGGTCTCTCAATCTCTCGCTTGATGAGTATATTGACAAACATAGAAAAAGCATAAAGTTGAGTTTGTTTGAAATAAAATAAAAGAGAGTCACAAATGGTCTAAAAGAATAACAAGGAAGGAACCAAGACCATGTTGACAGAAAAGAATACTGGAGCAGAAACAGAAAGATCAAGTTTTCCTCAAAAGCTCCAGAAAATCCCCATTTTATGCTTTTTTCTCCATTATCCTCCCCTTTTAGCAATAAAATCATCAAGATACAAGGAGGAAAATAGATCACGATGTTGGATGGAATGGCTAAAGATTATTCATGTTAAGCATTTGAAGCCATGAAGATTATCCAAAATGACCATTTGAGTATTATACCAAGCCATAATACAATAGAATGTTATCTAGATCATGACAAGACATGTATAATCAAGTTAAACCAAATAAGTCACAATCTGAAAATTAGTCGAATTTCTTAGCATGTCAAGTCAATCAAGATTATAGTCTAGCTAAAGGTATCCAAGGATGATGCAAGCCATGTCAATAATGTAAGTGGAACCAAGAAGCTAGTATTGAATCATTTTAGAGTGCTACAAGTTCAGGAATGAATCATTTGTTCAAGTACTACTTGGTCCTTTTGTAATTAAGCAAATTTAGCACAATTGACTTGTTTTTCTTTTAGAAACTCATGGTTGTTTCCAACCAAGATTTTTGTTTAGTCGTGTGCTAGATCCCAAGCCTTATGCGATCATTCCAAGCTAGAAGCTTAAGAAGATAATCTTGGTCATCCAAAACTCCCCCTGTGTTCATGCCTAGTGCAATGGCAAGCAGTCTCATGAGAAAGAATTGGTGAGATCAGTTCTTTCGCACAAAAGAGATCTTTTTGCTTTTGCTGAATTGAATTTAACCCATGCTTCATAAAGGACCTAGCATAGCTCAATCTAAAGTTCAATAAAGGTTCTAGACTCAACTCAGCCTATTTGACATGGCATGAATCATAACAGGATAAATAAAGACAGACTACTCTCAAGAGCTAACATGACATGATTTAATTCAAGTTGAGCAGTTTTAATTAACTTATCATGGCAAAGACTAGACTACATATATAAAGTCATGGTAAATCTAGCAAGTAACCACAGATCATGGCAAGATGTAATGCATTGTAAACATGTCAAATAAGGATTATAATCAAGGCTCCAAGAAGTTATATTACAATGCAGAATGCTGAATGACATGCAAGAAAATCCAGCTCCCCCTCAGCAATAGATGCACTTTTAGTTCAAGTTGAGTTATGTCAATATTAAGATCTAGCAAATCCCAAATGAACTCCCCCTGAACCAAAGCAATAAAAGCGAGAAGCTGGCAAGAAAAACAGAAAAGGCAATCCTTAGAGCATAGATAAGATATAGAGGATACTATGGCTCAGACTGACTCTCATCTACCCCATATGACACAAGGACTATTAGCTGATCTTCTAACACACTAAGGAGTAAACACGTTCCCTGTCTACCCAAGGGTGGCCTAACCCTTGCTAGAACCTATAAGAAGTGAGTGAACTCAACCTAGTGAGAAGAGAGACAACTAATAAGCAGCATCCTAGAATCACAAGATGAGAGGAAGAAGACTAAGCAACTAGACAAGAGAACCACTCTAATTTATGCTCAAAGGAATAACCCAAATGCACCCAGATGCAATGCCACAAAGAGAGACAGAGGCATGTCAACAAGATAAAACATAAAGCACGAAGCTCCCCCTCACAACAATCCATAAAGACAGACCACCCCAAGCCCTCCCCACAAGGCTGAAAACCTAGAGCTATCCAAGGCTTTGTAAAGATATCTGCCAACTGGTGGTCACTCTTCACAAACTGGAGCACTATGTCACCCTTCTCCACATGGTCTCTAAGGAAGTGATATCTGATATCAATATGCTTGGTTCGGGAGTGCTGCACTGGGTTCTTGGCAATATTAATAGCAGAAGTGTTATCACAAAAGAGTGAAACACTGTCTACGGCTAACTCGAAGTCCCGCAAGGTCGAGACCATCCAAAGCACCTGACTGCAGCAACTAGCGGCAGCAACGTACTCGGCCTCTGCGGTGGACTGTGCAACACCGGATTGCTTCCTAGAAAACTAAGAAACAAGAGAAGTGCTAATGAATTGGCAGGAGCCAGAAGTGCTCTTCCTATCTATCCTACAGCTAGCAAAGTCTGCATCGGAGTAGGCTTTGAAAGAAAAACAGGATGAGGAAGAGTATCAGATACCATAGTCAATGGTAGCTCGAAGGTACCGAAGTATGCGCTTCACCGCCTGGCGGTGAGATACGCGAGGAGAAACCTAAAATCGAGCACATAGGAACACAGAGAAGTGTATGTCCGGTCTTGAGGCCGTGAGGTATAAGAGAGAGCCAATCATGCGTCTGTACTCTTTTTGATCAACTGGCTCACCATCCTCATCTGGATCAAGTGAAGCTGATGATGCCATCGGAGTTGACACTGGCTTACCATCACTCATATCAAAGCGTCTCAGAAGGTCTCGAGCGTACTTGCCCTGATGCAAGAAGGTACCCTCCCGAGTCTGCTTGATCTGAAAGCCAAGGAAGAAGGTCAACTCGCCCATCATGCTCATCTCAAACTCTATGCTCATGACATCAGAGAACTGAGAAACAAGAGCATGAGAGGAGCCACCAAAGATGATGTCATCCACATAAATCTGGACGAGTAGAAGGTCATTATCAAGCCTACGAATGAACAAGGTCTTATCTACCTTACACATCTCAAACCTATGACTCAACAGATAGGACTTAAATCTCTCATACCAAGCTCTAGGGGCTTGCTTAAGTCCATACAGGGCTTTGGAAAGTTTGTAGACATGGTTTAGGTATTTGGGGTTCTCGAAACCTGGAGGTTGTCTAACATAGACCTCTTCCTCAATATACCCATTGAGGAAAGCACTCTTGACATCCATCTGGTAAATCTTGAAGCCGTTAGACGCTGCGAATGCAAGCAAGATCCTAATGGCCTCTAGCCTAGCTACAGGGGCAAAGGTCTCCTCAAAATCTAGACCCTCAACCTGGGAGAAACCCTGAGCTACCAATCTAGCCTTGTTTCGAATGACTACCCCATCCTCACTCTGCTTGTTTTTGAACACCCACTTGGTACCTATGACATTATGACCTCTAGGGGGCTCAACAAGCGATTAGACCTTATTTCTCTCAAAGTTCTCTAACTCCTCATGCATGGCATTGACCCAAGACTCATTAGAAAGAGTATGACTAACATCCTTGGGCTCGAAAGAGGCAACGAAGGTAGAGTGGAGACAGAAGTGAGACATGCCAGACTTTGAGCGTGTGATGCGCTCAAAGAGATCTCCAATCATCTGCTCTGAAGGATGACGTTTTTGGATATGTCGGGGAGGTCCTGGATGAGATGAAGAAGTGGCCTCTACCTCATGAGCTGACGAGGTAGGAACAGAGCCACTAACTCCAGAAGATGTGGAAGGTATGCGCTGATCTTCTCGAGGTGCGGTGGAAGAAGCAGGCACCTCAAGGGGAGGAGGAACTGGATCAGGTAGACAACCCTCATCTCCATCATCCTCATCATCCACAAAGATGGGCTCGGACTGCTCTACAGAACCTGAGATATCGGGTCTAGTCCCCAGACTGACCTCATCGAAAGTCACCTCACATATCTCTACCATTTTGCTAGACTCGCAGTTCCAGACCCTATACGCCCGCGAAGAAGTCGAGTAACCTAGAAAAATCCCATCACAAGATTGTGACTCAAACTTATCTAGATTCCCAGACTTCAGAATAAAGCACTTGCAACCGAACACGTGAAAATGAAAGACACTGGGCTTTCGCCCGTATCTCAACTTATAATAAGTGCGATGCAAGTGTGCCCTCAGAAAAACTTTGTTTGAAACATGGCACGTGGTGGCTATCGCCTCAGCCCAAAAATTTCCTAGGTGTAGAGTACTCATCAAGCATCGTACTGGTCATCTCGACCAAGGTACGGTTCTTCCTCTCCATGACGCCATTTTGCTGGGGGACGTGCGGAGAAGAGAACTGATGCTCTACACCTATCTCATCGTAAAATCTCTCATAGTAGGAATTCTTGAACTCCGTGCCATTGTCACTTCGAATCACTCGTAATGCACCTAGGAGCTCAACAGAAAGCCTACTAAAAAGACCTCAAAAATTGGTAAATGTCTCATCCTTCGAGGCTAAGAAAAACACCCAAGAGTACCTCGAGAAGTCATCGACCAAAACAAGAAAGTACCACTTCCCTCCTGCTGACTGCACTCGAGCTGGACCAACTGTGTCCATGTGGAGCAACTGTCCTGGTGCATCGGTCATAGTCACTATGACCGGAGGATGACAAGCGGCAACCATCTTGCCATGCCGGCAAGGAGCACAAACTAGATCTTTGACCATCTTGAATTTAGGCAGACCACGAATGAGATCGTGGCTGCTAACTCGAGTCAAATGATCAAATCCAATATGATCAAGTCTCCTATGCCAGAAACTGAGGTCACGGGACTCAGAAGCAACTAAACACCTGAGAGGATCACCAGAAGACTCAACAAAATCAACATGAAAGATCCTCCCATATCTAGAAATCCCGCAAACCAGACTCCCCGAAGAATCAAGAATTTTGCAAGCATTTTTCTTAAAGCTCACCTCGAAACTGTCATCGATAAGCTAAGAAACAGAAAGCAAATTGTACTGCAGCTTACTCACTAAGGCAACATCTTTTAAAATGAAAGAATCATTAATGCGCATAGTACCTTTGGCGATGACACGCCTAGAAGAGGCATATCTGAAGGTGATCGTCTCATCACCTGGAGCTCGGGCTAGGGAAGAGAACCAACGAGAATCTTCGGTCATGTGTCGAGAACACCCGGAGTCCACAACCATACCTCTCCCTTCCCAGCCCGATGAACCTGAGTCAACAAGAGAGAGATGGCTCAGTACTGGGATAAATTAGAAGAGATTTTGGCACCCAATACTGAGTCACGCGACAAGAAGAAGAAGTAGTCACACATGACTAACCTCTAACTACCCTACGCTCTCCGTCGCTCAGAAAGCCAGAAGGTCTATGAGCAGACCTGAAGCTGTTGTTGAGTCCGACTGCTATAGAAGAGCGAGTCGGTGCACTAGCAACATGTTGATCTAGCCGCGGGTAGCTATCTCGATGGGGGAAACGAGATCTACCCTCAGGATGGCGGATATCACTACCAGAGGCAGATCGAGGATGAAAATCAGAAAAGCCAAGTCCTTGATGCTGCCCAAACACGTAAAGCTGATCAACCCTAGACCTCGTGTTGGTCTTAGGTGCACTCAAGGTCTGGGGCTGACCCTGAATACGCCTAAGAGCCTGAACACGGTCTCTCCGTGCGATCTTGGCGTGCCTGAAGCACCTCTCGATCATGTGTCTATCTTTCTGACAGAAGGTACAATGATACTTTACCTTCTGATAGGTAGAAGTAGCATGATGGGGTTTCGCCTTCTAAGAGGTCGAAGCAACATGTGTTACCACCTTACTATCAGAGATCCCTTAGACAAAGCCCGCATATTTGAACTCAATTTTCTTGGTTCTGGGTTTGACCTCGATCACACCTGCTGCTATGGGTTTGAGGACAGCAGGTGGATGCTTCCTAACATCATCAAGAAAATCATATCCTAGACCTTGATTGAATTTGCAAATCTTGGATTGGTCTAGAATAAGATTTAGCTCCTTCTTGCCTCCAACAAATCTCTCAAGAGTGTTCATAAGATACTGACACTCCTCAAAGAGAGATGTGAAAGAAGAGCAGGGGAAGAAGAGACAGCAGAAGGGGAGGAAGAGGAACCATGTAACATCCCAAAAATTTGATATTCAAAAATATATAATTTCTAAAATAATTTTTGCATTTTGCTGGTGTTTAAAAATTCTTTTTGAGCATTTATTTGAACTTCTTGAAGTTTGGTGTCATGCAAAGTAATATATTAAGAAATCATAGACAAGCAAAACAATAGAGATATTAAAAGAGATGGAAATAAAAATTTGAAATCAAATTTACTTAGGTAAAGGAGAAGAAATGGCTAAAGGAGTTTTATAAACTCACATCTAAATAGCTAAAAATTTAAATTTTAAACTTCAAAAAGTCATGCAAATATTTAAATCAATAATCTTAATTGAGAAATAGAAATGTAAATTAAAAATCCAAATTTTAAAGTAATGTGTAAGCCCTCTTTCCCCTTTTCTTCCATTCTCCTCTTTCCTCTCTCTTCCATGTGGGCCATCCTTTTCCCTTTCTCCTCCCATTTCTTCCCTCCTTTTCCCCCACTGGCCGCTGGGCCCGACCACCCCGCGCCTCTTCTCCCTCCTTCCTTCTTTCGTTCTCCTTCCCGTGCGTCCGGGCCCCCTCCTCCCTGCCTTCCCCTGCTCTGCATCACGCGACGCGCGTGGCGGGAGAGCCGCAACCCTGCTACCCACGCGCAGCGCGAATCCCGCCGGTCTGCGGATCGCGGCACCTGTGCCCCACTCCGCCCGCACCTCTCCTTCCTCCTCCCTAGGCGCCGGACCCCCACCCCTCCTCTCCGCTTCGGCAAAAGCCGGCCGACACGACCGCGCGAGCCACGCCGAGCGAATTGCCCTCGAATCCTGCAGCACCGCTTCGCGCGCCAGCCGGGATTCTCGCCGCCAGCCCCTACCTCGCTAAAGCTCTGCCGTCGCCTGCCACCACCGCTGGCCGATGCGACCGCACGGGCGGAGTCCCGAGGCCAGCCTCGCCCACTCGCCTATAAGAGCCGCCGGAACTCCCACGGGTCTTCCCACACCCCGCACTCCCTCCACCTCCAAGCAATTTCATTTTTGCGCCCTCTTCACCGCCGGCACCGCTCATCTCCCCCAGCTCCGGCCATCGGGTGACCGGCCGATTGGAGCCGTCGCCGGCCGATTCCGCCGCCCGGGAGCTCCCTCGTGGCCCCGCCAGCTCATCCCCACCGCCGCCAGAGCTTCTCCCTCACCCCCGGTGGCCGACGCCATGTCCCTCCTCACGCCACCGCTAGCTCACGGTGCCGGCTCGCCTCGGTGCTTCCCCGGTTCAACCAGACCTGCGGTGAGTTTTCCCACGCCCCACTCCTGCTCACGCTCCTCTCCAATCCTCCTCTCTCCCACCACAGCGGCGCCACCACCTTCCACCCTTGCTCCGGCCGCCACACGCCGATGCTGGCCGCCGATGGTGCCTTCCGGCCAGAGGCGTGGTCTCCACCGGCTCCCTTGTCTCATGCGCTCCCCATTTTCATGCTCGCCGGCGCCTCCCCGACCGATCCTCGCCGGCAACGCCGCCTGGCCCTTGCGCCGTCGGGATGCTCTGTTTTGGAGCCCCGTGACCGCGCTACCTCTTCTACAACCCTTTCCCCTTTTCTTCAAGTAACCCCAGAGGCAGAGTGGTTATCAGCGCTTGCGCTAAGGATTAGCAGGCCCTCAGGTCGCTGGTTCGATTCCAGCCGGCCGCACCTCCTTTTTCCCATTTTCAATTCAATTTTTGTGACTCAGTTTCATTAATAAAAATCAGGGAAAATAAGGGAATAATGTAGAGAAGCTAATAAAAATGTAACTAGGATATAAATGAGATTATTTAAGATTTAAATTTTTATTAGTTCATTAATATGGTTTGAGCAATTAATTAAAATTAGGTCTCTTCATAGAATAAACTAAACAGTGGGGCGTGACCATAAAAATTTAAGCTAGAGATCATATTAATATACAATTACAAAAATATAATAGCCCTAGGATGTCGTACGTTAAAATGACCTAACCAATATGTGTAAATACTCTAAAGTAAACATTAAGCCATTAACACAAGTAATTAGGGTCACATAAAATGGTACATATCAAACCTTGTTCAGATTGCTAAGTTTAAACTAAAATTTAAAATAAAGCATAATAGTAGCTAAAGTATGAGCAAGATAACAGTAGTGCCATCAATTAAATCTTACCACTAGCTTTAGTACATATTTATATGGAGTGTAATTATATATATACAGCAAGTCGGGACTCGTATAAATAAACCATAGCTTAGTAATAAATAGAGGCACCTGAAATATCATACCACAAAAGGTTGTAAATATAGGCTATAAATTTAACTCGGTAAACTAAGGTTTGCAAACATCACTCATATAGATATACATATACATCATATACCCTGAAAAGTAACACCCGACAAAATGATACCTACTCATAGGCCCACCCTAACTCATGGAACTTCCTTGATAAATATAAAAATAAGTAAAAGAAATTGTTAATAAAAAGATCAGGTCATCGTATTCTACCACCGACCATACCTTCAATCACCCAAATCACCCATTAACTCATAATAAAACTAAAATTGAATTTATTCGGATTTGTCTGGATCTTTTGAGTTATTTGCTTTTATTTGGATTCAGTCGTTGTCGCGTAAATAGAAATTGGAAGTCGTGAAGATTCAACGGATCGAGCGAAGTCAAGAGAAGATAAAGAATAGAAGCTCAAGAGAAAGCGTCATGTGAGCTCAAGTCCGCGGTAAACCGCGCAAGGCGAGTCAATACTTTGATCATGTTGAACCTACATTTTCTGCAAATTATTTTGGTTTAAATTAACAAATTGCATGCTGTTATGTTATATGCAAATACATGTTTAATTTGAGATTCTAGTTATATGCCCATTGTTACCTTTGCTAATATTACACCTCCTTTGAAATATTTGATTAGTGAACCTTGTCACCCTAGTAAAATTATAGTAGTAACTTTTGGAAATAAGTTCGTAATTATACGCCATGCTTAGTACTGCATAGATACTTGGGGCACTGAAAGGTCCCAAACATCATTGTCATTTTAAATCATGAGAAACTGGTTTGGGCAGTCATGGTGGGAATGACTGGTATATTTGGACATGATTATTTTATGCTCCCAAAAATCCTAACTTGCTTAAATATCTGAGCGGATGGTTTGGGGGCTGGTATGTGGTGCGGTGGGAGCACAAATTATGGAGTGTGGTAGAACCGCTCAGATAATACTAAGGACTGAATCTTGTGATGACCTCCTGATGTAAAACAGTACAACCACAAGTCTATAATGGGTATGACCTAGCTGAATAACTTGCAAGGGTTTAGTTCAGATATCACCGAGGAAAGTGGGTGCCAGGGTGTACTGGTTTACTCACAGTGAGGCACAGGGTGTACTGTACTCGCACGGCGCAAGAGGGGGCTTCTGACTGTGGTGGTGTAACCCTTCAGCGGTGAAACCTCAGCGTGGGTGGTGTCTAGCTAGATCGGAGTAAGGTAAAGGCTTTGTGATAAATTATCTGGGTCTCATGCCTAAGGAAGCATGTTGGCAACAAAGATAATTCATCTCTTGTGGTGAAAGTGTACAAACTCTGCAGAGTCAAAACTATTCGAATAGCCGTGCCCACGGTCAAGGGCGGACATGGGAACTTACTCGAGTTAGTTCTATTTAAAAATGTTTGGAAAATGGGAATGGAAAAGTGGAGGGCAGCGTAAAGCCCTGATTTGAGTTGTCCTGGGTGTCGCCCCAGTGGTAAGTTAAGCGGCTATAACGCTGAAAGATATTATACGGTGTGATGCCGTATATATGGAAAAATTATGGTGATATTAGGCATATGGTGTGATGCCATATGTATGGAAATTCATGTTAATATTCCTTGAACATTATGTTTTGTTCCAAAGCTGCTAGGTGTCAGGAAATTTTTTGTATTGTATTTTAAATAGTGACATTTCTATTCTTATAAAATAAAATATGGGTGGAATATACGGGGTCGTGAGTAAAGGAGATGGATGTTTGTAGTATGCACATAAAGAAAGTTGGTGGATTTATGTCGATCATAATAGGGATAATGATAGTGTGAATTTTGGGAGAAATAAATTGGTGGAGTCTAAATGAATATATAGGTTAGATAGATGATTTAAATGATCTTTGGAGAATTAGGGAGTATAAAGGTAATTGTTGGATTACAACACTAATACTTAGTATAAATTCTTGGAAGATGTTGACAATGGTGGGATTAATATGATTTGATCAAATATTAGATGGATAATTGAACCTTGGGAATTGGAGGTATGAAAATAACTATGGGAGATTAATCTTGATCAATGATAATCTTGGTGGATATATATTAGTGAATCATAGACCTGATCAAGGATATTCTTGGTGGATGTTTATTAGAGAATTATAGATCTGATCAATGACATTTTGGTGGATGTATACTAGCGATTCGTAGACTTGATCAACGATATTCTTGGTGGAGGTACAATAGTGAAGTAGTTAGAGATGAATTATAAGGTAATAAGTGGAAGAGCAAATTATGGTTGTGGATCAGTAACAAAATGGATTGGATTGTTAGGGATTAGAATACAAAAGATAGTGGTGGATTAATTAAGTGATATTATATAAATTAGGATACTCGCTGTTTGGGGATTAGTCAGCATTTGATTAATGGATGGAATAATTGATGATATTCGCTGTATGGAGTTTTAGACAGCAAACCATATAGAGAGTGAATGATCGGTGGATTAGTAAATGATGTCGTTCACTGTTTCGAGTATTAGATAGTAATCAATACAGAAAGAAAGAGATCGGTGGATTAGTTATATGATGTTATTCGCTGTTTGGAGTTTTAGACAGCAGTCCATAATTAAAGTGTAGCGTGGTGGATTAAGTCAATTACGGCAATTGTTGTGTGGAGTTTAGGTGGCAACAATAATACTATAATTAACTCATGATAATGCTACTAAAGGCGATTTTTGGCAAATAAAATAACCCGAGCCTTCCTTTGTTAAGTCATGCATACTATTTATTTGCATTATGTGTATTGGCTCGCGGAGCACGGGGTCGGAGTGCTCACGCTCGCTTTTGCGACAAAATTCAGAATCAGGAATCAAATCACCTCGCCTCAGCAATAAGATTGGACAAGCTGGCCGATGAGATGAAGATGTCAAGGGCTAGGTCGCGAACCTCCAGTTGGCTGCTTGTGGGCATGTCCTGAAGGTCCCACCTGTGTGCTTCGTTCTTCCGCTGCTGCAATTTAATGATTTCGGCCTAATCGGCCCATGAGTAAGTCTACTATTATATTTACGCTTCCGCATGATATGTATTTTGATATTCATTACTGTAACTGTGAGCACTATCTACTGATCCAGGGAATAGTGCAGAAAATCACAGAGGAATCCGGATTGAAAAATCTGGGTCCCGACAAACCAACAGCAGAAGAACAGATGATATGTGCACGACAACCGCCTCTACTTTCAGGTCTTCGCAAGGAATAGGAGGAACAGTCCTACTTCTAGCCGTTTGGTCCTCATGCCTAAGCGTCTCTACCATACCCTTAGGCTTCTCCCCCACAACAGCACACACATCACAACAAGATTGTGGCTTCTCTAGTAGATCCTTACTTAGCTTCACACATTTATCATTCAAAGCAACGAGTTCAAATTTTAGTTTTTGACAATTATTGCATGGTGAGCTAACAAGGTCCTTAGACGCATAATGAGCCATTTTGTTGTTGTGGTCAATCATTTCTTGAAAACTGTTTTGAAACAGATTCAAGTTCAGCAGTTAATTTGGGACAATTGGTGCAAGACACAATGGGCTCAAGCAAGGAAGCATGCAATTCAGCAATTTGATGATCTGCCCTCTTTAAGTTCATTTTCAAGTTATAGCAATTTTCACATGTTTCAGGCAGATCAAGAAGCATGGTGTAAAGACCTCTAAAAGCATTGTCCTTATCCTCACATGACATGCAAGAAATAGTCTCAATAGTAGTAGATGAAAGAGCAGCTACCCTACTCATCTCTAGTTCAGCAAGCAGACTAACATTCTCCACCTTAAGCAAATCTAACTCAGAAGTCACACTATCATGAGAGGTCCTTAGCTTCTCCATATCTCCAAGCAAAGAAGTACACATATCACATTTGTCACGGGAGGGAGCAGGTATAAGTGAAGTAAACTCCCGTGACAATCTCTCTACTTCCTTCTCAAGATCAACAACCCTAGCTCTAGATCTAGCATAAATTTTTCCTAGCTTGAGAAATACATCATTGAGCTGGTTATAGGAAGGACATACCTCCTCGGAGTTGCTGTAGAGCTCGCTGTCGCTGATGTCGCCCTCATGGGCCATGAAGCACATGCTGATGAAGTCGTCGCCGTCCTTGGGATCTTGATCATCCTTACCATCGTCGTCACTCCACCCCTCTACGTCGCTGAAGTCGATGTCGTCGAAGGCGGTGAGGACGTGGTGGAAGAGCTTCTTGGTTTTGCCAAGGTTGCGGTACTCCTTCTCTTTGCCTTGGGCGTGAGCTGGGGGCTTCTTGTTGCGGTTCTTGTTGGTGTAGTCGTTCTTACTCGAACCGCCGTAGTCTTTCTTACCCTACTCCATCTTGGGGCAGTTAGCCCGAATGTGGTTGGGGCCACCACACTCGAAGCAAATCACGGGTCCTCCTCTCTCTCTCCCTAACCCTCTTATATGCATGGGAGAATTTTCTGGCTAAGAGGGCTAGTTGGTTTTCTGGAAGCTGTTCTAGTTGGTCATCACTCATTTCACAAACAGCAGCAAGAGAAAACCAGAGATACCATCAGAAGGAACTTCAGAAGTTGTATTGGGATCGGTGACTAGTGCCATCGACTGCGACTTCGACTTGCGAGAGACAATGTCAATCTCGTTAGTCTTGAGGCGTGAATACGACTCATCAAGAGTCAAAGTCGAAAGATCGGTCGTGTCCTTGATGGTGGTCACTTTCATTTCCCAAACTCGCAAATCTAAGGCCGCAAGCATCTGTCGAGCATTATCTGAGTCGGGTATGTGAGACCGACCGCTCGGAGGTTGCTCAAGATCTTGTGAAACCTCGCAAAGCACTCATCCGGGGACTCTCCAGCGAGCATTTCAAACTTGTTGTAATCTCGCTTGTACTGGTCCTGTCGTACCATCTTGATTTGGGTGGTGCCCTCATGGTAAGCATTGAGGGTCACCCAAATGTCATAGGCCGACGTAAGATGAGAAATGCGATCAAATTCACTTCTGCTCAATCCTTGGATTATGATGTTCCTTGCTTTAGTATTTGTCTCAATATCAGGCATGTTTGCCACATTGATATTCTCATCGGCAGGAACAAGAAAGCGAGTTTTGACTTTCCGCCGTATCGCATAGCCCTGAGCCTATATGTAAGACTCCATCACACTTCCAGAAGGGATAGTCGATCCCATCGAAGATAGGGGCTCGGTGGAATACTTGTCGTCGCCATAGCTCTTAGACCGGTTAAGATCTATAGAAAAGAGCTAACCGGCTCTGATACCAATTGTAGGATCGGAAATGGCAACAGAGAGGGGTGAATGGTGCCTTCAAAAGTCGCCCCAAGTATCCACTCAAAATTTTTTTCTCCGATAGCTATAAAAGCTATGAAGAAAGAGGATTCAAGCTCAAAAAATACCAACACAGATTGAACAAGAAAAGGAGACACAGAACAACAGAACAGTCTAGAGCCAAGAATTGGGGGCCGGTCTGACCGCTATAGTGGAAGCGGTCTGACCGCCCGTGCCATGTCGGTCTGACCACCCGTGTCGCGCCGGTCTGACCGCCCGTGCCATGCCGGTCTGACTGCCAGTGCCACACCGGTCTGACCGCCATGGTAGATCCGGTCAGACCGCCGTGGTAGCTCCGGTCTGACCGCCAAAGCCTGCCCAGTCTGACCGGCAGTAAGCAGGCGGTCTGACCGCTAACCCTAGCGGTCTGACCGGGGACTGCTAAACAGAGTAGAAAAATGAGCAGCCGAAACATTGAAACTGAAATCTACAGCACAGTAAATACTGGATTGAGGGCAAAAGTTGAGAATTGATCAAGCAATCCCTGGACTTCTCAGACCAACAAGTTTGGACTTCAATCTAAACATCTGACCTACCTCAAGAGAATAGGATTTAGATCAGGAAAGCAAGTAAGCCAGAAAATTGACATGCTGCATAGAGAATGAGACCAAAAGCTGAATATATTGATATTCTCATGTCTATTGATCATGGAACTTAGCATTTCAGCAAGAAAAGGTCTCACACCTAGAAATCACAGACCTAGAACAAACATTCTACTAAGACACCAAGGAAACATACTTGCTCTGCCTTCTAACCCTAGAGAGGGTGCAAACAGAGGAGATGAGGCGCACAAGAGAAAGAAAAGTAAACACATTGATTCTGTGATTTGCTCTTAGGAATGGACTAGTCAAATGACCTTGGAGCTGATTTCCCATATAGAGCAAAAGGATTCTGCAACTTCTCTACAAAGAATCAACTCAAAATCCATGGGAGACAGAGAAGAACAGAGATCAAAATTGAAACAAAACACAGAGAAGGCCAGATACCAAAACATCTCAAACACAAGAGATTTCTCATATTGATTAGGAGAGATGAATGATTACAAATGATTCTTCTACATCCATCTCATGCTCATTCTCACCACTGAGAAGAACTCACACAAGAACACAACCACAGACAAGCAAATACACTTCCACACGCTCACCCCACTCCGCCAACTCCCACTCCCTATATAGAGAAGGAAAGAGCTCACACCCTCAAATAGAAAAACAAGAAGTGGCATCACACATCCAGTACGGGACTCTTACACAAAAGAGAGAAGAGGGAACCAGGATGGAGGGAAAAACAAGCATACAAACTCCAAACCCTAACCTCCTCTATAGCCTTCTACTACCGGGTCTCCAACCCATTTGCTACATCACTTCACCCATCAGCTTCAACCGAACCCGCTTCCTCAGGCCTGAGTCAATTTTACCAAATTACCCCTCACACACCTTCCTGGAAGCTTCCTCTTTTCCTGCTCTCCACGCCTCGCAACCACTTTGAGTTCTCATCGTCTTCGGCATCTCCTGACCGCTTTGACCTCAGCATCTTCATGTAGATGACAACTTTTAGTGCATGATATAGTAACTTTACCATGTAGATGATAATTTTACCATGTGGATGATAACTTCATTACATATAGACGATAACTTCGTTTGTAACTGAAAGTAACTTTTCCAAAATAAGAAAACACGATCGCTAAACCTTCTGTGGGGTCAATTGAAAGGGGGGTGGCGCGATTGGCTGATTGGGTCATCGGGTCGTGTCGCTAGGGGGTCACACGCTTATTCTACGCGTAGCCACTGAATATTGTGTGTATATATATAGCAGGTGTAAAATGCGCTAGAAAGTTACTACCATATGCCAGTGAAGTTATTGCCAAACACATGTAGAGTTACTGTCAGTTGTGTAGTATTACAACTGACAGTTATTGCCACCGCCGGCCACCAAGCCTCACTGAGACGCCGCCGCCCCTTCCTCCCTTTATAGTTAGGCCCAGTGAACCCAAACTGTAATTCCGTGAACCCCACTCTAACTCACTACTGCCAACGCCGGAGAAGATGACCCGCTGGCTGGAGCATGTTTCTCCAAGCAGATCACAAGGTTAGATAATCGTTTGATTTGACAAAAAATTTGATGTGAAAGATTTTTAGCATTTCCAAACAAAATATATATGGTTCCCATACATTACAAGAGACTAAATTCAAGCACCTTAAAAAAAAGAAAACAAATTCAGATCGATCACACGCTAAGTCTGATGAATCAGTCCCAACATATCATAGATGATGCAGGTGTACTTATTTCTGCTTATGTTAGCGCTAGCTGTGGCGATATTGAAGCTTTCCACGATTGATCAACGTGGAGCAGGAGGAGAAGGTGGCGACGAGGAGCCATTGCCATTGCCACCCTGGTAGAACTGCATGACAGCGTAGACGGTCTGCGTGAAGGTCAAGGCGAGGAGGAAGACGGCAGCGGCAAGGGAGAGGAACGACCAGGGGCTATGGAAGTAGGTGTGGAGCAGGTTCGCCCGCCACACGTTGCACGGCTTCTTGCAGTAGCTGTTCACCTTCCGGGTCAAATCGCGCAAATCGTACAGGTGGCTATCCGGGTCCAGCACGAAGTCCCTGGAGAAGCCGTTGAAGAACTTTGCCGCCTCCTTGTCGCTGCCGAAGGTGTTCTGGATGATCCCGTTGCTGGTCAGCAGCGCGACGTCCTTGGCGGAGTCGATGATGTTGTCCATGAGGAACACGTAGGAGGTGACGTAGCCGCGAATGCCGACGTGCAGCCGCTCGAACGCCAACACGTTGAGGAACATGTACTCGGTGGAGCCGTCAAGGACGATGTGCGGCAAGCTGAGCACGCCGCCCCGGAACCGGACGTCGCTCAGGCTGTCCGAGCTGCTCTTTCTGAACCGGATGCCTGCGTCGTAGAGCTCCACCGCGGAGCGGATGATGCCATGGGATTCATCAGTTTTCTTTGGTATATTTCGATCATTTTGCTTGTGGTCAGAGCAGAGTAGGCTGTTGCAAAAAACATCCAGGGGGTGGAGTCCCAAGGGATTGCTGTCCCGTTCTGCGACGGGCGGCGCAGATTTTCCTGGGGACATAAACCTCAGCACCATCTTGTTGATATAATCATTGTTCTGGTCAGAGACAAATACGTAGTCCAGTAGTTAGTTCGTGATTTCATGGAATTTTGGAGGTGGGGCAGAACATGCAATTCATAATGGACTACAATATGGAAAGGACTAGGCTTAATCGAAAATACCTAGGAGGAACTAGATAGGGTGCAGTTTTGGTGTCTAGGGGAACCGGTGTCCTATTAGCGGATTCAGCCTGATGCAATGTTTCAAAAAAACCAAAAAAATTCATGGATGTAGTAAAAATAAAGTTATATAAACCTGCAAAATTTTAATTTCATATTCATTCGTGGTATACAGAACAAGAAATTGAAATTTTGCAAATTACATAATTTTATGTGTACCACATTGTCCATGATTTTCTTGGTATTTATTTCAAAACTTCATGGTGGATTCACTATTTGGGACGCCAGTTCCCCTGGCCACCACTCAATATCTGAACTAGATAACATATCAATTAAGAAGAATACGCTTCCAAATCCAAAAGGACTATAGGCTTCATCGGAAGGACTATGAAGCTAGCTGAGAACCCTTGTAAACCTAATTTCCCTCTAGTTGCAAAAGTATCATTACTGTTAATTTTTTGGGTATTGACATAAATATCATCCGAATGTTTTTTTTCCTAACTATCATCCAGATTTAAAACATCCGGGTGATGACTAGACACACCCTAATTTTTATTATAATAAATGCATTGTCACAAATCACAAATATACATATTATGATAAAAAAAATACATTTCGTGATGAGTCTATACCATTAAATGTGGTCAATCTAGGTACTCTTTTATATGTTAATGGTCAAACTTGATTTGTTTTTACCAGAACAGATTCTAGGACTTGTATTTCAATGGAACAGATTTTGTATAGTGTACAAAAACATGTAGTAGATTTTTTTATACGCAATTCTAGTAAGTAGAAATGAAAAGTAGCAGAGATCTTGTAGGCTCATGGCATTAGTTACCACCGGATCTTCCCCACCCTCCAATAATACTTTCGCAAGTTTGAGGAGGACGACGAGCGGCAGCTGGTTCTCGATGACGAGCATGTCGCGGCGGACGTACGGCACTGTGTACGCAACGCCATGTTGGCTGAAGATTGGGTCGTCTTTATGGTAACCATAGTCTTCCACTTCCCCGTCAGCGTTGGCGATCCTCATTATCTCCAGCAGGAAGCAACCGTCCAAGACCATCATCCTCGAGAACTTCTCCCTCTTCTCCCCGCCTCCGCGCCACTTTTCGCCGAGGTCTTGGTACGCGCCCTCAAGCTCCTCGGCCTCGTCCCGCACGGCGGCCACGAGCTGCTCTGGCGTCTTTCCGGCCCTCGTGAGAAGGCGTAGCATCGCCCTGCGCTTGTTCTCCTCCATGGGGAGCAGGCCTTCGTCGTCGTGGTGGAAGGGGCCGAGCGACACTACCTGCGGCTGGTACGCCCGGGCAGTGTCCGCGCTCAGCTCCTTAATGCTCGCCGGCACGCGGTAGATGGAGTGCCCGAGCCACTGCTTCACCTTCTTGTTGGCGGCCGCGAGCTCCTTTGTCACGTCCACCACCCACCAGTCGCTGGCGGCCGCGAGCTCCGTTGTCACGTCCACCACCCACCAGTCTCTGGCAGCCGCCGGCTCGGATCTAGCGGCCATCTGGTGCATGCGTGCATGCGCGAGCTGCGGTGCAATGCTAGCTAGAGACTATCGATCCTACACATTGAGTAAATATGACCGAGGCCTCGATCTTCATGCATGCGTTAATTTGCCTTTAGATTGCTTTAGAAGGGGATAAAGATCTATGCTGTCCTACATTTGCCTGGAAAAGCATGAATGGAGGAAGGCAGGAAGCATAATTTGCTAAAACTAGAAAGCTAGAAAGCTACGGATTGTACAAGCTATGATAAAAGAGGAAAGGTGACAGTAATTAGATAGAGTGAAGAGTGAGGAAGGCATATAAAACAAAGTTTCCTTGCAAGCTGGATGCAGCAGGCAACGCACCTTAATTCGTACTAGTAGTGTGCCCGTGCTAACGCTACGGTAAAATACAAAACAAGATAAAATTTGTAAAAAATAAAACGAACAATCAGATTCATTAAGATTCACGTCTCATATATTGTATAACCAAATATTTTTGTCGCATAATGAATGTCACATAACGACTGATCCTTTGAGGAGGCGACAACATCATTGGACTCATCCACCGACGACTTTCTCCATCCCCACATTGTTTAAACTTTGCCCAGAACCTTTACGACCTCTCATGATCGCCTACGACCGGGTTCGACTGCTACCAACCGCTTCCGACCGCCTACTGCTGCCAATCGACCACTTAGGCAGCCGTTCGATCGCTCTTCTCCGTCGCCACGCTATCCTTTCTACGACCGCGAACGATTTACCGTGATTGCACGCAGTGATGCTAGCGATAACTGTTCCCCATAGTCGAAACACTCTTTCGACCACGTTCACTTCCTTACAACGTGGTTGGAATCGCTTATTCGCTTCCGACCACGTTCAAGTCTTCTCGGCTCGATCGCACTACCTTCCGACCACGTTCTAGTCAGCAAAATTTTCTACCAGAGCAGCAGTAAGATAGTGAACAGTGGAGCTAAGGGAAACCAATGCTGGAGATGCAATTTCCTTTTAATTGTTCACAGTACCCTATAAAGTCACCACTACCTGAAGATCAACCTCATGCTCAGCAGGTACAGAATTCTCCTTGGAACTATTCTTGGACTGTAAGACGATAGATTCCTTTACTGAACCAATTTCTGATGTCATAATCAGTGCATCTTTGCCAGATACCCTAATGTTGAACTGCTCATCTAGAAAATCATCCGTATGTGTTACTGCAGCAAATTCACTATCTTCGGTACTATCAAGCTCTTTCGGACTTTTATGACTGTCAAGATCTTTTGGACTGTTATGATTATCAAGCTCTTTTGGGCAGTTATAATCATCGAGCTCTTCCAGACTGTTGTAATGCATGATGACTATATTAGATTTAGATCAGAACACCAAGATATAGGGGGAGAGCAAAAAAAAAAAAACACGACTTTTGCATCTAGGTTGATAATAAACTATCCACTGTGGTGATGTTACCATGCATACTAATTGCCATGTGAGATTAAAAATTTGGCACAGAGCAGGGGATCTCGCAACTACGGCAATGAAGCAGCAGCGAACTGTACAGTTACTTCTATGGAGAAGAGTGATTCCAAACGATTCCTGTCCTGGTAATTTGCCTATGTATACCTTGTAATTTTACTTGCTACCAGAATGGCTACATGGCATAGGTCGCAAAGCAGAAAATTACAGTAGCATTGTACGTGAAATTGGCAATTAAGATTCCCTAGATTTTTTTCTTTTTCTTTTGAGAAGTCCCTTATGAACAGACAGACTTTTCTTTTGAGAAATGAGATTGCCTATTCACTGACGCAGATAAACAGATACGGCATTTACAAAATTTTAATTAGCAATCACACCATAATCACATAAGAAAAATCTACATTAGAAGGAACACACAGAATCGAAGTGACGTATTAGCAACAAATATCGGAAGAACATGCACTTCAACCAATCAGATACATTCCTTTGTATCTATGTACGCATCAAGAAGTTTCCATTCTTCAGTCCCTACTTCTGGTTTCTGCAAACAAATGGCATTTTAGCAAACTTGCCAAAATTTAAGGTCCAAGAATTCAACGCTGTAACAAAACCAACTCCCCACATTCACATTATACACCAGAACACTATCACTAAAACCTAATAATTTCAAATATATGTTTCCAAACTATTCAAAATTGGAAGCTTTTTAATGTTTTAGCGCCTTAAAACAACAAGAACTTGACAGCTTAATGCTTGTTGGAGCTGGATAAGAGAGCATCACAACTTACATGATCATACTCCCATCGTGCGGTAAGAGGAAGAGAAACAAGGATACTCTCAATCCTTCCTCCAGTCTTGAGGTCAAATGTGGTGCCACGATCATAGACCTTCACGACAAGCAAGTATAAGAGCCAGAGTAGAGCTAACAGTGACAAGCGATATGACTGTTCATGTAAAATCACTAACAGGGTTGAACTCCACGTAGCGACCCCTCTGTGGCTGCTGCCATGACTTGTGCTCTTCTGTAAATGCGGTATCTTTCCGGCGTTCTATGATGGGGATGTATGCAAGAATAACTGTCTACGCACTCTGCAGAGAAGGAAGTGTCTTAATAGGCATAACTTTGATCAGCAGTTAGAAGTGCAGGCTGCCAGCCACAAAAATGCTGAATTTCTATTAGAATCCACTTTAACCAATAAAACATGGTAGAAAAGGAATCAAATCCAAGAAGCTAAATATATATGCATTTTAAAGTAGGTCCTTGTGACATAAGGTGATGAAAATGCCATCTCATGCATGATAGATGTGTAGGCCATAGTGTCAAGCAACACAAATGCAATTATAAGTTTCATTCAATGATACCTGTAGGGAAGTCAAGAAGCGTGTCTTGATCATAATCATTAAGATCATCAAAAAATATTCCACCCACCCCACATCGTTCGCGACGATGCTGCAGTCAAATATAAATAATCATCTCTGTCTTATTCTGGCCACAAGGCATGACAAACTACCTAATGCCCAGTACTGAATCTACGGTAAAATACAAAATAAGATAAAATTTGTAAAAAAATAAAACGAACAATCAGCGAGTTTAGCTCGCCTGAATCACTGATCTTGACCTTGAGGATCCATCCGCTCTCGTATGGACTTTCATTGACCTGTGCAGAAACATCGTCAACAGACAGTTGCAACATTCATTAATCTAGCAAACAAAGGCATAGGCAGCTGCAAAGAGCACACGGGTACCAGTTACAACTCACCAGGCCAGGTTTTTCACTTAGCTCATCATTTACTTGAACAACCTCTCCAGATACCGGAGCGTTGATGTCACTTGTTGCTTTTACACTTTCAACGGCACCAAAGTTATTTCCTTGTGATACACTGACACCAACCTCTGGCAGCTCAACATACACGACATCGCCCAAGTGCTCCTGGAAACGAAACACGGAGTTAATAAAACTACTGCAAGCCATCACTCGACACATTATGTATTTGGACAAAATAATCTCTGTATATATCTCAATGAACTGATCAAGTTGGGTTTAAAATTTTTTGATAGTAGCCTAATATGCCAATGCCATATATGTTGCATACTATCTGTACATTGGGAAGCACCCAGTAATCTATCACATCGAAAGCCTAACACTACTATGTGCTAATGCAGCTGGCAAATATATGAAAGGTCAAACCTGAGCATGGTCTGTGATCCCTATGGTTGCTGAATCACCCTCAACTTTCACCCACTCATGAGCATCAGCATACTTCAGATATTTGAGGACTGCGAAACAAAAAATAAAGATGCATATCATCCGATGCGTAGATTATTAGTGACAAAAGCAATGATATACACACTATGCGTTCGAGAATTTGGCATCAACTTCAATTAGTTAGACACGCTACTAACTAAAAACAGAAGAGGGACATAGCCCACCCCTTAAGGCGTAAACTGATGTTTCAAATAAAAGACGATCGTGTTGAGAAAGCAATTTCAGCGCAAGATGCATATGACTGCCTATTTTCTCTCTTTCTTTTTTGAGACCCGCCTATTTTCATTTCTAAACACTGTTATACAAACAATCATTTCATATCGAATAGAAATGCAGCCACCATAGGATTTTTCTCTGAGTTTTTAAATTCCTCATTAACAATCCACTTCATCCTGTGTATCTGAAATTCTAACTTCCTATCCTAGGTTTGTCTTTGAGATTCTGTAACCGACATTATAATTTAATCGTCATGGTGTTTTAAGTAGCTAACGACTTACCTTGCTCATCTGGAGATTTTGCATCTGAAAGGAGCACAAGAGCAAGCCCTGCCACACAGGTCCCTGCCCCCACAAATTGCCAGAAAGAATATCTTGTGCCTAGTGCATACCAGGTGAGTACGATGAACCATACAACAGTCCAACAATCCAACAACGTCACGCTGGTGATATATGAGTACTGGTACGCCTTTACAACTGCAAAATAAGTTTGAGGATAACAACATGTTGGGCTGTTTATCACCAGGAGCAAGAAGCACCCAACAGAATTGCATTGGTGGTATGGATTTCCATTGCAAATGTGTAATGTCTGTACTCACCAAGATAGTTCCCCTGGACATCAATGAAGGCCAGGGCTAGGTACCAATACCAGGGTATCTGCAAGACAAAAGTACCCAAAACAGTGAGCTGTGAATCACAATAGCTTCAAGGATTGATTCTTATGCAGATATGCTCACTTGCAGCTTCTGCCGTCAATGCAAGACGATTGGTACATAAACTAAGGTCAACAGCAGGTATGCGAAGAAAGATAGTGTGAGTGGTGCATCAACTCCTGCACAAATATATTCATGGGAATGAAATGATATTTGCATCTGTGAAGATAAAAGAGTCATCCAGTGCTTTACCAAATAGATAATTTTGTGTGTATTGATTAGCCCAATGAGACAGATGAGTAGAAAATTGAGTACCAAGATTAGCAATGAAGGAGGAGGCGAAGCTGGCGACGGCCATGGAGAAGGCGACGAGCTGGCCGAGGAGGAGCACGAGCAGCAGGCCCCATACGTCCTTCCTCTTGATCTCCATGAGCCTGAGCACGGTTCACGAGCACCGCACGGCCGCGTGGCGCGGCCGCCGCGGGTGGTTCCGCCACCCGCCTCGCTGGGGCCCGGGGGGGCAGGGAGGTGGAGGAGGGTGGAAGCCGACGACGGGGAGGGCGCCATCTGCCCCTCGTGGGGGGGATAGGGGAGGAGGCGCGGGAGAGCGGCGGGAGCGGAGATCGGGGAGGATGGGGGGAGCGGAGGTGCGGGGAGCGGTCGCGGTTCCAATCGGCGCCTCCGCCGTCGTCGTCGAGGTCGTCCTCGAGGTCGTCGTAGGGCTGCGGCTCGGGCGAGGGGTCGCGGGCGTCGGCGCGGGGTGGGGAGGAGGAGGCGGCGGCGGCGCGGGGTGGGGGGAGGAGCAGGCGGCGGCGGAGCGGAGAGGTGGGGGAGGAGGAGGAGGCGGCGACGGCGGAGGAGCGGGGGAGGAGGCAGCAGAGAAATCAGAGGGGAGGAGGCGCACGGGTTCGGTGGGGGAGGCCGGCGGTGGAGGAGGAGGAGGGAGGGGAGGAGGCGGAGGAGGGGTGGGGGAGGAGGAGGCGACGGGGGAGGGGGCGGCGGAGGAGGCGACGGGGGAGAAGGCGGAGGGGAGGAGGCAGCGGTGGGGGAGGCGGCGGCGGCGAAATCGGGGGAGGTGGGGATCGCGAGTCTGCTTTGCATTTGGATCGTTGGATATGAGTGGGTAAGGAGAGAGAAAGGTGAGAATTGATCCTTGATCGTTAATTTCACTGGTTGATTTTTCTGGGGACACGAATTGGTGTGGACGCAGGAAAACTCATGACTGCTGGGGGCATAATTTGAGGTGGGCGTAGGAAAGAACTGAACTGGTGGATTTTAGGAGTAGAGATAGAGATAGGTTTCATATTTACTACTTCCATTCTCTTCTGGTTGTCCTTCCAAACATGCCAGTAATCTATCTACTATATCTACTATATCTATACTAATTAGACACTCTGAGTAAATTTCCATATTAATCAAAGAAAAAGAAAAACTAGCCATTTATCTAGTGGGACCGAATTATAATGGATTATATTTAGTTATTGAAAAAACATTGCAGTTACATATAGCCATTTATCTGGTGTGACCGAATTATAATGGTTTAGATTTAGTTGTTGAAAAAACACAGCAGTTAATCATATGGGTCCAACTAAAATAGATGGGAGTCAATATCTATACTAATTAGGTATTCTGAGTAAATTCCCATATTAATGGAAGAAAAAGAAAAAAATCTAGCAAATTATCTAGAGAGATTGAATTATAATGGTTTAGATTTAGCTATTGAAAAAACATCGTAGTTACATATAGCCATTTATCTAGTGTGACCGGATTATAATGCTTTGGATTTAGTTGTTGAAAAATCACAGCAGTTAATTGTATGTATCCAAGTAAAATAGATGGGAGTCAATTTCTAAGTTTATTTGGCACGCCCTAAATTCCTCTGCCTTGCCTTTCCTTTTCCGCTGTCCTTTGTTCTCTCCTTCACAGGAAACTAACCCTGCCTCTTTCTTTCATCACGAGCACACCAAAAGGACGATGAGGTCGACAAGACGCGCAAATGAGGGGCTCACATAAAGGGAAACGCATCATCACCGCTGACATTCCGCACAGAGATGCGTGGTCCGGCGGCTGTACTGCCGCCTTCCACTGCACATGTGGGAATTCGGGCGCGCAAATTAATACCCGAAATCATGGTTTATGTTCCATATTAATCTTATAATCAGTAGCTAATATACACATTTACAATATTAAAATCACATCTATATATATGTATATATTTAATTTATAACAAAGAGATGAATACATAAGCGATGCATAATATATAAGGTTTACAGTATATGGCCGACCGACCAAATGAATACCAGTGTCGAGAGTAAATTACAGTAGAAGATAAATAAATAGATAGAAACATCCAACGGTATGCCATCATAGTCTACAGGCAACTGACTGGGGATTCGACCCTAGAAAAACCCATCGTTGCATTCTCCAGTGCTGGGGACGAAGTACGCGTCGTCTGGCACGTATCTTTCTTTATTCTCTGGTCAACAATAATTTAAACAAGATTAAATATATTATGTACTTAGCAAGATCTATAGTGTATCGTAAAATTATACATATTTGCAAGGCTATCAAAGGATGAGGCTATATTCTAAGTTATTGTGTACATGTTGTCTACTTGTAAATCAATCTTTATCTCATTATTTATTGAGATTGTCATGAATTATCAAAAAGAAAATATTGTAGAATTGAGTCCCTCTATTATGATTTAATGGTAATGTTTTGGTAATTAATGGCAATTGGTTTGTGGATTAACATTTTTTATGAGTTAGATAAATAGGTTAGGCTCCACAATGAGGATGACTTGGGACGACTTCGTGTGTTGAAGATCATCAAGTCAAGATATGAGATGGACTATGAATTCATGAGTTAAAGGCCATCAAGAAGAGGATGCATCATGAGTTGATGCATGTCCAAGAGGAGATGATCATGAGTTGATCAGCAAGTCAAGTGAATACCCATTATGTGTTGATGGATTTCAAATGAAGGATGCATCATGATTTGATGCATATTAAGACAATGGCCCAAACTTGAAGTGAAGAAGTGGTGGCTCAAGGCAAAGATATGACTAGTTAGGGCTAAGAATGTATTTCTAGTCTTTTTTACCAATCTTGGTATTTGGCTGGAAGACAGGATTGCTAATATAGTTTGTTGTATTATTAAGAGGGTCATGTCTAGTAGCTAGACCGGATTGCTAGTATAGTTTGCTGTATTATTAAGAGGGGCATGTCTAGTAGCTTGAGTCTCATTATGTGTTGATAGCTCAAATCTTACTTGCTCAAGCTTTCCGTAGCATGATGCTATTATTTGCGAATGTGTTTTACAAATAGTTTGAGGCTCATGAGTTGAATCCTTGTAACATGGGACTATACATTGCGAATGTGTTTTGCAAGTGTTTGAAGTCCATATTTCCTACTTCTTGTGGTATGAGGCTTATATTTGCAAATGTCTTTTACAAATGGTTGAAGCTCATATATAATCTTTGTAGCATGTGACTTAGGTTTATGAATGTGTTTTGCAAACGTGTTGAGTCCATGTACCTATACTTTGTGTCATGATGGCAGTTGAAGTTTACAAGGGCTGACTTAGTAGGGGAGTGGCGTGGAGGTCTCTTCATGGGCACTCGGTTCAAGGGCTAATGACAGGTGTGACGGGATGACACTGGGATGGTTTGGAGCTATCGTGATGCAAAGCTGAGCACAATGTTGGGATGCATGGAAAGGTGCAGCATGGCGCATTGCACATGGGCTAGCTTGGTGGCACAGCAGAGCGGGGCGCGGCCAGCGGAATTCGTTGTGGAGACAAGATGAGGCAGGAGCACAAGGCATAGGCTATTAGCAGAGAGGAGAAACGATGGGTGGTGTATGAAAACGTTGAGCATGGGGTCAAAAACTAGTGGCCTGTGCATATGGTTTCTCACACTGCTGGAAGTGGAAGAAATGTACTGCAGTGGGCCACACTCGGTAGTGAGAGAGAGGGTTAGGTGAGCTGAGTGGGAGAAGAGTTAGAAGGGCTTTGGTAAAATTGGAAATTGGTTTTAGATTTTTGAATTTGTAATTTTAAGATTTGAATTAAAATTTAAATTTAAATCCGTGTTCTTGATTCTATCATTGAATGTGAATTTTAATTATTGTTTTGCACTTTAAATTATATTTTAGTTAATTAGGTTTTCGGATATGGGTTTTCTGTTCAAATTTCAAGTATAAAATATGATCAACTTAAATTAGATTTGTTTGGCTCTTGCCTCATAACTTTTATTTCTATTTAATAGTTATTTGGCAATGCAAAAGCAAAGATACAGGAAATTTTAAATAACACCGATAGAAGAATAAGAAGATTTAGACATTCTCTCCAATCTTTACATTCCTATTTGCTTTGATCCTTGATCCTCAATCCTCAATTTTTGTTCTTGCCATTGAATTTGTTTGGAAGGAAACCAAGTCGAGAAACTAGAGAAAATCAAGTAACACCGAAAATCAATAAAAGGCTTTAAATTTTTCATACTTTTGTCAATTCCCAATCAAGAATTCTCAGATAAATGTCAAAACTTTGAATAACATTGAAATACAATACAAAGATTTTAATTAATATTTTTTCCACGAGTCCCTAGTTTGAGAGGTTAGGGACTCCCAATGCAGAAACTATGGATGGTTTCTATGGTATTAAATAAGGTGCCAAGTAAGCAAAATGCTGATGTGTCATTGGAGTTAAGGAGGAGAGATAAGGAAATGGTTTCTTATATAGAAACCATGTCTACACGAGAACCAAGATAGAAAGAGCTGTGATAGGTAGATGATAGGAGAGAGAAGATAGATGATTGGATGAAAATTTTATTTGTAGAAACTATCCATTGGAAGTATAGTTTCCATGGGTAGTGTCTACATTAATTAGCAAGTATAGAAACTACTTCATAGTTTCTGCATTGGGAGTGCTCTTACAGCATGATTGCTCCATTGGCGTCGTACCCCACCTTTAGTCACCGATGAGGCACCATAGGGGTGACATGTGGAACAACACTAGCATGGCTGAGTGTGTGTGCACGAGTGCAGCTAACGCAGCGTGACGTGACGTGACGTGGGCCATGTGTGCATGGTCCGAACTGAGGTGGAGAGCATCAACTCTACTGATGTGATGACGTGATAGCACTGGCGTTGTGAGGTAATGGGAGCAGTTGCGGCAAGTTATGGGCGTGGTATGGGCATGTGTGGGCACGGTCGACGATGCAGTTAGCGAAGGCAGGGGCATGTGGTGGGCAGGAGAACACCCAAAATCACCGTATGTGTGTATGTGTTATGTACAAGTCCTATGATCAGTAACTAGTACACACATTCATATCATTAAGTTCACATCCATACACATCGCACATAAATAGTTTACAATAAAAGGGTGATATATATATATATATATATATATATATATATATATATATATATATATATATATATATATATAAAAGTGATGAATAGTAGAGTTTATACACATATGGCCGACCTGCCAAATAAACATTAGAGTCCAGAATAAAATGCGGTGGAAGTCTAATAAGTAGCAAAAGCGTCAAGTGGTATGCCATCATAGCCATAGGCAACCAACTAGAGTTATGCCTTAGAAAGACCCATCGTCAAATTCTTCAGTGACGGGGGCAAAATACGCATCATCGGTTATGTAATCTTCTTCATTCTCTGATTAACAATAATTTAAGTAAGATTGAGTACATTGTGTACTCAGCAAGACATGTAGTCTCTCACAAAATTTTACATATATGCAAGGATATCCAAGGATGAGGCTTTGAACTAAGTTATTTTCTACATGAAGAAAATTTCATTTGCAATATCAATAAGTAATAATTTGCCAATGGAATTGTAAAGAAAATTTAATTTGTAATGAAATAATATTTATATAATTTCCATAGCAGTAGATCAAATCCATTCGCATCCCTCCTCGGCTAAGAACATCACATAATTCTCACCCATGGGCACGGCATACGATTATAGTACATGCCATCCCATTAAGTCCAGTGAAACAGTTTTGAAAAGGAAAGCTATACCCATTGTGGCTGCATCGAAGCATGCTCATGACTGCAAGCATAGCTATTTAAATAGTTTTAACACTCTATAGAGATTGTACAACTTTACCCATATAAGATAATCAATTATACTATCAGCCATTACACGCTTCCTTGAGTGTGCGACGATAGTGATTATCATAAATTCTTTAGGTCATCTAGTCCTAACCTTGCACCAGCCCAATGAACATCGAACCTCTCTTAGGTCCGTCCCCTAAGAGAGCATTCAAATCCTCGCTTAGGTCCATACGCTAAGTGAAGACCCTCAGTTAGATCCATCCCCCAAGTAGGCATTCACCATTATATTAGCAAGTATTGGTCCTTACACCTTGGTGAAGGGAGCCCCTACAAGGAGACCTTCACTCAGAATGCCCTCACTACATTTGCGCCTACCACAATGCAAGGTTAGACCTAGGCAACTTAATCAGCTAAAGTCAGAGCCCATATAGCACATGTGGTTGTATGGTGTAACTTAGATGTGCGGCAACAGCGTTCGGTCCTTAATTGACTCGGTGAGAATCTTCCTCTATCTACATGTGAGGTTCCTCCTCACATTTGACAGTTTATCACATAACTCGCCGGCATCCAAAAACTAGGGTTTTCATTTTGTTTTATACCAAACTAATAGAGGTTCATCCTCTTGTCTAACATTTTGAAACCATCAAGTCCACGTGAAAATTTATTCGAAGTTCACACTTAGCATAAACTAGTGCGTGGCTAAGCATCTAGGACATGTACTCAATGTAGTATACCCAAATATTGACATTAGCTATATCTAACCATGTCCTAAGGGTTACAACAATGAGGACATCAAATCTGCAAGGGAGGTTCAATGCATACGAGTGGTTGTAACTACCAATACCCACAGTATATAATAATTGAAACATACACGCATGCATAACAGATTTTGCAAACAATATATAATAATTGAAATACTATGATCAACATGGTCGAAGGGGGTGCTTGCCTTGCTCTTGTTGCTCAGAGAATGATTTGGACGCATTCTCAAAATTGTCCGACGCGGAGTTGTCTATTCGATAAAAATCTAGATAAATGCAAATAAGAGCCAAATAAATTTAAATAGAGACAAGACTTAAATATTTTTCTATAATTAGGAAGATCATGATTTTGGAAAAAAAAGTAGAAACAAGGATCACTAAATTTGAAGTTCGTATATAAGAGTTATAAGCGTTTGAGTTTTGACTTGGTTTGAATCACCTCTTTTTGAGTGCCACAGTGTTCTTTACGACCTCTAATGCTCTTTGGTTGCTACAGTGCATTTTATGACTTCTAGTGCTCTTTGGTTGCTATAGTGTATTTTATGGCTGCGGTCGAAGATTTTGACACCTGCAGCGGTCAAAGAGTTTAACACTGGGAGTGGTCGAAGATTTCGACACTGACAGTGGTCAAAGCGTTTGACACGAGCTATGGTCTTTGACTAGGCTGAGGTCAAAGATTTTGACACCAACAGCAGTCGAAGATTTCGACACCTATAGCAGTCAAAGAGTTCGACACCGGATGCAGTCGAAGAGTTTGACACCGGTAGTGGTCAAAGAGTGTGATGTCAGCTACGGTCAAAGATTTCGACACCAACAATGATTGACAATTTCGACACTGGCAATGGTCGAAGAGTTTGACACCGGCTGTGGTACAAGATTTCGACAACGGCAGTGATCGAAGGTTTCAACTTCGACTGCTACGGTTCTATTTTCATGTTTGACTACTACAATTTTCTTTTCAAGTTTGACTACTTTAGTTCTCATTTTTACTTTGGCTACTTTAGTTCTCTTTTCTACTTTGATTGCTTTAGTTCTCTTTTCGACTTCACGTACTCTACGAGGGAGGAGGAGCTCACGTGAGGTGAGGGTGGTGCTTGAGGAGGAGAGGAGGAGGCCAGCATTGGAAACTCTGCTGGTGGTGAAGAGGAGGTTCTCAATGATAGTGTAATCTGACAAAAGAGAAGCTACAAAGAAAGGGGTGCACATGAGCTTGCTTCCATGCATATAGAGGTATGGGTGAAAGGAATCGAGGTACGGCTCACCGGAATTCAAAATGGGCCGACCCATTTTGTTGTTTTGATTTTTGATTTTATTCCCTTTTTGCTTTATGTTTGAATTCTGGTTTTGGATTTCAAATTTGTGTTTAAACTTGAATTTCATTCTTCTTGTTGCTTTTAATTTCTTAGGAAATTTACCCTAGGTTTGAATTTGGCTATTCTTACTATGATTATTATTGTTGTTGTTATGTCTTTTTCCTCGTCTTATTTTGCATAATACCAATTTCCGAAAATCCTAAATAATTTTAGAAAATCCGAATGTCAACAAAATACATCAAAAAGTTTTTAAAATTTTATATTTTCATGCATCCTAATTTTGGGATGTTGCAAGTATGCACAATTGGTTCAATCTAGCATAAAAAATATTGTGCATTTTCTTTGTTACTACCGCAGCAATAGCCGATTATGTATCAAATGGTAGCCTTGGAACTAGAGGTGGGCATTGGGCCAGGCCAGGCTGGCACAGCCTGGGCCCATCATGCTTTGTGCTGCTTTGTACCATGCTGGCTTAGTCTAGTCACCCCGCCGTGCCGTGCTGTGCCAACCCGCCTTGCCTACGGCTAGGCCCAAGCTTGGCCCAAAGCCCACCGTGCCGGCGTTTGAACCTTGCCAGCCCAGGCGGCAGTGACAACGGTGACGGTGATCATCATCTTCCTTTCTCTCGTACCTGCCTCGTTAAAAACCTAGTTAAAATTCCATACTATTGTCTCATGCCATTCCACCTCCGAACTTGGCCATCTAGTCCGATGGCATGCATATCTGGGTGCAAATCAGACTGTGGCATACATGGACATCTAGCCCATCAGCTAGCAATCTGGCATAGGGCTGCCCAACTAGTCAAATAGAAAAGCTCAAGCAGAGTCCTAAGTGCAGTTTACTGTAGTTAAGAAATCAATTTTAAATAGTTTCTTGAACCTCTAGTAACTACTTGGAATACACACACTAATAACAGACTGTCTCTATTTACATAATGGTTAATTGTAACATACATGGGGTGGTTATCTCATCAAATGATAGAATTAAAAAGGCAGTCGGTGAAAGGATCTATGTTAGAATTAGAAGTGCATGTAGTAGTAATTTGCTTTCATAAAATAAAATCACAATATGGGTGAGCTATGTTGTAAAATTATAAATATATGTTAGAATATATCACTACTACAAAAAGGGTCATTACAGACGGTTGGTAGATAGAATCGTCTATAATGTGCTATTATCACAGATGTTTTTTTGGTTCAAGCCGTATGTGATAATCCTTCACAGATGGTTTATATCACAAAACCATCTGTGATAGTTCATTATATACCTTAATGTTTTCTTTTTTGGCTAGCCTTAGGAAATGTTAACTATGCCATCTGAAAACTAGTAAATACAGCAACAAACAAAGTAGCACATTCTATTTCCATTAAGATTAGAGTCCACCATTACAACATCCCAAGATAACGAGTAGGTTACCCATCTAGCTAACACAACAAGAACATGTAAATAACACATCTCCTAATCCTACAAATCTAACTATTAAACATGGCAAGAATGGAGAAAAAACCAAAGATCCTAGCAGACAGTAGAAGCTTAACCACATCGACAAGGCCTCTATGCCTAGGCCCTCTTGCCCCTGATGCAGTGCACGAGCCGGATGCCTTTGAAGCCTGCCATCGCTGGCACCGATTTGAGCGTTGCCTTTGTAGCTTGTTGCTTTCGCGGCGCCTTGCCCCCCGTAGACTTGCACATCATCTGCTTAGTGCGGGCTATTAGGGTAAGGGTTGAGGAGGAGGAAGGCGAGGAGGGTGGGTTTGGGTGAGTATTTATCGGGGAGAGAGAGGTGGGTGTGCGAAATTTTTTGGCGTGGGGACAGAGTGGTGGAGCTATGATCCATAAGGTGGGGGTTGGTGGGTTTCTATTGGCTAGGATTGGGTTGGGGAGGATCGACGGATGCAGTGGTCAGATTATCACAGACAATTCTATATAGAAATCGTCTGTGATACCCTCTCATCATAGATGGTAGGTAGAACCATCTATAATGTAAAAGAATTACAAATAATTCTATAAACCAACCGTCTGTGAATTGGACAATATAGATATCGGTGCAATGTAAACAGCTAGTCTCTAAAGATAAAATAACAAAGTTTTATATGGCTTACATAAGCTCATTTGAAAGGTTTTGACAAGATTTATAACTTTGTAATCGAGGCAAACCCCAAGTTCTGCAGGGAAGATCAAAAATTTTGGCAAAAACAGGAACTGAAAACTTACAATGCAAATTTAGGTGACTGATACTAATACTGTATGCAAAAGTTATGCCTGTGTTTACTAAAGGTGTCTTGGAACAAAATCCTACTCGGACTTAGGTAGGAGATTATAAAATTTTAGGGGACTGTGAGGTAGAAAATATATCACAGATGGTTTTTACTACAAACTTTCATTATCATAGATAGTTTGTAATAAAAACCATCTGTGAAGTATCACAGACAGGTTAAATAAAAAATCATCTGTGATATTGGTAATATCATAGATGGATCTTATAAACGGTCACCGATGATTCTTACCAAGAATTGTCTATAATATTATCTTTTCACAGATGATTTTTAGTACTAGTAGCAACACAAATGGTCTCTAAACCTAAACCGTCTGTGATTGCATTCAATATTGACGTTTTTGGTCAACCATTTGTGATGAGGTGTCTAATATAAACCATTTTGTAGTAGTGTGTTGATTTGTTTGATCTTCTTCTCCAGCAGTCCAGCCCTACTGGTTTTATGCAAAGAAGCAAGAGAGCCATGAGGATGTGACCTAGGGTTCAGTGGTGGTGACCTAAGGAGGAGAAATATTGAAAATACTCATTATTTTTGTATGGTGATGTTTCTTAAGGAAGAACAACCTTATATCACTAGTGCAAAAATGAACAACAACAAAAGACACCTCATATCACAAGTGTAAAAATGAACTCAGCCTAAATCATAGCATATCTCAGTCACTTTTTCAGCCATTGGATTAAGATCCAACCATCCTCATCTTTCTCCTGATCTTATATATATACATCACACATTCACATCTCCAAAAACTAACTCAATCTTCAAATTTGGCATTCTAGGGACTGCTCCGTACAGATGTACATGTCACAGCGGATGTGTAGGATCTTTACGTGATAAAATCAGAGTTTCTAAGGGCCAGAATAGAAGAAACCAAAATGGAAAACAACCTATTTGTAGATTTCAAAAACCCTAGAGGGCTAAATCACCAAAATGTCCAATCCCCAATCCACCCTAAAATCCCTTTGCAGCCACCTGGTTCATTTCTTCCCCCTACCATCTTCTCCATCTACACCTCCCATCTGCCGCTCCCCCTACCCCGACCTCCCGAGGCGCCTCCCTCCTCCCCCGGCGCCCCGTCCTCCCCCGACTGCCCCGACTGCCTCCTCCTCCCCTGGCTGCCTTTCTCCTCTCCCAGTGGCCGCTCCTCCCACAGCCGCCTCCCTCCTCCCCTGGTGTACTCCAACCAGTCTGGGTCGGTGGATCGGGACTCGGCACCGCGGCTACACACGAACTCCAGTTGCTCTAAGCGACGGCGACCGCAACCTCGACAATGCCGAGAGCCAGGCCACCGGTGGTGGATGGCCGAGTAGCGACTGGGAAACCGATGACGAGTTCATCATCGATGGTTCAGTCTTCGAGCCATCGTTGCCAGACATCTTCATGCAGGACATCCCCGTCAACATCAAGGCCATCTTCGGTATACTCCAGTCCTTCCCCTCTACTCTCTCTCTGCTTTGTGATAGCTTGTGGTTGTAGGTATCTTCACAGCGGGAGGCGAGGCCAAGGCTGAGGTGGCTACCGGCGCTGGTATGCCGGGCGTGCCCCTTGTGTTGGCTGTGCTCGCTGGGCCGGGCTGGCTTGAGCATGACACGATTTGTTGTGCCGCCCAACGGGCCGGCTTTCTAGGCCCGACCCAGCGCACCATTCGTGCCGTGTGAACACGGCACGCCACATGCCGTGCCAGGCCAGTCGGGCCTCGAGCTGGCATGGATAAGCCCGGCCCGACTCCTAGCTCTACTTGGAACGATGCTTCATAACAATGGTAATGTACAACTCGACTGGAACATTCCATACCATGTTCTGCTTCATGTGGCACATGGCTAGGGTGAGAGGGGTGAAATTATCGAAATCGAGAACACTATGTTGACTGCAGGGAAGAAGTGAGAGCAACAACTGTAGCAATAGCTCATATATCGTCTTTTCCAACGCTGAGTCAACAAATTGATGCAATATTTGTTGATATCATTTAACTATTTAAATTCCCATTACGTTATTCTTCAGAATTATCTACACCCAATTCTTCATTACCACGTAGTTTTTTGTTAAAAAGTTGTCTGTAGTTTTTTTTGGTTGTGATTCTATAAGTTTTAACTATTCTACCTTTTTTTTTACTTCTGAATAGATTCCATTTAAACAACATCTTAAAACAGTGTGGGTAGATATTATGCATGGATCTCTATAGTGTGGGTAGATACTATGCATGGATACTGTATATCTAAAGTAGAGCTATATTCGTAGTATAATTTAATATCCACTTTAATTTTATATCTTAGTGTTTAAAATAAAGTTGCCTTTAACTTTGTATCACGCGAGGTTGGGTACGTGTGTGTGATGATAGATGAATATCCTTTGGAACAGAATATTTTTTTCTTGTTCTCGTTGAGTTTTGATCTAATATAAACGTATTGCCAAGGTGTCACAATAGTTGCCATTCACCTAGCCAACACCCAGTCAGAACCACTAATTGGCTACTATGAACAATGGCGGTTGTTCGTGTCTAGCCACTGTCCGCGTGGAACATAAGTATACCATGGTCAAAACATATAGGTTTTGACGATCAGTAGCCACATGTTGAGATCCTGAGGCTGGGATGTGAGATTTTTTTTTTCTGTGGAAGCTGATATTTGGGACTAGGAAGAAGAAATGATTTAGTTAGGATGAAGTGGTGAATTTTCCTCTTGTTCTCTTTGATTTGGCCCAAAAAGTCTAAACTGATACATCTTATCGACTAGGTGGCTGGCTGTGAGCGTGAACATTTCATTTGTACTTTTGTTAACAATATTTTACGAACATCCCCCTTCTAATATTTTGAAAAGTGCAAGTTTGGACTTACTCATGGTGTTGTAATGTTCATTTGCCATGCCACCAGAAATGCTATGTCAAGCAGAGATCATCTCTGGAAATAAGTTAGGGTGGGTTATTTCTAAAATTATTTTCAGATTAAGGGTTGTTAATTGAAAAAATGTTGGCTACTTTACAAATGTGGATGCATTTAATAAAAAGTGAGAATTAAGAGAAATATGAAAAAGAAAATGTGGATGCTTGAGTGCTGGTTGTAGAGTTACTAGAGTGTAACACCCTAGCCCTCCACAGTTCCTAGGATGCCACTACTACTCACTACATTTCGTTTACACAAAAATATAATTAAATTCCAACAAGTATTTACTTGGTAAAAACAGTGTTTTAATACTGTAAAACTTACAATAATTACACTAGGAGAACAATTAATTAGGAGATTAATAGAAACATATGAGTGTGCATGTGTGCTCCAGCTTCTCCCATTATGCACGTCTTGAAGCATTCAAATCTGAAATGTGAGAAAGACAGGAGTGAGTATAAATCTCAGCAAGCAACTACCATGAAACAAGCATACCTCACATGAAGATGATTATTAGTTTTCAATCAATACTACAAAAAATCAATGCTACAAAACCAATGTCAGCCAATCGCTTCACACCTTCAATTCCAATACTCCAAATTGATAACATTGCAATGATCCAAATATACCATGAAACACCAAGAGCACTTTGGAATAGTTATATAACTTTTCACTGACTTGGCCCATACACTCCAGAATAGTCATATGACTTTCTCACCGATCTGTCTCGTATGCACTCCATTGTATCGGTACAAGGTTGTGGTGAATTGCGGCAACTTGGCCTCTTACTCCATATGTAATAAATGATGCACAATTCTCCACAATCAACATACTTCAAAACACTACTACGGAGAAGGTCATCACAAGACGGTTCACAATCCTCATAAGAGACGGTTACTGAACCGTCTAATTTGTTGCGTCAGTGATAACAGGTGGTTATTACAGACGGGTCTTAAACTATTTATGATAAGTCACAACACAAACAGTTTTTAAAAAAACAATCTGTGATGTGTACGTATCATAGACGGCTAATACAAAAAACCGTCTGTGATATGTACATATCACAACGGCTAACACAAAAAATGTACGTATCACAGACAGTTTTGTGTAAGATATAGCTAAATTTTTTTTTGTTTTTCGGCTAGCCTTAGGAAATGCTAGCTATGCCCTCTGAAAACAAGCAAGCAGAATACAGATAAATGACAGATAAGTGAATTACAACTCAAACTGATGTACAACTTAAAGTGAAATGTGGGGTGTGTAAGACTATGTTAATGTTACCATGAAATATGTGAGCATCCTGGAACAGCTTATCTTTTGACAATGAGGTAGTAAACTAGATAACATAAAGTCACAACTCACAAATTACTTGTTGTTGATTTAGATGAATGATGCTTGCATATTTTCATGGTAATACTAACATATAGTCTTGCACACCCCACGATTTAAATGAGCTAGAGATAAAGTCAAATCCCATATCACACTTAACAACTAAAATTATGTTAGTCGGAGTGGTAGTTGTTTTAAAACACCCTTCTAATGAGATTTGTAGCAATAATATATGCCAAGATGAGAAAAAGAGAACCAATTATCCATAAATTCTTCCGAAAAGTAGTCAGACCGCTCATGTTGGTATTTCTCAACAACTATAAAAGGAACATTAAATCACTATACACTTGGGCTTTAATGGACATGAAGTAAATTACATACTCTAGTGTGTCAGGTTCTATGAAGTACACCTAAGATAGCAACCAAGCCCAACACGCAGGATGATGAGGGGGGAGAGAAGCAGCCACGACTTATTTCATAAAACCTAACACACTGGAGTGTGGTGATTTGCTTCATGCCCTATGAAGCCCAAGCGTACAATGTTTAAATATTCCTCTTGTAGTTACTGAGAAATACTAACATGAGTAGCTTGAATACTTTCCAGAAAAATTTGTGAACAATTGGTTCTCTTTTTCTCATATTGGCATATATTATTGCTACAAGATCTCATTGGAAGGGTGTTTTAAAACAATTACTATTCCAACTAACATTATTTTAGCTATCAAGTGTGATATAGAATTTGACTTTATCTCTAGCCCATTTAAATTATGGTGTGCGCAAGACTATGTTAGTGTTACCATAAAATATGTGGGCATCATTCATCTAAATCAAGAACAAGTTGTGAGTTGTGACTTTATATTGTCTAGTTTACTACCTCAGTGTCAAAGGATAAACCGTTCTAGGTGTGGGGGCAGACCTCGGGTGGGGGTCGCCACATGTGTGTTCTGTACTAGTCCCATGATCAGTAGCTAGTACACACATTCACAACTCTGAGATCACATCCATACACATTGAATATATTTAACTTATGACAGAAAGGAGTGAATACAATAAGGTTTTACAGCATATGATTGACCGGCCAAGTAAATACTAGAGTCAAGAGTAAATTGCAGTGGAAGACAAATAACTAAGCAGAAGCATCAATCCAGTGGTATGCCACCATATCCACAAGTAACCGATTGGTGATTAGGCCCTAGAAAACCCATCATCGAACTCCTCAAAGCGGGAGGGAAAGTACGCGTATATGTATCTTTCTTCATTCTCTGATCAACAATAATTTAAGTAAGGTTGAGTACATTGCGTACTCAACAAGACTTGTAGTGTATCATAAAATTATATATATGCAAGGCTATCAAAGGATAAGGCTCTATACTAGGTAATTTTCGGCATGAAGCGAATTTTATTTGCAATATCTATAAGTAGTAATTTGCAACCAGAATTGTAAAGAGCATTTGACATGTACTGAGATAACATTTATATAACTTCCATAACAGTAGATCAAAACCATTCGCAGCCCTCCTCGGCTATGAACATCGCATAATTCCACCCATGGGCATGGCACACGACTAGACGTTCATGCCACCCATATGTTTAATGAAACAGTTTTGAAAAGGAAATCTATACCCTTTAATTTGTGGCTACACCCAAGTTTGCTCATGACCGTGAGCATGACTATTTAGATAGTTTTTAAAACTCTGCAGAGGTTGTACAGCTTTAGCCACACAAGATAATCAATTATACTGTTGATAACTTCACGCTTCCTTTGGCATCTGACGATAGTTGATTATCTTATAACCTTTAGGTCATCTAGTACTAACCTTGCACCAGCCCAATGAACATCGAACCTCTCTTAGATAAACCGCTAAGAGAGCATTCAAACCCTCACTTAGGTAAACCCCTAAGCGAAGACCCTCACTTTGGTAAAACCCCAAGTGGGCATTCATCGTTCTATTAAGGCTTTGGCCCGAACACCTTGGCGAAGGGGCCTCTACGAGCAAACCTAACTAGAGTGCCCTACTACATCTATGCCTACCACAATGCAAGGCTAGACCTAGACAATTTAATCAGCTAAATGCCAGAGCCCATATAGCACATGTGGTAGTATGGTGTGACTTAGATGAGCAGCAATAGCGTTCGGTCCTTAATTGACCTGGATGAGAATCTCCCCCTATATACATGTGAGATTCCCTCTCGTGCTAGATTCCCTCTTACATTTGACAGTGTACCATATAACTCGCCCGTGTCTAAAAACTAGTTTTTTTCATTTTATTTAATACCAAAGTAACAGTGTTTCCTCCTCTGGTCCAACATTTTCAAAACCATCATGCCCATGTGTAAACTTGTTTGAAAGTATATTATATATATTGTCTAAGCATCTAGTATATTATATATATTGTCTAAGCATCTAGTCTAAAAACTAGTGCTTGTCTAAGCATCTAGACCATATACCAATGTAGCATTCCCAATTTGACAGTATTTTGATAGTATATTATATATATTGTCTAAACTAGGTCCTAGAGGTCACAATAGTGAGGATATCAAATTTCTGAAGGAGGTTTAATGCATACGAGTGGTCGTAACTACCATTACCCGCAGTATAGCAAGTTTACTGAAACATATACACGTGCATAATAGATTTTGGCAAACTGTTGTGGTTACCGACCAAACAGAGAGAGAGAGAGTATGGTAGTGAAGAGTTAGGTGAGCAAGTGCTTAGGGTTTCCCCCATGGCCTGTATTGTATATATATATATATCCACATGGGGAGTGTTTTTACAACAGTACCCTTACATTTGAGTATCCCTCTCAGGGGCACTTATGTCATTATACATGCCCCCTTCTGGGCCTTACAGCCTTCTAACAGGTCGGCTAGGCTTAGGTGGGGGCCACCCCTACAACAGGAGCCTCTCATGGTGACGGGCTTCACGGGCCGAAGCCATGTTGTCGAGCCATTTGGCCCCCTCCGTCCCTGCGGCCTGTGAACTTCTAAATTGTTTGGTGGGTTGAGTGCCTAGTATGATCTTTGTCTCCACCTCGCCGCGAGGGTACGTCGCTAGGCGGGTTGCCGAGGTCCTCACGGAGTCGAAGGCACTGGCGAAGTTAAAGATGTTGGCGGAGCCGGCTGAATGAGTCGGGAGCGGGGCGGAGTCGGGCATCTTCGACGGGCTTATCGGCGAAGTCCAAGGTGTGGCCGCGACCTGGTTGCCTGGCCCACCTGGTCCACAGATTCCTTGAGTGGTGGAGTCGAAGTCGGGGCGGAGACAAACCCCGCATCGTGGATTCTCCTGGGGGCAAGGTGTGCAAGACTCCTGCGCAAATCCCCGGGCAATCAAGTTGGGTGAGGGGCTCCGCCTGACCTGATGTCGACATGATCTGGCGGCTCCACGGTCCGACAGTGCGCTTTAATAGCGCCTGGAATCGCGCCGACCCCTGAGCTGTCAGGAACAAGCTATTGTAGCCGTATGCACTGTTCCACCGGTAGGGTACACGCGGCGAGCTGCGATTGGTGCGTCGTGGGTTGTCAGCGGTCGCACGACCGCGGCCGTTCGCCCCTTCCCATGGGGTCTGGGCGTGTGGCAGGGTGCTAGTGGCGCGTCATGCGCAGTCCACCCACCTACCGCTGCGCATCCCCGGCTGTCAGCGGTTGCGCTTCCCGATCGTGGGTACCCGAACCACTGGGCTCCCGCCGGTTGCGCTTTTGGGGGGGGGGGGGGCGAGCGGGCTTTATAAGGCATCGCCACCGGCACGAGAACATTCTTCTCCGTCGGTTGCTTAGCCCTGCTTCCTGTGCTGTTGGCATAATCCACTCGTGGCATAATCCCCTGGTGGTACGAGGATCAACGCAGGTCGGCAAGCGGAGGGACGCCATGGAGCATTCGGGAGGCCGTTGCTCCCGTGTACTGGGACGGAGTCACGTTACCAAGGAGATGATCCAGAAACTCGTCCGGGAGAGGAAGATTGAGAATCCTGCCGGGGCTCGCCTGCCCGGCCCCAAAGAGATGGAGCCGCGCCCGGCGGAGACGGAGGCGATCGTCTTCATCACATTTTTTGATGCCGGGCTTTGGATGCCTTCGACGCTCCTCGTCGGCGAGGTCTTGCGGATTTACGGGTTGGAGCTGGCGCAGCTGACACCCAACATGATAGTTCACCTAGCGGTCTTCGCTTGGGAGATATGAACGGAAGGTCGCTGTCCCAGCGCGAACCTGTTCGCCACTCTGCACGATGCGCGCTGCTAGCCGAAGAAAGTCGAAGGGGGAGCGGTATCGAACTTCGGCAGCATCAACTTTGTGCTGAGGAAGCGGTGCGCGGGGCTCTTCCCGCGTTGGTTGCCCAAGGAAAGTGGGAGTCCGGTTGGATGCGCCGGTGGTTTTATTACCACGTGACGGGCACAAGCGGCCTGCTGTGTCGGGGACGGCCGATAGTGTTCAACAGCTCACTAGACGTGAAGCCGAAGGCCGACGACGCACAGTAGGCGCGGAGGCTTGCTGGTGTCGCCCGTCAGTTTAACATGCGTGACCTCGCTGAAGAGTTCACCATGTACGGGGTGGCGCCTTTCTCCAGCCGGTGGAAGTACGAGCGACGAGGCAGTACCCAGAAGGACAGCGTCCATTCGACCGTGTCATGCCTTGTAAAACCCTCCGCTCCATGTAAGTTCTCCCGCCTTGGGCCGCGCGCCCACTCACATAGCTGCGTGGCCTTTTATGAATGGTCTACTTTTGTGTGTAGTACCCCGGCTGGAAGACACGAAGTGCGCTGCTATTGCGCTCCTCGGGCCATACACAGTCAAGGAACACAAGCTGCGTGAGGCCGCGACCGCCTCGGTGAAACAGGGGCGGATAAATTGGGTATGCGAGGTCCTGGGGATTCCCGTACCCGAGCGTGTGGTGCCGGCGGAGGCCACAAGCCACCGTGATGGCGACGGCCAAGTGGAGGCGCCGCCCTCCCGGCGCAGGGCCCGATTTGATGCTGTCGTCTCCAGCCCGTCGACCGTGTCACCGGCTGACACCGTCGGGACGGGGGCACGACCAGCGCTGGGTCCGAACCCGCCGGTTTGGGGGGGGCTGCTCCTAGCGAGGAGGCCTTAGACGGCGGCGAGGCGACAGGCCCCGGTGCCGTTGCCCCTGAAGGTGAAGTCTTGTCGCCTGTAGGGGCTACCAAGGACTTGCCGCACGTGCCCATCATTGCGGTTACTAGAGCAGGCGAGGGAGTGTAGCCCGCATCCCCGAGGGCGAAGCGCCCCCGGGTACAGTCGCCTCCGCCTTCGAGGGGGCGCTTCAATGTGGCGGGCGCGATTACCGGGATCCTGGTGCCCAGCGAGGAAGTCATCGAGGCCGAGGAAGAAGTCATCGCTCCTCAGGTCGACGAAGCCCCCGTACCCTGGCTGGAGGCTAGGTGAACACCTCCCCGTGTCGCGGCGGAGGGTGTCGAAGGTAGGCATGATTCCTTTTCCTCCCGCGACTTTGTGAAACTCTCTCCGATTTGCTCGCTCATTCTGTCGTCGACATCAGGCGAGACGAGGTCTCCCGGACGCGGTGAAGGATCGAGCAACGGGGGTGTGCACGAAGTCTCCGACCTTGTTGCGTAGGGCGCGACGCGGGGGTCTGCTGCCGCCGAAGCCGCCGACGCAGGGGGGCCGAGGCCCGTCGTCTCCAATTTCATCCCTCGGTCGGAGATGCTTTGCGTTCTTAACGATGTCGCGGGGCGCGTCAGCAGCAGCTTGGATCGACGGGTGCTATCGACGTGCGGGGGAGACCTTCTGGCACTCGCGCTGGGTGCCTCGGAGATAATGGTAAGTAGCTAGGTTCACAAACCACACCATTGCCCAGTGTATTTCTAACTCTAGCAGTGTCCTCCAGACTCTTGCTCTCAGCCAAGCCCTAGAGGACACCCCTGTCCGCGAGCGAAGGGTGTTGGAGGGCGAGCATCGTGCTGCGGACGTGGCTCACGCCGCCAAGGACGAGCACATTCGTGCGCTGGAGGCTGAAAACGCGAGGGTGGTTTCCCACGCGGAGGAGGCCGTGGCGGCGGCGCAGCGTGCCACGGAGGAAGCCTGGCGCGCCGCGGTGGAGGAGCGCATCACCTTCCTTCAGCAGATCTCCGCGCTGCAGGAGGAGAAGACCCAGCTCACTGTATCCCTTGCGGAGAGGAACCGGACCTTCGATGATGCGTCTATGTCGGCATGGAGGGCGATGGAATCTTTGGAACGGGCCCTCCGGGACCTTTCCGTTGACGTGCCGGATGTGACGCATGGCCCTGAAGATTTGATGTAGACGCTCGAGGTAATCGAGGAGGGGTCAAGCGTCGCCCTCCATAGTGCCAAATCCTTCAGCGAGCGCTGCGGTTTCATTAGTGTCTGCCTCGCCCTCGCCATGCTCCATACCCATGGGTGTAGGCACGTCAACGAGTTGGTGAACCCATAGTTGGATCTTCCTACCCGGCCCGAGGCGATGTCCGATGACATCCGCTTCATCCAGCCCGTCCTCCGAACTTTCCACCGTCGAATCTGGGGTTACGTCGGGGAGGACGCAGCCAAGGTCGCGCTGCGGCGAACGCTGCATGAGGAGGGGGACTTCCTCCGGTGGCTCGAGGAAGTTCCTCGGCGCAACGAAGGCGGCGCGGACCCGTAGGTGTGATGGCGGGGTTGCGTGTGTGCTATGCTATGTATGCCTATTTGTATGGTTGCCTTGCCACTTCCTCTTTATATGAACGAAGCAGCACTTGTCCAAGGTCTTCTTGTTGTTGCGTACTACCCAACTCTGGGCAGGCGTCATGTAAGGCTCGAATTTTCACGCTCGACCTCGCTCCGCTTTTTAATGGTCGCCGAAGTAGACACGCGAGCGCTCCGTCCCCTACCCTTCGAAGTGGCGGCAACAGAGCTGGCGCCTAGTCGAGGTAGACGCGCGAGCGCTCCGTTCTCTACCCTTCGAAGTGGTGGCAGCGGAGCTGGCGCCTAGTCGAGGTAGACGCGCGAGCGCTCCATGCCCTACCCTCGAAGTGGTGGCAGCGGAGCTGACGCCTAGTGGAGGTAGACGCGCGAGCGCTCTGTCGCCTACCCTTCGAAGTGGTGGCAGCGGAGCTGGCGCCTAGTCGAGGTAGACGCGCGAGCGCTCCGTCCTCTACCATTCAAAGTGGTGGTAGCGGAGCTGGCGCCTAGTCGAGGTAGACGCGCGAGCGCTCCGTCCCCTACCCTTCGAAGTGGTGGTAGCGGAGCTGGCGTCTAGTCGAGGTAGACGCGCGAGCACTCCATCCCCTACCCTTCGAAGTGGTGGCAGCGGAGCTGGTGCCTAGTTGAGGTAGACGCGTGAACGGAGGCAGGTTTGTGGTGCGTCTTATTGGGACCCGAGGCGCGGGGGAACCTCGACCACGTCTTATTTTGACTCCGGAGTACGCGCAAGGGCAATGCCCGCTCGTGCGCGAAGACATCCGTGTCTTGGTTTATACTACGCAGAGTGCATGGGAACATCAACCACGTCTTATTTATACTTCTGAGAGTACGTGCGAAGGCAACGCCCGCACGTGCGCGGGGACATCCGCGTCTTGTTTATACTCAGTAGAGTGCGCAGGGACAACATCTGCTTCTTATTTAGACTCCGCATAGTGCGCACGGAGGTATGCCTCAACGCTGCGTCTTATTTATACTCCGTATAGTGCGCACGGAGGTATGCCTCAACGCTGCATCTTATTTATACTCCGTAGAGTGCGCACAGAGGCGTCCCCCGCTGCGTCTTATTTATACTCCATAGAGTGCGTGCGGAGGCGGACCTCGACGCTACGTCTTATTTATACTCCGTAGAGTGCGTGCGGAGGCGGACCTCAACGCTACGTCTTATTTATACTCCGTAGAGTGCGTGCGAAGGCGGTAGACTGAGACAAGAGCTTGGCAGAACACCGACTTTATTAATCTCCCGTTTGCGCGGGTGAGCATCTTACAATGGGTAAGGTGCCGATGTTGCTACATGCTTGTCTTTTTGTCCTAGACATAGTACCGCCCTAGCCTGTCTGCGTTCCATGTGTGGCGAAGTGTCTGCCCTTCTAACGTGTCAAGGCAGTATGCTCCCTTCTGCAGAGCTTCTGTGACAATGTATGGGCCTTCCCATTTGGACTCCAGCTTGCCAATCATCTCCGCATGGAGCACCATTTTGAGGACAAGGTCTCCAGGCTGAAATTCTCGCGGGTATATGGAGCGACCACGCGTGCGCACCATCTGGCGTGCGTACTTGATGATGTGTTGGATTACACTTACTCGCTCTCCATCGAGAAGGTCCAGAGACGATTGGCGCTCCTCTTCAGGCGCTTGGACGAGGACTCTTCTCGATTCGACCTTGATTTCCTCGGGTGTCATTGCTTCTTCGCTGAAGAGGAGCTTGAACGGCATGAACCCCATCGGTCGTATCACCGTTGTGCGGAGGGACCAGAGGACGTTGTGGAGCTCGCCTGGCCACTTGCCCTTTGGCAGCCCTACAAGGCGTTTCTTGACTCCGGCGGAGATGGCGCCGTTTGCTCGCTCGACTGTTCCGTTAGACTGTGGGTGCCCGACCGAAGCGAACCGGAGTGTGATGCCCATGCCCTTGCAGAAGTCCTTGAACGGGGCAGCGTCGAACTGCAAGCCATTGTTGACGGTGAGCTCCCTGGGCACGCCAAAGCGACATATGATGTTCTGCCAAAGAAAACGCTGCATGGCTATCGAGGTTATCTTGGCTAGAGCTATAGACTCTGGCCATCTGAAGAAATATTCCAAAGCGACAACTGCGAACCACAGGTCGCTTGGGGCCCGGGGAAGTGGTCCTACAACGTCGATGCCCCATCATGCCAGCGGCCATACCAGGGGAATGGGGTTGAGGCTCATCGGAGGCCTGCGAATGACTCACCCCATCCATTAGCAACCTTGACACCAGCACACGAGATCCTGGGTGTCGGCGACAGCAGTTGGCCAGTAAAAGCCTTGCCTGAATGCCTTGCCGACTAGTGCCCTCAGCGCGAGGTGCGAGCCGCAGAGTCCCGCATGAATTTCCGCAAGGAGTTGCTTTCCTTCTTCACGTGAGAGGCAACGTAGGAGCGGTGCGCAGACTCCTTTTTTGTAGAGCACCCCGTCGAGCACCTAGAAATACCTAGCACGATGCTGCAGGCGCCGGATCTCGACGGGGTCATCCGGCTCTGCGATGCCCTACAAGAAACCAAAGATGGGCTCCCGCCAGTCACCTTGCTGGGTGATCTAGTGAACGAGGGCTGCATCAGGGTTGTCCTGCGCGATGGTGGCCGTTGGTAAGACCTCGTAGAATGCCCCCTCGGGAGTTGGGAGCTGCTCGCTAGCGGCCTTTGCGAGGACGTCGGCCTGCTCATTGTCCGCCCAAGGGATGGCTTTTACCGTGACACCGAAAAAGTGTCATTCCTTCGCTCTTACGACTGCCAGGTACTTGGCCAGCTCTGGATCTTTGGCCTGGTACGACTTGTCCACGTGGCCCGCTACCAGACGCGAGTCGGTACGGACGAGGACTCGCCGCACACCCATTGCCTTAAGTTTCGCAAGGCCAAAGAGTAGTGCCTCGTACTCGTCTGTGTTGTTGGCGGCGGGAAATGCAAGCCGCACCGAGTACAACAGGCGGTGCCCCTCAGGCGTAGTAACCACCGCACCGACGCCCGCGCCCACAACGCCATAGGCTCCGTCGGTGTTAAGCATCCACACCGGGCCTTCTGGCTGCTGAGCAGGCCGAGCCGACAGGGTCCACTCCGCGAGGAAGTCCGCAAGGACTTGAGACTTGATTGCTGTTCTTGAGGCATACGTTAAGGGGAACGAGGATGGCACCGTGATAGGATGGGCTAGAAAATAGTGCCAGAGCTTTCTCGAGGCCATGACCAGCGCGTAGGCGAGTTTCTCGAGCTTCGTATACCGCGTCTTCACGCCCTGAAGGGCTTCGGAGATGAAGTACACGGGGTGCTGGAGGGCGCCTTCTTCCAGGACGAGAACAGCGCTGACCGTTGTTGCCGAAGCGGCGAGGTAGAGCAGGAGGGGAGCCTCTGGCGCTGGAGCGACCAGAGTGGGGAGGCTTGCGAGGTGTCTCTTGAGGTTGTCGAAGGCCTTCGCACAATCATTGTCCCAATGAAACCCGTCACAACCGTGGAGGGTCTTGAAAAATGGCAAGCCTCGCTCCGCTGCTTTGGACAAGAAACGGCTCAAAGCAGCCATGCGGCCAGCGAGCCTCTGGACCTCCCTTATCGTCTTGGGCGGCTCCATGGCAAGGATTGCGTCGACTTTGTCGGGATTCGCCTGGATACCTCATCGGCTATCTGTCTGCTCCAACGCGACCACCGGCGAGGTCTGCTGACTCCGAGCCTCTTGCATCTCCTTCACGGCTCTGCGGAGGTCTGCTAACTCCTGCTGGAACGCGCTGAGGGCCGCCAGCAGGGCATTCTCCATCGTAGGTGTGGCCGGGCAACTGGTGCACCTGGTTGCACAGCCGGAACAGCGGTGACCACGGCCTGCGCTCCTATTGCGCTGGCGTGATGAACTTTAGAGTCGATGACAAGGCCTGCGTTGCTACCGGGACCGCTCGCCGCTTCCACGCCGGGTGGGGAGACGGCAGCCGCACCAACGTGGGCGCCGACGTTACCGCTCCCGACCACCCGGTCCATGCTGCTGATGATTGCCGCTGTGCCCGCAGTGGGACCACCCGTCCCGCGCGGGGCGATGCCGACTGTCGCAGCAGCTGTGGCGGGGTCGACCGTCGCGGCAGCAGTGGTGGGGTCGACCGTTGTGGCGACGGTGGCGGGGTCGACCGTGGTGTCGTGGACGCCGATGTCCGTGACCATCGCATTCGTGTCACCGTCCATGGCTGCCGACGCTGAAGCCCTGGTGTTAACGCGAGCCCCTATCATGCCCGTCTTCTTCTTCTTGGACACCGACGATGAAGCTTTCTTTGGTGCCATCCTTCTTCGGATCTTGAAGCTTGCTCTTGTCCTCCCCACGGACAGCGCCAACTGTTGTGGTTACCGACCAAACAGAGAGAGAGTATGGTAGTGGAGAATTAGGTGAGCAAGTGCTTAGGGTTTCCCCCATGGCATGTATTGTATATATATATATCCACATGGGGAGTGTTTTTACAACAGTACCCTTACATTTGAGTATCCCTCTCAGGGGCACTTATGTCATTATACATGCCCCCTTCTGGGCCTTACAACCTTCTAACAGGCCGGCTGGGCTTAGGTGGGGGCCACCCCTACAACACAAACAATGTACAATAATTGAAATACTGGGATCAACATGGTCAAAGGGGATGCTTGCCTTGCTTAAATTACTATGGCCTTGATTTCACTCAAGACCTTTTCAGTCAATGATCTTGGTGCTATTGGTCCTCATCTCTATCTCGATTCCTACTCGAGTTGGTGCTTCTTCGGGGCTTCAACTTCTAATTATGCAATAAGCGATCGACAGACCAAATAAATCCAAAAGACAGCAAAGGATCCAAATAAATCCAAAAGGTACTTCATTAAGTTTAATTAGGATTAGTTTAGTGATGTAAGTTTAGAGGGTGAGGGATGTTTGTCATAGTCAAATGGAGTTTGGGTGCATGAGGGGATGGCTGGGAAGCTTTGCTAGGTAGGAAAGATCAAAGTTGAAGGAATATTTACAGGAATACTTTGCTTCAGATTCAAGGATGGTTAGGATTAGCTGATCACAAAGTATCTTGGATTGGTTTAAATTGTTTCTTATTGGTCGGTATGATATTCTTTTTATGGCCACTAACGTCCCTCGGTTGCTATGGAGTCCTATCATCTTCTAGCACTTCAGCCGCTACTTATTTCTATCAACAACTACTGAAGCCTACGATTGTTGCAGTTTATGACCACTAAAGCTTACGAGACTACTATCACTACTGACCACTACAGCTTACAACCACTATAGCTACAGACCGTTGTGGCTTACGACCACTATGGCTACCAACCACTGTGGCTTACGATTACTATCGCTACCGACCACTACGGCTATTGATCTTATGAGTACTACTTTGAGACTTCGGACATTCAGACCACAATGGTTCTTGGTCACCCTAATTAGTGACTACCAATCATGGCATCTCGATTACACACATCTTTGACTACGTCGATCCCACTACAACTCCAATCGTACCATTTACAAAGAGCCGGTTCTACCGATCTTCATCCATGCCAGTCTTTCGAGGGTCTTCCGAGCATCGACCGAATTCTATAACTTACGATACTGAATGGTTACTATTTCATACAACTACCAACTAGGTTATGTGACTTAAGACTACCGACCAAATTCTGTAGTCTTCAACTATATGATCACTATAGCTACCAACAACTGGAGCTTACAACCTCATGACTTCGAACTTCTAACTGCTTTCAACTTCGGACTACTTTAGGTCTCTTTTCAACTTCAACTATCGTTAGCAGTCGAAAGTTATGACTACGGTGAGAGGTTGAAGTTTATGACTAGATTATGACTACTGCAGTCGAAGGTTTCAACTATGCAAGCGGTCAGAGATCTCAACTTTGGCAGTGGTCAAAGGTTTCGACAATGGCTGTGGTCAAAGATTTCAACTACGACAGTGGTCGAAGATTTTGACACTGCAATGGTTGAAGAGTTTGACATGGCAGCAATCGAAGTCTTGACTTCGGCTACGGTTGAAGAGTTTGACACCAGCTGCAGTCAAAAATCTGGAACAGTAGAGGTCGAAGGTCTCAACACAGTAGCGGTCGAAGATTTTGACACAGCAACAGTCGAAGATATGGACGCCTGGCTGTGGTCGGAAATCTTGACATGACAGTGGTTGAAGATCTCGACAATATAGTAGTCAAAGATCTCAATTACGGTTGTAGTTGAAGAGTTCAACAATGTCAACGGTCAAAGATCTCGACTCTGGCTGTGGTCAAAGATTTCGACTATGGCTATAGTCGAATATTCTGATTGCGGTTGTGGTCGAAGTTTTTGACTACAACTGTGGTCGAATATTCTGATTATGGTTGCGGTCGAAGATTTTGATGACAGGCTACAGTCAAAAATCTCGACGTGGCAGCAGTCAATGATTTCGACACCCAGTTGTGGTCAGAAATCTCAATGCGATAGCAGTCGCAGATCTTGACACAGCAGTAGTCATAGATCTTGACAACGGATGAAAATCTCGACGCGGTAGCAGTCAAAGATCTCGACGTCTAGCTGCAGTCGAAAATCTCGACACGACAGTGGTCAAAGACCTTGACACAACTATGGTCAAAAATTTTGACACGACAGCTATCAAAAATCTTGACAGGGCAGCGATCGAAGATCTCGACACACCAGCAGTCACATATCTCGACACAGCAGGGGTCAAAGATCTCAACACCAGCTGGAAATCTCGATGCGACAGCGATCAAATATTTCAACAAAGCAGCACTCGAAGATCTCGATGCCCGGCTGCGATCAGAAATCTCGACACGGCAGTGTTCAAAGAGCTCGACATGACTGTGGTCAAAAATTTTGACATAGTAGTGGTTGGAAATCTCAACACGGCAATAGTTGAAGATTTTGATAGTGCTACCAGCTTTCTATTTGACCGCTACAGTTCTATTCTTATGTTCAACTATTGTAGTTTTGTTTTAGAGTTCGACTACTTTACTACTTTGATTGCTTTTAGTTCTTTTATTTGACTTTGATTACTTCAGTTCTCTTTTCAACTACGATCACTTTAGTTTTCTTTTCATCTTATGTACTCTACGAGGGAAGGAGGAGCTCACCGAAGATGATGAGGTTCACAAGGAGTGGAAGAAGATAGCATCGGAGACCTTATCAGTGGTGAAGAGGTCCACAGTGACAACGATGTCTGGCAATAGATAAGCTACAAAAAGGGTGCGCATGAGCTTGCATGCATGCATGCGGAAGTACGGGTGAAGGGAAAAGGAAGTGCGACTCACTAGAGAGAGGAAGTCTTGTGGCAACATCTTGGTCGGAGATGGAGAAGAAGGCCTAGATCGAGTGATCCACTACACGAAAGGTCAAACAAATGAGTAGGGTGCCTAAGGGAGAGATAAGGCATGTTGTAGTGGAGCTGGGGAGGAGAGAAGCTCACTAGAGTAGCTAGCACATGGTGGCGTGCTCACTGGCGTCACGTACGACTTTGGTTTCTTGATGTTCTAGAGAACGAAGAGCTCAAGGATCATGCAAGAGACTAATAGGGCGAGCTAAGAAGAAAATGGTATGGTCGGAGGGCTTTTATAGGCATGGGAAGGCAATAGAGCAGAGCAGTCGAAACTCACTACAGAACAAGAGGAACAGACGGGGACAAAGGGGAAGATACACATCGTGTATGAGACAACGGATAGGTGGAGTTCGTAGTAGCTGAGGGCGAAACCATGGGCGCGACGTCTAAAACTGGGGGCAGCTTGTGCCACGACCATAGTGGAGCTGGCACATGCGTACGAGGTGGAAAATGATTACTGCCAGTGGGCTCGGCATGTTAGTGAGTGAAGAGAGATGACTTAATAGGATTGTCTTGTCACGCAAAGGGTTTAGTCTTGTGTTTTTGAGTAGTCATGGCAGAATTCACTAGCTAGTCGAAGCTCTCGAGCAAGAGCAAACCGGTCAAAGATATCGAGCAAGTGCAGAGTGGTCAAGAGCCAATTTGATAGTTCTGATGCAAAGCTAGGCACCAAGCTGGGATTCACAGAGGAAAGGAAAGGCGCAGAGCAAAGGAGAGGCATGGGGCGGATCCACATCGACGCGGTGCAGGTGGAGACATGAAGAGGCGAGGGCATAGGGCATGGGCTGTCAGCAAAGAGGAGAAATGATATGCGTGGTATTGAAAATGATGAGCATGGCATCAAAACCAGTGGCCTGTGCTCACGTAGGCTGGAGGTGAAAGATGTTGGATTAATCTAGACTTGGTGGGCAATCATTAAGTGTAGGTATGAGTCAGTTCAATCCGGGTGTGGATTTGAACTAGGAGTTGAGGTAATTTTAGTTTCGGAGTCTAGTTTTAGCAATAATTCAAGTCCAGGTCCTATTTGTAATTGGCTAGTTTTTCCGTCTTTGATTTGTAAACTTGGGTATAAATAGAGGGGGTTTACCCCAGAATATGTGCGGCGATTGAAGCACAACCAAAAGATCTTGTTTAATCTATCGCTCTGATTCTATCGAGTTGTCGTTGCCATACTCAAAGAATAGAGGGGTTTTGAGTACTTGGGGGAGGTTTCAAGTTCGACCATCGAAGCCAGGTGGATGGTTGAAGTTTGACTTCGAGCGAGTAGTCAAAGAGAAATAGATGACGTTCAAGTGCTATCGAAGTGTATTAGATGGCGCTCGAGTGCTACGTGATATCACTCGGCATTTTGAGTGATATCAGATGGTGTTCGAGTAGCAAAGGAGGATCAGATGGCATTTGAGTAGCAATAGAGCATCGGACGGTGTTCAAGTAGTAACGAAGCATCGGAAAGTGTTCGAGTAGTGTTGAAGCATCAAATGGTGTCTGAGAGGTGTTGTGAAGGATTAGAGCATGAAGCGGTCAAGATTCTGGGGCACCCAGCGGTCAAAAGCTATGGTGGTCGAAACTAACAGAAGAAGGGTACTGCAAGTGGTCTACACTCAACAGTGAGAGAGAGAAAGAAAGATTTTGTGCAGATGTTGGGCACATCAGATAAGCTCGAAAAAGAAATTATGAAAATTTTTGTGGAAGCTCTTGACATAGAGTTGATGATTGTGCCTAGATTACACTCGTGGGCTTTTTAGGATGGTTTCCACCGTGAGTTTTCTCATGCCACTTTTGATCATCTTTTTAGTTTTTTATAACTTGTTCCAAATATTTCATTTGCATTACATGCACTTTTGATTTTTGAAATTCAATGTTTTCAAAGAAACTCTAATAAAAGCCAAGGAAACAAAATGCATTCAAAAAGTTTAAAATTCTTCTCATTTTTTGCATGCCTTAGATTTGGGATGTTACACTAGGATGCCCACATATTTCATGGTAACACTAACATAGTCTTGCACACCCCCACAATTCACTTTGAGTTATAATTCACTTATCTATCATTTATTTGTATTCTGCTTGCTTGTTTTCAGAGGGCGTAGCTAGTATTTCCTTAGGCCAACTGAAAAATAGAAAATATTTTAGCTATACAAAGTACAAAGAACTATCACTGACCTCCATGATGGTCATTCGGCTCTCAAGTATTTTTGATGTTCCTCAGCCGTCTCGCTTAGTTGCTCCTTTGGTCTGGTCATCGGATGCATTCGACGAAACTGAGCCTAAAGACTGAGTGGATGTCATCTCGCTTAGTTGCTATCTATGAAGCATGCAAATGCCACTAAGCATTAAATCATGCACAAAAAATATGCGGATAACCTTGCACTAAGCATTAAATCATGCACAAAAAAATATGCAGATAACCTTGCACTAAGCATTTGAAATTACTCAAGCATCCTGTAACACCATTCATGCACGTCAAATGGTGCTAAGAACCATTACAAAGCATTCACCAAACATATACTACGGAATAAGAATGAGTTAATATCAGCCATGCAATTAAAATAGTACATATTGCTTTACTAAACATGCACCAAGAATGAATTGTAGAATAATAGTGCACTTGAAGTAGAAAAAAGAATTTAACAGCACACACCTAGTATATCTTGTATAATAAGGAATGAATTAATACGGATCGTGAACCTAAAGTGGTACAAAGCATGAACCATGCATATATTAAGGAATGAATTAATACTAACCATGCACCTGAAATATTACATCAAACATGTCGAGCATTTGTTTAAAACAAACCTACTTATATTAAGCTCAACATTCTATGAAGCCAAACAAACTAACATCCACATAGTTCAAAGCCACCATGATTTTGCCAACATTCACAGTAATATTAATTACATAATAACAACTAAGTATTGCCAAAACTACTACATCGAGAGGAAATAGATAGACTACGAAATTAAGTTCAAATTCAAATAACAAGTAACTAATAGGTAAATGAAATGAAGAACAAGAGTCCATGCAAACAGAGACAAATAACAAGTAACAGAGTTCAAATAACAAGTAACACCACATAGTCTTCTCTCGATCTCTTGTATCTTCCATGACCTTAAGCAATAACAAGCAAATGGAATCAAGAACAAGAGTCCATGTTGTATGAACACATGGAAGTAACTAACACCACTCACCAACGATATGTACATGGAAGTTCATAGAACCAACACAAAGAAAAAAAATTAGTTATTATCCTTTACCTTCTTCACTGGCGGTGGCGCCCGATTTGCAGCGTGCAGCTATGTGGGGGCGACAAGGTGTGGCCACGTGGAGGCGATGGCGATGGGGAGTTGGGGAGGAGCCGTGTGATGGTGACAAGGAGCCAGGGAGGAGCCGTGCGATGGTGACGAGGAGCCAAGATGAGGACCTGTGTGTCGGGACCCTGGATTTCCAAACCCGAACCCTCTGTGTATTACCGCACTAGTCCCAGATCAAAGCTAGTGCACACAGTTAAACAGAAATGATTCATAACCAACAACGCATTATTACAATTATAAAGAGTACTGATCATCAGGTCTCATTATTACATTTGAGGTTTCAAGACCTTGCACACTCATAAAACACAGCGGAAGCAAGATAAATTCAGTGGAGACCCATCAATATGCCACAGGCAATTGATTGGGAAGCACGACCTAGAACTCCTGGAACCCTTCGTCGAATCCTCCCGCGAAGTAGTCGTAATCTCCTTCTTGGGCTTCGTATTCCTCTAAATATTATTTTTGAGTGCAGCATGTGAGTACATAAAGTACTCCGCAAGTCTTGGGAAAAATGCAATAGATACAAGGCTTGACAAAGGAAGGCTATATGGTTCTTTTGCACAAAGCAATGTTTTAATTCCAATTACTACTGATTATTTTCGAAGACATCAATTTAATGAAGTAAATGTTTTAACAGAACTATCATTAACTTTATAGTGAAGGTTCCATCTACCAACACTAGCTAACAAATTACAATTGATCAAGTTTAAATCTGCGGATTCCATCCACCCTCTCTGGCTCCAACTGCCAGGATACCCTTCCGAGAGTTCCCTCCACTCTCGGAATACAAAAACTTTAATTTTAAAACCAAAACCAAAAATCTACCATGTGAATGCATTCCTTGCCCGCCCTTGACCGTGGGCACGGCTATTTGAATAGTTTGACACTCTGCAGAGGTTGTACAACTTTACCCTCAAGAGACAAATTATCTTAACAGTCACCACGCTTCCTTTGGCATGAGACACAGATAAATTATCACAAAGCCTTTACCTCACTCTAGACTAGCTAGACACCACCCGCTGAGGTTTCACCGCAGAAGGGTTAAATCTGCCCAATCCGAAGCCCCCTCTTGCGCCATATGAGTACAGTAAATCCCTGTCTCTCACTGTGAATAACCAGTAAATCCCTGGCACCCACTTTCCACTGGTGGCACCTAAACTAGACTATCATGAGTTAATCAGCTAGGTCGTACCCATATAGACTTAGGGTTGTACGGTAGTGCTCAGTCTGGACAAACACAAGCGTCGGTCCTTAGTTGACTAGGGTGGAACATACACTTTACAAGATCTCGTGCTTGCCGCACCAACCCCAAACCAACCATCCACCCTAATCTAAACCAATTTCCACATTTTATTTTATTTTAAAAGATCAGTGGCAACTCCAATCACCACTAGACTTATAAACACAAGGTTATTACAACAAATCATAATTTTCCCCTTTTCAAGATTTCAAAGGTATTAAATAGTGTGACTAAGCATTATACTACCATTCTATTATTCACAAATAATTATAATACTCTCATTATTGAGACAAAGGAAATTCTAGGGTTACAAAGGTACATGGCATTCAACTTCAATTGAGGGCATAACAAAGTTGGATTAACTAATACCATATGATTTGAACTAATGTTTTATGTAAATAGCAATGCACATAATTTAAAATAATTAAAACATTTCAAAATAATAGGTTCAAGATGATCAAAGGAGACTTGCCTTCTTGCACGCTCTCAGGGTCTTCCTGCTGCGGAGTGGAGAGATCTTCGACAACGTTCGAATCTACGCGAGAAAAGACGAAGCAAACAAAGCAAATAAATACAAAACAAATTCAAATAAAATAAAAAATTCAAATAGAGGACATATTTGGATAGATTATGATTTTAGATGAATTTAGAAATTTGAATGGCTGAATTTGGAGTTAAAATGAGAAAGTTATGCTCATTTGAAATTCTCAGTTTGAATAAATCCAGAAATTATGAAATTTCTGACAGGTGGGGCCCACTGGAGAATTTTCATTTTAATCTTTTTATTTTTATGGATTAATCTCTGTGTCTATGACAGGTGGGACCCACTTGACAGTGAGCCCACTGGCCCTGCCTCTGACATGTGGGCCCCTCTGGGCTCTGGGCCCAGATGTTAGTGGAGAGCGCAGACGGGTGGGGCCCAGGCGGCAGTGGCCAGCACAGACTGGCGGCCGCTGACGGGTGGGGCCCATCTGTCAGCACAGAAAATAAAGAAATGGCTCAACCTCAGCGTGCGGAGCCGGGGCTCGAACGCGCGCCGAGGGAGCCAAGGGGGAGAAGGGAGAGCGGTGGTAACCAGTCGGGCGGGGAGGCGTTGCCTACCCATAAAGGGTAGGTAAACCCTTTGAGGGGTACCTGCTGGAGGGGCCGGGCAGAGGTGGCCGGAGGCGACGGTGCCGGCGGCGAGGGAAGGCCGGAGGGGTTCGGGGGAGTTCAAAAACGGGGTCCTGGCGTGGAGTAGATGACGACGGCGGGGTCGGCGGGGTTCGGCGAGGAGCGGAGACGGCCGGCGACGAGGGAGAGCGGCGTCGCAGCTCGAGTCCTCCGGTGCGACGATGCTCCAGCGGCGGGGAGGCTCGGCCGAGGCGTCGGGGAGGTTCGCACGGCCACGGGGGTGCTCGGAGTGGCGGCGGCGGGCTCTAGGGAAGACCGAAGCGGCGGCGATCACTCACCGGAGTGCGGCGGAGCTCGGAGAGATGGGAAACACGGTGGCGAGGCGCTACGGAGCTCGGGGGGCAGAGAGAGGTGGAGGGAGGTTGTGCGGAGAGAGGCGGAGCCGATGGGGCTATTTATAGGGGCGGAGGGGGGACACGGCAGCGACAATTGCTCGCCGGTGCTGGCGGCCGGAAAAGGAAGGGGAAGGGGAGGGAAGGAAATAGGGGCCGCAGAAGGAAGGAGATGCGCGGAAGCTCGGGGATTTGGTCGCGAGGTTCCAAAACCGGAGGAAGCCGGGGAAGGAAGGTGGGGATCCACGGGGGAATCGGTCGCCGGCGCAAGAAAGGAAAGAAAAGGGGGAAAGAAGAAAGGTGGCACGCGGGAAGAAGGGGACGACCCTGACAGGCGGGGCCCGCGCGCAGTGAGAGAGAGAGAGAGGAAGTGAGCAGGAGGCGCGGATCGCAGCCACGAGGCCCGAGGGCGGATCGGGCGGCGGGTGCGGGCGCGAGCGGCTGACAGCCGGGGCCCAAGGGCAGAGAGAGGAGGGGAGAGAGAGGCGCGGGGAGGCTGACGAGCCGGGCCCGCTTGGCGGAGGGAGAGGGGAGTGCGGCCTGGATGGGCCAGGCGGCGACATGGGCGGATCTGGGCCGTCCACGCGTCGGCTGGTGGGGGATGGGAGGGATTTTATTTTTAGAATTTGATTTATATTTTTCAGAAAAGGCTAGGAAATAGTTTAGGCCTCAGAAAAATATGAAAATACCTCCAAAAATTCCAGAAAAATTCACAGAAGCTCCTGGAGATATTTTGGACTAAATAAAATTATTTCCAACTAATGTTGGTTTTTAATTTTCATACTTTAAACTACTTTTTAAATTTTAAAAATAGGTTTTAAACTCCAGAAAATCAAATAAAAGCCAAATAAAATCCAAATACTTTAAAATAATTAATTTGAATTTAAATTTTTCCAGAAAGCCAATTTTGGGATGTTACACTGTGCGACGAGGAACTGCAGGGAGGAGGCGCCGCCACAGGGAGCAAAGCAATGAGGTTAGGTTTTTCGCAGGAGTAATGAGTTAGGTTTTTGCTCTAAGTGCCAGTATATATAGGAGATTATTATCACAGTTTTAATATGAACCATCTGTGATAAGTGACAACACAAACACTTCCATTCACAACTCGTGTATCACTCATGGTTTTCACAAAAACTATATGTGATAAGTCCATACATCACAGACGGTTTTCATCACAGATGGTTTGCGTAAAAAACCGTCTGTGATAAGTAGATCATCGTAGATGTTTCTTACCATCAATTGCAACATGAACTATCACACTAGTAAAATGATTTGAGATAACTACGCTATAGCTTAACACCGACGGATTCTGTAGAACCGTCTGTGATGAGGTGCCTAATACGATCTTCTCTGTAGTAGTGAAAGTAACGCCAACTGGCACACGTAGTACTTGCACTGAATAAACATCCAATATCAACATATAATGACCATGGTAACGACAACTAACCATCATACATGCAGCATAAGTCGTAAGCACCCAACACTTCACATGTATAAAGCTTCAGAAAAATATATATGTTGTAATAAAACAAATTTTAAATATAAAAAAGACCGTAAAGCATAGAGTTTCATGACAAATTACAACCACGATAATGTCCTGCCTTAACCGTGAAGGAGAAATAAACCACCGACGATCAACCTTGAAAGGAGGCACTAGGACATGCTTACAAAGGTGGTACATTGCCTCAAACCACTGAACAACACATGTATACCATAAAACACATGTTCCTATGCTTTAACACGTCGCTCTCCCTCAAATTTACCGGTTTGGCTGTCCCAGTAGAACAGTGTGCGAAAATTGCACCCCAAAGGATTAACCAAGAAACCAAATTTTATATTCAGTGACTACACTCTAAAACCCATCTTTCTTAGTTGGATAACCTTTTAATACAAGCTAATTAGCATATAAAAACAACACACCAAGCTCTACAGATTATTGTTCGGTACAGCGAGCTCCACAATTTAGTATCTTTTTACATACACCACATATTAAAGTAAATAAGGAAAGCACTGTTATATACAGAAAATTATCTAGCACCCATCAGTTAACACCAAAAATTAATTTTTCACAGTACACAAGGGTTAATTCGCATCACAGGTACGGATACACTACGAGACAGATAACTTCAAAACACCATATCTTTAGACATATCCAACAGATTTTTGTATTCTTTAGCTCATTGGAAAGGTTATAAAATTTCATACAACTCCCTAGTACAACACCTTACGAGATAAAACTCGAGCAATACCCAAAAATGCATTAGGAAATACTGCCGGTAAACCAATCTACTAATCAAGCCTCCTAAACGCGAAGCTCGCAAAGTTTCTTACTAAGCCCCACCCTAATCTATGTAGAAATTGGTAAACCAGCCAGGGAAAACAGTTTGGGATGTAACACTAGCGACGAACAGCGAATACCACGAGGATGGCAAGCGCATCTTCCTTCTCTTTCTATCCCTTCTTCTCTGCCTTGCTACTCTGTTCTTCTCTCCTTCCATGGCAGCACATACAAGCATGCAGCAACAACCCTTGCGGTAGGGGGATTCCACATGACAGCCACGGCAACCACATCACATGCAGGGCAATTGCCACACAGCAGCATGGACATGCACGATATGAGGGTGGCTCTGCTTGCTTCCTTCCTGTCCAGTGTTTAGATAACCGCTTTGAAAATTTTAACGGTCCGGTAGGACCGGTACCATTGTTTTTTTTAGAAAATTTAGTTTTTGGGCCAAAAATTCAAATAAAAAGTGGCCAAAATCGGTGAAAATTGGGCGAAAATATGTCAAAATATCAAACAAAAATCTCAAATTAGAAGCAAAACCAAACCAATGATCAAACCCCTTGAACAATGGCTAATGAATAGCAATTAATTCACCCAACTTGCCCATGGTGACACTCAGGTTAAGACCGGGGAGTAGAGGGGAGGTTAGTGGGGGTAGAGGCATACCAGAGCCTGTCATAGATGTGGCTCACCCGAGAAGCGACGTCTTTGGCTCACAGTGGAGTAGTAGTGCCCATGGCAAGCCACCTGTGCGCACTTGGTGACATCTAGCGTACTCCCCGGCGCATGAGGAGGCCTCGAGCCCCGTCATGGCACACCCAAACTGGAGCACAACCACATCACCACAAATCATCACTAAAGATAGCAACCAAAAAACCACAAGAAATCAAAATAAAAACATTAGGAAACAAAGCCACAGAAGGACAAATTGGGGGTTAGAAAGGGCAGAAAGCACATATTGCAGGGGAGGATTAAGATCCTTGGTGGCGGTACTAGGAGCGGAGGAACGAGCACTTATGTTGGGGAAGAGACAAAGGTAGTGTGTGTGTGTGTGTGTGTGTAGAGGCATACCAACCATCTTGGCCTCTCCCCAAGCTGGCCCAGCCGCTATTCTCGCATCCCCAGGTCAACTAGCCACCATCTTCGCCTCTTCCGCCGCCATCGTTCCCTCCGACTCCACCAACGGTAGCCTCCATACATGACTACACGAGCTGAGGAGGAACCAATGTAGAGGACTATGCAGAACCAGAGCTGAGGAGCCACCAGAGAAGCAGAGGGACGGAAAAAGAAGAAGATGTAACCGCCACCGCGAGGAGTGTGCTCTGCCGCTGGGGGCAAGGGCAAAGGGTAGAGGAGGCCAAATGAGCCAGTTTGGGTTGGGTTTGTATTCAAATTGGACTGACATATTTGTGCCCAGTTTGTAATCCAGCCAGGGGTCTGATAAAACCAAAAATCAGCTAAAATCGGATGCTACCAGCCGGTTTTGTGAACAATGTTTATTGGGATATGGGGTAGCCTATACTAGCGCAAATTAAAATTTCTACCATGTAAACCAGGGAGCATTGCTAGTAAGAGATCATACATTGCTACCACTAGACATGTAATGTAGTGACAGAAGAGTTGAAGCAGTTGAGCTCAACATAGCGAGCGTTAATGTAGTGGAAGTAGTCAATCATCTAACATCCCATTCAACATCCTTAGAAGGCAATAGTTATCAAGCGGTAGTCAATCTCCATGAGCCAATTGTGTCTTCTTCTTATATCAACCCGATCAGCGTCGTAGTCATAGCAGCACCTTTACTGAAGTCCACACATTTGAGGATAAAATACCATGCACCAGTGTGCTAGCACCAGCATGCACAGCAGGACCTATAAGAGGTGGTAGCTAGGGTATTGATAGGTATGTATTTTCACCCATGCACACCTTTATATAGGGACACTGACTTAATCTATGTCCAATATGAGTAGAAATCATATTTCACTTGGAAAGCCTCTGACCAGATCCTTATCATTCTAACCCGTTAAGTGTGTGACTAACAAGGATATAACAATCCTTAAATTGTTATTTATCTATAAATGACATTGTTACATCATTATACTCCTTGAGTATACCCCCTGTCTATGAGAGAGAGATTTCACAAGGTAGTTATAAGCTCTTCTATAATAACTCCTTAATCGTAAGCTCTTCTATGGCAATTCCTTAGTTGTAAGCTCTTCTACGATAACTCCTTAGTCGTGAGCTCTTATACGGCAATTTCTTAGTCGTAAGCTCTTCCACGATAACTCCTTAGTCATAAGCTCTTCTACGACCACTCCTTAGTCATAAGCCTTTTCTATGACCACCTCATAGTTGTAAGTTCTTCTACGACCATGTCATAGTCATAAGTTATCTTGCGACCACCTTGTTGTCGCAGATCCTCCTACGACTAAGCCAAACTTTGACTGACCTATCTACGACAACCCATGGCATCGTGGGCCTATCTAACGAGGTAGTTAGTACATGCATTTATGCTTTGGAATAAATGCGAATAACTTCTCTCTGACAGAAACTGTTGCACGATGAGTGAGATACCACATCTCTATTAACTCCTATCGAATAGTTATCATTCAAAATATTAAGGCATCTCTTGGCTAGGAAAAACTGTAGCCACCTTGCAAGCTATATAAAGGTGGACATCAGGGAGGGGAGGGGGAGCCGGGAAAGACCCGAGGGAGAATAGAAGTAGAGCAGGACATTCCGCATTACTGTCTCTGTTGTAATCAGTTCATTAAGCAATAGCCACACAGGAGTAGAGTTATTATTCTCTTAGGAGAATGCCTAAACCTATATAAAAATCCCTATATTTTTTCTCTGTGTAATCGTAGTCAGGTCTTCAGGAGTTCGTCCAAACCCAAATAAATCATATGTAAGATTGATACTAAAACATTGACAGTTGGCGATGTCCATGGGGATCTTCTTCCAAACTACAATAATTCCTTGTCAGCTAGTTCTCTACTCTTTGATGTCCTTATGCCAGGAGAATGCAACAAGAAAAATTGGTTCGACCTGGTCGATTACGCAAATCTTGACATGGATGCTTGCTACAACAACTAGCAGACCATGCTTTCATCCGATGGTGAGGCTGTCGCTAAAGATCCATCATGAGATCTCAGAGATTGCACCATAGATAAGGTTGAGGAGGGATCCTTATCCCCCCACAACATTACGCTCAATAGAGGAATTAGTTTTTCCAGAGGGCAAGGGTCAATCCGACCATAAATAGGATTGAACCAAGGTAGGTCCACAACATAAGGAGGGATTCATCGCTAAGTGTTCAAGTACCTCACCAACCACTCAATCTAGGTCAACAAGCCCTACAATAAGTCATTCCAGGAATTAATCAACATCTAGTGGTCATGACCCTTCAGTTGTCTCCACGGAGAATGTGGATGGGCTCCCTGCGAGTTCGTTCATACTCTCATACGATTCAACTCCAGTCGGAGACAGTTATAACACAGAGTTCCCCTTTTCTAGAGAGGCCTATTCCATGCCATGAGGCTCTATTGTTTGATGACCCATGCGAGTGGAGATCATGTTCAGAAGGTTTTTGCCCTCCCCTCATATACTAATCACTCTCTCAAAGGAAGGCTTGATAACGCTCTCTGTCGCTCACACACTACGACCCCTAGTAGTGATGGCAAGGAGACCTTCATTGATATCCAGGTGAGTACTCTAATAAGCGTGGGATAAATCCTCAAAATAATCGCTCTCCTTTAAGGCGGCCTCAACCAGCCTCAGACATTGAGGATCCTAATACCATACAAAGGAGAAGATTGACTACCCAGAGAATTTTGCTTGGATGCATCCAGTACCAATTTGAGGAAGCTCAAGAGCTTCAATGCATGAATGACTTGCTCGAAAATCCAAATCAAGACTTGCTCAAGCACCAGGATATGACCACTTCACTAAAGGGATTGTGTGAAGACTCCGAAGCATCATGGCTAGACTCGAGCAACCTCACCGACACAACTCTATGAGTCGAGCAGGTGCGACTACATCTAGTTGTTCACAAAACTCACCTCGTGAAAATTGACATGATGATAGGTCATGTCATTCTCCAAATCATAACCCCAGTCAGAGGACAGTATTTCAAGCATCCCCAGATCGAAAAGCTATCAGAGTTGGTGATCAATCATAGCTTTGAGCAAGAAATATGCAGTGGCAGATGAAATACGAGGAGTATTACCCTCATATGGACGAGACCTATTATAGGTCAGGTCCATCGACTACTAGGCATTGTCGAGTATGGTCACTTGGAGATGCCAATCATCCTTCCCTACAAAGGAGGCGTCATGATCTTGTTACTGGATGTCGAGCATTCACACCTGAACTCCGAGTAGTTCACTGGCCACCATGGTTTTGGCCAGTAAACATTGAGAAGTTGATGAGTCCCAAAATCCCATCGAATTCCTTCAAATTTACACAACCGTAGTTCAAACAGCAGAAGGAGTAGAGAATGTCATGGAAAACTACCTTCTAACTGTACTCAAGGGATCTACTCAATTGTGGTTGTTGATTTAGCCAATAGAGTCAATCCATTCATGGTAGCATCTCTATGACCTTCTTCTGGCCAATTTCCAGGGCACATACAATCGCCCCGGGAAGGAAGACGACCAGCACCGGATGAGGCAGAATAGTAATGAGACCCTACAACAATTCATCAGATGTTTCAGTCAGATTTGATGCTTCTATCATTAGGACATTTAAGCAGGAAGTTCGCAATAGGAGGTTCACAAATGATATTGCCTTAAATGCTCTGACAACAGTCGCCGAGCTCTTCGAGATGATTGATCATTATGCAACAGCTACTGAAGCAGTCAAGTTGAGGAAAACCATCGACCAAACTGATCAAAGTACCAAAGAGGTAGGCAAAGGTAGCAAAAGGAAAGAGAAGGTCAAGAAATCCAAGAACAAGGCAAAAGGTCAAAAACCCCAAGCTGGAAGTTCCAAGGAGGTCTTGGCCGTGGGCAATAAGGAGCCACGGAATCCCAAATCGTACTCCGACCAGGCATGGGCAAAATTCCCGCACAGAAGGACAACAAGCCTAGGTGGTGTCCTCTTCATAAAAAAGGAAGGACATGACCTTTGCAACTGCCAAGTTTTCCAACGAAAACTCATGGACTACTACTCAGGTAAAGAACCACTCCCTATACTCGAACAATTAGGACAAACGAGTGGTCAGACGATGATGAGAAGATGCCATTGCAGGATTCGAAGCACACCATTGAGCACATCTATGGAGGATCTTTGGCATATGAGTCAAAATGATAGTATAAAGTTGTCAAATGAGAAGTAAACTCCATTGACCCACCCCTTGTCAATTATCTTCCTAAATGGTCAGAGGTCACAATCTCCTTTGAGAAAAGTGACTGTCTGATCCCTTCAACTTAACTAAGTCGGTTTCTAAACATGGTTAGGCCCACCATCAACAACTGCGAGTGAATCGAGTGTTGGTTGATGGTGATAGTTCTTTAAATATTTTGTTTGTAAGTGCTTTGGACAAGATGCAAGTTCCTCGGACCAGAATAAAATATGTATGATACTCATTCCATGGGATCGTACCAGGCTCTTCGACTAAGCTAATTGGCCAAGTTTCTCTAACAGTTATGTTTGGTTCTCTGGGCAACTTTAGAACAAAGAAAATCATTTTTGATGTGGCCGTTTTCGACACGGTGTATAACGCCATACTCAGACAACCAACTCTGGCACATTTCTTGGTTGTTGCTCACTATGCATCATCAATGCCTTAAGATGCCAGGCACCAAAGGGTGACCAAAGTCTGATGTGACAAAAACATGGCACTTGCATGCGACCGCAAATCCCTTGAGATGGTTGGTCAGTTACCAACTCGAGAAGCAAGTAAGGCGTAGCCTTCGACTAAGCACTCGAAACCTAAAGTTATGCTGAAGCCAAATGAGCAAGTCAAAGAAGTCCCTATAAATCCAGAGGAGCCTTCGAAGACCATTTACATCAGGGTTACTTCTGACCCCGCATAGGAAGACGCCCTTGTCACCTTTCTCTGAGCAAACACAGATGTATTCGTGTGGCAACCATCCGACAGGCTAGCTCTACGGCTTGACAAGAAGCTCGTAAAACAAAAATTACAAAGATTTTCACCTGATTGACGGGAGGCTATTATGTCTGAATAGGACAAGCTACTGAAAGCAGACTTTATAAGAGAGGTTAATCACTCAGAGGGGTTAGCTAACCCTGTAATGGTTAAGAAGTCTAACGGTAAGTAATGTATGTGTATAGACTATATTATCTTAATAAAGCTTGTCCAAAAGATGATTTCCCTCTTCCCCATATCGATCAATTGATCTCTACTGCTGGTTGTGAAACATTAAGTTTTTTGGATGCATACTATGGTTATCATCAGATTAGTATGTCTCTAGAAGATGAAAATAAGACCTTGTTTATTACGCCATTTGAAATATTTTGCTATGTCAACATGACATTTGGTTTGAAAAATGTTGGTCTAACTTTTCAACGTTTGAAGCGATTGACTTTTTTCCTTCAACTAGGCCAAAATTTGGAAGCCTATGTTGATGATTTGGTCGTAAAAAGGATCAGATAACTTAATCACATTTCAGACCTACAGGAAATTTCAATAACCTTAGAAAACACTGATTCTTGAAAATCAATCATGAGAAGTGTATGTTTGGAGTTTCTTCAAGGAAATTGCTCGGATTCCTTGTTTGGCAAGAGGTATCGAAGTAAATCCTGAAAAGATAGAAGCTATTAAGCAAATATGCCTTCTGACCTTTAGGAAAGAAGTCCAGAACCTCACAGGGTGCGTGGTGGCTTTAATTCATTTTATCGCATGACTGGGGAAAAATGACTTCAATTCTTCAAACTTATTCGAAAGTACAGGGGGTTCGAGTGGTCGAAAAAGGCTAACAATGCCTTCGAGGATGTCAAGAGATACCTTACGAGTGCTCCTATTCTAGTTCTTCAAAACCAAAAGAGACGCTCCTGATATATCTAGCTACCATGCCACAGGCAGTAAGCGCAGTACTGGTCATAGAACGCGAGGACGTCCAAAAACCAGCCTACTACGTAAGAGAAGCCTTACATAGGGCTAAGAAGCGCTATGCTTAGGTTCAAAAATTCTTATATGCCCTCCTCATATCTTCAACAAAACTGAGGCTTTACTTTCAGGCGCTCAAGATTATTGTGTTGTCTGAGTTTCCCTCAGGAGAGGTCCTCTAGAACAGGGAAGTAGCAGGACGCATAGCAAAGTGGTTGGTCGAACTTGGGGAGTTATTTCATGTCCCGAATGCCCATTAAATCCCAGATCTTGGTAGAATTTGTTGCCGAATGGATAAATCTTGATCCTATTTAGGATCCCCAGTACAACTCCCATGACCAGTGGATGATGTACTTTGACAGGTCACTTACGCTTAGTGGCTCGGGGCCTAGGGTTGTCCTGGAATCTCCCACAGGAGATACCTTAAAGTATGCCATTCAGTTGAACTTTCTAGCTACTAATAATGTGGCAAATACAAAGGTTTTTGGCTGGCATACAAGCCGTGAAAGCGCTTGGGATTCATCGACTACTCGTAAGAGGAGACTCTCAACTAGTTGTGAATCAAGTTAGGAAAGAGTACCGATGCTCTAATTCGACCATGTCTTAGTACTTGCTGGAAGTCAGAAAGCTTGAGAAGCATTTTATCGGTTTTGAGATACAATATATCCATCGAAAGGATAATTTTTTCACTGACTAGTTGGCTCGAATGGCTTCTTCCCGATCACAAGTTCCAACAGGAGTCTGCTTAGAGTAACTCTAGAATCCGTCTCTGGTTGAAACATCAGAAACAACTCCTAATGAGACGAGTTCTCTTGAGTACGAGGATATCCAGATGGCACCCATCTATGAGTATATGCAGAATGGTTTAGTACCCGAGGATGATCTTGAAGCAGATCGTTTATCCTGCAAGGTCAAAATGTATACTTTGGTCAATGGGGTACCATATAAATGGAGTACTCAAGGGGTTCTCATGTGATGCATATTGTAGAAAGAAGGAATACACCTCCTTTATGATATACATGGGGGGCATCTATGTAGCACATGTTTCTTACAGAATGCTGGTCAAAAAAGGCTTTCAACAAGGTTTTTATTGGCCAACAGCTCTCAATGACGCCAAAGAGCTGGTTAAGAAATATGTACAATGACAGTTTCATAGTAGGCAAACACATCAACCAGCTCAGGCACTACAGACTAAACCGTTATCATGACCTGTTGTGACCTCAAGTCTAGACATCTTAGGACCGTTCGCAAAAGCCCCGGGGGCTTCGAATTCCTTTTTGTGGCTATTAACACATTTACAAAACGGATTAAAACTGAACATGTGACTGGGATAACTACGAAAGCAGCTAAAAGGTTTATGATGAGAAGCGTGATTACTCAGTTTGGAGTCTCAAGTCGAATAATTATAGACAATGGTAAACAATTTTTGATTGCAAAATTTCAAGAATTTTGTGAAGAATTGGGTACCAAACTGTGTTATACCTTAGTTGCCCATCCGCAAAGCAATGGGACAGTCAAAAGAACAAATGGACAAATAATGGTAGGAATTAAAAATTGGGTCTTTCACCAACTTGAAAAGCACTCGGGGGCTTGGGTACAAGAATAGCCCTTAGTATTATGAGCAATTCGCATGACTCCCAATTGGGCGACATGAGAAACTCCTTTTTTCCTAGTTTTTTGGGCTAAAACCATGCTTCCTCTAGAACTAAAAATTCGGTTGACAAGAGTCAAGAGCTTCAACAACTCCAACCAAGAGCAACTTCAAGTAGATGATATTAACCTACTCGAAGAGAAGAGGAATAAAGCCTTAATCTATTCAGTGGTCTACTAACAAGCCATGCATAAATATTACAATAATAAGGTACAACCTCGCAGCTTTGCTGTAGGTGACTTGGTATTGAAGAAAAATCAATTCCAGTCTAATTGGAACAAGCTTTTCCCCAAGTGGGAAGGTCCTTACACAGTGGTCAAAGTTACACGACTAGGCTCGGTATTACTTGCCTTAGAAGATGGCCAAAAACTCTTAAATTCTTGGAATATCAACCAATTGTGTAAATTCTATGTATAACTTTTCTACTCTTCCAAAAAAGGTTTTAGTTTGTTCAATCTTTATTGTCGTAAATTGAGTAGAGCTTCTTTTATGTTTGTTCGACCATTTCTAGTACATTCAATATGTTCAAACTGATCAGAGAAGGAAACATCCCTAGTTGAAGTCTCTCCTCTCTGCATGTGGTACTGCCCACTAGAAAGAGCTTCCTAGTACCGTACTATTTCCAACTCTTGCTGTTAGCATAAAACTATAGAGTTAACTGAGAAAAGTCAAACAGATTTAAAAGAAGGAACTTTGAGTGTTTGTCATGTTATCTCTTATACCTTTGATTTGATTAACCTGGTCGAAAAAGGTAACATCACCTAGTTGAAGCCTTTCCTTTTTGCATGTGGTCCTTGTCACTAGAAGGAACTTCCAAGCATTAACTCGTTCCTAACTTTTGCTACCAAAACAAGACAATTGAAGTCAACAATGATAGCCAAATGAACTGCTCTGATCTCTACATACCCTATTCTGTACCATTTGCTTAGTTTATCCATATAAATTAAATAAATAGTCGGGGGATAGGATAGAGTTATTAATATAACTTTGATTCTTAGTTGTAATTTCACTTAACTTTATTTCTTTTTTTATCTTATGAGTACTAACTACTCAACAAGATGAATTACAGGGAAAGGAAGATGATTTTCATTAACAAAGAGTTTGTTTTTACAAAGTTCCCTATTACAAAACTACTCTAATGAAGGAGATTCAATTTGCATCTCCTCCATGATCTTCCAACCAGCTGGCTCAAGTTCTTTAATCAGACGGGCTGCCTCTACTTCAAAGTAGTCAAAGTCTTAATTGATTGGTCAAAGGTTGAGGCTTCGGTTGTATGCCTTAAGTTTTGCCAAGGCACAACTTATAACACTCTTAACGGCCTCTCGTATCAAGTCAGCCTAGTTAGTCTTCAGGGTGGGCAGGTGGCTAAGAGCTTCTCTAAAGCTCTAACTTGTCATCCGATGGTACTCGAGTGAGCGGTCATGGTGTCGTCAGAAGGTTTGATCTTCTCAAAACCAAGCGCTCCGATTAGATTGTTTAGCAGAGAAACGTTCTCCAAAGAATGCTCTTCATTGACTGTGTCTCCTCTTGACTATGTGTCAAATTCACTATGAGTTGCTTTATTTTAACTACAGCCTCTGCAAAGCAGAGTGAAAATTAGTCAAAAAAAGATACATCATAAAAAACTAGTTAGTAAGAAATGGTCAAAGGTAAAGATTTCTTTACTTGCTAGTCGAGACTCAAGCCTCTTGAAATCATCCTTATGCTGATCTTCTAGAGACCATATCCTTTGGATTTTTCTCTTTTTTGATACCAGTCAAGCTTTTCTCTTTTCATCGACCTCAGTGCGAAGCTTACCTATTTTGAGCTCTTTATCTATAAAAAGAAAAGAGTTATAGAAAAACAAGAAAGACGTTCAAATAATCAGTCATAAGTTTAGAACTTACCATTTATTTCATCTTACAACTTGTCGGTTGCAAAATTTGCCTTCAAAAGCTCGATCGTAAGATCGACATTCTCTTTGCTTAACTTTTGCGTCTTGACCTTCTCATTGTCGATTGCGTCAAATAAGGTCGTTTTGTTGCCCTTAGACCTATAAGGGTTAAAGGCAGATGTAAAGAGCTGGACTAGTAGTCAAATTAGAAAAAGACTACATATGCCAATGGCTTACCATTTCTTCGCCTATTCACAGAGTTCAGCATTTTCCTATCTCATGAGCATGAGATGCTGGTGATACTCAACCATACTAACCATGTCTTCCAAAGCTATCTGAATAAAGGAAAATAATGAGAAGCAAGAAAATCCAATTATAAATGATTAAGCATTACATGCTTATGTTTATGCTCGTACGAGCAAATTTGGCGAGTACTTGCTAGGAATCCTCCAGTCGATTGAGCTCTTCAACTTGTTCCACCAAACCTTCTCAAGGTGCTCATCATCAAAGACATTCCCTTTGTTGGGATATCTTTGGGGTGCGGAATTCGATTGAGAGATTGACATGAGGAAGATCCCACTACAAAAGCAGAGTTGAAAAACTCAGAGAAGAAGTTAGGTTGTTCTTCTTATTCTTTGGTTGTACCTCCTTGGAGACGAGGAGCTACTTCCTTGATGATCCCCTCCTTGGCATGGTAGTCAAAAGGATTTCCCACTTCTCGACCACTTCAGCAGGAACCTTCCCTAAAAAAGGTTTCTTCACCTTCTTTCCCACAACCATGTCTGGTTGTTGCGGAGCAGGGTCATCTCCAACCATGTCTAGTCGTAGACCCTAAGTAGGTACTACAACTCCTTGTTCCTCTTGCCCCTCTAGATGGTCAAGACTGATTTCGACCACCTGAAGAGCAATCTCCTTCTCGATCATAGGTTCTACTGCTGCAATAGTGTCATTCATAAAAGATACAAAACTATTCTAATTCTCATTTTCTAGTTGCTTAATAAAGCCTTGAGAAGCACCAACTGAGAAAGTTTTGTCATTGTAATAGTAAGGTACCTTGATCTTAGACGGAGGAGGAGCGGGAGGAGCAACACTTGAACTCTCACCCTGCTTGTCGATAGCTTTCAACAGTCGATGCCTCTTGGTTGGAGGAGTTTTAATCTCCTCTGTTTCTTTTCCGATTACCATCAATTTGACTTCTTGGTCATCTTGATAGTTTTTCATGCCAACTTTCTACAACATGGAAGAACACTAAGTACTCATTGCTTACGACTATGAAATCCTAAAGATAATATCAAACTTTGATTGCCTTTAGGTGTTCTTCTATTTCTTCAGTAGATACATCCACCAAGATGCAAGGAGCCTCCACATCGAGTGTTGGAGCCTTCTCAGAGATAGCTTTGACTCAGGCATTAATAATCTCCAAAAGCAAGATCTGCATAGACAGATAAAGTGGTCAGTAAGAAAAACTCGAGATTCAGGGTCTAACTAAAAGAACGAGTTTGATTGTTACTTACCATCTTCATAGTCTCTGGTCATGTCCTTGGCTTCTGAGTACAACCACATTGGATGTGCTCAATTCTTCAGAGGGCTGATACGACAAGTGAAGAAATCCTTCACCATATGCCGATCGGTTAGCCCCTTTTTCCTTAGATCTTGACTTAGATGTAGCGGGCTATCTGAGTAAGTCTTTGGAGACTGAATTCTAAGAAGAATTTCTCTCTACAGCCTTCCCCACAAAAAAAGACTGTCTTTATTGGTTGTTTCCCAGTAAAACCATTTTTTCTTCTAGTTCGACCATGAGGACCGAGTAAACATCTGGATCTATTCTTCTATCTTACTGCCATGGAGCTTCGAACCACACTCTTGACAATCCCGACTGTCTGCTCAGTTTGTAGTAGTACCGAAAGAGCTCAAGATCTGGAGGAATCCCCAGATAGGCTTCACATAGGTACATGAACACACTTAACATGGTGATCAAATTGGGAGCCAAGTTCATCAATTACACACCAAAGTACTTGAGTACAACTATGAGATAAGGGTGAGCAGGGAGTTGAAGTCCGTACTCACAGTATGCTTAGAAAACTGGGATTTTCCCAATCACCCTCTATGGCCAATGTTGTCTAACGACTTCAATCTACTTCACATATTTCCTTGAAGGGATCTTCTCAACTTTGACCAAGGTTTTCATCTTCATGATATCCATCTCCGACGCCAGCCAATTGAAAGAAGACTTCGTCATTTTTCTTAAGCTATTGGTTTTGATTTGGAGAAGCAGAAGGCTTGGTTGGCGGCGGAAAACTCAAAGAGGATTGGAGCAAAAGGGGCAAGTAAAAAAGCCCAAAATATTACCCCCATGGTAAGTTTTTATAACTGTATGAGTTACTTACCAATCTCGAGAGCCCAACGGTTACTACATCTTCGAGAATTGCACCAAATGGACAGATTGGCGAGAGTCGATGTGGATTCTAAAATTCCTATGTTCAAAACCGGCATGTTTTTACAACTCAAGAAAAATTACCTTTTTGACCAAGTTCACTTCTAATCAAATTAAATCGAAAAGACTCTGCTTTTGATCTTCATTTGTCTACGACTTATCTTTCTCAAGTAAGTTATTTTCACTTGAAGTTGGGGGACTAGATGATGAGGGTGTAACAATCCTCAAATTGTTATTTATATGTAAATGATATTTTGTCATTATACTCCTTGAGTATACCCCTTATCTATGAGGGAGAGATTTCACAAGGTAGTTGTAAGCTCTTGTGTGATAACTCCTTAGTCATAAGCTCTTGTACGACCACTCCTTAGTCGTAAGCCTTTTCTATGACCATCTCATAGTCGTAAGTTCTCTTACTACCATGACATAGTCGTAAGCTATACTACAACCACCTTGTGGCCATAGATCCTCCTACGACTAAGCCAAACTTTGATTGACTTATTTATGACAACCCATTGCATCATAGGCCTATCTGTCGAGGTGGTTAGCATGTGCATTTATTCTATGCAATAAATGTGCATAACTTCTCTTTCATAGAAACTGCCACATAATGAGTGAGATACCATATCTCTATTAACTCCCGTCGGATAGTTATCATTCAAAATGTTAAGGCATCTCTTGGCAAGGAAAAACTGTCACCGCCTTGCAAGCTATATAAAGATGGACGTCAGGGAGGAGGAGGGGGAGCCGGGGACATACCCAACGGAGAATTGAAGTAGAGCAGGACATTCCACATTACTACCTCTGTTGTAATTAGTTCACTAAGCAATAACCACATAGGAGTAGGGTTGTTATTCTCTCAAGAGAAGGCCCAAACCTATATAAAAATCCCCATGTTTTCTCTCTGTGTGATAGTAGCCAGGTCTTCAAGAGTTCCCCCAAACCCAAATAAATCATACAAAAGATCGATACTAAAATATAGACAGTGACCCTGTAGGTTTATGTATACTTGTAGCTCGGAAACATCTTTCTAATCACTAGTCAGTATCAATCCCTAGCAGAACATATAGACCTCCAATATATACAAAGTTCAATCTGGATGAACCTTATGCAATATGATCTGCAACCAGCTCAAGTTTGCTGATCAATTCATAACTCCATATGACTAGATCATATCTGGTTATGACCAATCCGTATCCCCTTACAACTAGTTCGTAGACTAGTCTTGTGATATGTTTGACCAGGTCACGGTCAATCAGTATACCTATACTACTAGTTCGTATCTGGTCAGACTATACAATATGTTTATGTACTCTCCTTTTGCCTCACAATATCGGATTGAACTCCAGGTGAGAAATGTGTCATATATGGATAGTTCAATCTTTTCTCAATCTACTGATGGATAACTGAGAGACCATGTGGAGGTCATCCCATGTGTGTGATGAGTAATTGACATTGGTTTAGGAGAGTTGAGTTTGATTTTGGTGGTTCGGACCTTGACGTTGCGTGGTGCAATCGAGCTCGGTCGGACTTGGTCAAACCTAGTAAAAGTGCTCAGGATGCATATTCTATTGTTTCGACAGGTTTGGGCTCTATCATGGGTAAGTATGATTTGTTGATGCCATTATGCTTTCATGTATCGAGCGGTGCTATTTGATGTGTTCCTTGTCTGTGTTGGCTGCAGGACGTTGAGGCGGAGTCGTGGCGAGACACGAGGTGACCGGACTAGACACGGGCGGTGTCGAGGTCAGAACGATCGGATGTGTCGAAGACGGCGGAGACTCGAGGTGGTTGAGAGGCTTGGACGACAAGGAACGAGGAAGCTTCTCGGAAGGTGCACGAGGGGCGTTTCGGTAAAAGCGCAAGGTTGCACAGGTGGAAGCGGTTCCGTTCGGAGTTAGCGAGCAAAACGGGTTGGAAACCCGGTATGCAAGGGCTATAAATAGGAGGGAGTGGCTGCATGCCCCCTCATGCCCAACACGAGGTATAGGTTTGTTTCAGCTGATGGGTTTGGGCAGCATCGAGGACTTGGTTTTTCCAAGTTTTCTGGTTTTTGTCCTCATGCTCCCTTTGGTCGTGATTTCCGCCGTCCTGAGGGTAGATCTCATTTCCCCCATCAAGATAGCTACCCGCGGCGTGATCAGCATGTTGCTGGTGTCTTGACTCGCTCTTCTGTAGCAGTCAAGCCCAACAACAGCTTCAGGTCTACACAGAGACCGTCTGCTTCTTTGAGTGACAGAGAGCGTAGGGTAGATAGAGGTCAGTCGTGTTTGACTACTTCATCTGCTCGACGTGTTACTCAGTATTGGGTGCCAAAATCACTCTTGATTTACCCTAGTACTGAGACTTTACTCTCTGTTTGACTCAGGTTCGCCGGGCAGGGAAGCGAAAGGTTTGGCTCGTAGACTCCGGATGTTCACGACACATGACCGGAGACTCCCGTTGGTTTTCTTCCCTTGCCCGTGCTCCAGGTGATGAGACGATCACCTTCGAAGATGCTTCATCTGGGCGCGTCATCGCCAAAGGTACAGTGCGCGTTAATGATTCTTTCATTTTGAAAGATGTTGACTTGGTTAGTAAGCTGCAGTATAATTTGCTTTCCGTTTCTCAGCTTACCGATGACGGTTTCAAGGTGAGCTTTACGCTTGCAAAATTCTTGATTCTTCGAGTAGTCTGGTTTGCGGGATTTCTCGTTTCGGGAGGATCTTTCGTGCTGATTTTTCTGAGTCTTCTGGTGATCCTCTTAGGTGTTTAGTTGCTTCTGAGTGCCACGACCTTTCTTTCTGGCATAGGAGACTTGGTCATATTGGATTTGACCATTTGACCCGAGTTAGCGGCCACGACCTCATTCGTGGTCTGCCGAAGCTCAAGATGGTCAAAGATCTTGTTTGCGCTCCATGCCGGCACGGCAAGATGGTTGCCGCTTCTCATTCTCCGGTCACAGTCACTATGACCGATGCACTAGGACAGCTGCTCCATGTGGATACAGTTGGACCAGCTCGAGTGCAGTCAGCAGGGGGAAGTGGTATATCCTTGTCGTGGTCGATGACTTCTCGAGGTATTCTTGGGTGTTTGTCTTAGCCTCGAAGGATGAGACGTTTACACATTTCTAAGGTCTTTTCAGTAGGCTTTCTGTTGAGCTTCCGGGTGCCTTACGAGCGATCCGCAGTGACAATGGCACAGAGTTCAAGAATTCCTACTTTGAGAGGTTCTATGATGAGACAGGTGTAGAGCACCGGTTCTCTTCTCCGCACGTCTCACAGCAAAATGGCGTCGTGGAGAGGAAGAACCGTACCTTGGTCGAGATGGCCAGGACGATGCTCGATGAGTACTCCACACCGCGAAAGTTTTGGGTTGAGGCTATAGCTACCGCTTGCCATGTTTCAAATCGAGTCTTTCTTCGGGCACACTTGCACCGCACTTCTTATGAGTTGAGATATGGGCGAAAGCCCAGTGTATCTCATTTTCAGGTGTTTGGTTGCAAGTGTTTTATCTTGAAGTCCGGGAACCTAGATAAGTTCGAGTCATGTTCGTGTGACGGGATCTTTCTGGGTTACTCGACTTCTTCGCGGGCTTATCAGGTTTGGAACTGTGAGTCTAGTAAAATGGTAGAGACCTGTGAGGTGACCTTTGACGAGGCCAGTCCGGGGACTAGGCCTGATATCTCAGGTTCTTTAGAGCAGTCCGAGCCCATCTTTGTGGATGATGAGGATGATGGAGATGAGGGTTGTCTACCCGATCCAGTCCCTCATCCACCCCTTGAGGTGCCTTCTTCCACCGCACCTCGAGGTGATCAGCCCATACCTTCTGCTTCTTCTGGAGCTAGTGGCTCTGTTCCTACCTCGTCAGTTTATGAGGTAGAGGCCACTTCTTCATCTCATCCAGGACCTCCTAGACATATCCAGAAAGCCCATCCTTCTGAGCAGATTATTGGAGACCTGTTTGAGTGAGTCACTCGTTCAAAATCTGGCATGTCTCAATTTTATCTCCATTCTGCCTTTGTTGCCTCCTTTGAGCCCAAGGACGTTTGTCATGCTCTCTCTTATGAGTCTTGGGTCAATGCCATGCATGAGGAGTTGGAAAATTTCGAGAGAAACAAGGTCTAGTCGCTTGTTGAGCCCCCTCATGGTCACAATGTCATTGGGACCAAGTGGGTGTTCAAGAACAAGCAGAGTAAGGATGGGGTAGTTGTTTGAAACAAGGCTAGACTGGTAGCTCAGGGGTTCTCCCAGGTTGATGGTCTAGATTTCAAGGAGACCTTTGCCCCTGTAGATAGACTTGAGGCCATTAGAATCCTGCTTGCCTTTGCAGCTGCTAAGGGTTTCAAGCTTTACCAAATGGATGTCAAGAGTGCCTTCCTCAATGGCTTTATTGAGGAAGAAGTCTATGTGAGACAGCCTCCAGGTTTCAAGAACCCCAAATACCCAAACCATGTCTTCAAGCTTTCCAAAGCGCTGTATGGACTTAAGCAGGCCCCTAGAGCTTGGTATGAGAGGCTTAAGTCCTACTTGTTGAGTCATGGTTTTGAGATGGATAAAGTAGACAATACCTTGTTCATCCGCCAGCATGGCACTGATTTTCTGCTCGTCTAGATCTATGTGGATGACATCATCTTTGGCGGCTCTTCACATGCTCTCGTTTCCCAGTTTTCCGATGTTATGAGCTCGGAGTTTGAGATGAGCATGATGGGCGAGTTGAGCTTCTTCCTTGGCTTCCAAATTAAGCAGACTCAGGAGGGTACTTTCTTGCACCAGGGCAAGCACACTCAAGACCTCCTGAAGCGCTTCGATATGAGTGATGGTAAGCCGGTGTCCACTCCTATGGCTTCATCAGCTTCACTCGACCCAGATGAGGACGGGGAGCCAGTTGATCAGAAGGAGTATCGTAGTATGATCGGCTCCCTCTTGTACCTCACTGCCTCGACACCGGAGATACACTTCTCCGTGTATCTTTGTGCTCGGTTTCAGGCTTCTCCTCGCGTATCTCACCGCCAGGCGGTGAAGCGCATTCTTTGGTACCTTCGAGCTACCATTGACTATGGTATCTGGTACTCTTCCTCTTCTTGTCTTTCCTTGAGAGCCTTCTCGGATGCAGACTTTGCTGGCTGTAGGATAGATAGGAAGAGCACTTCTGGCACTTGCCAATTCATTGGCACTTCTCTTTTTTCCTGGTCTTCAAGGAAGCAGTCCGGTGTTGCACAGTCCACCGCAGAGGTCGAGTACGTTGCTGCAGCCAGTTGCTGTAGCCAGGTGCTTTGGATGGTTTCGACCCTGCGGGACTTTGGGTTAGTCATAGATAGTGTTCCACTCTTTTGTGATAACACTTCTGCGATTAACATTGCTAAGAACCCAGTGCAACACTCTCGGACCAAGCATATTGATATTTGCTATCACTTCCTTAGAGATCATGTAGAGAAGGGTGACATCGTGCTTCAGTTTGTGAAGAGTGACCACCAGTTGGCTAATATATTTACCAAGCCTTTGGATAGCTGTAGGTTTTCAGTTCTGCGGGGAGAGCTTGGGGTGGTTTGTCCTTATGGATTGTTGTAAGGGGGAGTTATGTGCTTTACTGCTTTATTATATTGATTATGCTCTTGCTCCTTTCTGTTGCATTGCATTCGGGGTGCATTGGGGTTAGTCCTTCTAGCATAGGTTAGAGTGCTTTTCTTGTCTAGCTGTTTAGACTTCTTACTCTTATCTTGTGGTTCTAGGATGCTGCTTGTTAGCTGTCTCTCTTCTCACTAGGTTGAGTTCACTCACTTCTTGTAGGTTCTAGCGAGGGTTGGGCCACCCTCGGGTAGACGGGGTATGTGTTTGCTCTCTAGTGTATTAGGTGGTCAGCTGATAGTCCTGGAGCCATATGGGGTATTGAGAGTCAATCTAAGCCATAGTATTCTCTTTATCTCATCTATGCTTTAAGGACTGCTCTTTCGGATTTTCTTTGCCAGCTTCTCTTGTTTATTGCTTTGATTCAAGGGGAGTTCATTTGGGAGCTTCTGGAGCTTAATATTGTCATAACTCATCTTGAACTAAACGTTGCATCTCATGTTGAGGGGGAGCTGGATTTTCTTGCATTTCAGCATTTTGCATTGTAAGATAACTACATTGAGCCTTGATTATTATCCTGTTATGACATGTTTACAATGCTTTACACCTTGCCATAACTTGTGCTTATTTGCTAGATTGATCATGACTTCATATGTGTAGACTAGACTTCATATGCTTATTGGTGACTTGACTTGCTCACAAAATGCACTTCATTTCAGATCGTCATCTATGTGTTCTAGCTGGGTTATACATATCTTGTCATGATCTAGATAGCCTTTTATTGAGTTATGGCTTGGTGTAATACATTATGGTCATTTTTGATAATTCTCATGGCTCTAAATGCTTAGAATAATCAAACTTCAGCCATTTCATCCATTTCCATGTCTTGTTCTCTTCCTTGCATCCTTGATGTGTTTATTGCCAAAAGGGGGAGAATAGTGATAGAAAAAGCATGTTTGGGAGCTTTGAGAAAAACTTGTTCTTTCTTTTGCTCCTTGTGTCGACATGGTCATTAGCATCATTTTCTTCCTTTGCACCATGTTTGACTTTCTTTTTAAACTCATCTTTGTGCTTTTTTGGGGTTTGTCAATATACTCATCAAGGGGAAGATTGAGAGACCATGTGGAGGTCATCCCATGTGTGTGATGAGTAATTGACATCGGTTTAGGAGAATCGAGTTTGATTTTGGTGGTTCGGACCTTGACGTTGTGTGGTGCAATCGGGCTCGGTCAGACTTGGTCAAACCTGGTCAAAGTGCTCAAGATGCATATTCTATTGTTTCGACAGGTTTGGGCTCTATCATGGGTAAGCATGATTTGTTGATGCCATTATGCTTTCATGTATCGAGCGGTGCTATTTGATGTGTTCCTTGTCTGTGTTGGCTGCAGGACGTCGAGGCGGAGTCGTGGTGAGACACGAGGTGACCGGACTAGACACGGGTGGTGTCGAGGTCAGAACGGTCGGATGTGTCGAAGACGGCGGAGACTCGAGGTGGTTGCGAGGCTTGGACGACAAGGAACGAGGAAGCTTCCCGGAAGGTGCACGAGGGGCGTTTCGGTAAAAGCACAAGGCTGCACAGGTGGAAGCGGTTCCGTTTGGAGTTAGCAGGCAAAATGGGTTGGAAACCCGGTATGCAAGGGCTATAAATAGGAGAGAGTGGCTGCATGCCCCCTCATGGCTTTGGGAGAGAGTTAGGGTTTGCTAGAGTCAAAAAGAGGCTTTGTGAGTTTGTTTTGACTTTAGGCTTTAGTTGGTGAGGCTTTAGTGGTTGAGAGCAGGAGGTGAACAGAGGGTGTTCTGTGTCTCCTTCGATGTGCTCTTGAGTCCCCTCTCTAGCAAGCATGTATGGGTGTGTGTTCTTGAGACTAGAGATGGAGAGGGAGAGGATGAGTTGAGAATCCATGTAATCATTCCTCTTGTTCTAATGTTCATGTGTATCGGGACTCCTCTATAATCATCTTTGATTTGGAATGGAAATCTGAAGTTCATTTCTCCTGTTCGTGCCCTCTGTTCTTCGTTTCCTCTTTTAAGTGATTTCTTGTTTTTCTGTGTTTTGAGTTGTCTTTTGCTGGGAAGGCCCAAAATGGGTTGCTCTTTGATGGGATGATGCCTCATGGTCATTTGATCGATTTTTCCCAAGAGCAAATCAAGTTTAATCTTAGTTTTGTCAATCTGGCCTTCTCTGTTCATCCTTTTCTTTTTAGGGGTTTGATGGATTTCGTGTTTCCCTTCATGAGATGGCATGAAACCTGGTATCTAGAGTCCTGAGGCTATCTATTAGCCATCATCAAAGTTTCATGAGCCAAGGTTCAAGGATTGAAGAGAAATTTGGGTTTTAGTGCTCCTCTTTGTAGTGTTTCAAGTTTTTCTAGGGTTTGGTTCAAATCTTGTTTCTCTCTTTGAGATGGCTTGAATCTTGGCTTGTAGAGTCCAGTGGCTATTGCTAACATATCTGCAAAGTCTTTTATCCAAAGGATCAAAGAATGTTGGGAATTTGATTTTTGAGGATGCTCCTTGTAAGTTTTCAGATTTTTGTTCAAAACTGAAATTTGTGGTCATGAGTTGGATCTCTTTGGTATCCTAGGCTCCTTGGGCTATTATAGTCATTTCCTTGCTGTTCTGGACCAAGAGGATCAAGGAGAAGCCACAAAATTCACCTGGGTTCAAAGTCTGAAAACTCTGCAGTGTTATTGCCTGAAATTCTGCTTGCTGTCCCCCTGAATCCCGAAGAGCGGTAGACCGCAGGGAGGAAGGCGGTCAGACCGGCCGAACCGGTTAGACCGGTGCTTTGCCGGCAGTCAGACCAGCCTTGAGAAGGCGGTCTGACCGGCCTGGCCCACACGGTCTGACTGGCCACCCCTTCCATCTTGTGCAATTTCTTGGGGGGTTTTGTTGTGGGTTATCTCTTGACTTTTCTTGGTTGCTTTAGGTTCCAGAGAGTCTAGTGTATCTTCTTCATAGCTTTTCATAGCTATTGGAGGAGAGTTTTTCGAAGTGAGTACTTGAGGGGGCAATTTGTTTAAAGCGACATTCACCCCCCCTCTGTCGCCGATTTCGGTCCAACAATAACTTCATATGGTTGACTCTTCGACCACTCGTGGCATGGCTATGCACTTTTTTATACAATCACATCGAGGGGCCTAGAGATATCTCCCATGTTATGAAGGAGGGCAAATCCCATATCCGACCAATCATATTCCTTGGCATGTTTCATAGCATATCTGAAAAGTACCTTTATACTACTATAACATCCCAAACTTGGGAGTCATGAAAAAATTATTAATTAAATTGTTTCTATTGTATTTCAGCATTAGTCAAAATTTTGATATTTTTCTAAGAATTCTTGATTGGGAATTGACAAAAATATGAAAATTTTAAAGCCTTTTATTGATTTTTTGTGTTACTCGATTTTCCTTGGTTTGTTGACTTGGTTTCCTTCCAAACAAATTCAATGGCAAGAATAATAATTAAGGATCAAGGATCGAAGCAAATAGGAATGTAAAAATTGGAGAGAGTTTATAAATCTTTTTATTCTTCTTTCCGTGTTATTTAAAATTTCCTAGATCTTTGCTTTTTCTTTGCCAAATAATTATTAAATAGAAATAAAAGTTATGAGGCAAGAGCCAAAAATATTTAATTTAAGTTGATCATATTTTAAACTTGAATTTTGAACTGAAAACCCATATCCAAAAATCTAATTAACTAAAATAAAATTTAAAGAGCAAGGCAATAATTAAAATTCACATTCAATGTTTGAACCGAGAACTTGGATTCGAATCTATATTCAAATGCAAATCTTAAAATTACAAGTTAAAAAATCTGAAATCAATTTCCAATTTTGCCAAAGCCCTTCTATCTTTTCTCTCTCTCAGCCTTCTTACACTTCCATGTGGGCTCCACCCTCCGCTTTCTCCCTTTCTTCCCTCTCTGTTGACCGCCTAAGCCATCGCTTCCCGGCTTTCTCACCGCGCCATGTGAATCCCACGCCCTGCCCTACTGCACCGAACCCACTGCAGAATGTGCTTCACACCTCATCACATCCCCACTGTGAATCTCGTTGATCGTGCCCATGCGCCAGCAACGTTGCCCTTGCTGAGCCAAACCACACGCCAGCATGCAATGAAACCATGGCTGCACAAGCCCTATGTTTTGGATGACCTGCCATCATTTGGATGCCAACCCCTCCGATTCCCCATTCCACCTGCACCACATTGATGTGGCTTAGCCCCGTGCCTCTCCTTTGCTCTACATGCATGCTCACCTCTACTCGCCTGCATGCACCCATGCCCTATAGCACATGAAGCCCTATTGGAAATCTCTCAAGATTTCTCACTCTCTCTCTCTCTCTCTTATACTTTCTATCCCCTCAAGTGACAAATACACACACTACCATAGGTACTCAAACACACGAGTACTCGAAAACACACTGCCACGAGTACTCAACCACTTGACTCCTAAACCATTTACATGTCAAGTTTACAACTAAACAATCCTGTCAGGTCACCTCTCTTCGCTCGATGATGCACCGGGCCCACTTGTAGAGATCGTCTTCCACCTCTGCTCCTTTGCCATGGTCGTACTATCCCTAGTTTCTGACACCGCACCGATAGTTCCTCTTTGTTGCTACCAACCCCCGCCTACCCGTCGCCTCAACACGACGCATCTCTTCCCCCCTTGTCTTCTTCCGCGCCTCACATTCCACAGCGAGAATTTGAGCACGTTGTTCGATTGCACTTACGAGAACTCGCACTCTGCCCTTAGCTATCTGTACCTATAAATCCCCTCAACCGAGCCTTTGCTCTTTAGCTCACCCCCTCGGTCTCTTGTGCGCATTTCTTGGGAATCTTGCTCATGGAACACTGAGAAAACAAAGTCATTCGTAATGCCAGTGAGCATGCCACCATGCTCTAACAACTATGGTGAGCTTCCCTCCTCCCAAACTCCATCACAACGTGTCTTACCTCTTCCTTAAACACCCTACTAATTTGATTGATCTTTTGTATAGTGGATCACTAGAGCTAGGTTTTCTTCCTCATCTCTGACCAGGACGCTATTGTATGCCTTCCTCTCTTCGGTGAGCCGTACCTCAATTCCATTCGCCCATACCTCTGTATGCATGCAAGCAAGCTCATGCACACCCTTTGTAGCTTCTCTATTACTAGAATTCGCTGTCATCGTGGGCCTCCTCTTCGCTGCCGATAGGGTCTCTAATGCTAGCCTTCTCTGCTCCTTCCCGAGTGTCGTCATCACCTTCGGTGAGTTCCTCCTTCCCCATGGAAGCTCCCCTAGCATCGAATTGAGCACTAGTAGCACATAGCTCCATACTGCCATTCCCCTGCCACCATCGCCGACCACCCTACCCCCCATGTTGGGCCGTGATTATTCACCAAGGCATGCTAGCCATGGTCCTAGCTCCATTTTAGCTCACGCCCCATTCGACGCGGAGTTCCTCACCAGTGACGCGATGTGGCTTTATTAATAGATAGGAGTACCATAGTGGTCGGAGTGAATAAAAGAACTCAAGCAATTGAAGTAAAAAAGAGAACTAAAGTAGTCGAACTCGAAAAGGCAACCATGGTAGTTGAAGTTAAGAAGTGAACCATAGCAGTTGAAGTCGACATCTGGCACCAGAGTCGAAATCTTCAATCGCAGCTGATGTCAAAATCTTTGACCGTTGCCATTATCAAAATCTTCAACCGCAACCGGTGTCGAAATCTTCAAACGCTGCTGTTATCGACATCTTTGACCATGGTCAGTGTCGAAACATTCGACCGCGGTCGATGTTGAAACTATCTACCGCTGCCATTATCAAAATATTCGACCACAGTCGGCATCAAAAGCTTTGTGGTTGCCAACATCTTCGATTGCGGCCAGTGTCAAAACCTTCAACCGCGGTTGGTGTCAAAACATTCGACCCCTGCCATTGTTGACATCTTCGACCACTACCGGTGTTGACATCTTCGGTGTCGAGATTTTTGATCACAGCTGGTGTCAAAATATTTGACAACAACCGATGTTAAGATCTGTGACTGTTGTCGTTATCGAGATCTTCAACCACTACCATTGTCAAGATCTTCAACCATAGTTGGTGTTGAGATCTTTTTATTGCTGCTGGTGTCAAGATCTTCAATAGCAGCTGGTGTCAAAATCTTCGACCTCTACCATTGTCTGTCATTGTCAAAATCTTCGACCATAGCTGGTGTCAAAATCTTTAACTGCTGCGGTTGTCAAAATCTTTGACTTCTACAGTTGTCATAATCCACAAGCGAACAGTAACGACAACACAAAAACATCCGAAGTGTACAAGAAGCTGTAAAAATGCACGGTGGTAACTGAAGAGTAATGGAAGTTGTAAAAATGCACTATGGTAACCGAAGTGTGTTAGAAGTTGTAAAAAGAGTATTGTACTAGCCTAGGAAAGATAATACAAACTGAGTCAAAACTCAAATGCTTATAACTTTTGCATACAAACTCCAAATTTAGTGATATTTGTTTCTAAATTTTTCTAAAAGCGTGATCTTTATGAATATACAAAAATATTTAAGTGTTGTCACTATTTAAATTTATTTGGCTCTTATTCACATTTATCTAGATTTTATTGATTAGACAAAGATGTGCCAGACAACTTCGAGAACACACCCGAAACATTCTCTAAACAACAAGAGCAAGGCAAGAACCCCCTTTGACCATGTTGATCTGAATATTTCAATTATTGTACATTCTTTGCAAAAAATCTATTATGCATGTGTGTATTATTCATTAACATTTTCTATAATATGAGTAATGGTAGTTACAACCGCTCGTATGCATTGAACCTCCCTTGCAGAATTGATATCCCCACATGTTGTAACCCTTGGGACATGGTTAGACATACCTAATGTCAAAATTGGGTATATAACATTGAGTACATATTTTAGATGCTTAGCCACGCACTAATTTCTGCTAAGTTTGAGCTTTCGAACAAATTTTCACGTAGACTTGGTGGTTTCAAAATATTGATCCAGAGGAGAACAAAATGAAAACCCTAGTTTTTTGGCGCAGGTGAGTTATATGATAAACTGTCAATTGTGAGAGGGTATCTCGCATATAGATAGGAAAGATTCTCGCTCAGGTCAATTAAGGACCGAATGCTATTGCCGCAATCTAAGTCACACCATACAACCACATGTGTTATATGGGCTCTAGCGTTAGCTGATTAAGTTGTCTAGATCTATCCTTGCATTATAGTAGGTGCAGATGTAGTGAGGGCATTTCGGGTAGGTTTGCTCGTAGGGGCTCCCCCTTCACCAAGGTGTTGGGGCCAAAGCTTGCTAATACAACAGTGAATCCTACATGAGGGGACAGGCCTAAGTAAGAGTCTTCGCTTAGGGGATGGACCTAAATGAGGATTCAAATACTCTCTTAAGGGATGGATGTAAAAGATGTTTGATGTTCATTAGACTGGTGCAAGGTTAGGACTAGATGATCTAAAGGCTATATGATAATTATTTTTGTCGCACGCCAAAGGAAGCGTGAAGTTGCCAATAGTATGATTGATTATCTCATGTGGATAAAGTTGTACAACCTCTCGAGAGTGTTAAAAACTATCTAAATAGCCATGCTCGTAGTCATGAGCAAGTTTGGGTGCAGCCACAATGGGTATAGTTTTCATTTTTTTCAAAACTATTTCATGAACATGATGGGGCGGCATGTACGCGTCTTCCATGTGCCACACCCATGGGTGGGAATTGTGTGATGTTCACAACCGAGGAGGGCTACAAATGGATGTGATTTACTATTATAAAAGTTATATAAATGTTATTTTCTTACATGTTAAATGCTCTTTATAATTCCATTGCAAATTACTACTTATTGATATTGCAAATGAAATTTGCTTCATGCTGAAAATAACCTAGCATAGAGCCTCATCATCTGACATCCTTGCATATATGTATAATTTTGCGATATACTACAAGTCATGTTGAGTACACAATGTACTCAACCTTGTTTAAATTATTGTTGATCAGAGAATGAAGAAGGATACGTGCTCAATGACACATACTTTACCCCCGACACTGGGGAAATCAACGATGGGTTTTACTAGGGCCTAATCCCCAGTCAGTTGCCTGTGGGCTATGGTGGTGTACCATTGGATGCTTCTGCTTATTTACTAGTCTTCCACAACAATTTACTCTTAACTCTAATATTTTATTTGGCCAGTTGGCCCTATGATGTAAACTCTACTATGCATCATTTATATATATCACCCTTTTGTTGTAAATTAATTATGTACGATGTGTATGGATGTGATCTCAATGTTGTGAATGTGTATACTAGCCACTGATCATGGGACTAATACAGAACACATACAGTGACTATAAGCGTTCTCGCGCCTGGGGTCCCTACAACGTTGGTATCAGAGCCATACTAACTATAGGTTAAGCCCTAGATAGAATGGTTGTTAGATTAAGGATTTATTTTCCAAATACAACCTATTTTAATTTTAAAATACTTGTGAGAAATGAGAGGTAAGAATAGCAAGGATTCCTATATTCTTCTCTTAGCTTTCTCATCTTATCCAAATTATTCTTTTGTTTTCCTTCTCAGCTTGTCTCAAAATGACCCGTATTTTAGAGAAAAGTGTATCTTCTAAAAATAAAAGTTTTTGACAATATTTTAGTTATTAAGATAGAACCAAAATGTTCCTAAAACAGTACCCCAAAAGGCTTTTCAAAAATTCAGTTTGAACTATTGCTAATACTAATTTTAAATGCTTTTTGCAATGATTTTCATAACTATGGCACGAGCTGAAAATATATATTTTGCAACTACTTCAAACCATCTGTCCCCATCTCATGCTATGATGGTAAATTAAAAACTTTCTCCCACTATTTCGAGCCACTTACCTCACTTCAAAATTTTAGTTAAGAAAAACATGGAGTAGTACGATCAAAATATGAACATTGGAAAACTTATAGGCAACACTGCACTACACCTGACGCTGCTGAGCCCAACAACAATGGTTAGATCTAGACTACTAGACTAGATCAGTAGAGAACACACTTTAGGGAGTTTATATGAGCTAGCTTTTGGGTGTTTAGAGACACTAAGATGTTGATGTATTGCATAGGATACCCTCACGTGTGTCCCTACCAATAGATGTCATATTGCTACAAATTTTTAGTTGGACCCCGTATGCTACATTCTTGCCCTCAGGCATTGTATTTCGCAGCCACAAGAAAAGCTTGTTTTCAAAAATATTTGTGGTTTGTGTTTCACCCCAGCTTGTTGGATGTGCTATTTAAAAGTCTAGAATAGGTTTAGATTACCTTATCTTCATGATTCTTCCCGTACCTCATGCTATTTCTCCTCACCCTTTTGGTTGCAAACCCCGTCAGGCCTACAAACGTGAAGTGACAAATAACCAAGCTCAAGACAATCAAGAATAAGTGAAGACCCCACAACGTCCCGATATTCGGAGGAAACAACATCGTCGAAGAAGACAACGACTTGGAAGCCTCAACCCGTGCAAGGACCAAGACTCGAGTCCTACTTTTGTTCCCAACCACTGTGTCAACTATCCATACAAGGTCTATTAGTTATTTATTTATTTTATTTTTTATATTTCAAATACTTTTTAATTTTAAAATAGATTTTAAATTCCAAAAAATTTTGAGATGTCACAAATTCAAACTGAAAACTCATATCCAAAAATCTAATTAACTAAAATAAAATTTAAAAAGCAAAACAATAATTAAAATTCGCATTCAATGTTTGAACCAAGATTGTGGATTCGAATTTAAATTCAAATGCAAATCTTAAAATTACAAATTCAAAAATCAGAAACCAATTTCCAATTTTGCCAAAGCCTTTCTATCTTTTCTCTCTCCGCCTTCTTCCACTTCCATGTGGGCTCCATCCTCCTCTTTGTCCCTTTCTTCCCTCTTTGCTGACAACCCGAGCCATCGCTTCCTGGCTTTCTCACCGTGCCACACGAATCCCATGCCCCACCCTACTGCACTGAACCCACTGCATGACATGCTTTGCGCCTTGCCATGTCCACAATGTGAATCCCGTTGATTGCGCCCATACGTCAGCGACACTGCCCTTGCCGAGCCAAACCACGTGCTGGCATGTGAGAAAGCATGGCTACATAGGCCCTTTGTTTTGGACGAGTTACCCATCATTTGGATGCCATGCCCACTGATTCACCATTCTACCTACACCACGCCGATGTGGCTTAGCCCTGTGCCTCTCCTTTGCTCTACGCGCATGCTCACCTCCACCCGTCTACACGCACCCATGCCCTACAGCCCGCAAATCCCTGTTGGAAATCTCTCAAGATTTCTCACTCTCTCTTGTACTTTCTATCCGTCTCAAGAGACAAATACACACACACTGCCACAAGTACTCGAACACATGTTGCTATGAGTACTCCAACACACAACTCCTAAACCATTTACATGTCAAGTTATAACCAAATAATTTCGTCAAGCCGCCTCTCTTCGCTCGACAACATGCTAGGCCCGCTCGAAGAGATCGTCTTCCACCTTTGCTCAACTGTGCCAGCTCTGCGTCGTGTTGCCCTTGGTTTCTGACGCCATGCCCACAGTTCCTCTCTGCTGCTACACGTCACCTCAATGTGACGCATCTCTTCCCCCTTGTCTTCTTCTGTGCCTCACATTCCATGGCAAGAATTCATGCACGCCATTTAGTTGCGTTCGTGAGAACTCACGCTCTGCCCTCAGCCGCCTGTACCTTTAAATCTCCCCCTGACTACACCTTTGCTCTTCAGCTCACCCCCTTGGTCTCTTGCGCATGTTTCTTGAGCACCTTGCTCACTAGAACTCCAAGAAACCAAAGTCATTCACAATGCCAGCGAGCACGCCAGCATGCTCTAGCAACTCCGGTGAGCTTCTGATACGGCGTCTAATACTACAGCATCTATAGCGGCCAAGAGAGGAGTGGGAGAATAGCCAAGAAGACAAGCTAGAGCACAATTAGGCGTTCATGGACATGGATCAGCCAGAAGCGAGTGCATGAGGCCTACAGGGCGTGCGCATGGAGGCCAACATGGAGACCGAATAAGTATGCAAAAATCAAGCGTGAGGCTTGGCGCACGGTGCGACCGGTAGTGTGCGTCCGTGAATGCAAGGAGTACCAGCAAGTGTGTGGAGGTAGGCTGTTGGGTTACTCCCAGAAATCAGCACGCTGAGGAAACTACAGACTCGGGTGGTTTTCTGAAGAAATTCAGTATTACGGTGGCTATGGGAAGAACTGCAAGAGAAGCACTCAACTGGGGCAATTTTCTGATCACTATTACTGAATGCAATGGGAATACAATTGAGAACTCATTTTACAACTGACTCAACAGAAAATGCAAAGTAAACGGCTCCGATCCTATTTTGTCGGACGCCACTACCTGAACTCTGCGCTTACTGCGCTGGACACTTGACTGAAGAAAAACCGACAACACGACGCACGACTGAGAACTTGGTTCAGCCGAACACAGACCTGACCCAAAGTCTGGATTATTGGCTACACACTCCCCCCTAATCCTGACTTAGCCTGTGAATTCCTTTACACCCAGCAGCTCCCTCATTTCTGCAAACTTGACTCTCGGCAGAGCCTTCGTCAGTATATCTGCACGCTGGTTTTCACTGCTCACAAACTCGACTGAAATCAAATTGCGCTCAATGCAATCCCGTATGAAATGAAAACGAGTATCTATATGTTTACTCCTTCCATGAAAAACGGGGTTCTTCATGAGTGCTATGGCCGATTTGTTATCCACCCTTAGCACTACTTTCCTTGGCATTTCTCCAGTCAATTCACTCAACAAACTTCTCAACCAAACAGCTTGGCAAGCAGCAGCAGTTGCAGCCATGAATTCCGATTCACAGGAGGATAATGCCACCGTCTTCTGCTTCTGAGAACACCAAGCCACTGGACCTCCTCCGAAGTAAAATACCAGTCCTGTGGTACTCTTCCTTTCATCTAAATCACCTCCAAGGTCACTATCACTGTAACCTATGATCTCACCTTCTCCCCCTCGGTGATAAGCAATACCAAAACCAATTGTCCCTTTTACATTCCTCAATATTTGCTTCACAGCTTGGAGATGGCTTTGCTTCGGTGATTCCATATAGCGACTGACCATGCCCACGGCAAAACTGATATCAGGCCTTGTATGTGTTAAATACCGAAGACTCCCAATGAGACTCCTGTACTCAGTTTCATCTACTGAAACTCCTTCTTCATCTTTTGTCAGTTTTAGCTTCGGCTCCATGGGATACTTTGTGAAATTGCATTCCCACATACCTGCCTGCTGCAGTACCTTCTTCGCATAGCCTTCCTGCTTCAATACTATTCCTTTGTGGTTCTGCTCCACCTGGATTCCTAGATAGTATGAAAGGATCCCCAGATCACTCATCTCAAACTCCATTTCCATTTGCCTCTTGAACAGCTGTATGTCCTCTTCACTAGTTCCTGTAACAAGTAAATCGTCCACATACACACCCACAATCAGGAGGTTGTTCACTGTATGTCGCTTGTATACTGCCTGTTCTTCTTCAAGGATTTGTCAAGCCTTGTATTCCAGGCCCTCGGGGCCTGCTTCAGTCCGTATAGGGCTTTTGAGAGTTTATACACCATGTGCTCCTTGCCTGCTGCAGTGAAGCCTTCAGGTTGCGACACATACACATCTTCAGTCAGCTCCCCGTGAAGAAAAGCTGTCTTAACATCAAGGTGGTGTACTCTCCATCCTTCCCGGGCAGATAGTGCTAACAGCATCCTCACTGTTTCAATTCTGGCTACAGGGGCAAATACTTCATCATAGTCAATCCCCTTCTTCTGCACATATCCTTTCGCCACCAACCTCGCTTTATGTTTCACCACAGCTCCTTCTGCGTCCCTTTTGTGTTTGAATACCCACTTCAAACCAATGGGTTTATGCCCAGCTGGCAGCTCAGTCAAGCACCAAGTCTTGTTCTTTTCTATTGACTCAATCTCACTCTGCATTGCTTCTTCCCACTCTTTCTTTCCTGCAGCTTCTCTGAAATTTGCAGGTTCATCTGCAATCAATAGTAGCTGCTCGGGTTCTAAGTCCTCCATCTGAGTCTCTTCATAAATGTCTGCCAATGGCCTGAATCCCCTGACCGGAGTAGCATCATAGGTGGATGGATCAACCCCTTCATTACTTTCTGCCACTTGGTCTGCTGACGACTGCCCATCTTGTGAAGGAGACATATTTTGAGCCATCGGTGACAGATTCGGCAGATCTGTCCCATCTTGCTGAGTTGACTCTTCTCCGTCTATGTTGTCATTCCCATGACCACCACCTCCTGCAGGATCAGCTGTGTAACTCTCCTCTTGGCCGCCTGCGGTTGCAGTCTGTATTTCTGCATTTTCAGGTTCTGCTACAGTGAAGTCAGACCAGTTTGCAAATTCAGTCCCGTCTGCGGTCTGAAATTCTTCCCAGCTCCATCTCTTCTTCTCATCAAACACCACGTCCCTACTTACATGTAACTTGTTGCTTTGAGGATCAAACAGCCTATGTGCCTTACTCCCAGGTTCTGTTCCCAGATACACCAATTTCTTACTTCTGTCCGAGAGCTTGTTCAGTTGACTTGTTGGCACCTTTGCATACGCAGTGCACCCGAAAACCCTCAGGTGTCCTAGTGCTGGCTTCCTCCCTTTCAAAACCTCATAGGGTGTGGCTTCTTTCACTGCTTTAGTTGGGAGTCGATTGAGTAAATATACCGAGTGTCGCACTGCTTCTCCCCACAACTTCCCTGGTACAGCCATGGACTTGAGCAAACTCCTGGTAGTAGCAAGAACTGACCGGTTGCGATGTTCTACCACACCATTTTGCTGTGGGGTATAAGGAGCAGTCAAGTGTCTTTGTACTCCCTTCAACTCGCAGTATTCCCTGAAATTCTGAGAGACAAACTCACCTCCTCGGTCTGTTCTCAGACATCTCACCTTCAGTGACAATTCCCCTTCAGCCTGAGCTTGGAACTTCTTGAAAGCCATAAAGGCTTCATCTTTGGTCTTGAGTACATATACCCACATATATCTACTGTAGTCATCCACCAGCAGAAAGAAATACCGATTTCCCCCAATTGTTTGAGGAGTAATGGGCCCACATAAATCGGCATGAATCAACTCCAATGGGTTGTTGGCTCTGTACTCTACTTGTGATGGGAATGGTAATCTGCATTGCTTGGCAACAAGGCAGCCTTCACACACCTGGGTTGGATGGTCAATTTCTGGTACTCCCCGAACCAAGTTCTTTGACACCATCTCCTTCATAGCCTTGAAGTTGAGATGTCCCAGCCTTGTGTGCCATAACCAACCTTCATCATCCAGGATGGTTGCAAGACATGCTGGTGCCACTGTATGCAAGTGCTTCTTATACAGCCGGTTTGCAGATTTTTGGACTTTCATGAGCAGTCTGCCCATTTTGTCGTATAACCACAGGAAGCTACCACTGATCACCACTTTGCAGCCATCCTCTGCCATCTGACCCAAACTCAGAATACTAGTATGCAAGCTAGGGATGAAATAGACTCCTGTGATCAGTTTTTGTTCACCACTCTTGCATTCCAATAGAATTGCTCCTCTTCCTTTAATTGGTACTGTTGACCCATCCCCAAACCGGACTCTACCAACAATGCCTTCATCCAGTTCGGCAAAATGTGATTTATTTCCTGTCATGTGGTTTGTAGCTCCATTGTCCAGAAACCAAACATCTTCCTCTATCTTCACCTTTTCTGCATACTTTTCAGGTAATAGTTGCCCTTCATTCAACAGCACGGCTTCATCTTCCTGTTGAGTGCAAACCGACAACAGTAGTGCCGGTTGATCCTCCTGAGTGCAAGTAAGATTCACTTCTTCCTCCTTGCGCTTTCCAGTGTGGCATTCAGATGCATAATGCCCGTAGTTTTCACAGGAGTAGCATTTTATATGGCTCTTATCCTTTTTGGCAGAGGTGTTATCTGTACCTTCCTTTTTTGTGCCACCGTTGTCAGATCTGCCTCGACCACGCCCTTGGCTTCTTCCTCTTCCACGACCTCGCCATTCCTGCTTGCCATTTCCTCTTCCTCTGTTGCCGGATGAAGAATCACCGGATCTCCCCTTTTGCCTAGCCTCCCATTCAGCCTGAGTCAGCAGAAGATGGCCTTCTCCATTTGCCCGGAGCCGGAGACGCTCCTCGTAGGCTTTCAATCTGCCGATTGCTTCTTCAAACAGCATTGTTTCCAGATCTGAACATTGCTCAATTGAAGCTACTAACTGCAGAAACTTATCTGGGACCGAATCTAGCAACTTCTTGACTAGAACAGATTCCTTCAAAGATTCACCGAGAGAACTGAACTTACTAGCCATTGTGCTGAGTTTGCCGGCAAAGTCATCCACAGTTTCTCCTTCTTTCATCTGCAAAGCCTGGAACTCATTCTGCAATGTCTGGATCCTTGCCTTCTGCACACGATCTGCGCCCAGATATCTTGTCTTCAGCGCATCCCAAATCTCCTTGGCAGATTTCTTCTTTGCGACTTGGAGCAAGACATCTTCTGGCAACGCCTGAAATATGAAGGCTCTTGCAGTTTTGTCCTTCTTCTGATCCGCCGCCGTGCCGGCCGGCGGTTCCACCGCCTCCCAGATCCCCTGGGCGTCCATTAGAGCTTCCATCCGGATTGCCCAGGAGGTGTAGTTCACCCCCGTCAATGCTGGGCACTGAAACGGCACGCCGCCGCCTTCCCGGTTCGCCTGCTGCGCCATGGACTTGATCTGCAGTTGCTCGAACGTGAGTGTCTCTGATACCACTTGTTGGGTTACTCCCAGAAATCAGCACGCTGAGGAAACTACAGACTCGGGTGGTTTTCTGAAGAAATTCAGTATTACGGTGGCTATGGGAAGAATTGCAAGAGAAGCACTCAACTGGGGCAATTTTCTGATCACTATTACTGAATGCAATGGGAATACAATTGAGAACTCATTTTACAACTGACTCAACAGAAAATGCAAAGTAAACGGCTCCGATCCTATTTTGTCGGACGCGCTTACTGCGCTGGACACTTGACTGAAGAAAAACCGACAACACCACGCACGACTGAGAACTTGGTTCAGCCGAACACAGACCTGACCCAAAGTCTAGATTATTGGCTACACAAAGCCAAGATATATTTTGGTTGGTTATATCCAGGTCAGAGTTGAAGTAGTTGGCTTCTTTGCTTAGAGATATACTTTTTATTTTTTTAGTTAGTTTGAGAAGGCTTGCTATCTACATACGTGTGTGTGCTTCGTATATGACATGTATATGTGCATGCATGTGTGCGTGTGTTAGTCTACGTCAGTCTGAGTCGTGTATGCATGCATGAACGCATGCGTGAGTCGGTGTGCGTGTGTGAGTTGGACTCGTGCTGAGTTAGCCTTGTTTGCGTCCTTGTACTATAAGGGCTAGCTTAGGCCTTAGGCCAGAGAAAAGGGGACGATTTTGCTTGAGAAATAAACTACAGAGAAATGCCATGTATTCGGCGGCCATGACGGTGCTCGTGTTCTTGTGAATCCCATCTGGGAGTTCATGTATACAACGTGGGATTTGATCTCCATCAATTCTTGCGTTCTGGTCATTGTGGATCTTTTCCTTTGGTCGTGGGCTACGGCGTCCACGGGTGGAGGGACTATACCTAAAGTTTAGGTGTGCTACCAAGTGCTCACTGAGTTCTCTATCTTTCTGCTGTTCTACTGGTCAAGTTCTTTGGTTGCTTGTTGTTTGGGCTGCGTTCTTGCTGCTATCTATAAGATCGAACCGATCGAGGGCTTTTGCTTAGTTACTGCTGTGTCTTCGCTGCTGCTCAAATTGATATGAGAAGTGTTGGTGCTCTACTGCTGCTGTCTCTGATCGGAGGAGCTGCAGGAAGTTCTTAGAAGTGCTGACCGGTTGCTGCAGGAAACCAGGGGGTTGTTGGAGCAGTTCAATTTCTACTGCTGCTACTGCTTGTTCGGAGTGGAGAGAAGTACTTCTACTGCCACAGGCATGTGTGATTGAAGTTGATAGACAAAGAAGAGCCATCTATCAACTAATATTATTGCTGCTGTTAACGTTGAGGACAAAGCGTACAGAAACTTTCATTGTTGCTGCTGTACTTTCATGAATCCAAAGAATTGATTTGGGTTTTCTTTTTGAGACGTGCCGCGAAAGATCGGGCAAACTCACCCACATATTAGGATCTCTAATTTGTGCCATACTAGCTTCTGTCCTCCCCAACTCCATCATAACGCGTCTTACCTCTTCTTTAAGCACCCTACTTATTTAATTAACCTTTCATGCAGTGGATCACTTGAGCTAGATTTTCTTCCTCATCTCCAACCAGGATACCGCCGTACACCTTCCTCCCTCCGGTGAGCCGTACCTCGATTCCATTCACCCATACCTCCGCATGCATGCAAGCAAGCTCATGCACACCCTTTTGTAGCTTTTCTATTACCGGAATTCGCTGTCGTCGTGGGCCTCATCTTTGCCATCAATAGGGTCCCCGATGCCAGCCTCCTTCGCTCCTTCACGAGTGTCGTCATCACCTTCGGTCAGTTCCTCCTCCCCCATGGAAGCTTCCCTAGCACCAAGTCATGGCTCTCTCGAGAGATAGGAGTACCGTAGTGGTCAGAGTGAATAAAAGAACTAAAGCAATCAAAGTAAAAAAAAACTAAAGTAGTCAAACTTGAAAAGGAAACCGTTGTAGTTGAAGTTGAGAAGAAAACCATAGCAGTCAAAGTCAAAACTGGCACCGGAGTCGAAATCTTCGATCGTAGCCAGTGTTGAAATCTTCAACTACCGTTGTTGTCGATATCTTCGACCGCAACCAATGTCAAAATCTTTGACCACTATCGTTGTTGAAATCTTCGACCGTAGCCGGTGTCAAAATCGTTAACCACTGTCGGTGTTGAAACCTTCGACCACTACCGGTGTCGACACCTTTGACCACAGCCAGTGTTGACATCTTCAACTGCAGCCGGTGTCGAGATCTTTGACCACTACTGGTGTCGAGATCTCTGAACATTGTTAGTGTCGAGATCTTTGACCATAGTCGGTATCGAGATCTTTGACAGCAACTGGTGTCAAGATTTTTGATTGGTGCTGGTGTCATCATCTTTGACCGCTGCTGGTGTCGAAATCTTCAACCACAGCCAGTGCGAGATTTTGACCATAGCCGATGTTGAGATCTGCAACCACTGCCATTGTCAAAATCTTCGACCGCAACCGGTGTCGACATCTTCGACCCTGCCATTGTCTGCCGTTGTCAAAATCTTTGACTGCATGTGTCAAAATCTTCGACCGCTGCGGGTGTCGAAATCTCCGACTGCTACAGTTGTCATAATCCACTACCAAAATACCCTTCCTTGGCTCGGTCATCTCCATCCATTGCAAATAATCACCATGCTTACCACATGTAGGTGCACCACTAGTTTACCATGCGTCAGCAAGTTTCTACCATTCTAGTTCCATTGGACCATGCATCACTTGAACCGACGAAGTCACTGTAGGAAATAATCCAGACTTTTGTGAGCTGGAGTTTAGGCCATATCTTCAAGTGTTTGTTTTCGAGTTGTGTTGATCGTGACCGGGTATTATGGATCTGATCGTGTGTGCTGGTTTTTAGCGCAGTTAGTTGGGTTTCAATTGTATCGCAGTTTTCCTTCAGAGTCTAAGCTCTTCAGTTTACTGTAGCTCATATTTTCATTGTCGCTAATACAGAAAGTTCAGTTAGCCAAAAATCCGATTATCCTCCCTGTATTTTCCCGATTGATTCCTCTTGCGATTGCACTCTTGATTGCTGCAGACTACTGGGGTGTGATCAACACTTGGTATCAGAGCCTCGTTCATGCCCAAGTACCCCTAGTATAGCAATATGTCAACTTCTGAGCGATCTGCGACTTTAGCGGCTCCAGCGACGAAGGAGGCCGGAGTATCCCTTCAATATTCGATGCTCACGCCATCAAATTACTCTACCTGGGCAATCAAGATGGAGGTCTTCATGGATGCTCAAGGCATCTGGGACGCAGTAGAGCCGGCGGCGGCGAGGTCGTCGACAAGAAGAGAGAAAAGGCATGTATTGTCGTGTATTTTTCAGGCGGTCCCAGAAGACGTTCTCCTGCTGCTAGCCAAGAAGAAGACGGCGGAAGAGGCATGGGAAAGTTTGAAGACAATGCACCTCGGAGCAGATTGGGTGAAGAAGGCGAGAGTTCAGACCCTGAAGAGTGATTTTGATGCGCTGCACATGAAGGAGACAGGTTCAGCTGACGAATTTGTGGGCAAGATGAATGCCATTGCAAGCAAGGTACGCAGTCTTGGGAAGAATATGGAAGATGCAGTGCTTGTGAAGAAGCTGCTCGTTTTGGTGCCTAACAGGTTCCTCCAAGTGGTCGCCGCAATAGAGGAATTTGCGGATGTGGAGGCAATGTCGCTAGAGGAGGCAATTGGGCGTCTCAAGGCATACAAAGAACGCATACACGGCAGGAGTGAGGGCAACGAAGCAAAGCTGCTACTCACCCACGCTGAGTGACAAGCCCTGTAGAAGAATGGCAGCAGAGGGCAGTCATCAGCCTGGCAGTCGTCACACGGCAAAGGACGAGATACTGGCAGTCCAGAAGGACAAGATCGAGGGAAAGAGCGTGGAAGAGGCCGTGGAAGATGGCATGGCTGTGGAAGAGGAGGCTGAGGAGGTTTCAACACGTCACGGCAAGGAAATTCAGGCAGCAGTAGCAGTGGCAAAAATAAAAGTCATATAAAATGCTATAGCTGCAAGAATATGGGGCATTATGCCTCTCAATGCTGTAGCAAGCACCAAGAAGGAGATGCAAACCTCACTCAGACGCAAGAAGATGAGCCGGCACCATTGCTAAATGCCTGTGTGGAGGAATCACGCAAGTTGGAGGTGTCACGTAATTTAGTGCTGCTTAATGAGGAGAAAGTGGTACCAAAGCTGCAGCCAAATGAGGCAATGTAATCTGGGTCAGATATCTGGTACCTTGACAACGGAGCTAGTAATCACATGATAGGCCATTGGACAAAGATCAATGAACTGGATGAGAGCATCACAGGGCATGTCAAATTCAGTGATGGGTCAACTGTGCAGATAAAGGGCAAAGGGTCTATATTGTTCTAGTGTAAGAATGGTGAGCAAAGACTTCTAACCAATGTTTATTTCATACCCAGTTTGTGTAGCAATATTATCAGCCTTGGGCAATTGTCAGAAGAAGGCAGTAGGATTGTCCTGCAAGGTCAGTTCCTGTGGGTTCATGACAGAAGTGGTAGACTGCTCATGAAGGTTAGAAGGACACCAAATAGGCTATACAAGATTATGCTAGAAACTTGCAAACCAATTTGTCTTGCAATTAGTTGGAGGAGCCAGCCTGGTTGTGGCATGCCCGGTTGGGTCATGCAAACTTTCAGGCGCTGAAGCAGTTGCATGATGAGCAGATGGTGGAAGGGTTGCCAAGAATAGATCACCCATTGAAAATATGTGAGGGCTGTCTAATTGCAAAACAAACAAGAATTCCCTTTCCAATCCAAACCAAATACCGAGCAGAATTGCCATTGCAGCTGATTCATGCAGACTTGTGTGGGCCGATCACTCCTCTGACCCCACCTGGTAACAGATATTTTCTCCTTTTGGTTGACGACTTCGGTAGGATGATGTGGGTGCATGTGCTGAAATTTAAGAGTAAAGCTGTCAGTGCATCCAGGAGATTCAAGACATTGATTGAGAATCAGTCGGCACACAAGATCAAAGTGCTCAGAATTGATCGAGGTGGCGAATTTCTGTGACATGAGTTTGCTGTAGTGTGTGAACAAGCAGGTATTGAGAGGCATCTCATTGCACTATATACCCCGCAGTAGAATGGAGCAGTGGAAAGGAGGAACCACACTATGATGGAAATGGCTCGCAACTTACTGAAGACTAAAGCTTTACCTAGGAGATTATGGGGAGAAGCGGTGAGGCATGCAGTGTATATCCTCAATCGTTTGCCAACCAAAGCATTGAGCAAAGTCACACCGTATGAGGCCTGGTTCAACAAGAAACCAAATCTTAGTTATCTGAAAGTCTTTGGGTGTGTTGGTCACGTCAAGGTTCCTTCCACCCAAACAAGAAAATTGGATGACAGAAGCCGGAGTATGGTATACTTGGGTGTAGAAGAGGGCAGTAAGGCTCATCGGTTGGTGGATCCTATAACTGGCAGAGTACATGTCAGCCGGGATGTAGTGTTTAATGAAACTGCAGTCTAGAAATGGGAGGATGACGTACACGCTGATCTCCAGAAATGGGTAACATTTTCTGTTGAGAATGAGGAAGCAGGGGCTGAAGTAAGTGGATCAACGGATACTGCAGAAGACAGCGGGCACAATTCGCCCGCCGTGGCAGATAGTTAGCCTGTTGTGGCAGAAAGTTCACCTGCCATGGCAAGCGGCTCAGCTGACGCAGCAAGCATGCAGCTAGGAGCACTGGGAGGACCGGAATTTGATGAAGAAGAGATGGCAGATGGGGCTGGCACGCTAGGAAGCACAGCGGCAGCGCCAGCATCTCCTGTCTCCAACGGAAATTCAGAAGAAGCACTAGGGAAATTCAGGTCTCTGAGTGAGATTTATGCCAGCACAGAGCAAATTGACCTGCCTAGCAAATTACTGATGATAGCAGCAGCAGATGAACCTGCGACTTACAGAGAAGCAGCCAAGAGCAAGTGCTGGGAGGAGGCAATGAGGATTGAATTGGACGCCATTCATCGAAACAGGACCTGGGAGTTGGTAGCACTGCCACCAAGACATAGACCCATTGGTCTCAAATGGGTATACAAGCTCAAGAAGGACACTGAGGGTAGAATAATCAAACACAAAGCAAGATTAGTCGCCAAAGGTTATGTGCAACAGCCAGGGATTGATTTTGAGGAAGTTTTTGCGCCGGTAGTAAGAATGAAAACCGTGCAGCAGCAGAGTTGGAGAGTGCATCATTTAGATGTCAAATCTGCCTTTTTGAATGGAGAACTTCAAGAAGAGGTGTATGTTTCACAACCGGAAGGATTTGCTGTGAAAGGGCAAGAAGAGAAGGTCTACAAACTTGGAAAAGCACTCTATGGACTCAAACAAACACCCAGCTCATGGAATGTGTGGCTGGACAGGAGTATGAAAGGTTGGGTTTTGAGAAATTTCCACATGAACTACAGTGTACAAGAAACATAGTGCATGAGGTGTGCTTGTAGTAGGTGTTTATGTGGATGACCTTTTGGTTACAGGAACCAGTGACATGGAGATCGCTGAGTTCAAGAAACAGATGATGGTTGAGTTTGAAATGAGTGATCTTGGATTTCTGGCATACTATCTAGGAATAGAAGTGAAGCAAACACAGGATTACATTGTTTTGAAGCAAGAAAGCTATGCTAGGAAGATACTGCAGGCAGCCAGGATGGCAGATTGCAATGCAGTGCAATACCCGATGGAAGAAAAGCTTAAACTGTGCAAAGATGAAGAAGGAGAGCCAATTGATCCAACTCAGTACAGGCGTTTGATTGGGAGCTTGAGATACTTGATTCATACACGGCCTGACGTGGCATATGCAGTCAGCATTGCAAGCGGGTATATGGAGAATCCGAAGAAATCTCATAGTCAGGCGCTCAAACATATCCTAAGGTATGTGAGAGGGACTATGGACTACGGCCTGGTGTACACAAGAGGAGGAAAAGAGCAGCTGGTTGGTTATTCAGATAGCAATCTTGCTGGGGATGTCGATAACAGGAGACACACCAGCGGATTGGCCTTTTACTTTTGTGGAAATCTGATAGCTTGGGCATCGCAGAAACAGAAATGTGCCACACTTTCTTCCTGTGAGGCCGAGTTTATGGCGGCAACAGCTGTGGTGTGCCAGGCAGTGTGGCTGAGAGGGTTATTGCAAGACATAACAGCAAGAGTCCAAGGTCCAGTGAAGCTGTACGTGGATAACAAATCGGCTATTACATTGATGAAAATTTTCGTTTTTCATGGCAGGAGCAAGCATATAGATACACGGTTCCATTTTATACATGAATGTGTGGAGAAGGAGCAGATCACAGTTGAGCACGTTAGCACTGAAGACCAGAATGCAGATGTTCTGACGAAGGCTCTCGGAAGACTGAAGTTTGCTGAAATGCGGGTGAAACTGGGAGTCAGAAGAACAGTCCAGCAAAGCTTGGATTAGGGAGGTGATTGTAGGAAATAATCTAGACCTTTGTGGGCTGGAGTTTAGACCATATCTTTAGGTGTTTGTTTTCGAGTTATGTGAATCGTGACCGGGTATTACGGATCCGATCGTGTGTGCTGGTTTTTAGCGCAGTTAGTTGGGTTTCAGTTGTATCGCAGTTTTCCTTCAGAGTCTAAGCTCTTTAGTTTACCCTAGCTCGTATTTTCGTTGTCACTAATACAGAAGTTCAGTTAGCCAGAAATCCGATTGTCCTCCCTGTGTTTTCCCAATTGATTCCTTTCGCGATTGCACACTTGATTGTTGCAGACTACTGGGGTGTGATCAATAGTCACATGATGCAATCCCGCCGTTCGAACTTCCCTTCAACATTTTTCATCTTTCTTGTGGCATGCTTGAACTCACCACCTCACCCAACATACTCGATCATTCTAGATCTCGGCTCCATAAGCGTAACCTTGATTATCGTCGTTGACCATGGTTGACTTTAAGTAACCCTGTATATCTAAAGATAAAGATATCATTTTTAGACATTAGTTCTTCATAATTTAACCTACATTAGCAATACCTTGGCCACTAAAACCTTTTCCACGATTCAAAACTGTAGAATCAAAAACTTACCGAAAACCCCTCAAATCAGCAGGTCTGACCGTTTGCCCGTGACCGCTGACACCAAGAGGAAGAACCGCTGCACACTACCGGTTGGACCAGAGTTCACAACCAGTTGAACTGCTGGAGGCTGCATGAATTCATTAGTTCCTGCTAATCAATTATGCATTGAATGTCCTTGTTAATCGCCATGCATACTGACTTCAGCATTTCTAGTAGCAGACAGAAGCAAAACGTGCGTGAATTTCAACTCGAGTACATGCACTCGCATGCATGATTGAACTGATTTACTAGTTATATGCATGCATGGCTAATTAATGCATTAAACCGACACTAAGAGCATCTCCAATAGTGACTTAGGTCAGTCTCAGTGGAAGTTTCATGTCCCAGTTTCCAACACACCTATATTTTGGAAACAGTGCAGAAGAGTTTCATCCCCATGAAACTCTCTCTACTCCCATGAAACTTTTATCATCTCTCTCTTCATCAATACAGTGCAATGTCAACGTATTTAATGCCCATGAAACTCCATGAAACCCCCACTGAGACTGGCCTTATAAGCTAACTCTAAGCATATTATTTCATATTTTAATAGAAGAGAGAGAAAAGCTATCTCTTGATCAAGACCTAGTCTCATACACACATTCCAAGATTATGTGAGAGTGTTATGTGAGGCTATTTATGTTATGAGCTATGTGCTAAAAGTTAGTACTATTGAAGAAGTTATCTTAGAGCTAGTAACTAGCTCATACTGTTGGAGATGGTCTGCATGCATGGCTAATTAATGCATTGAACCAACAGCAAGCAGAAGTCATTTATAACACGGTACTAACTACTGTACGGCCACCTTGAAAATACTTTAGAAATCCGACTAATTTACATTTCAAATTTTCAACCTTCCTAAATTACAATGGTTCATCACAACATAATTTAGGACCCTCCCATATGGTCCTTCAAGCTTTGTTTTCCATGAGGAAGTGGATGTAAAATATTCCTCTCAAACTGAAAAGAACATCCAAATTTCGTCCAATGAGTTGCGCTATGGATTCCTCCATGAACTTTAAATTTGCTTAGTTTTCTTTCTCCTCTTCATCTTTTGTACCCAGGACGTGTAAGAGATGAAGATATCTCTTGGAGATCAAATCCCATCCATCTAAGTACTTCTATGAAAAGTTATTGTAATTGTTCAGTTTCGTTCAAAAGAGGGGTAATTTCGGGGTTTGAATCTTGAGGCATTTTGGCTTGAGTTCGTGCTATGATCTAACTTGCTATGACATGTGAAAACCCACCTTAGATCATGTAGATCATCAAGGACTCATGAGCAAGAGCAGATTGAGACTTCTCTCTTTTGCCGGGTTTTAGTGCAACCTTCCTTGTTATGGATAAAATTGAAAGTTTGGCGTTGATGTTCATGATCTATGATTGAAATAGATTCTAGACATTCTAGAGAGGATTTATACCAAATTTCATCATGTTTGGATCAGTAGTTTAAGAGTTAGCCATTTTCTTGGTCGTGTGTCATACTGTTTGTTGTCTCTATTCAGCAAGTGGTTAGACCACTATGACCCAAGCAATCAGACCGGTCGAGCCCAGTCAGGCTAGTGGCCATTGCGGTTAGACCGCCCCCTAGGCGCCGGTCAGACCAGTGAGACAATTCGTCTCAAGTGACATTGTGTTCTTTGGTTCTTGACTTTAGTATAACTTGTAGGCTTGAGTTTTCCGCTGCATTATGTTGCTAATACTAGAGAATGTATTTTAAGAAGTCATTTACCCCTCTGACTAGCCATATCCAATCCTATGAAAGGAAATCAATGAATATCACATCTTATCACTTCATTAAATGTAAGCATATATCGAGCTAATTTGTTTGCGATGTACAAGCCGTCAGATTGATTATGTGATACCCCTCCAACCACTAAACATAAATTTCGTAAGCTGTACTTAGCTGAAATCTGAGTTGAGGCTAGGGTTGGACTGGGACACAAACTATACTCACGCCACACGTATGTATGCATTCACTACACGCTAGAAAATTTTAGGGAGTTACTAACATCCGGACATTTGATCTGGATGTTAGCACCGTATGATCGGCCAATATTTTTGTTCATCTATGTAATATTACTGGGCTATGTATGCAACAAAACAAATTGATAAGAATATCAATATTGCATATATGAAATCAAAATGTTACACACGTGAAATCAAAATGTTGCATTCAAAAAATAAAAAAATATTGCAACAAAAAACAACGCCTACCTCCAATGGAAGACGGCGTGGATCCAACGCTGATAGAAGCAGGCAGCCACGCAGGATTCGGGGCCGGTGGCAGGGCGGGAGCGGAAGCTTGAATTGGGGCACCGGGTTGACGGCACAAAGGAGTAGCCGGAGCCAAGGAGGTGGGAGGTGCACGGCTGCGGGGATGGATCTTGGGGATTTGGGGCCAACGGCGGGACATGAGCAAAAGCTCGAATCAGGGCATTGGGGCGGATGGCACGGAGGAATAGACAGGGCCGAGGTGGTGAGAGGCGCATGGCCGCAGGGGATGGATCCAAGAGATTTGGAGTGGGTGGCAGTAGGTGGGAGAGGAGGCAAGTAGGAAAGAAGAGAGAGGTCGCCGTGCGGTTTGGGGGGAGCCGCTCTAGTGAAGTGACTGAGTGAGGCGTCCGATCAATTTATTTGGTCGGACAAAAGAGCGGTATTACTTCTGAAAATTTTATGAAAGATCTGGATCCTCACCAAGCGCAAACATATGTTTTCTCGTATAACACACATACATATGTATAATTGATTAAATAAGACGCACCGTATTGATGATCAAACCCGGTGGCAGCCTTGCTCCTGTTGCCAGGGAACTGGTCCATGCCTTTTCCAGTGATTTTTTTTATCCCTTTTCTCTTAGCATTCATCATTATGTTCTGGCTGTGACTAAAAAATAAAACAATGCTCATCCCAGGGAAAATAAAATAATACTAGACTCCATCTGACCACTTAAATGTCAGATCATTTTCTCGAGATGATTATATCACGTAAAGACTGGATTCAACTTATCACAATGCATGTGAACCATAAATCCTTTCAAAGTGAAATAAATCAATGATGAAACGATATTATATATTCATTCGCAACAATGTGGGGAGTACATGGAAAACTAGCAAAACGTAAACGGTGCCTATATCCAGTCAATCATCTGACCACTTAAATGTCAGATCATTTTCTCGAGATGATTATATCACGTAAAGACTGGATTCAACTTATCACAATGCATGTGAACCATAAATCCTTTCAAAGTGAAATAAATCAATGATGAAACGATATTATATATTCATTCGCAACAATGTGGGGAGTACATGGAAAACTAGCAAAACGTAAACGGTGCCTATATCCAGTCAATCATGCGTACTACCATCCAAGGAAAATATTTTCGATTTAGAAAAATTTTTGGACCATCCGATATATCCGAAATTAGAAAATTTCGGCTATTTTTTTGAAAGTTTTGGACGAAATATTCAAACATCTCATTCAAATTCAACAAATACCTACAATTTCGGTGTCGGCGCCTCTTCCTCCCGCAGCCGGTGCCACCTCCCCATTCGTTGCTGGCACCGCCTCCTCCACCCATAGCCGGCGCCCCTCCCCATTCATTACTAGCGCCGCCTCCCCCCCATTCATTGCCAGCATCACCTCCTTCTCCCACAGTCGGTGCCACCTCCCCCTCCTGCAACCCACACCACCCCGCATCTACACCACCTCCCCCTCCCGTAGCCGGTGCCGCCTCCCCCCTCCCTTCCAGCGCCGCCTCACTCTCAATTCTTCCCGCCAGCGAATATCGAACTAGATGGGCTGCTCCGTTACTCGCATATAATGAGGCACGGTTGGATAGGGGTTGGATCAACAAAGATGGCGAATGAGAAGAGAGGGAAGAAGGGGGAGTACTTGGCTCAAGGAAAAGCTAGCCGCCGGCCACCGCTGAGGCATGATTAGGGAGGAATGAAGAATCGGGGTCGGGGGGCCGAACAGGCATGATAGCCTTTGCATCTTGCGCCGGAGCCTCGTTGGGCCGAGTTTTTTCAAAAATGGGCCAAATTTTTGGGCTGATATGGCATTTTCCCGGGATGGGCCGAGAAATCCGATTTTTGCCGAAATTAAGGAATTTCGATCCAAAATTGCAATCCCTGCTACCATCATCACTCAGTAAGAAAGTCAAGGGCGCAAGGCCGGTGGAGAACCGCTCAGCTTCGCTGGAGACGTAGGAGGTGGCCGGTGCATGAAAGGTGAAGACGATTGAAAGGTTACAAGTTGGACTGAAATCAGAACAAAATTTAGTTAGACTGTTGTAAAGCAATTCCGATTTCTTTTTTTTACTGGTACAGAAGCAAACTTGGTATAGTTTCTATTTTCGAACAACAATTAGACCGCAAGCCACAGCATAGATAAAACCGCATCATCTAATCAGCTGGTAGAAGTGGTACCTAGCTTAGATAGCTAGCTATTGCCACCCTGGTAGAACGGGAGGACGGTGTAGACGGTCTGCATGACGCTCATGGCGAGGAGGAAGACGGCGGCGGCGAGGGAGAGGAATGACCACGGGTTCTTGAAGTAGGTGTGCACGAGGTTGGCGCGCCACCGGTTCCACCTCTTCCGGCAGTAGGCGTTCACCTCCCGGTGCACGTCGTCGAGCGCGCTATGAGGCTCCAGCACGACGTCCCTGGAGAGCCCGTTGAAGAGCTTCGCCACCGCCTTGTCGCTGCCCACCGTGTTCTGGATGATCCGCCTGGAGGTCAGCAGCGCCACATCCTGCGCCGAGTCGATCATGTTGTCCATGAAGAAGACGTAGGCGGTCACGTCGTTGCCGGCGCCGGCGTGCAGCCGCTCGAACGCCATCAGGTTGAGGAGCATGTACTCGGTGGTGTCGTCGACGACGATAGCCGGCAGGCTGAGCGTGCCGCGGTGGAAGCGGATGTCGAGGAGGCTGCTCGTCTGGCTCCGCTTGAACCGGATGCCCGCCTCGTAGAGCTCCTCCGCCGACAGGATTATGTCATCCGGGGCCGACTCCGTCGGCGTTCGGGGAGCCTGGGTGGGGCCGTAGAGTAGGCTACGGCGGAGGATGTCGAGCGGGTGGAGCGCCAATCCGACGCCGGTAGCCAGAGGCCATGCCGTCGTGGAGAGGAACCCCAGCACCATCCGGTTGATGAAGTCCCCGTTCTGCATGCAGACCAACAATACCCGTACAATTAAGTGCTTTCATGGCTAGACAAATTCAGTGTGAGATGAGCTGATCAGCACATGCTTGTCAGTTGTCATGTAGTGAACTTGCTTAATAGCTTTTACTTTTTGGTACTACAACTCTACAGGCATGGCATGGCGAAAGTAAAGCTTAAACTAAAGAGAGTAGAGGAGAGCATCAAAATAAAAAGGAAATTAAAGCATGCATGCACGCATAAAGAACCATTTGACTACACTTTAGAGGTTGGATCTTGTACATAATTAATAGTTCGTCTTCATCATGTTCAACACCTACTTACAACTAATTTAATTTAAGCTAGCTGATCATGCATCCATGCATATTGGTGAGTTACGTACCCCATCTCTACCGCCGCTCTCGACGGCGACGAGCTTGTCGAGGACGAGGAGTGGGAGCTGGTTCTCGATCATGAGCATGTCACGGCGGATGTAGGGCACGGTGTAGAGGAGGCCGTGGCTGCTGAAGACGGGGTCGTTTTGCGCGTAGTCGTTCACCTCCCACCCGGACGCCGTCCTCATCACCTCCAGCAGGAAGCACCCGTCGGTGACCATCAGCTCCAGGAACCTCTCCCTCATCTCCTCGGCCTCCTCCTCGCCACCGTCGCTGCGCCACTCGTCGGCGAGGCCCTGGTACGCGCCCTCCAACTGCTCCGCCGCGTCCCCCACGGCGGCCGCGAACTCGGCGAGCGGCTTGCGCGCCCGCCGGAGGAAGTGGAGGAGTGACCGGCGCTTGTGCGCTTCCATGGGCAGCAGGTGCCGGTCACCGTGGTGGAAGGGGCCCAGGGACACCACCTGCGGCTGGTAGGCCTTGCTGTTCAGGTCCTTGATGCACGCCGGCACGCGGTAGATGGAGTGTCGCCGCCACCGCGCCACCTCCGCCGACAGGTCGCCGGAGCCCAGCGCCCTCTCCACGTCCACCACCCATGCGCTCTCCTCGACCCTGCGGCGCCGAGACGCCATTTGATTATCACTTGCAAATTAACCCCTCTCTTGGTGGTGTTATCTATTGCTTCTGCATGAACTGTAGTGACAGGGGCGGAATTGGCCCCCGGTAAGGTAGGCTCTAGCCCAGGGCGTGAGAAAATACACAGTATATAGCCCAGGTATTTTTAGCCCAGCCCGGGGTATTATTGGTAGTATTCAGCCCAGATAGCCCATACATATTTCAGCCCTATGCCAGAGGCCCACTTCCGCGCGCTCGCCGCTTAGCGCCTCAGCTTCTCGCGTTGCTTGCTCAGAACCCTAACCCAGCAGCCGAAGAAGGCGACGCCGCACGCCCGCATGCCCGCACCGCACCGCAAGTCCGCAACAGCTCGTCGCCAGCACCGCCACGCCTCAGATCTCCGCCGCCTCGTCGCCTCCGCCTGCGCTCGCCTCCGCCTTGTCGCCTCCACCTGCGCTCGCCTCCGCCTCGTCTCAGATCTGCGCCGCCTCGTCGCCTCCGCCTCGTCTCAGATCTGCGCCGCCTTGTCGCCACCGCCTCGTCGCAGATCTGCGCCGCCTCGTCGCCTCCGCCTCATCTCAGATCCGCGCCGCCTCGTCGCCTCCGCCTCGTCTCAGATCCCGGCCCACCCCGCCTCCCGGCCAGCGCCGCCCCGCCTCCCGACCCGCCCTGGGCAGCGCCACTGCGCCACCCAGCACCCGCCCACCCCGGCGTGGCGGCGCCCCTCCTCGGCTCGGCTCCTCCTGGCCTGTGCCGCCCACCTCCCGGCCAGGCGGCCAGTGCCGGCGTCGCCCCCCCTCCCGCTCGCGCTCGGCTCCTGCTTGCGGTCTACGACGCGTCGGCGCTCAGCGCTCGCCTCCCGGGACCCGGCTGGCCGGCTACACTTCCAGTTCCAGAGTTCCAGACTCCCAGTAGATAAAATGGTAATTGATAAATGATGTGAAATACTGAAATGTGGCACTTATTGATCATAGCTGAAATAGTAAAATGTGATGCTTGATTCATCGTAGCTGAAATACTGAAATGTGACGTTTGATTGATTCTAGGCTTCTAGCTGATATACTAAAATGTGATGATTGATTGATGATCCTAGCTGTTCTTGTATTCTAGAGCAAATCTTCGCAATTTAGGTACTCAAATTGTATCTCTATTATGTTACATTTTTTATATTTTGATGTCATGCCATGTTTTTCTTATTATGCTTTATGTATATTTGTTTAATATTGAACTCAAGTTTCATATCAGTAATGCAATTAGTTAATTATGATATACTTTTATTATATCGTGGCATGTGTACAAATTGGCGTTAGTTTTAGGTTGTTAGAGTTCAGCCCAGGGCGTAGCTAAATTCTGGTTCCGCCACTGTGTAGTGACATGCATATATGTACAACAGGAAGGGCCTAGCCTGTAGTACGTTTGTCCTCATGTTGCACCGCTTGTCGTCATGATCGTTCGAGTCAATTCCTTGGGTAAAGTGAAGTGAACAGGACCACCAGATCAAAGGGAAAAGTGCAAAGAAGATAGTGTGGTCTCATCTCATGAGGATTCTTCATTCTTTACTGCACAGGCAAATGATCTGAGAGAAATTGGGATAAGTGATGCATGCAAATTGCAGGCTTTCGGAAAAGAGATTCAGATATACTTGACCCAGTGAGAGAAGAGAAGCAGCATAAAGTAAAGGGCACAGGAAACATTGTGCACTACGAGGAAAGGTTTACTGGCGAAGAGTGTTGGGCTATTTTGTAATTTATCTTATTTTCAGGGAAAGAAAAATTACCTATGAGGCCCACTTGCAAGAGAGGAGAAAAGGATATAGGGGAGGCGAGCCATTCGGACGACCCGTTCGAACGGATCCAGATTTGACCAGGCTCTCTCTTATATCTTCGTCTCCTCCCTTTTCTTTCGGCGGCGGCTTCAGCTTCTACAGGTTATGGCGCCGCCAAATCCTCTCGATTGGTTTGGCCTCTTTGGCTTAAAATCAGATATGGAAGTTGGGGTTTCAAGAGAGGAGAAGAGCTCACCACCGAATCAAATCTTCTGCTGGCTATTTGGTCTTTGGGGATTTGTTGAGAAAGTTCGGTGGCGGTTGTTCTTGTGGTCACCGAGCTGTGGTTCGTGTGCTCTCCGCTGGTAGATCCACTCTCTAGACCGTGTGTTTGCACACAGTGTTTCTCTGGTTCTTCGCCTCGATCTTGATCAGGGTGGTGTGCAACGTGATTTCGCCTTCTTTTTGGCTATGTGCAGCGTTGTCTAGTACCTTGGCTCCACGAATGGTGAATATTAATTTGTGGAGTAGGGTTTTGTATTCCGATTGCCTCTCCGGTGATTCTCTGATATTCGCCGGTGATTGGTTTTCTGGGACATCGTCCCCGACGAGCCTAGCCCCTTTTGGCCGTTATAGTGGCTTGGAGTGCCGCCGCTCTGTGAGCATGCTCTCTACTCCTTTTACTTATATTGTGCATTTGTCAGCCGTGCTAGTTCATATCTGTTGATATATGAAATTTGTGGGAAGTTCTAGCACTGGGAGGACTTATGCATGATAATATGTGGGTTTTTATGAATGCTCAATGAGGATAGCTTGTCAAATTGAAATCATTGTAACTATTGAGGAAGTATTCTGCTAGTTTAGATTTGTCAGAACTAGTTTCGTATCTCAGTTATGTGTAGTTTACTACTGTTTAGTACTGAATCTTGTTGATTTTAGTTCATTCTGCACAAGCACTTAGGTGTTGCATTTCCCTGCTATTACCATATCACTATTGTTCATTCCCAGTAGCGGTTTATGGTCCATGATTGTGTTTGGAAACTGAGAATTGATTTTGTGATATTCAGAGGTAATTTTAGAATCAAACTAGTAGAATACTGGGAGAATAGTCTCTTTGATTGGTGAACTATTGGCAAGAGTCGAGAAGGCCAAGTTTTCCATAATTTGTGCAACTCCTCCCTGAGAGCAATACTATAATTCTCAAATCTATGCATTATGCAGATTTTATATGCTCATATGTGTGTTTTGTTAAGCATATTACAGCATGTTAATGATATTTATTGTTTATCTGTTTTGGTATATAGTATGTATATATATGATCATGTCATTTTCATACTGTTATTACTATGCTTTCTTGTGTTTAATCATAATTGAAATTAAAATATAAATATTGCTAAATCTGCTTTATTTCCAACAGAGAGCACAGGAAGGGTATATGTTTGCCTTCTAGGCAAGGAACCTCCAGCTGCATGACACGATGCAACAGTGTCCTATACCATTGCCTAGCAAGCTATTTAAAGACAACTACGAAGAAGAACCAAGCTGATCGACTATTTAAAGTGAACAATTTTCACATCAGCACAGGTACAAGCTAGCCTTGCTGGTAAAACAGGACTGTCGACATATCAAAGGAAAAGAAAAACTGTCCACATCTGATAAGGAGTTAAGGACGCCATGCTTTCATAAGTTGTGGATAAACCCCTACGAGATCATTAAGTATTGGAAATATGACGACTGCCATTACATTATGAATAATTGTTGCCGCTTTTTGGCACCTGAAAATAAATCTCAAACCAACAGAAAAACAATTTAACTTATAGAGATAGAATTCGACTGCAAGACGCTCTGGTCGACTGCTCGCTTGATTGTGTATAGGCTCAATGAAGGTTACGACCACTTAGCATTGCTCTGCAACTGGTTTATACTTAGTCGAAACCTTTTGCCACTCGACCGCTCCGACCATTCGATCTACTATATTTTTCCTGACAGCAAATCAACACCTTTGTACGTAGTCAAACCTTCTGCTGCTCGACCGCTCGGTCTATTGCTCTGTTTTTCTGAATCGAATCAACACCTTTGTACGCGGTTGTATGCTTCAACCCACCCATAATCACCAGCAATCTTCAACAAAACATGAACCAGATTGAACAACCAGATTGATTCAAGATGATCCTTATTGCTGGATTTCGGGGGTTTTACAAAGTGCCTTCACAAGCACCCTAAAACCCTTCTCGATGAAAGCCCTCATAAACAGGTCACGTTAGCACTTAGCCCCTCCCTGCTTTTACAGGCTAACATACCAATCATGTCCGATTCAAACACGAACACACCACCTTATCTCTTCTGAAAACCAAGGGACTCCAAACCCTTCCGAACATGGTTTTATTGATCATATACCTTCCCTTAGATGGAAATTCAGGATTTACCCTCCTGGCCCACGCGTCAGTGACTTATGATGACCCCACATGTCATTGAGGTGGGAGGGTAAATCCTGAATTTCCCAACTAAGGGGAGGGTATATGATCCAATCCCCCTTCGAACATATGTTTTAACCAAACTCTACCTCTTCCAAGCTATAGACTCCAATCCACAACTCCTAACTCAACATGTGACGAATCCTCTAGGACAAACACCTCCTGTATCTCCATCATGCACTATCACCTCTCGTGTCGAAGCCTCCGAGACCGCACCTCTTGTATCTTCTCCACGCATCATCCTTACGTGTTGAAGCCTCCGGGACCGCATCTCCCGTATCTTCTCCACGCATCATCACCTCTCGTGTTGAAGTCTCTGGGACCGCACCTCCCGTATGTTCTCCACGCATCATCCTCACGTGTTGAAGCCTTCGGGACCGCATCTGTCGTATCTTCTCCACACATCATCGCCGCTCATGTCAAAGCCTCTTAGACCGCACCACCCATAGCTTCTTCACAAATCACCACCTTTAATCTCCATGTGCTCCAGCGTTAGCATGACCACGTTGTGTGACATCCTCAACTGCCTAGACCTCAGACTTCCCCATCCTAGTCCCGATTCTCCTCAACACCGACCATGATCATTTCCACGCCAACTTGCACATGCAAATACCAAAGAAAGTTTTCCCAGCACAAGCTCTTCCCAACTTGACCGACATCAGCACACACACACCCTTGTCTATCCATAGACAAGAACCAAACCATCCACGACCACCAACCAAGTCGTCCACAGCCACAAATCTCATCACTATCCAGTAATCAGTCTCAGACCACTCATTATGACTGCTAGCTCAACGAGTACTCGAAAACAACAAGTACTCAGGAATTACAATCGCTTCACTCAAAACACTCAGAAAAACATTCGCATCGCTACCGACCATAGAGCCACTGAGTATCGACTGCCGAGTACCGATTGCTATGAGTAAAGCACTAGATCGTTGAGTCCACAACTACCGATCTCTAACCATTCGCTGCACTATAAAGTACCGGCCACAAATCTCTGACAACCGATCGCTGACCACGATCGTGAAAAACCACTACTACAAAAGAGGCTAAATTGGATGCTTAAATCAGAACCGTCTGTGCTGAAAGTACCACAGACGGTTCATAGAATAACCGTTTGTGGTATTTTCACAGACGGCTTTTAATACAAACAGTTTGTGATAATGAAGTTATCAAAGACGGTTTTTAATACAACCGCCTATGAAGTATCACAGATGGTTGTAGAAACCGTCTGTGATAATAGCAGACATCACAGACGGTTCTTGATGAGAACCGTCTGTGATACTTCACAGGCAGTTTGTATTAAAAACCGTCTGTGATAATGAAGTTATCATAGATGACTTGTATTAAAAACCGTCTGTGGTATGTTTCCTGCCTCACAATCCTCCAAAATTTCATAATCTCCCGCCTGAGTCCGAGTAGGATTCCATTCCGAGACATCTTTAGTAAAACGGGCATAACTTTTGCATACGGTGTTCGTTTTCGACGTTCGTGTACTCGTTGGAAAGCTAACGATGAGCCTGATCCAAAAGAATGACTAGCTCATGCTAGTTTCCCTCTAAGACTCTCAAAATCAGCCATCTTTAGCCCCAAATTTGTGTTACAAGTTTTTGGTTTCTATTTTTGCCCTTTTTCTTGGTCTTCCTTTCGAGATTTTCCTTCAACTGAAATGTTGTAGATCTCATCGAAACATTCCAAATGAGTATATATAAGCCATATAAACTTTCTATCTTATCTTTTAAGACTAGTTGTTTATATTGCACCGGTATATAAAACTTTGTGCTATAATTCATAGATGGTTGGTATATAGAACCGTCTGTGATATTCATTCATCATAGACGGTTCTAATTACAAACCGTCTGTGATAGAGAGTATCACGGATGGTTTGTATGTAGAACTGTCTGTGATAATCTAACCGCTGGGCCCGTCGATCCTCCCTAATCCAATCCTAGCCAATAGAAATCCACCAACCCTCACCCCACGGATTGTAGCTCCACCTCTCCATCCCCACACCAAAAATTTTTGCACTCCTGCCTCTCCCTCCCCTATGAATAATCACCCAAACCCAGCCTCCTTGCCGTTCTCCTCCTCCTTGACCCTTACCACAATAGCCCGCACGAAGCAGACGACGCACAAGTCTATGGGAGGCAAGACACCGTAGAAACAACTAGCTACCAAGGCAATGCTCAATCAACGCCGACAGTGGTGGGTGTCAAAGACATCCAGCTCGTGCGTGCATCAGGGGTGAGAAGGCTAAGACATAGAGGATCTTTGCTTTTTCTCTGTTCTTGTTGTGTTAGCTATATGGGTGACCTACTCGTTGTTTTGGGATATTGTAATGGTAGGCTCTAATCTTAATAAAAATGGAATGTGTATTGTGTTTCTTACTGTATTTGCTTATTTTTAGATGGCATAGTTAACATTTCCTGAGGCTAGCTGATAAAAAGAAAAAAATTAGGTATAGAATGAATTATCACAGACGATTTTGTGGTATAAACCGTCTGTGAAGGATTATCACGGATGGCTCAAACCAAAAACCGTCTGTGATACTAGCACATCACAGACGGTTCTATCTACCAACCGTCTGTGATGAAAAAAATATCACAGACGGTTCTAGCTACCAACCATCTGTGATACTCATCTATTACAGACGGTTGGTAGCTAGAATCGTCTGTGATGTGTATCACAGACGGTTTTTGATTCGAGCCATTTGTAATAGTGTTCTTCACAAACGGTTCTAGTTACAAAACGTCTGAATTGTGATTATCATAGTTGGCTCACAAACTGTCTATGATAACCTCCGATTATTACTGACCCATAAATTTAGACGGTTCGGAAAACTGTCTGTGATGATGGTTCTGAACCGTCTGTGATGATCCTTTTTGTAGTAGTGAACATGACTGTCGAGTACCGAGTCTTTCCGACTACCAATTTCTATGACCTTTTGCCCCAGCCAGTCATACTGCTGCCCAATCATAAGTACTCGAGGTACTCGATGATAGTAAGAATTAAAGCACTCGTACCGACCATGAAGTTTACAAGTACAGATCATAAAGCCTATGACAATCGATCGAAAAAGTATTTGACTTTCGACCGCAAAGTCTACGACTACCGATCAAGTTTAAGACCACCGACCAGTAAAGTCTACGGCTATAGATCACAAAGTCTAAGACCACATACCAGTAAAGTCTACGATTACCGATCACAAAGTTTAAGACCACTAACCAATAAAGTCTACGATTACCGATGACAAAATCTAAGACCACAGACTAGTAATGTCCACGAGTATCGACTAGTAAAGTATTCGAGTATCGATCGGTTACTATAGCAACGACCATAGACAAGGCACTGTAGCTACGACATTCGAAAAGTACTGTAGCTATGACCAGTTCGCTGGTTGAGATTGAAGCTTACCGATTACCTAGCATGGTTGTTTTGTCGTGGCCGAAAAGGCCATAGTCGAAGGCTATCGTGGTCGAAGCCAGACATGGTCGTAGTCGGACGTGGTTGAAGTTTGACATAGGGATGGCAATCAGGCGTGGTGGGTATGGGTAGTGCTCGCCCATACCTGTACCCGCGACCCCGATTTATGCTCACGGGCATACCTGCAAAGGATGACGGGTAAAGAACCTCGCCCATACCTGTCGCCTGCGGGCATACCCGTTTACTCGTGAACTGGGTGCATCACATTCACACATCACCAATGCATCACACATTCAACAACTACAATGGAAATACAAATTGATATAGTTCCTCATACATAAAAAAAATTAAGTTTACAACAAGAGTGGAACATACGAAAATAATAATAATAATAATAATAATAATAATAATAATAACAACAACAACAACAACAATAATAATAATAATAAGATGTCATAGCTTTGAATGATCAACTATTTGTTCACTGGTAATGTCTGCTGCATCAACAAACCTATCTACATGTTTATCACAGAAGGGGGATAAAAGCATCCTTAAATGTAAAAGACATTATCATATCACATTCAGCAAGTAGAACTCACCATAGAGTGAAATAATTAAATTACAAAAAGAGAGCAGATGGTTCTAGACAGGGGGCATTGAATTGGCCAAAACAGATTATGGGTTGGTCTTATGCAATTTTGATGCAAACATAATTGTGAAATGCTAATAGACTGTTTGAAAATCATCAAATCTTCAAGTGTGATGACAATCTTCCCAGAAGTATTGTTAGATGATTTACATAGCAGAATTTTAGTTGTCCAAGTATACAATTAAATTTGAAGTTCTCACATGCTAGAATTTATCCATGTAATTAAAGTGAATTTTCTAATCAAGTATCTAGAAAAGACAAGGTTGCATACTCAGTTACCCCAAGGAAATTAGTTTAACAGACAACAGTGTGGACCACATAGAAATAAATATATTTTTGTTGATTCTTAGTTGCAAGTTCATATACGGAAGAAAATTGGATGAAGACTTCTCATGTTAAGGAAATACACATTTGTACATATAGAACAATAACATAAAACTGATATTGAAGTAGACTTGCCTGCTTACCAAACAATGAAGCAATAAGCGAAATGACGCGTTCTTCTAGCTCAGAAGATTAACCTTGTTTGAGCTCAGAAGGTTTCCACATACCTCAGAGGCTGTCGTACTCGTTACCGTTGCGGAAGATGCAGTGGCCGGGTGGGGGCAAAGGGGCGACCGGTGGCGGCTAGATCTGGAGGATGGGACGAATGCTGGCGGCTGGATCTCGAGGACGGGATGAATGCTGGCGGCTGGATCTCGAGGACGGCTGGATCTCGATGGAGGAAGAGGTAGCTGGAGAGTGGAGACAGCGAGGTGAGGAGATGAGGTCGAGGACAAGGAGACGAAGGCACCAGGCCAAGGAGACGAGGGCAAGGAATGAGTGAGTGCGGCGACTAGGGAGTGAGTCGAGTGGATCAGTATGGAGTCGAGAGGCGGCGTGGTATGGAGCTAGGGTTAGGGTTTTCTATTTTATTTATTGGGCTAGTCCACTTGTCAGATCGTGGGTAAATGGGCGAGACGGGTATGGGTGGAGCTCACACATACCCGTACCCGTTTACCGGATGGGCAGAGAGTTCCCCCCATTTCATACCTGTGGGCAAAGAATACATCCCATACCTGGCTCCATTAGGGTATTTACCCATGGGTACACGGGTAAACGGGCACAATTGCCATCCCTAGTTTGACATGGTTGAAGTCTACCGTGATCGAAATCTGTCATGGTCGAAATGCCGTTGTCAAAGTACCATAATCGAAAAGATGTGGTCGAAGACTGTCGTGGTCGAAGAGCATTGAGTGGTTCTGTGGTCGAAATACCGTAATCTACGTCTGCTGATCGGACCTCCCAACTCGAAGCCATTTGGACCACCGACTTCCGTGTGTGGTTGAAGCCAGCCAGTCATACCGCTCAATACGAAGCAATCAGACCGTTAAACCTGAGATCCAGTTTTAACAAATATGCATCGACCGAAACTTTTTAAAACACATATTCCAATAAAACCTAAATATCAATTATTCATCATCATTTAAATACATGACCACCACATGGTCTAGCATATCCATTTTAATACTTATCGGAAAACAGAACAGTAGGACAGTTTGAGCTTCGACGCTATCTAATGCTCAGTTGCTCAGTTTATTCTGGTACTGGGATTTAATTCTGCCCATAACATGTGAGAAATCGCAACACAAGGTAGCTGCTGGAAATCGATAGCGACCAACGCAACAGTGTTTTTCCAAAAATAATAACTTTTTATATATCCATCTGAATTCAGTGTTAACTACTCTATAAAAAGATAATAAAATTATCTACAACTTTCTAGTAGATTTCAAAATCAGATGAATCCTTCAAAGTGCCAAAAACGCAGTAGAAGGCACTGCCGTCGAAATCAATTTTCTAGACGGGACTTTTTGACTTCCCAACCGTGATATATTGCATACACTAATACCAATCTTTGCCATGGAACCAATCTACAGCATTAAGAGGTGACATTACCCTAGTTGCGAATGTCGAAGGCGGCGAGATCGCGAACCATTTCTTCTTCCCTTCCGCAGCTCACAAATTCTCACCTTCTCTGAACTTCGCCGCAGCTCACAAATTCCTTAGTAATGGCAGCCAGCAGCAGCACGGATTGCATGCAGCGGCAGCTGGGCATGCATGAGTGTTTTGAACGACGTGGGGATGTGCAGAAGCTAGCAGCGCATGGCACGTACGTGCTCCTGGTCTTCCTATTCTACCTTCCTCCTCTCCTGCCTGCCTTCCTTCCCTGTCCTGTCCATGCTGCAGAAGCTCTAGGCAGCAACGACAGCCACAATCAGCAACACACAGCAGCCCTCGGCCGGCACCGCACCAGGGCACGTCCACGTTGCGGCCGGGCGGCAAGACACGGGTGCGGTCACGGCAGCCGAGCGGGCGCACGTTCGCGAAGCCGAGCGACGAGGGGAAGAGCAAGAAATGCTTAAGTATGGTACTAGTATGCGTATAGCATAGGATAAGGTGACTCAAATAGAGAGCTGAAAATAATAGCTAGACTCTTCATCTTAGGAAATAGAGAGGGAGAAATGACTAATGGGATGGAGTTGCTCTAAGTTATGGTACTAGTATGCGTATAGCATAGGATAAGGTGAGAGAGAGCAGTAGCAATAGTGGTAGAGGGAGGCTATACTATTGCTGGACACTGGGCCTGCTCCAGCCCAAGCATCAATTTAGATGGAATTGTGGGCTGGAGTCCAAGCCAGCTTAGGCAAAAGAATATGGCAATTTAAATCAACAGCGCATTGTATTTGACTGTAGGACCAAACACCTTGTCACTTTAGCATTGGCACATCAAACACAAAGTAGAATTTCAATTTGATTAAATTCAACTATACATGAATCCAAAGATACGGCAAGAGGTACAATAAAGCCAACCTGAGTACAACTCAGCTACGAAAACTCAGGCAAGTCTTCCATGATCATGTCGATTGATGATGATGCTTATTCCAATCAAAGCTATCTTAAAAACTACCGTATATAATACATGCATCAAATATCTATTTTCCAAAATAATCCGGATGATGATATTGAATTAGGAATAAGCCGACTATTGGAGCGGCTGGTTGGATTTATTTTCATATGGTGGGTAGGGGAACTTTTTTTGAAATAATCCATTTTTATTCGAAATAAAAGAAATATACCCACGTGAAATTTTTTTTATAGAAATAGGCTTCAGTCGCCTAACCGTCGGGCGATTGGAACCTATCACCCAACGGCCGCGCGACATACAAGCAATCCGCTGGCCGTTGGGCGAAATAATTGTAGTCGCCGAACCGGTGAGCGACTACTTCCAGTCGCCCATCGGTTAGGTGACTGCAACTCCAGTCGCCAATGGGTTGTGCAACTGGAAGCGCATATAAAAGGACTGCGCGGCCGAGTGGGCTCGCCGGCTTGGTCGCGCAGTGAACAGAGGCGGAGGAAGAAAACAAAGCGCAGAGGAGAGGAGAGGAAAGAAAAGGAGAGGAGAGCGGAGAAAAGGAGAGACAGGGGAGAAGAAGGAGATGTTTCACGACTTTTGTGAGGTAAATATTTGTGTATATTATGGTTTAAATTTTGTATATAAAGTAGATAGTTTATTTAGTGTTAGTATCCGTAGAAAATTGTAGATGTAGAAAAGAATTGTAGATGTAAAATTACATTTTGTATTTAATTTTAATTAAAATGAATACTTTTATCAAATGAGTGCTTTGTAAAAATATGAAAAATTTGTAAACTATTGCTTTACGCAAAAGAACCATAATAAGCTTATTTTATTAAGTCTTTCAACTAAATACTATATTTTTCCAAGACTTGCGGAGTACTCTGTGCACTCACCTTGCAATTTACAAAACCATATCAAAAAATCATGAAGACGCAGAAGGAGATTATGTCTACTTTGTATGTGGCTTCGATGAAGGACATCCAGAGTACTAGTTGTGCTTGCCCAGTCAATTGTCGCTACTACAAAAGAGGTTATACTGGACGGCTACATCATAGACGGTTCATAGGAAACCGTCTATGCTTAAACTATCATAGACGGTTTATACTAACAACCGTCTGTGATAATTGAGACATCACAGACGGTTCGTGTTAATAACCATCTGTGAATAGATCTTTGGGTTTGCTTTTAAAAGAAATCTTTTGGGAACTTGGAATTGGATGAAACTCTCGAGTGTTTGTTCTGGCGAATGGTGCTAATGCGGATGGATGAAACATGTATTCTTGAACCTTGGCGTTAAAGCCTATTTACTAGTGTTAGGTGGTTGGAACATTCACTAGAATATTTTTTAATTTTAATTAAAATGAATGCTTTTACCAAATGAGTGCTTTGTAATAATATGAAAAATTTGTGAACTATTGCTTTACGCAAAAGAACCATAATAAGCCTATTTTATTAAGTCTTGCATCTAAATACTATAGTTTTCCAAGACTTTGTGGAGTACTTTGTGCACTCACCTTGCAATCTACAAAACCATGCTAGAGAATTATGAAGACGTAGAAGGAGATTACGACTACTTCGTATGTGTCTTTGATGAAGGACATCCAGAGTACTAGTTGTGCTTGCCCAATCAATTGTCACTACTACAAAACAGGCTATACTGGACGGCTACATCACAAACGATTCATAGGGAACCGTCTGTGCTTAAACTATCATAGACGGTTTGTACTAGATCTTAGTTTACTTCAATATATTCTTCTTAATATTATTGTTTCAAGCTAGCTACCTAATATATATGTGTGTAATTAAGTATCTAGTTTGATTTGCTATAGTAGCGCTAATAATCCAATTTGACACCCATTTGTTACATATGTAGCGTAAATGGACTGAAGCTGGATGTACGTTGAGAACCGTGTGAGTGAACAGTACATTAATGGTGTGTTTGCTTTTAGAAGAGGGGCCGAGATAGATATGTTGAAGAAGGGGATGGAATATATGTACTATCCATGCATTGATTGTGATAATCTAAAGATGTTTAGCAACTCAGCGTAGATCGAAACTCACTTGATTAGAAGGGGTTTCAGAAAAGGGTACAAATGTTGAACCAGTCACGGTGAAGAGAAGATTATACAAGAAGGTATTTATGACATCATCAATGGAGACAATGATATGCCGGTTGTGGATTGTGCTTTCGATAAGGATAGGTCGCAGGATGACAACTGGATCAGATGCTACGTGGTGCAGAAGGAACTATGGTGAGAGAGAGTTTTTTAAATTCGAGTGCTTGATGGAGGACTCAGAGAAACCTTTGTTCCCAGGCTGCAAGCTACAATACACAAGGTTGTCATCTGTTCTAGAACTGCTAAAATTGAAGGCAAACAATGGTTGGTCTAACAAGAGTTTCACGGCATTGTTAGGTCCCCTAGCGGACATGCTTCCAAAGGGAAATTTGTTATTGAGAACCACCACCAAACCAAGAAGATTCTTTGTCCATTGAGAATGATAGTAGAAAGAATACATGCATATCCAAATGATTGTATCCTCTATCATAAAGAGTATGCTAGCTTAAATATTTGTCCGGTGTGCAAAGTATCCCGATACAAGTGTAAAAATGACTCTGATGATGGGAAGGGCATCGAGGTGAAGTAAGGACCTCCTGCTAAGGTGTTGTGGTATCTTCCTGTAATTCCCTATTTGAAATGTTTATTTGCAAACCGAAAGGATGCAAGATTGGTGAGTTGGCACTCGGAGCAGCGTAAGAAAGAGGGAATGATAAGATACATGCTGATTCTGCCCAGTAGAGAAATATTGATAGGATGTTTGTAGACTTCGGTGTGGAACTGAGGAATATAAGGTTTGGGTTGAGTACAGATAGAATGAATCCTTTTGGTAACATGAGCTGCCGAAATAGAACCTGGCCTGTGACTCTGTGCATGTATAACTTTCCTCCTTGGCTATGTATGAAGCAAAAATATATTTTGATGTCACTACTTATTCAAGGGCCGAAGCAACCTGAAAACGATATTGATGTGTACCTAGCACCATTGATGAAAGATCTTGCTATATTGTGGAATGAAAGGGTACATGTATGGGATGCGGACTAACAAGAGAACTTCACTCTGTGCGCCATGTTTTTCTGCACCATTAATGATTTTCCTACCCTTGGTAACTTCTCAGGGTTGAGTACAAAAGGAGCCAAAGCCTGTCCTCACTACTTAGATTATACCGAGAGTGTGCGGTTGAACAACTCGCGCAAAACTATGTACATGCATCATCGAAGGTTTCTTCTAAAGTATCACCCATACTGCAAGATGAAGAAACTATTTCATAGAAAAAAGGGGATGACTTAGTACCAAGGCCTTTTAGCGGGAAAGAGGTCTATGATATGATCAAGAATATCGACGTTGTGCTTAGAAAGGGACGTAAATTGAGGACCTGTAGAAGAACATGTGGAAGAAGAGGTCAATATTTTGGGACTTGCCTTATTGGGAGCACTTAGATGTTCGCAATTGCAACAATGTCATGTATGTAGAGAAGAATATATGTGACAGTTTGATTTGTCTCTTACTGATCATTCCTGACAAAACAAAGAATGGTGTCAACCCAAGGTGTGACTTGGTCGCAATGAACATCAAGACCGAGTTAGTACCGATAAAGGCCAGACGTACCTTTCCCTAGCTTACTACACTCTATCTAAATCTGAGAGAACTCAACTGTGCTAGTGTTTGCATGGTGTGAAAGTTCCGTCCAGTCACTCCACCAGCATGAAGAAACTTGTTTCCATGGAACATTTGAAATTAATTGGCATGAAGTCTCATGACTATCATGTGCTAATAACAAAAATGCTACCGATTGCAATTGGAAGTATTTTGTTGAACAAGGTTCGAGTGACAATCATATGGCTACGTTATTCCTTTAACGCGATTGCTTAGAAGGTTATTGATCCCAATGGACTAGATGCTTTGTAGATCGAGGTAGTGATGACTCTATGTCATCTAGAGATGTATTTCCCTCTGTCATTTTTTGATATCATTGTCTATCTCATTGTCCACCTTGTGAAAGAGATAAAGATATGCAGCCCTGTGTTTCTACGTCATATGTACCCATTCGAGAGGTACATGGGAATTCTTAAGTCTTATATACGCAATCGATCTTGACTGGAGAGTAGCATCATCAAAGGTTATACAGTCGAAGAGGTCATTGAATTCTGCATCGGCTACATGGCTAGTTGAATTGATAGGTGTACCTCTATCTCATCATGAGGGAAGGCTAGGGGGTATCAACACTATCAGAAGGAAAGCAATAACTTTGAATCGAGATATATATTCTCAATCCTATTTCACGGTTTTACAACACATGACTGAAGTGACCCCGTATATTGAAGAGCACAAGGACATGCTACGCCAAGAGAAGCCAGGCTAGTCAGAGGTTTGCATCATGAGACAACACAACCGTCAGTTCAATGAATGGTTGAAGGTGTGATTGACTGGGAGGTCATCAAGTAAAACACTGCAATGGTTGGCAAAAGGGCCAAAATTTACAATTGTGACATGGTAAAAATACGATATTAATGGCTACACATTTTATACAATAGATCAGGATAGAAAGAGCACAGTGCAGAACTCGACGCCTCACTTCTATGATGCTAGACACTGTAAGTGTACTATACAATGAAGTTCTACATTCATGTCATACTGATAAATATCATTACTCTTTGCTTATGTATAAATACATGATCCAACAAGTCCGGCGATGGTGACAATAGGTGGGTTTCCTCGACCCACACTTGATCTCTGAGCAATCCATCAACTACAATGCATCTTTCATCCAAGATTACATAACGAGCGGATTGATTGCTCACAGTGACAAGGAGTACATCATGGTACCCTTCAACCAAGGGTAAGTGCTTCACCAGTTGCCACACAAGTTTCATTTGTACTTTATACGCAACGTGAACTTAGGATTGATCTCTATGGAGACACACATGACTAGGTCTCACTGGATTTTGATTGTGATTGTACCAAAGTGGAGCAAGGTAATATACCTTGATTCCCTACTTAGGACCAACCACAACTTCACTCGTGTGCAACAAGCAATTGACAGGTAAACTCATTTCCTCCATACATAACACTATTGTAATCTTTCCTTTGTTTACAATGGCCGAGGCTAACTTTTCCGGAATCATGTAGGTCGTTTATCGCTTATGTTGCCCAAGGAGGGAGACACAAGGAATCCAGTGACACACTACGACACAGGACGCGATTTTCGGTACCCACTACAATACAATAATCCTATATCATGCTTCGTAGTAATGCCTCTAGAATTGACAATACCTATGTATGTAATTCTATTTTTGGAGTGCCACCAGCAGCTACAGGGCAACGTATGTGGATTCTACGTTTGCTGCCATATGAAGGAAATCATGGGTGCTAAGACAAATGATCCAGAGGTTTGTCAACCTTTTAATAATTATTATTTTCTGATTATATATATGTATATATACACACATGCTAATTAATGACTTAACATTACTCCTAACGACAGCGTGTGGACTTTCACAAAAGTACAATTGATCTTGACAAACTCGTTGAAATTCGAGAAAACCTCTCCCAATTCTTGCTAGCAGAGGTCATAAACAAGACTGGAGAGCTCCACCCCAGCAATGGTGATTAGATGTTGAAACATTGGATTCAATTGTAATCACTCAATTGTGCTTAATCAAACAATTCGTTCAATTTAATTCATTTGTGAGATATGTGTAACGATCGTCATGCTATATATGTGATATGCTTGTGTTGTTTCATTCATCTATGAGATTTATGTAATGATTGTCCTGTGCTATATATATCACAGGCGGTTTGAAACACCGAACCGTCTGTGATATGCACGATATCACAGACGGATTGGAACACCAAACCATCTATGATATACACCATATCATAGACGGTTTGGAACACCGAATTGTCTATGATATGCACTATATCACAGACGGTTAATAACAAAAACCATCTATGATATCGTGCATATCACAGATGGTTAATACAAAAAACCATCTGTGATAGTCGAATATCACAGATGGTTTTTCAGAAAAACCTTCTGTGTTGTAACTTATCATAAATGGTGTGGGAGCCGTCTATGATAACCAGCTATTATCACTGACATATAAATGCAGGTAGTTCAGAAACCATCGGTGATGACAGTTTTGAGCCGTCTGTGATAACACTATTTGTAGTAGTTTTCATGTGGCGTATTAATAAGTCAACTTCAGAGTTTTATCATCAAAGGCTTCCAAGAATGAGTGTACTACTGCTGTATACCTTTCTTACAAGTTTTCCAATATAGTAACATTAGTTTAGCTGGATGTATCTTTAAAAGATAAAAAATAACTCTGGGCCAATTATTTTTTAATGGTTGTTTGTCATTCCATTGTAATGTCTAGCTTACTGATAAATTAATATATCATTCTTTCTTTTACAGGACATGCCTACTATTAATTCTGTTATCTAAAGACTTGCTCGATATATGCATTTGCCCCAAATATTTGGTTTTGGTGAACATCCAAGCAGTAGAAGTTGTGATAAATCCCAGTAGCCTTAGTATTTGAGTCTTCTATGTTTAGGAAGGCATAGGTCATAGATGAAACATCAATACAGATTTGTTGGATAAAGCAGTAGTAAAGCCTTTTAGAAATCGATTTGGAAAATCAGTGACTCATGTTAGACAATTTCTTCATCAGTTAGTACCTCCATTATCAATGTTAGACAATGCCAGCACGTGTTACAAATTTGGTTTGGACTAATGTGGGGAACCCAGGCGAGGCAGCGCCCGTAGTCACTGCATATGTTTTGTACTAGTCCCATGATCAGTAGCTAGTATACACATTCACATCATTGTGATCACATCCATACACATCACACATAAATAGCTTACATAAAAGGGATGATATTATATAAGCGAGGCATAAAAGAGTATGTACATATAAGGCCGACCGGCCAAAAGACCAATAGAGTCTCGAATAAAAAGCAATAGAAGTCTAATAACAAAAGTATCTAGTGATTTGCCATCATAACTGTAGGCAACCAACTGGAGTCAAACCCTAGAAGGGCCCCTCGTCAAATTCCCCGTTGCCAGGGGTGAAAGACGCATCGTCAGGCATGAAATCTTCATTCTCTGCTCAACAATAATTTAAGCAAGGTTGAGTACATTGTGTACTCAGCAAGACTTGTAGTGTATCACAAATTTTTACATATATGTAAGACTGTCAAAGAATGAGACTGTATACTAAGTTATTTTCAGCATAAAGCCGATTTCATTTAGCAATAAGTAGTAATTTGCAACCGGAATTGTACAGAGCATTTGACATATATTGAGATAACATTTATATAATTTCCATAACAGTAGATCAAAACCATTTGTAGCCCTCCTCGGCTGTGAACATCGCATAATTCCACCCTGGGCATGGCACAAATTAGATGTTCATGCCACCCGTACGTTTAATGAAATAGTTTTGAAAAGGAAAAACTATACCCTTTGTGGCTACATCCAAGCTTGCTCATCACCATGAGCATGGCTATTTAAATAGTTTTTAATGCTCTGTAGAGGTTGTACAACTTTACCCAATGAGATAATCAATTATACTATTGCAACTTTATGCTTCCTTTGGCGTGTGATGATAGTTGATTATCTTATAGCATTTAGGTCATCTGGTCCTAACCTTGCACCAGCCCAATGAACATCGAACCTCTATTAGGTAAACCCCTAATAGAGCATTCGAATCCTCACTTAGGTAAACCCCTAAGCGAAGGCCTTCCCTTGGGTAAACCCCTAAGTGGGCATTCATCTTTGTATTAAAAGCTTTGGTCCGAACACCTTAGCGAAGGGGCCTCTACGAGCAAATCTAATGGAGTGCCCTACTACATCTGTGCATACCATAATGTAAGGCTAAACCTAGACAACTTGATCAACTAAATACCAGAGCCTACATAGCACATGTGGTAGTATGGTGTGACTTAGATGAGTGGCAATAGCGTTCGGTCCTTAATTGACCCGGGCGAGAATCTCCCCCTATATACATGCGAGATTCCCTCTCACATTTGACAGTGTATCGTATTACTCGCCCGCATCCAAATACTAGGTTTTTTCATTTTGTTTGATACCAAAGTAACAGAGGGCTCCCTCTGGTCCAACATTTTGAATCCATCATACCCATGTGAAGATTTTGTTCAAATTTCAAACTTAGCAGAAAATAGTGCTTGTCTAAGCATATAGACCATATATCAATGTAGCATTCCAATTGACAGTATACATTGTCTAAACTATATCCTAGAGATTACAATAGTGAGGGTATCAAGTTTTCAAGGAGGTTCAATGCATATGAGTGGTCGTAACTACCATTACCCACAATATAGCAGTTTTAACAGAACATACACACACGCATAATGGGGTGCTTGCCTTGCTCTTGTTGCTCAAAGAGTATTTCGGATGCATTCTCGGCGTTGTCTGGTGTGGAGTCATCTAACCGATGAAATCCAGATAAAACCAAATTGTAACATCCAAAAAAAATTTAATTGCTTTTTATTGTTTTTTCTGTAATTTATTTGGATTTCTGTGGATCTTATTTCAAAGCCTAGAGTAAGAAAATTTACTTAAGTATTTTATTAAATCCAAAAAGAGTTTATTTTTGCTTTACTTGAGCTCTCCTTGAATTTATAGTATTTTTGAGAATTTTTTGGATTTAAAAATCAATTATAAAAGCCAAAAAGGTATTTTGTAAAACTTTAAAGGCCAAATTTAAATTAGAAATATTTTTCCTAAGTCTAAAAGAACTCCAAGAATTTCTATGAATTTTCTAGAATTTGTAGACTTTATTTACTATTTTCTAAGTATTTTTGAAGCCTCTTAGTATTTCTGAAAATTTAAAACAAAATTTAAATCCAAAATCATCCTAGGCTGACATGTGTCATGCCCAGATTAAACCCACCCTGCCCTTGATCTAATCTTGGCTGTCCGCCACCACTTGCCCCTTCGTTTCACCTCAACGGCCAAGTTCCTCTTCCTTGCCACGTGCCCTCCATCTGTCCATGTGCCTCTTCCTCTCCCCTTCTCTCTCACCGACGCGCGGGCCCCACAAGTCAGACTTGTCTTCAGGCCATGCCGCCTGTTGTAGGTTTGCGGAGAGCAGGGACTCCGGGTCTACGCGCCGCAATGGGACGCGACTAGACGTAGGGGCGTCGCGGCTATCCGCCCTCTCCGGAGCGGGTTCGGACGCCACCGCTGGGGGGCGTGTTGGCTCCGAGCCTCTTGCATATCCCGCACAGCTCCGCGGAGGTCTGTTAGCTCCCGCTGAAACGCGCTGAGGGCCGCCAGCAGGGCAGCCTCTACCGCGAGCGTGGCTGGGGCCGTCGGTGTGCTTGGCGGTGCTACCGGCACGGCGGTGACCACGGCCTGCGCGCCCGGGCTGCCCGCCGCGTTGTCCTGGAGGACCCTAGAGCCGGTGACAAGGTTCGCGTCGCCGCTGGGGCCATTCGCCGTTCTGCGCTGGGTGGAAAAACGGATGCGCCTGCGTTGCCATCGCCGGGGTTGGTCGTCGGGGCGGTGCTGGTGGGGTCTGGCGCTGTGTCGGTGGCAGGGTTCACGGTCGCACCTGCACCACCGCTCGTACCTGCAGCTGCTAAAGCCGAAGCCCTAGTGCTGACGCGAGACTTTGCCGCTTTCGCCTTCTTCTTCCTTGCCCCGACGGTGAAGCTTTCTTTGGTGCCATCCTCCTTCAGATCTGGGGGCTTGCTCTTGTCCTCCCCATGGACGGCGCCAACTGTTGTGGTTACAGACCAAACAGAGAGAGAGAGAGTATGGTAGTGGGGAGTTGAGTAAATGAATGGCTTCGGGCTTTCCCCATGGCCTATGTCCTACATATATACATCCACATGGGGAGTGCCTTTACAACTATACCCTTACATATGAGTACCTCCCTCAGGGGTACCTATGTCACTATACATGTCCCATTCTGGGCCTTACACTCTCTTAACAGGCCTGCTGGGCTTAGGTGGGGGCCACCCCTACAACAGATATCTTTTGAAAGGATGGTCCGGGTAGGATACCCGTGGATAGGTTAGTGCTTGGTTGGAGGTTGCACTAACAGTATTATTTTGTTAAAACATTGTTTCTATTTATTGTATCAAATGCAACTATTAAATCTACTTACCATATTTACTTCAATTTCGCTTTATGCTCAACTAACCATATTAAGCCTTCCTTTGTCAATTTTTATGCATGCATTAACTCTGTTAAACTCCTAGTGTAACTTGTGGAGTACTTTATGTGCTCACGTTGCTCAATTTATCATCTTTCCAGAGGAAGCCTTCGATGACTATGGTGAGGATTGCAACGAATAGGCCACATCCTATAGCCATTCGCCTGTGGGAAGGCTGGATGGGCTGCTACTTTATTTATCTTCCGCTGTCTACTTTATGTTATGGCTTCGAGCCGTTATTGTAAATTTTGGCCATGAGGCCCATACCTTGCTTTATAATAAAGTGTGGTTGTTATGCGAGATATGCATCCCCGTTAACCCTGTGTACACTAGTTTTCCCTGGGATAGTGCGATTTGCACAGAGGGTCCTAGAGTTATTGCTCCGGGATCCGACATAAATAAGAGCCAAATAAACAGACAAGACTAAAATATTTTTTTGTACAATCAAGAAGATCATGATTTTAGAAGAATTTAGAAATAAAGATTATTAATTTTGGAGTTCAACTACAAAAGTTATACGCGTTCAGGTTTTGGCTTGGCTTGAAGTATTCCTTCACGGTGAGTACAGAACTATTTATGACTATCAATATTCTTTGGATGCTTCGAGTACCGTTCCACTGACCACGGCGCTTTGACTACAAAGGTCTTCGTCCTACTGCAACTTCGGTCGTACCGCTCACACAAAGCCAGTACTACTGGTCTTCGACTAACAAGGATTTCCAAGCGTCGAAGGGGTACTACAAATTACGACTACTAATTATTGACCAGGTTTTGTAGATTTCGGACTATCGACCGGGTACTGTTACTTATGACTATCGACCATGGCTTATGACTATCAATCACGACTTACGACAATCGACCATGGCTTACAACTATTGACCACGGCTTACAACTATCAATTATGACTTCAACTATTGACCATGGCTTACGACTATCGATCACGACTTACGATTGATCTACCACACTCAAAGATCATGACTACGCTAGCGATCTAATATTTCAACAATGTCAGCGGTCGAAGATTTCAACAATGACCGCGGTCGAAGACCTCGACTATGATTGTGGTCGAAGATCTTGACAACGCAGTGGTCGAACATCTTGACAACGTAGTGGTCGAAGATCTCGACTGCTGCGATTTTGTTCTTGTGTTCGACTACTACTATTCCCTTTACGAGTTTGACTACTTTAGTTATCTTCCTGACTTCTATCACTTTAGTTTTCTTTTTAACTTCGATTGCTTTAGTTATCTTTTCAACTATAATTACTCTTTTCAACTTACGTACTCTACAAGGGAGGACACTACTACAAAAAGGGTCATCATAGACGGTTCAAAACTGCCATCACAGACAGTTTCTGAACCGACTATATTTATGTGACAGTGATAATCGGAGGTTATCACAAACGGTTTGTGAGCCGTCTGCGATAAAGACAACACAGACAGTTTGTAACTAGAACTGTCTGTGAAGAAAACTATTATAGACGGCTCGACACAAAAACTATCTGTGATACTCACGCATCACAGACGGTTCTAGTTACCAACCATCTGTGATTGGCGAGTATCACAGATGGTTGGTATATAGAACCATCTGTGATAGTCCTTCATAGACGGTATATACCAAAAACCATTTGTGATTGTTCATCCTATACCTATGCCCTTTGAAAACAAGCAAATATAGTGGCAAACACAACAACATATTCCATTTCCATTAAGATTAGAATCCACCATTACAGCATAACAAGATAATAAACCTAACTCTTTAACACGGAAAGAATATATAAAAAGCAGAGATCTTAGCAGACAGTAGAAGCTGGATGCATCGGATGGCGGCCGGATATCACCGGCAATGGAGAGGCGACGGTAGCGCCACCTTTGTGGCACGACGGTGAGACTGTATAAGACACTCTTACAACACTTACAATAAGAGTGTGTTGTGCAGTCGACCGAGGTGTCACAACGGAGGCGCTAGCTCACGAGGGTAGTCGGTGTCGTCGAGGAACAAGCTGGATGCATCAGATGGCAGCCGGATATCACCGACAATGGAGAGGTGGCGGTAACACCACCTTTGTGGCATGACGGTGATAATGCAGAAGACACTCTTACGACACTTACGACAAGAGTGTGTTTTGCAGTTGACCGAGGTGTCACAACGGAGGCACTAGCTACGGCGGTAGTTTGCGTCATCGAGGAACAAGCTGGATGCATCAGATGGCGGCCGGATATCACCGGCAATGGAGAGGCGGCGGTAACGCCACCTTTGTGGCACGACGGTGAGAATGCAGAAAACACTCTTACGATAGTTACAACAAGAGTGTGTTCTGCAGTTGACCAAGGTGTCACAACGGAGGTGCTAGCTCACAGTGGTAGTCGGCATCGTCAAAGGGAGAAAGCTATATAGTGGATGAACTCACGTGCAACTGCCGGTGGAAAGCCGGTGGAAAGGTAGATGGGGAGTAATTAATAAGAGCTAAGTGGTAGGAAGGTAGATGGGGAGTAATTAATAAGGGCCAAGCGGTGGGAGGAACCGGTGCTTGCCATTCGATGTAGAGAGAATGGATGGGTGAGATCGAAATCCTGAGGGTTACACCACGGATCGGTGACATGTCATTATCAGAGATGGTTTGTTATACAAACCGTTTGTGATAATGCACATATCAGAGACGGTTTGTTATATCAACCGTCTGTGATAGTTTCATAGACGGTTCTATTTAAAAACCATCTATGATAATGCATATATTATAGATGGCTTTTAAACCCAACCATCTGTGATAGTTTCAGAGACGATTTTAGCCATGAATCATCTATAATAATCAAAGCACAGATGGCTCCACATGAATCGTCTGTGATGAGACATCTAGTATAGCTTGTTTTGTAGTAGTGGAAGGAGCTCACCGATGACGATGGCAGCTCATGAGAAAGAGCGGGAGGAGATGGCGTTGGAGACCTCGTCGGCGGTGAAGGGGTCCATGGCAACAATGATGTTTGGCAATAGAGAAGCTACAAAAAGAGGTGTGCATGAGCTTGCATGCATGCATGCGAAAGTACGGGTGATAGGAATAGAGGTACGGCTCACCGGAGAGAGAAAGACTTAGGGCGGCGTCTGGTTGAGATGAAGATGAAGGTCTAGCTCGAGTAATCCACTACATGAAATATCAATCAAATGAGTAGGGTGCTTAAGGAAGTGGTAAGGCGCATTAAGACTTAGGGAGGAGAGATACTCACCAGAGAAGCTAGCACATGGTGGCATGCTCACCGAAGTCACGTATGACTTCAGTTTTCTCGCCGTTCCAAAGAGCAAAGTGCTCAAGGATCATGCCCAAAAGACGAAGTGGCAAGCTAAAGAACTATGGCACGGTCGGGGTGGGTTTTATAGGCATAGTCTCGAGCTCTCATTGTGGAGTTTGAGGTGAAAAAGACAACAATGGGGAAGAGAACTATCACATCGGAGTGACGGGTTAGGCAGGAGTGGGCAACAGCAGAGGGGAAACCGTGGGCGGGTGTCTAAAACTGGGGGCAGCTCAGCCTCGGCTACGGTGGAGTTGGCGCATGCGCGTGAGGTGGACAATGATCTCTGCGATCGGGCCCCACATGGTAGGGAGAGGGAAAGAGGTGAGGTGAGCTGAGAGGTTCGAGCATTTTGTCACTCATCAGATGCACTCAAAAGATTTTGGGGAAATCTTTGTGAGGGTGCAGATGATTATGCAAATTTTCAGAGTTTTATATTCTCTTAATTTTTCTAGAAAAATCCGAGAAGATTTCTCGTTGAGTTAAGCATACTTATTTGATTCGGATTCAATCTGATTTTTATTTTATGCACTTTTGGTTTTTGAAAATCAATTTTTTTAAGAAACTCCAATAGAAGCCAAGGGAGAACAATTGCATACAAAAGTTTTTAAATTATCCTCATTTTTATATTCCTTAGGATTTTCAGGATGTTACACCTAATTATCTGTCATTTTCATTAATCATATCAATAACTTGAGCCTACTTTTACCTTGTTTATTTCTGGGATTTTGAACTTATATATCCACCTTCACTGGGTTGTTACTGTCCTCTGTTGATTTAGTAAGATGCATACGAGAATGAACTGATATGATGCTCTTTTTGCAATCATCTGAACAAAAAAAATACTTGCATCAGTCCTATTCTTTTTTTACTTTCTGTTCAATAGTTCCTTAATCGTGCTGCTTTACTATACCACTACAATATGCTCTTTTGTGCTAAGCTAGTTTCTTCTAATTTGTAAAAAATGCCTTTTGTGACATGTTACAGATTCATAGGAAATTAAAGAAAGCATCTATCTATTTTTTTTGCATGTCATATGCGTTGTGGTTACCGGAGCTGAGTAAGTTTAGAATATTTTGGCCAGCGGTGTTATAATAATGCTCCATATCTTTCTCTTTGTACAGAAGACAAGCAAGAAAGAGCATATCGTTCAAAGATGTCTTATTCAACGATCTTGTGGGCAAATAAGGTAAATGCTTTGTCTCCCTCCTATATACTAAATGTTCTGTTGTGAAAATTGGACAAACTCCTAGAGTTTCATTGATTTGAACTTGAGGTGCAGATTACATGAATGCATTTTGTTTCCTTAACTCTTTATTGGAGTTTCTTTGGAAAGTTCGAACTTCAAAACCAAAAGTGCATGTAATGCAAATCAAAATTTAGACCAAGTTATAAAAACTAATAAGATGATTTAAAATTGGCATGAGAAAAACTCATGGTGGAAACTATTCTAAAAAGCCCACGAGTATAATTTTGGCACTAAAAATAAAAATTGAAGCAAGTTCTGAAATTATCTAAATCGAATAAATATATCTAAATTTAACAAGAAGTCTTCTAAGATTTTTTCTAGAAAAATCAAGAGAAGACAAAACTCTGAAAATTTACACAATCATTCGCTCTATATCAGGAGCATTCACAAAGATTTTAATAAATCATTCGAGCCCATCTGATGAGTCTAATAAATGTTCAAACCTCTTAGCTTACCCCTCTCTCTCTATCTCACTGTCAAGTGTGGCCTACTTGTAGTACCCTTCTTCCACCTCTAGCCTGCATGAGCACGGGCCGTTGGTTTTGACACCATGCCCATCGTTTTGGATACCACGCCCGGCGTTTCTCCTCTGCTGACAACACATACCCTGCGCCACACCTTTCCTCCGTGCATCCTAGCTTTGTGCCCAACCTTGCATCATGACTCCTAAGTTGGCCCTCGAGAGCTTCACCAGTTTGCACTTGCTCAAGAAGCTTAGACCAGCTAGCAAGCTCTATCACGAGTACTCGAAAATACAAGTACTCAAACACACAACTCCTAGACCCTTTGCATGTCAAGTTTATAACCAACAATCCTATTAGGCCGCATGCGCTCGCCGGCACGCCGGACCTGCTCGTAGAGATCGTCTTCCACCTCACACATGCGTCAGCTCCACCATGGTTGTGGCTTGAGCTGCCCCTAGTTTTAGACATTGCGTCCATGGTTTTGCTCTCTACTGCTGCCAACTCCGCCTACCCATCACCTCAAATGCGACTTATACCTTTCCCCTTGTCCCCGTTCGCACCTCGTGTTCCATGGTGAGTTATCAATTGTGCTCACGAGAACATCACGCCCAGCCCTCAGCCCTTCTATGCCTATAAAACCCCTCCAACCATGCTATTTTCTCCTCAGCTCACCCTCTCGGTCTATTGCACATGATCCTTGAGCACTCCGCTCTCTAGAATGTCGAGAAACCAAAGTCGTACGCAACACCAACAAGCATGCCACTGTGTGCTAGCTTCTCTAGTGAGCTTCTCTCCTCTCCAAATTCTATCACAATGCTCCTACCTCTTCCTTAAGCACCCTACTCATTTGATCAACCTTTCATGCAGTGGACCTCTCGGGCTAGCACTCGAACTAGGCCTTCTTCTCCATCTTCGACCAAGACACTGCCGCAAGACTCCTCTCTCCAGTGAGCTATACCTTAATTTCTTTCACCCGTACCTCCGCATGCATGCATGCAAGCTCATGCGCACCCCCTTTCTTTGTAGCTTTTCTATTACCAGACATCGTTTTTGCCATAGACCCCTTCGCTGCCAATGAGATCCCTAACGCCACCAGCCTCCTCCGCTCCTCCTCGAGTGTTGTCATCATCTTCAGTGAGTTTCTCCTCCCCCTTGGAAGCTCCCCTAGCACCCAATACAGCCCTAGTAGCTCATAGCCACGTAGAGCCTTTTCCCTGTCTCTACCACAAAACCATGCCATCGACCACCATTTTAGTTCACGCCCCATCCACCGAGGAGTCCCTCATCAGCGACGAGCTGTGGCTCTCTCGATAGATAGGATTACCGTAGTGGTCGGAGTGAATAGAAGAACTAAAAGCAATCAAAGTCGAAAAGAGAACTAAAGTAATCAAACTTGAAAAGGAAACTGTAGTAGTCGGAGTGAGTAAAGAGAACCATAGCAGTCGAAGTCGAAAGTTGGCAGTGCTATCAAAATTTTTGACTGCTGCTGTGTGTAAAACTTCGACCGCGGTTGGTGTCAAATTCTTCAACCATAGCCGGTCCGAGATCTTTGACCACTATCGTAGTTGAGATCTTCAACCGCTGCCAAGTCGAGACCTTCAACCGTAGCAGGAGTCGAGACCTTCAACCAATGCCATGTTGAGATCTTCGACCGATGCTGATGTCAAAATCTTCAACCACAGTCGTAGTCAAGAGCTTTGACCATAGCTGATATCGAACTCTTTGACCACTACCAAAGTCAAGATCCTTGACCGCTGCCATGTTGAAATCTTCAACCACTGTCGATGTCAAAATCTTCAACCACGTCGTAGTTAAGATCTTTGACTGCAGCCGTTGTCGAACTCTTCTACCGCTGTCGGTGTCAAAATCTTCAACCGAGCTGGTGTCCAAATCTTCGATCGCTACTTTGTCAAAATCTTCGACCGCAGCCATTGTCAAAATCTTTGATCATAGCCATTGTCAAAGTCTTCAACCACTGACGTTGTAGAAATCATCGACCGCAGCCATTGTTGAAATCTTCAACCGCTGACATTGTCAAAATATTTGACCACAGTTGTTGTCAAAATCTTCAACCACTGATATTGTCGAAGTCATCGACCACAGCCGTTGTTGAAGTCTTCGACCATTGTGGTTGTTGAAATCTTCGATTGCTGCCGTTGTCAAAACCTTTGACTGTTGATGTGTCAAAATCTTTGTCTGCTACTGTGTCGAGACCTTCGACTGCTATCGATGTCAAAATCTTCGACCGTAGCTCGACTCGTAATCATCGACTATAGTAGTCTGATCTTAGGAATAGTACACCGATTGTGAGAAGTAGTAGATCGGTCGTAAGTGCAAATAGATCAGTTGTAAGTATAGTAGATTGGTCATACGAAAAGTAGGTCAGTTGTAAGTACGATAAGATCGACCCAGTCAGTAGTCATGAGCTACAGATCCTAGTGGGTAAGTCAGTAGTTGAAACCTACAAAATGTGGTCGGTAGTTGAAACCTACAAAACATGGTCAGTAGTCTTAAGCCACATATCCTAGTTGGTAGTCATACAGAACAACACCCAGTCGATGCTCAGAAAAGCCACGTGGATGAAGATCGGTAGTACTGGCTCTGTGTGAACGGTACAACCAGAGATGTGGTAGGATCGACATAGTCGAAGACCTGTGTGGTCAAAGTGTCATGATCGGTAGTTAGTATTCAGAGCATCCGAGTACCATAGTGGTCCAAACATCCAAAGTATCGAAGGAATTGTTAGTAGTACTCGTAAGATTGGTAGCCATAGTGGTCGTAAGCCATAGTGGTTGGTAGCTATAATAGTCGTAAGATAAGATTGTAAGCTATAGTGGTCGTAAGCTGTAGCGATCGTAGCTTTAGTAGTCGTAGATACAATTGAGTAGCAGCCAAAGTGATAGAAGTCGATAGAACTCCGTAGCAGCCCAAGAATGTTAGTAGTCGTAAAGAATGCTATACCGACTGAGAAGAGACAATTCAAACCAATCCGAAGTACTCTATGATCGGCTATTTCTAGCCCTCGTTGAGTTAAGAAGCGGAGTATTCCTATGAATATTCCTTCACTTTTGATCCATCCTTGTTTTCCTTCCCAGCAAAGCTTCCCGCCATCCCTCTTTCACTCAAATTCCATTCGACTATGTCAAACATCCCTCACCCTCTAAAATTACATCACTAAACTCAATCCTAATAAAACTTAATGAAGTTCTCTTTGGATTTATTTGGATCTTTTGCAGTCCTTTGGATTTGTTTGGTCTTTCAATCACTTATCAGGTAATTAGAAGTCGAAGACTCAGAGGAGCACCAACTCGAGCAGGATCGAGATAGAGACGAAGACTAATACCTTCAAGATCATTGACTGATAAGGTCTTAAGTAAGATAAAGACCACGATAATTTAAGTTAAGGCAAGCACTCCCTTTGATCATGTTGGTCCTAGTATTTCAATTATTATACATTGTTTGCAAAATCTATTATTCATGCGTGTATGTTTCAGTAAATTTGCTATACTGTGGGTAATGGTAGTTACGACCACTCGAATGCATTGAACTATTTAAATAGCCGTGCTCACAATCGTGAGCAAGCTTGGATGCAGTCGTAATAGGAGTAGTTTTCCTTTTCAAAATTGTTTCACTGAATATATGGGATGGCATGTACGCGCCTTCCGTGTGCCATGCTCATGGGTGGGCTTTATGCGATGTTCTCAGCTGAGGAAGGCTGTGAATGGATTTGAGCTACTATTATTGAAATTATGCAAATGGTATTTCATTACATGTCAAATACTCTTTACAATTCCATTTGTAAATTATTGCTTATTAATATTGCAAATAAAATTTGCTTCATGCTGAAAATAACTCAATATAGATCCTCAACCGTTGATAGCCTTGTATATATATAATTTTGTGATACACTACAAGTCTTGCTAAGTATGTAATGTACTCAACCTTGTTTAAAGTATTATTGATTAGAGAATAAAGAAAGATACAGACGACGCATGCTTCGCCCTTGGCCTTGAGGAGTTCGACAATGGGTTTTCTAGGGCTTAATATCCAGTCGATTGCCTGTGGCTATGGTGGCATACTACTGGATACTTCTACTTATTTATTTTTTTCCGCTGTAATTTACTCTTGCCTCTGGTATTTACTTGGCCAGTAGGCCATATACGGTAAACCTTATGTTTTATCCATCGCTTATGTATTCACCCCTTTGTCACAAATAAAATATATGTGATATGTATGGACGTGATCTCAATATTGTGAATATGTGTACTAGTTACTGATCATGAGACTAGTACAAAACACACTTACAGCGACTACAGGCGTCTCGTGTGCCCGGGGTATGCCCCCACACAAATGTAGGTCACCGTGGGTTCCGTGCGATCAAATTTTTCAAATTTTGACCATTACTATATATTAAACTATATAGATTGACTACATAAAAATAATACCATTGGATTTGTCTTGCAAAATACTTTCATAATATATATTTTTTATTATTTTGCTAGTATATTATGATAATAAATTATAGCCAAAATTTTGCATTAGAGACTATAAAAAGTCAAAAATAATCTACATTTGTGGACAGAGAGAGTACGAGATAAAGGTAGTATTAACTATTTCTCTGTTGCAATATTTAAAGTTGGCTATTATTTGACAAAATGTGATTTTGTCAAGAAATAATCCATACACTAATATTTTCATCTAAAATAATGAAAGCACGGATCGTCATACTTGTGAAATGCAGCATACCATGGCCATACCTGCCCAAAGACTCTTCACGTTCAAGCAGCATCTGCTGTAGCTTCCAACTGAGCTGGCCACAGTGACGTCCCCTAGCCCCTGTCCTGTGGCACCAATCATCCATTTTCCCTCCCAAACCTGTGTGCATGCAGCATGCTATGCTACCATACCAAAAGACGGTGATGAGTAGAGGAAGGAAAAAACTACTGCTTTGAGAAAAGTGCTAGGAGAGGAAAAGGATGAGACAGTACTTGGTTACTGGTAGCTTTCTCTGGAGATGGTCAAGTGTTGTGCTGCATGGAATCTCTCAATGACCACACACACAGCTGGAAAAATGCTTGAAAAGAACCTTGATGCCTGCAGCTAACTGGAAAGATGCTTTTATTCCCTATTCCCTGGCTCAGGCCTTGAGGGATTCATTCATTCATTCAGCACAATGCAGGAGGTCGCCAGGTGCATGATTTCAGTGCCAGTTCTGATGACGGTCAAGCAGCACGAGGATGGGCGGGGCTAAGGTTAGAAATCAGCCAAGCTCGATCGAGCCCGCTATTCTAGGCTCGAGCTCGAAATAAACTCGAGCCGAGCTCGAGCGAGCCTCGGTTGTCAGTCAAGCTTGGTACTAGGCTTGAACTCGACTTGACCAATGCTCAAATAAGCTCGGTAACAAACGATGTCAATCAAGAAACATAAAAAAGGATCATACTCCACATCAAGAAACAATAAGAAATCTTCAAATTTCAATTTATTTTCTTCCAAAAACAAGCACACAAATTATTGAATAGAATACCCAACTACCACAACTTAGAGAACAACCCAAAGATCCATAAATTTTCAGTTCTTCACATTAACAAAACAAGAGGAGGGGTGTGACAAAAAGATCATACTCATATCTGGCTAAAAGAGGAGGGATGACGGCATCACGGTGATGGGGAGTTGGCCGATGGCCTATTGTGATTTGTGGAGGAATAGGCATTGCCGCGGTGATGGAGACCTCGTTCGTCAGGGGAGGAGGTGAGGGACTCGGGGTGGAGCAGTCGAGGTCGTCGCGATGGTGTCGGCCCTTGGCGGCATATAAGGTGGCGGTGCTTGCCAGTGACAAAGGAGGATAGAGGCGTCACCGCACCAGCTTGGCGGTGGAGGAGGATAGGCGTGTCACTGTGCCGGTTGCTTGGCTAGCAAAAGAGGGGCGTCGCCACAGTGGAGAAGGAGAGGGGCATCGACACATCACATTAGGGCAGGGACCAAGGTCTAGAGTGCTCCTCCTTTGCCATGGCTTGATGCGTTGTGGGAGACGCAGTGGGAAGAGAGGAGGTGCCACCATGGAAGTGGGGATTGGTGGAATGAGGACTAAGGGGGAGAATATGACAAGATGTATTAGCTAGGGTTGGGACTTACGAGGAGTTGGGTTGGGAACTTGGGTGTTGGGCCTTAGGGTATTGAATTTTGAAACTAATCTGAGGGAAATAGGAAGGGTACATGTGATGCGGGAGGGTTGGGAAAATACGAGTCCTAACGAATTGCTCGAGCTTAGCTCATTGGAGCTTATGAGCTTTGGTTTAGGCTCAAGCTCAATTTGACTAGGGCTTGAACCGAGTTCAAATCAAGCCTGGCTCGAGCTGAGCTCGAGTAGATCATGAGCCTCGAGCTTTCTTTACAACGCTAGGTGAGGCGTAAGCTTTCGCTTATATGTCTTCATCATAGAACTATTGATCTGCAGTGAACTAAATCTGAGTTGTGAAATCCAAAGGAGAAAGTGTTAGAGAATTTGAGGGCCCAACCCAAATAATAATTTCTATAAATCACAAAGGGCCACTCATGTATGGCAAGTGGTGGGACTAATAGTCCCATATTGCTTACCAAAAGAGAGCCACACCTATTTATAAGAAAAAGTGGGTATGGTTATGGTGAAGGAAAGAAAAGGAAAGGAAAGGAAGACTACACGTGCGCGCTTGATCGCCTTGCCATGCCATCGCCCACCCACGCACAACGTGCATGTGAATGGTGCTACGATTTCGAGCCTGGCTGTTTGTGTAAGCGCTTCTTCCTTTTTCACCTTGCATAAGTTCTTAACTTGCACCTATAACTGACTTTTTGCACTGATAACATGTGCATTAATGCGGACATTACAACATAGTAAATTTTGTTTAACATGTCAGTTACTAGTTTAGGGTTAAAACGGAGGAGGTGACTAGGAAATTGAAATTACCCTCACTCTCTCCCTCTCATTCTCATTGTTTCTACACTTAGTTGCTTTGGTTTCTCCATTCCTACATCGGCGTGCACCTATGTGGGAAGAGTAGTATCTCCAAAACCATCGTCACTCAAGTCCTACTTAGGAAGGGGCGAATCAGGTTTCTGGGAAGCACTTCATGTGACTACTTGCTGCTTTCTACAACCCTCCAACTAATCCCAGCACCCGATGTGTTGCTATGCTATTGCTCTTGTTGTCTGGTAATCTATTGAGAACCTACAGTACACATGTATTTGCAATCTGTGAATTTGCATTTCTTGTTGTTTATTGATTTAAATTCGTCACTAAAATGCACTACTTGCTAACAATCCAAAAACCTGATAGGCACTTAGTGATGACTAGCTTTGCGAGGCAATGCAACCCGACAAGTTTACTGGTGTGAATGTCAAAAGATGGCAGACAAGAGTCCAGTTGTGGCTCTCACCCATGAATGTATTTTGGGTCGTGTCTCTAGGACCTCACACTGTCGAAAGACAGAGAGAGTTTGACACGGCTATGATAGTATTTGTCGGATGCATTCTGAGCATGTTGTATGACCAACTTTGTAATGTGTATATGCACATGCAGAACACTGCCGAGCTATGGGAGGCACTCGAATATAAGTTTGATACCTTAGATGATGGATGAGAATTGCATGTCATGGAGCAATACCATGACTACAGAATGATTGATAACCATTTTATGGTCGAGTAAGTTATGAACTACAGTTCATCGTAAGAGAACACATACACTTTGGTTGCAAGTTGCTAGACATGTGTGTGGCTGGAGGCATTATTAATAAATTACCTTCATCCTAGAGGAATTTTGCCACAACATTAAAACACAAGAGGCAAGACACTTCCGTTGAGGATTTAGTTGCCAGTGTTGATGTTGAAGAAAAGGCCCGAGCAAAGGATACACCAAAAGTGGTCAAGGGCAATCTAGCACTAATATTGTGCAGCGGGCTAGCAATGTGAAGGAAAATAGGAAAAACTAAGGTAGTTCCAACCACGAGTCCTAGAAAAGACCAACAACAACAGAAGAAAGAAAAATATGGAGGATGTTACATGCTATGTCTGTGGTGATAGTGGGCATTATGCCAAGCATTGCCGTAAGCGGAAGGGCATCAAGATTCAACAAGGTAGAATATTGCCAACGTGACAATTGGTGATGTTGAAGGATCTGGGTACAGTAATTTACCTATTGTTTTCTCTGCATGTCTTTCTACTGATCGGTGGATCGACACAGGGGCTAATATTCATGTGTGTGCTAATGCATCTCTGTTTTCTTCTTATCAGGTCACACAGGCTTCCTTTGTCTTGATAGGGAATGGGTCACATGCTTCTATTCTTGGTGTTGGCATGGTAGATCTGAAGTTCACTTCGAGAAAGATCGTGCGATTGAAGAACATTCAGCATGTCCCTTCAATAAACAAGAATATAGTTAGTGGGTCACTATTGTGTCATGACGGGTTCAATTTGGTCTTTTAGTCCAATAAAGTAGTTGTGTCCAAAATTGGACTATTTATTGGTAAAGGCTATGAGAGTGGAGACTTGTTCCACCTTTCCATTTCTAATTTCTGTAATAAGTCTGTGAACCATGTTCATGACACTATTGGAAGTGAGGCTAATGTGTGGCACTCTTGTTTGTGTCATATAAACTTTGGTTGTATGTCTCGGCTATCCAGCTTAAATTTAATTTCAAAACTTTCTATAGTCAAAGTTTCCAAGTGCCAAATTTGTGTGCAAGCAAATCAACCTCGAAAACCTCGTAAGGTGGTGGAGGAAAGAAAGTTAGCAACTTTAGAACTCATACATTCTGATTTGTGTGAGATGAATAGAATATTGACTAAAGGAAAGAAAAGATATTTCATGACTAATATATTATGCTACTAGATTTTGTTATGTGTACTTGCTGAATACAAAAGATGGGGCATTAGACTAATTTAAAATTTATAAGGCTAAAGTTGAGAATCAACTATAAAGAAAGATAAAAAGAGTTAGGTCTGATTGAGGGAAGAATATTTTTCAAATGAGTTTTCTCAATTTTGCACATAACATGGAATTATCCATGAGAGGACACCTCCCTATTCTCCTCAATCAAATGGGGTTGTCAAAAGAAAGAATTGTGTGGTGACTGACTTGGTTAACGCCATGTTAGATAATGCGGGAATGTCTAAGGCATGGTGTGGTGAGGCTATGTTGACCGTGTGCCATGTCCTAAATAGAGTCCCTGCTAAAAATAGTAATGTAACTCCGTACGAAGGATGGAGAGGAAGAAAACCATCATTCTCCTACTTGTGGACTTGGTGATGTTTGGCAAAAGTAAATATGCTAATCACTAAGAAGCACAAACTTAGACCTGAAACAGTTGATTGTGTCTTTCTAGGGTATTCTCAACATAATTCAGCTTATAGATTTCTAGAAGTAAAATCTGATATGGCAGACATGCCTATCAATATGATAGTGGAATCTCGTGACTCTACATTCTTTGAGGGTATATTTCCTATGAAAGACTCACGTGCTCATCTAGTCAAACAAGAGATTTAACTCCTGAACATGGTGTTCATCAATAGACATATGATAGTACTGATGAGGAGGATGAGAGTATTGTAGCTCCTAGAAGGAGCAAGAGACAAAGGATTGCAAAATCCTATGGTAATGACATTACTGGTACCTCGTGGATGATGTTCCTAGAACCATTTTAGAGACATATGCATCTTCAGATGTGCAATACTAGAAGGATATTGTTTGTAGTGACATGAATTCTATTATTGCTAATGAAACTTGGGAAATCACTGATTGTCCAATTGGGTGTAAGCCAATTGGATGCAAGTAAGTGTTCAAGAAAAGCTTAGGCCTGATGGTACTATTGAGAAGAACAAGACTCGGCTTATGGCTAAGGGTTATACCCAAAAAGAAGAGAAAGATTTCTTTAATACTTACTCACCTATTGCCAGGTTAACTACCATCCAGGTATTACTACCCTTGGTTGCCTCATATGGTCTTCTTGTCTATCAAATGGACGTAAAGGCGATTTTCCTTAATAGAGAGTTAGACAAGAAAACTTACATGGATCAGCCCGATAGTTTTGTAGTACTTGGACAAGAAGTCAAAGTGTGTAAATTGCTGAAATCTTTGTATGGCCTAAAGCAAGCACCTAAGCAATGGCATGAGATGTTCAATAGAACTTTAACATCTGCAGGCTATGTGGTAAATGAAGATGACAGATGTGTGTACTATTGCCATGGTAGGGGAAGTAATTCTATGTATGTTGATGACATACTTATCTTTGGGATAGATATTGACGTGATAAATGAGGTCAAAACATTTCTATCCCAAATATTTGACATAAAGGATCTAAGAGAGGCTAATGTTATATTGAACGTCAAACTGATTAGTTATGAGGATGGGATTACTCTCATACAATCCCATTATGTGAAAAAGGTCTTGAGGCGATTCGGCTATATGGATAGCAAGCCTTCTTTAACACCATATGATCCTAGTCTAATACTTCGAAAGAACAAAAGATTAGGAAATGATCAATGGAGATGCTCTCAAATCATTGGTTCACTCATGTACCTAGCTGGTGCTACCCGTCCTGACATCTCTTTTGTTGTGAGCAAATTAAGTTAGTTTACTTTGAATCCGGGAGATGATCATTGGTGCACACTTGAGCGGGTTTTGCACTATTTGAGAGGCACAATGAGCTATGGAATTCACTATACAGTGTATCCTAATGTACTCAAGGGATATAGTGACTCTAACTGGATATTAGATGCTAATGAGATTAAAGCTACGAGTGGATATGTGTTCACTTTAGATGGAGATATTGTTTCATATAGGTCGTGTAAATAGACTATTTTGACGAGGTCAACCATGGAAGCAGAACTCATAGCGCTAGACTCAGCAACCATTGAGGCTGAATGGTTGCGCAAGCTCTTGATGGACTAGCCGGTGGTTGAAAAACCTATTCCGGTTATCCTTCTGTATTGTGATAACCAAACAGTTATTGTAAAGGTGACAAATGCCGAGGATAACATGAAGTCCTTGAGACACGTGAAACGGCGATTGAAGATTGTTAGAAAATTGAGAAAATCCAAAGTGCTAGCTGTGAATTATATTTAGATAGCTAAAAATCTCGCATATCCTTTTACAAAGGGATTGTCACAAAACATGATTGATAATGCATCTAAGAAAATGGGTTTGAGACATGTTTGAGTTACACACAGTGGTAACCCACCCTGTATGATTGGAGATCCTATGATGTAGGTTGTAGGGGAAAATAAGCTATCTGTGTAATTGGAGAGTACAGCTTAATGTTAATGATCCACTCTGTTGGAGACGCAGTACTCTCATTACTATGTGGTAGGATGACTTTTGTCTTAATGTGTTATGAGGCTCTAAAGAGCAAGATACTGACCTGCAGGATATTCTGGTAAGAACACACCTATATGAGCCTAACTATTGGTCATAGTCCATGAGATGTGGGAACTCTCTAGGAAGCTCATGAAGAGACATAGGAGTTTGACCTATATGCTCCACCCGTGGGGTGGCCTAACAGCAGCCAAGTATTAGATTAGATCCTAAGTGAAACTTGTCTGCACAAAACAGTCAAATCAATGCCTGGTCAATTGTGCAGTTGTGGATAAGTGTAGCTTGGGATTCTAGGTAGATGTTCAATCCTTATTAGGTCTCTACCAAAAACTAATATATTAACAGTACTTTAACACAGTGAGAAACCTCTAGGTGCCTTTGAGATCTAATGAGGGATTGTTAGAATATTTGGAGGCCCAACCCAAACAATAATTTCTCTAAATCACAAAGGCTCACTCATGCATGGCAAATGGTAGGACTAATAGTCCCGTATTGTTTACCAAAAGAGTCACACCCATTTATATGGAAGAGTGGGTATGGCTATAGTGGACGAAAGCAAAGAAAGATTACAAGTGCGCACTCGCTCGCTTCACCTCGTCATGCCATAGCCCCCCCCCCCCCCCCCCGGGCGCGCGTGGTGTGCATGTGAATGGTGCTGTGATTTCGGGCCCAGCTAGTTGCAGTGGCGCTGCTTCCTTTTGCACCTTGCATAAGTTCTTAACTTGCACCTATAACTGACTTTTTGCACTGATAACATGTGCATTAATGCGGACATTACAACACAGTAAGTTATGTTTAATGTGTCAGTTACTAGTTTATGGTTAGAAGGAAGGTGACAAGGAAATTGAAATTATTTGCACTCTCTCCCTCTCATTCTCATTGTTTCTGCACTTAGTTGCTCTGATTTCTCCATTCCTACATCGGCATGCACTTGCGTGGGAAAAGCAGTATCTTCGAAACCATCATCACTAGAGCCCTGCACAGGAAGGGGTGAATCAGGTTTTTTGGAAGCGCTTCGCAAGACGGCTTACTGCTTCCTGCAACCCTCCAACTAATCCCAACATCTGTTGTGAGTACAATATCCTTTTTACTTAATGTACTGTCTAATACATACAAGATTACCATACTATTGTTCTTGTTGTCTGGTAATCTACTAAGAACCTGCAGTACACATGTTTTTGCAATATGTGAATTTGCATTTTCTGTTATTTATCAGTTTAAATTAGTTACTAAAGTGCACTGCTTGCTGACAGAAAGGGCATATGAACGAGGTTACAATGTTGTGGTACACCAAATATGTTGTTTCAGTCAGCGCAATGAGAACCGGGTGAATTGCCACAACAACATTATGAAAATTCAATCAGAAATCTTATCACCGAACAAATTCCTCATGAAACAATCGGCACACAACAAGCTCAGATAGTACAATCCCGACCGCTTAAAAAAAGGGAGGGAACTCAAGCAAGAAACCATGAAAATTAGACAACATCTAGGAAGATAAGACCAGGAGCTCTTGAGACAAGCATAACAGTAGATATCTGTCCAGCCATGATCAGTCCGATGAGTCACGGAGTTTGGACAGTCTGAGGATTTACCAGGCTCGCAGCCAGCAAGCCATTGCAGAGGCTGCCAGGGCTACTCACTGTGCTGGTGGACACTGAACCGAAGTTAGTCATTTGTAGGACTCCGGTTGGCGAATGCAACTGTGGGCTCGTAGTGCATCCGTCTGTTAAGAGGTTCAAAGGAGAGGGGCAAATTTTATTTTTGTCGTGTGACTTGCAGCTCGTGTTGGTGAAGAACTCGCCCAGAGGTCCACCACTGGATGTTGCCCAGGAGACTGGCATCCAACTTGCTCGTGCACTGTTTCCTTCATTTGTTGGCCTACCTACCCCGGGGTCAATATGAGCCTTATCGTAATTATTGGATAAATTGGAGTTATCAATGGGAATGGATATCGACAACTGGATATCATCAGGTTGTATCTCTTTGCCAAAGAGATGATGGACCGGATTTGGTTGTGCCTGCTTGCTGTGTGATCGCTGGAGGTTTAAGTTGGAATTCTCATATCGTGGGGTGTTCATGAGAGAACCGGTGGAAAGTATTGCATAGTCTGCTTGTGAAGATGTTTCCTCCGATGGATTGGCACCTTTTGTGTTCTGGAACATGCCTTGTAAATATTGCTGGTTAGTAGAATCTTGGGAATGACCAAATATATTTCCTTTATCCAGTAACATCCTACAAAACAAAACAAACATCTGTTTTAGAAAAAAAAAAACAAACTTTGAGAAATCATGATAAACTAGAGCAGCTACAATGTATTAATTAATTATGATTTCACATAAATTGATCAGTCAAACATTTTATGACAAAAATTACAGAAATGTTTATTTCCTTTAACTGCACTTAAGACTGTGGTAATATAGTCAAACAAAGATTTCCTCCACTCAAACAATTAAATTACTTTCCAGTTAACAAAGTAAAAATGGTGGGACGTCAGGTGCTAGTATTATGCTCCATTCATTTTTAGAATGAATCATATTTTGTTGGTCAAACAAATTTCCACATGTGGGGGTACAGGGTGCAAATTCCTAAAATAATACATTATTCGTACATGTGGTTACAGTGATTATTACAATATCACTTTTGGTGCCCATTTCTTGCCAGATCAAGAACCATCCAGCAGCTGTGTTTACATTGGGCATGAATATGACCACTGATTTGAAACAATAGTCAAGGCAAAAAAAAAGAGTGCTTTCACATATAAAATAGCAAAAGTACAAATTTATAAGGCATCGTTCCAAAGAAATATCTTGTTCAAACATAGGCTCCAAGAAAAACTTTCAGCATTAGCCTACAAAATTCATTAATCACTATTTATTCAATATTCTATCAATACCCATCCATTTTAACAGATAGTCATCATCTACATCTTAGTTCAACTTTCATGTTTCTGTCAGTGCACTGTTTACTTTTGTGAAAACAAATGTAACCACCCTAACAAAAGTGCCTTAAGCTCTAAAATTAACACAAGAAATGGAAAACACAATTTTTTTAAAGTAATGCATACAACCTTAGGTTTTGTTTGATCTCACATTACCAGATAAAAGGATAATGGTGATAAACTTCATTGGGGTATTTGTTGGGAAAGGGAAGAAACTCTGCCTGACCTGAGCACTATTGTACTTCCTATTGCCTTTATATGTATCAATATTCAAGACTGCGTGAATGTGTATGCTAAAACATAAGCACAAGTGTTCAAGAAGGGGCTGCTACCTGCTAGGATTACAGTGAAAAATACTATACGGAGATGAAAAAAGGGAGGTCATGAATGGTGTTACCAACCAGGTGACTAAATGTTACACATGTATTAAACTGACCTAACGTGAAAAACCAAAGTGACTCTAATGGAAAGCTTAACATGCATCCTACTACCTATGTCCCTTCCAGGACAGGAGGCATGATGCAAAACCATACTTCAGTCGAAGAACTGGATACAACACAAATGTACTGTTCTGAAATGATACAATTAGGCAGTTAGCCACACTTGAAAACATTGCTATAACACAAACTAGTATTGGGTATCAAGCAAAGATGCCATTACTATTAACAAGAAACCCATGTAAGATGAGACAACTTCACCTGTCAAACTGTGTTGGACTAGGATCAGTGAAATTTGTAGCCATGGTTTTAATCGGCTGCTGTGCCATGGCTTGGCTGCCTGATGATTTGCCACTAGAAACACCCAAGGCTGGTTGTGCGATACCCAGCATTGCTTTCGCAGCATGGCTAGAGCGGCCTTCCACATGCTTTCTTGAACGGTGGCGGCCCCGGTTTATGTGTCGCTCGCAGTACTTCTGGTCGACAACTGCATCTCTGGAGCACCGCCATTTCTTGCCATCTGTTCGACGGCACCTCCCTGGCTCAGGGTCAGCACTCCCAGAATAGCCCAGCTGAAATGATCCCCATCCCACTGCAAAATCAAGGATCCTATTGTCACATTTGCATTTGCACACCTCGATAAACAACACATAATACATCAGCATTGAAGGTATACTAAAATATCACATGTTCTTTATTTAATCTCCAAAGTTTGTCTGGTTTTTCAGATCCAAGTATCCAACCTCCAAAGCCTTTGCAGGGTATAAAAGGATCCCTGAATAAACTAATGCCTAATGGCAATCCCCAACAAGCTAATCATAGTTTACAAAACCACCTTTCCCTCAAAAGACAAAACAGAGATGCTAAACAATAGCAGAATCCCAATGTACCATTGCTTTTCTTGCATTTAAAAATGGATATCTCATTGGACCAACCAAAACAAATCAAAGAAAGGCTAACAAGACAAGAGCTGGAACCAAGGGTGCCACCAGAAGAGAAGTGTGGGAACACAGGGGCATGGAGGCTTCTTATAGGGAGGAGCAAGCCGGCCGGCACCGGCGCATGCGCAACGATGTGCTTGTAGATCAGCGCCTGGTGCTCCAGCTCCATCCATTGCGTTGGGGTGAACGGCCCCCTAACCCTTGCCAAAACCCCCTGCATGCTTGTTACATCTGAGCTGGCACAATCCAATCCTGCACCACAACACCAGCAAAATGGGATAAAGAACAATCCGATGCAAAGCAAATAGGATCAGGGAAAAGATGCACAAGAGCATGGTTCCTTACATGCAAGATTTAAGGAAATAACAGCATCTAGCTAGGTGCTTGAGCTGAGAGACACAAGCTAGTGCTAGCTCAATATAATGCCTATTGCTGAGCTACCTCTCCTCTCTTTACCTTTGGTGAGAGAAGGAGCAAAAGAGAGAGAGCCATCTCCAAGAAAAAGGCTTGCATCTATGGAGACAAGTCACATCTCTGGACTCTGCAGTGCCAATGCAAAAGCAAAAGGGGGGGGGGGGGGGGGGTGAAGCAAACAACCCCTCCTTTTGCTATTGACAAGACCCCAAAACCAGTGATCTTTTTGCAAGATGCCCATGGGGAGGGGCAAGCAACCAATCAGCTAGCTGAATAGAGGAGGCCACCAGACCAGACCCCCCACACACCAATGCAACACCACCCACCCACCCAACAGATGCAACAACCCCTTCACCGGAACAAGAAACAAAAGAAAATCACAATAGCAAGGCAACACTGGGTTTTCTTTATCTGGAAGAGATCCGATTCCGATCCTCACCTGCATTGTTACTGTAACTGGAGGAGAAGCTCAGCATCTGGCCACCAGAAGGGCTGCCTGATCCAAGAAAGAAGCAGCCATGGGGAGGGGGCGCCATTGACATCCTTCAAGAAGGCCACATGAGCTCAGCTCAGCAGCATCTGCCTGCAGGACAGTTGGGCAGGACGACCTGAAGCAAAATGGCTAGTAGCTTATTGAATCCTGGAGGGCATTAAATGGGAGGGTGGTTGAGGGAGTGGAGGAAGAGAGGCATCCTTTGATTCCTCCCCTTCCACTGGTGTGGATGGAGCTCAGAGAGGCAGGTTCGCTGTTTGGGGAGAGGGAGGGAGGACTGAGGAGGCAGCCGAAGGCTTTTGGTGGATGGATGGGCCTTTGCGGGCAGCCTCTGGGCGTGCAAGGCATCTTTGAGGGTTTTTTTTTTAACTGATCTTTGAGGGTTTTGAGGGCAACGTGGACAAGTGAAGTTTCGTGTAAGTGCAAGGATACGGCTTCAACATATGTACATACGGTTTGAAGCAAAGTCATTTTTGACACTATTTTACATCGTATTTATAAAAATAGCAGTATAAAAAATATTTTTTTTACCACCCGGCGGCCGGGCGGCAGCGGCCGCGAGGTGACGCGTGGCTCCTACCGCCCGATGGTCGTGCAGCCTGTCGCCTAGGGAGGAGACGGCAGGTTGCCAGGTAATTAGGCCAGCTAATTAGCCGGTCTAATTACCTGTCTAATTTTTTAAAAAATTTTAAATATATCACATGAGTTTAAAAAATTACAAAAATTTACGTACAGCCTCTCGACACAACGTTCCTCGCAATGTAATTTTTGGGGAATTTTATCCATGACAAATATTTCTTAAAAATTTATACAATTTTGATATTTTTATGAGTTTTTACATATAGTAAACGAGCTCTAAAAATTACCAAATTTTATATGAAGCGTCCCGATATAATAATTGTTTTTATATAAGTTTTTGGAAATTTTATGCGGTCCTAATTAGCCACGTTTATTCGGATTAATTTAACCAAGAATTTAACAAAAACTTCCCATAGTTAAGTTAATCCGAACAAATATAGCTAATTCGGACTGCATAAAATTACCAACAAATTACATAATAACTATTACTACATCGGGAAACTTCACATAAAATTTCGTAATTGCTGGAGCTCCTTTGCTATATGTAAAAACTCGTAACAAATAGAACTTTTATGAATTTTTTAGCAACATTTGCCATGGATAAAATTCTCCAAAAATTACACTATGAGGAACATTATATTGGGATTTGAATGTAAATTTTTATAATTTTTTGAGCTCATTTTATATATTTAAAAATTCAAACAAACATTAAACGGAAAAGCATCTAATTAGGCCGGCTAATTACCCCCCTAATTACCTGCAGCTCAGTCTACAAGCGGCAGGTAATTAGGCCGTGTAATTAGCCGGTCTAATTACCTATCTAATTATCTACTTTTCAATTTAGTGTTTGTTTAAATTTTTACATATATCAAATGACCTCAAACAATTACGAAAATTTATGTATAGTATCCGGACACAACGTTTTTTGCCATATAATTTTTGAAAATTTTTATTTTTGGCGATTATTGCTAAAAATTTATACAATTTTGATATTTTTACGAGTTTTTACATATAACAAATGAGTTCTAAAAATTATGAAATTTTACGTGAAGCCTCCCGATATAGGAGTAGTTATTATGTAATTGTTTGGAAATTTTATACGATTCAAATTAGCCAGATTTGTTTGGATTAACTTAACCATAGGAATTTTTTTTGTTAAATCCATGATTAAATTAATCCGAACAAATGTGGCTAATTCGGACTGTATAAAATTCTTAAAACTTACATAATAACTACTACTATATCGGGACTCTTCATATAAAATTTTGTAATTTGTAGAGCTCGTTTGCTATATGTAAAAACTCATCAAAATATCAAAGTTGTATGAATATTTGAGCAACAATCGACATGGATAAAATTCCCCAAAAATTGCACTATGAGGAACGTTGTGTCAGGAGGTTGTAGGTAAATTTTTGTAATTTTTCAAGCTCATTTGATATATTTAAAAATTCAAGCAAACACTAAATAGAAAAAAAATTAAGCAGGTAATTAGGCCGGCTAATTAGTCGGCCTAATTACCTGTCGCCTCCTCCCTGGGCGGCAGGTTGCCTGTCGCCCAGCCACCAGGCGGCAGGCGCCACGCATCGCCTCCCGGCCGCTATCGCCCGGCCGCCGGGCGGTAAAAACAACATTTTTGACAATACTGTCATCGTACTACTATTTTTGTAAATACTAGCTGAATGCCCGTGCGTTGCTACGGATTTAAAAAAACTTAGAACATATTTGTATGCACGTTCCAATAAATTTTACCACTCGTTAGTTTTAGAACATGTAGTATGATAAAATTTTAAAATCCGTAGCAATGCACGGGCATTCAGCTAGTAAATACATAGAGAAATGAGTTTGAAACTCATTCCACCATGGGTGTATTGGAAATTATTTTGAAATCTGTTGCCATACAGGTATTGCGATTATGGAGTAATTTAACCAAAAAAATGTGTAAGGTATACCCTTTACATGTAATCACAATGTGGATCAAAAACCTTTGAATCAATCACCATTATATGTTTTTGTCGCATTGTATTATATTGTTCAAGAAACAGCCTCATCCCATGTCCAGCTATAACATACTGCAAAAGATCTTTTTTCTTCTAGTACCAAACCACATATACTCTTGTTTCACTAATTTCTTGACCTACCCCTTGCCAAGATTTGCTGGAATAGGTTGCTTGCATCACCAACGTTAAGATCCATCTTAGGTATTTATTACATTCTCTGTCTGAAACAAGACCTTTGTTCTGGTCTTCTTGATTAAAAGTAAGGTTTGTACCCCTTTCTGCCTCCAGAAACTCATAGGTTACAGACATGAAATACATTTACTGGCCTTCAGTAGAGGTTTTCAACAGACTAAGTAACAGTCATATACTTGGTAAGGGAATCTGCAAAAATTACATTAAATTCTTGATTTGCTAATCAGTATTAATTCTTGAAAGGTAAAGAATGCTCAAATACATGAGCTCAAACTATGAGCTTTTCTTTTTTTGTTCCCCAAAAAAGAAAACGACAATTCTAGATGTGTTAACCAGAAATCGCTTTGAATCTTTTGTTTGTCACAGAGATTAATCCTATGACTTCATATAATTTGTTCAATAATCTACACATCAACATGATATAAGAAAACAAACTTTACCTGAGCTTTAGAATACTATGTGGAAAGACTCCTAGACAAATAAAATCATTCATTTCAAATCCCAAAATCCTGCCACCTAGCCAAAAAGGCACATAGTTTCCAAATCATCATTTCATGGACATAGAGACCATGTGGCAAATGTAAGGAGATGACCTTTACATAGGAAATCCATTAATATTATGACTGTTATATGCTGCCCTTCCTGAAACCTTATTGATTGCTAATCACACTAAAAAAGAAACTTGCGGACTTTGCATATCTTAAAGAACAATACAGTAAAGAAATCAGTGACATAACACTGAAGATACTGCAATATGCTAACAAAATATGGCAGCAAATTAGCAACGGATATAAATTGAGATGCAAATAGTCATGATACTACAATCTTTCTGTTACTATTACATAATTGTTTTTATTTTACAATACAGTAATACTGTCTTAATTAAGCATGTCTAGAATATTCTTGAGTCGGCAGTTCTTTCTAACAAAAAATAGTGGCGAAAGCCATAATTTTTTTACCTCATTGATTAAAATATTGACTTCAACATGATGGAGGATGTTCACTCGCCTTTTTCTCACTGGGAAATATGAAGAAAATTAGTAAATGACACATGAAAAATGTCAAATAGTCAAATGTGAAGCACGTTGTTAAAAATTTTCTAAAAAAATTAGCCCTGCAGTTAGTACCTCTAGAGAATTCCAAGTTATGTCGAGGAACGCTGGCAAGTCTCCGCTGCAGCGTTACCTAAATAGGCCAGCACACTAAGGGGCTGGTACCACACTCCAGTAGTCTGGAAATTAAGTCTCACTAAAAAGGAATCAGAATAATGTTGTTCAATTTCTCTTTCAGAGTTGTTCAATGAGCAGATATTAATTCCAACCAAAAACGTGTTTATAAAAGGAACAGAGAGAGGAACTCTCTTCAGAAACACATCCATACATCTTGCAATTTGCTTAGCATAACTACCAAGTACCAATAAACTTAAATTTTAAAACTCAACTTAATAGTCCTCAAAATTGTAGAGTTCCTAATAAAGTTGGCATTTGAAAAACTATTGTATATTGTTGCAGTAACAGTTTAGAATTGTACCATTGCTGCAATTACTGAAGGCATGATGTTCTGAAAATCTGAACACACAACAAATTAAAATAACAATATTTCACCGAAAAGGGCAAACTTACAAAATGCTTGCGTTCATTCTGGAAGAAACAATTGGATTTCAATGCTAAAATCTCAGACTGCCAACATGATGAAGCCAAATATATGATTTGTTGATGTCCTCAACCGCCCTGCACGAATAATGGATTAACATCAATGATCATATTCTCTGCAAGGTTAACATTTTCTGCAAATTTCCCACACTTGTGAAAGTACTGAAGTGAACATGTCATACTTCAAAGTTGATTTGTTCAACATTCATATGATAGAGAACCCTCTGGATGACTGAAGTGTTACCTTGCCTATAGGCTGCATAGAGAATAGTGTTGAAGGATATTGAATCGTAGCAGACCCCAGCAGAGCTGCAACGATCCAACATCTACAATGCCTTCTGAAGATCCATGTCCATACAGAACCCTTTCATTATAGTGTTGTATGTTATAGTAGATGGTAAACATCCTTTCTCCATGTTACTAACCAAAGCATATGCTTTCCTCACTTGGCCATCACAGCATAAGCTATGGAGGTATATATTCCAAGTGACAACATCGACACATTACTCTTGGTAAATACCCTTTGTACAAAATTCTGACAGGTCTTGACGTGCCCAGTTTCAAAAAACCAGCAGCCAGACCACAAATGGTGAAACGATCAGGGACAAATCCTAACTCCTCCATCACATCAATGATCACACAAGCTTTCGAGACTCTATCGGCACAACAGAGTGCATGAAGTAGCACATTGCATATGGTAATATCAAGATGGCAGCCTTGTTCATAAGCCATCCTGAAAACAAGCATTGCATCATCGGTTTTCATATCTTTGTAAAGGAAATTCACAACCACGGTATATGTTACGACAGATGGCTTGCACCCTTCATGACACATCATCACCAATGCCTTGTATGCTTCACCCCACAGCTTCTCTTTGCAGAACCCAAAAACCAATGTCGTATAAGAATACACATTGAGGGAGAGCCCTCTCTTCCTCAAGTTACACAATAGAGCCAATGCCTTACTGCTACCATCAGACTTGCACAGACCGAAAAGAATTTGGTTGTACATATAAACATCCGGTCCAAAGCCCCTATTTACAAGAATCAAGAATACCTGATACGCCACCTCCGCACCGACGCTTTTCACAAGAACCGAAACTATGGCATTGGCGACGTCCAGAGTTAGCAAGTAATCCAGCCTGAGCATTAGGTCGAACACCTTCAAAGCAAAGTAAAAGTTGGGGCCACTTATAGCCTTCTTGACAAGTCCATCCACCGCGGTGAAGGAAGGCACGAATCTACAGCCTGACCACATTTCCTCGAGCACGTAATGCGCGGCATCGAGGTGGCCCAACCGGAGCAGCCCATTGAATGCGGTGTTGAAGGTCAGGGTGTTCGGCGTCGGGCCTAGGCGGCGCATGCGTGAGATCACTGCAGCGACATGGCCCGGCAAGGGGCTGCCTGATCGGAGGTAGGCGTGGAGGAGGGTGTTGTAGTCGGGGGTGGCGGGCGTGGGCCAGAGTCAGCCGAGTGCTTTGAGCGCCGCCACCATGTGCCCTCCGCTCGCGTCATGATCCTGGTCTCGCGGCGCGGAGGGAGGGAGGGGAGGAGGCAACGGCGCGGAGTGGGGAGGAGGAGGAGGCGGCGGCGCGGAGGAGCGGGGGAGGTGGGGAGACGCGGGAGACGGGGGACGTGGGGAGAAATTCGGCGCAGGTGGTTTTTTTAGTTGGGTCCACGTGTCAGCGCTGGTTTTTTTTGTGAAAAAGGGTGGGAGAGGTCGGACCAACCACCAACTCCTTCTTTTTAAGGAGTAAAGATGGTGTGAAACAATGCCAAAAATGGCTTTGATTCTACACTATCCCTACTGTTGTTCTAAGATTTGTGCCTTCAAACTTGCTCATTTTGCACAAAAAAAACTCCCTCCATGTAGGGATAGCCCCCACCAAAGCCCATCCGATCTGTTATGGGTTAAAAGGCCTAGTGAGATGTATACAATGATGTGTATGCCCCTTGCCACAACAGTTGGCGTCGTCCGTGGGGATGACAATGAGCAAGCCGTGGATTTGAGAAACGATGGCGCCCAAGAAGGCATGTGGACAGCAAAGCGGAAGTGGAGCACGACGACGGCGGTTGCAAATGCCAGGGCCTCAGGTGGTGGGCGGTCTACGCCGGTACCCGGGGCCGACTCTGATGGCAACATCGGTACCGCAAACGGCCCCAGCATCAACGTCAGCATGGGTGTGAACGGCCACCACGAAGACCGCCATGGCACAACAGTTGACCCAGTTGGTGGTGTCTGTGTTGGCAGGACTATCGATGCCAACACTTGCGCCGGTACGTCTAGCGACCCTGGAGTCAGCACGGGGAGTGGTCCTGATGCTCACGTCAGCCTCATCGCCGGCCGTGAGGGCAACCACACTGATGTACCGAGTGGCTCTGGCGAGCAGGCCGTTATTGCCAGCAACCTTGCAGCGCATACCGTCGCCCAAGCAGGTATGGCCGCCCTGACGATAGAAGGCACTTTGATGGCGGCCCTTGGAACATTATAGTGTGAGCTGGCAGACCTCCAGGGGGCTATGCGGGAGATGAAAGAGGCTCAAAGCCAGCAAACGCCACCAACGGTAGTGGCGGAGGTCACAGTCGACTGAGCGGACAGCCGCAACGCCCCTACCTTTGGCTGTAGCACGCTTCGACATGTAGATCTAGAGTCTCCACTCTCCGTCGGCCTATAGCAGTTGGTATGCCTAGAAGACTTCAGCTTCTTGGTGTCAGGATGAGGGATACAAGAGAACCCCGACAAGGTCGATGCAATCCTCTCCATGGAGCCGCCCAAGACGACAAGGGAGGTCCAGAGGCTCACATGACGCCTAGCCGCGCTAAGCCGTTTCCTGTCTAGAGTAGCCAAGCGAGGCCTCCCGTTCTTTAGAACTCTTCATGGATGCGATGGGTTTCACTGGGACGATGGGTGCACAATGGCCTCTTTATTCCCCTTAGCGGAGAAGCTACACAATAAGGAGTCAATGGACCACATCGGCAAGTGGACGGCCGAGCTCGTACCCTTCTCTCGGGCATACACTTCGCATATAGCCATAAAGTCTCAGGTTTTGGCAGACTTCCTCGCTGAATGGACCCCAATAGCCCAGCCACAAGCTCAGATACTAGTTGACCTGGTGTGGAACTTCCACACCGACGGAGCCTATGGCGCTTCTGGTGCTGGGGTGGGTACAATAATCACTACACCGGAAAGGCCATCACCTACTCTACTCCACACGCCTTGAGTTCTTGGTGACAAACAAGATAGCCGAGTATGAGGCACTGCTATTCGGCCTCACCAAGCTCAAGGCCCTCGGCGCTCAGAGGGTACTCATGCATACCAACTCACACATGATTGCGGGGCATGTAGACAAATCTTACCAAGACAAGGACCCTGACTTGGCAAAATATTTAGCTGCCATTAGGGCAAAAAATCTTCACTTCTTGGGCATCACAGTGAATGCTGTCCCATGGGTGGATAATAAGGACGCTGATACGCTCGCTAAAGCTGCCACTCAATAGATCCCTCAATCCTTAGGGGCGATCACCGAAGTTCTAGCCACTGCAACCATCGCACATGACAAATGTGACACCGCCCTCATCCACCAAATCGCTCAGCAAGGCGACTAGAGGGAGCCCATCTATTGCCTCCTATAGGGGATAGCTGAACCAAATGATCCTCTCGAGCTACAGTGTCTACAGCATTAGGCCAAGTCCTAGATGGCATACTCTACAAGCGCGGGGTATGTGCCCCACTCCTGCGATGCCTCTCACGCAACGAGGGGCAACAGCTCCTTATCGATGTGCACACAGGGCTTGTGGCTCACATATTGCGCCAAGATCTCTAGTCGGAAAAGCGTTCTGATAGGGCTTTTATTGGCCAACGGCAATTGTCGATGCTCACGACATTGTGCGCTGATGTTAGGGATGCTAGTGGATGGGAAGGGTGATTCATAGACCTCCCACCAGTCTACAGCCCATCCCACCGGTTTGGTCACTGGCGCGATGGAGCATCGACATCTTCAGACTGCTCCCACGTGCCCCAAGGGACCTGTGATTCATTGTGGTCATCCTCAAGTATTTTTCTAGATGGCCTGAGGCAATTGCCCTCACCAAGGTCACCTCCACAGTGGTGCAGCGGTTCCTCAGGCAGAATGTCATTTGCCGCTTCGGAGTGCCCAGGAAGGTCACTGTTGACAATGGTTTGCAATTTGACTTTGCGCCTTTCAAGGTGTTCTGTGAGTGCATAGGCATCACACTATGATACGCCTCTGTCAGACATCCGCAGTCCAATGGGGTGGTCGAACGCGCCAACGGCGCCATCTCCACCGGTGTCAAAAAGCGCCTCGTAGGCCTCCCGAGAAGCAAATGGCTGAAAGAGCTTCCCAGCATACTCTGGTCCCTCCTCAGAATGGTCATGCACTCGACAGGGTTTACGCCATTCAAACTTCTCTTTAGAGATGAGGCAGTCACGCCAAAGGAGATCAAGACCGGGTCAAGGAAAGTCCTCAGTTAGGCTCTGCCAGAAGAGCGAGCACTGTCTCTGGACCTCCTCGATGGCGTACGGTCAGCGCCACCGAGCACATCGCAAAATATGCACGCTACACGGCACATGAGTACGACTACACCGTCTACCCACAGGAATTCAAGGCGGGAGATCTTGTCCTCAGAATGGCACTGCACGTGACGACAGTGGGCAAGCTCAAGTCCAAGTGGGAGGGCCCTTACATCATCATAGCAGCTCTCATATCACCTTGCAACCCTCGATGAAAGAAACCTCCGGCACACATGGAATGCAGATTGCCTACGAAAATACTACGCATAGGATCAAAGGGCCGCCCAGCTTCCCGATAGTGTGATACCACGTGTAATAGCTCACCTGCACAAACTAGAGAATAAATAAATCCCAATGTTTATGAAGTGAGTTGTCACCCACATTTTCATGCGCACTGAACTCTACGGAGTATAAGAAAGACACGCGGAGGCTGCCCTCAGTGTGCACTCTACAGAGTCTAAATCACCGCATGGAGACTATGGCCTCTGCGCAAACTCTACGGAGTATTAAAAAAGACACGCGGTGGCTACCCTCTACGCGCACTCTATGGAGTATTAAAAAAGACGTGCGGAGACTGCCCTCCACACGCACTCTATGGAGTCTAAATCGCCACGCGGAGACTACGGCCTCCGCGTGAACTCTATGGAGTATAAAAAAGACGCGTAGGGGTTACCTTCCATGCCCACTCTATGGAGTCTAAATTTCCGTGTGGAGACTACGGCCTCCGTGCGAACTCTACGGAGTATAAAAAAGACGCGTAGGGGTTACCCTCCGTGCCCACTCTACGGAGTCTAAATTGCCATGTGGAGACTACGGCCTCCGCGCAAACTCTGTGGAGTGTAAAAAGACACGTGGGGGGTTACCCTCCGCGCCCACTCTACGAAATCTAAACCGCCGCACGGAGACTACAGTCTCCGCGCGAACTCTACAGAGTATAAATAAGACACACGGAGGTTGCCCTACGCGCGCACTCTATGGAGTATAAAAAAGACGTGCGGAGACTACCCTCTGCATGCACTCTACAGAATCTAAATCACTGCATAGAGACTATGGCCTCCACATGAACTCTACGGAGTATAAAAAAGATGCACAGGGGTTAGCCTCCGTGCGCACTCTACATAGTCTAAATCGCCGAGCGAAGACTACGGCCGCCACATGAACTCTGTGAAGTATAGAAAAGACGCACGGGGGTTACCCTTCGCTCGCACTCTACAGAGTCTAAATCGCCATGCAGAGACTACAGCCTCCGCGTGAACTCTGTGGAGTATAAAAAGACGCACGGAGGTTACCCTCCACGCATACTCTACGGAGTCTAAATCACCGCGTGGAGACTACAGCCTCTGCACAAATTCTATGGAGTATAAATAAGACGCGCGGAGGCTGCCCTCTGCGTGACTTATACGGAGTATAAGTTTGACGCAAGTCCGAGGGGTGGGGGACAGAGCGTACGTGTCATTCTTCGTCTCCAGCCAACTTCGTCGATACTAAGCCTGAAGGGTAGGGGGACAGACCACGCGTGTTCACTTCGTCCCACCGCTAGCTTCATTGGCACCAGTCTGAAGGGAGGGGGACAGAGTGTGCACGTCCACTTCGTCCCACCACCAGCTTTGTTGGTGCCAGTCCGAAGGGTAGGGGACGGAGCGTGCACACCCACTTTGTCCCACCGCCAGCTTCGTTGACGCCAGTCCGAGGGTGGGGGACGGAGGGTGCGTGTCCACTTCATCCTACTGCTAGCTTCACTGATGCCAGTATGAAGAGTGGGGGACAGAGCATGCGCGTCCACTTCATCCCACCGCCAGCTTCGTTAGCGCCAGTTGAAATGGTGGGGGAAGGAGCGCACGCATCCACTTAGTCTCACCGCTAGATTCATTTTGCGTTAGTCTAAAGGTGGGGGACAGAGTGTGCACGCCCACTTTGTCCCATCGCCAGATTTGTTGACGCCAGTCCAAATGGTGGGGGATAGAGCGTGCGCATCTACTTCATACTACTGCCAGCTTCACTAACGCTAGTACGAAGGGTGGGGGCGGAGTGCGAACATCGATTCTTTGTCCCTAGCTGACTTCATCGATACTAAGCCCGAAGGGTGGGGGACGGAGCGTGCACATTGATTTTTTGTTCCCAGCTAACTTCGTCGATACTAAGCCCGAAGGGTAGGAGACGAAGCACGTGCGTCCACTTCGTCCCACTGCCAGCTTCGTTGGCGCCAGTTCGAAGGGTGTGGGACGGAGTGTGCATGAAGGCTAGCATGGTCCTTTTGGAGCCAAGAGAAGGCCAGCGGATGGATGAACAGAGCCTGCAGCACTGGCTAGTGAGGTCTTTCCAGAGTCGAGTGAAGGCCAGCAAAGGGACGTGTGGAGCCTGCGGCGCAAAGGCCAGCGAGGTCCTTTTGGAGCCGAGCGAAGGCCAGTGGAGGTGTGCATGGAGCCTGAGGCGTGGAGGCCCACGAAGTCCTTTCGGAGCCGAGCAAAGTCCAACGATGTCATTCCGATGCCGAGCGAAGGCCAGTGGAGGTGTGCATGGAGCCCAAGGTGTGAAGGCCAATGAAGTCATTCTGGAGCCAAGCGAAGGCCAGCAAGGTCATTTCAGTGCCGAGCGAAGGCCAGCGGAGGGGCGCGTGTGGGAAGGCTCAGCAAAGGCCGAAGGCATGGGCATGGAAGCCAGCTGCACAGCATAGAGTTCACACTTTGGACTAGCTTTGATGAAGCCAGTAGCGGGATGAAGTCCTTGAAGCATGCGCTCCGTCCCCACCCTTCAGAGTGGCGTCGACAAAGCCAATAGCAGGACGAAGTCTTGAAGCGCGTGCTTCATCCACCACCCTTCAGATTGGCGTTGATGAAGCTGATGACAGGACGAGGTCTTGAGGTGTGTGCTCCCCACGACCGCAAGGTAGTCAGATGAAGTCTCAGCCAAGAGGCGATCAGACGAGGTGTTGACCATGATGCGGTTGGATGAAGTCATGACCGCAAGATGGTCGGATGAAGCGTCTATGACCACGGGGTGGTCAAACGATGCGACGGGGCTGGTGGAGTCAATGGCACAGAGCTTGGCAGAGGCCGTTGACATCGATGAGGAATCTGGCCAAGTCAACATGGAGTCTTGTGGAGTCAACAATGTGGAGCTTAGCGAAGGCTCGGATGAAGTCTCGGCCATGCGGCGGTCGGAAGTGGTCTTGACCACAATGTGATCGGACGAAGTCACGACCAGGACGTGGTCGGGCGAAGTCATGACCACTGGGTGGTTGGACGGTGCTGACGAAGTTAGTAGCTGGACAATGTCCTTGATGCATGCACTTCGTACCCCACCCTTCGGACTGGCATCGACGAAGTCGGCGGTGAGACAAAACTCATGCGTGCGGTCTGTCCCCACCCTTCGGTCTGGGCATGGACGAAGTTGGTGATGAGCCATAGACTTTCGCACGCGAGCGTCCACAACCATGAGGTGGTCAAACGAAGCGTTGTGGTCGAGTGAGGTGTCTACGACAACAATGTGGTTAGGCAAAGTCTCAACCACGCGGTGATCGGACGAAGCATCTACGACCACGAGGTGGTTGGATGAAGTCTCGACCGCGAGACGGGTGGATGAACTGTATATGACCACGATGTGGTCGGACGAAGTCTTGACCGTGAGGCGGTTGGATGAAGTGTCTATGACCACTATGTGCTCGGACGAAGTCATGACCATGGGGCGGTCGGACATAACGTTGATGACCACGAGGTGGTTAGGCAATGCGTTTATCACCACGACATGGTCAGATGAAGCAATGACCGTGGGCGGTAGGACAAAATGTCGATGATCATGAGGTGGTTGAACAAGGCATCTACGACCATGATATGGTCAGACGAAGGCTCGATTACGCGGTTGTCGAATGAAGCATCTACGACCCCAAGTTGGTCGGACGAAGTCTCGACTGTGAGGCGGTCAGACAAAATGTGTACGACCACGATGTGATCAAAGTCTCGACCGCGGGGCGGTTGGACAAAACATTGTTGACAACGAGGTGATCGGAAAAACGTTGCTGACCACGAGGTGGTCAAACGAGGCATCAACGAACACGACATAGTCAGACAAAGTCTCGACCATGAGGCAATCAGGCGAAGCGCCTTCGACCACTATGTGGTCAGACGAAGTCTTGATCGCGGGGCAGTCGGACCAATTGTCGATGACCACGAGGTAGATGGACAAGGTGTCTATGACCACGACATGGTCAAACGAAGTCTCGACCACACAGCGATCGGATGAGGCGTCTACGACCACCAGGTGGTCTGACGAAGTCTCGACCGCGGGGCAGTCGGGCGAAGTGTCTACAACCACTATGTGGTTGGACGAAGTCACAACTGCGGGGCGGTCGGACAAAACATCGATGACCATGAGGTAGTCGGGCGACGCGTCTATGACCACGATGTGGTCGAACGAAGCAATGACCATGGGCAATCAGACAAGGTAACAACCATGTTGCGGTCGGACAAAACATCATTGACCACGCGACGGTTAGACCAAACTTGTATGACCACAATGCGGTTAGACGAAGTCTGGACCGCGAGGTAGTCGGATGAAGTGTCTACGACCATGATGTGGTCAGACGAGGTCTCGATCGCGAGGCGGTTGGACGAAGCATATACAACCAGTATGTGGTTGGACAAAGTCACAACCACGCGGTGGTTAGATGAAGCGTCTACGACCACTATGTGGTTAGATAATATCTCGATCGCGAGGCGGTTGGACGAAGCCTCTATGACCACTCTGTGGTCGGACAAATTGTCTACAACCACTATGTGGTCAGACAAAGTAGCGCGGTGGACTCCGTGGTGGGATGCATGGCAGGGACGTTACACGGTATTTTATACTTCGTAGTGTTACCCGGGATGACTGAGTTCCCGGCACTTTATACTCCGTAGAGTACACTAGGACGTGAGACCACCGTGCAATTTTTTTAATACTTTGTAGAGTTTCTCGGGATGGCTGAGTTTCCAATGCTTTATACTCCATAGAGTACACTGAGGCGCGAGGTCATCATACGATTTTTTATGCTCCGTAGAGTTGCTCAGGACGGCTGAGTTGCTAGCGCTTTATACTACACAGACTACGCTAATGTGTGAGGCTATCGTGCGATTTTTTATACTCCATAGTATTGCCTAGGACACCCGTGGAAGCTAGGGGCAATGGAGCTAGTCGACGGGCGCAGAGTTGATGAGGCTAGAGGCTGAAGTCGGTGCCACCACTGAGAAAGAGAGCGAGCTCTAGATTCATCCGCAATAGAGTGAAATCAAGCAACTCACGATCTCCATTCGTGCCTATCCATTTTCTCATGCCATGTATGCATTCTATACGGACGCTAAACAGATGTGGGCATGCTCTAGCACTCCAATCGTACATATGACTCAAAAGACTTCAACAACTTGTCTATACACCTGCTTCGGTAGCTATTGCTAAGTGATCATCCCAACTTCCTTCCTTACGCGGCTTCTTGCTTGGACCCCACGTCAGCGCCATAGGATGAAGTGAGTGGGCCTAACAAGCCCTTGCGTAGTGATGTGCACAACATGGACCGGCCCACAAGCTAGCTCAGAGATGTGTGTGGAGCTCAATCATAGGGAGCCAGCTTTGGGTTCAAATGGCTAAATCCCTTCGTAGTTATTCACTTGGCGCACCTGTTCTAACAGAATTGGGGCCGAGATTGGGCCTCACAACTAGCCCAATATGTAATAGGCCCAATAGTATAAAAGAATATACCAATGTACTACTACCTTATATAATTATCACGGGGTAGGATGGTAATTTCCCATCGTACCCCACTCATGTATATAAACCCCCAAGAGAGGCATGAGGGGGAGAGGTCTACTTATTTTTCCCACATACCGTCTCTCTGTTGGCTCTCCTCCTCTAGTCCCCCTCTTTACTATTTAGTCTGTAGCCACAATAGTATGGATAACTCATGTGCCTGAGACAGCGACGAGGGGTGGTGATGTCATGATCGTTGGGTCTGGTAGACCTCGCCGTTTTTCTCCCCTTAGGTGAACGGCAACTGGTAGTGGCACTCCCCTTGAGTGAATGGTGAGGCGCGGCCAAAGGAGGAGGTGGCATGGTGTGGTTGGGGGAGGAGGTAGGGGAGAAAGAGATTCGGTGAAAGAGAGGGGAGGATGGGAGAGGGGGTTTTTTTGAATCCGATAATGTAGGAGGATTGTTTCGAAAAGATCGTGATGGCAGGAGTGCACACAAATCTCGAAGCATAATGGATGAGCACGATAGTACATGCGGGGTGCATATACATGTGGTGTTGATTTTCCAAGTGCAAGTGATCTTTTTGGTGTATAAAATGTGGTGACAACTTGTTTAATCGTAATGGCTATTAGTATCACCGTACAATTTTATATTTGTTTACATGTTGGCCATTGGATTAGAAATCAATGCTGATTAGAATAATAACTAACTACCTACTAGTTTTTTACCATTTGTGCCTCGCTTCAAATAGCTTTAGATTCTGAATTTTTTTTTATCTTTTGGCTTATTTAAGGTAGAAATTACTTGGAATGTATCAGCTTCTAATTTTATCTTTTTTCCGTTTTTTAGTTTTTCGGCTTTTTTCCATTAGTTCTTTGCATTGTCCATGATGATATAATGTTTTTTCATTTTTCTCATTTTTTTTCAGGAAAAACAAATAGCTGTTACAATGTAATTTCAAGTAAAAGTCAAAAATCATAGTCAAAAGATTAAGTTAAAAGCTAGTTAGAGCACCACCTAAAGGGTACAAAATAACGGTATACTATTTTCCTATGGACAAAGCATTGTTTTCTGTTGGCTTCATGCTCCGGTGTGCTCTTTCAAGCTATTAGGTTGGTAGCACTTTTGGCTTCAGTTGGCAGCTTGGCCGCTAGTCACGGTTGTTTCACAGCTGCTTGTGCAAGACGGATGGTACAAAGCATAGAGCTGCAAACATTCGACATTGGACGGTGATACCGTGGAATACCTAACTGTGGGGGCAAATTTGCGCCCAGCCACAACAGTTTTGGTAGCCTTCACGTGTGTTTGGAATTGTAGTGAGGTTTTTCAAGAACTTTAATTTTTACTATTTTATGTACTTCAAAGAATTCCTTTTTTGGCTTTTAATATTTAACCAAACTTCAGAATAGCAACATAAATATGTTCGCTGATTGAAAAGATATCTCATACCTAACTAGATATTACGATACCACTCGCAATGCAAATAACCCTTGCTACAAAGATGATGTTAGTGATGTGCCCAAGAGGCAATCATAAACAATTCAGTTTTATAGGTTAAAAGGGATATTGATCCATATGGGATTAGGGTTCTAATGGGCCTACAATGTGGAAGCCCATTAGCATGCTCTATAAATACGTGGAGGCGGGGCTACAGGTAGAATAGACTACTATGCTAAAAACCCTGGCCGCCACCTCCCCTCGGCCGTATCCCGAAACCCTAGCCGGGCGCGCGGTGCTAGCACACCAGCGCACGGCGTTCCATCCCGAACGTGTGGACTCCGTGGAGGCGCCGCTGCTATTGCTGCTGTGCTGATCGGCGAGAAGCGCAAGGCTATTGCTAGGACGCGAGGATGAGACATTCAGTTTGTGAAACGATCGACTGCTTCTTCTTTATCAACGCGCATATACGTTGGACCAGGCTGCTCCAACTCTTCTTCCGCTGCGCAGTGCATCTAGTGGCAACTATCCATGACTCCCTTACACACATGTTTTCTGGTTGAACACGGTAGAAAATCAAATGTTGTAGCTAGCGTAGCCTACCCGTTCTCCTTCAGTGGTATCAGAGCAAAGCTGCGTAGTATGTGGTCTGGATCATGCGCTTGTAGATGATATGTTGTTTGTAGTAGATGCGATCTATTATTGTTCTTATGCTAGGTTCATGTGATGGATCTTTCGGTGCACGGGTTGATTAGATCAATCGGTCATAAGGGGTTGAGATAGGTATGAGTTGATAGCATCATGTGGCCAAAAAAGATTAGTTCGTGCTCCTTCTTTGATGCACGCGCGACTTGCCTCTACCGGCTGGAATCACCATCGGGGCTAACTGCGCGCACAGTCAGTAGATCGAGCCAACAGATCGAGGTCTTGTGTTGCGGTCTCCTCAAGTATACCGATCGCGATGATCAATGTGATTGATCTAATGAAAATTGAGACATTTTGAATGGCTCGGATTTGGATTGATTTGATCGGCCCAATGAGATTTTCATAGCGATTTCATAGATGCGATCTATGTAATTCTGTGAGGTTTTCAGGGCGCTGCTCTGAAACCCGCGGGGGGCGGCTCCCCCCTCGATCCGCCGCCCGCTGACTGGCCAACGGGACCGCCGTTGCGTACACGCATAGATTGTTATACAAACACATTCATGTCAGGGCGGTAGAATGCGTTCTACGGTTAACTTATTTTTGCAGGGAATGATGTGAATGGTATGCCATAGATGTATATGTGATGCATGTGTGTTTTGGCGGCCTGTGTGTCGTATTAATCACAGCTGGGTTGAGGCTGTTCTTTAATTGTATAACGACCTGTGTGTCGACTTGTGATGTTTGTGCTCCTCATGTAATTCATTTGCTAACTATTAGTTGTAATAGTTTAGTTCTTTACCATGGAGGCTTCAAGCATGATGACAAAGAGGACAGAAAATGTGGCGAAGGACATCACCGTGGAACCATGGCGATGGCGACCACTACGATTCAAAAGGCCATACCATTCACAGTATAATGTGATTATATGCATGAGATGTTTATTTCCTGTCATACTATTCTTTCATGCCATACCTGTAGAGGATATATTTTTCATGACAGAATAGCTTCCCTCAGAAAAATTAAGAATTTATTTGATGCCCTTCCAATTGCTGCGCCTATAAGAATTACGATCATTGTTTGGTAGGTCTGCCAAAGCAGAGTACCATCAACTATCTTGATCTAATAGGGTGGATGTCAGACATCCACATGCATAATGTTGGTTTACTTGACAAGGCTATCAAAATGGATTGGGCCTTGGGGCATGGTGTTGGGAGCCGGGGCATTGGATGCCACCCAACAAACAAGAGTCACATAAGATGTGATTAGCAAGCGTTGCTTACCTACATCACTAGGTTTCTAGCGGTGATGCCAAAGCTCACTAGAACTTAGATGAACATGGATCTTGACCACTATATGTCGTTAGAAGGAAGACGATTACAAAACATATAGTGGGAGTGTCTTTTGTTAAATTGTTTAATAGAAGATCAACATGAACATAGTGCTGAACTTTGCTTGTTTATTTTCTGTTGTAGATCATGCCTGCTTCTAGTAACAATTCTGGTTTTAACTTGCGATCTGTTCTTGAGAAAGAAAAACTTAATGGAACGAATTTTATTGATTGGTACCGCAACCTGAGAATTGTTCTCAGACAAGAAAAAAAGGAATACGTTCTTGAGCAACCCTACCCCGATGAACTCCCTGAGGGTGCAAACATTGCCACCCGCAAAGCTTATGAGAAGCACTGCAATGATTCACTCGACGTTAGCTGTCTCATGCTTGCTACCATGTCCTCTGAGCTTCAGAAGCATTATGAGAATGCAGATGCTCACACTATGATTGAAGGACTGCGTGACATGTTTGAGAACCAAGCTAGGACTAAGAGGTTTAACATTTCAAAGTCCTTGTTTGCGTGCAAGCTGACGGAAGGTAGTCCAGTCAGTTCTCATGTGATCAAGATGATTGGTTACATTGAGAGCTTGGAGAAGCTTGGTTCTCCCCTTAATCCTGATCTGGCTACGGATGTTGTTCTCCAATCTCTCCCTCCGAGCTATGAGCAGTTCATTATGAACTTTCATATGAATAGTATGGAGAAATCATTGACTGAATTGCATGGGATGCTTAAGACAGCAGAGGAAAGCATTAAGAAAAACACCAATCATGTGATGATGGTTCAGAAGGAGAATAAAAAGAGGAAGCGTTGGACGCCCAAAGGAAAAGGCAAAGGAAAGGTTCCTAATGAGCACCCTAGCTCTAAGCCAAAGCCAAATGGGAAGGTCAAATCTGGCCCTTCTCCTGATAATAAATGCTACCACTGCCATGTCAAGGGGCATTGCTCTAGGAATTGTAAGAAATACTTGGGGGATCTGAAAAAGAAGAAGGGAAGCGAGACTTCCGCTTCAGGTATAAATGTTATATAAATTAATCTTGCAATTTCTTATGGTGAATCTTGGGTATTTGATACCGGATCGATGATTCATACTTGCAAATCGTTGCAGGGTCTAAGAAGGACTAGAAGTTTTGCGAGAGGCGAGTTGGACGTGCGTGTCGGCAATGGAGCAAAGGTTGTTGTACTAGCTGTCAGCATTTATCACTTGTCATTACCTTCAGGATTAGTTTTGGAATTAAATAATTGTTATTACATTCCAGCATTGAGTAAGAACATCATCTCTTCTTCATGTTTGGAGGAAGATGGTGGTTATGAGTTCGTAATAAAGAACAAACGTTGTTCTATTTATTTGAATGATATACTCTATGCATATTGTCCATTGATGAATGGGTTATATGTTCTTGATCTTGAGGATAAGTCTGTCTATAATATTAATGCAAAGAGGCTGCGGCCTAAAGATTTGAATCTCGCTTTTATTTGGCATTATCGCTTAGGTCATATAAATGAGAAACGCATAGAGAAGCTCCATAAAGATGGTCTACTCAACTCATTTGATTTTGAATCATTTGAGACATGCGAGTCTTGTTTACTTGGCAAGATGACAAAGACGCCTTTCACCGGTCATAGTGAGAGGGCAAGTGACTTGTTGGGACTTGTACATACCGATATATGTGGACCAATGAGCTCAGTAGCCAGAGGTGGTTTTCAGTATTTCATTACTTTTACCGATGACTTTAGTAGATATGGATACATCTACTTAATGAGGCACAAGTCTGAATCGTTTGAAAAGTTCAAAGCATTTTAGAATGAAGTACAAAATCAGCTAGGCAAGACAATTAAAATTCTGCGATCTGATCGTGGAGGTGAATATTTGAGCCATGAATTTGGTGAACATTTAAAACAGTGTGGAATTGTGCAACAGCTGACTCCGCCTGGCACGCCTTAGTGGAACGGGGTATCTGAACGAAGGAACCGGACCTTGTTAGATATGGTTCGGTCTATGATGAGCCAATATGATCTTCCATTGTCCTTCTGGGGATATGCTCTAGAAACTGCTGCGTTTACACTAAACAGAGTTCCATCTAAATCAGTAGAAAAGACTCCATACAAGAAATGGACCGGAAAACATCCTAGATTGTCTTTCCTTAAGATATGGGGTTGTGAGACTTATGTGAAACATTTGACGTCTGATAAGCTCCATCCTAAATCTTATAAATGCTTCTTTGTTGGGTATCATAGGGAAACCAAAGGATATTATTTTTACAATCGGGAAGAAGGCAAAGTGTTTGTCGCTCGTAACGGTGTCTTTTTAGAAAAAGAGTTCCTTTCAAAGGGTGTTAGTGGGAGCAAGGTGCAGCTTGAAGAAATTCGGGAAACACCTGAAAATGTTTCAGCTCCTATTGAACCTCAACAGGATGTACAAGCTATTGTACAACCAGTTATGGAGGCACCGCCCCCACGTAGGTCTACAAGGGCACGTTGCGCAACTGAAAAGTTCACGCTCCTAACCATGGGACAACGCGACATATTGTTGTTGGACAATGATGAGCCCAAGAGCTACACGGAAGCAATGATGGGACCAGACTCTGAAAAATGGCTTGGAGCCATGAGGTCCGAAATAGAATCCATGCATGATAATCAAGTTTGGAACTTGGTGGATCCATCTGATGGTGTAAAAACTATTGAGTGTAAATGGGTTTTTAAGAAAAAAGATAGACATGGATGGAAATGTTCACATCTATAAGGCACGATTGGTGGCGAAAGGTTTCAAGCAAATTCAAGGTGTTGATTATGATGAAACGTTTTCGCTCGTCGCTATGCTAAAGTCCATTCGGATCCTCCTAGCGATTGCTGCCTATTTCGACTATGAGATTTGGCAGATGGATGTCAAAACGGCTTTCCTAAATGGAAACCTAAGCGAGGATGTGTACATGACACATCCTGAGGGTTTTATTGATCCGAAAAATGCTGGGAGAATATGCAAGCTTCAGAAGTCCATTTATGGATTGAAGCAAGCATCTCGGAGTTGGAATCTTCATTTTGATGAAATAGTCAAAGGGTTTGGCTTCATCAAGAATGAAGAAGAGCCTTGTGTTTACAAGAAGGCTAGTGGGAGTGCACTTGGTTTTCTGGTCTTGTATGTAGATGACATATTATTGATCGGAAATGATATTCTAATGCTAGAAGCTGTGAAGTCTTCTTTGAGAAAAAGTTTCTCAATGAAAGATCTCAGAGAGGCAGCTTACATTTTGGGCATAAAGATCTATAGAGATAGATCGAAGAGGCTAATTGGATTAAGCCAAAGTACATACATTGACAAGGTATTGAAACGGTTCAATATGCAAGATTCCAAGAAAGGTTTCTTGCCTATGTCACATGGCATTAGTCTTAGCAAGACTCAGTGTGCTTCAACACTTGATGAGCAAAAGAAGATGAGTGTGATTTCGTATGCCTCAGCCATCAGATCCATCATGTATGCTATGCTTTGTACGCGCCCAGATATTTCATATGCTCTAAGTGTTATGAGTAGATATCAATCTAGCCCCGGTCTAGCTCACTGGGTGGCTGTAAAAAATATTCTTAAGTACTTTAGAAGGACTAAGGATATGTTCCTTATTTTTGGAGGTGAAGAAGAGCTCGTTGTAAAAGGTTACACCGATGCTAGTTTCCAAATTGATAAAGATGATAGCAGATCGCAGTCTAGTTTTGTGTTCTGCCTCAATGGAGGGGCAGTGAGCTGGAAAAGTTCCAAGCAAGAGACGGTAGCTGATTCGACAACTGAGGCCAAGTATATTGCAGCTTCTGAAGCTACAAAGGAAGCTGTTTGGATCAGAAAATTTGTTTTTGAGTTGGGTGTGATCCCTAGTGTGTCCAGTCCAGTGGATCTCTATTGTGATAATAGTGGAGCCATTGCGCAAGCAAAGGAGCCTAGGTCACACCAAAAGTTCAAACATATACTTCGACGCTATCACCTTATCCGTGAGATCATTGATAGAGGTGAAGTAAAGATTTGCAAGGTGCACACGGATTTGAATGTTGCTGATCCGTTGACGAAGCCTCTCCCACAACCAAAGCATGAGGCACACACGAGTGCAATGGGTATTACATACTTACATGATTGACTCTAGCGTGAGTGGGAGATAATTGTATCAAGTCTATGTTTATGAAATTTTGAATAAGGTGTTATTTGGTTTCTTGAATAATGATTGTATGCATTGATTGGCAAGTATGTGACTTGTTTGTGAAACTCTTTGTTTTATTTAATGTTATTCTAAAGATCCCTAGTCTTATGTCATTACGTGGGACAACAATGATTTATGGACTAGCACATGTATTGATTGATGATCATGCTTCACAGATCATGGATATAGGAATATCAAATCAATAATGTGGACACATGTTAGAGAACATGGTGTTGGATTGACCCACTCCGAGACGTTGCTAGGATTGTTATGTTAATATGTGCCATCAAGCGATCTCGAGTGGTATACCTACTGGATCCTTCGACCTGAAATCGCCATTGTTTCTCACTATGTGTAGTGGTGCACTTTGGGGCTGCCAAACACTACTCCGTAACTGGGTAGCTATAAAAGTGGTCTTCAGGTGTATCATGAAACATGGAATGAGATGTGAGCATATTAAGATGGAATTTGCCCTCCTACATAACAGGAGAGATATCTCTGGGCCCCTCGATGTGGTTGGATTAGGGAAGTGCATGGCCATGCCAAGGTGATTAAAGAGTTAATCACAATGTGACTAAAGGGTTAGTCATAAGTTGTAATCCACCACAAGACCGAGTGAATGGTTGAGCTATCACAAGGGTGGCACGAATCTCGCCTTAAGTTCGACTGGTATCGTGTGGCAAAGGGATCCAAGTGTGTGTATATCAAGGTTTAGCCGATATGATCTTTATGTGTATTCGGGAGTCAATATGCCCTGCTAGGTGCCACTATTGACTTATGGCTTGTTTTTGGGTCATGGCTGTCTACACATGAACCTAACGGGTCACACACTTAAAGGGTTGGAATTGGAAAGCTTGCCTATAAGATTGTGTCTAGTGCAAGTGGGAGATTATTAGTGATGTGCCCAAGAGGCAATCATAAACAATTCAGTTTTATAGGCTAAAAGGGATATTGATCCATATGGGATTAGGGTTCTAATGGGCCTACAACGTGGAAGCCCATTAGCATGCTCTATAAATACGTGGAGGCGGGGCTGTAGGTAGAACAGACTACTATGCTGAAAACCCTGGCCGCCACCTCCCCTCGGCCATATCCCGAAACCCTAGCCGGGTGCGCGGTGCTAGTACACCAGCGCACGGCGTTCCATCCCGAACGTGTGGACTTCGTGGAGGCGCCACTGCTGTTGCTGATGTGCTGATCGACGAGAAGCGCAAGGCTATTGCTAGGACGCGAGGAGGAGACATTCAGTTCGTGAAACGATTGACTGCTTCTTCTTCATCAACGCGCATCTACGTTGGACCGGGCTGCTTCAACTCTTCTTCCGCTGCGCAGCGCATCTAGTGGTAACTATCCATGACTCCCTTACACGCATGTTTTCTAGTTGAACGCAGTAAAAAATCAAATGTTGTAGCTAGCGTAACCTACCCGTTCTCCTTCAGATGATACCACACAACACTATTGAATGGCGCGACTTTGATACAACACAGAGATAGCAAACCATCCCACTGTATTGGCCTCTGCCAAGGTTTTTAAATCACAATTATCATGCTATCACAGTAAGGTCCAACAAAAAGCTAAGCAGCTATACTGCTACAGTATATCTTATATAGATTTTCATTTTTATAAATATTTAATTAATTCCAGTGTTTTCTAAATTATCAAAACTTATCATCTCAAAAATATTCTTAAAACTTTAAAACATGCTAGAAAAAAGAAGTATGGTAAATTTCCACTTTGAGGTTGAATGCTAGTCTCATAATCCTAAATTTTTGGATGAAAAATCATATACCAAGTACCATTCATATTAAGTATGGACAAAATAATAAACAGTTAATTCAATAAAACAAATAAATAAAATATATCCAATAAAATAGTGACAATTATACATATCCATAAAAGTATATGAACTTTGTACTTATATGAAAGAACCCTAACCCTAATTAACTCACAGTAGTACACTTAACAATAATTAAAAATAAATTACGAATTATTGCAACCCTTTTACAAAAACAATGCTGCATAAAGTAAAAATAATTTCTAAATTTGCAGTTGCTTTAGGCAGCAAGCTAAGTCTTTCGGTGCTTGGAGTTGTAGTGCCTTGTCTCCGCGTTTAGCCAGTGTTTGAATCCCAAGCCAGCCATTCATCTTTTTCTTTTGCAATCGAAGAGCAAATCAAATAACAATCTAAGGGAGAATAAAAAGTGATAAGAGAGAGATATAGAATTGTTGTCAGTACCCTCGGGCTACTGGAGCCAAATAGAAAGGTGTTCTTAGAGGTTCCCAGACCGTCTCAGGCCGGTCGGCGCCTCTCAACATTAGTGGGCCTCATCATCTGGCAATTAAAATCAAAGCCAACATTTCTCCAACTTACCTTAGCCATAGTGATCCCAAAACAGTGCTCAGCCCACATTTCGGACCTTCCGTCCAAAGCAACAGAGAACCAAGACACAAGAGAGAATAAGATTAGCGCTGCCCAGCTATGCACAGCCAGACTCCAGCCAAAAACGAGAGGAGGAGGCTGAAACCTCCTCACATATAAGCCTCAAAATCCAGCAATTGCCCACATTGCTCACTGCATTCCCAAAAACCGTTGATAGCAAACCAGCCGAGAGTTTATAAGCCCATAGAGAACACCCAAGCTCCTCACAACCAAGAGCAACCAATAGCAGCCAAGAACAACCAAGAACACTTGAGTCCCAAACAAAGCCACAACCCATTTTCCATCCATCCTTGCTCTCAGCCAGAGGCCAGAGAGCTAATCTCACCAAAGCCATAGCCTACCGAGTGAGAAATGAAGCGTGTCGAAGAAGGGGAGGCAGAACGTAGAGGAAGACAAAGGTGAGCAAGGACCATGGGACAAGGAGGCTGACGGGGTGGACCACCACAAGACGGAGACCACCAAAAGATGACATCCCCAACTGTGACAAGTACCCTGACCACATCTTCATGCACGACTGCAACCACATGAGGACCGCCTCGCAACCCCACAACTGAACACTTTCCATTCTTAGCCCGACACACAAGTAGGCCCACATTCCCTCCCACCTTTTCTTCTTCCCCATTCTAGTTTCATCTCGAGTAAGCACACAAAACTCTCGACACTACTCCTCAGCTCATCCGGTTGAGCCAAGCAACTGAGAAGGAGGGAGAACCACCCAGCCCAACCAGTGGCTACCACAGCAGTTGGCGGCCATCCCAGCACCGTGAGTGCCCTCGGGCTTGGAGGACCACTCTTGTGCGAGAACCCCAAACCCGAGTTTTGTCAGCACAGCCACTAGGATTTCCCAGAACCAAGTGTGGTAAAATCAAGCGTAAAAATAATGAAAACATCAACTAAAATCAAAGCAAGGAAGCTCAAGTAAGAGTAAAGGAGAAAGCAGAACCAGGGAGTAGTTGGAAGTAGAGTAGTCATACTCAGAGCCTGAGTAGCCATAGTCAGAGGTCGAGTAGTCGAGTAGTCAGAAGCTGAGTACTCGAGTAGTCATAGTCGGAGGCTGAGTAGTCGTAGTCGGGAGCCAAGTAGCCGGAGTCAAGTCGCCAAGTAATCAGAGTAGCCGAGTAGTCGATGGAGTCGAGCAACCGCTAGATCCAGTGAGTAGCTATCAAGATCCGACGATAGGAGGCAACGATAGCCGTAGATCTGGCGAGAAGCGACCCAGAGGAGGTCAGATCCATCTGGATCTGGGTCAGAAGGACCAAGTATGTAGAGTAGCTGAGGAAGCCATAGGCCTCGAGAACGGAGGGAGAAGGAAGCAAGCACAAGCGCCGAGAAGGGAGATCAGAAGAGAAAGAAAATAGCCGAGGTGTCAGCCAAAAGGAGGAGTAGCAAGTTGCCATTTATTTTAGCACTTACTACTACTCAGGCAAGCTAATTCTTGATCACAATATAGTTGTGTCAAATGTACAAATTATTTCTTGTACCATTATGTTATACTTGCATGAGAAAAAGTTTTCAAAAAGGTAAATGGAATAGGAAGATTATGAGTTTAAGAAGAGAAAAGAAAAGAGTAGAAAAAGAAAGAGAATAAGAGAAAGAGTATGAGTTAGAGCCTGTAGTCCGGCTGAGAGGAGCAGCAAGACTACAATAGTATGTAAATAGGAGGGTAAAGGAGACCTTGAAAAGGCAGAGAGAGGGCAGGCGGGACTACTTTACATATGGTTATAATACAAGGATCTACCAAACTCTCACTTGGATTGGGGATCATAAACACCATGCTAACCATTTTGCTGTCTCGGACGGGCAGAAGTTAGTACCCTATTACATTATTAATCCCTCCACATTGGGTAAGTAAATATGTGTGAGTATAGATGGATGATGCTCAAGACCAGTAACGTCAGTCTGGAAGTGAGTAAGCCCCGAGGCGCTAGATGCGTAGGTGGAGTGTTGGGCTGAGGGCCGATCCAACCAAACATTATTTAAAGTCGGTAGACCCCGAGTGAGCAACCAGGTATAATGGTGGAAAATAAATGAGGTGGAGATTTGAGCAACGTAACTTGGAAAAAGTTCTGTATTTTGAACTTGACCCTACACCAAAGGAAGTGTTAGACCATGTGGATGGTCGTGATTAAAAGTGATGATGAATAATTGATATTTGGATTGCTTTGGAATTTGTGTTTGTGAAAGTTTCGGTCTATCACACTCGGTTGTAAGTCCGAGTGGTTTTGGTCATGTATGAGTGTTTTCAATCGACTCCGAGTGGTTTTAATCAACTTTGAGTACTTTTGGACCAGTCTAGATGGCTTTGCTCAATTGAGAGGTTATTAGTGGCCCAATCAGCCAGTTCGATTGGTTTTAATCGGCATCGGACGGCCTTCAAGTAACAACAAAGTATCGAACGGTTTCTGAGTAGCTTTTGTGTATCGGACGATGTCCGAGTAGCTTTGGTGCATCGAACGGCATTCAAGTGGCTTTAAAAGATCACACAGCTGTACGATCATTGTATTTTGACCATGGCACATCTTTGACCACATCCGGCCTCGACCACGTTCAACTTTGATCACGTCCAGATTCGTCCACGTCAGTTTGACCAAGGTATTTCGACTATGCCAGACTTCGACCATGACCGACTTCAACTACATCTGGCTTTGACCAGGGTGACTCGACTACGGCATCCTAACCACGATGGACTTCGACCATGTCCTACTTTGACCATGATAAGTAGACCACAACAGAATGACCTTACTTGGTTTATGATGGTATGCTATTGGAAACCGATCGTAAACTACAAGAAATTGGTTGTAAGATACAAGGAACCGGTTAGTGGTCGTAAGATCATCTGCTCAGGTATTTGTTCATGGTCATAGCTATAGTACTTTTCATGGTCGTAGACTTTCATGGTCGGTACTCGATAGTCATAGACTACATGATCAATGGTCATAGACTTTACTGATCAGTTGTTGTAGATTTCACTGTTCGGTAGTCATAGATCTTTCTAATCAGTGGTGTTAGAATTTGGGAACGGTACTCATAGACTTCATTGTCAGTGCGAGTGCTTTACTTCTTGTGATCTTCGAGTACTTGTGTGAGGCCAGTGGGATTACTGGCTAGTGTATGGCAGTCAGGTGGTCATGGTACTTAGTAGTTAGAAGGGCTCGGTACTCGATGGTTGGAGATCGATAGTCGTGGGTGTTGTGATTGGTTGTTTGAGACTTGCGGTATGTGATCGGTACTCAGTTGTTGGTGCTCATTGGTTCTCTGGTCAGTAGCGATGATGTTATTCCTAAGTGTTTTGAGTGGAGTGATGGTATTTCCCAAATACTTGTGATTTTTGAGTACTCATTGAGCTAGCGGTCGTAATGTGTTGTTTACAACAGTTTAGGAAAGTGATGGTTTTAGCGGTTGTAGTGAGTGATTTTACACTGCTTTCTATAGAGTGTTGATGCGAGTAGTCGTGGTTGACATGGTTAATGATGATGGATGGTTAATGGTGTGTTTTGAGTGTTTGTGCTGATGACAGTCAAGTTGTGAAGAACTTGTGCCGGGAAAACATTCATAGAGACTTCGTCATGTGTTGGATTAGGAGTTGTGGATGGAGTCTATAACTAGGAAGAGATAGAGTTTGATTAAAACCTGTGTTAGGAAGGGTTTCGGATCCCTTGATTTGAGAAGAGATAAGATTATGTGTTCGTGTTTGAGTCAACACGATGTAGGGCACTAGCATATAAAAGTAAGAGGTAGGCTAAGGATTTTAGCGTGGCTTTTGCGAGGCGTCTGTGTGCTAGGGTTTTTAGGGATGCTTGTTAGGGAACATTGTAACCCCACGTAAACTCAGCAATAGAGAAGATCTTGAATCAATCTAGTTCATGAGACCTGGTGATTGCTATTTGGGCGAAGCATACGACTGCGAGCGAAACTGTACTATGAGTGTTCGTTCGCGCAGTCAACTTCATCATCGACTATGTAGAGATTTGACAAAGCTGAGACATCATTCACCCCCTATGATAGCACCATACGATCCTACAAGTGATATTAGAGTGAGGTTGCAATGGCATCAGATCAAGATCGGTTCTCTGCTAAGCCGCTGCTTTTTGATGGAACATATTATCTCTACTAGAAAACTTGCATGGAGGTCTTCCTACAAGCGCAAGGTAATGCTATTTGGTAGAAAATTGAAAATTTGTTTGAAGTGCCTTCTGTCATTACCATTGAAAATACTATTGATGTAGAGGCTAATGCAAAGGCTAGAAATATTTTGTTGCAAGGTTTATGTAGAAATGAGTTTGTTAGAATTGCTCATCTTAAATCTGCAAATAAAATTTGTTCTACTCTAGCCGATTATCATGAAGTATCAAAGTCTGTTAAGGGTGTGCATCAAAATCAATTCAAAAAGGAGCACTCTAAATTTTAGATTAAACCTGGAGAATCAGTAGATGCTCTTTTTGATCGCTTCAATGAGATTGTTAGTGATTTGCAATCTGTTGGTGTCACATATACAAATTCTGACAATGCTTGACAAATCTTGAGTTCTCTGGATATGTCTATTTGGAATATTTTAGTCACTACCATCAATCATTCTATTAGCATGGAAACTCTTACCTTGAATGATCTGTATTCCAAGATGAAAACACATGAGATTGATGTTTTGGCCAGGATAAACAAGTCGAATTCTCTGGGTTTAGTGACTAACCAAGCTGATGACTCCTCTAGTTCCTCTATTGTTTCCTTCTCTGCATTATGGTCTAGTCCAGATGAACAATTGGAGGAGATCACTGAAGAGTAGCTTGTACTTCTTTTCAATCAGGTGACCAAGGCAATTAACAATGACAAGACACCAACTCGTTGACTTCGGTACTCTCAGATGACAATGCAAGAAGCACAACTATCGCAAAGCTGTTAACAAGGTACTCTCAGCACTTGAGGAGATTAATCTGAGTGATGTCAAATTTGCATGTGATGAGGACAATGGCAAGAAGGTAAGGAGGTAGATTTCACAGGGATGTGCTTTATGGCGAAAAGTGAGGATTTCGACAATGATGATCTCTATAGTAATCCGGATGAGGTAAAACCTTCTAACACCAATTTATCTAGTGTTGTGCTTAGATTGATAGAGGAGCCTAAGAAATATAAAAAGAAATAAAAAAATCATGATCTTGTTATTGAGAATTTAAATTCTGAAATCAATAGACTTAGAGCTTCAATTTCTAATGATGAATCTTGTGAGTCTTGTCAAGTTTTACATTCTGAGTTGGAGTCTGTAAGAAAACTTAATGCATCAACCTTGGTTCAAGTTAGTGATATAACTGCTAAATTTGGTGAATTAAAATTGGCACATGACTCATGTGATGAAAAACTAAAACTTGCAAGAGATGAAATTGAAAAGCTCAAGTATAATTCCTCTATTCAATCTAATGTTTCCACTAAGTGTAATTTGCTTCAGGCTAGACTTAATTCAACTCAGGAGTCAATTCAACAAATACTTTATCATTAGACTCTCTCTCTTGCTCTAATTGTCTGAAGCTTAACATTGAGATAGAAGTACTGACTAGACAACTTAATGATTTTGTTAAAAAGGAGAAATTGGTTTAGTCTAGTGCTTTTAAGGAAATTTCGAATGAATCTATTAATTGCTCATTATGTTCCTCACTTGCTAAAGAAATCGAGTACCTTAAGAACACTTTAGAGAGGTTTTCTTTTGGCAAGAAGAATTTGAATATGATTCTAGACAAGTCAAGAACTAGTGTGAAAAATCATGGTCTAGGATTTGATTTTTTTTGAACATGCTAGAAATAATCCTTCTAAAGTAACCAAGGTACTCGAACCAGGGAAATTTGAAGTAGAGTCAGAACCAAAACAATTCATTTTTAGGTCTACTGGTTTTGCAAAAGAATATTCTACCAAACCGAGTGTTGTTAAGGTGACCAATATGACCACTCATCAAGTCAAGTATCATTACACTCATTGTGGAAAAAATGGCCATTTGGTTTAATTCTACTTTAGAAAAGCATAGAAAAAAAGAAAGATAGGATAGAAAAGCATTTCCGATTAGTTACTTCCTATGGTTGAGTCTGTGCGGATGGATCAAGTGCTCGACTGGGTTGTTCTCATGGTTGGACCAGAGTGATCGAGCGTGATTTTCTACAAGTTGCTTCTTACAGTCGAACTAGCTCAAAAGACCTTCGACCAATGTTTTCTGCTCGCTTAGACTAGCCAATGGCCAGACCCTTGTTACGTAGTCGGTTGAATCATTTTCGACCAGTGTCGTGCATGCGAACTGACTGATCGGCTGTAAAACCACCTCTTTTGAGAAGGTCAGACTGCTCTATGGTCAAACCTGCATTTTCAATGACTGACTGGTTGAAGTATGTCAAATGCGAAACTTAAGTCTTTATCAGTGGATACTTTTGCTCTTGTTCATCAAGTATCTCAGTACTGAATTCCTAAATCTTTATTGACTAACCCAGTACTAAGATATTGACGACTGTTCATGCGCTGTAGGCTCATTGCAAGAGGGAGGAGAACATATGGTTTATCGACTTCGGCTGCTCTCGCCATATGACCAGAGACACGATGATTTTCCTTTCTCACTCATGCCCCCAGTGATGAAATGATCACTTCTAGGGATAATTCTCAAGGATGAGTTCTTGCTAAAGGCACCGTGCGCGTCAATGACAAGTTCATCTTAAAGGATATTGCTCTCATCAGGTGCAGACTATCAATTCTCGTCAGCTCGAGTACCACAACAGAACGGTGTGGTTGAACGCAAGAATAGAATCATGGTCGAGATGGCTAGAACAATGCTAAATGAACATGCTACTCCTAGAAAGTATTGGGTTGAAGCCATTTCGGTTGCTTGCTATATTTTGAATAGGGTTTTCTTGCAAGCTAAATTGCATAATACTTCCTACAAGTTCATTTTGGTCGGTCTCCTAGTGTTTCACATCTGAGGGTGTTTGGATGTCGATTCTTCATATTTAAACATGGCAATCTTGATAAATATAAATCTAGATCCTCAGATGGCATCTTTCTGGGGTATGCAGTTCACACTCAGGGTTATCGTGTACTCAACTTAGAAACTAACAAAATTGTTGTGACATACGAGATCACTTTTGATGAGGCTAGTCCTGGTACTATACCCAACAATGCAGGTATACAGCCCCTGATGCACTCGACGACATCTTCTATGACTCCAATGACGACTACAGGGGGTTCTAGAGCTCTACTATGACTGCACCTACCACAACAGGCGCCACGACCGCTCCTACGACTACTACGACTACACCAACGACAATAGTCACTACAACCACTCCTACGACTACTATGACTGCACCAACGATAACGATCGCTACGACTACTGCGACTGCACCCACATCCAGTACGACGGCTGCTACGACTACTTCAACGACCACGTCTACAACCACTTTACAAGCTCCTTTGCACATTCAATGGATTCATCCCCAGAACAAATAATTGGTGAGTTAAATGAGAGAGTTCTTCATGGTAGGCATAACTCCAATGCTTTATATGCTTATTCTGCTTTCATCTCCTCTTTTGAACCCATGATGTAAGTCACGCCTTATGTGATGAGTCTTGGATTAATACCATGCATAAGAAATTAAATTTTTTTGATTGTAACAAAGTCTAGACTTTAGTCTCACCCACTCTTGGTCACAATATTATTGGAACTAAATGGGTCTTTCAGAACAAACATAGTGAGGATGGTGTTGTTGTTCGAAATAAGGCTAGACTTGTGGCTCAAGGATTCACCTAGGTAGAAGGTCTTGACTTTGGTGAAACATTTGCTCCTGTTGCTTGATTAGAAGCCATTAGAATTTTGTTACCTTTTGCTACATCAAAGGGTTCTAGACTTTATCAAATGGATGTAAAAAGTGCCTTTCTTAATGACTACATTGAGGAGGAAGTTTACGTTAGACAACCACCTAGGTTTGAGAATCCTAAGTTTCCTGATCATGTCTACAAGTTGTCCAAAGCCTTATATGGTCTAAAACAAGGTAGATAAGACTTTGTTTACTCTCAAGCATGGCAATGATCTTCTATTCATTTAAATTTATGTGGATAATATCATCTTTGGTTGTTCCTCTCATACTCTTGTTTTCAAGTTTTCAGATACTATGAATAGGGAATTTGAGATCAGTATGATGGGAGAGCTCACATTCTTCCTAGGCTTTCAGATCAAACAATCAAAGTTGGAGACTTTTGTGGATCAAACTAAGTACACCAAGGATCTACTCATCACTTTGACATGGAATCAGTCAAACCAATTTCAACTCCCATGGGGTCTACAATTGTGTTGGATCCAAATGAAAATGGTGAGCTTGTTGATCAAAAGGAATATAGAAGCATAATTGACTCTCTTTTGTATCTCACCGCTACAAGGCTAGACATACACTTTGTTGTGTGTTTACGTACTCACTTTCAAGCTTCTCCACGTGCTTCACATCGTCAAGCAATAAAGCGAATTTTCAAGTATCTTCAATCAACTTTGGAATTTGGCTTATGGTACTCTTCGTCCTCATGTCTTACTATTAGAGCTTAATCCGATGCGGACTTTGGGGGTTGTCGAATTGATAGGAAGAGTACTTTGGGCACATGTCACTTTTTAGGCACATATCTTATTTCATGGGCTTCTAGGAAACAAGTGTCAATTGCACTTTCCACTACTGAGGCTGAATACGTAGCTGCTGCTTCTTGTTGCTCTCAATTGCTTTAGATGATAGCTACTCTTAAGGATTTTAGCTTAGAATTGGATAGTATTCTACTTTTCTATGATAACACTAGTGCGATTAATATTGCTAAAAATAATGTGCAACATTCAAAACCAAACACATTGATATTCGCTACCATTTTCTCGGATACCATGTGGAAAAGGGAGATGTTGTATTACACTTTATTGATTCTGATTCTCAAGTTGCTGATATTTTCACCAAACTGCTTGATTCTTCTCGTTTTGCTCAATTGCAAAGTGAGTTGGGTGTATTGCATTCTATGGGATTATTTTGAGGAGGGCTTGGTATTTAAAATTTCAGAAACTTTGTTTATTATACTTGTCAAACAATTCATCAAGCCCAATTCATTGAAATCAAATGAGTGGTAGAGCTTTCTTTGTCATATTCACTCATATGTTTTGTAGCTGTGATCATGATTGATGATAATTAACCTACAACAATTGAACTAAATCATGACATGGCAGAACACTTTGACTAGATTGATTATAGATAGTACTTTGCTATGTTCATCTAAAAGAATTAGCATGATTTTGGGTCTTATTTTAAATCTTGGCTTTGAGGCTCGTATGTTTCATGTTGCAATCTTTTATGATCACTCAAGTTGGCATGTTATACAAAAGAAAAGGGCACACAAAGTGCAAAAATAAAAAGATATATGCTTCAAGCATGCCATAGTCTAACAAAAGAAAAGGCATAAAAATTGTGCAAGTGAAAAGTGTATGCTTCAAGCATGCCACCATTAAAACAAAAAAAAGATGCTTCAAAAAATGTTATCAAGAAAAGAAGTATGCTACAAGCATACCACATGCCTATGACTCGAGTGTAGAGCAATAGATTGCTACATGAGATTGCTAACTTGCCTAGATTTAAAATCTGCTTCATTTTTTTTGGTTTTGACATTTTGGTGTTATATCTCATAATGGTTTTATAATTGGTTTGGTCATTGTTGCAATGACTATCATTAATATAAATTGCTTAATCATGATAAAAGACCTATTTTGACATTTCTATATGATATATGACTTTATATAGTCTAGTTAGCTCTACTCAAACAGATGGCTTGGTCAAACTATTAAATCAATGCAAACTGACTTAGATAATCTACAAAGTTTTTGTATGTTTACTCTCTTTGCTACTTTTTTAGAATTATTCCCACTTTGGAGCCCTTGATGATTTCATTGCCAAAGGGGGAGAAAAGTAGAAGAAATTAGATTTGCCCTCTGTGCTCTTTTGATATTAGATTTACACTCTGTGCTCTTTTGGTTATGGTTGGGTTCTTTTGCAAAATTCTCTCGCAAATTCTTTTGTTTGAGTATTTTTCGAGGTGTTGTTAATGTATTTATCAAGGGGGAGATTGTTAGACCATGTGGATGGTTGTGATTAAAAGTGATGATAAATGATTCACATTTAGATTGCTCTAGAATTTGTGTTTGTGAAAGTTTCGATCGATCACACTCGAAGGTTGTAAGTCCGAGTGGTTTTGGTCACGTACGAGTGTTTTCGATCAACTCTAAGTAGTTTTGATTAGCTTTGAGTACTTTGGACCAGTCTAAACGGCTTCGCTTAGTTGGGAAATTCTCAGTGGCCCGATCAGCTAGTCCGATCAGTTTCAAGTGGCATCAGATGGCTTTTGAGTAACAACAAAGTATCGAACGGTTTTAGAGTAGCTTTGGTGTATCGGACGGTGTCCGAGTAGCTTTGGTGCATCGAACGGCGTTCGAGTGGCTTCGAAAGATCACACAATGAAGTGATCGTTGTACTTCGACCACGGCACATCTTCGACACCACGTTCGTCCTCGACCACATTCAATTTTGATCATGTCCGGCTTCGACCACGTCAGTTCGACCAGGGTATTTTGACTACGCCAGACTTCGACCATGACCGACTTCAACTACGTCTAGTTTTGACCATAGCAACTCGACTATAGCATTCCGACCATAATGGACATCAACCACGTCTTGTTTCGACCACGGTAAGTAGACCACAACAGAATGACCTTACTTGGTTGATGATGGTATGCTATAGGAAGTTGGTCGTAAACTACAGGAAACCAGTTGTATGATACAAAGAACTGGTTGGCGGTCGTAAGATCATCTGCTCAAGTATTTGTTCATGGTCATAGATACAATACTTTTTCATGGTCGTAGACTTTCATGGCCTATACTTGATAGTTGTATACTTTATGATCGATGGTCATAGACTTTATTGATTGGTAGTCTTTGATTTCACTAGTCATTTGTCATAGATCTTTCTGATCGGTGGTCTTAGACTTTGGAAACGATACTCGTAGACTTCATAGTTGGTGCGAGTGCTTTACTTCTTGTGATCTTCAAGTACTCGTGTGAGGCTAGTGGGATTACTGGCTGGTGTATGGTGGTCAGGTGACCATGGTACTCGGTAGTCAGAAGGGCTCGGTGTCGGAGATCGGTAGCCGTGGGTGTTGTGATTGGTTATCTGAGATTTGCGGTATGTAATCGGTACTTGGTTGTCGGTACTCATTGGTTCTCTGCTTGATAGCGATGATGTTATTCATGAGTGTTTGAGCAGAACGATGGTATTTCCCAAGTACTCATTGAGTTAGCGGTCGTAATGTGTTGTCTGAGGTTGAGTTTTGGAAAGTGATGGTTTTAGCAGTTGTAATTAGTGATTTTAGACTGATTTCTAGAGAGCGATGATGCGAGTAGTCGTGGTTGACCTAATTGATGATTTTGGATGGTTAAAGGTGTATTTTGAGTGTGTGTGCTGATGACGGTCAAGTTGTGTAGAACTTGTACTGGGAAAATGTTTCTTTGGTATTTGCATGTGCAGGTGAGCGTGGAGACGATCACGGTCGATGACAAGGAGGACCGATACTAGGATAGGGAGATTTGAGGTCCAGATGGATGAGGATGTCACGCGAGGTGATCGGGCTAACGCTGGAGTACATGGAGATCAAAGGTGGTGATACATGTAGAAGCTACGGGCAATGCGGTCCTAGAGGCATCGACACGTGTTGGATTAGGAGTTGTTGATGGAGTCCATAACTAGAAAGAGATAAAGTTTGATTAAACCTGTGTTAGGAAGGGTTTTGGGTCCCTTGATTTGAGAAAGAGATAGGATTATGTGTTCGTGTTTAAGTCGAACACAGTGTAGGGAACTAGCATATAAAAGCAGAGGTAGGCTTAGGATTTTAGCGTGGCTTTTGTGAGGCGACTGTGTGCTAGGATTTTTAGAGGTGCTTCTGAGGCACTTTGTAACTCCACATAAACTCAGTAATAGAGAAGATCTTGAATCAATCTGGCTCGTGAGTTCTGGTGATTGCTGTTTGGGCGAAGCATACGACTGCGAGCGAAGCTGTGCTACGAGTGTTCGCTCGAGCGGTCAACTTCATCATTGACTACGTAGAGATTTGACGAAGCGGAGGCGATCATTTGCCCTCCCTCTGATAGCTCCATACGATCCTACAAGAAGTGTGGAAAACTTAGTTATGATGGTTTAGAGTAGCTATAAATATAGTGGCACAAGCTTGAGCTATATGCTAAATTAAAACCATGAATTCATACCAATCTCTTGGATTGGAGACTACAGTTATCACTAGGGATCTTCCTTCACCGAGTGAAAAGTAGAGATTTTTTGTAATGTAAAAACTATCGCTTAATTTGAGAAAACTAATTTCTAACTTTAGATGATTAGAATTGGACATACGAACAAAGAGAGGCATACAATGCATTTTGTTAATATTATGCTTCCTGAGTACGTCAGTACTCAACCTTGCTATTATATTCCTTTGTTAGACCCTACTCCGATCAGGAAATACTCCGAGCCAGATGAAAGGGCAGCAGGCACAGTTGAGCTCATCGGGGAGGAGGATGTTGGTTGCGAGGATCTTGGGGAGGTGTACCCCCTATACAGTTGTTTGGACGAGTAGTCGACTGGCGGAGCTGAGCAGGAGAGCCATAGGATACAAGTTGGTATCTTTTGTCCGCTATGTATTTGTATTTAAGACCATAGCCCTCGTGGCAAGTACTGTAACAAAAGTACAATTTGTACATTATTGTTCTGCTGCGCGACTATGGTAATGGCGTATTATTTATCGGAACAGTGTTCTACTGATTAGGCAAATAATAATTCGTTTGCTTAAGTGTGATTATCCTTGGGATAATGACAAGGGGAGCCACATTATAGATATTGATTAGTCAATTAAATCCACTGTACCGTATGTTAATCGAAGACAATTCATTCTTAGAACTTGATATACATAGAATCGTAGATAAAATGAAGAGGAACGAGTACATACTTAAGATTTCACGTGGTGGTCTACTTCGCAGCCATGGCTAAGTTTGAGTGTTTGAAAATCGTGTCACTTTTAAAAGTTCAAAAGGTATAGCGCAGAAGCTATTGCTGGGTATTTAGAACATTAGGCGTCGTTGATGAAATGGTAGAAACAAAACATGTTATCATATTTTAAAAAGGAATTTCTAGTTGTTAAAAGGGTAAAATGGGTTTTTAACTTGCAAAACCCCATTGAGCTTGTCAAATTAGCTTTTTTACATATATAGTTTTGCAAGCAAAGACTTAACAAGCCTATGATTACTCTTTATTTTCAATTATAATTTCAGTAATTCAAACTTCTTTTGAAAGGGCGTTTTCAGTGTTTTTCTTGTATACACAGTAATAATGTTAACGCTATGTCAAGTATAATTGACATGATTTACATTGAGCATATTTGAAAAAAAAATTCAAAGAAGATCAGTTCCTAATCAAGTACGTAGTACGAATATCACAAATTGGTGTCTATTAGCCCTCCGGACACTCGATCCCTCACGTCTCCATATATTTATGTCTCTCGAAACTAACATGATAAAAACCAGCTCTGTAATATCAACATTATTTGCTAGTCTTCTCTCCTAAGACTTACTCCGCACTTACAAATAGGCTACCACAATGTGGACTATGCAGGCTACATATTCAGAACGAGTTAAAGAAAAAAATTAACTACAAATATATTTTTTTATGAGAAGCCAAGAGTTTCCATTCATTTAAGGAGTTCAACAAAATACAATCTCCTCTTAAGAGTAGAAGAAAGAAAACTAGGGCTCAAAGAGAGCCATTCTGTGGCCGATGGATTCTTTGGCTCAGGATTAGGACATACAATATCGATTGCGTCTATTTGCTAAACCACAAGGTTTTGTTTGCAACACGAAAATTCCGTAAGGCGTATGGAAAAAATCCTTTGATTATTGAACTACACAGTACACAGTGGAACCACAAACACGAAAGTATTTTTCCTTAGCACGATGGATATCTCGTAATGCTGTTTAGACCTAATAATCCAATGACACTTTTAAAGGCGAATTGTAATACCACTAAAATTGCAAAGGGAAGAAAAGTGAGAAATGAAACAATCCAAGGGAGAATAAAGCAAATAAAGTAAAGTTTTTGTCATCAAACCCATCGGCTTTAGAATGCAAAATAACGGTAGCGTTCTCAGATGTTCCCAGACCGTCTGGGGCCCGGTCGGCACCTCTCGCTATTGTGGGCTTCATCATTCGGCAAAAAATTTAGCCAATGCCCACATTTACCGACTTATCTGCCGTAGTAGAAAAGCAAACAGTACAGAGCCCACCCATGTACCAAAAGGTCCTTAAAGCCCTTAGACTTCAAAGGGAGTGAGATGATGAGTGAAGGGCAGTCTGGTCATTGCAGAGGAAAGGCTGGCTGACCATGCCCCTCTTAAGCCAAATTCTACACAAGCCGGCTACACAAAGCCTTATTTTACTTTTTTTCCTCCCTCAGCCAATAACTCATTCAGAGAAAGCAAACCAAGCCTCACAAGCCTTCCCATTTCTCATCCCTTCTCTTTTCCTTCCTCAACCGAGAGCAGGCCAACCGAGAGTAAGCCCCAAAGCCAAGCATAGCTAAACCAGCTAGAGCAACACAAAGAGGAAGTGAGGGAGAGAGAAGCGGAGGAGAGGAGCTTGGGGAGTTGGGGAAGCTCGACGGCGTGAGGATGGCATCCACGGCGACCGCATGCCGCCTAGGACCACCAGAACCACACCAAACCAGATCAGGAAAAGGATGATGTGAGGGCCAATAGAACTGCGTGGAGAGCATTGTCATCACCACGCCCATCGTCATCACCTTCTCATCCCCACCCAACCCGTTCCAAGTAAGGTTTGCCTTCCCCAACCATGCGTATTGAAGAGTAGGGCAAAACAAAAATAGAACTAAATCAACATGCAATAAAAAAGAGAGGATTAGATGGACTGTTCAATGAACTAGTAGAGTAGAGGTGCTCAGGCCAAGCTCGAGCGCCTTAGCCAAAGCCATGGCCAAGGGGAACACTCGGTGGCCATCCGGCGGCGCAGCCACGGCCGAGCCAGGCGTCAGCTTGGGGAGCCGACGGCATCAAGGACTGCCGGTTGGGGGTGCCACAAACGGAGGAGCAGCGTTGACAGGTCGTGCTCGGCCGTGCGTCACCGCAGGTGATTGGGAGACGCCAGGCCGTTCGGCCGAGAAAAAAATGAAAAGAGAGAGAGCTCAGGTGGGAGAAAGAAAAAGAAAAAGGAAGGGAAAAAAGAAAGGAAAGAAAAGGAAGAGGAAAAAAGGGTGAGAGAAAAGAAATGGGGAGAAAAAGAAAAAAAGAGGGTTTGCTACCTGCATGACGGGTTCTTAACCCCATGTGTTTTTTATGCCAGTGTCAGGTTATGTGCGTAGGGTCATCATTGTTCGCTTAAGCATTGGTTTTGATATGATGTGTTAAGTCAGGTTGATGCTTGTACAGGTGGAGGTCCCAGGTCGGAGCTATCCATGCATCGTCCCCGAGACTAACCATGCAAGTGCATGGTAAAACCATAAATTCGGATAATGTTTGCTGTTAGATGAATGATGGTGCATTGCTTACCATGTTATGGTAAGTTAACTATTTCTAGATGTGTGATGAGGAATAATGAATGATGATTGTTGAGACATAACATGTTGATATGCATAAATGGAGAACTTGCATTGCATGCATGTCATGAAAAGAGATAGTATTGTGGTATCATTGGTCCACTTTGTGTGTACGCTCCACGTGAGTGGAGATTGAGGTCCCCGTATGAAAATGATGGGCAACTGTGGTCCCCGTATGAAAAAGGACGGGCTTGTGATCCCCGCATGGAAATAGGGCAGGCCTAGGTGAGCATCGATAGGTGCTCGCTCTGCTATACCGGTATAGACTAAAGAGATAAGAGAGAAGTGCATGAGCATATGAAATTGCACTATGGTAGAGAACAGGTGCAAAGGCATAATGATTGGTTGAGGAGAACTTATAGAGATTAAATGGAAACAAGTGATTATTGAAATTGTGATGGCTATGGACTGATTCATGAACTTGTTATTTACTATTTTGTTTTGTACTTGCTGAGTCTTTGGACTCACCCTTGCTTCATTGTTTTTTTAGGTGACCGTTGAGGACGTCATGCACGGGCGGGAGTAGCACATGAATAACTTCACGTACTAGTAGCACTTCGCATATCAACTTTTGGATAGCATGTCAAAACTCCACTAGTATGCTAGAATAGATGCTTAAAATGATATGTTGTAAAGTAGCCGCTGCTTTATGAATAAAGTAGAGTTTGCTTAAAAATAACTAGCAGTTGAAAAGAAATGGTAAAAGTATGCAATGGTGGTAGCATTCTGGGCTGAAACGGTGGGCGGGGTGTTACAGTTGGTATCAGAGCAGGCGTTAGGTCCGTGGTAAAGAAATTTGACACTTAGCTTAATTATTCAACTAGAATTTGACTTAGGCCTAATAATAAAATTTGACACACTCTAGTGCACCAAAGGATGGGGATGGGTCTGGTATTGTATTTACGCTTTTGCTAGCTTTGTTGTTTATTTGTACTATTGAGATGGATGTTCATGGGTTAGTTGTGTGATTGGCTATCTATCATGAACAGAGATGCCGAGAGGTAGAGGACGTGGATGTGACCAAGGCCATGGAGGTCGCGGCCAGGGCCATGGCCGTGGCCATGCCCAAGTGGAGCCACCGCTTGAGGTTCAGCAGGAGGCACCTGATGCAGAGGTTGCTTCTGCTGAGCAGTCCATAGCTAGAGATCCGACAAGATCTTCAGCCTTGTTGCAGGAGTTCATAGAGGAGGTTTGTGCGTTTCGCCAACTAGCGCCGGCAGCCGCTGCTGCGGCCGTACTCATTGCTACCCCTATTGTCGTTTCGGTCATACCAAAGGCAAGAATGGGCCATTGCGAGTGGTTGGCCTTGCAAATAGATACCTTTGATGGGACAGGTACACCAGTCCAGGCTGCAGATTGGTTGTGCTACATGGAGAGGAAATTTGAAGCCCTAGAGATGAGCTCTCAGTTCAAAGCTTGCTATGTGGCTTTCCAATTGAAGGGTCAGGCGGACATCTAATGGGAAGGGGTTCTTTCAGCCAAGACCCCTGCCCATGGTCTCACTACCTAGAAAATCTTCACCGAGCAGTTCAAGGTAAAGTATTATCAAAATTCTTTCGTGGAGAGCATGGAGGTCACCCTGTCAACCTTCATGCAGGGCAAGATGACTGTAGCTGAGTATGAGGCGGGATTCAACAATCTGACCCATTTTGTACCATCGGTCGTGAGCAATGACCTTAAGAAGGCCGAAAGGTTCCGTCGAGGGCTCAACTTTGAGTTTTGGCATGTCATGGGAGCTACATTGTCATGTGATTTTAGGTCCGTGGTGGAACAGGACAGAGGGATGGAGATGGAGAAGCAGCTCACTAAAGGGCTGTAACCCTCTAGTGGTTCGAGCGCTTCTGGTGGTGATCAGAAGAGGAGCTTCACTGAAGGGGGTGGGTCATCTCAGCGGCCCGCTCCTAAGAAGTCCAAGTGGGGCTAGTGTCCTCCATAATCATCTAAGTCCAAGTATTCAAGGTCGTCTTCTTCAGTGCCTCGTTCTTCATTAGTGACCCCAGCCTATCATCCTGTCCCAGGACAGGGCATGATCTGTTTTAAGTGTGGTGGGCATCGTGTTGCGGAGTGTTCCTGGATGGAGAACTGTCAGCATTGTGGCCATGTGGGGCACAAAATGATGGTTTGTCGACAGAATCCCGCTAGCATCATCAAGTGGGAGCCAGTGCATGCATCTTCCTCAAATGCTCCACCTCGGGGGTCAGTCCAGATGATGGTGGTTGCCCCTGTGTTGCAGCCTCCTTTTTCCTGGGCTCCACTCGGTGGGTATTACTAGCATCCTGCATCGACTTCTCCATTCTAGCATGCTACACTGTCTCCAATCCTGTTGCCACCACAGCAGAGTGTTGGGGCTCTCGTCGCCTCGACACCACCCGGAATCTACTCATTGCCTGCTGCTGAGTCCACGGGTCGACCTGACATGGTGACAAGTACCCTATTAGTGGACTCATGTGAAGCCCTTGTTCTTTTTTACTCCAGTGCTACCTATTCGTTTGTGTCTCGAGAGTTTGCTAGAATGGCCAGTTGAGTGTCCAGCAAATTTTCCCATCGGTTATAGTTAGTACCCCAAGGGGTATCATTGCTAGCTCCACAGTATGCGCTGGCTGTGTGGTGGCAATAGATGGCAAGGAATTTTACCAACCTCATGGTTATACAGTTAGAGCCTTTTAATGTTATCCTTAGCATGGATTAGTTGCATCGCTACCAAGCCATGATTTCCTGGTTTTGGAGGACAATCACCTTGCAAGCTCCTTCAGGGAAGGAGATAATCTTTCAAGGGAATGCACCCACCTGTTCCCTCCTTGTGTTGGCCAGCCTGTTCCCTGGTTGACGAATAATGAAGTCTGGGTTACACCTAGCACTTGTGGGGAAGCTAAGTGCACCTTTACACATTGAGGATATTCCTATAGTGTGCGAGTATCCCGACGTGTTTCCTAAAGAGCTTCTAGGAATACCACCCAAGCGAGATGTGGAGTTTAGAATTGATCTTGTTCCTGGCACAAGACCTATCTCCATGCCCCCTACCGTTTGGCACAACCCCTACAAGAGGAGTTGAAGAAGTATTGGACGAGTTGTTGTCCAAGGGGTTGGTTCGTCGAAGTGTGTCACCTTGGGGAGCCCCTGTCCTATTCACTGAAAAAAGGATGGGAGTTGGCGCATGTGTATAGATTACCGTGCTTTCAATCAGGTGACCATCAAAAATAAATACCCATTTCCTCGCATTGAGGACTTGTTTGATCAATTCAAGGGAGTCAAGGTGTTCTCCAAAATTGATCTACAATCTGGGTATAATCAAATCCAAGTGCGGGAGCAAGATATTGAAAAGACAGCTTTCTCTACAAGATATAGGCACTATGAATTTACAGTTATGTCCTTTAGACTAACGAATGCCCTTGCTATCTTCATGAGACGATGAACAGTATGCTACACAAGTATTGGATGACTTTGTAGTGGTGTTCATTGATGATATCCTGATTTATTCCAAGATGAAGGAAGAGCATGAGCAGTATCTGAGGCTCGTGCTTGAGACTCTGAGGAAAAATCAATTCTTTGCCAAATTGAAGAAGTGCGAGTTTTGGATTTTTGAAGTGCACTTCTTGGGTCATGTAATTAACCAGGAAGGCATTTTAGTAGATCCAAGCAAGATTTCTACTGTTGCAGATTGGAAGAGGCCATCTAATGTTAAAGAAGTGAGAAGTTTTCTTGGCCTAGTTGGTTATTACCGGTGCTTCGTGAAATATTTCTCTATCATTGCCAAGCCAATGTCTCAACTCACGCAGAAGGGTGTGAAATTCTAGTGAACCGATGAATGTGAGCGCATTTTTAATACTCTGAAAGAGAAGTTGGTAACTTCTTCTGTTCTCACACTTCGTGAGCCAGGGAAGCATTTCACAGTCTACTCGGATGCGTCTCGAGTGGGTCTGGGTTGTGTGCTCATGCAAGATAACAAAGTAATCACATATGCCTCTCGACAGTTGAAGAAGCATGAGTAGAATTACACTACCCATGATTTAGAGCTTGTCGTAGTGGTTTTTGCTCTAAAAATTTGGAAGCACTACTTGTATAAAGAATCTTGTGATATTTTCACTGATCACAAAAGTCTCAATAAATTTTCACTCAGAAGGAGCTGATTAAGGACTATGATCTCACTCTTCAATACCATCCGGGCAAGGTAAATATGGTTGCTGATGTCTTTAGTCACAAGATGACACCCTCCACTCTAGGAACTCTGGTACAGCACAGGCTGAGATGCAGCTATTGCTTGAATCAGCAATTCCGGAGCGAGTAATGGAGGCACAACAACATGATCAGTTGCTTCAGCAAGTGAGGAAGCGACTTAATGAAGAAAAAAGGGAATTCCAGCCTTGATGAGTTAGGCACATTGCGGTTTAAAGGCCGCCTTTATATGCCGCAAAAAAGCTCAAGTCAGGGATGATATTTTGAGAGAAGCTCATTGTACCCCGTACACGGTGCATCCTGGTGAGACCAAGATGTATCGTGATCTCAAGAAGAGCTTCTGGTGGAAGAGCATGAAAGTGGATATCGCCAAGTATGTGGCATCTTGTGGGGTTTGCCAGCAAGTAAAGGTTTAGCACAAGCGCCCCGCCAAGCTATTGCAGCCGTTGGAGGTTCCTCAATGGCTATGGGATGATATCACCATGGATTTCATAGTCGGCTTACCTCATACCCAGTGAGGTAAAGATGCGATTTGGGTAGTGGTGGACTGATTCAATAAGCCCGTGCACTTTATCCCCATTCGTACTACGAACTTTGTAAGTGAGTTAGCACCCATCTATGTGCGAGAAATAGTAAGGTTACATGGTGTGCCTAAGTCCATAGTTTTGGATAGAGGCGCCAAGTTTGTCTCTAAGTTTTAGAAGAGCTTGCAGGGCACTTTGGACATAAAACTCCAGTTTAGTACTGCTTTCCACCCGTAGACTAATGGATAGTCTAAACGAACCATTTAGATATTGGAGGACATGCTGAGGTCATGTGTTCTATCTTGGAAGGGGTAGCTAGGATGATCATTTGGCACTAGCGGAGTTTGCCTATAACAACAGCTATCAATCCAGTGTTCGAGCAGCACCATTCGAGGTTCTGTTTGGGGGGAAGTGTAGATCGCTACTATGTTGGGATGCCACGAGCAAGAAGGCTATTCTGGGCCCGGATTGGGTCCAGCAAATAATAGAACGAGTGTCAGAAATTAGACGGAATCTGCTAGCTACCCAGAGTAGGCAGAAGAGCTACGCAGATGTTAGGAGGCAAGAACTAGAGTTCGGTGTGGGGAATCAGGTGCTCTTGAGAGTATCTCCTACTAAAGGCATAGTATGATTTGGTACCAAAGAGAAGCTTAGCCCGAGGTACATTGGGCCATTTCCAATTCTGGCACGGATTGAAAAGTTGGCATATCGTTTGGACCTCCCTGCGTCCATGCAAGAAGTGCATAATGTGTTCCATGTTTCTATGTTAAAAAAGTACTTGTGAGATCCAGAGCATAAGATTGTGTCAGAACCAGTGTCCTTAAAGCAACACCTCACCTTCGAGTCCTATCCAGTTTGGATTCTGGAGGAATCAGAGAAGGTGTTGAGGCATAAAACGATAAAGTATGTTAAAGTGCTTTGGACACATCAGTCCGAGTGAGAAACAACATAGGAGTTGGAGTCTCGCATGTATGAGAAGTACCCATAGTTGTTCTCTACGGGTATGAGTTAATGTTACTTTATGTGAAGTTCGTTTTATTTTGTTCTTCCGTGTGAATTGTTGAGCGCCAGAATTCGGGGTCGAATTCTATTAAGGGGGGTAGCATGTAATACCTCTAAAATTACAAAGGAAAGAAAAGAAAGAAATGAAACAATCCAAGGGAGAATAAAGGAAATAAAGTAGAGTTTTTGCCGTCAGATCCATCGGCTTTAGAATGCCGAATAACAGTAGCGTTCTCAGAGGTTTCTAGACCGTCTGGGGGCCGGTCAGCACCTCTCGCTATTATGGGCTTCATCATTTGGCAGAAAATTTAGCCAATGCCCACTTTTACCGACTTACTTGCTGTAGTAGAAAAGTCAACAGTACAGAGCCCACCCTTGGACCAAAAGGTCTTTAAAGCCCTCAGACTTAAGAGGGAGTGAGATGATGAGTGAAGGGCAATCTGATCATTGCACAAAATCAGAGGAAAGGTTGGACGACCATGCCCCTCTTAAGCCAAATTCTACACAAGCCAGCCACACAAAGCCTTATTTCATTTTTTTCCTCCTTCAGCCAAGAACTCATTCAGAGAAAGCAAACCAAGCCTCACAAGCTGTCGGAACCCAGAGTAACGACTCCTGGATCCTCTGTGTAAATCGCACTAGTCCAGGATCAGCTAGTGCACACAGTACAACAAAGATAAATACCAAGCACAAATGACATCATATATTAAATAAAGGGTACGACCTTATGGCCAAGTCTTACATCAACGCCCATTGGCAAAGGTAAATAAATCAAATAACTGCGGAAGCAAACTAATAGATAGCGAAGCCCAAGCCTGCCAACAGGCAAACGACAGTAAGACACGGCCTACTCGTCCAAATCTTCACCGTAGTCGACATCATCCTTCTCTGTAGGGAGGGTGCAAGGTGAGTACAAACTTGTACTCCGTAAATCACACGGAGAAATGCAACATAATGATAAAGGCTTCAATGGAAGGCTTATAGGGTTAGTTTGTATAAAACAACATTTAAAGAAATATAGTACATAGATTGAGAATGCTGAATTTAATACAGTATGTAAAAACAATACTTGTATAAGAAAATAATACCGTCAGTGCAGGCTCTGACCATACACCAACCTATCCTTGGGCATCCCACCCGGACCATCTTTTCCAAAAGATCACGTATGGATTCCATCCATCCACACATTTCCAAACACTCGTGGATTCCATCCATCCACAAGCTTCCAATCTCTCTCATGGGTTCCATCCACCCACAAGGTTTTCATTCTCTCATGGATTCCATCCATCCATAAGGTTTTCGAAAATCATTTTTGAAAAACAAAATCTAATCCATGAAAAACTTTTACTCGGCATGCCCATGACCGTGGGCACGGCTATCCAGGATAGATTATACACTCTGCAGAGGTTGTACAGCTTTACCCACAAGACGCGATCATCCCATATTGCCACCGGTTTACACACTTCCTTAGGTGTGCGGTGAGAAGTCATGACAAGGCATTTACAATGCAAAGCCTTCAACCTAGTCAAGCCAACTCTAAGGTTTCACCCCAGTAAGGAATCCACCAGACCGGGACCCCCTCCTGAGCCTGAGTGAGACTTCTCATGGCTACAACCACACTCACCCAAGTGGGACTTCACCTGGCACCAACCACGCCGACTTTTAACCTACGACTTGACTCAGGTTGGGACTTCGCAAATTATTCAGCCAGGGCTGTCCCATACCAGCCATGTGGTAGTATGATAGGGCTTTGTAAAGCTTATCATTTTATGTGAAAAGGTTCGTCATTTCATGTGAAAAGTATCCCAAAACAAATATTATAACTAAGCCGGTCTAAGCATTTGATATAAAATTTCTCTAGCCAATACTAATGTACCAACTAGGGTTTGATCTAGGGTGACAAGGTATAAGGATTTCAATATCAATGGAGGAATTAACAAGTAGGCATTAACTATTTTTAAAAATGAATTGAAATACGTTGAATAAAAATATGCATGCAGAATAATTTAAAACAACATAATTTTATTTTTGAAAACTGGGATCAACATGATCAAGGAGTGTGACTTGCCTTGCCTTCAACTTGGTTTCAATCTTCGTCGAAGAATTTTTCCCGAATCGTCGAAGTCTACACGTGAAAATAACCCACCAAATTCAAAATAAATTCAAATTGACTTCAAATATTTGAATTGAGGCCAGAAATGGATAGAAGAGAATTTTTGATGAATTTAAAATTTTGAATGGGCTCAATCGGAGTTAGGATGAAGAAGAACGGGCTTCGAGAAATTTAAATTTAGGGAAAAACAATAAAAGGAATTTTTAAAATTATTTTTCTAAAAGAAATTGAGAATTATGACGTTAGCAATAACTTTAATGTCGGCTGAATTATTTTTCAACGGGAAAAAGGGGTTTATTGTGCAAGCTGACGTCAGCCCTGAGTGGGGGTCTGACTGACCGGTGGGCCCGGTCCATGTGGACCAAGTCCACGGTCGGAGGGGCGGCTGAGGTGGTGCGGGAGGCGTCGGGCGCACACGTGGCGCTGACGGGGCAGGCGGGCGCCGAGGTGGCCGAGCTGTGGCGCCACGTCAACTGCCACGCAGGCACGGCCTGGCTGACGTGGCTGGCGGGCAAAGGGGGGTGCTCGGGCCTGGCGGCGACGGCGACGCTCCGGTGGCCGGCGGCTGGCGGCGACAGGCAGAGGGGACCTCAGGGGTAGGTGTGGACGTTACCAGGGATGGTCGGGAAAGACCGGCAGCGAGAAGGGCGGCGGCGGCGCTCGGGTGCTTCGGCGCGGCGGCGGTGGAGCGGTCGGGAGGGGAAGGGGAGCGGAGGGGGAGATGGAGCGTGGTGAGGCGGAGCCGGGTCTGGGAGGGGGGAGGTGCGGCGAATTTCTCGCCGAAGATGCGCGGGGCGGCGGCGGTTACGGGAGGCCGGCGCGGGATTGGGGGGAAAGGTGGGTGCGTGGGGCACGGGTCGTGCGGAAGGGGAGGTGGGTGGCGCGCACACGGAAAGGGAGGGCAGGCGCGAGATGGCCGGAGGCGGTTGCGGGAGGCGGCGGCGCTCGTGGGGAAGAAGAGGCGCGGGGACGACGGGGCTGACAGGCCGGGCCCGCGGTGCAGCGAGAGAGAGGGAGGGGGGAGGCGCGGGCGACCGAGATGGTGCCACGCGGTAGGGGGGCGGATCGGGCGGTGGGTGCGGTTAAGTGGGAGGTGACGGAAGAGATTGGGCTGGGGCGGATCAAACGGTTGAGAGGAAAGGGGCGGACGGGCGACGTGGCACTATCCGGGCCGACCACTTGTCGGCCCGGGAGGAGGCGTAGGCGGGATGGGGCGAGCGGGGGAGATGGGACGGGCGCGTGGGACGTGGCTCCATCTGGGCCGTCCACGCGTCGGCCGGAGGGGAAGGGAGGGATTTTGTTCTTTTTTTTCATTTTCTGATTTTTTGATTTTTCAGAAAAGCCCAGAATATTTATTAAGCCTCAGAACAATATGAAATAACTTCCAAAATTTCCAGAACAATTCAGAGAACTTCCTGGAGACATTTTGGACTTAATAAAAATGTTTCCAACTAATGTTGGTATTATATTTTTATATTCAAAATACTTTTTAATTTTAAAAACAGATTTTAAACTCCAGAAAAACCAAATAAGAGCCAAATAAATCCAAATAATTAATTTGAAATAAGATTTTTATAGAAAATCAAAATATCATTTTATTTAGTAATATTTTTAGGTTTTACTTAAAATACTTTGCAAATCAGGCTTTTTCAAAGACAAAAATCCAGGGCAAATCCAAAATTAAAATTTAGGTACAAAAATACTTATTTTAATTTATTTTTATTTTTTTTATTTTAATAAAAACCTGGGCTATTACACAAGTCTTCCCATTTCTCATCCCTTCTCTTTTCCTTCCTCAACAGAGAGCAGGCCAACCGAGAGTGAGCCCCAAAGCCAAGCATGGCTAAATCAGCTAAAGCAACAAAGAGAGAAAGTGAGGGAGAGAGAAGCAGAGGATAGGAGCTTGGGGAGCTGGGGAAGCTTGACGGCGTGCGGACGACATCCACGGCAACCGCACTCTGCCTAAGACCACCAGAACCACACCGAACAGGATCAGGACAAGGAGGAGGTGAGAAGGGCCAACGGAAACACGTGGAAAGCACTGTTGCCACCACAGCCATCATCATCGCCTTCTCATCCCCACCCAATCCGAGCCATATAAGGTTTGCCTTCCCCAACCATGCGTACTGAAGAGTAGGGCAAAACAAAAATAGAAGCTAAACCAAAATGCAATAAAGAAGAGAGGATTAGATGGACTATCCGGTGAAGTAGTAGGGTAGAGGTGCTTAGGCCAAGCTCGGGTGCCTTGGCCAAGCCATGGCCAAGGGGAACACCTGGTGGCCATCCGGTGGCGCAGCCATGGCTGAGCCAGGTGTCAGCTTGGGGAGCCGACGGCGTCGAGGATGGCTGGTTGGGGGGCGCCACGACCAGAGGAGCAGTGTCGGGAGGTCGAAGTCCGGGGCCTTGGCATGGGGGCTCGCCACGGCAGCGCGAGGGAAATAGCCAAAGGCCGTGCCAACCAAGCGGCGGCCCCCAGCGCCTCACCGCCATGTGTGCATAGGGGAGGCGATGGATCCGGTCCTAGCTGGCCGGATTCGAGGCAAACACTGAGAGGGAGGTGGCTGGATCTAGCCCTGGCTGGCCGAATCTGAAGGTGGAAGAGTGATGTGGCTAAGGGTGTGAATGCTACATTGATTGTGCTTCATCTATGCAATCTGAAGTTACAAGGCTTAGTAGTGCTGAATTATGTAAGGAGAAAAAAGCCATCGGTTATGAGAGAGATAAGATTATCCTAGTTCGTGCGGATGCTTATGTGATTCCTCTTTTACGTAGTGCAAACAAGACAACAATGTATGGAATTAGAGGTGTGGATGGATAACAAAGAAAGTTAGTTTGGTTAAAGAGAAAGACACAAGATCAATCAAGTTCTCGTGATTGCAGTTCTGTCCACAATGTTCATGAACTTATCAAAGCCAATTCTCAGGTTTGTAATGCACACAAAATATATATTTGGAAAACTAATAAAGTCTACTTTCCAATGAATCAAACGGCGCTTGATTTGGAGCTTCCTACACAACGTTATGGTAACTTCATTGGATACTACACGAGCTATCTGGAGAGACGCGCGAGACCTGCCAAACATAAAGAATCCGAGTATTGCAATGCAAGTAAGGGTAAAATCCGATCACACCATGGTTTTACAAAGGTTGAGAAGGATTCATTTTCAGGTTCCAAACTGATTTGGAAGCCGCTTGAACAAGGAAAGAAATCATATACATATTGAATTCAGTTCGGATTCGGTTCGGGTCAGACAGGAAGTCCAATACTAAAACGCCCATAACTTTCACAAACGGAGTCCGATTTTGGCATTCTTGGACTCGTTGGAAAGCTATTTCAAAGCCCCATGCAATGGATAAGGTGTCCGCCACGGAATCCTTATGATCACATCGCAAATGGAGAGAGAATCTGGTGGTAGTAGTTTACATATTTCCTTTTTAGTTCGTATTGGAGTTTGTTTTGGCCTTAGGCTAGGTTGTGCGTGAGTTTTAGTCAAGGCCGTGTATTGTACACCAATATAAAGCCAGAGGCTTAACCCCATTGTAACTTAGGCTATGATATGATAAGTTTTTATACTAGTGAAATAAAGGAGAAAATCGCTATGATGGTTGGTGGTGGCCAAATTGCGTGATTGCAAGGTTTTCTCGTTGGAGTTTGCTGAGTTGGTGCAAAGCAAGAATAGGATATTTTTAAGATTGCCCATTGAATCTACAAGGTTCATCTCTTCTAATTCGTGTCTTCTTGCTGAATTCATGGTCCGGGGAGTTCGGCGGATTGCTTCTAGTGTGCGCCTTGCATACTAGTGCAAATTATCTTTATCAATATTGTTTGCTGCATCAAGACAAGGAGAAGACTCTACCTAAGGAGAAGCAACCTCGTTGATCGTACCGGGAAAGATCGGGCCATCCCAACGCATCAACTAATCCTTAGTTGGTCCGCATCATCATGGTATCAGAGCGTGGTTGATCACGGTACGAGGTTGCTGAATTTTTCTTGATGGCAGGTTCTATGAAGATTGAAGATGGCATGGCGCGACATAATCATGTCGTGCCAATTGGAGAGGCGTGTAGCATCTTTGCTGCCCTAGGTACGAATTAGACTTGAAGCGACACTTGACTACTTCTTGAGTTGTCACCGGAAGCTTGAAGGCAAGGTTGATGATTTGAGGGCGCGAATTGACGCTTTGACAGAGGCGATACGCAACTAGCCACCATAATATCAGCATGCTGAACGGGGACCTCAATATCTCGAACGGCAATGCACCATACGAAGACGATGAACACGAGGAGGTTTTTGATGGTGCAGCGGGCTTTGCTCCACAACCGTGCTATACTCAGGACTACCGTGGTGCTGACTGTGGTAGGGACATGCGTGGCAGAGGTGCTGCCCGTGGTGGAGGTATGCGTGATGGTGTTGGGTTTGCTCAGCGTGTTGCCGTGGATGATGGAATTGGGCGGATAAAAATTTCTATCCCATCATTTAATGGTAAAGTTGAACCGGAGGAGTACATGGAGTGGGAGATGCGTGTCGAACAAATTTTTGACAGCCATCACTATATTGAGGATAAGAAGATTCGTTTGGCGACAATTGAGTTCACCGTATATGCTCTTGTTTAGTGGAATCAATTGTATCGCATAGGAGCTCGTCCGGATACTTGGGTACAATTGAAGAATATTTTGAGGTGGCGTTTTGTCCCAGCACACTACACTAGGACCTTGTACAACCGGCTACAACAACTACGCCAAGGTAATTCTAGTGTTGATGAATATTATAAAGAGATGGCGATGTTGATGATTCGTACAGGAACAGAGGAGCATGATGATGCTACTATGGCACATTTCTTTAAAGGGTTGAATGAGGATGTGCAAGATAGGGTGGAGATGGTCCATTGTTACAACATCCACGACTTGGTGCATCAAGCTGAACGTGCTGGACAACAATTGAAGCGCAAACAAGCTAAGGGTGGACATGCCAACACTAAAACAAACCCATGGAGGCATCCATCACAGCAAGGTGATGATGTTGGTTCACATCCAAGGTGGCGAAATCAAGCCGTTCAAATGGGGTTCTTTCAAAGGAGGCAAGCAACAGAGATAAAGAAGCAACCAAATCTGATTCTAGCACGTTCTTTACTGCTAGAACAAGTCAAATTGAGAGCTTCAAGTGTAAGGGCAGGGGTCACATGATGAGGTTCAAGTATAAGGGCAGGGGTCACATGATGAGGGATTGCCCAAATGCAAGGAAGGTGTTACTCACACATGAGGGATACGCCACGGAGGGCGAAAGCGAGGAATCTGAACATGACAATGAAAAGCTCAATGATTCTCTGCAAGAAGTTGTGTATTGTGATCCTGAGGTTGGTCTAACTTTGATGACTCATAAGGTGGATGGTGACTATAAGCTGATTATTGAGAAGGGGCAACGACGTGGTGTTTTTCAAACCCAATGCATGATCAAAGGCAAACGGTGCAAGCTTATAATCGATGGTGGAAGCTACAACAATGTGATCAGCAAGGATGTGGTTGACGCACTCTCATTAACCACATGGCGTCATCCTAAGCCATACTATATGCAATGGCTTCACAATGTTGGTAAGCTGAAAGTTATTCATAAAGTTCGCATGTCGTTTTCAATTGATGGATATGAAGACAAGGTGGAGTGTAATGTCGTGACTATGCACATGAGTCACATCATGTTGGGGCGTCCGTGGTAGTTTGATTGTAATGTTACACACCAAGGGAGAGCCAACCGCTTCATTTTTATGTATAAAGGTGTATTTCAATCTTTGCTGCCCAAGAGAGATGAGGAGATTATTTCTGACATTGCTATCAAGGGCAAGGTGCTTATGAAGATTACCACGAAACCGAGGATGGTTTCGCTTGAAGGGGGAGGGGATGATGTGGCTAAGGGTGTGAATGCTACATTGATTTGTACTTCATCTATGCAATCTGAAGTTACAAGGTTTAGTAGTGCTGAATTGCGCAAGGAGAAAGAAGCCATCGGTTATGGGAGAGAGAAGATTATCCTAGTTCGTGCGGATGCTTATGTGATTCCTCCTTTGCGTAGTGTAAACAAGACAACAATGCATGTAATTAGAGGTGTGGATGGAGAAGAAAGAAAGTTACTTTGGCTAAAGAGAAGACACAAGATCAATTAAGTTCTCATTATTACAGTTCTGTCCACAATGTTCATGAAGTTATCAACGCCAATTCTCAGGTTTCTAATGCACACAAAACACATATTTGGAAAGCTAATGAAGTCCACTTTCCAACGAATCAAATGGCGCTTGATTGGAGCTTCCTACACAAAGTTATGGCAACTTCATTGCATGCTGCACGAGCTGTCTAGAGAGACGCGCGAGACCTGCCAAACATAAAAAATCCGAGTATTGCAATGCAAGGGTAAAATCCGATCACACCATGGCTTTACAAAGGTTGAGAAGGATTCCTTTTCAGGTTCCAAACGGATTTGGAAGCCGCTTGAACAAGGAAAGAAATCATATACAGATTTGAATTCAGTTCGGATTCGGTTCGGGTCAAACAGGAAGTCCAACACTAAAACGCCCATAACTTTCACAAACAGAGTCCGATTTAGGCATTATTGGACTCATTGGAAAGCTATTTCAATGCCCCATGCAATGGATAAGGTGCCAGCTACAGAATCCCCATGGTCACATCGCAAATTGAGAGAGAATCCGGTGATAGTAGTTTACATATTTCCTTTTTAGTTCGTATTGGAGTTTGTTTCGGCCTTAGGCCAGGTTGTGCGTGAGTTTTAGTCAAGGTCGTGCATTGTGCACCAATATAAGGCTAGAGCCTTAGCACCATTGTAACTTAGGCTATGATATGATAAGTTTTTTATACTAGTGAAATAAAGGAGAAAATCGCCAAGATGGTTGGTGGCGGCCAGATTGCGTGATTGCAAGGTTTTCTCGTATTGAGTTTGCTGAGTTGGTGCAAAGAAAGAATAGGAGATTCTTGAGATTGCCCATTGAATCTACAAGGTTCATCTCTTCTAATTTGTGTCTTCTTGCTGAATTCACGATTTGGGGAGTTCGGCGGATTGCTTCTAGTGTGCGCCTTGCATACTAGTGCAAATTGCCTTTATCAATATTGTTTACTGTATCAAGACAAGGAGAAGACTCTATCCAAGGAGAAGGAACCTCGCTGATCGTACTGGGAAAGATCGGGCCATCCCAACACATCAACTAATCCTTAGTTGGTCCGTGTCAGAGAGAGAGAGAGAGAGTGGGAGAGGCGGAAAGGTTAGGGGCGGTGGAGGAGCTGTCGGCTGCGAGCTCCAGGGCCAACGATGCCCGAGCTCGGTCGTCCGCCGCGACAGGTGATTAGGAGACGCCAGGCCGTTTGGCTGAGAAAAAAATGAGAAGAGAGAGAGAGCTCGGGTGGGAGAAAGAAAAAGAAAAAAGGAGGGGAAAACAGAAAGGAAAGAAAAGGAAGAGGAAAAAAGGGGAGAGAAAAGAAAAGTTGAGAAAAAGAAAAAAATAGGGGTTTGGTACCTGCGCAACGTGTCCTTAACCTCGTGTGTTTTTTATGCCAGTGTCGAGTTATGTGCGTAGGGTCGTCGCTGGTCACTTAAGCACTATTTTTGATATGATGTATTAAGTTGGGATAACGCTTGTACAAGTGGAGGTCGCAAGTCGAAGCTGTCCACGCATCGTCCCCGAGACTAACCAGGCAAGTGCATGGTAAAACGATAAATTCAGGTAGTGTTTGTTGTTAGATGAATGACGGTGCATTACTTACCATATTGTGGTAAGTTAACTATTTCTGGATGCATGATGAGGAATGATGAATAACGATTGTTGAGACATGACATGTTAATATGCATAAATGGACAACTTGTATTGCATGCATATCATAAAAAGAGATAGTGTTGTGATATCATTGGTCCACTTTGTGTGGACGCTCTATGGGAGTGGAGATTGAGGTCCCTGTATGAAAATGACAGGCTACTGTGGTCTCCATATGAAAAGGATGGGCTTTGTGATCCCCGCATGGAAATAAGGCAGGCGTGGGTGAGCATCGACGGGTGCTCGCTCTGCTATACCGTTATAGGCTAAAGAGATAAGAAAGAAGTACATGAGTATATGAAATTGCATTATGGCAGAGAACGGGTGCAAAGGCATAATGATTGGTTGAGGAGAACTTAAAAAAGATTAAATAGAAACAAGTGGTTATTGAAACTGTGATGGTTATGAACTGATTCGTGAATATGTTATTTACTGTTTTGCTTTGTACTTGCTGGGTCTTTGGACTCACCCTTGTTTTGTTGTTTTTTAGGTGACCGTTGAGAACGTCATAATGAACAGGAGTAGCACATGAATAACTTCACATACTAGCAGCACTTCGCATATTAGCTTTTAGATAGCATGTTAAAATTCCGCTAGTATGCTAGATTAGATGCTTAAAATGATATGTTGTAAAGTGGCTATTGCTTTATGAATAAAATAGGGTTTACTTAAAATAACTATCAGTTGAAAAGAAATGATAAAAATATGTAACGGTCGTAGTCTTTCGGATCCCGAGGATGGACGGGAGTTACACGAATATTTTGCTTAGCCCCTTGGCCTCCCCCTCTGAACCGTTTCTCATCAGTTGTTCTGCTCTAATCCCCTCCCCTCTCCGCGGCCGCTCTCCAGTCTCCACGCCCCCACCCCCGGCCGCCCCCGAGCGGTGAGTAGTTGGATTCCATCACAGCCGTGGTTGATTTCTGCTCCCTCTTCTTTTCGGAACCGGATTCTCTACAGTCGCGTACGGCGACTTCAGAGTGCAGTTGAATCTGAGCCGTTCGATCGGAAAAGAACGGCCCAGATCGGTTTTGCTACAATAAAATTTACTGTAGCTATCAATCTGGGTCGTTCTTTTTCCGATCGAACTGCTCGGATTCACGACTGCTCTCTGAAGTCGCCGTATGCGACTTCAGAGAATCTCATTTCCTTCTTTTCTCCCCATGGGGAAGATAAAACTCCGTGTCCCGATTCGGGAGGAGCCAAGGGTTCTTGGTTCCCCTGTTTCTTGAGTTCTTGATGCAATTTCAACTGTTAAGTTTTAATAGATGATTACTACCGCTGAATGACGCGCAAGCGGAGTGGATTGATGATAGGATACTTTCTGTTCCTGGTTGATTTGATTCTTGGGCAGGATTGGTTGGGGTAAGGCGGAGTTGAACGCTTTCGTGGGCGTTGCCCATGGCGGCGCTGGTGGGGCCGCGGGTGTACAGCTGCTGCAACTGCCGGAACCACGTCTGCCTCCACGACGACATCATCTCTAAGGCCTTTCAGGTCGAGAGCCCAGGACTCAGGAGCCTTTGCTTCTCCCTGAGTCGTTTGTTATGTATTAGGAGCTGATTACCTAGCTAGCTAGGAGGACCTCTGTTTGTGATATGAATCGATCGATTTTTGGATAGTGGACGCGCTTGTTAGATTTTCTTGTGCGAGTCGCCGTGGGGTGCATGGATGTGTTCGGAATGATAATCAAGTAGGGTACTCTTAACACTAGTGTTAATAGATGGGAAACATGGATGTAGTAATCTTTCTGATTATAGGTATAATTTGGGTGGTAAAGTATTTAGCAGAGCTTGATAAATCGATGTGTCAAAGTTTGTTTAGCCATAGACATGGTCTTGTTATAGCATAAATAGTAGCACTCCATTCAGATGAGGACATGATGTGATTTTGGTAGAGAGAAACGGTGTTTAGAAAGCTTCTTTTGTCGGTGTTCTGGTGCTTCTAAATTATACCTTCAGACTTCAGCACCACAAAGTTGTACTGATCATTCAACATCTCAGTGGTATTCAGACTTACATGAATTGATTACCCATTAAAAACTAAACAAAATGTGCACTTTAGTGTTTTTGGAATGTACAACTCAAAACCGCTGACCTTGATCCAGTGGCTAAAATGCTTAATAAGCAGTTAAGCACTGTATCATTTAGGCCTTCTTCTAGTGCTTGGAGGATGATGCTTTCTCTGTGTCACATTTTTTTGTTGTTTTAGGGGAGGAACGGCCGTGCCTTTCTGTTTTCTCATGCCATGAATGTAGTTGTGGGGGCAAAGGAGGATAGGCAACTTATAACGGGGCTACACACGATTGCTGATATCTACTGCAATGATTGCCGCGAGGTGTTGGGCTGGAAGTATGAGAGAGCATATGAGGAGACACAGAAGTACAAGGAAGGGAAGTACATATTTGAGAAGTCAAAGATTGTCAAAGAGAACTGGTAGTATCCAATGGGTGAGTTCTTTTCGGCTGCGACTGATGGCTTTTGGCCTTAGCGTGAACAAACTAAATGCCGATAAGCAGCTTCGACATAGCGGTGAAGAAACTGTCCCGTTTGTTTGTTTGAGAGAATCCGTAAGCCATAAACTAAAAAGAACTAGGCCATTCATTGTTGCATGTTCATCGGTGTGTTTTGGATCTTTATGTCTCTATAAATAGCAGTCATCCACGGGTTTCAATCTTCAGGCTGCATGTTCTTGCCTTACTATTGTCATCTGTAAAGTGTACTTATTCTTGTTTGTTATGGCCTGTGGTTATTTGTTCTGGTACCATGATCTCTAATGTGTGCAATTGATGGGTCTTTAAAGAATGTGTTTAATCTTCATCTTACATGGGAATGTTGTACTAGGATTAAACTGATTCTGACCAGACATGTTGAAATGTGAATGGACAATCCCGCTTTCAATTTTGTTGAGACACAATAAGATGCACTATGGTTTCCCTGAAAAGAAGATAGCTGTGGTTGAGATGGAATTAATTTTACTTTAGTAAAGGAATTCTGGTATCTAAATATTTGAGCTTAAAACATGTATAGGAAAGACAAATGCTGGGTTATCGATTTTAACTGTTATGTGTGTTCTTTGCCAAATAGTATGTTGCTGTTAATCATTCCAGTCAGAATCGTATGGGAGCTTGCTTTTGGTGTATTCAGTTAACAAATTGGTTCTGCATATGATATATTTATTTAATTATTTACGAAAGCACACCAATCAAGCATGGTGACTTATTTTGCGCCATTTGTTGCTTTTTACTCTGCTCGCAATTTGTCCTGCACTAACGGTAAGTTGAAAACCTGCAGAGTTTGGGATGGTTTTTTCTGGTGAGGCATTGCTAAACGGTAATACTTTTGTATTCAAGTTTATAACCCCTTTTGATCAGGATGCAGTTAATTTTTTCTTGGAAACTTTCTCATTTAGCGGTTCTCATTGTTATTATTCCTTGAGTTTAGTTTGCATCTTCTTTCTATTGGGTAGGTTTTCTGTGTACCCAGGAACCATTGTCATGACTCGTAATCCTCAATCGGATATTTGGTTTGTTTGCCTGAGTTCATTCAGGGTACTTTTGATGGTTACCCAATTTCACCCAAATTGATCTTTGTCGTGACCAAATATGCGGCCTGACCAAATTTTGGACATTTAAGGTACTGAAGATTATGCTCTGCGGTTCGCGACTCTTACCATGATCATAATCTGCTGCCTCGCAAGTTGCACATCAAAGATGTTCTTGGTGTCACGGCAGGCTTCCGTAGAGGAATTCTGAGAAGATGGAAGTGGCCACTTCAGAGATCAGAATTCTGAGATCGAAGGAGCGTGCAGGTCTGTTCAAATGCCCAATACTTCTTGCAGTTTCTGAATATTGAATGAAGAATAGGTGAATGCCCAAAACTTCTTGCAGTTTCTGAATATTGAATGAAGAATAGGTGAAGGGACACCCTAATTTGAATATGAATATGAATTTGAAACCACAGTAACAGTAATCCGCACTCGTTGACCAGCAGTAATTTGAAACTAATTGAGAGAGACAATCAGCAGAGGAAGGAAAACTATCTTTGCCATCGAAACCATATCACACATTTCACAGAGACATCCACAAACAGTACAGGTTCACCAACATTACAAGCTGTTTCAACTCTCCATCGTCTCTAAACATTTGCGGAAATCAAAGAAAATTTTAAGTTAGTCATCGGTTGAACTCCTCATTAACCTCCTCTATCTTGTTCTTGTCCTTCTTCACCACCACCTCGACGGTGCGGTCGCTCCTGTCCGCCGCCGTCGGTGCCACCTTGAACTTGGCGTAGATGTCCCCCCTGTAGAAGCTCCTCGTCCTCCACACCAGCACCAGCGACACGAGCACGCTGGTGAACGTCACCGCCGTGATGATGAGGAACGCGTGCTTGAAGCAATGCACCCCCTGGCAGATCTTGTCCCCGGCGATGGCCACGCCGCCGTGCTGCCTACCACCTCGGCGTCGTACATGCGCCCGGCGACTCGCACGTTGAGCATAGGCACCGATGGGGTAGTACTTGAGCCCAAACACCTCAGAGATGATGGCGAAGAGCAGCGGCCACTACGCGCTGAAGCAGAAGCCAAGGACCACCGACACGGCGTAGAGCAACTACGGCATGCCGAAGACGATGAGGAGGTGGCCGACGCAGGAGAGGAGGAGCACGGCCGTCAGCGCCAGTGGCCGCGTGAACCTGTACCGGGCGAGGAAGATGAAGGAACGCGCGTAGGCTACGATAGCAGAAAATAAAAAATTTCTACCGCGCACACCAGGACATCATGCAAAGAAGGGATCATAGATCGTTACCACTAGACGCGCAGCGCAGCGGAAGAAGAGTTGGAGAAGCCGATCCAACCACGCGCGTCGAGGTAGTAGTGGAAGTAGCCGATCGTCCCGAACAGATCGTCTCCTCCACGCGATCAACCACACCACGAGCAGATCCAATCTGTAGTTTGTTGATGCCGATCAACGCCGCAACGAGCAGCGCCTCCACCGGTATCCACACGTCCGGGGCTGGAACTCCGATCGCGAGTGTACCAGCACTCGCGAGCGGCTAGGGTTTGGCTCGGGAGGTGGCGGCTAGGGTTTTGTTCGGGAGGAACATATGCGTTATTCCCTCAGCCCCCCCGCCTCCAAATATATAGACCTCCTCACTTGGGCCTCGTGGACCGAGGCCCAATAGGAGTCTATCCGGATCTCTATCCGAATTGAGCCCACATCCGAATCACATTCGAATTAGTGTTCCAACCCGTTAAGTGTGCGACCCTGTAGGTTCACGTATACTTGGTCGCGACCCGGAAACACCTTTCCGGTCACCCTGTTAATAGCGGCCTCTAGCAAGACATATTAACCCCAAAGTATACGTAAAGATCATATCGGCTGAACCTGTAATGTTCTCATGTACGAATCCTTTTGCCTCACGATATAGATTAAGCTCAAGGCGAGACCTGTGTCATCCTCTTAATGGCTCAATCACTCTCTCGATTCCGTGATGGATTATAAACTTGTGATTGACTCCTCAATCACATTGGCATGGCCATGCACTTTCATAATCCATTACATCGAGGGGCCCAGAGATATCTCTCCCATAAGGAGGGGCAAATTCTATCTTGATCATTCACATCCCACTACATGTTTCATAGCAAACCCGAAGACTACTTTTATGACTACCCAGTTACGGAGTAGTGGTTAGTAGTCCCAAAATAGGCTACTACGCATGTTGGGAACCATGATGATCTCAAGTCTAACGATTCTACATAAACACTACTTGAGACCAACTAATGACACATGGAATCTCTGCAGTGTCTCATGGCGGGTCTATCCAACATATGTTCACTAACACATGTCCATATTATTGATTTGGTATCTCCATACCATGATCCATGAGACATGATCATCAATCAATACATATGCTGATCTTTGAATCATATATGTTCCTCATATGATATATGATCAGGGATCATTTAGAAATAGCAACATTTTGGCATTAAGAGTCTCATGAATAAGTCACATACTCATTGATCAATAATGATAATGTCTATTTCAAGGAACAAAGCAATGTATCATAAACATAGTATGTGATATATTCAACATCGCCATGTTGCCTCTAGGGCATATCACCAACAGTCTCCCACTTGCACTAGAGTCAACCATGTAGGTATCTAATACCCATTGCCCTAGTGTGAGCCTCATGCTTTGGCTGGGGAAGCGGCTTTGTCAACGGATCTGCAATGTTCAAATCCGTTTGTACTTTGCATATCTTCACATCGCCTCTCTCCACAATCTCGCGGATGAGATGAAATCGCCGTAGAATGTGCTTGGACTTCTGGTGCGATCTAGGCTCCTTGGCTTGCGCAATGGCCCCACTATTGTCACAGTAGAGGTCCATTGGGCTGGAGGCACTAGCCACCACACCAAGCTCAGAAACAAATTTCTTGATCCAAACAGCCTCTTTAGCAGCTTCAGAAGCTGCTATGTACTCGGCCTCTGTTGTAGAATCAGCAACCGTCTCCTGCTTGGAACTCTTCCAGCTCACCGCACCGCCATTCAGGCAGAACACAAATCCAGATTGCGATCTAAAATCATCTTTGTCAGTTTGGAAGCTAGCATCGGTGTAACCATTTACAACGAGCTCTTCCTCACCCCCATAGACGAGGAACACATCTTTAGTTCTTCTCAAGTACTTCAAGATGTTCTTTACGGCAATCCAGTGACTTTCACCTGGATCTGACTGGTATCTACTTGTAGCACTTAAAGCATACGAGACATCTGGACGTGTACAAAGCATGGCATACATAATGGATCCCATAGCCGAAGCATATGGAATCGCATTCATTTTATCCCGCTCATCAGGTGTACTAGGACACTGACTCTTGCTAAGATGTATACCATGTGACATAGGTAGGAAGCCTTTCTTGGAATCCTGCATGTTGAACCTTTTCAACACCTTGTCAATGTACGTATCTTGGCTTAATCCAATTAGCCTTCTTGATCTATCCCTATAGATCTTGATGCCCAGAATATATGCCGCCTCTCCTAAGTCTTTCATAGAGAAACTATTTTTCAATGAAGACTTAACAGATTCGAGCATAGGAATGTCATTTCCGATCAGTAATATGTCATCCACATATAAGACCAGAAACACGAGTGCGCTCCCACTAGCCTTTTTGTAAACACAAGGCTCTTCTTCGTTCTTGATGAAACCAAACCCTTTGATTACTTCATCAAAACGAATGTTCCAACTCCGAGATGCCTGCTTTAATCCATAAATGGATCTTTGCAGCTTGCATATCTTTCCAGCTGATTGCGGATCGACAAAACCCGTGGGCTGTGTCATGTACACATCCTCACTCAGATTTCCATTAAGGAAAGCTGTTTTGACATCCATTTGCCATATTTCATAGTCGAAATATGCAGCAATCGCTAGAATGATCCGAATAGACTTTATCATTGCGACGGGCGAAAAAGTTTCATCATAATCAACACCTTGAATTTGTTTGAAACCTTTGGCCACCAATCGCGCTTTATAGATGTGAACATTTCCATCTATGTCTATCTTTTTCTTGAAAATCCATTTGCACTCAATGGTTTTAACACCATCAGGTGGATCAACCAAGTTCCAAACATGATTACTGTGCATGGATTCAATTTCGGATCTCATGGCTTCAAGCCATTTCTCAGAGTCTGGTCCCACCATCGCTTCTTCATAGGTCTTAGGCTCATCGTTGTCTAACAACAATATGTCCCGTTGTTGAGTAGTCAAGAACATGTACCTTTCAGGTGCACGACGTGACCTCTCTGACCTACGTGGTGCGGGTGTGTCCACAACAGGTTCTTCAACAGTTTGTTCATCCTGTTGTGGTTCTGTAGGAGCTGAAACGTTTTCAGGTGTTTCCCGAATTTCTTCAAGTTGCACCATGCTCCCACTATCCCTTCTTGAGAGAAACTCTTTCTCTAAGAAGACACCATGCCGGGCGACAAACACTTTGCCTTCTCCTTGATTATAGAAGTAATATCCTTTTGTTTCCTTAGGATACCCGATAAAGAAGCATTTATCAGATTTAGGACTGAGCTTATCAGATTGTAAACGTTTTACATAAGCCTCACATCCCCAAATCTTAAGAAAAGACAAGCTAGGACGTTGTCCTGTCCACATCTCATATGGTGTCTTTTCTACTGATTTTGATGGAACCCTGTTTAGTGTGAAAGCGGCTGTTTCAAGAGCGTACCCCCAAAAAGACAACGGAAGATCACTTTGGCTCATCATGGAGCGCACCATATCTAATAAGGTGCGATTTCTCCGTTCAGATACCCCATTCCATTGAGGTGTTCCTGGCGGAGTCAATTGTGGAACAATTCCACAATCCTTCAGATGATTGCCAAACTCATGGCTCAAATACTCGCCTCCACGATCAGATCGTAGAAACTTGATTGTCTTGCCTAAATGATTTTGCACTTCATTTTGGAATTCTTTGAACTTTTCAAAGGATTCGGACTTATGCTTCATCAGGTAGATATACCCATATCTACTAAAATCATCAGTAAAAGTTATGAAGTACTGAAAACCACCTCTGGCTGTTGAGCTCATTGGTCCACATACATCAGAATGTACGAGTGCCAATAAGTCACTTGCCCGTTCACCTTGACCGGTGAAAGGTGCCTTTGTCATCTTGCCAAGTAAACAAGATTCGCATGTCTCAAATGATTCAAAATCAAATGAGTGCAGAATACCATCTCTATGGAGCTTCTCCATGCGTTTCTCATTTATGTGACCTAAGCGACAGTGCCAAATAAACGTGGGATTCAAATCATTCGAACGTTGCCTCTTTGCATTAATGTTATAGACCGGTGACTCTTCAAGAGTAAGAACATATAACCCATTCACCAATGGAGTATGACAATAGAACATATCTTTGAAATAAAGAGAACAACCATTGTTCACAGATCTAAAGTCATAACCTTCTGCTTGCAAACATGAAGCAGAAATAATGTTCTTGGAAAGAGATGGAACACAATAACAATTATTCAATTCCAAAACTAATCCTGAAGGTAAAGACAATGGCATGGTGCCAACAGCGACCGCAGCAACTTTTGCTCCATTGCCAACGCGAAGATCCACTTCGCTCCTCCTCAAACTTCTACTTCTTCTTAGCCCCTGCAACGATTTGCAAAGGTGAGCAACCGATCCGGTATCAAATACCCAAGAATCAGTGGATGAAGTAGCAAGATTGATCTCTATAACATTTATACCCTACGAAATTTACAGATCCAATCTATGAAATCGCAATGGAAAAACTATTCGGCACAACCACCTTATGCCGATCCGAGACATTCTCTAGGATGCTAGTTTTTCCACTGGGCCGAGGCCATCAGATCCGTAACCTACTAGTATTCGGCATAACCACCTTATGCCGATCCGAGACAATCTCTAGGGCACTAGTATTCCCACTGGCCCGAGGCTATCAGATTCGTATCCTACTAGTATTCGACATAACCACCTTATGCCGATCCGAGACAATCTCTAGGGCACTAGTAGTGATACAATCTGCGCCTCATCCAACCCCTATTCACCGATTGATCTCATCAACCCGTGCTACCATCGATTCATCACATGAACCGACTGATCTAGACTGTAATAGATCCAATCTACTACAACCGCATATCATCATATGCGCTGATCCAGATCGCAAACTAAGCAAGATGGCTCTGATACCACTGAAGGAACGCGCGTAGGCTACGATAGCAGAAAATAAAAAATTTCTACCGCGCACACCAGGACATCATGCAAAGAAGGGATCATAGATCGTTACCACTAGACGCGCAGCGCAGCGGAAGAAGAGTTGGAGAAGCCGATCCAACCACGCGCGTCGAGGTAGTAGTGGAAGTAGCCGATCGTCCCGAACAGATCGTCTCCTCCACGCGATCAACCACACCACGAGCAGATCCAATCTGTAGTTTGTTGATGCCGATCAACGCCGCAACGAGCAGCGCCTCCACCGGTATCCACACGTCCGGGGCTGGAACTCCGATCGCGAGTGTACCAGCACTCGCGAGCGGCTAGGGTTTGGCTCGGGAGGTGGCGGCTAGGGTTTTGTTCGGGAGGAACATATGCGTTATTCCCTCAGCCCCCCCGCCTCCAAATATATAGACCTCCTCACTTGGGCCTCGTGGACCGAGGCCCAATAGGAGTCTATCCGGATCTCTATCCGAATTGAGCCCACATCCGAATCACATTCGAATTAGTGTTCCAACCCGTTAAGTGTGCGACCCTGTAGGTTCACGTATACTTGGTCGCGACCCGGAAACACCTTTCCGGTCACCCTGTTAATAGCGGCCTCTAGCAAGACATATTAACCCCAAAGTATACGTAAAGATCATATCGGCTGAACCTGTAATGTTCTCATGTACGAATCCTTTTGCCTCACGATATAGATTAAGCTCAAGGCGAGACCTGTGTCATCCTCTTAATGGCTCAATCACTCTCTCGATTCCGTGATGGATTATAAACTTGTGATTGACTCCTCAATCACATTGGCATGGCCATGCACTTTCATAATCCATTACATCGAGGGGCCCAGAGATATCTCTCCCATAAGGAGGGGCAAATTCTATCTTGATCATTCACATCCCACTACATGTTTCATAGCAAACCCGAAGACTACTTTTATGACTACCCAGTTACGGAGTAGTGGTTAGTAGTCCCAAAATAGGCTACTACGCATGTTGGGAACCATGATGATCTCAAGTCTAACGATTCTACATAAACACTACTTGAGACCAACTAATGACACATGGAATCTCTGCAGTGTCTCATGGCGGGTCTATCCAACATATGTTCACTAACACATGTCCATATTATTGATTTGGTATCTCCATACCATGATCCATGAGACATGATCATCAATCAATACATATGCTGATCTTTGAATCATATATGTTCCTCATATGATATATGATCAGGGATCATTTAGAAATAGCAACATTTTGGCATTAAGAGTCTCATGAATAAGTCACATACTCATTGATCAATAATGATAATGTCTATTTCAAGGAACAAAGCAATGTATCATAAACATAGTATGTGATATATTCAACATCGCCATGTTGCCTCTAGGGCATATCACCAACAGAAGATCTTCGAGAGGTAGCCGGCGCCAACGCGGCCGGCATAGTTCCAGATGCTGATGAGGGAGACGAAGGTGTTGATGCTCTTCTCCGGGTAGCACCAGTGGCCGCGTGAACCTGTACCAGGCGAGGAAGATCTTCGAGAGGTAGTCGGCGCCAACGCGGCCAGCATAGTTCCAGATGCTGATGAGGGAGACGAAGGTGTTGATGCTCTTCTCCGGGTACCCTAGTGACTGCCCGATCTGTGCCATGTTGTTGATCGCCGTCAGCGTGCCTCCGATGCCGAACACCGACACCACGAACAGCACCAGCATCTCCACGCTCTCCATCGCCTGCATGATGGAGTAGTCCTCCCCCAGCGTCGGTGGCCTAAACATGTTGGTGAGGTAGCCGCCCAAGCCACTCGACGGCAACGATGAGGAGTCGTTGTTGGCTTTCGCGCTTGTCGACTCTTCGACGGCGATGGCTGGCGGCTGCTGCAGCGACTGATCAAGCTGGGAGACGGCCTTGCACTCCTCCTTGATGACCACTCAGAGGGGGAGGAATAGGATGAGGAGGAGGCCGGTGGCGCCAACGACGTACGCGACGTGGGAGAATTTGGGCACCTGCTTCTGAACGACGATCGTGGCAAGCAAGTAGGAGGCGAGCGCGATGGATATGTAGAGGCCGGCGGTATGGCATGACCCGGATGGTGTGCACGAAGAAGATGTAGATGGCGGCGGGGAGCCATGCGATGAGGAGGACGAGCGACTTGGCGTCGTCGTCGTAGATGGCAAGGCAGAGCTACGTGTAGATGGTGCCGCTGAGCCGGACGAAGCCCTTGAGCAGGCCGATGATGATGCCACGGTTCTCCGGGAAGTTTTTGACGCAGGTGATGAGCGCGCTGGTGTTGGAGAAGGTGAGCGTGTTGGCGCCAATGCAGATGTTAGACGCACATGAGCCACACAGGTGGCGCCGCCGTGTGCGCCGGGAGCACTGTTGAATCTTGTTGTGTTGTTCTGTACTTGTGTGTCAAGTACTGTACAATAGTCGTAGCCAGTGATCGTAGTCAATGGTCGTAGCCAAATGTACTCATGTGTCGTGTGATGTACAATGGTCGTAGCCAGTGGTCGAAAGAGCAATCGTGGTCGATGCCGTGGTTGAAGGCGTGGTAGAAGATGCGGTCGAACCATGGTCGATGCCATGGTCGAAGGAGTGATCGAAGCAACCATGACTCAGTCGGTACTCGGAGAAGTACTGTTGTGGTCGATAGTCGTAGCTACAATGGTCAATGGTCGATAGTCGTAGCTACAGTAGTCGATGGTCGATAGTCATAGCTACAGTGGTCGATGGTTGATAGTCATAGCTACAGTGGTCGATGGTTGATGTTCGTATCTACAGTGGTCGATGGTCGGTAGTCGTAGCTACTGTGGTCGATGGTCGGTAGTCGTAGCTACTGTGGTCGATGGTCGGTAGTCATAGCTACTGTGGTTGATGGTCGGTAGTCATAACTACAGTGGTCGATGGTTGGTGGTCGTAGCTACAATCGACAGTCGGTGCTGGAAGACCTGCGAGATCGGATATGCAGTCAAGGTGCTGTGGTCAACAAGCCTTTGTCGGTGATGTGGTTGACAAGGCGCGGTCGAAGTAGCGGTGTGCTGTAGCAATCGTGTGCACTAGTTATGGTCGAAGCCGTGGTCGTAGCCATGGTGTTGAAGCCACGGTCGAAGGCATGGTCGATGCTGTGATCGAAGCCACAGTCGCATCTACAGTAAGACGGTCGGTGCTCGAAGACCTGTGTGGTCAATGAAGCGGTTGAAGGGAAGATGTGATTGAGCAGCCGTGGTCGTGAGGTATGGTCGAAGACACCGTGGTCGAAGGCGTGGTCAAAAGTGTGGTCGAAGCTGCAGTTGGAAAACTCGAAGCTTGTGGTCGTGGTCGTGGTGCCTATACGTGGAGTCGAAGTACGTGGTCGTAGTCGTAGCTACGAGGAGTATTGTAGCAGTCATGTGCAGCTGGTCAATGTAGTTGTTGTTGGTCTCTGTAGTAGTCGTCAGCATACTGTGTGGTGTGGGCAGGCGGTTGAGCGGCGTGGACAGGTGGTTATTAATTGTAGCAGTCATTAGGCGGCTGAGCAGCGTGGGTAGGCGGTAGAGCGACGTGGGCAGTCGGCGTGGTAGTTGAGGTCGGAAAAGCCGGATCAGAGGGAATGGTCGTCAGAGTTGTAGCAGTAGTGGGTTCATGCATAAGGTGGTGTAACCGTATGTGCGTGAGGCCTATTTAAGGCATGTAAATCTGTAGAGCTCGCAAGTGTGTGAGAAAATGGAGTGAATAGAAGAGGAAGGAATAGAAGGCGTGTGTCGCCGGAAGAAAAAAGTTCCCCTCTGTGTTTTTGCTCGTTCTCCACTCGATTGCATTTCTTCCCTTGTCTGGGCCAACAATTGGTATTAGAGCTTGCTGATTCCCATGAGTTGGAGAATCAGAGCATTGTGATTCCTGTTAGTTGGAGAATCAGATCCTCGTTGTTCTCCGTGCGTCGGAGAAGAAGAAGCACAAGTGCTCTTGGTGTGTCAGAGAAGCCGAAGCAACATCTTCGTGTGTCAGAGAAGAAGTCGGATAAGAATCCTTAGTGTTTTCTGTTAGTCAGAGAAGTAATCGAGGCGAAAGGCTTCTACAGCTGACCATGCATTGCTCAGATGCGAGGGGTTGAGGCACGAAGCTATTGCTGTTGACTGTGTGTCGATCGGATGGCGACGTGCATTCGGGTCAACGTGGAGGCGCACGTAACGACATGTGTCGGGCAGAGGTGCATAGGGCGACGACGACGAGTCAGCTGCAGCACCAAGCGTCCAGGAACACGACGATGGAGCTCTACGTGGCTATGGTGAGACCGGTTATGTACTGGCGTCACACACGAAGTGCGTAGTGGCGATGCCAGCAGCGAAGGGCAACGAACGACGTTGGTGCGGATGAACCATGAGGAAAGTCGGCTTGTGGCCAAGGACTGTGGTCGTAGCCATCGTCATGATCGAATGCGCGTGAGTCGCACAAGAAGGCTGTTGCGTGCGGCAAGACGGTGCGGTTGAATGCATCGAAGTTTGACAACAAGATTAGGGAGGTGAATGTTGGAACTAATCTTGTTTGTGTTGTTTTGTACTCGTGTGTTGAGTACTATACAATGGTCATAGCCTGTGGTCGTAGCCACAGTGGTTGTAGCCAAATGTACTTGTGTGTCATGTACTGTACAATGCTTGTAGCCAATGGTCGAAGAGCAAACGTGGTTGATGTCGCGATTGAAGGCGTGGTTGAAGCTGTGGTCGAACCGTGGTCGATGCCATGGTCAAAGGAGTGGTCAAATCCATAGTGACTCAGTTAGTACTTGGAGGAGTACTGTCGTGGTCGATAGTTGTACCTCCAGTGGTCGATGGTCGATAGTCATAGCTACAGTGGTTGGTGGTCGATAGTTGTAGCTACAGTGGCTGATGATCGATAGTCGTAGCTACTGTAGTCGATGGTCGATAGTCGTAGCTACAGTGATCGATGGTCGATAGTCATAGCTACAGTGGTTGATGGTCGATAGTCGTAGCTATAGTGGTTGATGTTCGATAGTCGTAACTACAATGGTTGATGGTCGTAGCTACAGTCAATAGTCGGTGTTGGAAGACCTGCGAGGTCAGAGATGCAGTCGAGGTGCTGTGGTTGACAAGCCTTGGTCGGTGATGTGGTCGACAAGGCGCAGTCGAAACCATGGTTGAAGGAGCAGTAGAAGCCACGGTCGAAGCGGCAGTGTGCTGTAGCAATCGTGTGCATTGGTTGTGGTCGAAGCCGTGGTCGTAGCCATGGTCAAAGGCTTGATGAATGCCATTGTCAAAGCCATGGTCGAAGGCTTGGTCGATGCCGTGGTCGAAGCCACGGTCGCAGTTATAGTAAGATGATCGGTGCTTGAAGACTTGTATGGTCGGTGAAGCGGTCAAAGGGAAGCTGTGGTAGAGCAGCCGTGGTCGTGAGGTGTGGTCGAAGACACCAAGGTCGAAGGCGTGGTCAAAGCTGTGGTCGAAGCAGCTGTTGGAAGACTCGAAGCCTATGGTCATGGTCGTGGTGCCTATGCGTGGAGTCAAAGTACGTGGTCGTGGTCGTAGCTGCAAGGAGTACTGTAGCAGCCGTGTGCGACTAGTCAATGTAGCTGTTGTCACTGTTGCAGTTGTCAGCATACTACGCGGTGTGAGCAGGCGGCTGAATGGCGTGGACAGGTGGCTAGTAATTGTAGCAGTTGTCAGGCGGCTGAGCGGCATGTGCAGACGGCAGAGCAACATGGGCAGTCGACGCGGTAGTTGAGGCTAAAAAAGTCAGATCAAAGGGAGTGGCCATCAGAGTTATAGAAATTGTAGGTGTGTGCATAAGGTGGTGTAACCGTATATGTGTAAAGCCTATTTAAGGCATGTAAATCTGTAGAGCTCGCAAGTGTGTGAGAAAAGAGTGAATACAAGAGGAAGGAATAGAAGGCATGTGTTGCCGGGAAAAAAGTTCTCTGTGTTTGCTCGTTCTCCCTCCACTCGGTTGTGTTTCTTCTCTTGTTTGGGCCAACAAGCATGAGGTAGATCATGAGGTAGCCCACCAGGTTCATCCCGGCGCCAATGATGGTGGTCCGACTGGTACCGAACCAGCTTGGCGTAGACCAAACTGCCGCATCACTCGCTGCGGCGAGTAGTCCTCCACGAAGATGTCGTAGACGAGCTTCCGGCGCGTCAGCCAGAAAGCTCTGTCACGCCAGTAGAGTGTTGACAACCCATCGGGAGCACGGTCCATCAGTGCCGCATGTGAGTACGGCTCCCAGCGCACGTCATTGGCCGTGAGGCGGTCGATCTGCTCAACAAAGGGCAGATACGCCCGCGTGACCTGCACATGTGCAAACTGTACCTGCAAGGATGAATAAGTGTTACATACGACCGTCGTTAGTACAAAGGAAATAACTAAATGACATATGACTTACCCGTCGACGACACCAGAGAGAACCCATCGTCGGCCGGTCGACGTCTCCCCCCGGATACATCTCGGGCCCGTACGGACCCATGTCGTCTAGCAAAGGTCATCCGAGGCTAAAGCGCTCGAACGACCACAACTGTAGCAACAGGGGACAGCCCGCGAGGACCGAGTTCATCTTGGTCCTCGAGCACGCATCGCACAGGCCGCGGTACGTCGCGGCAAGTACGGCCTATCCCCAGCTGACTTGGGGGGCCTGCCGTCTTACGATTGCCCTAGCATGAGAGATGAGGCGCGCATCCACGGTGTTTCTGTGGCTGGTGGTGAAGAGCACCCAACCAAACAGCCACAGCACGTACGCCTCCAAGTGGTGTGAGACCTGGTAATCGTCCACCTCTGGATCCATTCGCTCCACCTGAATGCAAACAAGATGTTATTAGTATGTAATAGCGCAAATAAGAGCTTCGAAGACTATTGGATCGAAATCGGCAACAGAGGGGGGGTGAATGGTGCCTCTTTTGAAAACAACCCCTCCAAAGTATTCACCCGAAGCACTTCACTCCGATAGCTATGAAAACTATGAAGTGGAAGTTTTAAGCTCTCTGGAGGTTCACTCTAACAAAAGAACATCAGCGAATAAAAAAACAAGGGAAGCTAAGCTGCAGAGAGAAAACCAAATGAAATCAGCTGCCAAGATCAACAGGCCGGTCAAACCGCCGCATGTAGGCTGGTCAGACCGCCGCATGTAGGCCGGTCTGACCGCCACATGCAGGCCGGTCAGACCGCTTGACACAAGCCGGTTTGACCGGAGTTAAACCGCCGGGCTGACCGCTATTTGAGCAGCGGTCTGACCGCCGAAGGAAGGCCGGTCTGACCGGTTTCTCTGAATAGAGCTAAAAAACTAACAGAACTCGAAACAGAAAAACTGAGAACTAGAGATGGTAGGAAAATTGAAGAAACTCAGTTATTCTTTTCGGGCCTAAATACCAAGGTGACCTTCTCAATAGCTTAAAGACCACAGAAAACAAAGAGAACACACAGAAGATCTAGGAATCAAGATTTGATCCAAAATCTAAAAAGTGACATGAGAGATAGATAAAAATTCAGATTTCTCCCTGCACATTCATTCTTGGCTTATGTCCTTTTGCAATCGAAATAGCAACAAGCTCAGGACTTTAGAACCAGAGACTCATGTCATCTTTAGAGTGGAAACAAAAGATTTAAGAGTCCCCTGTCTCAAAACCCTAGAAACTGAGGAACAGAGGAAAATTTGACGAGGACCCAAGAAAGCACAGAAATTAATGAAATTCCCATTCGATCTTGAAAATGGAAAGATCAATGGGCCTTGAGTATTCTCCATTCACCAAGGAATCAAAAGCCAGCCAAAAGATCAAGGGTTCAACTCAAGAAGGTAAAGGAACAGAGGCAAGACCAAAACAAAATTCATCAGAGAGAAAGTGCAGAAAATGAAATTCATCACAGAGAGGGAGAAACCAAGCTGAAAAACTCAATGAAATTCATTCCCATGGATGATTGTCTACAGAGGAATGATTACATGAGGTTTCTACTGCCACTCATCTCATCCTCCCCAACCTAAGAGCTCATACACAGAGAATGAACATCTAGGGCCAAAAACTCACGTACAGGAGAGGGGAACTCTGCTACCTATCCCATCTTACTCACACACACTGGAGACACCAAAAGTAAAAACAGAAATCTGCCCTCTCCACCAACTCTCAACCACTAAAGGAAAAGCACAAAGCAAAACCCTAATAACCTCTCCAAAAACCTTGACTACATGCAGGAGACACCCCTCTTCTATATAGCCCTCCACTAACGGGTTTGCAATTTGCTTTGCCATTAAGCCTCATCCTTTACCCGCTAATGCTAACCAAATCCGCTTCCTTATGCAGCTACGCGAATTTACCTTTAACGCCCCTCCTGCACCTTCCGGGAAGCTTCCGCATTTCTTGTCGTCCAAGCCTCGCAACCACCTCGAGTCCTTGCCATCTTCGGCACACCTCGACCGCTTGACCTCGGCACCGCCTGCGCTTAGTCCGGTCATCCCGTGTCTCGCCACGACTTCGCCTCGACGTCCTGCAGCCATCACAGACAGGAAACACATCACATAGCACCGCTCAACATAATGTGATCAACAATAGCAATAAGAGTAATCTTAAGCAGGAAAAAGCCAAAACCTGTCGAATCAAGAGAATAGACATCCTAAGCACTTCGACCAAGTTTGACCAAGTCCGACCGAAACCGTTTGCACCGTGTAATGACATGGTCCAAGCCACACAAACCAAACTCGACTTTTCTAAACGGATGTCAATTACTCATCACACACACGGGGTCACCTCCACATGGTCTATCAAAGACACGATCGATTGTAAAGACCACGTACCCGGAACTGTGTGAGCCACCTCAGTGACGACCTGTGGGTCTGACTCGCCGGGAAGATATGGTAGTCATTGGTGGCACCCGGTGGAAGGACCCCCTCGAATCTGCCGAGCAAGTCAGAACGCCTCACGGCCGAGGCCTCCGGTAGGAAGGCAGCGCCTCCCGCGATTGGAAGGCCAAGCAGTAAGGACACATCCTGCAGGGTCGGTGTCATCTCCTCGAATGGGAGGTGGAAAGTGTGCATCTCGGGCCACCAACGGTCCACCAAAGCCGTCAGCAGGGAACGGTCGAACAGGAAGCGTCGTGATCGCTCCACAACGTCGTCCCCGCCCGCGGCCACGGCGGGTCCATCCTCGTTCGTGGCCTGCACCATCTGGGCAAGAGGGAGTAGGCTAGCATCTCGCAGCCTGCAAACAAAGTGAAGGTCAGCACAACACAGAATGTTTTTACGGCAGCACTAAAACGCTGGCGGAGTACAAACCTGACTGTCCAACAGGGGTCGAGTCTCCAGGCCACACGAGGTGTGCGTGTCTAGACCACTCCCAGCTCAGCCGGCTCGTCTGCGCTCCCCAGTGGTGGCACACGGCGGGAAGCGCGATGCACGTGGTCCACGTGCTCATCCAATAGGGGAAACCGCCAATCCGAGTCACGACCATCACGCGCCATACCTGCAAATAGAGTTCAAGTTAGCACTTATAAGGAACCAAAAAACATCGCATGTAAACTAACAGCAAATAGAACTAGTAAGTACGTAAACAGAGCAATACTAAGCTACCAGCACAAAACCAACTACATTACAGAAAAGGGGATGTAACATAGCAATTGTACAAATGGTACATGAAATATACGATACATTTAGTACGACATGTCGTACGTCATAAGTGCGTACTAAACAAACACAGTTTACACTGTAAATTTAGTTCTAGTCTCCAACAACTAGTAGTACAGCTATTGCCATTGCTGATGTTGGCCTGCATATATGTTTCAATTTTGTCATAAATATTTACTGATTTTTAATAGGTATAAATTTCACCGGACGATTAATTTGTACATTACGGTGAATGAAATTTCTAAACTACAATTTCGTACGCATGCAAATTTCGTACTGATGCTAATTTTCTAAAACTATGTTCCCTAAATTATACATAACTACATGCTTGTACGGCTGTTAATTTTGTAAAACTACATATTTAGTAAATTTAGTATAACAAATATTTAACTATTTCTATGTAGATATACACCTACGGTTCCTTCTTCGTCTCCTCTCCGTTTCTACGCCTGCTAATTTCCCATAATTACGTTAACTAAATTTTCTATACTAAAAATTGTATACTACAAATTTTCTATACAAAAATTTCTATACTAAAAATTGTACTAAAATCTCTGTACTAAAAATGTTCTATACTAAAAAATGTATACTACAAATTTTCTATACTAAAAATTGTGCTAAAATTTCCATACTAAATTTTCTACATCTACAATTTTTACTACCACTAACATTTCTTACAAAATATACTACAAATGCAATATACTAAAAAAACCTGAACCTGAAGATCTGAAGATCCTCCTTCCTCTCCTCTCCTCCTCTCCCTCTCCTCTTGTCCCCCTCCTCTTCTGATGAGGCGATGGGATCCCGATCTTCCGATAGGATGATAACTATCGATTTTGGTGGAGGTGACTCTTGCGATCCGACTACAACCGCACGTCGCTTGCACCTTAGCAATCGCTGAACCACACCCAAGTCATTATCAATCGTGCCAAGAACGCGGTTGACCTGACCACGAAGGTCTATTCCTGCATGCAACTGAAAAACACGCAAGAACAAGATAACAAGTAATCTGAAATTACAAATATATAAATTGAGTTGAAAAAGGTGGGATTCCACAGAGGTTCTTTACGGTTGGCCTAGTCGACACAAGCGAAGAACAAAAGTTTTCACTATGGAAAAACTAAGCAAACGAAATCCAAAGAGTTCAAAGGGGTAGAGGGTGAATATATGAGTTGGAGAAGAGAGAGGGGCGGCCAAGGGTCGTCCTAGGGTTGGACACTCACCCTTACAAAGCCCTTGGGCCCAATTGGAGGTGGCGCTGCACCTTTAGACTCGGATTCAGAAATAGTCCTAACTTATTTCGGTAATATCTTTCCGTACAGAATGAATTTTGAGGTGAGGCTAGATCCATTGGAAAGAGGATAAGATAAGCTTTCCATCAAGTACACACCCATCCCAAACGGACTCTAGATGCGAATTCTATGCATGTTGGAAGTCGGTCCTGTCAGGCTGAATCAGTGTCGGATTGTTTTGGCGATGGCAACGCGACCAAAAGGTTTTTGAAGCTGAGGCCTCTCTCATTGGATGGACCATGGTAATGAGTGCAGGCTTGAGCTCAAAGTTGTTCGCCTGAATGATAGGTTGAACAATTCAAGGTGCAATGCTTTGATCTCTATGGATCCAAAGGTCACGGACAAGAGGCTGAGGGTTCTATCACCCATGGTTTCTTGATGGGAAAGTCGATTCTCTTTCAACAGTTTCTGAAATGTGCGCTCAATCTCAGGATCAAAAGGAATCAGCAAATGATCTCCACTCCTGAGCATACGCGGAGAAATCGAACGAAAAAGGAAGGGAGGAAGGAAAACTAAAGAAATGACTTAGTCTATGGTCTAGTGCGCCAAATTCTTGATTTGTGCAAAATAGCACACCCGCAAGTGCACGGGTTGCCGCAAAGATAGCAGTGAGATGTCGTGTTCTCCACATGGAGTAGACTACCGATGACATGACACCTAACCAAAGCAAGTCGCTCGAATGGGGAATAAAAAGGGAAATGAAGAGCCTAGACAAACTACTAGGACAAAGATGTAACTAAAATGCTCCTGCTCAACCCAACAACCTGGCAACTAAATCCTCTGCTGACAAACGACTGACTCTAGGGAAAAGAGAGGAGACAGAGACAAGTAAGATGGTGGGCCATGAGAAGCGAGGATGGAGTCAGGAAAAGAGAGAGGAAGATAGAAAACTGGAGATCACACACTACCAAGAGAAACCAAAAAGGGGCTAAGGAAGACGTGCTTGCGAGACAGAGGAAAGAGCTACCGGAGAAGAGAGAAATCAGAAGGAAGAAGGCGCTAGGAACAGACAAGAGGAAAAAAAGCGCTAAAACTACAAACTAACACTTCACAGCAAGCAAAAGACAAATTACTACAAGAAAATGAACATGACAAAGCAACCAAAATGCAATCAGAACTACTGCAGTAAACAAGATAGCAAATAAATCTAACACAAGAACTAAATAAAAGCAACAAAGCTAGACTATTTTTTTTTACTTTTTACTAACAGATTACTGACCCAATGCTATAAAGAAATCTACTGAACCGAACTGCAGCCACAAAATTAACTTCTAAAAGAAAGATCTAATCAAACATGACAGATAATAGCACTACTACAGCAAAATATGAAACCTACGAGCAGAGGCATAAAACTTCTGTATAGCTACTGGACCATCAAGCAAAACCATGAATCTTGGCCAGACAACAAGAACCACATCACAATCTTAAGATACCAGAACATGCAAAATACTACTTAATAACAGGATCCATAAAAGTAGCACTCGATTCACATATCTGACATGTCACTAGCATAAGAAAAGCATCAGTAGTAATAAGACAGAGTTCTGAGACGATGAAGTTCCAGCGAGCAGCAGCCGTAGAGGAAGGACATGTTGCAGATCTGGAGAAGATGAAGTTGAAGTAGTAGATCCGGTGCAAGACTTCTTCCTCCTCCAGAGATCCAAGATTTGGCAGTGTGATTGAGCAGTAGATTGGTTTGGTGAAGGGTGGAGATGGCTAAACAGGGGAGGAGTGCTGCAGGTGGAGCTTGGCGCCGGCTACGACCTGTCTCCAGTGATGGCAGTGGGAAGAGGTGGCATCTTTGAGGTGGCTTCCTGGGAGGAGAAGGATGGAGTTTGGATGAGTCCTCAGGAGATGCGATTTGGGGATTTTTCTTCTTCGTGGTGACCGGCTCAACTGCAAATGGCTGTCTCGCCCCCTTACATAGGAGACTGTGGCTACCTTCTTTTGGCAGGGGCAAGGAAACCCTAGTTCTCCTGGATGATTTGCATTTTGGTCCCTAGCTCCTTCCCATATCGCTGATTTCTATAGATTTTGCGCCTTGTTCGCGCTGACCTGCAAGAAAATTGCAGAACAATGTAAACAATACAAATAGAGGGAATATATATATATATATATATATATATATATATATATATATATATATATATATATATATATATATAATTTATGAAATTATGGCCAATTTATGCTACTCACAGCAGGGTAATGATATGAAAATATACTACAAATATGACGCACGTCAAGCCTCCTCCCCCGAGCACGAGTCGCCACCTTCTCCCTTGAGCCCACCGCATCCTCCCTGAACACCCTCCTCTGTGAGCACGTACGCGGCCTCCCCTGAGCATGCCACCCTCCTCCCTGACGTGCCTCCTCCTTGAGCAAGGTAGTTGCCTTGGTCATGACTTCAGTGCTATGCTCTATCCTCATGGCTCACGGTCTCATGAGGTACGTCGCTCTTGTGACAAGCCTTGCCCCTACTGCCTTCTTGGTGGCTTGGATTGCTTCTGCCTAGTGAGCTTTTACTTTCTAAAATTTGTATCCTACATAAAGTTTGATGTGCTAGTAGTTCAGTTCATTATCTTTGAAAATGTGTGAATAGTAATAGCACTGGGAGGACTTTTGCATAATAGATTGTGGGCTTTTTGAGATTGCTCAATGAGGAAACTTGTCATATTAGAGATCATTGTGACTATCAATTGAAATATTCTGCTAGCTTTTGATTTTGTTGATTGCTAAGATAGATGCTTCTGTTTTGTTATAGTTTACTATTGTCCTGATTATTGTTGAATTCAATTGGTACCGCAATAGCATATATCTGTTATATCCTTCTGGTAATTGCTGAAACTCTGTTAGCATTGCAGCAGTTCTCTATTTCTATTTGTGCATATAGCATGCAATTGACTTTGTCTCTTATCTGAGGTAGTTTGTACATTGTCAAACTAGCAGAATAGTAAAGAGATAGTCACTTTGATTATTGATATACTGATAAGAGTGGACGAAGGCCAAGATTTAATCTTGTGCAACTCCTCAACTAAGAGAAAATTCACAACTTTAATCTGTGCAATATGCAGTTCATAAATGCCTACTTTCCTATACAGTTCAGCATATTATCATGTGCCAATGATCTGAATGTTTTATCTACTTTGAGAGAGAATAGGTTTATCTTCATGTCATTTACATATTGCTGGATATATGCTTTACTATTAATACTTGGATTTAGAATTAACCTGAAATTATTGCTAAAACTATCTCATTTCAAACAATCCAAACCATCGAGAAGGCAGTAGGGGCAAGGCTCGAATTGATTCTTATTGTCATTTGTCACTGGCAGCCAGTTCACTAGTACTCTTTGTTTCTTCGTCAGTTCTATTATCTTGTGAAGATGTCATCCGCTCATTCTTCATCATCGTCGCCTCATGCGTGTGATGCACCGTCCTCCGAAAAATCCAAGTGCCATGGAAGAGGACTGTCGAAAAGGCCCGAGGGCTGATTTACCATCACGGATGTCAATGCGTCTAGGACCCCTCTCAATCCTCATCGAGCAGTGTTTGCATTCTAGAGAATGGTCGCAATAGTTGCACGGGAACAGGTTGAGATCATGTACGATTCGTCGAAGGACTTGAGCAAAGATCAGAAAAATTAGCTGGTGATGGAAATTTTCAATCATTCGAGATCTTAGAAGAACACCAGGCCTCCGTGCGATGACATGCATTGCTAGCGGCATGAAAAGCGTGGAAGAACTTCAAGAGCATGCTTATCAATTAATACGTGGAGAAGGATTTGATGCCCTTCTAGAAGTATCCGTTCCTAGAACTGTGCTGGCAAGAGTTTGTGGCAAAGAAGACGAAAGATAATTTTAGGAGTGATAGTGTGGCGCACAGGGCCCTCTAAGCAAAAAATGCACCCTCACAGACTCGGCACCACTGGGTATGCGGGTAAAATCCTGCAATGGAGGAAGGAAGACGAGTAGGAAATCCTGTGGGAGGCGGCACCACTGGGTATGCGGGTAAAATCCTGCAATGGAGGAAGGAAGACGAGTAGGAAATCCTGTGGGAGGCCTCCCCACCATTTGCCGCGATCCCGAATGAGCGCGCCCGGAATTGGATAAGAGCGAGGTCATCTATCGTGTCGTCGGGGGCCATCTCCTTTCGAAACCCCACAACTGAGGAAGTGTCCCACTGCCTGATAAGATATCGAACTACCTAGTTTGTAGTTACTCCATAACTTCATAGGAAGTGAAATAACATGTCGGGCTCTTGTAGGAAGCGCTAAGTGTAGAACATTTCCAAAGCTCATTCCAGCTAGTTAGGGAGAGAGATATACTCTCCGTATGATGAGGACATCCTTTCCATAGATACAATTGTGCCAACTCCACAACAAACTCAACAAACTGAAACTATGATACAAGGACCAATGACTCGAGCGCGAGCACATCAACTTAACCATCAGGTGAATGCGTTCCTAAGTTTGCATACAAATGTTTCAAAGAATAGCATACTACTTAATTCTTGTGATGATTTAATTGTCCTTAGGAACCATGGGGAAGAACCACGCGAGCTCAAGTGTAGAAGTGGAACCATCAAGCGCAATCAAGTCTACTTCAAATGGCCATAACTTTTGATCCAGAAGGTTTCTCAGGGCCTGTGAGTACTCGTTGGAAAGCTCTTGGAGTCTACTTTCAGATGGATCTGGTCTCACCTCCAAACTCCATCCGAGCAAATCAAAAACTGCGAAATAAGTCACATCACTTTTTCAGTCCGAGTCAAAGTGGGCCGAGGGCCTTGTATCACCACTTAGGCTATTTGGACCGGTACTGTTCACGCCGTACTGTTCATGTGAACAGTAACCATGAATAGTACCACACCCCTTTTCATTAGATAAGTGCGGCTTTCCCCTTCCCTATTTAAGGAGATCGCACCCCTTTAGTTTTCCTCGGGTTTTTCTTAAGAGATTATTCTGCTTAGCAGTTTCACCACATATTCGGTTGAGGAACCCCAACTTGTGAACTTAATGAGAGACCATGTGGAGGTCATCCCATGTGTGTGATGAGTAATTGACATCGGTTTAGGAAAGTCGAGTTTGATTTGGATAGTTCGGACCTTGACGATGCGTGGTGCAATCGGGCTCGGTCGGACTTGGTCAAACCTGGTCAAAGTGGTTAGGATGCATATTATGTTGGCTTGTCAAGTTTGGGCTATCTCATGCTTAATGTGGTTTCATTAATGCATTTATGCTTATATGTGTCGAGCGGTGTTATTTGATGTGTTTTTTGTCTGTGATGGCTACAAGACATCGAGATGGAGTCGTGGTGAGGCACGGAGGACCGGACTAGGCGCAGGTGGTGCCGAGGTCAGAACGGTCGAGGTGTGCCGAAGACGGCGATAGCTCGAGGTAGCTGCGAGGCTTGCGAGGCAAGGAATTAGGAAGCTTCCCGGAAGGTGCAGGAGGGGCGTTTTGGGGAATACGCAAAGCTGCACTAAAGGAAGCGGATTATGGGTAAAGCATTGGAGTTGTTGTGGCTTAATGGGCAAAGCAAATTTCAAACCCATTAGTGAGAGACTATAAAAGGAGGGTGTCTCCTTGCATGGTCTTCATGGCTTTGGGAAAGGATTGAGACTTTTGCTTTGTGTCTTTAGTGAGTGAGAGTTGGTAGGAGAGGAAGAGATGTGTTGGAGGTGTGTCTCCTCTCTGTTGTCTTGATCGTAGTCTTCTCCCCACTAGTGTTCATGTGTTCTTGAGATAGAGAGGGAGAGGAGATTAGTTGAGCCACCATGTAATCATTCCTCTATATCAATCATGTATGGGGACTCCTTTGTGATCTTTGTGTTTATAGAAATAAATGCCTTCAAGAAATCTTTTGAGTTCTTGCTTCTCTGTTCAGTTTTCTCTTCGATGCTCTCTAGGCTTGATTCTTGACTTTTTGTGTTTTGAGTTGATTCTTGCTGAGGAGTACCAAAATGGATTGTTCTATGTTGGGATAATGCCTTAAGGTCATTTGATCGAGTTTTCCCAAGAGCAAATCAAGTTTAATCTCAATTTTGGCTGTTTGAACTCCTCTGTTCATCATTTTCTTTTCTAGGGTTTGAGGTGGTTTTTGATTCCCTTCATAAGAGGCTCTGAGTTTTGGATTCTCTAGTCCTGAAGCTATTGCTAATCTATCTGCAAAGTTTTGGGCTGAGGCTATTGCGACCGCGTGCCATGTTTCCAATCGAGTTTTTCTTCGGGCACACTTGCACCGCACTTTTTATGAGTTGAGATATGGGCGAAAGCCCAGTGTATCTCATTTTCGTGTGTTTGGTTGCAAGTGCTTTATTCTGAAGTCTGGAAATCTAGTAGTGGGGGAGCGGTCAGACCGGCGGCATCCATGCGGTCTGACCGCCCCAAGCATTGCGGTCAGACCGGCCCTTTGCTGCCTTGTTGCCACTTCTTGCTTTGTGTTGGCTTCTGTGTCTTTTCTGATGGTTCTTCTTCCAGCTTCTCCTCTGTGTTGTGAATTTTCAGTGAGCACTTAAAATCATCTTCATAGCTCTCTATAGCTATTGAAAGGAGATTCTTTGGAGGGGTTGTTTTTAAAAATCGACATTCACCCCCCCCCCCCTCTGTCGCCATTTCGGTCTAACACTTAATCTTTATTTGCAATACAATTTCAGATTGTATCTTGTACTCTCTTGCTTGTGTTCTCGATTCGTTTGCAGGAGATAGCCTTCTTGGCGAGGTCAACCATGTTCGGCACGGTTGATAACCAATGGAGCAGTGGTGTAGTAATTGCGAGGGGTTCGAACTGTTTTGGTCGGAGCCTTTGGATCATCAACGTCGAGTTCTCCACAATCGACTTATCAGTACCTTTTAGAAGATCAGGCCTTAGTCTTTATATTCTATGGAAACATGGTTTCTCAAAGGACTCCGAAGCATACTGGAGTAGGAAGAGAGCCAAAGTCGAACGTGAGGCATGGCTATGAGAGGAGATTAAGGCATCCCTTAGAGAGGAGATCGCTGATGCTGTTAGAGATGGAATGCAATGACAGATGAAGAGTGGGCAGGAATGGTTTAGGGGAAATCGGTTGGAAGCCTCCGCCGGTCCTGTGATAGCCATCCCCCAAACTATTGGAGTAGCTACGCGTCCAACCCTACCTTGGAAAGTGACCACAGATTTTCTATCGATGGCATCCTGGTAATAATTATTATCTCTGGAATTCTCGATCCATTGATAGACCTGTTAGAGTAGCTAATTTTGTATCGTTATGTAGGTGACTAAGACGTGCAAGCTCCAAGTGCAATATGCCTCGTTGCCCTCTACGCTGCTTGGGGCCAAGCATATCCATTTGGTGTTGGGTCCTTGGTGCACGGTGTAACTCTAGCGCTAGGTTTCGCAAAAGTGAATGTAGATGGTGTTCATGCCAATTTTGAGGTCGTCCTGCTGGAGATGCCTCGAAACAATGAGGTCATTACTCTAGGGCAAGTCATTAGAATATTCATCCAGTGGCCTAAGAGGGACATCTGCCTAGAGGCTTCTGCACCGTGTCAACTTCACGGGAAAGTACTGCACTGGTGCCAAGTCCACGGGAGCTATTTGCACCAAAGTTACCTGCACTGACGTGGCAAAGGCGCGGTGAATCACATGCATCTACATATCATGCCCGACTGACTACTGTGAAGTTGACCTCTAAACAGCAAGGCAGCAAGGGCAAACCAAAGAAGACCAATGATATCTCCTACTTGTCGTTGGCTCAAAAATTCGTGCTAGGTGAGCTGTTGGTCGTCTCGATAGAGCACCCCGAACCCCTAGGATTGGCTTACCAGAGATGCATGCATGGTACATGAAATAGGCCAACAAGCCGAATGGACAACGGTGCTTGGGTGTGAACGTCAAGTTCAGGTCATATCATCTTCAGCACAAGATTAATGTTTTTTCTTTTTACAGTGACCTTCGAGGACTTGTTCTTTCTCTTCAATCTCAATGCCCTTGACGCCTCACTAATTTAATGCTGGACACTGTAAGTGTGTATAATCACGGTCTACTACGTTCATGTAATACCGATAAATGTCATATATAACTCCTTACTTTTGTGTGTATATATATACACACACACATGGTAATTGAAGCTAGGTTAACGAAATCACCCTTAGCTTTTCTCGACCCACATTTGGTCTTCATGAATATCATCAAGGAGAATACATCCTTCATCGAGAATTACATGACGACAGTATTGGTGGCTCATCGCAACAAAGAATTTATACTTATACCCTACAACCAGGGGGTAAGTGCTGCACTAGTGGTTATACTTGTTGATTTATACTTTATAAGCAACACAACCTTAGGATTAATGACCATGATGATATACCTATGTAGGTTCCACTAGATTCTAATTGTAATTATACCAAAATAGAACAAGATAATATACCTTGATTCTCTAAAGAGGACCAAAATCGACTTCACAGTTATCCAACAATTAATCGACAGGTAAACACATTTCCTCTATAGATAACTCTATTATAGTCTTTCCTTCCTTCGCGATGACTAACTTTTTAGAATCACATAGGTCATTCGCTGAGTACATTGCTACTGTACGGAAATCCAAGAGAGGGATCAACGCCCTGCGATACGATCTAGATTTTTCAGTATTCGCTAGTACACATTAACCCTATATAACATTTCATAGTAATGCCTCTCAAACTAATAAATTCAATTTTTGCAGTGCCACCAGCGGTCGCCAGGCAACACCTGCGGATACTATATTTGCCACAACATGGAAATACTCCTCGATTCCATGAAGACCAATCATCCTTATATTTGTCAACCTTGCAATAATTATTTCATACTTATCAGTTTATATGTATGCACGATATTGATCTTCCTACCAACATGTTGCGACCATCGCTACAATTGCATTAGAATAGGTTAACTTTCAAAAAATTCGAGGACAGTGTGCGTATTTCTTAATGTCTCACGTCATAAAAAAAGATAGAGAGTTCCATAATGTAGAATGAACATAATTGGGATAAAATTGAACTTAATTGTACATGTGTGTATTTGTTCATGAATATGGTTAATTTATTTCATTTGAGTTAATTGATTTTTGAAATAGACATTTTGTTTCTAAAATGAATGTGAATTAGATGTCTACATATACTTGTTATGTTTCTACTTATTTCAGAGGGCATGGCTAGTATTTCCTGAGTCTATTCAAAGGGCATGGCTAGCACTTTCTAGGGCTATCAAACAAACAGAAATAGATTTAGGAATACAAAAGAATATCATAGACGGTCATTAACTCATAACCATCTGTGATAGTTGACTATCACAGATGGTTTGTAGTAGAAACTGTCTGTGATATCTGATATATCACATGTAGTTTCAATTATAAACCATCTGGGTTATTTGATTATCACAGATAATTTCTAATTGAAATCATCTGTGATACATCAGATATCACAAACGGTTTCTATTACAAATCATCTATGATAGTCAAATATCATAAATAGTTATGAGTTAGTAACCGTCTATGATAATATACATCACAGACGGTTTGAAAACCGTCGGTGATGACCTCATATCATTACTGACCCATAAACTCAGACGGCTCATGAAACCATCTGTGATTACGTTTTTGAACCATCTGTGATGATCTTTTCTGTATTAGTGGCAGTGAAAACAAAGTATATTTGGTTCAATGTAATCACATGTGGATGCCTAAGGGAAAAAACTTTGATCTTTATTTTAAATTTTAACTGAGAGATTATACTTGTCCTTACAGGATAATCACAGATAATATATATTGAATAGAACAGTTTTAGTTGTTTATAAATTAGCTCAATTCTATCTAGAAGGTTCTGTTTGTTTTGGAATGACATTTAGAACTCTGAATATAGATGAGAGCCATGTTGATTGGGTCCTGTATTTTTTCCAGTAAACAATGCCTAAAATTGTTTTTTAGATTACTTGCTGTTTTCTTCAGCAGTAGTAAATTTGTTGAGTTGGAATAACCACTGGAATGCAAAATCCATTCTCATCTGCCAGAAAGTCCAGAAATTTATGTGCTTGTTTTATTAAGAGAATAAATAGTAATCTGCTGTATGTTAGCTTCGAAAATAAATTGATACAAATCTAATGTACTACCACATGATGAAACAGATTGCCATTATTTGTACCTTTGGTTGATTAGTTTAACAAAAAATAGACTTCCATCAAATATCTAGGAGCATCCCCTTTTGATTGTTAGTTGTTGGACAATTCTTGTTGATCGGATCAGTCATCAGAACTTACCAACTTGTCTTTCTGTTATGGCGTCGTTGCATGCGCGTCAAGGTATCGTGCCGTAGTGGTTTGTTTTGGCATGTGTCTATAAATGCAAAATGGAATTTTTATTACCAACAGGTTTTGGGCCCTTGGTGATGTGAAACAGAAAAAAGTTAGTTCAAAGAGAGCAGCACTCCTCTCTTTGGCCCGTTCACCCGATTACTGTTTGACTCCACTCTTACAAAAGAAAGGGTAGTGAAACTTCCGCCATCCCATTGAATGAATAATCTGTCACGTATCATGGAGTACTATCCAGTTTGCTTGTTGGAACATAAGCTTAGAATAGCAATGAAGTGATTATTCATATAATGTCTTATGTTTCCCTGATTCAAGGTAGAGGAGAATGTGGCTGCTGCAATGGAATTGTCGATTTCAGGCATGGATGAAGAACTTTTGCATGAAGGAGAAGCGATTCTTGAGCCTGTTACGAATCTGACCTGGCCCAGTGGTATCCAGCAAGCCTGATGACTGACAGCAGCTTGGACGGTTGAAATCCATTGCGACAAGTGTATTTTGCTATTATTAGTTAATTGAGTCACACGTCAATCGCAGCCTTGCCTGGTGATTGAAAAATTATTTAGCCAAGGCAAGCAAGGGAAGACCATTGTTCGGAGTTTAGCCTTGCCTGGTGATTGAAATATTATTTAGCCAAGGCAAGGAAGGGAAGACCAGTGTTGGGAGTTTATGAGCATGTTGTCTCTAGTAATTAACATATGACTGGGAGTAGGCAACATGAACAATGAAAAAACCAATGCTGATCATTGAATAAATTGTGCGCATACGCCTTGCTGGATCGTATTGATTCAATTCCCAACTGAAGTAAAGCAAATGGCACACCAATTGTTGAAGTTGATCTAAATTCGTACTGTGTCCGCGTAGAACACTGCATTGCCTCATAGCAAACATGACATAACTAGTGCCAGGGCCATGCGTAAGTTGTATCAGATGTGGTATCAACCTGTAGTAATCGATTTGATTCAGTTTCCTCTCCATGTGGGACTCATTTCCCTTGCGCTATATATGTACCTAGTAATCCATAGTAAGTGCAAGTAGTGGCGGATCCAGAAATTTTATGATGGATATTTGAAGTTACAAAAATATTATTCAATAGAAAACATAACAGGGTGTGTTTACCTGCATATCTCTTGCAAATTCATATTTATCATCTGTGTCCACCTTGACAAACAGGGTGTTGTTCTAATATTCAACTGCAAGCTGCAACAATATATTGCAAGAAATGTCGGAATAAGTTTAAAGTACTGCTAGTTAGCAAAATTCAGTACAAGAACTGACGAACTTAGCATATCCAAATGAACATCTTAGGAAGCTATGACAGCGTTAGGTACAAATGTGGCTGAAATCTTAACAAGTTACATATTTACATTCCAATCTCATCAATAAATCCGGACTACATGAATCCTGATTGTCAAGGACACTGGGCTGCAGGAAAGGCAATTGTGTGAGCAATCACACAATCTCAGAGCATACAAGGAAAGCTACCAGCCCCAACTTTCAGGAAAGGCGATTGTTATGGATTTTAATGGACAGCAGGCATCTTACATTGAGTAAACGTTATTTTTTTTCTCAGGCACATAAACAAGCTATGTCACAATATTCTTCAAAAGTATTGGGGCTAGAAAGAATCCCTAGTTGTTAGGTCAACCGTTTTTTTACGGAACCAAGTTCACCAATTTTAAGTAGAAACTGGTAAAAGAACAGTTTGTTTCCAGACTATTTCAGATTGAATTCCAAATTGCCCAAATTATTTGCAATAATGTCCTGTTCAATTCCAGACTAGACTACTTACACAAGGTACCTATATTTCTTTACCATCCCTAAAATGATGTCCAATCTGGTACTCGTTATACTTTCAGAGAACCTTAAATCGTCTAATGGATGTATTCAAAAGTATCTGGAAGCATTATTGAAACACCCTCAAAATTTCAAAATTTTGGAATTTTCCTTGAATTTTGATTGAACTCCCAAGCCTTCCCAATTTGGCAAGTTTCTTGAAACTGCGCTTTCCCTTTTTTGGTCTTCCCGCTTTCTCCTCTTGCTTGGGACGCCGCTTCCTCCACCGCCTCCCTGTGCCGGCCGTCCACAAACCGCGCCACCATTTCCGTTGATTGTGGCCGCTCCTCCCCGTGCGTTCACACCTGCTCTGCTCCATGGCCCCACTGTCCGGTCGCTCAGCTCCCGGTCTCCTCCTCGCTTCGCACGCAGCTCGGCTCGCGCTTCCCCTCTCTCGCCGCAGATGGCAACTCCCGGCCGATGCGTGCCCCACTCTGTACCTGCAGCGTCAACTCTCACCAGCTCCTGCAGAACCTACAAAGCCACCTCGCCAGTGCTATCACTTCCACAGTAGAGCCCGGCCTCTCTCCTCGCCCGCGCGCGTGAGAGTGCCGAACCACCTTACTGTCGCCACCACCTTACGCTGCTTTTAAAGCCCTTCTGTCACTGCTAAGAGCCTCACACCACTCCCTAGTATCCTCCAGAACCACCAATTTGAGCTCAACCCACCGCATTGCCGCCAGTGACCTCTCCTGCGCCCGGTGAGCCTACATGCATGTGTGCTGGGCCTCGCGGCCACATGCGGCGTGGGCCAAGGCTGGTCGGCCCATTCGGCTGTGCGGGAGAAAACCTCGGGCAGGCCGCACTGTGCTTGTGGGCTGGCCCATTACTATTCACCCGAGAAAATCCAAAAATTCAAGAAAATTCCAAAAAAACACCGTCACGATCGTTTCTACTCCATGAATCCATTTTTGACCTTCATTCCACCAAGTTGAGCTCCAAATAAATTCAAACCCCTCCTTTTAAATTTTATTGCATTTTACTCCTTTTTAATTAGATTATTTTTCCTAGCTTGATTAGATTCGAGTATGGACTTATATTATTTTATGTGTTTACGCTAGCTCCTGACCTTTCTGAAGTGATGGTACAAGGACCAGAACCAGGCAGTGAAGTTTACGAGCTAGTGTAATTTCTAGAGCAGCAAGGCAAGTTACAAGTTTTTGATCATATTGAATCCCATGAAATTAAATTATTTAATTACCATATTTACATTATTGTTATTTGTGAACTGTTAATTGATTAAAATAAATATTTAGAATGACATGCTAATTAGCTATGCCCTACCACCGATAAAATCCATGTTTAATTTGATGCCACGTTCACCTTGACAACCTTAGTAATATTTAATTTATTGTATAAATAATTGTAGATTGGCTCACTCAAATTTTTGTACTGCTTTTGGTTAGAAGAATTTGTTAAATTGGTACTAGGGTAAGGGTGTGCAGTGAAAAGCCACAAGGTGACCTTCGTCCATAACCTTACCCTAGGGTGGAGGCTTAAACAGATGGGTGGTAGTGCTGTTGGGCACAGTTGTTGGGAATGTGGTTGATGCCTCAGGTGAAAAGTAAGAATAAGAACTTTATGCTGAGTAAAAGACACAATAATCGCTCAACCATAAGAGTTGATTTATCAACCCTGATTTAGTAGCTGCTCAACTCGATTGAATCTCTACAGAAGGTGGGAGTATTGATGATGGGAAGTTAGGTATGCGGAATGGTAAAACCATACCTAACAACAATAGAGGTCACTCAGAGCGGGTAGAAGAGATTAGGGTTACTGTGTGAACTGTGACTAGGTGATTCTATCGGGTAGAACCTATATAAAGAGATGAGCAGTGAAACAACCTGGTTTTCTTAACTCAGTCATCAGGGTTAAGGAATCTTGTGGGTAAAGCTAGGCAACTCTGTAGAGTGAAACAAATGGTATTCGAATACGCTATGCTTCTGGTAAATAAAGCTGTGTTAATGGGTGATTCCAACATCAAGGCATAAGTAGATTTTATGATGTTTTAACTTGAGTAAGATGAGTATGTATCTGTTGAAAGAAAACCCCCTTTAATCTTAAGGATATCTATTTTTGTTTTACCTATTTTGCAAATAAAGCTGCATCCACTCAAATTAATAGAACCAATATATTCCCTCCCTTTAAGTATCCTTGCAAGTAGTTAAATTAGGGTTTACTCTTGTGACTTATTGAGTACGGTTGTACTCATTACTTGCTAAACAACAACAAAAGACCACTGGAACCAAGATGCCCAAGCCGAAGATGAAGTTCCTGAAGAACCTTTCTTCTCCGAGGACGACTTGGTTTAGGTTTTAGCTGCGCTCAAGTACGCCTGGGAGTTCCTGTATTGTAAGATCAAGTTGTCAGCTAAGTTTTTTTCCCAGTGACTTTTGCTAAGTGCACTTGAGAGGCTAGCAAGAAGCTCCAAATATTTTGCTATAAGTACACACAAGTGTATCAAAGATTTTATAAGCCCGTAGGTACACAAGAGTTGTACTTGGAGTTTTCAATGCCCTCAACTCAACGATTCGACTTGCTTCAATTTCATTCAATGACTCGACTCCATACTGAGCGTCGACCTACACTCTGTCTCGTGACCGTTCCAGTACCAGGCTTGCCGACATCATCGCCTGCACTGTCCGGCACTATGCCTTGGTGTCATTGCTATCTTCGTCGACGATCTTATCGCTAAGTCAATCATTATCTTTCATGAAAAATATGTGTCTTTAGCTCTCCATGTTTTCGTTAGAGGTATAGTTTATTACAATTAATGCTATTGTGTCTATTGTTGGTAGCATACATGCCTGATTAATCATTGGCGATTTCATTGATGATCCATTGTCTTCAACGAGTTACCATAGTAAGATCTGCAAATGAGAAGTCTAAGGTGAAGTTATAAGTTTTCAACATAATGAGTTAGTTTGGGTTATGCTTGATCGATGAGACTTTGAAAAAATTAATATCAATTGCGAGAACAACTGAATTTGGTGTTTTATCACTATTTGGATATCTTGCGATTTGAATCGCTTGCGCCATCATTATGGAGATTTTGGCAACATTAATTCTTAGAAACTTGATGACACCTAGCATGATGCTCTTTTGAGAATTGTTGTTTGAAAGTAAAGATTTTGCTCTAATTCCAGTTTGAGATGGAGGATTTAAGTACAAGGAGGAGTTTATTTTTGCAAGGATACTACAATGTTTTTCAGCTACCATAGCTCGATATGAAGGGTTTACTATAGTTTATACTCTATTTACAGCACAAGAGTTTCTTTTATTCAGGCAGTTTTATAGGAGCAGTTTCAATCATACTATGGAATTTAATTACCTTTGAAGTCGGCAGTTTGGCGTACGTAATAGCCACATGTATAAGTTGCTCTTTCAATGAGCGTTGTTTGCTAAGTTTTATGTTCTAGGTAGGGAAAATTTTTTCCTTTTGAAATTTATTTCAGAGGGTAATGAAAGAGGTGGAAATGACTAAAATTTCGGCAATGTGGAGAAAATTTTGGTCAAATGACTTGGAAACTAAGGATAAAAGGAAAGTAAAGTATGCATCTTACACAATTTGTCTTCTGGTCCAGTGGCAATGGGCTTGACTCATGAGCGATTGGTCCCGGGTTCGATTCCAGGGACCCACATGTCAAGAAAGAAATGCTGTAAAATCCCGAAAAAATTGGCGTGGGAGGTAGGATTCGATACCGGATCAGCTGGGCCGCGCGTGGAGAAGACTGGGCATCAAGCTAGAAGGAACGTATTGCTGTCTGGGGGATGTCAAGGTTTTTAACCCTTCACAATTCAAACTTAAACGAAAATATTTGACTGCAATGAGTTTTTTTCGTTTGGTAGCGAAAGTAACGAATTTTCTGAAATTTCAGCGAGATTTCGCTAATATTGTGAACCCTGATTCTAGGTATAGCATACTAGATTTCATGAGATGAGTTATTTGCTAACTATCCAGCGTCATATGTGATGTTTTGGTTTATGTTGTTTGATGATTGAGTATTTATTTCAGGAGATCAGTTGTACAGACTCAAATTTTACTATGGTTATGAATTGTTGAAGATCTAGATTTATTCGTCTACTTTGTTAATAGCTATGTGTTTAGATCTGCCGGTGGTTTGCTCAATTTTACTTTGTAAGAACCATTCGGATAAATTTGTTCCAGTCTTTCTTATTAAAGATTGGTCCGATGGACTTTTTGGTGCATAAAGTGTTCATCTTGATTTAATTAGAGAAATTTATTGTGTTTTTTTTTAACTACTTGAGAGAATTCAGCTTAAGATAGAGATTGTTGAAGTTGATACAAATTCATACGACATCCATGCAGGACACTGCATTGCCTCATGGTAGACGTGGTAAGATCAATGCCAAGGCCATGCGCAACTTGTATCAGATGTGATGTTAATCTATAGTAACCGACTTTGATTTGATTTTCTCTCTATGAGAACTCGTTTCCCTCGCTCTATATATGGACCATTAGTCCATAGTTAGTGCGTAAGGTTCATTGCCTTCATATGACCGTAGTTTTTTCCGTAAGAGTTTTTTTACATTAGATCCGTGTGTCTCATTCTCTTGATCGTATATTTTTGTCATGCGTTTTATAAAAACCAATAATTTGCTGCTGCAAAACATTGCTGAATTCTATTGCATGCATGAATTTTTTTCCCCATTTCCTTTTGCCCGGAATTTCACTGTGCAAGTTTTATGCTGTTTCACCACAGATACAACAATTTTGCAAGAAATAGAAAAGTTTGTGCAGAATGAAATTTACACAGCAAAAGCTTTGCCCTGAGTTAAATGCTCGATATCTCTTATCAAAACTGGGAATCCTTTCCTCTGGATTTATCATCGCAGCATGCAAAATTTCAAATGTGAGGAGTGAAGCTGTGAAGATAAGAACAAGCTGCTGATAACTCTACTGTCAAGGGTGACCTAAAGGACCCTTCACTGCTCGACCATGGTCGCCGAGGACGACGACCCCCTGCATTGCCGATATGATCGGCGGCACCGACATGCCGCCAGATAGAACGATCTCTGTACGAAATTCCCCCAATCAAATCAAATCAACATGACATTTTCATTTGCCGAAATGAAAACACAGGAAGAACGTGACACTAGTGCTTACCGATGGCCTCCCGGACGGACAGGTCCGGTATGATCACGTCGGCGCGGCTCATGAGGAAGATGTCGCCGAGGTAGAGGTGGTTCGTCGGCACGTAGACGCAGGCGAGCTCCTGGTCGCCGTTCGCACTGCGGAGCGTCACCGTCGACGTGATGAACCCCAGCGCGTACTCGCCTATCCTGGGGTGGCGTATGATCACCACCTCCTTGAAGGCCCGTGAGCTCTGGTCTAAATGATCAACACTTGATAGTTTCTCCATAGTTGAACAATGTGTGCAGAAATGTATGCCAATTATACATCTAGAAATGTATCAGCTACAACTACAGTTTAAATTTGGGAAACTCGATCGATCAAACTACAGGTTGGTTTATGCAATTTTGGTGAGAGTGAGTTTATACCTGGCGATATGGCGGCGCTTATTTGTTTGGAAGCAGAGTAGATATGGCGAACGAGCGGCATCTTCTTGATAAAGAACTCACCGAGGCCAAGGAGAGATGCTCCCACCCACGACGACATGAACACGCCGACGAGGAAGATGAAGGTGATCGAAGTGGCAAACCCCAGACCTGCTTGAGATGAAAATGATCATCGCCAAGTGCAAAAGAAACTGAAGTTACCGAGAACTTTGGTCTTGTAACTCGTGCATGCGTGGTTTCTTTTCTTTTGTGTGTGTGTGAATTATAAATGGTTTCAGTTAGTCTTTCTAAAACTTTTGCAGAGTGGAGATCAATGGTGAGCGGTCGATTACCAAATACGTCTATGCCGAGATGGATGTAGATTGGCGAGAAGAAGCCGTCGACAAAGCGGATGAACCACCAGGTTGTGTAGAATGTGATGGCTATCGGGAGAAGGATGACACTGCAGAGTTGCAGAGCATGGAGAAACACTTAGAAGCGCACATAATTAAGTTAAATCAGCTTGCAAGTAGTCTCTAAATGTGCTGCATTAGTAGCTATATATGAAGCCAATGGCATGAAGAAAACTGCCACGAGAGTCAAGACTCAAGACTACAATCCTGAAGTACTGCGATTTGCTAGCGATTTTGTGCAATTTCAAAATCTCGCGCGGTTTTTAAATGTTTTTGGACAGCGATGATGTGTTACTTGAAGGAAAATTAAGGCATGACATTGTGTAGCAGCAGTACCATCCGGTCATAAACTTCTTCCACGCCCAGCTGCGTATCACTCTTGAGAACGCCTGCATATTGTGAAATAATCATGAACATTACAAAAAAAAATTTGTAAGTAGAACCTGATGGTAACTCTAGAAAAACAACTTATCGATGCCACTGCTGAATATATCATTCTTTCGGGCATGTCATTACAAAAACATTGAAAACTCTTAACTGCTATTTGTTCTGTTTTCTTCTTCATGCAAAAGGCGCAGATCTCAGTGGGTTCTCAGGAAAAAAAACATTGAAAAGTTATGCAAAAAGGAAAAAAAATCGTAAATCTAGAATTGCATGTTGCAATTACATCTAGCTAAGCCTAGTTTACATTGCCAGAACCATCAATATGGTCGATACATGTCATGGGCACGATCGAAAAGGAGTACTACTAGCTGTTTACGTTAAGAATGATGGTGGTCACCTCGATGCCGGTGGGGTGACGGTGGAGGTGGTGGTGGTGGCTGTGTGGCGACGGCGGCGGCGAGCCGATGATCACCGGCGAGGTCGGCTCAGAGCCCTCGTCGTCACCGGCCATGCCAACGGGATCGCCGGTCACCGGGATGAGCAGCTCCCGGTCCCTGTCCCTCTCCCTCCCGGCCATCGCGCACTCGGATCTCATGCACCTGTCTGTACGCGTGCCTGGCCTAACTGCACTATTTGGGCGGGCAGTGCGAACGGAAACGCCGGATCAGCCTCGGGACACCACCAGCGAGCCATGGCAGTGGATGTTTGCCTAATCAAGGCACGCGTGAACTGAGCGCATGGGCCCACTTATTTACTAAGCTCTTGTAGATAAACACGACTTGATCCCAAAAAAAAAACAAATAGTCAATGGATGCTTCTTCGACGGAATAAGGATGGGCGCGCTATTTCGTCCAAAATTTCTTATAGAATATTCCAAATATGACTCCAAATAAGACGGTATTGTCAAAAGAGCTAGCCGAATTTCCTATCTAATTACGCAATTAAAGATAATAGTGCATATGTTTGTCTTTGAAAATAAAGTTATGTTTGTTATGCAACCACAATACTTTTGATTGAAAATATAGCTGTATTACTTACACAACTACAAAAGTTTTCATATGTATATCCGACTAATCCTCATCGTGTATAATTCTCTATTTTTTCCCCCATCAACGTCGTATTTATTGCCTTTGAAAACGAACATGTTTCTTCTTTTAACTTTGCTTAAATAAGAGCATCAATAGATAATTTGGATGTGCACCATGTGTTCACAAGATTTGGATATCTTAGGATGCCATTGTTTTGGATGGACAACACAGATGGACGGACGAAGAGACGCTCAATGTAATTATCTGCCTTCTTCCGGGCTTGATGTGTTGTTGGACAAACATCCATCATCCACGCAAGCAAAACAATCGGTGTCCCATACTCCCATTTCACCCTGCAACAAAAACAGCTAAGCTTATACGAGCTTATCCATCAGGCTCCCTACAAGTCTACAACGGCACGACTCCTGTGAGATTCTCGTCCGGGGTGGAAAAAGATCAACCAGTGAATCGAAAAACGTGACACAATGTTGCTGATGTGCTACTCGTTAAGAAGCGGTGTGTGCCTAGGGGCGGAAAAAAAACATGATGCGGCAAAGGAACTGAGTCAGCTACAAAGGCCACCGCAAACCCGCCCCTTAAAACACCTCTACCCTGTTCTCTTCAACCTCCGGACGGATAAGGATCCCCTGACATCACAGAGCGCGGTAGCATGCAGTTGGGGACGTTCAGAACCATCAGATGAATCAACGGACGGTCCAGATCTAGTCGGTGATAGATTGCTGATTTATCGTGAGATATTTAATTTCTTGTGTGCTATGATTCGAACCGTTCGATCCCCATCCAACAGCCTACAGACACGTGGAGTTGATGGGCCTAACTCTGTGAAGTCAAGAGCATCCGGGTCCCCTCCAATACCAGATGCCACCGACCCTCAGTCCCCCCCCCCTAACTTTACTAGCCTCATAGGTGCGGCGCCACGCCGCGCCAGCCACTATGTGTACCGAAGTAAAAGAGGCGATGATCCGTGAGGAGTTTTTTAAAAAAAACCGAGGGCACATGCGTATTTTCGAAAAAGTTAAAGGGTTTTTTCGTAAAAAATCGAGGACCCGTATGTAACGAAACGAGGACCCGCACGCAATTTACAAAACCGCGAGGCGCTATCCTGCAAAGTGGAGGGGTTTTTTCAGAAAAAAGCACCGCAAGAAAAACGGGCAGGGACCTTTTCGCGAGGAAAAAGAATCTGTTCGCGAGGAAAAAAGACCTGTACGTAATATTCGAAAAAGTCAGGAAAAGTGCCTCGGCCGGCCGTACGCAAATTCCTGCGCCACGCGCCGGCCGGCCGAGCGCTGGGGGCTGACGTGGCTAAGCTGCGGAGCCAGGAATCCCCCGGCTATAATGGGGTAGGTATTCGCTGGCGCCTTCACAGCTCGCTACATGCCTCCCCTTGCCTTGTCGCAGCTTCTGTTTATAAATCCTAACATGAATTTCAGGTTTATCGCCGCCAACAGCCATCTAGGCTACCAGGCATTGGGGTCCTGACGGCCTCGATGCTATTTGGCAAAAGTGCACGGTGGTCTGATCCTGAGTCGCCACTAAATAGTATTTTGAAAAGAAAAGATTGTTCCTTTGCTTCCTCTGCAAGCGGGTGTATGCTAAATTCTCCCTTTAGTCATAAAATAGTGGTACCTTAGAATACGTGCAGTCAGACGTATTAATTTTGATTGAATATATTCTCTAGAATGTATAGCTTGGATGTATAGGAATGGTACGAGCAAATTTGTGGTGGAAAATGCTTTTGTAATATTATATATTTTTTTAACTTCTTTGAGTATACGACGACAAAATTTAGTGATTAAAAAAAGTGGCATCTTGTTAGTTATAGAGAATAAAAATATCGCTCTTTTGTACCTCGAGTGAGTTGTGTTTTCGAAAAAAATGGAGGAAAAAGAAAGCTTTGATGAGTGTCAGTAGACCCCTGGGCCACGACGTCTCTCCCTCCAATTCTCCTACTCGCCTTTTTCAAAGGAGATTGGCCCGATCGTCCTATTATACACCTCTCTCTCTCTCTCTCTCTCTCTCTCTCTCTCTCTCTGCGCTCCATTTGCAAAGTTGACACTTGGTCCTCTCTTCTCCGAGCTGACGCCCTCCACCTCCCCTTCTCCTCGATCCCCTCCCCCCCTCTCTCTCTCTCTCGGTCTCCTCCTCTTTTGGCTCAATACACCCACGTCTCACCCGTTTCTGAATCAATCCCGAAAATCTTTCCATGTTTTCTTCCTTTCTTTCTCTGAATTTGCTTCTCCTGAGCTGAACCATCGAGTGAGGCGGTAGGTAGGTAGGCTGTGGCCGTAAGGTTGCCGTCGCCGGCCATGGTGCGGGAGTTCTTGGCCGTGGTGGTGCGCGCGGCGCTGCAGTGGGCGCTGACGTCGCTGCTGCTCGCCAACGGAGCCGCCTTCTGCCTCATCGCCGCAGCGGCGTCGTGGCTCCGCCTCGGCCCGCCCTGCCTCCTCTGCGCCCGCGTCCACCGCCTGCTCTGCTCGCCCAATTCCTCCTCCTCTGCCGCCGTCGATTCCAGCCAAGAACACGACGCCTTCCGCCGCCTCCTCTGCGACGCACACGTGGCTGCCGTCGCCGCCTCGGCGCATCCAAAACCAGAGCGGGAGCAGACGTGCTCTGCTGCCGATCGTGTCGACAGGGAGAGGAGAGATGGACTGGAGGCAGATGATCCACACAAAGGTAACCAATCAATCGCTTCTTCTCTTCTGCTGGTGCCAGTGATCTCTGAACGAATTGCTTCAAACTGGTAGCATCGATTACCAATTAGTACCAAACGATCGTGTCGCGCGCATCATCCCATCGAGTTGGTGGTGTTTCCAATCAAGTAGACTGAAAGCTTATTTGCCTACGGTTGGTCGATCACTTCGTAGGAAGGCATTGTTATCTCTTGTTCCTTTGGTTGGTAAGCAACCTTACTAGTCGAGCTTTTGCAATGTTCTTGGTAGGAACTTTTCAGGTGGAAGTAGGAAGACAACTTTGATAGGATTTGACACATGATCCATGTGCAAAATAATCAACGGCATAAGAATTTTTTATAGAGGTAATTCTCGCAAATTGGAAGGTTGGGAATGTTTTGTAGTTGTTTTTGTCACTTTCCAGTGTGCAAAACTTGAGTAAGATATAAGGAACTGAAGCCAATCTAGCAACTGTCCACTTCAATCGTTGCAAATTGCCGTGATAAGTTGCGAATGACAAAGGTGGTCCATGTTGAGGAATCGTCACTGGCGACTAGTCCGATCGATTCCTCTACTTCGAACAAATTGAATCAATCACAGAAGACAGAATAATAGATTGAACACACAGAGAGAGGTAGAGAGAACTCTTAGTCTTTCTTTATTGCTTTCAATTGCATCTGTACAAAATATGCTGGTACGGCTCCCTATTTATAGTCTCCGGTGAGGTGCCCATCATAGGCCAGGTCTGCTGGCCTGGGCCCAGATTTCCTAACACTCCCTCTTGGCCACTCATCTGACACGTTCATGCCTCGTTAAAACTCCATAAAAACCCAGTGAAAAAATTTTGGAGAAAGAGTACATGATACATGTTATGCTGCGATGCATGAATTGCCTCATTAAAAACCTTGGTCGAGAAACTTCAGAAAAACTCGTCAAGGAAAAAATAGTACAATTCACCCAACTTCATTCAGTCTTTAGGACTTTATTCTTCTGGATACTTAATCTTCAAGATCAAGATTTACTAACAGGCTTGAGAGAATTCTCCCCCTGAATTCTGCACTTCTCGTCGTCTCATCATTCCAATTCCTCGCATGCACCTTTCAAAGTTAGATGCGGGGAGTGGCTTAGTGAACAAATCTGCTAGATTTTCACATGACTTAGTATGCAGTACTTTAATCTCGTCCATTTTTTGCAATTCATGATCACAGAAGAACTTGGGGTTGATGTGATTTGTGAGATGATTCTTCACATAGCCCGTTTGCACCTGTGCAACGCAAGTGGCATTATCTTCATAGATAATTGTGGGGGTTTGCACAATGTTCATTCCACATGACTGCCGGATGTGGTAAATCATTCGGCGGAGCCAAACGCACTCTCGTGCGGCTTCATACAGTGCTATAATTTCTGAGTGGTTCGTCGAAATCGATACGAGACTTTGCTTGGACGATTTCCAGGAAATTGCGGTTCCACCACACAGAAATACATAGCCTTTTTGTGACCTTGCGGTATGCGGGTCTGACAGGTACCCAGCATCTGCATAGCCACTCAAGTTCAGATCTTGATTCTTTCTGTAAAACAATCCAAGGTCCTTACTTCCTTGGAGGTATCAGAAGATGTCATTTATACCCTGCCAATGCCTTTTGGTAAGTTCTGCACTGTACCTTGCTAATAGGTTCATGGCAAATGCAATGTCCGGTCTAATGCAGTTTGTTAAATACATGAGTGCTCCCACTGCACTCAAGTATGGGAATTCCGGTCCCATGACTTCCGCCCCTTCTTCCCTAGGTCGGAAATGATCTTTTTCTTGCTGTAAAGACCTCCCGATCATTGGTACTTTCGATGGGAATGCCTTCTCAAAGCCAAACCTTTCTAACACCTTCTGGGTGTAAGCCGACTGATGTACCAAAGATTCCTTCAAGGACATGCTCAAGCTACAAGTCTAAGCAGAACTTGGTCTTGCCCAATCTTTCATTTCAAATTCTGACTCCAAGCAGAAGCTTGCTTCTTTTATGTCTTCCACTGTCCCGATGATGTTCAGATCATCTACATACACTGAGATTATACAGAATCCATTCTGGGATCGCCGTATAAATACACAAGGATAGTTCCCATTGTTCGTGTAGCCTTTCTTGCAGAGAAAGTCGCTTAAGCGATTATACCACATTCTTCCAGATTGCTTCAGTTCATACAGTGACTTTCTGAGTTTCACACTGTACATATTTCTATTTGCTGTATCTTGGATCGGGAGAGAGATTCCTTCAGGGACTTTCATATAAATCTTCGAATCTAAGTTACCATAAAGGTATGCAGTCACCATATCCATCAATTTCATTTCTAAATTCAAGTTCACTGCCATTGAGATCAAATATCTAAAGGTAATTCCACTCATGACTGGGGAGTAGGTTTCTTCATAATCAACTCCAAGTTGTTGAGTGAAACCTTGTGCTACCAGCCTTGCTTTGTATCTCACCACTTCGTTTCTTTCATTTCTCTTTCGAACAAATATCCACTTGTGCCCTATAGGGTGCACATGGGGAGGTGTGCGGCATACAGGCCGAAACACCTCTCTTTTGTTCAGAGATAGCAATTCAGTTGCTATTGCCTTCTTCCAATCTTTCCAATCTGATCTTTTCTTATATTCAGCGAGCGATGCAGGCTCGGGATCAAGATCGATGATTGTGGCAATTTTCTTTGCGAAGTAGATATCGATATTGGCTGTGTCCTGTCATGGACTCTCCCGTGTGCACATAATTTATAGCTATTTCTTCATGAGTTGCTTCTTCTGTAGCGATCGCTTCTTCTGGAGTTTCTCCTTGCACATCGCTTCTTTCAATTGCGGTGGCAAGTCCCTTTAGTTTTTCGGCTCCGATGTGTGCGCACACATCCATGCCGGTTTCTCCCTGCAGAGGAATGTTCAAATCTGGTATGCCCTTTCCTGAGGGTGCCATACTGGTGCTAGGTCTCAACTGGCTCCCCTTCTTATTCTGGGGACTTTAGTGATCGGTTGTGATAAGTCCTTCTTATCCTTTTTCGCCGAGCGTCCCTGGTTACTTTGGATTCGAGGAGCCGGAGTTCTCGTCCTTTTATTCTAAGGCCTCTGGACGGGATTAGGGATACCTTCAATTTTCTTTGGTATTTCAACCCTCTCTGGTGCATTGCGTGCAGACATATGCAACTTAGTCACGCTCTTCAAATCACTAAAGTGATCGGGCAGTTGGTTTGCTAATGCTTGCAAGTCAATGATCTTCTAGACCTCTTTCTCTGTTTCACTAGTGCGCGGGTCATGTGCATGAATTCCCATGACTTCTCACGTAATTTTCCGATATTTTTCATCAAGGGGTTGATTTCCTCCTCATCAAAATGCAGCCAACGAAGCGGGCGGTATGCAAATCTCCCGACATGGGTTCCAAATACCTGATTATGGATGCAGTCTCATAACCAACGTATATTCCAGTCTTATGGAGTGGGTCCATTGCAGTACGCTATGGAGGGGGTATAGGTACATAAACCTTGCATCCAAACCTCCTGAGATGAGAAATTTTCGGTGGTGACCCTTGTGCTAGTGGCATAGGTGAATGGATGTTGTAGGACGATGGTCTAAAGTTGATGGGATTCGCTGCATGTAGAACTGCATGTCCCCAACATGTAGCTAGCAAATTACAATTATGCAAAAGAGGTCGGGCAATAAATTTAATTCTCTTGATTAAAGCCTCTAACAAACCATTCTAGGTATGGACATGCGGTACCGAATGCTCAACTGCAATCCCCATCGCCATGCAATAATCATCAAATACCTTTGAAGTAAATTCTCCGGTGTTGTCCATCCTGATGGACTTGATGTGATGATCAGGGAACACATTTCTGATGCGAATGATCTGCGAGATCAATTTTGCGAAAGCATGAATTCTTATGGAAAACAGACCCACATATGACCACTTCGAGGAAGTGTCAATGAGCACCATGAAATATTTAAATGGCCTTGAGATGGGCTAAATGGGACCGCATATGTCTCCTTGGATGCGTTTCAGGAATGCAGGGACTTCATCCTTCATGTTCAGAGTGGAAGGTCTAGTAATTAATTTCCCGGTGGCACATGCAGGGCACACAAAATCTTCATGATTTGGAAAATTCTTCACATTAATATTATGCCCTTGGAAATTGTTAATTATATTTCTCATCATCCTAAGACCTGGGTGGCCTAATCTGTCATGCTAGAGACAGAATAATTCAGAGCTTCTAAATACTGTCTTCAGGACAGTGTAGGCTGCAGATGCCTTGATGTTGGTATAATATAGCCCAATTTCTAGTGAATGAAGTTTTTCTAATACCCTTTTGCCATTCTCTTCGCGCTTCGTGATGAGCAGGTATTCCTTACCGTACTCTTCTTCAGTCTCAACGTGGAAACCATTGTCGCGAATATCTTTAAAACTTAGGAGAGTTCTAGTCGATTCTGGGTACAATAAGGCTTCTTCAATGACCAAAGTTATGCCCATTGAGAGTATAATTGTGACTCTTCCGGAACCAATTATACATGCATCGCTTCCGACGATTGTCGTAAGTGCTTTTACGAATCGACTGAAAATACTTAGTCTCTCTTAAGATGGTATTCGTTGTGCCGCTGTTGGCAAGGCACACTTCCTCCATAGGGCACCACACGTGTTCTAATATAATGTATTTTATTAACATGTATTAGAAGGCATTCAGCACATAAATAAAATACACCAATATCAGAATATATCATGCCATCATAAACTGAATAAATGAATTAATTATTCCAAAATCATTCAACCATGAGAGAACAAAACTAAAGTACCATCCATGCAAGTTCTAACTTGTTCTTTTAACACAAAATAAATGACAATTAAAGTCTAATATATTTTGTGCATCAGACTGAATCAACTAGAAAATCAGAGACTTCTTCGGATATCTTCTTAGGAGTGATCTTCTCTTCGAGAGAGATCATGGCGGTGGCTGCTTCTAGGTCGTAAGGGGGTGCTGCTGCTGAGATGGGTTCAACCTCCAACAACTCAGGCAGCTACTCAAGATGCTCCCCCTCAACTGCTGCAAAGTGGGCTTTAGGCTGCCCTTTGTCATCCTTCTTCTTCTGAGCTTGGTGGGCATCAATGACATGTTGCGGTTCTTTGCATATTCGCGACCAATGCCCCCACTTGCCACACTTGTAGTAACCTTAGTTCTGCTGGCCAAAGGTATTGCCACTCTTCTTAGCCTTTTTGTCACTTGGAGCATCTGAGTTGCCTTTTTGGGCAACAGCCTTCCCCCTTCTCTTCATCAAGGGTTTTCGCACCTTGTAGCTCCCAGCATTGGCTTCACGGCCAGCGGAGCTGCCTGGTGGCTAAGTGACATAATTCTTGCGGAGAAGTTCATCCTGAGCCTCCGCAACCTGCATCATATCAATCAATTCAACGTGGGAAAAATGAGTATATAGGACTGAGTTGAGTGTGATTTTGTGAAATAGGACCAAGTTTTTTGGACTTGTAAATATAGGACTGAGTTCACCACCTTCTTGCAAATATAGGATTTTTTCTATTTTAATTTCATTTCCATTTTTCAGGCATTTTTCTCCACGCGAAATGACCCTTTTGCCCTTCTTCTTCCTCCTCACCTGGCCGCGCCGCCGCCTGGCCGCGCCGCCCCCTCGCTGGCCGCGCCGCCGCCTGGCCGTGCCGCCCCCTCGCCCGCCCGCGCCGCTCCCTCGCCTGCCCCGCACCGCGCCGCCGCCGCTCCCTCGCCTGGGGAGGGAGCGGCGGCGCGGCGCGGGGCGGGCGAGGGAGCGACGGCAGCGCGGCGCGGGGCAGGCGAGGGAGCGGCGGCGGCGCGGAGCGGGCGAGGGGGCGGCGCGGGCGGGCGAGGGGGCGGTGCGGCCAGGCGGCGGCGCGGCCAGCGAGGGGGCGGCGCGGCCAGGCGGCGGCGCGGCCAGGTGAGGAGGAAGAAGAAGGGCAAAAGGGTCATTTCGCGTGGAGAAAAATGCCTGAAAAATGGAAATGAAATTAAAATGGAAAAAATCCTATATTTGCAAGAAGGTGGTGAACTCAGTCCTATATTTACAAGTCCAAAAAACTTGGTCCTATTTCACAAAATCACACTCAACTCAGTCCTATATACTCAATTTTTCCATTCAACGTACTCCTTGTAGCCGTCTTGACGATAGTTGCGGGCGGATTGTACAGCATTGGGGTGAAAGGTGGAGCCTGGTGGCTGAGTGACGTAATTCTTGCAGAGAAGTTCGTCCTGTGCCTCCGCAACCTGCATCATATCAATCAATTCGGCGTACTCTTTGTAGCCGTCTTGATGATAGTTGCGGGCGGATTGTACAGCATTAGGGTGAAAGGTGGACAGTCTTCTCGATCTTCTGCTCATCTGTGATCTGCTTGCCACAGAGTTGAAGATTGGTACAAATCCTGTGCAAGGCAGAATTGTACTCCCCGACCGTTTTAAAGTCGGCAAACCTCAGTTTGATCCACTCCTGCTCTGCTTGAGGAAGAATGGTGTACTTTAGCGTCTCAAACCACTTCTTGAATGCGGTCTAGAGTGCTAGCGCGCTTTTCTCCGCCATATACTCATTCTTGAGTGTAAGGCAGAGATGGTGCCTGAGAAAATGAAGTGCCTGATCATTCTCCTCAGGTGTGGGTTGGGCGTCATGTAGTCCGCCAATCCCAATAGCCACGCTGAGTTTCTTGGCTCTAAGCACTATCTCGACATCGGATGCCCACGTCAGATAGTTTTGGCCATGCTGGGCCAGCTCCTCGAACTCCCGGTTCGTGATGCCAGTCATCTACATGTGTATGAACGGAATAAATAAGTTTACTGCTAGAAAACACGCATGGAATAATTTACTGCGGGTAAATAAATGGTACAATAGGTTTTCGTAATGTTTCATAATTTTCTATGTATTTTCTATAATTTTTACTGCTAATTTCAGTGATTAAAAGCAATTTAAATAATTACAATTAACCAAAACAGTAAACAAATACAGAAAATACATAAAATAATAATGGCAGAAATAAATAAGCTTCAAATGCTAAAAATAATTCAAAATTCGGATTCCCGAGGCCCTTTTACGCTAGAATATGAATTTTTCAGCGAATTCTGCAATTCCCGAGGGGTTCTAAGCAAATTTTCAGTTCAGAGAAAAATTTGCACAATTTTTTGATACTCCGAGGGGTTTTCTGCAAAAATCGAGACCCACACGTAAAATTGAGCACCTATTTGTAATTTTTGGAATTACCGAGACCTCTCTGCAAAATTCGGGACCCATATAAAGATTCAAGGGCCTATCGGTGATTTACTAAAAATAGGAGGGCTTTTTCGCAAGTTTCCCGGCGCCGGTCCACTTCCTCCCCTTTTTTTCTTTTCTTTCCGGCCCATTGCCTCGCGGCCCATTAGGCCTGTTGGGCCGACACAAATATCAGTAGGGTAGGGTTTCCCCTACCCCATCACTCACAGGTGGCGTCGGCTCCTACTGAGCGATCGGTTGGGCGCGTGGCGGCCTGGCCAGGCGGCGGAGACCGGCGCGGGGAACGGCTACGGGCCGGCGGGTGGCTCCCATTTAAGTCGGGCGCGCGCGATGAGGCGGCGTACCAACGGCGCACGGCTGCAAGCCGGCAGTGGCGTGCGGCCCGAACCGGCTCGAGTAGCTCAAGGCGGAGGTGGTCGGGGTGCGGGGCTCGAAAACCAAGAGGATGCGGCGGCGGCGCACGCGAAGGCTGCAGGTGCGGGCAGTCGCAGGCCGGGTCGAGGCGCGGCGGCTCGTCCGAGGCCGGTGAGTCGACCACGGCGGCTTTGGCGTGCGGGCTGGCAGTCTACCGAGGCGGCAGCGGCGCACGGGCCGGAGGCTAACCGAGACGGTGGCGGCGTGCAGGTTGGGGGCCGACCGAGGCGGTAGCGGCATGTGGGCCGGGAGCCGACCGGGGCGGTGGCGGCATGCGGGCCGGAGGCCGACCGGGGCGGCGATCTGCTTGGGCAGCTGCCATGCGGCAGCACCTCGGGTGTTGAGCCCTCGGTCGGCTCACGCATGCGGCTTCGGGCCGACGGAGGCACTTCGGGCGCATCTTCCCCGGGCGGCGGCCAACGGCGAGGGATCAGCCGCATGCAAGCAGTGAGCGGCGACCGGCGGCGGAGCCGACGGCCCACGACGGCTTCAGGCCAGCGGTGGGCCGGCAGCAGGCCGGCGCCCTATTTCTTTTGTTTTGTTTTCGTGCAGTGGCCGTGCAAAAACCAACGCGTGCAAAATTTTCCCTTTTTTCTCTAATCTACAGTGCAATCAACATTTACCCTGTGATTCAGTCTACCGATCGACATTGTGCCGGTGACTTCAGGTCTGTTCGCGGTAGATTAGAGCAGATTTGCACCGTAGAGATTCAATCTAGAACGCGAAAACTTCGAATTTAAAGCGATCTAGATAATTCAATCTATTAGGGCTTCGATGATTACCTTCGATTCACCGGAGCGATCTTGTGCTGATAATGTGTTGAGGAACCGTCGCTGGCGACCAGTCCGATCGATTCCTTTGCTTAGAACAAATCGAATCAATCACAGAAGACAGAATAATAGATTGAACACACAGAGAGAGGTAGAGAGAACTTCTGGTCTTTCTTTATTGCTTTCAATTGCATTTGTACAAAATATGCTGGTACGGCTCCCTATTTATAGTCTCCGGTGAGGTGCCATCATGGGCCAGGTCTGCTGGCCTGGGCCCAGGTTTCCTAACAGTCCAATTGTCAATTCTTTGTTGTTGTTGAGCATTTGAGCTAATATGGCAATTCCAACTGGAAACAAAACACAGGGATGGAGCTGGAATTTGCGAAACCGGTATTTGTGCCAACGAGTGACTTCTGTCAAATCATCACAAGCTCACAGCCAGTTGACCAATATAGCAGGGACATTGAGGTCACGGAACAAAGTTCAATTTTAGAGACCGCGCTATGTCAAAATTGAGCCTTATAGTTGAAACTATAGGATCGAATATCACAATCAGAGGGGGTGAATGATTGCCTTTACTTTTTGGAATCTCTTAGTACTCGGTGAAGATTTTGACCGCTCGCTCAATCGCTCAGCTTTGTTTTTCGACCGATTTGTATGTATTTGAAATCTTCAACACTAGAAGCAAAACCTCTCGATCACTTATGCCTTCGAGAAACCAGCGCCTTTGAGTACTCGTATTTCTTTTGTTTTTCTGGTAGCGATTCTTGTCGTAAGCTTCAATTCAACTACAATCACAAGCAAGTTTTCAAACAAATCAAGAATCAGATTGATTCAAGATAATGTTTATTGCTGGATTTTCGTGAATTTACAAAGTACATTTACAAGCACCCCCTAAAACCTAGCTAAAATTAAAGCCTCTTCAATTTCCTCTACCAAAAACCTTGCGTTAACCTTTAGTCTCTCCCTGGTTTTATATGTTAACGCCCCAAATCATGTCCTCATCAAACACGGACATCAAACTCTATTCGTTCTAAAAATCATAGGACCTGAAACCTTTCAAAGCACGGGTTTTTCATAATCTCTAAGCCTTCTCAATTATAGACTCCTTCCAAAACTCTTTAAACTCAGCATGTGTCGAAACCTCTAGGACCGTACCTCTCGTAGCTTCTCCACGCGTCATCCTCACATGTCGAAGCCTCCAGGACCATGCCTCCTGTAGCTTCTCTGCGTATTATCTATCTTTGATCTCCACGTGCTCCAGCGTGAGCCCAACCACCTTGTGACATTCTCGACCGCCTGGGCCTCAGATTTCCCCTTATAGACTTAGTCCTCATCGTCACCGACCATGATCGTCTCCAAGTCCAATCTGCACATACAAAGACCAATGAACATTTTTCCAGCACAAGTTCTTCTCAACTTGACCAACATTAGTCCACATATGCAAATCACACACTTCACCATCAATAACTATGAACCAGATATCCACGATCTCAATTTCCACACTCTCCAAAAAAACAACTTCATACCACTCAGAAAAGCCGATCTGACTGCCTTGCACAGGCCGGTCAGGCCGCTGACCCAACACAAGTACTCAGGGTACTTGAAGATCACAAGAATTGAAACACTCGAAGCCTACGAGTATCGACCGTTAAGCCTATGACTACCGACCGCTAAGTCTATAACTACCAATCATAAAGTTTATGACTACCGATCGCAAAGTCTACGACTGCTGATCACAGTCTATGACTACCAATTACAAAGTCTGTGACTACCGACCGTTAAATCTACAACTACCGATCACAAATTGTATGACTACTGACCATAAAGTCTATGACTACTGAGCATCGATCAGGTACTATAGCTACGACCACCGATAAATATTGTAGCTATGACCAACGGCCAAGCATTGTAACTCACAGTATCGATCACCGATCGTAGGCGACGTCTCCAACAACCGACCGTGGTCGAAGTCTGCTAATCGAACAACCCAACATAAGGCTACGACTATCGATCGGTTCAATGTAGCTTATAACCGGTTCACTGTAGCTTATGACCGGTTCAGTATAGCTCTGACCATTGACTAGTTTACTCTCACTCACGATTAGTTCACTGTTGCTGACGATCGGTTCACTATTGCTTACAACTGGTTCACTATCGCAGTCATTTAGCCGTGGTTGTTGTGTCATGCTCGACCTCCATGGTTGATCCACCATGGTTAATCGGCTGTGGTTGTTCTCTCATGTTCGATCTACTGTGGTCGATCTATCGTGGTCGACCTGTCGTGGTCTATTTTCTGTGGTCGATTTGCCATGATCGTAAACTCTCAGACCTTTGACTGTGATCGAAGTCTGCCGATCTGACTGCCCAACACAAAGCCATTTAGACCACTGACTACCGATCGCAGCCAGCTGGTCAAACCGCCCAATACAAGGAGGTCAAACTTGCTTAACCTGAATATTCCAACGATTTCAGTTTTTCAAACGCACATCGATCGAAACTTTCATAAACGCAAATTTCAATATAACTCAAATGTCAATTATTCATCATCACTAAATTCACGATCTATCTATATGGTCTAACAAAAACCTACGAGAGTAGATTAGAGATTTGTACGCACAGATCAAAGGTGTGTTTAGACGCGATAAGTTATAATGAGGTTCATGTCACTCTTTAACGCAGTTTTAACAGAAGTTTTTTACAAGAAGTACTACTACTAATCTACTGTGGTGAGATGAAAATGAGTAACTATATAATGGGGCTCACTATTCACTGTCATCACCAAGACTGCCTGTTGACAATTGACAACATGTCCACAGGTCTGGAGGCTCACCGCGTCGTCTCCATCGGCAGCGAGATCTGCGAGCAGGACCACGGCGACGATGACGAGCAGCCTCGCGCCACCGACCGCAGCAATGTTACGAGAACCAGCAGCATCGACAACGGCGACGGCAACGACGACCCGTACGTCTCCCTCTTCGAGCTCGCACCCATCGCCGCGCTCCCAGAGGACGACTCCGAACATGTACAAGAACTCGACGAGAAGCCGGAGCTGCAGCGCGAGAGCATGTCCGGCGAGGCAGCTGAAGGGAATGAGCGGCTGACGGTGGACCGGCTCGTCGCCGCCCTCCAAGCCCAGCGGAGGGAGCTCGAGGCGCTGCGCGCGGAGCTGGACGGCGAGCGGCGCGGCAGGGCGGAGGCGGCGGAGTACCAGCGGCAGCTGGAGGAGCAGGGCGAGTTCGACCGGGAGGCGGTGCGGCTGGCCATGCAGCTCGTCCACGAGACGGAGACGGAGAAGCACGGCCTGCAGCGGCAGCTTGACGCATGCAGGGTCAAGGCCCAGCTCTACGAGTCCTCCATAGACGTCGCCACCTCGCCGCCGGTGGACCGGCCCGAGGCGGAGCAGGAGGCGCGGGACGGCGGCCGCCGGGAGGCGAGCGGGAACGACGACGGCAACAACTACGAGTCGCTGGTGGACTTCTTGCCGCTGTCCGTGCACTCCTCCTCGCCGGACCTGGCCAACCTGCTGAAGCTCTACACCGAGGGCAATGGCGCTCGTCGTCCGAGGGACGGTCCGACCGATGCGTCGGCCGTCGCGGTGGTCACCGAGGAGGAGGAGGTGGTCACTGTCACTGTCACAGCTGGTTCTGATTCCAATGGGAACGGTGTGAGTACTGCAACCATTGTTGGTGAACTCCCCGAATCCGCTTCGTCGTCATAACTCCGCAAACATTTGATGAAGCTTTCCTCTCATGGTCTCAATGCATATCGATTTGCTTCGGGTAAATTGACTTCTTTCCTTTTGTACAGCAGAGCTTGAAAGGAGAAGACACATACATCTGCTTGTTTCTTTCTGTGACTGATTTTTTGCAAGGATACTCTTGCCGATAGCTTCTCGTGTATCACTGCTTGCTGAGCTGTTCCGATACTGCTTGAGAACTGAATCCTTAATCTGAACGGACATTCACAAGGCCGATTCATGAGCAGAATCGGAAGAACAGCAATAAGCTTGCAGCGCATCCTTATCTGAATCTCTCTCTGTACTGAACCGAGAGGATCGTTTCTTTCAACAGACCCCCTCAATCTCAACCAGTTGGGACTAGTTTTGAGATTGTACTGCAGCCGATGAAATGATTCTCAAGGGAGCACCTTTGTGAATATATCAGCCAACTAATCTTCTGAATGTCAGGTCTTGATCTTGTACAAAGTAGAAGTGTGTGTGTATGTGTCGTGTTAATAATCTGTAACCAGTTGTGTGCAATGTGTGCAGCGCATAAACTGGATCTGAACCGCTCAGTATCTGCATTGTCAAAGCAGTTGAGCTGAGGCGTGAGTAGTGGCGTGAGTTGCGGCTAGCACTGTTATAGCTGATTGCAGTTTTGGCAAAATGTGATAAAAATACAGAAAAACTGGAACGACAATACGTTACGTCGGCCAGGCAAAATACTTGTGTGCGTCTCTGTGAGTTTGAGAGTTCTTTTGCATCCCATCCAAGTTTCGATCCTTTCATTTGGTATCAGAGCTTCGGGGCTTTGATTGGAGAGGATGTCGAAGGACGGCGAGGAGGCTGCATCGGCACAATCGGCGGCGGCGGGAGCAGGCGGCGACAATCGGGAGTCACTGCCATTGGCCGTGCCGGTGGTGCAGGGCGCACTGCATAGCGCGCAGCAGCGGCCGCGGGGACCGATAGCGTACCCGCAGTTGACGCGCACAAATTACAACATCTGGGCGATGAAGATGAGAGTGGCGCTGCAATCTCAGCGCATTTGGGAGGCCGTGGAGCGCACGAATGTTGATTTTGAGATCGACCGGGAAGCCCTCTACGCCATCTATCAGGCGGTGCCCGACTCCGTCATGTCCTCTCTCGCCGGGAAGGACTCTGCAAAGGCGGCTTGGGATGCCATCAAGGCGGCACATGTAGGGCATGATCGTGTGCAGCAGGCAAGTCTGCAGTCCATGCGGAAGGAATTTGAGGAACTCACTATGGGCGACCAGGAATCTGTTGATGATTTTGCAGGGCGCATGAACACGCTGGTGGCGGGGATGCGTGCCCTTGGTGATGTCGTCAATGAGTTGAGGATGGTGCAGAAGTTCCTTCAAGCAGCGCCTGTGAGGTACATGCAAATAGTCACCTCTATTGAACAGTGTGTACCACTTGAAACATTGACGGTGGAGGATTTGATTGGGAGATACAAGGCTTATGATGAGCGAGTACGCACGCGTTTTGGAGATCCAGAGAAAGGCGAGCACCTTATGCTGTCAAAAGCCCAGTGGGAGAATCTCTCTGTCAAAAAGAAGAGTGGCGAGGGGTCAATCACTGGAAGTAAAGGGAGTGGTGACCACAATCGAAGTGACAATCGGTCCACTCTTGGAAAAACCGGAGATCAGCAGAAGAAAGAGTGGAAATTTGACATCAGGAAAGTCAAATGCCACAACTGCGGAAGGAAGGGTCACTTCAAGAGGGATTGCACCAAGCCTAAAAAGGAAAGAGCATTGCTTGCTCAGAAGGACAAGAGAGACGTTGAAGAACCTGCACTTCTGATGATGCAAGTCTGTGAGCTAACTGAAGCTGCTGAAGAACCGGAAGGCAAAGTGTTCCTGAATGAAGAGAAGGTGCATCCTCACAATGCTGACAGAAATAAAAGTGATGAGTGGTATTTGGATACGGGAGCAAGTAATCATATGACTGGGAATGAAGAAAAATTCACTGAACTTGATAAATCAGTGAAAGGGAAGGTAAAATTCGGAGACAACTCCACTGTTGCAATTCTGGGCAGAGGTACAGTATTATTTCAGTGCCAGAATGGAGAACACCGAGCACTTGCAAATGTTTACTTCATACCATCATTGAAGACCAACATCATTAGCTTGGGTCAGTTGTCAGAACGAGGATGCAAAGTAGTCATTCAGGACGAGTTTCTTCGGATTTATGACAAGCAGCGTCAGTTGCTAGCAAAAGTGAGGAGGTCATCAAACCGACTGTATCTACTAGACCTCAGTGTGACAAGCCCAATTTGTCTGATGGCAAATTACAGTGATACTGCATGGGTCTGGCACGCACGTTATGGTCACCTGAATTTCAAGGCACTTAGACAGCTTGAAAGAGAACAGATGGTGCTCGGACTTCCTCACATTGATCATATAGAGCAGGTTTGTGATGCTTGTCTTGTCGGCAAACATCACCGGTTACCGTTTCCTGCTGCAGCAACATTCAGGGCGACCGAACCCCTAGCTCTTGTACATGCTGACCTGTGTGGGCCGGTGTCACCGGCAACACCATCTGGTAAAAGATACTTCATGCTCGTAGTTGACAATTTTAGCAGATACATGTGGATAGTATTGCTGCGCACAAAGGATGAAGCTCTGCATACTTTCCAGAAAATTGTCAAGGGAGCAGAGGTGGAAGTAGGTCATGAGGTAAAGGCCTGCAGAACCGACAGAGGAGGTGAATTCACTTCACACTTATTCGCAGCATACTGTGAAGGCCGGGGAATCAGGCATTTTCTCACTGCTCCGTATACGCCGCAGCAGAACGGGGTAGTAGAGAGAAAGAATCAAACAGTTGTCGGAATGGCGCGCAGTTTGCTCAAGAGTAAAAGTATGCCGGGCGCGCTGTGGGGTGAAGCAGTGACGACAGCGGTGTATTTGCTGAATCGCGCACCCACGAAAAGCACTCCCGGGAAGACACCGTATGAGCTTTGGTATGGGAGGAAACCAAGCATTCACCACCTTCGGGTTTTTGGGTGCGTCGCGTATGCAAAAGTGACGACGCCAAATCTGCCGAAACTAGCAGACTGAAGCATGCGGACCGTGATGCTTGGGTATGAACCAAATACAAAAGCCTACAGATTGTATCACCCAGCAAGCAGGAAGATTATTGTGTCAAGAGATGTGATTTTTGATGAAGGAAGTCAGTGGGACTGGAGCAAAGTGGAATCGGCAAATTCAGGAGCTTCAAGAGATATCTTTACTGTAGCATATCCAGATGTTGTCCATGTTACTGAACCTGAGTCTGCAGTGCAGCGGCGGACAGAACCCGAGTCAGAAGAGGCTCACGATGAAGTAAGAGATGCTATGGGCGATACTACACCAGTATCTTCACCTCTGGCATCACTGGGAGAGCCAAGACAAGGTACCACGGCAACACCCATTCTACCCAGCGCAGAAGGTAGTAGTGGTAGGGGTGCAGGTGTGTCACCAAGCACTGAAGACTCAGTTGGGCCACGAGGATACAAGAAAATCCAGGATCTGCTAGATACCCTGCCTCCATGTGAATTAGCGGATGAACCTGATGACTCTGAGGTATGTATGCTCGGTATTGAAGAACCCACTTCGTTCATTGATGCACAGAAGGAGGCATGCTGGCGTTGAGCCATGGATGAAGAGATGAGCTGCATACTTGACAATAACACCTGGATCATGACAGATCCACCTGCAGGTCAGTGGCCCATAGGTCTGAAATGGGTTTTCAAGTTAAAAAAAAGATCCCTCCGGAGCAATTGTGAAGCACAAAGCTAGGCGGTTACTAGTAGGAGTGTATGTTGACGATTTGGTGATTACCGGAGCAGACACAGAAGAGATAACCAAGTTCAAAGAAGAGATGAAAGATCTCTTTAAGATGAGTGATTTGGGGTTATTATCTTATTACTTGGGCATTGAAGTCGCTCAAACTGCAAGAGGTATCTCACTCTGTCAATCTGGATACGCTCTGAAGATTTTGGAGAAAACAAGTATGTCAGACTGCAATTCTTGTCAAATTCCCATGGATCCTCGACAAAAGCTGACCAAGTCTGAACAAGGAGGCAAGTCCAAGGTAAATGCCACTCTTTACCGCAGTATTGTCGGGAGCTTGAGATATCTAGTGAACACTCGCCCCGATTTGGCACATTCTGTTGGCATTGTAAGTAGGTTTATGGAGAATCCTTCAGAGCAGCATATGGCAGCAGTTAAGCAAGTGCTCAGATATGTCTGAGGTGCAGCTAATCTCGGCTGCCACTATGGGAGAAAGGTGGAAGCTAAACCAATATTAATTGGGTATAGTGACAGTGACTTTGCCGGGGATGTCAATGACAGGAAAAGCACAACAGGTATAGCTTTCTTTTTCGGTTCAAACCTGGTGACATGGTTTTCTCAGAAGCAGAAAGTCGTAGCTTTATCTTCATGTGAGGCTGAGCACAGCGGCTTGTCAAGGTATATGGTTGAGCCGTTTGCTGGGTGAGCTGAATTCAGAAGAACCGCAAGCAGTGAAGATTTTGGTGGACAACAAGTCGGCGATATCTCTCAGTAAGAATCTTGTACACCATGACCGTAGCAAGCATATAGATACGAGATATCACTTCATTCGGGATTGTGTGGAAGAGAGGAAGATCATTGTCGAGCACGTAAGGACTGAAGAGCAGCTAGCAGACATATTGACAAAGTCACTGGCTCGCAACAAATTCCTGGAGATGAGAGACAAGATTGGCCTCCGCACTGTGATGAACCGAAGTACAAGATCAGGGGGTGTTTGTCAGATCTTGATCTTGTACAAAGTAGAAGTGTGTGTGTATGTGTCGTGTTAATAATCTGTAACCAGTTGTGTGCAATGTGTGCAGCGCATAAACTGGATCTGAACCGCTCAGTATCTGCATTGTCAAAGCAGTTGAGCTGAGGCGTGAGTAGTGGCGTGAGTTGCGGCTAGCACTGTTATAGCTGATTGCAGTTTTGGCAAAATGTGATAAAAATACAGAAAAACTGGAACGACAATATGTTACGTCGGCCAGGCAAAATACTTGTGTGCGTCTCTGTGAGTTTGAGAGTTCTTTTGCATCCCATCCAAGTTTCGATCCTTTCACTGAAGGTATAAACTGGACCTCCAATGCTCCAGCTACAACTCTTCAACACAATGATTATCCACTTCGATATGCTTTATACATGCATGGAAGATTGGATTTGCAGTGAGATATGTTGTCCCTAGGTTATCACACCATCATACAGGAGCTTGGTTTTGATAAACTCCCACTTTAACAGGTGTAAGGCCATGTGGTGGCAACCTCATGAGTGTAATGAGTATTTGACATTGCTTGTATCTTACTTTTTTTGCTTGAGTTTGATTTTGAGAATTTGCAGTTTGACTTGTTGCTTCTGGAGCTTGCGGTTTGACCGACCAGCGGTCTGGTAGGCTGTTGCATAGCGATCCGACCAGTCTGTGGTAGTACCGGCCCATTGTTGGCGGTAGCTATTTTTCAGAGAAGGTGTTTTGGGGGTTTTATCTGAGACCTGTTGCAGTAGTACCGATTTTGCGAGTACAACATGACCAAAGTGGAGTGGTCTGACTGGCTATGGCATGGCGGTCTAACTAGTGTGGTTAGGGCGGTCTGACCAGCCCCTACTGTTGAGTGAGATTGAGTTGAGTTGTGTTGTGTTGTTAGCCATGGTGGTGTCCATGCAGTGTTAGTTATGGGATTTCTATGCAAGTGTGAGTCACAAGTATGTCCATACATGTATTTTGCTAACTGAGAGTCAAGTGTATATCATTTGTGCTCAGATTGATTTGTTGTTCATTGGTGTGTGGGTGCTTTGACGATGGTTGCAGCCATCGGCAAGACCAAGGCTTGGTGGCCATGCAGTGTCATGGGTGGAGCAGCATCTTAAGCCAAGAAGCACAGGAGAAAGACAATGGTTGTGAAGTGGCAATGCGTGTATGTGGTGTGTTAATTGGACTTGTGTGTCTGAAGTGGTGACATTCCTCAGAGCAGGTGTACAATCTTGATTGCAAGGCATAATCATCATGGACTATGGTGTAATACGATATGCTATAAGACTCGGACATTTCAAGCAGTGATAACCTCGGTGCAGGCATATGCTTTTGGCGATAAGGTGTTGGGCTTCACATCTTCATGAAGACCAGTAGGTGGCAATTGAGGAAACTGCCTAATAGCAGGTGGATTGGCAATTTGCAAAACTATGGTGTTGACATAAGTGGTTTAGGTCACATATTTGTGGATGAAAAGTGTTATCCAGCTTGTGGACCCTTGCCAGTTATGCTTTGAAAAGTGTGCAAGTGTGTGTAAGAATAAAACCTATTTGTGTGTGGTTACTGGATTTCCCCTATTGTAAGTGGTATGGTCCACTAAGATATGGTTGGTTTGGTGTGAGGTTTTCCTTGTGTTGGAGTTTTGTGTGTGTGTGCTCTAGACTTAGAACTCTGCCATTCTGAGGGAGTAGCTGTAAAATATTTCTTTCTAAGTGAAATGAATATTCAAAGTTTGCCTAGGTGAGTTATGCCATGGATACTTCCTTGTGCTTTTGATTTTCTTAGCCTTGTTATTTGGATTTCTCTCTTTTTGGTCTTCCCTGGTGTCAAGGACATATAAGAGGTGAAGATGATTAGGCTAGCTGAACCACGTTGTTTTAGCCCTGATCTTTCACGATATGCCTTACTGGATGCCCTCCTAATTCTAAGGTTCTTGCACACCCAAGAACAGCATACACCTCCAAAATAAACCTTCTCCTATGCACACCACAGCACGTAAATAAATAGTAGAGAAACTGAAGTTTCAGCGAGTAGAATCCAACACCACCATTGGATTCAACACACCAAGAGTAATTCCTCGATGGAAATCTCAAGAACACGCCAACAATGGCCACCAAACTATGGTGATTTTCTGGTTTCTATTTTTTAATTTATATCATATCATAACCTAAGTTACAATGGGGCAAAGCCATAGCCTTATATAAGTGCACAATGCATGGCCTTGACTAAAACTTACGCACAACCTGGCCTAAGGCCGAAATAAACTCTAATACGAACTAAAAAGGAGATATCTAAACTACTACCATCGGATTCTCTCTTAATTTGCGACTTGAGCATGAGGATTCCGGGGCTAGCACCTTATCCATTGTATGGGGATTCAAATTAGCTTTCCAATGAGTCCAAGAACACCCAAATCCGACTCCGTTTGTGAAAGTTATGGACGCTTTAATGTTGGACTTCCTATCTAACCCAAACCGAATCTGGACTTTTGAAAAGCCATGGCGTGGTCGGATTTATCCTTATTTGCATTACAATACTCGGACTCTTTATGTTTGGTAAGTCTCGCACGTCTTTCTGGACAGCTCGTGCAACATCCAATGAAGTTGCCATAACTTTGTGTAAAAAACTCTAAATTAAATGTCGTTTGATTCATTAGAAAGTAGACTTTATTAGCTCTCCAAATATGTGTTTTGTCCGCATTAGAGATCTCAGAATTGGCATTCAAAGCTTCTTGAACTTTATGCACAGAACTGCAAGCACTAAAACTTGATTGATGTTGTGTCTTCCTCTTGAGACAAACGAACTTTCTCTTTTTCTCTTCACCATGATTAGACCCACATAATATACACATAACTCCATCCAACCCAAGGTTCCAAACTAGGGTTTTCTCGTCACGGCCGGCATGGTTCGTCTCCTTATCTTCTCCATGTGCCATAGTGATTATATTCTTTCTGTTTTCGCTATCCTCACTTTCCTCCCCCTTGGCTTCATCTTGTTGGATCAAAACAACACTAACCAAAGTTATAGTGCTACTTAGTGCCACATCATCTTTTCAAGCCATGAGCGATAAGCAACTTAATAGCCTTCCCATAGGCGATCTAACTCTCATCACTAGTAGATTCACCCATGCTTACCACAAAACAAAAGAGTGTAGGAGAGGTGGTCCAATTGTTTGCTTTGAGTGTGGTGAGATAGTTATTTTCATGCTCGTTGTCCTCACAATGTGAACGGAAACATAGATGATCATGAGAGGAAGGACTACAACAAGAAGACACATCATTATCCAAGCATGATAAAGAACTCAAGAAGACAGCTCTTGCAATGTACTCATCCCTCACTGGCTTAAGACCTATGAGATGGGTGTCATAACCAAGAAGTCCAAAACTCCGCAAATTGTGGCTCTTGAGACTGATCCTATCATGAATGGCTCTTCTTGTGAGAATGTTTCTTTTGGATTTTCCTTGTCCTCTTTTCAAGCCTTGAGTGATGAGCAACTTGAGAGCCTTCCCACAGACGATCTAGCACTCATTACTAGCAAATTCACCCATGCTTACCACAAAGCAAAAGAGTGTAGGAGAGGTGGTCCAATTGTTTGCTCTGAGTGTGGTTATATAGGTATTTTTGTGCTCATTGTTCTCACATTATGATCAGGAACAGAGATGATCGTGGAAGAAAGGACTACAACAAGAGGACTCATCAATTATCCAAGTGTGATAAAGCACTCAAGAAGGTAGCTCTTGCAATGCACTCATCTCTGATTGGTCAAGATCTGAGTGACGTTGATCCTTTAAGCGATGAGGAGAAGATGGAAAAGATGAAGGAGAAGAAGAAGATTGTCTATTTACCGACATGTGCTTCATGCCCATAAGCGAGGATGATAACAAAGCGAGCCCGACGAGAATGGTCCCTACATCGAGCATGAGAGGTAGATCCCTATGATGCACTCATGCTTGGATATGATAAAATTATAGATTATCACTTGAAGTAAATTGAGGGTATAAAATATATCATGAAAAGAAATGGCAAGCTAAAATTTAAAAATGAGATCTTGAACAATGAAGTTGATAGGCTTGGATCTCTTATTCCTGATGATGACAACTGTGATTCTTGCCTTACTTTGCATATTGAAATTAAAAAATTGAGATCATTGAGTCATCCTTCCTAGAGCAACTAAAAAATACTATAACTAAAATTATTGATATCAAGACTAGTCTATATTCTAGTAACTTTTAGAGTTGATAACTTCTGTCTTGTGTCTTTCTTAGACATCTCTACTAGATTCTCTAAGATCTTTTACCCTGTTAAGGATAAGCTTGCTTCTTCTTTCACTAATGTTTAGCAGTAGGGATAGGTAGTGTGGTTAATTCACGCCTTGGCAATGTGAGTTTCTTAGGCTGAAGACCATGTGTAGAGGTTTTTCTTTCTTCCTTGCAAGAGTTTCTCTCTTTTTTGTTTAGTGTTTGCTTTTCTTTTGCAAGTGGATTCACAGAAGAGGTGAATCCATGTTTTGTATATTGGACTGGTAGGAAGAATTTCACCATGGGTACTTCGTATAACTGCATAGATAATGGTTTACAACCATGTCATGCCATCACAGCGTCACCGATGTCTATCGGTCTATATGACCATGACATGTCCAGCAGTTGCTATCCCCATATTGATGAAGATCAAATCGCGTTCCGAATATCCAAGCAAAAGTGATAAAACATTGTCTCGACTAACACTGGCTCACACTGATCATCGCTCAATACACATTATTGGGAAATAGGAATGATAAGGTTTCCAAAGTTCAGAGGTCTCACACATGAGCAGAGGATCATGACAGGTAACCCCAGAGGTTGAGAAAAACAGCAGGTGTACTTCACTTTCCACATCGGCAAAGGATTCAGTCAGCTTTCACCCTCTGTTGAAGCATTCACCGAAAGGTTCTGCGCTTCAGAAAGCTTCATCTGCCGCTCAGCATGTTCCCGTTCGCATTGGCTAATGCCCATGATGATGTCAAGCATAGTTCCAGTAGTGCCAAAGAATACCAGCGGAGCTAAGGATTTCTTCTTTATGCCCACAGGAATAGCAATGAGAGCACCAGCAACCGAGAAAAACCAAGTTCCGAGAGCACTGCATGCATATAAGGTTGTATCAGCATAACATTACTCCAAGCAAGACTGCAGCCTAAAGAGCTGTTTGTTATACCCTATGTATTTCCAGACATATATCTGCAACGTTTACATATCTCCGCACGACGATATGTTTACCATCTCAAAGCTGAAATAATAAACATATAGAAAACTTCTAGCCCATGATCTTGGACCATATCAAAAGTTCTCCAGATTCTCTCTTTTCATTAAGCATTATTTACACAATTCAGTAATCTCAAAATTTCAACATATATATATGATCATGTCTGTGCACATGTCATAGAACGTACCCAAATTTTCGTGCAACTGTATCTCATATCTGTGCCAACTCTATATTACTTTGAATGCATTTTTTTAGTTCATTTTTATGTTGGTACCTTAGCATGAAATCAGCTTAAATTCACTCGCCACAACATACATATGAAGCATATCTAGTTGACACCACAGCATATTCTTTGTAATATCGTAAACTAAAATATTGTGATTAAAACAAACAATTTCTGATTTTACATGGGTTTCATTTTATCATCCCCGTGAGTTCAGGCTTAGTGAAATCTGACACCATTTCTGATTTTACATTATTCTGAGCTTTATAGCATGAATCTAGAGTTCTAGACCAGCAGGGAACTAGGGATAGTACAACAGAAACTAGAGGAGTTCAGATCTTACACCATTACATGGCATTAATATTAATAAGTGACAAATCCGAGCAATATTATATATATGTATTTAAAGCCAGACAAGCCATGCATTTTTAGTTCACAAAACCATGCTTTGTTCTATCTTAGTCTTAAATGTGCCTTTGCACATTTAAACAAAACATTTTTTGACGAAGTAGGTACATACATCTACAATAAGACTGACTGACGGCAAAACTCAACTATGAAAGAACTCAATGTCACAAGGGAAAGCCAATGCAAACTATTTGTCTCTTCTCCCTTGTGCTTGCGACAGTGTGCTGGCCCTGATTCACCAATTTGAGAATGCTTGGTTGGTTTGCTCAAGTTCAGTTTGGAACATCACTGTATTTGACTTCACATTGTATAGTTTTTGTTTCTACATTAATACATTATACTTTTTTAAGGCATGTAAAAAAACTAAGTAGCCCATGGATTTCTATTAGCAAAATCGTGGGATTACTAGGCACAAAACAGGGGAACTTAAAACTTTAGTCAAACCATAACATTTGCTATCCTTTCACACCTAAATAAATTTTTTCTTCATTCAATGATAGGGATTACATGGAGAGACTCGTTTAAACAAAACACGAACAGCACAGCACTACAATGACATGGAACAACCCTTGCTCTGTAAAAAAGCATAATGATGATGTTAGATATGTATACATAGCTGTTTATTTACTCTATTGTATGAGGGGTTTTCTGCATATTTGCCACACCTGTACATGTATATATATTGGCCTATTGGCCTCATAATGAATACATGCGCTATTCATAACATGGTATCAGAGCCAAACCTAGCGTTTCGTGATACCTAGAGATCCGCGCCTCTCTCACGGATCCGGTCAAGCCGCCGCTGGTTCGTTTTTCCAGCCGCTGCCGCTGGACTGTGCTGCTTCTCTTTCCCGGGGGTGCTCGGTGCCCGTCCGGATCTAAGCCCGAGACCAGACCGCCGCTCGCTCCATCAGCCGGATCTACGCCCGGTTGCTCCGGCCGCGGTGAGGTCGACTGCTGCTCCGCCGGATCTCAACGCCCGAGATCTAAGCCTCGATTCTGCTGTCGGTGAAGACCGTCGTCGCTGGCTCCCGCTCGAGGCCGCCGTCGCGGGCCGCCACTCGAGGCCGCCGTCGCGGGCCGCCGCTCGAGACCGCTGCTGTCAGCCCCACCCGAGGCCGTCTCTCGCCGTCGCCGACCCCGCTGTTGCCGACCCCGCCGACCCCGCCGACCGCCGTCGCTGACCCCGCCGACCGCCGTCGCTGACCCCGCCGTCCGCCGTCGCCGACCCCGCCGTCGCCAACTCTTTTGCTTCGGTCGGGTTGGAGATTTGTGACTGAGTCGGTTGGGTTAGAGATTTGTAAACCGATCGGTTAAAAAAAGAAGCCCAAAAAAAGGCAAAAAAAAGAGGCAAAAAAATGTCTTCTTTTGCAGGCACTGTTTCTGTTCCTCGTTGCCCGGTGATTTTCAATGGCCTCAATTATCGGGACTGGTTTCAGCACATGCGCCTCCACATGCGTAGTCAGCGCCTTTGAGAGTTTCTGACTGACGAGTTGCCTTGCCCGTCTCGTCCTACTCCACCTGTTGAGACTGTACTCCCGAATGATGTTTCCGAAGATGCTCGTACAAAGGCTTCTGAGGCTTTTGAGAATGCTATGGAGACTTTTCAGACTCAGTATGCTGCTTACAAGACATGGATTGATGAAGATGCTCGTGCCTCTGCTATTTTGGTTGTTAGCATGGAGGTACATCTCACTGGTGATGTTGTTGGATTGGCTTCGCCTTCCTTCCGCTGCCCCAGTCAGTCTTCTCGCCTCCACCACTGCCTCTGCAGCAGCTGCAGCCTCCACCGCATCGTTTGCTCAGTGGCATCATCGCTTAGGACATCTTTGTGGTTCCCGTATATCTTCCTTACTTCGTCGAGATCTTTTAGGGTCTGTGTCTGGTGATGCTTCTCTAAATTGTCAGGGTTGTAAGCTTGGCAAACAGCTTCAACTCCCTTATCCTTCTAGTGAGTCAGTGTCTCAGCGTCCTTTTGATCTTGTTCATTCTGATGTATGGGGACTAGCTCCTTTTCTTTCGAAAGGAGGTCATCGATATTGTATCATTTTTATTGATGATTTTTCTCGTCATACATGGATATACTTTATGTCATCTCGTAGTGAGGTTTTATCTATCTACAAGACCTTTGCCACCATGATTCGCACTCAGTTTGACTCTCCTATTCGTGTTTTTCGCGCCGATTCTGTTGGAGAGTACTTGTCGGGAGTCCTTCGTGGTTTTCTTGCTGAGCAGGGCACTCTCTCAGTTTTCTTGTCCAGGTGCTCATGCTCAGAATGGTGTGACTGAACGCAAGCATCGTCATCTGGGCTGAGGCTGTTTCTACTGCCACTTTCTTGATCAACATGCAGCCCTCCTCTGCTTTGCAAGGAGGGATCCCAGTTGAGTGTCTTTGTGGCCAGACTCCTGATTATTCCAGACTTCGCCTCTTTAGGTGTGTGTGTGCTATGTTCTTCTTGCACCTCGTGAGCGCACTAAACTGACTGCTCAGTCAGTTGAGTGCATTTTTTTGGGCTACAGTGCTGAGCACAAGGTTTATCGTTGTTGGGATCCTGTTGGCTGACGGATGCGGATTTCTCGGGATATTACTTTTGATGAGTCTCGTCCTTTCTATCCTCGTCCTTCTCCTTCCTCCACTTTGGCATATGTTATTGAGCCGCTTTCATTTCTGACTTTTCCTTCCAGTCCTATAGTCACCACTCCACCACAGCCTTTGGTCTCTCCGGCGCCTCTTCTCAGTCAGCCCCTTCTTCACCACCGGCATCCTCTCCCGAGGTTGCTCCTGATCTTGTTCCTTCTTATCCTTTCTATTATGCTCGTCGTTCGCGAGTTGAGGATCCTTCTGATATGCCCTCCCCTTCTGATGGGTCATCCCCTTCGGCCACTCCTCGTTATGCTCTTCGTGATCGCCAGTCTATTCGGCCTCCTGAGCATTTTGGTTTCGCCGCCGCTGCTCTTGCCGAACCGACTTCTTATCATGATGCTGTTGTTCATCAGGAGTGGCAGCATGCGATGGCGGAGGAGATCGCTGCCCTTGAGCATACTGGCACGTGGGATCTTGTTCCTCTTCCTGCGCGTGTTACTGCTATCACGTGCAAGTGGGTGTATAAGGTTAAGACTCGCTCTGATGGTTCTCTTGAGCGTTACAAGGCTCGTCTTGTAGCGCGTGGTTTTCAGTAGGAGCATGGTCGTGACTATGATGAGACTTTTGCTTCTGTCGCTCACATGACCACCGTTCGCACTCTTCTTGCTGTGGCCTCTGTTCAACAGTGGTTTATCTCTCAGTTGGACGTCACGAATGCCTTCCTCAATGGCGAGTTGCGTGAGGTCTACATGCAGCCACCCCCTGGGTATTCTGTTCCCGAGGGTATGGTTTGTCGTCTTCGCCGATCTCTCTATGGTCTCAAGCAAGCTACTCGTGCCTGGTTTGATCGTTTCTCCTCTGTTGTCACTGCAGCTGGTTTCTCGGCCAGTGCTCATGATCCTGCTCTTTTCATCCACACTTCATCTCGTGGTCGGACGCTTCTCCTTTTGTATGTTGATGATATGATCATTACTGGAGATGACTCTCAGTATATCACTTTTGTCAAGGAGCGTCTTTATGAGCAGTTTCTTATGTCTGATTTGGGTTCTCTTCGCTACTTTCTTGGGATTGAGATTATTTCTACTCCTGAGGGGTTCTATCTGTCCCAAGAAAAGTATATCCAGGATCTTCTTGATCGTGCCTCTCTTACTGATCAGCGCACAGCTGAGACTCCTATGGAGCTTAATGTTCATCTTCGTCCTACTAATGGTGAGCCTCTTGATGATTCTACTCGTTATCGTCATCTTGTTGGGAGCCTTGTTTATCTTGGTGTCACTCGTCCTAACATTTCGTATCCTGTGCATATCTTGAGTCAGTTTATTTCTACTCCCACTCAGCTCCACTATAGTCATCTTCTTCGTGTTCTACGATATCTTCGTGGAACTATCTCTCGTCGTCTCTTTTTCCCTCACTCTAGTTCTTTACAGCTCCAGGCATATTCTGATGCCACCTGGGCTAGTGATCCCTCTGATCGTCGGTCTCTCTCTGCTTATTGCGTTTTTATTGGTGGTTCTCTCATTGCTTGGAAGACTAAGAAGCAGATAGCAATTTCTCGTTCGAGTGCTGAGGCTGAGTTGCGAGCTATGGCTTTGTTGACTGCGGAGGTTACTTGGCTACAGTGGTTACTTGAGGACTTTGGTGTTTCTGTTTCTGTACCGACTCCTCTTTTGTCTGACAGTATAAGTCCTATTAGCATTGCTAAAGATCCAGTGAAGCATGAGCTTACAAAGCATATTGGTGTTGATGCTTCCTACATGCGGACACAGGTGCAGGACCAGGTTGTTGCTCTTCAGTATGTGCCTTCCAAGCTTCAGTTGGTAGATTTTTTCACAAAGGCATAAACCAGGGCCTAACACAGTTTTCACCTCTCCAAACTTTATGTTGTTGATCCACCATAAGTTTGAGGGGGGGTGTTAGATATGTATACATAGCTGTGTATTTACCCTATTGTATAAAGGATTTTCTACATATTTGCCACACCTGTACATGTATGTATATTGGCCTATTGGCCTCATAATGAATACATGCGCTATTCATAACAGATGAAACAGCAATAGGCATCAAGAGATCTGAGGAGTATGTTGAACTTTCGATAATCATATAATCAAGCAAAATATTATGTTCTAAACGACTAAATGTCCTAAGACAGTGAATAAAAGAGGGAAAAATCACAAACAATGAACTCAGAGACACTCCCATTTCAAATAGAACGTACACAAGCAAGCTTAGAATTGCCTAATGTTACAAGCCCACGGTCATAAGAACAGGAAGATAAAGGTGACATGAGTGACACCAGGCAGTTTAAATTTCATTAAACACATACATGAGAGAACAAAACACGCTCCTGTAAATAAAAAAGGCACTACCAGCGTCAAATACATTACTCCCTCCGTTTCACAATATTAGTTCGGTGTATGTGCCAAGGAGGCACATTATTTAAGTAATATTTAATGGAATTAGATCATACTTTTCCCTATTAGGTAGGTGTCAAATACATTACTCTCTCCGTTTCACAATATCAGTCCGGTGCACGTACCAAGGAGGCACATTGTTTAAGTAATATTTAATGAAATTAGATCATACTTGTCCCTATTAGGTAGAATAGTACTATGTCTATCTCATAGGAGCAAGTATGATCTAATTCCATTAAATATTACTTAAATTTTGTCTCATAGGTATGTACATGGACTAATATTGTGAAACAGAGAAAGTAATAGATTATGAACGCAATTAATTTTGGTTGAGTGTGATACAAATGTTTGTAGCTATTTATTTGGTTTTCTGAATGGTAGCTTTGTAGTTTCAACCCAATATAGTATTGAAGTACTAAATCATCACATCAGTCCTATTATACTGTTATGTCCATTGTTGCTGGATTTATATTACATTACATGTGTAGAAGTGTTGTCAGATTTCATTGGGCCTGAATTTCCTAGGGATGCCAACAATTTTTCATCCAAGGGAACCCTTGTCTGATATTCTCACTTTTGATTTTGTTGATGTGTACAAGCCCACCATTGTGAGCACAACAAAGGAGGTGGTGTAATTAATATAGTTTCATGAGTTTAGTTTCTCTGACCTTGTACATTAGGCAATCACATAGTTAGGTAATAAGTAAAAGGCTATGGCCTAAATGCCCTAGGGAGTGAACATGGAGATTAAAAAAAGTGTAGTAGCTGAAACTGAAGTGTGTTACCGTTTCAATCTAAACCTGATAAAGGCCCTGTTTGGATCCCATGGTCTAAAGTTTAGTTGTCTAAAGTTTTGGACTAAACTTTAGTTGGCTAAACTTTAGCCACTAAATTTTAGTCGAAGATCCTGTTTGGATCCTGTACTAATGGATAGGACTAAAGTTTCAAAAAGACCATACTACCTCTCCTCGTTTCGTGCGTCAGCCATTAAATGGGAGGTGAGAGATCAACGTGCATGGGTAAACACGTCTTTGTGCCTAAGGCCAGTCTCAGTGGGGGTTTCATGGAGTTTCATGGGCATTAAATACGCTGACATGGCACTGTATTGATGAAGAGAGAGATGATAAAAGTTTAATGGGAGTAGATAGAGTTTCATAGGGATGAAACTCTTCTGCACTGTTTCCAAAATATACCCTGAAACTGGGACATGAAACCTCCACTGAGACTGGCCTAAGAACCCAAAACTTTAGACCACTTTAGTTCACTTTGGTGGACTAATGGTCTAAAGTGTTTTTTAGGGGTTAGCTAAAGTTTAGATCTAACTTTAACCATCTGTTTGGAGACTTTAGATCTAAACTTTAGTGACTAAACTTTAGATGGAGGGATCCAAACAGGGCCAAAGTCATGCATAACTCGAGCTCTGCCAGGTCTAAAGACTAAACTAAATCCAGCTCCCAAAAATCAAGCTTAGTTCACGAATTATCATGTAAATAAACCACTGCCGGACGGCGATTAGATCAAACTGCCACCCGAACTTCTGGATAGCAACTCTCTTATAAACATTTGTACCAATAAACAAAGTCAATTTAATAGAAACCAGAACGATGTGAACTACGTTAACCGTTATGAATCTATAATCTGTTATGAATCTATAATCAGCAGCGATCTTTAGGCCAAAGAACAGGGTTAAAATTTAACAAGTTCACCAAAACAATAAAAAGGGGGAATGCAAAGTTATTCGTACTCCCATTCTCATCACACTATACTACAGGAAAGCCACAAAACTATAGAATAGCAGTATTTTGTTTTCATTGAATAACTTGTAGATCACTGCAACTCTATCGTAGCCTGTAAATTTAAAACTCCTATTTGGCATCACATTTACGGCCCTGCGGGTACATTTCTCATTCAAAGAACGGCTGATTAAACAAGCCTGCTACGATTCCTTTACAGATCAATTTTTCTTTCGCCAGTTGGTGTTTAGCCCCACGGGAATGTGACCTCGAGCAATGAGATTCAGGATAATCAGAAAGAAATCTCGACCCTACAACTACTAGGAGGGAAGCAACCAGAGGGCTCCCCAATTCTGTGCACCTAATCCCCGAAACCTAGGTACGTAGATCGATCGACCGCGACTGAAGCAGCAAGAATCGAAAGGGTTGACATAAGGGGGGGGGGGGGGGGGGGACTGACTGACTTGGAGACGGAGCAATCCTCGAGCTGCTTCTCGCCGCCGCCGACTCGCTCCATTGCTTGTCTCCGGCAGAAGAGCGCAACGGCGGGAGGGATACGCGCCGCGGCTGCCGACGGCCAAGGTCCCTTGCTCAGTTGCTCCTCGTCCTTTCTCCTCTTCGGCGGCGCGGCGTGACGTGGTTGGGAGTGACGGCCGATGGGCGTTGGGCGACGAAGTCGAGTTGCTGCTATTCGTCGGGCCTCCGAGGCGGCTGGGCCTTGCGATGGCGTTGCTAGTCGGGCTTACGTTACGGGCGCAGCCCGCCATCAAACTTAACAATCAGCCGCACGAAGGCTGTAAAAAAAGCTCGAGGCTCGTGAGCTGCTCGAGTTTGGCTCGCTCTAGACTCGATTCGAGCTTGACTCGAGCTCCAAACGAGCCGAATTCGAGTTTCATCCTAAACTCGCGAGCTTTAACGAGCTGAGCTCGAATAGCTCAAGAGCTTAGGATTTTTTTCACCCCTCCCCAAATCCCCCCACCCCTCCCGCCTCCTCCTCTCAAATTCACCGCACCGGTTCCCACTTCCCAGGCTCCCAGCCCCAGCCCCCAGGCCCCCTGCCGGCTACCGCCACGCGCCTCTCCCCCACCCGCGCGGCCGCGCCCCGCGGGCCTCCGCGACTCCGCCTGCCCCCACCCCCACCCGCGGCCCCGCCCCCGCTGCCCCGCGTCGCCCCCGCCGCCGACCCCCTCTCCCGCCCGGCCGCCCCCCGTCCCCTTCCTCTCCTCTCCCCCGCCGCCGCATCCCCGGCCCCCCTCCTTGCCCCGCCGCCGCCTCCCCGTCCCCCTCCCTCCTCTCCCCCGCCGCCGCCCCTCCTCTCCGCCGCCGCCACCGCCCCTCTTCCCCCTGCCGGCGCCCCCCTCTCCCCCCGTTCCCCTCCTCGGCTCCTCGACACCCGCCCCGCCGGCCGCCGCCTCTCCTCGCCCCCCCCCCCCCCCCCCCCCCCCCCCCCCCCCCCCCCCGCCGCCGCCGCCCCTTGTCCCCCCAGCGCCCCTCCTCTCCCCCACCGTCGGCGCCCCTCCTCCCCTGCCGGCGCCTCTCCTCCCCTGCCGACACCCCTCCTTCCCCGCAGGTACGCACGGCACCGAGCCCTACACGAGCCGAGCTCGAGCGAGCTCGAGTTTTGTCCGAGCCGAGCTCGAGCTTAATTTGAAATTCGATGTTGATTTTAGGCGAGCTCGAGCTCGGCTTGAGTTTCTACCGAGCTCGAGCTTGCTAGGTCAAGCTCGCTCGAGCTCGGCTCGTTTACAGCCCTAAAGCCACTCGATTGCGATCCCGCGAGTAGCCGCTTCGTAAGGTGTGGAAACAGATGGATAACGAGTGTCTTAAATATAAATATGAATGTATATTTATAAAATAAATACGAATATAAATATGAATTTATTTTTTAAAAATAAATGCGGATATAAATTTGAACATTTTCAAATACGAATATGATTCGAATGTCGTATTCGAATCGAATATATATTTAATTCGGTCAAATGCGGATATCCTAAAATTTTGTAACAAGTCTTGGAAAACAAATTTATGTAATATGGCTACACGTCTACAAGAGTTAGCAGTGTAGCACATAGAGTTGAAAATATACAAAGTAATTTTCACTTCTTGCTTTTGAACCTTGATTCATCGAAAATTACTTTCTACAATCATTCCGAGAGAGGTCGCTAGGGATGAAAACGGATGAAATCGAATCGAATAGTCTTGAATATAAATACGAACATTCTTGAATATGAATACGAATATGAACATTCTCAAATACGAATACGAATATGAACATTCTCAAATACGAATACGAACATTTTTTAATACGAATTTTGCTTACCGCATTCGTATTTTCTCGGATATGAACATCGGATAAAACGGATTAACCTTTACCGTTTTCCATCCCTACTTCGAAGGCTTATGAATAGCTTAGGAGTTTGGTAGATATTTAGATTATCATTTTTCAGCTTTTGCTTTGAATTTTTGTAGAATCTATTTTCAGAGAATCTAGAGCTATATCTAAAAAGTGTTTAGCTAGTAGATTAGCTCTAGAAACATAAGAGAGAGAATTTAAGATAAATAGACTATGCTACCTCTAGTTATAACACTTATTTTTTTAGGCAAAATTATTACTGTTGCTGCATTTCAATATGAAGATGCCGCTGCACGGCCGCGCGCGCGCAAGCAACGGGCGCTGCCTAGTGCTGCATTTCAATGCACGTTATGACATTGCATTGATCAGTAAACATTGACAAACGAAGTTCATGTCCTGAGAGCGCTGCTACGAACACAGCCAGCGGATAAATATCAGAAACAGCTAAAGCCTACTGAAGATGAACCAGCATGCCAGTTACATCCTTAGAACTTAGCAATTTTCCTGCTAGCGAGTAAACTACAAACATAACTAGGTCCACCTATATCACTAGACAAGCTACAGGAAAAGATCAACCGACAAGGGGAAGTCGTCAAAGGGAGTGGTCATCCAGCTTCCAGTCTTCTAGATGTACGCGCAGTGGAGACTCTCGGTCCAGGGTCCCGGTTCGATGTTGACAAGCTACTTGACAGTGAGATTGAATGTGATCTTCTTGGCCTCATCTAGGAGACCGACGGTGGTGATGGGCTCCCATAGGCGTATGGTCACGAGCACAAGGCGGTCGATGTGTGCGAGGAGGGGCGGCGAGGGGAATGAGTGTGAGTGACTGGAGCCATTTGTGCATGTGGCTGTGGGTGAGGAGGGAGTTCGTGTCAAGGAGAGGGGTAGCTGCAGTCAACGGCATGTCCCTTAGTGGTGAGGAGGAGGCAGTTGAAGGTCAGGTGGGTGGAGAAGACGGTATGCTCGCCGAAGACGTGGGTGGCGAGATGCCTCCGTGATATGCTACGTGCTCGTCGATGAAGGGCTCCGAGTTGGGCGTCTTATATGTCACGACCAGTCGCAGCGTCTCACCAATCAGAGGTAGCCCTGTATTCCCTAGCTGCAAACTGGCCCTCTGCTTCAGCTACCCGATGGTGGAGCCCGCGAGGAGCCATCTGCCGCTTCTGCACATTGGGGCGAGTAGATGCTTCCAACCTTGGCCTTCTCAAGTCGTCACCGTCGCTGCTGGCTGTTGCGAGGAGGGAGGGGCGGAGGCGCTTCCGAGGAGGGAGGGGAAGAAGGGGAGGGAATTGGACTTTGGATGGATGGGAGGAGAACAGAGTTGCAGAGGCAGAGTGCAACTCCTCGCCCGGACACACAACAGACTGCCTTGGGAAATAAACAGAAGGGAGATCGAAGGGGTAAGCAATGGCAAAAACGAGTAATATTCGAAGACTTCCAGGGGTTATTTCACATTGAGTTTGCTGGTGCCCTACAAGAATCCACCTTCAAGGTCGCTTCTCCTTGCTAGTTCATTTTTCATCCTACTCCTCATGAGAACTAGAATCTAATTGTTTTGAGAAGCTAAGTGTTTGGTGTAGCTCCACTATATTCAAACAAGAAGATGGAAGTAAGAGCTCTACCAAACACCCCTTAGTATTGGATGCAGCTGACAGTTTTTAGCTAAAAATAAATAGTAGTGACTGATAGAGGTGGTTTTATGAAAAGGGGGTGAGCAATAAAAAAGTGAAACAGATGCATACGAAGACGGGAGCGAGAGGAATTGGGTATGTGATATGTCCTTGGCCCCTAGATTATCCCTCAGAGCGAGACGGGGGTAAAAGGAGTGGGAAAGCCCTTCGTCCACTGTCCCCTTCGACCACGACCCTTCGATAACTACGGCCCTTGGATGTTGACCACTTCCTCCTTCGACCACAGCCCCCTTCGACCATAGCTTTGACTTCGACAATGGATCTTCGACTTCGACTACTGCCCCCTTCGACTACTGTCCCCTTCGACCATAGCCCTTCAACGTCAACCACTTCCCTCTTCGACCACGGCCCCCTTCGACCATGGATCTTCGATTTCGACCATAGGTTTTCGACTTTGACCACTACCCCCTTCAACTACTGTCCCCTTTGACCATGGCCCTTCAACGTCGACCACTTCCCCCTTCGACCACCACCCCCTTCGACACGGCTTCAACTTCGACCACGGATCTTTGACTTCGACCACGGCACATTTGACCACTGCCCCCTTGGACCATGGCTCCGACTTCGACCATGGCACCGACATCGACCATGGCCCCTCGACTTCGATTGCGGCCTTCGACTGCAGACCGACTTCGTCCACGGCCCTTTGACTTCGACCACTGTCCCCTTCGACCATAGCTTGGAATTCGACCACGACCTTTGATTTTGACCACGGTCTGACTTTGACCATGGCCCTTTGACTTCGACCACTATCTCCTTTAACCACAGCTTGGACTTCAACCACGGCCTTGACTTCGACCACGGCTCTTCGACTTCAACCACGGCCCCAATGTCACTAAAGAAGGGCGAGGTGGGGGAGTTGGAGGAAGGGGTCCATTCGCCCGTCCCTGTCCATGGTGCAGCCACATCCCGTCCTCCCTACCCACAACACTGCTGGATCTAGCTACCCTAGCCATAGTGCGGAAGAGATGTTGTGGGAGGAGGCGGGCAAATCCATTCGTCCCTATCCATGACACCAATGTATCTTGTCCTCCCAGTCCACAACTGGGTCTAGGAAGGCGTTGCAGACGTAGCGCATCTGCTAGATTTAGCACTCCCGGAGCACCTCGATGTAGTTTGGGTCGAGGCAGTCAAGCATGATGATCTCCTTGTCCAGCTTGTCCTCCACCTCCTTGGCCACTGACAGCACCTGCTTCTCCAACATCTTCAATCATCGGTACACGCCGCGTCTGGGAGAGAGAGGGAGGGGGAGTGCAGGAAGCGAGCGGAGCAACAAGAGCGGCGTGAAGTGGGAAGGAGAAGGGTGGGTTACCTGGCTGACGATGGACTCGTCCATGGCAGTGGTGGGAGGAGAGAGGTCGAGGTCGAAGTGCAGATTGGGGAGGAGAGAGGCTAAGATCGGAGTGGTGATCAGGGAGGAGGAGATGCTCAAGTGGCATGAGGAAGGGTGAAGCCTGGCAAAATGCACGAGGTGGGAAAAGAGGAGGGGAGGGGTGGTTAGATCATGAGACAAGAGGGAGAGAGATGGATAGTACAAATTAAATCAGATGGCTACAGAGAGAAGCGGGGAGAATGCACAGATGACCACCAACTCATGTTTTTAAGGAGTAGAGATTAAAGATAAGAGTGGTTTAAATTGGATAAGCACTAAAGACATGAGGGTCGGTACCTTAGATTGTGTACGGCCAAAACCAACACATGCATGGCTATATGGCCCATGTATATGCATATTCCTAAAACGTGTTTGTATATAGCTCAATGGCTCCGCATCCAAATACATATATCGGATATATCCGAATATACCAAAAATACACATGATTCATATATACATATCTAGCTTCAGATCCGAAAACAAATATTCTTCGCACCTGAACCTCGAGGGGGCATCTGTTGACACCAATTTTGTCCTGAACTTAAAACACGAATAAATACATCTAAAATAAATAATCATCAAATTTATAAATTATGTTGACGGCTAAAAATCCGTTACAACATAAAACAACTTAAGTTTAAATGAAAATCATCGCGACGTACCCACCCCACCACAAGGATCACTGGGTCTTGGACCTCATGGGTCTCGACCACTCTAGTTTCGACCGTGTTGATTTCGGCTATGTTGTATCGACCACGTAGTGTCGACCATGTTGGTTCGATAACGAAATGTCGACAATGTTGTGGCGATTACGTTGGTTCGACCACGTTGGTCGATCATGTCATTTCGACCATGATATTTTGATTATGTTGGTTCGACCACGACAATATGTCGACCATGATATTTCGACCACATTGGTCGACGACCATGATATTTTGACCACGCTGGTCGACGACCACGATGGTCGACCATGATATTTTGACCACGTTGATTCAATCATGTTGGTTGACTACGAAATTTTGACCGTGATGGTCAACCATGATATTTTGACCATATTGGTTGACCATGATGTTAGGACCATGTTGTATTGACCATGTTATATCGACCACTTTGTGTTGACCACGTGTTGTCGACCATGTTGTTTTCTTCGATGTGCACTGAATGACACGCTGGTCAGCCAAACACACGCATGGATACCTTTCCTGTGTTGATAGGAAAGTGGCATCATAACGCATGCATGCAGAAATTCCATGCAAAAATTAAGCATGCTCCAACTAAATAATTAATAGTGATTAATAGTAATCACTAATGGGGCCATATTTCAGCTACAACATACAGGAAAGACTCAATCCAAACACCACTAGCCCATGTCCTGCATGACCGCAAGGGAGCCGGTTGTAGCGCTTGAACTACCCATTAGCAGAGAAAAGAAATCAAACAGAAGTTGTTGTAACTTCCCTCCGTGAGCTACCCTCTCATCCTTGCTATATAAATGGTGGGTGATGGTTATAGAGAAAGGGACAGGTTGAAAAGCTAATAGAGGAGGAAACACTGGGCAAACTATGGAGAAAAGGGAGATACGGAAACATGTCTGAGAGAAGAAAGAAAGAGCAACCAAGCTATAGAAGAAGGTGAAGTTCTTGATCTTCTTCTACCTCTCTCTCTCCCTTTGCCCTTAGATTCGGCCATCGCGGTACGAATCAAGGAGCTTCCTTTCTGTTTTATGTTCTGGCCCCCTTGGTTTGGTCCCGTTAGTGGATACAAACCCAAAGAACGAGTGCTCAATCTCTCTTTTCTTAGGTTCGGCCCCCTACAAATGGATACAAATTAAGGCGAGACATGAAGACCTCATCTCCTCAATTTGGTTCCTACAAATGTATACAAACTAAGGGTGAGAAGATTGAAGACCCCATTTCCTTAATTCTATCCTCTCAAATAGGTACAAATTAGGAGTGGGTGTATGCTGCCAAATAATAAAAAGTAACTAAAACATTGTCTTGGTTGCACTCACACATGGGTTCGTCATTCATGAATACCATGTCCTGAGTAGTAACACGGACTAAATAAATCATATATTCTATCCAACTACATTCTGAACATGGGCTCCGTACCAATGAGTACCATGTCATGATTTAGTAGTTCGAGTGAAAATAATTTGTGTCACATACACTTTGTGCTTTGTGCCATATTCATGAATACCATTCCATTGTTGATAAAATAGGTGTAGTAAAATAAAGAAATAAAGTGTAGTACAATAAATAAAGAAATAAAGTATGTATCTCAAACAACCTTCACTGTGATTATGCTACATGCAAGTGCTCAATATTTTTAGCACTATGTAATGATAGTAGTAATACAAGCCGGAGTAAAACAACAACAAAAATATAATAATGATATACTTAATCTTCTATTACACTACATGCCTAAATCTATAACATGCTAGTAGTAATACAAGTATTAGAATCCCTTCAATTCGATTACGTACATGCAAATGCTCGATATTCACGAGCACTATGTAATGCTAGTTGTTAGACATCTACATGTGTAGAGTGCAACCTTACACTGTAGCTACAACCATCTACATGCCCTACAGCTAAGACTATCGACCAAATATTGTAACTACGACCATGAAATTATGCGTTGTAGCTACGACCATCAAACCATGCATTGTAGCTATGATCATTTGCTATACATTGTAGCTCTGACTATCCCTGGTCATTCTACCGTGGTCTATACACTGTGGTCGATATGTCATGGTTGATACGTGCCACGAATCACGTTGCAAATACCTGGTCGATATGTGCCACATATCACGTTGCAAATACCATGCTTGATTTGCCATGGTCGACCTACCGTGCTTGATACACCGAAGTCGTTTTGCTGTGCTTGACCTGCACCGAGCAAGCAGTCATCAGTGACACCAAGACTAAAGAGCATTTCTGTTATATTTTTGTAATCATCATATGTTGTATTTTGTTATAATATTTATGTTAAAAGTCTTAATCAGGGGTTTCTCGCAAAGAGATGTAATTACCAGAATTTTCATATAAATTTATTAATTCTGGAAGTAATGGACCTGTAATAGCTGATTTCTTTATCTCACATTTTCAATTAAATTTAATCAACTTGTCTCTAATGATGCAGAGGTGGGTTCACGCCCATTTTCCCATCATCACTCCCAACTTTAAGTAGTAGAGATATCAGGAGAGGAGGTCACAAGTTACGACTCCATCGGCATAGCAGCATCAGGCTCTCTCTCATCAGCAATGAGAAGGGAACCGGGGAGCCCAAAACTGTGATGAGTTTATCAGTGGTGAGTTTTGTCTCCACTGTCATGGCCACATCAGGCTTCATTTCCCATCACAATATCCTCCTCCATCCCCTCTCCTCCATTAGTTTGATCAATGTGAGTAGTGAGACCACCACATGCTCCACTTCTATGGCATGATTTGATCTATCCAGGTGGTAGAGAGAAGAGATGGATGCAGACCTATTTTCATGATTTGGTCTAAAATTCTTATAAATTTCTACAGTTTCATAGCTCTAATTTGATGTTTTGATGTGGCATTTTGATGAATAATGCAATGGCCAAACTCAATTTGCTGAAGTTGGAGACCTATGTTGATGATTTGGTCTGAATTTTCTTATCAATTTATTCAGTTTTGTAGCTTGAATTTGATGGTCTAAATTAAAATGTGATGGTCGCACTTATTTGATGAATTGATAAGGAATCCTAGTTCTCAAATCGTAGGGGTAGCTTGTTTATTTTCTTCTCCCAAACAAACTGACACATAGAGATTTTAATTTTGCAGGTAATTTTGTGCAACCAAAAGTTATGGGTGTTTTCATTCACAAGTGAAAAAATCAGAACTCCCAAGCAGGCCCTTAAACTTTGCCCAATTAACCTTTTGGCTATTGGACCTAAACTTTTGTGGCATGCGCTCTAGTACATCGGTTTTTGTGTCTTTGCCCAAATACACTAAACTTTGTGGCTATTTGTTAAAAGACACTAGAGTTATTAAAATATCATTCTCTAATGAGTTGAAGAGAGAACATCTAAAATATGACCAAATTGCCCCTTCTCTTCTTCCTTCTACTCTTGTGGCTTACCCGCTGACGAGATGATGCATACCTTGCAAGTGTATTCCACAATCCACTATAACAAATAAATCAAAAAAGGTCAAACCATGTCATATCTCAAACTAATCTTTGGTTCTTTAGCCTTACTTGTGACTTCAATATGGAGCTGACCACTCTAAACATGTTAAGGCAATTTCCTTTGTTATCTATCAAGCTCACGCATGTCCTGTCAATAGCCATCATCAGTAACTACTCGACAAGGATAAGGGCATCATACACTGGCAGCAACACGAGGACAGGTAGGCAAAGGCACCAAAAACTGATGTCCCAGAGCAAATACCACAAAGTTCAGTGTCCTTAAGTAGGCTCTTAAACTTTGCCCAATCCATGTATTTTTACATACGGATCCCATTAGTAGAGACTTATACGTGAATAAGAATATATGGGAGGGCAAAAATGCATCTCTCTCGATAGGAAGTCCTCGCATCAGCAAATAAATATACACTAAGGGGCTAGTATGCAAACTTACCTAACAAAAATCAAGAAGCCTTCCATTTCTAGAAAAGAAAAGGGAAATAAAAATCGCAAGGAAAAATCTACACAAGTCTAGGGTTTTTGTAAATCTGGTTCTAGCAGTAAGGAATCGAAGAGGAATGCTCTATGTGAGGGATGATAGCAACGGCAATGTTAATCGGTCGGTTTGGCTGGAGGCAATGAAGAAGCCATATTCCTAGAGATTTGCTACACAAAAGTTAAAAGCATCAGAGGACTTTTGTACTTTAAGGCGAAGAACGCATTGCGATGCAAGTGTCTTGGCCAAACACTTACCAACAGAGCGAGAATGGTGACATCGTTACACAATGGCTATAGCGGGTGCACTTACTGGTGTCGGGAAAGATATACGTGTTCAGCCAAGATAGTGGAGCTTAAGAGCTCAAACTTGAGCAGAATGGAGAGGAGAGAATGGTGAAGAAAGTGATGTGGTTGGAAGTTTAAATAAGGTGAGGAAGCAATGGGGACTGAGGACAACATCGGGGGCATGCGGGAAGAATCTTGTATAGATAGTAGTAGCTCCTTCGCTGGCATCGATGCCACAAGACGAAGCTGGGCGATATAGGGGCTGCAGGGGCTTCGGCTGGGCACTCGAGGAGGATGGCTCGACTTTTTGCAGGTGCCCTACTATAGCTTATCATTGCACTGTTAGCTGTAGCCATGGAGGCATCTTAAGGTGGAAGAAGGAGCCTACAAGTGGGCCCTGTGTGCAGTGACAAAGAGAGTTGAGGTGAGCTAAAGGTTTGGGAAATTTTTAGATATAGTAAACAAGCTCACAAAAATTATGAAAATTTTTATGAAGGCTTCTGACATAGTGTAGATTATTGTGGAATATTTTTAGAATTTTATATCCTTTATAATATTCTCAAAAATTCTTTAAATGTTACTATCTTGCACTATTTGAATTTAAAATTTTCTATTTACTCTAAGACTTTGTGGAATTTTTTACTATAGCAAAGGAGTTCCAAAAATCATGAAAATTTTTGGGGAGGCTCCTGGCTTAGTCTATATTGAGACCCGAATATGCAAATTCGGACTCTTCTATGTATTTTGCACTAGTCCAGGATCACGCTAGTGCACATAATGGAAATATAGATGAAATCCATGGTCACAATTAATTAAGAAAGATGAAAATATTATTAATTACCAGAGTAGTGACTCTATAGCCAAGCTTACAAGTAATGCCTTGAAGGGCTTTAACAAAAACTAGAAATGGAAAATAAAGATAAGCATAGTAGCCATTCGATCTACCCATAGGTAATCGATTAAGAAGTGAAGTCCTAATATGTGAAGACGTCGAAGAATCCTTCTTCGGGTACCTCTGATTGATAAGGCTCTTCTTTAGCAACTGAGCAACAATAGATATAGCTGTGATTACATAGAGTACTCAACAAGTCACTTGTAACAAGATGCAATATTATTATGCAAGGTTTATCAAAGAATGGCTGAGTGGTTATTTTGCAAAAAGCAACAATTTAGAGTAAATAAAATAAGTAGATTGAAAGCAAACTTTGAAAATAATTAAAGAAATTAAGTAAACCACCAGTGAACTAACCATTTACCCAATGAACCACCCATGAACTAACCATTAACGTAATGAACAACTAGTGAACTAACCATTTACTTCCCAAACTTAACCCGCCCAGGTTTTTATGATATCTCTACCCCTCATGTGAAATCACTAAGCACTGTCCATAACTGGGGACACGACTATTCGAATAATTTTATACTCTACAGAGTTTACACAACTTTACCCACATGATATGATCAACTTAATGTCTGTGCAACAACACGCTCTCTTAGGCACGCCAACCAAAAAGATCACAACAAGGCCTTTACAATGCTCAACCCCAACTCAATTTTTCCCGCTAAGGTTTCACTGCCGAGTAGGCTTCGACCTAATTGGTAAAAGCCCCCTCTTGTGCCAATGTGAATCAACGGCTGCGACCATACCCAGATTCATCTCAATAACGGAATCAAAGTTGAAACATCATAAATTAATCAAGCAGCTCTATCCTATACTAGACATGTGGTTGCACAGTAAGACTCAAATAAATGGTGCATAAAGTTAAGTCCTTAATCATTACCCAGACGAGGCATCCATATCCCAATGTGCTAACAGCACCCCTTTACTGCGTGGATCACTCGCCTAAAAGAAAACCATTTTGTTTAACCAACACCATTGACACTACCCATATCATGGTGATGAGAACATTACTTCGCATACAACAAATTGATCTGAACCTATGCACTTACAAGATCCGATCACAAGAGCTCGTGCATAATAATTGAACTATCAGGTAACTTCGTTTCTAGAAGTGCATTTTGTTTCTAATAAGAATATGCTACTACCTAATGCATGTGATGTTCTTTTACTTAGGAACTTAGGAGCTAATCATGAAGACAACTATGTGCGATTCAATTCGGCCTCCAAAGATAGCACCAACTTCAAATGTGCATAACTTTCACATATGAAGTCCGGTTGAGGTCCATGAGTACTCGATGAAAAGTTTATCTCATTCTCTTTCCAATGGATATAGCCTCACCTCCAAATTCCTCTTGTGCATACTACAATCACTAAAAGAATGTGTTGCATCATATGTTTAGGCCAAATTAAGCCTTGTAATGCTTGGGCCCAAGAGAAAGGCGCCCCTCTCTTGGCCCATACTATTCATGACTGTACTGCTCATATGAACAGTATTGTGAATAGTATCACCCCTTGTTTCTTAGTTTTGCATGGCTTTCCTTTCCCTATTTAAGGAGATCGTACCCTTCTAGTTTCCTTAGATTTCGTTTACTTAGTTTCTCCATTGTGAAAACTTTTGTTCTTTACTTGTGTCGACCAGACAAACCGTAAAGAACCTCTGTGGATTCCCACATTTTTGAACTTAATTCATATATTTGCAATTCAGATTGCTTGTTACTTTGTTCTTGCTTGTTCTTCGATTACTTACAGGAATTGATCCTCATGATCATGTCAATCGGGTCTTTGGCATGGTTGATAACGACTTGATGATTAGTTTAATGATTGCTTGGTTCGTACGTGTTGCATTCATAGCCTGGATAGTGAGAGTTGATCATCGTTCAATCGAAATTATCCTTCTCATCTAAAGATTGGGATAACATTAGCTTATCAAGTGATATCAGAGCTCAAGGTTGATTAGTGAGAATTTTCTTTACTTACAGTCTGCAAAAGCCATAAAAAATCAAAAACAATTATTAGGGGGTGTCCATCTTGTCCAACCAATCTATGCCTTGCAATTTTCTTTTTGATATTTTGCTTATTGAATTTTTGGTTGGATCATCGTGTCTAGTTGCTGATTTCTAGTCTAGTTAGTGCCTAGTTGATCTTTGTCTAGTTGCATCTGTTGTGTTTTATCTTCCTGGTGTAGGTCCTCAATCTTCCTTTATCCTCTTCCAGCTACGGCACCTAAAACGGCCTGCCATTCCTGCCGCGGCAATGAAAACACCTGCCGCCTCCGCTGCGGCAACCTCAGCTCCTGCCGCCACTGCTGCCACATCCCCTACCGCAGCAACCACATCTGCTGCCAACACAGCCGTGGCAGCCAAAACGCTTGCCACGGTAACCGTCTTCTCTGTCGTGGTAAAAGTTTTCTCTACCGCAACATACTACAATATCTGCTGCCGTTTGAAGCTTCGGAAAGGAGTAAGAATCAAAAGGGGGAACCCTAATTAGTCGGTTTTGGTTGTTCAAAAAACAGAAGAAAAAGAAAGAGAGAGAGAGAGAGAGAGAACAGAGAGGAAAAAAAGAGAAAGGAGAAAAAAGAGTGTACTCCTTCCCAAAAATTGACAAGCTTAACAAACTTTCGCCAAAACCGGTGAAAATTTGTGCAGACCTTCTACATATAGGCGCAAGATTCCACAAAAAAATTCATCAAGTTTGGCCCACGGGTTTAAAAGATATAGCTATTTTCAAATTGAGTCTGAGTCGGTTTCTAGTCCAAGCAGGAATCCGATTCCGAGACACCTTCAGTAAAACGGACATAACTTTTGCATACGATGTCCGTTTTTTGATGTTCTTGTACTCGTTAGAAATCTAACAATGAGGCGCATCCAAAAAAACAATGTTCTTGCACCTGTCACCCTCTAAGATCCCCAAAATCGGCTATCTTGGACCTAAATCTGCATCACAAGTTTTTGGTTTCTATTTTTGCCCTTTTCTTGGCCTTCCCTTCGGAATTTAGGTTTTTGCCTCAGCTAAAAAGTTGTAGATCTCACCAAAACCTTTCAAACGAGCATATATAAGCCATATAAAACTTTGCCCCTTTCATCTTCGAGGCTATCTGTTGTTTCTACTCAAACTAGAGGCTGTTTACATTGCACGTTATTCCTGTCTTTGTACTCTACATCTTGTGAACAATCTTGTGCCCTTAGACATAAATTTGAGTAGTGAGGTAGCATCTCTCCTAGTGCTTGGTGTGAGATTTTCTTTTGCTTACATCAAGTCACATTGATTGTTGCGGGTGCGTACATACACTGGGCTTTATTAGCTAGCTTTCACTAGGCTTAGATCAGCAACATTAACTAGTACGTTGAATAATTATTCACTTGTAATTACAGATTTGATTGTTGTTAATCCTTGCTACCATATTGAAGCCTTTTGGGCTTCACTTCCTACTAACTCAGCAGGTATTGTTCCTCACGATCATTCGGCTATTCATCAAGTGAGAGTATCACGAACCAGCCACCGGTTGTACCACTTCCTTGCTGCATTGGTAAGAGCTCGTAACAACTTGGTGTAAGCTTGAGTGTGAGCAACTTTTGAGCCTCTAGAACCTAGTAGTTAATAAGGACATATACATCGTATTTTTTTTGTTTTCTACTAACAATGGTAGGTTCAGGGTCGCAAGGGGAGAATAGTAGGCCCAACGTTGAGGAAGATGCACCTCTCACGCCTCATACGAAAGTCATTATGCAAAAATTTTCACGCTTGTTGAGTCAACATTTGGAGCGTCTTGAGATGGTTCTAGATCGCACCAATAATGATCTTGCAGTAATTGCTACACGAGTGGAGCAGCTAGAGAGAGCTGCACCTCTTGCTATCGCCCCCACTGCTGTCAGCATTACACAACCATGCCGTGACCCATCCGTTGCTCGCTCATGGGCCGATGAGGTAAGAGATGAAGAGAGCCCATACGTTGCTGATACGGAGTCCGAGGGTGGTTTAAATCCCGACAATTCTCATGAACATCTACAATGACGCTTCAATCGTCAAGGTATGAGAAGAGAGCCACCACGTGTGGTACGAAATCATGATGATGCACTTGGTAAAATTAAGTTCACCGTACCTCCTTTTGCTGGTAAATATGATCCTAATGCTTATCTCACATGAGAGTTAGCCTTAGACCAAAATTTTTTATGCCATGAATTTTTAGAAAATAAAAGGATTAGGGCTGCTACTAGTGAGTTCACTGATTTTGCATCTATTTGGTGGAATGAATTGTGCCGCAATGAACAACACATGCCTAGAACTTAGGATACCTTGAAGAGAACTATAAGACGTAGATTTGTGGCTTCCTATTACTCTCGTGATTTGCTAAATAAATTACAATGTTTAAAACAAGGTAAAAACACTGTAGAAGATTACTACCAAGAATTACAAATCGGTTGTCTATGTTGTGGGTTAGAAGAAACTGAAGAGGCTAAAATGGCTAGATTTTTTGGAGGGCTTAACATGGACATTCAGGATATTTTAGGTCATAAGGAGTACAATTCTATTAACCATTTGTTCCATATTACGTGCAAAGCTGAACGTGTAGTGCAGGGAAGACAGCCTCGCTCCCGAGGCTCTTTTGGAGTTTCTTTTGCAGGTAAATAGAATTAGGTGAAGTCCTTGGGCAGGATGCCACCCCCTGCTGCCCCTGCCACTCCTAGCCGTCCCCCACACTCATCCGTCCATGGGCGACCAACGAGCACCATTCCCACTTCCCGAGCCTCCGACGCAAGCAAATCAACTTCAGGTCAGCAAGTTAAGAGTTCCACTTTAATTGCTTCCACTGGGAGAATGCGAGACATACAATGCCATCGCTGTAAAGGTTTTGGGCACATGATAAGAGATTGCCCAAATCAGCGAGCACTTCTTGTTAGAGAAGATAGTGAGTGTACTTCAGCTAGTGATATTGATGAAGAGCATGCCTTGCTTGAAACTGACCCTGTAGGTGAGCAAGATGAATCTGAACTTAATGAAGAACAACTTGGAGCTGAAGCAAGTGATAAGTTTTTGAGCATAATCGTGAAGCGTGTTCTTAGTACTTAAGTGGAGCGTGATAAACAGAATCAACACCACAATCTGTTTCAAACAAAGTTGTGATCAATGAGCGTTCTTCTTATGTGATTATTGATGGAGAAAGTTGTAATAATTTGGCTAGCATTGATATGGTTGAGAAGCTTTCCTTGACTACACAACATCACCCTTGTTCTCACTAGATTCAATGGTTTAATTCATACGGTAAGCTGAAGGTAACTCATATTGTGAGAGTTCATGTTTATATTGGTTCATACCAAAATTATGTTGATTGCGATGTCGTACCTATGTAAGCATGTTCTTTATTGTTAGATAGACCATAGTAATATGATAAAGACACTATACATCATGGTAGGACTAACCAATATACTCTCATGCAAAAGGGCAAGAAAATTATTTTACTTCTAATATCTCCTAAAGCTATTTTAAAAGATGAACTTGAACGTGCTGAACGAGTAAATAAGGAGAAAAAGAAGAGTGAAAATCAGATTGTAGCTAAAGAATGCTTTCTATCTAAAAAGAAAGACATAAAAGGAATAAGTGCTAGAAATAGTGAAATTAAACTGAAAGGGACTGTTCTATTAGCTACCAAAATTGATTTGAATGAGTTGGAAGTGAATAATTCTTTTTGCTATGCTCTTTTGTGCAAGGATGCTTTGTTTTCACTTGAGGATCTTCCTGTTTCTTTACCTCCTGCTGTCACTAACCTGTTGCAGGAGTTTAACGATGTGTTTCCCGCTGAGATACCCCTAGGGCTGCCACCAATTAGGGGTATTGAACATCAAATTGACTTGATCCCAGGAGCTTCCCTACCCAACCGCGCACCAAACTGAACCAACCCAAAGGAGACTAAGGAGATTGAGCGTCAAGTGCGAGACTTGCTTGACAAAGGGTACATACGTAAGAGTCTTAGTTCATGTGATGTTCCTGTACTTTTGGTTCCAAAGAAAGATGGATTATAGTGTATGTGTGTTGATTGTAGAGCTATCAATAATATTACCATTAGATACTGTCATCCTATTCCTAGGTTAGACAACATGCTTGATGAATTAAGTGGCTCTACCATATTTTCTAAAGTTGATTTTCAGAGTGGATATCACCAAATTCGTATGAAATTAGAAGATGAATGGAAAACAGCATTCAAAACTAAGTTTGGTCTATATAAGTGGTTAGTAATATATTTCGGTTTAACTAATGCACCTAGTACTTTTATGAGATTGATGAACAAAGTTTGGCATGCTTTCATTGGAACATTTGTGGTGGTATATTTTGATGACATACTGATATATAGTAAGTCACTTGAGGAACATCTTGATCATTATATGTTGTTTTTAATACTTTACGAGCTACACTTTTATTTGCTAATCTTGTGAAGTGCACCTTTTGCACCAATCGAGTATCATTTCTTAGCTATGTTCTTACTCCATAAGGCATTGAAGTCGATCAAGCCAAGATTGATGCTATATAGAGTTGGCCGACTCCTAACACGGTCGCACAAGTATAGAGTTTTCATGGGTTGGTTGGATTTTATCGATGCTTCATCAAGGATTTCAGCACCATTGCTGCACCATTGAATGAGCTCACCAAGAAGGGTGTTCCTTTCCATTGGGGCCCTACACAAGAACAATCATTCAACCTTCTGAAAGAAAAGCTCACAAATGTGCCGCTTTCTCTAGCTTCCTGATTTTGGTAAGACTTTCAGCCTGAAGTGATGCTGGTGGAATTGGATTGGAGGTGTCTTACTATAGGAAGGTAAATCTGTTGCTTATTTTAGTGAAAATTGAGTGAGTATAGTTTGAACTATTCTACCTATGATAAGAAATTACTTGCTCTTTTTCAAACTTTAGAAATATGGCAACATTATTTATGACCCAAAGAATTTATTATCCATTCTGATTATGAATCATTGAAACATATTAGAAGTCAAGCTAAACTGAACTGTAGACATACTCATTGGATTGAATTCATTGAATCTTTTTTCCTTATGTCATAAAACACAAGAAAGGGAAGGAAAATGTGATAGATGATGCTTTGTCTAGATGGTATACAATATTGTCTTAACTTGATTATAGAATTTTTGGCTTAGAGACAATAAAAGAACTATACATTTCTGATGATGAGTTTAGAGATGCCTTGTCCAATTGCAAAAATGGTAGATGCTAGAATAAATTTGTTTTCAATAATGGATTTTTTATTTAGAGCTAACAAGCTATGTGTTCTAGTCAGCTCTATTCGTCTTTTATTGTTACATGAGGCGCATGGGGGAGGACTGATGGGTCATTTTGGCATCAAAAAGATGGAGGACATCCTCGCTGAGCACCTCTATTGGTCAAGGATGAGGCGCGATGTTGAGTGCTATATATCTCGCTGCACTACCTGCAATAAAGCTAAGTCCCGATTTAATCCACATGGTTTAGATATGCCTCTTCCTGTACCTAGCGTTCCTTTGGAGGATATTTTAGTGGACTTTATTTTAGGACTGCCTAGAACAAAGAAGGGAAGAGATAGCGTTTTTGTTGTTGCGGATAGGTTTTCTTAAATGACACATTTTATATCTTGTCATAAGAGTGATGATGCTATAAATATTACTGATTTATTTTTCAGAGAGATTGTTCAACTACATAGAGTGCCCAATACCATTGTTTCAAATTGAAATGCGAAGTTTTTTAGTCACTTTTGGCGCACACTATGGGCGAAATTGGGTACCAAGCTGTTGTTTTCTACTACTTATCACCCCCAAATGGATAGACAAACTGAAGTTGTCAACCGTACGCTACCAACTATGTTGAGGGTTATCTTACAAAAACTTGAAGATATGTGAAGAATGTTTACCTCATGTAGAGTTTGCTTACAATAGATCGTTGCACTCTACCATAAGGATGAGCCCTTTTTAGGTAGTATATGGCTTTAATCCTCGTGCTCCTATTGATTTATTGCCTTCACCACTTCTAAAAAAGTAAATTTAGATGCTAAGAAGCATGCTGAATTTGTCTTTAAATTACGTGAAACCACTAAAGAAAATATAGAGCGCATGAACGCTAAGTATAAGATTGCTGGTAATCAGGGTAGAAAGAGTTTAACTTTTGAACCTGGTGATCTAGTGTGGTTGCATTTGCGCAAAGACATATTTCCTGAATTAAGAAAGCCTAAGTTGATGCCTAGAGCTGATGGTACATCCAGGTGTTAGGTAAGATTAATGATAATGCATATAAGTTTGACCTGCCTGCAGAATTCAAGGTTAGTCCCACATTTAACATTGTAGATTTGCAGCCATATTTGGGAGAAGATGAGCTTGAGTCGAGGACGACTAAAGTGAAAGAAGGGAAGGATGATGAGGATATCACTTCCATACATACAACCAATAGATCTGAACCTATGCACTTGCAAGGTCCAATCACAAGAGCTCGCACACAACAATTGAACAATCAGGTAACTTTATTTCTAGGAGTGCATTTTGATTCTAATAAGATTATGCTACTACCTAATGCATGTGATGTTCTTTTACTCAAGAATTTAGGAGCTGATCATGAAGACAAACATGTGTGATTCAATTCGATCTCTGAAGATAGCACCAACTTCAAATGTACATAGCTTTCATGTCCGGAGTCCGTTTGAGGTCTATGAGTACTCGATGAAAAACTTATCTCATCCTCTTTCCAATGGATCTAGCTTCATCTCCAAATTCCACTTGTGCATACTGCAATCGCTAAAAGAAAATGTTTCATTACCTGTTTGGACCAAATTGGGCCTTGTAATGCTTCGGCCCAAGGGGAAGGCGCTCCCTCTCTTAGCCCGTATTATTCACAGCTGTACTGTTCGCATGAATAGTACCACCTCTTATTTTTTTTAGTTTTGCGTAGCTTTCCCTCCCCTATTTAAGGAGATCGCACCCTTGTAGTTTTCTTGGATTTCATTTGCTTATTTTTTCCATTGTAAAAACTCTTATTCTTCACTTGTATTGACTAGTCTAACCGTAAAGAACCTTTGTAGAATCCCACCGTTTTGAACTTAATTCGTATATTTGCAATTCAGATTGTTTGTTACTTTGTTATTGCTTGTTCTTCGATTGCTTGCAGGAATTGATCCTCGTGACCAGGTCAATTTGGTCTTTGGCACGGTTGATAATGATTTGGTGATTAGTTCAACGATTGCTTGGTTCATACGTGTTGCGTTCGTAGCCTGGATCATGAGAGTTGATCATCGTCCAATCGAAATTGTCCTTCTCATCAAAAGATCGGGACAACATTAGCTCATCACATGGTATGCAAATTTTATAACTGTGATTGACCATCATGATTCAATATCTAATTAAGTCAATTAATTAATCAACATGTGATGATCTTAACGTACTATAAACATGGTTAAGCATACGAAACATACAATTCAAGTGGATACTAGTAGTGTATCACTAAATAATTATCTATCCTATGGTGACAATAGAATCTTGGTATTCAAATTATCATTTAAGGAATTAATCAAATCTAGACGATAACTACCAGTTGGAAAGGTTTGTATTAAATCAACCATGCATGATAATATAAAACAAAATAATAATAAATAGATTTGAAAAAGTAGGTTCAATACGATCAAAGAACATGACTTGCCTTGGCCTTGCTCAATTACCAATTCTTAAACTTCTGGTCCTTCTTCTGCTCCTTTGAAGACGTTATCTAACGAGAGAGAGCGAATAAAACATAAATAAATTCAATGAAATACAAAAACAAAAAAAACCAAATGATAGATATCAATTTTAGATGAATTCAGGAAAAAGAATCAAGTCAATCAGAGTTCGGATAGAGGAGAATGGACCATCGGAAGATCGATCGGCTGAGAAAATACTGAAAAAGAAAGAGGAGAGAGAAACTTATGGCTAACAAGTGGGCCCTTGGATTTGTGGGATTTTTCGAATAAAGGAAAATATTAAAAAAAGGTGGTTAGGCTAACATGCAGACCATGGCTCATGGACCGGGTTCATGATTAAAGCTTTGGTTCACGATGGACATGGTCTATGCAACAATACACTATTGCGATGTGCTGACTAGGCGGCTAACTAGCTGACACGTAGGCGAGATGGCCAAGATGGCACGTACATGGATAACATGTGGCACATAGTAGCATGCTGATGTAGCACAACCGCTTCTATCTAACGTGGGTGGATGGATCTCGTGTGGCACTAACTTAGTAGCCACATGGACAAACACGCAAGAAGGGAGCTGACATGGCTTGGACACATCATCGGCTGGCATGGCCAAATCTATGGCAACGGTACCTTGGTGTCTGTGATGGCAAACGTCGGTGAGCAGTCGATCGGCGTGGTCACTACAAGCATCATCGTGGCATGGTGAACCCATCCCACAACTTGGATTCGCTGAAGGCGGTGAGCGTGGTGGTCAGCGGTAAGGAGTGTGGTGGTGAGGCACGACCGGCGAGGAATCCGATGAAGCAGGGCATGGCTAAGGTGAGCGAGGTGCTCATTGCCTTCTTGGGCTCAAGGCGATGCTATGCCTATTTGGCATGAGGACAAATGGTCAAGGAAAACACTGGCGACGAGCACAAAGCGGTGGCGCAGAGGGGCTTCACGGCGGATCAGGAGCTTCGGCGGTTCTTTGGTCTCAGTGAAAGGCGGAGGAGGTAGCACTGGTCAAGGTGAAATTAGGGAAGGGGACTGCATGGACTAGGGCTTACCGAGCCTTGAAGTTGCTCGTTGGAGCTTGGCAGTGGGGGCAACGACGTGCTCCGATTCCCAATGAGCCGTCAGCGAAATCGAGGCAACTCGAGGCTAAAATTTGCGAGGCCCTGGGTGCTCTTAAATAGATAGGGCTGTCGTAGCACGCACGTCAAGATAGCCAAGTCCCGTATGGAGATGGCAATATCATCATCCAAGCTAGAGATGAGTGAGGAGTCTGGCTTGGGGACGAAGGACTTGACAGGGGGCCAGCTGGTCAGTGGTTGAGGCGAGCAAGGCTGCGCGGCGACGACACATGGTGCGCATGAATGACCAATGGGTGGTGGTGGGTGAAATGGATAACTAGATTGCCTCGGCTGGTAGGCCAACGCGTGGTGGCGTGAGTTGGCAGGCTGGATTAGGCCGAGCGGGAGATGGTCAGGTGAGGAAGAAGATGGGCTACGGAGCAGGCTACGCGAGGAAGGCAGATTGGGCCGAAAGAAGGGAAAATGACTTGAAGAAAAAGATTTGGCCCAAGGTTTTTTTTGGATTTTTAAGGATTTTATAATTCCAAAAATCATATTAAATCAAATTGAGCTCTAGAAAACAACAAATAAATCCAAAAAATCCAAGAAAATACAAGAAAATTCCTTGCATCACAAGAAATCCAAATAAAATTATTTTTTAATTTAATCAATGTTTATTTTATTCACATTAAATCTTTTAAATTTCTAAAAATTCAAATTAAGCTTTAATCAATATAAGAAAAATCTAAAATTTTATTTTAAAAAAACTTCAAAAGGCATTAAAAATCAGGATGTTACAGTCTAGTTTTTAATAAAATTTAATCTCACCATTTACTAGCTCCTTGTTATTCTTAAAAATTATTTGGTTTCTGTAGCTTTTAGGTTGGAGTTTTAGTTATTCCAAAAGATGGCGTCCATCTCTCTCGATCTGTGGAGACTTAAACTTTGCCCAATCCATGCATTTTTACGTACGGATCCCATCTGTGGAGACTTATACGCGAATAAGAATACATAGGAGGGCAAACGCATCTCTCTCTCCTCGCATCCACAAATAAATATACACTAGGGGTCCAGGACTAGGGGTGAAAACGGATCGGATACGGACGGATAATGCCTCTACCATATTTGTTTTCATATTTTTTTTCGGATACGGATACGAATACGGATAACTCGAATACGAATACAAATACGAATAATATCAAATACAGATACGGATCGAATACGAATACGAATCGAAACGAATACGGTTACGAATATTTATCGGAACATGAAAACCTCTTAAACTATACATCCAAAATTAACGAAAATACGTAAATAGTTCATCTTGTCAAAAACATTCATGAAATCTAAACAAGCATAGTCTTTTCATCCACAATGAAAATATACCAAATAGTCGATCATAACATAATTACATAAGTAACAACAACGTGCAATTCATGGAATACACATGATGACATGATAGCAATTTGAACAAACATAAGAACATTTCATTCCTCTATTTCATCCATCAAGTTGTAACAGCCCAGATTTTTATTAAAATAAAAATAAATAAATAAATAAAAATTAATTTAAATAAAATTTAAACTAAAATAAGTATTTTTTTGCCTAAATTTTATTTTTGGGTTTTGCCCTGGATGTTCTGTTTTTGAAAAAGCCTTATTTGAAAAGTAAATTAAGTGAAAACCAAAAAAATAGACATTAAATAAAATGATATTTTGATTTTCTATAATATCCTACTTTAAATTAATTATTTGGAGTTATTTGGCTTTTATTTGGTTTCCTGGATTTTCTGGAGTTTAAAGGTCTACTTTTGAAATTAAAAAGTATTTTTAAGTATGAAAATTAAATACCAATATTAGTTGAAAATATTTTTATTAAATCCAAAATGTCACCAGAAACTTCTGTGAATTTTCCTGGAATTTTTGGAGTTTATTTCATATTTTTCTGAGCTTAAATGAATTTCCCAGGCTTTTCTGAAATCCAAAAATCAAAAATAAAAATTAAAGTCCCTCCCCTCCCCTCGGATATCCGTTTTCGTATTATCCGGATAATCCGTATCCGTATCCGTATTCGACGGATACTAGGCTTACCGTATTCGTATCTGTATCCGATAAAAAAAATCCGTATCCGTATCCGATCCGAGAACTATCCGAAAAAAATCCGATCCGACACAATCCGTATCCGTATCCGTCCGGATCCGGCGGAAACTATCCGATCCGTTTTCACCCCTATCCAGGACGCAAACTTACCTAACAAAAATCGTGAAGCCTTCCATTTCTAGAAAAGAAAAGGGAAATAAGGGCGTGTTTGGCAGGGCTCCAGCTCCCGGATTCATCTTTGGTGGAGCTGAAGCCGTGCCAAACGGACGGAGATTCGCAAAAATCTGGAGCTGAGCAGGGTGAATCCACTTCAAAAATAGTACTACAGTGGTGGAGCAGGGTTCAGGCCACTTCACAGCTCTAGATTTGTCAAAAGTCGCAAAAATTACCCGCAATTGCCATTGGGGTAATACCCCCACTCCTCCCACCGGTCCCCTTCTCCATTCCCGCACGCGACTCCCGCTCCCCCCATCCCATCTCTCGCTCCTCTCTCGCCCCCCCGTCGCCCTCCCGCTCCTTCTCTCGCCCCGCCGCCGCCTCCCTCCCTTCTCTCGCCCCGCCGCCGCCCTCCCGCTCCTCCCCTCTCCCCTTCCCGTCTCCCGGCGCCGCCCTCCCCCCGCCCCTCTCCAGATCTCCGCCGCCGCCCGCCTCCTTCCCCTCTCCCCTTCCCGTCTCCCGGCGCCGCCCTCCCCCCGCCCCTCAGCACCACCGCCGCCACCTCCTTCCCCTCTCCCTCCGCCCCTCTCCCGGCGCCGCCCTCCCCCCGCCCCTCTCCAGATCTCCGCCGCCGCCCTCCCCCCGCCCCTCTCCAGATCTCCGCCTCCTCCACTCCACACGGCCGCCTCCCTCCAAATCTCGTCCCCCGCACCGGTACCGCCTCCTCCCTCTCGCGCCGGCCGCCGCCTCCCTCCCGCCTCCTCCCTCTCGCGCCGACCGCCTCCTCCACTCCACACGGCCGACTCCCTCCAGATCTCGTCCGACGTCACCTCCTCCGGTCGCCAGCTCAGGACCGCCGCCTCCTTCCGCACCTCAGGACCGCCGCCGCCGCCGCCTCCCCACTCCCCTCAAGACCGCCGCCTCCCCCCTCCCCTCAGCAAGGTGAACACCTAACCCTAATCTCCCCCCTCTCTCCTAACCCTAGATTTGGGCTTGTAATTGTTCATGGTATTCACTTGCTACTGTAATTGTGCTTAGCTGTTGTATGCGTTTATGTTATTCACTTGCTGTTCATGGTATTCACTTGTTGTTCATGGTATTCAACTGGCTGTTCATGGTATATCTTTTGAGCTGTTCCAGATGAGTAGAATACACTGCTCATTATCACCGACAATTTCATGATTATCACACAACAATTTTATGAAATGTTGTTTTGTATATCAGAGTGGCACAGTGGCAAATTTTAGAATACACTGCGGCACAGTGGCAAATCAGAGGAAGAACCAAGTTGATGGCAGTGAAGTAATGGAATGTTTTGTATTTTGCATCCATACATGGCATCCATACATACAGACAGAGGTTCTTGGCATAAATTTGAATGGCAGTGAAAAATGATTTTGGCATACATCCATACATGGCATCCATACATACAGACAGAGGTTCTTGGCATAAATTTGAATGGCAGTGAAGAGGTTTTTGCACATGATTCACCTATCAAATTTGGGAACCAATTCTCCCATGCTCATTTCTCTTACGAAGCTGGCTGCTCTCAATGGTTTGCTGCTTTCTGTTGAGAAGAAAATGATTGTTGGTCTATTTATGGTATACCATCTATTGCCCTGTAGTGCACTTGTTTCTTGGTCTTGTTCTGAATTAAGTTTTACTAATACTGATGTGATCATTACTTGCGGCTACTTTTGCGATACTAATTAATTTTAGTGCCGTATGTTCCCGGGTTCTAATCGGTTGGAAAATGCTACCAATTAGCTTGCAGTAGTATCTATAGTGCCTATGTTCTTTATTTTTGGGGTATGTGTGGGGGTGGGGGATGCCTAACACTGCCGATGCCGGTCCCAAGCCCGGATAAAAGTGGAGGGGGCATGAATTCAATGTTTTAAGTTGTGGTAATTTCAATGTCACGGTAATTCCTTTGTTTCCATTCACTTGAGTTATGTCATCCAATGTTAACAATGAACATCAGAGTTAAAAGGTAAATCAATCTTAGCAAGGATGGCCATGTTAACAAAAATCCAAGCAATCTACTGTTCTGGAATTGGTGATGGTTTGCATATATTCTGGAAACTGCGAGTGTTTAGAAATTAAAAGGTATTTTCGTGTATTTATCATATCATAAAAAGTATCATTATTTATCTATTTTAATCATATTCATTTTCTTTTAATCATGTATCCGAAATAAACAAAAAAACAAGCAAAAAGATAATTGTGTGAAAACTAGGGGTAACATGGTCTATTTTCATCAAATCCCCCCTTTTATGAATCTGGAGCTAACCTACTAGCCAAACGCTTTTCAGTGGCAGCTCCAGATTCTCAGAGAAGTGGATTCTCAGAGAATCCAGAGCAGAAGCTGAAAAATGAGAATCTGGAGCTCTACCAAACAGGCCCTAAAAATCCGCACAAGTCTAGGGTTTTGTAACTCTGGTTTTATCCCCAGTCCCCACGCCGCCGCCTCGTCTCTCACTCTCTTCCCTTCCGCCTGCTCGCTCCCTTTCCTTCTAGCCCTCGAGAGGAGGAGAGGCGGCGGCCGCACGCAGCGAGCGCGAGCGTCCCGGCGAGCTTGGCGGTAGCGCCCGTAGGCCGCGGCGCCCTGGCGCCTCGGCGCCATCCACCCTGCGAGCCGTTCCTGCTGCGGTGGCGACTGCGGCTGCGGCGCGAAACCCTAGCGGCAGGCGAGGTGGGTTTTATTCACTCGCATCGGAGACTGTTCTTTTACCCTTGGTGTTTCTTGATTCTCGCGGTTCCCCAAGTAGTCTTGTGAGTTGCCATTTGCGAATCAGGAGGTGAAAGATCGATGGATGGGAGGTAGGGCTGGGATTTCGTAAACCTAGGTGCGCTCGGCTGCGCCTCTGTTGTTTGCTGCGCGATGAGACGGTACGGTGTGGTTTTAGGTGTGAGATATGGGTTCAAATTGCGATCTTGCGAGGTGCAATAGTTTGGAATATCGGTTATCGAGATGCAGTAGGTTCAATATCGCAGTTTTGCTAGATATGATAGGTTCAGATCACGGTTTGGAGAGTTGTAGTTTCGATTCACCAATTGCGTGCACCGGTTTGGCTAAAAGAACAGCAGGCCAGGTGATGGGGGTGGAGATATGAGGGCAGATAGGTCAATGGTTATTTGCAGGGTTGTAGGTTGTGCAAAGATTGTTCACCTACCTGTCCACGAATTCGTGGCCCCTGATCCTGTTGACAATAGGGTATCAAACTCGAACTGGGTCATGGTTTTGAAAGATCGTTGGATCCCGGTTTGTGTGAATGGGCTTTGCATAAAAGAATGGGCCAGACGAGCGGTCTGTAGTGCAAGTTTCAGTCTGTGGGAGGTGGGAATGGAGGAAGCGGGAAAGGAAAGGAGTAATGGTTATTTGTGGGTAATTGGTCGTCGGATGAGCAGTCTGTAGTGCAATTTTCAGCCTGTGGGAGGTGGGAATGGAGGAAGCAAGAAAGGAAAGGAGTAATGGTTATTTGTGGGTAATTGGTCTCACAAGGGTTCACTAGTTCGCAAATTTACTATAGGTCAATAATCAATTCAGGGCTCTCTTTCTTATTAACCACTAACCAGTGATGATACCCTTACCTGGTACACATCAGCTTGAGGGTGACCCTAGATATCGGAATTGATCACACCTAGATTGTTTAGCTGGTGATTGTATTTTTTTAGCACTTTCTGCTTCCTTATGACTTATGCATCTTAGGAAAGTTCATGGGGTGCTGATTAAGTTTTACTTGTCTACTAGGTTGACTTGTAGAAACTTTCAAACTGCTTGTTGTCTACCATGCTATCTGTCTCAGTTATTCTGGATCTTTTTCTAATTTAAGCTTGGCCTTTGGAATGTCTATTTCATTATGTGTCGTACTTTGCAATTAATCACTACTTCTATCATGTCATTCTGGCCTTTTTTCTGTCTTAACACCTATTGTACCTTTCCATTCAGCGCCTGCTTAGGCAGCTCTCAACGGATCAAGAAGTATTATCTTCATCAGTTCTTGCTAAATATAATTGAGAACTTACATGGCTACGCTGCCGAGTGATTCGTCACATCACGGAATTGTAGAAAATAGCCCCTACAGAATTACCCAGGATAGGAATGAGGAAGCTGGCCAACTTGGTGCTTCATGGTATTTCAGTAGAAAGGAAATAGAAGAGAATTCTCCATCCAGGAGGGATGGCATTGATTTAAAGAAAGAGTCTTACCTTCGAAAATCATATTGCACTTTTCTGCAAGATTTGGGCATGAGGCTTAAAGTGTAAGATATAATATGTTAGTTCTTCTATTTATTGCTGATGTTGTTGGCTGGCTGTCCCTTTTGTTTTTCAGAATCTCTAATTAGAATGATGTGCTACTGTAGTTTTGCCACTGGATGCTTTATTGGTTAAAAAATATGTATGTTATTATATATTGCGGTTGCCATCTATCAGCTTATTTTTAGTTCTGAAATAGGCCATTTTGTTCTGATAAGTGTGTTCAATTTTTTTAATCCTTTCTGTGAACATTGTTGTGAGATGCGCTTATTTACAATCATTTTCTTGGAGCAAAAGATGTTACTTTTCTCTTTGAAACTGTAGGGTTGGCCAATTATTGTTATGAAGATAGCTGTCCTGGTAATCAGTAAATGTTTAGGTATAACTTGAATTTGGCATGCATGACAGTACCTGGCATTTAGAATGGATTTGTGCAGTGCATTCTGGTATGCATGGTTGATGTTGGCCCTTGTATGCTATGCATGACACGTCCTCACTTCTCAGTAGTCACAATCCTGATGAAAATTGTAAAGCTCATATGAACACTCAACAGTTTTTAATTGTTTTTGTTTTTACTATGCATGGAGTATAATGTCATCCCATTTGCTGAAATTATCCTTTTAATATAAGCTGGGTTTTTTTGTGTGTAGGCCTCAAGTGACAATTGCTACAGCTATTGTATTCTGTCACCGTTTTTACCTTCGCCAATCCCATGCAAAAAATGATAGACGAGTAAGTCTTCTTGAGTGCCTGGTTTTAGTTCCTCTTTGTGTTTTTTTCCGGCAGCTTCTAGCTTTTTATTACTCCTAGATACTTTGTTATGAGTTTATGACGTTTTTGCTTTTTGCTATATAGTTCTGTTTGAATAAAATGAAAATGGTTTCTATTACCATTGGTAGTCAGATCCTCAGATAGGTGATTGTTCTCTCCATACAGATGCCATGGAAACTTTAATACTCCGTAGTTGTAAATTTGCTATATGAGGAGGAAGAGGAAGTAACACATAAATTGGTACACCTTTATGTTAGGTAGTGTTTGGTTGCTAAGGCAAAGGGGGATGGGATCGTCCCAGGACAAGGGTTCGTCCTTGCGTTTGGTTGGTGGGATGAGGCGGATGGGTTCATCCCATTTTGGGGGAATATTCCTCAAAGATCTGCGATAGTTCAGTACCACGAATTTGGCTGGACGAGGTGGGACAGGGTGTGATTAGCAATGATTAGTGATAATTAGCATATTTTAGTGTTAATGAATGATTATTAGTGGAAGGTTAGCGTTGATAAGTGATAATTATTCGCAATTAGTGTTAGTGGGTGTTGATTAGTGTATGATTAAATGTTGTTAGTCAAAGGTAAAGGTGTATAGTTTAGTTAATTAATGATATTTTAAATTTATATTAAAATTTTCAATTTTCTCTGGCCAAATTTGGTCAACTGAACACTATCTACATTCATTATGTACTATCCCATTCTCCCAACCAAACAAAAATCCGGGACCATCCCATCCCACCCCACCCCAAAAATAGGACCATCCTGTCTGGTCTCACCTCATCCCCTCAACCAAACACTACCTTATTTTTTTTGTGTGAGGTTATGTATTTTAATTTAGAAGAGCTTGAGGCCAGATTAGTGTTTTCCAGTTCGCAGTTCACAAGTGGCACCCTATCTTTAATCACTTATGTGGGTTAGAGGCATTGATCTACTCTTTAGTGTCATTGATGTGCATCAGGCTCCTACCATGAATGCTTTAGGTGGCACAACTCCACAATGTTTTATTTAGAACACTGGTCCACATAGGCCCAGGTGCTTTGAGCTAATACACGTGAAAGCATTTGAAATTACACTACCAAGGGGAGAATTTTTCTCAGAATTATACCTTTGGGCTTTGGCTGTCAGAGTTACAGTTCAGAAACATATCAACTATAAAACTTGAGTATCAAAGCTATAAACTGAAAGAGGAATGAATGTGGGTTCTCATATTGTTCTTTTCCACACCAATGGTTTTAGGAAAGAGTATCCAAGTGTACGCGATTTTGCTTTTAGATGTCTTGACATAATTTTAGTGCTCTATACCATTTGATCAACAAAATCAATTTTTAGCCTTATCCTTTTCCCTATTTGCATTCATGCAAGACATTGGATGCTTGTATTATGTGAACTTTTGATATCAAGGTCTAAACTTAAGTATTGTCCTATGCAGCTATGCTTATCTTTTTTAAGAAATAGCACATGAATTCTGAATCTAATATCCATACAGACAATTGCCACGGTTTGCATGTTCTTGGCTGGAAAAGTCGAAGAAACACCTAGGCCTTTGAAGGATGTCATCCTGGTTTCTTATGAGATTATTCATAAAAAGGATCCTGCTGCTGGTCAGAGAATCAAACAGAGGGTAATGGATCGAACTGAATGATTCTTTTGTTGCATGGTTGCTATTCGGTGAACCTTTTTCCCTCTACAAACTTTCATACAAAAAAAATCATGTTTTTATTTTTTTTACTTGTGAGATAGTATCTGTAAAGTTTGCAACATAGTCCAGTCCCATTGGGTGCTTGACCTGCTTTCATGCTATCTGCTTATGGCCACAGAAAAAACAGATTTTTTTCCACTTTATGCCTGTCTTTTAAATTGTTTTGACTGTGTCAATGCCTGCTGAAGTTTATTAGCTATATTTGACAATTAGCACCCAACATCTATTTGATTCTTTTCCTATTTTTCAAGCAATTTTTAATCCTGGGATTTGTATCCTTTATTAGTTCGTCATTCTCTAATTTAGCTGATGCAAGGAAAAATGATATTTCTCTTCCACTTAGTAAGTAATTTTTTATATGGTAATGATCACATCTTATATTAGATTCATATAACAAGTGTTTTAATTACGTGTAAACAAAATATAGCTTCTGATAGATGTTCTGTAGATCCAAAGGGCTTTGCTGTGAATGAATGCATTATACTGGGCTGGTTGTGATTAAATTAATTATTGATGTATATGCATGTCTCCACTTTCATGATGTATATGCATGTCTTTTGAGATCCACTTTCGGCCTGGTTTTGCTGGCTGCTGAGGTGCCAATTCTACAAATGTTGATCTCTAATTATTTGTGATGCTGATGTACCCTGTAAAAAATGCTAACAAAATGAAGGCAGCCATGAAATAGTTGCCATTGCATGCTTCCATTTTCAGCTGGTGCCTGGTGGTTGTTCAAACAATTGAGAGCTGCTGTATAAACTTGGACAATTTACTAATACTGAATGAAAATACATTTATAGTTCATTTGAATTATGCTCCCTTTTATATTCCATTCCATGGCGTTTTATAGGTTCCACTATATGCAGCATAAACTTAATGAGAGCATTCCTTCTGTGCGCACACTTTATTGCCCGCTTCTGGAGCATGCCTGTGTATTTTTTTTGGGACCAGTTCATCTTTAGAATGATTTCCACTGGGAATAGTGCTTGAACAAATGGTCTACTATTGTCTTGTGCAGGAAGTATATGATCAACAAAAAGAACTCATTTTACTTGGGGAGCGAATTGTACTTACAACACTTGGTTTTGACCTGAATGTGCACCATCCTTACAAGCCCTTGGTTGAAGCAATAAGAAAATTCAAGGTTGCTCAAAATGCGCTTGCTCAGGTTGCCTGGAATTTTGTCAATGATGGGTATGCTAATGCTACCCTTCTCTTTAGAAATATCAGTACTCAATTATGTGTCTACTACACTTTAAAAGGGGTGTACACTGTACAGGCTGCGTACTTCGCTATGCCTGCAATTCAAGCCTCATCATATTGCAGCAGGTGCTATCTTTTTGGCTGCTAAGTTTCTCAAAGTGAAGCTCCCATCTGATGGTGAGAAGGTTTGGTGGCAGGAATTTGATGTGACACCACGACAGCTGGAAGGTTGGTTCCTGGATGCAAAGTCAGTAATGCAAAATTCCTTATATTCTGTTTGGTTTGTGTCTTCTGCATACATTTTGAGTTTTGTTGTTGAATAGTGAATACATTTGTGATTTAGGATTTATTACAAGGGCTCAACTTGATTTTCAGTACTGTGTATTGGGGAACTTTCTTTTGAGTTTGTAAGGAACAAGTAACTTGATAATTCATGTTTTGTTTTTCTGTTTGTCTTGATCTGTTTTATTAAATACCATATTTCTGCTGAAGCAATGAATGTTGTACTGCAGCTTAATTAAATTTGTATTCTGTCATGAACCGGGGTTCATGCGGGATAAACACCACCAAGAAGAGGGCCGGATGGCGTCGGCGTAGAAAGAGAGAGAGAGATTTAGACGGGGAAGACTGATAATTCTCTGATTCCTCCCAATAGCATGTGGTAGCCCTCTTTATATAGATGGGCTCCCCCTAACAGATTGAATCTAATCTCAATCATATCTCTAACTATATCTCTAACATAAGTAAATTAATCTCTAACTCAAATAGAAATCAATCTCTAATTCCTAATAATAAACCGACTAGGCCCAAGGCCCACCTCTATGACATATTCAGATTAAAACAACAGAGAATCTGTTCCCATGTATTCGTTTATTACCTCATGCGTCCCCATTTTTTGGTTATTTGTTGATATTGCTCCTAAAGTGCCTTTCATACCATGTAACTTTTCTAACTGTTTCAACTAAGTATTTTTTGTATTTAACTTGATGTGTCTTTTCCTATTTCTATGCCTTCTCAGATGTTTAAATTTTCAAAACTGTACAAATTGGCCAGTTGTAAAAGAGTTTCAAATTGTGAAACCATCTTTTCTATGTGAACTCTGTTGCAGCAGAAAAAAGGAAACACGACTAACAAGTACAACAAGAAAGTGTTAAATATTGGAGAACAGGTGTTGTCTGAGTGTATAAACAAATAATAAGGGATTTTTGTTCCTTTACCTCATAAAATTACACCGTCTTGTTCCATTTGGATATATCTAGGTGTGTTTCTACCTATAGCTATTATCATTTTTTGGGAATAAATTGACGTTTGTCTGTAGTTGGTGTTTAGATGGTGTAAACAGCTTTGTGGATTATTTGGAGGATTGTTTCACATACACTTAGTAAGCGCAATGGTTCACAAAACTGCCAAGACTCTTAATTCTTCCTGGGGGCCTGCCAAATAAAATATCAGGAATTATAAGAACAGCTGACTGTTTAAAATAGATATCGGTAAAGTGCCTAGTTCCCAGCCAGTTGCTAGAAATTTGGCAGGCTCCAGAAAAGCTTTAAGTCATATAAAACCTGGTCCGTACTTGCTATGAGTAATTCAGTTCTGCGTCCTCGGTGCTGCATGGTAATTCCTGTTCATTAGCCTTGGATTCTTCTTGCAGTAGTTATTTTTTTAGTTTGTCATTGATAAAATAGTGTGATCATCTGACACATTTGCCTTCCTTTTCTGGTTTGTTCAAGTTGCATCGGATACTAATGCATGATTTTTATCACTTGATTGCAGAGGTTAGCAATCAAATGTTGGAGCTGTATGAGCAAAACCGTGCAGCACAGTCACAACCATCACATGGAAATGAAGCCGAAGGGAGCTCTGCTAGTGTGCCTAATCAACGATGCTCTGTAAAAGCTCAAGGCAACCCTGAGGAACCACCTGCTCATGGATATCATCAGGCATCCAAACACTCAAATTTGCAGCATTCTACCTTGACAGGTGCTCCAATTCATGGTGACTCAAATCCAGACAAGCAAATTGGGAGCCAGAAAATGATTCAAAATGACAACGGTGACCAAGGCAGCAACAAAACAAGAAACATCCAGAGTGGAAGTAGAGTTGATGCTGGTACAAAGGATAGTTTGCATAATGACAAAAAATCCTTGCCAGGAAATCAGTATTCCAGGTCCAGCTACGAGTCTGATCATCCAATGGAAGAACAGAAACCATTTCCATGGCATGGTAGTTCTAATGAAACCAGAGATGGCACTCTCAATAACAATGACGGTCCCAGTGTGTCATCCTCCATGATGGATGCCATGAATAAAATTGACAAGGATAAGGTCAAAGCAGCTTTGGAGAAGCGAAGAAAATCGAAAGGTGATGTTGCTATGAAGGTAGATGTTATGGATGATGACGACCTACTTGAGAGGGAGCTAGAACATGGTGTTGAATTAGCTGTTGAGGATGAGAAGCTTAAGCAGGAGAGGAGGCAGAAGTGGTCCCATGGTAGCATGCATCAAGAGGATCACCAAAATGCTGATCAAGTTACAGAGAATGGGCACCATAGCAAGCAGAATGTGCCAGAGACTGCTGAAGACAGTGAGTTTCCGATGGACAGTAAAGAACGTTATCCACAGTTTACCAAGAGAAATGATGGTTTTGAGCACAAGTCTCAGCAGCACCATCATGCACTGAAGCACCGCGAGGGCCATGATGATGCTTAGCTTGCTGGGAGACATGAGCGCGGTGATAGTGAATATAAAAGGCCTAGGTCTGAAGGAAAAACTACATGCAGTTGGCACTGAATTGTTTGTGTGAAGATGGGCACATGCTACTGGAACATATGGCTGCGCTGAGGATGCTGCAATGTGACATCAAGGCTGTGCTGTGGTGTCAATGAGATATCGTGAGGTTCATGTCTTCACCCAGATGTATTTTGTACCCCACAACTGATTGCAATGGAAAATTTTTCATCGATCTGTATCGGAGAACATTTTATGAGGAAACTCATGTTGGCAAATATCTGATATATATTCCAACAAATTGGAATGTAGGCACCGCAGCAAGCTTCTAATTCCATCAGCCTAGATTTTTCATTTCCGATGTTTCATTGGCAGTGCTGCGTATGATTTGATAAGCCTCAGCATTGTTGTCGGATACGGAAAATAAATTATCAATCATACGTGTTTGTCGTGCTAGTCCTATAATCCGTAGAGCTAGTGTGTGTATATAGGAGAGAGAAGACAATAAGTGTACTTTGATTTGTGATTTTTTATCTTGTTTACAAGCTAAAAAATACCAAAAGTCCGATCAACAATTTGTTTGTACTATTGTGTTCAAAATTATGAATTTAATAAATAAGATCCATGTTGAATATGTTTTGACTCTGTAAAATTCGTGTCATTTTTTACTACAAGTCAAAAATAACTTTGTTATCAAAACCAATAACATTGTTATCAAACGCTAGAAACTTTTCTGGCAATAGCAAGTAACTTTTTTACCAATAGCAAATAACTCGTACGGGTATATAAAGTTACTGTCGTGCCTACATTGAGACGAGAGATAACTATGCATGTCAATAGCAAATAAATTGTAGGGAAAGTTACGGTCGTGTATGAGTAAAATTACTATCAAACATATATAGAGTTACTGTCCATTTGTAATACTACAAAACTGGTGGTAACTTTTCAACATGCATTTTATTTTGTTCAGCTCATAATTTCAAACACAATGGTGAAAACAGATCACAGTTGGGTTTTTGGTGAAAAAGTTATTATATTTTTTATCTTGTAAATAATATAAAAAATCACAAGTCAAGTGCATTATTTTTTCTCTCCTGCTGCATGCATGCATGCAAGTCAAATTACTATCTCCTGAATATATAATTATCATCAATAATTCACGAAGTTACTTATAATTCTTACGTGATACTTCACATTGCCATACTACAGAAAGTTACTATCTCCAAAACATGAAGTTATCATCTGTAATTCATCAAATAATTTACATTTGCAAAGTTATCTTTAGAACAAAAAGTTATCACCGATGTAACACCCTAGCCAAACCAAGACCTGGAATGCTATCAAACTAGTAATGTAACAAGGATAAACTAAATACGTCTCACAAAACTTAGGCGGAACCTCCCTTGTATAGTTGTCTATGTCAGTGGTTTCAACAAACAAATTCAATAAAAAATAGACAAATTCTTAATCACAATGCTTCAAGAAATTATTACAAGATGACATCAAATTAATCGAGTACACTTCCAAGGATGCTAGTTGAAATTAATTATGCACCACGCTAACATCTCAACTTGATAATTGATACCTTATAAATTAATTTATATGATTACCACCTCCCACTTAAGCACAACAAAACACCACAAAGGGTTTTAACACTCTCTTTCAGAAAAGAGAGGAATTAAACTTCAACACTCGAAATAATCCAAAATAAATACGTAGTTCCAAGGCTTTTTCACATGTTAATGAATTTGTAACATAAAACTTTCGTTAATAAAAATACCAAGCAAAAAAATGAGTCATGTTTCACAACAAGACAAAACTCCCACGAAGGGACCAACCTTGCAAATCAACAATGTTCACAAGTAGCAAAAGAGTCTCAATAGTCCCAAAAAACAATAATTGCTTCAAAGAACAGGTAGAGACCAATAGAAAACCCTCAACTGCAATGAACCACAAACCCAAGATAAATTCATCCACCACCACAGGATAAGAATTGACCAAACCCGACTCAAGGAGGAGAGAAACTTCTCTAAATAACTCATTCCTAACCTTTGAAACTAAGTTATCCAAGGAAAAATCCTTCACCATTTCAATACCACGAATAGTGATATAATCTGGCCATGCCCATGGCCGCACCGCGGTCTCTATCTCTCGACATCAACTATCACCCCACATAACAATCATATAATCGAATCATAAGCACAAAAGATCATATCATAACAAGTACAAAGTCAAACATTAAGCACACATTCAACTATGATAATCGACGGAAACGTAGATGCAATGCAAATCCCATTCCCACCTACAGTGCTTAGTGTGTCAAAATTAATATTTCGTTAACCACGGACCTACAGCCCGCTCTGATACCAACTGTAACACCCCAGCCAAACCAAGACCTGGAATGCTACCAAACTAGTAATGTAACAAGGATAAACTAAATACGTCTCACAAAACTTCGGTAGAACCTCCCTTGTATAGTTGTCTATGTCAGTGGTTTCAACAAACAGATTCAATAAAAAATAGACAACCAACATGTATTATGATCATTACTAATCAAAATTGACTATATATTCTAGGACATCCTTAGGTCTAGCATCTAGATAAAGAACAGGAGCATCATAAAAAATCTAGATATTTATTATAGTTTAATTCCAGCAAGCAATGATCATAAAGGTACTTAAAGTAATTCATTCATCTACTATTTAATTTCTTCCTTTCTTCCCATTATGGGTAGATCGTGCAAAGTGCAACAGGACTAATCCTTCTTTTCCTCCATGCATGCCGACCTCATAAGGGTACCTAAAACACAACAAACAACAAGGGTGAGTCCAACGACTCAACAAATATAATAAATGGTACCATATCATACATGTACACCGTTCCATAAGAACATCCATCAGTGACTTATAAACACATGCTATGCAGTACACCGTTCCACAAGAACATCCATCAGTTACTTATAAACACATGCTATGCAATATGCTCAACAAGATCTTTTTCTTTTCTCTTTCTCTTTTGCATTTTTATTGTAATGCAAAGTGTGCATCCATCAATGCACACCATGCCTGTACCATCTAGTATAGGGACCAATTGCCCATACTCCGCAAGTATGGGGACCTAAGCCCATGCTCTTCAAGCATGGGGACCTTTAGCCCGTCATCAGCATGACGGGGACCTCAGCAATTGCTTGGCCATTACATGACCAAGACTTCAATAAGCCAACATGATGCGTATGCATGAAAGTCTCAGTTTAATAAAAAAACGTGCATCCACAACACTTTGCACAAGGAAAACTTTTTCATACTACCATGTTTACACTCATGAACTTCATAACTTTCAAACAACCATGAACATTACCAAAAACATCTTCATCACAAACATGAACACACAATTTCTCACAATATAACTCAAACATTAACATTCCATAACAACTATTGTATCCTTCATTATACTTGCCTTAACCGCGAGAGGACGAGGGACGTGCAGAAGGTGCTGCCCCCGGGATCAGTCCACCACCTGCATAATAATTATAACACATGCTAAGATAACAGTAGTGGACCAAAACTATATAAAAAAACAATCACGAACTCGCAAAAACGTCCAACTCGACTTCAACCCAAAATCCTAAAGGTCTATCTGTCCCCTCTATGAATAGTCAACTTCAAAAATCCATATCTATTGGTACAGGAGTCCGAATAAGGCGTTCTTAGACTTTCTGGAAAGATAACTAAATTCTCCAGCTAAACCTAGTTGGTGAACCTCCCTGCATCGGCCAAATTATACCCGTACAAGCCCGTTTTTGAAAACATCAATTTCACGTCGGGTTCTCTGGATAGAATACTAAAAATACCATAACTTTCCGTATGAGTGTCCGAATCATGAGTTATTAAGCTTTCTGGAAAGCTGAAAAAATGATATACAACTTTCATTATATTGAGATTCTCTAATTCTCCCTTCTTCTAATCGCCTAACACCATTTACCAAAACCTGACAGAAAACCCACCAATATGCAGAACAGTCCCACTAATAAAATCATAACTTCTGCTACAGTGGTCCAAACGATGTGTTCTAGTACTTCACGGAAAGATGGGGATGCCCTTTACATTACTCTAGGAGACATCCAGAACTGAATCCCCACGAAACTACCCCAAAATGACCGTCTAACGCAATCTGTCTTGGGCAGACCACAATACCGACATTGCTACAACAATTAAATATGCATCTAACCGGGGGAAATAGAGATTACTCTTGATGAACCGCTGAAGAACACGATGAACACCACACAATATCTCTCTCTCCCTTGCTTTTCCCTTTCCTCTTCTTCTTCCGGGTCAAAAACACCTCCCGGCGATTGATCTCCTTCCTCCGCTCGACCGGCAGCAAAGGGGATCTTCTTCACCAACAGCAGGGGCTTCAATGGAGGATGGGGTGCTGCTGGACAAGATGGAGGCGCATAGGGGGCAGGGGAGGCGGCGGCCACAAGGAGAAAGAGGAGGGGGAGTAGGGGTGGCGTCTAGGGTTTGGGGGAGGGGCGCCTCCCCCCTTTTGGCCGGCCACCACTTGGGCCAAGGCCCAGGCCCAGGTTGCCGGGACTTTTCAGAAATCCCCCCTCTAAAAATCCCTGTTTAACTCTTTTCAATATGGTCCTTCTCTCCAATTAACCGATTATCTTTCGAATCACTTTTCGGGTATTACAACCGAGTTATGCACCAACCGCACCAGGGATCCAGTCAGCGACTCACGCGTAGCGTGCGCACACACGCTCGTTAGCGCATACATACATACATACATACGTACGTACGTGTATATGTATATGTATATGTATATGTATATGTATATGTATATGTATGTATATGTATATGTATGTATATCCTTTTTGCTATTTAAACATAGGTCCTCAAGAGGATATTTTTATAATATTATATTCTATCCCCTAACAAAATTCGACTCCAAATTCTCCGCCTCATGACTCTACTTGCAATTTTAACATTTCAACTCATACCCACGTGTAGGATCGGAAATGGCAAAAGAGGGGGGGGGGGGGAGGGGTGAATGGTGCCTCTTTAAAATTTGCCCCCAAAGTATTCACACGACATATCTTCTCCAATAGCTATAATAGCTGTAAAGAAGTTAGCTTACTAGACGACGAAAAACAGAGTAGGAAACAGACCGGCAAACGACTGCAAGAAAAGAACTGAAAAATAGAGAAATAAAAGATCTGGCCGAAATGGAGATACCCTGCTGCTAACAGACAACTAAACTGAGCAGAATAGCCATTTGCTTGTCGACAACAAGCATATGACTGGAAATAAAATGCTAACAGAGAGAAACAGGAAATGAAAGCAGAGAGGCAGTCGGCAAGAAAAAGAACAAAAAACAGCCATTAGAAAAACTTGAACGGGACAACTTCCAAGCAATAATCAGCAATCCGAATGCAGCAAAAATAAAAAAACTGAATACTACTCGGTAGAAGTTGCTATCAGCAAGAAAAGAGTACTCGGCAGAGAAGTAAATGAAGAACACGGAGTGTAGATTATAAGCCGAACAGGCTGCTGCGATTTGGCTTCAAAAGCTGCTGGTTTTAGCTGAAATACTTGCTGAGTATTGGCCGAAAGCAGCACAAACAAAAAGCCACACAAAAACTAACCACCTAGCACTGAACAGACAAAAACAACAGAGCAGAGAAAGCAAAAGAAGAGATAACAAGCTGCAAAAGGAAAACAGAATTCTGCTGCCAACTAAAAGGAGCGCAACCACCAAAAAGTAAAAATATTTTTGCAGCCTGAAACTGCAAACAAAACAGCAGAAAATTTGTTCTTTTTATTGAGTTCGGATGAAACAGTCACACGAAGTCTGGCTCTTGACTAAAGGCATTCTGCAGCCGCAAGACTTAAACAGTCAAAGAGAGAAATCAGACAAGAACTAATAGAAACTGAGAAGGAAAGATTGATTGGGAGCCGACTGAAGCAAGAAAACCAAAAAGACTAAAATCTGCTAGTAACGCTAAACAGAAAAGAAGAGAAACCATAACACAGGAGAAAAAAAGAAGCTCAAGAGCAGGAACAACTCAAATATTAGGATTTCTTAACTCAAGTCAGAGACATGAATGATTAGATAAGGAGTTTACATCCAATTCATGCTATCTCTCACAGAGATTAACACACACAAAAGAAAGCCAAAGATACTACTACTGCATGTAGCCTCTCACAACAGAAAACACACCCATGGAGAGCAAATGTACAAAACCCACACACACTCTCTCAAGCCATCTTTCCAAAATCATCCTCTCATTTTCATACACTCAATTTCATGAAAGCTACTAGAGAGCACCCTCTCTATTTATAGCCTCCACTAATGGGATTGTAACACACTTTACCCATTAGCTCTCAACAACTCATGGCGCTTTATTCACAATCCACTTCCTTTAGTGCAGCTTTGCGTATTCACCAAAACGCCCCCCGCGCACCTTCTAGGAAGCTTCCTCATTTCTTGCCCTCCAAGCCACGCAGCCACCTCGAGTCCTCGCCGTGTTCGGCACACCTCGACCGTTCTGACCTCGGCACCGCCCGCGCCTAGTCTGGTCATCCCGTGCCTCGCCACGACTCCACCTCGACGTCCTGCAGCCATCACAGACAAGAAATACATCACATAGCACCGCTCGAAATATTGTAACCATACATTAGCATCAGAAGACATACTCAAAGCCCAAACCGATCGAAACGAAAAATAAACGACTTAAGCACGTTTGACCTAGTTCGACAAGGTCCGACCGAAACCGACTGCACCGTGCAACGACATGGCTCGAACTACTCAAACCAAACTCAAACTTTCCCGAACACGCGTCAATTACTCATCACAAACATGGGGTCACAACCACATGGTCTCTCACCATGAGAAATACTCGGGGTGCACATACACTCCGACTCCATGCTGGTGGCTTGAAGAGCAAAGCACAACTCATGACCCTACAATACTCTTGTGCACAAACAAATGCAACACGTCCTTTGACTTCTCCATCCTCAAGTAAATAATTACTAACTTATCCTTAATAAGGAAACCCACTTCTATAATTGCCCTGTTTTGAAATAAACCATTCTTAGATGAGAATGACATGTGACATAGCAAGATCACTACAATTTTTGCAAGGAGCATCTCTTTGACAAGAGAAGCAAGTAAAACACTCATTGAATATACTCTCTTCTAAAAAGAACTATTCTGAAAATGAATGACTCACTATGAAAGCTCTTAACTTACAAATAAATAGTTGCAAATAAAAACCACATAAACCAAAGACGAAATCACTTAAATGCTCAAGTTAACAATTTTCTCTTTTTCTTAAAAAAATGACCCCAAATACTAACATAAAACCAACTCACTCCACAAATAAATATCAGATATAAACACATAAATCGGTTAAGAAACAGATGGGTATCTCACTACCCAACAAAACACACTCTACTCAATATTAAAGAATAAACTTAGTCTTAAACCAAGAAATTCCAAGCCCTCACATGTCACACTAATTCATTTCTCTTAAGTTGGTAACCTCTAGGATATGCCTAATCTCAAAGCAACGTCCACATCAATCTAGGGAGGCTCTACTAATCCACAAAATGCTCTAGTCAACTTCTCTACCAAAGAAATGTTTCTACATATAATTCCAATTGAACTTAAATATAGATTTCATATAGAATCTTATCACCTCAATTCTTTAAGGATAATCACCTTGAAGATCCTGGCATGCACACTCTTATCACTACCAAATAAATTCAATCACTGATTATCACAATTCTTGAAGTCAATGTGCTTTTCTACCTCCACACATAATCAGTTCTAAAATAAACCAGAAAACCAATCCCATATCCTCTTATCCATAGATTGAGACAACTTCTATTGAGATTGTAACTATAGTAATACAGAAATTCACAGTCTCGCAAATAACCAAAGTATTCCCCTATTACTTTTAGTAACTTCAACCTCAATGGCTCAAGTTTTAGTATACTTGGTAGGGCAAATCCTCCAATCTGTTGACTAACAAGTCCGGCAATTCGAATAGACTCAATCACTATAACACTCATAGCTTAATACAATCTCCACTAACCAATTTTTAGAAGGATTCTAACTCCAACATATGTTCACTAAAGATCAAATTATACTGTATAATAACCAAAATCCTTATCACTCAAGTAACTGCCACATCGATTAGATTACTTCACCAATATTAGATTATCATGAACCCACACCATCAAATTTTGTTTATAAAATTTGGCAACTTACACAATCACAACATTCTACTTAATTGATCATATTTTCAAACTTTTGATAATCCCCTAAAGAATCCACAACATAAAAAACATATCTTTATTCGCTATCCACTAGGGATTCTACTAGGAACTACAATATAATCAGTTTGCTCCAAAGATAATCATTGCATGAAGTCAACATCTGTAACACTCCAGCTGAATGAAAGCCTAAGATATCACCTACAACTTTTAACACTACCAATTTTAACCAATAAACAAGCATTACCAATAACTAGGTTCCATGAATAAGCCTCCAATGTAATCATGAACATAAATTTTAGCAATACAGTAAACCATAATTTGAACTTAATATGAACAAAATAGTTACCAAGATTAATCACATATAAGGCTAAACCAAGGAACACATCAAGTAGCATCGATTTAAACCATGTAAAGCTAAGGGAAATCATCAAGCATCTAATTATGGCATGGATAACGCTAAATTAATGATTACAATAAGTGATAGATTGCCAAGTGGAGTGAAGAGCTACAAAAGTGCAAGTTCACATGTTCTATTTCCCCATACATGTCACCTTTAACGATCACCTAAAAATAATAATAAGCAAGAGTGAGTCCACGACACAACAAGTACAAAGTAGAATAATAAACGAGGCATCATCTTATTATCAATTCATACCCATTTATCATTAACTCAAGTTCTCATGTTCATTCTCATTAGTTCCCCATTCATGTGTCTCATTAGCTCAAATCACGTTTCACTTTTCATGAATGTAATGCAATGCTCATGTCTCAACTCATCTTCTGCTTATAGTAGTATAGCAGAATGCAACCCCCATCGATGTTCACCCATGCCCACACTCTTTAGGGCGGGGACCAATTGCCCATCCTTTTCATGCGGGGACTACATTGCCCATATCTTCCATATGGAGACCTCATCCTACACCCGTGAGTCACATTTTTGTATCATGAATGCTCAACATGTAATGCAATGATTATTATCTTTTTTTCATTAGCAATTGATATACTCATCATAATTCCATAGTCGCTGTCATCATCATCAATTTATTATGAGCATGTGAACAATATAAAACAAGTATAATCATATGAATATTCATGGCAAGTATTCATTTAGTGAAATAACCACTCCAAATACTCGAATACCATTACACCATGCACTTGCCTTTCAACCACAAGAAGCGAGACAATATGTAGACGACATCAACTCTGAAGCCACACCACCTCATGAACAACCATTATCCAATCTCAATTTCGCACCACAATTGTACATATTCATAAAATAAATCAACGATGCTCCTACGTACAAACCCTGCCTAGTTCCACCTGTCACCATAAATCCTCTTGTTGTCTCAGTGATCAAACAACCATAACTCTTAGTTGTTGAATTCAAACACTATGAACCATATATGTTATGGAATCTACACAAAAATTTCAACATATTTCTAGTTATCATAGTTTCAATATTAAATCATCTAAAGACCTGTTTTCAGCCTCGAAGAACAATGCACAGTAGTAGGTTCAGAACGCAGTGGCTCACATTATGCTCATTGGATTTTCCACGTTCTTTAGCTTGATGCAAAGAATGAGAAATTCTATAAAACTACCTAGTTATTTTAATTCCAAGATTCGGCTTCTAGAGACTACAAAAAAATATCTAGATCCGCACAGAATAACTCTGCAGGATGGGATAGACAACTCCAAACCATCATAACATTTGATCTAACCAGCGAAACTTCGTGTTCTTTAGTTCTATGGAATGATTATTGAATTAGCTACAATTTCAGTAACAAAGCCATCTGAGGCCTAAAATATCCTCTAATTTTGGTTTAATTCACAACATGCAAATATGAGACTACAGGCATGCTAACTGAAACTAGCTAAGTGGATTAACTGCTCATTACTCATCTAATCCCATTAATTAGTTGAAGGAGCATTGGATTATTACCTAGACGAAATCCGTTGAGGCCTTCCATCATGCCACTTCCTCCTTCAGCTATGTTCCACACCTTCCTAGTGTTTCTTGCTATGCCTCCTGCCTTCTCTCTCCACAGACCTTCCCTTCTGCCTTGCCTTCTTTCCTTCTCTGTCCTCTCATGGTAGAACATAGAATCATGCAGCAGTAGCATAGCCAAAAGCATGCAGAGGCTACTACACAACATGCACATGCCCCTAGCCTTCCTCTTCACCTCATTCTTCCTTCTTCCTTGCTGTAGCCTATCCTGGTCACAACCTCCTTTGCCCTGGCCATGTACGCACAGCTAGTGGCAGCAAAAGCGCTCGGCAACCGCACGGCAGTAGTGCGGCAACATAATGGCATGTGGCTAGGTTAAGGCAGTAGCACACAGGCCTTGTAGCATCAGTGCATGGGCAGTAGGTAGGGTAGGTTCTAGGGGGACAACATCAGGAGGAGGAGGGCGGCGGCCAGCCGGCGTCGAGCAGTGATGCCACACTAAGGAGGAAGGCGGCCTGGAGAGGGAGGCCGGGTGACTAGGGCTAGGGGTTTTAGTCTCCTCTCCACAATTCCTTTTATCATGGCTTGAACTCGAGTTGGTTGCGAACTCCTCCTGTATGAATCAGTCCAGGGAACGACTCCCCCTCTCTTTTCCCAAACATCCCGTTTTCACGTATCTTTTTTCTCTAATTACACATAGGTTCTTGAGAGGGATATTTTCAGAATATTATATTATTTTTTTCTTTTAGTCGTAATTGTCACAGATTTAGGACATTGCATACTAATTATGATTTAAGTTATAAATAGTTAACTTACTAATAGCCAATTAGACCCAAATAGCATCGAGTATTTAATTAATTTATAATTAGAATTTTTGGGGATATTACATGTACCACTTTATTACATTCTACCCCCTAACAGAATTTGACCCCGAATTCTACTTCTTACAATTTTGAACACAATTCAACAAAGACAACAAACAAACTTTAGCACATACCCGACATGAACGACTTTGAATATTCATCACTCACACGACCAAAATACCTTGGCATTCATCAACATCTCATGTCTCAAGTAAAGAATTACCCACTCCTCCTTAACCAGGAAACACACCTCTAAAAATCACTCTATTATGAAATAAACAATTCTTAAAAGAGAATAACCGATGACATCGCGAGATCACCTTAATTTGCTAGGCTTCAAGATTAAACCTTTAACGTAATAATGAATATAAATTTCAGCAACATAGTAAATCATAATTTGAACTTAATATGAACCAAATAGTAACCAAGATTAATCACATATAAGACTAAACCAAGGAACTCAACAAACAACATCAATTTAAACCATATAGAGCTAAGGGAAATCATTAAGCATCTAAATTGATTGTGACAACAAGTGACAGATCGCCAAGTGAAGTAAAGAACTACACAAGTATTAGTTTACATGTTCTACTTTCACCCATGCATGTCGCCTTCAACGATCATCTAAAACAACAATAAGCAAGGGTGAGTCCACAACGCAGCATGTACAAATTAGAATAATAAACAAAGCATCATCTTGCTATCAATTTATACCCATTTATCATTAACTCAAGTTCTCATGTTCGTTTTCTAGAGACTACAACAAATAGCTAGACCTAAACTACGTAGAATAACGCTGCATGGCAGGATAGACAACTCCAAACCACCATATCATTTGATCTAACAAGCGGAACTTCATGTTCTTTAGTTCTATGGAACGATAATTGAATTAGCTACAACTTATGTAACAAAGCTATTCCCATCTGAGGCCTAAAACATCCTCTAATTGTGCATTAATTTACAACATGCAAATATGAAACTACATGCATGCTAACTGAAACTAGCTTCGTGGATTAATTGCTCATTACTCATCTAGTCCCAACAATTAGCAGAAGGAGCATTGGATTATTACCTAGAGGAAATCCGTCGAGGCCTTTCATCACACCGAGTTGGTTGCGAACTCCTCCCGTATGAATTGGTCCAGGGAACGACTCTCCCTCTCTTTTCCAAAATATTTCGTTTTCAAGTACTTTTTTTCTCTAGTTACGCACAGGTCACATTACTATTTTGTTTTATTCATAATTGTCACAGATTTAGGACATCACATACTATTTAGGATTTAAAACTATAAATAATTAGCCTACTAATAGCCAATTAGACACAAATAGCATCAAGTATTTAATTAATTTATAAATATCATTTTTGGAATATTACAATCTCTCTCTAAGATTTACAGTATAATATAAATCATCCTCCTATGCGCTTCAAATAACTTAGCACTCGACACCTTATTAGATTGTATACTTAATCACTACTTGTCATTTGCTGCCATAAACCTTAAAGAACCTCATAACATGAGTTAGTTATTTCTTTCACAAAAAGGAAAATGAGGGGCAATAAAACCAAATTCAGAAGATCAGAAAAACTTAGCAACATACAAGAGCAAAATCCCAAGGAAATAATAAAATAGTAAGGCATTTGTTTCTTTTTTTAAGGCAAAATCTCGCAAACCTTTTATAGCAATGGGAATTATCCAACACTTCACCAAAGTTATTCTCAATGCAAAATAGAATACAACTTTCTCATAAGTTGTGAACTTGAAAGCTTGTAAGCACAAAAACTCCAAAACATTTCATTTAAACGATACTACAAAAGACGATCAAATTACCCTCTTTGCAAAAGAATCAACACTATCCTCAATATGCCCTACAGATAAGCTTGATATCATCAATTTACTAAAACTCTTAACAAAGATCATCGGAATCTACTACTCCACATAAAACTCACTAGAATTCACTGAATGACTTCATACTACTTTATCATTTCATTCTGAAATCGAAAGTCCACCCAAACTTCACAGCCTTATAACAATAACCACTTTACTCTAGAAGATATCTAGTGCACAAATCAAAATGTTCTACCAAATTTTTTTTATCAATCAACAACTGTCATCCAACAATTCCACAAGCACATAAATATGAGATACTTATTAAAGTCCAACAACTCAATTCTTCAGTGATTCTCAACACTAAATCGTAGCACATGATAATTGTACTCCAAAGTTTTCTATTAACAAGCAGCTTTATCGTGAAATCTACTTGCTATCATACTTCTATTTGAAATTGTATGGACATGTGCAATCACATATTCAACTATTCCACCATGTATAATCTCGCTAAAACTTCATTAATCATAATCTTATATCAATCAAAGTCTCTTATGACCATTATGGGTCACCCTAGAATAACCATTATGGGCAACATTTTCAATGAGGGACCACCTTGTTTAGGAGCCTACAACCCTTCCCATTAAAAGAAATCCATATTAGGTAGGATCACCATGGGTCACTCCCAGAATAATCATAATAGAAATTAAAAATCCACCAACTAATCTAATGCGTGAAAGTCGTACCGAAACTAAACAAATTAGTTGATCATATGTAGTGACCCAGATTTGGCAATCCAAATCTCCTGTGTATTCTGAGCTAGTCCCTAGATCAGTAGCTTACTCACACAATATAACATTGGCAAATATCACATCCATACATGCATATAAACAAAAGGGAACTTAATATTACATAGGCATATAGATCTTATGATCAGTTTTATAGAACGGGCCAGTAGGCCAAATGAGACTGCTCATAACAAAACAGCAGAAAGTATATAAACCAAGAGGGGCCTCAATGATCTGCCGTAGACAATCAATTGGGGCTAAACCTAGTCTTAGCCTTCGTCTTCCATGTCGTATCTGGAGGTATGGATGTATCCATACACTGGGTCATCAACTCCATCATTTAAAACCACATATTAAGCAACAATGAGCACAAAAGTACTCAACAAGTCACTATAGTAAAATGCAAATGTAGGTGTATATATATATATACATGTAAGGATTAACCAAGGGAAGATCTTATGTTTCTTTTCGCATAAAGCCAATTTGCCAAATATATATTTTAGCTAGTTTCTAAACCAATGACTTAGCCATTTTTTTACTTTGAATCAATATCCAGTTTCAAGTCAAGTTCGTCATGAGAGTGAAATCACTTCACTTTCAATATCCATTTCTGAGTCAAGTTATTATAACCATTTCATTCATAATCGCCATTAATCTACCCCACTCTATAATACACCAAAATTTTCTTTACTAAATCCACCCCCCTCAACCACCCCCACAGTCATGCCTAATCTAAGTCCACCCAGATTTGTGTACCAAAGTAATCCAACTTCATACGAATGATTGGCCTGGATCTCTCCTTAAACCTTCTTCTCTTACTCATTGAAGATCCTAAGGTCAAAATCATCCGGATCATGCACATCATTTAACCTAGAAACCCACCCCGCGCTGCCGCCGCCACCTCTCGCTACGTCTTAGAAACCGCTCCGTTCTCCCTTGTGCCCCCGCTCGACCTGCGCTACCCCCTCCCTCCGCCTCCCCCGCGCCTCCTCCGCTCCCTCCGCCTCCCCCGCGCCTCCCCTCCCTCCGCCTCCCCCCATCCTCCCCCGCGCCTCCCCTCCCTCCGCCTCCCCCATCCTCCCCCGCGCCTCCCCCCACCCTCCCCCATCTCCGCCTCCCCTGCGCCTCCGCTCCCGCCGCTCCCCCGTTCTCCGCGCCGCCTCCTCCCCTCCCTCATCCGCCGCTCCGCCCTTCTCCCCGCAATTACCGCTCCTCCCCCCGTTCTCCGCGCCGCCTCCTCCCCTCCCTCCTCCGCCCGCGCCGCCTCCTCCCCTCCCTCCTCCGCCCGCGCCGCCTCCTCCCCTCCCTCCTCCGCCGCTCCGCCCTCACCTACTCCTCCCCACCCCGCGCCGCCGCCGCCGCCTCCTCCTCCCCCCACTCCTCCGCTCCGCCCCGCCTCCTCCCCCGCTCCTCCGCTCCGCCAACGCCTCCTCCTCCCCCCACCCCGCCGCTCCGCCGCCGCCTCCTCCCCACCCCGCACCGCCGCCTCCTCCTCCCCCCACTCCTTCGCTCCGCGGCCTCCTCCACTCCGCCGCCGCCTCCTCCTCCCCCCACTCCTCCGCTCCACCCTCGCCTCCTCCCCTCCTCCGCTCCGCCCTCGCCTCCTCCCCAGATTTTCCACTCCGTCCGTCGTCATCCCTTGCCCTCCCGCAACAGCCAGCGTCACCCCGGCCCCTCCAGATCGCATCCAGCCCCTCTCGTCTCTAGATCGCCGCCACGCCGAGGATAGAGATGGCTTCAGGTTCTCCCCCCGTAACTTCACGAAATCGCATCTGGGCCCTTCTGACTCACTGCCCGTTTGGTTTCTTGGAGGTGGCCGCAGCTCTTCGGCGAAAGGCGACGGAGATGGCTTCCACGGCGGCGGCAATGGCGAGGTCGCAGTGCTACTACTCACGGACGTCGTGGGTGCTGCGGCAGCGTGGCGTTGCCCGGGCGGTTCCGCTGCCTCCCCGGCGGAGTTTCAGAACCATCCACCCAAATCCGGTACATGCATATACTTCACCATTCGATTACCCATCTCATTTTAATTTTCTCTGCTACATATTTGTAAAATCTGATTCTTATATGGATTAAATGACAGAATGTTTGCTTCAATTAAGACATTTGTTTGTTATTATAGCAATAATGCCAAATCCTGCAGCCCCATAATTCGTATCATGACACTTGCAGCAGTGTGGAGTTTTTTGGCTACTTGCATTTTTACCACTTTCATTTGTCACATCTACCCCCCTGATCAACCATACTATGAACCCCTGGCTTTCTCAGCTTTTCATATTAATGCTTTTAGTTGTAGTCATGGACATTTATCCTGTATGATTTGTGATATACTACAAGGAAACACAATAGTTTTAGGCTTTCAGCACTTCATAGTCTGTAGATTAGTAATTTTACCGTGATAAAATGTGCCATCATGAGTATTTCATAGTTCTTTACGGGTATATCAGTTGAGTTAGAAAACCTTATGATAAGTAGGGATAATCTCTGCATATTACTCATGTCATCAAGCTGCCATTCACATGTGTTTTACTTGTTTAGTTGTTTGGCATCCCTGGTGTTGTGTTAACATAGTCCTGTTCTGTGTGGTGAATTCTAGCTATGGTTTCATTTGATGTTTATGTCATATAGGAAGACTCCCTAGCATTCGTGTAGTAAGGTCCAGTACAGGTGATTGTAGACACCTGCATTTTGGGATGATTTTTGTAAATGAACTAACTTAAACTAATGGATATCGTAACCATGATACTGTTGTTTTTTTATCATGTAATTGCTTTATTGCCAAGTACATTATGTTGGCATTATGTTAAGCTGTTAAGATATCGTAAATCATATTATCAGTTTAGTATAACGACGAATTTAAATGTACAAGGAGTTTAAACCCTATGCCTTGTGAGTACTGTCACAAATGTTGATCACCAACCTTCAACGCATGGTCTCTAGATGTTTAAGGAACTTGATCTGCTTGATTCTGCTGATTGTATTGTCTCATTATGGGATTTCTTGTTTTGCTAGGATTAGATGGTTTTAGTTTTCCTTGAGCTTAACTACACAACTTGGACACATATAATTTCTATCAAATATTTTAGTTATTTTCTACCTCAAAGAATTAATGCCTTTAATTGCTGTCAGGGCTAAGAAAGTGACAAAAATGTCTGAGAGTGGCAACTGGGCTAAGAAAGTGACAAAAATGTCTGAGAGTGGCAACTGGAATTTTGTCTGGCATTGTGAAGGTTACAGGTTATTTTACAAGCTCAGAGGCTAACTCAAAAGTTGGCAAGAAGTTTTTTAGCCTATTACCTGGAGAGATTGTTCTTGCTTCGCTTGATGGATTTAGTATGCGATCTTTATTTTTTTTAACAGAATGTGATCTATATTTGTGTTAGTAATGCATCATGTGTGTCTGGTATTATTGATCTTATTTCATGGTACACTGAAGGTTGGCATCTTTTTCTTGATTCAAACAGGATGCCCGCCTTACATAATTGAACATATTATCATTATTCTAAACTACGCCTAGGCAACAATTGTCTCATGAAGCAGTGGAATTATTTTATTTCAGTTGGGGGGGGGGATTTTTCCATGCATTGAAATTCTATTTAGTTTCTTCAGGGATGGTAGAAGTTGACGGCAATTTCTGGTAGCTATAGATTCTTTGCAATATTTCTTACCATATTATGTGCAATATTCTATTTTGGTCAACTGAAGTCAAAGATAGTGAAAACTTAAGACTTGATCGGCAGGAGAGGAAAAGGGAACCTATCTGTATGTATAAAACTCTATGCTGTGCATACACATCTTTATGTTCTTTTTTATTGTTGTGAGTATTTTAAAATCGTATATCAAAACTCTGTAGGCTGGACGAGTCAAGCCCTAGGTCATCTATACCTTCTGAAATCGCAGGGAGGAGCACTTTGAGGTTCAGCACGCCTGGGTTTGGTTAATGCAATAAGATCTTTCATGCCAAATGAGAGAGAGGGTTCTGGAAGACTCAAATCACTTAGACAATCAATTATATCAGGGGTTTCTGAGACATTTTTTGTGTAATATCTTAAATCTTTTAAGAAGAATATATTTGATCCCCAGGAGAAACTTCTTTTGTGGATGAATATGTTTCTCTTCTTGTCATGTATTTTTCTGTTGCAGTGGATCCTCAGTTATTCTTCCTACACATCATCAACGATTCAAATTGTATTGGTATAAATGAAAAATTGGCAGTGGGATCAACAATAGTACAGATAACTATTTATGGTATCGTTTATATAAGATTCCATGATTAAACTAGGTACTTAGATACATGTCACAACGCTATGAATTGTGTTATATTCTGTTTCAAAATAGTAGTATTTGTTCGATATAATGTAATTTTTTTTGCATATTCTACAGACATACGTTAATGGAATTTTGTTGCATATTCTACAGACATACTTCTATATAAATGCAGCCATACTCGACGTCTTCAAAGAAAGTGAACTGGTTGATGTTGTTCACATTACACAAAGTTCTGCACAAAGTATACAGAGCTCCTCTGATTTGTTCTCTAATAATGAAATGGTGAGTATTCATAATATTTTAATTAACAGTGGATGCCAGATTGTTTTCATCTAAGCTATGTTGTTCCTTTCTCTTTCCTACTGTTGCCGCACTTCATACTGTCATCAAAATTTGTTCTAGCTTCTTGCTGCCATAATAATGTATAAGTGCTTCATGATCTTTAAATTTCCTGCAGTTACTTTTGTTCTGTTGTTGTAATTAGTATATGTAAGTTTACATCTGTCATAATTCCAAGATATTCGCATGCTCCTAATTGACGGCTTTTGCTTGGATATGGTAGTACTTGGCCTAGCAAGTTCAAACAAGTAATTTAACTTTTCAAATCAATAGCTTCCTGTTAAAGGTGACAATAATCGCCAGAGTGATCACCCCGGTTACCATCCTTGTCAGGTAACGTGCCATGTAATCCACTTCCATGTATAGTTTTAAGTGAGTTGATGATGTGGAAGGGGCTCATTTGGCACAATAACATGATTGTGGCAGCTGCCGTCTCATATTTAACAAGAAACATGCTGTATTAATAAACCTGAAAGTTTCAGAGTGGTTTCTTTATGTTGAAGAGTGATTTTTGTTGTTCTGACACTATCAACTGGGGTATGTCCTATAATTTTCCCATTAATTTTTTAAATATATACATTCATTATGTGACAAAAATATTTGGTTATACAATATATGAGACGTGAATCTTAATGAATCTGATTGTTCGTTTTATTTTTTACAAATTTTATCTTGTTTTGTATTTTACCGTAGCGTTAGCACGGGCACACTACTAGTTTATGAAAACTACTCAAGTGTGTCATTTCTACACTTTTGCCCATCTCTGGGGTCTCGACTATTCGAATAGATTTTTAACATTCTGTCGAGGTTGTATAGTTGTACCCACAATATATGATTAACTCATAATATTGGCCACTACATGCTTTCGTAGGTGTGTGATTGAGAAAATCATGATAAGCCTTTTACAACCTTAACTTTGATGCTTTGTCCTACTCCATGGTGAATCCTCAACACTGGCGACAATGATCATTTCCATCTTAGGTGATGCCACACACGCAAAATGTTCCCATCCCAGGTTGCATTTTCAATGAGGGACCCCATTGTTAGTGAGTCTACAACCCTTCTCATTAGAAATCCACAAGGGCAGTGACTGTTACAGGCCACTCCCGTCCATCACAATAAAATCTAGAAATCCACCTACCAATCTAATGTGTAGGATTCATACCAAAGCTAAGCAAATTAGTGGGCCAGGTCCATCCCGTAACTAGACATGTGGTTGCATAATTTGGGTGTAGAAAAGATGAGCACAAGATTCGGTCCTTAATCGACTCAGACAAGACCAACCAATAAACCCAGAGCTCGTGCAATCCCTACAGAGGTAATCCAATAATACAGGCAATCCTTGCATAGGTCTCTAGCCAACCACTCACTCGAGTCTATACCATTTTAGAATGCATTTTTTCTTGTTCCTAGTGATATCCCGTGTTACCATTCTATTATCATGTTTTCAAGTTTCAGTTGGCAATGTTTGTGTTGTAATTCATTTCATCACTAAAGCATTGCTAAGCATTCTCATAATTTAGTATAGTTTAACCAATGGTGGAGTTATTATCACTATAAGTATCCTAGGGTGACACGGCAAGACAAATTCAACAATCAAGGAAGGGAGATATTAAGCATCACGTGCATGGTGTAACTAGACATCAACCTTTAACATAGCATTTAAGTAAATAATAGTACTATGCATGCACTTATATTTGAAAGCAAAATATTTGCATTTCAAAGCTGGGTTCAACATGATCAATTATAAGGACATGCCTTGGTGCAGTGTGGATAGTGTAGGATCGTATTCATCAGTGACAGGAGCGTCGACACATCAAAGTCTATAAACACATAATTATCCACATTCAACACAACATTCAAATGAAATTCAAAATTTATGATTTTGGTGTTGTTGAAAATATTTTGAATTTAGAAACAAAAATCACTAAATTTGGAATTAAAATGAGGAAGTTATGGCATTTCAAATTTGATCCAAGGGGAAAATTGGGAAAGGTTAAAATTATGAAAGGTGGGTTCAACCAAAATTCCAAATTCTTTTTGTATTTATTTTTACATGGGAAATCCTATTAGAGGTTGACACATGGGCCCTAGAGGCAGTGGCACGGTACTTATGGACGAGTTCATGAATTGGTAGTTAACCATGGGGCCGTTCTGTCAATGTCTCAAAGTTTAAACCAAAGGCTAATTAAATTTTCTTAATCTTGGTGGGGCCTACTATCAGTCACACATTAGTAAAACAGTGAACACCTATTAATTGTTAACTATGTGGGGCCCACTTGTCATTGAGGCAAAGCTCATAGCCAGAACGGGTTGCGGGCTCTCTATCAGTGAGGAGGGCATCAGGGTGCTCTGTCGAGGGGCCAAATGGGTTGCAGGGTCCAAATGCTAGCTATGGGTGGTGAGGTTGGTCGACAAGGTGAACCAGAATGGTGGTTTGCCAGCGACGAGCGATGAAGCGGTGCGGTCGAAGAATGACCTTGGCACACAGGCGAGGTGGGGGAACGATTCCTTCGTGTGCTGGGCTAAGGGGGTTAATTGTATCACTACGGAGGTGGCCCAAGGACCTAAGGTCATCGTGGTTGGCCGGTGGTGAGGTTCTGGTGATGGTGGGGTTCTGGTGACAACGAGGCACAAAATTCACACCTAAATCCTCAAATTGAAGCCGAATTCATGGCCTATGCTTCCAGATAATGCTAGAGGTGATGATCATGTAGCTGGAGATAAGCTATAGCAGTGGTGCGACTATGCACAACAGTAGCAGCGATTTGGCCTACGGTGACGACAGCTAGCTGGTGGCTCAACACGATACATAGGGCGCGCATGAGCATCTACACCCTAGGGGGATTCTACTGGTGCCACTTACTTGATGCAAGGCACTACGAGTGATGCCACCCATGGTGGCCGGAGTTGGGAATGAAGGCACCACGGCAATGCAAAGCTACCATGTGCTATGGTTCAAATTGGCTATCCTAATAGTCTTTCCTACTCCTAAAACAACATGTGATGTGAGCACTTATAAGTTGTGGCCTGGGAGGTGGAGCTAGACGGTGCACGAGGATGGCGAGCTCGGGTCGAGCTTTGCAAATGGCGGTGGCAACAGTGTTCTAGACTTACTGTGGGGGAACAAGCTAAGATGGGGTGAGCAAACTAGAAAGTAGGTTGAGGCGACCTTGACGGGCATGTTGGCTACAGTAGAAGCTCACCGGAGGGACAAAAATCATCGGTGGAAGCTAGTGGCTGGGGTTGGATTCGATGGCTTGATTTGCTTCAACCGAAGGCGAAGAGGAGGGGAAACCTAGGAGAAATGGAGAGGGAGAGTAGGCACATTCGGTGACGTGGTTGGGCGCAGCTTAAATAGAGGGAAGGAGGGGGAAAGAAGGAGAGGGTGCTCAGCATGGCACGGGCACCCGAGCAGTGTGGCGTGCAATGGGCTCTAGCACTGGCATGGAACGATCTCGCTGGAGCGCAAGCCTTGAGGGCGGTGGCTGCAAGTCTTTCAATGCTTCCTTTGCAAGCTTTGCTTGGTGGCGTGGAGAGAGAATGACAGAGAGCGAGCTCAGGCGAGAGAGAGGAGACACGGGAGAAGAAGAATAGAGCTTTCGCACTGGCACGTGGGGCCATAGGGTCTAGTCATTAGAGAAGCAAGAGAGAGGGAGGTGGGATATGCTGGGACACTGGCACGCGCTAGGCCACGATGAGGCTGGCATGGGCCGCATGAGAGAGAAATGGAGAAGGGAAGTGGAAGTAGGCCAGCTCGACCTAGGCCGCGATGGGAAAGAAAGGGAGAAGAAATGGGTTGGGCTGGCTGAAGGGTTTCAGCTCAAGGGCAAGGAGGGAAGAGTTTAAGATTAAAACATTAATTCCAGTTTTTGAATTGAGTTTGAATTTTTAATTTAAATTCCGAGAGGAATTTGTGCACAAATGTTTTTTAGGAAAAATTCTTTAGCATCCAATTGACTTTTAGAAATTTTGAAATCACAATGTTGGGCCAAGGAAATTATTTCAAAAATCTTAAACCCCATCAAATCTTTAGGAAAATTTTGAAATTGCACCCAAAAATTTCAAAATTCATGAAAATTATGCATGATTTAATGTGAAGCCAAAAATGGGTTGTTACACCATGTAAATCCTATACTTGACTTATGGTTGCATGATTTGGATGTAGAAAAGAGCGGCACAAGATTCGGTTCTTGATCAACTCAGGCAAGGCAACCAACAAATCTAAATCTTGTGCAGTACGGTAGTAGTCTCATCCTAACCACTCGCCCGAGTCTCCACCAATTTATAAAACATGTTCCTGTTTTCAGTGGTAACCCACGTTACCATTTTCATTGCTACACAATGTCTCAAGTGTCCGTTGGAAATATTTGCATTGCATTCTAATTTACCACTAATGCATTTCTAAGCACAACCATTATTTATTAAAGTTTAACCAAGGTGGAATATTATTATAATAAGTATCCTAGGGTGATATGGTAAAGATGATATCAACAATAAAGGAAGAGGATAATACACATCAATGACATGGTATAACTAAGCATCAATTTTTAACATAACCTTTAATTGAATAGTAACAACAACAACAACAACAACAATAATAAGCATGCAATTTGTAATTTTAAAACAAAGTAATTGCATTTGAAAACTAATGTTAATATGATCAATCATAAGGACTTGTCTTGGTCAACGTTAGGTAGCGTAGGATCTTATTCATCAGTGACAGGGGTACCCAAAGTATCAAATTCTATAAACTCACAATTACATATATTCAATATGAATTCAAATAAAATTTAAATGAACTCCAAATTATTATTTTGGTGCTGTTTGAATGATTTTGAATTTAAAAACAAAAACCAAGTCATTTGGATTTAAAACGAGTGGGGTCAGCTAAGTGGAAATGGGAAATGGGATTTAAACCAAGTCATTGTCTTGGTCAGCTAAGTTTGACCACAGAGAAAATTCTAGAAAATAAAAAAATCCTGACAAGTGGGGTCAGCTAAGATTTTCTTTCCTTTTCAATTAGTTTTCTTAAGGAAAATAACTCGACGGCTGGCAGGTGAGAGTCCAATTGGGTTTTAATTTCTTTTCTATTTATTTTCTTTAAGGGAAAACGACAAAGAATGATAAGTGGGTGCCACAGTTCATATGGACTAGGTCCACGTAGTGGTCCATGGGAAATGGGACCCATGTGTCAGTGGCTTGGGTTCACAGATCAGGTGATCTACATGGTTGTTTAAAGGCGTGTGGCCCGTATGTCGGCGGCATAGAAATTAAACCTAGGTTTAATTTAGTTTTCTAACCAACTTGGGCACACATGCCATACTGACACTGACTACTTAGTTAACCATTAACCAATTACCGTTTAAACTAATTAACCTACCATGTAGGGCCCACTGGTCAGTGATACGGTCGTCATCTATCTCAACCAAGCATAGCTACAGGGGCGGCATCCATGGCGACTCAGGTTTGGGCTCGGCGCTAGAGAGAGAAGGCACGACGGCCATCCACGACCTCTAAAATGGGCCCAAATCGCTTGGGGATGTTCCGACTGAAGCACAATGAGGATAGTGAGAGACATAGGCATGTGCCTGGAAGGGTGTTAATGAAGGAGGTTTCACGCACGCTCCTGCTTGTACGGAAGAAGTCGGCGATGACGACAAGCGCTTGGGATCGTGCGAGGAGGATGCATGCCGGTGGTGAGGTTTAGAGGAAGACAGTGATGACACGACGAGTTTGAGTAGGGAGCAGTTTGTTGACAGCTTGACACAATGAGTTTGAGTAGGGAGCAGTTTGTTGACAGCTTGACACAATGAGTTTGAGTAGGGAGCAGGGGGACTACACGCGTTGTGCGATATGTTTGGATCTGACGGCTGCAATCTACACGTTTGTTGTCGTCGCGACGGTACAGCGTAGCGTAGTCGCTTCTATACTGAAGGCCAGCCTAAACCCGAGAACAACGAGTCGTGAGAATTAGAACAACATGGCAAACACGCGACCGCACTTGTGCCACGTGCCAACCGATTTCCCGCGCGTGTTAGCCCTCCCGTCTCCCTCCAAAATTAGATAGACCCCGCTGCCTCTCTGTTTCTTCTTCTCCATCTTCATCTTCTTTCTCCTTTCCATTTTCCATTTTTAGCTCCACTTTTCTTCCCCGATCGTCTCCTCCGCAAAATCGAGACCACCAATCCCCACTGCCTCTCCACCTCCATCGCTGATCGCTCCCCAGCGGAACGCGCCCCGTTCCGCCGCCGCAGTGCCATGCCACTGCTGCTGCAGAATCAGCAGAGGAGGACGAATGCTGTGAACACGAGGCTTTGATCGTTGTTGTAGCCGCCGCCGCCGCAGCCCGCCCGATGGGCAACGTCTGCGTCGGCCCGCGCCGCAGCTTCTCCAAGAACGGCTTCTTCAGCACCATCTCCGGCTCCATCTGGCGATCCCGCTCCGCAGCAGCGACCAACCCCTCCGAGCCCACCACCACATCCCGCTCCGTCCCCCTCGTCCAGCCCACCGCCTCCACTCCTCCTGCTCACCAGGCGAAGCCGCCGGCCCCCACGCAGACCGCGCCTCCGGCCCCCATCGTCATCTCCGAGCCGGCGAGACAGCCTCCTCAACCGCAGCCTTCACCGGCGCACAAAGAACCCAGCAACCCACCGCCGCCGCAGCAGCAGCCCCCGCCGTCGCAGCCGCAGACGCAGCCAAGGCAGCAGTCGCGGCCCAAGAAGCCGGCGCACATCAAGCGTGTCTCCAGCGCTGGGCTGCAGGTGGAGTCGGTGCTCCGGCGCAAGACCGAGAATTTGAAGGACAAGTACAGCCTCGGGCGGAAGCTGGGGCAGGGGCAGTTCGGCACGACGTACCTGTGCGTGGACAAGGCGACGGGGCGGGAGTACGCGTGCAAGAGCATCGCCAAGCGGAAGCTCATCACCGACGAGGACGTCGAGGACGTGCGGCGCGAGATCCAGATCATGCACCACCTCGCAGGCCACCCCAACATCATATCCATCCGTGGCGCGTACGAGGATGCCGTGGCGGTGCACGTGGTGATGGAGCTCTGCGCCGGCGGGGAGCTGTTCGACAGGATCGTGAGCAGGGGGCACTACACCGAGCGGCAGGCCGCCGAGCTCGCCCGCGTCATCGTCGCCGTCGTCGAGTCCTGCCACTCCCTCGGAGTCATGCACCGCGACCTCAAGCCCGAGAACTTCCTCTTCGTCGGCAACGACGAGGACGCCGCGCTCAAGACCATCGACTTCGGCCTCTCCATGTTCTTCCGCCCAGGTAAATCAATCAATTCGACTGCTCACATCATCATCAAGAACTGCTCCATGTTCTTGCAATCGTGTACATGATCTGATCAAGTGGAGATATCGTTTCTTGCAGGCGAGGTGTTCACCGACGTCGTGGGGAGCCCGTACTACGTGGCGCCGGAGGTGCTGAAGAAGAACTACTGCCAGGAAGCCGACGTATGGAGCGCCGGCGTCATCATCTACATACTGCTCTCCGGCGTTCCTCCGTTCTGGGCAGGTACGTACCGGTCACATGCTCACATCACATGTCCGATTGCCAATTTGCCATCGTCGTCGCGCTGTGCTGAATGTTGCCATGGATTGCAGAGACGGAGCAGGGTATATTCGAGCAGGTGCTGCACAGCTCGCTGGACTTCGAGTCGGACCCGTGGCCGAGCGTATCGGAGGCCGCCAAGGACCTGCTCAGGAAGGTGCTCGTCAGGGACCCCAAGAAGCGGCTTACCGCGCACCAAGTCCTCTGTGAGTTTGCTGCTCCTGCTTCTTCTTCGCTGCATCGCATTGGTGATGCTTGTCAATGTGCCATGGCATCATGGTCATGGGTTGGTGGTTAAGCCTTTTCTTGTGTGAAACTTCTTGCTTGCAGGCCACCCGTGGCTGCAAATGAGCGGCTCGGCACCCGACAAGCCGCTGGACTCGGCGGTACTCTCGCGGCTGAAGCAGTTCTCGGCGATGAACAAGCTGAAGAAGATGGCCTTAAGAGTGAGCACCGGTTTCAGTGACCTTACCGAAGTGTCCAGTGTCTTTCTTCCCTGGTGAAACTGAAGTTTGAGGTGTGATCTTGTGTGATTGCGCAGGTGATCGCGGAGAACTTGTCGGAGGAGGAGATCGCCGGGCTGAAGGAGATGTTCAAGATGATGGACACCGACAACAGCGGGCAGATCAATTTCGAGGAGCTCAAGGCTGGGCTGGAGAGGGTGGGCGCCAACATGAAGGAGTCAGAGATATATCAACTCATGCAGGCTGTAAGTTTCTTTCTTCCCCTCCCACATTTTGCCATTAAATTTGATTGGTATATGGCACCCAAACAAAAACTTCATATGCAGTCCTACTGGTTATACATGGAAACAGAGTCACTTTGTATTGCTACTTTAATTTCATCTTAATGATACCCTTTCTTATGCGTGGTAGCTCTCAGATCATATCAGAGTTTGTGAGATATGACACTAGCATACACGATATCAAAAATGAAGAAGATGAATCTCGTAGAAAGAATCAAAATATCGACGTTGAAGCAACCACGATGAGAGAAAAAAAGATTTGGTGAAGCTGACTGTAAATTCCTTAAGCATAATCTCAAAAAAGTACAAAAGATTATCGTTCACTCGCAACTCTCTTGAATCTTTTAGAACCCTTAGATCCTTGCCCTATACAAGAATTTAGTGCTAAAGAATATCCTAACATCTAATCCTCTCGTACACCCTCTGCTTTGGATAAGTAGACTTGATTACTTTATTGCTTGGTTGCTTCTTCTTGTGGCTTCTTCACAATCACCCCCATAGTTTATATAGTCTCTCTTAATACTTCTCCAATTTAGAGTGGGAATTCTAATCCAAATAGAAGTAGAAGTTATAATCCCCGTAAGATTCATTTATGACTCTTTAATTTATATCACACATTTTTAAAACCTAAAATTAGATATGAGTCACCCTAACTCAACAATTTTTACCTTGACTTTTATCCGTTGAAGTCACTATGCTCTTTCAGAAACTTGCTCTAAATCGGCTCAACCTTTTTATTCTTTTTATTTTCTTTTCTACCTTTAGGAGTGCCCACACTACAGGGGCTCATGCACATTACCGCAATATGTGTGTTAGTGTTCGGTCTAGCCTGCCAGGATCCACTTGAGAGCTCCTTCATTGTGTAGTTTGGTTAACCACGCCTTCTGTTCCTACATCCTTCTATGTTATAGGTTTGTACCACCTTCGAGTTTCACCTGCTTTCCAGTGACGTGTGTTTGGTCCTACCACATCTTCTAATAGCTTGCATCTTCGCCTTCGCGTCTACTAGATTTTGTAACTGTTTTTACAGTTTTGTACATAACTGCAGATGAGAGCTGAGTACCTACTGTTGATGACACAATTTTCTTCTCCTAGCTAGGATTTTTATCAAACCTCCCGTTGGTTACTTTACTTTTAAGATTATCATTTAATCGGTATCCTCTATTACTCTAGATACTTTTCAAAATTACTTGTTCTTTGCAAATAACTCGTATAACTCCATCTCTAAGTGATACCTCACAACCTTCAAATTCAAGCGATCCTTTTTAAGTCAGGAATATACCAAACTCCCGTCAATATGTAATGTGCTCCATCATATATCACCAATGTAACTATTCCACTTTAGTAATTGCATACTCCTTGCAATCTGCTAAGTGAACAATTCCATGTGCCCAGTGTAGAGATCCTTCGTCAAATATCTCTCTTACTGAACATATATGTAAGCAACAATCTGAATCTAATATCCATACATAAGGAGTACCTTATTGATTGATAACTAGTATGTCTGAATCATTTCTTGCTACCGCCATTGAGTATGTACCATTCATTTACTTCGAACTCGGACAATCTTTTATCATGTGACATTTCTTGTCACATATATAGTATACAGATATGCTTTTGTGTTTGCTCTTTTTCTTTATGTGACCTTTGCTTCTACCTGCAATACCTACTGCAATCAATGCTTGATCACCCAAGGATGCAGATTCCAATAGCTTTTTCAAGAACTTCTCCTTCAATAAATATCAATACTAATCAACTAAACAAATTAATAGATGTAGTGACATGTAGTAGCTTAATTTAAGTTTCAGAATGACTAAAAATGAAGTTACCCTTTTAGCCATCAAATTGGAATTGCATACAAGTATTGGAATTGCATACAAGTAAAGGATGACAAAAACTTCATACCGTTTATGACTCAAATTTATTTAGATAGTGATGTAGAATGAAGTGCATAGGATTGAATCATTTCTTGTCGAATGATGAGCGGAGTATTCAACCAAACATTAGACGTTGCATCATGTAATGATAAAGCAAATTCAGCTCAGAGAAAATAATGATATATAAATTGTTGCATTTACATAGTAGGACTTATTGATGATTTTCCTGCTCTTTGTGCTTACCTCCATGATATGTATTTGCAATAATGGTACATATTCGATTAAACTGTTGACATACTGTTTTCACAAATACTCTTTCTAAATGCATAATGAAACGTTTATCGTGTTCGTGCTGCAGGCTGATATTGACAACAGTGGCACCATAGATTATGGAGAATTCATAGCTGCCACTCTACACCTCAACAAAGTTGAAAGGGAAGACCATCTGGTTGCTGCCTTCCAATACTTCGACAAAGATGGCAGTGGATACATCACATCTGATGAGCTCCAGCAGGCCTGCGACGAGTTTGGCATCGAGGACGTTCGACTTGAAGACATGATAGGCGAAGTAGATCAGGACAATGTAAGATCATTAAATGACCAGTCCTACATTACTGTTCTATTAAGCATGATATCCATAACCACGGAAAGATCATTCACCAGGCTAAATCTGAGGGCACTTTTGCTCCTTTTTTTTTTTACCTTTTGCAGGATGGGCGCATAGATTACAACGAGTTTGTCGCGATGATGCAGAAAACGACTACAGGATTTGGGAAGAAAGGCCCTCAGTAGTCAGTACAACCTAGTGTCGGTTTTAGGGATGCCTTGAAGGCGCATAGCTGACAATGTAGTAGTGTGGTGTTGTATATTTGTATAGTGTTGTATATTTGTATACCCCTCTTACTATGTGAAATGGTGTTGTGCATACGTGTTGTAATTGTAAAGGAAACTTGTGTTCTGATTAATCCATAGGAGCTTTGTTAACTGCAGATTTGAAGCTTATGTTCCGGTTAATTCATGTTTGTTTAAAACATTCAGTCATGTAGCATCAGTGTTCCACAGGTCAACCATCTAAAACAAAACTTGTGTTCTGCATGCACTTTTGCAATGCTAACAACTTCCTTTTTCGTCTTGAGGCACCACTGAAAGATGCAGGCAGTGTTGAAAAATATAGCCAGAGTTGAAGTATATGAGTTAAATATGCACAAGAAAGAATAGGAGATAAATTATCAAGTAATGTACAAGCTAGAGAAAACCTGTCAGCCTCGCAACTACAATTTTTTTGGGAAAATTTGCTACATGACAGTAGGCATTTGCCCAAACACATCACGAAATCGTGTCATTGCCCAAACACACTACAGATTAGTGTTCATTTGCCAGCAGGCACTTTTCGATACCTAAACAACACACTGTCAAAAAAATTACGCTCATTTGCTGGTGGACACTCATGCTCATTTACTAGTACACACGCACGGCGGTGTCTACCAGGGTTTAAAAAACCGGTTGTAAATTTTAACCGGGAGGGGCCGATAGGACCAAAAATTGAAAACTTTCGGAGGATTTTGGCCGAAATTTTCAAATCAAAATTTGAATTTTAAAAATATCGGCCAATTTTTGGCCGGAAATCAGTTGCAAATATCGGTAAAAAATTTTGAAACAAATTCGGCAAAAATTTCTTCAAAATTTGATAAAATTCATGTAAAATAAAATTTTTGGAGCCGGTTTGAAATTTTACCGTGGTCATGGGTAAAACCGATAAAACCAGTTTCGGCCGGTAATAAGCCAATAAAAATTTTCCTGTTGTCTACTAGCAAATGAACACAAATTTATAGTGTGATACAGCAGTGAGATAACTACATAGTGTTTTAGCAAATGCCAACTTAGTGCAGTGTCATGTAGACAGTTTTGCCTAATTTTTTAGGAGAACTTCAAGGGTTGCTGTACTGGGTCCTTCCGTTTCCTACATGGAAGCTCTGCTTTGGCTTCAGGGCCTTCAGTTTTGTCTTCTGATGTTTGAGGCTTCACAAAACAGGTTTTATTTAAGGCGTTGTCATTTACATTTGCACTAAGTTATAATAATCTCCTTCACTCTCACCTTTAACTATTTTTTTAATTATACCTATTCCCAATTCCCTCCTATTTTGAATGCTCTAAGCAGGCATGAATTTTCAAACAAGTGCAGGTAGAATGCCAACAAGGGAAATACATGGTTTTGAATGGAACAGAGGAATTATAACTGAATTACGAACTCCTTATTGAATTGTACACACACCAACCAGTATATTGATGTTTGTGGGATTAAAAAGGATTTTCTTCAATTGATGTTTGTAATTGTAATATTGTGTGGAGGATGCAACAAGTACTTAACATTTGTCCACACGTATTCTCAGATGGGGTGAAGTATGACGATCTTTGGGCATAAATGTCAAGGTTCTCTCAATGACAATAATGAAAAGTATCTCAAGAAATTGATGAAATGCTCCTACCAGCCTTCCAATGCATAACAACAAGCGCAAACTCCGCTATGCACTTCTCCCAGTCATTTATATTTTCGAGTATTCACTACTCTTCGTCACACTACACGCAGTAGACACTAGCAACCCACAAGATCGAGAATGGAAGAAGATGAGGTAAGAACAGAAGTGTTGGAGTATATGTATGGTAAAATTATAAGAGATAGAATATAATTAATTAGAATAATTTATGTCTGATATGATTCCTTCTATATCTATAGACTTTCATTTCTCTAGCAGATAGATTTGATCTCCAAGTCACCATGTATTCTATATATATACCATCGAGATCAGCGGCGGATCCAGCGGTGGGGCGGGGGGCTCGAGCCCCCCCTACCGCTACCGGACCCTTGGAGCACACCCTAAATTTTTAGCCATGGATATATAATGTAGAAGGGGCTGAGGTCGAGCTGAAGGTACTTCAGCCCCTCCAAAAAAATTTCCTGGATCCACCACTGATCGATATTCAAGTAATATATTCATGAATTATTTTGGCTATTCAACCTCCTACATGAAATCAGAGCGAGTTCGCACTTATATCTGTTCCTAGTCACTAACAATTTCTGATGCACGCTGCCTCGAGGAGAGACGATCTCCTAGGGGCCGTACATGGTAAATAGCCATTTCTCCTCTCCAATCTTGTGTGGCTTTGCCTTCCGTACCGTGATTGTTGCTGCCTCGTCGAGTATTCCTTTGCCTCCTTAAACTTTCTTCTCTCTCATCCGCACACGTGCTTCTGTTCTTTGCATCGCTGCATGCATGCACATGCCGTTATGCTGCCTTCTCGCTAAGCTTCTATGGTCTTTCTCTCGCGACCCACCTGCGCCTTTGCCACGGCCACCGTCATCTCTCCCTGTGTCTCTCGGCCGCCGTGCACTCCGCAGGCGTTCCCCGTCATCTAGTCGGTCTGTTCCTCTATCTTTCTTCTTTTTTTTCCTTCTGTAGATCGGACCCGACCTGCTCAGTCTTTTCCTTTTGCTAGTCAATTCGCCGAAGTTGCCGACTGCGAGCATGCAATAGATCGTCAAGCCAGCCTCTTCCCTTCCTTTTCTTCCACGCAGCATCTCCCTTTAGGAGTGTCTATACAACATTCGATTATTTTTTAGCACAAAAACAGTCAGATTTTGAGCTGTTAGATGAAGATCCAACGTCATAGATCATTTTTTTGGAGGGGGTCATTTTTTTGAGGGGGGCTTGTATGAGTGGATCCGTTGCATGGAGATCTAACGTCCCAGATCAATCTGACAAAAACAGTCAAATATTGTATAGACATTCCGTTTCCCTTTTTGTCTCGACTGAATGCATTTTTCCCTCCCTTTGGCTGCATACATGCATGCTGCTTTCCATGCACCATGTGGGTCAACTCTTTCTACTTTCTTTCCCTACTATTGCAGTGTTGCTCTTGTTGCAGATAGGGATAGAAATAGATCGAATACGAATAAAATAGTCTTAAATATGAATACGAATCCGTATTTTCACTACTGTCATCACAGATGCTCAAAAATACCATCAAAGACGGCTTCATGAGCCGTCTAAGTTTATGGGTCAGTAATAATATGAAGTCATCACAGACGGGTTTTGAACCGTTTGTGATGAAGACTATCACAGATGGTTTTTAATAAAATCCGTCTATGATTGTTGACTATCACAGAAGATTTTTAATAGAAACAGTATGCAATATATTGATTATCATAGATGGTTTCAACTATAAATTGTCTATGATATTAATATATCACAGACGGTTTGTAGTTGAAACCATCTATAATAATCAATATTTCGCAGATGGTTTCTATTAAAAACCGTCTGTGATAGTCAACAATCACAGATGGTTATGAGTTAATAACCGTCTGTGATAATCTTTTCTATTCTTAAGTCTATTTCTGTTTGTTGATTAGCCTCAAGAAATGTTAGCCATGCCCTCTGAAACAAGCTAGTAGATCAACACAGTATAATACATCCAATTTGCATTCGTTCATTTCAGAAGCAAGAACATCCATTCCTCAAGTCAATTAACAGAAATAAAATAAATTATCCATCCATAAACAAATATACAAATGAACAATTAAGCTCAATCACCCAGTGAAATTTGTTATACATTGTGCAATTCCCCATCTTCTTTTATGACTTTAGACCACAAAAAATATGCACACTGTCCTCGAATCTCTGAGAGGTTGGGCTGTTTAAACGGAGTTGTAGTGATGGATAGAGCTTGTTGGTAGGAAGGTCAAATAGTGCTCAGCGGCAGGTGGCAAAGGGTGTAATAGAGAGAGGGAAGCACAAGAAGTCCATTTCACCTTGGCGTGGAGACAGGATATGCTTGGTGGTGGTCAGCGACGAGAAGGAGTGATGGAAGCAGCCTTAGACTTCATACGGTCTCAATGCTCTGGCGGTGTTCTTGCATGGCGGAGGAGCAGAGGTGGTTCTGGTGTGGTTGGATGGCGAGAGTGTGTTGGAGGGATAAATCCGGGCCATCGCACGGAGAGAGAGGAACAGGGTGCATGCTCGAGGAGATGCCACTACATGGCAGCGGGCAGGGATCCGGGCCATCCGGTGTCAGCTTGAGAGGGAGTTTAGGATTTAAATTCCTTTTTCTTTTTAAATAAACACTGGTCAAATGGAAAAAGGCTTAGAAAATAGCAGAAAATCCCCAAAAATTCCGGAAATTTTTTGAAAAATTCTACAACTCAAGGGGAACTCAATAAAAATAAATTCAACTTAAATTGGTTGCTATTGAACACAAGTTTCCAATAAACCTAGCTCTAAGCTAAAATAAAAGAAATGGGGAAAAGGAAAAGAAAATCAAGAAAATTTAATTAAATCCAATTAAATAAATTCTAGAAATTTGGGATGTCACACATACATAGCTGATTCAACAAAGCCTATATATACAAACTCATTTGGCCTTTTCAGAGACAGTAGATCCACTGGATTGTAAAGTAGTCGTCTACCAGAGTTGTCACCATTCGGGTGCCACTATCCCTATCCACTGTCACCACCGGCCCTCCAAATCCTCTGTTTGTGCACACACATATGGGCGTTTTGAGGAAAAGAAGATACTTTCAGGATGATGTGAATGTTGATCTGGACGGAGATGAAAGTTGATGTGCATGCACACTTGGATGCCATGTTAGCGAAACATGTACACATAGATACCATGTTAGCAAAAAAACATGGGTGGTTTAGAGGGAGCGGGTGTTTTGAACGGTGTTGATAGTTCAATATTGCAAAGTGAATAGTTTTAAAATTATGCATTGATTTTCATACTCAAACAATAGTTGAAGGTTCAAAAATAGACTTTCCTATTTTTTAGCTAGATACTTCTAATTTCTATTAATAGAAACATACTAAGGTTCGAAACAAAAGAAAGGAATTTTCACAGGAATGTAATCACCATACTCAACAAGTCATGTGGGAATATCTAATTAACTACTTTTCAGTAAGTCAATAGAATGAGGTATGAAGGTTTTATCATTATGATTATAGATGCATGTTTATTTGCAAATGTTTCTAGATTTGAAAAGCAAAACATTAACTTATTAAAACAAAAGGGGTTTAGCTAACTCTTTTATCATATTAAAATCATTACAATCCTACTTATGCCTTGTTGTTGGATTCACCCATTAAACAAAACTTCATTTACCGAAAGTACAACGTATCCGAATACTATATGTCTTAGTTTGCAGAGTTGCCCAGCTTTACATACAAGATTTCTCAAACTCACAATGCCATGCAATAGACACGTAACATAATAGCGTATGATTGATTTGAGATAACAATGTCATTCACTATTATATTTGTTCTAGCTTCTACTAGGTAGGCTCGAGACAATTCAACCTTTATCAGGAATCTACTGCCCAGTGAAGAAATCATGGTCCAATGTTGAGTGGACCTACCATTGTGAATAATGGCAAATGGCATTACCAGCCCAACTTCCATCTCACCCCTTTCTCAGGGGATAGTGGTCTCCCCTGTAGATATTTGATTGGATCAAACAATGTACTAGACCATATTTGACAAGTCAAACTTGTGGTTGAGAGAGATCTATGTCCTTTGCTTGGCATAAGATTCTAGTCCTTACTTGCCACAGATGAGGCTATCACTCATGTACCACGTGCATTACTGCACAATTCCACTAGAATCATACCAAAACCTCAATCCTAGGGTGAGGTCATGGGCTCTAACCATCTAGTGGCTACCCACCAAGTAGCTTGAACCCTTAATACTATTTTAAAATCTACTGGCTCGAAGCTGAATTATTCTTAGTAGTTTAAGTAAATCATTTTAGTTGTCCAATCTACTATTAGTTATCTATATAGTGATTAATTACCTAGGTTGTCAAGGTGCAGATGGCTTTCACAAATATGACAGGGCTTTTCGGTGGTAGGAATTAACTATTCATCATGTCATTCAAAACTATTATTTTTTGTAAATAAAAATACCCAAATAATATAAATGAAAGTAATAATAATTAACTAATATGGGATCAACATGATCAAAGACATGTGACTTGCCTTCTTGCATGCATTCTTTGACTAGGTCTACTTCTTCTGCATCTTGATTAGCTCCTTTGGTGGTATGCTCAAAGAATTAGGGTGCTATCGCAAAGAAAAGAAATCAAATAAGTCCGGGCTCAAAAGAAAGCGAGTTGGGAACAAAATAAAAGAGAAAAGTCTAGAAAAAGTTTAAACATAGCAAGGTTTGGGTGGTTATAGTCTAAGCGGTGCTTAGTCGGGTTTGGTAAATAGTAATGAGTTTGGGCTGAACCTAAGGAGCTATACAGTAATGGACTATCGGTGAATAGTATTGGGCTGTGCTATGAATAGTACTAGGCTACACAGTGTGCGCTGGCCCAGTTGGCTTACTAGGCCAATAAATGGGTTTGGGCTGGCTTTGCTGACCCACCTGCTCATAGTCATGAGCAAGTTGGATGCAGCCGTAATAGGTCTAGTTTTTATTTTCAAAACTGTTTCACTGAACATATGGGATGACATGTATGCAACTGTGTGCCATGCTCATGGGTGGGAATTATGCGATATTCATAGCCAAGGAAGATTGTTAATGGATTTGATCTACTATTATAGGAGTTATATAAACGTTATTTCATTACATGTCAAATGATCTTTACAATTCCGTTGCAAATTAGTATTTATTGATATTGCAAACAAAATTTGCTTCCTGCTGAAAATAACTTAGTATAGAGCCTCATCCCTTTGATAGCCTTTCATATATGTATAATTTTACGATACACTACAAATCTTGCTGAGTACGCAACGTACTCAACCTTGCTTAAATTATTATTGATCAGAGAATGAAGAAAGATACAGACGACGTGTACCTTGCCCCCGGCAGTGGGGAGTTTGACTACAAGTTTTCTCTAGGGCCTAATCCCTTAGTCTGTTGCCTGTGAAAATGATAGCATATAACTGGATTGATGCTTCTGCTTAGTTATTTGTCTTCCGCTGCAATTTACTCTTGACTCTAGTATTCTCTTAACTAGTCGGCCATATACTATAAAACCTTATTGTATTCACCTCTTTGTCATAAATTAAATATATTCGATGTGTATGGATATGATCTCAATGTTGTGACTATGTGTACTAGCTACTAATCATAGGACTAGTACAGAATACACATGAGGCGACCCTCGCTTGGGGTTTCCCCACAGTACCCCAATAGCCCATAGGAACAAAAGCATTCTATTATAATCTCTCCTCATTATAATTTGCCTTCAAACGCCCATAGTTTTTTCTGTAAGGGTTTTCCCCGTAAAAATTCTTATCTCTCGTCTCTATTTTTTCTACACATTATTTGCAACAGAACTTTTGCTATGAATCTCTTTGGATTGTATGATTGGCTTTGGAAATTCCTATAGGAATTCTCCCTTTTCTATACTTTTTCTGGATTCCAAACATTATTCCATACCTTGTGTTCACATTTTCTTTCAAAAGGCGAAGGCTGCATCTCTTTTCTCTCCTCTTTTCTTTACTCTACGAAGAGGCATTTCCATTCAAATTTCCTGCATATTTCTTGTAGAGTATCGAAACACCTCTAGTAACTAATTCCTGCGCTTTTTATTCTTGTAGGATTTCACTAGTCATGACATTTAATTCCTGTTGTTTTTTCTTATTCGTGTGTTTTCAATTCCCTGCTTTCCAAACTGGCCTTTACAACGCGTTTCAGTTCAGTTTCAGTGCAATTTAATATACTGCATTTTCCCATTGAGTAGTTGCCCCTTGCCAATTCACAGAAAAGATTAAATTGTGTCCTTAGTGGTATTACTAGTACTTGGTATATTGTAATAATGTTTGCTAGTTCGTATCACAAGAAAATACGTTATTTGCTGAAAAATCGAACAAATTTGCACAAATTAATTCACTAGCAGAAGCAGAACGATTACAGAAACCTTTGCCTTCCATTATAGTAGTGATCTGTCTGTCCAAATACATCATTACATAAGCAAAAAAGTACAACAGACTGAAAAGGTAAGGTAAGGTGATTTTAGGCATGCTACTCCCAGCCTTAAGAGACTGAAGATAAATTCTACAACCATTTCGTTATCACCATCTCATACGGATGCTGTAACAAAGTGTTGCATTCTTGCAGGTTTCAGTTGGAACATCACACAGCAGCAAGGGGGGAGAGACATATCTTTGCTTGCAGCATGCCTCACGAGATATGTTCCATCCCTCCTTAACAAGGATTAATTAAGGTACCCTAATTACTACTAAATCAGATCGGTGCATGCTGCCTCTGTCTCAAGCATGGTGTCAACCTCTGGACAGGGAGGGAGGCAAACAGGGGTTGATCAGATCTTGATCTCTTTGTCGTCGGATTTTGGGCGGTCTAATTTCTTGCTGGACATGATGCTGTCGAAGTTCTCTGATTTACACAGCAGGATCTCAATCTGAAACCAATAACATTAACAGAGAAGGAAGGCGTTAAGAATTCAGATAGAAAATGGGTTGCCATGAGTCCTGTAAGGAGATATGGAAGGCAAGAAAGATCTATCTTGCCTTGGCTTTACGGACGAGTCGCCCCTTCGACTCATCTCTGGTGCCAATGGTTGATGTCAGGATCTCTGGACAGAAGAAGAAAGAAAATTACGAGTGATTTTAGTAGTGTGATGTGAGAAAAGGTTTGATTAATTATCCAGACGTTATATAATAGTTATGATGCTTACTCTTTTCAGTGGCCAGGCCGTTGTTCTTGAGGATCTCAGCGACAGTCACAACAGTTCCGATGGCTGGAACCAAAAATGTCTCACAAAGATGCAGTTAACTATGAACTAAATATTGATAGAATCATAACTTTTTTCTGAGAGAAAACTGATAACATGTGGGCAGCTTATATAGGTTCTATAATTTAAGAATAACTTAAGAGGCAGTGAAAAGAATGCATAGCACTTCGAAACAGAATGTCAGAATCCATGCATGAGAAGGGAAAGGAGCTAGTAAAATTAATGTGAGGTGAGAAGTAAGCATTACCCATCCCCAGAGCAGAGAGTTCAACCTCTTCGTAGGTCTGCATGTACCTCTGCAGCCAATAGTGATATGCATGGATTTAGACACCCCAGTAATTCAATCCTTTTTAAACAAAGGATTCATGAAATTACAAAACCACGATGTCAACTTCAAGAAATGAACAAAACATATCATTGGTCGATTGCTCATGCAGAGTAAATGCGAATAGAAAAAATGGAAAATTTTTAACTGAGTTCATTACCGAAAACCAAACCAATTCATAAGTTTGATTCTTTTATAGTTCATTTTTTAGTTCATTTCTAAGTAATTAAGTGCATCAACCATTTTTGCTCGATCAAATGCAAGAATCCATGAAAAATCAATCATTACAAACGATTTATTCATTCATATCCCTATGAAATAGAAATTAGGGTATTGATAAACATCATCCGAATGTTTTCTTTCTAACTATTATCCAGATTTGTGATCATTAGATTAGAGATCCAACGGTCACGAATTCTCCCCGCTCCCTAAAAAAAACCTCCCCTCTCCAAAAAAAATCTCCCCCCTCCAAAAATAAGAGGCCGTTGGATCTCTAATCCAACGGTCCAAAATTTAGATAATTGTAGGAATAAAATATCCGGGTGCTACATGCCCTCGAAAAAATCCCTACATACCCTCGCAAAATATTAAATTCGTTATAAATTAATTAATCTGGATGAGACTAGTATGTGCGTAGTACGTACCTTGGCGAGGTTGACGTAGAAGTAGAGCGGTTTCTTGTTGGTGGACACCTGGATCCGGTTCTTCTTCGCCGACGCCCCCGCCTCAGCCTCCTCGACGGCCTCCGCCTCCGCTGCCTTCTCCTCCCCCACCACCGCCACCTCCCTCTCCTCCGCCGCCTTGGCCTTCACCACCTCCCCCTTCATCTCCTCCTTCACCTCTTGCGCCTGCGGCTCCTCCTCCGCCTCCTCCCTCGCCGACGGTCTCATCACCGCCTGCATGGTGGCACGTAGCGTGCGTTGCTGTGTGGGAGATAGATAGAGGGAGACTGCGAGTGGGGCCCCGGCCACGGGCTGGGGGTGGTGGTGTACAAGTAAAGTTGATGCGTCGCGGCGCCGGCGGTTTCGCGCGGTTGCGCGGTTGCCCGGAGGCAGCGGTTGCCTGCCTCGGTGGTTATTTCGGGAGTCTCGATCGAATGACTCTCTCCTCGCGTGCATGCATGCGTCGCGTCGATTTGGACCGGGCCCCACCTACCTAATCCTGCTTAATCAGGGAACCTATTTATAAGTTAATTAGTAGTGGACGTAGGACGAAGATTAAGCCTAGGCATGTCGATTATAACAAGGTTTTGAAAATCGGGTTTTACTTTTTACCAGAGGTCACCAATAGAACCAGTTTTACCGATTATCGGAAATTTCGGTCGAAATTTTCAAACCAAAATTTTAATTTTTGGAGTTAAAACAATAAAGACCAAAAAGGTGCAGTTTTAGATGTTCAAACCCATGACCTGCTCTTTCCAAGACAAGGGGGGTTACCACTAGGTCGTATACACACTAATGCTTTAATGTTGTTATGAATCTCCTTTATATTTGGAAAAAACAAGCAAATCTGATTTTTTTTTTGCCAATTTAAAATTTAACCAAGAGGGTCTGGTAGAACTGGTTTTCGTCGGCCGATTTTTTGAACCCAGATTATGACAGACAAGTTCATATACGCAAGTTGTTGAGATGGATTGCCCCCAAACCTCGCTAAAATGCAGGGTTATCGTGTCCTAGCTAGAGGTGACCAAGAACAGGGGTGCCTCACTATTGGGATTTATATTAAAGGAGAACGGGTAGGCTACGCTAGGTACAATAATTGATTTTCTACCGCGTTCAACCAGAAAATATCCGTGTAAGGGAGTCATAGAAAGTTACCACTAGATGCACTGCAGCGCAAGAAGAGTTGGAGCAGCCCGGTCCAACGTAGATGCGCGTTGATGAAGAAGAAGCAGTCGATCGTTTCACGAACTGAATGTCTCCTTCTCGCGTCCTAGCAATAGCCTTGTGCTTCTCGCCGATCAACACAGCAGCGGCGCCTCCACGGAGTTCACACGTTCGGAATGGAACGCCGTGCGCTGGTGTGCTAGCACCGCGCGCCCGGCTAGGGTTTCGGGATACGGCCGAGGGGAGGTGGCGGCCAGGGTTTTCAGCATAATAGTCTATATTACCTGCAGCCCCGCCTCTACATATTTATAGAGCATGCTAATGGGTTTCCACGTTGTAGGCCCATTAGAACCCTAATCCCATATGGATCAATATCTCTTTTAGCTTATAAAACCGAATTGTTTATGATTGCCTCTTGGGCACATCACTAACATATACCTAGTCTGTGCCTCGGGAAACTGGCAGTCTTGGAGCTATCTCAGTTTCTTTCTCCTCTTTGTTGTTGGAGATCGAGGAGCAATCTCGGTCTCTCTGACAGAGGAGCGATTGCACTCGGCCGGCCAACCGCTAACTTGATCTGCTATCTTCTGGTTGGAGCAATTCTTGAGCTGCTTCTCGGAGAGGATGGGATATACCTACTGTCCTTGATTCTTCTGCCGATAGAAACGGTAAGCATCCTCAACTTGTTAGCACTTCTTTCTTTCTCGTGTGTGTGTCTGATGACGGCCTAGTGTGTATTTCAGAGAAGAGATGATTTGCCCAAGTACTAGAAGTAGCTGTGGAGCTAGCTCTCGGCAACCATGGGCCTGTTGGCCCAGGCCCGAGGTGAGAAGCGCAAGGGAGCTTGGAGAAAGAACCAGCAAAATCATGAGAGGAACTGTTTTCTTTTCGGCAACACACGCCTCCTCTGTTCTATTCACTCTGTTTTCTTCTCAAAACTCACTCTGACTTCACAAGGATTACAGGGTGTATATATATTACTGAGCCACATAGGCCACACCCACTAAGACTTCTGCCTCTACCGCTCCCCAGGTCTACCGCTTACATCTGCTACAAGGACCAGCCGTCCGCCAATGCCACTTCGCTCAGCCGCCCCACGACTGCTATAGCGACCAGCCGTCTGCCCATGCCGCTTCGTTTAGCTGCCCCACGACTACTACAACGACTAGTTGCCTGTCCATACCGGGCAGTTCACCGACTAAGGTATGGCCTGCATCATCCACGACGACCCGTTCTAACGTCCGCACGACCACAGCCACTGGCTTCAACCTCGATTGTTCCTTGACCGCTTCTCCGATCTGAGCTTGGCTTTAACTGCGATACTGCAGCTACGACCACTCAAGACACAAGCGCCAAGACCACAGACACGCAGGAGCTATGACCGCGGCGCTTACGACCACAGCACTGGTACTTACGACCACACACTAACTCGATCGTTACGATCACGAACCGACCACTGACTATCGACTATAGTAGCTACTACTACAAACCATAGACCATGGCAGCATTGACTACCGACCATCAACCACGGCAGCTACGACTATTGACCACGGTAGCTTCGACTACCGACCATTGACCATGGCAACTATGACTACCGACCATTGACCACGGCAGCTATGACTACCGACCATCGACCACGGCAGCTACGACTACCGATTATTGACCATGGCAGCTCCGACTACCGACCAACGACCATGATAGCTCTGACTGCCAACTATCGACCACGACAGTTCTGACTACCGACTATCGTACAGTACTCGACACACGAGTACATTTGGCTATGACCACTGAATAAAACATGACACACAAGGACACGATTATGACCACACAGTACTCAAACACACCAAATACTTTAACTACAACCACACTCAACAGTAGCAACGACTACCGAGTATAGCTACGACCACACTGTCAATAACAAGATTATTTTCAACATTCAACCCACTAATCTTGTCATCATCCTTTGTGAGTGCCTCCTTGCCGAACTTTACATCAGTGTCGGTTCGTCATCGGCACCGACCATGATAAGATGCACCTCTTTCTTCTTCGGCTTTGCTTTCTTTGGCTTACGGCACTTACTAGCAAAGTGCCCATGTTCCCCACAGTTGTAGCACTTCAACTTCTTGTTGGTCTTGCACTCGTTGGTGTTGTAGTCATTGTCGTCCTCGTCGTCGTCATCATGGTCGTTTCTACGACCACAACCTCCTCTGGCGTGGTCACAACCACAACCACGGTCTTCCTTTGCGCTGCTACCTGACCCTCCTCTCTTCTTCTTGTTGAGGGTCTCCCACTGCGTGCGCGTGAGCAACAGATTCTCATTCTAGTTCGTGTCGACGTAACTAGTTCGAACCGCTCGTCATAGGCTTTCTACCATCCGATGAGATCTTCAACGGTGAGGGTCTTCAAGTCCATGCACTGCTCGATGGAGATCACAAGCTAGATGTATCACGACGGGGCAGCCCAGAGAAACATGCGAACCACGGCAATCTCATCCACCTTGGTGTCGCCCAACGCTCGGATGTTGGTGATGACCGACGTCACCCGTCCAGTGAATTCTTCAATGAACTCCGCTTCTCTCATCTTTAGCCCCTCAAAGTCTCTCTTGAGGGTCTGGAGCTTGGCTCTATTCACATGCTCATGCCCCATGTGCGCCGTCTTGATTGCCTCCCATGCCGACTTCACCTGTCTTTCCCGACGAGGGAAGTCATGACGTCCTCCAACACGGACTGGTATATGGCGTACAACACCAATCGGTCCTTCTGGTACTCGGCAACGCTAGGCTTGACTGCATCCTGCATGTTCTGAGCCTAAAGGGTTACTCGCATCTTCATCACCTAGTTCATGTAGTAGGTGCAGGTGAGCTGCGGGTACGTCAATGTCATTGCGCTTTCCCTCTTCACGACGTGCGAGTCGGACGGACCAGCTCGCAGCAAGCCTCGCGTTGTGGTCGGAGACATACTCCTTCCTCCTCTCGGCATACTGAATAACGGTAGGCTCCTCTCAGGACAAGCGAGTCTGTTTGGTAATCTACCAGGTAGAGCCTATATAAAGAGATGAGTAGTGAAATAATTGAGGGTTAAAAAATCTTAAGGGTAAAGCTGGGTAACTCTGTAGAGTCTTTTATAAATAGTATTCGAATACACCGTGCTTCTGGTAAAAGAAACTGTGTTTAATGGGTGAATCTAACAACGAGGCATAAGTAGCTTTAGAAATGATTTGGAAATATTGCAGTTTGGTAATCAAGATGTTAAAACTCCAAATTCCTTAAGAAGTATATGATTTGTTATCTTATTTTAAATTCAAAAAGTTTTACAAATAAAACTGCATCCGCATAAAATGTTAAAACACATATGTCCCCATCTCTTGGAAGTCCTAGCATGTAATTAAGTAGCTTTTCCCCATGTGACTTGTTGAGTACGGTTGATTGTACTCAATCTTGCTTCATTTTCACAAAAACAGAGATCAGAAGAAGAAGAAGAAGAAGAAGAAAAGACATTTCAAGATTTCGTGTTAGGGTTACGACCGCACTTAAGCATTCCTTGGGAGATTTCTTCGGATCTTCTGATTGTAAGTTAAGTTTTGGCCTTGGACACTTGTTAAATTACTAAAGTTGACTATTAGGTCAATATTTTAATGAAATTAACCCTTTTAAATATTCATGAGCAGGCATGATACTCCTTCTGTCTGCAATGGAACTCCTGGACTGTTGTGGGATGTATGACGGCCCTGTTCCTAGTAACGGGGGGCGTTATAGAATGGTATCAGAGCAGGCTTGACTATAGGTTGTAACCCTAGGTATAGATTTGGTTACGATAGGAATACGAGTTTTATGAAACCCTATTTTCAATAGAAATGAATTTCAAAAACTATAAGTATTATTGTTGTTTCTATCTTATCTCTCTTAGACATGCATTAAAAAGCTTTTCTTTTGAGTTTGTCAATATCTAAAAAAAACACGTGTAGTCGTTTAGACTAATTTGTTGCTGTAGGTATTGACCACATGAAATGAAGACTAACCTTATTAGAAGTAATACTAAGAATGGTGTTAAGAAGAATAGTGTGAATACCCCGACTAAAGCTTTTTCCTTTCGAAAAGTTGTAAGGTCACTGACACCATTTGAGTAGTTAGTAAATAAAAAATGCTTGGTTTTCTTGATGCAATAGGTAAACTATTTGAATAGACAAAGTTTTTCTAATTGTATTAATAGTCAAATTGCGCTATTAGCCTGATTTGGCTGCTATATAAGCAATTTGTGCATAATTAATTTATGGTTTTAAATAAAGATTATGTTAAAAGCTTCTGCTTCTACCCTATTTTGTCTCAATTCTTACCTATATTCTTCTGATGTTGTTCTCCCTTACCTATCAGACTCTAAATCACAAGAAATTAAATGCAAATTTCTTATTGCAATAAATAGGCTGAATTACACCTATAGGAGCCGTAAGTGAGGACAGAAGATAAACACATAAGCGATTAAAATAAAGTGATGAGTAAAGATATTGGTAGGTTTATATTTGATCATTGGAGGTGTATGATGTGAGATTTCGATGGACAAATCGGTAGAATTTTGTTGGATTGGATTTTAACGACAAGGATGGATAAGCTAAGTTTTGGAGAAATAGGATGGATAATATTTATTGGATTTTAGGCTTTAATCAATGATATTGTTCTCGGTGGTGTTAATAATAGTGATTATTGCATTACAATCCTGATCAATTATATTATTCTCGATGGATATTTGTAATGGTGAATTAATTTAGAAGTAGGTAGTAAGAAGCTTAGTTCATTACTGGATGAGCAGACTGACATTATGAATCAATGATAGAAAGAATTGGATTTTTAGGAAAATTTAGATACAAATAATATTGGTGGATTTACAATGAGGATATTGGATTATAATAGATTTGAGATTGGATTTACATAGTCATGGTTGAAGTCGGAGTTTATGCGGATTTTGAATAGCCATGATTGGATTAATAAAGTTAGGAATAATGCAATAGGAATTATATATTCAGCGGATTAGAAAAATGATAATATTTGTTTGGAGTTTTAGATAGCAATGGTGCAATTAAGAAAGATAGCATAGATATAGATTGTAAGAAGTAGAAGCTGAATTAATAAGACAATTAGATTCTAAGCCTATGTATAAAAGTAGCATGGTAGCAAATTAGTCCATTGATAGATATTGAATCATCAAAATTCTAAATCTTGAAAGATGTTGGATTATCTTTGCAACTATATGGGAAGTTTTAGAGATAAGTGTGCTAGGAAAGCATCCAGAAAGATCATTTAATCTCCTTTCCTTCTGTTTAACTCTCCCACTTCTCTTTACCCTCAGCCTTATTTTAGTATTACATTCCTTTGCTAGCCCAAAAATGTTACAGAATTGAATCTCCAAAGAATCACAAATGTAACAAGTTTTATTTTTCTAACCTACTCACTAGCCTAGGTGAATCTCGGGTATGAGATTCTTTTTAAGGGGTTAGGTTGAAACAACCTGAATTTTGAAAACAATTTGAATTTCATCGAAACTTCGATTTCACACGAATCCTTACCCAATTCCGCATCTTCTTCACTCCTTGGTGCCTTCCCTCACTAGTCCTGCCCCTCCTCAGTCCACTTGTGCCAAGCCCCGGTTGTCGCCACTATTCACCATTCGATAAATATCGGAGGACGATGCACTGCCGTGATTTTTGCCACCGCCTCTCCCTTGATCCTTGGCCGATCATCGTAGCAACCTGGTCAGTCTATCGTACCATCTTTCCCTGAGCCTCTGACACCTCATTAATTTCCCTTGGCTTGTGCCGAAGCTCCCAGGCTAGACTTTGCCACCCTCGCCTCACTGCTTCCTCTCATGGCCGACCACCCCAAGCTAAAATATTTGACTACCACTCCTAATGCTTTTAATAATACCTGAAGTTTTAACAAAATCAAACTATTATGCTTGGGAATTTGATGACAAATAGCAACAGAGTCGAGATGTATCTTGAACACGGTTGTCATGATGGAACTAGCGACCACGATGAGTGAGGGGTGCTAGGATGCCTAGGCGACACTGCGGTGACACCACAGCAAACACCATACACGAGCATATCCTCTACACATATGATCACTCCCCCCCTCTAAAGCCATACACGAATGTTTCACCTCCCGTCTCTTGCTCTCCCATCTCTCTGTCTCTCCTAACCTCTCTCCCATCTCTCCAGCGGTGACTCCTCTCCCTACCACCGCCTTCCCCGTCCGCCGCCTCCCCTCCCCACCACCTCTTCCCACCGCTGCCTCCCCTTCCCGCCACCTCCTCCCCTCCCAGGTGCGTCCTCCTCCTACCGCCTCCTCCCCTCCCTACCGCCTCCTCCCCCGCAGCCTCCTCCCCTCCAAAGCATGGTGAGTGCCCATGGCATCCACCCAGCTCTACCGCGACGCTGTGACAAGCATGATCTTGAAGAACAAAATGACAGCAAAGGCTATTCATCATGCAAATAGTTATGACTTCTAAGTTGGTAGTTCTTGACTCCATTTGAAAATATAATGGAAAGTGAGGAAGCATTCATGGTACTCTCTGTTTTATGCATGATCTGTTTAGCACTGAGGATGTAGGATTTATAAAATGTTGTCATTTCCATCTTGTATCTGTTAACAGAAGGTTAGAAGTCACCAAATAGAAACTAAATGCCCTTATTTCTTTCCTCTTCATTTTATAGTTCCTTTAATGGAGCATCCGTTCTTCTGTAATTTTGTGTAACAAAGTTTCTCATTAAGTCCACCTAATGTGCTTACAGATCCAAACCCTCCCACTGTCAAATCATTATCTTCATAGAAAATGTCAAGTTGACAGTTGCCATTTCCCATGCGTATAAATACTGGTGATATGACTATTACTGCTTTTGCATTGTGTTAGAATAGGAATTCCTTTGTATTTCCTTATATGCCTATATATTTTTCTTATATTTCTATGGCATATTCTCTTGTAATATCTCCTTATACTCCCTATATATACTACCCATTAGCCCTCATGAATATACACACAATATTCATAACATGGTATCAAAGCTAGGGCACTAATCTAGCTATTTTCGCTACCATCCACCACCGCTGCTACCGTCATTGAAGGTTGCCACCGCGGCCGCTTAGATCGGGCCGCTACCGCATGGATTGGGTATACCACTACAGCCCAAGGCCGTCGTCGCCCAAGACACCATTGCTGTCTTAGGTCGCCGAGGCCCCATCCACCGTTGCTTGAGGCCAACTGACTCTCTGCATGCCTGCCTGATGCTGGCCGCCTCTTTGAGTGCCATCTCCTGAGGCCATCATAGATTGGGTCCATCAATGCCTAAGGCCCCCGCTGTCCAACCCGTCCACTTCTCGACGTAGCTGTCTCCCTGACACACGCATCATCGCCCGTCCACCGGAGATGCCGCTGCCTCTCTCTATGTCTCTGCTAGTATAGAAAGAGGTCTTCACAAAGAAGCTAACACTCAGTTCTAGTTTCCTTTTATTAGATATTGTTTCCAAAAAACAAAAAAAAATTGATCTAACTACCACGCCGTCCAATGCAGCCTATTAGACTTTGTTGTCTTAGTTGTCGCGCCATCCAGCGTCACCTACCAATGGCTTCCATTCAATCAGCTGCGATCTCATTCTCGATAACAAAGTTCCATGGGACAAACTATAGGTTGTGGTACTTACTCATAGAGATGCGCTTGATAGTCTCCGTCTTTGGAAACATATCACTGGTGCATGACCTTCTCCACCACCACCGGTTCAGCCTCCTCCAAAGTAGCATACTTCTGCACTTGCTGTAGTAGATAAGACTGCCAAGGAGGTAGAGGCTACTGCTAATGCTGCAAATGAGGCTTCTCAGTATGCAATTGATGCTTTTGAGCACTGGTGTGCTGATGAGGCCCGTGTTTGAGTTATCCAGCTTCAGCATGAGTTGGAGATGCTTCGCTAGGAGGATTCTTTCGTCGATGACTGCTTCTTAGCCCTGGCAAGTCTATGGTGCCCGCTGGACCAGCTAGCTTCTTCGCTCTGCAAGGTGTGTCATAAGGTGCAGAAGGCGGATCATGACCACCTTTGCCTTTGATTTTGTCTGTCGTCTTCACCTAGAGTTTGAGCATGTCAAGACTCAACTGCTGAGCTGCTCATAACGACTGACCATTACCAAGCCTCTTTTAATGCTACATGTTGAGGAGCTTCACTGTAGGTTAGTAGCACACTTTATTCCAGCTATGCTTGCTGCCCCCTTCTTCTTCAACTACACAGATGGCTTCTAGTTCGACTACAATCCCTCCTCAGGTGTCTATTTCCACTCATGTTTTCACACCAACTGGAGTTTAGTACAATTATTGTGAGAACTTCGAGCACAACTACTAGAGTTGTGTGGTGCGAAAAAGGTAGAACAAAGTACATGGGGGTGGACAATCCAATTGGGGCAGGGAGGCCCTTCCTCAATAAGAGGACAGACCAGCATGTCAGGACTTCTCTGTGAGGTGACTCTATTCAGTAGCTCTGTGTAACATCCTGAAAATTTAAATATGGAAATGTGAAGTTTTTGAGTTAATTTTTGCAATGAACTTTATTTGAATTTGGAGTTTATGGGATTTTTTTCTGAAAAATTTGATGAAGGTTCTAAAAGCTAAAGAGGAAATAAACATGTTTAAATATGAGAGAGTTAAAAATTTAAAATAAGAATCTGAAAAGATGATCCAAAAGAATTAAAAAGGAAGTTGTGATCAAACATAGCACCTCATTTCAAATAAATAATGGTATAAAAAGTTAAGGAATAAACAAAATAAAAACATTAACATTTATAAATATATTCATGTATGCATATAACTATGTATAGCAAGAAAATAATCCTTATGAAATTAATGTCAAAAGAAATGGAAAATACAGAAATTTAGGGGGAGCAAGAAGGAGAGCAAATAAAATTAGAATTATATATATATATATAAATGAAAATGCAGAAAATAAAAATAAAGAATTGAGGAAAAAAACGGCAGAGCCAGGCCGGCCACCAAATCCGGCCCAGCCCCTCTCCCACTCCCGCCCCTGTGCGCGTGGCCGCACGGCCCAGCCGGGCGCGCTCTGCAGCCCATCTTCCGCACGCCCGCTCCCGCCTCTGCCATGCGGGCCATCGCCCTCAACCCGCGCTGTCTCTCTGGCCAGCGGGCCCGACCCCGCGCGTCTGTCTTCTTCCTCCCCCTCTTGCCCGCACGCTCGGCTCACCTCCACCGTTCAGCGCTGGTCAAAAAGCCGCGCGACACGGCCGATGTGCGCGCCCCATCCCGCTCCCGCACGTCTCACCGCCCGCTGTCGCCGCTGACATGCCGCCTGCCACCGCCACCCGACCGTGCCGCTGTCCCCGACGTGCGCGCTCGCACGGCCACCGCAGACCATCCTCGATGCCAGAGCACCTCAGCGCCTATAAATGCCGCCCGAAGCTTCCATCCTCACCGCCCGAACTCCCTCTCCCTCCCCTAGCGCCCAATCGGTACCCCGTGCCCCAAATCCCCGCCGGCGCCCCGTTCTTCCCGCACTCCGGCAATCGGTCGCGCCGCCGTGCCTCTCCACCTCCGGCCAATTCCTCCCTCCTATACCCTATTCGGGACCAGGCGAAGCAGATCCCACCCTCCACCGAGCTTGCCGACCCCTCTCCGGTGCCAGCGTCGACCCCTTCCCGAGACCGCCGCCGCCGCACGCCGCCGGCCCTACTCCCGTGACCCCCGTCCGCCGCCGACCCCACCGTCTGCTTCACCGAGACGCCGACAACCCATTTTTGCCGTCACCTCCGAGCCTCCGGTAGCCCGCCGCCGACAGCACCGCCGCCCCCTCCGCCTCAGCCTTCCTCTGCTTCAGCTCTCTGTTCCGGCCTCTGCTATCGCCTGCATAAAGAGGTAAAAGTGCGGCATATAAGTGAGCAACCCCAGCGCGTCTCCCTGGCTAGCAGCGTTAGCATTCACTTCGCCCGTCCGTGTTCGATCCCCCGGGCCGCGCGGAAATAAATAGGTTTTTGGATTAAATTTTGCCATGTGTTTTAATCAAATAAAAATCCAGAAAAGTTAGGAAATAATCCATAAGTGATGCAAGAATTTAATTAGGGAATTAGTGAACTTTTAGAGCATTTGACCATGGTTAATTATCATATGTTAGTGAGTAATCTGACATGAAAAACTTCCTTACATCCTTAGTAAATAAAAGCCTAATAGAAATAGTGATTAGGAGCTTGTGTTCATGAAATGAGAACTTGGTAACTAAGGGTTCACATATTAGTAAATAAAAAATGTGTTATGTATAAGTATATACACACCTATCCATATAAGTATATAATGGATAACCCATTTTAAACCTTTAGCAAATGAAAATTTAATGAGTGATTGAATATAACGCATGGCACATGTAATAACGAATACACCATGTAGCTTTATCAACTAAGAGGGTTTAGTGATAATATGATTAGGGTAAGCATTCACATGAAATGATGGCCATTTGGTAAATAAAGATTTACTCAACAAACACATCTCTAAATTCACCCAAAAACTCAAAGTCTACTTAATGAAATCAAAATATGACATTTGGAGTTATTTGGATTTTCTTGCAAATGTTTATTCGGTTTGCTGATTTTTATCTAAATTCTCGCGCACGAATAAATTAGCTTACGAGGCTCAAGAGGAAGAGGCCGAGGCAGCCGTTTTAGAAGTTCAAGACAACCCAGATCCAGATCACTGTGACCAAGGCGAGTCAATACTTTGATCATGTTGAACCTACATTTTTCGCAAATGTACTTTTGTTTAAATTATCAAATTGCATGCTGTTATTTCATATGCAAATATATATGTTTGTTTGAAGATTCTAGTTATATACCCATTAATCAACTTGCTAGTATTATACCTCCTTTGGAAACATTTGAATATCTAAGCCTTGTCGCCCTAGCAAAGTTATAATAGTAACCTTTTGAAAATAAGTTCCTAATTATACGCCATGCTTAGTACTGTTTAGATAATCGGGGCACCAAAAATGCCCCAAAGCATCACTTTGAATCATGAGAAATTGGTTTGGGCAGTCATGGTGAAAATGACTGGTATATTTGGATATGAATATTTTATGTTCCCCAAAAATGTCAAGTTACTTAATTATCTGGGTGGATGGTTTGAGGGTGTGTGAGTGTGGTGCAGTGGAAGCACAAAGGGGATAGTGGTAGAACCGCCCAGATAGCCCTAAGGACCGAATCTTGTGATGACCTCCCAGTGTACGACAAGTACAACCACAAGCTGGCAAAGCGTAGGCAGGGCTAACTAATTTGCATCGACTTAGTAAGAGTTGCGCCGGTGTGACCACGGGCGGGTAGAGGATTGCCACATCCTCCGACGTGATGGCGCAAGATGGGGCTTCTGGAAGGGTGGTCGTACCCCAAAGGAAGTGGAAACCTTAGCGGACGTAACTCTACTAGGAAAAATGCATTGTAAAGGCCCTGTGATAGTCTACTCAACCGCATGGCTAAGGAATCATGTGGGGCAACGAGTGGATTTATCTCTTGTGGGTAAAGTGTGCAAACTCTGCAGAGTCAAAAACTATTCGAATAGCCGTGCCCACGGTCAAGGGCGGACATCGGAACTTAACTAGATATAAGTCTATTTCAAAAACTTTGTGGGTGGAAATGGTAAAGTGGAGGGCAGAGAAAGGCCCTTATTTGTGTTGCCCTGGGTGTCGCCCCAGTGATAAGTTAAGCGGTTATAACGCTGAAGGATTAAGCATATGGTGCAGAGACCATGTAACGGTGGATGGAATCTGGATCGCTATTATTACTGCATTCTTTCACACCTTATGTTTTCAGTTCAAACTGCTAGGTCTCAAGAAATTTCTATGTATTGTATTTTGAAAGCAATTTATGGCAAATAAAATAAACCGAGCCTTTCCTTTGATAAGACATGCATACTATCTATTTGCATTCTGTGTATTGGCTCGCGGAGCACGGTGGTTTGTGCTCACACTCGCTTTCACAACAAATCCAGAATCAGGAATCAGACCACTACGCCTCAGCAACACGGTTGGACATGATGGCAGAAAAGATGAAGATGTCAAGGGCTAGGTCGCGAACCTCCAGTTGGCTGCCTGTGGGCATGTCCTAAAGGTCCCACCTGTGTGCTTCGTTCTTCCGCTGCTGCAATTTAATGATTTCGGCCTGATCGGCCCATGAGTAAGTCTATTATTATATTTACGCTTCCGCATGATATGTATTTTGATAATCAGAACTGTAATCTATGAGCACTATCTACTGATCCAGGGAATAGTGCGGTGGAATCACAGAGGAATCCGGATTGTAAAATCTGGGTACTACACTCTGTCAGGCTATATTTCAGTAGCTCTCTCACAGCTCAGTAGGTTCTACTAGTCTAGCTCAAACGTCTCTTCCAAGTACCTTTTGTGTTCTGGATTCTAGTGCCTCTTCCACATGACACTAAACTCCACATCTCTCACTTCAATAGGATCTCATATTTTTTTATCTCTATTCAGACAGCTGATGATACTCCTCTATCTGTCAGCTATCAAGGCACTCTTTTGTTTGTTGACTTTTTTGTTTCAGCTATTTCTCATGTTCCCCAGTTTACAATGTAGCTTCTCTCGGTGGGTTAGCTAATTGATCTTGGATGTAGGATTGGTTTTGATTCTCACACCTGTTTCATCCAGGATCGTCAAACATAGATGGTACTTGGAACTATTCAGTATCAGAGGGATCGTCAAAGTCTCTATATCCTTGACCACATCAACCTTCTGTCTACTTCAGTTGCTCCTATCACATCTACCTCCACTACCACTGCCACCACCACCTCTGGAGCTTTTATGTAGTGGCAGTGAACATCACTGTTTAGGTCACTTGTGTGGGTTTTGTCTTTCTTTATTAGTTCCTCAAGATGTTCTTGGATGTGCAAATGTTGACACGACCATATTTTGTCAGGGTTGTAAGCTAGAATTTTATCTATTAGAAAATTATAGAGAATTTTAATAGTTTTCTATAGAATTTTTATTTATATCGATCAGATGAGTAGATTGTGAGATATACATTTTATAATCCTGCTATCTGGTAAATTGTCATGTTTTAGCAGCGTGTAGTAATTAGTAGATTAAAAATAGTAAATTAACTAACATGGGAATTTATTCAGATGAATATTGTAGGTAATTTCTTAATGTTTCCATAAAGTCCAAGAACACAATTTTTAGATATGTAGAATATAAGTTATGATTTTGGGAGGCTATTATCCGGTACCGAGTTGCTATTGGATGCAGTTGTGGAAAAATATTAATTTGAATAATTTAATTCCAGATAAAATTTTTGGAAATAACTAGAAAGTGGTATGTAATTTCCTATAGGTTTTGAAAATATCATTTTTTAATATATTTACACATGTAGATTAAAAGATGTAAAATTAATAATTCTGTTGTCCAGAAGATGAGAGATCTATCTTCTATGCTAAGAACGTGGATTTAGATGGTTTAATCTGAACATTTGGCCAACTAATAAAACGTAGGTAATTTTGTATAGATTCCATAACTAGTATGGTTTGTTATTTTACTATGTGGGAATTCAAAGTTATGACATTTTTAGTACCAGGATAGCAAGGGGGACTATTCGGTAAAGGCGGAGAATGGTGGGTTTGGGAAGAGTGTAGGAGCTTTGTCGATTAATTGATGTCTTGTATTTGCTATAGCGGGTATTTAGATTGAATATTTACTGTAGAAGGAGTTGTGTCGGGTGTGTTGTCACCTTTGAACCATTCTGGTCATCGCAACTAGAGAGGCAAGTGCATTAGAATGGTATTCAAGTGTTTAAGCTTGTTGTTTGTTTAATTAATTACTTGCCATGATGATTCATATGATGATGGTTGTTATTAAATTGCTCAAATGTTTATGGATACAATGATGATTATGTCAATTGATTAATATTGTTGATTAACTATCGAAGAGAGATAGTCATTGCATTGCATGTGAGCATCAGTATTGTAAAGACCTACGTGGTAAGCACTCCACTAAGGTGGAGGTAAGACCCTATATGAAAAAGAACAAGGCAACCCTGTATAAAAAAGGACAAGGTGAGAGTCAGAGTTGGGACCCTATATGAAAAAAAGGACAAAGCGACCCTGTATGAAAAAGAATAGGGTAGGGATGTGTCATTGACAGTGAACACTCAGCTATACTTGTATATGTAGAAGAGGAGTTGAGTCTTGGGTATTTCATTCATGAGAAAGATGTGTATGTGCGGAACTTGTTGATAACGAGCATATAATGATCAGATAATGATGAATTAAAATGACATGTTAAAATAATGCCTACCTTGCTTATTATTCTACTTTGTACTTGGTGAGTCATGGATTCACCCTTATTTATTTGTTGTTTTAGGTGAATGTTGAAGGCGATATGCATAGGTGGAAGCAGAACACGAATCATTGCACACGTGTAGTTCTTCACTTCACCTAGTATTTATCACTTATGGACATGAATAATTTAGTAGATTCTATAGCATTGATTAGATAATTCATAGACTCTATAAGTCTTCATAGTTCATAATGTTGCTACTTGGTGCTTTACTTAATTTAGACTTATTTAGGATTCACCTTGGTTTTTGTTGGTTCAAGTTAAGTTAAGTTTATGGTTTATAGTGTTACTGAAATTTATGATTAATGTTATATTGAATGCTTATTATTGAAGTCTATTTGTTAGTAGTGCTTTTTTAATTAGTTAAAATTTGTAGTGATAGTGGTTGTAAGTGACATCCTGGCTTTTGATAAGACGGGGTGTTATAGCCATAAAATACATACAAAGCTATCTAGATCATGAAAAGCCATATATAATCAATCTAAACAAGATAGCATGATTTAGAACATTCAATTTGATTTCAAATTAAGCAAGGCTTCAAAATGACATGTTCATCTAAAAGTATCCAATTATGATCTAAGCCATGTTAAGAAGACTAAATAGAACCAAGAAGCTCAAGTTGAATCATTTAAAGTGTTAGAAGTTTATTTTTTGCCAATTATGCTGAAGTACTAGATAAAAGCCAAAACTTGAGATTTTAAAGATCATTTTAGGCATTATCTTAGAAAAGCAAGTCCTGAACTAGGAGAGCTTCAGCCATTGATCATATTTTTATGGTCCAACTCAGTAAAGCAAGTTCTAGACTAGAAGTTATCTACAACTGCTTGTTGAGCTTCAACCAAATTGAATTATTTTTATTTTCATTGATCTCAAGCCGTTGTTGACCATCTCAAGCATTACACTAAAAGAATGGTCTTGGTCATACAAAACTCCCCTGAGTTCATGCTAAGAATGGCAAGCAGTCTCATGAAGAAGAATTGCTGAGATTCAAATGTAAGAATTCAGATTTAGCACAAAATAGATTATTTTATCTCAAGACCTGAATACACAAATCCGGACTCTCTTGTGTATCTGCGCTAATCCAGAATCACGCTAGTGCATATATTGAAAACATCAATGAAATATGGATCATGATCACGATTAACTAAGAAAGACACAAATATTATTAATTATCATAGTAGTGACCTTATAGCCAAGCTTACAAGTAATAGCCAGAAGGGCTTTAATAGAAACTTGCTACAAAAAAATAAAAATAAGCGTAGTAGCCATTTGACATACCCACAGGCAATCGACTGGAAAGTGAAATCCTATTTCATAAAGACACCGCAATACTTCTCCTCTATTACCTTTGGTTGTAGTGGTTCTCCTTCAATAACTGAGCAGCAAAGGATATAGCTGTCAGTATATAGAGTACTTAGCAAATCGTTTGTAACAAGGTGCATTATTTAATGATGCAAGGCTTACCAAATTATAGCTAAGTGGCTATTTTGTGGAAAGCAACAATTTAAAGTAAATACAATAAATATATTGAAATTACACTTTGAAAATAAGTAATAAATATTTAAGTCAAAGAGATTGAGTAAACCACAAGTTAACTGACCATTCACCTAATGAACCACCTATGAACAACCACTAACATAATGAACCACCAGTAAATTAACCATTCATTTCTCAAACTTAACCCAACTAGATTTTTGTAAAATCTCTGCCCCTCATGTGAAATCATCGAGTATTGTCCATAACTGAGGACATAGTTATTCAAATAGTTTTATACTCTACAGAGGTTGCACAACTTTACCCACAAGACATGATCATTTCATATTGCCACATGATTACCGCACTTCCTTTGGTATGACACAGAGAAACTATGACAAAACCTTTACAATGTTCTGTCTCAACTCAGTCTCACTCGCTAAGGTTTCACGGCCGAATAGGCTAATCACCTAGTCAGAGAGTTCCCTCTTGCGCCCCATGAAAATATCTAACCGACGCCCACTTTCATCTTAAGGGTGAAACCAAAATTGAAACATCACAAATTAATTAGCTAGGTCCATCCCATACTGGACATGTGGTTTCATGGTAAGGCTCAAATTACTTGTGCATAAAGTTAAGTCCTTAGACATTACCCAAGCGAGGCTTCCACTCCTTAGACATGTGGTTTCTCTCTATTCTACTCCTTCGAAGACGTTATATAATAGAGAGAAAGCGAATGAAATACAAATAAATTCAAATAAAATCCAAAAATAACCAAACTAGAACCAAAATATAGAGCTTAATTTTAGATGAATTTAGGAAGAATAATCGGGTCAATCAGAGTTCAGATGAAGAAGAACAGGCTCTCAGAAATTAATTCCTGGAAATTGAGAGAAAGAAGAATATTCTCTAGAATATTCCCTTCAGAATTAGTTTAATAAAAGGCTAGAGACTTACAGGTGGGCCCTCTGGATTTTTGGGATTTTTAGAGAAAAAAGAAAATTTTGGAAAAAGGTGGTTAGGTTGACAAGTGGGACCATGGCTTAGGGACTAAGTCCACAGGGCTAAACTAGTCTACGGTGGACTCGGTCTATAAAACAGTGCACTAGTGGGGCTAGGACTGACATGGCAAGCAACGTCGCACACACGTGGGTGAAGACGCTGATGTGTCTATGGTGTGGTAGTGACATGGCCACTGACGTGCCTGGTCGTTGTGGTGCACTGAGGTGGCAAACAGGGCTTGCATGGCGCTGATGTGGTGGTTGCGTGGCTATCATGTCACACCATTGCACTGATGTGGCATCCACGTGGGCTGCTAACTCAGATAGATCTGACGGCTGTGAGTCTTCGTCTATGGGGACGACGTCTAGCAGAACAGTAGGGTCACCATGAGCTTCACCGTGTAACAGCAAAGACATCTAGCGGTTCGGATGGGATAACGGAGCATGGCAAGGTGGTCAGCGATGATGGGGGCAATGATGCTAGCTTGACGGTGAGGAATTTTAATGAGAAAGGCTCGGTGAAGGTTAGCAAGGTGTGCTACACATTTCTGGGAACCATGCAATGCAATCTCACCTAGCGCGGGAACCAAGGGTTGACCGAGGACATTGGTGGTGAGCAAAGAGTCAGGGGGGCAACTTAGGTGCACAGTGTCAGCTTGCTCTTGTGGTCTTCAGACCTTTCCATGGTGCAAAAGAGGTAGCACACAAGATGAAGAAGCAGGCACACCGATCGGTGAGGATGAAGGGGATCTGGAACGGCAGCTATGGCTCATCAAAGCTAAAGCAAATGGCGATGAGCAATCTCAAATTCTGCATGAATTCGGCTATGGCTAGGGCTTGGCAAGAGGTAGAGTGGCTCGGGGTGAAGCTCTGGGACTTGGGGCACGTAAATTATACCCGGACGAGAATTCCCGCATGGCTATGGTGGAGTGTCTACGGTGGAGACGGGCAGAGGAAAGATTCCAGCTCAGCCACGAGTGGAGAAGATAAATTAGGATGTTACATTTTATCAAATTAGGCACTAGTTCAATGAACAAGACAAGATTTTTCAAAAAACTAGCAAAGCACTAAATAAGGCTCAATAAAAGATTCAAGATTCAATCGAGTATTTTTGACATGGCATATAGCATAAAAGATCACTAGAAAAACAAACTAGTCAAAAGATCTATCTTAGCAAATTTACAAGATACCAAGTGTGAAAATTGATACCAATTGTGCAATTATCATCAAGTTGGCAAGTTAAACTAGTATGGCAAAAATTTAATCATACATACTAAAGCATGATGAAGCTAGCTAAGTAGGCATAATCATGGCAATGAGCATTATCAAGTCAAGATTACATCACAAATGAGTAATAGTCAAAGCTCATGTATAAAATGCTTATCTTATAATGCAATGCCATGTATACATGATGCAAAAAAGAAGCAAGAACTAAAACTCCCCCTAACTATAAGAACCACTTGCAAAAGAAAAACAAGGGCTAAAAGCAAGAATAAGATTAAAAAAAACTCTTGCAAGAAGGGAAAAGCTCTCCACCACATGGTCTTTAGCCTAAGAAAAAACACACTACTAGGGAGCGAATCAACCACACTAGCTATTTGTACTACTAAACGCTAGTGAAAGAAGAAGCAAATTAAACCTAGATAGGGTAAGAGATCCTATAGAACTTAGTAGAGAAGACAAGTGCCTAAGAAAGACATGAGGCAGAAGGTGCGACTCACAACACCCTGAACTGACTTAAAAACCCTAACACTCTCAAATGCTATGCTATACTGAATAAAAAAATAGGGAATTGATAAAACTCAAGCATGAACCTACGTCACATCGCTTGGCATTGAGATATAGTCGAATTAAAGCAAGCTGCATCCTGAGAAGTGATATCCATCACCAGATACCCAAAGTGAGATTGGAGACCCAAAGAAGCCGACATGATCCACATGATCTCCTCACCTAAACAACCTACATCAGAAAGACATAAGAAGCATTGCCTCGGTACTAGGATTAGTGAAATAAGAATGAGGTATCTAGTACTGAGACATACGACCTGCAGAATAAGCTTCACAGTAAGGGTTAGCATGAGAATGCATCCTAGAGCTACTAAGACCCCACCCAACTCCTCGTCGTGGACCAAAAGGATGGAAATCCTATTTAGGGGTGACTCTGGATCTAAACCTACCCTACTGGAACCTAGGACTACATCACTCTCTAAATCCACCAAAAGAAACAAAGAACCTATCTACAAAGCGAGGTCTAGAGGCAACTCTAAGGACACTAGCTAGATGGGGTTGATTTTAAAAGCTCCTCAAGGCTCTAGTACTGTCACAACATAGTTTCTTGGTTCGCATAAAGCAAAACTCTATGATGTAGCCATACTTTTCACAAAAGGTGTAATGGTATTTGACCTTTTTAAGGGTCATACCTAATGAAGTTAAATCACAACAGTGTTTGAAGGGTTCTAGGCAAATCCTGCAAACTTGAACAAAATCTTGGTAGGCTTATGAGGGGCAACATCTTCCTACTCTCAACTACTCTTACTACCTTAGGAAGATGACTCTTAAAATGCTCATAGTGGTTGAGCCCTAAACCTCTATTGGCTTTGTTAACATTGGATTGATCTAGAATCATTTTAGGTTCTTTTTTCCACTAGAGAACCTCCTAAGGGTTTTCTGCAAATAATCGTTCTCCTTGACTAAGGTGACATAAGACTCATAGGCTTGGCTCCTAATAGCTCTAGCGTATCTCTTCTTATGCACAGCCACATCTAGCTTCAAAGCCTCACAAGATACACAGATACATTCTTGGCTCTACGCAACTGCTCATCAAATTTAACTATAAATGCTTCATGCATATCATCCAAATCATTTCCAATTTCAGCACAAATTGCATAAGTTATTGGAGTAATGGAATCAACATTTGAAGCATGAACAGGTGCAAGAGTTTGTTTATCACATTTGTCTTGCAAAATTTTAGTGAGAAACTTCAATTTTAGAAGTGAGCTTAGGGCAAGTGTCACAAGGTTCAGATATAGCAAGATTAAGCTTGTTAGTTAATTCTTTATATTTTTCTTCCCTAAACTCACATGAGCACAATAATATTTAGGACTGAATTGGTGCAATTTGTTAGTTTGTATGGCAAATTTCTTTTCCAATTCATTAGAATTCAAGCATGCAAAGCACTAGCTCTAGAAATGTCATCAGCTCCTAAGCAACTAGAACATAGGCTAGCCTTGATATCAACAGTTTCAGCTCTAGCATTTTCTAGTTATCCTAGCAATGATGACTCAAATGATCTCAATATTTTAGCTTCAGCATGCAAAGTAAGGCAAGTTTTACAGCTATCATGATTTGGAATAGAAGATCTAAGCCTATTAATTTGCAAAGTTTAAAAAGTCATTTTCATTTTTTTTGTTTGTCATTTCTTTTCATGACATGTTTCATGCACTTAATTTGCTTCAAGTGATCTTCTATAACTCTATCATATCTAAGCATGAGTGTATCATAGGGATCTACCTCATCATACTCGATGTAGGGACCATCCATGTCGAGCTCGCTGTTGTGATTATCCTCGCTTGAGGCCATGAAGCACATGCCAATGAAGTCAACAATCTTCTGCTTCTCCATCTTCTCATCCTCATCACTTGAACTCTAAGGATCAACATCGCTCAAATCTTGACCAATGAGGGATGTGTATATTGCAAGAGCTGCCTTCTTGAGAGCTTCAATGTGCTTGGAGAATCGATAAGGTTTCTTGTTGTAGTCCTTCCTCCCTCGATCATCTCCATCCCTATTCACAAAGTTAGGACATCTAGCACTAAAATAACCCATCTCAGCACACTCAAAACAAACAATTAGGCCACCTCTCCTACGCTCTTTTGCTTTATGGTAGGCATGGTGAATCTATTGGTAATGAGGGCTAGATCATCTATGAGAATGCTTTCAAGTTGCTCATCGCTTATGGCTTAAAAACCAGACAAAAAAATCCAAAAGAAGCTTTCCCACCAAAAGAGCCACTCTTGACAGGATCAGTCACAAGAGCCATCGTCTTCAAACTTTTGGACTTCTTGGCTATGACATCCATCTTATGGGTCTGAAGCTGAGAAAATAGCTTATCCACAGTCATAGTTACCAAGTTTGCCTTGTCACTAATGGATGTAACTTTCGTATTCCAAACACTCATGTCAACAACACTTAAATCACGAGTGCATTGTCGGCATCTGGATAACTGTTGGACCTCAGGTTTAGTAAACCCAGATCCTCTGTGATTCCACCAAACTATTCTCTTATCAGTAGATAGTGCTTATAGGTATATTACTGTATATCAAAAACATATCATGCGGAAGTGTAGATAATACAGTAATAACTTACTCATTAGCCGATTAGGCTGAAATCAATAAAATGTAACAGCAGAAACTTCACACAGGTGGGACCCTCAAGACTTGCCCACAGGCAGCCAACTGGGGTTCGCGACCTAGTTCTTGGCCTCTTCATCTTCCAGCTCTATCGATCCCCTTAAGGCACTGTAGGGCTTGATCTTCTTTTTCTTATTGACTGAGTAATGGTAATTGAGCAACGCGAGTACAATGGTACTCAGCAAGCCACCACACAAAATGCAAATAATAATAGATGCAAGGTTGTCAAATGAGGCTTGAGGTTCTTTTGGTTGCTAAAAGCATTATTTGGAAAATACAATAAATAGAAAAACCACTAAGACTTAGTGGTTTTAACTAAAACAGATTTTCTAAAGTTGACATGAGGATGCAATATTAATTATAGCCCAGGTTACATGCACCTTTTACAGTGCATGGTTACCTCCACCAAATGTTAGTTTCCACCACTGGAGTACAGTTCCCTCAGGAAAAGTCAAAGTCGGGGTTACCTCAGCCCGACCAATTTTCATCCCATCCATAAAGTTTTTTGAAATAGAACTAACTCGAGAAAGTTCCCATGTCCGCCCTTGACCGTGGACATGGCTATTCGAATAGTTTATACTTTGCAGAGTTTGTACATCTTTACCCACAAGAGACATCAACCCGACGGGCCTACACGATTTCTTAGTCACGCAGATCGAGAGATTGTCACGAGGCCTTTACAATACCTTGTCCCTTAGCATCTCACCCATATGGGCTTATCCTGCCTCATGAAGAAGGCTCCATAAGTTATGCGGGATGTTCCACCATAAATTAGTGCAGTAGAACTCCACTCTCCACAAACGCTAGTCCTAGCAAACATCACCCTCCACTTAGTGTCCCATTCAGGCCGGATCTTCATTATCCTCCTGCACCTGTCCCCTAGGAGATGACTTCGAGGGTCTAGTAAATTATTCAGCCAGGCCTACACTTTGCCAGCTTGTGGTAGTACTGCTTTACATGAGGAGGTCATCACAGGATTAAGTCCTAATTTGTCTGGGTGGTTCATATCACAAACTATAATTTCTCGTGCAACATCAGCACCAACCTCTCTTACCATCTGTCCAAGCAGGTATAACAAGTTTTTAGGGCTTTAGAAGTATAAATCCAGTTGTTACAAATTATCAGCCACTTACATCCCGTGACTATCCCAAAATAAGTTTTTATATTTAAAGATTGATGATCAGGGCAAACTAGTGCCCTGGACTTGACAAGACTAACATGGCATTTAATATGACTTATAGCTAGTAAAGTTATCATTAACATCTATAGTAACAAGGATCAGGTGATTTAAGTATCAAGGATGGCATATTAAAATTATTCCAATATCAAGTAGGCATGTAGCTATCTTAAGCTTTGACATACATTTGCATAATAAATTAAACATACAATTTGATAATTTAAAGAAACATAATTTTGTATAAAATGTAGGATCAATATGATCAAAGTAATGATTTGCCTTGCTTGATTTACCATAGCCTTGATCTTCCTCAAAGCCTTCTCAGTTAATCATTTGGATTCTTCATCTTTGTCTCTTTCCAAGTCTTGATCCTGCTCAAACTTGTCATCTCTTCGTGGCTCCAGTGACTAATTACACGACCAACAACTGACAAACCCAACAAATCCAAAGAACCAGTAAAAGTACAAATATGTTTAATTGAATTTATTTATAATTTGCTATGATTAAGGGTACGAGGGAAGACGTAGTGAGTTGCAGGATAGAGACGGAGTCAAACGAAGTTTGAGTGGAAGCGAAGTGATGGAGTAACTTCACCAGGAAAGGATATAAAAGAAGGATCAACATTGTAGGAATATTCATGATAATATTTTGCTTTTAGATTAGAACGTGGTTAGACATAGCCGAATGCAAGATACTGAGACTCGATCTTGCTTTATTTAATTTATATTTATTAAGGAAATTCCATAGGTTAGGCAAGGCCTATGGATGGATGGGAGAGATTAACTGGGATATTAAGTAATACTTGCTAAGGGTTAAAAATTTAGTGTTTTTGGGATACGGGTTCCACAAATGATGTTTATAATGCGAATTGGTTGATTTAACTTGATAGCTCAAGATGCAATATTATCTGGGATTGCAACTGCCACCTTCATGAACCATTATTTTTAATAACTTAATTAAAGTATGGAGTTGGCCATTTTAGTCCAATTGTTATGATGAGCAAAGTTGGTTATTCTGCTTGATTAACAAAATTATTAGAAATGGCCAACGGTTGTGATTTACTGGAAAGGTGGGTTATGAATTAACAAGGATATTCTTGATAAAGTTGCTTTTTGCATTATTAATTATTCTCAATCATTATAGGCAAATTTAAATCCTAAGATAATGGTTGGATGATTAATAATTAGGCAAGACCTATTTTTGCAAGATTTGGGTTTAAGATAAACATTGGTGGATTATGAGTATTTTTTAGAGCCATTTGATTGGTGATGGGATCTAAGAAAAAGATTACTGATGCTTCAGTTATTTTGAGAATGCTTTAAACAAATATAAGATGACCCTTGATTTAAATCTCAGCATTTTATAGATATTTTTTTGGATACTTAAATTTAAATGATTTACCAAAAACTATTTTAAGCATTATTTAAAAGAGGGGCTTCATGATTTTTGGGGATGAGCAAATAACATCTATCATTTTATGCACCAATGTCTTGTTACGCCAATTTTCTTTAACTTGCATTTGATAATTCTGATTAGGAAATATCGATATGATATTATTGTTCGGACCACTTGTGTTTTGAGAAGATTTGCAATCGGTATTCGAGTTTCTAGAGTAATCTTGAGAGCATTAGAAATTATCTTTGAAAAGTTTTAAATCTCAATCTTGAGGTAATATGCAAGATTAAATTCTTGTATTGAATATTCACATGATCTTGATAAACCTTGGTTGACAAGAAGTTAATCCAGATTAAATTCTCTAGCATTTTTAATTGGCATGAACTTTGGTCATAATTAAATTCTACTCTCATTTTTATTTATGCAAACTCATATTTTGATTGCACCTTAATTTTTACATGCTGCAATAGCTTAACGAAGATCAAAACTCCACTACTTAGTCCATTTGCTAGATGAGGTGGCCCACTTGTCATTAGACAATACACAGAAAGAGGGAGGCTCTTCTCAGGAGACAAAAGAAAGGGGGCCGAAACAGAGAATCCAGGGGGCGTATGGTGGCGGGTTCGCCGCCGACGAGAGGGCGGCCGAAAGGAGGTGGCGAGCGGGAAAATGGAGAGCTCATGGGGTGAGGAAGCTAGTGGATGCCGCATCTCCGACTGGGAAGGCATCGTGGGTGGCCAGCATCGGCGCGCGGTGGCCAGAGCAGGGGCTGAATGAGGTGATGCTGCTGTGGTGGGAGAGGGAGAAATTGGAGAGGAGCATGAGCAAGAGTGAGTCATGGGGAAGCTTACCATGCCGCCTATGGAGGCAGGGAGGTGATGAGGAGCACTGGCATCGGTGGCTGGCGGGGACGCAGGTAGGGGCACGGTGCCGGTGAGCTGAGGTGAGGGGAAGATCGAAGCGGTGCTTGGGGAAGCTTCAGGGCCACATGGTGATGCTCCACACTCGAGAAATCAAGGAGCCCTGCACCGAGTTGGAGATGGCGACGAGGAAGGCAGTGGTGGTTGGTATTGGAGGAATGGTGACTCCGACGATCTCTGGTGGCTGAGACTCCAATTAACTAGTAGGGGAGAGAGGTGAGGCCTAGGTACATGGCATGACGCACTCACAAGGGCAATAGTGTCGTCGAGAGGGCCAGAACGCTAAGGGAACATGGCAGCGGGTGCATTGATGTGGCCGCAGAGCTCGGCTGGTTTGCAGAGGAAGAAGGGGGAGAATGGGGTGTCTAGGGCTGGCATTGAGCTTGGCTATGGCTTAAGTAGGCAGAGGTGCGCGTGATTTCTCATGAGAGCTCGGCACCGAGAGGAACGCGTGGAAGGCGAGCTGCTGCTATTGTCATTGACAGACGAGCAGCGCGTGGAGATGACATGGTCATGCAAGCACAGGGTGTCACAGGCATGGTGGCAGAGGTGTGGGGGGATTTGCGGGCGTGTAGGCTGGGCGCAGGGTCGTGCAACGAGATGGCGAGGTGACTCGACGGGTAGAGGACAGGTGCATGGGCTGTCGCCCAGCGCGGCATGGGCGAAGTGCACGGTGTTGACGCCAAGCACAGAGCAGGCACGTGAGACGACATGGCCGACAGGATTCGCGGCGGGAATGCGACGAGGCCCGGCGTGGCGAGGTGTGGCGCGACGTGGGGGCGGCGGCTTCAGACTGTCGGACGAGCAAACTGGAGGAAGAGAAGAAAGAGAGAGGGGAGGGAAGGTGGGGTCTGGTTGGAAGAGAGAGAGAGAGAATGATTTAGCAAGTCTGGAGATTTAGCTTTCCATTGAAAATCCTTTTTTGAGTTTTGAATTTGGTGCTTGAATTCAGAATTTTGAATTTGCACTTGCAAATGAATTAAACTTTGGACTATCCACTTAGCTTCATTCGAATGCAAAATTTAAAATTTTTGTTTTTTCTTATTTGAATTTTTAGATTCATAATTTGTTCAATTAGATTTCAGAATGCCTGGCTTTTACTCCAAGATTTTGCTTTCATTATTTAAATTACTTACAAAACATCCAAATTAAGAAACTCAAATTAATGACAAAAATTTTAAACAATATTGGAAATCAACAAAAGATTTTAAATTCCTCTCAAATACACTAACTGCCATATTTGGGATGTTACAGTAACTGACCTCATAGACCTTAAATCACTCAAGATCCTGTGGAATCTACCAAAGAAGCAATTGACGGACTCTCTAGGTTCCATCTCCAGCTTCCGGTTCATGCACTTTCTTGATTTTTGACATTCCCTCATGGTAATTAGAGAGGGCCGTCCATATCTTATATGCAGATGCAAGATAAGCCACTCGATTGAAATCATTTCCCTCTAGGTCTTAATCAAGAAGTTATATGCCTTGGCATTTGGCTCAATCTTAGCTGATTGAATAGCATCGAGGATCACATCATCTGTAGGCACAACAAAGGGACTTCTCACTTTATTCCAAATGGCTAGGCCATGAGCTTGGATATACATCCCCATCCTTATTTTCCAATAGAGATAGTAGACCCCATAAAAGATAAGAGGCTTGTTGTAATACCTCTCCAACGCTATTGCTGAAAAGATCAGTTAAGATCTATGAAGAAGAGCTAACCAGGCTGTGATACCAATTGTAGGATTGGGTATGGTGAGTCAAAAGAGGGTGAATGACTCTTTTAAAATCTTCCCCCTGGTATCAACTCTACAAAAGCAAAAACACAAACTCACAAGCTTAACCACGCCTAATGCCAATTCATAAAGAAATCCATAGATCTCTGTCTCAACTGGTCTGACCACTGGCTTACAAGCAGTCTAATCAGTGGTCGGAATGACCGCACTAGTTTGACCTCGCCGGTATGACCGTACTTTGGTTAGACCACTCGGTTTCCTGCAGTTTGACCGCTCACCAAGAGAACATTGCAAACAACACCACACATGATCCAAGAAAAGATCCAACTCTCAAACCACTGATCCAAAAGGAATGAAACTTGACACACACACACACACCCTCTCTAGGATGTTAGAAACCTATTCCAATTATGGATCATGAAGATCAATGCTAAAGTTCTGACCTTTATACAAAACAAGGAGAGTTGCACTAAATACAAGCAAAAGAGGAAAACATTGATTTGCTCTTACTTGTGAGTCTTAGGTGATCTAGATGGCCAAGGATGGGTTTTCATATATCATAGCAAACTAGATCACAACACGCATTCAATCCAAAACCCTCATAAGAGCAAAATCACCTCTCTTTGAGGAAAGCTGGTTACACTCAAGAACTTCCTCTAGAAGACACCTAGATGGATGTGATCTAATCTCCACGAGACATCTCCACCTCTTACATATCCTGGGCACCAAGAAAGATCAAGAAGAGGGAATCCAAACAAGAAAACCAAGTAAATAAAAACCACAAGGAAGGATCCATAACACAACTCACTTGGCAAACTTTGAATGTTCATTTCACATGGAGAGAAATATTTTACATTCACTCCCTCAGGATATTAGAGCTCTAAGTTTATAACACACACAAAAGGCTCCTTACAAGGAAACCCTAACCCTATCTCTCAAAGTGTTTAGTGTTCTCTCTCCTCAGCACAAGGTTTATATAGTGGAGGCTTTCATTGCACACCAAATCCTAAACAACTAACCACTCTTAGTGGATTATACTACTTACAATTAGAAAACCCCGTTAACCCACATATAAACAGGTTTTACATTACACACACTTGCGTTCTTTTCAAAGCACGACTTCAATAAGCCTCCATAAGCCTGATAACACACTCCATCCACAAAGACATGACCTGGACCATTTAGGTAAATGCTGTGGTTTTGCAAACTGTCAAATCATCTGGTATTAGACAATTTTCTCAATTGCCACCCACCGGTCTTCACAAAGAAGTGATGTCCAACGCCTCATTGCCAAGATCTTATGCCTACGCCGTAGTCATCACCACTTAAAATGCCCATGTCCTATAGTACACCACATCACACCATAGTTTGTGATGTCTAATTACTTACCACCAAGAACGTAAGCCTGCTCTAAGGAACGTCACCACTTGAAACATACAAGACCAATTGGCACATCACGTGCACGCATTGCCTCTTTCACGACCCTTGTGTTTCTTCTATGTTTGTCGGCTTGAGATGGTGCTCTACCCAGATTTATGCGACATGCCACAGCCACCAAGCCTCAATCCTGTCGCTGGCCGCAACAATCATCAAAGCACATGCACACCAAAGAATAAAAAAATTGATACGAGAATAAATGGCATGCACTTGACTCCTAATAAGCAAAACACGTGCATGGACATACCCATGACTCACACTTACATGAAAACCCTATGACTAACAACTGCATAGACGCCACCATGACTCACAATCAAAAACAAACTCAACTCAACACACTACCACAGAGGCCGGTCTTATTGCCAACACAACTCCAGTCAAACCGCCATACAATAGCCGGTCAGACTGCTCCACTCTGGTCATACCGCACTTATAATTCTAGTACTACCGTACCAGGTCTCAGACCAAAACCTCCAAAAGGCCTTCTGTGGAAAATAGATACCGCCAACAAAGGGTCGGTACAACCACAGACCAGTCATAGAGCATCTCAAATGCCAGTGCTACCGCTAGCCAATCTGTCCGCCATGCTAGGACCAGTCTGACTGCTAGTTTCAGAAAGCAACAGGTCAAACTGCAATTTCTTAAAATCAAACTCAAACAATGAAAGCAAGATATAAACGATATCAAATACTCATCACTTTTATAGGACGGCCACCACATGGTCTTACAATCGGCCAATTGACCACATTGCGTCTGAGATGACATGACATGAAAATCTACCTGAGGGCATTGGGCATTGCACTTTCCCTAGTGCATGAAAGAATCAGTCACTCGAACCGTTTCTTTTCTTTCACCCAGTGACAACTAGATGCATACATGTAATGCACTGTCTCGCTGTTCTGCATTGCTATGCTAGCTCTCATCCGTTGACATGATGCTACTCATTGTTCTGAGACAGCATGGATCTGATGCTACTCATTAGGTGCAATTGCTAGAAAAGAATGAATTAGCACCAAAGTTTCACCGAAACGACGTCTTTGGTCTATAGCAGGGCATAGGGGTGCAAACGGGTCGGATTCTGACGGATATTGTTGTTACCATATCCTAACCCATATTTTTTCTTCGGATTCGGTACCAATCGGATTCGGTGCCGGATCGGTCGGGATTAACCCGTTTGTAAGAAATACATGCAGTACAGCAAATGGAGTAGGAGGACGTACTGTCAAGAACTTGATGTTACTACTTAATACCTGATGTGGAAGATTTTATTTTACCATTGCAAAAGAAAATGAAACGTCAAATAGTAGCACTAACCTGAAATCAAACTTGAAGACGTATCGGATTCGGACGGATATTGCTGTTACCATATCCTAACCCATATTTTTTCCTCCGGATTCGGTACCAATCGGATTCGATGCCGGATCGGTCGGGATTAACCCGACCCGTTTGCACCCCTAGCAGGGCATCTATGATCATACTACGTACTCAAGGATATGCTGTACTCAAGGATATGCTAGGGCTTTTATGTTTAATATTGATATCTTTGCAGTACCATTTGATTCAAGCTAAGTGACTTCGATTTATTTTATGATTCATGATCCAAGTTCAATAATTTCTTCCCCTTCACAGCCTTTCACTCCGTTTGTGTTCTTCTGAATTCTGAAGGTGAAACAACTGAAATGTATTTATCTGTCATACCAGACTGAAAGCCTGAACCAAGAAACAATCTGATGATTAATTTCAGACTTGGAGGATCTGAAACTTGCACTTCGGAGGTGCTTACTTCTCCAAATCAAAGCTAGCAGTTCTCTCCAATCCAAGGACATGAACGAATTCTTCCATGCTCCAACGGTTAAACGGTGCATTATATCACATCAGATCCATGAGAGCGACCAGAGGAGGATCAAGAGATTCTTTCGTCTCCCCTGGCAGGTAAGTGATCATAACCACATGATGATCCATGCATGATCAATAGTAACTAGCACTACTCATCTTCATCGACTAGGCAGCATTAATGCTCCAATTAGGCTATCTTTTCCATCTCTAAAAGGCAAGCATTCCGATGCTCTCCTCTTCTCCGTCACCTGATTAGACATGGCAGTGTTGTAGCCTTGGTTGGCTACTCCATAATTGTATATCCAATGAACGTATAGCGGTGTAGATCCTGAGGAATAGAATAGGCAGGGATCTAAGTAACAATACTACTACTCTTTGAGCCACCTTTGCTTGTCTCCTCATTTTTCAGCTAGACAATGGGAACGCTAAGCTTTCCAATGTTGACGCTATATAGTCACAAACAATATGTATCTATGACTTCAAAAATAAAAGGATAAATTAACACTATATATAGTATTTACTAATCTACTAGTAGAATTACATCAGGATTTTTCACATATTCAAATTGCTCTATTGTGCATAACCAGCCTATATTAGCGGGGGAAACGCCGCGCGGAGCGCCTCCCACGTCACCCCGCGCCCGCGCTCCGCCCGCCACGTGGCCAGCGAATCTCGGTACGGTCGGGTGAGCAATTTTGCGAAAAAGTCCCTGCGCTTTCCCGAACTTACGTTGAGGTCCTTGGTTCTCGCGAAAAGGTCCCTGCCAGTTTTTTTAAACCCCTCCACTTTGCAGGATAGCCCCCGCGGTTTCCTAAATTACGTACGGGTCCTCGTTTATTACGTACAGTCCTCGATTTTTTACAAAGAAGTCCTTTAACTCCGTTTATATTACGTACAGGTCCTCGGTTTTTTACGAAAAAACCCTTTAACTTTTTTGCAAATACGCATGTGCCCTCGATTTTTTTTAAAACTCCTCACGAATTATCGCCTCTTTTACTTCGGTGCACACGGTGGCTGACGCGGCGTCACGCCGCGCCTATGAGGCTAGTGTTCCTTTCAAAAGCAAAACCCAAAAAAAATCCTCGAAAAAAAGAAAAGCAAGGCAATTTTCTTTTTTAAAAAAGGCTCTCGCATTCTCCTAAGGCCTCCACTATCGGCCCAGAAAAAGCCCAGATCAGCCCACCAACCACACCAGCCTCCACCTATTCCGAAGCAAACCCTAACCCGTCGATCCAACGGCGGAGCGAGCCCGATCAAACGCACAAAACCCTACCGCTTCACCCCCTCGACACCGCCTCCTGTATAAAAGGCTACCCCTCTCCGCGCCGCCACACTTCGCACACACAAACCCTCCCCACCGCCGCCGCAGAGGAAGGAGAAGGAGGAAGCCGGCGAAGATGAAGACCATCCTCGCGTCCGAGACCATGGACATCCCGGAGGAGGTGACGGTGAAGGTCGCCGCAAAGGTGGTGACGGTGGAGGGCCCCCGCGGGAAGCTGACCCGCAACTTCAAGCACCTCAACCTCGACTTCCAGCTGCAGGAGGGCGGCCGGAAGCTCAAGGTGGACGCCTGGTTCGGCACCCGCCGCACCATGGCCGCCATCCGCACCGCCATCTCCCACGTGCAGAACCTCATCACTGGGGTCACCAAGGGGTACCGCTACAAGATGCGCTTCGTATACGCCCACTTTCCCATCAACGCCTCCATCACCAACGCCAACACCGCCATCGAGATCAGGAACTTCTTGGGCGAGAAGAAGGTAACCTAGCCCTTGGCCTATTCTTTTTACGGTTCGAATGCGCGGATCATGGTAGATTTGGGCAGATCTTGGTGCGACGGGATGGATTGTGACGTTTTCTTTGTGTGATCTGCGTTCCAGGTGAGGAAAGTGGACATGCTCGAGGGAGTGACCATCTTGCGGTCCGAGAAGGTGAAGGATGAGCTCATCCTCGACGGCAACGACATCGAGCTCGTCTCTCGCTCGGCAGCCCTCATCAACCAGGTGATTGATGGGATCCTGTTACTTGTGTATAGGTTACTATCTGATTAATTAGATTGATGTGATGCGATAGATCACGTTGTTTCGTTCATGCCTGCTTATGCTCTTTGCGGAAACTAGATGTGCTTCAGTGGTCACAGTTGTTGGAACCAATGTTGTTGATTTCAATGTTCGGATGTAGATGTAGTGCACTGAGTATTCTTTGTTAGTGAGATCACACACTATGTTCATAATGATTCATACATGCCTACTTACCGCTGTTTGCTGAATATTGTATGTTGGTGCTGAGGTGACCAAAATGGTTGTGTTCTCTGAGTTATCACAACGGTAGTGCCAATGTATAGATTTATAGTGGTCAATTTGAGAATGTTCTAGTGTGATCAAGTAGTCAAATCACATTATTTGTTGAAGTGCATGTGACCTTAGTGACGTGAAGTAGAAACTAGGATATGTGCGATGTGCAGATACATGTCAAACAAGTGTTCCCTCTGTACAAACCCATTTTCTGATATAAGTGTAGCATCTCAATGTATGATCAACTTTTTTAATAGCGCATCAAAATCTGCCGTCTCAAGTGCTTGTGTTTAGTTTTAGGATAAACTTTGCTAGAAATGGACTTGCTAGATGTAACATGTGTGATGTATTTAACCATTACATGAGGGCCTATTGTAGCTGTGTGGCATATGGATTTGGTTGCTTGTTTCATGATGGTGCAACAACCCCAGTGATAATTTTGCCATCTTGAAGATGAATTTGTCTTCCATTTTTCTCATAGTACTTTGTGTTCCATGCCATTTAAGTTCACATGCTTGAATAACTGAGGCATGCATCATGTGTTTGCTGGTGGTGTTGATTCTTGCGTTCTCTGATTCATATTACTGAAGCAAGTTGCCTTTGCTGTTGCACAGAAATGTCATGTGAAGAACAAGGATATCAGGAAGTTCTTGGATGGTATCTACGTGAGTGATAAGAGCACCATCACCGAGGACCAGTGAGCTCCATTCCCCGCGTAGCCAGTAGCTAAAGCGCTCTTGGGAGGGTCCAGAAGTGCTGTTTCTGTTCATCATATTTCATCATCCTTTTGGTTGCAATTTTCTGAGACTGAATTTTGTCCTGGTGTTAATTATGATGTGTAATGGAGTATGCTATCTTATCCTACATATTGTTACTGTTTGATGGTCTGAACTCAGTTTATCTTTCCCTAATGATAGTTGACTGCATTCGTGGTTAAAACTAGCATGAATGTCCAAGTGTTTTATTACCAGCTCATTTGATCTAAATTACCTGCCTAGAGTTCTAATTTCCCGCAGTGGATGTACTGTATAAGTAAGCCGCGAAAGGCCTACTTATACTGCATCAGCTATTCAGCTCAGCTAAACGAGTTGGTTTTAATGGTGGTTACTGGAAGCAAAGGTAAATGTTTCTGTTAGTCTCGAAATAAGCTGATATCATGTAATGTGGCTATTATCATGCAGTAACTGATCTCTCAAGATTCCAAAAGATGAAGACATGTTTGATTTTTTTTTTTTTGTGTCCGCAGACAATACAAATTCTCCTGATTGAGCTATCAGAAAAATATACCTGAAAAACGGAAATAGATCATATACGTTACCTCAAATGAATAATGAAAAAAATGAACACGTTGTTTATTTCTGGACGTATCAAGGATAGCCATGTAAAAACGAACACATTGTTTGTTTCTGGACATCAAGAATAGCAACTGTTTCATCTACCACATTGGAGTTCAATGGATTCGCTGACATTGTCTGAAGCCATAGGTGAATAGGTGATACTATGAGCTTGCTTGTTTTCTTTTCTTTTTACAACCAAGATTTGTTTCATTGTAGCCTGCATTTAAGCTTTGCTCCTTACGAACTTGCACATCACATTGGATATGTTTCTTATGAGGACAACGTGTGTGCTATAATGATGGTTGATAGCATTTGTCAAGTTACCGCAAGATGGTAATGAGTTGGAAACCCTCAGACCTCAATAGAACGGCTGGGGGGAATTTGTGCCTGCTCAGTCTGGTTCTTTGCCAAGTTTTGGTGTTTTCTCCATTCTTCCGAATCCTAATGCTCAGTCTTGTCGTACAGCCGGGCGTTAGCATGAACCATAGTACGTTTTGCTGACTAGATTGCAGATTGTGAATGTGTTGGACTACCTGGATGTAGTGTCCCACATGGCCAGTGTCTAGGACCATCATCGGAAGTTTTGCCGTGGAAGAAAATCCTAGAAAAAGAAAAGAGAAAACTCTGTTCACTAGGGTTTTGGATTTTTTCCCATATGTCATTGACTCGTATTTTAATTTTTTATTTAAATAGAAGTCTAATTAATTTAAGTGCTAGGGCCCACTTGTTAGTGACCGATTAACTTTAATCAAGATTAACCCTATTAAACTAATTACTAATGATTTCATTAGCACTAACCAAAACCGTAATCACGTGGGACCCATATGTCAACGAATTAAGTAGAGGCAGACATGGTCGAGCTCACCGGCGGCGACGGCGACGTGAGCAGAGGAGAGGCGTCGGCATGCTTGGAAATGGGACGAGGGGCTCACGGCGGTTCCGTTGGTGGTGACCGCAGCTGAAATGGTGGACAGAGGCGGTGGCACGCAGGGGCGGACCCAAAGAGGGGGGAGTGAGGGCCCAGGCCGCCACTCAATTCGCAGGAACTCAGGTATATAGCCCAAGATTTAATGCTAGTGCCCCCACTCAGCCCAACTAAAAGGCCCTCACTCATGCTAAAATTATGAATGAGAACAATTCAGCATACTATGTGTATTGTTGTGCCCCCTCTCAGATTTTGTCCTGGGTCCGCCCCTGGTGGCACGGCAGTGTTGAGCTACGGGGATGCTCTGCCATGAAACGGCGTTGACGCAAGAGTGAAATAGAACAAGACTAGGGCACAGAGCAAGCTAGATGGAGTCTTAGAGAGGCTACAGGAACGGGCGCGGGGACCAAAGGTCATCGGAGACGAGCCGGCGGCTAAGCTTTGCGGCAGTGCCTTGGGTGTCTATAGCGAGGTCTAAGCAAACAGTGAAGAGCTTCAAAAGTAAGGCGTGGAATTAGCTCACATGAGGTGTGAGCATATCACCGAGGGGGTTAACAGCGGAGGAGCTTTGGGAGGGCACGACGGTGGTGAACTGCGACAGCGGAGATGCGGTTACGGTGACAACTAACCAAGGTGAGGAAAAGCTAAAAAGGAGTGCGGGGTAAGGAAGTAGAGTCACTACTTATAAAACAAACTATACTAGACGTCTTATCATAAATGATTCATGTGAAGCAGTCTGTACTTTGATTAAATGGTTCTTGGATAAAACCGTCTCTAAAACTATCACAGACGGTTAGGTTTAAAAGCTATTTATAATATACGAATTATCATAGATGGTTTTTAACTAGAACCGTCTATGAAACTATCACAGATGGTTAGGTTTAAAAGTCGTTTGTGATATACGAATTATCACAAACGGTTTTTTAACTAGAACCGTCTATGAAACTATCACAGACGGTTTTTATTTACATCCGTCTGTGTTTTGTCGTTTGTCATATGAACTACAGAAGCTACTGAGACGAGAGATAAATTCAAGGAAAATTTATTACAAAAGTCCCAAAAAAGATATTTCCATATCTTAGTCTTCTGGGCTTCATATGCTTCTTCTTCAATTTTTGGAGTTGGAGGATCAGCCGCTGAGTTCTCGAATGCCATGAAGTTTGCTCTTGCCCTGTGCACTTCCTCCTCCAGCCTCGGCAAATCATTATCACGGTCCATAATCTCATAGAGGATGCCATTATAAGCTTCCTCATAATCGGCTGCTTCTGCTTGATCGGCAATGTTATCCATGTGTCTCTCCACTGCCGCAAGACCTTTTTCCGCTTTGTGCACATTGCAGAGAAGAACGAGGCTAAAGGGTGGTTTCCCTTTGCTGAGCGGCAATGAGACACCTCTGTCGACGGCGGATGATGAGGTTCAGCTGACGGATGGAAACGAGTCGAGGAAGGAGAGCAGGGCGAGAGCAGAGGAGCTGCTCCAGACGTCAATTGTTGGCTGCCTGTGTAAGGTTGTGGCCGAACAACTCATAATGGATAGATGAGAGAAATGAGATCAAAAGAATATTAAATACCATTATTGAGAAATCTGGTGAATAAGATGAGAGGACAGTTTAGAAGAGCTGGATTAGGGTGCGCATATTTAAGCGTTATCACAGACGGTTCATATACCAAACCGTCTCTGATATTAATATCATGGACGGTTCGTATACCTTATCACAGACGGTTTGTATAACAAACCGTCTCTGATATGTGAGTTATCACAAACGGTTCGTATAATAAACCGTCTCTGATATGTGTTATCACAGACGGTTCGTATAACAGTCTCTGATAATGACACGTCACCGATCCGTGGTGTGTCACCCAAGATTTCGATCTCACCCGTAAATTGTCTCCATATCGAATGGCAGGCACCGGTTCCTCCCACCGCTTGGCCCTTATTAATTACCCCCATCTACCTTTCCACCAGTAGTCACGGGTGAGTCCATCCACTATATAGCTTCCTGCATCCCCGTCGACGACGCTGACTACCACCGTGAGCTAGCGTCTCCATTATGACACCACGGTCGACTGCATAACATACTCTTGTCATAAGTATCATAAGAGTGTCTTACGCGGTCTCACCGTCGTGCCACAAAGGTAGCGCTACCGCCGCCTCTCCATTGCCGGTGATATCCGGTCGCCATTCGATGCATCCAGCTTGTTCCGCGACCTCGCCGACTACCGCCGTAAGCTAGCGCCTCCGTTGTGACACCACAGTCGACTGCACAACACACTCTTGTCGTAAATATCGTAAGATTGTCTTGTGTAATCTTACGTCGTGCCACAAAGGTGGCGCTACCGCCGCCTCTCCATTGTCAATGATATCCGGCCACCATCCGATGCATCCAGCTTCTACTGTCTACTAGGATCTCTGCTTCTTATATATTCTTGCCGTGTTAAAGAGTTGGGTTCGTTATCTTGTTATGATGCAATGGTAGATTCTAATCTTAATGGGAATGGAATGTGCTGTTGTGTTAATTTGCTACTGTATTTGCTTGTTTTCAAAGGGCATAGGTAATATTATTTCTTGATGCTAGCCAAAAAACAGAAGAAAAAAAATTTAGATATAGAGTGAACTATCATAGACGATCTTGTGGTATAAACCGTCTATGAAGGACTATCACAGACTGTTCTATATACCAATTGTCTGTGATACTCAATAATCATAAACGGTTGGTAACTAGAACCGTCTGTGATGTGTGAGTATCATAGATGGTTTTTGGTTTGAGCCGTCTGTAATAGTTTTCTTTAGAAACGGTTCTAGTTACAAACCGTCTGTATTGTTTTTATCACAGACGGTTCTAGTTACAAACAGTCTGTGTTGTCTTTATCACAGACGGCTCACAAACCGTTTGTGATAACCTTTGATTATCACTAACACATAAATACAGGTGGTTCAGAAAACCGTTTGTGATGACAGTTTTGAACCGTCTATGATGACTCTTTTTGTAGTAGTGAGTGCAGGAGATGCTCGAAGTGACCATGCGTGAGCGAGGAGCTCATTGGAGCAGAAGCTGCTCAACGGCAAGGACGGCGGTGGGAGATGAAAGTGGCGCAGTCCGACCGTTTCACTGCACGAGTCAAGAAATCGCTTGAAGGGTTTCACAAAGCAACGTATCTGGTGCAATGTCACGTGAGCACAAAGTTGAGGGCTCACCAGGAACAACGGCTGCAACGATGGCCATGTATAACAACCTAATTTTATCTCCCAAATAAACATGCATGATTTTTTGGAATTACAAAAATTGGTGCATTTTCAAACTTTTTCGAAAGCCTTTTGGAGTTTTAGATTTTTAAAATAAATTCCTTAGCAAAAAAAATGTGAAACCAAATTTTCTAAAAGTCAATTGGATGCTAGAGAATTTTTCTAAAATTTTCGTATGCAAATTCCTTATGGAATTCAAATGAGAAATTCAAACTCAAATTCTAACCTAAATTAAAAGTTTAAACTTTATTTTACTTCCCACCAAACCGTTGAGCCAAAACCCACTCGCAGGTGAAAGCATCTAGGCCCCTAAAAAAATTGGTTTTGGTAATTAATGAAATTATGTGAATATGAGACTAATGTGTGCATTAAGTGTTTGAAAGGATAAGTTCAAATGGCAAAGAAAGAGGCTCACAAAATATCCCATGAAGATTCAAAGATCTCTAGGGCGACAAGGTAAATAGTTTAGGTATCTATTTTATTTTACCGGTCTTGGAGTTAGGTTGGAAGACCGGATTATAGGATAGACGCCGTACTATTAAGAGGGATCATGGTGATTGCTTGATCATGTTCAAATGTGCCCTATGGATCAATTTAGGATCATGCATGCACTTAGAAATTAAAATCAAATCAAATCTGTGCATTGTCAGAAAATCCGGTAGTTCCGGTGTTAATTGGGCGGAACTACCGCATGGCCGGTAGTACCGGGCGCCCAGGCGGAACGTTTTTTCCAGAGAGCGCCCGGACTCAGACTTAGTCTCTCGGAAAACGGAAGTACCGCGGGTTGAACTGCGGAACTACCGGATAGCCGGTAGTACCGGGCACCCGAGCGGAACTTTATTTCCAGAGAGCGCCCGGAGTTTAACTTAGCCTCTCGGAAAACGGAAGTTCCGCGGATTGACCTGCGGAACTACCGCATGTGCGGAAGTTCCGGATACCCGTGCGGAACTTTATTTCCAGAGAGTGCCGGGAATAAAACTTAAACTCGCTGAGATCGGAAGTACCGGGTCATGGAGCGGAACTTCCGGATTTCCGGAAGTACCGCGATTTCAACGGCGGTAGTACCGCACTCATTGACCAACGGTCACTTCTGACTCACTGACATAGCCGTTCTGACCGGTCAGCGAGAGTCCGGAAGTACCGCGGTTTTGCCTGCGGTAGTTCCGGATTTCCTGAATTTTCAGGATTGTTTATTGTAACGGCTATTTGAGGTTGGTGAGGGTATAAATACATCCCCACCAGAACTTGTATGTGTTGTTGAACCTCCATTGAATACATTTGAGCTTAGTGCAACCTCTCACACCTCATTCACTCACTTGTGCATTCAATTGAGGTAGTTGACCCAAAATTCAAGTGCATTGCATTCTAGTTGATCCATTAGGCACTTGAGTGAGATCAAGCCGCTGTGATCTATTCTCTTGGTGCTTGCCGGCACCTAGACGGCTTGGCGGAGGTTCGGTGATCTTCTCAAGAAGATTGTGAGAAGGCCCGGAAGATTGTGAAGGCTCGGAGCTCGCCTACCCGGAGAGGGAAAGGGCTACCGCTAGTGACCGAGGTGATTAGGCTCATTCGTGGAGCCGGTCCGATTTGTTCGGGCTTACCTCAACGTGGACTAGGGGAGACCAGCAAGTCTCCGATCACCACGGTAAAAAGTAATCGTGTCAATTGTGGTTTGCTCTCTTGTGATCATTTTCATTCAAGCAACGCTCTTCATTCCATTACTTGTTTGCTTGCTTAGTTAGAGTAGCAATTGTTGTTCTCTACTATTTGATATTGCTCTTAGTCGATTACTTGTGCTAGTGATTGTTTGAGCCTTACTAGGTTGATTAGTGGTGTAATTGTTATCTTGCTCTAGTATATCCATCAAGTTTAAAATTGCTAATTAGAATTAGACGAAAATTTTAAAACCGCCTATTCACCCCCCTCTAGTCGGCCTCCTCGATCTTACAAGTGGTATCAGAGCTTGGTCTCTCAAATTTAGACTTAACCGTCTAGAGAGAAAAGGATGGCTAGTGAGGGGATAGCAATAGGAAAGGCACCCCTCTTTGATGGCTCAAATTATGCATATTGAAAAATTAGGATGTCTATTTATTTAAAGGCCGTGAGTCCTCAAATTTGGAAAGTCGTAAATGAGGGCTACGTTATGGCTCTTGATCCGGATCACCCAACGGACCAAGACGGGCGTAATGCTCATTTAGACGCCCAAGCTATGAATGCTTTATTTGGAGCTTTGAACGCGGATGAGTTCAATAGGGTGAGCAATGTTGAGACGGCTCATGCTATTTGGACTACCCTTTCAGAAATACATGAAGGGACATCCACGGTCAAAGAGGCCAAATTGCATCGGCTTAGGATCAAATATGAGACATTCACAATGTTGCCCCATGAAGACATAAATGAGATGTACTCAAGGCTCAACAACATTGTGAATGAGCTTAAGGGCCTTGGAACTAACCTTTCCGATCTTGATATTGTTCGAAAGATGCTTAGGGCCTTACCGGAGAAATATGAAGTGTTGGTGACTCTCTTCCTAAACTCACCAGAGTTGGCAAGAATGACACCAACGCAATTGTTGGGCAACCTCATCACCAACGAGCTCTACAAGAAAGACAAGGAAGAGCTCTTGGAGCAATCTTCTTCCAAGAATAAGAAGATCACCGCCTTCAAGGCTAAAGCGGTGATGAGTGAAGAATTCGAAGAAGATGATGAGGAGGACTCCGAAGAAGAACTTGCGCTTCTAGTTAGGAGAATGAAGAAATTGATGAGAAGGCGCCCATATCGAAGCACAAGCCATGAGAAGACCAAGAAATGACATTCTTCCTCCAACAAGAAGTTTAGCAACATTCGTTGCTATGAATGTGATGAGAAGGGGCACATTGCCTCTCAATGTCCAACAAAGAAGGATGACAAGGAGAAGTCATCAAAGAAGAAGAACTACAACGGCAAGAAGAAGCTCTTCAAGAAGCTTCACAAGGATGGCAAGAATGAAGCTCATATTGGTGAGTGGAACTCCGAAGAGGAGTATTCGGACTCCGACTCAAGCGAGGACGAATCTCCTAAGAAGAAAGGGCTTGTGGGCATCGCCATCAAGGAGGCTCCATCACTATTCTCCACTCCTACATGCCTTATGGCTAAAGGAGAAAAGGTAAAATTGCTTGATGATGATGAGCCTTCATATGATGACTTGATGAATATGTTAGTTGAATTGAATGAATTTCTTGGAAAAGAAAAATCAAAGTTTTAGGTCTTAAAGAGAGAACACATCTCTCTCAAAGACTCTTATGAGGAGCGAAAGGAAGCTCATGATTTGCTTCTCCAAGAAAATCACAAATCTAGTACTAGCATTGGAGTTACGTGCAATATCTTGAATGAAATGTCTAGTATAGAAATCTCAAAGTCTAGCATATCTACTTGTTGTGATGATTTACTTGCCGTACCTTGTTCATCTAGTGTAGATTCTAGAAATGTTTTAAATCTTGTTCATAATGATGTTATTGCAAATGAAAACAAAAATTTAAAATAACAAGTGCTAAAATTAAACAAAAGTTTAGAGAGGGCTTTGATAAGTTACTAAGTGATCAAAGATGCTCCTTTAACAAAGAGGGACTTGGATATGTCCCCCAAAAGGGTAAGAAGCCGGTATACAAGCCTCCAAGGTTTGTAAAGGAAAATGGTAAGTATTGCACAAAATACCGGTGTGTTGGACATATTCAAAATGATTGTTCTAAGAATAACATGCATTCCATTGGTTTATATGATTCTTACTATATGCTCAAAAAGTCTAAGAATAGAAATGTAATTGCTCATTTCATTGGCACCTCGATTTTGGGTGCTAAAAAGAAATCCATTTGGGTACGCAAGACCTTGGTCACTAACCTCCAAGGACCCAAACAAATTTGGGTAGCTAAAAGAACTTGATCTTCTTTTGTAGGTGAACTACAAAACCGGTGGAAGGCATTGGGTGTTGGATAGCGGTTGCACCCAACACATGACCGGAGACCGGAAGATGTTCACCACCTTTGAGAATGGAAGCAATGACAAGATCACATTTGGAGATAATAGCAAAGGAAAGGTATTGGGATTGGGTAAAATCGCTATCTCAAACGACCTTTCAATTTCTAATGTATCTCTAGTTGAAACATTAAATTTCAATTTGCTATCCGTTGCTCAATTATGTGATCTAGGCTTAACATGCTCATTCTCAAAACAAAATGTTGTAATCTCAAAAGATAATAATAATGAACTAGTCTTCAAAGGCTTTAGATTTGGGAATCTCTATTTGGTAGATTTTTCTTCAAATGAGTCTTGTTTAAAAACTTGTTTAATTGCAAAAACTTCGTTGGGTTGGTTGTGGCGTAGAAGGCTAGGTCATGTGGGAATGATTCAACTCAAAAAGCTTTTTAAGCATGACTTAGTGGTTGGCTTGAAGGATGTGAAGTTTGAGAAAAATCGACTTTGTAGTGCTTGTCAAGCCGGAAAACAAGTCGCTAATTCTCATCCTTCCAAAAGTATCATGTCAACTTCTAGGCCATTAGAGCTCTTACATATGGATTTGTTCGGGCCAACAACCTATAAGAGCATTGGAGGTAATAGCTATTGTTTAGTCATTGTGGATGATTACTCTAGATATACATGGGTCTTCTTCCTATATGACAAAAGTGAAACCTCCGGGATTTTCAAAAGTTTTTCAAAAAGGGTCCAAAATGAATTTGATTTTAAAATAAAGAAAATTAGAAGTGACAATGGTTCCGAGTTCAAAAATACAAAAGTTGAAGACTTTTGTGATGAACTTGGAATAAAGCACGAGCTTTCCACTACCCACACTCCGGAGCAAAATGGAGTTGTAGAGAGGAAAAATCGAATATTAATTGAAATGGCTAGGACAATGCTTGATGAATATAATACTTCCGACAAGTTTTGGGCGGAAGCTATTAACACCGCATGTCATGCCATAAATCGCCTCTATTTACATCGACTCTTGAAAAAGACTTCCTATGAGCTTCTTGTTGGAAGGAGACCGAACATCTCTTACTTTAGAGTATTTGGTTGCAAATGCTATATTCTAAGGAAAGGTGTTCGGCTCTCAAAATTTCAAAGTCGATGTGATGAAGGCTTCCTTTTAGGGTATTCCTCAAATAGTAAAGCCTATAGGGTCTTTAATAAAAATTCGGGTTTAGTGGAAGAATCATGTGATGTTCAATTTGATGAAACTAACGGCTCTCAAGAAGAACATGAGAACTTGGATGATGTAGGAGATGAAAGTCTTCGCAAGGCAATGGAGAATATGCAAATCGGAGACATCAAGCCAAAGGAGGATCCAACGTCACCAAGCTCATCTAGATAAGTAGAACCACCTTCCTCTTCCACAACAAACGATGTTCAAGTTATAGAAGATGAAGAAAAGGATCAACCGCAAAATATTTTCAAGATTCACAATGCAATAGCCAAGAATCATCCAATAGATCAAATATTGGGTGACATGAGTAAGGGTGTTCAAACTCGCTCTAGAGTAGCTTCATTTTGTGAACACTATTCTTTTGTTTCTTCACTTGAACCTAAGCGTGTAGAAGAAGCACTAGATGACCCGGATTGGATAAATGCTATGCATGAAGAGTTGAATAATTTTGCTCAAAACGATGTTTGGACTTTGGTGGAGAGACCCAAGGAGCACAATGTCATTGGCACAAAATGAGTCTTCCGGAACAAACAAGATGAGAACGGAATTGTGGTAAGAAATAAAGCAAGGTTAGTAGCTCAAGGTTATACTCAAGTTGAGGGCTTAGATTATGATGAAACCTTTGCGCCCGTTGCTAGACTTGAATCAATTAGAATCTTGCTTGCTTTTGCAACATGCTTTGACATTAAATTGTTTCAAATGGATGTCAAAAGTGTATTTCTTAATGGTACAATTTCCGAATTAGTATATGTGGAACAACCCCCGGGATTTGAAGATGCTAAATACTCTAATCATGTGTATAGATTATCAAAGGCGCTATATGGTTTAAAGCAAGCTCCTAGAGCTTGGTATGAGCGCCTTCGTAACTTTCTTGTATCAAAAGACTTTAAAATTGGTAAAGTAGATACAACTCTATTCACAAAAATTATTGGAGATGATTTCTTTGTATGTCAAATCTATGTTGATGATATTATATTTGGTTCCACTAATGAAGACTTTTGCAAAGAATTTGGTGAGATGATGTCTAGGGAATTCGAGATGTCGATGATTGGTGAGCTAAGCTACTTCCTTGGACTTCAAATCAAACAACTTAAAGATGGGATGTTTATAAGCCAAACAAAGTATGTGAAGGATCTACTCAAGAGATTCGGAATGGAAGAAGCCAAACCCATCAAAACACCCATGGCAACAAACGGACATCTAGACCTCAACGAAGAAGGTAAGTCGGTAGATTTAAAGCTTTATAGATCCATGATTGGTAGTTTGCTTTATCTTACCGCATCTAGACCCGACATTATGTTTAGTGTATGCATGTGTGCACGTTTTCAAGCTTCTCCAAAAGAGTGTCATTTAGTGGCCGTAAAGAGAATTCTAAGATATTTAAAGCATTCCTCAAGCATAGGGCTTTGGTATCCCAAAGGTGCAAAATTTGAATTAATTAGATATTCGGATTCCGATTATGCGGGATGCAAAGTGGATAGAAAAAGCACCTCGGGTAGTTGCCAATTTCTAGGAAGGTCTCTAGTGTGTTGGTCATCCAAGAAATAAAATTCCGTAGCACTTTCAACCGCCGAAGCCGAATATATTTCCGCGGGAAGTTGTTGTGCTCAATTGCTTTAGATGAGGCAAACATTGTTGGATTATGGGATTAAATTTGATAAAATACCTCTTTTGTGTGATAATGATAGTGCTATCAAAATTTCCAACAATCCCGTTCAACACTCAAGAACCAAGCATATAGATATACGCCACCATTTCTTGAGAGATCATGTGAGCAAGGGAGATATTGAAATTAGCCACATCCGAACCGAAAATCAACTAGCGGACATTTTCACCAAACCACTAGATGAAAGCCGCTTTTGCAAATTGAGGAATGAATTAAATGTCATAGACTACTCAAATGTAGCTTGAAATCTCATTTCATCCATTTCTGCTCATTTGTTGTGCTTATATGGATTTTTATTGGATTTTCCCCTCTTTTGGTCAAAAATTCGTTTAAATTCATAAAAACTAGTTTCAAAGTATAGCAATAGCTCAATTGATGCATAATGATCCTGAATGACTTTAGTTGGATGCAAAACTAGGGATCATTTGCATAATTTCTAGTTCTAAAAGTCAAATCCAGAAAAGTTCCAGAAAATCCGGAACTACCGCAGTTCATTGTGCGGTACTTCCGCTCCTGACAGAAAAACCGGAACTACCGCAGTGTAATCCACGGAACTTCCGGAATTTCTGTGAAAACGGTACTACCGGCGTGTTACGCGCGGTACTACCGCTTTTTGCGGGATTTAATGCGGTTTCCAAAACCGCCAAATCCTCCGGCCGTTACTCCTTTTCCTTTATCTCTTTTCTCTCTCTCTCATCTTCATTCCTCCCAAACCGCAGCCGCCTCCCTTCTTTTCTTCCTCTCCTCCACCCTCTCTCTCTCCCAAAACTCCTCCTCCTCTCCCGATCTTCGAATCCGAGGGGAGTTTTTCGTTTTTGGGCGATTCCTTGCACCCCCAGGGTTCCTCTCCTTCGACTCCACAAGGTAAATCGGATCAAATCCCTCTTTATCTTGTTCTACGGACCCTAGGGTTGAAATTAGGTGAAATTTGAAATGTAGCGATTTTTGCTGTAGTTTCTTTGGGCAAAGTAGTTTGTTTGGGGTATTAGAATGTTTGTTCATACATGCACTGGATTCAATCCAAGAAATACCCCAAAAAGATTCAATTTTTAACATGCCCTAGAAATGTCCAGAAAAACCGGAACTACCGGTCGAGCGGCCGGAACTACCGGGGTCCCGGAAGTTCCGCATGTCTAATGCCGGAACTACCGGATTTCCCGGAAGTTCCGCAGTTTTACCGCCGGTACTTCCGTTTTTCCTGGAACAGCAGAAACTCATTGCTTTCAATTTCAAACCTACTTTCGCTTATCCTACCTCACACCTTGATTATCCTAATATGTCATTGAAGATGCCGAGGATGAAGAATATTTCCCACAAGTCCTATGGGGGCACTGCTGGTCAATCCTCCTCGACTCCTGCATCACAGACGGCGGAGCATAAGGGCAAGGGTCCCGCCTCCGACCCTGAGAGTGACTCAGAGGATTCGCATGAGAGCGGATCCGAGGCCTCGCATGAGAGCGAGGAGTATGCAGTTTCAGATGAGGAGATGCCTGCGGTAACTGCAGATGAAGAAGTGGACCTCTCCAAGATCACCAATGAGGACTATGCTATCCTTCGTCGTCGCAGTCAGTATGTCCGCCCTCGAAACTCTATGAACCCCCAGTTTCATTCCAAGTTTCAAGAGAAGGTGTACCAAGAGATGTATGGTCCTGCTCGCAAGTTTGCTGCACACAAGTATGTGGATTGGGATCACTTGTCACAGATTGACAAGTTTAGCGGTGCTTATCAGCTCTTTCAGCAAGCCGATATCCATCAACTTGTTGCGTTCAAGTGCAACTATATGGACAATATGATTCGGCAGTTCTATGCTACCCTGTATATCTCTCCCAACTTTGAGCACCTGAGTTGGATGACAGGGACCCAGTTCATTGAGTGCACCAGGCACGAGTTTGAGTTGGCACTTGGGACGGAAACCAGTGCTTATGAGAAGGTGTACAGCAAGCGTGCTCTTCCTATTGCTGCATATTCAGTGTATTATGACCAAGCAGCTGAACAATCGCTGGGGACGATAATTGGCCTACTCCCTATTCCCAGCCTTGTCAACAGGATCATCAACCACACCATTTTTCCCAAGAGTGGAAATTATGATGCTATTCGTGGCCATGCGTGGAATGTGATTGACTACATTATGCGCGGCCAAAAGTTTGATGTGGTGGATCTTATCATCAGGGGGATCGACGCCAATAAGAATGACAAACAGAAAAGGATCAACTTTGCACCATTCATTATGGCTGTGATCATTCGAAAGACTGGATACCGAGGAGCACTCTGCACCCCGCACAAGCCATATAAGCCTCGCGCAGAGGCCCCTGTTCCTGCTCCTGCTCGTTCCCGTGCTCAGCCTCAGCCTCAGCCTCAGCATCAGGCAGCCGCTGATCCTCCTCCCCAGGGCGAGGGCGATGTCACCTTGTCCCAGATCTACTCCGCCATTCTCAGGCTTGAGGAGCGCCAGGATGTCTTGATCTCCACTGTGTCTTCTCTTGGTGATCGCGTATCATCCTTGGAGAGTGCAGTTCATCCGCCTTCTCCAGTTCACTATGGTCGTCGCACTCGTCGCCGTGGTCCTCCTTCTCCCAGTGCAGCTCAGGACTAGCTCCTCTTTTTGGTACTTCGATGCCAAAGGGGGAGAATGTAGCAAGGAGAAGTTTAAGTCTTATCTATCTATTTGGGCTTTGTAATAAAGTATGGTGAAATGAACCATGTAATGCGTATGTGTTGTTTAAACTCTGTGGATGTCTAGTATTTTAATTTCTGTTGCATTGTAATGAACTATGTTATGCCCTATATGCAATGCTTATTTACCTGTCTATTGCGTATCTTTGAATTCTGGTAAATGTGTTGTAATGCTATGATGTGATTCATGCCTGATTTTTTTTTTAGAATTCACATAAATTCTTATAAAATTTGATGCACATGTTTAGGGGGAGCTCTTTCTTATTAGCTTCTAAAATGCAAAAATTCCCCATGTTCTAAACTGCTAAAATTTCAAAGACCTTGTGATATACAACTTGCAAACTAGGAGTATATCCAAATCTTAAATTCTTCTCAAAATTTGCTCTTGTTGTCATCAATTACCAAAAAAGGGGAGATTGAAAGCATCTAGGCCCCTAAAAATATTGGTTTTGGTAATTAATGAAATTATGTGAATATGGGACTAATGTGTGCATTAAGTGTTTGAAAGGATAAGTTCAAATGGCAAAGAAAGAGGCTCACAAAATATCCCATGAAGATTCAAAGATCTCTAGGGTGACAAGGTAAATAGTTTAGGTATCTATTATATTTTACCGGTCTTGGAGTTAGGTTGGAAGACCGGATTATAGGATAGACGCCGTACTATTAAGAGGGATCATGGTGATTGCTTGATCATGTTCAAATGTGCCCTATGGATCAATTTAGGATCATGCATGCACTTAGAAATTAAAATCAAATCAAATCTGTGCATTGTCAGAAAATCCGGTAGTTCCGGTGTTAATTGGGCGGAATTACCGCAGGGCCGGTAGTACCGGGCGCCCAGGCGGAACGTTTTTTCCAGAGAGCGCCCGGACTCAGACTTAGTCTCTTGGAAAACGGAAGTACCGCGGGTTGAACTGCGGAACTACCGGATAGCCGGTAGTACCGGGCACCCGAGCGGAACTTTATTTCTAGAGAGCGCCCGGAGTTTAACTTAGCCTCTCGGAAAATGGAAGTTCCGCGGATTGACCTGCGGAACTACCGCATGTGCGGAAGTTCCGGATACCCGTGCGGAACTTTATTTCCAGAGAGTGCCGGGAATAAAACTTAAACTCGCTGAGATCGGAAGTACCGGGTCATGGAGCGGAACTTCCGGACTTCCGGAAGTACCGCGATTTCAACGGCGGTAGTACCGCACTCATTGACCAACGGTCACTTCTGACTCACTGACATAGCCGTTCTGACCGGTCAGCGAGAGTCCGGAAGTACCGCGGTTTTGCCTGCGGTAGTTCCGGATTTCCTGAATTTTCAGGATTGTTTATTGTAACGGCTATTTGAGGTTGGTGAGGGTATAAATACATCCCCACCAGAACTTGTATGTGTTGTTGAACCTCCATTGAATACATTTGAGCTTAGTGCAACCTCTCACACCTCATTCACTCACTTGTGCATTCAATTGAGATAGTTGACCCAAAATTCAAGTGCATTGCATTCTAGTTGATCCATTAGGCACTTGAGTGAGATCAAGCCGATGTGATCTATTCTCTTGGTGCTTGCCGGCACCTAGACGGCTTGGCGGAGGTTCGGTGATCTTCTCAAGAAGATTGTGAGAAGGCCCGGAAGATTGTGAAGGCTCGGAGCTCGCCTACCCGGAGAGGGAAAGGGCTACCGCTAGTGACCGAGGTGATTAGGCTCATTCGTGGAGCCAGTCCGATTTGTTCGGGCTTACCTCAACGTGGACTAGGGGAGACCGGCAAGTCTCCGATCACCACGGTAAAAAGTAATCGTGTCAATTGTGGTTTGCTCTCTTGTGATCATTTTCATTCAAGCAACGCTCTTCATTCCATTACTTGTTTGCTTGCTTAGTTAGAGTAGCAATTGTTGTTCTCTACTATTTGATATTGCTCTTAGTCGATTACTTGTGCTAGTGATTGTTTGAGCCTTACTAGGTTGATTAGTGGTGTAATTATTATCTTGCTCTAGTATATCCATCAAGTTTAAAATTGCTAATTAGAATTAGACGAAAATTTTAAAACCGCCTATTCACCCCCCCTCTAGTCGGCCTCCTCGATCTTACAGCAGGCCCAGCCCATTTTCTCTTTCCCTTCCCCGCCGCAGCCCAGTTGAGCCAGCCCACGCACGCCCACACACTTGCCAGCCCAGCTCGCCGCCCTCTCTTTCTCGCACCATTGATGAGTGGGCTTGGTCCCACATGCTAGCACGCACTGTTCTTCTTCCTCTCTTTCTCCCTCGCGCGTGCCCGACGTCATCTCTTTCCCTGTATCAGCGTGCAAGTGAGCAATGAAAGCCTCTACGCCTCGAGCCAAGTGTGCCGCAACCTTGTCTCATCACCGCGAGTTAGTCCTGTCCCCAGCTACCCTCTTGAGAGACTATGTGGAGGTGACCACATGCTTATGATGAGTAATTGACGAGTTTGTTGCAAAGATTGAGTTTGAGTTGAGTGTTTTGTGCCAGGTCGGCATTTGGCGCAGTCAGGTTTGGTTAGATGGTCTTATTGCATATTCGTCTTCCCGATTGGTCGTTTGGGCATTTTTATGCTTAATGTGGTATCATTAATGCTATTTATGCTTTCATGCATCGAGCGGTGCTATGTGATGTGTTTCTTGTCTGTGTTGGCTGCAGGACGTCGAGGCGGAGTCGTGGCGAGACACGAGGTGACCGGACTAGACACAGGTGGTGTCGAGGTCAGAACGGTCGGATGTGTTGAAGACGACGGAGACTCGAGGTGGTTGCGAGGATTGGACGACAAGGAACGCGGAAGCTTCCCGGAAGGTGCAGGATGGGCGTTTCGGTAAAAACGCAAAGCTGCACAGGTGGAGGTGGTTCCGTTCGGGTTTGAGTGGGCATAACGGATTGGAGACCCGTTAGCCAAAACCTATATAAGGAGGGAATGTCTCCTTATGGCTGCATGGATTCAAGGGGTTGTTAGGGTTTTGCTTTAGTCAAAATGGCCTTTGGAGGGTTGTTTTGCCTTTAGGCTTTAGTGGTTGGGAGAGACAGGGTGTGTCTCCTTCGATGCCTTTCTCTGTGTGTGAGTGTTCTTGAGGGTTCTTGAGACTTGAGAGAGAGGGAGAGGATGACTTGAGCCACCATGTAATCATTCCTCTGTATTCAATAGCGTATCGGGACTCCTTTGTGATCCCTGTTTTCATGGGAATGAATCTTTAGGAAGTCATTTGAGTTCATGCCTCTCTGTTGGTTTTTGCCTTACGATGCCTTCACTGCGTGATTTTTGAGTTCTTGTGTTTTGGCTCGATTCTTGCTGGGGAGTGGCAAAATGAGTTGCTCTGTGGTGGAATTGTATTTCTAGACTTTTTGGTCAGCTAATTCCAAGAGCACAATGATCAATTTGAGAATCCATTTCTTTTCAGTTTGTGCCCTGTTTTCCACTGTTTTCTTATTCTAGGGTTTAGTGCTATTCTGGTTTTCCCTTGGAAGAATATGCCCAAATTTGATTCTTAGAATGCCAAGGCTATTCCCTTGCTAATCCTTGAGTTTCATGTTCAAAGAATCTAAGGTTAGGAGGGAATTGGATTTTAAGTGCAGCTCTCTATAAGTTTTCAATTTTGGGCTCATCACTCAATTTCTTGTTCTTGAGTTGGTGTTTTTTGGTTCTCTAGGTTCCTCTTGCTATTTAATGTGTTATCTTGCTAGTCTAGGCTGAGAAGGTCAAAAGAAAGTATCTAATTTTTTTCTGCTGCTTGGAGTGTTGAGGTTGCTGTCTGAAAATTTGACTCTGCAGTTTGCTCTGTGCCCGAAGGCCGGTCTGACCGGATTCGAAATGGTGGTCAGACTGCACCTACACCACCGGTCTGACCGGAGTAGTGCAAGCAGTCTGACCGGCTTGAAAGGGGCGGTCTGACCGGCCAACACACTTCGGTCAGACCGGCCCCCCTTTTCTTCGGTGCTGTCTCTTGTGTTTTTCTCTAGCATTTAGGGTTATGCTTTCTCCTCTGATGTTTAAGGTTCAACAAGTTTGAGTGCTCCTCCTTCACAGCTTTTTAGCTATTGTCGGAGAGCTTCCGAGTGAATACTCTTTGAGGGGCAAATTTTTAAGTCGACATTCACCCTCCCTCTGTCGCCATTTCGATCCAACACCTCTCTCTCACTCTTTCACTCAACGCCCGAAGCCATTCATGGCACCCTCACTCTCTTGCCCTCCTCACCCCTATTTAAACCTAGCCTTGCACGTCAAAAGCTTCATTATCACCCACTCAAACTTTTCCCCAAGCTCACTCAACACCAGCATTGTTAGAGAGGAAAATTTTTCCTATCTTCTCCAAGTCTGGCCACGAGCTCTACCACTCGATTTCTCACTATTCAGTGAGTCCCTGATGATACCATCATGCACGTGGAGTTCGCCTTACCCTTCTCTACCCCATGCTCACCTTGCCTTGCCCGTTTGCCCTTAGGAGACCCAAAGATGACGTCCTCGCCACCGAGCCCTGCATCGCTGTCGACCTGGCTGCCCATTCACATTGCTCGGGTGAGTTCCGATCATTACCATCGTGCCATTCGTGCTCGCCTTGACTCCCTTGTGCTAACCCGCTCCTTGGATGGCCTTGTCGTGCCCTAGACAGGACCTGTCCTTCTTCTCCAACGTCAACCAAGTTCTTCACCGCCACCATTCTTGTGCCTCGTCCAAAATTCTGGTAAGCCAATGCATCCCTCTTCAATTTAGTTCAAAGCCGACCTCATAGGCTAGCCATTGGACCTTAGAACCGGCCGTAGCCCTCTGGTCACGTTCATTTAATCTCACCGCCACCGACCGCCATGGATAGCATGACACACAATGCGTTAAGCCATGAGCAACGACTCCATTAGCTTCGCACTAGCTTGTAAATCATGAAACTACCCTCAATTGGAGAAAGTTAGATGTAAAAACCTGAGTTCACTATCACCGGCCATGTCGCTAGTGCTTACTTGTCGCTGACCCCACTCCGATGACCATAGGCCCCTGAGCCACACCCAAAACGCTATTGGAAACTCATTGAACCTAGTATGTGTGCAATTTTGGCTTAAGCATGGCTCTAGGCCCTTGCCGTAATACTGCCGCCTAGCACCTCCACTCACCTCCGGCTAGCCGCTGCTGTGGTGCACCCCACCCAGCGCCATCAATGCCATTAGCAAGCCCTTGATGCCAATAACCCATTTTGGCCCATGGCCAAGCTTGCCGACTACCCTCTCGCCGCCGGCGAGCTCGCCATGGAGCTCCACCATGAGCCTCTCTATAGCTTCACTTAGCCTCACTGATTGGGTGGACCCCAGCTATCAATAGTTAATTAAACTCAAGGATTAAGTTAATTGTTAGTATGACATGTGGGCCCCACAAGGATTAGAATCCTAATTAGCTCTGGTTAAAAGTCTAGAACTCGCTAACATGTGGACTCATGCTTTTAAACTGTTGCATAAACCTAGCCCTTGGACCATTATCATCGACATTTGGGTGCCACTCTCTGGAAATAACTGCATAGACCCAGTCTACATGAGCCATGGCCCTACCTATCAGTCTCATCATTTTTTTGAGCTAAAATAAATAGAAAGCATAAATAAAACCCCATGGACCCCACCTATCCGCCCCTTAATGATTTCTTTAAGGAAAATAATTAAAAAGAAAAAGAAAACCCTCACCTGACCCCAACTATTAGCCACTGAAGAATTTTCTTAAGAAAAGCAATTGAAAAAGAAAAGAAATTCCAGATGACCCACTTGTCAGAAATTTCTGAATTTTTGGAATTCAATTCAGTTCAAACTTCGAAAGGCCATAGCTTCTTCATTTTAAATCCAAATCTAGTGATTTTTATTTCTAAATTCAAAACCTTACTAACAATACCAAAATCATAACGTTTGGAGTTCATTTGAATTTTATTTGAATGTCTGATTGAATCAGTATGGTTTTGCATGTATAGACTTTGATACTTTAGATGTACCCATTGCTGATGATAAGTAGGGGTGAAAATGGGTTGGGTTAATCCCGACCGATCCGGTACCGGATTCGGAAAGGGAATTTGGTATCTGGTCGGATTCGGATTCGGGAGAGTTGTTATCCGACCGAATAGTATCGGTATTCAGATACCGGATAATTATCCGGTCGGTTATTCGGTCCGATATCTAGTAAGAGCTAAGAATTCACGTTTTATTTTGCTAGTATTTGTTTTTTTGTCATGTTGGTTGGTTGAGGTGTGCAGTGTATAGAAAGTTTTCCTGGATCGTGCAAGCTTAAGTTCTCTAAAAGGAATATGATATTCAGTTGTGGCAACTATAAATATACAATACTAAAATAGTGTTTTATTTCTAATTCTGCTGCATGTGCAATTGGAATCCTAAATTTGCTCATTATGATCACTCTTCCTAGGTATTGGAATGAAAAGCATGTAATCAGAGTATTATTAAACGATGAACTTTGGCATGCTAAAATAAATGAATAGGTAAATTTCTCGAAAGTCTATTATCCGCAATTGTCTACTGTTTCTACCTTAATTTAGTAAAATTTCTTTAGCCTAGAAAGAAAATGCTGTCCGTCAAGAATCAAGATTCATCTTGAAACGCCACACCTCAATGGGAAATTTTGGGGGAAACGCCACACCATCTTCGGCTGATGAATTATAATCACTATTATGTACTTATGTCTAACAGTTTAAGGCTTGAAGTGATGGTGGTATGGTTTAGCATATGTTCCTTTTCGTATGCACGTACTATCCGTCTACATTATCTGTTTTCGATCCGAAACCGTCAAGTATCCGTTCCGGCGGCACCATATTCGAAATTCCGAATATTCCAAATTCGTTTTCGTATCCGGTTTTACCGTATCCAACGCTGAATCCAAGAAAAAAATATGGGATATGATACGGTATGAGCAATATCCGTTCGAATCCGACCCGATTTCACCCTTATGAATAAGATCCCACCCTAGCCACATTTGACCAAGACAAGTCCTTATAATTAATCATATTGAACCTAGCTTTCAAATGACAATATTTTACTTTCAAATATACAAGCATGCTTATTATGGGTAATTGTTAAAATGCCATGTTAAAAGTTGATTTCCTAGTTATACCATGTACTTGATACTTAGTATCCCCCTTCCTTGATTATTGATATTCCTTGCCATGTTGCCCTAGGATATTTACAAGTAATGATAACTCCACTATTGGTTAAACTCTAGTAAAGTATGGTTGTGCTTAGAAATGCTGTAGTAGTAGAACAAGGTATGACACAAACATTGCCAACTGAACTTGAAAACATGGTAATAATTGCAACATGGGTTACCACTAGAAACAGAAAAAAAATATTTTCTAAAATAGTGGAGACACGGGCGAGTGGTTAGTTGGAGACCGATGCAGGGATTGCACATATTAAATTAGTCGTGTAGGGATTGCACATGAAATTTTTGGATTGGCCATGCAGGGATTACACGTGTCATTTTTAGATGGGCCGTGCAGGAATTGTACATATCCTTTCCTAAATAGCTGTGCAGGGATTGCACTAGCTCTAGGTATGTGGTTGGTCTCGCTTGAGTCATTTAAGGACTCAAATCTTATGCTCATATTTTCTACACACAAATCGTGCAACCACAAATCTGGTTATGGGACAGACATGACCCACTAATTTGCTTAGCTTTAGCATGAATCCTGTGCTTTTAGATTGGTTCGTGGATTTCTGATGTGATTGGTGGGAGTGACCCATAACGGTCACTACCCTTGTGGATTTTGTCGAGAAGGGCCATAGAATATCTTGTATTGAAAACGTAGCCTAGGATGGGAATGTTTTGGGGATGAGGCGTAACTCGAGAAGGGAGCAGTCACTATTGCCAGTGTTGAGGATTAACCCTGGAGTGAGAGTAAGTATCGTAGCTAAGCATTATAAAAGCCTTGTTATAATTTTCTCAGTATCAAGTCTATGGGAGCATGTAGTGGCTGATATTATGAGTTAATAATAACTTGTGGGTAAAGTTGTACAACCTTTGTATAATGTTAAAAATTTATTCAAATAGATGTGTCCTCGGACATGGGCAAAAGTGTAGTAACGTTACACTTGCGTAGTTTTCATAAACAAAAATAATAAACTGGTAATTGTTGTGATAATCAAATTTGCTAATGGAAATGAAGGCGGAGGGATTTTGCTCTCATGAAAATGAACGGGATTTTGCTCGCATGGAAATGGAAATGAAAGTAGAGGGATTTCGCTCGCATATATGTAGTTGCATTCTGCTATAGGGACTTGCTGAGTACCTTTGTACTCATTGTTGCGTAATATGCGATTTTAGATGATGAAAGTAATGACCCAGTAGTCCATGCTACCGGTTACAAAATAGAAGATGAAGGCCAGGACTAAGATTTAGCCCCAGTTGATTGCATGTGGCAGGTTATGGAGGCTCCTTTTGGTTTATGTACTATTCCACTACTTTGTTCTAAACAATCTCATTAGGCATTTTGGCCTGTTATGTAAAACTTGGTCATAAGACCTATTTATGGTTGTCTATATAATAGGAAGTACTCCTTTTATTCACTCGAATGTATGGATATGATATATGTCGGTGTTATTATGTGAGCTAGCTACTAATCTAGGGACTAGCTTGAAATACACAGGAGATTCAGATTATTAAATTTGGGTTCCCACAGAGGTGGTATCAGAGCCATATCGACTTAGGATAAACCCTAGTGAGAATGGCCATTAGTCTAAGGACTTATTCTATGAAAAAAAAGGCTAATTTCCTTAAGCAAAAACTTTTGTGAAAAATATAGCATAATATTGCTATTTTTCTCCTTCCTTTTTTCTTAGAGTCTTGTTCTCATCCTACTTCTCTCTTAATTTCCAAAATTTTGTTACTAATCTTTTCCACTCAAATTATTTGTAAATGTTGAAGCCATGCAAGATCACTCATGATGAGAAGCTCGAACTTTGGGTGGTCTGCCTAGCAGACTTGTTGGGATATCTATAGTATCAGAAGCATGTTTCTTTGAGGAGCACTGAGTCTATATCAAGACCCGTGTATCATGGTGGCATGAAATGATCTGTATAGTGAGCCAATTAGAAGATGACATGTGGCATAAAATTATTGTAGCATGTGTGGAACCACACAGAAACACATCTGCTACAATGCGCTACAGTTTTGCTACATTGCATATGTGCCACATGTCAGTTGCTGGTTGGCTTGTTACATATATTGGACTGTGCCACCGTGATACAATAGAATTTTTCCTATGGGAGAGATGGAGATGACACTTAGGTTTACCACTTTCCAGCCCTTTATAAGGGGGGGGGGCAGATTCAAGCTTGGAGTTCAGGTGTCACTTGAGAGTCGATCCGTTGTCTCTACGACATCTATGACGACGACCTGTAGAGAGCACCTTTCCACTACTACCTATCACTAGAACAACGAGACACTTAGCTCCTTCTTCGCTGCCTCCCACGAGGATTGCCCTATGTTGACCCACTAGGTGGCACTGACCAGAGCCATGGATGCCATGCACCAGGGGACTTTGGAGGAACTACATCATCTCTATGAGTAGCCTGGATGCAGGAGGAGATGGATGATCTTTATCAGGAACTTGACATCACACGTGGATAGGATATGGAGGTAGAGTACATCGAAGAGTCTTTGTCCTCTGTAGCCATTCCTTCGCCACTGCCACCCCACCGTGTCTATAGTACCAGAGACTACAATCATCACTTCCACCATGACAGAATGCTAGTCTACCCCAACAGACTTCTATGTTTTGAGACTTTTTCTCCAGCTAGCCCAAAGCCACAGATCGATGAGGAGGAGCCCCATGTAGTAGTAAATCAAGACGTGCCCCCTCCAGTGCCGCACCATGACCAGTTTACACCAATGCCACCTCACATGCTCGAGTACACTTCAAAGCAGCACCAGCAGGATTGTGGAGGATTCCTAGACAAGTAGGACTAGGACTATAGCTTCCTAGGTAGGACCCGACCAATGGGATAGGTCATTAGAGCTCATATTGTTGTATTTTGGATAGTGAGCTAGTATCCTTATTTCCTACATGAAATTTAGAACCGTTGCAATGATGTTTGTAATATTTTAACTATCACATGAATTGCATGCCGCCTAAGTGCATTATGCATGGCAGTCATGTAAGATCTATGTTACGCTATTGTGTGTTTTCCTTCATTGAATGTTAAGTTCTTTGTGATCTTGTGTTACTGGAATTTCCACTAGATACTCTCTTCCCTTGTAACTTCTAATTCTCATCTACTTCTATACCTTTAATAGAATGGAAGAAGGTCACCACAATTAGACTGTGCCACCTCCACCAGAGAACCCACCATGGTTGACGTCATGGCCTGCTGGACCCAGCTACTAGAAGTTCTCACGCAAAATACAGCAATAACAAGAGGAACCTCTAAGTTAGAAGAGTTCATGAGGACCAAACCTCCTACTTTCTCTAGTCCAAGGAATCCCTAAACATAGACAATTGGATTCACACTACAGAGAAGAAGTTAGAGGTTACCCATTGCAGTGCCCGCAAGAAGGTACTCTTCGCGAGCCACAACTAGGACCCATCGTAGACTGGTGGGACAATATTAAGACACCCCAGGAGGAAGACCATGATGTCACCTGGGATGAATTCAAGGCCTCTTTCCACGACTTCTTCATCTCATCGAGACTAATGAGGTTAAAGAAGAAGGAATTTTGTGAGGTGAAGCAAGGAAATATGTCAGTGCATGAATACCTTACAAAACTTCTCCCAACTTTCCTACTATGCCCCTACAGATAAAGAGGATGACGAAGAGAAGTAGGAGCGATTCCTAGAAGGCCTACGTGAAGGGATAGCGTTACAACTATCCTATCATGACTTCGCAAATTTTTAGCATCTAGTGGATAAGGCACTTGTGGTTGAAAACAAGTGCATGCTTCTTGAGAACAACTACAAACGCTAACTAACTTACCAGGGAACTCACAAAGGACCCGAGTACCCCTGATCTCAAGCAGATTTACCCAGTTGCACCCCCCTAGAGCACCACCTATTGTGCCACGCCCCATCAACCCTATCTACTGGACCCCTACTCAAGGAGGACCCCAGCAAAGGAGTAGCACTTCTACAACCGAAGTCACTTGTTACCATTGTGGAAACAAGAGACACTACACCAGCAAATGCCCTAAGAAACAACATACCCTAGTTAGGACTAACACCACGAAAACTCCAGCCAGAGCCATAATGACCCAGCAGTAGGCCGAGGAGTACCCCAGATGCCTCAAGTGGCCCGACCTACAGCAGCCTTCGAAAGAGGCCATGTAAACCACATCACCGTAGAAGAAGCTCAGGAAGTCTCGGACGATGTAGTGGATACTTCCTTGTCAACTCAGTACTAGCTACTATATTGTTTGATTTTAGAGCTTCGCATTCATTTGTTTCCAAGGATTTCATCAAGAGGCACCACATGCTCACATTTTTTGCTTAAAACCCCTTTAATGTTCAATCATCTGAAGGTGATATGAAAGCCCATTTAATTATTCTCTAGACCCGGATTCAAATTAAGGAAGTAGAATTCATAGCCAACCTAATCGTATTGGATTCCCAAGTCTTGGATGTGATCTTAGGTATGGATTGGTTATCCCAATATCAAGGTCAGATCCATTGTGCCCTCAGATTAGTGACCCTAGTGAACACCCAAGGAATTCTAGTAGAAGTCACAACCAACCTTTCACCCCAGAAGACCCCGACAGTGAATAGCATGAAGTGTGTTGGAGTAGAAGAAGCGCCTATTGTAAGGGAATACCATGATGTTTTTCTAGAAGAATTACCCAGCATGTGAAAGTGCATCTTGCACTACAATATTTTGTAATAGTCATAGTGCTATTTACCTTACAAAAGATTAAATGTTCTGTAAGAGAACAAAGCACTTTGATATCAGGTATCACTTCAATCGAAGTGTTATTACTCAAGATGATATTAAAATCAGCAAAATTAGGACTCATGATAATCCAGTTAATATGTTGATAAAGTCAGTTCCCGCCACTAAGTCTGAGCAAAGACTTAGTTGGTATTACTCACTAGTCCTTTAGATTTTTAGCGCACAAGGTGTACATGCTAATTTTATTGGAGGTGTTTATCACATATTTCAACTACTGAGGGGAATTCGACTCAAGGTAAAGATTTTTACTACTAAGGGGAATTCGGTTCAAGGTGAAGATTGTTGAAATTGATCCGAATTCGTATTATGTCCGTGTAGAACACTTTATCACCTCATGCCAGACGTGACATGACAGATGTTAGGGCCATGCGCAGCTTGTATCAGACATGGTGTCAATCTGTATCAACTGACTCTAATTCGGTTTGCTCTCCATATGGGACTCATTTTCCTTGTCCTATATATATACTCTAGTAGCCCATATCAAGATGAAGCGCTCCATTGTAATCTCTCATCATTATAGTGATTTGTCTTTGAGCGCTTTTAGTTTTTTTTTTGTAAGAGTTTTTCACGTAAAAATTCATGTCTCTCATCTCTATTTTTTTGTGCATTATTTGCAACATCTATCAACTTAAGCTTATCATATCAACATTCACTACAAAGTTATTAAAATAAACAGTATTCAAATGCAGTCAATGGCGCCCTCACTATACGAGAAAGAAAGAAGAATTTAGCTGTCATGTGTTGCATCCAGATAAAACTCCTCGCAGCCTATAAATAGACCACAGGGAACAAAGATAAAGCGTAAGTGCAAGAAAGCTCTCTGAATCTCCTCCACCAACGTGGGCGAGAAAGTACCAGTCATCTCATCAAAGTTTACGATGGTGAAAGGCAAAGGAGAGTTTGCCCCCTGCCACGCCGTGGACCAGTGATCTAAAAGGCGGGCTGGGCGGCCACCTAGGTCCCGCCTAGGCGCTCGGCGGCCACCCGGCGCCTCGCCTAGGGGTGTTGGGCGGGGAGGAAGCGGCCAGGCGGTGAGTCGGCCGCCTAGGCGGCAAGGCGGCCGATTAGGCGCCCAGGCAGCGTGAGGCGGCCAGGCGGCAGAGAACACAAGAAAAGCAAAACAGGACCACAAAAGACAAGCCACACACTGCCACACCACAGTACCATAGTCCACACTCCACAGTACCACAAGAGCGGGAGACGGGCTAGGGTTTTGTGTGCCGCCTCCTCCGCGCCGCCTCCGCACTATGGCCGCCACCTCTCCGAATCCAGGCCATCGCCGCCTCCGCGGATTCACCGTGGCCGTGAGCTCAATCCGGCGCGGAGAGGACAGAGGAGGTAGCGGGGAGGAGCTAAGAGAAGAGCACCGGCCGGCGGGGAGGAGCGCTGGCCTGCGGGGGGAGGAGCGCCGCTGCGCCGGCCTGCGGGGAGCTGCGCGGCTCCGGCCTGTGGGGGGAGCTGCGGGGGGACAAGGGGAGCTGCGGGGGGACGAACACCAGCGATTGGTGGCGCCGGCGATTGGAGTAGCGCCGCTGCGGGGGGAGGACCTGGGAGGGAGACGAGTAGCGTCGGCGCGTCGCGGTTTGCAACGGAGGACGGGAGGAGTGGACCGAATCTGAGTCACTGAGTGCGCTGTGCCGGCTTGAAGCATTTCACTGCCGAGTGCCAACCGCCGACACGCCGCCAGCTCTGGACAGCAGTCAGCAGCAGAGGTAAGGTAAGGTTTAGACGTTTAGTAATTTGATTTTTGAGGTACTAGTTCCTTATTTCTTTGAATAATCCACTAATTTGTATATGAATAAACATGTATATATAAACTAGAATGTCATCTAGGTAACAATTCTTCCTCCAAACATCATATATGTCTTGATATCACCAGTAGGACATCATGCTACAGTCGGCCGCCTAGGCCCCCTAGGTGCTAGGCCCCACCTCGCCGCCCGCCTAGCGCCTAGCGCCTTCTTGAACATTGCCGTGGACAAATAAAGTCAAGGATAGCGTACATTGTGATGCACTCCATCACTTCAGCAATTCTCCGGGCTTTGCCACAGCTTCCAGTTCTTGATCAAAAGTGAATATTACTGACTGTGTAATTAGGTTTTTTCTAAATTGCTAGCTGTGTACATTTTTTGTCAGTAAATTGCTAGCTGTGTACATTTTTTGTCAGTAAATTTCCATCTGATTCGCTCTCGTCTTCAGATTTTTCATCGTCTGAACCATCTAAGCAGACAAGACTCCTTGATGGCTTCATACTGATGCCGATGATACTTCTGATGCATGCTCCCACAAAAAGAGAATTGTTTGTTGAGCCACCCATATCCTCCACATTTGATGGTGTACTGCTTGACGATGCACCAGTCACATATGTGGAGGCCGCTTTGCAGCACTCACGATTTCCCTTTTGGCTTGTTTCAGCTGATTGGAAATTAAAAAGATCAACGCAAGATTAATGTAGGTGCCTCAATATGTAAATTACACTCTAATTTTATTCAAGCCAGAACAGTTAGCAGATAAGGCTATTGCTGTTTTTAGCCAGCACACTCTAATTTCTTTAAGATTTTCGGCAGCTTGCATGAATATTTCTTTGCACATTTTTGTTCATGGTTTCACAATCCTTTTGGTGTCGAATGAACATCTTCAGTGATTTGCCCAAATTTTGATTCACATGCTTAAACAATTTACTTGCTAGTGAGGTGTCCATGACTTGAGGGGTAATATAGCAGGTATACATGAATTGAGGGGAGATATATCAAATTCCAGTGATGGTGCAAGTTGTCAGAAAATCCTAGAGGAACCATAAGACTAGCAGAAAAGCCCAGAAGGTATACCTTTGCTGCTGTAGTTTCAGCAACCTCTAGAGCAGCGTCCCCAGCGTTTGCAAAGCGATTGGCACAACCTATATATGTAATTCATTGGATTTTTGTTGCAACATCAGAACTAAAGAACTTAAAATCATCCTGAATTGTAACATAGTTACAGTAAGATCCACTTAGTTTAAAAGAAATGATGGCTCTACAATGGTGTTCAAATTAAGAAACATCGCAACATTAGGATTCTTGAACAGACCATCTTTACTTGGAGAGTTCACTTTGAAACTGACTCATGATTCAACTTAGGTTTTTATTTTTTTTAAAGAATATTTAGATTTCAGCAACCATCATCAACAGGAACAACTATGTAATTTATTTGAGAATGAATCAGCAAACAATTCAAAGAACCTGGAAGTTTTGGCACATCGAGCTCATCACAAAAGGCATTGCAGAAGTGGCTGCAGTTTCTCTACAGGAGTTCATATGATCCACGAGGCCATTCCCAGCCAAGTTCCCGTCAGGAAAACTCTTTCGTTTTAGAAAAAAAATTCGCCGGTTAGCGAAAGGATGAAATTTTGTTATTTTGTTTCAAAATTCGGACGAAATTTTCTAAAGCGTTTGAATTATTTACCAAAATTTGGTCAAATTTTGGCCAAAATTTGTAGCCGGGTCGAAATTCAAATGAAAACGAATTTATTTGACTGGGTTGGTTTTATTTCGGATGGTAATGAAATGGACAAAAAACAAAATTTTGGCGGAATTTCATCGAAAATTTGAACCCTGGTTCTCGTAGTATTTGATTTACCGTGAAAATAGAGCAGCTCGTCTTCCCCAGCACTACGGACTCGCGAAACGTGTACATGGGATTTTTGCATGGAAGGCAGCTAAAAACCCCAGTGCCATGTTCACAGTGACGAAATGACCATTCTTCATCTCCATAGACCTGTTAGTGACACACAATGAATCAGTAACTCCATTCGAAGAAGGAATCAGTAACTAGGAAACCATCTGATTGCAGAGTCTCAACCATGATCATTTATGAATGAAAACTTAAAAGCTAGGAATATAATTGCAAATTTTGTCACTCATACCGTGCGATGTATTACTTGTTTGGCGCTATGAATCAGAAAATTTTCGTTAAAAAGCAGTAAGGCAGCCTATTAATTAAGCAAGCTGATCAGTATTTTCTCCTTGCATTGCATGATCCTTGCCAGACTCTAGCCATAGCCCTACATGTAACCCAATTAAATTACCATCGAACATTTTCAATCTCAAATTACACTTCTTTCAATGCTTACCACATAAAATTGTGGCTTAGAGTTAAAGATATCGATCAGAAGCAGACTTTCTACGCATTACCGATTCCATACTGAAAATCACCTGAGTTCTTAACAGGAGTAGAAACTAAGGTCGCACGAACCTACGAAAGAACCATACATTATTACCGGAATAAATCATCAACCCCTCTTTGCCTATCTACCATACAAAAGTGTTGAACTAACTAATCTTGTGGATAGGTGTATACATTTGGTTAGGTGCGTGCATGAGGTCATGTGTGAGCCATGCATGCTGAGAGACCATGTGGAGGTGCCCCCATGTTTGTGATGAGTTATTGACACTTGGTTTGGAAAGTTTGAGTTTGATTTGAGCGTTTCCTGCTAAGTCGTAGCCTCTGGTCATGATCGTAGGCTCGTTCGACCACTTTGGTTGTGGTCGGAAGCTTGCCGGACAGGTTACGACCACGTTGTCGCCAATCGGGAGCGAGGCAAGCCACTTACGACCACACAGTCAAAGGTCGGAAGTCTCCCGACTCCTTTACGACCATTGGGGCGTAGTCGTAGGTCACTAGGGTGGTCTACGACCACTTGGACTGTGGTCGAAAGGCAGCAGCAAAAGTTTTCGACCACGCTTGGCCGTGATCTCAAGCCTCCGAGAAGTATACGACCACTTTGGGTTTGGTCGAAAGACACTTGAGAGGTTTACGACCACGTTGGTCGTGGTCGAAAGCTGGTACGACCACGTTGGCCATGGTCGAAGGCCAATACGACCATGTTGGCCATGGTCGAAGGCCAATATGACCACGTTGGTCGTGGTCGAAACCTGGTACGACCACATTGGCTGTGGTCTGTGGTCACGAGTCGCGCGACGATCGCTGTGGTTGTCTTCCTGAGAATGAAAGCGGGTTTCGACCTCGCTATGGGCAAACGTGGTCGTAGGTCGGTCGGATGAGATCAGACGAGTTTGGAGCACGGTCAGAAGTGGGCGACGTTGGTCGGAAGGTTTTCGACCACGGTGAGTCAAGTTGTACGAGAACGAGAAAGGTTTTCGACCACGGTGAGTCAAGTCGTACGAGAACGGAAAAGGGTTCAACCACGGTAGAAAGCGATGTTCATGGTTGGAAGGTGGATCGATCTCGCGATAAGCGGTCGCAAGACCTAGAAATCGGTCGTATCGACTTGGGATGAGGTCGTAGGGCCTTGAGCTTTGCTTGGCTTGTAAGTCGTAGCAAGCTTTGAGTTGGTCGTATGGACCACTGGGGTAGTCGTATGGACTATGGAAACAGTCGTATGTCGTGTGCATTCTTTGTTCTCTATTCTCGACTGGTCGTGGGTGGTATACGACTTGGTAAGAGTATGATTTAAGTTTTGATTTCTGGCTCAAGTGGTTGGATACTATTGTGAGCAGTGCTATGTAATGGTTTGCTTGTCTGATGATGTTTGCAGGACTTTGAGACTAGTCGTGGCGAGGCATGGAGGGCCGAGACTAGGCACGGGCCGTGCTGAGGTCAAGAGCGGCCAGGAGGTGCTGAAGACGACGAGGTCTGCGAGGTGGTTGCAAGACTTGAGAGGCAAGGCAGAGGAAGCTTCCAGGAAGGCAGCCGGATGGCATTTTGGAGAAATGCGAAAAGCTGTAAAGGAAGCTGTATCTCTGTGAAAGCACTGGAGCGACTCTCACTAATGGGTAAAGAGGAAAGCAAACCCGATAGTGGAGGCTATAAAAGGAGGGGTGTCTCCTGCATGTAGCTCCAAGGATTGGGGGGGTCTTTTGCTTTCTCTTTTTCAGTTGAGAGTAGGTGAGAGCAGGAGAGACAGAGGTGTGTTGTTGTCTCCTTCGTAGCTCTGTGTTGTGTTCCTCCCAAGAATCATGTAGTTCTTGGTGTTCTTGAGGATGAGAAGGAGAGGATGAGCTGAGTCTACTTGTAATCATTCCTCATGTCCAAATGTCCATGCGTATCGGGACTCCTCTGTAGTACTCTCGAGAAATAAATTCTCCGAAGTTCTTTGAGCTATGGGTGTCTTGTTTCAGTTCCTTTATCTGTGCAGTCTCCTGATCCTTCTGTTTCAATCTTGATTTGGTTTTGAACTGCTTTTGCTTTGGGCTGTGTTGGCTTGCTTTGAACTGGGAATCATCCTTAAGGCCATCCTGGCCAGTTCTTCCCGAGAGCACCGTTCTTGTTTCAACCGCGCAGTATTCTCTGTTTGATTTCTTTTGTCGGCTCGGGCAAGTGTTTGACCACGTGGTGTTCGACCATCAGTTGGCTTACGACCACGTGTGTTCGACCAGAGAAGCCAGTTCTCTCGACCGATTTGTTGAGTGGGTACTTGGAGAGTCTTTGAAGGCACCATTCACCCCCCCCCCCCCTCTGTTGCCATTTCGGTCCTACACATGCACTTGCTTGGGTCTGTATCTTTCTTTGGACAGTTCACGTCCGCGTCATGGCGTGATATGGCCGGATCGTGGCGTATCGGTGGGGAATCATGGTGTATAGGTAGGGGATCGTGGCGTATCGGTAGGAGCCTTACCGGCCACAGTTTTCTATGTAAATCCCTCTTGCTTTTGTGTATAAATAGTAGAAGAAAAAATCCGAAAAGTTGCAGAATTTGCACGATGCAAAATATCCATGCTTCACATGTGTTGTATATTCATGTTCACGTTGAGTCTTTATCGGCTTAGGGCATCTGTAGTGTATAAAAATAGAGGGTCTTAAGCCACCTTAAGGTCAACCTTATACATTACAGAGGTGACCTTAAGCAGGCTATAAGCAAAGAAGGCTTAAGGCTGGTCCTCAAGCTAAAGACCTGGCCACAAGCATTAAAATACAATTTTTCTTTATCTGCCAAGTGGGACCGTCTTAAGGCCCCTTGGTTATATACACTATGGAGTCAGCCTTAAGGTTTAGATGGGACCCACCTTAAGACCCCTTGGGTTATATACACTACAGATGCCCTTAGTGCCAACAATAAGAACCGATATTATTCTTTTGTAGAAGATGAATTCATTCTCCTCAAGATCCAATCTTCTTGGCATTTTAGACGCCCCGGAGGAGAAAGGAAGGAAGAAAGAAGAGAGCAGCGGCGAGAAGGAATAGGAGGGACAAGGATGGCGGTGTGGAGAAGCCGCCGAGGCCGATGGCACCCTCAAAGAAATATGAGACCATAGTGGAGATCACCTCATATAATTAGTATTTGATTTTGTTGTGCTTCGTCGTCAAAGTTTGAGTTTGATTTTATGTCATTTGTATTTTTCTGGTTTTGTTGTCGGGTGATGAGTGGTCTGACTGGCCGTAAGCAGCAGTTTGATTGGAGAGCAGTTGTACCGGCTAGTGGTTGGCTATACTTATATTTCAGAGAAGGTCTCGTTTTTTTGCATGAAAGATTTAAGAGCGGTGCGATCGGCCGTATGATAGCGGTTCGATCGGAGGTGTGTCGAGCATTCTGACCGACATGGTTGCTGCGGTCAGACTGGTTCCCTTGTTACTGGGAGAAGTTTAAGTCGATTCTCGGCGGTTTGACAGATCATTGGTTGGTGATCAAACCGGCCTTTGTTGAGTGTGTGAGCTGAGTTTTGTTTTGGTTGTGTTGTTGCTCTAGGAGCTTTTTGGAAGTCCTTGTAACGTGTTAGTCATAGCGAGAGTCTATGCAAGTGTTAGTCATGGCAGGACTCCATGCAAGTGTTAGCTATGATGGGAGTCTATGCAAGTATTAGTCATGAAGGGAGTCTATGCATTGTATTAATCATAGCAGAGAGTGCCTGTGGTGTTTGCTAACATGAGTTAAATGTATGTCATTTATGCTTAGGATGATTACTTGTACTTTGATGTGTAGGGCGCTTAGTAATTTTTGGCAATCAACGGCAAGACTGAGGTTAGAGGAGCCCGAGGAAATGGAGGGTTGTGTAAGTCTAGGTGAGACTACATCTCAAACGGATAGGCAGGGGAGAATGACAAGGATCATAATAAGGAAAATTAATCGATGTGGTGTGCTATTGGACATGAGCGTTTTAAATGGTGACGTTCCTTGGGAGAAAGCATTCAATCTCGACGGCAAGTTATTGGACACCACCAACTACATTATGGAGTTGGCTTCGAACAGAAGTGTCATGGAAGATAAGAGCATCTTATCGGGCTATTGGAGCTATGTGAAAGTCGCGCTTTGAGAAGTGTGCATGTGTATAAGTGTAAAACCTATTTGTGTGTTAATTAACAGGCTCCCCATTTATAAGTGGTTATATCCACTAAGTGTGGGTCGGTTGTTAGAATTAGGTGTGAGGTGAGGAGGCTTCACTATCTAAGCCTTTGTATGTTGAGACAAAATATCTTTTGTGCTTAGAGAGTTACTTTAGGGTTAGGGTTTCCTTGTGTTAGAAATTTTGTATGAGTGATCTAGGTAAGAGTTCTATCCTCCATGATGGAGTGGCTGCAATCATTCATCTCCAAATATCAATAGATCCAACAAATTTGTCCAAGTCTTTGTACTCAAATTGAAATTATTGATTTCTTGATTTGGCATGATTTTTGGTGTTTCTTTCTTCCTTGTTGATCTTTTTTAATGACAAAGATGTATAAGTGGTGGGAATATCTCTTGAAAACCAGATCCCATCCATCTAGTCTCTTTCTATGGAAAGTTCTTGAGTTCACTTGATTTTGGTTCGTTTTGGAGCCCTTCTTATGAAATATTGTTCTAGGGATTTTGGATTCGAATCTTTGGGTGTTCGTGCTTGCTGTGACATGTGAAAACTCATCTAAGGTCTTATTAACCATCTTTAAATCCATGAGCATGCCTTTAGCTCCATGTTTGATTTTGGCCCGGTTTGATGCAATTTTTCTTGTTTTGGATAAATGTCAAAACTTTAATATTGTAGGGATAGCCCCCACCTAAGCTCATCCAGCATGTTGGGCCAAAAGGTCCAGTAAGACATGTACAAGACGTGCATGTCCCTAACATAGTACACAACTGTGGGGATAGTATTGTAATCAGGCCTCATGGCCATATAAAGTCCTGAGCTTGAGGAAAGGGCAGACCAGTTCATTTCTCATACTCTCTGCTAGTCCCCTTGTTTACTATTTGACCCGTAGCCGGAATAGTTGGCGCCGTTCATGGGGACGACAACGAGCAAGCCACTGGCTTGAGAGAAGTGATGGCGCCCAAGAAGGCATCGACGACAACAAAGGGAAAGTGGAGCACAAGGACAGCGGTCGCCAACACCAGGGCCACGGGTGGTGCACAGTCTATGCCAACGCTAGGGGCTAGCTCCGATGACAACATTGGCGTGATAGTCGGCCCGAGAACGACGCCCGTGCAGGTGCATCTAGCAACCACGATGACCACATTAGCGCGACGGTCGACCCCGACAACAATGCCCACGTCGATAGGACTATCGACATCAATACCCACACCGATACTTTGAGCGACCCTGGAGCTAGCACTTGCGCAACCAGTGGTCTCGACTTCCACACAAGCAGGTACGGCCGCGCTGGCAATGGAGGGCACTCTAGTGGTGGCCCTCGGAACACTGCAGCGTGAACTAGCAGATCTCCAGGGGCCATGCGAGAGATGCAAGAGGCTTGAAGTCAACAAACGCCCTTGGCAGTAGTAGCGAAGGTCATAGCTGAGTGAGCGGACAGCTGCGAAGCCCCCACCTCTAGCTGTGCTGCACTTCGACATGTAGACCCCGAGTCTCCACTCTCTACTGGCCTACAACAGTCTGCATGGCCAGAAGATTTTAAGTTTCCTACCATCAAACCGTTAGTTACCGGATAGATACCCGTATAGTTATCGGATAAAAAACGGAGTCGGATACCTGGGCTCTCTGCCGGCCAGGTGGGATCTTCGACTCTTCTTGAAATGTAGCATCATTTATTTATATATGATTGCTTGTTTCGGTGGCTGTTGGAACGTCGGTACACTCGTATTAGATCTCATTTTGCTTAATTTGTCTCTGTCACCATGTGAAATTTGCTTTCGCGCATTATCCGATTAAATATTCGTGACCGAAACTAACCGTATTCAGAGCGGCATGTATTCGCTCCGTATTCTTGACCAAGAATATCCGCATTCGTATTCGTATCCGGCACTATCTGTGTCCGATTCCGACTCCGACAAAAATATGGAAATGGATACAGAATGAGCAATATCCGTTCGTATCTGCTCCGTTTGCACCCCTACCTGTCCATATGTCTAGCCCGACTCATGGAACTTCCTTAATAAATATAAAAATACTCAAAAGAAGTTGTTAAATTAAAAATTGAGATATGCCATTCTATCATTGGCTATGCCAAACCATCTCTGAGTTCTAAGTGAAATATTCTCATGAATATTCCTTTATCATGAACCCTCCTTGGCATCCATCTCAGCAAATTTCCTTCTACTAATCATCGCTCCGCTCCAACCCTGTTTGACTCCGTCAATACTCCGTGCCCAATCAACCCTACCTCAAATCACCCATTTAATCATAATAAAAATTAATCAAGTTCAATTGGATTTATTTGGACCTTTTGAGTTACTTACATTTATTTTGATTCAGTTGTTTAGCATGTAATTAGAATTAGAGTCCAGAAGCATCAATGGATGAAGTGAGCCCAAGATCCAGATGAACATGAATACCATAAGCTCAGGACCATCAAATGAGAAAGCTTTGAGTGAGCGAAAGACCGCGGTAAACCATGCAAGGCCAGTCAATACTTTGATCATGTTGAACATACATTTTCAGCAAATTATTTCCGTTTTAAATTATCAAATTGCATGCTATTTTTTCATGTGCAAATATATGTTAGTTTTAATATTCTAGTTATATACCCATTATTTAACTTGTTAGTATTATACCTCTTTTGGAACATTTGAACATCTAAACCTTATCACCTTAGGGAAATTATAATGGTAACCTTTCAAAAAATAAGTCTGCAATTATACGCTATACTTAGTACTACTTAGATACTAAGGGGCACCAAAATGTCCCAAGCATCACTTTCAATCATGAAAAACTGATTTGGGAAGTCATGGATGGAAATGACTGGTATATTTTGACATGATTATTTTATGCTTCTAAAAACCCCAACTTGCTTAAATATCTAGGTGGATAGTACATGGCTGTGGTGCAGTGGAAGCACGAGGTGTGGATTGTGGTAGAACTGCCCAGATAACCCTAAGGACTGAACTTTGTCATGACCTCCTATATAAAATAGTACAACCACAAGTCTGCAAATTGCAACTTGGCTAAGTAAATCTATCGAACCATCGGATTCATCTCACCAGTAGTGGAGAGGAGTGGAATATTGCAAGGACAAAGGGAGGCCTAAAGGGTGGTTTGTGCTCACCCTCACTCAATTAATCCAGAATTAGGAGTTAGATCGCTACGCTTCAGCACTACACCTGGTCATGATGATGAAGAAGATGAAGAGATCGAGAACTAAGTCGCGAACCCCAGTTGGCTGCCTGTGAACACGTCCTAAGGGTCCCACCTATGTATTCCGTTTTCGCTGCTACGTTTTATTGATTTCGGCCTGATCCGCCCATGAGTAAGTCTACTATTATATTTACGCTTCCGCATGATATGTATTTTGATGTTCAGTATTGTATCTGTGAGCACTATCTACTGATCCAGGGAATAGTGTGGTGAAATCACAGAGAATTCTAGATTGTAAAATCCGGGTCCGACAAATTTATTGCTTTGGTTGGCTCAGTGCAGAAAGGTAGAAAGGTGTGGCCTTTGCACGTTTAGTCGTTTAGGTCGCTGATATACTTATCTGTCTGCCCGATTTGATGAACTTGGATGGGCCATCTTGTTAAAAGTAGATATGTTACCACTACAACGAAATAACATGGAGTCATGGATTAAACTCCACCAATGTCAAATCAACTACAATTTCTAGCCATCAAACTCAACAAGTTGAATTCATCTGCTGCTGTTAAGGAATGATGTGTGTTTGTGCACGATATGTGATCAATGTTGGAAATTCGTGATCACACTAGGACGAGAAATCGGTATGCTAAATTCTCGAGCTTTCATTTTGTGATTCGATGGCATGCACATCCATGTTGTTGAGTCTCAGTGGTGGATGATCTGAATGCAGTATAATGGTGGTTGCAGCTGAACGTCTTTTACTGATTAGCTAGTCTTGGGTTCTCGAGGACATCATGTACTATGTGTACTGCTGAAATTGTGTTGTAATTGATGGCGCTGTAGGCCTGTAGTTTTTCTACAGATTGCAATAGGTTGGTGGTTCCCCTGGGGATTGGAAGATCAAGTTCACTCTTTTGCCCTTTAAGCTTGATTCACTTCTTGCCTGGTGGGAATAGGATATGTTTCATTTGTTTCACTGGCATGCACTTTGCTTTCACTGAGTTGGTTTAGCTGTTTAGTGCGCACAGCTCATATTTTGAATTGTGTGACAGATTTTGAATGAATGAAATCGAACTGCAGAATACTCTGGATAATTCTGTTCTGTCTACTATTGAACTACATGAGTTTTTTTTTTTTTTTTTGTGCTGAGATTTTTTTCAGTAATGCATCATCATTCATCTTTGGTTGTCAGCAAACAGACCATACATTTTCACTATATATTCCTTGGATTACTAATAGGCTTCTCCGATGTTGTCCTCCTTTCCTCCAGCACTTGTGTATTTTTATATCATAGTTTCTCACCTGAAGTTTCCTATTTCCTTGATGCAGGAGAATATCCTTAGAGGTAGTTCCCTGTGGCTTTATATCAATTCTCGTACTATGAAAAGGGACCAAAGGCTGGGCAGAAAGAAGTTTGAGGAGAAATTAACAATAGATAAAACAATAAGTTCTTGCTTCTTTTCTCTTCGCGTTGTCTCCTGGGATTGCGTCATTTGCAAAATAAGATATCTTTCAGGCCTGAGTGGGTTTAGGCATTCCATCGTGATTGCTAAAATGGCTCTTCATTAAAAATAAACTGCCATTGCCTTAGGATATGCTCTTGGCAGGGAGTCCAAGGCATGCACTCTTTAGAGTTTAGATTGTGATTTTACTTAATTTTGATTAGTACAGGAATTTCGGGTATAGTGAAAAGGTGGTACAGATGTCATGGATAAACCTGGAGGCAATGAGACGGGCAAAGTGTTGAAGAAGGGAAAGAAGAAACATGCAAAAGACGAGTTGGATCGCCAGAAGCAGGCTGAGAAGAAAAGACGCCGGCTAGAGAAAGCAGTTGCAAACTCTGCCGCCATTATTTCGGCTCTGGAAAAGAAGAGGCGGGAGAAAAAAGAACAAGAAAGGCAGTATGAAGAAGGTGCTGCAATAGCTGAAGCAGTTGCTCTTCATGTTTTGATAGGCGAAGACTCCGATGAACCCTGCTATTTGATGTTGAACAAGCATAGATGATGTAACCATGGGTATGATTTTGTGGGGCTTGAACTAACTCCAGGTTCACAAGGAGTAGATACTTATTCTTCTGGCGGGCTGGCATGTGCCTCTCATGCTGATACTCCCCAATGGAGATGGACTGATCGGGGCATTTCTGGGCCATTTTCTTCTCGGGGACAAGTGATGGATTATCAAGCACCATACCATCAAGAAACATTTCCTCATTCAGCTGGCTGCCCTGGTTTTATGGCAGCCAAGGCGGTATCATCATTGCAGGTTGGAGATCATTCATCGGAGGATACATTTCCTATCGAAGAAGCGGCAGCAGCAGCTGCTCTTAACAGGATTGTCAGATGCACCAACAATAGGCTGAGCCTTTACAAAGAGTTATAAATTATACCTACAGAAATCTGTATATATAGTCACCTCAGGTGCATCTTGTTTTCTTCCTGATATTTAGCTGTCTTCAAAAAGAGGAAAATGCATATAGAAAAGCAAATATACTATTATTGCGAGTCAAAAGACATTTGTATCAGTTATATTGGTATTGTAATGAATGTGTAGCCTCGGTACTCTTGTGCCTTCGATTGGAAAGTGTTGCGTGCCTTCGATTGGAAAGTGTACTCTTGCCACAACATCCTCCACGTAGTTGATGCTTCTCCGATTGCTTCGTTTTTGTTTGCATTGTTACCAGAAATGATGAAGCATGTTGGTTCTCTCACTGCAATGATGCGGCTGAATTGTCACCGGAGATTGAAAATGCATGAGCATTGCCCGGCCTTCTATCTGAAAAATGCATGTAAATCTCTGCTGTGTTGTCTACTCTTGTTATGGCAAGTTTAAAGTTTGTGACGGAGGTTCTAGTGCAGGTCACAGTAACTGATGAAGGACTAGGGAGTGGATAGAAAGGTTGGTTTGGGGATAGAAAGGTTTGTTTGGCTTCTCGCCACCTTCCATTGTTGAAGTATAGTATTTTGTTCGATCTTTACAGTGCCAGATTGAGTGATGGGTACTGGTACCACTTCTTTTTCTTTATTTTTTGGCCTGCCTGCACTTGTGGTGTGTGTGTGTTTTGAAGACGGGTGTGTATATGTATCATCTGGATGTTTTTTTTCTAATTATTATCTAGATTTGAGACCGTTGGATTAGAGATCCAACGGCCTCTTTTTTTGGAGGGGGAGATTTTTTTTGGAGGAGAGGGAGATTTTTTTGGAAGAGGTGGGGGAGAATTTATGGTCATTGGATCTCTAATCCAATGGTCACAAATTTAGATGATAGTTAGGAGAAGACATTCAGATGATATTTATCAATATCCTTTGAAGCTGTGTTGTGTTCAATATGGGCTCTCCCCAAACTTGCTACTGCTAGATGAGCAAAACGTAAAAAGTGTGTTGTGCGTGTGTACGGAGTAGGGATGAAAACGGTCGGAAAACTCCTCAACCATTTTCTACTTCTACATTTGAATACGAATACGAAAACGAAAGCGAAAGCGGTAAAGCCGGACACGAAAACGAACGCGAACTTACGGAATATCGAGAATTTCGAAAACGAACCAATTCGAGCGGAATTATGTCGAACACGGTCGGTATACGAAAATTCAATACGGAATACCGACCTGTAGGACCAAGTGCATAACAATTAACAAGTGACCAAGTACATAACAATTACCAAGTGCATGATCAAGTTCAAGTGTATATAATTGATCATGCAAAAATAGCACACCCGCAAGTGCACGGGTTGCCACTGAAATAGTGGCGAGTGTTGTGTTCTCCACAAGGACTAGACTAAGGCTACCGATGCTCAGCTAAAGCTAGGTCAAACGAAACGGGGGAGAAAACTAAACTACTAAACGAACTCTAACCCGCACGATCAAAACGATGAACGAACCAAACAAACGACAGACGACAGGACGAACAGAATACAAATAACATTGCCTTCCTAGCATTCACAGTGCAATAGATCAAATTCTACAATTCACCATCACATTGAGACATCAACCATAGATTAACAGAGCATAATCCACAGAATATTAAGCAATGTTCATAAAGCATCAAGTAACAGAAAATTGTCAACAATTGATTTGAATGTGAATTGAGAACAGCAGAGAAAGTAAGGGAGAGGAAAAGAGTCAACCGAGAGGAATAAGAGCAGAGGGCGCTGCCGGCGGTGGAGTTGATTCGGGGGTTGATGCCGTCGGTTGCGGTGGAGATGCCAGCGGTGAGGAGGTTGAAGGAGGCTTGATGCAGAGCGGCCGTGAAGAGCTGCGGTGGAGATGTCGATGAAGCCGAGGCGGCCAGCGGCGCGGTTTAGAAGCGTCGAAGGGGGGGCGACCGGTGGAGGAGATGGCGTCGCACAGGTGGAAGAGCTGGTGAGGATGGCGGCGCCGAGGTGGATCTGAGCGGGCGGCAGACGTGGAGAAGAAGGGAGAACAACGGGGCGCAGCGCAGGGGAGGAGGCTCGGCAACCGGCGAGATGGCGACCCGGGTGGCGGAGCTGCGACGCGGTTGAGGTCGACAATCGGAGGTGGAAGAGATGGGGGAGAAAGAAAGTTGGCCGGCGGTGGAGATGTGGAGGTGATGGCGGCGAGGAGGATTTGGGGAGGAGCAATGGGGCTAGAGCAGAAAGAGAAGCAAAGAGGGGATGGCGGCGTCGATGTGTCCGGTGAAGGGAGGTGAGCTTGTGGATCTGGAGATGGAGGCGCGGGTGGAGAAACGGCTGGTGGAGGAAGATGATGGCGGAGTGACGTTGGGCTGTAAGTGGGCCAAATTCGGTTTAAACCGTATTTACAATACGGTATATTCCGAATAAAATGTGGAAAAGTAGAAAATGGTCGAAAAACACCTAAACCGTTTCCGCTCCGTTTTCGAATTTGGTATTCTGTATTTCGAACCGAATTCGAATTTGTCCGAAAATACGAATTCGATCGGGTCAAATGTAGAAAACGATGTGGTTCGGTACGGGATATTTCCGTTCCGTTTTCATCCCTAGTACGGAGGATGGTACACACAGAGGTGCCGTGCTGATCGAGCTGGACTTGCATGCTACGTACTGTAAATTTTTGAGATGGGGCAGAATAAGACTTGTTTTCTCCCCATTTTAAATTTAAAGTAGGAGTGAGACCTAAATTTGGTCAGTGGGTTTGCAACTATGGTCCTGTAAAAGTGATGTGGGGGCTGATTACGAGAGAGATTGAGGTAAGAGACACTCACGTTGAGAAGCGATTTTATTCAAAACAGTTTCTACAGTGACTTACAACCAGCTTATAGAAACCATCTTAAAAAGTCACTCCGTTCAACTTTCGCCTTCTAAAAGTCAAAACGATAAGCTAGTTGGAACAAGACCTATGTGCCCATCATTGCACCCCAAGAGAGTTCTAAATTTAAATGTTTCATGATACTAAGCCCGTTTGGTCTACCAATTAGGTCTAGTTTGGAACGCAGAAATTTGTTTACTTTCTAAAAATAATGAGATTGATCCTTACAAAATTCAGGTATTCTAAATGAGAAAAACTACAACATGGCATACCGTACAAATCCAAACTGACGGGATTCATCCTCTCTCTCCCCCCTTTAGATTCATCCTCTCTCCCTTTCTCTTTCAATCGATGCTGACAGCGGAGGTCTGCGCCACGAGGACGACGACGGGTTCACCACACGCCCTTGGTTGTAGAGGGAGGCCTGAGAGGCGGTGGCCCAGTGGTGGGCGGCGGTGGAGGGCATTGGGTGGTGGCGGAGGGTAGTGGGCGGCGCTGGAGGGCAGCACAGCGAGATGATGGTGCGGTGAATTTTAGTGTGGGCTAGGTGGGGACGGCGGGGGAGAAGGAGAGGGTAGTGCGGCAAGGATGCGGGGTCGCCGCGGGCTGCCGGTGGTGAAGGAGGGGGCGGGGGAAGCGGAGGAGGAGGAGCACGAAGCTGCGGCCGGCGCTGGAGAAAAAGGCGGTGAGGGCAGCGGGTGTGGAGAGAGAGAGGGAGAGGAGGGCGACACTCGGCACCAGTGAAGGAGGCAGATGGAGGGAAGGGGAGCAACGGCAAAGGAGGTATATCATCGGGATGACTCCTAACGATATACCGTGCAGTAGTGCCTCTTATTCTAAATAGGGTCTTAATGACTTGCAATTTCTTGGAGGATGGCATGGCATGGGAGTGGATCAAGATCGAGGAAGGCATGCATGAATGGACGGACGATAGTGACCAATGGAACGAGCGGAGGAGTGGACAAGTGGGGCGTGCGACCAAGCGGTGGACCGGTGGCCTCCCAGAAATGAAAAGGGCACAACACGAGGCTAGCACTACGCATTGCTCACTACGGCCGCCCGACCGGACCAAAAGAGCAGGCAGGCATCAGGCATGCATGCGTGCATATAAATTTTGGCCCCTTTTCGACATCGCCTTTCTTTTTGTTTGGACAAGCAGTACGTGGATCAGATCAGTGGATGAAATGATGGATTATCAATTCCCAGATGTAGCCTATGCCTGCATCCATCTCTCTCTGTGTATGTGTTTTGATGGCGGAGTGCTGCGGCTGCCACTACCGATAGGGCTGTAAACGAGCTGAGCTCGAGCGAGCTTGGCCTTCCAGGCTCGAGCTCGGTTGAAGCTCGAGCCGAGCTCGAGTTGGGGTCCGAGCCTGGACCTGGGCTCGAGCTCGGCTCGGCCTAAGCTCGAGTAGGCTCGAGCTCGGCTCGTTGAAGCTCGATAACAATTAAAATAATTTATTATACATTATTTTTCAATAAAAAGAAAAATTTAAGTTCGAGCTCGGCTCTAATAAGCTCGATAACAGTCAAAATAATTCAAATACATACTAATTTTCAATAATAAGACAAGGTCGAGCTCGAGTTCGGCTCGAGTAAGCTCGGTAAGAATTAATATATATTATTATTTAAGCTCGAATCGGGGCTCACGAACTATTCGAGTTCGGCTCGATGAAGCTCGCGAGCTCGAAATCAAGCTCGAGTTCGGCTCGTTTAAAGCTCGAACCGAGCTCGAATCGAACTTAGAACAAGCCGAATTCGAGTAGCTCGCGAGCTTCGAGCTTTTTTTACAGCCTAACTACCGACCCACTCAGACTGCATGAGCCTAGTGTAGCAATCCGGATCTGCTATATACTATGGGCTAGTCATTGGATCAGTAACTTATATGATAATAACGGATATCACATTCATATATACGTATAAATAAAAATATATAATAATAAATAAGTGTAAATAAGGCAGATAGCTAAGGTCTTACATCACAGGCTGGTGATGCCAAATATATATGAAGTCTCGCAACGAAAAAGATACATGGTAGTGGAGTCTCTCAGGATATACCCACAGGCAATTGACTAGGGTACGCGACCTAGTATTTGGCGTCATCTTCAATCTTTGATGGATGGTGACAAATGTTCACCGGCAGAACATTCCTTAAGCACTGAATTCACATAATTGAGCAACAATGAGTACAAAAATACTCAACAAGTTTTTATATCAGAATGCAAGTGTGTGTGTGTGTGTATACACACACATGGGTGCATGCGCTAATATGCGCGTGCATGCACTGTACGCGCCGGAAAGTTACTATCATTTGTAAGTGATGTTACTATCAAACATATGTAGAGTTACTACTTAGTTGTGTACTGACAATAACTCTACATGTGTTTGGCAGTAACTTCACTCATAAACGGTAGTAACCTTCTGGCGCGCATTTTACACCTGAGCATAGATTAGTGATTATACACACACACACACACACACACACACACACACACACACACACACACACACACACACACACACACACACATATATATATATATATATATATATATATATATATATATATATATATATATATATATATATATATATGGGAACGTATCCAGTGCTAACAGGCTATTCGGTGCTAACATGTGAATTTCGTTTGTGGACCATCGGATGTACCTCAAACGGCCTGGATCTTTAAAGGTGGAAGCACCCAAACCACTTATACATTTTTCTAAAAACCCCCCCTACCGGTTCGGTTTCTTTTTTTCCAGCCCCTGCCGTTCCGTCTGCCTCACGCGCCTGATCACACCTCGCCTCCCACGGCGGCTCGTCGCCTGATTGACGCGCGACGCCGCCTGTCTGGTGTCCCGCGACGCCGTTCTCCCGTCGGCTCACGCGCGACGTCGCCTGTCCGGTCCCCCGCGCCGTTCCATCTCCCCGCGCCGTCCCACGCGAGCTGCCCGATCGCAATCGCGCCGTTCCATCTCCCGACGACGCCGCCTGTCTGGTGTCCCTATTAAATTTGATCCCATGACCATTGCCCACTCCAGGACCATGCCAGAAAATTTCTCCCTGTTGCACACACACAGATTTCAACTGACAATCATCTCTGTTATTAAGTAATTTCTACATCCTTTTCACTAGCAAGCATATAGTCATGCTTCACATAATCCACTTCACAGAATTGCTTCACAAAAAATTGCCGAATCCACTTCACAGAATCAAGCACACAATACATATAAGCAGTGTCGTGCTACCAAAATCACTTCACAAAAATCCACTTCACAGAATCCACTTCACAGAGTTATTTCACAAAAATTGCTTCACTAATCACTTCACAAAAATTGCTTCTCCTCTTGCTACCAAAAATCTGCGTCTGCTGCTCCCTCCTCGAGCTCTGCCGTGCCGCAGGGTCCCTCGTCGCCGTCGCTGGGCCGCGGGGTCACCGTCGGAGGGCCGCGTTGGGTGAGCGCTGTCGGAGGGCCGCAGCCGCCGCTGCTACGAAGCCGTCGTCGCCGCTGGGTCGGAGGGCGTAGGGTCCCTCGTCGCCGTCGCTGGGCCGCGAGGTCACCGTTAGAGTTGGGTGAGCGCCGTCGGAGGGCCGCAGCCGCCGCCGCCGCTGCTACGAAGCCGCCGTCGCCGCTGGGTCGGATGGCGTAGGGTCCCTCGTCGCCGTCGCTGGGCCGCGAGGTCACCGTTAGAGTTGGGTGAGCGCCGTCGGAGGGCCGCAGCCGCCGCCGCCGCTGCTACGAAGCCGCCGTCGCCGCTGGGTCGGATGGCGTAGGGTCCCTCGTCGCCGTCGCTGGGCCGTGGGGTTGCGTTGGGTGAGCGCCGTCGGAGGACCGGGGCCGCAGCTGCCGCCACCGCTACGAAGCCGCCTCGCCACACCCTAACCCTAGCGTGCGGCAGCGATTGGTGCGGGGGCGAATGGGAACGGCGCGGGGAGAAGAGCGAATGGATTGGGGGGAAACGCACGGGAGGCGGGGCGTTTGGCTGGAAAAAAAGAAACCGAACCGGTAGGGGGGTTTTTAGAAAAATGTATAAGTGGTTTGGGTGCTTCCACCTTCAAAGATCCAGACCGTTTGAGGTACATCCGATGGTCCACAAACGAAGTTCACATGTTAGCACCGAATAGCCTGTTAGCACTGGATACGTTCCCTATATATATATATATATATATATATATATATATATATATATATATATATATATATATATATATATACACACGGCTGCATTATTATGTGCCTGAGCGTACTGTGTACGCCGAAAGTTACTATCGTGCGTGAGTGATGTTATTGTCAAATACATATAGAGTTACTGTCAGTTGTGTAGTATTACGACTAACAATAACTCTACGTATGTTTGGCAGTAACTTCACTCACACACGGCAGTAACTTTTCGACGCGTATTTTACACCTATGCGCATAATAATAATTATATATATATATATATATGTATATGTATATATATAGGAAAAATACCTTTTACTCCAGGTTTAATTACACCCACCTCTAATATACCATATAAACAAACTTAAAATACTTTTTATCACTTTAGGTATACTCATATACTAATTATAAGATACTCTAATGTGAACCATACAAAAAAATTGTAAGGGAGTCCATAGTTTTTAGCGTATTTTGTAAATACCTTCATATACGCACATAAAAAGAAGTATGTAAAATGCGCGCCGAAAAATTGTTCATACCAGCTATATATATATATATATATATATATATATATATATATATATATATATATATATATATATATATATATATATATATATATATATATATATATATATATATATATATATATATATATATATATATATATATATATATATATATATATATATATATATATATATATATATACGCACATACCATCTCTGAAAAATTGTTCATACCAGCTATATATAGAGAGAGAGGGAGAGAGAGTATAAATAACAGGGGCACCATGGTGTCCAGGCAGGCACTATGATTGAGACTTTTCATCCATGATTGATTCCTTTCCAAATTGATGCCTTTTCTAATTAATGAATGTTAATGGGTTTCCCTGATATATTATACTTGCACATATCTAAAATCAATCCGAAGGCAGGGAGGCTTGTTGCCTAGGCACCATGGTGCCCCATTTCAGCGTCCTATATGTGTGTGTGTGTGTGTGTGTGTGTGTGTGTGTGTGTGTGAGTATTTACTAACCAGTGCGCAATGTAGAATATGTGGACAAGTTACTGACATTTCTAAATGAAGTTACCATCAGATCTGAATGAAGTTATTGCCTAACCTTCACAGTGCTAAAAACTTATCATCGGTTCTGCATAAAGTTACCACCAGTAGCGAGTAAAGTTACTGCCAATGCACACAGTACGTAGCTGGTGGTAACTTTCTTCACAACCAATGATAACTTTTCGAACAACCGGTGATAACTTGTTGGAGCGCAAAACTACGCGCAGAATACACACGTGCACAGAATAGCGCTACTGTATATATATGTATATAGACACACACACATGCAGGGCTTTACCAAGGGAAGGCCTTATATTTCTTTTTAGCATAAACTAGTTTGTCAAATATCACACTGTAGCTAGTTTCCAAACTTATAACCTAGCCTTTTGACTTAAAATTGAAGTGTTCAGTTTAATTTAGTTTGTGAGAGCGAATTCTCTTCACAGTTTCTACCATATCCATTCCATAAGTATATTTCTATATCCATTTTCATACCAAGATACCATATCTATTCCATGATTATCAAACGAATTTCATTTTCATACCAAGATATCATAACCATTTCCTCATATTTTCATCCATAATCACCTTTAACCAACAACCATTATTTTGGAAAACAATGTAAGTGTGGCATTTCTAAACTTTGTCCATGATTGGGGGCACAACTATTCAAACAGATTATAACACCCTACAGAGATTATACAACTTTATCCATAAGATATTATTAACTCATAATGTTGGCCATTACACGCTTTCGTAGGTGTACGACTTAGAAAATCATAATAAGACTTTTACAAAGCTTAGTCCTGATGCTTTCTCCTACTTTGAAGGTGAGACCACCGTTGTTAGGGAGTCTATAACCCTTTATGTTCAAAGAAATCCATATAGGGGCAGTGGCCATTATGGGTCACTCTCAGAATAATCACAATAAAAATTCACCTACCAAACTACTATGCAGGAGTCCACACCAAAACTAAGCAAATTAGTTGGCTAAGTTAATCCCATACTTGACTTGTGGTGGCACAATTGGGTGTAAAAAAGAGTGGTACTAGATTCAGTCCTCAATCAAATCAAGCGAAACAAACCAACAAATCTAGATCTCGTGCGTTATGGCACCGGTCTCATCCCAACCATTCACCCGAGTCTCCACCAATTTATAAAATAGGTTTATGTTTCAGTGGTAACCCACGTTACCATTCCCATTGCTACACAATGTCTCAAGTGTCCATTGCCAATGTTTGTGTTTATTTTAATTTACTACTAATGCATTTCTAAACACCACCATCGTTCATTTAAGATTAACCAAAGGTGGAGTATTATAGTAATTATCTTAGGGTGACATGGTAATGGTAATATCAACAATCAACAAAGGGAAATAATAAGCATCAATTGCATGGTGTAACTACGCATCAACATTTCACATACCATTTAATTAAACAATAATAATATGCATGCAATTTGTACTTGAAGCAAGATAATAGCATTTGAAAGCTAGGTTAAATATGATCAATCATAAGGACTTGTCGTGCTTAGCTGTGGATGACATAGGTTCTTGTTCGACAGAGACAGGAGCATCTGAAGCGTCAAATTCTATAAATGCGCAAATATCCACATTCAACAGGAATTCAAATAATATCCAAATAAAATTCAAGTAAACTATAAAAATTATGATTTTTTGTTGTTGGAAAGATCTTAAATTTAGGTGAAATTAGAAATAAAAACCAAGCTATTGGATTTAAAACAAAGAAGAATGGGCTTTCCAAGTTTTAACCTCAGAGGAAATTCCAAAAAATAAAAAATCCTAATAGGTGGGGCTCATGAGGTATTTGTTTTCTATTTAAATTATTTTTCTTAAGGAAAATATCCAATGACTGATAGGTGGAACCTTGGTGCATGCAACTGGTCTTAGGGATCAATGGTGAGCACCGGTGGTGAGACAAACTCACTCGTAGTGTTGTAGTCGGCATCGACACTCAACATGGTACGTGCAATGGTGCTTGATGGAGGAGAAGGTAGCAGCATGGCTGCAACCATGGCATGGCTGTGGCGATGGCGACGGTGTGAAACTAGAGGATAAGGGAGGTCAACGAGGTAGTGAAGAAGCTGCAAATGGGAGGAACCTTTGGGAAGTGGTGACAGCATCAACAATCCATTAGGTTGAATGGCATTGGAATGTAGTGGAGTTGGCATCAATGTCGGTGACAGAAGGGAGGTCTCATATCTTGGCTATGGCAAGAATGGACTGGGAAGGTGATTTGGGCAAAGTTTGGAATGGCAGATTGTAGGATCGAAAACGGCAACAGAGGGGGTGAATGGTGCTTTCAAACCGCCCCAGGTATTCTCACCAATTTCTTCTCCAATAGCTATAGTAGCTATGAAGCAAGAACAGTGATGCTTACTGGAAATTCATCGAGAGAAGAAAATAGCAAAGAAAATGGGACATGAAAGATGGAGCAGGCAGCTGAAAACAATTCATGAAGCCGGTCTGACCGCTGGAGAATGGCTGGTCTGACCGCCTAGAAACAACCGGTCTGACCGCTAGGGCAAGGCGGTCTGACTGCTGTTTACCACTTGGTCTGACCGCAGGCAGAGTACCGGTCTGACCGGGAGCAAAGAAAATAGAGGTGAGGAAAAACTGCTGACCGAAAATACTCAGGCTACAAATAGGCTAATCGGTGAAAACAGACCGGAGGTCAGATGAATCAATCAGAAATTCTCTCAAAGACCCAGACAACTGAGAAAACAGTCTATTTGTCACGGGGGTCTTGATTCCCAACAGGAGATAGATCAAATTTCTTGATTGAGATCAGACTGCAGACAAACTCAAGAATACAACACAGTAACAACAGAAATATGAGGAAGAGATAAAAAAAACCTTGTGATTCTCAACTACTTGACCATGAGAGTTTAGATTTCAACAAGAATAAGACCTCAGATCGAAATACCACAAGATTGAAGCATTTTCGCAGAGATAGACAAGAAACCACGCATCCTCTGTTCTCCAAAACAGTAAACCCTAGAATTCTAATAAACAAAGGAAGCGAAGGCGATCAAAATCTTGAAGAGAAAACTGCACTCTAAAATCTTTGCTCTAGGGAATAGGCTAGCCAAGGGGCTTTGAGGACAATTCAAAATCAAAGCAAAAAGATTCTGCGGCTCTTCAAGCTAGAAATCATCTCAGACCAATCAGAGGAGAATAGAGCAGAGAATTGCAAGAAAAACTAAAGCAGACACAAAGGAACAAGAGCTAAAAACCAATTTATCTCAGACACAGGATTTAGCAAATGGATTCATAGAGATGAATGCTTACACAGAGTTTTGCTACATCCAACTCAAGCCATTTCTTACATTCTCTGATAACACACGCAAAAGGAGAACAAGAACTCCACACAAACTCCACTGCTCTCTGCTCACGCAGACAAAAGCAAAACTAACCCCTGCTATCTCCACCAACTCCTCAATAGAAAATGAAAAGAGACACAAAGCAAAAACCCTCAAAAAAAACCCTTACTATTCCAGGTGCGCACCACCTCTATTTATAGTTTTCAATTATCGAGTTTACAACTCGCTTTACCCGCTAATTCTCAGCACTTTACCCTTTAACTCGAACCGAATCTGCTTCCTCTTTTGCAGCCTTGCGTATTTACCAAAATGCCACTCCTGCAACTTCCTGGAAGCTTCCTCCTTTCTTGCTGTCCAAGCCTCGCAACCACCTCGAGTCCTCGCCGTCTTCGGTATCTCCCGACCGCTTTGACCTTAGCTCCACCTGTGCCTAGTCCGGCCATCTCATGCCTCGCCACGACTCCGCCTCAAGGTCCTGCAGCCATCATAGACAAGAAAACATCACATAGCACCGCTCGAAATAATATAATCAACATTAGCATCAGTGAAACGTACTCAAGCACGAAATTGCTCAAACGACCAATCGGGAAGAAGAACAAGCGTCCCAAACACATCTAACCGAACTAAACTGCGCCATGCGCCGACTTGGCGCGAACCAACAAAATCAAACTCAAACTTTCTAGAGCACGTGTCAATTACTCATCACAAACATAGGGTCACAGCCACATGGTCTCTCACAGATATTCGATGGGTACACATATGTATCTATTTATTGTCATGTGGTCGGCACATGGAAAATGATTATCAACATCCTAGGGTCCCATGTTTACTAAGCATCTATATACATATATATTATAATAGGATCTCTAGCTAAATGTGAACTCTCAACTACATACCGGTGAAACCCTAACTAATCTTCACCAACGTGTATCACCGAGTAGGGAGAAGCAGGGGAAACCTGGCTAGGCTCTAGTGAGCTCGGTGCTAGAGAAGGAGACCACAGTGGTAGCCAACAACTAGCAAAATGGGTTAAGGAGCTCAACGTGAAGCTAGAGCTGTAGCGGCACGGTCGGGGTGTACTATAGCGGCAATGTGACTATGTTCAACAGTGGCAGCACATGACCATGGCCATGACTAAATGGCGACTAATCCTAGAAAGTCAACATGTCACAAGCATCTACACGTTGAGGGGAACTCATTGGAGCGAACAACAAAGGTGGAGTAGGGCCGAGGTGGGCTGGTGATGTGGAACCGGGGTAGGGTGGTTGGCTCGACATAAGGGCAGAGACTTGGGGAAAGCCGGCCCAAATCAGAGGCAAGGAAGGGTTGAGGGATATAAGGAGATGCTCCTGTGAGGAGAAATCAGAGGAAAACTCACTAGGTGAGGAATGGTGGCTACGATGGGTTTGGCCAGTTTTTGGAAAGACAATGGCGTTCACATGTTCTTGTGGAGGAAAACCAAAATTGGTTGAGATGAAATGATGCCAGGGGTGTGGAACATGTTGTGACGTGAGTGATTTGGGGAAATCTCACCGAGTTTACTGGAACGTGAGGTGGCAGCGATGGCTGGCACGGGCATGGCATGCATTCGAGCTCAATTTGAGCTCGAGTAAGATGGAGTGAGGAGGTTACAGGAGGCAAGAGGGAAGAAGAGGTGCATGAGGTGCGTCTTAATTAGAGAAGAGAAGGAGGGAGCAGATGGTGACATGGCTCGAGTTGTGGATGGGGGAATCACGAGCTCAGTAGGCCATGTGTGAGTTCTTATCGGCATGGTGCAACGCGTGCTCCGCAGGGTGATGTGACTATGTAGTGGCGGCATGGTCCTCGAGGCTTGGCAGAGGGATGATGACGCCATGCCTAAGCTGAGCAACACGTGTACATATAAGCGGATGGGGGAGAGAGAGCGAGGTGCGTCGAGAAAGAAAAACAGTGCTGCTGCTCTCTCTCGCTCATCGGCTTGACAGGTGGGTCCAGGGGCCCATTCGTCAATGAGAGCAAGGGAGAAGGGGCGATGAGGCTACTACGGCTGGGCTGGCTGCATAGGGAGAAGGTGGAAGGGAAGAGAGGAGGTGGGCCACAACTGCAGCTAGGTTGTGCTTACGCGTGCACTAGGTTGCGAGGAGGAAAAGGGGGAGAACGAAGGGGAGGAGGGAGCAGGTCGGTGGGAGAGAAAGGAGAGAGGGAAGGAGGTCGATTGGGCTAGTTTGGCCCAAGGAGGAGAGAGAAGGAAAGTGGTTAGAAATTTTAGATTGCAATTTAATTCAATTTGAATTTGAATTTTAAGATTTGAGGACACAATTGTTTTTAAATAGCACACAATTAGATTTTTAATGTTTTTGACATTTTGATTTGTGAGCCAAGGGATTTATTTTAAGTTTTTAAATTCAAGGCAAAGCTTTTGGAAAATTTTGAAATGCAACAAAAGTTTTAAAATTCACAAAAATTAAGAAATTTTAAATTTAACTTAAATTTGGGCAGTTACACCAAGCCTTGCTAAGAATGCACACACAAAGAGTTAATAATTAGCTTACAATTGCAGTTGCCGAACTAGCAGCACTGTTTAATTACCAAAATACATAATATCACCTTTTGCCTTTTGTATATAGATTAGTGACGTGGCATATTTCACACATGATCAATCCATGCAAATAACCCTTAAAAAATCAATGCAAATATATTCTCTTTAATTTTCCTCTACTCTAATCATACTTTGTTCTACTACAACAACACTTGTGGCTGCGGAAGCGTGCGTGCGTGCCTTGCAGAAAATGATCTCAACAACGAATTCTTTGTTTCTTTCTGAAGCCATAATCAAGAAGAAACACGAGGATGACGTACACTAGTCACTTGGAGAGATTGCTGCCTTCAGCATTCCCTGAATGTAGCTGGAAAGTACGTACAGACAGCAATCCCCTATTAGTAAGCTGTCCATTAATAAATAATACTAGATAGGGGAGACACAGTATGTTAAGATAACTCCTCTAAGTTTATGCCAAGTGCAATGCTAAGCAATCTCATAAGAAAGAAATATTGAGATGCAATTATAAGTATAATTGAGATCATCTAAAACAATGAAAAACAAGAGCTACTAAAAGCTTCACAAAGGAACTAAAAAGCTCTACCCAAGTAAAACTCAGACTCAAAAATCAACTAAGCAATTTGCTATGACAGAAATAAAAAAAAATGATCACTCTTCAAACAAAACCCAGCCCAAACAGCTTTATGTTCAAGTTGAGTAGTTTTTAAGTGAACTAGTCATGGCACAAGCTAAAACTATACATGTAACTTCTTTTCTTCAGAGTTGTTATGGTTGTTAAAAATTTAGTTACACACATCTCCCACTCCAAATAAGCCTCCAGATTAGCTCTATCCTAGAACTCCGGTATGGTTATTTTGATGCAACCAACACCATCACCCTCATGGTCTACACCACCTCCGCAGTATCCTCCATGTGCAGCCTAAAAAGACAATAGGAGATTTACCATACCCTCCGGAAGTTGAGATCTCACCTATGATCATGTTGATAGCCTTCTTCTTTTGTTATTTACCATTCCTACTCTTGCAGAAGCGGCAATCTTTCGCCATATGACCATCTTATCTGCACACAAAGTAGGTAATGTCCCTCAAATCCTTGTTCTTAGTTTTCTTCTTCTTAAAGCTAATTGTATTGTTTGGTTTGTTGGATTTGTACTTCTTTGCAGCAATCTTTTTTCTAAGAAATTTGCATTGTTCTAAGCAGAAGTGATTGGTGCATCTTTTGCTCTTGCATTTTCTTCCACATCAAGGGCAACAATGATATCCTCAACAAAAATCTCTTCCCTCTTTTGTTTTAAGCTAGTGGCAAAATCCCACCAAGAAGCAGAAAGTTTGGCAATAATACCCACAGTCACAAACTTAAGAGACAGTACAGAGTCCAAGTGCGCAATCTCACCAACCAGAAGTTGAAGGTCATGAGTTTGTCCAACTATCAACTTAGCCTTATCCATGCTAAAGTCAAAGAATTGCTCACATATGTATAGCCAGCAACCAGCTTTTGCCTCTATATATTTATGCTCTAGTACATCCCATAACTCTGTGGCGGACTTGTAGTCCATGTATGTATCATAAAGCTAATCTACCAGAATGGTTAGAATGTAGCCAAGAGCAGTGATGTTCGCATTTTTTAATTGCATAAACTAGTCAATTGTAAATGGATAATGTGGGTGGATAACCCACCATAGCCCCAAAGATATGAGTCAAAATTTGCCCACCGCCATCTCCCCACCTCCACCTCCCGCAACTGCCGCCTCCTTCTCTCCCCAAAACCGTCGTGCCACACCTCTTCCTCCTCCTTGGCACTACTACCAATTCCATCTCCCATCGCCCCTCCAACCAGCGGCATGACGCTCGGTGACAGCGGCCAGTGGATCAGAGGAAAGGGTGCTTGGTGACAGCGGCTAGTGGATTAGAGAGAATGGCGCTCAACAATGGCGGTGGTGGCTTCCTCTTCCTATGCCCACCCACGTGGCTCTCCCCCTGCTGCCACCGCCCAGTGGTCGCTCGCTAGTGAGCCTCTCTACCTCCTCCTTCTCTTCACTCGGAGCCTGTCGTGCTGCCTAGCGATTTTGGTCTTCCAAGCTGGTCATCAAAGTCGATGCTACGGTCGAAGGGGGCTATGGTCATGGGACCGTGGCTGCAGTCGACGGGACGTGGCCGAAGTCAAAGCCGTGGTCAAATGGGGCCGTGGCCGAAGGGCCATGACTGAAGTCGAAGATCAGTGGTCGAAGTTGAAGCCGTAGTGGTCGAAGTCCAAGCCGTGGTCGAAGGCGATAGTGGTCGAAGTCGAAGGGTCGTGGACAAAGTTGGTCCGTAGCCGAAGTCGAAGGGCTGTGGTCGACATCAGGGCCATAGTCAAATGGGGCTATGGTTGAGGGGCCGTGGCTAAAGTCGAAGATCTATGGTCGAAGTCGAAGCCATGGTCGAAAGGGACGATAATCGAAGGGGGGAAGTGTTGACGTCGAAGGCTCGTGGTCGTCGAAGGGCCGTGGTCGAAGGGGACAGTGGTCAAAGTCGAAGCTGTGGTTGACGTCAAAGGGTCGTGGTTGAAGGGGACAATGGTCGACTTCGAAGGGCCATAGTCGAAGGGGACAGTGGTCGAAGGGGGTAGTGGTCAAAGTCAAAGATTCGTGGTCAAAGTCGAAGACCGTGGTCAAAGTCAAAGCTGTGGTCGAAGGGGGTCGTGGTTGAAAGGGGAAGTGGTCGACGTCAAAGGGCCGTGGTCAAAGGGGATAGTGGTCGAAGGGGGTGGTGGTCAAAGGGGGAAGTGGTCCAAGTCAAAGGGCCATGGTCGCCGAAGGGTCATGGTCGAAGGGGCTAGTGGTCGAAGGGGGAAGTGGGCGAAGTCACAGATCCTTTGTTGAAGTCAAAGATCTATGGTCGAAGTCAAAGCCGTGGTCAAAGGGGAAAGTGGTCGACGTCGAAGGGTCGTGGTCGAAGGGGACAGTGGTCGAAGTTGAAGATCCGTGGTCAAAGTCGAAGATCCTTGGTCGAAGTCGAAGCCGTGGTCGAAGGGGAAAGTGGTCAGCGTCGAAAAGCCATGGTCGAAGGGGACAGTGGTCGAGGGGATAGTGGCCGAAGTCAAAGATCCATGGTCGTTATCGATGCTGTGGTCAAAGAGGGAAGTGGTCGACATCGAAGGGTCGTGATCAAAGGGGACAGTGGTTGAAGGGGGCAGTGGTCAAAGTTGAAGGGGGCAGTGGTCAAAGTCGCGGTCATGGTCGTGGTCGTAGCGGTCATGGTCGTGGTCGTAGCAGTCATGGTCATAGTCATAGAACCAACCCGGAGGGCACCTGCTGGTTCGTCCATAACCTCTGCTGCTACAAGTTCCCCTCCAGTTGGACATCTCCATCGCCTACCCCCAGGTCACCCCTGAGATCGAGCTCCCCACCCTCGACGGCAAGACCCATAAGGTCTCGCACTCCCCATGGATTGTAACATGCTTTTGACCACGATGTGCGATTGATGGCTTCTGATTTACGACCACGAGCGCTGGCCGATATGTTCTGACTTACAACCACAAGGTGTGGTCGATGTCTTCTGACTTACGACCACGAGTGCTAGTCATAGTCAAAGATCTATAGTCGAAGTCGAAGCTGTGGTCGAAGGGGGTCGCGGTCAAAGGGGGAAGTGGTCGACGTTGAAGGGTTGTGGTCAAAGGGGACAGTGGTTGAAGGGGGCAGTGGTCGAAGTCAAAGGGGGGAGTGGTCGAAGTTGAAGGGGGGCAGTGGTCAAAGTCGGGGGATGTGGTCGAAATCGGGCCGTGGTCAAAGTCGATGCCGTGATCGAAATCGGGGTCGTGGTCGAAGGGGACCGTGGTCGACGTCGAAGGGCCGTGGTCAAAGTCGGAGCCGAGCAGGTCAGGCGGGCCGAGCAAGCTGGTGCCGGTAGTCAGGCGACAGGGACAAGCGCACCGGAGGCCTACCAACGTACGACCACCAGCGATGGTCGACCCCGATCTACGATCACGCGCGATGGTCGATGGTATCTAACTTACGACCACGAGGTGTGATCTACAGCTTCCGATTTACGACCACGAGCACTGGTTGATGTGTTCCGACTTACGACCACCAAGTATGGTCGATGTCTTTCGATTTACTACCACGAGCGCTGGTCGATATGTTCCAACTTACGACCACAAGGTGTCCTCGATGGCTTCCGACTTACAACCACGAACGATGGTCGTCGATTTCCGACGTACGACCACGAGATATTGTCGAAGGCTCCCAATTTAGGACCACGATCGATCGTCGACCGCTACCAACTTACGACCACCAGTATTGGTCGACTGCTCCAGACCTACGATCACGCATGATGGTCAATGACTTCCGACTTACGACGACGAGGTATGCTCGATGGCTCTCGACCTACGACCATGAGGTCTGGTCGATGTCTTCCGATTTATGACCACGAGATGTGATCCATAGCTTCCGACTTACTTGACGGATTTAAAAATTTTTAGAACATGTTTGTATGTATATTCTAAAAATTTTTACTACCTGTGAGTTTTAAAATATATAGTATGATAAATTTTAAAAATCCGTAGCAACCTACGGTCATTCAACTAGTAAGTCAAAAGAAGCAGTTAGGAAGTAGGAAGTACCACTACCCAGTCCACGCGATCGACATTACCACCGTCCCACAATCGCAGCGCTTTAGATGGATACAGCATTACAATGCATATACTCCATTCTTCTCAGTACTACAAAGCTGGAAAATCTTAATTAATTTGGTAACTGAAGAACTTAATGCTGTAAATCAAGTCCCTTAATTGAGATTTGAGAACAGAGATAACAAGCTAAGGAAAACTAAAAAAAAAGTCTTAACAGTTACACGCTTCTCAGTTCTATGTACTGATAGTCTGCTACCGCGTAGTTCAGAGTTCACACCACTGACACATTCAGCATGTTGCCCCTAATTACTACGTGTCCCGTGACTAACAGTACAGCACAACGCACCCAGCAGAGCTAATCTTCTAAGAATAAAACAAGAGTATCATAAAGTCATTGCATCATCCATCTATCGCACGTGAACCGCTGCAGCCAGGTACCTAGGCTCAAGGAAGAACACAAGTAACTGACAGGCATGGATAGATGAGGCTGGTAAAAAGCTACCTATTAGCTATGCCAGGCAGGCAATTGAAAAGATTCTGAAATTTCCTGGAAGCAAACTTAGTAGGTTATTAATTTTCAGGGACAGAAAAGAGAATGCAGGAAAAGTTAGTTGCGCATAAATCTCATTAATTAATGAGCGAAGCTAGTGCTCGACAGTGCAGAAAGGCCTATAAAATGAAGCCGCTCCTCTTCGCCACTACAATCCAATCCACTGACCAGTACTGCGGTTACCAACAGAGAGCAGCAATGGCGTTGCAAACGCCAAATGCGTCACCTCTCCATGTAACTAACTGCCTGTGCTCTCCATTACTGTCTCTTGCAAATCTCAACGATTGCGTGTCTGTTCTTCCCGGTTCTAGTATTATTTATGGATGTCCTGCAAATCTCTTGAATAGCAGTGCGAGAGCACCTCTTCTCGTTTCCTATCTGTTTCTCTCATCACCCTTTTACGTTTTCTTGGTCATTACTTGTTTCTGTTTCTCAGTATATTCACATAGATTGCATATTTGCATCTTCTGAATGAAATGGCGCACTGGAAAATGCCATCTTTTTGCTGAAAATAGTTCAGAAATATCGGTTTGGTGTTTTCAGAATTTTTGTTGAACAATGCAGGGGAATGATCCACCACAAAAAAAAAGGTCACATTTTTGCAATGCCTTCATTCCCATTTGGTTTTTTTCTGCAATACCTTCATTCCCATTTGGTTTTTTTTTCTCTCTCGGATTAGGAACAAGGTGTTGCTATTCCTCGCATGGACAACCAAAATTTTGCCTCTTATTCTTGTTTTTGTTCAAGTGCCCCATACAGCAGTGTCAAATTTCTCTACGTCAAAGTCTGCAATTCCTCATCTTTCTCTATGTAAAGGCCAAAATTTCCGAAATTGAACACCACTCACCAAATCATCTCCTGTAAAAAATTTCCAAAAGAAGATTTTTTTTTTTAAGTATAACGCACTGACCATCTCCCGTTTGTTGGCACAGCTTCTCCACTCCCTATGCCTCCTCCTCCTCGCCGCGTCCGCGACTGTCGCCGCGCGACGCCACGGCCCACCGGCGAGCAGCGCAGGCCAGAGAATATACCTGGCGCCGAGCTGCCGGAAGCACACGGCGTCGCTGGCCGACTTCGGCGGCGTGGGCGACGGCAAGACCTCGAACACGGCTGCGTTCCGGTCGGCGGTGGATCACCTGTCGCAGTACTCCAGCAAGGACGCCGGCGGCGGCATGCTGTACGTGCCGGTGGGGAAGTGGCTGACGGGGCCCTTCAACCTCACCAGCCACTTCACCCTCTTCCTCCACAGCGACGCCATCATCCTCGGCTCCCAGGTCTGCTGTATCTCTCCAAATTTTCTTTTTCTTTTTTTTGTTTTCGTTTTGAAGGACAATAATATTGGTACTACTAGTATGATAATTAGATTTGACACCCGAACGCACAATACGATTGCCTATACATCTTGTTGCTTCATATGTTAATTGGTGCTTGAACTGAAAAATGGCGAAAAATTTACGGAAATTGATCTGAGCAAACTATGCAGTTGAGCAATGCTGAAAACTATGTTTCAAAAAAAAGCAATGCTGAAATACTATGTTGTTCAGACAGACGTATGAACCGGAGAACTTGTGACATGCATGGATGATTATTAGTGATGCAATTTTTAACATGATCTTGGTTAGAGCTCGTTTATAAACATGGATATCGAGAAATGTTGCCAAGCTTCTTCAGTGTCGGATGTTAACAAGAAGCTAATTTGGTGATGCAGAATATAAGCGAATGGCCAATTGTGGATCCTTTGCCTTCTTATGGAAGAGGAAGAGATAAAATCGGAGGACGATACACTAGCCTTATCGGTGGATCAAACCTCACCGATGTAGTCATTACTGGTGAGTAGTCTTCTGTAGCGTAACCAAAGTTTGTAATTTCAATTGTTCTGAAGAAATGCATACCGAATTCTGAATTCTTTTTTTGACTGAAAAGTCAGAAATTTCCACTATCAAGTTCTTTTTTTGAACGAAAAGTCTGAACTTCTGTAGCCTGAACTTTCCATTACAAGTCTGAACCTTCCAAGATCAAGAAATTTGACATGTAACTGCATAGTCTGCACCACACCAGAGCATAGCATAATCTACCTAGTGACATTAGTCTGTAGATGTAGGTAAAATACTCTTTACCAGTATACGAAAATGGTTTTTCTGATCCTGCAAATGAGTTATTTCAAGACAAGATGGGATATCTATCTGATTTTGCGTATGATGACCAACCAACCATTTCAGGCAACAACGGAACAATAGATGGGCAGGGAGCAATGTGGTGGTCAAAGTTCCACAAGAACCAGCTCAAGTACACGCGCGGGTACCTCATCGAGCTGATGCACTCCGACACAATCTTCATCTCCAACCTCACGCTGCTCAACTCGCCCGCATGGAACATCCATCCAGTGTACAGCAGCAACATCGTTGTGCAGGGCATCACCATCCTCGCTCCGACGCATTCTCCCAACACCGACGGCATTAACCCCGGTATGTATGAAGAAATTAACTTTCTTCCAAAATATATAATATATGTTTTTGGAAGGAAGAACGCTAGCTACTGAATACTGATTGGGTGGTGGATTTGCTGTCATTGCTTGCAGACTCGTGCTCGCACGTCCGGATCGAGGATTGCTACATCGTGTCCGGCGACGACTGCGTGGCGATCAAGAGCGGGTGGGACGAGTACGGCATTGCGTACGGCATGCCGAGCCAGCACATCGTGATACGGAGGCTGACGTGCGTCTCCCCGACGAGCGCGGTGATCGCGCTGGGGAGCGAGATGTCGGGCGGCATCCAGGACGTGCGTGCGGAGGACATCACGGCGATCAACTCGGAGTCGGGCGTGCGCATCAAGACGGCGGTAGGGCGCGGCGCGTACGTGAAGGACGTGTTCGTGCGCGGGATGAGCCTGAACACGATGAAGTGGGTGTTCTGGATGACGGGCAACTACAAGTCGCATCCGGACGGCAAGTACGACCCCAACGCCGTGCCGGTTGTGGACAACATCAGCTACCAGGACGTGGTGGCGACCGGCGTGAACACGGCGGCGCGGCTGGAGGGCATCCAAGGCGCGCCGTTCAAGGGCATCTGCATCGCCAACGTGACGGTGGAGCTGGCCAAGTCGAGGAAGTACCCGTGGACGTGCACCAACGTGGAGGGCGTGTCGGCCAACGTCAGCCCCTCGCCGTGCGAGCAGCTGCAGGGCGCACACGATGGCGCGTGCCCGTTCCCGACGGACACGCTGCCCATCGACAAGGTCACCGTGCAGCAGTGCTCCTACTCCATCCCTGCAGCTGCTGGAAGCAATTAAGTAGCTTCAGCTTGCTGTGGCCATGGCTTGCTGATAACGACAAACTAGTAGTGGTTACACTCGTGAAAGTCTGAAACAATAACGAGTAGCAGTCGCCTCGCCAGCTCCTGCAATCCTACCCGGTGAGTGGTGAAGATGGTGGCTACTGCTGCTGATTTAGATGTGAAGCTGCACGCACGTAGCATTGTGTTTGAAGTTTTTGCTGTGCTTGAAGAAGGTCTGAAATCGTAACAGGTCCATCGATCTTCCTAAAGAGCATGGTCCTGCATGTTTACAAGTTGTAGTAGCTCGGTTGTAATGTAACCTGCTGTTTGGTGATACAAAGTTACCCTTGTTCAGTTTTCTTGTGTACAACTGCATGTAAGCCCGAACTGCATGCTTTCCAGCTAGAGCTATCCAAATGGGCCAGGCCAAGCACAATACTGACAATTGGTCTGGCCTAGGTACGGCATAGCCCATAGCTAAACAGCCCAAGTCAGTCCGGCACGACAGCCAAACCAACCGTGTCGTACTTAGACCGACACCTCGTCACAATGGGCTTGCCACGAATAATACCGGCCCAAGGCATGACATGACCAAGCCGGCGGCTCCCCTCCCTCTCTCGGGCATCGCTCCTGCTCCCCCGTCGGCCTATCCCCTCTCCCCTATCTTCAATTGCCCCCGCCATCCCCGTCGGCTGTCACCTCCTCCCCCTCCTTGGCTCCTCCCTCCCTACCACCTCCTCTTTCTCTCAATGTCCTCACCGTCGGTCGGATCCAGCGCTCACCCTCTTCAGTGTCATCGGGATCCGATCCTAGACTCCTAGCCTTCGATGCCTGCCAAATTCAGTTCTCAGCCACATTAGGCGTTGTCCACACGAGCAGGATGAAGTCGCCGTCTGTATCACCTGCAAGTCTGAACCTCCCCAGTGCCAATGGGATCTGGTCCTCGTCTTCCCCGTCAACCAGATCTGGTTCTCGCCCGCACCGCTGGCCATCCTCCACTACTACAAAAAATGTCATCACGGGCGGTTCAAAAACATCATCACAGACGGTTTCGTGAACCGTCTGAATTTATAGGTCAGTAATAATATGAGATCATCACACACAGCTTTCGAATCGTCTGTGATGCAAAATATCACAGACAGTTTCAACCAAAGACTGTCTATGATAGTTGACTATCACAAACAGTTTTTAGCAGAAACCATCTATGATATCTGATGTATTACAAACAGTTTCAACTACAAACCATTTGTAATATTAAATTATCATAGACGACTTGTAGTTGAAACCGTCTGTGATACATCAGATATCACAGACAGTTTCTACTAAAACCATCTGTGATAGTTAACTATCATAGACGATTATAAGTTAAAAATCATCTATGATATTCTTTTCTATTCATAAACCTATTTTTGTTTGTTGACTAGCCTCAAGAAAATGCTCTAATGGCAGAGCTTGAAAGGATCAAGAAAGAAAGAGTTGAAGAGAAGCTTGGAAAGGTTTGTTGTTTTCTTATCTCTCTATTATCATTTGAAGGTGACCCATTTCTTTAGGTTTTAGATAGATAATGGAAATTGTACATGCTTGTTCACTGCAGGAGCACCAAGAAGCAGAAGAGGAGGCCAAGAGGGAGGCTGAACTGATGAGAGGAAATCCATTGATCAATATTAACAATGCCAGCTCCTTCAGTGTTAAGAGAAGGTTAAGACACTGATGCTCAGTGTGTCGCATTTTTTTTATGTTGCCGCACTTTATGGTGAGTCTAATCCTGTTCTAATATGTATGTATGTCACAGGTGGGATGATAGGGATGATGACGTTGTATTCAAGAACCAGGCGCGTGGAGAGACAAGACAACAAAACGGTTCGTCAATGATACCATCAGAAGTGATTTCCACCGCAAGTTTCTGTAGAGGTACATGAAGTGATGCAGCTGTACGCTTTATCTGGCCTGGCCGGGCATGTCATGGCCTCTGTTAGAAATAGTCCCACATAGGAATGGCAACGGGTTAGATATCTTCAGGTTCTGCTCTTCCCCCCCCCCCCCCCCAATCCAAAACCCGAAAGTACTATCCAAACCCGCACCCGAAATAACTTTCGGGGCGAATAGGAGCCCCGAACCCGAAACCCGCGGATACCCGATATCAAATGGATATCCAAAAAACAGGACGGTGGGGAGGCCGGAGAAGGGGCGAACGGCAGTGGGGACGGTGGGGAAGGCCGGCAGGGGGTGGCCGGCAGTGGGGAAGGCCGGCAGGGCGTGCGCGCGGCCCAGGCGGCGCAAGGGGACGGCGTGGGCGGCGCAAGGGGACGGCGTCGGCATGGGGATGGCCGGCAGGGGCGCAGGGCGTGCGCGCGGCCCAGGCGGCACAAGGGGACGGCGTGGGTGGGGAGAAGGCTGCGGGGAGCCGGGGAGATGCCTCGGGGAAGGGCGTGCCGCGGGGAGCCGGGGAGATGCGGCGCAAGGGGAAGGGAGATGCGGCGCAAGGGGAGCCGGGGAGATGCGGCTGGGGCTGGGTGGGTGGGTGGGTGGGTTAGGGTTTCACACCCCCATTTTTGCTTATATACTAGGTGGAAGGGCCCACATGTCATACACACTTCGGGTATCCATGGATATCCATGGGTAGGGTTTGCCCTCCAAATCCAACCCGAACTCTTATCGGGTACCCGCCCCGAACTATCCATGGATAGAAAATGCCATCCAAACCCACTATTTTCGGGTTGGATATCCGCGGATACCCGGCTCCACGGATAATTTTGCCATCCCTAGTCCCACATAGATTATGGGAGAGGAGAAAGCATAACTTATAAGTGTGAATGAGCCTCCACCCATTGGACTAGTCTTTTAGGGGGAGAAGGCCCAATACCACTTATAAGATTGTTTCCGTTGCTCCGTAAGCTTGTTGTGTGTTCAGCCCATTTAAACCTGTGGCACCCGGTTGGACCTAGGCATACGGCCAGGGTCCAAAATGTAACAGCCTCCTAGACGGTGAGCTTGTGATGTTTCTGTATTTGAGTGGAAGATCAATATGTATGACATAACTGTAACATCTGCTTTATCTTGATGATATTTTTACCCGCTCCCCCCAAAAGAATCGCTGCGCTTAACTGAGGTGATTGATGCGTGGCAAAGCTGCAGAAAATATTTCAGCATCAATTGTGTAACGCCCCCGTTTCCAGGGGCGCGTACGGACACGGCACTCCGCAACTATTCATGCATGAACAGTTATGGAATGTCGCGCAAGAGTATACCATTGCATGCTTACAACAAAAGTCCAGCATATATTTCACATATGGAATAACATCCAGTTTTGACAGCGGGGCGTGCAAGCCCAAAGCATAATTACATTACCAAAAGCTCCAAGATCCGCTTGAGCGCGGCGAAGACCTAAAGCCACGGGTCCTCGTCGAAGAAGAGATCCTCGGGGACGTCCTCGACAGGGAGACCTTCTAACACGAAATCTTGAATTTCCTTCTTTTCTTCTGGTATCTGTGGCATTTAGCAAGCCTGAGTACTCCGACCCCATACTCAGCAAATCACAAGGGAAACCCTAACTTACTACTTGCACGGATCAACAAAGGAAGGGAGTATATTTGGTTTATTACTTTGAGTGGATGCAGTTTTATTTGCAAACATTTTGATAAAACGGGCCCAAAACTACTTCTTAAGATCTCAGGGGTTTTTCACGAAGAGTCAATTAACCAACTAATCATGTTAAAGCATGTACAAAACTACTTAAACTTTGCGGCTGGAATCACCCAAGTGACACAGCTCCATTGACCGGGAGCACGGCGTATTCGAATACCATTTATTTGACTCTGCAGAGTTTGCTCAGCTTTACCCACACGATCCCTTAACTCCCGCGACATAGTTAAGAAAGCCAGGTCGTTTCACTGCTCAACTCTTTATATAGGCTCTACCCGGTAGAATTCACTCGGGTCTGGCTCACACACACACACACACAAGAGAAGACGGTGTCCGCTTCGAGTGAACTCTACCGTTGTTAGGCACCCACAACATGGCTTGCCTAACCTCACTGCTAAACCTCCTGTAGAGTTTCAATCGAGTTGAGCAGCTACTAGACAAGTGTTGACAAGTCAACTCCTGTGGTTGAGCGATCACTGTGACATTTGCTCAGCGTAAGGGTTTCAGTCCTTATATTTTCACATGGTCCGCAACCTCGCCAGGCCCGCGACCCAACCTAAGGTAAGCGGTGGGCGTAGACCGTCTCGCGGTTTCCCACTCACCCATACCCTACTCCAAACCTAAGGTAAGCGGTGGGTGTAGACCGTCTCGCGGTTTCCCCACTCACCCTTACCCTACCTTGTGCACGCCGGCACTCTCCGCTCTAAGATACGGTGTCCCATACCACCCTACCTTAGAGTCGGGTTTTCCAAATTCTATTGGCCCACAGCCACAACCTTATTAGTGTAAGACTTTGCATGATAATAATAGCCTACAATTATCTAGATTAACAGATAATTATTTCTAGGGTTACAAAGGCATGGCTACAAGTTTAACATGGCATTTGTCGGTGGTAGGTTTATCTACATAACATGTCATTCTAAACATTTTATTTTACTTTCGAACTAACATTTCAGAATTAGCTCAATGCAAATAACATAATAGCATAATTAGACAACATGGGTTGCAACATGATCAAGGACTTGTGACTTGCCGTGAATCCGGATGGTCTCAGCTAGCTCGAGCGTAGAAGCTTCTGGATCCTGCGACTGCACTTGAGCTTCCGGAAACTTCGACACTAGCGCAAACACAGAAAATAACATAAATCCGGCTTGAGCCTAATCAAGCGAGGAAAAATAATCTATTAAAAAGGAGTAAAATGCATAAATCTCCAAATAGGGAATTTTAGGAATTTATCTGGGATGAAATTGTGGAAGGGGAGGCCAAAAATGGGTTCAGGACATTATTTGGAGCAAAGTGGTGAAATTTGGGAATTTTTGGAATTTTCTGTGATTTTCTAAAATTTATTTTGATTTTTCTGGATTTCTGGAAATTGGGAAATTGCTGGAAAATCCAATGAACACTAGAAGGCCGGCCCGGTGCAACAGTGCAGCCCGGCCGGGGAAACGGCCCGCGCGGCCCAGGTGCGTGCGCGCGCGCACGGGAGCGGAGCGGGCCGAGGGAGACGGCCCAGCAGCGCGCGCGTCCCGGGGCTTGGATGGCCGACGCGTGGTGCGGGCGGAAGGAGCGAATGGCGAGGGAGCGGGTGGCGATCGGACGGTCCAGACGAGATGGCAACGATCGGCGCGGGCGGCTGAGATGAGACGGGCGAAGCGGTACGGTGGGGAGATCCGACGGAGGTGGATGGCGGTGTTTATGATGATCCAACGGTGGAGGGGATGGGTGGATCTGGCGGCTGTGGTTAGACGGCAACGGGGAGGGCGGACGGCTGAGAGGCGACCACGTCGTCGTCGTCTTCCTCCAGCCGTGCGCGCACAGCAGAGGGATGGAGACGGCGGCGTCTCCGCTCTCCGACGGCTGCAATGGCTCCCGGCGGCCATGGAGGACACCACCGGGTAAGGCTTGACGTGGGGAGTCCATTTTGGGCAGTTGGGAGGCGAGGAGATCAAAGGAGAGAGCGGGAGGGAGGTGGGAGTGCTTCGGGTATTTGGTGGCGGAGGGGGTCACCGGCGGCGAGGGGGTTCAATCGGGGCGGCTACACCGACAGGGGACCCAGAGGCTCACATTGGCGGCGACGGTGAGCGCTGGGGAGTTTCGGAGCGGGCTGGCCACGGGAGAGGTGCGACGGCCGGAGAGGAGCTTCGGTGGCGGCGCTCCACGGGGCTCCACCGGTCCAAACAAGTCCACCAAAGCGATCAGCACACCGAGGGGAAGCTCTGGGCGAAAACAATTGAAGAGTGGAGGGAGGGAGAGGGAGATTGGCTCCGAGGTGCCGCCGGCTCACAAGGCGGCGATGGCGGAGCTCCAAGCGGCGGGGCTCCAATCGGCTGCTCTGGAAGGTGGCTGGGAGTGGCGGGAGGTGAATGGGGGCGGTAGGAGAGCTCGGGAAGCAAAGAAATGAGAGGGAGCCGGAGGATGGCTTTTATACCCGAACGGGGGAGGGGCGGAAACTTAGGGGAGAAGGCAACGGGCGGGGCGCGGAGTCAACCGGAGTGACGGGGGCAGGTGAGAGCGTCTCCTCCGCGCGACGGGCGGTGACAGGGCGAGTAATGGCGATGCGACAAGGGATGGGAGCAGGTGGGCGGCGGGTATGGCGGAGGCGCGTCCGCGCGCGGGAGAGGGAGAAGGCGGCCTCTGGCAGGTGGGGTCGGCACTGGAGAGCGGCGACGTGGCGCGAGGGCATCCACCCGTTTGGACAGGGCTGTCGGGGCGGCGCGGAGCCAAGCGCGTGCGCGGGGAGGAGCAGAGGCGGTGCGGGAGCGGGCGCAACGCCAGCGCGGGCGCGGGGATGAAGGCGGGGAGGGAGTGCGGCGCCAGCGAGAGGAAGGGAGCGGGGAGGCGCCAGAGAGGAGAGGAGGCGGGGAGAGCGCGGCGCCAGCGCGAGAGAAAGAGGAGGGAGGCGCCGAGGAAGTGAGAAGACGGGAAGGAGGAGGGCGCCAGCGGGAGAGGAAAGCGCCTGGCCAAAAGAGGAAAGCGGAATCGGGGAAGAATTTCCAAAAAGGGAAAGTCTTCTGAAATTCACCCAAAAACCAGCAAAAACAAAGAAAATTTTTTGTTTGAAATTTTGGGGCTTTTCAACCTACCCCCCTTATAAGAATCTCGACCCCGAGATTAACTTGGTCCAGGGAGTGAGTTGGGAAAACCTCGCTGCAAATCTGGCTCTCTTTCCCAAGTGGCATCATCCGCTGTGTGATTCTTCCACTGCACTCTGTAAAACCTGACCTTCTTGTTTCTGAGATGCCTTTCTGATGTCTCAAGTATTTGTAGTGGTTCTTTAGCATATGTGCAGTCATCCTGTAATTCAATATCTGACAATGGCACTTCATCTGTTGGCTGTCGTAGACACTTTTCGAAGCTGGGATACGTGGAACACGTTGTGGATTCTTGACAAGTTGGGCGGCAGCTGCACTTAATAAGCTATTTCCCCAACTCTTCCAATTATTTGAAACGGTCCCGCATATCTTGGTGCTAATTTGCCTTTGACTTGAAATCTCTTGACTATCTTGAATGGGGTGACTTTAATATAACGAAATCTCCGACTTCAAAGCTCAAGTCTTTCCTGCGGTTATCTGCATAGCTCTTCTGTCGGTCTTGTGCCATCTTCAGTCTGTCTCTGACGATCCTGGCATGCGCTTCTGCATCTTGAGCAATCTGAGGCCAATAAGTTGTCGTTTTCCTGTTTCTGTCTAATACAGTGGAGTCCTGCATTTTCTGCCATAAGGTGCTTAAAACGGTGCCATCTGGATGCTGGCTTGATAGCTGTTATTGCAAGAGAACTGAGCGAATGGTAGGCAAGTGTTCCATACTGCTCCATACTCAATTGCACAAATTCTCATCATATCTTCTAAAATCTAATTTGTTCTCTCTGCCTGTCCATCTGTCTGGGGATGATACGCTGAACCGAAATTCAAGTTGGTGCCTATAGCTTCATGTAATTTCTCCCAGAACTTGGACGTAAACTGTGCTCCTCTAGCTGACACAATATTCTTCGGAACTCCATGGAGTGTCACTATTCTGGTCAAATACAACTTGGCAAGCTTGTCCTTCCAGTAGGTTTGCTTGATCGGGAGGAAATGAGCTACCTTGGTCAATCTATCGACAATGACCTAGATAGCATCATATCCCTCACGAGTCTTGGGAAATCCAATAATGAAATCCATTCCGATGTTATCCCACTTCCATTCGGGAATTGGCAAAGGCTGCAACAATCTCAATGGTTTCTGGTGGTCTATCTTGATCTGCTGGCAAACATCACATTTAGCCACATACTCTGCCACTTCTTTCTTCATCTGGTTCCACCAATACTTCTTCAAGTCTTGATACCTTTTGGTACCTCCGGGATGGATTGAAAATTGAGACGAATGAGCTTCGGATAAGATTAACTCTCTTAACTCCTTCTTGTTGGGTATGCAATAGCGACCACGGAAGGTAAGGATTCCATGCTCGTCTACCGCATACTCTGATGGATCTCCTTCTTGAGTGTCCTTTTTCAGTTTTTGAATCTCTTCATCTTCATCTTGTGCTGCTCTAATCTGATCTGTCAGCAATGGTTGAAGTTCTAATGCTGCCATGCTGCCTTGCTCAGTGATCACGAAGTTCAGTCGTAGGATATCTCTTTGTAGTTCTGGTGGGTACTCTTTGTCGTTGGGCTTGCTTGGTCGAATCTTCCGACTGAGGGCGTCAGCGACCACGTTGGCTTTGCCTGGATGATATTGGAGATCAACATCATAGTCTTTGATCAATTCTAGCCATCTACACTGTCTCATATTCAACTCTGGCTGTGTGAACAGATACTTCAAGCTCTTGTGATCAAAAAATATCTCACAACGATTCCCTAGCAGGTAGTGCCGCCAAATTTTGAGTGCATGCACCACAGCTGCTAGTTCTAAATCGTGTGTGGGGTAGTTTTCTTCATGTGGCTTCAACTGTCTTGAGGCATAGGCAACTACTTTTCCATCTTACATAAGTACGCATCCCAAACCTTATTTTGAAGCATCACAATAGATTTGGAACTCTTTCTCTTGCAGTTCATCTAACCGTCTCTTGAGCTCTTTTAATTCACTGGCTGACATTCTGTACTGATGCTTGACAATTGGTTTTGTGCCTGTAATCAACTTTATGGCAAGTTTTACTTATCTGTCAGGGGGTATGCCTAGCAATTCTTCCGGAAACACATCAAGGTATTCTTGTACTACTGGCACTTGATCTGGTGTAACTGCTAGCATGTTGATCATGCGCTTTCTTGCATCCTTCAATACTTCTCGTTTTTTTCTTTTTTCTTTTTCTTTTCTTTTTTTTCTACCACTTTTCTGATCTTCAAGGATTACCAATGATATTGTTTTGATCTCATATTCTACCTTGCCTTTGTTCTGGGTTAGTCAGTTCATGCCCAAAATGACGTCTAACCCTTGCATATCTGGCTGCAGCAAATCTGCTTTAACCTCTTCTAGATTGACTTTGACTCCTCTTCACTTGCACCTGTATATCATCCTGGCGTGTGTGGCGCGGTTCCCACTTGGATGAATTATGTCGTACCAAGATCGGATATGATTGGGTCTGCTGGGATTAACTTTATTACAACATGACCATCACACCCATTTTACTTTACACAAATGGTCTTCATACATCTTCATAATTTTGCCACAAGGCTTAGTTAAAGTAATTTACAGACAAATCATTAAGTTCTTCCAACTGGTTTACAAAAGGATAACCAAAAAGGACATCATCCTACTTCTTGGTCTACATAGCTTATATCTTCTTGACTGTGTGCTTTGCTCCCTGCTGCTGCTGATTCTGGACTTGGAGTTTTGCAGCATCTGGTGGCAGACTCCTTCGAGGGCAATGATCTCTGTAATGTCCAATTTCTCCGCAGTGGAAACAAGCATTGGATCTCTTTGGGCAGCTACTAGCAAGATGCTTGCCACCGCAGGTGAGGCACTCGATAGCGAGTGGTGAGGGAGTGGCATACTGCTGAGACTGTCCGAACTGGGTCTTCGGTATCGTCACAAACTGACGGAAGGGTTGGGATCGAAATGAGGGTGACCCCGTGGTTTCGCTCCGCTGAGCATTGTGTGAAGACTGAGACTTGTGCGCTGCTCTACGCTTTCTGTCATCCTCCATTCTGGTCCTCTTAGGGTAAGATTCATCTTCTTCCATCGGTGGCAGGCGGGATGATGATGTCTGCCTCTTTGCCTGCTTTCTAGCTTCTTCTGAGGATAAGGACCTCAGCGGGCATTGGTCACGAAAATGCCCATTCTGTCCGCAGTGAAAGCAAACCGTTTGTGCTGGAGGCGAAGGTCTCTTTCGTTTCATAACTTTCACGTAACCTGGTGTCTCTTCTATCTGGAGAGCTCGATCAACCAGGCTCAATAGGCTCGAAAACTTCATGGTTTGAAGGCGTTGTCTCATATTGGGTTGTAGACCTTTCATAAAGTACTCCATCCTCTTAGCTTCGGTGTTAGTTTCCTCTTGAGCAAATTGGGATAACTGATAAAATTGTTGTAGATATGTTGTGATGGAGTTCTCTCCTTGTTGAAGATTAAGAAAGTCCTGATATTTTTCAGTGATAACTCTAGGAGAGATGTAGGCTTTACGAAATCTCTTCACGAAGTTTTCCCATGGAATATCTTTCGCCTTAGGGTGTATCCACTGGATAGCATTCCACCAAGTAATTACGGGCTCAGACAACTGATAGGTGGCGAAAAGAACCTTCTCCTTATTTGTACACTGGATAGTATTCATTCTTCTCTCAATATCTTGTAACCAGTTATCTGCATTCAGTGACTCTGTGGTTGAAGGGAATTTTGGTGGTTGAGTTTGTAGGAACGCTGTAAACTTCAATGCAGTTGCGCTTGATGCTGACACTGACTCTTCGGGTGTCACCTTGACAATGAACGGTGGCTGTAACTCTCCTTGGTAACGGTTCTGTCCCATCATTGCTATTGTGCTGGCAACTGTTGCTTGATCTGTGGCAGGTGCACCCTGCCCGTTGGTCTGACCACTCTGCTGCGTTGGTTCCATCTGCCAATTGGGAACTTGAGATCAGCTTTGCAGCGGCTTTGGACAATAAGAGTAGATGAGTAAGACATTGAATTTCAAGGTAAGTATAGGGCGAAAGAGGTAAGAACGAGAGTGAAAGGGACAGGAGAAAACTTTGAACACAGGGGAATTACTGATAGTTAAGCAAACAACATACAAGAATAATGAACATAATTTTACAATATGCAAGTGGTACACAAACCACTTAGGGTTCATGATTACACTTGCTTTACATTACAAAAGTACTACTACAACTCAGGGTCAGTCTAATCTAGCGAACAACAGCTACTCCTCCAACTGCCGAGAGACGAGATTTTGAAGCTAGACAAGTAAAGCAGTAAACATTTTGCAAAAGTAAAACTTAAGCAGAAGTAAACTAAGATAGATGAGGTGGCAATAAGAAAGAAAAAGACAGCAATAATACTTATATTTTTCGTAAATCCTTTTTATGGCTTAAATTAAGTTTTGCGATAAAATCGCTTCCTAGATTACCTTAGGTCTCAACCTACGGTCAAAGAGCCTGCTCTGATACCACTTCTTGTAACGCCCCCGTTTCCAGGGGCGCGTACGGACACGGCACTCCGCAACTATTCACGCATGAACAGTTATGGAATGTCGCGCAAGAGTATACCATTGCATGCTTACAACAAAAGTCCAGCATATATTTCACATATGGAATAACATTACCAAAAGCTCCAAGATCCGCTTGAGCGCGGCGAAGACCTAAAGCCACGGGTCCTCGTCGAAGAAGAGATCCTCGGGGACGTCCTCGACGGGGAGACCTTCTAACACGAAATCTTGAATTTCCTTCTTTTCTTCTGGTATCTGTGGCATTTAGCAAGCCTGAGTACTCCGACCCCGTACTCAGCAAATCACAAGGGAAACCCTAACTTACTACTTGCACGGATCAACAAAGGAAGGGAGTATATTTGGTTTATTACTTTGAGAGGATGCAGTTTTATTTGCAAACATTTTGATAAAACGGGCCCAAAACTACTTCTTAAGATCTCAGGGGTTTTCCACGAAGAGTTAATTAACCAACTAATCATGTTAAAGCATGTACAAAACTACTTAAGCTTTGCGGCTGGAATCACCCAAGTGACATAGCTCCATTGACCGGGAGCACGGCGTATTCGAATACCATTTATTTGACTCTGCAGAGTTTGCTCAGCTTTACCCACACAATCCCTTAACTCCCGCGACAGAGTTAAGAAAGCCAAGTCGTTTCACTGCTCAACTCTTTATATAGGCTCTACCCGGTAGAATTCACTCGGGTCTGGCTCACACACACACACACACACACACAAGAGAAGACGGTGTCCGCTTCGAGTGAACTCTACCGTTGTTAGGCACCCACAACACGGCTTGCCTAACCTCACTGCTAAACCTCCTGTAGAGTTTCAATCGAGTTGAGCAGCTACTAGACAAGTGTTGACAAGTCAACTCCTGTGGTTGAGCGATCACTGTGACATTTGCTCAGCGTAAGGGTTTCAGTCCTTATATTTTCACATGGTCCGCAACCTCGCCAGGCCCGCGACCCAACCTAAGGTAAGCGGTGGGCGTAGACCGTCTCGCGGTTTCCCACTCACCCTTACCCTACTCCAAACCTAAGGTAAGCGGTGGGCGTAGACCGTCTCGCGGTTTCCCCACTCACCCTTACCCTACCTTGTGCACGCCGGCACTCTCCGCTCTAAGATACGGTGTCCCATACCACCCTACCTTAGAGTCGGGTTTTCCAAATTCTATTGGCCCACAGCCACAACCTTATTAGTGTAAGACTTTGCATGATAATAATAGCCTACAATTATCTAGATTAACAGATAATTATTTCTAGTGTTACAAAGGCATGGCTACAAGTTTAACATGGCATTTGTCGGTGGTAGGTTTATCTACATAACATGTCATTCTAAACATTTTATTTTACTTTCGAACTAACATTTCAGAATTAGCTCAATGCAAATAACATAATAGCATAATTAGACAACATGGGCTGCAACATGATCAAGGACTTGTGACTTGCCGTGAATCCGCATGGTCTCAGCTAGCTCGAGCGTAGAAGTTTCTGGATCCTGCGACTGCACTTGAGCTTCCGGAAACTTCGACACTAGCGCAAACACAGAAAATAACATAAATCCGGCTTGAGCCTAATCAAGCGAGGAAAAATAATCTATTAAAAAGGAGTAAAATGCATAAATCTCTAAATAGGGAATTTTAGGAATTTATCTGGGATGAAATTGTGGAAGGGGAGGCCAAAAATGGGTTCAGGACATTATTTGGAGCAAAGTGGTGAAATTGGGGAATTTTTTGGGATTTTCTGTGATTTTCTAAAATTTATTTGGATTTTTCTGGATTTCTGGAAATTGGGAAATTGCTGGAAAATCCAATGAACACTAGAAGGCCGGCCCGATGCAACAGTGCAGCCCGGCCGGGGAAACGGCCCGCGCGGCCCAGGTGCGTGCGTGCGCGCGCGCACGGGAGCGGAGTGGGCCGAGGGAGACGGCCCAGCAGCGCGCGCGTCCCGGGAGCGGATGGCGAGGGAGCGGGCGGCGATCGGACGGTCCAGACGAGATGGCAACGATCGGCGCGGGCGGCTGAGATGAGACGGGCGAAGCGGTATGGTGGGGAGATCCGACGGAGGTGGATGGTGGTGTTTATGATGATCCAACGGTGGAGGGGATGGGTGGATCTGGCGGCTGTGGTTAGACGGCAACGGGGAGGGCGGACGGCTGAGAGGCGACCACGTCGTCGTCGTCTTCCTCCATCCGTGCGCGCACAGCAGAGGGTCGGAGACGGCGGCGTCTCCGCTCTCCGACGGCTGCAGTGGCTCCCGGCGGCCATGGAGGACACCACCGGGTAAGGCTTGACGTGGGGAGTCCATTTTGGGCAGTTGGGAGGCGAGGAGATCAAAGGAGAGAGCGGGAGGGAGGTGGGAGTGCTTCGGGTATTTGGTGGCGGAGGGGGTCACCGGCGGCAAGGGGGTTCAATCGGGGCGGCTACACCGACAGGGGACCCAGAGGCTCACATTGGCGCGACGGTGAGCGCTGGGGAGTTTCGGAGCGGGCTGGCCACGGGAGAGGTGCGACGGCCGGAGAGGAGCTTCGGTGGCGGCGCTCCACGGGGCTCCACCTGTCCAAACAAGTCCACCAAAGCGATAAGCACACCGAGGGGAAGCTCTGGGCGAAAACAATTGAAGAGTGGAGGGAGGGAGAGGGAGATTGGCTCCGAGGTGCCGCCGGCTCACAAGGCGGCGATGGCGGAGCTCCAAGCGCCGGGGCTCCAATCGGCGGCTCTGGAAGGTGGCTGGGAGTGGCGGGAGGTGAATGGGGGTGGTAGGAGAGCTCGGGAAGCAAAGAAATGAGAGGGAGCCGGAGGATGGCTTTTATACCCGAACGGGGGAGGGGCGGAAACTTAGGGGAGAAGGCAACGGGCGGGGCGCGGAGTCAACCGGAGTGACGGGGGCAGGTGAGAGCGTCTCCTCCGTGCGACGGGCGGTGACAGGGCGAGTAATGGCGATGCGACAAGGGATGGGAGCAGGTGGGCGGCGGGTATGGCGGAGGCGCGTCCGCGCGCGGGAGAGTGAGAAGGCGGCCTCTGGCAGGTGGGGTCGGCACAGGAGAGCGGCGACGTGGCGCGAGGGCATCCACCCGTTTGGACAGGGCTGTCGGGGCGGCGCGGAGCGAAGCGTGTGCGCGGGGAGGAGCAGAGGCGGTGCGGGAGCGGGCGCAACGCCAGCGTGGGCGCGGGGAAGAAGGCGGGGAGGGAGTGCGGCGCCAGCGAGAGGAAGGGAGCGGGGAGGCGCCAGAGAGGAGAGGAGGCGGGGAGAGCGCGGCGCCAGCGCGAGAGAAAGAGGAGGGAGGCGCCGAGGAAGAGAGAAGACGGGAAGGAGGAGGGCGCCAGCGGGAGAGGAAAGCGCCTGGCCAAAAGAGGAAAGCGGAATCGGGGAAGAATTTCCAAAAAGGGAAAGTCTTCTGAAATTCACCCAAAAACCAGCAAAAACAAAGAAAATTTTTGGTTTGAAATTTTGGGGCTTTTCAAATTGTTTAAAACTTTGAATGCTTTATCCCAAATATCTCCGGTCATACTTGCTAAAAAAACAAAATTTCTTGATGGAGCCTCATTTTCGAGCAAATTTTTGCTGTTATCCTGCAGAAATATGGGTGCGTAAAAGTAAAACAGCGATCTGCCGGTTTCTTGGGAACACGATTTTAAGTAAACCGGCCACGGACGTCCTGCAGCATCAGATAATGCTCTCTTTGTATGGGGTTCATTGCCGTCACGAACCCAGACGTTCATGATATAAGCATACTGATACTGCATACAACACTAAGGGGACATGGTTGCACGATGCCGTGTGAACAAGACAGTTCTTGATGCTATTGTCTTCTCACGTACAACCAAATCCTCCAACAATAGAAGCACCAAGACAAAACTACATGCGTCTGTAATTTACTAATGTTTCGGAGCAAACAAGAAAAGAAGCCATCCGTTCATGGATTCAAGCACAACGAATGTATCATTCTACCCTAGAACAAAGTAAAACAAACTGAAAAACAATTCGTAACTCCAAATTGCAAATCTGTACACACCGCCTACACTGAACTCGTTATGCTCACAGCTCATCTACCAAAGAACGAAAAGAAGCCGCCTGTCTTCTTGGGCCTCTCCTGCTCCTCAACCATGACTGCTGTCATGGCATCTCTTTCCACCAACCGCCAAGTTGCCTGCTCCAGAGCAAGACCAGCCGGTGTGGGTGGGTCATTCAGTACCAATGGCACACCTCTATTTGTACTCCGGATCACCTCTGCATCCTCTGGCACAACACCTAGCAAAGGCAAGCCAAGCATTTCTTGCACGTCGAGTGCTGACATCATGTCCTCCCCCTTGACCAGGTCTGGCCGCACTCGGTTCACAATAATCTTGATGTCTTTGATGCCATCACACTCCAACAGCCCTGCAACACGGTCAGCATCACGGAGAGCCGTAATGTCAGGGGTAGTAACGAGCACTGCCTCTTCTGCGGGGGCAATGGCAGTGACAAACCCAGCATCAACACCTACAAGGCAAACCTTTGTTAAGCAACCTTACATAACAGAAGTAGATGCATATGGCAGGAAACTGCATGAAACAGGACAGAAAATTGATCTATAGATGATAAATGCAAAGCTAACTTCTTATCTAACCGAGACCATGAGAAAAACTGATGATGGAAATAATCATGGTTGTCACGGCGACATTGGCGACCACGGCGAGTGAGAGGCGCCTGGACGCCTAGGCGACGTCCAGGCGACGCCAGGCGAGCGCCGCGTCCAGCATTCCAGACTGGAATCTCATACCCCTCGGCGTATATGAAGCCAACTGGTGTACATATTCAGCATTCTCATACCCCCTCGGTCCCTCCGCCTCCTCTCATACGCCACCGCTTCCCCGTCTCTCGCTGTCTCTCGTCTCTCCCGACCTCTCCGCTCCCGTCTCTCTCTCTCCCGACCTCTCCGCCCTCCCGTCTCCCCGCCGCCGCCTCCCGCGTCCGCCTCCTCTCCCTCCCCGCCGCCGCCTCCCGCGTCCGCCTCCTCTCCCCTCCGCCGCCTCCCGCGTCCGCCTCCTCTCCCCGCCGCCTCCGGCTCCCCGCGCCCGATCTCCTAACCCTAGCCGGCGTCAACAGCGGGATCAGGCGAGGCGAGCAGCCACGGCGTCCTCCTCCGGCCGCCAGGACGCCTAGGCGACGCCGTAACAACCATGGAAATAATACAGACACACGCAAAAAGGTGAAGGTTGCATTATAACTACATGGTAGCATTATGCAGTTAGTTAGTCATCTGTATTTGACAATTAAAGGGCCAATCAGTGAAGTTGGAAGTCACAAACAAATTAGATACCCTGATCTTTGACCTTAAGAATGCTTGCAAACAATAGGTCATAAATGCAACTAGGATACGCTGGTCTAAGAATAACTCGATAAATGGCATTAAATAATATCAAAGGAAAAATACTACGCATAAATGGGTTGAATTTGACAAATCTGAATATCTTATCATAAGTGTGCACTAGCATCACAAAAACAATCAGGAATACATCCTGGCTCTGAAATCCTTATAATCTGGGGCAATCAATGGGGATGAACGAGCAAGAACAGCATCAGCTTCACAATCACCGCTTGCATTCCTCAAGCAAATTAAGCAGCAGATAGCATTCACAAACAACATAACAAGTGGTTCCCATCATCCAGGGCTCTTTTAACAGCTCTTATGCTATAGAAAATAAATTCAAACGCCCATGCGTCCATTTTATCCAAGTAATCGACGTGACCAGAGCATAGGTATTCTAGATAGAAGCATCTAAAATTAGGTTGAGATTGTTGGATATTTTGAGCACTATTTAGTAATTCTAATTTTGAGAAGAGAAGAAATAGAAAAAGGCAAAAAAAAAAAGAGGAAGGTGGGTCCCACCAGTCCGTGGGAATGGCTGGAGACTAAGTCTCCAGCCCTACTCTTTGCGTGTGTGGCCAGGCGGCTTCCGGGGCTGGCTCTTGCGGTGTGGGGTTCTCTGGGTGACAGCGGCTGCGCAGGAGGTGCCAACAGAGTGTGCGCTTCGGCGCCAGCCGTGGGCTACAACCGAGTCAGTTTCCTTGCCTCCCCTCCATTTTAAGTCGGCCTCTATCTCCTCTTCTGATTTACACTGAAAAAAATCATCTGTAAGTTCCCTTGAGTGTGGTTCTTCTTCTCCGGCTTAACTCCGGTTTTGAGCTTTTGGGGCTGTTGCACCGCTGTGCTCGTCTCGGCGCTGATAGCAATGAGGTCTGGTTCCTTCCTCATTGAACAATCCCTGTTCGGTTCCTTGCGCCATCTCTTTGTTGAGGTAGCGGAGAGGAAAATTGGGGGTTGTTCCTTGAGTATTGGATCCAGCTGGCTTTGGATCGATTTGGGACTTGGGAGAAAAGAAATTGGCTTTGGTGCTTGGTGTTCACTGGTGCTCTTGGCCAGTGCACGTCGGTTGGTTCTTGTGCGGCATTCCTTGTACCTCGACTTTGCAATTTGGTATGTCCCAGATTGCAAATTGGCATTGTATCTCCAATAAACTCGTTTGTTCTTCGAGGCACAGCGGGACGCTTGGTTTTTTGGGTCAGAGCCTTTCGGCGTGCCTTGCTTGATTTACTTCTCGGTGGCTTTGAGTGACATCCGCATTGTATCACTGGTTTTGTGTATTACTTCACAAAGTGTGTTGTGCTAGTTGATCTTATTATTCTGACCGGTATTGGGAGAGTTGGTTTAGTTCTGTTGTGGGCTCGGATTAATGCTCGATGATGTATTGGTGTCAAATTGAGATTGAATACGACAATTGAGATAATATGGTCTTGAGCTAAAAGATTATTTGCTGTTTGGTATTGAATCATGCAATTCGTGATTGATCTATACACATGATTTATTTGGTAATTAGTAGCTGTCCTGTGTGATATCACTGTGTTTCATTCGGTTACTTTATATTGCTCCCTGGGATTCACTAGGATTCATTCAGCTAGTTTTCAGTGCACTGTATAGAATGTGGTCACTATAATATGCTCTTGTCAATTGTTTCAATTGCCTGTTATGAGTAGACATTGAATTTCTTATTTGCATGAATTGAATATAAGTAAAGTTTCAGTTTTAGCTCAAGGCCTAATATACCTCTATTGGTTGTCATATTCAATTTGTGAATAAGAAAATTTTGACACAAGTGTCGTGAGGGCCAAGATTCATATTGTGCAACTTGACATCCCAGGGCAAATAAATAAACATTCAAATCTGAGAATTATGCTGATTTTGTATGTTTCCAAGTCCCAATTGTCGAGCACATTATCCTGGTTAATTGACAGGGAGAGATTGCATGCTTATATGTCAATTTTGTCTTTTAATTACTGCTGGAAATATGCTTTAAATATGTTTATTGTTGCTGGAATTATATCTGAATATTTGCTAAAACCGCTATTAATACAACAATCTAGAAAACCAATTTTCGAAGAAATGGCTTTCTCGTTTGATGTCGTTAAGTCGGAAGTATTTGACAGTGTCAACTTCAAACGTTGGCTGGCTAAAACAAAACTATGACTGACTGGCGTCAAACTTTTTTGGGTCATTTCAAATCCTCCAATCTTCCCAATGGAAACCGCTGAAATGATACGGTGGGAGGACGCGAACAATTCAATCTTAGCTCGTTTGTTAGCCATCTTATCCGACCGGCTGTTCGACATGCATATTAACTTCAAAAATGCTAAGCAACTCTGGGATGAACTTGATAAAAAAATATTCCGAAGAGGATAACAGGAATGAGTCATTCATAACTGCTACCTACTTGAACTTTAAGATGGTTGAGGGGCAGATGGTGATAGAGTAGCTCCATGAGCTACAACTCCATGTATGTGACTTAAGTCAGCACAATATCCTACTAGAGAGGTTTCAAATGAATGTCATCTCGGCTAAGTTACCACCCTTGTGACGTGACTTTGTGACAGCTCGCCAACATATGGAGCGCTTGACCCTCAATGAGTTGTCAGCAGACAGCAGCTATTAATGTCGAAGAGTGTGCAAGAGCATGTGACGGTACAAGAAAGACTCAAGTTCAAGCTCATCCGGTGGAGGTCAAGAATGCTGGAGGCTTTGGGACATAGAAGATCAAGAATCAGCCTCTGAACAACCTCCAAGGAAAGAATGAAGGAGAAGATTATATGCTTTTCTTGTGGAGTAGCTGGTCATAAAGCCAATCATTGCCGCAATCGTAAAGGCAAGGGTCCTTCTCCTGGTTAGCATAAAGACCGTAAAGCTGATGTAAATGTTGCACTGGCTAGTTCCAGCTTAGAAGGGTATGTACCTCAGACCTTTATGACAAGTCCATCTATTGATTGATGGATTGATAGATTGATACAGGTGCTACTAGGCATATATATGCTAATCAATCTTGTTTCTCTTTATTTCAGGGTGAAGATGATGGATCCATCCTGATGGGGAACAGAGCCACTGCTACAATATGTGGGGTTGGACAGGTTTTGCTTGAAGCTTACTTCAAGCAAAACAATCATCCTCAAAGACGTGTTGTACTTGCCTGCCATGACTCACAATCTGATGAGTGGGTTTTTACTATGTAGGCAAGGAATAAACTTGTGTTTGGGTCCAACAAGGCTATGTTGACCAAATTTGATAATTTGGTGGGCAAAGGCTATGATAGTGAAGGCATGTTCCGTTTATCTATTCTTGATTTCAATAATGTAAATATTTGTAATGTTTCTCATTCAATAAAATTCATGATGTTTGGCATTCTCGTTTATGTCATGTTAACTTTGAAGCCATTGTGCAGTTAAGCAAAATGAGTTTAATCCAAGCATAAATATGAGAAGGGTTCAAAATGTGAAGTATGTGTGCAAGCAAAGAAAACCCCAAAAATCTTTTCATAGCGTTGAAGAGCAAAGCACCTCTTCACTTGAACTAATCCATTATGATCTTTGTGGGATGAATGGAATATTAACTAAAAGTGGCAAACGTTATTTTTTAACTCTCATAGATGATGCGACTAAGTATTGCAACATTTATTTACTTACATGTAAAAATGAAGCACTAGAACACTTTAAAATCTTTAAAGCCGAAGTGGAAAACATGGTTATCACGGCGTCGCCTAGGCGACGCCGAGTCGTCCTGGCGATCAGAGGAGGACGCCGAGGCCAGTCGCCCAGGAAATCTCCCGCCGTCGGCGTCGATCTGCGGCTTTCTCCCGTTGCCGACGCCGATCTGCGGCCTTCTCTGCCGCCGGAGCCGAGGAAGGGGCGGAGAGGCGGGGCTGGCGCGTCGGAAGCAAAGGATGCGAAGGGATGCAGGCGCGCCGGCGGCGGAAGCAGGGGAGGCGGAGGGATGCGGGCGGCGGCGGAAGCAGGGGAGGCGAGGGACGCGGGCGGCGGCGGAAGCAGGGGAGGCGGAGGGACGCGGGCGGCGGCGGAAGCAGAGGAGGTGGAGGGGACGGGAGGCGGTGGGGAGAGGAGGGCCGGACGCCGGGAGGGGAGGCGGGGAGGCGGCGGATCGGGCATGGGGAGGGGAGGCGGCGGCGAGAGAGAGAGATGGGGGGATAGAGCGGCGAACTGGCTGGCGGCGGTAGGGTTAGCCGGTTAGGCATTATATTTTCTTGGTTTTTTGCGATTAAGTCCTCAGAGGTTCTAAAAATTACGAACAAACCCTTTTTCAATAGATTTCTTCTAATTTAGACCTTCAGAGTTTCTAAAAATTACAAACGGACCCTTTTCTCAATAGATTTCTTCTAATTTAGACCTCCTGAGATATGATTATTTAGATAATTTATACTATTATGCTGCATGGTTATTAATTTTTCAGTCATATAAGGTATTATTTGTCGTCTAACTACTATCGTCTAATTGTCGCCATGGTGGACGCCTAGTCGACTAGGCGTCCAAGCACTCCGGCCTCGCCGCGACTTGCCGGAGTGCCGTGACAACCTTGGTGGAAAAATAACTAGAAAAGAAAATCAAGTGGTTAAGGTCGGACCAAGGCGGTGAATACGTCTCAAACGAATTCTCAATTATGTGAAGAAAGTGAAATAATTCATAAAATTACTCCATCATACTCACCTGAATGAATAGAATAGCCGAAAGGAAGAACCGAATTCTTTGTGACTTGATTAACGCCATACTACAAAGTTCTGGTATGTCCAACCAGTGTTCAAGAAGGCGGCCTGGGCGGCCGCCTAGGCGCTGGGCGGCAGGGTGCCGCCCGGCCTTGGCCCCTAGTCGGGTGGCTGGGCGGCACGGCGGTCCAAGGCGGGAAGAAGGCGGTCCAAGGCGGGGAGAGGCGGCCTAGGCACGGCGGATGGGGCGGCGCGGAGGGAGCGGGGGATGGGGAAAAGTGTTACCGCACACGAGGCCGTCGCTGCCACCGTCGACTCGCCGGATTCCGGACTTCCTGCGCCAGATCCCGCCGCTCCCGTGGCCGCCGCCGCCGAATCTGGACTTCCCGCGCCAGATCCCGCCGCCACCGCCGGATCCGGACTCCCCGCGCCAGATCCAGAGAGATGGGGGAGGCGGGCGGCGGCGATCTGCGGGGGAGAGATGGGGAGGCGGGCGGCGGGATCTGCGGGGGAGGCGGCGGCGATCTGCGGGGAAGAGTGGGGGAGGCGGGCGGTGGAAACTGCGGAGAGGCGGCGGCGATTTGCGGGAGAGGCGGGCGCGACCGAGAATATGCGGAGTGATGCGGAGTCAGCGGGGAGGCGGCGGAGGATTTAGGGTTAGGGTTATGCGGGGAGGCGCGGTCCGCACGCAAGGATTGATCTGGACCGTTGGATTTTGATCAGACGGTCTAAAGTCTGACTAATTGTTTTAAACATTAGTTATAAGATTTGATGACTTGATCTGAAACGTTAGATCTCATATATATAGCAAATATATACTTATCATCTGCCTATTATCCTTATTTTTAATTTGGCCGCCTAGGCCTCGCCTAGGCTCCCTAGGCGCTAGGCCCCACCTCGCCGCCCGCCTAGCGCCTACTTGAACACTGTGTCCAACTATTGGTGGGATGAAATATTTCTCACATCCAATTATGTCCAAAATAGAGTTCCACCTCGTAATCGGGAGGAAACACCTTATGAAGGATGGAAGGAGAGAAAACTTAACTTATCATTTCTTCAAACATGAAGATGCCTTGCAAAAGTGCAAGTACCGTTACCGAAGAAAAGAAAGCTTGGTTCTAAGGATGTTGATTGTGTCTTTCTAGGGTATGTTAAAAATAGCACGACTTATAGATTTCTAATGGTCAAATCCGAGGTAAGTGACATTGCTGCAAATGTAATGATAGAATCTTGTGATGCGACACTCTTTGAACATGTGTTCCTTATGAAACCAAATGAAGTCATTGACCCTAATAGTTGAGATGACTCAAAGCGAAGTCCTACTTTGTCTGCGCAGAGTCGTAGTCCTTGTTGCTAGGCTTTAGGTTCAAACCCGCAAGGTACCTATCCTCGAATAGTTGTATATTAAATAAGACTTTGAACATCGTTTATCAAATTGATAAATTGGTGGGGAATATTGGATATTTTGAGGATTATTTCGTACTTCCTCGTTTTGAGACAAGAAGAAATAGAAAAAGGAAAATAAGAGGAAGGTGGGTCCCACTAATCGGTGGGAGAAGAGAAAGAGATAAGGCTGGAGACTTTAGTCTCCAGCCCTATTTTCTTTGCGCATGTGGCCGGGCGGCTTCCGGGGCTGCCTCTTGCTGCGTGGGGTTCTCCTAGCGACGACAGCGGCGCAGGAGGCGCCAATGGCACATGCGCTTCGGCGCCGACTATTGGCTGAACCGCGTCAGTTGCCTTACCTCCCCTCCATTTTAAGTCGGCCTCCATCTCCTCTTCTTATTTACACCAAAAAAATCATCTGTAAGTGCCCTTAAGTGTAGTTCTTCTCCGGCATGACTTCAGTTTTGAGCTTTTGGGGCTGCTACGCCATCGTGCTCGTCTCGGCGCTAGCAGCAATGAGGTCTAGTTCCTTCCTCATTGAACACTCCCTGTTTGGTTCCTTGCGCCATCTCTCTGTTGAGGTAGCGGAGAGGAAATTTGGGGGTTGTTCCTTAAAAGGATTGGATCCGACTGGCTTTGGATCAATTTGGGAGAAAAGAAATTGGCTTTGGTGCTTGGTGTTCACCAGTGTACCTCGACTTTGCAATTTGGTGTGTCCCAGTTTGCAAATTGGCATTGTATCTCCGACAACCTCGTCCATTCTTCGCCGCACAGCGGGGCGCTTGGTTTTCTGGGTCAACGCCTTTCAGCATCTCTTGCCTGATTTACTTCTCGGTGGCTTTGAGTCCCATCCGCATTGTGAGTATCACTAGTTTTGTGTATTACTTCACCAAGTGTGTTGTGCTAGTTGATCTTATTATTCTGACTAGTACTGAGAGACGTGGTTTAGTTCTGTTGTGGGCTCGGATTAATGCTCGATGATGTATTTGAATACGACAATTGAGATAATCTGGTCTTGAGCTAAAAGATTATTTGTTGCTTAGTATTGAGTCATGCAATTCATAATTGATCTGTACACATGATTTATTTGGTAATTAGTAGCTGTCCTCTGTGATATATCACTGTGTTTTATTCGATTACTTTATATTGCTACCTGGGATTCACTATGATTCATTCAGCTACTTTTCAGTGCACTGTATAGATTTTGGTCACTGTAACATGCTCTTGTCAATTGTTTCAATTGCCTGTTATCAGTAGACATTGAATTTCTGATTTGCATGAATTGAATATACGTAAAGTTTCAGTTTTAGCTCCAGGACTAATTTACCTCTATTGGTTGTCATATTCAATTTGTGAATAAGAAAATTTTGACAAGTGTCATGAGGGCCAAGATTCATATTGTGCAATTTGACATCCGAGGGCAAATAAATAAACATTCAAATCTGAGCATTATGCCCAGTTGTGGAGCACATTATCCTGGTTAATTGACATGGAGAGATTGCATGCTTATATATCAATTTTGTCTTTTAATTACTGCTAGAAATATGCTTTAAATATGTTTATTGTCGCTGGAATTATACCTAAATATTTGCTAAAACAGCTATTAACAGAGAGGAGCCGATTACACTTTGGATTAGATTGGGTGCAATGCAAGTTTATGCAAAATGTGGAAACGCCTGACCTGCAGGGCAGTCGATGAGGATGAATGCGGGTGGGTTGGCGGCGCGGCGGAGCGCGTCGGCTACCCAGGTGAGGGTCTTGGACCCGAATGCCAGCGGCAGCTTGGAACGGGGCTTGGAAAGGCAGAGCAGCTGCAGGTCCTGGAGCGCGCGGTGGCGGACGAGGGCTTGGTCGAGGCGGCAGTCCCCGGAGAGCACGTCGGCGGCGGTGAGGTGGACGCGGTTCTCGAGCCCGAGCAGCAAGTCCAGGTTCCGCAGCCCCGCGTCGGCGTCCACCGCCACCGCCGGAAGGGAGAGCCGCGCCAGGGAGGCGGCAAGGTTGGCCGTGGTGGTGGTCTTCCCCACGCCGCCCTTGCCCGAGGTGACCACCACCACCCGCGGGGTGGGGCCCGAAAGCTCCGGCGCGGTGCGGCCACCGTGGCGCGCGGAGGCCAGCGTGGAGCAGCGGGCGGGGGGTTTCGGGGGGAGGAGGCGCGGCGTGAACGCCATTAATTGGAGCTAGGGGTAGGGTTTAGGGAGGTCTCAGCAGGTGGCCGCGACCATGGCTGCTACTAGTACAGTACAGTCCAGTGCCACTAGCGTTGTTTCGTTTGGTCCCAGAAATTGCGACAGGAGCTACCAATACTGTGCTTCTTTTCATCTCTCCCGTTGAGCCGAAAACCACTGTGCGTTGTTAACACTTACTAAAATAATGTAGATTTCAACGGGAAAAAAGAACAAAACCTTCTGCCTAATTCTTCAGATACCCAAACTATTCAGTTAAAAACGAAGATATTTTTCTGTTCAAGATATCTCATTTCATGATACTGAATACCAAGGTAAATAAAAACCTGATGTCAATGCTCAACACAAGCATTTTATCCCACCAGCTAAAACGTCAGCAAGTTCATCTTCAGAAACTGAGGCAGGGGGCCAAACCCAAATGTGTTAATCTGGAACTCTTTTTTTTTTGCAGAATAGTATTTATACAAAATTGAAAATGAATAGTCGGATAGACACAGACACACAGTACAGAGGGTAGCTGATACCATGACAGCATCACAGCACCCAATATATTTTAGAATTTTACCTCCCCCTTTTCTCAATAGACCACTCCAGATCATCAACCCATTCGGCATTCACTCTTTCAGGAGTACTACTGCATACACGCTACACCACTTACCAGGGAAACTCCCCAACAAGGTATCTTGTAGCAACCGAATAACCCCACTGATGGCAAATGCTAACCCAAGTTCATGGACACTGTACATAGCGGTTTGGGTAAAGAGTATTGACACAAATACAACAAATCACGCTTCTTGATCCTTCTGAGTGCACAAGTAATCACACGTCCATCATCTGTATCTCAAGTTCATGTCAAGCTCCGCCCCATATATACCACCAGGTGCAGGGTCGGCCATTGCTGGGTGTATCTGCTTGGATCTGGCAGTAAGCTCCATCTGCATCAACCTTTCAAAGACCTCTGGGGGATTGCCCCTCACTTCTTGACCTGATGGACCTAAACAATATGAGGGGACAAAACAGTGGGAAATCGACATGTGCTTGAAGTTGGGAACACAAACAAATTCAGGATATAATTGACCTATTTTGCTAACACACGCGTGATACATCTAAGCTGGAAAATGCACAAATGAAGGAACGTTTACCTAAAGTAATTTGAAGTTGAAGAATGAGAACCCCAATTGAAAATAGCAAACAAAGAACAGGGAGGAACAAGGAGACATTAAACATCTCTACCTTTGATTTCAAGAATAATGGAAGAAGACAATAAACTGCTCCTCACATTAAAACAGCAATACAAATCCAAATGAAAATCATAACCTCCAAAAGAAGCAGAATAGTATTCCGCTCCCATAAACCAGATTCTATGTCATCCAAATTCAGATAAGAGAAACTTTGCGCCTAATGTAAACTAGTGAATTCCGTGTCATACTGTCATGTGACAAGGGATATCAGATTTGGGAAAGTAAATATTTTTGCTCAAAATTCTTATCACTTACAGCAGGCCAGCCTTTGTGCCGTCTAAACTATGCAAACAATGACAGGTTAACTCTGCAAGTAAACACAACATACAAAATTAGCTTGTAGAGGCTCTCACCTGGCATCATCAATCCAAATTCACCATAGCTGGGCTGGTGAGGGTGCATATGGAAATTATGTACATTGCTCATCTCAGGTCTATAACCAGGCATGTGATGCACAGGCTGAGATGGCGGAACACTTCTTGGCAAGCCTTCTGGTGGAAAACTTCCAGGCATGGAGATGTGCTGTAGCATAAGATGATGGGCAGCCGGGTCCAAATGAGGGATAATCCCTGGAGCATGAAGAGCGTGTTGCATAGGATTCATATTAGTTGGGAAAGAACGGTGCGGATCATGGTGTGTTGCCGGTGGCATGTCAAATGGGGCTTGCTGATTCCTATTACCAATGTGATCCATCATAGGACGAGGAGCCAGTGCAGAAGGCCTACCCTGTAGAAGATGATAAAGATTCTGTGACTCAACTTGGTAACGCTGTTCGCGAGAATGAGACCCCAGCACATCAGGACCAAGCACTTGAACGTGTTCTGCATCACCAGGCACAAGACTTTGAAGCCTATAATTGAGATCATCAACTGCCTTTTCCGGCAATAACCCCTCAATCCTACTGGATTTCACTGATGGCAAAATATCAGGCTTTCGAGCATCCAAAGAGTCGTTCATTGTAAACAAATTATCTTCTTCAGGCAGATGAATTTCCAAGCCTTTCTTGTCAAAGCTAGCACTACCCTGACTTGTACCAGGACCAGGGAATGCTGAACTCCTGTACTCCATTCCATTTCCTGGTTCTTTAGGGGCAGATCCATCTTTAATGTTGTTGAAGGGTAGGGCCTGTTCACCAGGGTAATATCCTTCTTGACTAGATGGCAATAAAGTTTTGCCTGTCTCTGCAAACTCATAGTTAGGGCCACCAGCAGCAGATCCTCGAATAGAAACTGGTGCATCCTTGGAATGGAGTTCATTCATAAAAGCAGCCCCAAATAATGCTTCCAATGTCAGGCTTTTCCCTGAAGTAGGAATGGCTTCAGCTTTATTAGTCGGAGCAGTTCCAGACATTCCACTATTGGCCATAACATTTACATCAGAACTCTGTAGATCATCAGCTGCTCCGATGTGGAAACCCATAGAAGATGATCCCTTATTATCTGTTCCCTTTTGTAATAATGAAAGAAGATGCTGTGATGCATGATTGTCCACAGCTACTTTCTGCGTAGCGGTTGGCTCATCTAAAACAGCCTGATGCCCCTGAACAGCATTCCTCTGATTGGAGCTGCTATTGCCAGCAACCTGCGCCAGCATTGTCTGCTCAAGATCCTCACATGTCATCATAACTGGAGCTGGCTGTGGAATATCAGCATGCTTGTACTGTTCCAGGGTTCCACCAGCAGGTGCAGGAGATACAAATGAGAGGAGCTTTGATGCAGCATCAAATTTATCGTTAGGTGATGATGCAGCATCAAATTTATCATTAGGTGATCTTGGTGATAAATTCTGAATAGCGCCATCAGATAAAGGAGCACCAGGAGCTATATTTTCTGGACCTGGATTTTCATTTTTGACAATCATGGAGAGCAGGCCCTTTGACGACAAGTCTTCTGCAGGTTTGAAGTCTACAGGAAAATACAAGTTCAAAGTCATCAAAAGAATGATGTTTTCACCTAACATGCATACAGCAAAGAGGGACATGCCCACAAATGTTACTTCTGTTGGGAAGTTTTTGTGGCATGATGATTTACCAGGATACTGACACCACTTGCTGAACCAAACGTCTGATATAAAGAATAAAAGAAGCGATACTACACCAACTAATGCACAGAACTGACACATAGCATATGGCATAATTTATGAAACAGGATTACCTTCATCACAAAACCAGCGAGCAAATTTGGATGATTCTGGTACAGACGAAACCATCATATTGTCACCTGTTTTCATCTGTTCACTCTGCAAAAGGCAGAAAAGACAGAATAAACACATGACCAAGTAATAGATATTTTAATGCCCAACAAAGTTGGAGCTTTCTTCCTTCCGGAGCACCTTGCTGCAACATGGCAAGGACCAGAAACAATTTTTCACTTCTGCATTGTGACCCGCCGAATACTATTTTTAAGCTTAACAGGTTAAGATGTGGGCATGATGCCATCTGAACAAGTCAGAGATCTAGCAAGTTTACAACTATCACCATCTGATATCAATGTGCAAGAATACACATAGATGATTTACATAACTAAAACTCTCAACAGCCACCCCTTCTTAGAAATAAAAATCAATGAATAGACACAGTGAAGAGTGAACAGAAATTCATATTTGAGCGAGACCTATCTGCATTTATGAAAACATGAGTTGTGTAATCAAAATAATACAAAATTGCAGAAGTGCAAGTTTACTCAACATCATTACATTTGCAAGATTAGGTTGGGTCATGTCATAGGTCAGCACATAAACATGTTTGTTGATTAATTTAATAATATGTAAATATTTAACACTCATATATACAGAAACCACAAAGATCCACACAAGGCATCTGCATAGATAGGAAACTAAGAGTGAGCATGACCAAACAAGGATTTGTTGCCATACCTCAACATATGTCGGTAAATTGCTGCCACTTTTTGACAATGCATTGCCAAAGAACTGTTCCAAGATTGAGATTGAATTGTCCTTCCTAACTGAATCAATATTGTTTGATTTGCCTTCTTTTTCAATGGAATACTTATCCATTGCATCAGCTTCCCAATCTTCACTCCCTTTCAGAATGCTAGAAGCAAATTCAGTTGAAGAGGTAACGCCTCCAGATGGAAGCGTGTGCCTTTGACCCACACTATCAGTGTTATCAGAAATGCCCTTCTCTTTGTTTTTGCTTGCAGTGATCTCTGTTGCTGACTGGTTTCCCTCTACTCGTCCACCAAAGCATGCAATAGCCGGCATGCTATCCTCACTAGTAGCATTGTGAGCCTACAAAGTACAAACACAATTCAGGAACAGTATGACAGTAGATTTGTTATCCCTTGTTCTCTTAGGATGTGATTACTAGTATCCCCAGAGTATTATTCCCTTTATAGTGACAGACGCATCAATCTAGTAATGGCAAAAATCAGAACAATATCTCATCAGTACATGAGTATCCTATTGAAAAAGAAAATATGTTGTTCATCTAGTGTCAGATTTTAAATTTGGTTGTATGTTGTCACCCATGTCAAGATAAGATAAATAAAAACAGATGAATTGATTAGACGAGTCAAAAATTTCTGCAGTAATTCATCCAATACTTTTATACATAGTATGAAATTGGCAGTAAGAAGCTAATTACATGTAAATGCTAACACTCTTAACTACTGATTACAGAAACAACATGAAGACGTGCACCTTTGGTTCAAGTGAGATGTTCGGCGGCTGTTGCTGAAGCTTTTTCTCCACAAATGCACTTGAAAAACCAGGCGGCACGAGTGGCCTGGCCGTGGCAGCTGGTAGAACTGAAGATGTTTTAGTGGTATATTCTTGATAAACTGAAGACACTGCAGATCCATCTGGCTTGTCACTTTTAGTTGTGGCACTTGTCTTTTCAGTAGAAGTCTGTAACAGTGAAATGATACCATCACCGGGATTTTCTTTCTCAATATCAGGACAATTCTTCTTCTCTTGCAGGGCTTTATGTTGCTCTTTCCTCATCAGTTCAAACGATGCTGCACAGAAGGGCAATGTGAGACATTATAATTGACTGCAGCCAAAAAAAATGGATGTTATAATGTTTCAGTAAGAGACACTGACCCCTTCGTTTCCTTTCTTCTGCTGCTCTATCCTCATTTGACCATTCAGAAGACCCAAATGTCTCATCGTTTATTGAGTCAATATCTTTCCGTGAAAAAGGCGCAGCCTGTCATTGGCGTGTAGTGTATTCACTAACTAACATTCCAAAGGTTGTCGATCTATAAGAGAAAGAAACATGCATGCCCGCTCAAACCTTGTAAGGACGCGGTGGCTGGTAGCGTTCAGATGTCCTGTTTGGCTGATACGCATTGCCACGATCCTTCAATGCCAAATTCTCGGTATATCCTGGCGGTCTAGGGAAACCACCGCTTCCAAGTAGGCCATCATGCTCCATATTCTGCCAACTGCGTCTGTATTGGTTTCCATTACGCCTATCTGCCGGAGAAAATTATTAGCCCCGCGGAAACAGAAAGTGGCGCGGTCGACATGCCTAATATGCCCATAAATTAGGATACACAAGGAAGTAAACTACGCCTAACTAATAAACAATATGATCATGTAATTAATTTGCATTCCTCTGTTTACTATTATTGGTTAAATAAATGCACACATATATGAGTAGAAACTAGCAAGCTTTTGAATATCAAGTCCGCAAGACAAGGAAATACCATTTCACAAGCGCAAAGTGGTCATACCAAAAAGGGTATGCTGGAACAATTATTCACTGACCTTTCACACGCTACCAACTTTAAAAGTAAAGTAGGGATTCACATAAAACACTGCTGAAAAAGAAAAAAATGCCTACCTTGCGTTAAAGACTCACGGTCAGGTAAATCCCCATCCCGATCACTTGATCCAGACGAGCGAGTCTCCCACCTCCCTCCTGAGCTCCCACCACGAGAAGAATAAGAATAGCCCCCCGACCCGTCTGACCTTCCTAGGGGTGTACTGTAGTGGCCCTTGCTCCTCTCAAACACAGCTGCAGACACCTCCTGCAGCTCACTGTTCCACGAACAGAGATAACAATCAGCACATGAAAAAGAAAAAATTGAAGCCCAACTGATAGACAACACGGCAAAAAGACCTCAGGAGCGACGCATCAAAACCCGGGGGCAGCTTCTTGCAACGCTCCGTGTCGCCAACCGAGAGCAAAAACTCCCTCGAGTACACTATCCTCATCTTCCTCCTGCTATAGACAAACACACAGACATGAGTAGATGGCGATTCACAAGATCCTAGTAGTAGCAGACACAAGGCAAGGCAAGGCATACTCACTTCGGTTCTGGGGGCTCGGAGCTCATCCCTCCCTCCCCGCACGCACCAACAGCAGACAGCTCTAAGCTAAATCAGACAGCTACAGCGCTCAAATCGCGAGGAACTAGGCCATCCTAGGTGAAATCTAGGTCATCTTACGGACTAGAATCAGCTCCAATGTCAGAAAAAAGGTACCTACAATCCCCGAATCGCGGGGCTCGTGTACATCTCCTGCCAGAAAATTCCGAAACAGCGCATGAGAGCACGACAGGGGGTGGGGGGGAAATCACAGAAAAGAAAGAGCAGGAAGCACCTAACGAAACGGGGCGAATCTGACCAGACCCCAAGGAGAAACCCTAGGTTGGTGGAGGATTGGCGGGTGGTGGTGACCTGAATCGGAGGCGGCGAGTGGTGGATTGGATTTGGGGGAGTCGGGATATGGCGTGGTGTGGTCTGTTAGGGCGCATGCTCTAATTCTGGGATCGGAGAGACGAGAGAAGGGGGGAGGGGGAGGAAGGGTGCGAAGAAGAAGCTAACACGGCCTGCACTACTACCTGGCCCGGCCCATTCACTAGCTAACGAGATGAACTGTGGCTTTAGCCTCATACTCGAACTCAGTAGGCATGACAGGTGACATATATTTCCTGTTATATCATGGCAGTCTCAATAGGTGGTTTCTATGGCATTAAATAAGGTGTCAAGTAGGTAAAATGCTGATGTGTCATTAGAGTTAAGGAGGAGAGATAAGGAAATGGTTTCTTATACAAGAAACCATGTCTACACGGGAACCAAGATAGAAAGAGCTGTGATAGGTAGATGATAGAAGAGAGAAGATAGATGATTGGATGAAAGTTTTATTTGTAGAAACTATCCATTGTAAGTATAGTTTTCATGGGTGGTATCTACATTAATTGGCAAGTATAGAAACTACCTCATAGTTTCTACATTGGGAGTGCCCTCACTAGAGCTCGACAGAACGGTGCAACAGCAACAAGCGAACCAAGCATGGCAGACGATGGCAAGGCACAAGGGTCGGCGGGGCCCACAGGCCTACCGAGCTCCCCTAGCTCACCAACGCCTTCCAAGTCGTCACTCCTCGGTGAATGCGACGTGACCCAACGTGATACGCTCGGCAGTGATTCCTGTGGCCTTCGGCAAGGCTTAGCGTTGCCTCCGTGCCCGCGTGCACCTGCATGGCTCTATCGGTCCCCAACATCTCTCTATGCACATAAAATGGCTTGCATCCCTCTCTACCCCTCTCATCCAAAGTCATACAGTTGAGTTTCTTTCTGCTGAGGGAGAAGAAAAAAGAGAGTAGAAGAGAAGAGAATTTAAATTAGTTTTTTGAGTGGTTTTGCTGCGATTTAGGAGATTTTACAGTTGAAATTAACGTAAATCCGATGAAGACCTTCAAGAAGAGGTATGTTTCATTCGCCTACGAGCAATGCTTGTAATATGTCATTAGCGTTTTATCAGCATGATGGTGATTTGGTAGTATATAATGCGCTTGGTAATCATGTTTAGGTTGACGTATGTATTTAGTTCATGTGGATGATATTTTTGTAATTAGCCATGTTAATGATGTATTTGTGGCAATAATGGCGATTCTTTGTAAATAACTAAAGAAATACCAACTGTTAGGTATTATCTCACTACCTTCACAAATTATGTATTGCTCTTGTGCCATTGTAAATAATGTAGAAAATGATTTTAAGATTGTACCATTGTGCACTGTATACATGCATATATGTGTACCTGTATTATAAGCACATGATCGTAGGCATAATTGGTGGCTAAGCTATATACATGTGCATAATTATTTTGTATTATATTTATTATAGTATAAAATAAGTGGATTTCATCCGCATTAGTGTTAGGTATGTGATATCGGATATGGAATGTTTGTTCGTGTTCTATAGAAAGAGGCATCGTACGGGATAAGCCATACAAGGCGTATTAGGAATAGTCCCACATCAGTTGTAAAAAGGAAAAAACAAAATTTATAAGTGTAAGGGAGACCTTACCCATTGGACTAGTTTTTGGGAAGGAGAAAACCTAATACCACTTATAAGGTTGTTGCTTTAAGGCTTGCATGCAGTAGCCTATAGGTTTAGTTGTGTTTAGTTGTTTGAACCTAGGGCCTGGGGAGTAAACCTAGTTTGACCTAGACATACGGCTAGGGTCAAATTTAATAAATTGGTATTAGAGCCCAACGCCTAATATCTTATTGGACTTTATGGTTGCAAAAGTGTACAGCCAATTTGTGAGGGTGAGAATATTGGGAATAATCCCACATCGGTTATGGGAAGAAAAAAAGTATAACTTACAAGTGTAAGAGAGTACTTACTCATTGGACTAGTCTTTTGGGAGAAGTCCAATATCACTTATAGTCACCTCGTCTTCCTTGCAGACCATGGGTTGTAAGTTCACTGAGTGAGTCGTATCCAATATCTGCTAAAGTTTATATCCACACTCTCCAAATCTGCCTGCAAGAGTTGCAAGAGCTTTAGATGAGAGGAGCAACAATGATGATCTTTGCAGGTAGAGGATCAGGGAGAGGAACAATGAGGAGGTGGTCCACCTCGGCAGTGACTACCACCCATATTGCTATTGTGCCTACTCGAGCTGTAATTATGTCTGCCACTACTGCGATATCCAGCAATGTCCACGCTGCTTGGATGACCGCCATGCCCTGTGGGTGCTCTACGGTTTCATATTTTTGTCCTAGGGCCATTCCCCTAAGCCTAATTACAACAGTTTTGATCAATATCATTTATGTTAGGCTAGACTCACAAGTGTCTTATAGTGTAATCGGGATTGATAATTCATGTATGTTGCCATTTGCACTATGAGATAAACATATGCACGTAACCAAACCTTACGTACCATTTTATTCACATCTTCATTGCGAATTGTTATGTTAGGTTAGACATGGTCCATTACTATAATTTTTGCAATAATATATCTATACTACTTAAAAGTAAGAGTTAGTAGTGGTGGTTCATCCGCCCATCCTAACTCCCCCTTCACTTCTCTAAAATTTTTCTAACAAAACAGATGTTTGTTATACACAGCGAAAATAGGAGCATTTAACTAGTTACTTTAAAAAAAGGACTAAATGGGGTGAACAACTTATGAGCTGTTCTTTTTCAGCTTTTGGCTTTTCTACAGTAACTAACTTTTAAATGGAGTGTCTTGTTAAGATGGGGTCTACTAATTAATTGTAGTACATACTGTACTGATTTCATTTACATCGACAAAAATCGTACGTGAGTTTCAGTCACTCTATAATCTCTCATACGAACAGTCCAAAAGTCACAAGCCACAACTAAAAGCTGCAAGCTACAGCAAAAAAAAACAGGCCCTATGAGGTCCAGCACCTGCTGAGCTTGTGGACGGTTAGGGTGGTGATCAATTGGGCTTAAAAGCTCATGGCTTATGGCTGAAAACATTGTAGCTGGCTGAAAAAATACTGTAGCTGACAGAGGCTTATTTAGCATAATTAAATTTAAAAAAATTTAAAAATATAAAAAATATGTTAGCCTAATATGTATAATACAAACGAATACGGGAAAGAAATAACCGGCAAAAAAGCTCAACAAAAAGCTAAAAGTTCAGAAAAAGATGAAATTTATGAATAATGAAAAATAAGTCAGAAGCCAGAATCTCAAGCCAAACCGACCCGGCCCCAAAAATAGGTGTCTTTAGGCAATTTTTTAAAATTTACAGTGCCAATACGCGAACAGTTTAGACGAAAGAGGTGGTGGCCCCGGCCGTCAGCGTCACGGGAAACTCGTGGACAGGAGAAGAGGAGTGACAACCTCGTTCTTGTTCCTTCCTTGTACGCCACCACCTCACCTCACCGCCACTACTACTCCATTCGCGTTTCACAGCTCCCGACACCGAGAGAGACTCGCGAGAGCAGTGGAGGAGATCCGAGATCGTAGGAAGGAGGAGCTCATGGTGTCCATGAGCACGACGCCCCACCCACTTGATCCCTCGGTTGGCGGCGGGGATCCAGGGAAGGACCACCGGATGCAGATGCGGGAGGCTGCTGCGCCGATGGCAAGCTGTGAGCCGCCGGGGGAGGGGGAGGCGGACGACGAGGGGGCCAGGAGGGTCAGGAAGCCCTACACCATCACCAAGTCGCGCGAGAGCTGGACCGACCCCGAGCACGACAAGTTCCTCGAGGCGCTGCAGCTGTGAGCCATCTTAATTCCCCCAACTTCTACCACTAGCCTGTCTGGTCTTCTATTATCAAAAGTGGAAGAGGGGTTATCATCTCTCTCTACTACCTTATCTTGTCTGCTCTTTTGGGATCCGGGTTTTTTTGGGGGGGGGGGGGGGGGGGGGTTGCCTCAAACCTGCTCAAATTGCCTGCTTATAAGGTCACTGCCGATCTAATTCGCCTTGTGCTAGACTAGATCAGCGAGTTTACTAACGATAGGATCCCGCGGTACCGTTGATGCGCATCCATTCTCACCAGACTAACTGCTAAATTTGGACCAACTGTTGTGGGGGCTTTGTAGACAGCTGGTCGAATTCTTATCTCAGTTCCCAAGTGGGTTACCCTACTTTGTGCTCCTGATTGAAGATTTTGCTTAGAGTTGAATATCTTTTCTTGGGAGTAGTAGCTCTTCATTCCATTATATAGCTGATACAGGAGCTTTGAATTCTCATCTTGCATCTTAACATCATTTATTGATTGTAATGGATTCTTCAGTGCCTTAAGGATACTCCTAGAGCAGCCCATGTGACATCTGGAATGGCTTTATTCTCATTCTGTAGGACTGATGGCGGAGATAAGAGGGTGGGTGAATTATCTTTGCCTCTTTTCAACTTTGGCATCACGAGAAGCTAATGAGATCAGATGCACAATAGAAATAGGGACAAAATAGAAGCCAACAAACCAAGAGAACAGAAGAAACAATTAGGGAGCCAAAACCTCACTGGCCAATCGGACCGTCGGCTTAAGACCGGACCGCTGGTCTAACGCTGGTCTCATCATAGGTCTGTGGCCGGTCTGACTGGTCCCCAGTTCCCAGTTCACAGACTAAAAATACCTCTTGGGTCAAACTCAAATATTAAGAAATTGCTCAAATCTCATCCAAACATCCCCAAATTTTGTATGAGACTTGTTCAATGCATTAAAAACCTAAACCAATCAAGAATCACAAGATTCTTGGACTTAGGTTTACTAATTTGAAGAAAATTAAATCTAGATCTCAAGAACACCCAAAATCCAAATTAGCTCTTGCTCGAGGAGTTTCTAATCAAGAGGATGATCCAGATCTACTCCTACATATCATAGCAAGCTAAGCTAGGTATGTATTCGGGATAAAACTATCTTGACCACAAAAACCTAAATTTGAGCCTCTTGAAGGCAAAACCGGGTTTGATCTCGAGTCTTGCTATGTGAGTGTTTTAGATGGGTGAAAATTGATCAACTAGACTTATTTTCTACCTTTACTCAACATAGATCACAACAAGATCAAGAGGGGAGAAAGAAATATACAAAACCAAGCCAAATCAAGATTTCAACACTTGTAAAGAGGAGAAAGGTTTGGACAAATTTTTGATATTTATTGATACTTGGAGGTGAATGTTTACATCCTAGCCACTTACAAAGCATACAGATGACAAAAAGCTCAAGACAAAGAGTGACAACTCATCTCTCAAAGGTTCTCTCCAAGAACCCTAAGTCTCTAAAGTTTCCTCGAGAGCTAACCCTAACTCTCTCCACTCCTTGTCTTAAAAAGGGGAGACATCCCTCTCCCTAGCAAACCCTAACCAGCACACACTGGTGGATACCAACTTACTTAGGCTAACCCGTTAACCCAGCATCATACCGGGTTTTACACACACATGCACGCTTCTCAAAGCATGACTTGCACTTGGTTCCAATAGCCTGAATTCACCATTCCACGCCCTTTGTGAAGGTTCCTTGACCTAATCCACTTAGGCCACCGCTATGGTTTCGCACACCACCGCTTTTCCAGTGTTAGGCAATTTACCAAAATGCTCCTTTACCATCCCTCCAAGAAGATTCGCGCTTCCTTCGCCTTAAAGCAACCCCGTGCTTCATCTTCAACTCCCTGTGACCCCATGAATTTGCCGCCAAGCCTCTAACGTGTCTGGATCCTACCGAACCGTTCTCGCTTGCAAACGAGTCTATGTCAATTGGCGCGCCACATGCCTCTCTATGCACTATGACGGCATCCGGTTTTCCTGACTGTTTTGGATCTTAGCTCCTCCCAGAGCTTAGTCTCGATCCACATTGTTGTTGCTTGCCATGTTCACTATCGGTAGGTCCCGCTTCGGTTCCTTGTCTTCCCAGCTTGTAACCACTCCGCTAGCCTCAGTCCCGATCGTTCTGGACCTCAACTCTCCTAGTTTAGTCCCGATCCCTTGATTGCTCTAGATCTAAACTCTTCTAATTTAGTCTCGGTTCCATCCGCCTCACTATGATCTAGCTCTTGATTCCTACAACCAACAACAACAAGCAAATTGTCACGTAGTACCACACAACACAAAATCATCAATTAATATAAATTGATGACCCAAGAACACTTACCTTCACATCAAACCATCTATGCATGCTTTGACACGTAGCCCATAGTGTCCAATGACTAGCCATCACATATTCACATATTCAGACTTCCCGAACAGTCTCTACATGTATTGGTCTCGTCACTCAACGCGCCATATGTACTAACTCATCTCTTTATGACTCTTGTCTTCTTCGTTCTTCCCGCTTGAGCCACATAGCCTCATCTGGATTTATCCGATTGCATGAGCTTCAGTTTTCTTGTCTAGTCCTGGTCCTTTGCCGTTCATTCTCCAAGCCACTAGCCTATTCAAAGACTAAGCAACCATCTCGAGTACAAGTTCCATGCACTTGACTTACGTTAGTCAAAACAATACATCATACAACGTGTTAGAAATAATCTTGACTTCGAGTCCAAGACGTAGTAGAGTTCGTCTCCGAGTATAACTCAAGTTAAAGTTGAGTCCAACTTGAAGTCCGAATCGGAATAGGAGTAGGAGAGTATTAGCCTATATATTCAGGAGGCTTGTACCCAGTTTTGTAAGAGAAAAGCAAGAAAGAGAGAGTGCAAATAAAAGAATAGAGAAATTCAGAAATTCTCCTGTGTTCTCTTAGATTATTTGCCATGTGTGCGTTTTCTCCTGGGATCAAAGTTTTAACAAGTGGTATCAGAACCAGAAACCAGCGCAAATTCCCGAGGCATCACGTCAGGTAGCAGCTCGTCCGTGCAACGCATACGCGAATTCTCGACACGAAGCTAGACCCGAATACTTGTCCGCATGCATGGTTGTCACGGCGTCGCCAAGGCGACGCCTTGGCATCCAGGTGCCGTGGAGGGGACGCCGGGGAGGGGCGCCTCGCCTTGGCCAGCTAGGTGGGCGCCCAGGTCGACGAGGCATCCGCAGCGTCTACATGGCGTCCAGGGTGTCGGGCGAGGCGAAGGAGGCGAAGGCTTAAGGGCAGCAGTGAAGCAGTGAGACAGAGACATACCGCTGGGTCGCGACTCGCGAAGGGCTTCGGGCAGCAGCGAACGCGAACCCTAGCTTCACCTTCACTGCCAGCCGCCAGGTACGCCGCCGTCCGCCCCTCTCCTCTCCTCTCCGGCTGCTTCCCTCCACCCACGCCGCCTCCCTCCCTCCCGCAGCGCCGCCTCCCTCCCTCCACCCGCGCCGCCTCCCTCCCTCCCGCCGCGCCGCCTTCCTCCTCCCGCACTCCGGCCCCCTCCCTCCCGCCGTCCCGCCGCGCCGGCTTCCTCCCTCCCTTCCGCCGCCTCACTCCCTCACGCCGCGCCGCCTCCCTCCCTCCCTCCCGCCGCGCTCCGGCCCCCTCCCTCCCGCCCTCCCGCCGCGCCGCCTCCCTCCCTCCCTCCCGCCGTGCTCCGGCCCCTCCTTCCTGCCGTCTCCCTCCTGTGCTGGCGTGCTCTGGCCCCCGCGCGCCGCCTCCCCCGCGCTCATTCCCCCGTGCGCCGCCTCCCCCGCGCTCTGCTTCCCCCGTCTGCTCTCTGCTCTGCTATTGGTCTGCTGGAAGCCTAGAAAGTGGACGCTTTTTGCTGGCTTGCTGTTGCTGGTTGCTGAATGGCTGAATGCTGCTAAAAACGCGCTATGCTAGTTGCTTTTTGCTGGTATTGACATGTGTTGGTTGATGAACACTGATACTGACATGTGTTGGTTGATGTATTGAGTATTGATATGTAGTTGCTAGTTGCTACTGATGTTATGTATTCATGTATTGATATGTAGTTTCTAGTTGGGTACTCTGTGATGAACCGCCTTAGCTAGCCTAGCATCGCCTAGAGGACGACTAGGCGTCCTAGCGCCCCTTAGGCGCCATGGTCGCCGTGTCCGCATGTGAGGAAGGGAAAAGCCAGCAAAGCAGCACGTAGGAGAGAGGAACAAGAAACCGATACGCAAGCAAAGCAGAGAGGAGAGAGAGAGAAGACTAAGATTTTTTGCTTCCAGCACATTCAAGCGAGACAAAAAAGGCAAAGCTTCACTTCGAACTACATGCAAGGAAAGAGCAACAAGTAAACGAAGCAAGAAAAGAAAGCCACCAGCTTGCAGATTTTTTTTGGAGTGGTATCAGAGCCGGAAAAAATCGTCTCTAGACGACTCAGTTTCGGCGCTTATGACAGCGTCATTGTTTTCTCTCGATCGGCGTCGGCGCGGACGTGCATCGGCCAGCAACACAGAAACAGGCTCCTGAAGACAATTTGTTGCTCAGTCCGATCCAAAGTTGACATAGCACAGGCTTTTGTTGGTTTTTTGCTTTGGGTTAAGCGCTGCACAAGGAGTTATTTACTCGCTAATGATTCTTTTTCATCGGCTGACGCAATAGCAAGGAAAGCCAGCCAGCGAAGCAAAGTCCGAATCAAAGACCACAAGCATCAAACGGCGAGCAAGGAAGCGTAGATACGTTAGCACGGGGAATCCAGGAATCCATGAGCTTGCCGTCATGGACAAGGTGTTGGCCTTCTCAATCCTGAGCGTGTCTCCGGCCGACATTGCCGCCAGCTCCGGCTGCCACTGGGCTCGGCTGTCGTGGCGGCGGGGAAGCTGGATGTTCAGGCGGGCTAGATGCAGCGGGGGGATCGGCCGGCGGAAGCGAAGAAGCAACAGAAGACGCATAGAGCAGCAAGAGCAAAGAAAAAAGTTAAAGAAAAAAAAGAACCTCCGTTTTCTCTCGATCCAAGAGACTTCAAAGTAGCCCAAATTCTTGATCCGTGCTCAAGATCATGTCGCGTCATTCGGAAAGTGGTGTCACCGGTGACGAGACTTCATCCAGTACGATGGCGAAGGAGAGTTCCGCTATCTCGCTGCATTATCCGATGCTCACGACGAGCAATTATGCAACAGGGGCGATCAAGATGAAAGTGTACATGAAGGCTCAAGAGTGTTGGACGTTGAGAAGATGTGTTCGCCGTCCAAACTCAAGTAAGTAGAGTTGAGATCGGAACGTCGAGGAGATGTGTCACCGTTCCGTGTCAAAGTACGAGTTTAATAAGTCGTAGTTGAGTCCGACTGCCTCAATGTTTTAGAATCTTTGCATCTGGTGGGCCCGTACCAGTTGAGTTGAGTTCCTACATGCAGGTTACATGTAGAACGCTTCATGTGGAGGCGTGACTGGTAGTTCATAATGCATTGAGACTAAAACTCGAGTATGTCGAGTCAAGATTAATGGGAAGATTATTAGAAATAATCTTGACTTCGAGTCCAAGACGTAGTAGAGTCTGTCTCCGAGTATAACTCAAGTTAAAGTTGGGTCCAACTTGAAGTCCGAATCGGAATAGGAGTAGGAGAGTATTAGCCTATATATTCAGGAGGCTTGTACCCTGTTTTGTAAGAGAAAAGCAAGAAAGAGAGGATGCAAATAAGAGAATAGAGATATTCAGAAATTCTCCTGTGTTCTCTCATATTATTTGCCATGTGTGCGTTTTCTCCTGGGATCAAAGTTTTAACACAACGCAACACATTATAAGCAACGACATCCATACTGTGCACACACTCTAACCCACTCAAAATCCATTCCCATCAACACCCTACACGTCTTGTGTACTATAGACATGTCTGGCTTCTCCAGAAACTCTCTGGACACCCCAGACATGTTTGGGGTACCTTGAGCAGCTGGTCTGATCGCCATGTCACAGCCGATCAGATTGCCCATCACCGGTTTGACCGCTCGCCCTATGGCAATCAGACCGCCCATCACCGGTTTGACTGCTTGCCCCATGGCAATCAGACCGCCAACCACCGGCTGGTCAGATCGCCTTCCTCATGTCGGTTAGACCACTGGGAACAAGACCTGATGAATGGGTCAAGGCCGGTCTGACTGTCGTCCTAGGTCCGGTCAGATCGCCTGAAACTGACAGCAACTCTGAATATTGCAAACTCTTAAAATTAAACTCAAATTTCGACAACATTTGCATAACAAAGTCAAATACTCATTATACACCATGGGGCGAACTCTATATGGTCTCACACATTCGTTATTCTTTGTTTGTTTTGTCTGTAACAGGTTTGATCGCGATTGGAAAAAGATTGAAGCGTTTGTTGGCTCAAAGACAGTAATACAGGTTTAGTTTTATGGCTGCATGCGACTTTTGTTTCTGTTTTGCTGTTTAGCTGGTTGCCTTTGTCATGCAATATTTCAGGTGTTTTACATTTTTCAAGTCTGCTTTGTACCAACTTAGGCTAACAGATTCTTAGGCTAAAGGATCTTGTGGGCAACTTGAAATGTTCTATTCACCAGATAGCTCCTTTTCAGTATCATCCCACCATGCTTCTTTTGCGCTGCTGCAAATATGAATTTTCCATTATTTGGAAGCTTTTTAATATGTCTGAGAAGCAAAATACTGTGTTTTTCTGCTTTTAGTCAGTTACATGCTGATGCTGGTGACGTGTTGTTGCCTGCCTCTGATAGTTGATCAAATATGAATATAGTGTCATCATTTTGTTTGCTGTAGCCTAGCCATGGGAAATGTTTTCATGGTAGAATTATTGGTCGTACTAAAATTTATTGTCATTGGGAAAGACTAATAAAATCAACCATTTCATCACCTCTTCTTTTGCACCAAGAAGTTTCTTTGGCAATTTTGTTTGGTCTATAATCTTCATCTGTTTGTTCTTTTAACAAGATCATTATAACTCGCCTATTCTCAACTCGTTACCCCGGTAATTAAATGGACTTGTTCCTTTATGTTTAATTCTACTGATGAACTGTGCATGATCTAAAATTACAGTTCTGTTAACAGATCAGGAGCCATGCACAGAAGTACTTTTTAAAGGTTCAAAAGAATGGAACAGGTGAACATTTGCCCCCACCTCGGCCAAAGCGGAAGGCAGCACATCCATATCCACATAAAGCCTCAAAAAAGGGTATGTATTTTTCATCCTGCATCTGACTAGCATGGACAATTTTGAGTTTAGCAAATAGATCTATTTAGAAACCTTGGAGCTCCTGCAGCCCCTCAGGTTGTCTTACCACAACAAGCTTCACATGTAATGGAGCAAGGCTGTGTTATACCAATGGATACATCTACTGTTGCTACGAACTCAAGTGCAAATGATGCATTTCCTTCCTGGGATAGTGGTCTTGCTCAACATTTCAGTCCAAGACATACACAAGGTTTATAATTGTGCCATTATTGTAAACTCCATTTCTGATTAATATTTTTATTGGAAATACTAACTTATCGCAGATGTAACATGTTCAGGTGCGACAAATAATTGCTCTAGTAGCATAGAGAGCCAATCTGGAACTTGGCCAACTTCTGAGGCAATTGAGCAGGAAATCATGCTTCCAGCACTGCGTGGTGAGCTTCTCTTTCCACAGCTTACAGTCATAGTGCCATATACTAACCCTATGTTGGTAACCGTTGCGATGATCCTAAGATTAGTCTGGTTAGCTTGGATGCATTGTGCAATGTGAACACATGATTAATGCAATTCTATTCCACCCATTAAAGTGTTGTCTGATTCAGTACCTTTCATGTTCTCTTATCCAAACATTGTACTGGCTAACATTGGAAGTCACGCTCACAAAAAAAGGGATGGATCTAACTCAAGGCCTTATTGCTCTGGGCTCTTCATGACTTGCTGACTTAGTGGTCTTGCTCTTAGCATTCTTTGCGATTGCGACTATCCTTATTCTCCATTAACCGTAAAAGTTGAAAGAATTCAGCTTTATATTTTTATTGCTGTTTTAGTAACCTCATAGATGTATCCGCTTCATTTTTTCACTACTGCTTCATGACAACTGTAGATGCGATGACATGTGTTGGTATGCGCACAGCATCAGGATACTTAACATGCTTAACACTTGATACTTTGAGTCTTTGATAGGGTTGTACCATGTTACATTCAGACTTTTGAAGGGTATACTGTCCTTGTCTCCTTGGAAAGAAAAGAGAAGCATTCTCTTTGAAGTTTCTCATATAAAATTTTAAGAAGTCCAAGATGAGGGATAGATATCATTTGAGGGAAAATATCCTCGAGGATGCATTCTGAGTATCTTAAAGGAACTATTTTTTGGGAAAAACCGATGGCCTGATGTTTGAGCTTAAGGCCCATTCGTATTGGGTTCTGTTTCTGGCTTCTGGTTAGAAAAGTTAAAAGATAATACAAACACCCGACTTCTCGAAGCGGCTTCTCCACTCCTCTTGCTACCGTCTCGCTCCTATTATGAATAGCGCTTGTATTCATCATGAGGCCAATGGCCCAATATCAAGGTTGTTACGGCGTCGCCTAGTCGTCGCCAAGGCGACGACTAGGCGTCCAGTCGCCCAGAGCCCGACGCCATGGTCCATCGCCCAACTTACCGAGTTAGGAGCTCGACGCCGAGGTCTCACACAGCAGCAGCTGCCGCGCTCGCAGCCCCGAGTCCCGTCGCTCCTCCATCCGAAGCCACCGCCGACCGGATCTAAAGCTGCACCGCCTCTTCCCAAGCCGCATCGGTCGGATCTGGAGCCGCAGCCTCCTTCATCCTCTTCCCGAGCCGCACCTCACCCCCAGCCGCATCGGTCGTCTGGTGGCTCTTGGTATGGAGGCGACAGGGGAGGCGCCGGGCGAGGGTAGGAGGCGACGGGGGGAGGCGCCGGGCGGGGGGAGGAGGCGGCGGGGAGGGGAGGCGACGAGGGGAGGCGGCGGAGGAGGAGAGGAGGCGTCGGGAGAGGGGAGGAGGAGAGGAGTCGGGAGAGGAGGCGTCGGGAGAAGGGAGGAGTCGGGAGAGAGAGGAGTCGGGGGCCTGGTTAAGAAGAATCGGGACTCGGGAGAGAGAGGAGACGGGGGCCTGGTTAAGAAGTGCCTTTTTGCGATTAAGTCCTCAACATTTTTAAAAATTACAAACCGATCCCTCTTTTAATGGATTGATTCTAATTTAGACCTCCTGAGACATGATTATTTGGATAATTTGTGTTATTATGTTGTATGGTTATTTAATTTTTAATCATATAAGCTATTATTTGTCGTCTAACTACTATCGTCTAACTGTCGCCATGGCGGGCGCCTAGTCGACTAGGCGTCCAGGCGCCTCGGCCTCGCCGCGACTTGCCGGAGCGCCGTGACAACCTTGGCCAATATATATACACGTACAGGTATAACATATATATAGAAAGTCCCTCACACAACAGGATAAATACATAACTATATAATACATATCTAACATCTCCGAGGATGAGGAGAGGGTCACGGGTGCATCACCCACCCCACTCCTCTCGCTCCCATCACGCACATGCATCTCTCTCATTTTTTGCACCATTTGTCCGCTCCTTCTAAAATCCATTTCGTTCAGCGATTACTATTTATTTTTAGTCAAAAGCTATCAGCAAAAACCAATACGAATGCCCCCTAAAATTTAAGCCCTCATAGGTCACAAGCATAGATTCTTCAAATGGTCAGCTTTTAGGTGGCCTTTACAAGATGCATAGGCCTGCCTATAAGTCCATGGTTTCTAAAAGGCTAGCCTTTGTGCCTTCTTAGAGAACTTCAATTACTCTCAAATGAGCCTTTGAGTTCTTGCCTTCTTGGTGTCAAACGCTCTGTTTGAAGGTCTTTTAACTCTGTTGATACTTGTTGCAATTGGCTACCTTCGTCATGTTTGGCTGATAAGTGTTGTTATGACCCTATTACAATAGTCAAAATGGAATGCTGCGCTGTCAGTTTTCAGTTCTCCCTTTGGTAGTTTTCAGTTCTCCCTTTGGTGGCATTAATATTAATTGCTGTATTAGTGTTATCCATGCTTTTTTTCTTTAGTCATATTCTGACCTCATTTTGTGCCTATTCTGGTGAAACTTGCAGCCATGCCAGACTTTGCTCGAGTATACAACTTTTTGGGAAGCATATTTGATCCAGAGACAAGTGGGCATTTGCAGAGGTTGAGAGAGATGGATCCTATTGATTTTGAAACGGTACGTCCTTCTCTAAGCTTCACTTTCAAATCGATTCACCTGTCCTGCTAGAGAACTACTTTTTTCTGCAAGCATGAAAGTCATGTTACAATAATGCTATTTGTGTAAGTTGAGTTGTTTGCATGAAAATATTCTTGATTTTGTTTGCATGTTTAGTGAAGATATTTGACTACAGATTCTAGTAGAAACAATCTTACAAGCTGCTTTTAGTGCCATCATTGAGCCAATGTGAATATGAAAATGGAAGAAGAATTTTATGCTGGTGAACATTTCTGGGGTGAAGTTTAATTATTTCTTCTGAGTTTACCTCATTTAGTGTTTAGATTTAGTTTGTGCAAAAGATGTTTGGCAGATCTTTTGGACATTAGTAGCACTTGCCTTGCATCTCTCTCTCTTATTGTTGTATGTAGGTGCTGAGGCCCAAACTTTTATGTCTTGCTCATTGGCTCACTGCCCCTTACTCTGTGGGAAAGTTAGCTGTTGCGGCTCATAGACTTACCATTATGATTAACTTCTCTGGCTTGCATGGACTTGTCCCAAATCTCTCTCTCTCTCTCTCTCTCTCTCTCTCTCTTCGTGCACTGCATTTGGAGCAGCTGAATTAGTTCCTTCTGTTGACATGTACTGTTAGCGTTCATTACATAACCCTGTTATGTCACTTGTAATGAAAATTGTTTTGTTTGACGAGTTAAACTCCAGGTACTATTGCTGATGAAAAATCTGTCGCTGAACCTGACTAGCCCAAACTTCGAGGCACATGTAAGTACTTGTTTGTTTTCCTTTTGTCTCATTTTATTTTTAGTTTTTGCTTTATGAGCCTTGGTAGTTGTAAGAAAGTACCTGGACATATACTCGTAGCATCTCTTCCCCTCTGTTCACCTCCCCAAGGGCAGAGGGCACTTTTACATCTTTCTTAAAGGCGAGATTGAACACCTGTGCTACTCAAACTCTTTTGACTAGCTTGGATGGCTTTTGGGACCCTTCTGTGATTCTGTCTGGTTGCCTCTTTTCTTCTATGACTCTTTGCAGCCTTCGTACATCACTGTTGCACTGTATCTTGCAGAAAAGAGTATAGATTATCTAAATCATCTATTGTTTGCAAGCATTGCTAGTGTGTATAGATTATCTAAATCATCTATTGTTTGCAAGCATTGCTAGTGTTTTGACTATGCTGGGAATTAAGCATATATACACTGCCAATATGGCGATATCTTATTATGTTTTATGTAGCCTAATTTGTTCTAATTCATTGTCATACCTGGGTTGTAAGTGATGAAAGTCCTGGCTGTTGCAGAGGAGGTTGCTCTCGTCACATGGTTCTAGCATGGACCAGGTTAAGCATGAGAGCATAGGAGATCTGGGATCCACTCACACTCTTCATCTCCCGTTCGTGTAATTCTAGTCATTCTCTTTCTCAGTATTGTTCCTGACCTCCAATATCGCTTCTTCCACTAAGTCGTTGGGTGTATGAATTTCACTGCAGGGTAACAAGCAAATGAGCGAAGAATACTGCTGTCGGCACTCGAGGTGTTGGGAGTTTCTAGAGTATCGGAGCGTGCTGGGTGCAGTGTGCTAGCGACATGTAGTGTCACCTATGTATGTACATAGCTCTTAGTAATGCTCTAACCTTAGGCTAGTTTTGCTCATCATGTAGATGGCCGGCTAGTTTATGTGCTTGTGATTCTTTCTTTTCCCTTTTTTCTCTTATCTATCAGCCTGCCACATAGTGGGGGCATGGTAGCATATTACGGTATGTCTTCGCTTTTACCTTCATTTCTTTGAGGATAAATGCTATGGTGCGTATTTTGGCTGTGTGTGTGTATATATATTTATGCGGTTATGTATCTATGCATAGGCTAACAAACTGTTTTTAGGTAGTAGTGTGTTGGATGCCATCAGGTCATGTTAAATACTCCAAGAAAAATCAGGACAAGTGTTTAATAAATAAAGTCCAATTGTCCTTGTTGACTCATTTTAGCATCTTTTTCTGGGTTTTTTTCGTCCATCATTTTTTCCAGGTGAAATCTGGAATATCACTATGGAATTGCAGCCAGCGTTGCATTGGGCTATTGGCATGTTTTTTTTTCGCATTTGGATAGGTGCTGTCTGGGTGCTGTCTGGGTGACTAAGGTAGCACCGCGTATACCTTTGGTCAGGGGCCATGAGTGAACAATAATAGAGACGCAGGGAAGCGCGAGTGACTTTAACATGATTTCTTTAGCTTGTTGGTTTATTGCTGGGTTTTGTCGAGAATTACGGTTTTTTGTTGGCTTATTGCTGGGTTTTGTCGAAAGTTACGGTTTACTTATTGTGTGTTTGGTTCATGGGACTATGGGGGATGGGATGGGATGGGGCGGTCCTTATTCCAGAGCAGTTTGGTTCAGAGTTGAGTGGGATGGGGGATATCCCTCTAGGGAATATTCTGCGAATATACTCTCAAATTGGGGATGCTCCTGTCCCCCAGAAATGAGGGGATGGTGAGGGATGAGGTGGGACGAGTGGGCCCTACGAGCTGTTGCAATCCCAGAAAAGAGGCTGACAGGTAGACCCTGCATGTCAGATTTGTTATCCCAAATCTTTTGTCCCTAAACCAAACAGAAAACAGGGACCGTCCTATCCCTTGCAACCAAACACGAAATAGGGTCGATTCTATCCCTAAAAAATGGGTTGAATCCGTCTCATCCCACCATGACTCTGAACCAAACACACGCTTAAGGTTTAGTTTAGCATTGCAGTGCTTTGCTGTCCATAGTTTTATTTTGCTGTGTTAACACATGGTAGAAATACAAGATGAAAGAATGAGAGACGGGATTTTACGTGAAAAATTCTTGTGGGAACCATCATGACTCTGAACCAAACACACGCTTAAGGTTTAGTTTAGCATTGCAGTGCTTTGCTGTCCATAGTTTTATTTTGCTGTGTTAACACATGGTAGAAATACAAGATGAAAGAATGAGAGACGGGATTTTACGTGAAAAATTCTTGTGGGAAAAAACCAAAGACGCACGGCGACGGAATTCATTATATGAGGAGAACTACAAACATAGGGAACTTTGACATATCTTAATAGTGCGATTATAGGGCTACATGTGTATGCTAGGGAACAAGAGTCTCTAACGGAGAGAGATGGAGTTATAGTCGGCAATGAAACAGAGATCTATTGAGAAACCTCGCTCGGAGTCCCAGAAGATAACGTTGAAGAGTTGTAGTTGGAAGTGTCTCGAATAGCTACGTTTGATTCTAGTCGGCGTAGTAACGGTGAAGAGTTGTAGTTGGAAGTGTCTCGAATAGCTACGTTTGATTTCAGTCGGCGTAGAGTATATCATAAACACGAAGATAATCCCAGTCATAAGCTTCCACCACTTTGTATTGCTTGAGCGAAATGCGATCGGACTCTTCAAATAGCAGGCAAGCCCGGTAATGATTGGATCCGACTAGAAATGGTTAGACCTGACTGGATTCAGATAATAAAATATAACATGCTGCTTTGGATATACATATATTCACTACTTAAAAGCATCTTTTGATAACAAAATATTCCTTGAATCAGTAAGATTCTACGGCGCAGCACAAAGAAGCGCGCGTAAACAGGTCCTTAAAGATGCTAGACCTAACGGATGCTAACTTATTTGTTGCATAAACGAAGTACCTGCAGATTTGCGAAGTTGTTCTTATTAAGACATGACGAAACAGTGTAGTCTTTCTTTTTTGCTTGGAAGCAACCAAAACGGAAAAAAAGTTCATCAGACACCTGCTTGCCGTGCAAGGCTGTTGACTGAAGTCTTGCAAACCACCAATTATATATCTTGGTTGTTGTCGTTCATTATTCGTGGGGAGATTGGATCATATACCCTCCCTTTAGTTGGGAAATTAAAAATTTATCCTCCACATCTCAATGACACGTGGGGTCATCATAAGTCACTGACATGTGAGTCAGGAGGGTAAATCTTCAATTTCCATCTAAATGGAGGGTATATGATCAAGGGCGTCTTATTCGTGTGTGTCAATGCCTGCCTGTTTAATTTTTTGTTCTTTCAAGCAAGAAGGAAGGAAGATTAAGATTAATTGTGAAGTGCAGAAGCATTCACTCGTTCATCGGCCGCCACATGCAAAAGCCACCCCCATGAATCACGTTGCTTATGTTGAGAAACCTGGGCCCAGGACCAGGAGTCCTGGCCTAATATGGACACTCCACCGTAGACTATAAATAGGGATCTATACCTGTTCATTATGTACACCTGAAGCAATTGAAAGCAATAAAGAAAGACCAGGAGTTCTCTCTACCTCTCTGTGTTCAATCTATTCTTCTGTGATTCTGTGATTGATTCATTCTTGTTCTAAGCAGAGGAATCGATCGGACTGGTCGCCAGCGACGGTTCCTAACACGTTATCAGCACGACTTCGCTCCGGTGAACGAAGGTAATCATCGAAGCACAGATTGAATTTTCTAGATTGCTTTGAATCTGTATTTTCTTTTCGCGTTCTAGATTGAATCTCTACGGTGCAAATCCGCCCTAATCTACCGCGAGCAGACTTGAAGTCGCCGGCACAATGCCGATCGGTAGATTGTGAAACGGGGTAGATGTTGATTGCACTGTAGATTAGAAACGATGCAAATCCACCCTAATCTACCGCGAGCAGACCTGAAGTCGCCGGCACAATGCCGATCGGTAGATTGCGAAAAAGGGTAGATGACAATTGCATCGTAGATTGGAAACATATGCATTGTTTTCCTATTCAGTTTCTGCACAGCCATTGCATGAAAAAAAATTGCATGAATTAGAAACGAAACGGAAATTTTGTTCTGCATCATCTCTGTTCGGTTTTGCACGGGCACTGCGCAAGAAAAGAAAGAAAAAAAAAGATGTTTTGGCCCTGCATGGCCACTGCATGCAAAAGTGCCGCCGACCACCGGTCTGACGCCGACCCCTGCACGGGCCGCCGCCTCCCGCATGAGGTGCTGCCGGTCTCCGCGCCCGCACCACCATGGCGTTTCGCCTTCCGGCCCGCGTGCGCCTAGAAGAATCCGGCTCGAAGCCGCCATGCGCACCAACCGAGGAAAGCTGGCCTGTAGCCGACGCCTCGTGTGAAGCACCGGATCGAGAACGTACGCACGATCCGGTGCCTCGGTTTCCGCGTGCCGTCCTGGCCGCCACTTGCCACGGCTTGGCCCACAACTGAACCGGCCCAGCCTTGCACCCGCATGCGCCGGTCGCCACCGCCGCCGCACCGGCCCGAAGCTGGCGCCTCCACTGCAGCTGCCTCCTTGCACCGCCCCGAACGGCGCCGCCCCAGCCGCCTCTTCGCGCCGCTCCGAACGACGCCGCTGCAACCGTGCCTGCCGCGCGCCACTGGTCTCCTTCGCTCGGCCCGCAGCCGACTGACCTCGCCCGGTCCGCCGCCACATGAAGCACCGGCCGACGCCAGCGATGCAAGTGAAGCTGTGTCGGCTCGCCTTCCCACGGGGGTGCGCCGTCGACCCGGTACCATGCCGACTCGCCTCCCGGCGCATTAGCGTCCGCCGCTCCCGGCCAGTAGCCGTGCCCCGGCCCGCCGCCTCCCGAACTGCGCAATTGCAAGTGAGGGGAGGGGAAACCCTAGACCCCCCTCCTCTTGTTTTTGTCGGCTGTGTGGGCTTTATGGGCCAGGGGTGCGGGTAAAATGGGTAGATAGGAAAAAGAAACCGGGCCAAAAGTCGGCCCGGCGGGGGAGGGGGGGAGGTGTCGGGCATTTTACGATAAAACCCCCTGAAATCCTTGTAATTACCAATGAGCCTTCGGGTTTTACTTTTGGGTCCCGAATTTTGATAAAAGGCTTCGTAGTTCCGCAAATTATGTATAAGCCCTCAAATTTACGAGTGGGTCCAAAATTTTGCAGGAAACCCCTCGGTAAATCAGAAAATTGCGCGAATTTTTCTCTGAACTGAAAATTTGCGTAAAAACCCTCTGGAATTGCAGAATTTGCTAAAATTTTATATTCTTGCATAAAAGGGCCGCGGGAATCCGAATTTTGAATTAATGTTAGCATTTGAAACTTATTTATTTCTGCCATTATTATTCTCTGTATTTTCTGTATTTATTTACTATTTTTGGTTAATTGTAATAGCTGAAAATTGCTTTTAATAAATGAAATTAGGAGTAAAATTATAGAAAATACACAGAAAATTATGAAACATTATGGGAACCTATTGTACCACTTTATTTACCTGTAGTAAATTTTCCATTCATGTTTACTCGAAGTAAACTTATTTTATTTTGTTCATACACATGTAGATGACTGGAATTTCGAACCGGGAGTTCGAGGAGCTAGCCCAGCATGGCCAAAACTATCTGACATGGGCATCCGATGTCGAGATTGTGCTTGGCGGCCGGAAGCTGCGCGCAGCTATTGGGTTAAGCGGACAGAAAGACGCCCGACCCACACCTGAGGAGAATGAACAGGCACTTCATTTTCTCAGGCACCACCTCTGCCCAACTCTCAAGAATGAGTATATGGCGGAGAAAAGCGAGCTAGCACTCTAGACCGCACTCAAGAAGTGGTTTGAGAGGCTTAAGTACACCATTCTTCCTCAAGCAGAGCAGGAGTGGATCAGACTGATGTTTGCCGACTTTAAGACGGTCGGGGAGTACAATTCTATCTTGCACAAGATTTGTACTAATCTTCAACTCTGTGGCAAGAAGATAACAGATGAGCAGAAGATCGAGAAGACCCTGTCCACCTTTCACCCCAGTGCTGTACAAACCGCCCGCAACTATCGTCAAGACGGCTACAAGGAGTACGCCGAATTGATTGATATGATGCAGGTGGCGGAGGCTCAGGACGAACTTCTCCATAAGAATTACGTCACTCAGCCACCAGGCAGCTCCGTTGGCCGTGAAGCCAACGCTAACAGCTACAAGGTGCGAAAGCCCTTGATGAAGAGAAGGGGAAGAAGGGTAAGATCATTGCCCAGAAAGGCAAGTCAGATGCTCCAAACGATAAAAAGGCTAATAAGAATGATAAGACCTATGGTCAGCAGAACCAGGGTTGCTACAAGTGTGGCAAGTGGGGGCATTGGTCGCGGATATGTAAAGAACCGTAACATGTCATTAATGCCCACCAAGTTCAAAAGAAGAATAGCAAAGGGCAGCCTGAAGCTCACTTTGCAGTAGTCGAGTGGGAGCATGTTGAGCAGTTGCCTGAGTTGATGGATGTTGAACCCATCCCAGCAGCGGCACCCTCCTATGACTTAGAGGCAGCCACAACCATGATCTCTCTTGAGGAGAACATCACTTCTGAGAAAATAGCCGAAGAAGTCGATGATTTTCTAGTTGATTCCGTCTGATGCACAGAATGCATAAGACATTAATTGTCATTTATTTTGTGTTAATGGACAAGTTTAGGTGATCGGTTCGGCTGAAAAGCTCATGGCTTATGGCCGAAAACACTGTAGCTGGCTGAAAAAAGCATTGTAGCTGACAGAGGCTTATTTAGCATAATTAAATTTAAAAAAATTTAAAAATATGTTAGCCCATTACGTATAATACAAACAAATACGGGAAAAAAAAGAACCGGCAAAAAAGCTCAACAAAAAGCCAAAAGTTCAGAAAAAGACGAAACTTATGAATAGTGAAAAATAAGCCAGAAGCCAGAATCCGAAGCCGAGTTGATCGGGGATACTTTAGGATTTGTTTTTCTCATAATGGTCGAATGATTTTGGAATAAAACATTCATTTATTCAGTTTATGATGGCATTATATGTTCTGATATTGGAGTATTTTATTTATGTGTTGATTGTCTTCTCATACATGTTAATAAATACCCTATATTAGAACACGTGTAGCGCCCTATAAAGGAAGTGTGCTTAGCTAGCAGCGGCACAACGAATACTATCTTAAGAGAGACTAAGTATTTCCAGTCGATCTGTAAGAGCACTGGCAGCCTTACGACAATCGCTATAAGCGATGCATAAATAATTGGTTCACGAAGATCCGCAATGGGCACAACTTTGGTCATTGAAGAAGCCTTATTGTACCTAGAATCGACTAGAACTCTTCTAAGTTTTAATGATATTCGCGCCAATGGTTTCCTCGTTGAGACTAAAGAAGAGTACGGTAAGGAATACCTGCTCATTACGAAGCGTGAAGAGAATGGAAAAGTGTATTAGAAAAACTTCCTTCACTTGAAACAGGGCTATATTGTACCAACATTAAGGCGCCTGCATCGTACACTGTTTTGAAGACAATATTTAGAAGCTCTGAACTCTTCTGTCTCTGGCATGACAGATTAGGTCACCCAGGTCTTAGGATGATGAGAAACATAATAAATAACTCGCATGGGCATAATATTAATGTGAAGAATTTCCTGAATCATGAATATTTTTGTGTGCCCCGCATGTGCCACCGGGAAACTAATAACTAGACCCTCCACTCTGAAAGTGAAGGATGAAGTCCTTACATTCCTGGAACGCATCTAGGGAGACATTTGCGGTCCCATACAGCCAGTCTCAGGGCCATTTAAGTATTTCATGGTGCTCATTGACGCTTCATCGAAGTGGTCGTATGTGGGTTTATTATCCACAAGAAACAACGCCTTTGCAAAATTGATATCGCAGATCATTCGCATCATAAATATGTTTCCAGATCATCATATCAAGTCCATCAGAATGGACAACGCCGGAAAATTTACTTCGAAGGCATTTGATGATTATTGCATGGCGATGGGAATTGTAGTTGAGCATCCGGTACCGCATGTCCATACCCAGAATGGTCTGGTAGAGACTTTAATTAAGAGAATTAAATTTATTGCCCCGACCCATTTTGTTTGCTTGTAATGTGCCAGCTACATGTTGGGGACACACAGTCCTACATGCAGCGAATCTCATCAACTTTAGACCTTCGGCCTACAACATCCAACTAGCGCAAGGGTCAGCACCGAAAATTTCTCGACATTAGGGGGAGGAAATCAACCGCTTGATGAAGAATGTCAGAAAATTACGTGGCTTGGGAATCGATGCAGATGACCCGCGCACTAATGAAGCAAATGGAGAAGTCTAGCAGACAAGTGAAGTCCAGAAGATAATAGATTTGCAAGCATTATCAAATCAACTGCCTGATCACTTTGGTGATTTGAAGAGCGTAACTAAGTCGCATGTGCCTACACGCACTGCACTGGAGAGGGTTGGAATACCAAAGAAAGCAGAATGTATCCCTAATCTCGTCCAGAGGCCTTAGAAAAATAAAAAAGACAACGGGAACTCCGGTTCCTCGAATCCTAAAGTAACTGGGGACGCCTGGTGAAGAAGGATAAGAAAGACTTATCATAGCCGATCACTGAAGTTCCCCAGAATGAGAAGGGTAGCCAGTTGAGATCTGGCACAAGTATGACACCTTTGGAAAAGGGCATACCGGATCTGAATATCCCTATCGGCATGGATGTGTGCGCACACATCCATGCCGAAAAACTAAAGGGACTTGCCACCGCAATTGAAAGAAGCGATGCGCAAGGTGAAGCTCCAGAAGAAGCAACTCATGAAGAAATAGCTATAAATTATGTGCACACGGGAGAGTCCCCGAATAGGACAATAGCCAATATCGATATTTACTTCGCAAAAAAAATTACCACAATCATCGATCTTGATCCCGAGCCTGCATCGCTCGCTGAATGTAAGAAAAGATCAGATTGGGAAGATTGAAAGAAGGCAATGCGACTGAATTGCTATCTCTAAACAAAAGAGAGGTGTTTGGGTCCGTATGCCGCACGCCTCCCCATGTGCACCCCGTTGGGCACAAGTGGGTATTTGTTCGAAATAGAAATGAAAGAAATGAAGTAGTGAGATACAAAGCAAGGCTAGTAGCACAAGGTTTCACTCAACGTCCTGGAGTTGATTATGAAGAAACCTACTCCCCAGTCATGAGTGGAATTACCTTTAGATATTTGATCTCAATGGCAGTGAACTTGAACTTAGAAATGAAATTGATGGATGTTGTAACTGCATACCTTTACAGTAACTTGGATTCGGAAATTTATATGAGAGTCCCTGAAGGAATACCTCTCCCGAACCAAAACAAGCAAATAGAAATCTGTACAGTGTGAAACTCAGAAAGTCACTGTATGGACTGAAACAATCTGGAAGAATGTGGTATAATCGCTTAAGCGACTTTCTCTGCAAGAAAGGCTACACGAACAATGAAGACTGTCCTTGTGTATTTATACGGCGATCCCAGAATGGATTCTGTATAATCTCTGTATATGTAGATGATCTGAACATCATCGGGACAGCCGAAGACATAAAAGAAGCAAACTCCTACTTGGAGTCAGAATTTGAAATGAAAGATTTGGGCAAGACCAAGTTCTGCTTAGACCTGTAACTTGAGCATGTCCCCGAAGGAATCTTGGTACATCAGTCGACCTACACTCAGAAGGTGCTTGAAATATTTGGCTTTGAGAAGGCATTTCCCTCGAAAGTACCGATGATCAGGAGGTCTTTACAGCAAGAAAAAGATCATTTCCGACCTAGGGAAGAGGGGGAGGAAGTCCTAGGACCGGAATTCCCATACTTGAGTACAGTGGGAGCGCTCATGTACTTAGCAAACTGCACTAGACCGGACATTGCATTTGCCGTGAACCTGTTAGCAAGGTACAGTGCAAAGCCCACCAAAAGGCATTGGTAGGGCATAAAGGACATCTTCCGATACCTCCAAGGAAGCAAGGACCTTGGATTGTTTTATAGAAAGAATCAAGATCTGAACTTGATTGGCTATGCAGATGCTGGGTACCTGTCTGACCCGCATATCGCAAAGTCACAAACAGGCTATGTATTCCTATGTGGTGGAACTGCAATTTATTGGAAATCGTCCAAGCAAAGCTTGGTAGCTACTTCGACAAACCACTCAGAAATCATAGCACTATATGAAGCTGCACGAGAGTGCGCTTGGCTCCGTTGAATGGTTCACCACATCCAACAGTCATGTGGGATGAACATTGTGCAAACCCCCACGATTATCTATGAAGATAATGCAGCATGCGTCGCACAAGTACAAACGGGCTATGTGAAGAGTCATCTCACAAAGCATATCAACCCTAAGTTCTTCTATGCACATGAATTGCAAAAGATGGATGAGATTAAAGTACTGCATACTAAGTCATGTAAAAATCTCGTAGATTTATTCACTAAGTCACTCCTCGCATCTAGCTTTGAAAGATGCATGCGTGGAATTGGGATGATGAGACTTAGAGAAGTGCAGAATTCAGGGGGAGAATTCTCTCAAGCCCGCTAATAAATCTTGATCATGAAGATTGAGTACCCAAAGAATAAAGTCTTGAAGACTAAATGAAATTGGGTGAATTGTACTCTTTTTCCCTTGACGAGTTTTCCATGAAGTTTCTCGACCAAGGTTTTTAATGAGGCGATTCGTGCATCGCAGTATCACATATATCATGTACTCTTTGTCCAAATTTTTCCCACTGGGTTTTTATGGAGTTTTAACGAGGCATGAGTATATCGGGTGAGTGCCCAAGGGGGAGTGTTGAGAAACCTGGGCCCAGGACCAGGAGTCTTGGCCCAATATAGGCACCCCACCGTAGGCTATAAATAGGGACCTATAACTGTTCATTATGTACACCTGAAGCAGTTGAAAGTAATAAAGAAAGACCAGGAGTTCTCTCTACCTCTCTGTGTTCAATCTATTCTTCTGTGATTCTGTGATTGATTCGTTCTTGTTCTAAGCAGAGGAATCGATCGGACTGGTCGCCAGCGACGGTTCCTCAACAGCTTATACACGTATGTTGCTTAATTAGGTAGCTCTACAGTGAATTCAAGCAGCAATTAAGCGCTAGCTTCAACCGTTGTTGTTGCTGTTAATTGTATGCAGGGTCAGTATGGGCAGTGACAGACGGTACTGTTCGATCGGACTGACAGGTGGTATGATCCCCTCTGCCGTGTAAGCCAATGAGTTTCCTATTGCACAGTTGATTCAAAAAAATTGCGTTTCAGTCTATTTCGTTGTAATATTTTTTTTTCATATTTATAATATTTTTTGTCTATATTTATAATATTTTTAAACATGTATGTAATATTTTTCGTATATATGTAACATTTTGCTCATGTATGCAATATTTTTCACCGAGAAATATGCATATATACGAAAAATATTATATATATAGACGATAAATATTGTAATATAGACAAAATAGTACAAATATGAGAAAAAATGTTGCAGCGTCCCGTAAGCCAAATACCCCAATGGTAATCGCAACTGTTCTCGAGTGCAACTATTTAAGCAAACATAAACGAAGCTCAACATTATTTAGAGGGAATATATATCAAAAGTGTTGGGATTCTGTAAATTCAGAGTTTTCAAATCATAAAATGGCATTGCAGCCTGCATGATGTACTATCTCTCTGAATAGATTGATCGATATATAGATTGATGGCAACAAACTACGCATGAGGTATGGAGATAAGGAATTTTTCGTACGAATAAACTATTTTTTATTTAAAATTACAGAAATATATTCACGGCAATTGTTTTTACAAAAATAGGTTCCAGTTGTCCAATGGGGGGCGATTGGAGCCTATTGCCCAACCAGAGGCCGACAGAGTCACTGTCGCCCTACCCTCGAGCGACTGCATCCAGTCGCCCCCCGTTGGGTGACTTTCATGCAGTCGCCCAATGGGGTGGCGATTGCACTCAGTCCCTCGTGAATATTTTAAATTTTGTCAATTTTGTAGTTTTAAACTGGTAAAAAATCTGCTGAAGTTGTAATAAAAGTTTATGTTCATTGTATGTTGTAGGTGCGTAAATAATTTTCGAAAATTTTTTAGGAACGGTTGACCATAAAACGATCAATACATATGATGGTAAGTGATATTTTGATGTTACTGAGAATCTTCGGTTGCTATCATTGAAGTTCACTATTCGTTTGGAGCATGCATCGAGTAGGTAAAGAGGAGTACAAGTAAACACGACACAGTATTAAAAAGTTCACATCGTAAATAACAAACGTAAGCAGTACATGAAACAATGGTGTACAATCAGGCGCCACCCTGGCCTGTCCCGTCTCCACGCCCGTGTCCTCCCGTACGGCCCGGCTGTCCTCCGCTGCAACGGGTTACAACGCTCCGAGAACGTAAAAACGATCAGGAGCGTGTCGCACCCGCCTCTGAGCTGGTGGAGTCAGTTGCACCTCTGGCTGTGTGTCCTCCGGTGCACCAGGGAGGGCATTGCCGGAGAGAACCTCTGGTGCTGTGTCAGAGGTGCAGACCCAGGCGCCTGCCTGACCCACTCAGAGAAGTATTGGTCCGGCTCGTCCGGGCTCGCGGAGGGGCCGAACCGCTGCTCGGACGGGAAAAGACCTGCAAAAGTAATATCGTTAGTTTTAGATGTAAAGCATTGTGATAAACGGAGATCGTACGATACGTACCCTCAGTTGGCGCCATCGCGCCTGGAGGAGGGGCGTACGACGTCGAGTACACCCCCTGTGTGGGTAAGCCAGGGATGTATGGAGGATGCGAGAACATCTGCCCTGGCAGTGTACGAGGCCGTCCCCATTCAGATCCTCCAGCCTCGTCCGAGTGAGGTGCTGTAGGACATGCCCACGTAGAACCTCCAGAGTAGTGCCACGCCGGTCGGGGCAGCATCGGTGGCTGAACCGTCCGTGTGCTGGGTGTGGGCATGGAGGCCGCTGGTGCGCGACACATGTACCACACTCCTTGAAACGACGGTATGCGCTGATGTGCTCCTCGTGGTCCACCTCGGCACCTGCGGCTAGCCTATGCAGCATACTCTCGGCCTCCGTGACGATCGAAACACCCACGTCAGACTGAAGGAAAAGACATAAAATGGTTAATTATCTAAGGTAGCATTGCCATTCGGGAATGTTCGAAAATACGTGTAACGTACCGTGATGTGCGCGTCCTGCGCGAGGTGCGCGGGATACATGTCTGTCGGAGCGGCGAGGTGTGCGAGGGGTGGGTCCACGACATGTACGAGCCTCATATGTGTCCGGCCCTGGTACCAGCGCAGGTACTCCGTGTACTTCGTGTTGTCATAGGGGCGGTCCTCCTCAACCACGTCGTCAAGCGCACCGTCCCACTGCGCAATCCACCCCTGCATCTTCATCGTCCAATCTGTGCCGCGTTTCACTCCCTTTCTGGAGTACCTACTTGTAGGACCACTTCATTAGTAATTTCTAACGGAATAGTAAGTATGTACAATTTTATAAGACGCGGGCACTCACGCGTGCACAGGAGGCGGCACTGTAAGTCCGACTGGTACCGGGGCAGCCTAGCGTAGACCAAAACTGCCGCATCACTCGCCGCGGTGAGTAGTCCTCCACGAAGATGTTGTAGACGAGCTTCTGGTGCGTCAGCCAAAAAGCCCAGTCGCGCCAGCAGAGGGTCGACAACTCATCGGGAGTACAGTCCATCAGTGCCGCATGTGAGTACGGCTCCCAGCGCACGTCGTTGGCCGTGAGGCGGTCGATCTGCTCAACAAAGGGTAGATATGCCTGTGTGACCTGCACATGTGTGAACTGCACCTGCAAGGACGAATAGGTGTTACGTACGACCGTCGTTAGTACAAAGGAAATAACTAATTGACATACTTACCAGTCGACGACACCAAAGAGAACCCATCGTCGGCCGGTCGACGTCTCCCCAGGATACATCTCGGGCCCGTACGGACCCATGTCAACTAGCAAAGGTCATCCGAGGCTAAAGCGCTCGAACGACCACAGCTGGAGCAGTAGGGGATAGCCCGCGAGGACCGAGTTCACCTTGAACCTCGAGCACACATCGCATAGGCCACAGTAGGTCGCAGCAAGTGCGGCTGATCCCCAGCTGACCTAGGGGGCCTCGCCGTCCGCGATCGCCCTAGCATGAGCGATGATGTGCGCGTCGACGCTGTTGCTGTGGCTGGTGGTGAAGAGCACCCAACCAAACAGCCATAGCAAGTACGCCTCCAAGTGGCGCGAGACCTGGTGATCGTCCGCCTCTGGATCCATCCGCTCCACCTAAATGCAAACAAAATGTTATTAGTACGTAATAACGCAAATAAGAACTTCGACGACACGATTGATTGTAAAGATCCCGTACCCGGAACTGTGCGAGCTACCTCAGCAATGGCCCATGGGTCTGACTCGCCGGGAACATGTGGTAGTCATCCATGGTCAGGGGCGGACCCACAGGGTATGCCGGGTGGGCCACGACATACCCTGGGGCCCAGCCGGCAGTCGATCCTCAGCGTCTGCGTCTGCGTGCCATCCCGACAAATGCGCCGACGACCCCAACGCCACCGCCGACTTCCAGCGCCTCGCAAGCTCCTACAACCTCCTCCGAGATGAATCCCTCCGCCGGCAGTTCGACGCGCGCCTCCGCGCCCCTCGCGAGGCCGCCGCCCGCTCCGCCGCCGCAGGGGTCAAGCGACGGAAGGCCGTGTCCGACCTAGAGGAGCGCGAGCGCGCATGCTGGCGGCCTGGCCGTCGATCCCGCCGAGGCCGCCAGGCACGAGGACAGGCGGAAGGCAGCCGACGTGAAGCGCGAGCTCGAGGAGTTCTTCGCCGCCAAGCAGTCCGCCGCCTCAGGCGCCGCTTCCACTTCGGTAAGGGTTTGGGCCTCTTTCTCGATCTGATGGCTCACTGTTCTGTGAAATCTATTCAATTGAGTTGTTTCTTCAGGTAGGATTCATAGTGCTGTGTCATGCTATTCTGGCCGCAATTACAATTGCCGCCTTTTGGGGTCATGAATGTTGGGGGGTTTTGTAAACTATGTGATATTCTTTAGCTTTCATTTTTTTAGAGATAAAAGACATTATGATGCACCTTAAAACTAGCATACTTCTAGGTTATTGCTGAGGAGTGATCATTAACCAGAGTAGATAATGTCTGTAATTATCCTAAAATGAAGATGGAACATTCTTGAACTGACTGCTTGTAGCATCGCGTATATATATCGATGCATTTGTAGGTTAGCATACAAAACAAAACCAGCAAAAGCATCCCATCATCTAATCTTGCTATGTCTAGATTATTTAGCACCAAGCATCTTTGTTTCCCACAACATAGCTTTGTCTATTACTGAACAAAAATAGGCATTTTGTAGATATCTCATTTCTTAAATTTTAAGATTATGCAAGAGATTGGTCGATTCATGCGTTGTTAGTAATTAATGGTTACCTTTTCTGCTGGTAGTGATCACAACTGTACTGTTATTCTTTCTAGGCGCAAGGAGATAAGAAGGGTGGAACTCCACAAGACGCGAAAACAGACCAGGGTAAGATCTTGAAGGTTTCCAACATAATCCTTGAATTTAAGACTTATCATATTATTTAGTACATGTATACCGAATTACGGTGCAAATTTTACAATTATTTACCGAATTGGCAAATGGTTTTACCGAATTGCATATGAAAATTTTGGTACGGCATACCCTTTGGTAAAATCCTGGGTCCGCCACTGTCCATGGCACCCGGTGGAAGGACCCCCTCGAATCTACCGAGCAGGTCAGCGCGCCACTCGACCGGGGCCTTCGTTAGGAAGGTGGGGCCTTCGGTAGGAAGGTAGCGCCTCCCGCAATCGGAAGGCCAAGAAGTAGGGACACATCTTGCAGGGTTGGCGTCATCTCCCCGAATGGGAGGTGGAAAGTGTGCGTCTCGGGCCACCAATGGTCCACCAAAGCCGTCAGCAGGGAACGGTCGAATGGGAAGCGTCGTGATTGCTCCACGGCCTCATCCCCGCCCGCGGCCAAGGCGGGTCCATCCTCGTCCGTGGCCTGCACCATCCGGGCAAGAGGGAGTAGCCTGGCATCTCACATCCTGCAAACAAAGTGAAGGTCAGCACTGAACGTTCTTACAGCAGCACTAAAACGCTGGCGGAGTGCAAACCTGATTGTCCAATGGGGGTTGAGTCTCCATGCCACGCGAGGTGTGCGTGTTCGGACCACTCCCAGCTCAGCCGGCTCGTCCGCGCTCCCCGGTAAGGGCACACGACGGCATACTAAAAATTATACTAAAATTTTCATACTAAATTTCCTACAACTACAATTTTTACTACTACTACTAACATTTCATACAAAATATATTACAAATTTTCTATACTAAAAATTGTACACTACAAATTTTCTATACTTCAAATTTCTATACTAAAAATTGCACTAAAATTTCCATACTAAATTTTCTACATCTATAATTTTTACTACTACTAACATTTCATACAAAATCACGTTAACTAAATTTTCTATACTAAAAATTGTATACTACAAATTTTCTATACAAAAATTTCTATACTAAAAATTGTACTAAAATATCTGTACTAAAAATGTTCCATACTAAAAAATGTATACTACAAAATTTCTATACTAAAAATTGTACTAAAATTTCCATACTAAATTTTCTACATCTACAATTTTTACTACCACTAACATTTCATATAAAATATACTACAAATGCAATATACTAAGAAAAATACCTGAATCTGAAGATCTGACCCTCTCCTCTCCTCCTTCTCCTATCCCTCTCCTCTTCTTTCCTTTCTCTTCTTTCTCCTCTCCTTTCTTTTCTCGCGTCGCCGAAGATGAAACAAATGAGCAGCGGCGGCGGCGGCCGAGCACGCTGCTGCCTTTTAACGCCCCCTGTCGCCCAAACGTTGGGCGACTGGAATTGCTGCCGTCCAACCGTACGGCGACTGTAATCCAGTCGCTTAACGCCCGAGCGACAGCAATAACTCACCTAACCGTTACCTAACTGCCCACGTGTCGCCTCCCTGTTGGACGATTTGCTCCAGTCGCCCAATGGGGGGCGGCTGGAGCCTTTTTTTGTAAAAATTTTTTCCGCGGGTATATTTCTGTAATTTTGAATAAAAAATGGATTATTCATACAAAAAATTCAGGAGATAAGCTAGGCGAGTCAGACGTCAAAACCGATCATCCAACGGGTGTCCTGCTCTTGAGAAGCCGCTGAAACTCGTCTCTCCCCAAATAGAAAACGAGGAAAGCAACACCGGCCAGCCACATGCAGATTTTCTGAGAGTTTCAAGGCTTGAAAACGCCAACATCACAACTTCTCTTTCACTAGTTTTATAGCAGATTATGCACTTACTTTTGGAACTGGAACCGGCATGCATGCTAGCCTCCAACTGTCGCCTTTCTGACATGCTATTGCCCCTTATTTTTTTCCCAAGGGTACTCTCTCGTAAAATTTTTGCTTTTTAGCCTAAAATTTGAAAGTTTTTACATATAGACCACTGGAGAAAAGATTTACAAAAATAGACCCTTAGCACGGTGCCAAAGCATATGGCGCCCAGGGTACATGGCACGCCGCCATATGCTTTGGCGCCGTGCGTGGACACGTAGGATCCACGGTGGCACAGCACGGCGCCAAAGCACATGGCGCCCTGTCATGCATAAACGGCGCTAACGGCCGTGGCGCCGTTCCCTGGGACTTAAGCCCGAGCGCAGCCCCCGGCCCCCACCCCCTCACTCCACTCCTCTGTTCGAACAAACCGAGCCTGAGCAACCGCCGTCGCCGCCCGTCTCTCCCCTCCCCAAATCCATCCTAATCCATCGATTTTTCTCACGATTTTGCTTCCAAACCGAGCAAGCAAGGTGAGCTCCCTCCCCTCCCTTGATTTTTTTCCAATAGATATGGATTATTTGAGGTACATTTCGTGGGGGCAAGATTTCAAGCCCTAGATGAAATTAGTTGGATTTGGCTCGGTTTAGGTTGGATTCGCAGTAGATATGCATAATATAAGAGTAGTAATGTGTATAGATTCGTTTTTAAGTTGAAATTAGTTGGATTAGGGTTTGATTTGGGTAACTAGCTAACCTGGGGTTAGACACGAGAAAAATTATAAATCTTATTCATTTTGCATTTTAGGTTGTCATGGGCTTCACTCGTTTGCCACCTCCACTCGGTGTTCCCGTGCCGATGTGTTATTGCGGCGATCCTTGCAAGGTCGAAAGGTCGAATGATCCGGATATATATAGGTAGAGGTACTGGATGTGCGCCACCTGGGCGTTTGATCCGCCACGTGCCGCCGTTGTCCTTGGCAAGATGGTATGTTGTATTGTCGATTCATCGACTTTGGTATTAATTCTGTTGGTTTAACGAATGCAACATTTGCAGGAACCTCCACTGCTTTGTGATTTTGAGCAGTGGATCGACACTGCGATCGCTGAGGTTGACAAGGAATACCTTAACGCCACTAAGAAGTGGGATGAAGAAAGAAAGGAGAGGTGGGAAAGGGAGAAGAAGCATGATGAGGCCGCGAGGGAACACCGCGAGGAGGAGCGTCGGAGGGCCGCGGCAAGGCGTAAGGGTGAAAGGCAGAAGAAGCTAGGGAGAGCGCGACGTGCCAAGGCAGCCCTAGAGGAGTACTCTGATGCTCAGAGGAAGGGGAAGTGACCTCGATGCACTCAGTAGGTTATTGTTATGTATATTTAATGTTTGATGTATGCGGACGTATGTATTTTCTAAAAATTTATAAACTATGTATGTGGACTATGTATGTATGTGGACGTATGCACTCAGTATGTTATTTTGGGCTGTGCTTATTCATTTGGTGAATGTCAATTAGTATTGTTTGTGTGAATGGAACAAAACAACTAGGCCGAGCTTGCAGTTTTAATGCAAGTGCAGTAATCATAGCGCCAAACACCCTGGCGCCGTATGTAAGTAGCACGGCGCCAAACACACTGGTGCCGAGGTATTGAACTACAGTGCACAAAACTTTGGCACCATATCCTGGCGCCAAAGGTACTGGCGCCGCAGTTCAATACCTCGGCGCCAGTGTGTTTGGCGCCGTGCTACGTAAACCTACAGAAAAAACAGCAAAGAGCTGTCTGTTTTTCTGCATATACAAAACACATGCACATACACACATATACATACATTCACATATAAAACACATACGCATAACTCTCAATAAAGTCTAGATGCATACATTCACATATAAATCTCAAATCATACATACATACATATATGCACACATACACATATAAAATACACATACACATACACATACCATACACATACGCATACACATACGCATACGCATACGCATACGCATACGCATACGCATACGCATACGCATACACATACACATACACATACACATACACATACACACAACTCTCATCATCATGGGTTCGAGGACGAAGTATGGGAATCTCCTGGCCGTCCTTCGTGAGCTTGCCGCGGTGCTCCCTGTCGTAGAACTCGTCCACCAGCCGGTACCTCGCCATCATGTGCATTCAAAATTACGTTAGTGATAAGAATAACAAAATATCTAAAAATTATGCTCTCTAGACCTAACGCCGCTAACCTGAGTGGAACGACGTTGACACGTCCATGAATTGTGACCCATTAGACCACAAGTACCGCAGTGTGTCTCCTGTGGGTCCTCAACGAAGGGATTTGCCCTACCCCTCTTGGTGCGACCAGGTATCCGATCCATGTCCATCTTGTACCTTGACCGCTTCCTGCTGCCCCTCTTGTGCCAACGTAACCCCTCGTCCGCTATGTACCTGGGACCCGAGTAAAGTGGCCACTCGCTTTCATCACGATATGGCTCGAACCGTGGGGCCCATGTCCTCACCAACGCATCCACGCTGAATAGTCTCAGGATTTTGGTCTCAACATCAACATTCCGGGCCCTACATGCGGTCACCATGTGGGAGCATGGAAAATGGAACTTGTCGGGAACACCGCATGTGCATGTGAAGGATGTAATCACGACCTTATGCTTTCGGGCCTCTCGGAGCTCTCCATTCTCGGTTGTCCCTCCACCCTCAACAACCTCATACGTGCCCGTCACATGGTCAAAACAATGGTACTCCTGTTCATTGGCTTGCATATTCGCTTTGGTAAGAAAGCCGTGAGGACGAGGTGGCCAACGTGCATGTGCCTTTAACATGTCTAAGGCTTCCCGGTGCCGGTTAACAAACCATGCAACACACTTGTAGAAAGTGAACGCCGCAATTGCGGTAACTGGCAATCCACGTGCCCCCTTAAGCAGCCCGTTGAAGCATTCTGCCATGTTGCTAGTCATGAACCCATACCTCCTTCCCAATGGGTCATGAGCCCTTGACCATTTGTGCACATCCCTTATTAAACCCCTTATCCAATCACGGCCCTCGGCATTAGTTTTGATTTTCAACTCTTCTAACTTCTCATCAAACAGCTTTACCTCCCTCTGGCGACATACCTCCTCGAAAAGTGCAAAGTTGGCCTTCACCCCATCTTTTTTGAACAAGTTCTCTGCAAGGTGCCTTGTGCACCAACGAAGATGCACAGGTAAATGTCCTAGTATCACTTTCTTAACGGCGCTCAAGATACCAGCGTGCCTGTCAGACAACACACATACCTCCCTCTCCGGGCCAACCACATGGATCCGTGCAAGCCGTAGAAACCAAGCCCAGCTAGATTTGTCCTCCTCCACCAAAGCAAAAGCCAACGGCACAAGCGAGTTGTCCGCATCACAGCCAATAGAAATCAACAACGTCCCCTCATACTTGCCCAACAGGAACATCCCATCAATTGACAGAACAGGCCTACAATGTTTGAAAGCCTCGACACACTAACCAAAGCACCAGAATGCTCGAAAGAAAATCTATCTTCCATTAACCCATACATCGGGCTTAGGCACGTACTCGTACTGCATTCTTGCATTGGCCGCTTTCATTGCGTTCAACATGGCCGGTAAACGCTCATACACCTCCTCCCAATCACCATAAATCAACTTCAAAGCACGTTGTTGCGCCCTCCATGCTTTCCCATACTTGATTGTGTAGTGCCACTTTAGTTTAACGGCCTCTATCACTGCTGCCACGCGCATCGTCGGCATGTGCTTTATCATGGGGTACAGGCGGGTTGCAATGAACCGAGAAGTCAATTGACGATGTTTCTGGCTGGGCTCAGAAGACCCACAGCTGTGCGGTCCATCCACAGTTGTAATCTTAAACCTCTCCATACCCTTCACCTTCCTGGCACAGACTTTCCATGCACACCCTGTGCTCTCACATTTGATGGTGTACCGACGTTTGGCGTATGAGTTCTTAACCCGGTATGCACGGTTGTGCACGATCGAGTACTCTTTCAACCACTCTTCAATGCCGACATATCCTCAAAGACATGACCCTTCTGAATTATGATACTAGCCCTAGGCCTAGGTACGTCCCTCTGCATTTGCCCTCCATCCGTGACAGCCCTATGTGCGTTGCTTAGGTCATTATAATCGGACACTAGTGGATCACGGCCAGGAAATATTCTTCTCAACAGCTCAATTTCGCTAGACATCAAACCTGTGACTGGTCTGTCATCATCTGAGTCCACAGCCCTCGCATCCTTATAAGCATCCTCGTCTCCCGCAAGCTGTACATCCACCCTGTTAGATGCTACACAAACCATGGGTTCCTCAAACACTGTCTCCTCGTCGAATGCACCAACAGAGCGGTCATCGACATCCTCAGAATCAGCTTCTACCTGAGTCAATGGAACCTCACATACTTGAGCCGAGGATACAACTTGCACCTCGACCTCTTCATGATCCGGTGACCCAACCAATGGTGAGTCATTGAGATCCAATGCAGCCCTAGGAGGTGATTGATCTCTCACCACCCTCTGCACAAACAAGTCAGGTGCTCTGACCTCTGAGTCCAAAACGATGGCCACATAGTTATCCCATTCACCGTCGCTGCCAATCGAAACCAATCTCTTTATACGCGGCTTCTTTGACGACCCAACATCAATCAATCCTTGCATAACGACATCACCATGCTCATTTGTCCATCCCAACATCTCTTTCAATCGACAAATGACCTCACCATACGACGGACATGAACTAAAAAGCAACGTGGTCTCTTCCATGCCTTCCAAATCAATACCCCCATTGGCATCTCTCTTCACAGTACCACCATGGTGCAAAGTCACAAGCTTATCCATCTATAGCACAACAAACAAACATACCTTAGTCATTACGTACAGTAATCAAACCCTAAAAACGAATCTATACACATTGCTACTAATACATTACGAATATCTATTGCAAATCCATCCTAAATCCGAGCCAAATCCAACTAATTTCATCTAGGGTTTGAAATCTTGCCCCCACGAAATATACCTCAAATAATCCATATCTATTGGAAAAAATCAAAGGAGGGGAGGGAGCTCACCTTGCTTTCTCGGTTTGGAAGCAAAATTGCGAGAAAAATCCATGGATTGGGATGGATTTGGGGAGGGGAGAGATGGGCGGCAATGGCTGCTCAGGCTCGGTCTGTTCGAACAGAGGAGTGGAGTGAGGCGGTGGTGGGGGGCCGGGGGCTGCGCTCGGGCTTAAGTCCTAGGGAACGGCGCCACGGCCATTAGCGCCTTTTATGCATGGCACAGCGCCATGTGCTTTGGCGCCGTGCTGTGCCACCGTGGATCCTACGTGTCCACGCACGACGCCAAAGCATATGGCGGCGTGCTATGTACCCTGGGCGCCATATGCTTTGGCGTCGTGTTAAGGGTCTATTTTTGCAAATCTTTTCTCCAGGGGTCTATATGTAAAAAACTTTCAAATTTTGGGCTAAAAAGCAAAAATTTTACTACTCTCTTCGTGTCACTATATTTATGTATAGCCACAAACGCTAAATCTAAAAAATATTTAATAAGAAATAACAATACATACCTCCATTGAATGACATATCATAACCACGTAATATCTTTCAAAGTATTTAAGTAGAGGTAGAAACAAAAATTACAATAACTAAACAATAGATTTATTCAATGGATAAATATATTGAAATAGATAATTTTGGAAGCCATAAACAGATATTGCAAAACAGATATAGCGAAACAGAGAGAGTAATATGCTACTGTCTCTTGTAAGGTCAGTTGGTTGCTACCATACAGTTCATCTAATGTGTGGAGCCCCATACGAAAGGTTTTTCTTGAGACAAAGTCGGATTTAGCACTGTTGTGCACGGTATTTACAAAACTAGCCGTATGCACACCGCATTTGCAAAAATGGCACTTCTGCCATCCAGTGGGCAGACACATGGCGAGGACACCAGTGGTAGGCACCTGCCGACCCGCCAGCAGATGGCAGACAGCCTGCCGCCCCGTGAGGGGGTGATAGGTGATTAAGCTGGCTGATTAGCCAGCTTAATTACCTGCCCTATTTTTTTGTATTTAGTATTTATTTAAAATTTTAAATATACCAAATGAGCACAAAAAATTACTAAAATTTATGTACAGCTTCCCGATACAACGTTGTAAATGTTACTTAAAAATTTATACAATTTTGATATGTGTACGAGTTTTTACATATAGTAAACAACCTCTAAAAATTATAAAATTTTATGTGAAGCCTTCTGACATAGTCATAATTATTGTGTATTGTTTTGGAAAATTTATGTGATCCGAATTTGCCACGTTATTTAGGTTAATTTACCTATAAATTCATGATTAAATTAACCCAAATAAACATGGTAAATTTGGATAATATAAAATTTCCAAAAAATTACACAATAAATATGACTATGTCATAAGGCCTTACATAAAAGTTTGTAATTTTTGGAGTTCATTTGCTATATGTAAAACTCATACAAATATTGAAATTGTATGAATTGTACTACTAGCTCTTAGTATCTTTGACTTTTAGGTCAAATCTTGACGGCTATACTATTGTCTGAAACAAGTGTTTAACTGTTGAATACACGACAATGTGATTGACACTAGCCGTTATTCTGCCACAAGAATAAACATGGCTCTTATTTCAGAACACCTACATTTCACTTTGTAGATTGTACACAGGACAAGATGGTGATGACCAGGGGCATCATGGTGCCATATTGTTTAATCAAATGAGCAAATATGCAAACAATGTTCTATTATCCCTACACAACATCCAAGCTTCTATGGTTGAGCTCCACTCTAGTTCAAGAAATACAAATGGTATTGTGATTTACTATGGATGATAATACAAAAGTTGAGTTGGAACCCTAGGATTAGGCCTGGGTGTCTACCTCCTCCTTTTAATGAGTGTTAAGAGTGGTGAAACTTGAATCACCGAAATTTCACAGACATACCACAGTTACTGTTGGGTTTCAATAAAATTATGAACATGTGAAAAACATTTAGATTTAAATTGTAGAAGGTATAAACCTATCAAAGTCTACGTGTAGTGCAGATCACACACTAGCCTAGTGGCAAGATATGGTTGACGTGCGCATGAGGCCCCAAGCTGGAATACCAAGTTTGTAATGATTTTTTCTAACATTTTCTTGATCCAATTGCTGACACGTGGACCCCATAGCAGCAATAAGGAAAAAGACAAAAAATAACAAATATTTTCTTGATCCAATTGTTAACACATGGGTCCCACAGCAGTGATAATGAAAAGACAAAAATAACAAACTTGTAGGGCATGGGGTTCAAACCCACAATGGACTGGACCCAAGTATGTATCCTTGCTATTAATTGCGCTAGCTTCATTGATGTGGAGAAATGTTGGTTTTGGTTTCTTTTATCCTAGTTTAGTATGAAAAATTCTATTCACTATCAAATGTGGCAAAGCTCCATATATTGGCCTAAATGTAAGAAAGAAGTTCAATTAGCAACCTATGATTGCCAAAATATATGATAAATTTACGTGAGTGTCATGCTATTCAAGACAAGTAGCAAATATTTACTTTTTTTTTAGATGTGAAGCATAGCATGGGTGGCAAACAAATTTGATTGAGAATAGAGATGTGTGTTGTTGGTTCAAATCTTATATTGCAATTAAGTCATGTGTTACAAGATGTCTCTATATATGTTACTGTAACATTATTTTGTAACACATATTCACACCTTACAACAATGTGTTACAACATCCCTCTGTAATACATATTCTGTGTTGTTCCCTGCAATACTTTTTACTCCTTGTTAAGTATGTGTTACAAAGTGCCTTTGTAACACAAATTATGTGTTACTAAAATACCTCTGTGTAACACATTGTTCAATGTGTTACGGGAATATGTTACATGATATATGTTTTTGTAGTAGTGTGCCATTGACAGAAGCAAGGACTTGGGAAGACTAGGAGATGAACGAACACCAGGTGAGGAATTGTCTACTGAGAGCCTTGGGTAGGTGAGACCATGGCCGTGAGAGAAAATAATGGGGAGGGAGATGAGCATATTGGCTATATGTTAGTGGTTGCTATTTGAGTAGGTGACCGTGAGGAACTGATTGCTATTCAGGTAGGTGAGATAGCAATTGACTGCTGTTTGGGTAGGTGAGTGAGATGGCTGTATGTTAGCGGCATATGCTGAAACTTGCAAGGGACCAAGGGGGATGGATGCTACATGGGAGAAGAGCAATTGGAAAGGGGAGAGGGGGTGCTACATGGACTCAAGAATTGGCAACAACAAGGTACATGTGCTGTTAAAATGCTCATTTTATTTGCCGCCTTAGTGCTTTAGGATGTGTGTAAGGCGTCACCTCACCTCGCGCCTTACCGCTTGAAAGGTGTAAGGGGGTGGGTCGCCTCGCCTTACCTTACCACCTTAATAACCTTGGGTTGAAGCCTCCGGCACCACCATCCTTCGAGGGGAAGGAAGGGAGGAATAAGGGGATAAACACTAGGGTCCATCAAGAACGGTAATGGCATCTGGAGGGGGTGCCACCTTCTCCAGATGCCATTACCGTTCTTGATGGACCCTAGTGTTTATCCCTTTATTCCTCCCTTCCTTCCCCTCCCCTCCAGTTCCCCATGATGGCTCTACAAGTGATGGAAGTTGGAGGCCAGTTGGAGGCATTGCAAGCTCGATAATAAGGACATTCAATGGCTCGAGATGTTCTGGTGCCATGGCTGCACACCTGGAGAACAAGTGTTGCTTGCCTTGGACCACGGAGGAGCTCCATGACACCATCGAAAGCATTAGCTAAACTTGTGATTTGGCAACAAAATTTTCTTTTGGTAATCACTTGCCTCTGCTGTAGATTCACTAAAGAATTTGTTTATTGTCAGTTAGTTGTCGCTTAATTTTAGCCCTTCTTACTAACTTTCAGATGGTTCCAGAGGAGGCTGAGAGATAGCTGTTACATTAAAGTTTCCATGTATAAAGCTGCTCTTTGGTACCTCCAAATTCACTGTTTGCATTACATACCTTGTGATTAGCTTGGAGATTAGTGCCCCAACTGGCGATGTCATTTTCCCCAGCGACAGGTGCGGCGAGGTTCGTCGGATTAAGGCTCGAGTTCACCGAGGCCCAGATTTAGAGGGAGGCCAAGGCAACGGGAGGACCGATGGTGGGTAGTTGTGGAGCGGCGAGGTGGTGAGGGCACCACCAGCCGTTGGCTTGGTGGCTAGTGGTGGGCAAGGACAACAGGCAGGGCGACGAGTGCAGAGCGGTGGGAGGCGGTCAGGGCCGTGGATCTGGTGACAATGAGCCACTGGAGACGGGGAAGGAGTGGTGGCGGTGGGGGAAGTGGAGGTAGGGTAGGGAAGGAGGTCATGGGGCAATGCCAGTGAGGCAGCTCGGTAGAGGCGAGCGTGGGTGCAGGATGGACGGCGGCACTTAGGAAGTGGGAGCAAGTAACTAGATCATCTACTTAAGGTTGGGGGGGACGGTGGATCGTTGGATGGGCCAAAAATTCGAACAATTTTGTATCCTCAAATCATTTAGATGTACAGACATACCCTTGATTCTTTTACTAAAATTGCACCTCTCACTATATTTTGAAAATTACCATGTCAGCCCATTTATTTTTAAACTTAGTTGGTTCTGTTGATCCTCAAGTAGCATATTCTTATAGGAGAAAAAAAATAGTTGGCTTCTTATATGCTGGCCCTTTGGAAATTATGGTACATTGCATTCAAATCAGTGTAAGTATTCATTCATGTAGCCAAGATAATGGTGAATTAAGGTTATCAAATCAGTGTAACTATATCCATTGTGGCTGCATCAAAGCATGCTCATGACCACGAGCACAGCTATTTAAATAGTTTTTAATACTCTACAGAGATTGTACAACTTCACCCACATGAGATAATTAATTATACTATTGACAACTTCATGCTTTGTTTGGCGTGTAATGAAAGTTGATTATCATATAGCCTTTAGGTCATCTAGTCCTAACCTTACACCAGCCCGATGAATGGACAAGTCCTCACTTGGGTGCTGATAGGAACGGGGTCCCGATCTTCCAACAGGTTCTGGATATGTTCGATTTGGTGGAGGCGCGACGCAATTCGATCCGACTTCCGAACAACACGTTTCGAACCCCGCAATCGCAGCACCACGTCTCCTCAGGTTATCAACCGTGCGCAGCCCAGTTGACCTCGCCAAGAAGGCTAATCCTCGCCTGCGAATCGAAGAACACAAGCAAGAATAAGGAAGAACACAACTGAATTGCAGATGTATTGATTTAGCACTCGAAAGTTGGGGTCTCACAAACCGATGAACGACGAAACTGTTCAAGACAGAATAATCTAAGCAAAACCCAAACCCTAATGGTGGGGGTGGCGGCTGGATATAGAGGAGTGAGGGGCGTGCAAAACCCCTGGACGCGCCCTAATGGGCTCCAACACGATACAAAGCCGAACGGCCCAAAAGACGGTGGCGCAGCACCCTGACAGATTCTGAACGCCCACTTGTTTCGACGATCCCCGTTGACTCAGAAGGAATTTTGACATGAGCCATTGGAAAGGTTGCCTTCTAAGCTTTCCATCCATATGTAGAACATCCAAAACGGAGCCCGGATGCGATCTGGGCGTCCGTTTTAGTGCGGCCTGGTCCTGGACTCTGAATTGGATTCGAAGTCGGCTTGAGTTGGGCCTCCAACATGATTCGACCGCCCTTGCTGGACTTGTGCACCTCGTAGCCCTTCTCCAATTACTTCCAGGTCCTCTCCATGGTTCCTAATCATAATTAAATCATTAGGTAGCAATCGATTCTCAAATGAACAAAAAGAAGTACTTAGGAACGAGCTCACCTGTAAATTCAATTGTCGGGCGCGAGCTCTAGTGATTGGTCCTTGAATGTCAAGTGGAGGAGTGTTGTGTGTATCCGAAGAATTGATGTCCTCATCAGGTGCGCCAAGTGAATTGCATGACAGACCCTCACCTCAGTGGATTACGTCCCTTTGGTGAGGCATTCACCATTATATTAGCAAGCTTTGGTGCCAACACCTTAGTGAATGGAGCCCCTACGAGCAGACCTTTACTCGGAATGCCATTACTACTTCTGCATCTACCACAATACAAGATGAGACCTAGACAACTTTAATCAGCAAAAGCCAGAGCCCATATATCACATGTGGTCGTACGGTGTGACTTAGATGTGCGGCAACAACTTGGTCCTTAATTGACCCGGGCGAAAATCTCCCTATCTACATGTAAGGTTCCTCCTCATATTTAACAGTTTATCATATAACTCTCCCACATCCAAAAACTAGGTTTTTCATTTTGACGAAGATTCCTCCTCTGGTCTAACATTTTGAAACCATCAAGTCCACATGAAAATTTGTTTGAAAGCTCAAACTTAGTAGAAACTAGTGTGTGGCTAAGCATCTAGAACATGTACTCAATGTAGTATACCCAAAATTCAATAATAGCTATGTCTAACCATGTCCTAAGGGTTACAATAGTGAGGATATAATTTTTAAGGGAGGTTCAATGCATACGAGCGGTTGTAACTAACATTACCCATAGTATAGCAATTTTAATGAAATATGCATGTGCGCATAATAGATTTTGCAAACAAAATACAATAATTGAAATACTGGGATCAATATGGTCAAAGAGAGTGCTTGCCTTGCTCTTGTTGCTCAGAGAATGATCCAGACACGTTCTCAAAGTTGTCTAGCGTGGAGTCGTCTATTCAATAAACATCCAGATAAATGCAAATAAGAGCCAAATAAATTTAAATAGAAATAAGAATTAAATATTTTTGTATAATTAGGAAGATCATAATTTTAGAAAAATTTAGAAACAAAGATCACTAAATTCGGAGTTCATATGCAAAAGTTATAATCGTTTGAGTATTGGCGTAGTTTGAATTATCTCTTCTCGGTTGGTACGGTACTCTTTATGCCTACTAATGTTCTTTGGCCACTATGATAACTGAATGCTCTGACTATCGACTAGCAACTACCGGCCAAGTTTTGTAGCTTCTGACTACCCACCGGGTATTATAGCTTACGACTACCGACTAGACACTGTAGCTTTCAACTACCGGCCAGGTACTGTAGTTTACTACTATCGACCATATACTGTAGTTTTTGACTACAGATTGGGTACTGTAGCTTAAGACTAATCATCGAGTACTATAGCTTATGACTACGATTAGTGGTGGAACACTACGTGTCCAGCTGTGGTCAAAGGTTTCGGCACCGGCAGCTATCAAAGATGTTGACACTGGCTACGGTCGAAGATGTTGACACCAACTGTAGTCGAAGATGTCGACACTGGCTACAGTCCAAGATCTTGACACCAGTCGCGATCGATCGACACCGGTAGCGGTCGAAGATCTCAACACTGGCAGTGGTCAAAGATCTCGACACTGGCCACGATCAAGGATTTTGACTTAGGCAGTGGTCGAAGATTTCGACTCTAACTATGGTTGATTTCAACACTGGTAGCATTCGTAGATCACGACACCGGTAGCAGTCAAAGATCTCGACAACAGTGGCATTCGAAGATCTCAACACCAGGTACGGTCGAAGATTTTGACCACGGTGGCAGTCAAAGATTTCGACAATGGCAATGGTCGAAGATTTCGACACGGGCAGCAGTCCAAGATTTTGACATGGGCTGCGGTTGAAGATTTCAACAACGGCAACGGTCAAGGATTTTGACAATGACAGCGATCGAAGGTCTCGACACTGGCTGTGGTTGAAGACTTTGACACTAGCAGCGGTCGAAGATTTTTAGAATAGAGCGGTCAAAAGTTTTGACACTGGCTATGGTTGAAGGTTTCGACACCAACTGCGGTTGAAGGTTTTTGACACCAGTAGCAGTTGAAGGTTTTGACTCTAGTTGCGGTCAATGATTTTTACATTGAGTGCAGTAAAAGATCAATCTCGACAATGGTAGCAGTCGAAGATCTTGACGCTGGCAGTGATCGAAGATCTCAACAATGGCAGCGGTCAAATATCTCGACAACAGTAGTGATCGAAGATTTCGACACCGGTTGCGGCCGAAGATGTCGACAATGGTAGGGGATGAAGATTTTGACATCGGTAGCGGTCGAAGATCTTGATACCAGCTGCGGTCGAAGATTTCCACATCGGCTGTGGTTGAAGATCTTGATACTAGCTACGGTCGAAGATCTCAACAACGATAGTGGTCGAAGATTTTGACTTCAACTGCTACGGTTCTCTTCTCAACTTTGACTACTACGGTTTGCTTTTTGAGTTCAACTAGTTTAGTTTTGTTTTTGACTTCATCTGCTTTTGTTCTTTTATTCACCTTGACCATTATGGTATTCCTATCTATCGAGAGAGCCATGGCTTGTCACAGGTTTGGGACTACTAGGCAAAGAATCACGGCCCAACTTGGAGGGTAGGGCGGTCAATGGCGTGGTCCTACGGTGGTGGAGGCAGGGAATGGCACTACGGGGCTATGAGCTACTAGGGCTCGATTCGGTGCTAGGGGAGCTTCCATAGGGAGGAAGAATTCACTGAAGGTAATGACGACACTCGGGAAGGAGCAGAGGAGGCTAGCGTCGGAGACCCTGTTGGCAGCGAAGAGGAGGCCCATGATGATAGTGAATTCTAACCGTAAAGCTACAAAAGGGTGCGCATGAGCTTGCATGCATGCAGAGGTATGGGTGAATGGAATCGAGGTACAGCTCACCGGAGAGAGAGAGGAAGTTTACGGTGGTGTGCTGATCTGAGATGAAGAAGGCTAGCCCGAGTAGTCCACCACATGAAAAGGTGATCAAATGAGTAGGGTGCTTAAGGAAGAGGTAAGGTGCGTTGTGATGGAGTTGGGGAGGAGAGAAGCTTACCGAAGTAGCTAGAGCATGGTGGCATGCTCACTAGTGTCACGTATGACTTCGGTTTCTCGATGTTCCAGTGAGCGAAGTTCTCAAGGATCGTGTACAAGAGATCGACGGGGCGAGCTGAAGAGAAATGGCATGGTCAGGGGGCTTTATAGGTATGGATGATTGATGGCAGAGCGCAAGTTCTCGCAAGTGCAATTGAGTAGTGTGCTCGGTTTCTCGTCGTGGAATGCGAGGCGTGGGAGGAGACAAGGGGGAAGAGATGTGTCACATTAAGGCGATGGGTAGGTGGGGGTTGACAGTAGCAGAGAAGAACTGTGGGTGCAGTGTCAAGAACCGGGGGCAACACGACTATGGCGGAGCTAGCGCGGTCAAGTGGAGGTGGAAGACGATCTCTATGAGCCGGCCCGACGTGCTAGCAAGTGCAGAGAGGCGGCTTGACAAGATTGTTGGTTATAAACTTGATATGTAAAGGGTTTAGGAGTCATGTGTTTGAGTACCCATGGCAGTATGTGTTTGAGTACTTGCTAGCTGGCGAGCAAGTGCAAACCAGTCGAATCTCTAGAGGGCCAACTTAGTAGTCATGATGTAAAGCTAGGCACAAAACTGGGATGCATGGAGGAAGGGTGCGGTGCAGGGCATGGCCACATCATCGTGGCATAGTGGCGGGATGGGTGGTGTGGCATGGCGCGTCATGCATGGGTTGGCTGGGTGCCGCGACAGAGCGAGGCACGGTCTGTGGAATTCACGATGGAGACATGACGAGGCGAGAGCACAGTGCATGGGCTATCAACATAGAGGAGAAACGACAGGCGTGATATCAAAACAATGAGCATGGCATCAAAACCCATGGCCTGTGCTCATGGTTTCTCAGGCTGCTGGCTGGAGGTGGAAGAAAGGTACTGCAAGTGGGCCACACTCGGCAGTGAGATAAAAAAGGGTGAGCTGAGAAGTTTGAGAAATTGTTTGGCACCTCAGATGAGCTCAAACAATTATGACAATTTTTGTGGAAGCTCCTGACATAGTGCAAATGATTGGATAAATTTTTTAGAGTTTTATCTTCTCTTGATTTTTCTAGAAAAATCTAAGAAGATTTCTGGTTGAACTTAAATATACTTATTTGATTGAATTTCAGAACTTGCTTTAATATTTATTTTTAGTGCCAAAAGTATACTCGTGGGATTTTAGGATGGTTTCCACCAAAAGTTTTCTCATGCCAAATTTTAATCATCTTTTAGGTTTTTATAACTTGGTCTTAATTTTTGATTTGCATTACATGCACTTTTGATTTTTACAAATAAAATTTTCTGAAGAAACTCCAATAAAGAACCAAGGTAAAAAAATGCATTCAAAAATTTTAAATTTCTCTCTTTTTTGCAGGCCATAGAATTTGGGATGTGACATTATATATTCATATAAACATTTATCTGTTCATTGTAATTATGATAGTCATCGTGAATATCATTCTTTTGTGATATATTACCAATCGTTTTATGTCAATTTTTACTTTGTTGTATTGTCCATATCGACATACATGAACTACGCAGTGCATACAAAGAGTCTCCTTTAACCCATGATTAGCCAAAATATATTAACTACTCATGAATCATAGAATGTGTCAGCATTTGTTGGTTCCCATCCTATGAAAAGCAACTACCTTCCTATAGTTCCTTTTGGCTCATGGTCCTACTTGCTTGCTGCTGGTATCTCAGGTATTTTGTTACTGGTGTGCTTACCAAGAAGGAGTTCTTTTGTTATATGTAATGCTGCAACTACCCGCTATATATCATCCATGTTAAAGTAGTGATGTATGTCTTGCCAATGCATGAATGCATACAATGCAAATAGTGACGGCTTATGCACTTATGCTCCATCTATACTAAGATTGCACTACTACAAAAAAAAGGCTAGATTGGACGCTTCATCACATACGGTTTCCTCGAACCGTCTGTGTTGTAATTATCACAGATAATTTTACAATCGTCATCCTATACCTTCTGTGATACGCTACTATCACAGACAGTTATTCATACAAACTGTCTGTGATAGTTGCAGATATCACATATGTTTATTAATTTGAACCATCTGTGATAGTTCACAGACTGTTATTATTATGAACTATTTGTGATAATTATGTATTGTAGACTATTTGTGGTTGGACGTGTCTGGGATACGCTACATTATTAATGCCTAGTCAGACTAGTGTAGACAGATCTATCTTCATTGCGCTGCATTGAAGGAGGCGGTCGTCTTTGGGGAGTTTAGTGAAAGCATTCCGCTTGTAGATCTAGCTGCTTGTAGATCGATTTGTTCTAGCTTGGTGATTAGACGTTAGTATTTGCTTCTAATTTATATGCCTTGTAATAAAGAGAGATGATAGCTAGGTTTAGATCTAGCTTAATTGGTAGTTTGCTGTAATTTAAGAATGGTTCACTACTAATTTACTTCAACATATTAATTCTTGCTTGATAATGTTACTTCATATATAGTACGTAGTTGGCTAGCTATAGTAACATTAATAATCCAATTTGACACTAATTTAGTACATGCGTAGTGTACATGGACCGAAATTAGATGTACATTGAGAACCGTGTGAGTGAAGAGTACATTAATGGCATGTCTACTTTTAGAAGAGCGGCCGAGCAGGATATGTTGAAGAAGAGGATGGAATATATGTGTTGTCCATGCATTGATTGTGATAATATGAAGATATTTACCAACTTAGCACAGATCAAAACTCACTTGATTTGAACGGGTTTCAAAAAGGGGTATACATGTTGGACCAGTCACGGTGAAGAGAAGATTATAGAAGAAGATGTTGAGGGAGACAATGATATGCCGGTTGTGGACTGTGCTTTCAATGAGGATAAATCATATGATGACAATCTGGATCAGATGCTACGCGATGTAGAAGGAAACTATAGTGAGAGAGAGTTTGGTAAATTCGAGGGCTTGCTGGAGGACTTGGAAAAACCTTTTCTCCCAGGTTGCAAGCCGCAATACATAAGGTTGTCATCTATTTTTGAACTGTTAAAATTGAAGGAAAGCAATGGTTGATCTGATAAGAGTTTCACGGCGTTGTTAGGTCTCCTGTGTTCCTTCTAAAGGGAAATGTGTTGCCAAGAACCACCTACCAAGCCAAGAAACTTCTTTATCAATTGGGAATGGAAGTAAAAAAGAATACATGCATGTTTGAATGATTGTATCCTCTACTGTAAAGAGTATGCAAAATTACATGTTTGTCCGATGTGCAAAGTATCCCGATACAATCATAAGAATGACTTTGATGATGGCAAGGGCATCTAAGTGAAGCAAGGACCTCCTGCTAAGATGTTATGGTATCTGCCTATAATTCCCCATTTGAAGTGTTTATTTGCGAACCGAAAGGATGCAAGATTGTTGTGTTGGCACTCGGAGGAGCATAAGAAAGATGTAATGATAAGACACATTGCTAATTCTGCCTAGTGAAGGAATATTGATAGGATGTTTGTAGACTTCAGTGTAGAACTAAGGAATATAAGTTTTGGGTTGAGTACAGATGAAATTAATCCTTTTGGTAACATGAGTAGCCGACATAGCACTTGGTTCATGAATGTATGCATGTACAACCTTCCTCCTTGGCTGTGTATGAAGCAAACATATATTTTGATGTCACTACTTATCCAAGAGCCAAAGCAACCTAGGAACGATATTGATGTGTACCTAGCGCCATTGGTGGAAGATCTTGTGACACTATGGAATGAAGGGGTACAGTATGGGATGCGGACAAACGAGAGAACTTTACTCTGCGCCATGTTTTTCTGCACCATCCATGAATGTTTTGCCCTTGGTAACCTGTCGGGGTTGAGTACGAAAGGAGCCAAAGCCTATCCACACTGCTTAAATTATACCGAGAGTGTGTGGGTGAGCAACTCGCACAAAACTGTGTACATGCACCACCGTAGGTTTCTTCCACGGTATCACCCATACTGCAAGATGAAAAAATAATTTGATAGAAAAAATTGGATAACTCGGCACCAAGGCCTTTTAGCGGGAAAGAGGTCTACGATATAATCAAGGATATTGATGTTATGCTTGGAAAGGATGTAAGTTGAGGACCTATCAGAAGAACATGTGGAAGAAGAGGTCAGTATTTTGGGAGTTGCCTTACTAGGAGCACTTAAAAGTTCACAATTGCATCGATGTCATGCACGTAGAGAAGAATATATGTGATAGTTTTATTGGTCTCTTACTGAACATGAGTGGTCGAAGCTGCAGTCGAAGGTGTGGTTGAAACATCACTCATGACCGTAGTTGAAGTGGCCATGGTCGAAGTGTAAGTGGTCGTAGGAATCAAATTGTAAGTGGTCGTAGTGGTCCTGGGTGTATTTCCAACATATGCTTGCTTTTTTTCATAGGGCATGACTAGCACTTCCTAAGGCTAGTCGAGAATAGGACTATCACAGACGATTCCATAATTTAACCATCTGTGATGCTACAACATCACGGATGGTTCTATTATGGAACTGTCTGTGTGTGGTTTATATCACAGACAGTTCTATAAGAAAATAGTTTGTGATATGATATCACAGATGGTTCTTTAAGTGATGGTTCCTCCTATAAGTAGTACCTCGCTAGGGTTTGTGCCCTCATTCACTTACTCTGCCACATCCTTTTGCCTCCTCACCTTGCAATGCCTAGCTGAATCCAACTTTCTACCACCGCCCCCAACCGGATCGACAACCTCGCCATCGCCCCTAGCCGGATCGACAACCTCGTCATCACCCCTAGTCGATTCTTCATGGCCCCCGTCGGACCCGCCGTCACCCTAGCTGGATCCACCGTCGCCCCACCTGGTTCAACCACCTCTCCTCCCTATCGCCTTTAGCTCTAGTCGAAGGTATGGATTTGTTTCATCTTGCTTCATCATCTTTTCTGTTAAGTAGAACATATTTTTGTGACAAGAAGTTAAGTACAACCTTTCAGTCTCCACTGAAATTTAAGTACAACATTTCAGTCTCCACTGAAACATTTTCATCTATATCATTTGAGAACATGTTAACAACATGACTACTTTGCAGTTTGCAGTAGAATACCATTAACTTCATACACTAGTTTTGAACAATAGCATCAAATGTGGTTTTGATTTGATATGAATATACGTCATATAACCTGAGACACTAGTATGTGTCATTAGCTTCATATTAGAGTGTTGCAAAGAGATCGTATAGCAATAATATACATCGCCGAATGTTCTTACTTCTTGTAAGATCAACCATATGCCAATGTTTATGCTCACAGTTCACTGTAGTTAGTTTTTTCTTGTAGGAGAGATGTCGTCATTGTCATCGATGTTGCTGAATGGGTTTGACGCTTAGAAGACTGGGGGGTAAATAAGCATGGTAGAGAAGTATCTAAAAGGCTAGTGGGCCGAATGACCATCACGGAGGTTTCTTTGGATGGGATCCCTCTACAACCGAAGAAAGCAGCTGCAGTATTTCGGACTACCTGCAGGATAATTAGAAGGTAATATGTCCCTGTCACTGTTGCAAACTAGAAAGGTTTGACAAAAGATGAGAGAGAACTGCTCTGGACAGAAATTTCAAGCATGTTTGAGATCCCAGCAGATGTCTAGGAACTCGTGCAATGGCATGCGCTCCTCACGATGGAGAAAGCGTGGAAGACCTTCAAGAGTATGCTTGCCACATAGTGCATGACCAAGAATCGCACACCCTTCACGAGGTATCCTTTTGTGCCATTAGAAACATGGGAGGCCTTTATGCAGATGAAGACGACAATCGAATTTCAACAGGAAAGTGCAGCGCACAAGGCTCTCCAGGCATGAAACACTCACCCCCACAGACTCGACACCGTTAAGTATGCGGGTAAAATCCCACAATGGAGGATGGAGGATGAGGTTGCAATCCAATCGGAGGTCTCCCTACCATTTGTCGGGATCACAATGAGCGCACTTGAAGCTGGTTAAGAGCGAGGTCATCAACCATATCTTCAGACATCGCGTCTTTCAAAAACCCCATAAACAAGGAAGTGTTCCAATGCCTAGTAAGATATGCTAAAATATCTAGGTGTTAACAAGTCCATAACTTTATGGGGTCTAAAATAACATGATTGCCTCTTGCAACAAATATTAACTACCGAATCTTCCAAAGGCTCTTTTCAAGCAGTCAGGGAAAGGGATATACTGTCCATGGCCCTGGGAAACAAGGAGCATCTAGGTCGCACTAGAGGCTTAGGGGTTTACGTATCTTGAGGCACAAATTCCCAAATGACTCCGAGGCATATAGGAGTAGGAAGAGATCCAAGTCCAAGCGCGAGAAATGTATGAAACGGGACTTTGATGCAAAACTTGAAGACATAATTGCCTCACTTCGAGGAGAGATAGATGCATTGAGGAAAGAACTAAGAGAAGTCTGCAACCAGTCGCAAGCCACCCCTGTTATTACGGTACCTAGTCCCCCTCAACATCAGAGTAGCTGTGTATCCGTGCCACTTTCTGAACATACCGATGCCCACTTACCTATTGACGACATCCAGGTAATGTATATCTCTACAATGCTACATAGATAGATTTGTTGGACGCCTTAGCTCATCGTGTATCGTTATGTAGGAGGCCACGCCATGCGTCATTAAAATTAGGGTTGTTGGCTCCATTCCCATTGACGTTGGGTGGGGGTTGGCATATCCATGCCTGCCAGGGACGTTGGTGCACGGTGCCCAGCTAGGGACCGGTTTCGCGAAGGTCCAGGTGGACATGATTAATGAAGTTTTCAGGATTGTCCTATTTGAGAGGCCCCCAACAAAGAAATCATGACACTAGATGATGTCGTCCACACATTCGTCTAGTGGTCCAAGAGGGACATCACCTTGGACCCTTCCGTGTCACGATCTCCACACGACCATGCCTATCAATCAGAACGCTCTATGACTCCACCTCAAGCTTCTCTTCAAAAGGCCAGCTCATTGGCTCCTGTGAAGGTGACGCCAAAATTGTATCGCAAGCAAGGCGCGAAGGCCGAATTGAAGAAGATTAAAGCGCCTCCTGGGAAAGGAAGTTCATACTCGGAGTCTCGTTGGTCCTCGATTCACAATTACCCAGCCTTGGACTGGTTTCTAGGACTTTGCATACCTGGTAAATGTAGAGGTCCAACATGAAGCCAAATCGATACAGTAGATTCACTGTGAGATACACGGGGGCACATTTCCTCCACGACTCAGGCTACTTTGTCATGACCTTCGAAGACTTATTCTTACTATTCAACCTTGACAAACTGTACACCTCACTTCAACGATGCTGGACACTTTAAGTGTACCGTACAATCAAGTTCTACATTCACGTAATACTGATAAATTTCATAACTTATTGCTTATGTATAGATCTATGATCCAACAAGTCCAGCGACGGTGAGAACCGGTGGGTTTCCTCGACCCACACTTGGTCTCTGAGCAATCCATCAATGATAACAGATCCTTCGTCCAAATTACATAATGAGGGGATTGCTTACTTACAATGACAAGGACTACATCATGTCACCCTTCAACCAGGGGTAAGTGCTTCACTAGTTGTCATACAAGTTTCATTTGTATTTTATACACAATATGAACTTAGGATTAATCACTATGGCAACATATATGATTAGGGCTCACTAAATTTTAATTGTGATTGTATCAAAGTGGAGCAAGATAATATACCTTGATTCCCTACTTAGGCACAACCACGATTTCACTCGTGTGCAACAAATAATTGGCAAGTAAACTCACTTCCTCAATACATAGCTCTATTGTAGTTTTTCCTTCATTTGCAATGGATGAGGCTAACTTTTTGGAATCACGTAGGTCGTTCAGTGCTTACGTTGCCTAGGGAGGGAGACACAAGGAATCTAGTGCCATGTTGCGACACGGGATGCGATTGTCGGTACCTGCTATAACATAATAATTCTATATCACACTTCATAATAATGCCTCTAGAACTAATGATACCTATGTGTGCAATTCTATTTTTGAAGTGCCACCAGCATCTACAGGGCAACGTATGTTGATCCTATGTTTACCGCCATATGGAGGACATCATGGCATCTAAGACGAATGATTCAGAGGTTTGTCAACTTGCCAATAATTATTTCGTGATTATATATATATATATATATATATATATATATATATATATATATATATATATATATATATATTACGCTGAAATGGGGCACTATGGTATCTGGACACCAGGCCTCCCTGCCTTTGGATTGCTTTTAGATGCGTGCAAGTGTAATGATATATAATATATCAAGTAAACCCACTAACATTAATTAATTCAAAAAGGCATCAATTTGGAAAGGCATCAATCGTGGATGGAAAATCTTAATCATGGATGGAAAGTCTCAATCATGGAGTCTAGGCACCATGGTGCCCCTGTTATTTATACTATATATATATATATATATATATATATATATATATATATATATATGTATATATATATGCGCTAATGACTTGAACACACCTAGCGACAGCGCATGGAATTGACCGAAAGTACATTTGATCTTGACAAACTAACCGAAATTTGAGGAAAGCTCTCCCAATTCTTGATAGTGGAGGTCATAAACAAGACTAGAGAGTTCTACCTCGGTGATGATTAGATGTTGAAACATTTGATACAATTGTAATCACTCAATTATGCTTAATCAAATAATTCATTCAAATGTACATAATTTAGTTGTTTAATTTGTTTGTAAGATCTGTGTAATTATTGTCGTGTGTTATATATGTGATCTGTTTGCTTGTTTTCAGAGGGAATGTCTAGCATTTCCTGAGGCTAGCCAAAAAACAGGAAATAATGTAGATATTTAAATAGCTATTACAGATGGTTTTTGGTATTAGCCGTCTGTGATATGTAAAATATCACAACGGCTATGTTCGAGAACCGTCTGTGATATATAACGTATCATAGACGGTTTTTTGGTATTAGCCATCTGTGATACTTGACATATCACATACGGTTTTTTCGAAAAACTATATGTGATACTTGATATATCACAGACGGCTATATCTAAGAACTGTCGGTAATACTTGATATATCACAGACAGTTTTTTTTTGAAAAATCGTCCGTGTTGTAATGATTACAGATGGTTCTTAAGAACCGTCTGTGATAACCACCTATTATCACAGACACATAAATTCAGATGGTTCAGAAACCATCTATAATGATGGTTTTAAACTATCTATAATAATCCTTTCTGTCGTAGTGTTGTGACCTATGAGCAGCGATGTACGGATGGCCAATGCATGGATGTTGGGTGGACAGAGATGGTGTATGTTTCATTCGAGCTACATGTGACTATGTTTAGTTTTATGTTCGCGTTTAAACATGCCATTAGTACTTGCTTGATTGGTATCATATACACTACTACAGAAAAAGTCATCACAGACGGTTCGAAAACGTCATCACAGACGGTTTTGTGAGCCATCTGTATTTATGGGTCAGTGATAATCGAAGGTCATCACAGACGGTTTTCGAACCGTCTGTGATTATGGGCTATCACAGACGGTTTTTGAGTAAAAACCGTCTGTGATAGCTGATAATCACAGACGGTTTTTAGTTAAAAACCGTCTGTGATACTGATAATCACAGACAGTTTTTAGTTAAAAACCGTCTGTGATACTGATTATCACAGACGGTTTTTGGGTAAAAACCGTCTGTGATATTCCCTTCGACCCATACATATATTTATCTTATTGGCTAGCCTCAGGAATGCTAGCCATGCCCTCTGAAACAAGCAGATAATCACAGACAAAAAACATACAATTCACACATCTCATTTGCTTTCAGATACATTTCACAGACATAAAACATCCAATTGACATGGCACTTCATTTCACAAACATAAAGCATGCATCCATTTCGCAAATCGATTAATTGAATTGAAATGAAATATCCATTAACAAATGCACAGTTACAAAAGATCTACACTGCATTTACACTTAGTGATAAGACCAATAAGAAATCATGGTGCGCAGTGGAACCGTCCTCCTGGCTTTATGACTTGAGTCAGCAAAAAGTACGCCAACTCTCCTTGAATCCCTCCAAAATCAGACTGTTTCAATGCAGTTGACGGGATGGACACAGCCTGTCGATAGGAATATCAATGTGCATATATATGTAACGTGATAAGTATGAAGTAATTATGGGAAGAGTGACAAACCTTGCGATTGGTGAGCCTCGAGGAATCGAGGAGTAGTTCCATATGTTGGCAAACGTAGTATCCACATGTGTTGCCCGGCTGCTGCTGGTGGCACTGCAAAAATGGGAAGACAAGAGAGGAGTAGAGGGGAGGGGGAGAAGGGAGGGAGTGATATGGACATAGAGAGGGGGTGATGTGCCTATCTTACCAATGTACCAATGTATCAAGTCCTTCTTTTTCCCGCAAAATTCAAGTCAATTTTATTACAAAAGTGCAAAAAAAAACATTCCAGATTCTTCGGTGAGTAGCCGACATAGCCGACTTCTTCGGTGAGCGACTATCCATCTGCTTCTTCCCACTCCTTTTCTTCATCTCTGGTCTCCGGATCACGTACGCCAGTAAAGATCTCTTTGCCGAGTGTCAGCTCCAGACTCTCGGCACAGTTCTAACGGCGGCGGCTGACCTCTAACGGACGGCGGTTGGTGACGAGTGTTTTATTTTTGCCGAGTGTTTTCCTGTTAGCACTCGGCAAAGAGCTTACTTTGCCGAGTGTCTAATATACACACTCGGCAAACATCTTTTTGCCGAGTGCTTTATTTTCGCCGAGTGTCCCATGGAGGCACTCGGCAAAGTAAGCTCTTTGCCGAGTGCCCGATAGATTGCACTCGGCAAACTTTCAGACACTCGGCATAAAGCAGCTTTCCGATAGTGTTGGGATGGCTTTCCTTCCGTGTATTAAAAGCTGGAATTGGAAATAGAAAAGTTGGGATATACGGTTCAGTACATAGTTGGATATTGTCATTCATGTTCGGTCAGAGAAGGAAGTTCGAAAGCAGATCGATGGATGTTGCTTGTTCGAATCATATCTCATAGATTAGCTAGAGCAGACGTGATGTGAATTAACCAAAATCACCAGTGCTCTCGTGCTTGTCTTTTGAAGTGTTCTCATCTATGATTACAAAACAACACTTAACCCAAAATTAACACCCAACAGGAGTTTGGGTGATTGGCTTCAGGGTAATACTAAGGATCCCGCATGAGCACTATCTCATTGCCCAATGCACCAAGACCATATTCACTAACAATCCTGCAATGAAAGTAAACCCAAAAATACACACTAGTTCCATTTCGCAACAAATTCAAGATCATAATTTAGGTCACTGTATCCTAATTCAAAAGGCTAATATCGCCCAAAGCTCATTCTCATGCTCCTATAAGTATAAGCAGAGAAACTCCAGCCGCATTATATTATGGCGTTTAGGGTAGGGTTACCTCACGTTATGCTAGCGTAGATGATCCGGTTCTTGGTTCGCAACCCCAATGCCACCAAATACCCGAACTCCTGTTCGAAAATCCCACAGCGATTCAAGCGTGCGCCTCCTAGTAGGGAAACTTTTGGGGAATTCGAGGCTCACCCAATATCGAGGACGTGGGAGAAGGGGTCGGTGACGGCGGCGTCGATGGCACGGCGGTACGTACGGTTGCGGGCGGCGTCATTGAGCATGTCGAGGTAGGAGGTGGCAGCGAGAAGCTTCCTCGGCGCAGCGGCAGCTGGGGTGCACCTAGGACTGTACAATTGATTTTTTCGCTTTAATCGGTTCGGTATATACGGTGTATATGATAAATATAGTATTTGTAGTTCGGTAATATACGATATTTTTAGAAGTACGGTTCGGTATCGGTAAATCCCAATTTATTTCGGTGCAGTATCGGTAAATACCATATTTATCAAAGTTGACGCGAATTGCAAAAAAGATATAATACTAGCAAGACGAGTAAGTGATAATACATATACTACTGGCAATAGAATTAGAATTTTAGAAACACTCTAATGGAGTATGGAGATTCGATGACATATGTATAAAGTAATAAAGCATAATAATTAATGATGTTCTTTGCCCATAAGAAACATTTGTTTTAGTCTTATTCTGTTTGAAATGAGCTATAACTTGAAGTAGAATTTGAATCTTTTTAGACACTGAACGGATTCAAGCAAAATATTTCTACTACTAAATTGTCACTTACTATAGCAATTCAACCATTGCCATATTCATTTCCCTTGTTTCATTTGGCTCTGGTCTGGTCTGGAGCATTCATTCTGGATCTGGACATGCAAGAGCTGCAGAAATTTGAAAACCGAAAAGTTGAGATATATCCTGGAGTGGGGCATTGCCAGTTCTACTAACTAGTCATACGTCATACAAGGATCCGCAAACACGTAGAGTATGCAGTGGGGCTACGCAGTACGCCATGGTATTTTCGGTATTTTTAATTTTTAGTCGATTTTTCCTGAAAAAAACCGAATGCCAAAAAAAAACCCAAAATCTAAAAGCCATACCAAATATCAAGAACCGATCAAACCGAGTTGACCGGTTCGGTTCGGTTGAAAAATGCACAGCCCTAGATGCATCCCCCTCCCACTCCGCTTCCGCCTCCTCGACGACGAGCCATTAGGAGTCGCCGGTGAGCGGGTTGAAGTGGAGCTGGAAGGCACGAGATAGTGCGGAGGCCATGCGGCGACGGAGGAGGTGGAGAGCGGCGGGTGGTGGGGCGAAGCCTACAAGGCAGCACGGCATAATAGTCTAGGGTTTACCGACGCGTTTGGGGACGACGAGGCGGCGCATTTACGAATCCCGTGTTCGCCTCACCGAAATGGAATAAGAGCCGTGCCTCTGCTTTTCATAAGAATAGCACTAATTTTAAAACACATAAAAAATAAATAATTATTATCCACTATTTAGTTCTCTTTAAAAATTATATAAATAATTTTTTAAAAAATATAGAAACACCTTCTATAAAATAATTAGGTCACGACCGTCCAAATTCGAAAGAACGCCCAGACCACACAGAAAGTGTGGATCCACGCCTCCATTTTTTCCTTATTCGAAAGAACACCCAGATCGCACAAAGTGTGGATCCACACCCCCATTTTTTTTCCTTTTTCGAAAGCGTTTCTGAAAAAACTATTTTCTATAAAATTTTAGGAAAATTCATGTGTTCTATAGCCGCTTCAACTGGCTTATGGCTTAAACTTCTGACTGTAACTTATAGCTGAAATTGCGTTGTAACTGTTGTTAGTTTTTTTTTGAAAAAATGAAGTAAAAACAGAAAAAACCATTATATCATCACGGACAATGCAAAGAAATAAGAGAGAAAAAACAAAAGGCGAAAAAGCCAAAAAACCTAAAAAGATAAAATAAACCGAAATTAGAAGCTGAAGCGTTCCAAATGACTTCTGCTTGAATAAGCGGAAAGCTAAAATAAACTAGAAGTCGAAACTGTTTGGAGTGAGATATAAGTGTTCGACCAGTTTTGTTTTGAATTTTGATTGTCATGTCCACCGTGTTGATGCTGAGGCAATTTTGTTGGTTTTTGTGGCCTCTACGAGTATTTGAAGCTTGAAAAGGTATTTTTGTTAATTTTGATTGTCATTTCCACTATGTTGATGCTGAGGCAATTTTGTTGGTTTTTGCGGCCTCTACGAGCATTTGAAGCTTGAAAGGTATTTTTGTTAGTTTGGTCTGCCTCGATGTCGGTAAGAATAATGTTCGAATTTTGCTTTGTTTGAGCTCATCTATTGGAGTGCAGATGTGGTGCACAACATAAACATTATTTCTCGAGACTTAATACACATGATAATTTTGTGATGTATAATACGTGTAATCATATGGTCTGGTCCAACTGATACTCTCAGCCAAAAACCGGACTCGTGTAATCTGAACTCTAATCTATTGCGTGTTTTGATTCACGTGGGAAATGAACTGTTTCTTGGGAAATTACTACAAATTTTCTATGAAACTCGTGCATTTTAAATAGGCTCTAACTCCCAAGTAATCCTACGAAATTCTGGCCAGAATTTCACATGATTTTCGTACATGGAAGCGTGCAATTTCCGTGGGAAATTACTACAAATTTCCTATAAAACTCGTGCATTCTAAACGGGCTCTAATTCCCAAGTAATCCTACGAAATTCTAGCTGGAATTTCACAAGATTTTCGTACATGGTAGTATGCAATTTTCCGTGTTTCAGACAGGGATAAGACTAGGACTCCGTTTATGATAGAAGGGAACGCATAAACTGAACTGAAGAACTAAAGGACATGTCAAGAAAACTAAACTGAAGGAGGCTGCACCGACTAGTCTGTCCGTTCCGGCCCTACAATCTCTCTTCTTTTCCGTGTTGGTTTCCATTCGAGACGACGAGGCTCGCAAGACTTCTTCCAATGTCCACACCAATTCCGTTGCTCCTACCGCACAATCAGTCCCCGGCGGCCATTGCGCTCCTCCTCCGCCACTGCCCGCAAGGTCTCATTCCCTCCGTCTCTCTCTCTCTCTCTCTCTCTCTCTCTCTGTATCTATCTATCTATCTATCTATCTCCGTGTGTGTCGTTGCCACAGCACTCCTCAGTTTGTTGGAATTGCACTGGTTCCGGTCCCAACTGCCGAGGCTCCGATCCGCCCGTGGTGATGGTTCGAGTTCGACGACCAGGCCCGGTTTAGCAACAACTCTGGAATGCTGCGGCTGCGGTTTGGTCATTGGGTGTGCCAATCTTTGTCCGGACTTGCGTTTTTTTTCTCTCAACTGTAGCGTTGCAAATGCTGAGCCATGTTTAGCTGCGTATCTGTGTCTACGCGCAATAGATTCGGCCTTGATCAATAGGCTGCGACGAGCAATGTGATTGTAATCACAGGATGTGTTACAGCCGTAAATGTTTAGCTCAAGTGGGAACCCAAGAGTTGCACAAGGCCTCGGTAACCACGCCGCTACTCTTGAACCCATGGTATCCAACAGATTGAACTACTCCAGTAAACAGATCGATTTTGCTCATCGTGAAATTATATGGCAACGCCTGCGTGGGTTGCTTCATAGGGCTCTGGTGTTTGATGACTGGTGTGTAACAGGACAAAAGATATGTTCTTGCACTGTGTAACTTGTATGGTTTGCATATTCTCACAGAAGCCTGTGTTTCAAATTCTTCAGTTGCGTTGCGAAGACGCCGAAGAGTGCATGGTGTCTTGCACTGCGAGCGTGGGAGCCTTGTTCGCCACTTCTCTGCCAGCGCTTGCTCCTCTGTTGTCAAGGAAGAGAGTATGTGTTCTCTCTTATTCCTTTTAGGCATCTTTGAAAAACCCCAAAATTTCAAACCAGAAAATTTCCTAAATTTTTGTGGATTTTTGTTTGAATTTCTGGAAACTTTCCCTTTTTGGAAAGTTTCCCCGGAATGCGCTTTCCCCTTTTGGCGTTCCCGCCTTCCTCTCTCCCTTGGCGCCATCTCCTTCTCCCTGCCTCCCTCCTCTGGTCGCGCCTGCGCCCGACCCCGCCTCCTCCGTTCGCCAGCGCCTGCGTGCGCGAGGGCACCCCCGCCCCTTCCCACCTCCTCCCCGCGCGGACGCCCGAGCCGCGCGCTGCCCCTCGCTGCACCGCCCCTGCCGCCGGCTCGCCGTCGCCGGTCATCTCCCCAACCGCCTTTGACCCCGGTCTCCACCTCCTGCCGCCCGGGTCCCTCCTGCCAGCCCCTCCCCTTCTTCTCCCTTCCCCTGCAAGCCGCGCCCGCGCCTAGCGCTGCCGCTCACCTGCTCCCGTCACTCACATTAACACCTGTCAGCACCCTGTCAGCGCCCATCGCGTGGAGGAGACTCGCCACTAGCTCCCTGTCCACTCCGGTTGACTGCCGTGGACGCGCCCGTGCCTCCCCCTCCTCGGATTCCCTCCCCTCCGCCCGAGCATAAAAGCCGGCCCTCTTCTCCCTCGCGCTCCCTTGCCCCCAAGCTCCCCCACCGCTTTTACTTGCTTGCCACCACTCCGGAGAGCCTCCACGCGCAGCCGATTGAAGCCCCGTAGCTTCAAGCCCCGCCACCATCTCCCTCTGCGCCGGCGACCCCCAAAAGGCAATCTCCTTTTCCTTTTCCCCATTTTCCGATTCCTCTGCCCCCAAGCACCTTTGCAGCTTGCTAACTCCTTTGGTAAACTTCCTAGGCCAGGGGAACCTTTGTGGAGCCCCAACGCCGAAGATCATCGCCGGCCGAATAGCTTCCCCGTGGCCAGACTTCACCGCAGCTTCCCGGGACCCTCCGCCACCACCAATGTGAGCCCCGAGACCCCCTGTTAGTGTAGTCGCGGCCGATTGATCTCCCTCGCCGCCGGTGACTCCCTCCGCCACCAATCAGCCGAGACACCCCCATCTCCCTCCTGCTCTCTCCATTGATCCCCTCGCCTCCTAACTCCCCAAAATGGGTTCCTCAGCACTAGCACTACCCGGTGGTACTCTCCCTTGCCATCGGGAGCCCTCGCCGTGGCCGGAGAGCAATGGCGCCGCCGTCTCCATCTCTTTGGCACGCGCGTGCAGCTGGAGGAAGACGACGACCGTCGTGGCTCCATCCCAGCCGTCCTCCCCTCTCCGCGCCTTATAACCTCCACCGTCGGATGGTGCCTCCCCGCTGCCGTCCGATCCTACTAAAGACACCCCTCCCCAACCGCCCGATCAAATCCTCCGCTCCGCCCGCCTACCTTGCTTCATCGCCGTCTGATCTCCACCCGAGCAAATCCGGACCGTTCCCTCCCTCGCCATCTCCGCCACCCACCGCACCACGCGTCGGCCATCCAGACCGATGGAGCGCGCGCGAGCGTGGGCCACCTTCCCGGCCCGCTCCGTCGCGCGAGCGCGCGCGCGTGGACCGCGCGTTTGAATTACGGGCCAGGCTGCACTGTAGCAAGCGGCCGGGCCAGTCACTATTCATTGAATTTCCAGCATTTTCCGATTTCCAAAATCCAGAAAAATCCAAATAAATCCTAGAAAATCACAGAAAATCCCAAAAATCCCCAAATTTCACCACTTTGCTCCAAATATTATTCTGGACCCATTGGTGAACTCCATTCCCACAGATTCTTCCCAAATAAATTCCTAAAAATCCATTTGGGGTGTTTATGCAATTTACTCCTTTTTAAATAGTTTATTTTCCCTCGCTTGATTAGTCTCAAGCTGGATTTAATTCTGTTTTGTATGTTTGCGCTAGTGTCGGAGTCTTCGGAAGTTCAGTTGCCGACCCAGGAGCCAGGAGGTTCTTCGTTCGAGCTAGCGGAAATCATTCGGATTGACGGCAAGTCCCAAATCCTTTGATCATATTGAAACCCATGCTGTTCATATATGTTAATATGCTATTTGCATTATGTTAATTGTGAAATGTTAGTTTGAAATAAAATAAAATGTTTAGAATGACTTGTTATGTAGTTAATCCTATCACCGTTAAATGCCATGTTTAATTTGTAGCCATGCCTTTGAAACCCTAGAATTAATTATCTGTTAATCTAGATAACTGTAGATTATTATCATCATGCAAAATCTTGTACTGATAAGGCTGTGGCTGCGGGCCAATAGAATTTGCAAACCCGACTCTAGGGTAGGGTGGTATGGGACACCGTGCCCTAGAGCGGAGAGTGCTTGCGGGCACAAGGTAGGGTAAGGGGGGTCGTGGTGCGCCGCGAGTCGGTTTTCGCCCATCTCTTACCCTAGGATTGAAGTAGGGTAAGTGGGGTTGAGGTGCGCCGCTAGACGGTTTTCGCCCACCGCTTACCCTAGGTTGGGTCGCGGGCCTGGTGAGGTTGCGGACCATGTGAAATTAAGGACTGAAACCTTTATGCTGAGCAAATGTCATAGAAACCGCTCAAACCACAGGAGTTGACTTGTCAACACTTGTCTAGTAGCTGCTCAACTCGATTGAAACTCTACAGGTGTGGCGGTGGAGGAGGTTTAGCAGTGAGGTTAGGCAAGCCGTGATTGGGTGCCTAACAACGGTAGAGTTCACTCGAAGCGGCACCGTTTTCTTTTCTTTGTGTGTGTGTGTGTGAGCGAGCCAGACCCGAGTGAATTCTACCGGGTAGAGCCTATATAAAGAGTTGAGCAGTGAAACGACCTGGCTTTCTTAACTCTTTAGCGGGAGTTAAGGGATCGTGTGGGTAAAGCTGAGCAAACTCTGCAGAGTCAAATAAATGGTATTCGAATACGCCGTGCTCCCGGTTATTGGAGCTGTGTCACTTGGGTGATTCCAGCAGCAAAGCTTAAGTAGTTTTGTTCATGTTTAATTTGGATTAGGTTGGTTAATGAACTTTTGTTGAAAACCCCTGAGATCTTAAGAAGTAAGTTTTGAGTCCTTTTTATAAAAGATTTGCCAACAAAACTGCATCCACCAAATGTAACAAACCAAGTATACCCCTTTCCTTTGATGTTCCGTGCATGTAATAAGTTAGGGTCCCTTTGGGACTTGCTGAGCCGGTTGATTGGCTCACGGCTTGCTTTTGCCCTTCTTTAGAGGATCAAGACGAAGGTGAAGGTCTCCCCGTCGAGGACGTCCCTGAGGGTCTCTTCTTCGACGAGGACCCGTGGTTTTAGGTCTTGGCCGCGCTCAAGCGGATCTTGGAGCTTCTGTAATGTAATTATACTTCGGGCTTGCACGCCCCGCTGTCAAAAACTGGATGTTATTCCATATGTGAAATATATGCTGAACTTTGGTTGTAAGCATGCAATGGTATACTCTTGCGCGACGTTCCATAACTGTTCATGCGTGAATAGTTGCGGAATGCCGTGTCCGTACGCGCCCCTGGAAACGGGGGCGTTACAAGAAGTGGTATCAGAGCAGGCTCTTGACCGTAGGTTGAGACCTAAGGCAAACTAAGAAGCGATTTTATCGCAAAACATTAATTTTTAGCCATAAAAAGGGTTTACGAAAAACATAAGTATTATTGCTGTCTTCTCCTCTCTCGTTGCTACCTTATCTACCTTAGTTTTCTTCTGCTTAAGTTTTGCTTTTGCAAAATGTTTATTGCCCCTCTTGTCTAGCTTCAAAATTTCGCTTCTCGGCAGCTGGAGGAGTAGCCGTCGTTCGCTAGACTAGACCGACCCTGAGTTGTAGTAGTACTTTTGTAATGTAAAGCAGGTGTAATCATGAACCCTAAGTGGTTTGTGTACCACTTGCATATTGTAAATCTATATTTATTATCCTTGTATGTTGTTTGCTTAATTATCAGTAATCCCCCTGTGTTCAAAGCTTTCTCCTGTCCCCTTTCGCTCTTGTTCTTACCTTTTTCGCCCTATACTTACCTTGAAAATTCGATGTCTTATTTATCCCCTCTTGATTGCCAAAGCCGCTGCAAAGCTGACTTCAATTTCCAAATCAACAGATGGATCCGGCAGAGCAGAGTGGTCAGACCAACAGGCAGGGTGCACCTGCCACAGATCAAGCGACACTCGCCAGTGTGATAGCAATGTTGGAGCAGAATCGTTACCAGGGAGAACAGAACATCTTACAAGCGTTAGACCAGCATGCCAGACTTCTTGAACAGATAGCAGCCAGATCTCCGGGAATTCAAGATGGAAACAATGTTCCTCGGGATGGTGCACCAATTTCCACCCGATGGGCAGACTTTATGAAAACACGTCCACCAGTCTTTTTCACCTCAGCTGACCCCATAGTAGCTGAGGATTGGCTCGTGGACGTGGAAAGGAAACTTGACACTGTTCGATGTGATGATAAAGAAAAGGTGTTGTATGCATCCCATCAGTTACAGGGCGCTGCAGCAACATGGTGGATCAACTATCAACACGCACTGCAGAACAGAGAGATTAGTTGGGAAGAGTTTTCCAATGCCTTTCGCAAGGCTCATATACCGGATGGCATCATGGAGACTAAGCGCCGAGAATTCCTAGCGCTTAAACAAGGTGGACGCACTGTTATGGAATACTTGCATCAATTTAACCACCTTTCCAGATTTGCTCCAGAAGATGTTGACAGCGAGGATAAGAAAATGAGCAAGTTTCGAGCAGGACTGCAACAACCATTGAAGTTCCATATCTCATCCATGAAGTTCAAGGACCTGCACGATATGGTGAACAGCCTGATTACTTCAGAAGAGGCTAGAGGTGAAATGGAAGATTACAGGAAGCGTAAAGCAGTGCACAAATCTCAGTCTTCTTCGCATAGTGCCCAGAGAAGCAAGACCTCGGGATCATCCTCATTTCGATCCCCATCCTCCCGACAGTATGTAATCCTACCAAAGAACCAGTCCGGACAATCTCAACAGCATGCCACTCCCTTACCACCCGCCATCAAGTGCCCCACCTGCGGTGGCAAGCATCCTGCTAGCAGCTGTCCACGAAGGACAGATGCATGCTTCCATTGTGGAGAGACTGGACACTATAAGCATCAGTGTCCAAGGAGGAGTTTGAAATCAGATGCAGCTAAACTCCAATTCCAGAACCAGCAGCAACAGGAAACAAAGTCACAGTCAGGCTCTAGCACCCCCAAAGGAGGCTCTCTGCAGATCAAAGCAGATGGACCTCAATCACCCGCAGGCATAGCCAATTTCCCATCTGCAGGCAGAAGCAAAGGCCGTACCAGACCCACATTCTATACAAGAGTAAATCTTGTGTCCGCAGAAGATGCAGCTGAGACTAGTGACATCATTGCCGGTATGTTCCCAAATCAACACCATACCTGCATTGATTCTATTTGACCCTGGTGCAATGCATTCGTTTATTTCGAAGAGTTTTGCTTCAAGAAATCAGTTGCCTTCTGTTTCATTGCCAAAACTTGGTGTGGTTGAAACCCCTGGGGTTAGAATGAAGTCCCTCAGTGGTTGTGCGGGACTTAATATAAATCCAAGGGGTAGATTTTAGAACAGATTTACTGCAGTTAGACATGTCAGGGCTAGATGCCATTTAGGGCATGAACTGGCTATCCAAAAACAAAGGCAAGGTAGACTGTGAGATCAAGACAGTATCCTTGGTAAACCTGGAGGGTCAGAGAGTGATAGTGAAAACAGATCGAGAAGTACTGAAAGGTACCAGAAAGCATATGATCAACATGATAGCAGCCACACCTGATCAAGTACCAGTAGTACAAGAATACCCTGATGTGTTTCCAGAGGAATTGCCAGGCAGACCCCCTGATAGACAAGTAGAACTTGCCATAGAGTTGGTTCCAGGCACCAAGCCAATTGCCAAGCACCAGTACAGAATGTCAGCCAGTGAGTTGAGAGAGCTAAAGAAGCGATTAGATGAATTACAAGAAAAAGGAATTCATACGACCGAGTGTTTCACCTTGGTCGGCCCCAGTTTTATTTGTGAAGAAGAGCACAAAGAGCATTTGCACATGACATTAACTAGATTGAGAGAACATCAGCTGTATGCCAAGTTCGATAAATGCAGCTTTTGGCTAAAAGAAGTTGCTTTCTTGGGTCATATTATATCGGAAGATGGAGTCAAGGTTGATCCAGAAAAGATCGCAGCAGTTATAGAATGGAAACAACCCAAGACAGTGACAGGCATGAGAAGCTTTCTTGGATTGGCGGGATATTATCGTCGATTCATAGAAGGATTCTCGAAAATTTCTCGTCCACTCACTCAGCTGCTGAAGAAGGACAAGCCCTTCACATGGACAGATGCTTGTGAAGAGAGTTTTCAGCTGTTGAAGACCAAGTTGACAACGACGCCAGTCTTGATTTTGCCCAATCCAGAGAAGGAATTTCAAATTTACTGCGATGCCTCGAAGCAAGGCTTGGGATGTGTGCTTATGCAAGACGGAAAAGTTGTTGCCTATGCTTCAAGGCAGTTAATACCACATGAAGAGAATTACCCCACATACGATTTAGAACTAGCAGCCGTGGTGCATGCACTCAAAATTTGGCGGCACTACCTGCTAGGGAATCGGTGTGAGATATTCTCAGATCACAAGAGTTTGAAGTACCTATTCACCCAGCCAGAGTTGAACATGAGACAACGAAGATGGCTAGAGTTAACAAAAGATTATGATGTTGAGCTTCAGTATCACCCGGGCAAAGCAAATATAGTGGCCGATGCCCTTAGCCGAAAAGCTCGCCCAAGCAAAGACAGCACGACAGAGTACCCACCAGAGCTGCAAAGAGATATCCTATGACTGAACTTGGTGATCACTGAACGAGGTAGCATGGCAGCGTTAGAACTTCAACCATTACTGACAGATCAGATTAAAGCAGCCCAAGATGAAGATGAAAAGATTCAAAAACTGAAAAAGGATATTCAAGAAGAAAAAAAATCATCAGAGTATGCGATAGACGAGCATGGAATCCTTACCTTCCGTGGTCGCTACTGCATACTCGACAAGAAAGAGTTGAGAGAATTAATCTTATCCGAAGCTCATTCCTCATAATTCTCAATCCATCCAGAAAGCACAAAAATGTACCAAGATTTGAAGAAGAAATATTGGTGGAACCCAATGAAGAAAGAAGTGGCAGAGTATGTAGCTAAATGTGATGTCTGCCAGCAGATCAAGATAGATCACCAAAAACCATCGGGATTGTTGCAGCCTTTTGCCAATACCCGAATGGAAGTGGGATATCATTGGGATGGACTTCATTACTGGACTTCCCAAGACTCGAGAAGGATATGATGCTATTTGGGTCATTGTTGATAGATTGACTAAATTAGCTCATTTCCTCCCGATTAAGCAAACCTATGGGAAGGATAAGCTTGCCGAGTTGCATTTGACAAAAATTGTGACGCTGCATGGAGTTCCGAAGAAGATTGTGTCGGATAGAGGAGCACAGTTTACATCCAAGTTCTGGGAGAAATTGCATGAAGCTATGAGCACCGATTTGAATTTCAGTTCAGCATATCACCCACAGACAGATGGACAGGCAGAGAGAACCAACTAGATTTTGGAAGATATGTTGAGAGCTTGTGCAATAGTATATGGTGCAGCATGGAACACTTGCCTACCCTTCGCTCAGTTCTCATACAACAACAGCTATCAAGCCAGCAACCAAATAGCACCGTTTGAAGCACTTTATGGCAGAAAATGCAGGACCCCACTGAATTGGTCAGAAACAGGTGAACGCCAACTCATTGGCCCTCAGATTGCTCAAGATGTAGAAGCACATATTAGAATTATCAGAGAAAGATTCAAGATAGTCAAAAGATTTCAAGTTAAAGGCAAATTGGCACCAAGATATGTGGGACCATTTCAAATTACCGAAAGAGTTGGAGAGGTAGCTTATCAAGTACAGCTACCACCCAATCTGTCAAGAATACCCAATGTGTTCCATGTGTCTCAGCTTCGAAAGTGACTACGACAGCCAACAGATGAAGTACCTTTGTCAGATATTGAATTGCAAGATGACTGCACATATGCTGAAGAACCACTACAAATACTTGAAACTTCAGAGAGGCAGCTCAGAAACAAGGATGTCAGGTTTTGCAGAGTGCAGTGGAAGAATCATACCGCGGACAAGGCCACTTGGGAAAGAGAATCAGACTTGCAGCGAGTTTTCCCAGCTTACTCCCTGGACGAAGTTAATCTCGGGGTCGAGATTCTTTTAAGGGGGGTAGGTTGAAAAACCCCAAAATTTCAAACCAGAAAATTTCCTAAATTTTTGTGGATTTTTGTTTGAATTTCTGGAAACTTTCCCTTTTTGGAAAGTTTCCCCGGAATGCGCTTTCCCCTTTTGGCGTTCCCGCCTTCCTCTCTCCCTTGGCGCCATCTCCTTCTCCCTGCCTCCCTCCTCTGGTCGCGCCTGCGCCCGACCCCGCCTCCTCCGTTCGCCAGCGCCTGCGTGCGCGAGGGCACCCCCGCCCCTTCCCACCTCCTCCCCGCGCGGACGCCCGAGCCGCGCGCTGCCCCTCGCTGCACCGCCCCTGCCGCCGGCTCGCCGTCGCCGGTCATCTCCCCAACCGCCTTTGACCCCGGTCTCCACCTCCTGCCGCCCGGGTCCCTCCTGCCAGCCCCTCCCCTTCTTCTCCCTTCCCCTGCAAGCCGCGCCCGCGCCTAGCGCTGCCGCTCACCTGCTCCCGTCACTCACATTAACACCTGTCAGCACCCTGTCAGCGCCCATCGCGTGGAGGAGACTCGCCACTAGCTCCCTGTCCACTCCGGTTGACTGCCGTGGACGCGCCCGTGCCTCCCCCTCCTCGGATTCCCTCCCCTCCGCCCGAGCATAAAAGCCGGCCCTCTTCTCCCTCGCGCTCCCTTGCCCCCAAGCTCCCCCACCGCTTTTACTTGCTTGCCACCACTCCGGAGAGCCTCCACGCGCAGCCGATTGAAGCCCCGTAGCTTCAAGCCCCGCCACCATCTCCCTCTGCGCCGGCGACCCCCAAAAGGCAATCTCCTTTTCCTTTTCCCCATTTTCCGATTCCTCTGCCCCCAAGCACCTTTGCAGCTTGCTAACTCCTTTGGTAAACTTCCTAGGCCAGGGGAACCTTTGTGGAGCCCCAACGCCGAAGATCATCGCCGGCCGAATAGCTTCCCCGTGGCCAGACTTCACCGCAGCTTCCCGGGACCCTCCGCCACCACCAATGTGAGCCCCGAGACCCCCTGTTAGTGTAGTCGCGGCCGATTGATCTCCCTCGCCGCCGGTGACTCCCTCCGCCACCAATCAGCCGAGACACCCCCATCTCCCTCCTGCTCTCTCCATTGATCCCCTCGCCTCCTAACTCCCCAAAATGGGTTCCTCAGCACTAGCACTACCCGGTGGTACTCTCCCTTGCCATCGGGAGCCCTCGCCGTGGCCGGAGAGCAATGGCGCCGCCGTCTCCATCTCTTTGGCGCGCGCGTGCAGCTGGAGGAAGACGACGACCGTCGTGGCTCCATCCCAGCCGTCCTCCCCTCTCCGCGCCTTATAACCTCCACCGTCGGATGGTGCCTCCCCGCTGCCGTCCGATCCTACTAAAGACACCCCTCCCCAACCGCCCGATCAAATCCTCCGCTCCGCCCGCCTACCTTGCTTCATCGCCGTCTGATCTCCACCCGAGCAAATCCGGACCGTTCCCTCCCTCGCCATCTCCGCCACCCACCGCACCACGCGTCGGCCATCCAGACCGATGGAGTGCGCGCGAGCGTGGGCCACCTTCCCGGCCCGCTCCGTCGCGCGAGCGCGCGCGCGTGGACCGCGCGTTTGAATTACGGGCCGGGCTGCACTGTAGCAAGCGGCCGGGCCGGTCACTATTCATTGAATTTCCAGCATTTTCCGATTTCCAAAATCCAGAAAAATCCAAATAAATCCTAGAAAATCACAGAAAATCCCAAAAATCCCCAAATTTCACCACTTTGCTCCAAATATTATTCTGGACCCATTGGTGAACTCCATTCCCACAGATTCTTCCCAAATAAATTCCTAAAAATCCATTTGGGGTGTTTATGCAATTTACTCCTTTTTAAATAGTTTATTTTCCCTCGCTTGATTAGTCTCAAGCTTGATTTAATTCTGTTTTGTATGTTTGCGCTAGTGTCGGAGTCTTCGGAAGTTCAGTTGCCGACCCAGGAGCCAGGAGGTTCTTCGTTCGAGCTAGCGGAAATCATTCGGATTGACGGCAAGTCCCAAATCCTTTGATCATATTGAAACCCATGCTGTTCATATATGTTAATATGCTATTTGCATTATGTTAATTGTGAAATGTTAGTTTGAAATAAAATAAAATGTTTAGAATGACTTGTTATGTAGTTAATCCTATCACCGTTAAATGCCATGTTTAATTTGTAGCCATGCCTTTGAAACCCTAGAATTAATTATCTGTTAATCTAGATAACTGTAGATTATTATCATCATGCAAAATCTTGTACTGATAAGGCTGTGGCTGCGGGCCAATAGAATTTGCAAACCCGACTCTAGGGTAGGGTGGTATGGGACACCGTGCCCTAGAGCGGAGAGTGCTTGCGGGCACAAGGTAGGGTAAGGGGGGTCGTGGTGCGCCGCGAGTCGGTTTTCGCCCATCTCTTACCCTAGGATTGAAGTAGGGTAAGTGGGGTTGAGGTGCGCCGCTAGACGGTTTTCGCCCACCGCTTACCCTAGGTTGGGTCGCGGGCCTGGTGAGGTTGCGGACCATGTGAAATTAAGGACTGAAACCTTTATGCTGAGCAAATGTCATAGAAACCGCTCAAACCACAGGAGTTGACTTGTCAACACTTGTCTAGTAGCTGCTCAACTCGATTGAAACTCTACAGGTGTGGCGGTGGAGGAGGTTTAGCAGTGAGGTTAGGCAAGCCGTGATTGGGTGCCTAACAACGGTAGAGTTCACTCGAAGCGGCACCGTTTTCTTTTCTTTGTGTGTGTGTGTGTGAGCGAGCCAGACCCGAGTGAATTCTACCGGGTAGAGCCTATATAAAGAGTTGAGCAGTGAAACGACCTGGCTTTCTTAACTCTTTAGCGGGAGTTAAGGGATCGTGTGGGTAAAGCTGAGCAAACTCTGCAGAGTCAAATAAATGGTATTCGAATACGCCGTGCTCCCGGTTATTGGAACTGTGTCACTTGGGTGATTCCAGCAGCAAAGCTTAAGTAGTTTTGTTCATGTTTAATTTGGATTAGGTTGGTTAATGAACTTTTGTTGAAAACCCCTGAGATCTTAAGAAGTAAGTTTTGAGTCCTTTTTATAAAATATTTGCAAACAAAACTGCATCCACCAAATGTAACAAACCAAGTATACCCCTTTCCTTTGATGTTCCGTGCATGTAATAAGTTAGGGTCCCTTTGGGACTTGCTGAGCCGGTTGATTGGCTCACGGCTTGCTTTTGCCCTTCTTTAGAGGATCAAGACGAAGGTGAAGGTCTCCCCGTCGAGGACGTCCCTGAGGGTCTCTTCTTCGACGAGGACCCGTGGTTTTAGGTCTTGGCCGCGCTCAAGCGGATCTTGGAGCTTCTGTAATGTAATTATACTTCGGGCTTGCACGCCCCGCTGTCAAAAACTGGATGTTATTCCATATGTGAAATATATGCTGAACTTTGGTTGTAAGCATGCAATGGTATACTCTTGCGCGACGTCCCATAACTGTTCATGCGTGAATAGTTGCGGAATGCCGTGTCCGTACGCGCCCCTGGAAACGGGGGCGTTACAATCTTGACAATTTGTTGTTCAGAAAATCACAACTCGCACTACTGTAGAAAAGATCATCACATACGATTCAAAAACGATATCACAAACGGTTTTATGAGCCGTCTGAATTTATGGATCAGTAATGACATAAAGTTATCACAGGCCGATTTCGAACCATCTATGATGCAAACTTTCACATACGGTTATTAACTCGTAACCATCTATGATATTATTTTCTATTCATAAATCTATTTTTATTTGTTGGCTAGCATTAGGAAATGCTAGCCATATCCTCCGAAATAAGCAGATCAACACTGTGTGTGTGTATATATATATATATATCCATTCATTTCAGAAACAAGAACATCAATTTCACAAATCAATTAACTGAAATGAAATAAATTAGCTATCTATGAACAAATACACACATAAATAATTAAGCACGATCTTATCCCAGTAAAATTCATTCTATATTGTGGAACTCTCCATCTTTTTTATAACTTTAGACCATAAGAAGTACGCACACTATCTTTAAATCTGTTTGAAAACATAGAATCCACAGGTGTTGCTTGGCGGCTATTGGTGGTACTGCAAAAATAGAATTTGTTAATTTGAGGGGCATTAGTACGAAGTGTTATATATGATTTATGTGTACTAGCAAATACGGGAAATCTAGATCGTGTCGTAGAGCGTCGATCCCTTCATTGGATTTCCCTACCTTTGCAACGTACGTGACGAATGACCTACGTGATTCTAAAAAGTTAGCCTTAGTCACTGGAAAGAAAGGAAAGACTACAATAGAGTTATCTATGGAGGAAGTGTGTTTATATATCGATTAATTGTTAGACAACTATGTAGTTGGTTTTGTTCTTCTTTAGGGAATCAAGGTATATTATCCTATTCCATTTTAGTATAATTATAATTAGAATCTAGTGGAACCTACACATATATGTTATGGTCATTAAACCTAAGTTTGTGTTGCTTATAAAGTACAAATCAACAAGTATAGCCACTAGTGCAGCAATTACCCCTGGTTGTAGGGTATAAGTATGAATTCCTTATCGTGGTGAGCCTCCAATACCTTCATTATGTAATTCTCGACGAAGAATGCATCCTCAATGATATCCATAGAGACCAAGCGTTGATCGAGAAAACTAACCGATGATTTCGTTAATTTGGCTTTAGTCACCATGTATGTATACACACACAAGAGCAATGAGTTATATATGACATTTATAAATCATTGCTTTTGTATATAGTCGTTCGGACACGCATGTATTCTTTTTTTACTTCTATTCGAAATGAACAAAGAACCTTCTTGGCTTTGTAACTGGTTTTGGGCAACTCGTTTCCCTCCAGAAGCATGTCCGCTAAAAGATCTAATGGTGCTGTGAAACTCTTGTCGGACCAACCGTTGCTTGCCTTCAATTTCAACAGTTCAAGCACGGCTGACAACCTCGTTTACTTTGATTTGCAACACATGAACAAAGGTTTCTTCGAGTTCTCCATCAAGTCCCAGAATTTAACATACTCTCTTTCATCATAGTTCCCTTCTACATCACGAAGCATTTGATCCAGATTATCATCATGCAGCCTATCCGAATCAGAAACATAATCGATATCATCCAGCGGCATATCATTGACTTCGTCAGTGATGTCATTATTATTACCTTCCTGTGTATTCTACTCTTCACCATGACTAGTTCAACATATATACCTATTTTTGAAACCTCTTCCAATCAAGTGTGCTTTAATCTATGCTCGGTTCTTAAATTTTTTTAAATTCTCACAGTCAATGCATAGATTAATGCTATGTGTTTTGCGATTTCTATGTAGGATTAACCAATTAAGAATTGGGGATACAAAATAAAGAGGACCGAGATGTTATCATCTTATATATGCGGTTTTCAAGGGATGAGATCATGCAAGTTCGACCTATCTCGTGCTAGTAGTAAGTTGAGTTCTTGTGGATATAAATTTTATATATTTTGTTTCTATAAATTTTATTTCTCTACTTTGTTATATTTTTTTGATGTTCTTCCTATCGTTAAGCACAGAGCTCAAATTCCATATCAATTATGCATTTGTGCTATACCTTTTTGTTATGCCTTCTATGAGTATATTTGGCTAAGTTTTTTGTCCATTAGAATCTAGTTCGAGGCTTAGCAGAATCTTGGATCCGCCACTGAGGGGAAAGAATAAGATTCACCTCTAGGCAGGTTTGAGTTCCCCCTGTTTTCTTTTGCAAACGCCATTGGTGCTGAATGGCTGAAGGCATTCAAGGGCTACATTGTGAATCCGACGACCATGCTGCAGTAGGGGTTTTATTTGGTTGTAAATAGTGATGATGAGAACAATTATTTCTGTAGGCTTTCATAAATAAGGCTCACACCAACCTTGTCTCATTCTTCCTTTTTCATCATTTTACATTGTATTACCTCGCCACGGTCCCCTTTTTATGAGGGCTAGAAACCAAGAGCAAACAGAGCAGAGTAAGTATAGGCCATATAACCTTTTCTTGGCAAATACATTTCCTCGAGTTAACGGTGCCAAGTCGAGTTAACTATATACCATGTCTAGTTTTGCTGCTACTTGCATTATTGCATAGCCATCTTGGCTGTTACGATGGTCATCTTCGCCGGCCATGGCCTCCTCGACTGGTCGCCGCTGCTGGACGCTAAACTTGGCCGGACGCTGACATGGCTGCCATTTGGACTTGGATGGTGGCCTGAGCCTGAGAAGAAACAAACGCGTTCTAAAGTGAACAACTACTATCCCAGGCCGTTCATTGTAAGATCGACGATCGTGATCTGCGGTACGTGACGTGGGCCGTTCGTTCGGTGATGGACGGCATTGATCTATCGAAGGGCTTACGCGCCGTTTGCCCGAAACGAGAGGGAATACGTGCTTCGTCAGGTACCCTTTTGCAATTGTGACATCCTACAAGCTCCATAAACCCTAGGAAGCCGCCGCCGCCGCACGCCGTCGCCATGGCCTCCGCCCGCGCCGCCCTCCTCCGCCGCCACTGCATCGCCGCCGCCGCCAACCCCGTCCTCTTCTCCGGCCATGGCCTCCGCTATCGCAAGCTCGAGGTCATCCTCACCACGGTAACCCACCCACCCCTTCAATCTACTCTGCTCCACTTGGACCGCCTCTCTGATGCGTCGGGGTTACTGAGGAATGTGGGAATGCGTGCGGAATTGCCATGATTTGAGTCAACATTTGTAGCTTGATTATCGAGTCAACTTTTGCTTTGGGGCAATTTGAGCGGAATGTTATCGATCCAGCGAGTTTAGTGGCGCCTTAGGGATAGTTAGACCAAAAATTTTCAGCTTAATCTGCGAGCTAGTAGTATTGGTTTGGTTGAGCTAGATTATCCATTTGATGGGCCTTTCTCGATGCAAAACAACCTGGCAGCGCGACGTCGTCTTCACGAGAATTTGATATATGGGGGAAAAAACTTGGGTGTTTTTCACTCTTTCCTGGTGTGCTGCAGACGATCGATAAGCTGGGGAAAGCGGGGGAGGTGGTGAAGGTGGCGCCAGGGCACTTCCGCAACCACCTTATGCCCAAGATGCTCGCTGTCCCAAACATTGACAAGTTCGCCATACTCATCCGTGAGCAGCGCAAGGTTCGATTTGTTCCTTTTGCCCTTAAATGTACTGCAAATGTGTAATTCGTATATTCCATCGCAGTCCACTAGCATGGTTGCTAGCTTAGTCATTTTGACTTTTGAGGCCTGTTTTTCATTGTTTCATAAATCAAGTGCGTCTTATTTCTCTACGAATATATGAATTGTACTATGGACTATGGATTCACATTCTTCGTGCACCAATTCTTGGAATAGTTGTTGCCTTGTAGCCGTTCGATGAAATAGCCTTATATAGTATATAGATCTCTATGCTACCGTTATTCGATGCATAAGTAGTGTTGAAGTTATTGTGGTTGTGCTAGTTCATTGCTACTGAAGTTTGCTTCCTGTAATGCAAGTTAATTTGCAGTGTTAACTGTTAATTTGCAGCCTTATAAGTCACTCTCATTTATTTGATCAGCTTTACCAACGTGAAGAGGCAGAGGTCATGAAAGAAGTTACACAGGAAGATGATGATGCTCGGGTAGGCTGTGCACTGACTAGATTTTTTTTTTAATGATCATGATTTGCATTGTTGATGAGAGATCTTAGTAGACAACTAACTGACCTCTCCTATTCATTTTCTGATAGGCTTGTTTCTACTTAGTCCTCTTCTAGTTTAGTGTTGGCTTTGACATTTCCTGTTTGGACTTGTGGTTTATATTGATGCTGTCAACTATATTGTGGTAGAGCATGGTGATGAAGTTAGATATCATAACAGTACTATGTCAGTGTACCAACGTGCTGTTGGTTTCTGTTCTGTAAATTTATATCTTGGATTTTCATATTGAAAAGAATGGCTATGATCCTGTACTTAATTAGCTTACAAGCCCATTTGAACCCTCTGATATTTAAAAGATTGAACATGTAGTCTTGAGAAGATATTCTTTTACTTCTCACCTGCTAGCCATTATATTTAGATAGTGCTTCTTAAGTTTCTTTGTTAATGTGGTCAACACTGTTCTGATACTGTCTTCAGTGACTAAAAACGAGTACAGTAGCTTTCCTCTGTCTCTGAAATGTGCACGCTTTTGCTGTATATGGAAAGCCCCTTTGATGCGTACTTGAAGCCACATTTTTTTTACTGACTGTAAGATCAAATTTGTGGTTCAATTTAGCTCTGAAAATTTTGAATTCTGGTTAAAAGTAGATATTGTGTGTTTTCCCAGTCACATACTTTTCTTTTCAAATGTTACTCATTCGCCTCTCAACTCAATCATTTGAACAGCAACAAGAAGAGAAACTGAAGGAGTACCAAACGGCAGCAAAACGGCTCGATAATGCTCTCTTGGTTAGTATGATCCCCCAAAATTGGGAATACTGCTGCAGCATATTTGTTTTCATGTTCCAATCACACAATCTTGTTTTCGTGTAGGGTGCCATTCACATTTGCCAACTAGCATGATTTAGTCCATGGAAGTACTGATTATCACTGATGTTTTGATAGGTGTTGAGGCGGTTCATCTCTGTTGGGAACGAGCTGCGCACTCCTGTAACGAAGGATGAAATTGTTTCCGAGGTGCTTTTTGAGCTCAGCCACCTTATTCCAAAATTTCATATTTTTATTAACATCTCTACTTTACCAACAGGTGGCAAGGCAACTCAATATCAATATCCACCCAGACAATCTGCACCTGCAGTCACCATTGGCATCCCTGGGTGAATTTGAGCTGCCCCTCCGCTTACCGAGGGATATACCACGCCCAGAAGGCAAGCTACAATGGACTCTGAAGATTAAGATCAGGAGAAAATAAGTACACTACCTGGGGTAATTTTGTTCTCCCTGCAATGGTGGTCAATGATATCAAACCATCACAACCTTCAGATCAAGAGACCTGTGTGTTAGTGATATGCCCTGGAGTCAATCATAGAGATAATTGTACCACTTCTATGTTTATGATATTTTAAATGATATGTTATTTTGTCTCTTAAATAAATGTTTTTCATATTAATCAACAAATATGTAACTTGTTCGTGGAACTCTTTATTCATGTTTTAATGTTTTTTAAATTATCCCTGATCTTATATCTTATGTAAGATAATTATGATTTACTGATTAGCACATGTACTGATTGATGATTATGTTTCATGGATTATGGATATGAGATATCCAATCAATAATATGGATACATGTTAGAGAATATGATGTTGGATTGACCCACCATGAGACACTGCGGGAATTGTTATATTCTTAAGTGTCATCAGTTGGTCTCATACATAGTGTATGTAGGATCTTTAGACCTAAAATCGTCATTATTTCTTACATGTGTAATAGTTTGCTTAGTGTTTACCAAATACTACTCTATGACTAGGTGGTTATAAAGGTAGCATTCGGATTTACTATAAAACATACGGAGTAATATGAGCGATCAAGATGTAATTTGCCATTTCTATATAACAGGAGAGATCTCTAGGGCCATTGATGTAGTTGGATTAAGTGTATGCTCATGCCAAATATAGTTGAGGAGTCAATTACAACTGAGTAATTCACTACAATTTCGAGTGAATGATCGAGCTATCATAGGATGCACGCTTCTCGCCTTGAGTTTGATCTGGTATCATGAGGCAAAGGGATCGATATATAAGCACTATATAGGTTTGTCCGATATAATCTTTATGTATGGGAATCGTTATGTCCTGCTAAGGACCTCTATCGATTTATAGACCGGAAAGAAGTTTTCGGCCCATGGCCAAATATACATGAACCTACAGGGTCAGATATTTAATGAGTTCGAACGATAAGGGTCCGGATGATAGTTTCCGAGTGGGATTCGATCTCTACTCGTATCGGGTAAGGATCCGATTGGAGATTATATAAAGAGAGGTGCGAGGCTGAGGGAGGTATCCTGAAACACACCCGTCGAAACCTAGCCGTCACCTCTTATAACCCTTACCGTACGCGTTGGTGCTAGCACGCCGATGCACGATGTTCCATCCTTGGATTGTGGACCTCGGAAGAGGTGTTGCTGCAACTGCGGTGCTGATTGGGATGATCGCGAGGAGACGTGATGAGGACATCACTTCCTTGGATACATACAACACTCATCCACAAGATGACAGGCAAGGAGCTATGACGAGGGCGTGCGCACGCCAGTTGAATTATCAGGTGAGCTCATTCCTAGGCTTGTATAATTCAGCTTCTGAGAATGGATTGCTGCCTGATGCATGTGATGTAATTGAGGTTAGGAACATGGGTAAGGACCAAGGAAGGACACATGGAATCACGGACGCACTTGGAATGAACATCGAAGGTCACCACGTCACTTTGAGGTCAGGATGACCAAGAATGGAAGCTGGGCATGTTTTGCAATTCAACTCGGCCTTCGGAGACAGCGCTGACTTCAAACGAACATAGAAGATGCATACGGAGTCCAAATGAGGTGATTTTAAACTTGTTGGAAAGCTCTTGACGTCTTCTTTCAAATGGTTCTAATCCCATCTCAAAACTCCACCCGAGCACAGCGTAAACTACAAAACAATTCTGAATCAGTTCCAAACATGAGCCCTGGGCCTTATATCAGTTTGAGCTCGACTGGAGAGTTGTAGTGGGATATTCCCCTACTCTCATAAACGTGCCCCCCACATCCTTAGCACCATAAAACCTACCAGCGATGCCGCTTTTAGGGTCTAGGTTTTGTTTAGATCAATTTAGCCCCATGTGCAAACTCCATGTTGTCTCTTGTGTCGACTAGACCAAAAAATACGTGTTATAGAATCTCAACTATTCTTGTGCGACTTTTATATCTAGCAATTTTTGGATTGCTCATTGTTGTAGGGGTGGCCCCCACCTAAACCCAGCAGGCCTGTTAGAAGGTTATAGGGCCCAAAATGGGACATATGTAATGGCTTAAATACCCCTGGCAAGGAGGTACCAATGTAAGGGCACATTTGTAAAAGCACATCCCATATGAATACATATACCGAGGGAAGACCAAGGGGAGGAGGAGGATTCACTCTCTCCCAACTCTCCACTACCACATCTCTCTCTGTTTGGTCTGTAACCACAACACTCATTATCCTTGTTCTTGCTTGTTCTCGATTGCTTGCAGGAATTAATCTTCGTGATCAGGTCAACCACATTATTGGCTTGGTTGATAACGACAAGAGTGTGGTATAGCGATTGCAGGATGGACTTGGTCATTTCAGTCAAGTAGCCTCGTCGTCAACGTCATATCAAATAATCGTAGTTATCATTCTCATCGGAAGATCGGACCAAATTCTCTTATCAGTTGGTATCAAAGCACAGATTGCCCGATGAGATTCCTGTTTTAGATTTGTTTTCATACCTATAACCAGAAAATTACCCCACAAAAAATATTACGTTCATCAAAAATCACCAAAACCGAACCCTAGTTGTGCCTCTGGAATTTCAGTTTCTATTTTGCCATGTTGAATTTTTGTCCATCGTTAAGTTCTAATTGATGGTCTGAGTCTAGTGCTTTGATTTTAGTTTCGAGTATTGCATCTGAAAATAAAAAAGAATTGTGGGTTAGATCAAGGGTTTACCCCCTCCCTTGCTACGGTTGCTCTTCGCTGCCGAGTTTGGAAAGGGCTAGAGTTTGTGTCTACACTGCCAGATCATTGGGAGTTAGAGATCAACTTGGTTTTCATTTCTTACTAGTTGGCCAAATCACCTGTGTTCAGGTTTTGATTTTGTTTAGACCGAGTTCATGACAGTTTCATGCAGTGTGCGCTAAAATAGCCATAACTTTTGCATACGAACTCGGATTGTAGCGTTCTTTGGCTCATTCGAAAGCTAACGAAAGGTTACATCCAACAATCCAAAGGACGGGTCTAATTGTATTCATGAGGCTCCAAGAAAAGTGAAAAATCCAAAAAAGGTCGTTTAGGGCCTCAAAACGGCCTATGAAGTGTTAGCACCCGTTTTTACCATCTGTTTGCCATCTAGTTTGAGTTTTCTTTTATTCTAGATTGTGTAATCTTTGCTTCTAGGTCATATTTTAGTGACCTTAATATTTGTGTTGCTCTCAAAAAGAAAGAAAAAAAAGAAAAGAAAACAATGCAAGTGCAAAAAAAAAGCCGCACAAGGTTAACAAAAAAGAAGAAGAAAAGAGGCAGGTGCAAAAACAAAAGAGCCACACAAAAAAGGAAATTTTGCAGCATTGTTCATTTCTAGATTTTGAGCTCTCTTTGTATAGCCCTTGTGTTGTCTTGTATTTGCTTGCTTGAGCTAGGGTCGAGTACTAGTTTGTGCCAACAATTTAGGCGAGTACTTTGGACTATTATTTAGCTTGTGTAATTCTGAAATTGAATATTGCCATTCCTTTGCTACTTATATATTTCCTGTCCAACTCCACATACTACTAACCGAACAGGTCTCGACGTATCGGCAATCGCTACACTCATCACTCTAGTCAAGTTACCACAACCAGCCACCGGTTGTAACACCTGTTTTGCTTGGTAAGAATCTTGGAAGCATTTGATAAGAGCTTGAGAGTGTGAGACTTCTGAAGCCTGCAGCACCTAGTAGTTCATAGGGAGCTAATATTTTTTCTTGTATTCTACTAACAATGACAGGTTCACAAAATTCGAAACACAGTGGCAAGAATAATGACCAATCTTTTGAACTTGAGAGTGTTGGACCTCTCACTCCTCGCACAAGGATGCTTGTGCAACACTTCAACCGTGAGGTCAACAAGAGAAAGAAGGAGATCTACAACGTGTTGGATCGGCTCAATGACACCCTCACCACCATCAACAACAGAGTTGAGAACCTTAAGCAACGTCCACCACCACCAGCTGCTCGACGTGCTTTGTTTCCCCTCACTGTTTGGCGGGTGAGGATGATGATGTTGAAGAGAACAACAGTGATGCCAACACTAAAGTTGAGGGCCCCAGCGACCACGACCATCATCGACTTAGGCAAAATTGACGAGGTATGGGTAGGTTACAAAGAGAGGTACATGATGATGATGCATTCACTAAAGTCAAGTTTATAATTCCCCCATTTGATGGTAGATATGACCCTGAAGCTTATCTTGTTTGAGAATTACAATTAGATCAAAAATTTGCATGCCATGATTTTCTTAAAAATAAAAGAGTCAGGGCTGCTACTAGTGAATTCACTGATTTTGCATTTGGTGGAGGGAACAGTGTACACTGCCACTTGTACCTAGAACTTGGGATGCTTTGAAAAGTCATGAGAGCTAGATTTGTGCCTTCATATTTTTCACGTGACATGTTAAATAAATTGCAATGCTTAAAACAAGGCAATTGGTTAGTAGAGGAATACTATCAACAATTGCAAATTGGTTTATTGCGTTGTGGTTTGGAAGAAACTGAAGAAGCTAAATTGGCTAGAATTTTGGGAGGGCTTAACCGAGAAATTCAGGACATACTTGACTATAAGAAAAACAATTCTGTCGCCCGTTTACATTATCTTGCTTGCAAAGCTGAAGGGAAGTACATGGGCGATACATGAGAACAAGGAGTCATTTTGGGGGGGGGGGGGGTTCTTCTTCCTCCAACCAAGTACCGGAACAACAAGGGCGCCCCTTCCATCTACACCAAGTCAGGTGCGCTCTACTTCTACTTCCATGCCCTCACGTGCACCCGAAGCAAAAAAACGCTACAACCGTTCAACCTCCCGCCAAATCTGCTCCAACAAAGAGTGCATCTTGCATCTTCAGTTGCTTCAACTGGACGTACAAGGGACATCCAATATCACAAGTGCAAAGGTTTTGGGCATTTCATGAGAGTGCCCAAGTCAGCAAGCTCTTATTGTGAGAGAAGATGGTGAGTATACTTCAGCTAGTGAAATTGATGAAGATTATACACTTATTGTAAATAATCATGCAGTTGATAAGATTGACACTAGTGATGAACAAGAAGAACACTTGAGTGCTGAAGCTTCAAACAAGTACATGAGCCTTATAGCGAAGTGTGTGCTTAGTGCACAAATGGAGAGTGTTAAATAGGACCAATGACACGATTTGTCATCAAGGAATGTTCGTGTCTTGTCATTATCGATGGTGGAAGTTGCAACAATTGGCTAGCTTAGAGATGGTCGAGAAGCTTGGCTTGATCACAAGTCCTCACCCACGTCCTTACTACATCCAATGGTTCAATTCATATGGTAAGTTGAAGGTAATCAAAACTGTGAGAGTACAATTTTCGCTTGGTTCATATCATGATTATGTTGATTGCAATGTTATACCTATGCAAGCATGCTTCTTACTTTTAGATAGACCATAGCAATTTGATGAGGATTCCACTCATCGAGGTAGAATTAATCAATATACTCTCATGCATAAGGACAAGAAAATTGTTTTACACCCAATGTCTCCTGAAGCTATTCTTAAAGATGAAATTGAACAATATGAATGTGAGAAAAAGGAGAATGCTAAAAGTGAGAATCAGATAATAGCTAAAGAATACTTTCCACCTAAAAAGAAAGAAACAAAAGAATCAAATGCTAAAAAGAATGAAATTAAATTGAAAGGTGATGTTCTATTAGCTACTAAATATGATTTCAATGACTTGGAAGTGGAAAATTCAGTTTGCTATGCCTTACTTTGCAAAGATGCTTTATTTTCACTTGAGGATTTGCCCGCATCTTTGACTCCTTTTGTCACTAACCTTTTGCAGGAGTTAATGATGTGTTTCCCTCTGAAATACCCATGGGGCTGCCACCTGTTAGAAGAATTGAGCATCAAATTGACTTGATCCTAGGAGCTTCCTTGCCAAACTGGACACCATATAGGACTAATCCGGAGGAGACTAAGAAAATTCAGCGTCAAGTACAAGACTTGCTTGACAAAGGGTACGTACGTGAAAGCCTTAATCTTTGTGTTGTTCCTATGATTTTAGTTCTTAAGAAAGATGGATCTTGGCGTATATGTGTTGATTGTAGAGCGATTAATAATATCACTATTATGTATCATCATCCTATTCCTAGGTTAGATGATATGCTTGATGAATTGAGTGGCTCTACTGTTTTCTCTAAAGTTGACTTGCGTAGTGGATACCACCAAATTAGAATGAAACTTGAAGATGAATGGAAGACTGCATTTAAAACTAAATTCGGGTTATATGAGTCGCTAGTGATACCTTTTGGTTTAACTAATGCACCTAGCACTTTTATTAGATTAATGAACGAAGTTTTATGTGCTTTCATTGGTAAATTTGTGGTAGTTTACTTTGATGATATATTAATTTACAACAAGTCACTTGATGAACATCTTGAACACTTGCATGTTGTTTTCATTGCTTTGAGAAATGCACGTTTGTTTAGTAACCTCGAAAAGTGCACCTTTTGCACCGATCAAGTTTGTTTTCTTGGCTATGTTGTTACTCCACAAGGAATTGAGGTAGATGAAGTCAAGATTGAAGCTATAAAGAGTTGACCGACACAACAAATGGTCACACAAGTACGGAGTTTTCATGGACTTGCTGGATTCTATCGCCGCGTTGTGAAGGATTTCAATACCATCGCTGTACCACTTAATGAATTGACGAAGAAAGGTGTTCCTTTCAAATAGGGAGAAGCACAAGAAGAAGTTTTCAACCTTCTCAAAGAAAAACTCACAAGTGCACCATTGCTCCAACTTTCTGACTTTGGTAACACTTTTGAATTTAAGTGTGATGCTAGCGGAATTGGAATTGGTGGTGTGTTGATACAAGAAGGTAAACATGTTGCTTATTTCAGTAAGAAATTGAGTGGACCTAGTATGAACTATTCAACTTATGATAAATGATTATATGCTCTAGTTTGAACTTTGGAAACATGACAACATTATTTATGGCCCAAAGAATTTGTTATACATTCTGAGCATGAATCTTTGAAGCATATTAGAAGTCAATCTAAATTGAACCATAGACATGCACATTGGGTTGGATTTATTGAATCTTTTCCTTTTGTCATTAAACACAAGAAAGGGAAAGAAAATGTGATTGCTGATACTTTGTTTAGACGATATACTTTCTTGTCTCAACATGATTGTAGAATATTGGGCTTAGAGACAATAAAAGATTTATATGCTTCTGATGACGAATTAAAAGATGCCCTATCTAATTGTAAAGATGGTAAAAGCTGGAACAAATTTGTTTTTAATGATAGTTTCTTATTTAGAGCTAACAAGATATGTATTCCAGCTAGTTCTGTTCATCTTTTGTTGTTATAGGAGGCATATGAAGGGGATTAATGGGACACTTTGGCGTCAAAAAACAGAGGACATCCTTGCTGAACACTTCTATTGGCCATGGATGAGGCGTGACGTTGAGCGCTATGTTTCGCAATGCACTACATGCCAAAAAGCTGAGGCACGACTGAATCCACATGGCTTATACATGCCTCTTCCCATTCCTAATGTTCCTTGGGAGGATATTTCTATGGGTTTTTTTAGAATTTCCTAGGACAAAGATGGGGAGGGATTATATTTTGTTGTAGTGGATAGGTTTTCTAAGATGGCATATTTTATTTCTTGTCATAAGAGCTATGACGCTACACATGTTGTTGATTTATTTTTCTGGGAGATAGTTCGACTACATGGTGTGCCAAAGACGATTGTTTCAGATTGTGACGCGAAGTTTTTGTGTCACTTTTAGAGGACACTTTGGGGAAAACTTGGGACGAAGCTACTGTTTTTAATTACTTGTCATCCCCAAACTGATGGACAAACTGAGGTCGTCAACCATATCTTGTCAACAATGTTGAGAGCCATTTTGAAGAATAACTTGAAGATATGGGAAGAATGTCTACCTCATGTGGAGTTTTGTAGGGACCCAGATTTTACAATCCGGATTCCTCTGTGATTCCACCGCACTATTCCCTGGATCAGCAGATAGTGCTCACAGTTTACAATTCTGAATATCAAAGTTCATATCATGCGGAAGCGTAAATATAATAGTAAACTTACTCATGGGCCGATTAGGCCGAAATCATTAAATTGCAGCAGCGGAAGAACGAAGCACGCAAGTGGGACCTTCAGGACATGCCCACAGGCAGCCAACTGGAGGTTTGCGACCTAGCCCTTGATAACTTTATCTTCTTCTCCATCATGACCAATAGTGTTGCTGAAGCGTAGTGCTCTGATTCCTGGTTCTGGATTTGTTGTGAAAGCGAGTGTGAGCACAAACCACCGTGCTCCACGAGCCAATACACAGGATGCAAATATATAGTATGCATGGCTTGTCAAAGGAGAGGCTCGGGTTATTTTGTTTGCCAAAAATCGCTTTTAGCAGCATTATTATTTAATCATAGTGTTATTGTTGCTACCTAAACTCCACATAACGATTGTCATAATTGACTTAATCCACCGAAAATACACTTGCTATATTGCTTGCTGTCTAAATCTTCAAACAGCGAGTGACATCATTTAGTTAATCCACCGATCACACATTCATTGCTGACTAAGACTCCAAGCAGTGAGTGTCATCCTTTATTTTGGATCCACCAATATCTTTTGTATTCTACATTCCTAACAATCCAATCTTGTGGTTGCTATTCATCAACTCTTTACCTCCGACTCTAACGATTATCCATTATAATTATTTTTGAATCCACCGATATCATTTATATCAGGACTTTCTAACAATTCAATTATTTTGTTATTGATCCAAAACCATGATTTGCTCTTTCAATAATCAACCTTATTTTCCATTATCTACCTCTAACTAATTCACTAGTATACCTCTACCCAGAATATCATTGATCAAGTTTACGACTCACTAGTATACATCCACCAAGAATTTCATTGATCAAATCTATACGCATTTCATTGATCAAATCTATACTCCAATTATCATATCTCTAAATTCCCAAAAATTCAATTGGCCCATCTAGTAATCGATCAAATCCTATTAATTCCATTATCGCCAATATCTCCCAAGAATTTATATTAGTTATCAGTGTCATAATCCAGCAAGTACCTTTGCACTCCCTAATTCTCTAAAATCATTTAAATCATCTATCTAGCCTATACATTCATTTAAGCTCCACCAATTTATTTTTCCCAGAATCCACACTATCATTATCCCTTTTATGATCAACATGAATCCACCAACTTCTTTATGTGATTACCATAAACAGTCATCTTCTTTTCTTACGACTCTATTTATTCTTCCTGACATTTTATTTGTGAGAAGTATTATCATTATTTAAAAATATAATACATAGAAATTTCCTGAGACCTAGCAGTTTTGAACAAAAACATAATGTGTAAGAAAATGCAATAATAATAGCGATCCAGATTCTATCCACCGTTACATGGCATCCGCACCATATGCTAACATTTCAACGTTATAACCGCTTACATTACCACTGGGACGATACCCATGACAACTCAAATCAGGGCTTTCCACTGCCCTTCCACTTTTCCATTCCCACCCACAAAGTTTTTGAAATAGAACTATATCTGGTTAAGTTCCCATGTCCGCCCTTGACCGTGGGCACGGCTATTCGAATAGTTTTGACTCTGTAGAGTTTGTACACTTTTACCACAAGAGACAATCCACTCGTTGCCCCCACATGATTCCTTAGCCACGTGGTTGAGTAGACCATCACAATGTCTTTTCAAAGTATCTAACCCCTTTTATCATCTCACTTTATGGGCTTCTCCCACTTGCGGTGGGTCCCATCTATGCACGGGATGTTCCCTACAGTTACTAATGTAGCCAGGCTCCACTTCCCGCAACGCTTAGAACAACTGGGAAACTTCACCCTCCACTTGGTGTCCCTTTAGGCCTCCCCTTGCCCTTGCGTATCCTCTTCCATCCACTACCGGTGAGATGAGTCCGGGGGTTTCGATAAACTTACTTAGCCAAGTTGTACTTTATAGATTTGTGGTTGTACTGTTTTACACAGGAGGTCATGACAAGATTCAGTCCTTAGTCGTATCTGGACGGTCTACCACTACCCACTTTGTGCTTCTACTGCACCACACTCACACCCTCGGACCATCCGCCCAGATATTTAAGCAAATTGGGGTTTTTGGGAATATAAAATAATCATATCCAAATATGCCAGTCATTACCACCATAACTTCCCAAACCAGTTTCTCATGATTAAAAATGATATTGATGCTTGGGGCATTTCAGCGCCCCTGAGTATCTAAGCAATACTAGGCATGGCGTATAATTACGGACTTACTTTTGAGAAGTTACCATTATAATTTTGCTAGGGCGACAAGGTTCACACATTCAAATATTCCAAAGGAGGTGTAATATTATTCAAGGTAAACGATGGGCATATAACTAGAATCTTAAATTAAACATGCATTTGCATATAAAATAACAGCATGCAATTTGATAATTTAAACCAAAATAATTTGCGGAAAATGTAGGATCAACATGATCAAAGTATTGACTTGCCTGGCGCAGTTTACCGCGGTCTTGAGCTCACACGATGCTTTCTCTTGAGCTTCTATTCTTTATCTCCACTTTGCTTTGACCACGCTTGATCCGCGAAATCTTCCGAACTCCAGTTTCTAATTACGCGATAAACGACTGAATCCAAATAAAAGCAAATAACTCAAAGGATCCAAATAAATCCTAATAAACTCAATTTTAGTTTTATTATGAGTTAGTGAGTGATTCGAGTGATTCAAGGCAAGGCCGGTGGTAGAATTACGATGACTTGATCTTCTTATTAACAATTTCTTTTATTATTTGTGTATTTGTCAAGGGAGTTCCATGGGTTAGGTTAGACCTATAGCGGAGCATTATTTTGTCGAGTGCAAATTCTCAGGGCATACGATATACATATATAAGTAATGTGTGCAAATCTTAGCTTACCGAGTTAGTCTTATAGTCTATGTTTATAGCTTTTTTTGTGGTATGATATTTTATGTACCTTTAGTTATTACTAGGCATAATTAGAATCCATTGGTTCGGGTCCTAGCTTGCTACATTTATTCAGGCTCAACTTTATTATTTACTAAATCTAAAGGTAAGATTTAATTACTGGCACCTTTATCATTTTGCCTACCCCATTGTTATTATTATGCTTAGCGTTATTTTTAGTCAAATTTATTTATCAAGGCTTGTCGTATGGGTTCATATATTAATATAGCTACCTAATTAAATCTGTCATGGAGATTTGTTTAACGACGGTATGTTAAATGTTAGGGCATACCTTATGATTATAAGGACAACTTTTACCTTAAGGACTTGCTTTTATAACTATACATAATATACACGTCATTTCCCTTTAACTTTATCCATAATATATATTTTTAATTTACATCTGAACACCTAACTAAAGTCATTGGTTATTAGTGTCTTTAATTAATAACTAGCCTTTAAATGAATATTCAAGCCATGATGATTAATCCTATAGGAAATCTTAAATAATCTCATTTATATCCTATTCAAATTTTTATTAGCTATCATGAATTAAAATTTTTAAATTTTCTTTAACCACTTAAGTATTAATATGCATGTAATCCCATATTTTGAGGTACTCATAAGCTTTATTTGGATCGAGGTCAATTAGTTTAGCTCCCTTGTTTTATTCCCTGATTGTTAGCTAGTTAAAATGTGCTAAAAGAAAAATGGGTCCGAAATGTGCACCAAGGGGACTTGAACCCAGGATCTGTGGCTTAGCATTTAAATACACTAACCAACTAGGAGACTGCCTACTTGCAGTTTAGAGAGAGGACTACATTCTTATCTTTCTTTCTTACTAATTATATGTTAATCATCTAATCCCCCACATAACAACCTTTAATTTTCCTTTGTAAGAGACATACACTTGTCTTTCCATAGTTTATTACTTGAATGATCATTAAGCAGTGGGATTTAGCTTTTAATTGAAAGGGGGCCCACTTGTCATGGTACAGGAAAAGAGAACCGAACCAGTGGGGCTCTGTCTTGGCTGCTCTCGGCTAGCAATGCAACAAAAGATAAATCCTAAACTAAACACTGCGGTTGCAAGGCTCGAACGCGGGCAGTGGGGCTGAGAGCGCGCACCGTTAACTAGTGAAGCATCTGGTGTTACTTGATTCGGAAGGGGCGGTAAACTAGAAAAGGTGACGTGCGGGATCGGCTTGAAACAGAGCAAGGAGGCGGCGCTCGGAACTCACCTCGCCGGCGGTGAGCGGTGGTCGGGGAGTTGCTGGGAACCAGCAAAATGGATTCCCCCCGAGGCGGGGGTGCCTCCGGGGGTGGCAGCTCCAGCTGAGATGCGCGGTGACGGGCTAGCGGCGGTGAAGGGCGGACGGCGGCGAGGGTGGAAGAGGGGCGGCGGCGCCGGCGTGGAGGGGAGGGAATCCGGCGGGTGCGCAAGCAGTAGGGTCCACAGAGGAAGCTTACCTGGTGGTCGTTCGGACCGGAGATGATCGGAGGTGGGCCGGCCGCGTGAGCCGGCGGCGGCGCGGGTATGCCCACGACGCCGGCGAGTTAGGGTGGAGGGGAAGCGCCGGCGGCAGCGGAAGGAGGTCCGGGGCGGTGAGGTGAAGCTCCACCGGCGGGGAATTGAAGGGGAACCCGCCGAGGAGGCGGCGGTGGTGAGAATGGCGGTGGCGGCCGGAGGTTTGGGGGAAAGAAGGTGAGGGAGAAATGGGGAAGGAGGAGGATGCGTAGGGAGAGATGGGGAGCTTGGAGGCGTCTTATGGCTGCAGAGGGGGCAGGGGAGGCGCGGAGGACCGGGCGGCGGGGTGGAGAACCACCGGTTTTTGCCCGGGCGCGGGGCTCGGCGCGGGTAGGGCCTGGCCAGGGTGAAGTGACAGGGCAACGCGCAATGGCAGCGGGGCAGGAGCGGCGCAGGGGGGGTGGCGACAAGACGGGGCGTGCCCGAGGTACTTGAGCGCCCTGCGGAGAGCCAGGGGAAAAAGCGGGGCACACGCAGTGAAAAGGACAGAGAGGAGGAGAACGGGAGGGAAGAGAGGCACGGGGAGAGAGATGGAGTGCGGGTAGGGCGCGGGGTGGAACGGGTCCACGGGGGCAGAGGGAGAGTGCTGGCGCTCGGGCCACGCGGCAGAGGGAGTCAGGGACAGCCCCACGGGCAGTGAAGCGGGAAGGGGGAAGCAAAAACGGGCCGCGAGCGGGAAGGAGCCGAGAGGGGGGTTGGGCTGGGCCTTCAGCCGGCCTGACTTCCCTCCTTTTCTTTTTTTCTTTTTGTTTTCTTTGTAGTTCATTGCTATTTATTCTATATATACACATATATATACATGTATATATTTCCTTCATGCCTTTTTTTTTGTATAATTACATTTTATGTCTTGCTCATCTTTCTAGGCCCTTTGTATGCATACTTATATAGGTTCTATTTATTTTTGTTACCCTTTGTAATACTTTTTTTCGAAATTAAATTCTTATATTTTAATTCAAGTTTTTTCCTCCCTTTTGTGGACCATATTTTTCAGATTTTTAATTTAGAATGTTTGGGTTTCCATTATTTGCATATTTCCCTTTATGGAATTATTAATAGTAGTTTTATTTTTCAAAGTTTTCTTGAATTTTTGAATCCTCCACCAAAATTCAGAAAATCACCATAAAATCCAAATTTCAACAGAACATATTACAAAATAATTTAAGAACTTTATATTTTCAAATTCGAATTTTTCAGGATGTTACAAGTTTTCCTACAATCGTTCGCTACATTCAACCACAAAAATGAGCCCTTTCGAGGTAGTATGTGGATATAACCCTCACGCTCCAATTGATTTGTTAACTCTATCTTCTTCGGAGAGGGTAAATTTGGATGCTGAAAAACATACTAAATTTGTTCTTAAGTTGCATGAAACCGTTAAAGAAAATGTAGAGCATATGAATGAGAAATATATGGTTGCTGGTAGTAAAGGTAGGAAGGAAATAATTTTTGAACCTGGTGATCTTGTATGGTTGTATTTGAGAAAAGATAGATTTCCATAATTAAGAAAGTCTAAGTTGATGCCTAGAGCTGATGGTTCCTTTAAGATTATTGAGAAGATTAATGATAATACATACAAGTTTGTGTTGCCTGCAGAGTTTGAGGTTAGTCCCACATTTAACATTACAGATTTGAAGTCATACCTGGGAGAAGAAGATGAACTTGAGTCGAGGACTCCAATTCAAGAGGCGAAGGATGATGAGGACATCACTTCCTTAGATACACACAACACTCATCCATAAGATGATAGGCAAGGAGCTATGTTGAGGGCACGCGCACACCAGTTGAATTATCAGGTGAGCTCGTTCCTAGGTTTATATAATTCAGCTTCTGAGAATAGGTTACTGCCTGATACATGTGATGTGATTGTGCTTAGGAACATGGGCAAGGACCAAGGAAGGGTACATGGAGTCACGGACGCACTTGGGATAAACATCGAAGGTCACCATGTCACTTGAGGCCAGGACGACCAAGAATGGAACCTGGGTATGTTCTGCAATTCAACTCAGCCTCCAGAGATAGCGATGCCTTCAAATGAGCATAGAAGATGCATACGGAGTCCAAATGAGGTAATTTTGGACTTGTTGGGAAGCTCTTGATGTCCTCTTTCCAATGGTTTTAGTCCCACCTCAAAACTCCACCCAAGCACGGTGTAAACTATAAAACAATTTTGAATCAGTTCCAAACCTGGGCCCTGGGCCTTGTATCAGTTTGAGCCCGACTAGAGAGTTGTAGTGGGATGTTCTGCCACTCTCACGGACGTGCCCCCCATATCCCTAGCACCATAAAACCTGCTAGTGACGCTGCTTTTAGGGTTTAGGTTTTATTTAGATCACTTTAGCCCCTTGTGCAAACTCCACGTTGTCTCTTGTGTCGACTAGACCAACAGATTCATGTTACAGAACCTCAACTATCCTTATGTGACTTTTATATCTAGCAATTTTTAGATATCTCATTATCCTTATTCATGCTTGTTCTCGATTGCTTGCAGGAATTGATCTTCGTGATCAGGTCAATCATGTTCTTAGCACAGTTGATAACGACAAGGGTGTGGTGTAGCGATTATAGGACAGATTTAGTCGTTTCGGTCAAGTAGCCTCGTCGCCAACGTCATATTAAACAATCGTAGTTATCATTCTCATCGGAAAATCGGGCTAAATCCCTTCATCAAGACGGTTGGCTAGAGGACGATTGACTACTACCACTACACCGATGCGTTCTTCGTTGAATCGGCTGCTTCAACTCTACTTCTGCTACACTGTGCGTCTAGTGATAATGATCCATGATCTCTTACTCGCATAGCTTTCTGATTTATGCGGTAGAAAATTTAATTTGCGTTAGTGTAGCCTACCTGTCTCATGCGTGTCTCTAGTTATGCATTCAGATATTTCAGTGCCATGGTTATTGAGGCATCACTATATCAGCGATATATTGTCACCATATTGCCGTGGCGGACTGTAGGGCCATGCCATGCGGACAGCATGGAGTTGTGGTGTATGCCGCCGTTGGATCTAGTCTCCTCTGCCAGATTGGGCCTCCTGCTTCGCGGAGGGTGAGTTCTCCGACAGCTCCTTTGTGGCTCCAGTCTCCACCTTGGTGCCGCCTCTACTCCAGTCTGCCGCTGCCTCCTGCTTCGCTGGCTGGCTCTCCTTCACCCCCTCTGGTCTACCAACTGCCGCTTGGGGGTGGTAAAGAGTGGCGGCGGGAAGAGGGAGCGGTCGCCAACGAGCTGGCTCAGCCTCGTCGGCATCGGAGGTGGAGATGGAGGAAGAAGAGGGAGAGAATCAGAGAAGCAATGGGGGTGAAGGAAGAGAAATGCCGAGATGTCAAGAAATGCAGGCCGTGGCCAAGGTTATGAGGGATTTTGGTATTTTGCGATTTACCCCTCTTAATTTTCTGAAATTGCAATAAAGTCCTTCTCTCTTTGTATTTCTTCTGTTTGGGCCTTTCGGAAGTCTGATATTGTTGTGTGTATGGTGTCGCCATGCCGCGCGCCATAAACGATATTATTGTGTGAAGGTGGTGAGTCGCCGCGCCTCGCCGCACCGCCTTAATAACCATGATCAGCGCTTCAAACTTCCTTTCCATGTTGAAAATCAAGTGTTGCCTTTTCACCTTGTGAACTTGCTTCATGCCATTCTTGGCCTGCCTTTCAGCAAAAATGGTATGGTTGGCAGTTCGTTCTTCAAAAGTTGAAAACAGTGAATAATTTGTTTGGAATAGCGAGCAACTACTGCCTAGCATGGACTCTCCGTGTAGTGTCCACAATCTTGTATTGAGTATTGTTATTGACTCGATTATATTCTTGACTTGTTGGTTCTTCCAATCTGGGTGCAAAAGGAGAGCGATATAAAGAAGGCTGTGATTGCAAGGCATCCTCAAAAAAGGAGAGGCAGCGAGCGAAAGCTTGCTCGAAAATGCGGCACAACCTAGCCATCAAGGGCACGATCTCGTCGTCATCATCACAAGAAAATGGCAGTCTCCATCACGTTTTAGTCGGCCTACATTGCTCTACGTGTTCTGTAGTGATCTTTAATTTACAAGTACATCTTGCTTAAATCCGCTCGGATGCGATGCAACCTTCACATATGCTGCAGGTTTGCTGTGTTCTCTCTCCTCGATTTGCCTGCGCTTTGACTGAGTTGGATGCATTCATCAATTGAATGATTATCTGGAGCCACATGATAGTACATATCATTTGATCCATCGATGGGCCCTGTGATGGCTACCGGCAATCATTTTCTTGGTCGTGTTTTAAGCTCTAAGCCGAATTAGTGACCGGAGTGCCTCAGATCTTTGCTGATACAGTGGTGCGCACTCGACACTGCATTGTTTACCAATTCTGATTACCATAGGAGGATTGCTTCAAAACATTATGCGGTAATAACACGTCATCAAGGATTATCACTGGATCCAAAGTGCTAGCGCAATTAACAACCTGAAGAATTTTCATGTGGACAGATGCATGCTATGCTATGCTACCAATGTGTGCCTAAAAGGGCATTAACGCCAAGATCCTACTTTGCTTGAGCACCGCAAAATACCTTTCCTAGGCAGCAAGAGAAAGCTGTAAAGCAGTCAGTTATCTTATGGCCCTCTGTCTTGAGGTTAATTCCCCTGCAAGGCATCAGAATTCACAAGCAATGGAGATGCTTCTTTGCGTAGGACAGGAAGAAGCGGTAGCTAGCTCACCTGGATTTGCGGTTCATTATGGCAGTATGGGCATAGACCTTATTAAGCTCTTGTTCACGCTTCAACTGTGCTTATGGGTGTTTAGTTAGAACTTGACTCTTTGAGCACACAAATTTCGGCATCCAATGAAATGGTGTGTGGTCCTAAGAGCTACTTTGGAGGTCATAATCTTCAATCAACAAACGGCAGGCAGTTGTCCTTATCGGATTATGTCTATCTATCAGTAAAAGGTCAAACAAAAATATGGTCCATGATATGATGTTCTTTTCCTCCTGTCTAATTGAGCTATTTATGGATCAGTTGAATTTGGAGGAATAAACTTTTGCAGGCTTGTCACATTGGAGAGCATGTTGATATATGAAGATTAGATAAGGAGGCTTGGTGCTCAGACACCATAATGTCCCATTTCAACGTTTTATATATATATATATATATATATATATATATATATATATATATATATATATATATATATATATATATATATACACACTAACTTGTGGTCATCATTTTAAAAGAACAGGCAAGACACAAGGCATGCATTTTAACTGCATCACGTGGTTAAGCTTACCTAATGCTAGTTTGTGCATAAAAAAATAACAAAGTTCACCTAATAGAGATAAATATACCTGATGGAGCTTGGAGGAGCCAAGCGACATAAAAAATTAAGGTCTACATGTGATGAGGGGTGAAGTCCATGTGACGCCAAATGATTCATTCCTAAACACAATACATATAATACACCATAAGAAATAACTGATACACAAGTGTCGAAGTTTTCAAAAGCAAGGTGTACATAAGAGAGGACAGCAGGCTGAGGAACTGCTTGGCTATAATACAACCAATTGAAGCAAGGAGTTTTAGTTCAGATATCTCATGCCTTCCAGGGCAGAACATGAATGATATCTCAAGTCTTACTTGTGTAGACATACATAGTAGTGCTATAGTGAAAGTGAAAGATGAGGAGAGGGGGAGCCAACAAGACAAATCAAAGTGTCGCAAGAAAAGTTTGATCAAAACTTGCAACAATCGTCAGGAAAGGTTCAAAATCTCAACTGCAAATAAAAATCGCTCAAAGGTGAACTGCAAATAACCCTTCATTTATGCAGCCGAGTACAAAAGGACAAAATTGTATTATGATACTGAAAGGTACTAGTGATGACTGATGACTCCCAAAAGAATTTCATGCAAGTCTACTGGTACAGGCAAACCAGCTGCAACATTCACTGAATACGTCAATTTAGGGTAAAAAGAATCACCTTTAATCCCTTTGAAGATTGTAACTCTAATCCTTTTACATTTTGGGATGTATATTAGTCATTACTCTACCATAATCCATTGTAACTCTGAATAGATCTGACTGCACATCTAGCAGATTATGGACCACATACCCAACAAATGCGAGAGTAGTCCTAACAATTGACGTAGCAACTGCAAGCAAAAGAACTAGATGTATGAGTGACAGTACCATCTCATTTGACATTTGAAAAAGAACTTACTAATTTACTGAGCCTTTTCAAATGTTCCTTAAATGGCTACTGAAACAAGCAGCAAGATTGGCATATGCACATAATCAAAGGTCAGTGTCATCTCACAGATGACGACGCTTCTACAGAAACACTTCCTTGTTAACTAGTAGGTATGAGGATGCATACCCTTCACTTCAGTGTTTGTGCTGAAAGAAAGAAAAAAAAAACCAGCATTCATGCACTAAGAAGAAAAAAAACCAGCATTCATGCACTGAAGTTCCATTGCCATGCCATCTCAACAACCCTACATCATGCTAATGGGGGCAGTGTGTAGTAAATTGCAGTTCCAACTGAAGAAAAACAAGAGAATTCTTCAAGAAAAAACAAGGATGCAACATGTAATCCTAATGAGTGAAAGATGAGGTAGTACAATGGATCTCACTTATTAATAAAGGCACATCACATTCATATCTACTGTTCATGGTTGCCGTCCTTTCCAAAAACTTGAAAAGAAAAATCTGCGACAAGTAGAAAAATCCAATCATTCAGCACACCTTATTGTAAGCTGATTGATGCAAAACATAACAGTGCACATACTGATTGTTAGATTTGGAGCTCAAAGGTTATTCAAAACCCTCTCAATTGCTTGCCATTAGTACAAGCTACAAATTTCAACAGTACTCAACTGAGACATGTACAGTTATCTAATGGCATATTTCTTCTGTTTTCCCCAGAATTTTCGTCCTGATTTCCACCTGAAGAACTTTAGTTGACTAGAAGGAGGAGAAACAAATAACTATTACTACTGATCTCTAATATGACTTGCACAAATACACGCATGCGCACACAGATCTACAATATGAACAATTAATCACAACTTTGGGGGGTTAACATTTTTCAGCATTTCCAACTTGCCGTCGTTCATACATCATACCAATTATACAACTTTGACATGGAGCAAGAATTCTCCTAGGCAATAATTCCATTACCCAATTGCTAGTTTATATCACAAAACTACTAGATTAGTACTTGAAAAGATTCAAGTTTGGCAAGATGAAAAATCTACTGCAACTGTACCAGGCTGCTCAGGTTTCACAACCCAGCATAACAAGAGGAGGAAGGGGGCCATGCCGGCATCAATGTTCAGCACCGCCAGGCTGACACCGACACGAGCTCCGACTGCTGCCACCACAGCACTAACGCTGCCTGGCGCTTCTCCACATGGAAGCCATGGTTAGCCGTGCGCCTGAGCAGGCACTCGGCCTGGGCCTCTGCCGCATTGCTGAGCTGCAGCGGCACAAACCCGGTGGATGCAAACATGGACTCCCATGGGGGCAGCTTGTCGCCGAGCACTAGGCGCTCGACCCTCGGCCGCAGGACGAACTGCTCGACCTTGGTCACCACGTCCGGCGACGCGCCCGCTGCGTCCAGTGACTCAAGAAGCGCCGCACAAGAGCGCAAGAGGCTGAGGGCGTGACGCGGGAGCGGCAGGTCGCCACGGTCGCATCCGTGGTCGACGCACACGACAATGGCGGGACGGAGCTGCTTGACGACACGGAGAGACGCAGGCGCCGGCGAGAAGGTTCCTGAGCCGATTGGGAGATGAACGGCGACGGCTTCGTCGGGCGTAGCCGATAAGCCCATGGGCGGGGACGGGCCGAAGGGATCGAACACAATGGCATTAAACTCGAACGGGATGCCGAGCTCCGCGGCGAAGCGCGTCAAGCTCTCATGGGTGAGGTGGAGCTCGAGGGGGTGCCTTGACCCCAGCGACACCAATGCCGTCACCTTCAGGCTCGGCAGCGGCAGCGGCGCAGCAGTGCGGCGCCACTGGTGCGCGAGCTCCTGCATGAGCGGTGGCCACTGGCCGCCGAAGCCGACGTCGAAGTCAACCACGTGGACGCGGCGCGCGCCGCCGAGCGCGTCAAGGAACGCCTGCGTGGTTGTGAAGCTGGCGAACTGGACGGTCGGGGACGCGTCGGATAGGGCCTTGTGCGCGGCGAGCTTTAGCGCGACGTCGAGCGGTGAGGAGACGGATCCCGCGGGCGGGAGGGCAGTGGGTGGGAGCAGGCGCAGGAGCGCGTCCCGGAGGTGAGCGGCGGCGCGGAGGAGAGGAGGGTGCCCCGGCGGCGGTGGCGAAGGGAGCCGATGATTGAGCCGCGCCAATATCCCGCGCGCGCCAGTGGAGTCTCCGGCGTCGGCGCGGCGCGCCACCTCGAGGAGCTCGTCCACCGCCGCCTGAGAGTCGAGATCCTCGACAGCGGCGGCGGAGACGGGGAGTGGCTGCGCTGGGAATTGCGGCTGGAGCTGAGGCAGCGAGAACGCCTCAATGGCCACCGGTTCCTGGTGCGGCGGCGGAGGCAAGAAGGGGTCAAAGGCGGGGCCTTTGAGGCCAAAGGCGTCGCCGTCGCCGTCGGCGTAGCCGGCGTCCATGATCCAGCGGAGGAAGGAGCTGTCCTGGGGCTGGGCGGCGGGCGCGGCCATGTCGCCGGAGAGGACGGCCTCCCAGTCCTCGGCGCTGATGGGGGGCGGCTCCGGCGCGGTCCTCGCCGCCGAGGAGTAGGAGGTGGCGCCGCCGAGGGAGGAGGAGGTGAGCGGGCTGGGGCTGCGGTTGTGGAGGACGGAGGTGGGCTCCGGCGACTTGTTGAGGCGCTTGGCCACGGCAAAGACAGCTCCTTGGGCGCCGCCGTCGTGGTTCAGCTCGAGCTCTAGCGTGGGGTGGAGATCGCAGGACATGGTGAGCGCGCTGATCATAAGAGGAGGAGGCTCCAGCGCGGAGGTGGCAGCCGGAGCCGGAGCCGGACGAGAGGGGAAGTGGTGTTGGTGCGCGTATGCTTGAGAAGAGGGAAGGTGGTGGTGTTGGGACTTGGGAGTGAGACAAAGCCTTCACTGTTGCCCTGCTCCTATACGACTTGCTGAACTGTTCACACTTTGTTTTTTTAAAAAAAATGATCGCTAACGGTCCTTTTCGTAAAATTAGTCCTGTCTCCAAGCTCGGCGGACGCGGCCATCAGAGCTCGGCAAAACGTCCCTGTGCACTCATAATTTAGGCAATATATATATAAGTCTAAATGTGTATATTTATTACTCTTGTGTGATTTAAAAAATTATAAAAAATGATACCAAGATTACAGAAGTGAGCACTATTAGTTGTAGTATCTGTGTATACATATGTATGTATATATGTGTACCTGTTTTATGCATATAAGCACAGGACTATAGACATAATTAGTAGCTCAGCTATGTTCATGTGTATGATTATTTTGTTATGCTAGGTTGTATTTAGCGTCGTTCGCATGTTCGCAACGAGAATGATGCGCATTGGGCACTCGTTCGCATTAGACTTGCTGCTTCTGTTGGTATTCGTTGACCAGTGGAGATAGGAGACCCATATGTTTCACTTTTGGCAGGGAGAGATGACAATCACCCTACAGGATGTTGTTTATCTTACTGGCCTACCACTACGGGGTCGTCCTATGGTTCCACCCCTAGATCAGCTGACTAGAAGGCACGTCTGCTACACTGTTTGGTCATCCCATTACGGACAGGATCCATAGAGTGCCACATTTGTGGCTATGATGGTACAAACAATGCCCAACAGGTGTGCCTGCGGAGGTTGTAAGATCCTACCTTGTTGCTTACTTGCTCTTCATGTTCGGTGGATCCTATTTCCTACGATCCCGTGAGATTGGGTGTACCCTAGCTACATCGACCTCATTGAGTCTTTGGTTGACACCAAGCCTGATGAGGTCTTGTTGTACAGTTGTGGCTCTGCTGTACTGTGCATGACCTACAGCGATTCGTGTGATGGCTCACAACATGCTACTGGTGAGCCAAACCTCATCGTCTGCTACATCTTGTTGTAGTTGTGATCATGCGAGTACTTCCTTGTTGGTCAACCGTACCTTCAGGTGCAGGTGCACTCATACCAATTAGAGGCACACAGTTCTACGGTCACGGTGATGGTAACGATCTAGTGGACAGGCTCACTATAGGTACTCGTTGGACTGCTAGCGAGCTAGGATGGTCTAGGGAGAGACAATGTGAGCGTACCCGAAGTTCCATAACGCGTTCGAGACCTTGCACGAGGGTAACGTCATGTGGACAATGTGGACCGCAGAGTTCATCTTTGAGATAGTGGCATTTCATTTGTCAGAGCAATGTGAGCTAGATAGGGACTACTGGCTTACAACCTACCACCTTGTCTTTTCCCATATGGTATAGCCCTACACCCTTAAATGAGTCATGAGACAATTCGAACTTTACCAGTAGGTGCCACTAGCACCAGGTCAACCGCTACCTAGCCACGTTCACTTGTAAGTGAAATTGTTTGTTAGCTCATTTCATACAGTCTTTTGCTTTAACTTCTAAGTTGTGTACAATTTGTTTCTTCTTTATTTCTGTACTCAAATGGCAATTGTGTATCATATCTTTTTTTGCAGGCAAACAAAGAAGGGACGGAAGAGTGAGACTGGAGGACGATATAGGTGCCATGAGCCACGGCCTGAGAGTAGTCAGCAAGGGCATAGATAGAGCAGAAGCGATGGCCGTACGACCTAGACACTTACCCCCATGTACGTGTAGTGGTACGTGTCGTGCATTTGTTGTAGACTAACGACCCCTACACAGTCCTCGCCATAGGCCATGAATGCTAATAAACCATTTCAGGTCGTACGGATCGACACCATGCGGCACGACATGGCGTGACAATAAACCATTTCAGGTTCATATTTGTACTATACTATTCATGTGTCGAACCCGAATTTTATAATCTAGAATCATCTGTGATTCCATCATACTATTCCCTAGATCAACAGATAGTGCTCACAGATACGGTATTGAATATCAAAATACATATCATGCGGAAGCGTAAACATAATAGTAGATTTATTCATGGGCCGATCAGGCCGAAATCAATAAAATGCAGCAGCAGAAACGAAGCACACAGGTGGAACCCTTAGGACGTGCCCACAGGCAGTCAACTGGGGTTCAGGACCTAGTTCTTGACCTATTTATCTTCTTCACTATTACGACTAGGTGAAGTGCTGAAGCGTAGCGATCTGACTCCTGATTCTGAATTAATTGAGTGAGTGAGGGTGAGCACAAACCACTGCTCTATGAGCCAATACACAGGATGCAAATAGATAATATGCATGGCTTATTAAGGAAGGCTTGGGTTATTTTATTTGCCATAAATTGCTTTTAAAATATGATACATAGAAATTTCCTGAGACCTAGCAGTTTTATCTAAACAAATATTATCAATGTATGAAATAATGCAATAATAATAGTGATCGAGATTCCATCCACCGTTATATGGTTTCTGCATCATATGCTAACCTTTCAGCGTTATCATCGCTTACCTTATCACTGGGGCGACACTCAGGGCAACACAAATTAGGGCTTTCCATCGCTCACCACTTTTCCAATTCCACCCACAACGTTTTTGAAATAGAACTATATCTAGTTAAGTTCCCATATCCGCCCTTGACCGTGAGCATGGCTATTCGAATAGTTTAGACTCTGCAAAGTATGTATACTTTACTCGTAAGAGATGATCTGCTTGTTGCTCCACACGATTTCTTAGTCATGCAGTTGAATAGACCATCACAGTAACTTTTTAAAATACCTCGTCCCTTCCATCATCTCACCCATATGAGCTTTTCCCACTTACAGTAGGTCCCATAAATTGTGCAGGATATTCTACCCCTAGCGACTAATAGCTGGACTATCCACATTGACTAGCTCGCCGTGGCAAACTTCACCCTCAACGAGTGTCTCATTCAGGCCATCACATAGACAGCCACTTGCACTATCCCCCTCCCCCACCGATGAGATGACTTTCAGGGTCTAGTAAATCTACTAGGCCAAGTTGTAATTTACAGACTTGTGGTTGTACTTGTCTTACATAGGAGGTCATGACAAGATTCAGTCCTTAGGGTTATCTGGACGGTTCTAACACTAATCACACTCTCGTGTACCACTGCACTAGCCCTTGTACTATCCACCCAGATATTTAAGCAATTGGGGGTTTTTGGGAGTATAAAATAATTATGTCAAAATATACCAGTCATTTCCACCCATGACTTCCCAAATCTGTTTCTCATGATTAAAAGTAATGTTTGTGGCATTTTGGTGCCCCCGAGTATCTGAGCAGTATTAAGCATGGTGTATAATTATAGACTTATTTTTGAAAGTTTTACTATTACAATTTTGCTAGGGTGACAAGCACTACTACAGAAAGCCTAATACTAGACGCCAAATCACATACGGTTTCGTGAAACCGTCTGTGATGTACACTATTACAGACGGTTTTAATTTGGAGGCCGTCTGTGGTATTTGTGGCGGGAAAAAGGAGTATCACAGACGGTTCTTACCGCTGAACCGTCTATGATATTCCAATATCACATACAGTTTTATAATAAAAACCGTCTGTGATATTCCAGATTATCACAGACGGTTTTTATTATAAAACCATCTGTGATAATCTGGAATATCACAGACGGTTTTATAATCGTTTCCCGCCTTGCAATCCCTCAAAATTTCATATTTTCCCGCTTAAGTCCGAGTATGATTCAGTTTGGAGACACCTTTAGTAAAACGGGCATACCTTTTGCATACAGTGTCCGTTTTCGACGTTCTTGTACTCGTTGGAAAGCTAACGACGAGCCTGATCCAAAAAAATGACTGGCTTATGCTAGTCGCCCTCCAAGACCCCAAAAATCGGCCATCTTTGGACCTAAACCTGCGTCGCAAGTTTTTGGTTTCTGTTTTTGCCCTTTTTCTTGGTCTTCCTTTCGGAATTTGGATTTTGCTTCAACTGAAAAGTTGTGGATCTCATCGAAACCTTTCAAATGAGTATATATAATCTATATAAAACTTTGCTATTTTATCTTTTCAGACTAGTTATTTATATTGCATCGGTATATAAAATTTTGTGCTCTAATTCTGATAGACTATTCGGTCCAACAAATTCACAGACGGTTCTATATATAGAACCGTCTGTGATATTCATTCATCACAGACGATTCTATATATAGAACCGTCTGTGATAATCTAACCGCTGGACCCGTCGATCCTCCTCAACCCAATCCTAGCCAATAGAAATCCACCAATCCTCACCCCACGGATCGTAGCTCCGCTTCTCCGTTCCCGCGCCAAAAATTTTGAACTCCCGCCTCTCCCTCCCTCTCCCTCCCCTATAAATATAATCAAAACCCAGCCTCCTTGTTGGTCTCCTCTTCCTTGCTGTCCTCCTCCTTGCTGTTCTCCTCCTCCTTGTTGTCCTCCTCCTTGCAGACGACGTACAAGTCTACGGGAGGCAAGACACCGCAGAAGCAACTAGCTCGTGCTAAAACCGTCTGTGATTATAACTATCACAGACGGTTTTTAGTTAAAAACCGTCTGTGATATTTGCACCACAGACGGTTCGAAAACTGTCTGTAATGACCTCGTATTATTACTGACTCATAAATTCAGACGGTCACAAAACCGTCTGTGATGACGTTTTTGAACCGTCTCTGATGACCTTTTATGTAGTAGTGAAGGCTTAAATACTCAAATGTTCCAAAGGAGTGTAATACTAGCAAGTTAAATAATGGGCACATAACTAGAATCTTAAAACAAACATGTATTTGCACATAAAATAATAGCGTGCAATTTGACAATTTTAAACAGAAATAATTTATAGAAATGTAGGTTCAACATGATCAAAGTATTTGCTCGCCTTGCGTAGCTTACCGTAGTATTGAGCTCACTCAATGCTTTCTCATTCGATGGTCTTGAGCTTCTAGTCTTCATCTTTATCTAGATCTTGGTCTCGCTTGATCCATTGATTCTTTAAGACTCCAATTTCTAATTACGCGCTAAACAACTGAATCCAAATAAATACAAATAACTCAAAAGGTCCAAAGAAATCCGAATAAACTCAATTTAGCTTTATTGTAAATTAATGGGTGATTTGAGGCAAGGTTGACTGGGCGTGGAGTATTGACGGAGTTAAATAGAGCTTAAGCGAAGTGAGGAAAAGACAACAAGGAAATCCGCTGAGATAGATGTCAAGGAGGGTTTAGGATAAAGAAATATTCATAAGAATATTCTGCTTCAGACTTGAGGATGGCTAGGCATAGCCGATGGTAGAATAGGATGACTCAATCTTTTCATTAATAACTTCTTTTATTATTTTTATATTTATTAAGGAAGTTCCATGAGTCAGGTTAGACTTATGGATAGATGTCTGATTTTAGATGAGTATTATTTGTCAAGTGCTAATTTTTTAAGGATTAGGGCTTGTGTTGCATACGCGATGTATACGATTTTTGGTTTATCGAATTAATCTTATAGTTCATATTTCTAGCAATTCGGGATATAGTATTTTATGGGGTTCTAATGGCTAATCGGTTGAATTATTAACTTTTCTTGCTTAGCTTAATAATCTATTAGAGCGTGGGATTATTTAATTTAATTAATATTTAGTTTGACATACTTAAGACAATAATTGGCACTATTTACATACGCTTACTTGTTATATTTTGAATCAGTCTTTGAATCATTTTAAGATTAACGAATTCCTTTTATTTGAAAGGTTACAACCCAACATTGCCACCTGATTTTATTGTAACTTGATATGTTCACGATTTAAACAATGGTCAAGCTTTATGTTATAACTAATCTCCATTTTCTATCTCGATGATTCAACTAAAATTATATGTTATCTTCTCGCACTTGATGTTGGTATGTTAGCCATATTTTATGACCTTTTAAAGAACCACCATTATTTATAGTTGTTGTTTGACTTTATTATTTCATGTGTGAGTTGGCTTAACAATTTAGGTCTGGGAGGCCTATCTAGGAATTATCCCATAACGACACTTTTTAAAAAAATCTTTTTATTTTTAAAGATGTCCCCTAGATGGAGTATCGTTGACATTTTTATGTATCTTCAGCTATTATCTACCATAGTTTTGATTCTAATTGAAATCTATTTATGTGGGTCTTAGTTTGATATATGCATTATATTTCAATATCATTACTAATCAAATGTACAGCTAAGATTTAACTAGTTAATCTTGATTTGATGTGCCATAATCCAAGGCTGGATCTCTATTATTTTTACTTTGCATAACTTTTAATTCCTGGATTTAACTAAATTTACCCCTACATTATATTTTATATGTGTTTCATCTAAACATTTAAAATCTCACATTGTTATTTTCTAATTGAAAAGTTAATTCATGGCATTTGTCGGTTACCAATTATGCTTTAGAAGGATTTCAAGTTAAATAACCCATAGCTAATTGGATCAGCATCTATTAAGGGAGGAGGGGCCCACTGTCAGGGAAAGGAGAGAGGGAGGCTGTGAGCAACGGAAGAAAAACAGAGAAAGGGGCAAGCCAGTTCAGGGGGAGTGGTGGCCAAAACAGAGGAGGCGGCCGGTGCTGGGAAATCGACGACATCACCGGCGGTGGGCGGCCAGGGAAGTGCTAGCGAACAGCAAAATGGATTGCCAGAGGGTAGGGGAGGCGAGGGGAAATAGTGGCTCGGGCTAAGGTGGGGCTTGGCTGCTGATGGCGAGGCCAATTGGTGCGGCGGTGCCATGGTGGAAGAGAAGGAGGTGTAGGAGGAGCATGGGCAAGAGTATGGTAGGCAAAACTCATCGAGTGGTTGGCCGAGCCAGAGCAGCTCTGAGGTGAGCCGACAGCGGAGGCCATGGGCGGCGCATGGGAGATCACCGTGGGGGTTCTCGGGTAGTGGAGGGCATCGGCCGGAAGTGGGGGAAGCTTTGGTATGCCAAGGAGGTGCTCAAACTATGACGAATTGAACCGGGGATTGCCGAGGAGGGTGTGGCGATGGCGATGGCGGTTTTGGCCAGCAATGGGGAAGAAGCAGCGGGCAGGGAGCTTCGACGCGTGAAAATCCAATTAGCTCAGAGGGGAAGCAGATGGGGAGCGGGGACATGCCGTGACACGCTCAACTTGGGGGAAGACCAGCCATGGTGGCTGGAACGGCGAAGGAAACCAGCGGCCATTGCGCGAGCTTGGGCCGACTTGAGCTCGGTCGAACCCAAGGAAAAAGGAGGGAGAAAAGGGAGGTGCGGGGAGCAATAGAGAAGTCTGGGGTACTTATAACCTAGAGCGGGGATGTTGTGGAGGCCCTGTTGCTGATGACTCGAGATCAGGACACGACGTGGGCCGGCGATGTGGGCGCTAAGATGATGTGGTGACGATTCACAGGATGTAGGGCATGGCGCCAAGGTGGGGATAGCAGGGCCATGCAGACATAAGGGGGAAGTGATGGCGAGGCGACGGTTGCCGTGGGGCGACGTGCGTGCAAGGCATGGTGAAGGCGCACGGCTTGTATGGGCGGCAACGTGGGCGCCAACACCGAGACACTGGTGGCCAGGCGGAGACGCGACGGAGGCAACGACAGCAGTTTGGGCAACGTGATGGTGTCGCGGGAGCAGGTGCGGTGACGCGCGCACAGTGGAGGTGGGGCCAGCCGGTCAGGGTGACGAGAACAGAAAGGAAAACGGGGAAGAAGAAAGAGGGGAGGAGGAAGGAGAGAGAAGGAGAATGGGGAGGAGGCCGGGCCCACTGGCAGGGAGAGAAAAAGAGAGAGAAGAGAGGAAAAGAAAGGCTTAAGCAAATTTTGAAATTTGGATTTTCAATTTAAATTTTAATTTACATTAAGATTTACTGATTTCAAGTTTTTCATGATATTCAAATTTTGAATTCTCTATTCAATTATTTAGATGCGAGTTTTTAATATTCCTTTAGCCATTGCTTTTCTTTACCTAGTTATATTGAATTTCAAACTTTTATTTCCGTTACCTAACACTTGAATTTTAGTTTGTGTGTAGATCCTTGTATTTTCCATTTCTATTATTAACACCATTATTAGTTTTTTACTTGGATATTATTTCTCAATATATTAATTTGCATCTCACAAAACTCAAAAGATTTCATATGAATATTCAGAAGAAATTTGAATGCCATCAAAATGCAAGAAAAGGTTTTTAAAAATTCCATATTTTTTAACATCCAAAATTTAGAGTGTTACATCATGCATACATGACTATCCTATTTTGTCTGTCATTGTAGTATGACCGGCTTCACCGTGTCATGTTCGAGGGTGGTGCCGCACTGCGCCACGGATGTTTGAGCCTGTTGAAACACCTACTATGGTCTATCTTCAGCATGTATGAGGATGCCAAACATGCATTAAGGACCATCAGCAGCGGCTGTCTTAGCGACATGTTTATCGTAAAGTCGATGAGCCACACCATCATCGATTTGCAGCTTTGTTTTCACGTCCTAGCTCCTCGACATAGCACCCTAGCCTTGGCCATTTCTTGTTCACCCAGCTCACTGCTTTGGTTTGCCAATTTTATATTTTGCTGCAATCAGTATAATACCTTATTTTTGTTGTTCATACATGTCATCTTCGTGCAGGCCGTTCACGCCGATACTACTCTACTTTCGTCTTCGTCACGCAGGCAGCCTAATGTTGGACCTCCCTCGTCATGGGAGGGGGACGATAGAGCACAACACATCCGTCCTCATCACAAAGATAGCCCAAGACACATGATACCCTAAGCAGTGACATCGACTCGCTTGTTTGAGACTACGAGGTGTAATACGACATGTACACACCCACAGACCACCCATGCCTCTAGTAGCATGACGAGTAGTACAATCAGATGTACGACAGCTACACGGTCCACCAATATGGCATGAACTACGTGGCATCGAGCTTCGCTGCAGTGGACTACCCTGAACCAGAGTACCCTCGAGGTTTATCCTCTGTGCAACATGTGACACTGGTGCTTACAATTACGAGTTTCTTTACTGGTCCATGATTCATCTTCCTTCAGCTAATCAAATAGTATGAACATGCAGGTCTCGAGGCCAGAGTTTTGAGAGTGGGCTATGGGTTCATTCTCCACTAAGCACATGACACAGGTTCATCTAATCAAAACTAGAGTTTGCACTGTGGTTCTACCTTCCGTCTTCCTAACAAAAACATGTTTCCCTCCATAGGACGCCAGCATTTACAAGGAGAACTGGGTGCAGCAGATGTTCATCATTCAAGAGATTAGGCCTAGTTAGTTGTTCAGTGTCACAGTTCCCACTCGTCCATCGCAATACGACTTGCACGATGTACAATGCTCCCTGGATAGGCTGAATTTCCCTATGGACTAGCTTCATTGCCTAAGGATGAGTTGACAGTGTGCATTAGCTTTTCTTAATGATTTGACAACATGAAGTCGCTTTTCTCAGTGAGTTGACAATATGTACTAGTTTTTCTCAATGAATAGACATCACACAATAGCTTTTGTCAGTGATCTGACATCACACACGGTTTTCCATAGTGATAGGACAACATGTATCGGCGTTTTCTTGGTGAATTGACAATGACACGATCTTCCCTATGCCAACAACATTCACCCTCACAGACATGAGTGCACTACCAATCGGTAATTTTGACTACTAAATAGTGCACAAGGACTGCCTATAAAGTCTGGCCAACCTCCATAACTGAATCCAACACTCCACTCGAGCTGACCTCCAAAATAGGGGCAGAGGTGAGGGAGAAGAGCGCACATGTAGATGATGTTATTGTGCCACTATTAGAGACTAGTATAGTGTCTGTGCTAACGCCACGGCGACATTTTAGGGATGCACACGAAATCAACCAAACGAATTTTTGAATGGCCATACATGTTTTGTTCCCTGCTTTCAAAGCCAATTTTTGAATGGCCATATATGTTTTGTTTGGATAATTGGGTTCCTCCCCGCCGCACCGCGCCGCCGCGCCGCGTCCACTGCGTGCGCGCCCCGCACCATGTGGACGCAGGTCCGCCGCGTCTCGTCCGCCCCGCCGCGCCGCGTCCTCCCCGCCGCACCGCGTCCACCACGTGCGCGCCCCGCACCGCGCGGAGGCGGGTCCGCCGCGTCCGTCTCGTCCGCCGCGCCGCGTCCACTGCGTGCGTGCCCCGCACCATGTGGACGCGGGTCCGCCCCGCCGCGTCCTCCCCGCCGCACCGCGCCGCCGCACCGCGTCCACCGCGTGCGCGCCCCGCACCGCGCGGACGCGGGTCCGCCGCGCCCCGCACCATGTGGACGCGGGTCCGCCACGTCTCGTCCGCCCCGCCGCGCCGCGTCCTCCCCGCCGCACCGCGCCGCCGCACCGCGCCGCCGCACCGCGTCCTCCGCGTGCGCGCCCCGAACCGCGCGGACGCGGGTCCGCCGCGTCCGTCTCGTCCGGCCCGCCGCACCGCGTCCACCGCGTGCGCGCCCCGCACCGCGCGGAGGCGGGTCCGCCGCGTCCGTCTCGTCCGCCCCGCCGCGCCGCGTCCTCCGCGCCGCCTACGGCATGCCGCACCGCGTCTGGCGCGTCCGCGCCGCGAGGAGCTCGTAGGTCGTAGACGACGCGACGTCCGCTAAGTTCGGAGCTCGTAGACGAAGCGACGTCCGCCGCGGGAAGATCGGAGCTCGGAGCCGTACCCGCGAGACGAAGCGATGTGCAAAACTGAATCGTCGCGACCTGCATGCGAAGGAGCCGAGGAGGAGGCGGCATGGATGTGAAGGAGCCGAGGAGGAGGCGGCGACGGCAGCGCGGCGTGGGGAGGAGAAGGTGAGGGCAAAGCGGAGGAGCGGTGGCAGCGCGGGGTGGGGCGGAGAAGGCGAGGGCGGAGCGGAGGAGTGACGGGAGGAGGCGGCGGAGCGGGGGGAGGAGGCGAGAGAAGCGAGGGCGGAGCGGATCTGGCGGCGAAGCAGCGGAAAAACCGAGGGGGCGCGGGGGTGGGGAGGAGCAGCGGAAAAATCGAGGGGGCGCGGGTGGGGAGGGGAGGAGGAGGAGGCGGCGCAGGGTGGGGTGGGGAGGAGGAGGAGGCGGCGGCGGCGCAGGGTGGGGGGAGGCGGAGGCGGCGGCGGAGCGGAGGGGTGGGGGGAGGAGGAGGCGGTGGCTGAGCGGGGGAGGAGGAGGAGCGGGGGAGACGGAGGCGGAGGAGGAGCGAGGGCGGAGCGGATTGGCGGATATTTCGCGAGTGGGGGAGCGGGACGCGGGAGGGGTACTGTAGATCCATTGAAGGATGACCGTCTGATATGGTTGAGTAAGGAGAGAGAATGGAGGAGAGTTAATCTGGTGCGCACGTTTTTAGGATGGTGTATTTCTGGGTGCATATTGTGGTGTGGATGTAGTTAAGGTCATGACTGTGGAGCAGGTAATTGTTGGGTGGATGTAGGATAATTTTAACTGGTGGTTTATTAGTGTAGATGTCAAACTATAGAGAAATGCTTTGCAAGCGGAAGTGGGCATCCAAGAAGGGATTTTACCCTGGTAATTATTGCAAGATGCACCCGTGCCATAAGAGTTTCTACACTCGCAGTGCAACTGCGGTAATCCAACACATATCATTTAGTTTACACACCCAGCCACCACCACTGAGCGCACTACACATATGGTCAAATTCTTGTAAGAGAATGACACGTATTGACAAGTCATATTGCATGTTTCATTTCACACATTGCTAACTTTCTCCGTGCATGACAATAGACCACAGAGTGTTGTTACTTTTTCCAATGGATCAATGGCCCAAAGATGTATGACACCACATTCATCAAGTAGAAATATATGCTCGACTACCCGGTGGCACTAGAGAGATTTATACACTGAAAACCTTACACCCCAATGACAAGGGAAAGGCACCGATCGTCCCTGATGCCCCCACTGAATGCCAGTTTATTTCGGACTGGGACAAACTATCGGACCCAGAGTTTACAATCTAAAATATTTTGTGATTCTACTGCACTATTCCCTAGATCAGCAAATAGTGCTCACAGATACATTACTGAATATCAAATACATATCTTGCGAAAGCATAACTAATACAGTAATATACTTACACATGGGCTGGTCAGGCCGAAACCATTAAAAAGCAGTGGCACAAATGAAAACTTCACACAAGTATGACCCTCAGGACATGCCCACGGGTAGCCAACTGGGGTTCACAACCTAGTTATTGACCTCATCATCTCCCTGTCTTGCTAACACCATTAGATGATCGCATGGCTTGTATTTCTCCTTCTGACTTACTAAATAATAGTAATTAAGCAACAGTGAGTACAGCGGTACTCAATAAGCCACTACACATAATACAATAATAATAGATGAAAGGCTAAACAAAGGGAGGCTTAAGGTTCTTTTATTTGTGAGACGCCACCATTTTGAGATACACATATAAGAAATTACTGAGACTTAGCAGGTTTAACTAAAGCAGCTTTTCTAAATTGTGTGAAAGATTACAAATATTAGTAGTATAGATTCCAAAGATTGCAAATATTAGTAGTACAGATTCCAAAGATTGCAAATATTAGTAGTACAGATTTCATCCACCGTTACATGGTTACCTGCACCAAATGCAAATTTTCCAGCGTTATATCTGCTCATTATCATCACTGGGATTGACCGCCCAGGGCAACACAAACCAATTTTCATTCCGCCCACAAAGTGTTTAGAAATAGATAATAACTCTTGTAGGTTCCTAATGCATGCTCGTTACCATGGGCACAGCTGTTTGAATAGTTTTCACTCTACAGAGATTGCATACTTTACCCACAAGAGACAATCAACTTGTTATATTTCACGTGTTTGCTTAGATACGTAAATGAAGAAGGTCACCATAAGGCCTTTCCAATGCACCTTCCTAGCGATGCTACACCCACTAAGGTTTTCACCACTGTGAGATACGACCATCCCTCTAGAAGCCCCCTCTTGCACCGTCATGCCAAAGGGATACGACCAACTACTTTGCACATGTTCACACCAATGGCGCAACCCACAATGGGTCGATACAAATTAGTTAGCCAGATCATACCCATTATAGACTTATGGTTACACTATTTTACACTAGAAGGTTGTATAAGATTTGGTCCTTAGAGTTGTTTAGGTGGTTCTAACACAATCCAACACTCTTGTGCATCCACTGCACCAGCCCCCCATACCATCTGCACAGATATTTACGGAAGTTGGGATTTCTAGGTTCATAAAATAATCATGTTACCACATACCAGCCACTTTCCATTCACGACTGCCTAAACCAAGTTTTCTTATTTGAAATGATGCCAAGGCAATTTAGTGCCCTGAGTATCTAAGCAAAACTAAGCATGGTGTTTAAATACTGACTTATCATTAGTATAGTAACCATTAATTTTAGGGTGACAAGGTTTTATGTCCAAAACCAAGGAGTGGAATATACTCAAGCAATTATCCATAAGGAATTAGCTATGAACATTAAGCGAGCATAATTTGCAATAATAAAGTAGAGCATGCAATTTGATTCTTTTAAATAAAATACTTGCATTCAAAATGTATGTGTAATATGATCAAAGTGATGACTTGCCTTCTTCAATTTATGACGGCCTTGATCTTACTCAAATCCTCCTCAATCGATGGTCTTGAACTCTTGGTCTTCATCTCTATATGGATATTGATCTCGCTTGATTCTTGACTTCTTCGAGGCTTCAAAATCTAACTACACAATAAACAACTGAATCCAAATAAATTTAAATAACTCAAAAGTATAAATAAATCCAAATGAACTCACTTAAGTTTTATTAAGACTATGTGAGTCATTTGAAGCATGGTTTATTGGGTGTAGGGTGTTGATGGAGTCAAATGGTTCAAGCGAATTGGGGGATGACAGAGGGAAGAATCTGCCAAGAAGGATTCCAAGGAAGGTTCAATGACAGATGAATATTCATGGGAATATTCTGCTTCAGTTTTGAGGATGGCTAGAAATAGCTAGCCACGGAATACCATGGCTTGATCTTTTAATTTTGTTAGACCATGTGGTTTGGTTGTGAATTTAGTGATGATCAGTAATTGACATCTGGGTTGCATTGAAATTTATGTTTGTAAAAGTTCTTGTCGATGCGCTATTGTTACTGAAGTTTTTAGGATGGTAGTCGACCACGGCAGATAGACCACAGAGGTCAACCACGGTAGATCGACCACGGCAGGTCGACCACTGTAGATTGACCACAGCAGATGACCACGGTAGGATGACCACGGCAAGTTGACCATGGTAGATCGACCATAGAAGATCAACAATGGTAGAATGATCACACATAAACGACCGCGTTGGAACGACCTTGGTCCGAAGTTTTTAGAGAGGTCGAAGACCCCAATGTCGGGATTCCAAAGAAACTGGTCATAGCTACAATAAATCAGTCATAGCTACAGTAACCCAGTCATAGCTACAGTGAATCGGTCATAGCTACAGTGAACCGGTCAATGGTTATAAGCGAAGGGGAACCAGTCATAGCTATAGTGAATTGTTCGTAAGCTATGGGGAACTGGTCGTATAGAATAGTGAATCGGTTGTATGACATGTTGAATTGGTCAATCAACAGACTACAACCATGCTCAGTAGTCAGAGGCATCGACCGTGATCGGTGATCGATAGAGTGAGCTATAGTAACCGGTTGGTGGTTGTAGCCATAGTGCTTTGTCGTAGTCGTAGACTTAACAGTCTATTATCATAGTCGTAGACTTCGCAGACTATTATCATAGTTGTAGGCTTCACGATCTATTGTCTTAGACTTGTGATCAATAGTCGTAGAATTTGTGATTGATAGTCATAGACTTTATGATCTGTAGTTGTAGACATCATGGTCGGTAATCGTAGGCTTCGAGTACTTCAATTCTTATGATCTTCAAGTACCATGAGTACTCGTGTCTGATGGGCTAGTGGTCTGATTGGCCCATGCACGGTGGTCAGACTGATCTTTTTGAGCGGTCGTTGCTACAGTACCCTGTTGGTACCCGATACTCGGTAGCGATGCTACAATACTTGGTCGGTACTCAATGATGAGAGTTGATAGTCTGCATTCAGTACATGGTCGGACTTGGTGATCGGTACTCATTGGTTATTGGTTGATGGTGCAGTGACTGGTTAATGGTCGGTAGTTGTAGACTGGGAGTGCTATGATACTTGTGATTCCCGAGTATTCTAAATGATCATAATTCTCAAGTACTTGTGGTTTTCGAGTACTTGTTGGGCTAGCGGTATGATCGGCCTGTGCATGGTGGTCATACTAGTTGTTTTGAGTGGTCTGAGGTTGATTCCTGGAAAGTGTGGAAATTGTGATCGTGGATGACTTGGTTCGTGATTATGGATGATCAAAGGTGTGGTTTGTGTGTGTGGACTAATGTCAATCAAATTGAGAAGAACTTGTGCTGAGAAATATGTTCTTTGGTCTTTGCATATGCAGGTTGGGCACGGAGACGGTCATGATCGATGACGAGGAGGACCTGGACTAGGATGGGGGAAATTGAGGTTCAGGCGGTCGAGGATATCACGAGGTGGTCGGGCTCACACTGGAGCACGTTGTTAGATCGACGAGGCCGACTAGAAGGGGGTGAATAGGTGGTAAAAAAATCTTCTCTAATTAATATATTTCTATTTGGCTAAACCAAGCATAAGATGCAAAATCTGAACTCAAATTGGCTTAGCACAAATATCATCTAAATTAATTATATTCACATAAGTGCATAAACACTCTAAGGCTTATGTCAAGGTTTGCAATTTTAGGATGACAAGCAATCAATTTAATTCTATGAATGTAAATTGCTTGAATATAAATAGATCCCAAAGAAACTAACCACGATTAACACAGTTGCTTTTTACTGTGGTGATCGGAGACTTGCCGGTCTTCCCTAGTCCATGTTGTGATTAGCCCAAACGAATTGGATTGGCTCCACGAATTAAGCCAAAACACCTGAATCCACTAGTGGCAGCTCTTTCCCGCTCCGAGTAGGTGAGCTCCAACCTTCATAGCTTTGCCGTGTTTTCTCACAACCTTCTTTGAGAAGATCACCATGCACGGCACCTCCAGCGCCGTCTAAGAGTCAAGCCAAGCCCCTCGCTTGACTCTCACCATGTGGAATGAATGCACAAGCTCGAGTGGATACACAATCCACCTCTAAATGTAACACATGCAATCTAGACCCTTCCTCCTCGCTCAAAAGGTGCAACACATGCACAATTGAGAGGAGGACCTCACACTAGTTCAAGGGAGTGAAATGGAGTGAAGCATTACACTCTCTAACTGGCCACAAGGGGGTATATATACCCCACACCTCAAAACTACCCATTGGGATAGAAAAATAGGATTTTCAGAAGTACTGCAGGTAAATAACCGGTACTTCTGCTCCCCTTAGCAACGGTTAGAAAACTAGCCGTTGCCGACCAATCCAGTAGTTACGAGTGCAAAGTCTAGTTCTACCAACTATCTGAAGTACCGCAACACTCGAGCAGAACTACCGATTTCCCCGGGGACAGAAGACTCCACATAGGTGTCTCTTTAGAAAAATGTACCACTACACAAGTCGATCATTCCAAAACTCGGAAGTATCTCTCGCACAAAGCTGGTAGTACCGCTTGCTGATCGGGCCACTTACACAGCTGATCGGACCGATCACATAGAGCTGGTCGAAAGTACTGATTATCGACTACACTGATCCCTAACCACGTCAGATGGTTCGACCACTCAGGTCTTCGACCATGTTGTCCGTTCAACCACACAGGTTTCCAACTACGCTGGTCTCCAACAATGCTGATCTTCAACCACATTTTTTGGATCAACCACACCGGTTTCTGACTACACTAATCTCCGACCACATTGGTTTCGATCACTCAGGTCTCGACCACGACGAACATGTAAATTTTCGACCATGTCAGTCTTCGATCACACAGATCTCTGACTTACTACGTCGATCTTCAATCACGTTGTTTTAATCATATCAGCTCGACCACGCTGATATTGACCACACAGGTCTCAACCACATCGGTTTCGACCATGTCGTTTTGACCACGTGGGTTTCGACCACGCTAGTTTTGACCACACAGATCTCAACCACATCGGTTCCGACCACACTAGTTTTTTATCACACAAATCTTGACCACGCCAATTCTGACCACACTCGTTTCGATCACACAGATCTCAACCACGCCAATTCCGATCACGTTGGTTTCGATCACACAGATCTCGACCATGTCAATTCCGACCATGTTGGTTTTGACCATGTCGATCTTTGACCACAACCTCGTTGGTTCGACTACATCGGCTTCGACCATGCTAGTTCATGACCACATTGATCTTTGATTACGCAGGTCTTTGGCCACATTAGTTTGACGACAATGGTTCTCGATCACACAGGTCTTCCGACCACCAATAGATACGGTAGTTCTGTGATTACAACACCGATAGTTTCGACTAGCGGTAGTACCATAGAATACACTACGATAGCTTTAATTTCTTTGAGAAGTGCATATACCTCAACAGATTTTGCAAAATACATTTGCAAACTACAGTATCATGCAAACAATTATTATCCGTAATTCCCAACAAGTTGCAAAATATATTTGCACACTTTTAGAATCATGACACAAGGATTATATATGAGCTTCAACTATTTGCAAAACACATTTACAAATATAAACCTCATACTACAAAAAAATGGAAACATGGACTTCAAACACAGCCAAATCATATTTGTAATGTATAATCCCATGTTACAAGAATTCAACACATGAGTCACAACGATTTGCAAAACACATTCACAAATACAAGTCTCATGCAAGTAGAGCTAGAGCAAGTGAGGTTGAGCTATCAACACATGATGAGAGTCAAGCTACTAGACATGAACCCTCTTAATAGTATGACAACCTATACTAGCAACCCGATCTTCCAACCAAACACCAAGATCGGTAAAAGACTATGAACACATTCTTAGCCCTAACTAGCCAAACCATTGCCTTGAGTCTTAATTTTGACATACATCAACTCATGATACATCCTTTACTTCAACTCCATCAATACATAATGGATGTTTATATGACTCGATGATCAACACATGATCATCTCCTCTTAAACATGCATCAACTCATGATTCATCCACCACTTGACTTGATGATCTTCAACATATGAAGTCATCCCAAGTATTCCTCATTTATAGAATCTAACATATTCATCCAACTCATGAAAAATGTTAGTCTACAAAATAATTGTCATCATCAAAAACCAAGGGAAAAAATTTAGCCAAAATAGAGAATTTCCAACACATGGAGCGTGATATCAATTTATTAAATTTAATTTTGATCATAAAGAGTATGATATAAATATATGTGACCAAGAAAGAATTTGAGATAACTAAATGAAAAGTTATTTGAAACATATTCAAGTAATTTTACTCATGAGAGCTCCTTGAAGGCTTTTGAAGTTCCCCTTTTTGCATTTGGACCATATTTCAATTTGAGGTTGTAGATTTTTAGATGTTAACATTCCAATTGTGCTTCAAAAGCTGGCTGAAAAACTGACTTACAAATATCCGATAAATCTGAGATAAATTGTTTGTATAGATTAACATCTAAGGATTAAAAGTCATAATTATGCCTTCGTAAGATTATGAGCACACTAAAAGGTACAAAAAAATCACAAAACTGCTCAAAATTGTGTGCGGTTCTGAAATTTCAGTATTTTGTCAAAAATGAGAAAAGTATACAATTTTCTCAAATGAAGTTGAAATGATTTCAAATTTTGTAGAAAATGAACTTTGTACTCCTAAGAAATTTTTCAAGCAAAAAGTTTCAAAAAAGGAGTCTGTATTCAAAAGTTATGCTAAAAAGCACATTGAAATCATGAAGGTATAAGGTTTTTCATTAAAAGCTCAAAAACTAACTTTCACTTCATGAATACCACATGAAGTAAATGAGAATAAAACACATTCATTCACAAGATCCATAAAATATTTTGGGAAAATAGGTAAAATAGTTTTTCCGACATGACCATTGAAATCGCCTCCTAAGAAAATATTTTCATTGATTGGCACACTTCTAACCATGCCATCTAGGTGCATGGGGGGTTTTGGTTATGATGATAGAAATCAAGAGGGAGAAGATATTTTAAACTTTGCCGTAGCCTATGATCTCATGATAGCTAACACATTCTTTAGAAAGAGACATTCTCATTAGTTACCTTTAGCAGTGGTCAGCACGCTAACCAAATCAATTTTGTTCTTGTTAGGAGGGAGGACAAATGAGCCTGCATAGATTGTAAGGTTATACCTGGAGAGTGTGTTGTCCAGCAACATAAGTTGGTAGTCTCAGACTTTTGTTTTAGGTTACGGGTTCGACAAGCTAAGGTCGCCAGAGTCACAAGGACGAAGTGGTGAAAACTCAAAGGAGATACCGCACAGGCGTTTAAGAAGAGGATGGTCACAGAAGGGACGTGGAACGTGGGAGAAGCGAATAGCAAAGCGAATAGTATGTGGATAGAGATGGCAACTCATATTAGGAAGGTAGCTACGGAAGTGCTTGGAGTGACCCAAGGGAAAAGAGGAGAACCAAAAGATACATGGTGGTGGAACGAGGAAGTACATGGTGGTGTTGTTAAGGAGAAGAAGATATGCTACAAGCACATGTATCATGATAGGAGCAATGACAACGTACAAAAATACAAAGCAGCAAAAAAGAATATGAAGAAAGCGGTGAGTGAGGCACGAGGCAAGGAATATGAGAAAATTTATCAGAAACTAAGTACAAAGGAGAGAGAGAAGGATGTCTACAAGATGGCTAAAATTCAAGAAAGGAAGACGAGAGATTTCAACCAAGTTAAATGCATCAAAGATGACACTAATAGACTTTTCATGAAAGACGAGGAGATCAAGGATATGTGGAGAGATTACTTCGATAAGTTGTTCAATCACAATAATGATTATAGTATGATTGAACTGGATAATATTTTTGACGACACCTATAAGTGGTTTGTTCGAAGAATCCAGGAGTCGGAAGTAAGAGAGGCCTTAAAAAGGATGAAAGTGGGTAAGGCGTTGAGGCTTGATAACATCCCTATTGAGGTGTGGAAATGTCTAGGAGAAGTGGCGGTTGTTTGGCTAACTAAGTTGTTCAATAGCATTTTAAGGTTGAACAAAATGCCAAACGAGTGGCGAATGAGCACATTAATACTAATTTTCAAAAATAAAGGAGACATTCAAAGTTGTACTAATTATAGAATAATTAAGCTCATAAGTCACACAATAAAGCTCTAGAAATGAGTGATTGAGCGTCGTTTAAGAAAAGTGACTAGCGTGACGAGAAACCAATTTGGTTTTATGCCTGGGAGGTCGACCACGGAGGCGATTTTCTTGCTATGACAGTTGATGGAGAGGTATAGGGAGCAAAAGAAGGACTTTCACATGATATTTATTGACTTGGAGAAAGCCTACGACAAAGTGCTAAGAAATGTCATGTGCTGGGCGCTTCAAAAGAAAAGAGTCCCAACAAAATATATTTCCCTAATTAAGGACATGTACAAAAATGTTGTGACTAATGTCAGAACGTGTGGTAGTGTTACTAATGACTATCCCATTAAGATAGGACTACACCAAGGGTCAGCGTTGAGTCCATACATTTTTCCCTAGTGATGGACGAGGTCACACGGGACATACATGGAGATATCCCTTGGTGTATGTAATGTGACGATGGCCCGATCTTCTGAAAGGTACTGATAAGTCGATTGTGGAGAACTCAACGTTGATGATCCAAAGGCTCCAACCAAAACAGATTGAACCCGTCGCAATCACTACACCACTGCTCCGTTGGTTATCAACCGTGCCAAACACGGTTGACCTCGTCAAGAAGGCTATCTCCTACAAGCGAATCGAGAACACAAGCAAGAGAGTTCAAGATGCAATCTGAAATTGTATTGTGAATAAAGATTAAGTTCACAAGTTAGGGTTCCTCAACCGAACATACGGTGAAACTGCTAAGCAGAATAATCTCTTAAGAAAAACCCGAGAAAAACTAAAGGGTGTGACCTCCTTAAATAGGGAAGGGGGAAGCCGCACTTATCTAATGAAAAAGGGTGTGGTACTATTCATGGTTACTATTCACATGAATAGAACGGCATGAACAGTACCGGCCCAAATAGCCTAAGTGGTGATACAAGGCCCTCAGCCCACTTTGACTCGAATTGAAAAAGTGACGTGACTTATTTGGTAGTTTCTGAATGGCTCGGATAGAGTTTGGAGGTGAGACTAGATCCATCTGAATGTAGACTCCAAGAGATTTCTAGCAAGTACTCGTGGAGCTCAAACGGACTCCGTATGCGAAAGTTATGCACATTTGTTTTTTATCATTAGATAGCATCATATTCTCATTTAAAATATGTTGAAGCTGAAAGAACGAATTCACCTTTAGTTCAATCTTGATATTGGGCGCTATGGTCGTATGTGTTTATGGCATGGTCACATCATCCTCCCTTCTTGATAGAAAATTGTCCTCGGTTTTAACATATGTGTAGCCTCCCATATTGAATGATCTTGATCATAAATCTTGGTGCATGATAACAAACGCAACAAACTCTCATTATGTAATATCATACGTTCTTTATTAAACAAGGTAAAACCTCTTTGAAATGAGCTCACCTGATAATTTAGTGATGCGTAGAAGCTTTTGTAATGGGAACAACAAGTATAGCAAATATGGTTGTATCCATAGGGGTCATGTCCTCATCAGTATGCTTTTCGCTGATGATGTGGTGCTAGTTGATGAGAGTAGGATAGGTGTTGATAGGAACCTCGAGTTATGGAGGAAAACCTTAGAATTGAAGGGCTTTAGACTTAGTAGGACTAAAACTGAGTATATGAGATGTGATTTCAATGGTGCTAGGGTAGGTGATGGAGATGTTAGATTGGATGGACAAGTAGTGCCTAAGAAGGACACGTTTCATTATTTGGGATCGACGCTACAGTGGGACGGTGAGATTGATGAAGACGTGAGCTACAGGATAAAAGCGGGGTGGGTGAAATGGCTCCAACCATCTAGTGTCATGTGTGACAAAAAAAGTCCCTCAAAAGTTAAAGGATAAGTTCTATAGGATGGCGATCAGACCCGCGATGCTATATGGAGTAGAATGTTGGGCGACTAAAAGACAACATATACAGAGAATGAGTGTAGTGGAGATGAGGATGTTGCGGTGGATCTATGGTCATACAAGGCGGGATCGCATCTGCAATGATGATATACGTGATAGGGTGGGGGTAGCACCAATTGAAGAGAAGCTTGTCCAACATCGCTTGAGATGGTTCGGACATCTCCAACGATGGCCTCCTGAGGCACCGGTACGTAGTGAAATTTTAATATGTACTGAAAATGTATCTAAAGAATTAGCTTTGGATAGGAGCGCATGGAAGTTAGCGATCCACGTATCGGAACCATAAGAAAGTTAGGGGCGGTGTTTTAAGCTCTTGGCTCAGATAGTAGGTTGTACGGCTTAGGGATTTTAGCATTGTAGGTTTTATTTCAAGGCTCTCATCTCTTTGATCTTGAGAAGGTTTCATTCCTACCCTATCCCAATTTGTTTGGGACAAAAGGCTTTGTTGTTATTGTTGTTTAGGTAAAATAGTTTTTTCAATATTAATACTTTACCCTTTTTGCTTTAGTAGGCCTAAAATACTATATAATTTTTTCCACAAAGAAAAACTCCCCCTTACACAAAGATTCTACTTGGCATTTCTTTTTTCTTCTCCTATGATACACAAAGGATGTTTCTATTCTTGTTTTACTTCTCTTTTCATATCTCTTCCCTTTTGTTTAAGCTTTCTCTCCTTATGTCATCTAGCACCAAAAAATAAAGATATCAATTGTAAACCTTTTGTCTGTAATAGGTACCACTTGTAAACCTTCCATATTGCGTGCATTTTAATCTTTTGTGGTTCTTTTGTCTTTTCTATGAAAGGCGTATACCACTTTGACATTTATACCACTTATGATGATATGAGATACCATTTTTGAAAAATACCACTCATAATCATTATAATTAATTCCAATTACAGAGACTAGATACCACTCATGAGTTTGGATAATATCAAGTATGATTAAATTCATTTGTAAGGACTTGATATTACTTGAGAACATACATGACACCAAGTATGATTGATTCTATTTATAAGGACTTGATGCCACTTGTATCCTAGAAGGTCAAATTAGACACTTCATCTCCCATCATTTTCACTTTATAATACTTGAGGGGGATACCACTTGTAGGAATATATCACTTGAAATACCACTTGAGAGAAGAGGATGATACAATTTGAGATGATACCATTTAGGAGAAATATAACACTTGTAAGAATGGAGACTACTTGAAAGATATTATATGGAGCTTGGTTAAGAAAAGATTTTTCTCAGTAAGAGGAAAGATTTGATACCACTTTAAAAAGGGAAAATATTATATGATTTGTAAAGACAAGGATAAAACTTATGCCAAGATCTAGATGATCAAAAGTCTACCACTCTTAGAGAGAATGCTATTTTATGAAAAAAGAGTATCACAAAATGATCAAAATGATATATGGAGTCAAGAGATTACTCGAGGATAGCTTGCAATGATAACAAAGATCAATTTGACTTTGAGGAGCAAAGGAAATGGCTGATAGAATTGAAATCAACCGGTTTTGAATCAAATCGGCCTTTTTCAGAGAAATCGAAAGTACCGCAGTTTCACTGCCGATAGTTTTGGAAGATAGAAGTACCGCATAATGTGCAGCGGTAGTTCTGATTTTTCTAGAAGCATGCCAAGGATTGGAATTTTGAGGAAAGGCTTGATATAATATTGCACCTTGCTCCAAAGCCTTTCACAAAGAAACTTAAACTACTTGTGGAGCACTTCCAACTATATGCCAAGATTGAAAATCTTTTGGATATAGATTTTAGCAAATTAAGTTTTCATTTTAAAAACTAACTCATTTTCAATGAAATTTTTAAGATTGCAAGAATGAGCATTATAGGGTATTTTTAAGCAACCAATTTTATGTATGAATTGTAAAAACCCTTATGAGCCAATATATGTCAATAATTTTGGCTCTAATGGCAAACCTCCTTTAAGTACTAGATTATGACCACTTAGGTCAACTAAAGATGTTGGATGAGTTTCAAATCCAAATAACTTTTGTTTGGTTGGCCTTTTGGGAAATTTTTGAATAAACCCTGGTTCAATCCACCGCTGCTTGATTTAATCTCAACCCTCCATCCTCACTTACCCCTTCTTCCTCATCCAACAGATGTGATCTTCTTCTTCGCCACCTGTCGGTCATTCGCACGCCTGCCCTCGTCCTCACTCACCGACATGCGGGGCCCGCATGTCAGCCCTTCCTTCCACCTCCCTTTATTCAACCTCCGACTGAGCTGCCATTGCTGGCCTCTCTGAGCTCATTAAACGATGGTTTCCTTCATCTAAGTCCCAAGCTAGTGCACCTTTTGAATGCCTCCTTCACTCCTCACTCAATTCCGCCCGTTCCCCCTCCTTTAAGCTCACCACTGCCGTTATGTTGCATTCATGGCCGGTATTACTCCGTTGAGTAACCAGCGGCACTCCCCTCACCCCTGAGCCCCTATAAAAACCTCTGAGCATCCTCATCTCTCACCGCAACTCACTCTCCCCTCCCCGTGCCCGAGACGCCCTAGTGTCGTCGCTCCTCTTCGCCGAGTACTGAAGGCCCTCCGGCAAGAAATCACCCCCGCCCTAGTTACTCTCGCACCTCGCCGACGTCACCTACACCTTCCTCGACCCCATGCGAGTCTCCTCCGCCCCTCCGCCAAACAAAGTCATCGCCAGAGCGCCGAGACCGCCGAACCCGTGCGCCACCGCCGCTTCCCTGTCGTCGTCGACTGCCCTCCAGTCATCGCCGAGCACCGTCAAAGGTAACAAGGGACTCCCCGTCGCCTCCTTTTGCTCCTGAGCCCCTCCTTGTGCGCTGTCGCCCACCAGAGCACCGGCAACCTTCGGGCTCTGTGCGCCGCCCTGGTCAGTGAGGCCATGTCAGCAGCCAGGCTGACGTGGCAAGTGTTATGGCTGCCACCTAGCGCCGTGTGGATGCCACCTCAGTGCCGACTGCCAGCCAGCCAAGTGTGCCACCTCAGCCGCAACCTTGGTCCATGAACTCAGTCCACCATAAACCCGGTCCCACCTGTCAGTGAAATAAAACCATTTTCCTGTTGAAAAATAATTTGGCCAAAAATCCATTTCTCCTCCTGACATCAGCTTGACGTCATAAATTCCTTTTTTTTCATAGAAAAATAATTCCACCAAAAATCATTTCCTCTTGCTGACGCCATAATCCAATTTTTCAACACAAAAATAATTTCAAAAATCTAATTTATTCTTTTTCTCTCTTTCTGAACTTCCAGAAGCTCGTTCTCCTTTATCTTAACTCCGATTGGCCCCGTTCAAATTTCTAAATTCCTATAAAATCCTAATCTACCCGTTTATAGTTTATTTGAATATTGGAGTTTATTTCAATCTATTTGAATATTTGGAGTTTATTTGAATTTATTTGAATTTTGTTTGAGTTTGGTGGGTTATTTTCACGTGTAGACTACGATGATTCAGAGGAATTCTTCGACAACAATTGTCACCAATTCACAGAGCAAGGCAAGTTACACACCTTGACCATGTTGATCCTAGTTTACAAATAAAACTATGTTGTTCTAAATTATTCTGCATTGAATATTTTTATTCAACGTATTTCAATTCAGTTTTAAACTTAGTTATTGCCTACTTGTTAATACCACCTTTGACATTGATTCTCAGATACCTTGTCACCCTAGAATAAAACTCTAGTTAATACACTAGTGTGGACTAGAGAAATTTTGTATCAAATACTTAGACCTGCTTAGACATAATTTTGTTTTGGGATAATTTTTTCACATAAAATGATAAGCTTTTGAAATGTACTCTTGACTCTGGTGAGTCAAGAAAGACTATGAGTTATTTCAAAATAAAATATAAAAACTTGGTTTAGACTTAGGCAAATGGTTAGGTGGTGGGTGCTTGGTAGTATGCATTGTTGTTTGGTGACACAATGTTGATTGCCAGGCACAAGGGGTATGTGGTTGGTGCCTAAGTCAAATTAAGGACTGGTCTGTGAGCTACTATTACAAAGCTCTATCGTACTACCACAAGCCTAGTATAGGACAGTCCCGGCTGATTAATTTGTAGGTTTCAACCTGAGTCTCGGTGTAGGTTGAAAGTGAGCGTGGCGTAGACCATGAAAAGTCTCACTCGGCTCAAGAGGGGGCTCCAACTTGTGGATTCAAGTTGTGGTGAAACCTCAGTGTTGGCTTAGCCAGGTTGAAGGCTTTGCATTGTAAATGCCTTGTCATGATCTCTCCGCTGCACACCTAAATAAGTGTGTTAATCGCGTGGCAATATGAGTTGATCATGTCTTATGGGTAAAGCTATACAACCTCTGTAGAGTGTATAATCTATCCTGGATAGCCGTGCCCACGGTCATGGGCAAGTTGAGTAAAGTTTTTCACGGATTAGACTTTGTTTTTTAAAATAGTTTATGAAAACCTTAAGGATGGATGGAATCCATGAGAGATTAAAAAGCGTATGGATTGATGGAATCCATATGAGATCTTTTTGGGAAAGATGGTCCGGGTGGGATACCCGTGGATAGGTTGGTGTGGGGGACGGACCTGCACTAACGGTATCTATTTTGATTACCATGTTGTTTTTACTTACTGTATTAAATTCAGCAATTTCAATCTATTTACTGTATTTCTTAAATATTGTTTTATGCTCATATAACCCTATATGCCTTCACTTGTTAGCCTTGCATTGTTGTGCATTTTCCCGTGTAACTTGCGGAGTACATTTTATGTGCTCACCTTGCTTAATTCTGTTGCCAGAGGACAGCTTCGACTTCGGTGAGGATCAGGACGTATAGGCCGCGTCTTACTGTCGTTTGCCTTTGGGCAGGCTTAGTGGGCTTCTTCTGCTTCGGTTTTTCCTTCCGCTGCATATATTTTATTTTGGCTTATGTGCCATTGATGTAAATTTTGACCATCAAGCCCATATTCAGTTATTCAAAATTAGTCATTATGCATGATATTTGTCTTTGTTATCCACTGTGTGCACTAGCTGATCTTGAACTAGTGCGATTAACGCAGAGGGTTTCGGAGTTGTTGCTCCGATATCCGACAGAAATGGTAGCAGAGCTACAACGACTCTAAGAGATGACCGTAGATAGAATAGAATAGTTAAATCTTAAGGATTTATTTTAAACAACTAGTAATTTGAAAAAGTTTTGCTTATTTTTACCTCTCAATCTATGCTTATCCTTATCCCTCTATCCTTTCTCATCTTTATGTCATCATTCAGAAATTTATTTCTAACTCTTTTCCTGTTCAAACAATTATAGATGGACATCTATCAAGCCGCACCAAATGATGCATGGAGTGTGGGTCTTCGTCGACTACTTCGTCGTTTGGGTTTCCAACATCGAGCCACCTATGTGCACCAAGAAGCCCGCCATGAAGATCAGACAATGGGACATCGCTTTACTTTGCTCATCACCAACCAAATCAAGCAAGGAAGTCTTCGCTACTGCTTCAAAGGAAATAGTTATTCATTTGAAAGAGCCAAACAAGAAGCCGCTCAAAAAAATAGCTTACTCATTTAAAATTTGCTTCATGATATATATATATATATATATATATATATATATATATATATATATATATATATATATATATATATATATATATATATATAATTTTACGATACACTACAAGTCTTACTGAGTACATAATGTAGTCAACCTTACATAAATTATTGTTGATCAGAGAATGAAGAACGATATGTGATCGATGATGCGTACTTTGCCCCTGGTACCGAGGAATTCGACGATGGGTCTTTTTAGGGGCTAACTTTAGTCAGTTGTCTGTGGGCTATGATGGTATACCATTGGATGCTTTTGCTTAATTACTAGTCTTCCGCTACATTTTGTTCTGGACTCTGATGTTTATTTGGCCAGACGGCCCCATGTTGTAAACTTTATTATGCATCGCTGTCATATTACCCCCTTTTTGTTATAACTTATTTGTATGCGATGTGTATGGGTATAATCTCAATGATGTGAATATGTGTACTTATTACTGATCATAAAACAAGTACAAAACACATACGACGATTTTGAATGTTCCACGCCGGGGCCCCCACACCCGTCCATGCGCTGGCTGAACGCTGACGTGCGTGCGAGGGTGGCCATGAACTTCGCCCGGCTGTTAGTTGGCGCAGAAGAGAAAAAAGCTACAGCAAATGTGAAATAAGGAAAGAAAAGTGAAAAAGGTCTTGATTTTTGGTGTTCTTTACCACGGCAATGATATGAGAATTTCAATCTAGTTTAATTTTTAGTAGCGATTAGAGTTGGGATTACAGAGAGGATTAGTACGTATCACGTCATGGAATTTGACTAATAGATCGGTTTAATCTGCTGTATAAATGTACTGTAATTTTGGGTATCATGTGGGCATAATTTGGAAATCTTATCTACAAGAAAATTGTAGAAAATTTCAATGGTTTTCTGTAGAATTTTTATTCACATCGATCAGTGTATATATTTTGAGATATGAATTTTATAATCATGATGTCTGGTAAATTGATAGACTAAAAATAGTAAATGAACTAATTTAGGGGTTTTGGTTTACATGAACATTATAGGCAATTTCTTAAGGTTTCCATTCTAAGATTATAATTTTTGATAAGTATAATAGAAGTTATGAATTTTGGGATGCTGTTGTCTAGAACCGAGTTGCTACTAGACGTAATCGTGAGAAATCATTAATTTGACTCATTTAATAGTAGAATTAAATTTTAGGAATAATTAGGAAGTGATAGATAATTTCCTGTAAATTTTGAAAATATCACAGTTCAATAAGAAAAGTTCGAGCTCGAGCTTGGCTCAAGTAAACTGGATAACTGTCAAAATAATTCAAACATACACTAATTTTCAACAATAAGAAAAGCTTGAGCTCGAGTTCGGCTCAGGTAAGCTCGGTAAAAGTTAATATGTATCACTATTTAGCTTGAATCAAGGCTCGCGAACTATTCGAGCTTGGCTTGGTAAAGCTCGCGAACTCGAGTTCGGCTCGTTTAAAGTTTGAGCCGAGCTCGAATCAAGCTTAGAATGAACCGAGCTCGAGTAGCTCGTGAGCCCCGAGCTTTTTTAACAGCCCTAAACCCGGTCAGACCGGTCTTAAGCCTATGGTCAGACCAGATCAATGATAACTTGGATCATTTTGTACTTGATTATTGTCTTGGCTATTTTGTTTCTATTTGAGGGTTATTTACATGTAGATATAATCTTTTTTTAGCTGTGTCTAGCTATTAAAGTGAAAAAGTTTTTGTATTTAAAGGTATTGCTGTACCATAGTGACAGACTGAGTGATCATACCATGATTGCTGCCTGCTTGCACATACAACGCAAATATGAGGCACCGTGCGTCTACTTTTATTAACTAGCCTCAAAGGCGCGGCGACACGCCGCGCCAGCCACCGTATGTACCAAAGTAAAAGAGGCGATAATGCGTGAGGAGTTTTTTAAAAAAAACGAGGGCAAGTACGCATTTTCGGGAAAATCAGAGGGTTTTTTTGAAAAAAACCGAGGACTTGTAAGGGTCTGTACGTAAGTAAATAAGGACCTATACGTAATTTTGGAAACCCGTGGGGCGCCATCAAAAATTTTTTAGTGGAAAAAAACTTGCAGGGACCTATTCGCGAGGAAAAAAGACCTTTACGTAATTTTCAAAAAACCTGAGGGAATCACCTCGGCCGGCCGTACGCGAATTTGCTGGCCACGCGCCGGCCGGCCGAGTGCAGGGGCGTGACGTGGATGCCCTGGGGGGCCGGAATCCCCAGGTTTAGTATTGGTATGATTCTAAAACACAAAATGAAACACAGACAGTACGGCCATGTACAGGTACTGCGCATGTATTCAGCGCATGCAGGACGTACGGGCCGACCGATACACGATGACACAAGACTGTGGAGGCTATTACGTCTGACATCCGCACGCGCAGGCACGAATGGCAGGCACGCATACACTAGCTCGAACGTACGTAATACATACTAGTAGCAGCAAGTACAAACACCGACGTCGTAGATTGCACAGAGAGGAGGCATGCATGCGGTGCGGAGGTGACGATCGAACGATCGGTCAGGCGCACTGGAAGCCCGCGGGCACCTTGCGCCCGCAGTAGTTGACGAGGAGGGAGAGGTCGACGGGGACGTCGAGGTTGATGCCGAGCACGTTGGCGTTGATGGCGAGGCATACGCAGACGGCGGCCTCCAGGTCCAGCAGGCCGGAGATGAGGGAGCAGCACGGCTCCTTGGGCGGCTGCCCCACCGTCGCGTGGATCAGCCCGTCCAGCACGTCCGCGCACACCCCCAGCTTCACCGCGTTCACCGGGCACTTCCCCGCCGGGCTCGGGCAAGGGTGACCGTTGCACGCCTCCGCCGGCCGCACGCCAAGGCACAGCACCGCTAGTACGGCCCCGACGAGCACAGCGACGCTCTTCGTCTTAAATAATGCCATTTTTCTGGTCTAGTTAATTTGCTACTACACTGCAGTGCTTTGCTTTTGCTTTGCGGGTGGTGTGGCGATTTGGAGGGTATTTATATAGGGATTTTGGAGGTTAGTTTGGCCATCAATGATTTGGTTTGGAGGGTATTTATATAGGGGTTTTGGAGTTTAGTTTGGTCATCAATGATTTGCTTACTAAAGTGTCAAGTTATCCGAACTAAAAAAAAGTGAACAGAAGTAACAGAATCAGCTGATATATCAAGTTCAAATTACTCATCATCGTTAGCTAATCTGTTTCACTAGTACAACTGTATACCTCCGTCTCTAAATATAGATTGTTTTTTAGTTTTTACAATCTTCAATGAAAAACTTTAACTATAATTTATTATTATAATATATTAGTAAAAATAATAAAAATATATATTATAAAAGAATTTTGTAAGATAAATCTAATGATATTATTTTCATATAGTTAATATATATATAGATTAACCTATATTAATAATTAAAAAACTTTAAAAAGTAGTATCAAACAGCGCCGGCAAGCGACGAGACATTCATTAGTCGGATATCATGCACATCGTCCTTTACTCTGATTCGTGCATATCTATTCTTGCTCATATTGACCGTACCTTGTACTCGACAAAGATAAAAGTACAAACAAGATCACATGCATTCATGCCCTTTATAACATCCAATGTCATTATGTCAATTTGCTCACCACTGGCATTAGTAGTCGTCGAATAAACATCACAACATCATCTGCTCCCAAATTGAGTCTACTCTGATTGGCCGCCCATATCATGTCTTTAGCTAGAACCTAAATATTCACCTTGAAGTAGCTAGGACTCCACCGGAGCATAGAGTGGATTCGAAAGAGCTAGCTGTTTTTGGCTTTTATATTTTTGCTATAGTAACTAACTTTTAAATAATGTATTTTTTTAAGACGAAGTATACAAATCGATTGCAGTAGACATTGTACTGACTTCAACTATATCGGCTAAAATTGAATACAACTATCTCTCTTTTCATACTCTTTCTCACGAACAACTAAAATTCAAAAGCTATAAGACACAGCCCAAAAAAAACCCACCTTATATCTGTCGTTACTTCCTCAAAATTTGCACTGTGCATGTTTAGACAATTCCCTCGAGATAAAGGAACAGATCATGGTAATAACTGTTAAACTAGATTGAACAAGGGCCAAACAAGTTCTAAGGTTAGTCACTTCCATTTCCTAGTTTCACACTGGATCCAGCTAGAAAGATACCGGCCTGCGTTGGTGTTTGCCCTTGTCGCTTCTCAGAGCGATCGGACCCATGTATCCGGCTCCCTGTCTCTTGCATTGGTACTATATACATATATATTTTCTCCCCTCCTTTTATTGAGTTTTTAGCGGATTTAGTGTTGTTTATGACGGTATTTATAAAATTAATCGTACACAGGACGTATTTGCAGAAATGGCACTTCTGCCGTTCAATGAGCGGGCGGCAGCGCGGGGGAGACGACACGTAGCGAGGCCGGCGGCGGCCGGCATCTGCCGCCCCACCGGCAGACAGCAAGCAGCCTGCCGCGTGGCCAGGGGACGAGAGGTAGGCCTACCGCCCGATGAGGGGATGGCAGGTGATTAAGGTGGCTCAATTATCTACCCTAATTTTTCTATTTAGTGTTTGTTTGAATTTTTAAATATACCAAATTTGCTCAAAAAAATTACAAAAATGTATGTATAGCTTTCTGACACAATGTACTTCACAGTGTAATTTTTGGGTAATTGTATCTACTGTGAATATTGCTCAAAAATTTATAAAATTTTGAATGTATGAGTTTTTACATATAGCAAACGAGCTCCAAAAATTACAAAATTTTATGTGAAGTGTCCTCACAAAGTTATAGTTATTGTATAATTTTTTGGGAATATTATGTGATCTAAATTTATCACGTTTATTCGGGTTAATTTAATTATGAATTTAACAATGCTCAGACATCTTTTCAAGTGGCTGACCTCTGTGCTTCACGCATGTGTCGGCCAATCGTGCTATATTTTCTTTCTTGCTATGTAATTCACACAATTGGCACTCTGTCTGTGTCGTGCCCCCTCGCACGCTCTCTTGTTTGCACTAATGTCGTTATGTCCGTGTCGTCCCCCTCGCCCGTTCCTTCGTCTACACATTTGCCGGTGTTACCATGTCGTCCCCCCTCACCCAAAGTACTGCTCGTGATAATGGATCCTTAATGTACAGGGTGAGCGCATCGGGTTCACTTTTCGCTCGGCCATAAATACAAACCTCTCGCAGTTCGTCATTACTCATCTCAATCGCTCAACACAGAAGCTCATGGTCATGGTCATCACTAAAAATTGGGAGTGCGTAGCTCATTACTTCGAGAAGCCAGTGCATAGCTCAAAATGGCAGTGCTGATTGCTTCTCCTGAAAGGCAGATAATTTTTTATCGTATGTTTTCGACGTTATTCCCGTAATCCTAGTCAATCAATGTTATTTAGTTAGTCGTGATTAATGTAGTTTGTATTACGAAGTAAATAGGTCATAGTAATTTAGACGTAGTGTTTACTATTTTGTGTACGTACGGTACCCATAATATGTTATTGAATAGAAATATGTAATTAAGTATCCGTAATTACTGTAGTGGCAATTAGTTAGGGGTAAGTAATGACTTAGTGGTAAGTAATTAAGTAGTAAGGACGACGATAATGAATGGTTCATCATTTTTTTGGATGAATAATCAAATTATCGGTAATTAATAAAGTATTCGAATGTAGTTACATGCATGTAATCACTAACTTGTAGTATGTTGTTATCATTATCAATCTTCACACTAATATTTTGTCTGTCCCATATGTTGCAAGGTACTCTCAAAATTAAGAGTGTGTAGCTAATTATTTTGAGAAGGCGGTGCATAACTCATTAAGGATGTGGCAATGCTGATTGTTTCTCCTAAAAGACAGGTAATTTTTTATAGCATGCTTTTAACATTATTCCCCTAATCCTAGTCATAATTACTATTATTTAGTTAGTCATAATTAATATAGTTTGTATTATGAAGTAAGTTTTACTGTCATTATTAATCTTAGCACTAATATTTGGTCTGTCCTATGTATTGGAAGGTATGGCTTTACCCGTGCTTCTCGAACACTTGTACGATGAGAAACACCACTGCCACTCATGGATGACAGGTGACGCAGCTGGCCCTTCGCCCTTCAAGCTGCGGGGGGAGGGATCCGTGAGCACTGAATGAGCGCTACGTCCCAACCCTGCGAGCCACAAGCCTGTCTCCCTTTGCGAGGCTGGTCTCCACCGGACACGAGTTCATCATCGATGGTAGCCTGCTCGCGGCACTGGTGGATAGGTAGAGGCCTGAGATGCACACATTCCACTTTCGGTAGGATGAGATGATGGTCACTCTGAAGGACGTCACGTTCTTGACCGGTTTCTCTCTAGGGTGTGACGCACTTGTTTCAGCCCCTGCACCAGCCGACTGAAAGGAGAGGCTGGTGGACCTGTCGGCCAACCTATCCCGGAGAGTGCATGTGGCGTCCCCCACACTTGGCTGAATAATTTTAGTGTGTCTCTGCAGGATGCACCGCCGAAGATCGTCAGGAGGCACCTTGTCGCATTCCTTATTCAGCTCTTTGGTTGGAGCATGTTTCCAGCCACACACGACGATATTTGTAATGCTGAGTTCATTGGCCTCGCCGAGTCTTTGGTTGACACAAAGTTTGGGGTGATGCCTTAGTACAGCTGGGGATTAGTGGTTCTGTGCGCCACGTATTGGGGGTTATGTGACGCTTGCTAGCACACAACTGCTAGTACCCCAATCTGGCTATCTGCTATGTGCTCATGCAGTTGTGGAGTTGGAAGCACTTCCGTATCGGATGTCCGACCATCGTGACACTAGTGCACCCGTTCAGTGAGTTCGCCGACCTGACAGATGGACCCCCTATGGGCATCCGGTGGACTGCTGCCCGTCTACGGTGGGCGAAGGGCAAACCGTTGAGGTGCTACTTGCTGTGGCACAACGAGTTGACTCGTTGCGCGACTGCAATGTCATATGGGGTCCATAGACTGTAGATTCTGTGCATCGTGTATCGCCGCACAGGTTGTCCCTGCAATGCCTGAAGGATGCAGAGCTATAGGCAACGACACACCATCTGGTGTTCTCGTACATGGTGGAGGCTTATGTGCCACACATGTGATGCGACAGTTCGGTTTGCACCAGGTCGTGCCCTTCTGGACGGTAGGTTACCGCAAGCCACACACCGGTGAGTCAAACTCCATTTGACTAATATGTATACTTTTTATGTCTTGCTATGTAACATCGATGATTTTGAAAATGCAAACAACCAAGGGCTGGTCAGCATGGTACAGACTGGCGAGCACTACAGCAATAGTGCATGACGGCAAGGATGGACAGGGCACACCTCGATGTCATCATAGAGCAGCGTCTGTACTACATCCAGACGTACGACGAGTACCTAGAGTGGTATGTACCCTAGTCATGCAACAGACTCACCATTCCTCCACCAGATCGCCCCGAGCAGATCACGCACGAGGAAAGTCTACAATGCTCAATCGATCCCCATAGCGCTTCGCGGCAGTATGACAGCATAAGACAGTTCAAATTTATTATCATTTCATTCAAGAAATTTATACTGGTCATTACTGAACCTATTTCGTATGTCACTTCAGCTTTTGCAGGCGCAGCGCATCGCAAGGGCGTCCGAGGCCACCATCACCAGCTCGGAGACACCACCGGCCCTGTAGAATACTATGAAGTACATCCTAAAGCAGACCAAAAAAATAGTACACAACCTAAGCTACGGCCATTCCATGGATCACACTATGCACATAAGCCACCCAGTGAGAGCACCATTCTCACCCGCCAGGTCATCGTGACCTAGCGAGTCCAGCCGGCCATCGCAATCTACTGAGTCTACTTTTGACGTCCACACCACCTGCACAGACTACCACTCCCCATTCTTCATCTTCGCTGCACATTCGGGAGGTATGAGATTCGCATTGTACATCCGGAATATTTATTGTGACTAATATCGTTTCATCTTGCAGCCTCCAATTCAACTGGGGGTGACGACAAGTCCACCAATGACGACACGGGCCTCCCAGATACTTCCAGAGAGTACTACATGGCACCAGGGTTTATAGCGTACGTAGGGCAGAGCTCAGCGTTCACAGCAAACCTAGGGTTTGTACACTTCGGTGGGCAGAGCTCCTCCGGCCTCGCTGCCACGTCGTACAGTCAATGTGAGAGCTCTTTCGCACCACGAGGGGGATTTCTGGAGTCTTTCGTTCATAACATTATTGCAGGCGGCTCGCAGTTCAGCATGTCTTAGCTGGAGGACTTTGACCCTTACCGAACCCAACCTACTATACTTGAGCCTATTGGACCATTGCCGGCCACTGAGCAAACAGAACGGTATCCATACTTCGTTCGACCCGAGACACAACCTTCGGACTGACTGACATACCTCACAGGACATGCTCGTGCTTAACGGAAGACAAGGCCACGTACAGGGAGACAGACGCGGCGAGGAGGTAGCAGTAGCTCAGATGGGTGAGCCATATCGTATCCAGTGTGATGTATTTTTTTTACTACTATAATTACTTTTACTTGTACAAGTATTCCTAATATATAAAATTGTAAAAATATCGTGAAATATTCATAAATTCATGATTAAATTACCCCCAAATAAACGTGACAAATTTGGACTACATAAAATTCCCAAAAAACTGCACAATAACTACAACTATGTCGAGAGGCTTCAAATAAAATTTTGTAATTTTTAAAGCTCGTTTGCTATATATAAAAACTCGTACAAATATCAAAATTGTATAAATTTTTTAGTAACATTCACAACGGATAAAATTGTTATGAATATTGTGCATGTATTCATGAGGCCCAAATGGCAATATATATAGAGAGTACAGGGGGATATACAGAAGGAATACAAGGCATATAAGGAAACAAATAACAGTCATATTCTATTTCCTATTCTATCCTTAACACCCCCCCCCTCAAATTCATGGTGGATCACACAAACTGAGTTTGGAGAGAAAATACAAATGTTGTGCTCTAGTCTGTGGCTTCGTGAAGAAGTCAGCAATCTGTAACTCTGAGGACACAAACTGAAGAGCAAGTACACCCTCCTGCACCTGGGAGTGAGTGTATGAAGCATCCACACCAATGTGCTTGGTGAGCTCATGCTTCATTGGATCACGGGCAATATTGATAGCTCCTGTACTGTCAGTCATAAGGGTTGTAGGTCCCCTCACAGGTACACCAAAATCGGCAAGTAGCCATCTCAACCAAGTAATCTCTGTTGTCATAGCTGCCATAGCTCTCAACTCAGCCTCTGCACTCGAACGGGAAACTGTAGTCTGCTTCTTTGTCTTCCAGGCAATCAGGGAGGAGCCAAGAAAAACACAGTAAGCAGAAAGAGAACGACGATCAGAAGGATCACTAGCCCAGGTCGCATCAGAGTACGCCTGAAGCTGGAGTGAGGTGGAGCTAGGTAAAAACAAGCGACGAGAGATGGTCCCACACAAGTAGCGAAGAACACAAAGAAGATGACTATAGGAAGATGAGTAGGACAAGCCATGAACTGACTCAAGATATGGACAGCATGAGCAATATCAGGACGAGTGCTCACAAGATATACAATACTGCCAACAAGATGGCGATACCGAGTAGGATCCTTAAGAGGATCACCATCAGTAGCACGAAGCTGAAGAGAGAGCTCCATAGGAGTCTCAGCAGTGCGAGTATCAGTCATACCAGACCGATCAAGAAGATCCTGGACATACTTCTGTTGGGAGAGGTAGTAACCCTCAGGCGTGACAGAAACCTCAATCCCAAGAAAGTATGTAAGCAAGCCAAGATCAGTCATCAGAAACTGCTCACTGAGATGCTTCTTCACATATGCAATGAACGAGGGATCGTCACCAGTAATGAGCATATCATCCACATATAGAAGAAGCAGTGTCCTACCTCGAGGTGAGACATGGATAAATAAAGCAGGATCATGAGCACTGACAGTGAAACCGACAGCAGTGATCACTGAAGTAAAACACGCAAACCAGGCACGAGGGACCTATTTTAGACCATAAAGAGCACGACGAAGACGACATACATGGCCAGCTGGAACAGAATACCCGGGTGATGGCTGCATGTAAACCTCCTCATGCAAGACGCCATTAAGAAAGGCATTCTTAACATCCAGCTGAGAGATAGACCACCGGCGAACAGAAGCAACTGCAATAAGAGTGCGAACAGTGGTCATATGAGCAACCGTCGAGTAGAAGGGTCATAGCAACGATAACCCTTATGCTCAAAACTGTACCCAAGAAACACACACTCGACTGACTGGACTGTCAGTTTAGTGCGCTCACGAGGTGGCAGCAGGACAAAACAAGTGCAACCAAAAACACGAAGATGACCGTACTGGGGGCTCTAGAGTAGAGACGCTCTATAGAACTGACATCCTTAAGAGCAGTGGAAGGCTGCATATTAATAAGATATGCAGCCGTAGAAACAGCCTCAGCCCAGAATTGTGGTGGAACGTGAGAAGCAAGAAGAAGGGTGTGAGCAATCTCAATCAGATGACAATGCTTGCGTTCAGCAACCCCATTCTGAGAATGGGCACCAGGACAAGAAGACTGGTAAAGAGTGCCCTGCTCAGAAAGAAATTGTCTGAACGCACTAGAACAATACTCACCAGTAGAATCACAGCGAAAGGTACGAATAGAGGACTCAAACTGAGTACGCACCATCATGGCAAAGCTACGATAGATCGCAAGAAACTGACCACGATTAGACATAGGGAAAAGCCAAGTAAAACAGGAATAGTCATAATGAAAATAACATAGAATTTATGCCCACCATTGGAGATAATAGGCGTAGGTCCCCATACATCTGAATGAACTAAATCAAAAGGACGAGAAGACAAGGACTCACTATAATGATAAGGAAGTTGTAGCTGCTTGCCCAGCTTGCAACCTCGACAAAACATGGACGTGTCAATAGTAACACGTCCATGGACACCCTGACGAACTAATGATGAAAGACGAGACCCACACAGGTGACCTAAACGATGATGCCACTGCGCAAAAACTCTAGGGGTGGTGGCAGTAGTGGCAGTGGAGGTAGACGTGGCAGAAGACATGGTAGGAGCAGCTGAAGCGGACGGAAGATGAAGACGGTCGAGAATGTAGAGACCCTGATGATCCCTACGGCGCCGGCCAGTCCCAAGTATCGTCCCTGTCTGTCGATCCTAACGAAACAGGTGTGAGAGTCAAAACCAACCCTACAACCAAGGTCAGTGAGCTGTCCCACTGAAAGAAACTGCATGGTTAGTTGGGGAACATGAGAAATAGCTGGAACAGAAAAATCAGTGGACAAAAGAGTGCCCTGACAGCTAACAGACAAGGAAATACCATCAGCAGTCTGTACAGAGATAGGGAGGGCAAGAGGTCCTACTGAAGTGAGAGATGTGAAATCCGGTGTCATGTGGAAAGAGGCACCGGAGTCTAGAACCCAAGAGGTACCTGGGGGAGACATCTGAGCTAGACTGGCAGAACCCGCTGAGCTGTGAGACAGCTGCTAAAGAAGAGCCTAGCAGAGCTGCTGAACAGAGTCACCTCGCTGAGATCCTGATGAGCTGACCTGTCCTCCTGTGAAGGAAGGGCCTTCCTGCCCCCCTTTGGATCGTCCAACCCCACGCGCCTTATTCCGCTTTTTTCGTACCGCACAACTCTGGTAGTTATGCTCGAAGTTCTTGCAGTAGTTGCGTTGAACTCCAGTTGGTGCAAAAGCAGGAGCGGAAACAGGCACCTGGGAAGGAACCGTAGTCGTAGCAGGAACGGACGGTGTAGTCGAAGAAGAAGAAGCAAGCACAGTCGAAACGGACTGTGCAGCTAGCCCGAGGCGAAGCTCCTCAGCCCGAAGTGTCGAAAGAGTCTCGATAACAGGCGGTCGTGGCGAGCGGCTCAGTAGTTGAGCTCTGACAGGCTGAAACTCTGGGCGAAGACGGCAGACGAAATCATAAAGACGAAGGCGATCATGATCCGCCTTCTGAACTTTATGGCACTCCTGGCACAGTGCAGAAGCCAGCTCATTTAGCTGTTGCCAGAGACTAGCCAGAGCTCGGAAGAAGTCGTCGACGGAAGAATCTCCCTAGCGAAGTGTCTCCAACTCACGCTGAAGCGAAAAGAACTGAGCATCACTGCTCTGCTGGTATCGCTCATGCAAGTACTCCCAGATCTGTCGAGTAGACCGCAGACCAACAATATCTGATTGAATGGAGTCATCAACGCTGACCACAAGGATGGCTCAAACACGGGCCTCATCAGCACACCAGCGCTCGAAAGCGTCAATGGCATACTGAAAAGCCTCATCAGCAGCGTCAGCAGCAGCATCAGCCTCTGCCTTCTTCTTAGCAGCTCCATCTGCTCCATAAGATGCAGAAATAGACTGCCTAGGAGGAGGCTGAACCGGCGGTGGCAGAGAAGGACGAGCACCAATAACATGTCCCCAAAGACGGAGACCATCAAGCGTGATCTCCATGAGGGGAAGACCATAACCTGTAGTTCATTCCATGGAGCTTTGTTCTCAAGAACGGGATCGCAGCAGATAGAACGGAAGCCATCGGTAGGTGGCGCTGGACGGCACGGTGACCAAGGCAACGAAGTTTAACAGGCAGCGCTGGACAGCGCGGCGGTTAGAACAACGTTTTTTGCTCTTTTTTTACAAAACTATATAAAAGGAACTCTTCTCACCGGCTCACTTAGAACCAGCAAAAGCACAGAGGAGCGACTGGAGTGGACCGGCGGCGGCGACAGCGACTCCGGACAGCCAACGGCGGCGGCGATGGCTTCGGATGCGGACCAACGGCAGCGGCGGCGGCTCCGGATGCGGACCGATGGCGACGGCGACGACTCCGAACAGCCCACAACGGCTGCGGCCGATGCGGACCGGCGGCGGCAGCTCTAGACGACCCACGGCGGTGTCAGCTCTCGGGCGCACAACGGCGACGGCTCAGGTGGAGACAACCCGAGCGGCGACGACGGCCCGAGACTATCCGAGCGGTAGCGGCGACTGGAGACGATCCGAGCTGCAGCAGCGGCGACGGCACGGGTAGGGACGGCCCGGGCGGCGGCAACGGTACGGGTAGAGAAGACCCGGGCAGCGGCCTGGACAGGCGGAGACAACCCGAGTGGCGGCGGCATGGGTGATGTCAAAGCAATGGAAGAGTAAATCAGGTTAGGGTTTTAACCCTAGCTCTGATACCATGTTATAAATATTGTGCATATATTCATGAGGCCCAAACGGCAATATATATATAGAGTACAGGGGGATATACAGAAGGAATACAAGGCATATAAGGAAACAAATAACAGTCCTATTCTATTTCCTATTCTATCATTAACAAAAATTACCCAAAAATTACACTGTGAAGTACGTTGTATCGATAGGCTGTACATAAATTTTCATAATTTTTTGAGCTCATTTGATATATTTAAAAATTCAAACAAACACTAAATGGAAAAAAAATTAGGACAGGTAATTAAGCCACGTAATCAGCCAGCTTAATCACCTACCGTCCCCTCACCAGGCAGCAGGCCTGCCTATCGTCCCCTGATCGGGCGGCAGGCTACCTGCCGTCTGCCAGCAAGCGCCTGCTGCCAGCGGCCTCGCCATGTGTCGTCTCCCTCGCGCTGCTGCCCGCCCACCAAATGGCAGAAGTACCATTTATACAAATACATCTCGCATATGGCTAATTTTGTAAATACCATCACAAACAAGACAAAATCCGCTAAAAACTCCGTTTTATCAAAGTTAAAATGTACTAGTTGCAATGCCCATTAATTATGGTCTCTGTCAATCACTTTCTCCCACAGGAAACATACAAATACCCACTTTCACTTTGAAAAGATGTTCGAACTTCCAACGTTCGTGAGTCGTGACCCACCCTTCAGCCGGCCAATCTCCAAACCCGACGAACAACACCAACACATCGATCGAATAAAATTAGCAAGTCATCACCAAAGAACCATCCATGGAATACGGAGTTACGGACCTTATCAAAGGACAAGCAAAAATTCAGACATTAGCCCATGACAGACTGATATCTCAAGTAAAATATAGTATAGCTAGATTACGTTGCAAAATTTCTCTGAAACTGCTCTCCCTTGGTAAATAAGGTTTTCAGTAATAAAAAAATGACTACAAATTGGATCCTTGCTCAAATTCTAACGATGCTGCAAACACAATATCCCTCTTAGATCTTACTGACAGCCCCCTCAAGTTCTGCTCTTCTAATTGGGTATCCCCGATTGACCTGGATGCCAGAATTAGCTTATCTTGATAACAAATGACTCTTAAAAAAAATCTTCATAACAATAGGCCGACAAACATGTGATATGATGATTTAGTAATATTAAGTACCTTGCATTCAAAGCTTAAGGTTAGCAACCCTTCTTGCTTTCTCCTGCAGCTGGTAGAAGAGCAAGTCAAGCTCCTCCCTTGGCTTTGGGGCATCCTGAAGCTTTTCCTGCCACACAAAGCAACAATGCAGCGCCCCCATCTGTTCTACTGTACCAGCACCATTAAACATAAGCTCTGTCAGTGTTAGCTCACTAGCTGCGCTAATCTCGCATGCTACTTTGCCCTTTACTTCCACAACATCCTCACTTGTAACATATCTGAAAGAAAGAAGACACTCTGATAAGCATTTGATTTTTTTAAAAAAAAAATGAATACAACATCCTAAGTTCACATGGAAACTAGCAGTATGATACTTCGTAGAAGCAACATTTACCAGATAAACCCAAATATTCTGGCAGCTTTAGACATGGCAATCTGGACAAGATAACACAATGATGAAGTCTTTTGAGCCACCAGTGAATGATGTTTCTAATTTGGTAAAATAATCTACTGATTGAGTTTTGTGTCAGTTCATGTTAGGTGCTCGGGTGGCATGATGATAAGTTTGTTCTTTGGCAAGCTGGAAACACTCACCCAAGATTTGCAATTGTTGTCAGAAAAATGAGATATGTTATGCATGCCAAACATTATATATGTAATTAGACACTTCATCTTACAAGTTCCACTTCCACATAAGTGCACACTCAAAACAAAAACTTCATTTTGTGTGTCAAAGAATGCATTAACCCCAGCCAGCGAAGAACCCGTTTTCGGGCCTTGAGCTCATCCTTGAAGGCTAAAGCAGTGGAGGACCAGATTGTTTTCTTGATGTACTTTTATTTTGGCCAATATTTCTTGCTTAGCATGCAGGACCTTCAGCTTTTGTTGGATATGTGGAGAATTGCGGATGTCATGCTTCTCAAATAAGCTATCAAGAGCTTCTATTCTTCTGGTGGCTTTCCAAAAGGAGCTTGATTGTACCTAAAAGGAACAAAGTTGTTAGAACTACATAAAAAAGAGGAAGCCTAACAACGTAACAATAATGACATGTATTAGCTTTTCTTACTTTCATATCCTCTTGTGGATCCAATAGAGGAACCCCATCTTTAGCAAACCTGGAAATCACTTCTTCAACTTTCCTCAAGGTGTTTTCTTGAGCTTCTACAGGCAAAACATCCTTAGGTATGTATAGATGACAACCAACATTTCAGAGCAGGCTTAAAGACACAACCTAAATACATAGAAAGAGTAATTTGAAAGAAGATTGACGATCTAGTACCAAACAAGAGGCCTTTGGCTCAATTGTCATGTCTCCAGTCATGAGACCAACATCAGAGAACTCTTCTTTGAATTCTCTGTACTTTTGGTTGCTCAGAGCCTTGATTGGAGATGTATAGATGACCTGCTGCTGATTGCGAAAGACATTGCTATTGCATACAAAGCAACCACTGTCTTTCCAGCTGATGTGTGAGTTGAAACCAGGAAACCCCCAAGAAAACAAAGTATATAAATACGCATGAGAGACAAACAACTAATTTGACAAGTGAAATAGTTCGCCAGTATACACGTAACAGAACAGCATCAAAAAAAAAAGAGACCATCCTACTATGATCTATGAATTGTATAGTTTAATGGGTGTGTCTAGATATCACCTAATGTTTTCTTCTTAACAATTATCCAAATTTAGGAACATTGGATTAAAGATCCAACGGCCCATTTTTTGGAGGGGAGATTTTTTAGAGGGCAATCCAATGATGATAGTTCAGAAGAAAACATCCGGATAATATTTATCAACACCCTAAGCTGATATATAGCTCATAGGAGCATTGCAATCATGCATATTGATCCAAACAGAGTCGCAGTAGAAAGATAAACAAGATTAAGGTTGCTTTAAGGGGGAAAAAGGCGCTGATCTTAGCAGGATTAACTTAATACAACCAGATAAGGAGTGGGCTTTTCGTCAACGAGACACTCATGACACATTACATGACAGAAGAAAACAAACTCTACAAAGCAATGCCTAAGAACCTAAATCACCAATTTTTTTTTCTCGAGAAAAAGTTGCAGAATTTATCGTCAGAGCGAACCTAAATTTAGGGGAAGTCGCCTAATCCAAGGGGTACTACACCTAAAGTACGAACTACAAATGCGCGGAGCTGAGCGCGAAAAAACGAAGAAGAAAGCAAGCAAAAGGTGCATATTGCTATTCTGCTGAGGTGAAATCGGTAGATATTACTTAACAGCAAGACAGGTTAGCCAATCCAGCAGGCAGAGCAAGTCGTACGTACGTACCATGACGGATTCGCCGCTGTGGAGGCACCGGATCGAGCTGGAACGGGAACGTCTTGGCGGTCCCGGCGCCCTCGCCGGCACGGCGAGCAGGCGGGAGGTGGAGATGGACAGGTCGTAGCCTACGGGGTAGGACTATAGGAGACGTCGTGCACGCAGGCGACGGGGTCGGCGGCGGAAGGGGTGGGCTGCTCCGCGGCGCCATGAGGGGAGTAGCAGTCGGCGGCCCTTTTCAGCTTTTTTTTCGCTGCTTTTGGGCTTTTGGCTGGGCTTTCTGGCGAAAGACGGAGCGAGTGGCTTCTTTTCCGATTTTAAAATTATGTACATGGGTCACGTCGACGATTTTACCGCATGTGACAGTCATAAAGCATAAAGAAAAATCGTACCAGTGCGTTGCTGCATTTAATAAATATAAATATATAGAGAAAACATATATCTGATAGTTTACTAAATATTAACAAAGGAAAATATTTGATGATGGACCGATTTTTAAGAAACAAAAAAATATTATTGTAGCCTCTCAATTTTTTTATTAAAAGAAGATAGAGGTAAGTCATCACTTCAGTATGTTCATCCTAACTCTTTTAATATGTATGCCTTGCTCTGAAAATGCCAGTTCACAGCATACTCCAGAGGAAACAAAAGTGCTCAACATATTATGACACAAATAAACATCATATCATCATCATACCTAGCAATATTCGCTTGATAGGAAGTTGTCATTGCCAATATTGAGATTTTGAGTACTTGAGTGTATGTGTATATGCATGCATGTGTGAGAGTATTATATCGCCTCCTATATAAACCAATGGAGAGCGAGAGGCAGTCCTTGTAAAAGTATTCAGATTTGATAGAATCATGACAATAACCTCCAGTTCCTGTGTGTGGCTATGACCACGAGCTACAACAGTAGTGTTCAACCACTAGCTACAACCACAGGCTACAACCACCGTCTTCGACCACAGTATTCGACCACTCGCAACGACCATAGTCTTTGACCACTCGCTACGACCACAGTCTTCGACCACTGGCTACGACAACCATCTTCGACAACTGGCTACGACCACAGCACCTTCCAGTCTTTGACCACGTTGTTCACTTCGATCACTCACTAATCTCCGACCACGTTGTTCACTTCGACCACTCAATACTTTCTGACCATGATGTTCACTTCGACCATTCAATACTTTCCAACCACATTGTTCAATTCGACAACGTTGTTCACATCGACCACTCACTAATCTTCGACCATGTTGTTCACTTCGACCGCCATGTTTCGACCATGTTGGTTCGACCTCATTCTTCTCTTCGACCACGTTGTACCGATCACGTCTGACCGAGCACGTAGTTGTCGTCCAGGTCGCTCGACTGTTGGGCAACTATGTCCAGGTCGCTTTGCTATTGAGCGGTAGTGTCAAGTCGCCAAACAGATGGGAGATTGGAGGCTACTTCTGTAAAAAATTAAAAGAAGGTATATTTCTGTATTTTTGAATAAAAAAGGATTATTTTAAAAAAAACTCGACCATAGGTTACCACCATGGGCTATGACCACTGGCTACGACCACAGTGTTCGACCACTGGCTAGACCACGAGCTACGACCACTGGTACGACCATCATCTTCGACCGCAGGCTACCACCACAGGCTATGACCTCGAGCTACGACCACAGGCTACGATCGCGAACTATTACCACTGGCTACGACCACTGGCTTTGATCACAAGCTACCACCACGAGCTGCAACCACGGGCTACGACTGCATGTTCAACCACTGGCTACGACCACTCGCTACGACCACAGCACCTTGGCTGCATCTCCGACCACACAGGTCTTCTAGCACTGAGATCGATTGTAGCTACGACAATCGATCGATAACCACTGTAGCTTCGACCACTAGCTTCGACCATAGGCTACGATCATGGGATACGATCACAGGCTACGATCATGGGTACGACCACTGGCTACGAACACATTGTTCGACCACTGGTTACGACCACGGGCAACAACCATAGGTTACGACCACGAGCTACGACCACTGGCTGTGACCACCGTCTTCGACCACAGGCTACAACCACAGGGTACAACCACAGGGTACGACCATGAGCTACGACCACTGGATATGACCACAACGTTCGACCACTGGCTACGACCATGGGTTACGACCACTGGCTATGACCGTAGTGTTTGACCACTGGCTACGACCACAGGATACGACCGCTATCTTCGACCGCTGGCTACGACCACAGTCTTCAACCATTGGCTACGACAACCGTCTTCGACCACTGGCTACGACCACATGCTACGACCACTATAGTTACGACCACTGGCTTTGACCACAGGCTACGACTACTGGCTACGACCACAATGTTCGACTACTGGCTGCGACCACGGGCTACCGCCACAGGCTACGACCACGAGCTACGACCACTGGCTATGACTACTGGCTACAACCATGGGCTACGACCACAGGCTACGACCATGAGCTACGACCACTAGCTATGGTTGCGACCATCCTAATTAATCTAATCATCATACAAGGTTTCAAATTGGTACCTAAACAAAGAAACACAAGAATCAAGCCCCACCTGGTGGTTACCGCACTAGTCGCAGGTGGCGTAGGGCACGTAGGCGAGGGTGCTCCTAGAGTCCACAATCAGCGCAAACTCCTGCGGCAGCATCCCGATGTACAACCTCATCATGTAATACCTAACCAACACGACAACAAGTACAAACCTCCCCGCCTTAGATCCAATAGAGCAACACAAAAACGAGAGGGGGTTGAGCTGTACTGACCCGTTGGTGAGGAGATCGTCATGGAGGTGCATGTGGGCGTTAGGGCGGGCGCCATCGCCAATCCCACGCCGGGCCGAGGCTAGGCGGCTGGCGTTGGGGGTAGGAGAGCGTGAGTGGGAGCACCAGCAGCGCCCGCTGCGGCGGTGGCGAGGAGGAGGAAGACGATGGTAGCGAGGGTCGGGAGTGAGCCGAGCCCACGACTCCAGCAGCGACTTGCCATGGTCGCGCACGAGGGGAATGGGAGGGTGGAGCCATGGAGGCCGTCGTGCTGAGGAGAGGGCTCCAGCGGCGACTCGCCATGATTGCGCTTCTTGCGGTGATGCGGTGCTATCGTGGAAGCATCACTCTACGGGGAGTGGTTGCGTTAGAGAGAGAGGGATTAGGATTTTGGGGGAAAGAGGAGCGCGGCTGAGAGGGAGGGGAGTTGAGACGGGGGAAGTTCTCTAGTCGTGGGGAGCAGTTGGGGAGCCACGTATGTGTGGAAAGGGAGATTGTGAGATCCAACAGCTATGGAGAGTTGAAGAAGAACGGACGGCTATTGAGAGTCAAGGGAGAATTGACCTACTACCACCAACTCAAACTTTTAAGGAGTAGAGATAACTAAAGCCTTGATCATTTGAACTTAGACTTCTGGCTTCTAATTTTATCTTTTTATGACTTTTCGGCTTATTTTGAACTTTTTTGTCGGTTCTTTTCCCGTATTCGTTTGCATTATACGTGATGGGCTAGCCCTTTTTTATTTTTTATTTTTTTTACATTTAATTATGCCAAATAAATCACCGCCAGCTACAGTATAATTTCAGCCCGCTACAGTAAAAATTTAGCCATAAACTACCAAAATCAGCCCAACTGAGCACCACCTAAGAGTCATCTGTTTTAGCCAAAAGAACGTGGTGCGCTAGAGGAAGGCATTTTCTGCTGGAAAAAGAGGATTTGGATACGAAAGCATATGGAAATCATCCTTTATGCATCATTAAAAGGTTATAAGTATCTTGTTATCAAATTATATATAACAAAAAATTTATATATAATTTAGTGACGAGCAACGGTTCTTCCTGATATCTTATATGGTAAAAGCTCTCTAGATGGAGAAGGAAATTCTCATTGGATAAGCAGTGCACCTAAGAGGCAGCAAAACTGGACTAGTCACATTAGGTAGTGCTCCAAAGAGCTTATGAATTTAGTCTTTTAGCTTTTTTTTTACTGTAATTACTGTTAGATTTTTTATGAAATTAAACTTTTAAAAAGAAAAATTATATCATTATAAATAATGTAAAAAATAATAGCAAAAAGAAAAGCAAAAAAAATCACAAAGCCTGTGTCGGGCGCACTGCATCCTGGTGCATGCCTTTTTTTTCTCACTAGATGCAGGCTGGCAGCTGTGCAAGTCCTGAATTCACCCATCACTTTCCCCAGATCAGATCAGATCAGACCAGATCGGATCACCGACTCATCCCCAAGCAGCACACTCCGCGGACACACCGCACCAATCCATCCATCTCCATCGCCGGCCGTCCCGGTCACCATGGGCTCCCACCGCCTCCTCGACGACCCCTTCTTCCCCTTCCCGCCACCGCCATCCTCCTCCTGCTGCCCATTCCTCGGCGTCGGCGGCGGCTTCCCCCACGAACTGGACTCCCCCTTCAGCTTGGACCTCAACACCTTCCACCCGCCCGCACCCCTCAGCCTCCTCGAACCCTTCCCCACCCCCTACCCCTTCCTCCTCCACCACCTCACCGACCGCGTCGCCGCGCTCGAGCTCGCCGTCGCCGCCCGCCCCCAGCCCTCCCGCAGGAAGTACACCTACGCGGCGGAAACCGGCGGCCGCAAGGTCAAGTGGACCGCCGAGGAGAAGCCGCGCGGGGAGAGGGTGCTCAAGTGGGAGGCCGAGCTCAAGTCCCCTAACGACGACGGATTCGACCGCAAGTGGAAGTGGGAGTCCAAGTCCAGGTCCAAGTCTGCCCAGAAGATCAAGTGGGGCACCGAGCTCAAGGGCAAGGGATTCCTCAAGCCATGGTCGCACGCGTACACCTGGGAGGAGGACTTCAGCGCCAGCGACGACGACGACGACGACAAGGAGGAGGTGGAGAAGAAAAGGACTAACAAGGCCAAGGAGGACAAGAAAAAGAAGGAGGACAAGGTGGTCAAGAAGGAGGACAAGGTGGTCAAGAAGGAGAAGAAATGCCCCGTCGCCGTCAAGATCGAGGAGATCCCCGAGGACAACACCGCTGGATGCGTCGCCATCAGAAAGGTTTCTTTTTTTCTTGTGGGGTTTTAGATTCTGAGACCAAATAAAAAAAGATTGGATTTTTAAGGGGTTTTCAGGCTCTGGGGCTTCTCGCTTACTCCGATCTGAAGGAAAGAGGATATTTTCAGTAGATTTCTGAGGGATCCATGGCTTTCCCATGCGTATATCCGGTTAGATTTAAGAGAAAAAATTGTATTTTTAGAGAATACCGTGTCTGCAATCTAGATCTGTAATAGTAGTGGTTATGGTTTGTGCTCTGCTAGGAAATTATTTAGCCAAGAATTAATCCTGCTTCTTTGGAATATGCACTTGTACTTACCGCCCTGCATTTTCCTTTTCTGAAGGCTTTTGCTATGGGCAATGGCAAGGGAAAGAGGAAGGAGCTGTCCCCACAGGATGCTGCATTGCTGATCCAGTTGACCTACAGGGCTCACCTTGCTCACCGCTCGCAGGTGCTTCGCTGCCTGCGTGATCTGGCTGTGGCAAAGGCCAAGCTGAAGGAGATCAGGTCCTTGTTCTATAACATCTCTTACAGGCGCAGAACTGCGCATGACCAGGAAGAGCGCCAAAGGTTCTCAGAGAAAATCATTGTCCTGCTCCTCACTGTCGATGCACTTGAGGTGAACTCCATCATGACTTGTTTATCATTGCCATGGCTGCATTCTGAATTTGAAGTTCAGTTGTTGCATTGTTGGTTTGGGGGTGATTATAGGAATCTTTATATAAGCATGAGTTTCCAATGGTGCATTAGAATCTGACGTTATTGCTTATTGATATTATTAGGATTTAGGGAAATCAAAGCATGCCAGAAACAAGCTATTGAGCATCTGTTGTTCTTGTATGAATGTCTGGCTATACATACATCAGCTCTCTTGAATGAGCCAAGTGTGTATATATATTTTTTCTTTTAGCACATAGTGCGATGAACTAGGATCAATTTAGATGAAGATGCTAGAATGTCTGCACAGGACCTCCTCAGGCATATAACTACAATTTGATTTGCTCTCGGTGATGTTTGCTCTCACTTATTAGTAGTGTCCTCAGTGATTCATTAGGTTCAAATGCTAAAGTACTCTTACATTAGGCACTGGTAAATGTTTCCTGTATGGTCAATTTTTCCCAGTAGGAGAGGTTTATGGTTAAATCTTTAATTGATCAATAAGTGCCTGGATCCAAACTTTGTGTTTAGTACTTGTTCTTTTCTATACTACGCTGTGAATTTCCATGGTATATCAAGTGTAAGGGCATCACTCTAAATGAAATCCAAATCTCTAGACATCTAAGCATTTGTTTTGATTTTATGATTACTGAACCTACAATGCCCCAAACTTTTAAGGCTTGGATTGAAGTATTGACTATTGAAGGCGAATGCAGTGATCGAAACGAAAAACTATGCTTCTGTGCTGTCCCATAGATTTCCATTATCCTGCCTTTGTCCCTTTGTAGGAGATTGTAATCTCAAATTATGGGGGAAAATCATGCTGCTCCTGTCTCTCGTGTACATGCAGTTCGATCAAACTATTTGCTTCATCAATTCGCTCGCATTTTATCTCACTATCTTCCGAACTCCAAATAACCGATAGAACTATAGAAGCAATGGTGCTTGGCATAATTGTCTTTTCTGGGTTGCTATATTCAATAACCTTGTAGTAATCTTTGATCTCATTATATATTTGGTGCTTGCCTCCTCCCAGGGACCTGACTACATGGTGAGGACTGCAAAGAAATCTATGCTTGAGGAACTTGAGGGGATGCTGGAGATTGTGGACCCGCAGCCACCAGGGAAGCAGAGGTCGCTGAGCCGCAGGAAGTTTGATCTTCCACAGGGTGGAGTGATCTCGGATGAGAAGATGGCTGGCGTGAACAACGCTGTCAGAATCATCGAGGGGGGCAAGTAATCGGCACCAACCACCTTCTTCAGTGGATATAATACCTGATGGAGCTTGTCGCACTGTGTCGCCTATGAGAACTACCGATTTTATTTCCAGTATCTTTGAGCTAGTGAACTTATTGTGCACCATCTATCGGGATGTCACTGTACCAGTGGTATGATCGGTCTTCTGCTTTAGACTTGTTGTATGCTGTTGTTGAACCACCAGATATTGGTGCTTTACGATGCCCAGATGTTTTGAGTTCCATGGAAGTTGAGTAATGGACGTGTCTTGTTATGGTGCCATTGTACCTTCGTATACTCGCATGTGCTGGTTATTCGGTTTCAGTGTATCTAGGTGAACAAGGTGAGATAGGATTGCACAAGATAGAAAGGCAGCAATACAATCAACCTTGCGTTCTAACGCATCACAAGTTCAAAACACATGCACATTATATTTAAGCCGCCATCGAACTCGCCATGTCTGGGATGATCATGCTGGCGGTCTAGACCGCTTATTCAGAGGCTGCAAAAGGAGACGAGAGCAAAAGGGGCAACTTATTCAGAGGTGGCGGAGTGCTGCGCGTGGGCGAGGGCGCGGAGGCGGAGGCGGACGGGTTCCCGAGGAGCAATGCCGTGCTGCAGTGGCAGCGCACCGGCTTCCATTTCCAGCCGCAGAAGAACTGCATCGATCCATTATTTTTTCTGCATGCATATGGTTGCTCCATGGATCGAGATAGATACTGACGATGTATGTGGCTTCTTCTTCGTCGTCGTCGTCGTCGTTTCCGGTGCGGCGGCGGATTCTGGCAACAGATCCGAATGGTGAGTAACCTACCTACCAACCAAGTTCTAGCTTCTGAATTGTTGAGAAATTATGTGCCGCCCATCGCGCGCATATATCGATCGCATTGGCTAAATGCCAACCACGCACATGCGAAACGATTACCAAACTTGCTAGATTAATTGGTTCCTATCCTATCTATGCTGATGTACGCTCCCCAAATGAAAGAAAGAAAGAAAGAAATCATAAGCCAATGAAATCACAAGAAATTAATATATCAAAATTAGATCGGAGTTGAAATTAACCAGAAGAAGAAGGATCATCCAAATCTGTGTTGGAAGATCCAACTGGCTTGCAACTTGCATTGGTTGCAAGTCAGAAAAAAGGGGGACAATCCAAAAACAAAACCACAAATTAAACCGATCGAGAGAGAGAGAGCGTGTGCAGTGTGTTGAAACTGAATTCGTGTGCATGCATGATGGCCCACATCCATTGGCACGCTCCTTCTGCCTCTGCTGATTCACTATCAATCTCCATCGGGGCTGGCCCAATCTCTCTCGCTCTCGCTCTCTGATTTTGCTTTTCCATTTGTTAGAAACAATTTACTACTACTTGTTTTATAGAATGAATTGACTGCATGATCTCACTGACGGCGTGGATGGATTGCATGAATGGCAATGGCAGGTCTGGTGTACTTCCGCCGTTGGTAATTCCCATGCATACAGCAATCATATACACGTGGAAGCATGTGCTGGGTTCCAGTTTACACCCAACTCCTCTACTTTCTTTCTTCCTGTCTGCTAGACTTGAAAAAAAAAAGCTTTTTCCTTTCTGTCTCGAATCTGAAAGATACATGCATGCATTTGTCTTGCCTGCCTGTCTGCTAGACTTGGTCGTGCATACCAACGTGGAGTCGACTCAGCAAGCTTGAATTAACCATGCCTTTCCTATAAAGTTTTTCTTTTTATGTGAAGAATTAATTGTACATGCATGTGAGTGACATCTCTACAAATTACAACAGCGTCGGATGATCTGACTGTACATGCACGTCTGACGTGCCATTTCTAAATCCTAGCATGGTACTCATCTCCACACACTTCTGAGTTCTGACGGCCCAGTGACTTGGTGAAAATGTCAGCTCTTCTACTCACTTGAACCGATGTACTCAACAATTGTGGACTTGTTATCGACATATGACTTCACAACCTCCACTGATTCACCTAGCAGCTCTTTCTTCAATCTTGCAAGCCAAATTCCTTGACAAACTGCAGCAGTTAGAGATGTATTATGCTTCACATGAGCTCAAAGCAACCACCACCTGCTTGATGGAACTCCAAGTGACCAACTCGTCTCCAAGCATGAACACCTCCCACGTGCTCTCTGTCTTCAATATCATCAGCATGGTCACTATCACTATAGCCCTTCAAACCACCTTCTCTGCACCTTCTAGGAAATACAAGGCCATAGTTTGTAGTACTCTTTGATAGGTGCCTTAAACATCATGCATGTCATTATCCGCTAGTCTAGCATCTAGAACACCTAGGCTTAAGGGGTAGGGAGACTCACGGTCGCCGATGAACGCCATGAGAGCGAAGACCTCGTGCCTGCGTGATGCAGGCGTGGGGACGAGTCGGTGCAGATCGGGATCCGGAGAGCCGCCGGCGAAGTCCTGCAGAGGCAGCGGTCGACGGCCTTCCCGTTGCTAGCAGCGCGGAGGAGATCGGATTGCTTAGGGTTTTGTTCGGGGCTTTGGTTCTCACCGGGAAACTTCGTCGCAGTCGTGAGAGGCCGGAACCCATTCTTTTTATAGCGCTGCGCAACGGGGGACCGTAACCAAAAGTCGGTTAGGCACCCCCGATCAGGGCGCGAGAGAAAAACGGGAGACGTGGGCATCACCCCACGTCTCTTTCAACCGCTTTAGCCTGAGATCAAAATCCAACATTCTCCCCCTTGATCGTAAGGCTAAACATCATAAGCCCTCTCTCAATAAAAGTTCACACCAAAGTAATGCGTCACAACAGTCAATTAAGTACCGCTGGACATCAGTACTTATAGTGCTCCATTCTATATCGATCGGATAACATAATACTTCATGGGAGTTGGTTACTTTATATGGTCCTCTTATTCCAGGATTACAGGCTCTCCATTAAACCCATGCCGGCAACATGATCACGAAAATTATTGGGTGGTAAGCCTTTTGTGAGCGGATCCGCAAGCATAAATTTAGTTCCAATATGCTCAACCTTAATTGTTTGATCCTGGATTCTATCTTTCACAACATGATACTTTATGTCAATGTGCTTGGCAGCTGCACTCGACTTGTTGTTACTCGAATAGAAAACTGCGGGTTGATTATCGCAGTACAAAATGAGTGGTTTAGAAATGCTGTCTACCACTCTCAATCCCGGGATAAAGTTCTTAAGCCATACAGCCTGCCCGGTAGCCTCATAACATGCCACAAATTCAGCCTGCATTGTCGACGATGCAGTAAGTGTTTGCTTTACACTTTTCCATGATATTGCTGCTCCTGCGAGGGTGAAAATGTAACCTGATGTGGACTTCTTTGTGTCTTTACACCCCGCAAAATCAGCATCAGAATAGCCGACAACCTCAAGGTTATCGCATTTTCTGTATGTGAGCATGTGACCTTTAGTGCCTTGCATATAGCGCAGGACTTTCTTAACGGCTTTCCAGTGGTCCGGTCCTGGATTTGACTGATATCTGCCAAGCATCCCGGTAACAAAAGCTAAATCAGGGCGCGTACATACTTGAGCATACATAATACTTCCGACAGCAGAAGCGTAAGGTATAGCCTTCATCTGATCAGATTCATAGTCATTCTTTGGGCATTGAAATTTCCCAAACTTATCGCCCTTGACAATAGGAGCAGGCGAGGCAGAGCATTTATGCATATTGTATCTCTTTAGTACTCTGTCAATGTATGCCTTTTGTGATAAACCTAATGTTCCTTTGGACCTATCTCGGTGAATTTCAATACCAAGAACATAAGATGCTTCACCGAGATCTTTCATGTCAAAATTGGACGAGAGAAATCTTTTAGTTTCTCGCAGCATGTCCACACTGCTGCTGGCCAATAATATATCGTCCACATAAAGAATTAAGAAGGTGTAATTACTCCCCCTGAACTTAACATAAGTACAATTATCAACATCATTCTCCTCAAATCCAAATTTCCTTATGACTTCATCAAACTTAAGGTACCATTGCCTAGAAGCTTGCTTCAGGCCATATATGGATTTCCTTAGCTTGCATCCTAAATGTTCCTCGCCTTCCACAACAAAACCTTCCGGTTGTGTCATGTAAACGTCCTCATACAAGTCTCCATTCAGGAATGCAGTCTTAACGTCCATTTGGTGCAACTCTAAATCAAAATGTGCTGTGAGCGCCATTATGATTCTAAATGAATCTTTAGTTGAGACAGGAGAAAAGGTTTCATTATAGTCAATGCCTTCTCTTTGTGTAAACCCTTTCGCTACAAGTCTCGCCTTAAACCTTTCGATGTTCCCTTTGGAGTCACGTTTTGTTTTGTAGACCCATTTGCAGCCTACTGTTTTGGCTCCATTAGGAATTTCCACTAAGTCCCATACGCCATTAGCGCCCATAGACTCAATCTCATCTTTCATGGCATCTAGCCATTTGGATGAATCTTTATTCTTCATTGCTTCTTTATAAGAGCTAGGATCATCTGCCTTTCCAAGATCATCCTCATTCAAGTAAACCTCATAATCACTTGGGATAGCAGATCTCCTCACTCGTTGTGATCTCCTGACAGGTTCATTAGTAGGCTCATCAGGTTGTTCATTAATTGTCACAGAGGGCTGTGAAGGCTCAGCATTAGGTATTGCACTTGTATTTTCAGAGCCCTCAACAGAAGGAGTAGCCACAGAATTAACTGGAGATGCAACAGGAGTTGCAACTACAGGATCAACTATGGGCACAACCACTTGGGGCACAGGAAAATCAGTCTGTCGGATTAGCGGTGAAGCAACATAAATCCGTTTCTCCTCAAGATCAATTTTCCTGGGCTCCAAGTCCCCACTGATGCCATCATTTTCCAAGAACACAGCGTGTCTTGTTTCTACAAATTTTGTGGTACGATCTGGACAATAGAATCGGTACCCTTTAGACCTGTCAGGATAGCCAATAAAATGGCAACTCACAGTCTTGGGATCTAATTTCCCAATGTGTGGGTTAAACACCTTAGCTTCAGCTGCACAACCCCACACATGGAAGTAATTCAAACTTGGTTTTCTCCCAGTCCATAATTCATAAGGTGTTTTAGGCACTGATTTACTGGGAACCCGGTTGAGTATATGTGCAGCGGTCTTTAATGCTTCCATCCACAACTTTATTGGCAAAGTGGAGTAACTCAACATACTTCGAACCATATCCATAAGTGTGCGGTTTCTTCTTTCCGCTACTCCATTTTGTTGGGGATCACCAGGCATTGAGTACTGGGCGACTATGCCATTTCCTTGTAGAAACCTGGCAAAAGGACCAGGAATCTGCCCATAAGTTGCGTGTCGCCCATAATACTCTCCCCCACGATCCGAGCGCACTACTTTAATCGTTAGATTGTGCTGATTTTCAACTTCAGCCTTAAATATCTTAAATTTATCAAGTGCCTCCGATCTTTCTTTAATAGGATAGATATAACCATAACGTGAGTAATCATCAGTGAACGTGATAAAAGAATCATAACCATCCACTGATGTCACAGGGAAAGGACCACATATGTCGGTATGAATTAATTCCAAAATCCCTGTGCTTCGAGTAGCACCTTTCTTTATTTGCTTTACATACTTGCCTTTGATACAATCGAGGCAATGATCATCCGAATCATTAAAGTCTAAAGGGTGGAGAATTTCTTCTTTAATGAGACGTTCAATTCTCCCCCTCGAAATGTGGCCCAAACGACAGTGCCACAATTTCGACGAAGTCTCATCAATTCGCTTGCGCTTTTTATTCACATCACATACATTCATGGATATAGGAGAGTCTTGCAGGGATAACATATAAAGCTTGTCGTGTCGGATGGCACGACCAACATTATCATTATTAAAATAAATCAAACACATTCCGTGTCCAAAATTACAAGAATATCCATCATTATCTAATAATGAAATGGAAATCAAGTTTCTTCTCATCGAGGGAACATAAAGAACATCATTAAGTTTCATTACAAAACCATTATTCAAAACTAAAGAAACCGATCCAATAGCTTGAATTTCGACTTCCATCCCATTAGCCACTCTAAGGCTTCTTTCCCCTCTGAGACTTCTCAACATATGGAATCCCTGCAAGGAATTCGTAACGTGCACAGTGGCACCAGAATCAATCCACCAAGAATTTATAGGAAAATCAGCATAAAATGCTTCATCAACAAAAGTGATTTCATAAGTACCTTTCCTGGCGAGCCATTTCAGCCATCCAGGACAATCATCTTTGAAATGGTCCTTCGACTGACAAAAGTAACATTCACCACTTTTCTTCTGTTCATTTGAGTTCCCAGGTCCTGAAGCGTTTTTAGGCGCCTTAGAATGCTGTGGGTGCTGTGGCTTTTGTGGCTTCTGATAAGGGGAGTAGGTTTGCTCCTTCTTTCCCTTTCCTTTGTAGCCACCTCTATTTCTAGAGGGACCAGCCTTATTTGAAGAGCCGACTTGATTCACAAAATCAGTAGCCCCCTCAGCCTTGAGCCTCTCTTCCTCCTGTGAAACATTAGCGATCAACTCGCTCATGGTCCACTTATCCTTAATGGTGTTGTAGTTCACCTTGAAAGCTTCAAATTGCTTGGGAAGAGACATCATAATGTAATGGACAACAAAACCATCAGAAATAGCCATGTCCATTGTCTTAAGTCTGGCAGCAATATTGATTATTGTCATAATGTGCTCACGAACATTTCCAGTACCATTGTACTTAGTGTTCATGAGCCTGTGCATCAGTGTGGTAGCATAAACTTTAGAGGACCCCTTAAAATGATCCTCGATGGAGGACAAATAGTCCTTTACCCTTTCCTTTTCAGGGATTGCTCCCCTTATGGCCTCACTGATGGAGTTTTTCATCACAGCAAGTGAAACACGGTTGGACCGCTCCCACTTCTCAGCATTAGCTTTATATTCCTTTATTTTGTCATCATAATTGTCCTCCCCTTCAGTAGGAGCGACAGGCTCGTCGAATCTGAACGCGTAGTCCAGATCCAAGAGCTGAAAAGTCGTCATAAGTGTGAACTTCCATTTCTGGAAGTTACTACCATTAAGTGGCTCAATAGCATTTACATGAGCGGAAACAGAAGCAGCTGAAAAATTTTTAAAATTTACATTAGGAAAAACGCATAATTAATTTGCATGAAAATTAATCTTACGTTGGTATGATTAACAACATGCTCATAAGAATTTTTCGCATCACCGTTGGGCAGAAACGAAAAATTTAACATAAATTATTGCATGCAATTACAATTAACGTTGGTCAAAGAGTAATAGCATGAATAAAATAAACATAATTGAGTACATGCAATTACAATTAACGTTGGTCAAAATGTAATAGCATGTAAAATTAAATACAGCCCTCCAATTGAATTTCCCGTTGGTTCCATTCAATTAGGGGCAGAACATTACGCAGCGGAAAAGTGCATTATATTTTTCAGCAGCTTAGCAACATTATCCGTTAATAATTTCATAAGAGACATCAATAATAATCATTAATATACATAAGACATTCAAAATTTTGGTCTAAGAAAATGAGCAGCCCAAACACTTCCCCGCAGCCCCCTTGGAGCGGCCCAAAAAAAAAATTTGCCAACACGTGGCCCAAAAAAAAAATTGCCGCACGGGAGGAGATCCCGCATGGCCCTAAATCCGGCGTTAGGCCCACCTTCACGCGCGCGCAGCACGGCCTCAGCCACCGCGCGGCCCACATTATGCGCCTGGCCCATGGCCTCACTGGCCCATAACCCCCACTGAAAATACCTGAGCCCTCCGATCAAAATCAACGGTTGATCGCGCAAGCGGAGGGGATAACACCCCAAAACCTAACCCTGGCCCTCATTTGGGCTCCTCTCCACCCGCAAAAAACGGACGGCGACGGCGGCAGCAGCCCGCACGCAGGGATGGGCGGCGCGGCGGCGCCCGTGCTCGGGGCGCAAGGCGGCGAGCGGAGCGTGCGGCGGCACCAACGGGAGGCGGTGGCGGCGTGGCGTCGGCGGCTGCGGCCTCCGAAGCGGAGCGCCAGCGGCAGCTCTGAGGCAGCGCGGCGGCGGCCCGACAGCGGCACGGCAGGCGGCGCCTCTTAAGTCAGCGGCATCACCCAGGGAGCGACGGCGCCCGCGCGGAGGGTCGGCGCGGCGCACAGATCCCGCGGGGCGGCGGCGGCCGGCAGCACCCGTAAGATCCCCCTTTCCCGATCCATTTTTTTTTGTTCTTCCCATTCCCGATCCGAAACAGGTGAGTTTGAATTGGGATTTCTAGGGTTCAGGAGGGTGGATCTTTGGGGATTTTCTTAAGGTTTTGCATAATTTCTTGATTCCCCTCCTTCTAAATGCTAACCAAAGCCACTAAGCCTTAGATCCGAGACATAATCGAGCGCATCAGTGAGCTAGGGTTCTAGGAAAGACTAGCAGTGCTCTGATACCAAATGATAGGTGCCTTAAACATCATGCATGTCATTATCCGCTAGTCTAGCATCTAGAACACCTAGGCTTAAGGGGTAGGGAGACTCACGGTCGCCGATGAACGCCATGAGAGCGAAGACCTCGTGCCTGCGTGATGCAGGCGTGGGGACGAGTCGGTGCAGATCGGGATCCGGAGAGCCGCCGGCGAAGTCCTGCAGAGGCAGCGGTCGACGGCCTTCCCGTTGCTAGCAGCGCGGAGGAGATCGGATTGCTTAGGGTTTTGTTCGGGGCTTTGGTTCTCACCGGGAAACTTCGTCGCAGTCGTGAGAGGCCGGAACCCATTCTTTTTATAGCGCTGCGCAACGGGGGACCGTAACCAAAAGTCGGTTAGGCACCCCCGATCAGGGCGCGAGAGAAAAACGGGAGACGTGGGCATCACCCCACGTCTCTTTCAACCGCTTTAGCCTGAGATCAAAATCCAACACTCTTCACATACCTGAACACTCTGTTGGCTGCTGCCATGTGCTCCACATTAGGTGCCTCCATGAACCTGCTAAGTACCCCCACTGAATGCATTAGATCAGGCCTAGTGTGAGTGAGATACCTTAAACTTCCAATAAGACTTCTATACTCTGTTGAATCCACCCTACCTGTACTTCCTTCTTCAGCTTCAATCTCTCCTCATTGGTGTTTGAGCTAGGTTGCTGTTCCACATCCCCATCTCATTATCTTTTCAGCATATGCAGACTGACACAGTGTTATGTGTTGTGCTGTCTGAAAAACTTCAATCACCAAATTAAAATTCAATAAGCCTAGATCAGTCATTTCAAACTCTTGCTTCATTTGGCCCTTAAACTCCTCAGTGAGCTTCACACTTGTGCCAGTAATCACCAAGTCATCTACATGTACTCCTACCATGGGTGGACCCAATGTGATTCAAGGGTGTTCAGCTGAACACCCGAATTTTTTTGTGTAATACCTAATATTTAGTAGGTATATTACATATATATATATATATATACATACTGATAATTAGATAAAATATTTCATTTTTGTACCCCCTCCAATTGATTTCAACTTACACCCACACCTCCGCTCCCCCAGTTGAATTCAACCCACTCCCACACATCCCCTCTCCAATTCATATAAATAGTGCGACCTAACAACACATCTGCCCCCTCATCAGACTGGCTCATTGGTCCATCCGTAAACTCCTCAAACCCTAACCTATCCCCTCCCCCTTCTCTCTGCGTCTCTCTTAGTCTCCACTGATCCAGACTAAAATCGTCAAACCCGGTGGCACGACGCACGAGATCTAGGGATAATTGGCCACCAAGCGACTTGGTGAGGAGTTAAGAGCAACTTTGACATCTAGTTTGGCCTTGGTGGCAAGAAGCATAGCCACACAGAGGCTGGGAATGCATATACATGTATGAGGATGGATTAATATCAGAGGACCGAGAACTGAGTGCTAAACTACATTATCTTTGGTGTTCTTGGGCGGTTACCGACCATGAGATAAAACTGCACGGTTCAGCTCCCATGGAACAAAAAATCGAGGCAAAATCAGGAGTTGCAGGGTCTTGCAGTCTACAACCACCTTGTTGCAGCTACGACCATTCAGTCAACCATTACAACCGCTCTGCTGTCGGCTACGATCACGTTGTAGCTGCTCCGACCACGCCTCCCTGCTCCGACTGTGTACTCGTAACTTCTGCTAAGAAAGTTATGACAACGTTGACGTTGCTTTGCGCCCCTCGTAAGCGCTCCTTCGCCACAGTCGATTACCGTAGTTGTAACTCGATTACAACTACGTTGTGATTTATGACCACATTGAAGGCTTTGTCGACTACCATGGTCGTAATGCTTTATGACCACGTCTTCCCACTATGGTCGCTTACGACTACATCTTCTCGCTGTGATCGTAACGCTTACGACCATGTTTTCCGTTCTGTGACCGTGGTCGTAACTCGCTTACGACCACGTCTACTGCTCCTGCGAACACCTTCGCTCGTCATGGTCGTAAGTCGTTTATGACCATGTCTGCGATCACGATGAACTCGATACTCGATAATTTCCCAAAGCCAAACCGCTCTTCCTTCTCTTCTTTATTTCTTTCTCTCGTTCGATCACCCCGTTCGCTCCCTCTGTTTTCCTTGCCTCTCGATCACACCAATCGCATTGGCTTCATCTCTCTTTGCCTCTCGGTACAATGCTTTGCCCTTTATACTCTACTCGACAACTACGACTCAGTTCGACTACAACTATGACTACTACTCCTACGACTATGAAGCAGACTCAAACTCGATATACTGACTTGTACTCGTACTCGAACTCGAATACGACTACGACCACTAACTCGTACAAGATTTCGACTTCTAAACTAAAAACAAGATTACTAACTCTAACACAGTGTAACATGAATCCCTTAACTTTCCATGGACGTCCATTAAAAAAATCATTCTTGAAACGTGTTACTCCCTCCGGTTTTAAAAAAACAAATTATTTTGGAATACGTGCAAACTTTGACAGCTTTGACTATAAATATTTTTTAAAATGTTTAGATTATGTACATAAAAAGTACTTTCATAATATTATAATTTTATTAGATTTTACAAATATATTATAACAGTAATTAGTTGTTAAAGTTATATTTTGAAAACCATATTGAAGTTTAAAATAATTTGTTTTTGTGAACCAGATGGAAGCAGTTATTATGCATCTAACTTTGCAGGCACGGGCAAACTGGCAAAGGCTGTGCAGGATGAGTTGGATGTACACAGCTATACAGTGCATTGTCAGCATCTCGTCAATCCAATGTACATTCCATTCCCTGTTGGTGTCACTCCATTAGGGAGGGATCCCCGAACAGCAAGCAAATTAAACGAACCATTCAGGCATGATACGATGCATCCATCCGTACGTGTTCTCTCGTCTAACTTGAGGCCAGCCTGCTTGGCTGGCTGGCTTCAGCACAGCCCGATGGAGTGACACCAGCTAGTATGAACAACAGCTGGCTATAGCCACATGGACGCAGGCTTGTCATTCATTAAATACTGTATCATGGCCAGAATTTAGGATCACTTCACTTACAAAGGGTTGCATGTGACTAGCGAATTGACTAATGACTAGTGCTGTCATCTATCTGCATTAATACTTGTAATCAGAAGCGAATGGACTAATTAATTACAATGCTTGGCAATTGTAAGAGTAGCGAACGATAACTGAATTTTACTTGTCGACCGCTGCTGGATAGCGCATATTAAGGAGAAGAAAACCCAAACCCCACAATTAAGGAATTGAAATTTGAAGGACGAGCGTGCGTGGTCCCAGTTGAGAGGAGGGTTATATGGAGGAGCTACCCTGGAAATTGGACTTTTGAGCACATGGCCATGGCGGCTGCTCGTAGGGAGAATGGCTTGGTGCTGGTTCTGGTTTTGTTTTTGTTCTAACTTACTGGCTCTTATCTTTTGGAGAGTTACTATGTTACCTATTGAGAAATTGCACGTCCTATACTTGGCACATAGCAAGGCAGTATAAGAAAATCATGTGGCCTCGCTCGTTTCGGCTTGAGCTTCTGACTTCTGTCTTATTTTTCACTATTCAACAATTTTGTTTTTTTCTGGTTTTTTGGCTTTTTTAGCTTTTTTTTGTCAGTTTTTTTTCGGTATTCGTTTGTACTGTCCGTAACGGGCTAATCTGTTTTTTTTCTATTTTTAAAATTTTTAAATTTAATTACGCCAAATAAGTCATTGTCAGCTACAGTACTTTTCAGTCATAAGTCACTCAAAATAAACCTAAACCTATTTGAGCAGGACCTTAATCCGTTAGATAAAAGGATTGAACGGCTAAGAGATAAAAAGGATTGGGCGGCTAAGAGCAACTCCAGCAGTAGCCCTCAAAACAGGGCCCCTACTTTTCATTTGAGGGCTCCCTCTACTTTTGAGGGCCCTGTTTTTTTTGCATCTACTCCAACAGCACCCCTCAAATTTCAGCCCTCAAATCCATTCCACTACAACTGACACATGGGACCCACTCCTCATTCTCTCCCTCCTCGTCCGCCTCCTCGCATCCTCCGACGACGGCGCGGTGGCGGCGCGGGAGGAATCGCCGGGGAGCGGTGGCGGCGAGGGAGGAAAGAGGCGGGCGGCGCGCTCGGGAGGGAGGCGGGCGGAGGAGAGCGGGGAGGCGGGCGGCCGGGAGGCGCTCGGGCGACGGCGCGGCCAGATCCGGGCGGGGCGAGGCCGGCATGGATCCAGGCGGGGGAGGCGGCGTCCCGGGGCGGAGACGGCCGGATCTGGTGGGGAGGCGGCCGGATCTGGCACAGAGGAGGCCGGATCTGGCGCAGCGGCGGTGGAGGGGGTGGAGGCGCCGGGGAAGGGGGCGGCGGGGGAGCCGGGCGCGGTGGGGGGGGGGCGGGGGAGGCGGGGAGTCGGGCGCGGTGGGGGCGGCGGGGGAGGCGGGGTGTCGGGGACGGCAGGGGAGGGGACGGAGGCGGCGGTGGAGGGGGTGGAGGCGCCGGGGAAGGGGGCGGCGGGGGAGGCGGGGAGTCGGGGACGGCAGGGGAGGGGGCGGCGGCGGGGGAAGGAGCAAGGAGGGAGGCGGACTGGCGGAGTGGGAGGGAGGGGGACGGGCGGAGGCGGGGGAGGGGGAGGGGCGCGGGGGATTTTGGGCGGCGGAGGCGGGGGAAATTTCACCAGCGGGAAAAAAACCGAAAAATGAGAGCCAGGGAAGAGCCCCCAGGAATGAGGGCTGAGGGGGGGATTTGAGGGGCTCCTCAAATTTGAGGGCTCTAGTAGGGGTCCTGCTGGACCTCTATTTTTGCCTCAAGCCCTCAAATATGAGGTTTGAGGGCTCAAGTAGGGGCCCTGCTGGAGTTGCTCTAAGGAACGTTAGAAGGTACTTTAAAAGAGCTCAAAGTCCGGAGACTGGCTCATTTCACAGGTAGTGGTGACCTGATCTGATCTGGTTGGTCCCCGATTCCCAACCTGAAACCCCACTCATCCCTTTCTTTGTTCTTTTTCCCCCACTCTTTTTTCTTCTCGATGGGAACAAACAAATTAATAAAGGAGGGGAGGATCTCGACATGAGTATCTACAAATTTAAACCTGGTACTAGATAGGAGTACTTTCTGTTTGCTTGACCGGCCGTTGCACCTTTCAGACATTGGATTCTGACTTTCGGGCTGAGTGTCCTGCTATCTTATCCTACTACCCTGTGCTTTCTTTTACTTACTACCAGACGCAATGTATATACCTTTCCACACCACACATGAAATTAGACAAAAAAAAAAAAACTGCCGAAGGTGTAGCATAGGGTAAAAACTAGAAGTGCTTTTTAGAAACTAGAGTATGAATAAACTAAACTGGTGAGCTATGGATAAATAGCTATACGGAGGGAGTATATAGCTAAGCTGTATGGATCTTTATTGAGCAACAAGGCGTATTTATTAAATTTAGTGTTTCTTAAATTTATGTGTTTTTATGGTCTATACATATGGTGGACTACAAATAAATATAGCAATAGAGAGTATATAACTAAGCCGTACGAATCTTAGTTGCAGCAACTAAGCCGTACGAATCTTAGTTGCAGCAACTAAGCCGTGCATATTTATGGAGATGTAAAGTACGGCAAAACTGTTATGCGCAAAATGTAACGAATGAATATTCAGTTAACGCAATGAACGTTAATCAAACAAATGTGTGTGCAGCACACATTCTTTTTCCTCAACCTACTTAGTGCATAAACCATGTACTAATTCATGGGTGGTAGTGAGATAGAGATCCAGGATTTTGATGAATGTGGCTGTATTTTTTTTTGCCTTTTAAACTCATTTTGATGGATGTGATTGACTGATTGTAGTTTGGATGGTCACGCGGACCAGGAAACAAGGAAAACGGAATGCACGGGCGTGGGTGGCAAGAGGAAAATGGGGGACCGGAATCAGCGGCACGGCAAGGACAGCCATCCGCTATTCTGTTCTCAGTCTGCCGTGTTATGTGCGCGTTGCAACGCAAAACCGCGGGGATTGATTGGTTTATTTCCATCCGTTTTTCTTGTGTTTTGCGGCGATATTCCGATAAGGTAAGAGTCGTATTCCGCGAGTGACTCCTTGGCGACACAGCACGATGCGATACAAACCATGAGATTAGATTTAGATGGGACCCGCACATGCAAAGCAACGGTGACCACGACGGTCGTGATGAATTTTTTGTTCTTTTAGCTCTCATGCCAATTTTTTTTTTTACAAATCTAGCTTCTTGAAGTGAAAAAACGCCAATTCTGCTCTTAATGGAAAAAGTTGTCAATATAAATACATACGCTAAAAGATGCATGCATAATTGGTACCAGTTACCTTTTAGTACAAGTTGTACTAGTATAACATCTCCTGCTGCGCTTCTATGGCGCAGAAGCCAGATAGGGCCCGTCACCCGTCACGTCTAGCTAGGGTATACCATGCTTGCCTCGGTCTTGCGGTAGTCAAATTGTGCTACACTCATGGAGTGTGGAAGGAGGTAGGCATCGCATGCCCCTTCTTTTGCACTTGGGAAGGAGTCAAATTTGTAAAAGAAACATAGCAAGGGCTTAGATTTGCAAAACAATAGCATAGAGGGCCAAAAGAAAAAAAAAGTAATTTTGTTGTGATCCGCTCAAGGCAATCCCTCTGTTTGAATTAGGGCATGTTCTTTTCTGCTATGGTTTGTAGCTTATGGCTATGTGGATAGTTTTCAGTCTAGTGTGGACGTTTATATGAATGAATCGAATGCCGATAAGTCGTTTTAAAAAGGTTATTTTAATAAACCACGTTAAAGCTATGATGGAGAAATCGTCTTGCCTATTTACTAAAAAAAATCATAAAGTATAAATAGAAAAAATTGGCCTTAATGTGTGCACCCACCCTTCCCTTGGTCCGGCTTTCCGCGCTTCGCAAGTCGAGCCGCCCATCTATTGGCCATCGAATAGATTAATGCCCATGCTTCCTTATGGATAAAAAGAATCGCATTATTCATCACGTCGAGCCACTGTCACGGAGCTAGTCTGCGTCACTTCCTCGATCTCCACCAGGACACTCAACTAAGCTCCATCCCTAGCGAACATCGAGCCTCCATCGATGTTCTTAGCCTATACTGCACTATAGGCCCTGTTCTTTTCAGCTTCTAAAAGTTGTTTTTCGGTTTTTCTACAATAACTAGCTTTTAAACGGAGTATTTTTTTTCAAGATAAGATCTACTAGTTAATTGTAGTACATACTTTACTGACTTCATTTATATCTGCAAAACCGCACGTGAGTTTCTGTTACTCTGTAATCTCTCATACAAACAGCCCAAAAACCACAAACCACAGCTAAAAACCACAAGTCGTAGCAAAAAAGAATAGGCCCATAGATTGGCGCTACTCTTGGGCGAGCTTCATTGTGGCTCATACTGCACCACTTCTATTATGCTCGGCCTACACCATGCTCTTGGTGCCGCTACTCATTCTCACATAATGCAGAGGAGGAAGGGAAAAAATTATATGGTCATGGCCCCACATGTTGGCACTTAGTTTTTACGTGGAATTTTTTATAATCTAATTTTTATTCGAACTTACAGAAATATACACGAGCAAAAAATTTTACAGGAATAGGCTCCAGTTGCCCAATTGGGCAACTGGATCCAGTTGTTGAATGGTCAAGCGACTGCAACTTGTCATTGAACTATTGGGCGACTACAGGTCAAGTCGCCTGACAGGTCATGGGCAATAGAGAGCATCGTTTCGATGTGGTACTCTGGGATAGAGCCGGATTTGGGATGACTAGTGCCCTTGTAAACTATGACGTATGCCTTGGAGATCATGTAAATGAATTTAGCTACCCTAGCTGCATGAGGCTACCGGAGGTCCACAGTGCACACATGGTGTGTACACCAGGGCTGCCCCGACTGACATGGCACCACGCGGGGGCTCTGCTTGAACACGTCCTACACCACCTCAGCCTGACGAGGCCTGAGGATCAGCCTAGGCACGTGCTCCTACACCGCTAGGGCAGCAGTTTGGCCATTCTCCGTACATCTCCGGCTTTCCCACACAGGGCGCGTATTCCGTGTCATACGTCCCTCCAAATGGCTTCGACCACGCCATGGTGCTAGCTGAGGGTATGTGTTGCCTCTTTTCAGTTTTATCCTATCGCTTTATTTGACGAACTAACAATATTTGTACTACAGGTCTTGTCCTCCCCGATAAGGGATGTGGGGTCTCCCTGGGTCAGGATGACACAGACCAGTACTTTTTGGATTTGCTCCCACAACGTTGTGCTCTTTCTAGACTTCCTATCCATACCTCCAAGTCAAGGATTCGCTCCCACAACGTATCCACGTACCTCACAACGTACCGTTTATGGGGAGGATCAATCCATCACACGAAGTCATATTTAGCCATCTGCTATAAAGGAACGTTAACATCGAAACTCTATTAGCAGTACTACAAAACAGACAACTGCCTACTTGTACCCTGGAGTGTGGGTATCGGAAGAAATATCACCTGCCATCTAAATGGCCTTCTTCTACCTACACCACCGTGTCCTCCATGTGTCTGCATTTCAGCCACACTAGCTGAGCGTGCCTATTTGGCAACAAGCGGTAGTTAACGTCGAAGTCATCCTTCCTTTTGAGCGGAAGGTCCCCCTTCGTAACCCATGTTTTACTGGCTCCTCGGCGTCTGTCATGGTGGCTTACTCTACAATGGAGAGGATAGTTGTTTGTACCATCAATGGCTTGGGCATACATTTTATAGCGTAATTGGGGTGTCGCGGCGTGCTTTATGACACAGGCCAGCTTTGCGCAGCGATAAGACCACACGGGCCAGCTTTGCGCAGCGATAAGACCACACGGGCTAGCTTTGCGCAGCGACATGACAACATGGGCCAGCTTTGCGTAGCGCCATGACCGCACGGGCCAGCTTTGCGTAGTGAAAAGACCAGATGTGACACCTTTGCGTTGCAACAGGACCACACGAGTCAACTTTGCATAGCGACATGACCACGCGGGTTAGCTTTGCACAGTGAGAGGACTAGACGAGACATCTTTGCACAGCAACAAGACCACACGGGGCGGCTTTGCGTAGTGACATAACCGCATAGGCCAGCTTTGCGCAGTGAGAAGACCAGAGTAGACACCTCCTTGCAGTGACAACACCACACAGGCCAGCTTTGCGCAGTGACATGACCGCACGGGCCAGCTTTGCATAATGATAAGACCAAAGGGTGCAGCTTTGCGCAGTGCGAAGACTTGACTGACCAGTTTTGCATACCAACAATACCACACTGGGTAGCTTTGCATAGTGACAAGACCACACAAGGCATCTTCATGCAGCGAGAAGGCCACAAGGGGCCCTATAAAAGGAGGTCGAACAGATTTTTGAGAGAACACTACACAAGCAAGCCCAACACTACACCGACACATGCTTCACCACACCGGGATGGACAAGAGGCAGAAGAAGCAATAGGACAAGATGATGAAGCATTGGGATGATACCTGCGACCTAGCAAGGCCAGCGTGCTACGAGATCAGCTCCCCGCAATGACGCCATCCGTAGCAACAACCCCGTCTCGAACATTCTTACCAAGCATTTGTCACAACACCCACCAGAGGGGGAGATGCCCCCCTTTGTTGGTGTCGGGACCCATGCAAATTCTTCAAGTCTAAGCAGTATCTCAACCTAAGTATGTATTGCTGGGGTTGCACAAACTATTCCAGTGACTATCCCGATCGTTGTCTAGACATCGCTACCTATCGGATGCCGGTAAGGACCAGGTGCAATGTGTTCCCCTTACCTTTTCTCCTTTAAAGTACACACTAATAACCTCTCACGTGTCTCCACAGTCCCTAAAACCCCTATGTGGCTACTGCAAATAGATCGATCTTGAGATCCACCTGGAGGACCAGTGGGCCCTCAACTTCGAGAAGTCGAACAACTTTCGTGTCACGTGACCATTGAGCGATAGGATCTAGTCGTCCGATAATTAGACGACTGAAACATATTTCTATAAAAATATTTATATAAATATATTTCAGTTATTTTGAATAAAAAACAGACGGCGGCTCCTATTGGCTTTGATCCAAACGGTAAGTTTTTCTCTTTGTAATTTTGCATGGACCGGTAGTAATGAAGATCGCGTTGGGCCCACACACGAGATCTCCCGATAAATACAAGCAGAACAGCTGTACTTGTCAATCCTTTCTTCTCGGCATCTCGTCCATCTCACACTATGTCAAGTACGCTGGGGTGGGCCCCGCTTCTTGACTCTCCCCACAACCTCGCCGGCCTCAAAACTCGAAACTCAAAAGCACCCCAAGCCCCTCAGCCTCTCTCGTCTACAGTCCCTCACACTCGTCACGCACGCTCCGGCTCCAACACAGGGAGCGGAGGAAAAAAAAACCGAGGGAGGGAATCCGAAGAATCGGTGCGTAGAGAGCGTGTGAGAGACCAATGGCTTCGCCGGCGGCGCTCCTCCTCCTTGCTGTCGCGTTCCTGGCCGGGCCGGCGCAGGCGGCCGACCCCTACGCCTTCTTCGACTGGGACGTCTCCTACATCACCGTATCCCCTCTCGGAGTGCCGCAACAGGTGAGCAGCCCAGACCCTGCGCTCTTTCTTCATCTGCCACTTCTTTCTTCATCTGCGTGCGTGTATGTGTAGAATGCTACGAGTGTTCATTGCGCAAAGCTTGGATTTTTACCCCGTCCCCTTTTCTTCTCGTGGGTTTCCTTGCCTTCTTCTTCTTCTTCATTTGATTTTGGTTCGCCCTAATACTACTTCGCACTTCGCTGTGCCAACAATTGATGGATGCTCCTCCTTCAAGATTGGATTTTGATCCTTGCTCGTTTCTTTGCGAGAAGGATTCGGTCGATTTTCATGTGTGCAGTGCAGTGCGCCTTAATTACTGGAGGATATCTAGCTTGCTGTTTGCTTGCCTTCAAGATTCCATTTTTTTCCCTATATGTTTCTCGCGCATTTGCATTTCCTCTCCTGGGGGAAATATGTTTCCTGCCCTTTAGTGTCAAGACTCAGGACTTGCTTGCTCGTTTCTCGCCCAAATATTTTTTTTTTTCTTTTCTTTCACCCCTAGGCGGTACACGTGAGTTCCTACCTGCAAAGTTTCGATTTTTACCAACTCCTGGCGCTCTTGATAGGTACTGCATTCAGATCTCCCTAGTCCAACATCCTGCTCTCATATGCTTCCCGATCTAATCTTATTGTAGTAGAGATTGTTTTGCCATCCTCGAGAGGTACCGGCCATCAATTGAGCTAGCACCAAAAGGTACCAAGAGTTAAAGGGTAATTTAGCGGGGAGGACTCTCATTGTAGTACTTGAGTTCTGGTTTCCACTATTAAGATGTACTAGTTGTCTGTGCTTGCTTATCTAACCCTTCTAGTGCTAGTCTCCCTGAGCTGGTTGTGTTTATGCATTTTTTTTGTGTGTGTTTCAGGTAATCGCAATCAACAAGCAGTTCCCTGGTCCCATCGTCAACGTCACCACCAACTACAATGTGGTTGTCAATGTGCTCAACAGCTTGGATGAACCACTGCTCATCACTTGGTGAGCGCTTTCAAGTTTCAATCTTGATAGGCTTCTTATGGTTATCAGTCCGTTTCATTTCGTTGGCTATCACTGCGATGATAAGTGTGTTGGCCTTGTTTTTGACACAGGGATGGGATCCAGCATCGAAAGAATTGCTGGCAAGATGGGGTTCTTGGCACAAACTGCCCGATACCTCCAGGTTGGAATTGGACTTACAATTTCCAAGTGAAGGACCAGATTGGGAGCTTCTTCTACTTTCCACCCCTTGGTATGCAGCGTGCCGCTGGGGGTTTTGGAGGTATTACTGTCAAGAACCGGGAGGTAATCTCAGTCCCATTCGACACACCCGATGGGGACTTCACCTTGTTCATCGGGGACTGGTACAAGAAAAACCACACAGTACGGAAAATTTTTCACAGGCTTTATTGCAAGATGCCCAGATAGTTTCTCCAATAATCAAAGATGCTGATTGTGTCTGTCTTGTGTAGGGCCTGAGGAAGATGCTCGATGATGGGAAGGAGCTTGGGATGCCTGATGGTGTTTTGATGAATGGCAAGGGCCCATATAGATACAATGATTCCCTCGTTCCAGATGGCATCGAGTATGAGACTATCAATGTTGAGCCAGGTGATTACTTTTCATCTTTATAGACTGCATCATTAATTTGAATTCCTTATCTCGTCATATGTTATAATAATCCATGTGCATGGTAATAACAACATACTAGTATGGTTCCTAATGCTGTTGCTGCGCACATTTTATGTTAACTGTTGAATTGCACAATGTGTTTTCCCCGATATGATGTACGCATCTAGTTGATGATTTATTATCACTTTCATGGTAAGGCCGACAAATTTTTTTAGAACAATGATTGCTTTAGTACATTGCTATAATTGTGATAACTGACAGCCTCAGCTCCACAACAGGAAAAACGTATCGTTTCCGTGTCCACAATGTGGGTGTCTCTACGAGCTTGAACTTCAGGATTCAGAACCACAACTTGGCCATTGTTGAGACAGAGGGTTCATACACAATGAAGCAGAATTTCACGAATCTTGACATCCATGTGGGACAGTCTTACTCCTTTTTGATCACCATGGATCAGAACGCAAGCAGTGATTATTACATTGTGGCCAGCGCTAGGTTTGTGAATGAATCACTCTGGACCAGAGTTACTGGTGTTGCAATTTTGCACTACTCAAATTCAAAGGGCAAAGCATCTGGTCCTCTTCCTGATCCACCAAATGATGTCTATGACAAAACTTTTTCGATGAACCAGGCACGGTCAATCAGGTTTGTATAATATAACCCCCACTCTGACCGTCCAAATGACAACTGGCTTAATTCTCTCATGCAATTCCAGTCACTATTTCCATAAGCACCGATCTTAGAAATGGCTGACCCATGATCCATCGTGTGGTGATGCCTTTTTAGGCCCTGTTTGGAATGCGGGAATTTTTCCCGATTCCTGCGGGAATTGAACTGTTTCCTGCAAAATTCCTGCAAAATTCCTGTGAAATTCCTTTGTTCCAAACAGGCCCTTAATAATAACAGTGTTCTTCGATACCCATCATATGCTATGATGTTTTTTTATAACAACAGTGTTTTGCTATACGTAACTAAACTTATGCAGTACCCTTGTATAAAACAACTGTTCTAGCTCCTGTAAATTGGTTTTTTCCTTAACTTTTCATGGTCTTTTTGCTATCCCGTAAATGTAGTTTATGCACATTAGTTGTATCTTGATCTTCAAGAGATGTTGACCAAATATGCTTTTCTTTCTAGACTCTGAATGTGAAATGGCTCTGTTGTGGCTACAGACCAAACAGAGAGAGAGATGGTAGTGGAGAGTGATGAAGATAAGTGTAATAGCCTGGGTCCTCCCCATGGCTTACTCATATATATATGTACACATGAGGAGTGCTTTTACAGCTATGCCCTTACATCTGGTTATCCCCTCTGGGGGTAGTTATGTCATTACACATGGCCTATCTGGGCCTTATAATCTCCTACCAGGCCTGCTGGGTTTAGGTGGGGGCCACCCCTACGACAGGAGCCTCTCATGGTGAAGGGCTTCACAGGGCTGAAGCCATGTCGCCGAGTCCTTTGGCCCCCTCCGTCCCCTGCGGCCTGTGAATTCCTCCAAGCTTGTGGTTGGGGAGGCTGAAGTCTGGGATGGTGGGAGCGGAGGCTGGCGCCTGAGTCGAAGCAGGCGCGCGCGCTCCGTCCCCTACCCTTCGAACGGGTGGCAGCGGAGGCTGGCGCCCAGGTCGAAGTAGACGCGCGCGCTCCGTCCCCTACCCTTCGAACGGGTGGCAGCGGAGGCTGGCGCCCAGGTCGAAGTAGACGCGCGCGCTCCGTCCCCTACCCTTCGAACGGGTGGCAGCGGAGGCTGGCGCCCAGGTCGAAGTAGACACGCGCGCGCTCCGTCCCCTACCCCTCGAACGGGTGGCAGCGGAGGCTGGCGCCCAGGTCGAAGTAGACGCGCGCGCTCCGTTCCCTACCCCTCGAACGGGTGGCAGCGGAGGCTGGCGCCCAGGTCGAAGTAGACGCGCGCGCTCCGTCCCCTACCCCTCGAACGGGTGGCAGCGGAGGCTGGCGCCCAGGTCGAAGTAGACGCGCGCGCTCCGTCCCCTACCCCTCGAACGGGTGGCAGCGGACGCCCAGGTCGAAGTAGACGCGCGCGCTCCGTCCCCTACCCCTCGAACGGGTGGCAGCGGAGGCTGGCGCCCAGGTCGAAGTAGACGCGCGCGCTCCGTCCCCTACCCTTCGAACGGGTGGCAGCGGAGGCTGGCGCCCAGGTCGAAGTAGACGCGCGCGCTCCGTCCCCTACCCTTCGAACGGGTGGCAGCGGAGGCTGGCGTCCAAGTCGAAGTAGACGCGCGCGCTCCGTCCCCTACCCTTCGAACGGGTGGCAGCGAAGCTGGCGCCTAGTCGAAGTAGACGCGCGCGCTCCGTCCCCTACCCGTCGAACGGGCGGCAGCGGAGGCTGGCGCCCAAGTCGAAGTAGAAGCGCGCGCTCCGTCCCCTACCCTTCGAACGGGTGGCAGCGAAGCTGGCGCCTAGTCGAAGTAGACGCGTGCGCTCCGTCCCCTACCCCTCGAACGGGTGGCGCGAAGCTGGCGCCTAGTCGAAGGAGACGCGCGCGCTCCGTCCGTGTGCTGAGATCGGAGCTTGGCGCTGATATCGTTGCGCTCCGGGGCTGTTGTGACCTTGCAGTCTGGTAGTGCGCTTTTAATGGCGGCTGGAATCACGCCGGCGCCTGGCCTGGCAGAAGTCAGGCTGTCGCGTCGTGCGGTTTGCCATGCTGCAGGTGGGGCACGTGGCGACTCACGACTGGTGCGTCGTGGGATGTGAGCGGTTGCGTGACCGCGGCCGTTCGCCTCGTCCCCCGAGAAGTTGGACGCGTGTTGAAGATGTAGGGGCGTTGCGCGCTGCTTGGCCACCTACCCGGCACGGCCCTCTAGGTCCCGGCGGTTCTTCGTTCCAAATCTTGGACAACCGAATCGCTGGGGATTTGATCCGTCTGTGCGTTGAGCCACAAGGCAGGCGAGCGGCCTTTATAAGGTGCTAGTGTTGAGGTGGAGGCACCCTTTCTTGCTTTGCTCTTTGATCTGCCGCTTCGCTTCCGCCCGTGCTACTTGCCACGCCAGTTGCTCCTTTGCCTGCATCTTTTTCGCTTGTCGCAAAGAGCGATGGCTAGCCAGGACGACGCCACCTACCACCCCCGCAGCGGTTCCTTGCCTAGCCAGGGCGAGGCAGCCCATCCTTCCCAGGAGTACAAACTGGTGCCGCGGGGGAGCTCGCGCGCCAACAAGTGGTGGGACGCCATGGAGCACTCGGGAGGCTCCTGCTCCCGTGTGCTGGGGAAGAGCCGCATGACTGAAGGGACGCTGTAGCGACTCGTGGATGAGGGGAAGATCGTAGATCGCAATGGGGCTCGCCTACCCCGCCGGGACGAGACGGAGCCGAAGCCCGGGGCCATGGAGGCGATTGTTTTCGTCGCGTTCTTTGATGCCGGCCTTCGAATGCCCTCCACGTTGTTCGTGGGCGAGGTCTTGCGGGCCTACAAGTTGGAGCTAGCCCAGTTGACGCCCCATGCGATACTCCGCCTAGCCGTCTTCACGTGGGTGATGCGGACAGAGGGGTAGCGTCCCAGCGCGAGCTTATTCGCCACCCTGCACGACGCACACTGTCGACCCAGAAAGGTTGACGGGGCGGTGTCCAACTTCGGCGGTGTGGACTTCGTGCTCCGGGCGTCATGCGCGACGTTGTTCCCTGTGCCGGCCTCGTCAGGGCAATGGGCGACCGGCTGGACGCGGTGGTGGTTCTACTACACCGTGACCGACAAGAGCAGAATGCACTGCCAAGGTGGGCCGATCTCGTTTAACAGCACGCCGAGTCTGAAGGCGGAGATCGACGACACGCAAAAGCTACAGAGCCTTGTCGGTGTCGCCCGTCGAATGAGCGTGCGTGACCTGGCCGAGGAGTTCACGATGTATGGGGCGGCGCCACTCTCCTCCCGGGGGAAGTATGTTTGGCAGAATGGCCCCCGCGAGGACGGGTTCGACCCATCCATGTCTCGCCTGCTGCCGCCCTCCGCCCCTTGTAAGTCGCCCAGCCCGCTTTACGCGCGCCCTTGTATCTGTTTGGCTTCCGCCTTCCTGACGTGATCTCCTGCGCAGTGGCTCGGCTAGAAGATGCAGAGCGCGCGGTTGCGGCTCTCCTTGGCCCGTACACACTTAAGGAGCACCGGGCTCGCGAGGCCGCAGTCAAGGCGGCTAAGCAGGGGCGGGTAAACCGCACCTGCGAGGCTGTGGGCATCGCCGTGCCCGAGCGTGCGGTGCCGGAAGAGCTTCCCGCCGGGACTCCGGGCGCTCAGGACGGTGATGGCCTTAGGGGGGTGCTATCTTCGCGACGCCGGGCCCGTTCCCCGGCTGCCGTATGCGACCCGGCAGCCCCCCCGGCGTCTAGCCCAACTGAGACGGGGCGTGCGACCGGCGGTGGGCCTGGTCATACGGCTTCGGAGGGGCGCACCGCCGCGGATCCCCCGGCACCTTCTGCCGACGCCCACGAGCCCGTGCTCGGGCTCGCGGCCATCGTTGAGTTGGAACTCGTCAGCCCGAGGGGTGGCGTCGCTCCTGGCGAGCAAACCACGGTGGAAGGTGCGCTATCAACCGCAGCGGCCGACGAGGGCGTGCCCCCTACAGAGGAAACCGTGGGGGCGACAATGACCGGAGCTGGTCCTGCCGTGGAAGAATCGCCTGTGCCACCGCAGGCGAAACGCCCTCGGACGCGGTCCCCACCGCCAACGAGGGGCCGATACGCTGTTGCGGGGCCTTGCCGCGGGATTACAGCGTCTGGCGCGGCCGAGAAGACGTTCTCCCCGAGCGTCGAGGCGCCCGCCTCCCCTTGGGCGGTCGGACCGGCGCCACTTCCTACCGCGACTAGGGGCGCAGGAGGTAGGTGTGAGTCCCTTTCTTCACCTGACTTCGCGAGACTTTCTCCGATCTGCTCGCTCATTTTGCCGACATCAGGCGAGACGACGTCTCCCGTACGTGGCGAAGGATCGAGCAGCGGAGGTATGCGCGAAGTTGGGAGCCTTGTGCAGGATGCCCCGCAGGTGTCTGCTGCTGCTGACGTGGCCGCGGCCGCGATAAATCTGGGCGCGCTGGGGCCGGGGCTCGCTCGCTCGGACTTCCTTCCTCGCCCGGAGATATTCTGCGACCTCACCGCAGCCGCAGAGCGTGCCAACAACGGCCTCAACCGAGAGGCGCTGTCGCCATGCGCGGGGGACCTCCTAGCGCTCGCGCTGCAGGCCTCCGAGATGAGGGTAAATATGTGCGCTTCAGTTTGTAAAGTACTGCTGGACGCCTGCTGATTTGTTGTTGTTTCTGCTAGACGCTTGCCCTCAGCCGGTCCTTTGACGAGGCCCGCGTTCGGGAGCGGAGGGCTCTGGAAGCCAGCCTCCGCGAAGCGAACATTGCTCTCGCCGCGAAGGATGAAGCCAGCGCGCGCCCTGGCGGCCGCACAACTCGAGGCCACGGAAGCTCAGAGCGCCGCCTTCGTGCAGCAGATCGCCGTCCTAGAGGGGGAGAAGGCCCAGCTGGCGGAGTCTGCTGCCGAGAACCGCCTTGTCTTGGGAAATGCGTCCCTGTCGGCATGGCGGGCCATGGAGTCTCTGAACCAGGCCCTCCGAGATCTGTGCGTCCGAGTGCCGGACACTACGCACAGGCCGGAGGCCCTGTCGGAGACGCTCGGGCTGATCGAGGAGGGGGCCGGCGTTGCTCTTCGTGGCGCCAGGACCTTTGGCGAGCACTGCAGCTATGTTGGTGCGTGCTTCGCCCTCGCCCTGCTTCATACTCGTGGGTGTAGGCATACCCATGAGCTAGCGAATCCCCAACTGGATCCTCCCGACCGCCCAGAGGTTATGTCGGATGCCATCCGCTCCATCGGGTCTAGCCTGCAGAACTTCCACCAACGGATCTGGGGCCGCTTCGGGGAAGGTGCAGCGAGGGTCGCCGTGCAGCAGACGTTGCATGGGGAGGGGGACCTCCTCCAGTGGCTTGAAGGGGTCCTTCAGCGCCGCGGCGACGACGGCGCGGGCTCGTCCGCACCGCGTCAGGGCTGAGCGGCTGGTCGGGTGGGGCAGGGGGATGATGTGCTGGTTCTTACGCTTGCAACCATGTAACCTCTTTGCTTTTATAATGGAACCAAGTGGTACCTTATGCTTGGTGCTACCTGCCGCCGAACGCGGAGGGCAGGTCTGCGCATCTCGTTTATACTTCATGGAGTGGCGCGTGCGGAGGCGAATCTCGACGCTACGACTTCCTTTATAGTCCGGAGACTCGCGCGTGCGGAGGTGAACCTCGACGCTACGTCTTATTTAAAGTCCGTGGACTAGTGCGTGCGGAGCTAGGCTCGACGCTACGTCTTCTTTATAGTCCGGAGACTCGCGCGTGCGGAGGCGAACCTCGACGCTACGTCTTATTTAAAGTCCGTGGACTAGTGCGTGCGGAGCTAGGCTCGACGTTACGTCTTCTTTATAGTCCGGAGACTCGACGCTACGTCTTCTTTATAGTCCGGAGACTCGCGCGTGCGGAGGCGAACCTCGACGCTACGTCTTATTTAAAGTCCGTGGACTAGTGCGTGCGGAGCTAGGCTCGACGCTACGTCTTCTTTATAGTCCGGAGACTCGCGCGTGCGGAGGCGAACCTCGACGCTACGTCTTATTTAAAGTCCGTGGACTAGTGCGTGCGGAGCTAGGCTCGACGCTACGTCTTCTTTATACTCCTTAGAGTGCGCGCGGAGGCGTCCCCCCGTTGCGTCTTATTTATACTCCGTAGAGTGAAGTCCGTGGACTTTGTTCTGCTCAGCGCGGACAGGGGATGCTCTGGGAACAGCAACCTTTATTGAACTCCCGTTTGCGGGCGAGCATCGCATAACAAATGGCTGGTGGCTCTACGCCTGCTGTCTTGCTCCTAGGCGTAGTACCGCCGCAACCTGTCCGCGTTCCATGTATGCCGGAAGGCTTGTCCTTCGAGCGTGGCGAGGCGGTACGCCCCCTTCGGCAGTGCCTCCGTCACGATGTTCGGGGCTTCCCACTTGGACTCCAGCTTGCCAACGGTCTCCGCCTGGAGCGCCACTCTTAGGACGAGATCCCCAGGCTTGAACCCCCGCGGGCATATAGAGCGGTCCCGAGTACGCATTGCGTGCCGCGCGTACTTCTCGACATGGTGGGCTGCGTCTGCTCGTATCCCGTCGAGGAGGTCCAAGGACACACGGCGCTCCTCTTCGGGTGCTTGGACGAGGACCCTCCGCGAGCCGGCCTTGATTTCCTCGGGCGTCACCGCTTCATCACCAAAAAGGAGCTTGAACGACGTGAATCCCGTCGGGCGCGTTACCGTTGTGCGAAGCGACCATAGAACGCTATGAAGCTCGCTTGGCCACTTGCCCTTCGGCAATCCAACCAGGCGCTTTTTGATGGCGGCAGAAATGGCGCCATTCGCCCGTTCGACCGCCCTGTTGGACTGGGGATGCCCTACCGAGGCGAACCGGAGGGTGATGCCCATGCTGTCACAATAATCTTTGAAGAGGGTGGCGTCGAACTGCAGGCCATTGTCGACCGTGAGCTCCCGGGGCACGCCGAAGCGACATATGATGTTTTGCCATAGAAAGCGCTGTACGGCCGCAGAAGTTACCTTGGCCAGAGCGATCGCTTCCGGCCATCTGGAGAAATACTCCAGCGCGACTACCACGAATCGGAGGTCCCCTGGGGCTCGGGCAAGTGGTCCTACTATATCGAGACCCCAGCGTGCCAGCGGCCACACCGGGGGAATGGGGTTGAGGTTCGTCGGGGCCTGCGGATGATGCGCGCCATCCACTGGCACCCTTGGCACCGACGGACGAGGTCCTAGGCGTTGGTGATGGCAGTCGGCCAGTAGAAGCCTTGCCTGAACGCCTTGCCGACTAATGACCTCGGTGCCAGGTGGGATCCGCATACGCCCGCGTGGATCTCCGCCAAGAGCTCCTTTCCCCCCTCAGTCGAGAGGCAGCCCCCTCTCTTGTAGAGTATCCCTTCGAATACCTGGAAGGACCGTGCGCGGTGCTGCAAGCGTCGCAGCTCGGCAGGGTCCTCCGGCTCGGCGATGCCTTGCAAGAAATTGAAGATGGGTTCTCGCCAATCTCCTGGCCGATCAATGCGATGGACGAGTGCCGCGTCCCGGTTGTCCTGCGCGATGGCCGCCTTTGTTAACATTTCGTAGAACGCCCCCTCGGGGGGGGGGGGGGGGGCAGTTGCTGGCTGGCCGCTTTAGCGAGGGCGTCGGCTTGCTCATTCTCTGCACGGGGGATGGCCTTGACGGTGACACCCAAAAAGTGCCTTTCCCTCGCCCTCACCGCCGCGAGGTACTTGGCCAACTCAGGGTCCTTGGCTTGATATGACTTGTCCACATGGCCAGCCACCAAACGCGAGTCGGTGCAGACCAACACCCGTCTCGCGCCGATTGCCTTGAGCTTCGCCAAGCCAAAGAGCAGTGCCTCGTATTCAACCGTGTTGTTGGTGGCGGGGAAGGCAAGGCGCGCCGAGTACAGCAAACGCTGTCCTTCGGGCGTGACGATAACCGCCCCTACGCCCGCGCCGGCGACGCTGTAAGCTCCGTCGATTGTAAGCGTCCAGACGGGATCATCGTGCGTCTGGACGGGTTGGGCCGGCGGGGTCCATTCGGCGAGAAAATCCGCCAGGACTTGGGATTTGATTGCCGTTCGCGAAGCATACGTCAAGGAGAAGGGAGCGAGCTCGGCAGCCCATTTGCCGATGCGCCCTGTGGACTCTTTGTTGTGTAGCATCTCTGCCAGGGGGAATGAGGAAGGTACTGTGATCGGGTGGGCCAGGAAATAGTGCCGAAGCTTCCTGGAGGCCATGACAAGCGCGTAGGCGAGCTTCTCAAGCTCCTTGTATCTTGTTTTGGCACCTTGGAGGGCTTCGGAAACAAAATAGACGGGCCGCTGCATGGCGCCTTCCTCTAAGACGAGGACGGCGCTGACCGCGGTGGCTGACGCGGCCAGATAGAGCAGGAGGGGAGCCTCTGGTGCTGGGGCGACCAGAGTGGGGAGGCTTGCCAGGTGCTGCTTGAGCTCGTTGAAGGCCTTCGCGCAGTCTCCGTCCCAACGAAATCCATCGCACCCGCGGAGTGTCTTGAAAAACGGCAGGCCCCGCTCCGCCGCCCTGGATAGGAAGCGGCTTAATGCTGCCATGCGGCCTGCCAGCCTCTGGACCTCCCTCGTTGTCTTGGGTGGCTCCATACCCAGGATGGCGTCTACTTTGTCGGGGTTCGCCTGGATGCCCCCCAGACACGAGGAAGCCTAGGAGTTTGCCCGCCTGCACCCCGAAGACACATTTGTCGGGATTGAGCTTGATGCCCGCCTTTCGAAGGTTGTTGAAGGTCTCCTGGAGGTCCCGGCCGTGCAGAGCAAGCTGCCGAGTTTTGACCACCACGTCATCGACATACGCTTCGACGTTCCTCCCGAGCTGGGCGGCCAGGGCAATGGCGACGAGGCGAGTGAAGGTAGCGCCTGCGTTCTTCAAGCCGAAGGGCATTCTGACGAAGCAGAACGTCCCAAGTGGTGTGATGAAACTGGTCTTCTCCTCGTCGTCTTCGGCCATGTATACCTGGTGGTAGCCGGAATAGGCGTCCAGGAAACTCATGAGTTCGCACCCAGCAGTGGCGTCGACCAACTGATCGATGCGTGGCAGGGGGTAATTGTCCTTCGGGCACGCCTTGTTGAGTGCCGTGAAGTCGATGCACATGCGCCAGGCCCCGCTGGCCTTTTTGACTAGCACCGGGTTAGCGAGCCACTCTGGATGGTGGACCTCACGGATGACCCCGGCGCGAAGAAGCTTCGCCACGTCTGCTTTGGCCGCCTGCTGCCGATCCATCGACATACGCCGAAGCCTTTGCTTGACTGGCTTGGCGTCGGGGCGGACCGCCAAGCGATGCTTGATTACTGCTCGGTCCACGCCCTTGATGTCCTCCGGGGACCATGCGAAGATGTCGACGTTGTTCTGAAGCACTCGGAGCAGATCCCGTTCGACCCCCGGTGGGAGCCCCTCGCCAATGGACACAAACTGCCCCTCCGCCTGGAGCGGCACCTTCTTAACTCCGCCTTCGGGCCGAGGCTTGGGCGTCCACCCGGGGGCGGAGGGCCCATCCCCGAGCGCGCCGGAGAGGGCATGCACCGGGCGACGCGGAACACTGCTGCCGCCTTCGGCACGCCTGGCCAGGTCCTGGTCGCCGAAAACGGTTGATAACACCCTCCGGGCCCGGGAGCTTTATACACAAAAACGCGTGGTGCGGGATCGCCTCGAAAGAGTTGATGGCGGAGCGCCCCAATATGGCGTTGTAGGGGTGCGGGATATCTACGACGTCGAAGGTGACCTGCTCGGTCCGGATGTTACCTTTGTTGCCCTCCTGACGGAAAGTGACAGGAAGGGACACGTGCCCCAAGGCCTGCAACGGTTGACCCCCGAAGCCTTGAAGTGGAGCTCCTGGCTGCTCTAACCGGCTTCGGGGGATCGCCATGCGGTCGAGGGCCTCTGCGAACAAGATATTAGCGGAGCTTCCCCCGTTGACGAGGACGCGCCTGACGTCACAGCGTGCTATGTGGGCCTGGATGACCAGAGGATCTTGGTGAGGGTACTCCACGCCCCTGGCGTCGTTCGAGTCGAAGGTGATGTTGCGGGGCGGCATCCACAGCTGCGGCTGCGCCCCGGGGGCTTTTGAAGAGGAGCCTCCGGTGATGACGCTGACGGTGCGATGCTGCGCGCCCTCCATTGTGGTGGCTCGTATGGGGCTATCCCTTGGGTGCCCTACGTGGGCTCCGGCGGGGGGCCGAGGAGGCCGAGCCCGAGGCCCGGCCGTCACCCTCCGCAGCTCCATAACTGCGGTGCATGCCCTTGTGTAATGATCACCGTAGCCGTGTACCTCGCACCACCTACCATAGTGTAGGAGCTCTTGTTCTGCGTGGGGTTGGTCGCCGCAATCAAGTCCGCCGTCTGGTCCCCGGCCTCCCTTCCGTGAGGCGGGGGCGGGTCCTTGGCGGGCGCTCTCGGTGTCGAGGACATGACGGGCCGCTTGCGACCTGCGCCGGCGGCGCCGAGGTTTTGGCCTGCTCCTTGAAGAGCCTTCCTGTACCCCGGCCTTGCTGCCTCGGGGAGGGCCTCCTCGGGGCTCTCGGCTGCGGCCCGGCGTCGAGGAGAGACCACCCGCCCCCACTTCGCGCGGGGGGCGCTCCTCGTGGGCGAGGCCGAGGACGGTAATGCAGCGTCTTCGCGCATCCTACTCCGCCCGCGCGTACTCGTCCATTTTGTCGAAGAGCGTGGCAACTGTCTTGATTGGCCTCCGCGCGTTGTACGCGGCCATCGGGCCCGGACGAAGGCCCTGTATGGCTGCATTGACGATGGTGGTCTTGTTGACGTCTTTCACCTGACATCGAATCTTGGCGAAGCGTTTGAAGTAGTCCCGGAGCTTCTCCGAGGGTTTTTGCTTCACGGCAAAGAGCTGGTCCGCGTCGACCCGGTCGACGTAGTTACCTTGGAAGTTGTTGTGAAGGCGGACGCGGAGCTGCTCCCATGCGTAGATGGAGCCCGGCTCTATGGTAAAAAACCAAGAGAGCGCCACTCCTTGTAGCGCGAGGGGGAGTCCCTTTGCCTTCGTGGTGTCGTCTCCGCCCGCGGCTTCGATCGCGGTTTCGTATACGCGCACGAACTCCCGGGGGTCCGTGTCGCCTTTGTACGAGTCGATGGCGCTAGGAAACTTGAAGTCTTCGGGCCATGCCGCCTGCTGCAGCCCCGCCGAGAGCGGGGACTCCGGATCCACGCGCCGCAGCGGCACGCGGCTAGACGTGAGGGCTTCGCGACTGTCCGTCCTCTCCGGCGTGGGCTCGGACGCGATTACTGGCGCGGCCTGCTGACTCCGAGCCTCTTGTATATCTCTGACGGCTCCGCGAAGGTCCCCTAGCTCCCGCTGGAACGCGTTGAGAGCCGCCAGCAGGGCACTTTCCATCGCTGGTGCAGGCGGGGTCGCCGGTACTTCCGACGGGCGGATCCGCGCGGGGACGACCGCGTCGCGAAGTCCCGAGCTGCCGGTCGCTCCGTCGTGTCTACCTCGGACCGCCCGGTCCGCGCCGCCGGCGAGTGTTGCAGTGGGGGCGGCGAGGTCGGCTGTCGTTGCGTTGGCGGGGTCGGTTGTCGCCGCACCCGCGTCGACGTCTCCGACTGCGGGGCCGGCCGCGGGGTCCGTCCCTGCAACGCCGGTGACGGGGCGGGTCGTCGCGGTGCCAGTGACGGGGGCGATCGTCGCGTTGCCGGTGGCGAGGTTGGTCGTCGCCGCGCGAACGTCGGCGTCTTCGGCCACCGCGCCTACGTCGCCACCCGCGTTCGCCGCTGCCGATGTCGAAGCCCTGGTACTCATACGACGCTCCGGCCCGGCCGCCTTCTTTCCCTTCGCCGCCGCTGAAGAAGCTTTTTTCGGTGCCATCCTTCTTCTTCGGTCTTCAGGCTTGTCGGCTTGTCCTGTCCTCCCCACGGACGGCGCCAACTGTTGTGGTTACAGACCAAACAGAGAGAGAGATGGTAGTGGAGAGTGATGAAGATAAGTGTAATGGCCTGGGTCCTCCCCATGGCTTACTCATATATATATGTACACATGAGGAGTGCTTTTACAGCTATGCCCTTACATCTGGTTATCCCCTCTGGGGGCAGTTATGTCATTACACATGGCCTATCTGGGTCTTATAATCTCCTACCAGGCCTGCTGGGTTTAGGTGGGGGCCACCCCTACGACAGGCTCATTTAATATAATGCATGCCTTCTTTCTTGCATCATTAATTAACATTTTTGGTGTACTCATTTGGGAAATTTTCTGTCCAAATCTTTGGTCTCATACTTGGGCATCTGTACTGGATGAATTCGTTGTAGAAACTTTAATTTGTTATCAATACAGATATAATAATCTCTAAAAATCTTAACAGACATTAGTTTTGTGTGTCTGCTAGCATCATTCAATAAAGTGTAAGGATATCTGTAATATTTGTAGACAACTGTCTAGACATGTAGTACTGTCTCTCCAAGTTTTCATGTGAACAGAGTAGTTCTGGATGATGTGTGCATACATACTTGAGTCAAAACCACCTTGTTTTTTTTTTGTCAGGATGAATGTGAGCACTGGTGCTGCTCGTCCGAATCCTCAAGGTTCGTTTCACTATGGCTCTATCAATGTGAGCCAAGTGTACAAGTTGAGGAACGAGCCACCTGTTACAATCAATGGCAAAATACGGACTACACTGAACGGTATCTCTTACTCCCCACCTGCTACTCCTCTGAGGTTGGCAGATCTCTATGACGAGAAGGGAGTATACACACTTGACTTCCCCACTATGCCATCTGATGGACCACCGATGATTGGATCTTCTATCATCAATTCCACATATAAGAACTTCATGGAAATTGTATTTCAGAACAATGACACGAAAGTTCAGACCTACCATATTGATGGATATGCGTTTTGGGTTGTTGGGTGAGTACAGCTTCCAATTTCTCATTTCCTTCAGTGACCAGCAACTTAGTGTCCTGTATACTTTTTGCACATTGCCAACAGAATGGACTATGGTGAGTGGAGTGAGAATAGCCGCGGGACATACAACAAGTGGGATGGTGTTTCTCGTTGCACCACTCAGGTATGTATTGTAGGATATCATTTGGATAAACTATTTCTTCGTGTGAAGTCCTCTCGTGTGTCAGGATGCTTGTGTTTCTGCCAATGTTCATACTCTTATGTAATAGTTATTTTTGAGCTAGAGGATGCAAATATGTTGCTTTTGCTCATGAATTGTTGCTTAGTGTTGCCGCCTGCAGCTAATGATGTTACTGTCATATTTTTAACAGGTATTTCCTGGAGCATGGACTGCTGTCTTACTGTCACTTGACAGCCCAGGTTTTTGGAATGTACGCACAGAAAATCTCGACACGTGGTATCTCGGTCAGGAGACTTACATCAGGGTCTTGGATCCAGCTGGAGGCTATAATGTTACTGAGATGGTGGCTCCAGATAACGTTCTCTATTGTGGTCTCCTCAAGGATAAACAAAAGTATGCAATTTGCTTATGTGCTACGGATAATAGATTCTTCTTTCATATAGGCGCAATTACTAATGCTTACAACTGTTACTGTTTTATAGGGCTCAGAAGCCTCATGGATCATCAAGTTCATCATCTGCTGCAGCAAAACTAAACGGCTATTTGCTTGCAGCTATGGTGTCATTGGTAGCATTGGCATTTGTCCATTGAAAATATCTGCCAGCTAGTACTCTGTTGTTTGCAAGTTAGGAAATTGACATAATTGAGTAGGTCCAATTTGTAGGTTCCATCATTTGTGTGGAAACCCTGTCATTTTGCATCGGCAAGTTGTCGAAATTTAACAGAATTGTGTACACCATTGCATTGAGTTTGTGCTGCCTGCCTGTCGGCACCCGCAAGGAGTGCTGTGCTGCCTGGGATGGTTTTTCTCGCATTCAGCTAGCTAGCTTTGTGGAGATTCGGATATTTATTGCTGCGGTGTCATTGCAATTTGCAAGTGAAGTTTTACTGTCATGTTAAGCTGTAAATTTGTCGGATCGATTTGTTGAATTGTTGTCAATCGTTTTGTTGAATTGTAGCCATCCATCCTGAACGAATGGCTGCACCTTTGTCAGTAAGCTAGGCATGCCATTTGAACAACAAACATCAGTGACACAGTGAGCTTGGCATTGAGGTGACTTTTGAATTTCACTTTGATGTTCTGTGTTGGATATAATGGTTTAACTGCGAGATTTCACTGGGATGGTTCGGTTTGAGGTTCTCTGGACTGACTAGGTTTCATAGGTAGTACAGCTTGCACATCTGCTGCCAGATTGGCCTCGAAATTTCTGACCGCACACACTGCCGTCACACAGCACAAGGTGGTGCAACCGTTGAATCATCAGGCGGTTTATTTATTGGGACCAACTTTCTTCCAGTTTACCAGGAATGCTTGACAAGTAGTCCGAGCATGCTAGATCACTACAGTTTGCACGATAAAGTGTTTTGACGGCATTTGAGGCTTTTGAGCAACACCTACTGCAACTAAGCCAAGAGAAAGCTGTCGACGGACAATTGTTGAAGTGTGAGTAGAGAATCAGCCTTTTGTTAATGGCTTAAGCGCTTGGGTGACTTGACTACTATATGAAACTAAGATGGTACTAGAGTTAGCTCTCAAGTTTGAGATCTAGTTGATTTAGGCTCTGTTTCAAAGTTTTTGGGTGAAAATAACACGGCTGCTAGCTTTTTCTTATATATTTAATTAAAGAAAAATGCAAAAAAATAGAAAAAAAATAAAGAACACTCTTATATCTCTACAGATAATGCATTAAAAAGAAAAAAGAAGCCAGAAACAAGAAGCCATAGTTATTTTGGACAGGAAGTAATTTTGAAGACAGGATAATCGTGTTAGTTGTCGAAGGGTCCAGCGGTGCGGTGAGACTCTTGGCGAAGAGAAAGCCATCTTATGCATCCAATTGACAATAAACTAGAGGATAATACTGAGGTAGAGGTAGATTGCCCGCCCGCATAATTTCAACGACTGAAATTTCAGTGGCAAGACAAGGGGCGGGCAAGACACGGTCTTGGGCGTAGAGCGTGCGTACGAGCGCGCGTGAGGCGAGACGCAGCAGGTCGTGGGGTGTGAGAAAAGGAGGAGAAAGAAGAGAAGCGGTGCGGTGTGAGGCTAATCATCGGCTGGAGCTCACGCCTGCCTGCCCTATCGCTGGATTGGGGCCTGTATGTTGGGGCAATGAATGGAAACCATGCTTCACACCGTTTTAGCAAAAGCCAAGAAGACTAGCCCAGTGTATTCTCCCACACGCCTTCCCTGCCGGCATTTCTTTGCTCTCGCTCGGATATTATACATGCTCTTTTAGGCTGCGGTTTTTATAATTTTTAACTATGGTTATTAATCTAATAAATAACCATCGTCGAAAGAAGTGGAGTCAAAAACAAACTAAAAACCCGAAAAGAAGTGAGGCATCATCTTCCTCGATCGGCTCCACCCCCAACTAGGCCCACTTGCCATTTCTCTGGTCTCTCACCCTACTTTTTCTTAAAGACGCTTGTAAATTAGCCTTTTCATGCAAAGCTTTTCGTTTCTTAAGAACCACAACTAACTAGGGTTCGGACAAGCAGTGGTAACTACTATTGTCCGGTAAACTGGAACCTGACTGGTTCTGGTTTTCAGAACCCCCATTTCATTGAAACTTCTAATGGGAAGTGCACACTAGACTCTAGTTTGAATTAGCTTCAATTAATTTGAAAATTTTTGAAATCACGAAACCCCTAAAAAAAAGCAGACCTTCTACCAAGCGTAACCGGGCGAAAGCTAGAAAAAACTTGGTATAGTAGAAAATGAACATGTCATAGGATCAGAGTGCATGGATGCATATCTATATATTTGGCGCTGTAGCCATCTGTGATCTTCTCCTCTCCTATCCATATGTATGCACTAGTAATGCCCAGGCCGGATAGTCCAGGTCCTTATATTGAGAGATGACCCATGAGCCTTAATCATGTCATAGGGACAAGTGCATAGTTATCTCCATATATTTCTAAGATTGACCCACATATATCACGTATACACCCTACGTACGCTGATGACAAGGGACGACGACGATGTAATGACGACGGACGGAACAATAATCATGATCGATCGGGGAGAGATTGCTCACTCGATCTTCGTTTCTAGCTCGCAGTCGTGAAAGAATTAAAGCCGGGAGCCTTGATACGTACATATATACGGAAACGCAGAAAAGATATCTGGATATATCATAACCATCTTGCTTGTTGTGTAGCGCCTTCGGACTGCTATATCTACTAAACAAGCGTCCTGGCCCTAGATTGTTAGGCCGCTATACCCGCAAGCTCACAGAGCAACAATTGAAGGTTTTGGGCTATCTCCTCCTAGAAGACTAGCCTGATAGATGGGTATCACTCACTTTTATAAATCGTGCTATCTTCTCTCACAACCAATGTTGAACTATTCCAATAAATCTCCTACAGACGATGTGGGAATTGGGATTATCCGAATAAATCTCCCCTCACATTCGGTGTACTCTCCAGCAACGGTAAGTGATGGACCATGTGGAGGTGACCACATGTTAATGATGAGTAATTGACATTGGTTTAGATAAGTCGAGTTTGGTTTGGGTGGTTCGGAGTCGAGTCGTTGCATGGTGCAACGGGCTCGGTCAGACTGTGGTCAAACTTGGTCGTATGGGATTAGGACGCTGATTCTGATGATTCGACAGGTTTGGACTTCGTCATGGTAAGTATGATGTTGTTTATACTTTCATGTATCGAGCGGTGCTATTTGATGTGTTTCTTGTCTGTGTGGCTGCAGGACATCGGGTGGAGTTGTGGCGAGACACGATGGACCGGACTAGGCGCAGGTGGCGCTGAGGTCAGAACGGTCGGGATGTGTCGAAGACGACGTGGACTCGAGGTGGTTGCGAGGCGTGCGAGACAAGGAGCGCGGAAGCTTCCCGGAAGGTGCACGAGGGGCGAAACGGGAATTTCGCAGGGCTGCACAAGCGGGAGCGGGCTCCGTTGGATTTAGCGGGCGTAACGGGGCGGAGACCCGTTAGCCAAGGCTATATAAAGGAGTGGAGGGGCTGCATGCCCATTCAAGCATTTTGGATGGATTTGGGAAAAGAACTAGGGTTTGATTGAGTCAAAAGAGTCTTTAGAGAGTTGTTTAGCTTTGGCTCTTTAGTAGTTGGGAGAGACAGAGTCTGTTGAGAGCTTGCCCCCTTCGATGCCTTCTATGTGAGAGCTCTGTTCTTGGAAAACATGGAGAGTTCTTGATCATTTCAAGCATGTATGGGGTTGTAGGGATTGTATGAGCTGATACTTATTGTAATCGTGTCATCTCTCTTCCTCATTATCAATCCAAGATGGCTTTGTTTGAATTTGATTGAGGCCCTGGTTCTCTGTTTTGTCTGTTCTTCATTTCTCTTCGTAGCTCTCCATGCCTGAATTTTGAGTTTTTTCGATTTCTTGTTGTTTGTTGCTTGGGAGTGCCAAAATGGGTTGCTATGACATAGGAGATGCCCAAAAATCATTTGGCTAGTTGATCCTATGAGCAAACTCAGTTTAATCTCTGGTTTTAAGTTTGGGGTTGCTCTGTTCTTCAAGTTCCCCTTCTAGGGTTTTGGTGATTTCTTGTTCCCTTTGGAGAAATGGCATGAAATTTGATCTGGATTATCCCATAGCTATTGCTAACATATCCTCAAAGTTTCATGGCCATAGGATCAAAGGTTAGGAAGTAATTTGGATTTTGGTGAACCCTCTGTACTTTTTCAGTTTTTGAGAAATCTCTGAATTTCTCGAGTTTTTGTTGATTTCTTGTGTTGTTTAGAGCCTCCATGATATTTAGTTTATGTTTCTGGGTCTTGGTCTAAAAAGAAAAGAATCATTTCTCTTTTTTCCTTGGATTTGGCAAGAATCTGAATGTTCAGTTCGCCTGCTGTTCTTCAGTTCGGCTGAAGCGATTCAGATTTTTTTGTCCTCCAGCGTGTGTCTCAGTTCAGCTGAAGCCTTCTCCATTTCGTGCCTTTCTTTTTTATTTTTTTGCTGATCTTTGACCATTTTGCATGCAGATCAATCGGCAGTTTTTTCAGCTGAAATTTTTACTGATTACTCTCTGATTTATGCTGAATATTTTAGTATCGCATGCGTCCCAGATTTCAGCAAAATTAATTTTAAGTTTTTGTGAGTTGCGTTGTTTTGCATCTTTTTGAAAAATCAGTGTTTGATTTTCCGGGGCGATTTCGAAGCGAGCGACATTCACCCCCCCTCTGTCGCCATTTCGGTCCTACAATTGGTATCAGAGCCGGTTAGCTCTAATTCATAGATCTTAACCGGTCTCAAGAGCCATGACGACGGACAAGTACTTGACCAAGCCTCCCGTTTTCGATGGTATCGATTACCCCTTCTGGAAGAGCCGAATGGAGACATACATCCAGGCCCAGGGGGTATGCCATCTGGCGGAAGGTCAAGGTACGATTTGCTGTTCCTGCCGATGAGAACATCAATGCCGGGAACATTGCTGATGTTGAGGCGAATGCAAAGGCAAGGAACATCATCATTCAGGGTTTGAGTCGTAGCGAGTTTGACCGCATCTCTCATCTTTCGTCCGCCTTCGATATCTGGGAGACCCTCGATGCATACCATGAGGGGACCACCCAGATTAAGACGGTGAGACAGGACCAGTTCAAGCGAGATTACAATAAGTTTGAAATGCTCGCTGGCGAGTCCCTTGATGAGTGCTTTGCGCGTTTCCACAAGATCTTGAGCAATCTCCGAGCCGTCGGTCTCACATACTCCGACTCGGACAACGCTCGTCAAATGCTTGCTGCACTCGACCTTCGTGTTTGGGAGATGAAGGTGACTACCATCAAAGACACCACCGACCTCTCGACTTTGATGCTTGACGCGCTATACTCGCGCCTCAAGACGCACGAGATCGACATTGTCTCTCGTAAGTCGAAGTCGCAGTCGATGGCTCTAGTCACCGATCCCAGTTCGGCTTCTGGTTTGTCCGCCGATTCGCTTTGTGGGTTCTCCCTAGCTGCTCTCTGTGACGTAACTGATGATCAGTTGGAGCAGCTAGAGGATGAACAGCTGGCCCTCCTAGCTCGGAAGTTCTCCCATGCTTACAAGAGGAGGAGGGACAGAAAGAGAGGCGAACCAGTCATTTGCTTCGAGTGTGGTGGCCCCAACCATATTCGGGCAAACTGCCCCAAGCTGGAGAAGGGCAAGAACGACTACGGCGGTTCGGGCAAGAACGACTACACCGACAAGAACCGCAACAAGAAGACTCTAGCTCAGACGCCGGGCAAGAAGAAGTTCCGCGACTTCGGGAAGGCCAAGAAACTGTTTCACCGCGTCCTCACCGCGTTCGACGACCTCGACCTCAGCGAGGTAGAGGGATGGAGCGACGACGACGGGACTGGTGACCATGACCCCAAGAGCGGCGACGACTTCTCCGGCATGTGCTTCATGGCCCTCGAGGGCGAACTCAGCGACAGCGAGCTGTACTCCGACTCGGACGAGGTATGTCCCACCTATGACCAGCTCAATCATGCTTTTCTTAAGCTAGGTGGTTTTCATGCTAGAGCTAGGGCTAGGTGTACTGAGTTAGAGAAGGAAGTAGATAGATTGTCACTAGAGATTATTGCTCTTACATCTGCTCTCTCTAGTGATGATTGTGATACATGCTCTGCTTTGCTCGATGACATGGAGAAATTAAGGACCTCGCATGATAGTCTGTCCTCTGAACTTGACATTGTTAAGGTGGAGAATCTTAGTCTCTTGGCTGAACTAGAAATGAGTAGGATTGCTTCTGTTTCATCTGCTCCTGTTGAGACTAGTACTTGCACCTCATGTGAGGATAAGGACAATGGTTTTAGAGGCCTTTATACCATGTTGCTTGATCTGCCCGAGTCATGTGAAAACTGCAATAAGCTGAAGTCGAACCTAAAACGGGCAGATCACAAGATTGCTGAGTTGCATGCTTCTTTACTTCGGCCTATTGATTCATGTTTGAACTGTCCAAAGTTAACTGCTGAACTTGAATCTGTCTCAAAACAGTTTCAAGAAATGATTGACAACAACAAGAAAATGGCTCAGTATGCGACTAAGGATCCTGTTAGCTCACCATGTATTAGTTGTGATAAACTAAAACTTGAACTCGTTGCATTGAATGACAAATGTGTGAAGCTAACTAAGGACTTACTAGAGAAGCCACAATCTGGTTGTGATGTGATTGATGGTGTGGGGGAGAAGCCCCAGGGTAAGGGTGAGACGCCTAGAGACGCGAACCAACCTGCTAGTAGTAGAACTGTCCCCTCAGAGTCAGCTGTGCGTGCACAAGCCATTCTTTCCTCTACTGTTAGTTCTTCATCTGCTCCCTTACCTCCTGTTGTTCCCTCTTCTCCCTGCTCTTCTTGCACCTCTCTCTTTCGGGAGTGTCAGTATCTTATGAACACTCTCGAGAGATTTGTAGGCGGCAAGAAGAAGCTTAATCTTATTCTAGACCAATCCAAGATTTGCAAGTTCAATGAATGTCTAGGATATGATTTCTATGAGGATATGAGGAAGCATCCAGCTGCTATTCTCCAACCCATCGTAGGAGGTGTGATCGAGGTTGAGCCCAGATCTGATGAGGTTAAATTCAAATCAGCGGGTTTTGTCCAAGGGATATCTGACAGCAAGGTGAGTCCACCTGCAGCTTCGACCTCTCAGAAGGCGAAGCCTCCCCGTGCTACTTCTACCTCTCAGAAGGTGAAATACCACGGCACCTTCTGTCAGAGGGATGGACACACAGTCGATCGATGCTTCAGGCGCGCTAGGATTGCGCGTAGAGACCGTGCGGAGGCACTTAGCGTATTCAGGGTCAGCCCCAGATCCTGAGTGCACCTAAGACTAGCACGAGGTCCAGGTTTGCTTCTGACGGGTTTGGGCAGCATCGAGGACTTGGTTTTTCTGAGTCTTCTGGTTTTCGTCCTCATGCTGCTCCGGGTAGTGACTTCCGCCGTCCTGAGGGTACATCTCGTTTCCCCCGTCGAGACAGTTACCCACGGCGTGATCAGCGTGTTGCCGGTGTTCCGACTCGCTCTCCCGTAGCAATTGGACCCCACAACAGCTTCAGGTCTGCTCATAGACCTTCGGCTTCTTTGAGTCACGGAGAGCGTAGGGTAGATAGAGGTCAGTCGTGTTTGACTACTTCATCTGCTCCACGTGTTACTCGGTATTGGGTGCCAAAATCTCTCTTGATTTATCCCAGTACTGAGACTTCACTCTCTGTTTGACTCAGATTCGCCGGGTTGGGAAGGAGAAGGTTTTGCTTGTAGACTCCGGTTGTTCTCGTCATATGACCGGAGACTCCCGTTGGTTCTCCTCCCTAGCCCGCGCTCCAGGTGATGAGACGATCACCTTCGGAGACGCTTCGTCTGGGCGCGTCATCGCCAAAGGTACTGTGCATGTTAATGCTTCTTTTATTCTTAAGGATGTTGCCTTGGTTAGTAAGCTGCAGTACAACTTGCTTTCCGTTTCTCAGCTTACCGATGACGGTTTCGAGGTGAGCTTCAAGAAAATAATTGCAAAATTCTTGATTCTTCGGGTAGTCTGGTTTGCGGGATTTCTCGTTTTGGGAGGATCTTTCGTGCTGATTTCTCTGAGTCTTCTGGTGATCCTCTCAGGTGTTTAGTTGCTTCTGAGTCCCGCGATCTTTTTTTCTGGCATAGGAGACTTGGTCATATTGGGTTTGACCATTTGACTTCGAGTTAGCGGCCACGATCTCATTCGTGGTTTGCCGAAACTCAAGATGGTCAAAGATCTAGTTTGTGCTCCATGCCGGCATGGCAAGATGGTTGCCGCTTCTCACCCTCCGGTCACAGTTACTATGACCGATGCACCGGGACACCTGCTCCACATGGATACAGTGGGACCAGCTCGAGTGCAGTCAGCAGGAGGGAAGTGGTATGTTCTTGTCGTGGTCGATGACTTCTCGAGGTATTCTTGGATGTTTTTCTTAGCCTCGAAAGATGAGACATTTTCACATTTCCGAGGTCTTTTCGGTAGGCTTTCTGTTGAGCTCCCGGGTGCCTTACGAGCGATCCGCAGTGACAATGGCACGGAGTTCAAGAATTTCTACTTCGAGAGTTTCTGTGGTGAGACAGGTGTAGAGCACCAGTTCTCTTCTCCGCACGTTCCACAACAAAATGGCGTTGTGGAGAGGAAGAACCGTACCTTGGTCGAGATGGCCAGGACGATGCTTGATGAGTACTCCACACCGCGGAAGTTTTGGGCTGAGGCTATAGCTACCGCGTGCCATGTCTCAAATCGAGTATTTCTTAGGGCACACTTGCACCGCACTTCTTATGAGTTGAGATACGGGCGAAAGCCCAGCGTCTCTCATTTTCGTGTGTTTGGTTGCAAGTGCTTTATTTTGAAGTCCGGGAACCTAGACAAGTTCGAGTCACGTTCTTGTGATGATATCTTTCTAGGTTACTCGCCTTCTTCGCGGGCTTATCGGGTTTGGAACTGCGAGTCTAGTAAAATGGTAGAGACCTGTGAGGTGACTTTCGATGAGGCCAGTCCGGGGACTAGGCCCGATATCTCAGGTTCTTTAGAGCAGTCCGAGCCCATCTTTGTGGATGATGAGGATGATGGAGATGAGGGGTGTCTACCTGATCCAGTCCTTCATCCACCCCTTGAGGTGCCGTCTTCCACTGCACCTCGAGGTGATCAGCCTCTGCCTACCACTTCTTCTGGAGCTAGTGGCTCTGTTCCTACCTCGTCAGCACATGAGGTAGAGGCTACTTCTTCATCTCATCCAGGACCTCCTCGACATATCCAGAAAAGGCATCCTTCAGAGCAGATGATTAGAGACCTCTTCGAGCGTGTGACCCGCTCAAAATCTGGGTTATCTCAATTCTGTCTCCATTCTGCTTTCATTGCCTCCTTTGAGCCCAAAGATGTTTCTCATGCTCTTTCCGACGAGTCTTGGGTCAATGCCATGCATGAGGAGCTAGAAAATTTCGAGAGGAACAAGGTCTGGTCGCTTGTCGAGCCTCCGCGAGATCACAACATTATTGGGACTAAGTGGGTGTTCAAGAACAAGCAGAGCGAGGATGGAGTGGTTATTCGAAACAAGGCTAGACTGGTAGCTCAGGGGTTTTCCCAGGTTGAGGGTCTAGACTTCGAGGAGACCTTTGCCCCTGTAGCTCGACTTGAGGCCATTAGAATCCTGCTTGCCTTTGCAGCTTCTAAGGGTTTCAAGCTCTATCAGATGGACGTCAAGAGTGTCTTCCTTAATGGAGTCATTGAGGAAGAAGTTTACGTCAGACAGCCTCCAGGTTTCGAAAACCCCAAATACCCACACCATGTCTTCAAGCTTTCCAAAGCGTTGTATGGACTTAAGCAGGCCCCAGAGCTTGGTATGAGAGGCTTAAGTCCTACTTGTTGAGTCATGGGTTTGAAATGGGTAAAGTAGATAAGACCTTGTTTATCCGTAGGCCTGACAATGACCTTCTGCTCGTCCAGATCTATGTCGATGACATTATCTATCTTTGGCGGCTCTTCCCATGCTCTGGTTTCACAGTTCTCGGATGTCATGAGCACCGAGTTTGAGATGAGCATGATGGGTGAGTTGACTTTCTTCCTTGGCTTCCAAATCAAGCAGACTCGGGAGGGTACCTTCTTACATCAAGGCAAGTACACTCGTGACCTCCTGAGACGCTTTGACATGAGTGATGGTAGCCGGTGTCAACTCCGATGGCTTCTACAGCCTATCTTGACCCAGATGAGGACGGCGAGCCAGTTGATCAGAAAGAGTTCAGGAGTATGATCGGCTCCCTTCTTTACCTCATTGCCTTGAGACCAGACATACACTTCTCTGTGTGTCTGTGTGCTCGTTTTCAGGCCTCTCCTCGCGTATCTCACCGCCAGGCGGTGAAACGCATCTTTCGGTACCTTCGAGCTACCATGGACTATGGTATCTGGTACTCTTCCTCATCCTGTCTTTCCTTGAGAGCCTTCTCGGATGCAGACTTTGCCGGCTGTAGGATAAATAAGAAGAGCACTTTTGGCACCTGCCAATTCATTGGCACTTCTCTCGTTTCCTGGTCTTCTAGGAAGCAGTTCGGTGTTGCACAGTCCACCGCAGAGGCCGAGTATGTTGCTGCAGCCAGCTGCTGCAGTCAGGTACTCTGGATGGTTTCGACCCTGCGGGACTTTGGGTTAGTTATCGACAGTGTTCCACTCTTTTGTGATAACACTTCTGCGATTAACATTGCTAAGAACCCAGTGCAACACTCTCGGACCAAGCACATCGATATCCGTTATCACTTCCTTAGAGACCATGTAGAGAAGGGCGATATAGTGCTCCAGTTTGTGGAGAGTGACCACCAGTTGGCTGACATCTTCACCAAGCCATTGGATAGTTCGAGGTTTTCAGCTCTGCGGGGAGAGCTTGGGGTGTTTTGTCCTTATGGACTGTAGTGAGGGGGGAGCTTTGGGCTTTACTGCTTTACTATATTGACTATGCTTCTGTCTCATTAATACTGCTTTGCACTTGGGGTGCTTTTGGGTTTAGTCCTTCCAGCATAGGTTAGAGTGGTTTTCTTGCCAAGTTGCTTAGACTTCTTACTCTTATCTTGTGCTTCCAGGATGCTGCATATTAGCTGTTTCTTATCTCACTAGGTTGAGCTCACTCACTTCTTGTAGGTTCTAGCGAGGGTTGGGCCACCCTCGGGTAGACAGGGTACGTGTTTGCTCTCTAGTGTGTGATTTACTGTCAGCTGATTGTCCTGGAGTCATATGGGGTAGATGAGAGTCAGTTTGAGCTATAGTTGTCTCTATATCTTATCTATGCTTTAAGGACTGTCTGTTTGGTTTTATTTGATAGCTTCTCGATTTTATTGCTTTGGTTCAGGGAGAGTTCATTTTGGAGCTTCTGGAGCTAAATTTTGACTTAACTCAACTTGAACTAAAAGTTGCATCTCATGTTGAGGGGGAGCTGGATTTTCCTGCATTTTAGCATTTAGCATTGTAATGTAACTACTTTGAGCCTTGATTATTATCCTGTTATGACATGTTTTCAATGCTTTACACATTGCCATGTCTTGTGCTTAACTTGCTAGATTTATCATGACTTCATATGTATGGACTAGCTTCTGCCATAATTAAAATTGCTCAACTTAAACTAAAACTTGTCATGTTAGCACTCGAGTTTAGTCTTTCTTGAGCTATCCTTTTATGATTCATGCCATGTCAAATAGGCTGAGTAGAGCGTTGAATCTATATTGAGCCTTAGATTGAGCTGTTTTAGTCTCTTGGTGATGCATGAGTTAGTACAACATGTTAAAAAGCAAAAGATATCTTTTGTGCGAAAAAACTGATCTCCCCAATTCTTTCCTATGAGACGGCTTGCCATTGCACTTGGCATGAACTTAGGGGAAGTTTTGGATGACCTAGACTATCTTCTTAAGCTCATTGCTTGGAGTAGTCGCATAAGGCTTGGGACCGAGCACATGATAAAATAAAAATCTGGTTGGCAAACGACCATGAATTTCAAAAGAAAATATGTCATTTGTGCTCAATTTGCTTAAACTACAATCAGAACCAAGTACTTTAACCAATGTTTCATTCTTGGGCATAGCACTCTATTTGGTCTTAATAGTAGCTTCTTGGTTCCGCTTAGCTTCTTGACATGGCCTGCATCATCCTTGGATATCTCTAGCTAGACTTTGCTTATTGATAACTTGACATGCTCACAAACTGCATTACATTACAGATTGTCATCTATGTGCTCTAGCTGGCTTATATATATGCTGTCATGATCTAGATAGCGTTTTATTGAGTTATGGCTTGGTGTATTACATTATGGTCATTATGGATAATTCTCATGGCTCTAAATGCTTAAATAAACAAACTTCAGCCATTTCATCCATTGACATGTCATTTTCTCTCGTTTGCATTCTTGATGCGGTTATTGCCAAAAGGGGGAGAATAGAGAAGAAAAAGCTAGTTGGGATCATTTTAGAGCCTTGGAGAACAATTTGCTCTTTCAGGTGTTGCTCTAGTGTTCCCTCTGTCAACATGGTCATTTGTTTCATTCCCGTCTTTGGACCATGTTGGATTCTTCAAACTCAAACTCTTCTTTGCGCTTTTTCGGGTTTGTCAATATACTCATCAAGGGGGAGATTGATGGACCATGTGGAGGTGACCACATGTTAATGATGAGTAATTGACATTGGTTTAGATAAGTCGAGTTTGGTTTGGGTGGTTCGGAGTCGAGTCGTTGCATGGTGCAACGGGCTCGGTCAGACTGTGGTCAAACTTGGTCGTATGGGATTAGGACGCTGATTCTGATGATTCGACAGGTTTGGACTTCGTCATGGTAAGTATGATGTTGTTTATACTTTCATGTATCGAGCGGTGCTATTTGATGTGTTTCTTGTCTGTGTGGCTGCAGGACATCGGGTGGAGTCGTGGCGAGACACGATGGACCGGACTAGGCGCAGGTGGCGCTGAGGTCAGAACGGTCGGGATGTATCGAAGACGACGTGGACTCGAGGTGGTTGCGAGGCGTGCGAGACAAGGAGCGCGGAAGTTTCCCGGAAGGTGCACGAGGGGCGAAACAGGAATTTCGCAGGGCTACACAAGCGGGAGCGGGCTCCGTTGGATTTAGCGGGCGTAACGGGGCGGAGACCCATTAGCCAAGGCTATATAAAGGAGTGGAGGGGCTGCATGCCCATTCAAGCATTTTGGATGGATTTGGGAAAAGAACTAGGGTTTGATTGAGTCAAAAGAGTCTTTAGAGAGTTGTTTAGCTTTGGCTCTTTAGTAGTTGGGAGAGACAGAGTCTGTTGAGAGCTTGTCCCGTTCGATGCCTTCTATGTGAGAGCTCTGTTCTTGGAAAACATGGAGAGTTCTTGATCATTCCAAGCATGTATGGGGTTGTAGGGATTGTATGAGCTGATACTTATTGTAATCGTGTCATCTCTCTTCCTCATTATCAATCCAAGATGGCTTTGTTTGAATTTGATTGAGGCCCTGGTTCTCTGTTTTGTCTGTTCTTCATTTCTCTTCGTAGCTCTCCATGCCTGAATTTTGAGTTTTTTCGACTTCTTGTTGTTTGTTGCTTGGGAGTGCCAAAATGGGTTGCTATGACATAGGAGATGCCCAAAAGCCATTTGGCTAGTTGATCCTATGAGCAAACTCAGTTTAATCTCTGGTTTTAAGTTTGGGGTTGCTCTGTTCTTCAAGTTCCCCTTCTAGGATTTTGGTGATTTCTTGTTACCTTTGGAGAAATGGCATGAAATTTGATCTGGATTATCCCATAGCTATTGCTAACATATCCTCAAAGTTTCATGGCCATAGGATCAAAGGTTGGGAAGTAATTTGGATTTTGGTGAACCCTCTGTACTTTTTCAGTTTTTGAGAAATCTCTGAATTTCTCGAGTTTTTGTTGATTTCTTGTGTTGTTTAGAGCCTCCATGATATTTATTTTATGTTTCTGGGTCTTGGTCTAAAAAGAAAAGAATCATTTCTCTTTTTTCCTTGGATTTGGCAAGAATTTGAATGTTCAGTTCGGCTGCTGTTCTTCAGTTCGGCTGAAGCGATTCAGATTTTTTTGTCCTCCAGCGTGTGTCTCAGTTCAGCTGAAGCCTTCTCCATTTCGTGCCTTTCTTTTTTATTTTTTTGCTGATCTTTGACTATTTTGCATGTAGATCAATCGGCAGTTTTTTCAGCTGAAATTTTTACGGATTACTCTCTGATTTATGCTGAATTTTTTAGTATCGCATGCGTCCCAGATTTCAGCAAAATTAATTTTAAGTTTTTGTGAGTTGCGTTGTTTTGCATCTTTTTGAAAAATCATTGTTTGATTTTCCGGGGCGATTTCGAAGCGAGCGACATTCACCCCCCTCTGTCGCCATTTCGGTCCTACAGTAAGGCATGAGATGTATCCAAGAAACCTGGGCTCTCATACCAATAGTTGCGCAGCACCTTCGGACCATTATACCTGTGTCTGAACCTAGGCTCGCCAAACCAGCGTCCTGGTCCTAGGTCATTGGACCGCTATACCCACAAGCCCAACCACGTAGCAACAACTAAGAGGTCTTGGGCCATCTCCCCCCCAAAGGTTAGTCTGATAAGTGGATACTCCACTTACTCTTACAAATTATACTCTGTCTCCTCCCATAACTGATCAGGGACTATCCCAACCTTACTTGATATCATTGCATGCACATAGCTAGATATTCTAATAAAATATATAGAGATTTTCAAACATTTGAAAAAACATCTAGAAAAGGGAACAACTAACTGATCATAGTAAAACCATCTCTTTCGGCGTTCAGACGACCCATCAATTCATTATATATGTCATTATCTTGCAAGGACTAATATTTTGTCGAGTAAAATGCACACAACTTGTAAGGTAGGTGCAAGTAGGTCACACACTGTAAATTTGCTCATTTACGACATTGGTTTTGTTTAAGTGATGCAACGAGGAACAAAAAGATACATGGTGGCATATTTGGCACTGATCTAGTGCTAGCTGTACTTTCAACGTGCTTCAAGGCTGTGTGTGTTAGGCTTGGCGTGGAAAAAATTGCAAAGAGCCCACAGGTTTTATCCTCTCCATTAGTTAGGCCAAACCATCCTCTATTCTTATGAAGAAAGCGATAGACACTTTGAGCACGTCGCCTGGAGGAGGGTTCGACGATCTGGCTGGCGTGCACGAATGGTGGCGCCAGTACTTTGAACACCAGGAGTAGCGCCACATACATATGGTGATACTACTACAAAACAAGCTATACTGGATGTCTTATCATATACGGTTTATGAGAAACCGTCTGTGTTGTAATTATCACGATAATTTTACAAGCGTGATTGTCTATGTTACTAGCGATGGCTAGAACCGTCTGTGATATATAATTATCACAGACGGTTCTTGTTGATAACCATTTGCGATAATTGCAGACGCCACAGACGGTTTTTAATTAGAACAATATATGATATTACCATAGACAGTTATTAATATGAACTATCTATGATAATTATGTATTACAAATGGTTTATGATTGGAAGTGTCTGTGATATGTATCTCTTATTTGCATGAATGACGCTTCGACTCCGCGATATGTCTTTTCGTTTTGGCTCCCCGATGCATCTCAACGTCTCACGTATCGAATTTATTTCTTGTTTTATAAAAAATAATCATTTACCACCAAATATGAACCCCCACATCGCTGATCTATTCTCAAGCACAAACAAATGGCTCTCTACTCTTCCTTGTCACCAGCATTGATGGCCTACCTAGGCATCTTGTATGAACATCTCGCCGGCCGTACGCTGGCGGATGCTATGAAAGGACACTGTGCCAATAGTGCCTTCCCTCCTATGTCTGAGGATTTGCTGGAGCAGGTGACACCTATCTTCTATCGTCTTTCGGTTGGTCTTCCACTTGCAGTGAGTTAACCTCACCATCGACGTGGTTCTCCACAATGATGTTGCACGTCTCTAGGAGGCTTGCCATCTCTTGGACTGCTTAGTTGAGGCAGCGGGCGAATGAGTCAACCTCTCCAAGACCCCTCAAGTAAGGGAAGAGAGCATATGAGCTTAATTCGATTTGATTCTGGTCTTCGGGAGATATTCAAATGAGCACATTAGCTGGTGGACGCATTTCAGGTTTCGTTCACTAATGATCCCGAACCATCCGATGCCAATGACGTTGCCTACAAAGTTTTGAAGATGGAGATAGGATGCTACCTTCGCCGCTAGAAAAACTTTGATTATTTAGGTTTCTACTTTTTAATCTTTGTAAGAAGTGACTGGCCATGTTGTTTGGCCATATGTAAATACAAAAATAAAAAACTAGTTGAATTTGTATTTAATTTCTTCTATATATGTAAACGGTCTCAGTATAACGACATGACGGCATTACTAACCGGTAAAAAATAATTAAGTAATACATATTTACTCTTGAGTCTAGTTGAAAAATAGAATATTTTTTAGCTATATAAGGAACTATCATAGGCAATTTAGTGGAACAAACTATCAGTGATATGTATCATAGACAGTTCTAAAATACATCCGTCTATGATACGGTCACATACCACAATTTGTTCTAAAATACAACCGTGTATGATATAGTCGCATATCATAGTCTATTTTTAAAATACAACCATATGTCATAGATAGTTATATTACAGAGCCATCTGTGATACTTATCACAAACGGTTTTTAATACTAACCATCTGTGATATAACCGTGATGTGTGTTTATCACAGACGGTTCTACTTTAGAACCATCTATGATGTCCTGCCCTATTTATATTTGGACTCTAGGGTTTGCCACGCCCTCACTCAAACTCTCCCTCCTCCCTGGAGCCTTCTCCTCGAGCCTGACACGCCTCCTCCCTCGAGCCCACCGCCTCCTCCCCAAGCATGAGCCACTGCTCGCACACCTACTCCTCGAGCACGAGCCGCTGCCTCCCTGAACCTGGCATCGCTCCTCCCCTAAGCCCGGCGCGCCTCCTCCCTGAGCTTGCCGCCTTCTCCCCGAGCACGAGCCGCCACCTCCCCAAACTCGACGCCCCTCCTCCCTCGAGCCTGGCCCGCCTCCTCTCTGAGCTCGCCTCCTCCCCTCCCCGGAGCACGTGTCGCCTCCTCCTTGAGCCTAACACTAGCTTCATCTTCTACAACACCATCCAATGCCTCCTTCAAGTGCTTCTCTGCTAGGTTGAACCAATTCCCTCTTGCCTTTGTTTTCCTTATTTACGGATTCTTGTTGGTACTTTGTTAATAGTTAATACACTGCTTGATGTTTCCTCCTTTCATATACTGTTAGAATAAATTTGGTGGCCATATGTTAATGCATTCTTGTTTTGATCATTCAGTTTTTGCCTCAATCACTTGTGATAAACTTCTATGTGATTTTTGGGCTGCTAAAGATAAAAAAGATTACAAATGCATTTCTAGATTGATGCTGTTTTTGAAAGATCACAGTTGTATGTTATTTTTGGTAGATGCTAGGGTGATTATGTAGGTATATGTAAATATAAATGTACTACTTATTTCCTTGTCAAGTAATTGATTTATAATAATTGACTTCATTGATGGATTTGCATATGTACTATCAGGGATATTTAATGTAAATGTACTAATTTTATATGTAGCATGTAACCATCTGTGATGATACATAATCTATCATAAACGATTTCATCTATAAACTGTCTGTGATACATGAGCTATCACATGCTATCACAGACGGTTTCATCAATTATCACAGACAGTTTCATCGATTATCATAGACGGTTTTGAGTTAATAACCATCTGTAATAGTCTGCATCACAGACGGTTCGAAAATCGTCTATAATGACCTCATGTCATTATTGACCCGTAAACTCAGACGGCTTATAAAACCATCTGTGATGGTGTTTTTGAACAGTCTATAATAACATTTTTTTGCAGTAGTGTGAGTTGTGGGGCCTGAAGGGGAGACATGTGATTTGGAAAGGCACGGGGGTTGGCACTCGTAGGGGGAGAGGGCGTTGGCGCTTGTGGGTAGAGAGGGCAGGGGAGCAGTAGTGGTACGGGGAATCAATCGAGGGATAGTAAACTGTTGTCGAAACTCCACTAGAATTAATTGAGAGATTAATAACCCCACTGGAAGTTTTTCTCACTATACGTTTTGAGAAAAACTAGCTATTTCAATAATCAGACATACTCACATTACAGTCATTCAAAAACACTGATATAATGAACTCAGGAGCTACACTTAGCTAAGATATATAGTTTTTGACCACACAAGCAGCCTTCGCTAAAACCATTGACTAGAAGTGATGTTGTTCTGTGAGCAATTATTCAGAAAAGTGATCTTGCTTTGTTAGTAATTGTTACAAAAATAACTGAGGGGTTTGCTGTGGGAGGGGGCGTGCATGAACCACACGATCCTGAGCTTCACTTTTGTACCTCGTTGCATCACTGAAACAAAATCAGTAACATAAATGAGCAAATTTATAGTTGTGTAATTTGCTTGCATTCATCTTACAAGTTGTTTTACTTATGATGCATTTTACTCTTTTTTGTTTCTTACATCTTCGAGGTAGCTAGATACCTTTACATTCCTACCTTGTTTCTTATATCTCCGAGGTAGCTAGACACATTTACATTCCTACTTGGAGATGCATGTAACGCCCCCAGTTTTGGGAACAGGAACGTCACACCACCTGCAATAGCCCAGGAGTTCAGTTGTGGATAGAAGGAGTATCATGCCTGCTCACGAACAGTAAAAAAATAATTTGAGTAAAATATGACCTAACAGTCAACTTTAGTATCAATACGGGCGTCTAAGCCCAAAATTTAACTTACATTCAGAAGAACCAAAGAAACTCCACAGGAACGCTTAAGTGCGGTCGTAACCCTAACACAAAAACTTACAACATCCTCTTTTCTTCTAGTATCTATTGTGGTGGAAACATTGCAAGACTGAGTACAAACAACTGTACTCAACAAATCACATGGAGAAAATGCTATATATCTACTTGCAAGGATTCTCAAGTGAAGGTAGTATAGTTGTTTTGTTATAATATGTGGATGCAGTTTTGTTTGTAAACATTTTTAAACACAAAGGAATAATATTTACTTAAGGATTTGGGGGGTTTTCAAAACTTGATTAATAGACCTTAGCATTTTCAACTCATTCCAAATCTACTTATGCCTCGCTGTTGGAATCACCCATGAACATAACTTCTTTTACTGGAAGCACAGTGTATTCACGATACTGTTGTGATTACTCCGTAGAGTTGCCCAGCTTTACCCACAAGAATTTCTTAACCCTCATGACTGAGTTAAGAAAATAAGGTCGTTTCACTGCTTATCTCTTTATATAGGCTCTACCCGATAGACCTCGAACTCAGACCCAGGTATCCACCGACATGGCCAGATATCTTCTGCCCGTCCTGAGAGGAATCTACTGTTGTTTAGAATGGTTTTACCCCCTCCCATACTAACTCTTCTCACTCATGTAGAGATTCAATCGATTTGGCAACTACTAAACTAGGTTTGACGAGTCAATACTTGTGGTTGGGCGATCACTATGTTCTTTGCTCAGCATAAGGTCATCCTTACTTCTCCAACTTTACCACCATCTCACTCTGAGACATTTTCTAACTCACATTCTCAACGGCAGCATTACTTAACCAACACATAGTTCTCATGACAACCATTTCCCAAGAAACACTTTTGCAAAATTACTAGCCAAATGACTTGTTAAACAGTAGTATGAAATGGTTGAGTTTCCTACACTACCATGGTTATTTAAATATTAGCTTTAGCATTACTAAGTTTTGTCAAGGTGAATATGGCCATCAAAGTAAACATGGTTTTTTTTTCAAGTGGTAGGATGTAACTAGGTATCATGTTATTCTAAATATTTATTGTATGCAAAATATCAGAGTGTATATAATAGGTAATGAAAATACTAATAAGTAAATAATTAACAGAATGTAGATTCAACATGATCAAAACATGTGACTTGCCTCCTTCTCGTTGTTCTTGGTCTTCTGTATTGGCTTCAAGCTTACTTCAATTGCTCTTGTTGCCCTTCTGTTGACTAACTCGCTTGGTCCGTTCACTAGCGTAGAAAACGAGAGCAAATAAGTTCCTGTTTTGCAGAATGCAAGTTGGAAAAAAGGAATTAAATAACAAGAAAAGACCTAAAAGGAAATGGGTTGGGTGGTTGGAGTTCAACAATGCTTGGGTTGTTTGACAGGGTTAGAGTTGGGCCGGATAGGCTCGAGACAGTCAAAAGGGTTATAGACGTGCTAGACAAATTTTGGAAGTGGATAATTGATTTTAGAATAGTGTGTTTAGATTTTATCAAGAGTTGATTTGACAAAAGGGAGGTCGGAAATGGATTCACAGGGTCGAAATGGTCAAAACAGTGGTATTTGTGATTTTAGGGTTTCGGATGAACAGTACCGTGTTTGATACTGTTCATCGCGGGTTTTACTGTTCGTACTCGGAGAACTTTACAAGTACGTAGGTGGTCGAAGGCATTGTAGGAGCTAAAAGATGTGGTAATAACTAGGTTACGACTAGAAAGACCAAGTGCTCAGTGTGGCCATGACCCATAGCGTAGTCGTAAACCATGTCATGGTCGTAAACCATAGTTTGGTCAAAAGCTACACCGTGGTCACTAACCACAACATGGTCGTAAATCACAACGCGGTCGTAACGACAACGTGGTCGTAAACCACAACGTGGTCATAACGACAACGAGGTCGAAACGACTCCGAGTTGCCGCAGTAGTTCGGGTACAACTATGAAGTCGAATAAGCGATCGAGGTTCGACTTTGAAAGCGAAGTCGATGGAGATTGGATGGTGAATGAGTTACTACGGAGATCGGATGACGTTCGAGCAGCCACGGAGATCGGGTTGCGCTCGAGTGACTTAGAAGATCGGACGGCAACCGAGTGGTCTAAGCACATCGGACGGCGTTTGAGCGGCTCAAGTGTTGGATTCAGAAGTGGAGCGGTCGAGGCTCTCTCAATTACAATGTGGTCGAAGGATTCAAGCAGAGGAGTAGCCGGAGGGCGGCCGGAGAACTCAAGTAGAGGAGCGGCCGAAGAATCCATGGTCAGAACAGCAACGAGCGACCACAGAAGAGTTCCTGGGGCCACGAGGATTCCATTTTTGAGGTTGGCCGAGATCGAGAGGCGGTGATCTTGGCTAATGGCGAGAGGAGGTGCTGCGACCAGGGTATAGCACAAGGCGGCTCCGGTGGAGTTCCGGCAAGTTGTTAGGGTTTTTAACCATCTACAGGACAAGGCGAACTCAGAGGCAGTGGTGGTTTTTACTAGGATGGTCTGAGCTAGGCTGTCCACAGAGAGAGTGCTCTAATCGGCGGTAGCTCACAGTGCCGGCGAGGAAGAGATTAAGGAAAGGCTTGGATAGTTAGGCTATGAGTTCCTAATGGCCTAAAGGTCCTTTGGTTGCTAGGAATTGAAAAAGCATCAATTGAATCACGAGATTGGGTGGGAAGGATTATGGGCGTAGGGAGAGAAATGGCGGCGATGTAGGGCGGAGATGGTCGATTAGGTGGTTCCGATGAGTGGTGAGGAGTGACAAGGGGCTCTCTGTGACGGCAATTGGGTTATAAAGGCAAGGAGAGATGGTGGGAACAGTGAGGTGGTTTGGCTATGTCTCTTGCGCAAGGATGGAGAGAGGCGACGTCGCGAGAGGAGCAGGAGAGGTGGCACTGGCTTCCTGCAAGCGTTGACGAGGGAGTGAAGATTGCGGTATGACATGGGCGCATGCAACAAGGAAGAAAGGCGGTGTGCCGCGGTAAGGAGAGAGCACGGGCGTGAGCCAGCGGTGCGCGAAGCGAGAAGGGAAGCAGAGCTGGTGGCTGATGGGTGGGATCCAGCGTTAGCTCGGTGTGAACACATGGGCGGAGGCGGCTGCAATCCTGGGTGGGACGGTGTGGCGTGTGGAGGTGGCTGAACAGAGAGGCTTGGGGAGGCGACAGCGTGCGAAGGCGCTGGCGAATGGGGGAAAGGACCCAAAAAGGGAAAGCACATTTTCAAGGGATTTGCCAAATTGGGGGGGGGAACTAAATTCAGATGAAATTCATGGATTTTAAAAAAATTGGAAATTTTCAGGTTGTTTCAATACACTCCAGTTCTTTTCGTACTAGTAGCCTTCAAACTACAGAGCCACAAACCCTAGCTAGAGGGGGTACTAATTAACCTACCAAACTAGTATAGGTATAAATATGCGAGAGAATACGTATGGTATATCTATTTTGAGTGCAATCACATATACTCTACCGTTGGCTGATGGGGCTTGGATAGATCAAATTCAGGTGGATTTGAGAGCTAATTAAATGAATCGACAATTTTGCAAATATCCAATGGTTTACTCTCACTATATGTATCATCAAATCCCAAATTCTCCAAGACATATATATCTTAAATGCAATCTCTCAAAGACAAAATACTAACAAAACCTAACTAGTCTCTCTATATGTTGCATCTCCTAGCTTGAGGAGTAAGGGGTGAAGCAAGAGACAGATGATTTTAAGGGGATTAAAGAAGGAATTAGAGAGAAAGGAAAAGGAAGGGAATGATGGCGCGAGGCAACAATGGGTCGAGGGGGATTTGTTTGGTGAGCGGTCGGGTCTCTTTTGCGTGTGTGGGTCCCACGCACATTGGAGAGTAGACAAAGGTCGCTGTTCTCTTACGTCTTCTCCCCCTCACCACCATCAGCTTGCATGCCTGCTTGTCTCTCTCTCCTTGCCTCTCTACCTCGCAAGCTCTTTCACCCTCGCTATAGCTGCACCCTCCTCTTCCTCTTCCTCTTCATTTCATCTATCCGTCTCTTGCCTTAGATATTTCTTTCGGTCTTCTTTCCTCTGTAGGAATATTTTTACCTTTAGATTTCTCCCCTTGTGTATTCATGGCAGCCATAGATTGTGCTCCATTTCTCTAGTAATCAATCCACTTGGTTTCTTTTTTGTTCCTTTGATCAATCCAGTTCTGCGCATTCATCAACCCCGTTCCCGTTCGCGTTCTCTGCAACACTCTCTCTCCTCTCCTCTCTGCTCCCTGTGATCAGGAGGAGGAAAGGGAAGAGGAACAAGTAATTAGTCAACAATTTGCATGCATGTGTGGCTCATGCTAGGCAGGCAGGTATCTGATGCTACTGTGAATTTTTCATATATACATTGATTCGTTTCTGCTTCTTGTGTTGTTATTTTCTGAGATCCTTAAATTTTTTGCTGGTATTGTTGTACGTGCTTCTGTGACATTCTTCTTGGGATCTGAACCAGATAATTAGGGAGAAAGACTGAGGAGAGAGTGCACATAGAGCAACTAAGTCGGAGAAGAGACAAAGTTCATTTCTGTCTCCTAGCTACTGTAGCTGCTAGCTAGATCTCTGTATTGCTACCAGGTTTCTTCACATCTCACTGATTTGAATCCAAACTGCTGATCCAAGAAAGGTATATACAGCTCTCTCTCTCTCTCTCTCTCTCTCTGCGCGAAATCTATCGATCTTATGTTGTCATATCTTCGGCTTGCATTGAAGTATATATAAAACTAGTTACATGTGTCCTACAAAACCTTAGATAGAAGTCTATCTATTATATGGCATAAGAGTGATGTTCTATTTGATTCATATGCAAATCTAACAAGATAATTTTTGATCGTGTGGAAGCAAGTAATAGCTAGCTAGCATTCCTGGACTGATCCATACAAATTGTATGTAGTAAACATATATAAATATATACATATGTTTTTGTAAATTTATATATTTTTAGAGAATTGTAAATTTATATGATGATGTACAAGTATTATATGCATTTAAATCCATTCTAATTAGATATCTTATTCAGATATCTCTTTCAGTTCATCCTTTCCCTACCTCGATCACTTTTTTAGAAAGTTAATCCAACTTCAAACTTAGCAGATGATACAATCTTTATTTTCATACTGATTTCACATATATATGTATAGAAATATATGTATGATATATGCATGCGGTTGTGAAATGGTGTTGTCTTCTGCAGAGATGTTTTACGGGATAGAAATTAATAATATGCATGCTCGCATGATTAGCTAGCTAGTATATTTTCAGCTGCATATATATATATATAGAGAGAGAGAGAGAGAACGTTGTTGTGATATACGTACGTTGATTATATTCAATGATATTTGACATTGTGTTTAGAATTGAATCTATTTATTCTTGTTAATTAAGGTACTTGAAACATTTACTTCTTCTAAGAAAAGTATACATACATATATTCCTCTGAGAAGGCATGATCATATATATCGTGTGCTCTATTGTAAGTATAGATTGAGATGTACGACATACTGTTTAAGGTTAAGAAAAAAGCCTGAACGTTTAGCATATATTACTGCCACCATGCACATGACCATGCTTGTACAACGATATATGTACGCATTTCCATATACCCCAAAAAAAAACTATGCTTAGATCTGACCGAAGAACCAGCCAGCTAGCACATAGGATAATAGATATGTAGATACATGTTCATGCATGAGTACCATGCACTTTAATTGGAGACCCCAGTACGAGTGCAAATACACAACATATACTACACACGCTAGTATATATACATACACCTAGAGATATACACACACCTAGAGGCTGGCGTACACTAGAGCGAGGGACATCATGATAGAAGCTTTCACTAGCAGGGGCAACATTCCACAAGGGGCAATGAGTGGTGCTGTTCAGCACCGCAATGTATGCAGCTAATGCATGCGTCACTGCAATTGATCATGCTTGAATTGCTTCGATCGAGTATATATTGGATTTGTTCTTTTGAGTTGTAGCTTATGATTTATGGTTTAATTTTTTGAATTCTAACTATTCACGAAAAAAGATACTAGCACATGATTTTGGTCGATATAACTGGACTCGGTACAGCGTTTACTACAATTGACTTAATTATACACACTGTCTTCAAAAGACACTCCATTTGAAAACTAGTTATTGTAACACATAAGTCATAAAGCAGAAGCCGAAAAGAACAGAGCAATACTTTTCACCCATCCATTATCACATGCATGCGTCCCCGGCCGGCCCAGACCCAGAGTAAAAATTTACTCTCGATCGCGAGTGCAGTAGTGTGAGTTCATTCTAATTTCTAAGACAAGTATGATTAGTATAGTAGATGTGGAGCTACTATATATATAAACCTACAGTGATATATTGATTACACACACTACCGGCCGGCCGGTTTTATATATACTTGATTTTTGCTTCTGATCCTTATGTATCTTTTGCATCAATTGCATGCTTAATGGTATTACATACATGCATGACTCGTTTATATGTATTGAAGCATTTTTCAGGTCATGACGCGCGCGTCCGATCGATCGCTAGCTATGAGCAGTAGACAAGCTGTACAGCCGCAGGTGCCTCCAGGTTTTCGGTTCCACCCAACTGATGAAGAGCTCGTCGATTACTACCTTCGCAAGAAGGTCGCCTCAAGAAGGATTGATCTAAACGTCATAAAAGATATTGATCTGTACAAGATTGAGCCATGGGATCTCCAAGGTTCGTACGTACGTTGATACATATATGTACATGCATACACTGCAGGCAGTACAAGCAATCAAATTAAGATTACCACTGCTATTTTTTCCTCGATCTTTTACATACAGAAAAATGTAGAATAGGAACTGAGGAGCAAAACGAGTGGTACTTGTTCAGCCACAAAGACAAGAAATATCCAACCGGGACTCGAACGAACCGCGCAACCGCGGCTGGCTTCTGGAAGGCTACTGGAAGGGACAAACCCATCTATGCAAAGCACAGCTTGGTTGGCATGCGAAAGACCCTAGTGTACTACGAGGGCCGAGCTCCCAATGGCCATAAGTCTGATTGGATCATGCACGAGTACCGCCTTGAGACCAATGAGAATGGTCCTCCCCAGGCAAGCGCAATTATCTTTCCTCTTTGTCTCAACACATGTTTGCACTTTCAGTGTTCGAAAACCAATTTTTCATTCAATAATACACATGCACGTATTTTGCTTTTCTGTAAACTTTTATTTGGGTGCCTAGACGCCCACGTCAAAAACTGTCTGATACACGTATATAATTAATAAAAAATTGAGTTTGGATATAAAAATGTTTATACCCTTATATATTTATGATAAGTAAGTTTTAAACTAAATTCAAACTAGTTTGAATTACTTTTGAATTTAACATGACTATAATGAGTATATACTATAGAACTAGCTCAAACCAGTTAAACTAAAGTTGAGTTTATTTTTTCAGAGTTTGATATCTCAAATACACTTTTTTTATAGGTATGTGAAGATGCCTATATCAAATGTCGTGAATCTCAAAACATATCAACAGATATTAATTTGGGTAGCTAGGCACATGATGCATTAAACACTTATCACACACACATATATAAATGATTCTATACACTTGGAAGTACGCACTCCCACTTTTCATATATTACTTAAATGATGTTATTATATATCTTTATCCTTTTGAGTATACTCTAATGATGATTATAAGATACTTCAAAGTGAGTTCTATATAAAATTTCATCAAATTCCACCTTTTATAGCATAATTTGTGTGTATATACTCTTTTTATATATGGAAAAGGGTATATTGCAAAAACAAAGGACTCCGATGATTTTTTTGAACCAAATCGCATTGGAATATTTTAGAATTATTATTTAAGTATTACCGAAAGCGATAAATAAATGTGTGTGTGTGAGCTCGCACACACAAAGGAGGATCCTTTTCTATTGTTTTCCCTAAAAAAAGTTTACAAAACATTGATATGGATATACGTGATATATCATATATCATTGCACTTGCAGACTTGCACGTATCTAAAAGCTATCCAATAGCAGGGAGGCTTGGTGCTCAGACACCATGATGCCCCATATAATATATATATATATATATATATATATATATATATATATATATATATATATATATATATATATATATATATATATATATATATATATATATATATATATATATATATATATATATATATATATATATATATATATGTATATATATATATTCCTTTCAGAGAATAATCATACATATCAACTTGGAAATTCAGAATGGCAAAATCCATATTTATCGATCGTATTCAATTAGCCCCATGTGCATGTACATGTTTGTCGTCTTTACTCATTGCAACCATCTTTACCTGCATGTTGACAACTTTTTTACTGTGGCTTGGCAAGGTCTTGTGGGTTCTCCGTTTATATTTTATAAAAAATGCAAATTAAACTACCTCGTCAAAAGCATGAACGTATATTCATGAACTGCAAACCAGTATACATTTGTTCACATATACAACTCGATAGCTAAGCTAGCTAGTGAACAAACTTTTGAATGATACCGATACATACATGCCGAGCGAGGTTATTTTGTACTGTGTTCTTTCGAAAGATATTTGCTTCTCATGCATGTGTTGTTGCCAGGGAAATTTTTATTGGCCGATTACCGGTTGAAAACTGGTTTTACTGGTGATCCCTGGTAAAATTCTAAACAGGCTTTGAAAATTTAATTTGCATGAATTTTGTCAAATTTAGAAGAAATTTTGACCAAAATTTGTTTCAAAATTTTTGGCTGATATTTTCAACCAATTTTCAGTCGATATGTTTACAATTCAAATTTCGATTTGAAAATTTCGGCGCGAGATCTTTCAAATTCCAATTTTTCGGTCCTATTGGTCCCTTCCGATTAAATCTACAATTGGTTTTTTAAACCTTGGTCGTTGCCTCTGTAGTTTTTCTTCCAAAAAACAAAAAACAAAACTCAACAAATTTCAAGAGCTACTAGTATGATTTATAATTTTATCTTCGTTTTCTGATGCTCACTATTTATAACTTAATTTTCCAACCTCACATTTCAGGAAGAAGGGTGGGTAGTATGCAGGGTGTTCAAAAAGAGATTGCCAACAACAAGAAGAGATTCAGACCATGATGCACCCTGTTGGTATGTTGATGAAGATGGGCCCTTCATGCATGACCTCAACTCTCCGAGAAGCAGAATGCCTCCTCACCACAGCATGGCACTGCAAGAACAACACCTCCAAATGCTGAACAACACCTACAATGGGGAATTGAAGCTACAATTCCAAATGCCAAACAATCATGTTCTCAATACCATTCATGAGCTAGAGAGCTCTTCCTTCCATTCTCTTTTGGTATCACCAGATCACCAAATTAATGTGCACCATGCCCACCACCATGCTCAGCTTATTGATCATGCAGTCGACCACGTCACTACTGATTGGAGAATTCTGGACAAGTTTGTTGCATCTCAACTTAGTCACGATGCAACAAAGGGTGTAGATTATACTGATGAAGGAGACATTCTGCAGGTCAACGAGAAGCAAGAGGCGGCAACTGATTATGCTTCGACATCAACATCAAGCAGTCAAGTTGATCCATGGAAGTGACGATGCGATTAATCAAAGATAGTTTCTCATCTATAAATATTATCTTGAGGAGCTATAATAATGATGATGATCATATCATATCAATTCGACAGATAAGTAATCTGAGTTGCATAATGTCATGTAAATAAGACTGTAATATGGTGTGTGTAGTGTTGTGCTGCTTACATGCTTCGGAACATTGTACTAAATATACTTGATTACCATGTTGCTATATGAAATATGGTCATGGAGAACTTAAAAAAATTCATGAAGTATGAATTTTAATTGGTAACGCTCTTCAGTTATGTGATTATAATTAGCTGTTGGTCTTTCAACAAAATTGACAGCCATATGTTAAAGTACGCCAATATGCACAAACACCAAATGCTCATTTATATATCGTGGCTTTTATTTAGATATTTCTACTTTCTTGTGATTCTACAACGTATTTTTGGTAACGTATTTTGCCCGAAGCGGAATAGCATTCTGACAAATTAGATAACATGAAGTTATTAAATTGCTGTACTTGCGTAACAAGAGAGATGTAAAATGTATATATGCATTAAAAATAGGGAAAAATAAATCATATCATCCATTCCAATGTTGAATGTCATGTCATTTGCACCACAAAAATGACTAGCTATTTTCTAATGAGAGACTGCATGTGTGGAACCAGGGTTTAAAAATCAATTTTAAATTTTAACTGGGAGGGGCTGGTAGAGCTGGTATGACTGAAAATCAGAAAATTTTGGGCTGAAATATTCAATTCAAAAATTTGAAAATAAATTTTGACAAAAATTTCTTCTAAAGTTGACAAAATTCATGCAAAACAAAATTTTTAGAGCCGGTTTAAAATTTATTAGAGGTCACGGGCAAAACCGGTTTTGTCCAGTGATCGGTCGATAAAAATTTCCCTGTGTGGAACACGGAGACAAGAATTGGCATAAGGCCAATCTCAGTGGAGGTTTCATGTCCCAGTTTCCAACACACCCATATTTTGGAAACAGTGCAAAAGAGTTTCATCCCCATGAAACTCTCTCTACTCCCATGAAACTTTTATCATCTCTCTCTTCATTAATACAGTGCCATATCAGCGTATTTAATGCCCATAAAACTCCATGAAACCCCACTAAGACTGACCTAACTAATACAAGGACGGTATTATATATCCTATATCATTTTCTGGCGATAACCCTCACGTCCCAGCATTTTTCAGTACACTTCACCACGTACATACGCTAAGAAGATGTTCATACTTTGTATCCCTTCCATATTTCTAGGGGCGGAGCTAGCTCGGGTGCCAACGTACCAGGTATGCCTTGGCATCCCTAAATTTTGAAAATTATGCATATACCCTTAGTGCTTAGTAGCTACATGTTTAATATGATTTGAATTTGGACTTCTATGCAATTTGATAATACTTTAGTAAATTAGATGTAAATTGTATTTTATGTCCTCCGTTTAGATCCAGTAAACTCTAGCATATTTTTCTCTACCTATGTGACACCATGTGAATGTACGAAAGTACTTTATTCTATACAAAAGCTATTTAGGATGATATGCATGCTGGACGTTTGATTAGATACGTATACGCGCCAGCTAGCTTGCTTGAATAATGTGTGTTCAGGCAGATCACCTACAAAACTACCTGGAGGTCCCTGGATGCATGTGTTATCTAAACTCCATCAGTTATTTCGTATTAATGATGGGCAGAGAAGTTTAGGTTAAGATGTTTTTGGCATTGTTTTATTCGGTAGTCACAACTTCTAGTCCGACAGTAGTTATGCAGGCTACGTTCTATGACGATATATAGTACCTAGGGATTACATCAACAATAAATCCAATCGTAGACCAAACATTCTTTCAGGTGAAGCCCTGAAGTAACTCAAGGAACTAGAGAGAAAATGTAGGTCTCTATTGCAATTCTGACTACTAGCAAATAAATGATGCCACAAACAAGAAGATAAGGCAGAACTCAACAGGGCATCATAATCGTAGGGAATGGGTACGTAGTTTTAGAGTGGGATCATACGAGTGCTCACAATTTCGCCAAAATTTTAGCAAGACTTTGGATATTTCAGACATTTCGTTACCCTCCGAAAGAACATTAGTTCGGTCAAATGTTAGCCGAATTTATCCCCATTTAAATTTTGTCTAAATTTTGATTAAATTTCATCAAAATTTTGATTTTTTTCATCTGATTTTTTGAACGAAACGAATGACCTCTCGTTGACCTCCAATTTTTTTTTTTCAAAACGAAACATTTAACCTTGGATCATACTCATTATTGGTTTGTTTAGAAAGAAACAACGCTTAGTTCAAAACCAGAGTATTTAACCATAAGAAGATATGAAGAAAGGGGGCATGCGTGGAAGAGCTTCTCCAGATCATGAACAGAAGAGTCCAATTACACCATGTTGAATAGATCAGTATGCTGAAGGGAAGAAAACTAAATAAACTCAACGTCATCTATAAACACACGTTGTGTGCATCACTTCAAGAAATTTGACAGAGATGATCTATAGAACTGCTTAGTAGAAAATTATCCATGATAACCCTTTCGCATACAGCTTTGCATGGAGTGCTAACGCAATGAGAAGTTTGAATAATCATCTATCTAACTAGCTAATCACATGAGCACTTCTTGAAAGGAGCAAGGTAGTTCTACTCCTTAGGGAAAATAGTAGCTCTTCTATCAGGAGTCATCAAAACATTTACATACAAAGGGAAGAAATGAATTTAAAAGCAAAGCATATTATTTTCTTCAAAAGGATATGTAAAAAGATAATCGAGGCTGGTTGTATATTGAGCTAACAGGTAAAGAAATGCCTGTCTGGAGAAAGAAAAAGTAAAACAAATGACAACTGCATGCAAGCCCACGAACATTAGGCTAATTAACGATGTGAAAAGAAGGGGAAAACAGTGATGGAACTCACCTACCGCAGAGAACACGTTGCTGATTATGGCCCAAGGATGATTTGAAGCAAGTAGATGACAGCATTAGAGACAGAAACATAGAGATGAGATAGCGACCCCTTACGGTGTAGTGGAACCAAGGAAGGCCGGGCAAGCAGGTGATGTTTCCCAACCGTTGCTTTAAGGAATCAAAGATGGCAAACATCCATAAGAGCAACAAAGAGTCAAAGACATGCATGCCTCCCACCAACTTAGCTTCCGGCTTATATAGTGCCAGAAACCCCACACTTCACCACAAGCCATGCATGCAGCCCGCATACCCCTCCTGCATCGCACCTCTCACTAGCTACTACTCGCTTGTGTATATATGGTTGTATGATCGAACACATGAAATATACGGACCAGCATGTCAGTGGCTGCAGTTTCTGAGAAAAAAAAAGGGGAACACAATATAATTATTTGCGCGTGTATGAGGTTAACAAGAAGGTGTGGAAAAGGCAGAGGTGTAGGGAACCAGGTAGGCAAGAACATGCAAAGGCATGCATGGAGGATGAGATGAGGGGGAGGGAGGGAATAATTAAGTTAGAGAGAGAGAGAGAGAGAGAGGGGAGAGGGTGATGTTTGTTTGTAGAGGAAGATAAAATGATGCCTGCATGAAAGCTCTCATGTGAGACCCCATCATGCAACCCCTCTATCCCACTAATTAACCCCCCATACTAGTCTTCTGTTTTCACACTACATACATATATAGCTTGTTAGATATATTATTTGAACATTGATGCATATGCGCTTCTTATTCTCAAAGTAACACAAAAAGGGGAACGGAACCTATGCTAAGCATGTATAGATGCCAGTGTTTTAAATCTCCGGTTATGACGTTTAGCAGATGACTTCTCAAACAGCTAATAGCGGAGCTAAATGAGGTTATAGCGGGCTATAGCGGCTAAATTATACATGGACTCAAATAGCTTCATCTGTCTAAAATAGCTATAGCGGGCTATAGCGGCAGCTATAGCCGGAGATTTAAAACTATGATAGATGCACTTCGAAAGAGTACTCCAGATCTGAATAAGAAATTAAGAAAAGATACGCAACGAAGGGAAAAGGCTTGTACTTCATTGTTGTGCTCATTCCATGCTGGAAGAGTATGTATCACGGAATCATGGATGCAGACCCACCGATTGCCAAATATAACAAGGTCAATCTATTTTATCCTGCCTGTCTCAGCAATAAGTCAAATCATTGGGCTCCAAAACGCAGGCCGCTCAATTCAGATCAAGATGCCTTATAGTCCGTTCCATGCTATTTTTCAGTTCCACAAGAAAATTGCTAGGGAAAAAAATTGGCAAAATAGCTTGGGTAAGTCTGCAGAGCTACGAAAGTGAATATCAAAACTCTGATTCTAGGTATCATCGAGGGAGTTCAACTCAATGCTAGTCTACAAGAACGGAAAGGGGCTATCTTGCAAAAAGAAAAGGAATACAATTAATCTACTCTGTGGCTGTGGTATGCGATCTGCGTGAAGCCAGAAGCCCAACCAGTAATCCTTTGGAAATGCCATTGGTTTAGGTTATTCTTGACTCTAAACTCCAAACCTGGTGCTATGATTGAACTTATGAGCACATGTTCCCCCATCTTTGACCAAGCTTAATAAAGAAACCATGAAATGCAAGCGTATTTGATTTTCTATATTTTGGGTACGGTGATGTCAAGCCCTACATATGTACCTAGGTATTATATACCAACATATATATATAGCACATTTTCAACAAGCAGTAAATCGAAATAAGTATGCAAACTATACGTGTTGCCTCCAGGTTCTGATAATCGACTGATTATCGAAAATATCGGCCGTATTAGCCACCCCTAGTAAAATTGCAAACCGGTTTTGAAAAACTTAGTTTGAATGAATTTTACTAAATATAGAAGAAATTGTTTGTTAAATTTGTTTTAAAAAATTTTGGTTGATTATCGACCGAAATTAGTTTGAAATTCAAATTTTGTTTGAAAATTTCGTCCCAAAATTCTCCGAAAATTTTCAATTATCACTAATTTTATTTTTATCGGTCCCATCAGAGAAAAAGTTAAACTTGTATTACAAACCCTGGTTGTCTCATGTGGCACGTGGTGGGTTGGGTTTATTCCCACATGAGTTGTGAGAAAGAAAGAATCACAACTTACAAGTGTGAAAAGTCTTCACCTATTGAATTAGTCTTTTGGGGGAGAAGGCACAATACCACTTATAAGGTTGTTGCTTAAAAGGGATTGCAAAAGTGCAGCCCATGGACTTAGATGCCCAACCCACGGTCCTATGGTCTAGGTAGAGAAAAACCTGGTTGGACCCAGGGGATCCGATCTGACAAATGGTATAGCAAATGTTGGGTTGGGTTAATCCCACATGGGTTGTGGGAAAGAAAGAAACACAACTTATAAGTGTGAGGAAGTCTCCACCTATTGTACTTTCCCTCACACCCATTAAACTAGTTATTTAGGGGGAGAAGGTTTAATTCTATTTATAAGGTTGTTGTTTAAAAGGACTTGCAAAAATCCAGTTCATAGCACTACTACAGAAAAGGTCATCACAGACGGTTCGAAAACGTCATCACAGACGATTTTGTGAACCGTCTGTATTTATGGGTAAGTGATAATCGAAGGTCATCACAGACGGTTTTCGAACCGTCTGTGATAATCAGCTATCACAGACGGTTTTTGAGTAAAAACCGTCTGTGATAGCTGATAATCACAGACGGTTTTTAGTTAAAAACCGTCTGTGATACTGATCATCACAGACAGTTTTTACTCAAAAACCGTCTGTGATATTCCCTTCGATCCCTACATATATTTCTGTTTATTGGCTAGCCTCAGGAAATGCTAGCCATGCTCTCTGAAACAAGCATATCAACATGTACATGTATACATCCAATTCACATCTCAATTCATTTCACAAACATAAAACATCAATTTTTATTAAGATTAGAGTATACTATTACAATATCTCAAAACAACGAGCAGGTTACACAACAAGAACAACGAGCAGGTTACACAACAAGAACAACGAGCAAGTTATACAACAAGAACAACGAGCAGGTTACACAACAAGAACAACGAGCAGGTTACACAACAAGCAAAAATCCTCTATGCCTTCTCGCCCCTGATGCAACGCATGAGCTGAATGTCTTTGACGACCACCATCGTCGGCGTTGATTGAGCGTCTGCCCGGTTGGCACGAGCTAGATGCTTATGCGTCGTCTGCAAGGAGGAGGACAACAAGGAGGAGAACAACAAGGAAGAGGGCAACAAGGAGGAGGACAGCAAGGAAGAGGAGACCAGCAAAGAGGCTGGATTTTGGTTATATTTATAGGGGAGGGAGAGGGAGGGAGAGGCGGGAATTCGAAATTTTTGGCGCGGGAACGGAAAGGCGGAGCTACGATTCGTGGGGCTGAGGATCGACGGGCCCAGCGGTCGGATTATCATAGACGGTTCTATATATAGAACCGTCTGTGAATTGGAGCACAAATTTTATATACCGATGCAATATGAACAACTAGTCTGAAAAGATAAAATAGCAAAGGTTTATATAGTTTATATATACTCATTTGAAAGGTTTCGACGAGATCTACAACTTTGCAGTTGAAGAAAAATCCAAATTCCGAAAATAAAACCAAGAAAAAGGGCAAAAACAGAAACCAAAAACTTACGACGCAGGTTTAGGTCCAAATATGGCCGATTTTCGGGGTCTTGGAGGGCGACTAGTGCAAGCTGGTCAATTTTTTTAAATCGGGTTCGTCGTTAGCTTTCCAACGAGTACAAGAACGTCGAAAATGGACACCGTATGCAAAAGTTATGCCCGTTTTACTGAAGGTGTCTCAAAACTGAACCATACTCGGACTTAAGCGGGAAAATATGAAATTTTGTGGGATTGCAAGGCGGGAAACGTATCACAGACGGTTTTATAATAAAAACCGTCTGTGATAATCTGGAATATCACAAATGGTTTTTATTATAAAACCGTCTGTGATATTCTAGTATCACAGACGGTTCAGCGGTAAGAACCGTCTGTGATACTCCTTTTTCCCGCCACAAATACCACAGACGGCCTCTAAATTAAAACCGTCTGTAATAGTGTAAATCACAGACGGTTTCACAAAACCGTCTGTGATTTGGTGTTTACTATTAGGCTTTCTGTAGTAGTGTAGCCTTAGATGCCTAACCCAGGGTCCTGTGGTCTGGATAGAGAAAAATCTGATTGGACCCAGGGTCCGATCTGATAACACGCTGTGGAAAAGAAAATTCGACTATGGACTGTGCAATATAGGTACATATAACGATACTCGAGACATATTGAAATAGAGTTACGGTTATCATGGTTCCTCAAAAGCTTTCGTTAAGCTGAATATCACTTGGTGGCGCGTGATGTTCCTGGATGGTTAATAACAACAACAGTACAAGCTGAAATAATATGGCAAGGAAAATTGGTAGTGACTTGGCCAGAAACCAGTCCTGGCTGCCTGCCGCTGGGATCAGGAACAGTAATGCTACCGTCTGCAGTGGCAGCAGCGGGGGCATTTGCTGGCAGGGCCCGGGTCCTCACATGTTTTGGCAAATTTGTACTGTAGTTACGTATATTTTAAGAATTTTATTATTGTTAATACTATTTATTCTCTCATTAAATATAATTATATTGTACAGTTTATTTGGCTCTCTTGTTTGTAAATCCTGGCTTCGTTCATAGCAGCAAATGCTACAATAATTGCCGTGTGTATCTGGCCTGGAATTAGTCTTTGCATGCCTAAACTCCACCTACATAACATACAGCACCCACGACCCAGCGATATACTCATGAGTTGAGTTGGGCATATAGACCAACCACACATGAAGGCCATTGCCGAGCCACAAGCGAGCCACAGTGAACAATAATGGGACTTTCTCTGAAGGCAGAAGCAAGCATGCGTATGGTGTGGAGCTCACTTGGGGGCCAACCAGCAAGGGGACAATGCTTCTTCCCTCAGTGATTGCTGTTTACTCCACCAGCGACCAAACATCCAGAAAAAGCAAGGCTAAAGGACCCAAAGAAAAACGATATGTTGAGTTACCTTTAAGCCTGAGCGCAGGTGTTTGTCCAAGCTAACTCCTAAGTACCTCTCAGTGGTTTGTTATGGATGAATTCTTTTGAACTGATAGTTTATAACTTATAGATTAAATATTTAAATTCTGGTTATTTGTGAGAGGTAGTACGTACAGAAAAATAGTTACATGCGATTTTGGCCGGTACGGCTGAACTCAATACACATTTTACTACAATCTTCCTATTGACACCACCTTGAAAAAACACACAGTTTAGAAGCTAATTACTGTAGACAGTACGAGTATAAGCCATCTTTAAGCTGAAAAGAACCCAGTCTATTTCTACTTTATTGACTCATCATGCACGGTGCTGAACCTATCCAAACTCCAAAGTGCTAAGTACAAAGTCTATATTTTAGTTGTCCTGAACCTGAGTAGAGCTAGGAGTTGGGCCGTGCTGTGCTGCGCTTCGGGCCGCTTCATGCTGTGCTGGCCCGGTCCAGTCATCCCGCCATGCCGTGCCGGCTTGCCTCACCTCCAGTCAGGCCCAAGCACAGCCCAAAGCCCACCGTGCTGGCGTTCGTGCCTTGCCAACCTAATCCAGCCCGAAGTAACTATACATGACGAAGGTGGTGGTGATGATGGTGGCGGCGGCCGCCATCTTTCTTTCTCTCGTACCCATCATATTAAAAATAGTTGAAATTGAATTAGTTGTATAAAAATATGGGCACACAATGACGTAAATATTTCAAAAAAGTAGAATTTTCTTAATATTTTAAAAATACAATGTTACTGTCTCGTTAAAAACCTTGCGCCCCAGAGTGGGGTTTCTTGAGTAAGAAAAGAGTGCACTAACGATATATGTGTATACTAACTATAACAACATGCGCATATAATATCTACTCATTAATGTCTAGGTCGTTCATGCGTTCGAGGTTAGCGTACATCTGCACGATTTTAGGATCCTCCAGTTGATGTTGTTACCGCTTTTTAACTAATTCCTAGTCTTTGGCGCATGTGATTGCCTTCACCATCCTGGGCATGAGGGATGATCTCTTTTTTTCGATTATTCTCCCTACCATGCTGAACGTTGCTTCTAAAGAGACAGTGGATACCGACACCAGGATAACATCTCATGTGAAATGTAACAACATAGGAAATATTCACTTATTGTTCTTTCATTACTTGAGCAAGTTTATCTTGCCTCCACAGTAAGATTAGGATAAGTATTTGCAAAATTATGCTCCAATTAGTGGTTCAGCTCCGAAACAGAATTACACTTGGAGGCTGCCTGAGACTGAGAGGAAGAAGAAGTAGACTTCAATTTAACTTCTTCCATAAGTGTGATGTCAAGCTTGTCTTTTCTTGTTGCATCTGCTGTCAGGCTTCTGATTTTACACTGCTACCAAACTTGTCATGATACGTACGAAAAACATGAAAAAGCTCATCTTTGATATGTGCAAAAGCTTCTGAATAATCAAGGCCAAGGTATTCAAATATATTTCCTTCATGCCAACCTAAAAACTTGCCAATTTTTTTCGTAGTATCAAAAATGATAGCAAAACAATACAAGTGTAAACTAGATCCAAAATATTTAAAAAATGTTTCCTCCATTGCTGTGACGGTATGGCCTAAAAGGGGATTCTCCCTAGATTTAGCAATTTTGTCTACAATTAACTAAATAAATTTTATAACTAAGAAAGAGGTAGGATAATAAACACCAGATAGAACCTTTGTTGTTTTTATAAAAGGTCTTAAAAACTCTCGAAAATGATTAGTAATCTGCAAATCTGAATTAGTAACTACAAATTCATTATTTTGAGAGTTAGTATTGACAAAAACAGATATAATATGTTCGTACCATTGTAATTTCTTTAATATGATATATGTCGAGTTCCACTTCACTTTTATACCAAGACCGAATGTTATCGTACGCGGGCTGTCGTCTCGGATTTCCTAGCCCTAGGTCATGTGTTCCCAGTAATTTGCTCTTCATCTAGACCCACCAATGTTGTCATCCGTGGGCTAGCGAGGGAACTCTAGAATAAACATTGGCTCCAGACCACCTGGCTACCTGTAACACCCCATTTTCAAAGCCTGGCCTAATGTAAATCTCAAATGTATGTTAATGATTTTAAAAGCGTTTATTTCCAGTTGGTTATTCCTTTTGGTTTCCAAAAAGAAAATTCAAGTTGAGCTTAAATAATTTAATTTGAAAATCTTGTTTTTATCTCCAAGAGAGTAAAACAAATCAATCTTTTAAAAGATAGAGTTTAACATTTGCTTCAAGAATTGGAGTTTTCGAAGAGAAAAGATTTATGCATAATCTTGTAAAAGGAGAAAGAGTATATGCATATATATGCAAAACCTTCTCAATCTTGGCCATCCCTCCCATTTCCACTCAATCCCAGCCATCCATTTCTCCTGCTGGCACAACACTCTGATCCCCACCCCAGCACCTCCTCCTATGTCTGCAGCTTGTCGCCATTTGCCACCAACTTCGTCGGTGAATTATTGCGGCAGCAACATCGTCTTCAACACCTCTCCTCGCCATCAGCGCCGCCTTACCGTGCACGTTGCTTGCCGTCCTCCTCCTGAGCGCTGCGCCGCCGTAGTCCTCCCAGGACACACCCGTCCACTCGGCGTCGCTCAAGCACTGCCTCCTACGCCATGCCTCCCCTTGCAAAGCGCAGCCTCGCCTTCACTCATGCCACGCCACCTTGTTCCCCGCCGTACCCATCCCCGGCCACCATAAAGGGCGCCGACCGCCTCACCGCGTACACCCCACCGAGGCGCGCCCAAGGACGCCCCACTCGTCGCCTCCTCTACCGTAGGCGCGCCCTCAGCAGAACCTCGCTGCCGGTGCCCTTTGCCCCTGCTCCAACCGCCGCTTTAGCCACCGCCGACCACCGCCTGGCCAAGGACCGGCCGATTGGCTTCTCCCCGAGGTGCGCACCGGAGTGGGTGGCCTGTTTCGGCCGACGCCACCGCGCCTCCGCGCTCCCTCCGTTGCCGGTGGGCTCCGCCCTCCTCACGGCCGGGCAAACAGAGAAGGCAGCAGCCGGCTTAATGCCCCCACCGAATAAATACCCCCCTAATCAATCATTTAGTTGCTGCCCTAACCGGTTACTTAGGGCATGTACAACGCCCGTCCTTATCCCGTCTCGGAGACGGCTTTTTTCTAAAAAACCCTCCGCTGGGCTCGCAGACGGTCGCCCCGTCGCCTCGCGAGGCGACGGCGAGGGCCCGTGGATCGAGGCCGAACCGACGAGCGCGGCAGCGTTGTACGACCCTCGTCTCCGCGAGTCGACCCGCGCTCGGATCCCGCGCGGCGCGCGCGTACTCTGGTTTCTCTACGCGCCAAATCCATCCCCAGCTCCATATCTTGCCGTGCCCTCGCTTTCGTCCCCATTCTTCCGACTTCAGCGCCGTTCACCGGCATTCGTCACCACCGATGCTCGAGATGTCCGCGTCTACTAGGAAGACCAAGGAGTTGGCCTCAGCTAGGAAGGGCTCGACACCGGCGGCGGCGGTGGGTGCGGCTGGTGCCTCCCCGGTCCACACCCTTGCTCGCGGATCCGGATCGGCGACGGCGGCCCGCTACCTCGGTCGTGGTGGCGGCTCGGCGGCGGCGGCCCGCCCCTTCGTCGGTGATGTCGTCAAGGGCGCGGCGGCGGCGGCAGCCGACCCCATCACCGGTGCCCTCAACAAGGGCGCGGCCACGGCGCCATCCTCCATCGTTGGATCTGGCGGAGGTGCCTTCCCCTGCTCCTCGTCGTTCAACAGTGGGTTTCCGTTCCCCTCTTCACCATCTCCTGCTTGGTGTGATGCGGCCGGCGCTGATCCGATTTCTCCTGCGTTTGGACGTTCAGCAGTTTGGGATCCATCATGGTAACCACTTTTGCTCATTTTGGTTATGCAATTCTTGTTCATCTAAATAGTTTCATTGCAATTCTTGTTCATCTAAATAGTTTGGTGCATTCTTGTGGCAGTATTTTTTTGTGGTTGATACATCTCATTTTCAACTTATTGTTAGTATAGAGTACAGTCATTTGGAAATGTTCCATGTGAGATATAATAAACTTTTGCCTTGCATGAAATCCCCCTGACATATAATTTGTCAGACTAGCAATTCAACTAAAGGACTCAACTTTAGTCATATGTTTAACCTAAATATCCTCAAGTTGGTGCATTTCAAATCTGATTTACTTAGGATAAAAACATCTGTAGGCAAAACAAACATTTGAAAGGTAGCCTCTTAAGTCAAAAGTACCTGGGACTTTCCCTACCCCAGAAAATGTAAACTTATCCACTTGTTTCAAGGCAGCAGTAGAAAAAGCATAAGAAAAGGGTGAAGCTGGAAGACACAATCAAACAAGGTTGAATGAAGAACCTGCATCCATGCTCTCTTAAATAGCAAACGAAATTGCCTCCACCAATCACGTCTTTGCTTAGTAGTGGACTTTTGGACATGTTTGGCAGAAAATTCAGAGCCCTCTGATTTTGTGACTGAAATGTTGCATTCAGTAATCACAACTTTATTAGCAAATTCTTCAATGAGGTTCTCAATCCTTTTTTGCGATGACTGTACACTTTCAGCAGAGCTATAATCAATGGAAATGAGATCAGCCAAGAACTCAGCAGGGTTCACATGATCTGGACATTGATACCTGATAAAGTAATCAAACTAGTTATTAATCAGTAACAATACAAGTGGAAAATAAGCAGCCCAAGATATTGATCGTATACATAGGGAAAAAATTAACACAGTTGACAATGGATCGAAACTTAAGCAGTAAAACTAGGCTTTTTCCTGAAAGTACCTAATTAGGTATGTACCTTCCCTTCCATGTCTTTTTTGTATGGCTCTTCTGTACCAGAGATGGTTCAGAAGCTTGTTGAAGCTTTGGTATAGAACTAGCTTGCTCTTGCTACATGTACCAAAATACAAGATATGCACAGTGGTTTAGCTAGGATGCTTGCACAGTCGTAGATATTTCATGTCTTCTTGTCTTATATCTGGTAATGCAAAATATTTTCAACCATGTTTTCTTTACTCAATAGAAAAGTAATATGATATCTTCATAGTTGTCAATCATCTTAATCTCAATGCTTTCTAAACAGGTATATGTTACACAATCTCTTTCATGTGTTGATCAACCTGTCTAAACATGTAGGTTTAATTGGCTGTCCTGGGGCTATGAGGAGTTGCAGCTATGAACATTGTCATCCTATCTGTTAGTTTCTGAATTTGCAAGAAAAATGTTATCCTATCTGTTAGTTTCTGAATTTGCAAGAAAAATGTTATCCTATCTAGCATCTGTTATCATGTTACAGCAACTGTTATCCTATCTGTTAGTTTCTGAATTTTCGGTTAAGTGTGACCTGGACAATTTTTTGACCTGCATCTAAATATTAAGTTTCTGTATGGACTGTTAAGTTTCTGCACTTGTATGATCAACCTGGACAATCTGTATGGACTGTTAAGTTTCTGTATGCTTCTGTATGATCAAAGTGCTATCTGTATGCTTCTTTGATTGCTGTCATTGCTATTTTCGTGCAAACTGGACTGTCATTACTTTTCTAAACATGTAAGTGTGAATAGAGCATGGATGTGAGTGCTGTGAGTGTTTTCATGTGAACTCTCTTCATCATTGCTTGTTGGTGTGAACTCTTTTCATCCGTTGCTGTGAGTGCTGTCTGCATGTTATCTGTGACCTTTTGGTGTTTTCATGTGAACTCTCTTCATCGTTGCCTCTTGGTGTGAACTCTCTTCATCTCCCCTGTATGAACTGGTGTACCAGTCATATTATAAAATGCTACCAGTTCTCCCCATCCACCTTGCCGCAGCACACTTCTCCCCTTCCACCCACCCGCAGTACAATTCTATAGTAAGATCCTATGGAGCCGCAGGATGAGGAAGATGATCTAGAAGAAGTCGACGATTTTGATCCTACAGAGGTGTTCACCGTGGAAGATTGTCTAGCGGAGGATGAAATTGTAGAAGAATTTATAAGCAAGATTGGAGAGGAATTGAAGGCTGACATCGATGGAGAATCATCATCTGTAACTCGCCGCCGCCGCCGACGGAGTGGACCAAGGAGGTACATACCAAGGAATCGAGAAGCAGGTCATGATGATCTTGTCGCTAATTACTTTTCTGCAAACCCTATCTACACCGACGAGATGTTCCGTAGGCGATTTAGGATGAATAAGCCTTTATTCCTACGCATCGTGCACACTCTTAGTGAGTGGTCTCCTTATTTTACCCAAAGAGTTGATGCAATTGGTAGGAATGGTCTTTCACCCATTCAAAAGTGTACTGCGGCTATCAGGATGCTAGCTTATGGCTCCTCAGCGGATCAACTTGATGAGGTATTGAAGGTTGCCGCAAGCACTTGTTTGGAGATTTTGGGAAAATTTGCTGAAGGAGTGATTGAATGCTTTGGTGAAGAGTATTTACGCCCTCCAAGAAGCGATGAACTGGAAAAAATCTTACAAGAAAATGAGGCTCGTGGTTTTCCAGGAATGTTGGGAAGCATTGATTGTATGCATTGGGCATGGACGAATTGCCCGAAAGGTTGGGCAGGCATGTTCACGCGTGGTGATAAAGGCGTTCCTACTATGATCCTCAAAGCAGTGGCATCTCATGATCTTCGTATATGGCATGCTTTCTTCGGTACCGCCGGGTCTCAGAATGATCTTAACGTGCTAAACAAGTCACCACTATTCATTCAAGCAATAAAAGGGGAAGCTCCTACGGTACACTATAATGTAAACGGAACGCAGTATGACATGGGTTACTATCTTGCCGATAGGATATATCCCGAATGGGCGGTATTCGTGAAGACAGTAACGGCCCCTCAGTCGGATGAAGACAAATTATTTGCATTGATGCAAGAAGGGGCGAGGAAGGATGTCGAGTGCGCATTTGGCGTATTGCAATCACGCTTTGATATTGTTCGTCGACCTGCAAAGTTATGGAAGCAAGGGGACGTTATCAACATAATGCAAGCCTGTGTAATCCTTCACAATATGATAGTGGAAGATGAGAATGAATTGGTTAGAGTTTCCTTGGATTTGAATGAGAATCCAAGTGCAACAATAGTGCTCCCACCTGAAGTGCATACAAGCGACAACCCAAATCCATGCTTCGCAGAGGTGCTTCGGAGGAATTCCGCTATCAAAGCTCGACCAACGCATAGGCAACTCAAGAAGGATCTAATCGAGCACATATGGCAGCGCTATGGAAACAAAGAAACTTAGACAAAAAAATGTTGCAGTTATATACAATATATGATTTATATTGATGGTTTTTAAACAAATATTGTAATCATGTTCATCTTATTTATGCTTGATCCGTTTCCTATCAAATAGCAATACAATGGTATACAAAATGATATTCATGATTGATCTTGGCTACATGTAACACATTAAATAGCTTGCAGACAATGAAACAGACAGTCCATTGTATGATATGTCTTTTTAGCTGTCTGTATGCCAGATTCGAGGCTCTTGTAGACGACCCCCTGTCTGTGGGTTGTACATGCTGTCCTAAGCCGGCAATTAAAGAGAGCATTAAAACCTGCTAATTAAGGTCTACCTGTCCGCAATGCATTTTTTTTATTTTTCGGACTTTTCCAGCATCTAAAACTTCAAAACACCATAACTCCTTAACCATAGCTCCAAATTTGATGAAACCAAATTCTAAAATTTTCTAAAATCAAGATCTATCTGTTGGTTTTGTGTTGGTTCAGTTTTGAGTTCATTTGTGCCTTGTTTTATCTTATTTGGTATTTATTTGCTTCCGTTCTCGTTTGTGTTGTTTTTCCGGTTTGATCTCCCGAGTAGAGTTCGAAGACGCGAACGAGCCCCCGCCTGAAGCAGCACAAGACCCCCAAGCTTTCGATCCAGGCGAGTCAATACTTTGATCATTTTGCACCTACATTTTATGTGAAACTATGTTCGTTTAAACTATGAAAACTGCATGCGTTATTTTATGTGCTAAAATATGTAAGTCTTAAGGTAGATAACAACCTTATGTCCACCTAATAATATAATACACCACCAGTAACATTTGAACTCCCATGAACATTTGTCGCCCTAGATATAAACACTAGATATGGTAGTTATATGTTCTAATATTGCCATGATAAATTTGTCGAGTCCAGGGTTCTAGTAACCCTGATAATCATTCTTTAATCATGGAAACTAGTTTTGGGACAGCCATGGGATGTACGTGGTTGAATAACTATGTTAATTTGTGTTATGCTTCTCAAAACCCTAAAAACTGCTAAACCTGTTTGGGCGGGTGGAAAGAACGGTGGGTGTGGATGTAACACAGGGGATTGTGGAATGAACCGCCCGGACAAATTAAGGACTTAATCCTGTGTGGACCCTCCGTGTATAACCGTACAACCACAAGCTGGCATATTGTAGGCTTGGCTGAATAATTTACTGAACTCTCTAGTCATTTCACGGAGAACGTGTGTAGGTGGGTATGAAAGCCCCACTTGGAATGGGACACCGGATGTAGGTGACGTTGCCTAGGATAGCGTATGTGGAGAGTGGAGTCCGACTGCGCTAACCTATGGTGGACATCCCGCACAACCTATGGACGTAACCCCATAGGAGTGATATGCTAGAGTGTGAGGTATTGTAAAGGCCTCGTGATATTCTCTCGATCCGCATGTCAATGGAATCATGTAGAAACCATCGGGACGATTATCTCTTGTGGGTAAAGATGTACAGTCTCTGCAGAGTACATACGCAAACTATTCAAATAGCCGTGCCCACGTCAAGGGCAGACATGGAAATCTTCCTCGAGTTAGTGCTATTTCAAAATTTTTGGAGGTTGGGCATAAAAATTTGCTAGGTGGATGTAGCCTAATGTTGGTATTTTGTCCTGGAGGGATGTACTCCAGTGTTGGTAATAAGGTGGATGTAACCTATTGATCAAAATTCAGTAATGGTAGATGGAACCATAAGAATGGGTGGATGGAACCTACCCCGTTATAAAATTCTTGCACACTACAGTATTTAAGTCATAAGCTCTTGAAAAATGCTAGGTCATAGGACTTTTAAATTATGTAAATTTCAAAATGTGGCTTTATGCAAACAAAAGAACCCGAGCCACCCTTGAATAGCCCTGCATCTATAATTATATGCATTCTGTGTGTTGGCTCGCGGAGCACGGTTGTTTGTGCTCAATCTCGCTCTTAACCCCCCTTTCAGAAGATGTGAATCAAGAGCACTACGCCTACCATGAGGATCAGGATGCCGAAGGCAATGAAGATGGTGGCTACTAGATTAGGCCTCGGTAGTCTTGCCTCTCGCCTCAGTCCAGTTGACCAGGCTAGTTTTGGCGGGTTCCTTCATTATTACCCAGGTCCCTGGCTAACAGCGTTGGTACTCGGGTTATCCTAGTCGCTTGCCTGTGGTGAGTTGTGCCCCTACGCTATGTACACTTCCGCTTTCGCTCTTTATGAATTGTAAGACATTTGGCCTGACGGCTCTATTGTAACCTCGACCCGACGCGGTCTATTTGAACTTTGGTATTGTAATGTATGAACTTATCGTGTATGAAATGATGCAGCGTTGTATCTGTGAGTATTATCTACTGATCCAGGGAATAATGCAGTGTTATCACAGAGGATTCCAGGTCAATAAACTTGGGGTCCGACACTACTCTTCGTAGCCCTCTGTATTGTCCATATGGTGGTCATCCATGCCGTAGTCTCCCATGCTTGGCAAGAGCCAACGAGCATCAATGGGAGTTGCAGCTGGAGAAGGACTAGGGGAGCGATGGCAGGAGCTTACACTAAGTTGCCTTGTTGCCCTTTTCATGCTTCGACTCCTTTGCATACCGCCCGGGAGCTCCTTGATACTCCGACTCATTGGTAGCATAGTAGATGGATGGTGAATAAATAGGGAGTGCAGATGGATGTTGATGAAATGGGGACTTAGGGAGTGTAGAGGGATGTTGAATAAATGGAGAGTGTAGAGGGATGTTGAAGAAATGAGAGATTGAATAGCTTGTGAAGAAATGAGAGAAGCGAAGTGAATTTATAGGCATCAGCTCTCAAATGTTGCTCTTGTGAACGTTGCTCTCCCAAACGTTGTCTTCTGAACGTTGCTCTCCTAAACATTGCTCTTCTGAATATTGCTCTCCTGAATGTCTGAGAAAATGATTCTCCTCCATCATCTCTCCACTCCACTCACTCTTTATCTCTCTCTCTCTCTCTCTCTCTCTCAGAATCTCTCATCTTTTCACTCTCCTCCCTCCAGTCCCCTCCCCACCTCCACCCTTCCCCTACCCCGGCGCTCCTCTCCTCCCTCTAGCCCCTCCCTGGCCGCCTCCTTTCCCCTATCCTGGCGCCCCTCTCCTCCCTTGGCCTTCCTCTCCTACCCTTGGTCGCCTCCCTCCCCCATCCCAGTGCCCCTCCTCCCCTGGCCTCCGTCCCCCCACCCCAGCACCTCCTCCTCCCCCGACCTCCCCCCTCCCCCACCGGTCGCCTCCCTTCCCTACCCTGACGCCCCATTCTCTCCTGACCACCTCCCTCCCCCCACCTCGGCGCCCCCTCCTCCCCCAGTTGCCTCCCTCCCCGTCGCCATCCCCACCCCGACGCCCCTCTCCTCCCTCCAGTCCCCTCCCCGGCTGCCTCCCTCGCCCCACCCTGACGCCCCTCTCCTCCCCCGGCCTCCCTCCCCTCCCCCACACTGGCGCCCCCTCCTCCCCCGGTCTTCCCCCTCCCTCTCGGTCCCTCCCCCACCCTGGCGCTCCTCTCATCCCCCAGCCTCCCTCCCCTCCCCCACACTAGTGCCCCCTCCTCCCCTGGCTTCTCTCCCTCCACCCTGGTGCCCCTTCCTCCCTCGCCCACCTCCCTCCCTCACCCCGACGCCCCTCCCCTAGCGCCCCTCCTCTCCCAGCCGCCTCCCCCAATGAGGAGCCGTAGGGCGGCGATGAGGTCGTCAGCGCTCTCGGCCAGCAATGGTAGGACTAAGGCGTGGTGGCTGGCATTGCAGACGCAAGCGTGGTGGTCGAGCACCTCTGCAGGTAAGATGGGCAGGAAGGCGGTGAGGCCGAGTCAGGTGCGCGTAAGAGCCGGCGAGGTGGTCGCGGGAGGTGACGACAAGCTTGCCTTCCTTGCCGAGGCCAAGCCGGCAGTCGGTGAGAAAGCCGCCGACGACGGCGGGGACGACCTGCAGAACACCCTCCGCCTCACCCGCCATCCGGTATACTCCTTTCCCTGTCCCTCTACTCCCCCTCTCTGCTCTGTGATGGCTTATGGTTGTAAGGAATCCATGGGATGGTGAAGGGAGGTGGGAGGCGAGGCCAAGGTCGAGGCGACCGTGGGCACTGGTTTGCCGGTCATGCTCACTGGGCTAGGCGGGGTCAGCCCTAGCATAGCACGATATCCCGTGCCATGCTGTGCCACTTGACGGGCTAGATTTTCAGGCCCAGCTTAGCCCACCATTTGAGCCTTGTCGGCACGGCGCGCCATGTGGCGTGCCCGTGCCATGTTGGGCTGTGCCAGGCCAGCCAGGCCTCGGGCAGGTACGGATAAGCCTGGCCCAACTCCAAGCTCTACCCCTGAGCTTACATACATAACCTTTTCATTTTTGGAAAAAAGAATATCCAGGAGATAAGAAATAAAACAAGAAGCATCTTCAGAACTAGATTTGCTAAAAATATATAGAAACCTCAAGAGATAATATACTTCTAACTTCTAGTTCACCACAGGATGCCTTCAGCATTGCACAATAGAGTTTTGTTACAGGTATATTCATTACCCGCAAGAATTTGTTCAGGACATAAAGTAGAAGACAATATGAAGCAACCACAGTATTAAGACATAAGTATTGCTGTGAATTAGGCAGACACTTCAATTACCTTAAGGGAGCTATCTTGATGGCCATGGGCATATATGCTACAAGAGAGGCGGCCAGGACGCAAACTCAATCCAGTCCAGCAGCAATACTAACAAACCTGACCAAGTAATCACTTTTTACCTCAGGAAAACAGTCAAAACATTGTTCTACCAAAATAATACATCAGACCGCAAGATTAAAATGATACAGTTAAAAGTTTTTCTTGTATAAGGACTCATCCTTGTTTTCTTCTTTGTTGTTGAAATTGGTTGCAAAGGGTTATGGGAAGATAAATGTTGATCATCATGACCAACTCCTGTTATTAATGTTATACTGCTATAGATTTGTGACAGTTTGCATTATTCATTTATTTCTGATACCCTCAGAAAGCTAAGCACCTAAGTAGTTGTGTGACTTTTTGGAACATTTTCAATGAACAGCCAAAGTTTCTTAGACATTCTATGAGGCGACGTGGAGATCATTCCATGTTACATGATGAGCATCTGATTTTGATGTGCAAGTTTTGTTGTAGTTTCAGTTTGGTTGTGAAGTTCTTTAGTTTTCAAAGTTGCTGTTAGGTTTTAATCAGCCTAACAACAGTGGTAAGACTCTATGAAGAGCGGTCTAACTAGTGGCTATATAGTGGTTAGAACGGCCATATGAGCTTTTGGAAATTAGATACCAAACACCTATATAGGTGTATTTGGAGATGTGTTTGCACCAGGTGTCACTAAAATTGGAATTCTGAGCTAAAACTAATTATAGTTTAACTGAAATTCTAGAGATAGTGTTTTCTAGTGCTCTTAGGTAGTCTAACTAGCCTGTGGTCGGCGGTCAGACCGTTCCTTGTTACCGAGGTAAGGTTGAGAGTTGTTGGACGGTCTGTCCAGCCTATGGTTGGTGGTCAGACCGGCCCTTTAGATTCAGAGTGTGATATAAGTTGAGTTGAGTTGGTTTAACTATGTGCATGTCATGGGAGCTGTTGGTGTTGTGTTGAGTTATATGATGCATGATTTGACTAATGTGAGTCAAGTGCATGAAATTTATGCTTATAATCGGATTGCTTTATCTTGGATGTGCAGGTTGCTTGGAGAGTGGTGGCTGTCAACAGCAATGATTGAGACTAGGCGGAGGAGCTATGGTCCGTGCGGTCGGGTAAGTCCAGTGAGGATACGTAGCTCAAGTGGGAAGCACAAAAGAGACGAGGATCGCCATGAGGCGAATTGGTGCATGTGGCACACCAAGTGTCGAAGCCGTGTACGTAGAGACGGTTTGGGGAAGCCCAAATGCATGAAGACGTGATGACTAGTCATTAGACACTACGGGTTGCATGCCAAAGCATGTAAAAATGATTTAATGGATTGGATTGATGTTTCGGGCTATTGGATCCCTTTGGATGAGTTGCTTTGAAAAGTGTGCATATATGTAAAATCCGATATGGTGTTGGATTAACAGGTTAACCCATGTAAGTAGATGAAACCTAACTCAAAATGTTGGTTAGGGTTTCTTGTAAGCCATCACTATAAAAGAAGTGGGAGATGTGGCTTAGGGTTAAAAGTCTTTTTGGAGAGGATTTTTGGGAGAGTTAGGGTTTCTAAGAGGAAAACTTTGTGTGTACTCCATAAAAAGGGAGCTCTGTCCTCCATGAGTGAAGTGGCATTAAATATTCATCTCGAAATAAAATAAAGATCCAAATTTCGTCCATGTGAGTTTTGTCATGGATTTATCCTTGTGCTTTATGTTTGGATTTACTCTCTCCTTCTTGTTGGTTCATAAGGATGTGTGGATGATGGGAGAACCTCCTAGAGGCTATCTTATCTATCTAGGCAACTCTATAGAGCGGTCAGACCGTCTAGGCCTGGTCAGGCCAGTGTGATGCCTGCGGTCAAACCGGTCAGTTGATGTTTTGATCTGTTTGTTGTTTTTTTGTTCCCTTGACTTGTTGACTCATATTTTGTGCTTGTTTTCGCTGTGCATGTGATCTTATTAGCTTCTCATAGCTAATTGAGTGAAAAATCTAAAGGGAGTTGACATTGTAGAAGTTAAAAAGGAGGAAAATGATCATTCACCTATTTGATCTCCGCCATCGGTCCTACACATACCCTGGTGGCTGGTAAATGATAATAACTAGTAACTGTTAAACTTTACAAGGGTAAAATTGTTAGTCCTCAAAAGTAGTAAAAGGCTGCAATGTAGATAATTGTAGTGCTTTTTTTATCGTGAAGAAAAGGATGCCACTGCTAAATGGCAATAAATAGGAGGCCAAGCTGGTGCTAAAAACCTGATACATCACCTACTGCAAGAAACTCTCAAAATCCAGTCACCAGGGAAGGCTAAAAGAAACAGGGGAGCAATGGATCCAACAATAGTACCTGAAGGACAGAAGCAAGGAACAGAAACCAATCTATGAAACTCCTTTTGACTTTTAAGGCATAACAATGCGCAAACAGAAAGTGACAACATATAAAAAGTACAAAAGTAAGATGCGCCGTCATATCTAACTGTGACTGACGAAAGGAAGTCACATAGTTGCTGAAAGCTTATGATCAGAATGAAACAAGTATGTGGTTGCGATAGTCAATAGTTTTCGTAACAATTAGGAATTTCTTTACCTTCTGTTTAGTAAAGTGCTTGTCAGAATATTCTAAATGTAATCACCAGAGAGAACAAATTACTGAAGCTTACCGGCCAGTGGCCAAGAACAACAGAACTTACCTAACTGCAAATCTGATATAGTAGTTAGTACAAGAAATGAGCAATTTACGCATTGGTTCTCCTTCCATTTGCTCAACAAGTTATTGACTATGCTACAAAAATATCATGCCTGGTGATCTTATAATTGAATTCACAGTAGCATCATGTCAATCAAGACATACACATAAATTCTTAACCAACCATATCGGCTTTACCTGAGGCACAGAGATCAAATCGAAGGTGAATGAGCTTTTGTTTACGTCTATATGGTGGATGAGCTTAGATATGCAAGCCAGCAACATTGGGTTAAACATCAGGTTCATATCCTTGTTCAATCATCTCACAGATGAAAGGACGCTAGGAGGCCATCATGCATCGATACTCAGTCAACCGCCTTGCGTTGGAGCCATCCGGCGAACGATCGAAAACCGCGGCACGCGAGTCGACCAGTCAACTCCCAGCGACAGGAAGGAAGGGCGTGCCTGCTGCATCATTGCGTCGAACAGGCGGCGGGCAGGGCACGCACGCGAGAGGAAGCCAGCCGAACATGGCGTGTAATGACTAGGAGGCGATTAAGGAGGTAGGCGGAGGACATTCGCTCTTGACAATGCGGGAGGAGTTACACGAAAACACCGAGAGGATTTGGTCGTCCCGCGGATATGTCGCCGGCGAGGCACTAGTGGTTTCTGAACTCGCTAGGCAGTGCGCTTTGCCTTGGCTTCCTCTTCTCATCTTGTGGGCACATATAATGTAGATTCTTTTCGGTTGCCGCTGATGGTTCTTAGGTTTAACGTAAGCGTTTGTACAAACGAACTGAGTACTGATAGACGGATAAACGACTTTGAAGAGGCTATTCCGATAAATTGCTTCAAATATATAATAGATAAACTGTCCTATTTATATATTTGAAGAAGCCATAAGACAAAATAAAAAAAAAAGTCAGAAAAAAGAGGCACAAGAGGAGAATACATAAAAAAAGGGGCATAAGAGGAGAATCCGATGGGCCCCATCATCAGATGGCATTGACATTGACAGACAGAGGAAAATAAGGCCATGTTCTGGGAGCTGTCTTTTTGCCTCGTAAGCCCACACAATCTCGATTTGACATAGCAACACTTTCCACCTCTATTCCTTCCCTTGGATCAGATAGAAAATCCTTGCTTTTCCAAGATAGAAGAGAAGCAAGCAATAGAATGAGAAACTAGCGCGAAAGAACAAGCAACAGATTTAGCGCACTAGCATGAAAGCCGTTGTGCATTAGCACGCGCATCTGTTTTCTTGCTTGCGCGTTAGCACATCTATTTTCTTGCTTGATTTTTATATAATATTCTGAAGATAGAAATGTGAGGAATAATCTAGGCCGTCTGATCCTCGGATGTAGCCACACGAGTGGTTCACCGGGAAAAGTAGCTATAGTTTTAATGGTTGTAGTTTTCGCTCTTTGTCTTCTCAACTTGTAACCATCCCGCAAGCTTTAGTCATCTTCTGACAACATCTTGATTGTTCTGGATCTCAACTCGTCCTATGTGGGGACCCGGATTTGACAATTCGAATCTCCTATGTATTATGAGCTAGTCTCTGGGCTAGTATCTAGCTTACATAATAATATTGACAAATATCACATCCATATATACAAAGTGAATAAAAGGGATACATCATATTACACAGACAACCGTAAATAGGTATTATGACCAAGTTTTACATAACGGACTGACAAGCCAAATGATATTATTCGTAATAAAGCAGCAGAATAGTAAGTAAATCAAAAGGGGTCTCCATGATTTGACATAGGTAATCATCTACGGCTAAATCCTAATCCTGGACTTTATCTTCCATGTCATAGTCGGTAGCATGGGCAAATCCATATACCGGGTCATCACTTCTATCATCTAAAATCAAATATTAAGCAACCATTAGTACAAAAATACTCAGCAAGTCCCTATAGTAGAATGCAACTATATATACATCTACATGTAAAGCTTATCTAAGTGAATGTCTTATATTTATTTTAGCATAAAGTCAAGTTATCAAATATACTAATTTAGTTCTATTCCAAATATATGACTTAGCCATTTTTACATTTAAAACCGAAATCCATTTTTGAGTCAAGTTTATTATGAGAGCAAAATCCCTCCGCTTTCATGTTTATTATCATGAGAGTGAAATCCCTTCGCTTTCATTTCCATTTTCATGAGAGCGAAATCTCTCTATTTTCATTTCTATTTTTTGTTGGTTTTCACAACCATTATCAGTTTATTATTTGTTTATGAAAACTACGCAAGTGTAACGTTTCTACACTTTTGCCCATGTCCGAGGGCATGGCTATTCGAGTAGATGTTTAACACTCTACAGAGATTGTACAGCTTTACCCACAAGATACGATTAACTCGTAATGTCGGCCACTAAATGCTTTCATAGGTGTGCGACTGAGAAAATTATAATAATACTTTCATAATACTTAGCTACAGTGCTTACTCTCACTTCAAGGTTAATCCTCAATACTGGCGCTAGTGACGGCTCCCTTCTCGGGTTAACCCCTAGAACGTTTCCATCTTAGGCTACGTTTTCAATGAGTGACGCAGTTGTTAGGGAGTCTACGACCCTTCTTCATAAAATCCATAAGGGTAGTGACCGTTACGAGTCACTCTCACTAATCACATCAGAAATCCACAAACCATTCTAAGAGCATAGGATTCACACCAAAACTAAACAAATTAGTCAGTCAGCGACCACTAAGTCAGAAGTCGGAAGCCAGCAAACGTGTTTCTCAAGTGGTCAGAAAGTGTGTACACGATTTACGACCACTGCAGAGCACTTTGGACGTGGTCGAACGGGTCTATGACCACATTGGCCGTGGTTGTAGGTCACCAGCCGGGTTTACGACTACATTGGCCGTGGTCGAAGGACATCAGACAGATCTACGACCACGTTGGCTGTGGTCAAAAGCAGTTACAACCACGTTGGCCATGGTCAAATGCTGCTACGACCACGTTGGCCGTGGTCGAACGCTGCAACGACCACGTTGGCCGTGGTCGAACGCTGCTAGGACCACATTGGCCGTGGTCGGAAGGGCTTACGACCACTTACGACCACGTTGGCCGTGGTCGAAAGTCGGAAGTCGTAGCCACTACCGCTGTGGTCGACAGTCGGCAGATTTCGACCACGACCACATGGGAAGTCTGTGGCTTACGACCACGTTATCGCGAGAAGAGGTCGGAAGTCGAGGCTTCGACTGCTGCGGTCGATAGTCAGCAGACTTCGACCACAACTACATTGGGAAGTCGGCAGACTCCGACCACGTTGTGAAGCGGTCGAACGTGGTTGGATCGCAGTCGAACGGAGTCGTTTGTGGTTGTATGCGGTCGGACGAGGTCTGAGTGCGGTCGGAAGTGGTCGAACACGGTCGAACCTGGTCGTAACACGTTCAGACGTTGTCGGTTGTGGTCGATACCGGTCGAACGTGCTCAGTACTTGGTCTGACGCGGTCAGAGGCGCTGGGACGAGGTCGGATGCGGTCGGTCGTGGTCCGTAGTGGTCGGAAGTAGTCAGAAGCGGCCGTAGCGCAGGTGGACGCTATCGGTTGTGATCGGAAGTGCTCGAAAAAAGTCGTAATACGGTCAGATGTGGTCGGTTGGGCTCCGATCACGTTGGAACTCGCTGGGAAGGTCATTTCTTCTGTTTGAGCGGTCGTAACGACTTCGGAGCCGGTCGTATCGACGTGTAGAGCGGTCGTATGGCTTGTGCAAGTCTTGATCTTTGGTTTCAACCAATCGTAGGGTGTATACGACTTTCAGGGATTGTGTTTCGAATACATTGTTTTGATATATATTGATGAATCTTGTTTTGTGAGATGCTATGTGATGTGTTCTTGTCTGTGATGGTTGCAGGACTTTGAGGCCAAGTCATGGCGAGGCATGGGATGGCCGAGACTAGGCACAAGCGGTGCTGAGGTCGAGAGTGGTTGGGAGATGCCGAAGACAATGAGGCTTGTGAGGTGGTTGCAAGACTTGGACAGCAAGAGAGAAGGAAGTTTCCAGGAAGGTGCAGGAGGGGCATTTTAGAGAAATGCGCAAAGCGTACAAAGGAAAGCAGTTCTCTGCAAAGCACAGGAGTTGTTAGCGTTAACGGGCAAAGCAGTGGAGCTGTTGGAGTTAATGGGTAAAGCATTGGAGTTTGTTTTCGCTAGTGGGTAAAGCACGCTGTAATACCCGATGTTAGTTAGAAATTAACACGTTCCCCACCCCGGTAGCTTGAGGCTATAAATAGGGATGTAGAGCTCGGGTGCTGGTGAGGTAGTTCCCGAGTCGCTCTGGGTTTCTTGGTTTTATTCTTCTGTGAGTTGTCTCTGGGTAGAGCATGGTGCTCATGTATCTCCTAATGGAGTGGCTGTAGAAACTTCCATGATCAATCATTCATCTCTGTTCCTTTATTTGTGTTCTCCTATCTGTATGATGATTGATTGTTTTGATTGCGCTTTCTCTGTTACATCCTATCCCTTCTTCTTTTCTGTCTGAAAGACTGGTTTTCTGGTGTGCTCTGGCCTTCTTGATTTGAGTTGTGCTTTTGTTCGAGTAGCCTCGGTTTTGTTTTGCTCTAAACTGGGAATCATCCTCAAGGCCATTTGTCTAGTCTATTCCCGAGAGCAAAGAGTGGTCAGAGAGTTTTTGACTTGGTGCGCCTCTTTGCTTCCTCTGTTCTTAGTTCGTCCGTGTCTTTCTTTTCGACCGCAGTAAAGAGTTCTTGTCTTTTTGGCAATTTCTCTTCCAGAGGATGAGTTCTTGCAGTGTTTGAAGTCCCATGACCAAAAGATCCGAGAATCTCAAGTTATTCGGAAAACGGGTCTAGCGGTCGTGAGCTTCGCGCTCCCTCTATTTTCAGTTCGACCATGTGTCTCTGATCGACCTTGGTGAAGATTTTTCATTAGCTCTATGATTTCTTGACCTGAGGTCTTTAGCCTGCTCTGGTTGAAACCTCCTGATCTTTTGTCCCAAGATTCGATAGATATTTGTTATTTAGTCTCAGCGGTCTTTCGCCTTTGTTTTTTTCTCTATTGTTGGCTGAGTTCGTTTTGCTCTCTGTTGTCGGTCTGTTTCTCTTGGTTTTCCAGTGAGCATTTATCCTCTTACTTCATAGCTTCTATAGCTATCAGAGAAGAAGATTGTGTGAATACTTGTGGAGCTTTTAAGGCACCATTCACCCCATCTGTTGCCAGTTCGGTCCTACATTAACATATTCCGTAGATGTCCTCATAACATAACATAATACCATGACAAGGTTCATTGCACCATAAGACAAAGTTCACAAGTCCATATAACAAAAGTATTATATATAGTATAGTAGATAGATTTTCTTACTACTTATTCTTCACTTTGCTTCTCCCCATTTGCACCTTCCTTTTCTTCTCCCCCTTCAGCACCAAAATACCAAAAAGGGTTACTCCTGCAGTCCCTGAGACAAAGGATCACGGTGGCCATATTGGACTAGAGAGGGAGGACGAGCTATGGCATGCTCAAGAGAGGATACCCTGTCCCCGAGAGAAGAAATTGTGGCAGTCAAGGAGGCAAGTTGTGCAGTTGTTTCCAATTGTCATCCCTCCAACCTCGGTACTGCAGAATAAAACTACGACTAAGGCGCCAGCTCCGCGGCCACCACTTCGAAGGGTAGGGGACGGAGCGCTCGCGCCTCTACTTCGACTAAGGCACCAGCTCCGCCGCCACCACTTCAAAGGGTAGGGGACGGAGCGCTCACGCCACTACGTCGACTAAGGCGCCAGCTCCGCTGCCACCACTTCGCAGGGTAGGAGACGGAGCGCTCGCGCGTCTACCTCGACTAGGGCGCCAGCTCCACTGCCACCACTTCGAAGGGTAGGGGACGGAGTGCTCGCGCCTCTGCTTCGACTAAGGCGCCAGCTCCGCTGCCACCACTTCAAAGGGTAGGGGACGGAGCGCTCGCGCGTCTACCTCGATTAGGGCGCCAGCTCCGCTGTCACCACTTCGAAGGGTAGGGGACGGAGCGCTTGTGCGGTTACTGCAACTACGCGCCCACCTTGACCACCCTGCCCTCGCGAGGCGCAAACCGTCGTATACGGGCGAATATAGTAACCTTCCGAGTTTACCATGTGACAGCGTAGCCGGAGGGGTGGAGACGCACTTCGCAAGTTCCAATCAGGACTATTCTTTGCATTCGCTAAGGACGCTTACAAAGGCGCACAAACACCTCCGGCGCACGAGGCCGCTACTCGGCAGGCTCATCCTTAACATGCGTCCGTGCCGAGGCTCCGCTCGAAGACGCCCGACCCGCCCAAAAATGCAACGCTTCCTCGGCCCTTCGCCAGCGCCGAAGACGCCGTCGGGTCGCAAGGTCGGAAGTCAACAGCTGGCCCCGGCTGTGTAGCTGCTCGGGACAAGGGGGCAAGAATCAGAACAGCGGTGAAACAACTTCGTACTTTACTCAAAAAAAAGAAAAAAACCCGACATCGGTTACAACGCACGCCAACACGCGACAACCTCCTGTCACACCTGTGGCTTCGCAGCGCCCTCCGGGGCCGCAGTGCCATCCTCGTCACGCCGTGGGACCTCGTCCAGAAACTGGCCAAGGTTTCCCTCGCCGTGTAAGTTATTCCGCAGCTCGACTATGGCTGCGGCCTCGCCGCAGTACTCCCATATCCGCTCATGGAAGAACTTCACGGCGCGGTGAACGGCGCGCACGGCACCGGACATTACCCCGCCTCCGACGGGCATCTCCAGTCGAGGATCGGCTAGCCCGGCAACATGTTCGCAGGCGCGGAGTCGCAGGAGCGTGCATGTCAGACACGATGCCACGTAGGCGCAGTGGTTGCCAAAGGTCGTCGCGGCACCGCGTGCAACGTCGGCCGCGTCTCCGATCCACCGAAGCGACCGCGACAGGTCCTCGGGCCCGAAGGAGCGTGCCGGCACTTCGGCGACAAGCCCCTTAAGGGTGTCTTCCAGGGCCAACATAGCGTCCCAAGCAGCTACCGAAGCGTCGCCCAAGGCTCGATCCCACTCCGCGAGAGAGGCGGCAAGCTCGCTGTTCTCCCTCTCCAACGCAGCGACTTGTTACAGCAGGCCGTCTTGCTCCGTAGCAGCCTCCTGCCGCACCGCTTCGGCGGCCGACTCCCACGCTACGGCGACCAGCTCCTCGGTGCGCGCCTTCATCTCGTTGCACTCCGCTTCCAAGCGGCGTATACGAGCGTCCTGGGTAGAGCGTGCCCCAGCAGCTCCCTGCAGCTCCCCTTCAGCGGCCTGCAGCCTGCCCCATAGCGCTCCTTCCTCGCGAGCGTGAGCCGCTTGCAGGGCCTGGGCCAACACGAGTGTCTGCGCGGCGGAGGGGTTAGCAAGCGATAAACGGCTGCGAGTGGGCCAAAAGGCAGACGCTTACCCTTACTCCCGACACTTCCAATGTGTCCCCAAGGCGCCCTGACCCATAGGTCTGCAACGCCTACTGGCCAATGCTGGCGGCCGCGTCGTCCACAATCCCGCGCCATGCCCTCAGAGCATCTAATGGAGGGACGAAGTCTGCCGGGCTCGGGCGCGTGGCATTTGTGTCGCCAGCGCCAGGACCCCCACGCTCAAGGGATGGCTCCTCCTCCGGGATAAGTGCCGCTGCAAGAGGAAGTATAAGATTGTCGCACAAGACGCAAAAAAAATTGTGCTAAAGGTATGCCGTCCTAGCCTACCCTCGGTGGCAGATGGGGGATTTTGCTGGGATGCCTCCCTAGCCCTGGGCGGGGCCGTAGCGACTTCGGCCCCTACGGACGGCACTGACCCGCGGGGCTGAGGGACCTCCGAGTTTGGACCCAGCGCCAACCGATCCTGTGCCACGATCACTGTGGCCCGAGGGGCCGGGATGGCGCGGGGTAGAGGAACTTTGGTGCTCAACACGGAGTCCCACAAGCTCCCAACACCGGTCGCCACGGCAAACCCTCGCGAGGTCCGCTGAAGGGGGGACCGCAGGCGTGGCCGCTTTGCCTGAGGGGGAGACCCCACCTCGGTAGCCGCTACAAAAGGAGCCTCTACGGCAACAATATTCACCGAAGGGGTCTCCGCAGCTACAACGTCGGCGGCCGGGGACTTCGTCATCATGACCTCCGCGAGGGGCACCTCCGCCTCGGTCGCCACTGTTGGTGAAGACCGCGCTCCGTATACTCCCGCGGAGGGCAGCCCCGCCACGGCCGTGGCTGCGGACGAGGCCTCTGCACCGGTGCCACCAGCCAACACCAGCTCCGCCTCGGTGTCTGTCGCGGGCGACAAGACCTCCCTCTCCCGGTAAACCGCGGTGTGCCCTCCGCCCCTGGCGCCTTCGCCCTCAGCGCCCGCACCCTCCTCCAAGTCTGAGTCAGCGTACTTCGTCGAATCCGACTCCGGGCTCGCTGCGCCGGCAAGAGCAGCGGCAATCGCCGTACAGGGCATGGTCGCAGTGGTCCGGGTCCTCTTGCGGGATGACACTTTCGTCCTCGCGGCACCATCGTCCTGATGTTGCGGGTCCGGAGGGGTGCAATCCGGCACGGGAAGCCCTAAGGCCTCGCACACGCGGTTTATCTGCCCCAATCCCGCCTTCGCAGTCGCGGCTGTGTGTTGCCTGTGCTCTCTGGAGGTGTACGGCCCAAGGAACACGCGCGCTGCGTGCTGCGCGTTCTCCAGGCGAGTTACTGCGCGGGGCAGAAAGCACAGTTACACACGATGCAATACGTACGAACAGAGGGGAGGGCACGGTCGAGGCTTATGAAGACCAGTCGGCACGGGCAGCGAGCGAACGGACGGTTGAACGTTGTCGTCCCGACGTTCCCCGGCCGTGAAGCGCCAATCGCGGGCGAGCGGCGTCGCACCATACATCATGTACTCCTCGGCGAGGTCGCGCATATTGAAGCGGGCGGTGACCCCCACAAGTCTTCGCACCCTTCGCCTATCTTCCTGGTCAAGTGTTAGGCCGGATGTGGCTTTGAATGCAATCGGCCCGCCCGTGCACTCAAGGCCGCTACCACTCGCCACGCGGTGATAGAACCACCGCCTCATCCAGTTGGACTCCCATTTCCCTTGTGTCGAGTTCGCGGGGAAGAGCCTTCCGCACGATGCCCGCAGAACAAAGTTGACGCTGCCAAACTTCGACAGCGTCCCGTCCTTCCGCTCCTTCGGTTGGCACCGGGCTTCGTGCAAATATGCGAACAATGAGGCGCTGGGCCAACATGCTTCCGAGCGAAGGGCCCAGCTGTACACGGCAAGGCGAGCCACCGCGTTCGGAGTCAGTTGTGACAACTCCATCTTGAAGGTCCGCAGCACGTCCCCAACAATCGTTGCGGACGGTATGCGAAGTCCGGCTTCAAAGTAGGCGACGAAGACGATCGCCTCCGACTTTTCAGGGCGCGGCTCCGTCTCATCATCGGCGGGCGGCCACACCGCTTGGCGGTCCGATAGCCTCCCCTCGCGCAACAGTGACCGGATCGTGTCCTCCGTTACGAGCGTGCGGCCCAAGTCGCCGGAGTACGGACCCTCCCTCTTCTTCGCCGCCCACCACTTGTCTGCCGCCGCCGGATCGCGCTCCTTGAGCACGTACTTCACCTCAAGTGGCGAGGGCCGCCGGCGGATGGCATAGCCGCCCACCTGAGCACGCTCGTCGCAAGTCGCCATTGGCGTCCACGGGGTACTCGACGGCAAAAAGGAGCGCAAGAACAGGACGAGCAAATATAGGAGGCGGCGTGAATAACCAGAAAGCGTATGGAGGAGGCGCAGGCACAGTACCACGGGGGGTATTTAAAGACCCCTCGCCTCCCACCATCGGTAAGCGCAGATGGCGAATACAACCGTTCACCTCCCCATGTTCGAAGCCGAAGTGTCGCGATGGCACACGTAGGCCACATATGACCGTGGTCGTACAGCGTCCTGTCACCGCACGACGCGCCGCTAGCGTCCCACCACGGGTCGGTCAGCGCAGGGAATAAATGCAGGTTGCATGGCCCGACACAGCTTCCGACGCGTGTCAGTGTGGTTCTTCGGACCCACCAACCACAACAGTCCAAACGGGGTCTTCGCCCCAGTAGCGAGGCCCGGACCCCGACTCTGGCCGCACCTATGCAAAGGGACACCGCTGCGAAGGCGCCGGAAGCCACTTCGACTCTAAGACATGCCTCCCCGCCACATGAGCGCGCCCGCGGGAATAAGGACAGCAGTGCCATACAGAGACTCCGGCCTACACCCCGACCTATCGGGGCAACCAACCAGCAGGCCCCTTCGGCCTGCGCAACTCCAGATGGGCAGGCCCTCGCTCTGGCTGGGAGACTCTGGCCACTTAACCCGATTTCGCCCGAAGACGGCTCGCTTCCGGCCCGGCCCTAGGACCGCGCCGGGGTGCGTCAGTGTAAAGCCACGAGTCGATCAACCCCAGCGGCAACGACATCAAGATCTCCGCTCCAGGGGAGACACTTCGACTTCGACTTCGACTTCGAGGAGCGGCCTCGTGCGCAAGGACTTGCTCGTCGGCATTCTCCGCGTATGGTAAAGGCGGAGGCCACGTCACGTCAAGTTTTGGCTTGTTCTCATAAACAGGCCACCTTCGGTGCACCAACATTCTTGGAAAAGTAATGTTGAGGGGTTCAATCAGAAAACCCGACTGAAGGTGGTCCTATCTATGAGAACAGGGCAAACCTTGTCGCCATATGGAGAAACGCAGCACGAAAGCAACAAGTGCGAACAGTTACCGGTAACAGACGCTAACTGAGCTCCTAAGAAAATAGGCCTCCATCAGTACATCAACATCCCCCAAGCCGCGTAACGCTGCTACGGAATGTGGATGCACTGAAGGGGCCCATTTTAGGGGAGCAGCACCTATTCGAGCGCACAATGTAGATACAATGCCGCACCAGCGCGACATATATACCCCATCAGCAGTGGAGTCCAACCGGCGGAGGAGCGTCGCAGCATCGTACGATCGTGACGCTTCAAGACCTGCGCCGCGTCAAGCACATCTCGCCACGTGGACGGCCAGAAGAAGGATCGTTGCAACATGGTATAGCCACGACGCCTAAGTCTCGTGCCGCGTCAGCCAGGCCTCGCTAGGCAGGCCGGCAGTTATTCAACGTCAAGGGCACTCGGCATCCGACTCTGCCAACACCTCCGATTTGGCCAGGGCAACCGCAAACCCTGCCAAATCAGAGACGACTTCGACCTCGCTTCCGACCCCTACGCCAACGTCGGACACCTCGGTCTCTACGTCGACCCCGACTTCGACCCCAACTTCGACCTTCACCCTAAACGGCAACCTCGACCCCACTACAGTAGGGCCGTGGGGGCGATGAAGGCCTCGCCAAGCCGCCCGGCGCCATACCTTCGCGACAGGACAAACACTACACCAAGCAGCAAGGCTTTGACGGACGTTGTAAAAGCTCACAGGCCGCAGGGATGGAGGGGGCTAAAGGGCTCGGCAGCATGGCTTCGGCCCGTGAAGCCCTTCACCATGAGAGGCTCCTGTTGTAGGGGTGGCCCCCACCTAAGCCCAGCAGGCCTGTTAGAGGAATGTAAGGCCCAAAATGGGGCATGTATAATGACACAAGTACCCCTAAGGGGAACACTCAGATGTAAGGGTATAATGGTAAAAGTACTCCTCATGTGGACATATATATACAACACAGGCCATGGGAAAAACCATAAGCCATTACTCACCTAACTCTCCACTACCATACTCTCTCTCTGTTTGGTCTGTAACCACAACAGAGAGGATTTTGAGGCATTTTTACCTTGAGATTTGAGGGAGATGAACCCCTAGGCACCAGGAAATCAACAGGAATCGAAGGAAACTCGAGAAGATTTGGAGACCACTAGAGGAGATTTGGAGGAGTTCTTCGGGGAGAGAGAGAGAGAGAGAGAGAGTATGGAGGCGACCGGAAGTACTGCTCGGGAGGAGAAGTTTCGATATTTGACACTGAATACGTGCGCCTCTCAACTTTTAACCCCCAATTCGCACGCCTTTGGAAATTTAACCCTGTCACTGCGAATATTTTGATTCAAGGGATTCTCTTCATTTTCGCAGTGACAAGTGTCAAAATATAAAAGGAGAGAAAATGAGGAGAATCCCTTGAATCAAAAGAATTCGCAGTGACAGGGTTAAATTTCCAAAGGCGTGCGAATTGGGGGTTAAAAGTTGAGAGGCGCACGTATTCAGTGTCAAATATCAAAATTTCTCGCTCGGGAGAGGTTGAGAGGGGTTAAATGGCTCGAGCACTTCACACAGGTCTAATTTTGACCACGCTGTCTAGTTTGATCATGTTGGTTTTTGACCACATTGGTGTTTGACTACTTTGGTCTTCAACTGCACTAATCTTCGACTACTATGGTCTTGCTTCACCAACCGATGTGGTAGTACTATGATCTCAATACTAGTAGTACCGAGCGTTACACGTAGGTAGTTTCGCCCAGCGGTAGTACAACAAGACACACAAAGTGGTAGTTTTGATTTTTCGGAACTTCAGGGATAAAACTTGGAATTTGAAAATTATGTAAATGATTCTTAGTTTTGTACTCAAATAAATATCATTCAGGATCATTATGTATTAAGAAACCTAAAGGATATCCAAGGACATAATTTTTTTTATTAAGATAGATATTTTTAAGAAAATATTTGAAAATATCTTTCTTAAATGATTCGAATAACACTAAATGAGAACAAAGAGCATGAGCCAAGAGTTCAAGTAACATTTGAATAGTCTATGTCATTTAATTTATTCCTCAACTTGCAAAATGGCTTTCGTCTAATGATTTGGTGATATATGCTAATTAGTCTTCGGTCCGAATGTGGCTAATGACTATATCCCTTGCTCACATGATCTCTCAAAAGTGGTGACGTATATCTATATACTTAGTTCTTGAGTGCTGAACTGGGTTATTGACTATTTTCATGACACTATCATTATCACATAAAAGAGGCATTTTTATTGAATCTAATTCCATAATCCATCAAAGTTTGGCTTATCCATATCAATTGAGCACAACAACTAACCATGGAAACATATTCAGTTTCTGCAGTGAATAGAGTTACGGAATTTTGTTTCTTAGAAGACCATGATACTAAAGACCTTCCTAATAATTGACAACTTTCTGAGGTGTTTTTTCTATCCACTTTGCAATCTACATAATCAGAATCTGAATTCCAATTAAATCAAATTTAACACATTTAGGATACCATAAGCCAATGCTAGAGAAATGCTTTAAATATCGTAGAATTCTTTTTACAGCCATCAAATGACACTCTTTTGATGATGCTTGAAGCCAAGCACACATGCAAATACTAAACATGATATCGAGCCTAGATGTAGTAAGATAAAGCAAACTATCAATCATGGATCTACAAAGCTTTAAATCTATTAGTTTACCTCCCTCATTGAGATCAAGATGTCCATTTATCGCCATGGGGGTTTTGATGGGTTTTGCATCTTCTATGCCAAACTTCTTGAATAAATCTTTCACGTACTTTGTTTGGCTTATAAAAGTCATATCCTTAAATTGCTTGAGTTGAAGTCTAAGGAAATAGTTTAGTTCTTCTATCATAGATATCTCAAATTTTTTAGACATCATATCACCAAATTCATTGCAAAAGCCTTGGTTCTTAGAACCAAATATAATATCATAACATAAATTTGGTATACAAAGAAATTATTATCAATAATTTTAGTGAATAGTATTGTATCAACCTTCCTAATTTTGAATCCTTTTGAGAGTAGAAAATCTCGAAGACACTTATACCATACTCTAGGAGCTTGTTTTAAGCTATATAGCGCCTTTGAGAGTTTGTACATATGATTAGACTTTTAGGATCTTCAAAACTGAGAGGTTGTTCAACATATACAAGTTTCATTATTTTGCCATTCAAGAAAGCACTTTTAACATCCATTTGAAATAATTTAATATCAAAGTTTGAAGCAAAGGCAAGTAATATACGAATAGACTCAAGTCTAGCTATAGGAGCAAAAGTTTTATCATAATCTAAACCCTGAACTTGAATATGCCCTTGAGCGACTAACCTTGCCTTGTTTCTTACCACAACTCCGTTTTTATCTTGTTTATTGCGGAAGACTCATTTTGTGCCAATTATGTTGTGCTCCTTTGGTCTTTCCACTATTGTCCAAACTTCGTTCGGGCAAAATTGTTTAGCTATTCATGCATTGCATTCAACCAATCTGGATCATCTAGAGCATCATTTACATTCTTTAGCACAAGAGAAGAAACAAAAGAGTAAGACTTACAAATCGAAGCTACACAGGATTGAATTTGAACATCCTTACTCACACCACCCAATATTTGGTCTATTGGATGATCCTTTGCAATCGCATTGTGGATCTTCTTTGGTAGTATTGAAGGTTGGTCTTCTTTCTCTTCCAAATCAATTATTTGAATGTTGCTTATTGTGGAAGAGGTATGAGCTTGAACTTGTTTTCATGAAGGTGATTTACTTGTGTCCTCCTTTGGTTTGATGTCACCAATTTGCATATTCTCCATTGCTTGTCTTAATCCTTCATTACTTACATTATCCAAATTCTCTTGGTCTTTTTGAGAGTCGTTAGTCATATCAAATTGAACATCACAACTCTCTACAACTAAACCGGATTTTTTGTTGAAGACACGATAAGCTTTACCATTTAAAGAATAACCAAGCAAGAAACCTTCATCACATCGACTTTGGAATTTAGAGAGTCGAACACACTTTCTTAAGATATAGCATTTACATCCAAATATTTAAAAATAGGAAATGTTCTATCTTCTTCCAATGAGAAGCTCACAAGAAGTCTTTTTTAAAAAGACTAAAGGCGATTTATTACATGACAAGCGGTGTTAATAGCTTTCACCTAAAAGTTATCAGAAGTATTATATTCATCAAGCATTATCCTAATGATCTCAATTAATGTTTGATTTTTCCTTTCTACAACTCCATTTTGCTCCAGAGTGTAGGTAGTGAAAAGCTCTTGTTTTATTCCAAGGTTGTCACCAAAATATTCAATTTTAGTATTTTTGAACTCGAAACCATTATCACTACATATTTTTTTTTGTTTTAAAATCAAATTTATTTTGGACCCTTTTTTGCAAAACTTTTGAAAATGCTAGAGGTTTCGGTCTTGTCATGTAAGAAGAATACACATGTATATATAGAATAATCATCTACAATGACTAAATAATAGCTATTATCTCCGATGCTCTTATAGGTTGTTGGCCTAAATAAATCCATATGTAAGAGCTCCAATGGTCTAGAGTTTGACATGGTACTTTTAGAAGGATGAGAATTTGCAACTTGCTTTTTGGCTTAGCAAGTGCTACATAACGGATTTTTCTCAAACTTTATGTCCTTCAAGCCAACTATTAAGTTATATTTGAAAACCTTTTTAAGTTGAATCATTCCCACATGACTTAGTCTTCTATACCATAAACAACCCAAAGAAGTTTTTTTGCCATTAAACAAGTTTTTACATAAGATTCACTAGAAACGAAATGAACTAAATAAACATTTTCAAATCTAAAACTGTTGAAAACCAATTCGTTTTCTTTTTCCTTTGAAATGGTTAATCCATCTGTAGAGAATGAGCATATTAATCCAAGATCACATAATTGAGCAATGGATAGCAAATTGAAATTTAACGTTTTTATAAGAGATACATTTGAAATTGAAATGTCATTTGATATAGCGATTTGTAACATCCCGATTTTCAGAGCCTTTTTGAAGTTTTTAAAATAAAATTCACCATTTGGATTTTTTGGAATTAATTAAAGCATAATTGAAATTTTATTAATTAAAAGGATTTAATATGATTAAATTAAACATTAACATTTGCCAAAAATATTTTATTTGGGTTCCTTGTGTCACATGGAATTTTTTTGTATTTTCTTGGATTTTTCGGAGATTGTTTGAGCTCAAGGTAAAGTTCAAAAGAAAGAGAGAATGAATAGTGTCCACGGCACTGTTCATCTTCCCCACGCGGCCGAATCGCTCGATCCCGCTGTGCACGTTTTCTTCCTTCTCTCTCTTGATAACTTCCAATCTGGACCTCATCTCAATGTCTTCCCAAAAGAAAAGTTATGCCAAATCACGCAAGGAATCCATTCCAGCTAGCCTCTTCGAACGGGTGGCAGCGAAGCTGGCGCCTAGTCGAAGTAGACGCGCGCGCTCCGTCCCCTACCCTTCGAACGGGTGGCAGCGAAGCTGGCGCCTAGTCGAAGTAGACGCGCGCCGGTATGGTTGCGCTCCGGGGCTGTTGTGACCTTGCAGTCTCGTAGTGCGCTTTTAAGAGCGGAGGGCTCTGGAAGCCAGCCTCCGCGAAGCAAACACTGCCCTCGCCGCGAAGGATGAAGAACTTCGCGCGCTGGAGGACGCTCTGGTGGCCGCACAAGTCGCGGCCACGAAAGCTCGGAACGCCGCGGCTGGGGAGCGCGCCACCTTCGTGCAGCAGATCGCCGTCCTAGAAGGGGAGAACGCCCAGCTGGCGGAGTCTGCTGCCGAGAACCGCCTTGCCTTGGAAAATGCGTCTATGTCGGCGTGGCGGGCCATGGAGTCTCTGAACCAGGCCCTTCGAGATCTGTGCGTCCGAGTGCCAGATACTACGCACAGGCCGGAGGCTCTGTCGGAGACGCTCGGGCTGATCGAGGAGGGGGCTGGCGTTGCTCTTCGTGGCGCCAGGACCTTTGGCGAGCACTGCAGCTATGTTGGTGCGTGCTTCGCCCTCGCCCTGCTTCATACTCGTGGGTGTAGGCATACCCATGAGCTAGCGAATCCTCAACTGGATCCTCCCGACCGACCAGAGGTTATGTCGGACGCTATCCGCTCCATCGGGGCTAGCCTGCAGAACTTCCACCAACGGATCTGGGGCCGCTTCGGGGAAGGTGCAGCGAGAGTCGCCGTGCAGCAGACGTTGCATGGGGAGGGGGACCTCCTCCAGTGGCTTGAAGGGGTCCTTCAGCGCCGCGGCGACGACGGCACGGGCTCGTCCGCACCGCGCCAAGGCTGAGCGGTTGGTCGGGTGGTGCAGGGGGATGATGTACTGGTTCTTACGCTTGTGACCATGTAACCCCTTTGCTTTTGCAATGGAACCAAGTAGTACTTTATGCTTGGTGTTACCTGCCGTCGAACGCGGAGGGCAGGTCTGCGCATCTCGTTTATACTCCGTGGAGTGGCGCATGCGGAGGCGAATCTCGACGCTACGATTTCCTTTATAGTCCGGAGACTCGCGCGTGCGGAGCTAGGCTCGACGCTACGTCTTATTTAAAGTCCGTGGACTAGTGCGTGCGGAGCTAGGCTCGACGCTACGTCTTCTTTATAGTCCGGGGACTCGCGCGTGCGGAGCTAGGCTCGACGCTACGTCTTATTTAAAGTCCGTGGACTAGTGCGTGCGGAGCTAGGCTCGACGATACGTCTTCTTTATAGTCCGGGGACTCGCGCGTGCGGAGCTAGGCTCGACGCTACGTCTTATTTAAAGTCCGTGGACTAGTGCGTGCGGAGCTAGGCTCGACGCTACGTCTTCTTTATAGTCCGGGGACTCGCGCGTGCGGAGCTAGGCTCGACGCTACGTCTTATTTAAAGTCCGTGGACTAGTGCGTGCGGAGCTAGGCTCGACGCTACGTCTTCTTTATACTCCGTAGAGTGCGCGCGGAGGCGTCCCCCCGCTGCGTCTTATTTATACTCCGTAGAGTGCGTGCGGAGCTAGGCTCGACGCTACGTCTTATTTAAAGTCCGTGGACTGGTGCGTGCGGAACTAGGCTCGACGCTACGTCTTATTTAAAGTCCGTGGACTGGTGTGTGCGGAGCTAGGCTCGACGCTACGTCTTATTTATAGTCCGCAGACTCTCGCGTGCGAAGCTAGGCTCGACGCTACGTCTTATTTAAAGTCCGTGGACTGGTGCGTGCGGAGCTAGGCTTGACGCTACGTCTTATTTATAGTCCGCAGACTCTCGCGTGCGGAGGCGGACCTCGACGCTACGTCTTATTTAAAGTCCGTGGACTAGTGCGTGCGGAGCTAGGCTCGACGCTACGTCTTCTTTATAGTCCGGAGACTCGCGCGTGCGGAGCTAGGCTCGACGCTACGTCTTATTTAAAGTCCGTGGACTGGTGCGTGCGGAGCTAGGCTCGACGCTACGTCTTATTTATAGTCCGCAGACTCTCGCGTGCGGAGGCGGACCTCGACGCTACGTCTTCTTTATAGTCCGGGGACTCGCGCGTGCGGAGCTAGGCTCGACGCTACGTCTTATTTAAAGTCCGTGGACTAGTGCGTGCGGAGCTAGGCTCGACGCTACGTCTTCTTTATAGTCCAGAGACTCGCGCGTGCGGAGCTAGGCTCGACGCTACGTCTTATTTAAAGTCCGTGGACTAGTGCGTGCGGAGCTAGGCTCGGCGCTACGTCTTCTTTATAGTGAGGAGACTTGTGCGCGCGAGGGCGTCCCCCCGGTGCGTCTTTTGTTTATACTCAGACCCGTCACCTTTGGCTACGGCGAGTGCACACGCGAACGTGCGTCTTTGGTTTATACTCAGTCCCGCCCCCCTGGCGACGGCGAGTGCACACGCGAACGTGCGTCTTTGGTTTATACTCAGTCCCGCCCCCCTGGCGACGGCGAGTGCACACGCGAACGTGCGTCTTTGGTTTATACTCAGTCCCGTCCCCCTGGCGACGGCGAGTGCACACACGAACGTGCGTCTTTGGTGTATGCTGCGGGGACGCGCGCGTTGGCCAGGCCTGTGCGCGCCCTCACCGCGTGCTTGCGCGTGACGAAGAAAGATTAGCGGCAAACGACGATCTTCATTACATCCCCGTTTGCGCGAGTGAGCAACTACATAGGGTGAATATACTGACCGTTTGCCCCTTGGTGCGGCCGCAGCCTCTAGTCGCTAGACATCTGCCGGGCCCGCGCAAGCGCCTATGGATGACCCCGCGGACCTCCGCGCTGCGACGCCGGCTCTACGAGCGTCGTTGGGCTTCGCGACGCGGGCACCTGGTGCCTGGCTCGATGCGCCGGGCCATATCCTGGTCGCCTCGGACGGTGATGATGGTCCGGGGACCCGGGATCTTCATGCACAGATAGCCGTGATGTGGTACCGCGCCGAAGGAGTTGAGGATTGGGCGCCCTAGTATGGCATTGTAGGGGTACGGAAGGTCGACCACGTCGAAGGTGGCATCTTCGGTCCGCACATTGTCATCTCGGCCGAAGGAGACTTGGAGGCCGATTTGGCCCAGCGCCCGCAGGGGCTGTCCCCCGAAGCCCTGTAGTGGGATTCCCGAGGGCCCCAGGCGGCTTCGAGGGATCCCCATCTGGTCGAAGGCCGCCGCAAACAATACGTTCGCGGACCTACCACCGTCCACCAAGGCGCGCCCCACGTCGCATCCCGCGATGGTGACCTGGATGACCAGGGGGTCCTGATGAGGGAAGTCCACACCTTGGGCGTCGTCGGGTGTGAATGTAACTTCGTGTTGCGCCCAATCCGGCGGTGCTTGCGCTGGGTATGCCGCCACGTGATGCAGTCTTCGCGCGTAGGCCTTCTGCTGCCGTGCCGAGGCGAATTCCAGCGCAGAGCCTCCGGATATGACATTAATGACCCTGCGGTAGGTTGCGTCCGGGGCCTGCAACGACAGGAGGCCCTCCCGAGGCTGCTGTACGTGAGCTTGGATCCGCAAGGCGCCTTCCTGGGGTTGCATTCCTTGCGCCTGTACCTGCATCCCCTACGCCTGTACCTGCATGGGGGCCTCGTATGGGAATTGGACGTGGGCCACCGCAGGCGGGCGCGCCTCCGAGTTCCTGTCCCTAGCGACGCTGTCGCGGAGCGCCGCGATGGAGGTGCAGTTGCGGGTATCATGATTGCCGCGGCCGTGGACTAAGCACCACAGTCCCTGATGCTGGTCGTCGTAATCTCCACGACCCTTATCGTCGCGGCCCCTGCCACGGCCGCGCCCCCGGCTACGACGCCCCCGACCGCCTCGGCCTGCTGGAGCACCCTCGTCGGAGCCGCCTTCGATGTCGAGGACGTACCGGTTTCGCCTCGACCTCTGCTGGCCGCGCTTGGGCTGATCGGACGAATCCTTATGCGAGTTGTCCCTGCGGCCGGGAGCGTCCCTGGACGACTCCTGCTTACGTTTTCCCTTCGAAGAACCGCCTTTCGGCGGATCTTCGGCTTTTGCCGAGGCTCCGACCTAGTTGGTGTCGGAGTCGTCACCTTGCCTTCGCCGCGCGTCTTCCTCCGCCCTGGCATATTCTTCCATCTTGTCGAAGAGCTTCGCCACCGTCTTGATTGGCTTTCGCGCGTTGTACTCGGCCATCGGGCCCGGACGAAGGCCCTGTATGGCTGCATTAACGATGGTGGTTTCGTTGACGTCTTTCACTTGGCATCGAATCTTGGCGAAGCGTTTGAAGTAGTCCCGGAGCTTCTCCGAGGGTTTTTGCTTCACGGCAAAGAGTTGGTCCGCGTCGACTCGGTCCACGTAGTTTCCTTGAAAGTTGTTGTGAAGGCGGACGCGAAGCTGTTCCCATGCGTAGATGGAGCCTGGCTCTATGGTAAAGAACCAAGAGAGCGCCACTCCTTGTAGCGCGAGGGGGAGTCCCTTTGCCTTTGTGGTGTCGTCTCCGCCCGCGGCTTCGATCGCGGTTTCGTATACGCGCACGAACTCACGGGGGTCCGTGTCGCCTTTGTACGAGTCGACGGCGCTAGGAAACTTGAAGTCTTCGGGCCATGCCGCCTGCTGCAGCCCCGCCGAAAGCGGGGACTCCGGATCCACGCGTCGCAGCGGCACGCGACTAGACGTGGGGGCTTCGCGACTGTCCGCCCTCTCCGGCGCGGGCTCAGACGCGATTGCTGGCGCGGCCTGCTGACTCCGAGCCTCTTGTATATTTCTGACGGCTCCGCGAAGGTCCCCCAGCTCCCGCTGGAACGCGTTGAGAGCCGCCAGCAGGGCACTTTCCATCGCCGGTGCGTGCGGGGTCGCCGGTACTTCCGACGGGCGGATCGGCGCGGGGACGACCGCGTCGCGGGGTCCCGAGCTGCCGGTCGCTCCGTCGTGACTACCTCGGACCGCCCGGTCCGCGCCGCCGGCGAGGGTTGCAGTGGGGGCGGCGAGGTCGGCTGTCGTTGCATCGGCGGGGTCGGTTGTCGCCGCACCCGTGTCGACGTCTTCGACCGCGGGGTCCGTCCTCGCAACGCCGGTGGCGGGGTTGGTCGTCGCGGTGCCGGTGACGAGGTTGGTCGTCGCCGCGCGAATGACGACGTCTTCGGCCACCGCGCCTGCATCGCCACCCGCGTCCACCGCTGCCGATGCCGAAGCCCTGGTACTCATGCGGCGCTCCGGCTCGGCCGCCTTCTTTCCCTTCGCCGCCGCTGAGGAAAGTTTTTTCGGTGCCATCCTTCTTCTTCGGTCTTCAGGCTTGTCCTCGTCCTCCCCACGGACGGCGCCAACTGTTGTGGCTACAGACCAAACAGAGAGAGAGAGATGGTAGTGGAGAGTGATGAAGATAAGTGTAATGGCCTGGGTCCTCCCCATGGCTTACTCATATATATATACACACATGAGGAGTGCTTTTACAATTATACCCTTACATCTGGTTATCCCCTCTGGGGCAGCTATGTCATTACACATGGCCTATTCTGGGCCTTATAATCTCCTACCAGGCCTGCTGGGTTTAGGTGGGGGCCACCCCTACGACAATCCTTATGAAGCTTCTTGAAAAGCTTTTCCTTGCCATTGAATTCATTCTTCTTGGATGACTTGCCTTTGCCATCATTCTTTGTGGGGAAATGAGAGGCAATGTGCCCCTTCTCATCGCACTCATAGCAACGGATGTTATTACAACGCTTGTTATCATTGTAGGAGCACACCTTTTTGCCTTTTTCATGACTAGCGCTTCGGTATGAATAATGTTTTTTATGAATTTCTTCATTCTTCTTACAAGGAGAGAAAATTCCTCATCATCATCTTTGGATTCATCACGTGACACCACTTTGGCTTTGAAAGCGGTGACCTTCTCCTCCTCATCATCTTTGGATTCATCACTTGACACCACTTTGGCTTTGAAAGCGGTGACCTTCTTGCTGTTGGAGGAGGATTGCTCCAAAAGCTCCTCCTTGTCCTTCTTGTACAACTCATTGGTAATGAGGTTACCTAAGAGTTGTGTTGATGTCATGCTTGTCAACTCAGAGGAGTTGAGCAAGAATGTCACCAAGGTCTCATATTTCTCTGGTAAGGCTCTAAGTATTTTTCTCACAATATCAACATCGATTAGTGATGTGCCTAGGTCTTTGAGTTCATTTACAATGTTGTTAAGGCGAAATGTCTCATATTTGATCCGGAGCATAAGCAATTTGGTCTCTTTGACTGTGGATATTGCCTCATGAATTTTCGAGCGGGTAGTCCAAATCTCATTAGCATTTTCCAAATTTCTCACTCAATATTTGAACTCGTCCACATTCAAAGCACCAAAGAGCATTCATTACTTGAGCATCTAAATGAGCATTACACCCCTCAAGTTCCGTGGGGTGTAGTGGATCAAGAGGTATGACATAACTCTTATTTACGATTTTTCATATGCTCGTACTTATGTATTTTAAATAAATAGACATTCTAATTTTTCAATATGCATAATTTGAGCCATCAAATAGATATGCCTTTCCTATAGCAATTCCCTCACTAGCTATCATTTTCTCTCTTAGATGATTAAGTCCAAATCAATGAGTGATCAAACTCTGATACCACTTGTAGGATTAAGGATAACCGATTAGAACGGGGATAATTAAAAGGTTATAAAACTTCTTACTTTCTAAAAACTAATTTTCACAATTTAAAACCTAAACAAGATTTCTATTGCAATTCAAGATACACAAAATTCTAGTAAGCTAAAGCACCACAAGCAATGTCTCTACAAATAAAATTCTAGCTCAACAAGATATGATAATTTCAATTGCTAGAAAATAAATGTGAAATAGTAGAGACAAGTAGTAACCAAATGAAAACACGTGATGTTTTGACATGGTATCGAAGACTTGCCGGTCTTCACTAGTCCACATTAAGGAAAGCCTAAACGAATTGAACCGGCTCCACGCATTAAGCCTTGCTCCTTGATTTCCACTAGTTGTTGTTGTTCCTCCGCTCTAAAGATGGTGAACACCGAGCCACTCACAATTTGACGTCGGGGCTCTTCACAATCTTCATGAAAAGATCACCGCATGAACTCTTGTCAAGCTGTCTAGGTGTCAGCAAGCATCAAGTGTCGCATGACGGAATTCAAGTGCGAAGGATTGATCTAGAATGAATGCACTTAAATTTGGCTCAACTATCTCAATTGAATGCAACAAGTGTATATGAGGTGTGGAGAGTATGCTCTTAGCTCAAGGATGTTAAATGAAGTCTCTAGCTTCTATCCTTAAGCTGGTGGAGCGATATTTATACACTCCACCAACCGAATTTGCTTTTCATTTCAACATTCTGCATTGTAATATAACTACATGGAGCCTTAATTATTATCCTTTTATGACCTGTTTACAATGCATTACATCTTGCTGTAATCTGTGCTAAAATTGCTAGATTTATTATGACTTTATATGTGTAGTCTAGTCTTTGCCATGATAGGTTGATTAAAAATACACAACTTGAATTAAATTATGTCATGTTAGCTCTTGGGTCTAGTCGGTCTTTAGTTATCTTTTTATGATTCATGCCATGTCAAATAGGCTGAATTGAGTCTTCAATCTTTATTGAGCTTTAGATTGAGCTATGCTAGTTCCTTTATGAAACATGAGTTATTATTATTAATTCCTTGTTCTTGACCTAAATTCAGCAAAAGCAAAAAGATCTCTTTTGTGCGAAAAAACTGATCTCACCAATTCTTTCTCATGAGACTACTTGTCATTGCACTAGGCATGAACTTAGGGGAGTGTTGGTTGACCAAGATCATTTTCTTAATCTTCTAGCTTGAAGTGGTCGCATAAGGCTTGAGATCTAGCACATGACTTAACAAAAATTTTGGTTGGAAATAACCATGAGTTTCTAAAAAGAAAAACATGCCAATTATGCCAAAATTGCTTAATTACATAAAGACCAAGTACTTGATCAAATGATTCATTCTTGAACTTGTAGCACTCTAAATTGACTCAATACTAGCTTCTTGGTTCCACTTAGAATATTGACATGGCTTGCATCATCCTTGGATATCTCTAGCTAGACTATAATCTTGAATGACCTGATATGCTAAGCAATTCATCTAATTTTCAGATTATGACCTTTTGGTTTAGCTTGATTATACATGTCTTGTCATGATCTAGATAGTATCCAATCGTGTTATGGCTTGGTGTAATACGTCAAAAATCATCTTGGATAATCTTCATGGCTTTAATTGCTTAGATTGAATAAAATACAGCCTCTTCATATAAATCATGCTCTATTTTCCTCCTTACATCTTGATGATTTTATTGCCAAAAGGGGGAGAATAATGGAGAAAAAGCCATTTCGGGGGAATTTTCTGGAGCCTTAGAGAAAAATTTGCTCTTTCTGTTTTCACTCCAGTGTTCTCTTCTGTTAACATGGTCTTGAGTCTCTTTGTTTTTCTTTTAGACCATGTGTGACTTTCAAACAAACTCAACTTTATGCTTTTTCTGTGTTTGTCAATATACTCATTAAGGGGGAGATTGAGAGACCATGTGGAGGTGACCCTATGTTTGTGATGAGTAATTGACACTTGTTCTGGAAAGTTTGAGTTTGATTTGTGTATTTCGTGCTTAAGTACATTCTACTAATACGAATGGTTGATTACAGTATTTCGAGCGGTGCTATGTGATGTTTTCTTGTCTGTGATGGTTGCAGGACTTTGAGGCTAAGTCGTGTGGTGAGGCATGTGGTGCTGAGGTCGAAGCGGTCAAGAAATGCCGAAGACGGCGAGGGCTCAAGGTGGTTGCGAGGCTTGGACAGCAAGAAAAGAGGAAGCTTCCAGGAAGGTGCAGGAGTGACGTTTTGGTAAAATGCGCAAGGCTGCAAAGTGGAAGGGGATTCAGTTGGAGATAACGGGTAAAGCGCTGAGTTTTAATGGGCAAAGCAAATTGTGAACCCGGTAGTGGAAGACTATAAATAGGAGGGTTGTTCCCTGGAGCAGCATGGTTTTTTGCTTTTCTTCTAGTCTCTGTGTTGCTTTGGTCTCTTTTCTGTGTGAGTCTGGGAGTTGGTGTGGTGTTCTTGATTTTCTTTTGTGCGTGTGCTCACGATGTGAGATATGGCATGAAATGGTTGTAGACAAGCTCTTATGTAATCATTCATCTCTATGAATCCATCTGAGAAGTCCTGTGTTTGAGGTGTTCTGATTTCCTGTTTATCTTTGTGATGTGCTTCTGTTTCCTTTTGCTCCCTGTTCTTCTCTGATGATTCTTTTGTGTTTGAGTTGAATCTTTGATCGAGAAGCTGCAAAGTGATTTTGCTTTGAACTGGGAATGTTCTCAAAGCCCCTTGGCTAGCTTATTCTGAGAGCAATCCTTTTAACAATCGAATTCTCCCCAAGCAATGGATCGCTGCACTTCCTCTGTTTTCACAATTTCTAGGGTTTACTATTCATTGTAAGCAGAGGATTCTTATTCTTGTTGTCTCGGTAGGAAATTTGTGTTAGTTTTGTGTTTTCTTGATCTGAGATCATTTCCTTGTTGAGATCAAAGGTTCCATGATCAAAAGTTTCAAGAATCTCAAGCAATTTGGTTTTTGTTTCACCTGCTGTTTTCTTCTCAGCAAATACAATACTCACTGTTTTCAATTGCTTTTTGTCTGCATTTTGTTCTTCCTAAGGTCAATTTGTTGTTTAGTTTGAAGACCTGATCAATTGACCTGAGAAGAGCAGCTAGCATTCGATAAATTTCCTTGTTTTCAGCTGTCCTCAGTTCTTACTGCGCCCGCTGGTTTTCAGTCAGAAGTTTTCGGTTCTCTTCTGATCTTATGACAGTTTTAGTCTCCTGGTTTTGCTTTTCTTCATTGCTTTTGCTTTCCTTCTTTACCTGCAGTTTTTTGTTCTATAGCATCCGGTCTGTTTTGATTTCAGTCTAGACAGCCTACAGTGTGTAGTCTTCTCTGTTTTGAGCAAAGGTCTGGATCTTTGGTTTCCTGCTCGCCTCTGTTTTCCAGTTCCCGGTCAGACCGACTCGACGTTAGCAGTCAGACCGGTTGCACATCTGCGGTCAAACCGGCAGCTCATCAGCAGTTAGACCGGCTGGCTCTTGGCGGTCTAACCGACTGTGATTTGGCGGTCGAACCGGCTGTACTGTGGTGGTCAGACCGACAATCAGTTTCCGGTCAGACCGGCAGTGATTAATCGATCAGACCGCTTTCACTCTTGCAGTTTAACTGGCTTCATGGCTTGCTTCTGAATGCTGCTTCATTTTTATTGGCTCGTGTTTCCTTTCTGTTTGTTGCTTCCGATGAACATTGACCTTCTTACTTCATAGCTGTTATAGCTATCGGAGAAGAAGTTTGTGTGAGTATTTGGGGCGGTTTGAAGGAACCATTCACCCCCTATGTTGTCATTTCGGTCCTACAGCTACGCCGCGTATGGACCAAACGGAGAAGAAGATGATGGAATCTAGGTCGTTCTCTAGTAGTCTCTCGTTCGTACCTCTGCTCGACAAACTTGGATAATGATTGTGTGCATGTCTACTATCTAAATCTTGGATAATAGCTTATTGTACATATTTTACATTCAGTTGCTTGTTGTGGCATTGTGATGGTCTCACCTTTGCTTTCTGCTCCCGCTTTTGGTTCTCTATAATGTAATATTTGGCTTGATCGTTCTGCTACGTAAAACTCTACTTTTTATGGGTTATTTAAACTTTGTTACGTAATGAGCCAAAGCCAGTTTTAGCACTGTATCACAGCGTATTTACAAAAATAGCAGTATGCGGGAGGTATTGACAAAAATATCATTTTTGCCACCGGCGGACCGGGCGGCAGCGGCAGCGAGGCGACACGTGGCGGCATCGTCAGCGGCAGGCGCCTGTCACCCAGCCACCAGGCAGCAGGCAAGCCTGCCACCAGCCCCGCAGGCGGTACGTTATTAGGCTGGCTAATTAGCTGGCCTAATTACCTGCCTAATTTTTTTGGGTTTAGTATTTGTTTGAATTTTTAAATATATCAAATGAGCTCAAAAACTTATGAAAATTTATGTACAGCCTTTTGACACAACATTCCTCACATTGTAATTTTTGGGGAATGTTCCTCAAAAATTCATACAATTTTGATATTTTTATAAGTTTTTACATATAGCAAACAAAATTACAAAATTTTGTGTAAAGCCTCCCGATATAGTAATACTTATTATATAGTTTTTTGTAAATTTTATACGGTCCAAATAGCTATTTTTTGGCTTGCTTTAGGATAGCTATTTTCTATAGGGCCGGTGGCGTCTCCGGACTACTGATGGTGGCTTCCGATGCGCTGTGCCCGCTCCAACTAAAGTGACATATGAAACAAGTTTAGTAACGAGCATTACAAATTTATTGAACGGAATGATAAGATATATGAACTGTCCTACGCTGTCATGCCACTGCGAAGCGCTATGGGGATCGCACAAGAGGGGCACATACGAAGAGAGTGACAATTGTGCAAACGGGATAGCGGCAATAATATATATCACGATTGTCCGACACATGGCATTTCAAAACAAACGTTACGATCGTTAAATTCATGGCTAAGATAATCCGAATAAACGTGGCTAATTCGGACCATATAAAATTACCAAAAAATTATATAATAACTATTGCTATATTGGGAGGCTTCACATAAAATTTTGTAATTTTTTAAGCACATTTGCTATCTGTAAAAACTTATAAAAATATCAAAATTGTATGAATTTTTGAGCAACATTCGCCATGGATAAAATTCTCCAAAAATTACACTACGATGAATGTTATGTCAACAGGCTGTAAATAAATTTTTATAATTTTTGAGCTATTTTGATATATTTAAAAATTTAAATAAACACTAAATGTAAAAAAATTAAGGAGGTAATTAGGCCGACTAATTAGCCAGCCTAATTACCTGCCGCCTGGGGGGCTGGCGGCTGGCCTACTATAGCTCCAACTAGTATTCGTTAAATTAGTATTCGTTAAATTGATGTTAACTTATTCTAGCTAATTTGGATGGTATAAAATTCTCAAAAAATTACATAATATCTATTACTATATCGGGAGGCTTCACATAAAATTTTATAATTTTTGGAGCTCATTTGTTATATGTAAAAGCTTATAAAAATATCAAAATTGTATGAATTTTTTAGGAACATTCGTCATGGATAAAATTCCCCAAAAATTACACTGCAAGAAACATTGTGTCCGAATGTTGTACATAAATTTTCGTAATTTTTTAGTTCATTTGATATATTTAAAAATTCAAATAAACACTATACCCAAAAAAGTTAGGCAGATAATTGCCGGCTAATTAGCCAACCTAATTACTTGCCACCTGGTGGCTATGCGACAGGCGGCCTGCCGTCTGGCGGCCGGGCGACAAGCGCCTGCCGCCAGCGACATCGCCTCGTGTCACCTCGCCACCGCTGCCGCCCGGTCCACCGGCGGCAGAAATGATATTTTTGTCAATACCTCCTGCATATTGCTATTTTTGTAAATACGCTGCGATACAGTGCCAAAACTGGCTTTTGGTCGTTACGTAATATTATGTTTGGTATGATTCAATGTGATGTATATACGTGATCTAGTAATATATCTATATGTACTAGGTACTGATCTAAAGAATAATCGGATAAAAACATACAGGACTTCGGATTGCAAATCCGGGCCCCGCGTCCTCCACTGGGGGAGGCGCATACGGCCTTTCTTGGGCTCTGACGCGACATCCAGGCCTTTGCTGTCTCAACATCGAAGGTGAATGCAGCCTTGCGGCTGGGGGTTGGTGTAGCAGGCGGAGACAGTTGTGGTGATCACAGCAGCGGACTTGCTGAACACAGTACCAGAGGGCCGCTCGTCGGCTACCGCTTGCTCCAGGGGTACCACTCATGAATTCTATTTCTTTCGGGTGCGAATAAGGTCCTACAGTGAAGAGGAAACGCGTAAATTTATTTATTTACATGTTATATAATAACAAGATTGGTAGAAAGAACAGGGTGTGCCTAGTTACTAGGAATTAAGGGAAATCAGCAAGTAACCTGTTTGTTCAGCTAACACAAGATGTGCTTCCCAACCTTTGGGATACTAGTAACGGAAATTGTGTTGTGGATAGGGTAGCAAGTAACACTAGGCGCTTGAAGAGGCTGGCGGCTGCGGCGTTCCGCTGGGCGGGCGGGGACGGTGGTGGAGGCGCTCGCCATTGTAGAGAAGGTATCGGGAGGGAGGAAGAAGTCGCCTCGCCTCCATATATTGATATATGTATGTATACAGGGCAACTCTTAACAGCAAAGCACAGGAGAAAAGAGCACAGCAGGGATGTCTACCGTAGCGATGAGCTGGGCGGAGATCACGGGCGCCGATAGGTAGCCGTTGGAGACGGCGAGGTTATCGATGATGGGATGGATGCCTACGGTCTTGATCCTGGGCCTCTCCGAAACTGCCGGCTGGGCTGGGCTGGGCTGAACCATGCTGCATGGCTTCCGAGGAGGCCACGTGGCACGCCGTGCCTCCGCCCGGACGTTATCCGACTGCCTCGTCCACCCGTCGCCCGCCTCAACTCCCACCCGCGCCGGCGCCACCCCGGCTACCTTCGTCTCCCATTCCCGAACATAACAAGGAAGAAGAAGAAGAAGAAAAAGGTCTCGCCTTTGCGTCCCGTCCGGGCGGCAGCAGCCAGAATGACCCTCCTCCAGTGCGCCAAGCCGGCCGTCGCCGCCATCCCAATCTCCTCCTCCACGGTGCCGGCGCCCACTTCCGTCAGCAGGTCCTCCTCCTCCGCCCGTTGCTCCGTCTCCTCTTCTCCCAAGCTCTCGGCCGCGCAATTCGAGCCCCTCCGCTCCGACTCCAATCCCTGGGACGGCGCCGTTGGTTTCGCCACCACGGATGGTGACCAAGACGACGAGGACGACTGGAAGGACGGGGAAGAGAGGGACAAGGGCATCCTCGGCATCCACGTGCCGCGCCAGCGCTACATCGCCGTCCCCAAGGCCGCTCTCCTCGACGCCGTGCTCTCCCTCTTTCCCTCCGAATCCGCCTCCGCCGCCGCAGCAGATTTCAAGCGCTTCGCAAGGTATTGCTGTACTACTGGTTCCACTGATCTCGCTCCACCCTCTATAAATCACACAAGCACAAAATGCTACAGCAATAAAGTAGCGCTGTGAGGGGAAAAGAATCCTAAATTTTCCTTGTGTGAAATGCTTCAGACGCTTGGACGCCGTTCTACATGCCGAGCACAAGGAGATGCTCGAGGAGATGCGCACCTATTACATGCTCACGCATCCCCATCAGGATGAGGATGATACCTCCTCGGTCTCCGGTGATGACCAAGCGATCGTCAACGGCCAGAGCTCTGGCTTTTTTAGCATTACCCAAGAAGACGGCACATTGTTCCTTACTAGAAGCTTGGGTTTAAGGACTCTGCTCGGCTTATCCCCAGATCCTGATTCTCAGACCAGGTAACTAACACCACACCAATAAGGAATGGATGAATGTTCTTTCAATTCTAGTTAGCTATCTAATACTTGCGTACTCCGTGGTTACGTTAACGCTAACTACCTACCTAATGATAAATTGTTTGTGTGATTAAAAGTAAAAGAGTTGCTTTCGCAACTCATTTCCAGCGTTCCTTCATGAACCTTCTACGCAATGCTCAGTTTGAAGAACTCTCTGCGCAAGATCTGCTCTTGACATACGCCCTAAACAGCGATTACCTCTTAACATTGCCAATTTACGTCGATTGGAAAAAGGCAGCTGAATCTAATGCAATAATATTCAGGTGAGTTTTTGTTCCGGCTTGCTGTCTGATGAACATATACAAAATGGAGCTCTCATGGTACAACTAACTACTAACCTTCACAGGCGTGGGTATGCAACTGAGAGACAGAAAGGCCTACTATTAGTAGAGAAACTTGATTATCTACAGTCAAAACTATTACAAAATATTTTCTTCAGCCTTTCCAAACCCTTGAAAAAACTGGGGAGATGGCTTAATGAGGTCAGTCAATCTTTCCATCCTGATATGTTGCTTTGATGTCCGTCAATGTGAGTATGAATTCTTTTTTATGCATTGCTGGCCTGGCATGTAATCACAATCCAGCCTAACTCCTAGTAGCTTTAAGTAATGTAGTGACACATGAATGGTTTGGACCAACACATTAGTTTTTTTTTAGTAAAATGCATGGAGGGTCATTTAACTTGTGTCATCCAGGTTACAAAACTTTCAAAATGCACATTTACGTCACTGATGTGACATAAGTAGATCATTAGTCCTAACTGCCCACACTAGCATAGTTTGTACGCGTGGTATGATATGTAAGATTCAAAGCAGTTGGCGGAACATTTGGAGAAAACCCCTGTGTAATTTTTTTTCGTTTAGTCCTACCCATGTGCTCTTACCCAAACCAGACAGCATTTTATACCTTCTTGTTACTTTTTGTTCGACTCCCAAGCAACCCGTGCGTGGAGATCATGGTTCATGCATAATAACTTCATTAACTTGAGCACGATGAGTCCCGAGAGGACGAAGCCATACTCCGCCGTCAGTGCCACACTCCGCCGCTGCCGCCTTAAGGGTTTCATTGCAAGAGGATGCAGATGGAAGAAGAGGATTAGGCATCGAGTGACTGATGGGGATGGATTCGGTCTGGTTAGACTAGATTAGGATAAGAGCAAAGGGATATGGTTAAAAGAAAAAGTATAATATTCGGGGATTTTTGCGTAAATTTCAAAGCATTGAATCTTACATGTCATACCACGCGTATAAAATATGCTGACGTGGGCAACTAGGTGGACTAATGACCTACATATGTCAGATCGGTGACTTAGATGTGCATTTTTAAAGTACAGTGACCTGTATGACACGCCCGAACAAGTTCAGTGACCTTCCATGCATTTTACTCTCTTTTTTTAAGTGGCCGCAGGAGAATTATGCCATTTCATTAAAGAAATAAAGAGAGTTTGAAAAGTGCAAGGAGGCACAGCCATACCAGTGCCACCAACACATAGTTGTAAGTGATGGTTCCGACACTAAAAAAATCAATCTCAAATCATATGCAAATACAATTCTGATAAAAGTACAAGGAGCTGCGGATGCCAGGATTAAACCCAATCTTTTCATAGTTTCATGTTTTAGATACTTTCAAATATTTGTAACTGTTGCTTCCTGGGATATATGTTCCCTGTATACAAAACAAGTGTTACTGTGCACAACACTGCATCGACTTTTAGTTCTTTAGTCAGTTGACTGAAAAGCATATATAAATGTAGTCACACTGTACTATCTTATATCATTGCAGATTGAGCTAAGCCAAACTGTCCAGAATATTCAAGTTAGGATAGCATATGCATACTGTGATAATTTATGTACCGCAGTTTGCACCATATCTAGGAAATGTGTTATACATTGATATTCATGTTATATTCTCTTAACTCTCAATCTTGGTAGACTATTATGATTCTGCATGTGTGTGGAAAGTAACAACTTTTTAGCTAATTGTATGTGATTATTTTAGTTGATGGCAGGCATTGAAAAGATCAACGGGGAACCAGGGATTTCAGATCTGGATTGATAAATTAAAGCTCTGGCTGAAAGAGCAAACTTATGCAGAGAATTCACTGTTGTTGATTGAAAATTCTTCATGGGACAAGCTTAGGTCTGATCAATTACCAGATGCAGATCTTCCTATTTGGATTGCTGCACAAATGGCAGTCTCTCGTTATGAAGGAATTCTGTCACCTGTTGGTCCTCGTGGCAGACTTCTAAGAAGATTGCTTGCATGGACTGGATTAATCCCATCTCTGCCAGAAGCAACAATAAAATCTGATGCTGAAACAAAACATGTTGAAGGTTATGTGAGGTTAGACCCCGAGTATATGTTGGTTTTCTTCTGCCATTTAGGGGCACTTCTTTGTTTTCTGATTGATATCACTTTTGGCAATCTATCTATGCAACAGTCTGTCCAAACTAGTGTAGCCCAGGGTCAACTGGGATGGTTGTATAAGATGACTAAGAACCTCATCACCAAGCTCTTATTAAAAACTTCCAGATTCTTGAAAGCCAGTCCACATTCTCTTTTTCCTGTGCGTACATCGTTCCGAGCCACCAGAACTCCAGGAGTAGAGCTGTTGCCCTTATTTCTGGGTTTCTTTATTTTTAGAAAGTAATTATCGAAAGTAGTTTTCTATAATCAATGTTAAAATTGTTGCTCGGCTAATTATATCTGAATAGTGTTTTTCCTGTTAATTTGTTGTGCCTACTTTGGAACCTGACCATTAAATGTTCATAAATTTGATGAAGTATATTCTGCTTTCTCTTCAGGCCAAATTTTCTGCCTAGAATTACCCTTGCGAATATATGGGAGCCAGCAAGCAGAGAATCTTGTGACAACAATGTTTGGGAGATAGTGAAAGCTTCTTTTGGCATTTTATTTGGCAAGTCTACTCTTCAGGTATCTGAGAAGTTGATTTCGGGACACCTCTTTCATACTAGTAGGTGATTAATGTCCTAGTATAAATGTCCTAAAAAATGATTGTCAAGCATTCATCATGTTGTGGGGAAAAAAAGACAGTAGAGTGGTTGGATGTTAATTTAATAACTAATTGATCATCAACGTATGCTTCAATCCTGCATAGCATGCAGAAACAAGACTGGTGTTCACTCTTTTGTATTAAATATGGCCATGAAGCACCTTGGATGATGAAACGAAAGCATAAGAAACAATTTAAATGTGCCATAGCATGAACACAACCTTTGCCCCCAAATACTCAGATGTATTTTACTATAATGGATAGAAAACTGACAATATTCAATTTTTTATCTGTTATTCTGTTTGTACTCACTATGGGATGCCAATAAGACACAAAAATGTTACTTCACAGAAAATAGTTTACAGATAAGATGCATAATTCCGTTTTGTTCTTTACCAGGAACCAGCATTCCAAGAGCTGATCCTACTTTATACTGACAAGGCTGCTCAAAGCAAAGAGAGGGATAAATCAGAGATGCTGCCGCTACAACTGAAAATTTATGAGAGAATTCCCATCCCAGATCTGCCAGTAAGTGCCTGAGTCTCTCAGACCTATTGGAAAAACAAAACATTTGAGTGTTGTCCAGATCTACAATACATTCACTTTACTCATTACAATTAATGGTGTTTTATCAGTCAGAAGACTTACCTATCTTTAGCATTAAGAGGTAGAGAAAAGTGCCGAATATCATAGTAATTACCATGCTGAACTTTGTTTGCAGGTGGTTTTTCCTCACAAAAAATTGTCCTTCCGCATCCTTGATACGGTAATTCTCTGTCGAATCTTTTATGTTAGCCTGTTAGGAAGAAATCCATTTTTGGTCCCTTAACTTATGCCCGAGTTCTATTTACACACTTAGCTACAAAACCGTTCACTTTACCCTCTCAAGTAGCAAAACCAGGTCACTTAACCCCCTTTACCCAATACCACTAGTTTTAGGCCGACGTGGCACACATGTCACAGCGAGGTGGCACACATGTCACAGCGACTGCGAGAGCTCCTTGTGGAGCTGGTGCGAGTTCAACGGCGAGCCCGAATGCAGCCCGCAGGTGCTCCAGGTGCAGGGCAGCATGAAGCAGCCCATGTTCACCTGCAAGTTCTCCTGCTACAGCAATAGCGACCTCCGCTCCTGGTAAGTTCATCCCTCCTTGTCCTCATGGCAACCAATTCAGTGTGGTGTCTTCCCAAATTAAGCAAATATGGCATCATTCTGACCAAATTCGTGCATTTTTGTTTGATCCAGATCAATGTAGTCAAAGCCAGGGAGTGGTGGGCGCAACTGGCTGACGGTGTTCGGTTTGGACCGTGAGCGAGTGGGGAAGGAGCGGAAGGGGTGGTTGGTGATGGTGCATGGCATGTCAATTTCGCTAGTGGCGGTGGCCTCGATGGTGACGCTATTCGTGGCGTTGCCCGGCTCTAACCGTGTGAGCTGCTCTAACCTGGGTACTTGGCTAGTGCTCTGGCCCAGCGGGGGCATGTGGAAGCCGTTGGGCCGCCTGGAGTGCTGGCACGGTCGGCGATAGCCTTGGGTACCGGTTCGAGCTCCTCCTGGCCCCCACCAGCATGGGCATCAGCATGTCTGTGGCTGAGTTCAACATCCCGGCATCCAAGGGCAACCACTTTGTAATCAACCTAATGGCAGTGCAGCCCTTCGGCCAGAGCAGGTCCTATTGGTGCAGCCCAGGTGGCATCAGCGACTTCAGGTACGGGCAGGGCTATGGCCTTTCGGGAGTTACTGTGGGTTCATGATGTCTGCGGTGATGCAGGGTGAGGGGAGGTTCAGCAAGCCGACGATAGAGGTGGGCATGGCACACGTGGGGTGTGCGGAGGACATGGCGGTGTTCGTGGTGTTGGTGACGACGATGGACCTGAGCGTGCTCTTCTCGCACCAGCTCCGCAGGGAGCTCTCGTAGTCACTGTGACATGTGTGCCACGTCGGCCTAAAACCAGCGGTATTGGGCAAAGGGGGTTAAATGATCTGGTTTTGTTACTTGAGGGGGACAAAGTGAACGGTTTCGTAGTTAACAGTGTAAATCAGACTTGGGTATAAGTTGAAGAACCAAAAGTGGACTTCTTCCTTTCTGTTATTATGCCATGTTATCCATATAAACTCTTTAGTAAGGACTATTATAGTTACTGGATAATAATATGCTACTCCTTTTCTTTCCTGCGCTTACGTTTGTTGATAGCTTTTTCTTTAATACAGGTAAGGCTGGATATTGCTACTGTAATAGGGTTGTTGGCATATGTCGTGAACTACAAATTTGAGAGTTTGGCCTCATCACCGTAAGTATGTAATTTGTGTCAGTAATTTGAGGAATTTTCTTTTTATTAATATTGTTTTATGTTTCTTCCATGGTACTGCAGGTCAGCTTTTCTTCTTGATATAGTTGCTATTACTGCACTCGCAATACTTGTGTTCCGTGTGGTGCTGGGCTACAAACAGACCAGGGATAGATACCAGGTGAATCATTGACATTATTTTATGTTTACATAATCATTTAAAATTCAGAAATGTATCATCATTTCCATATAGAAAAAGTGGCAGATACTTATTTGGTTCAATCTCGATTTCCTGATATTTAATATACATTCATTAGTTATTTTAATAGAGAAGATGAGGTACAGAAAATATGATCGTGGATTATTTCTTTGATCAGAACTTTATCAATAAGTAGAAATTTTGATTATGGTAAAATTAAGACATGCCATTATAAGGTTTTCGAGTACTTTTCAGTACAACAGAAGATAATTTATTTGACTGTATCTCTTCTGCAGCTTCTGGTCAATAAGACGCTCTATGAGAAGACATTAGCAAGTGGGTTTGGTTCAGTTTATTTTCTTCTTGATGCTTCTGAGCAACAACAGGTGACATTCAATGAACAGGCAGAAGCATAAATTTTGTGCATTTCACTCAGTGTTTTGAGCAAGGAAACTCCCTTAATGACTGTTTTTGTACAGTATAAAGAAGCACTTTTGGCATATGCAATGTTACTCTGCAGAAAGAAATATCAGGTATGCCATGTTTGCTTTCAGTATCCCAAGACCTAAGCCAGATGTTACTGATACTTTTTCCTGATTCCATGCAGGTGTCATCTCGTGCAAGCATCAGAGATACCTGTGAGCAGTTTATGTATGAGAAATTTAAGGCGAAGGTGGAAATTGATATCTTCCTTGTATTCTCTGGCTGTCATGAAATCGTGAAGTGCATTTTCATTTCCTTGTAGATTGAAATGCCTATTGACAAAGCTATGGAGACACTGCTGCGGTTGGGGTTGGTGATCGAGCTGCCAACTGATGGCGGCTCCCGTGTAATCGCTCTTCCATGTTCGGACGCATACGAGATTCTCAAAAGCCGTTGGGATAGTTTGTTGGAACAAAAGACGGAACAAGGTAGAACATGTTGATAATGTGTAGTTAGCATCGATAACATTACAAAGGAATGTGAATATCAGCACCTGTGCACAACGTTTGATCAATTCCAAGCATAACTCTTCAGGATAGTTTTACTAGCCAAGTAAAGGATTCTATGATGGTAAATGGTCCTGGAAGGGCTTGTTTAAGTTTTCCTTGCGTCTTTTTGCAGGCTGATGAAACCTGTAAATCGGCTTCAATTCCTGCAGCGGAATGACAATACAATCAAGTGGGGTAGGAACTGCTGCTGCTTCCGCTTGATCTCTCCAAGATGTACACTGGAGAAGTTTAAGGAAAGATACTCTTCTGTGGTTCCAACTTCCAACCTTCTGCGGTTCAGCCTCTACTATATCAAGCAGTATATAGTAGCTGTTAAATTTGAGATGTTGGCCATCAGAAGGATGATGGAACAGAGGCTTGTGCCATCAGGATCTTTGAAGAGCCAAATGTACAGGATTGATACTAGTTTTCCTTCCCAAATCCCAAGAGCTTGTGAATATAGTTATCATTGTTATGGTGATTACATCTTGGGAATTTTTTTTGTACGAAGCTGTCTTGTTAGTAGTGTGTAACTTGTAGTATACAAAATACATTTGGCTATACTAGCAACTTTGGTTGTATTCTTGATGCTGGCTTCACTTAAGGATTCAAATTACCATCAAGTAAATCTAAGTATAACGGCGAATGCAGGACCCGTTGTCAGACACCACTAGAAAGGATTTTTCATAGACACGTAGCAGTAACGGATTTTCTGGCAAGTTGTCTAAAAATTTCCTGGGCCCAAGAAAATGGTGGCCACCCGTTGGCTGTGCTTTATGTCCTGCGTATCCCATTACCAACAAGTATCTCCTGCTTTCCATCTATCTTTTCCTTCCTGCCTTGTTCTGTGAGTCCAAGTCATCTCTGAGGGGCATCGTTCCTGTTATTTGAGCGTTGTTCGATCCTCTTCCTTGGCATTGCATTCAATTTGCCTTCTTCTTGGTTCCTTATCCTTAATTATTTGTGAGTTTTGTGCTCCGGGTATCGCGGAATTGCATGTCTTGTGTTTTGGTTCTTGCTTGTGCTTTGATAGTAGAGTAGAAGGAACATTCATTAATAAGAGTTTAGCCGAGCAAAATGGCAGGTTACCCTTTGCCTGTGTTTCTCATGGCGTGGAGTCGTTGTGCTGCTAGGAGATTTGAGATTATTTTCTTCCACAGATCGCTCTTGGTTCTCGCACTGTTCAAAGCTGGCCACTCTCCGTGAGGCTGCTTGAGTGGGGCCAGGTGAACATCTTTGTTTTAATCAATTACTCATCTGCAAGTTCCATTTCTCCAGTGAGAGCTGTCCATGTTAGCTTATAGGGGTGGGAAATAGATATGAATTATCCGTATTATTTGGTACGGTGGAGATTTTTCTATCCGATTAATAATTTCTCTTCTATTTATATTCGAAGTCGCCTAAAAAATATGGATACAAATATGGTATAGACTTTTATCATTTGAAATATTATTTTATCCGGACTATTTATATCTATATTCGTATTCAGCGAAGTAATATACATATTTTACTACAATATGACTAATTAATTGGACAAGTTTTTTAGAGTAAAGTCCATTACCGGTCCTTAAACTTTTAATACTGTGTCATCCCGGTCCATAGACTTTCAAAGTGTGTTATCCCGGTCCTTAAACTTTCAAAGTGTGGCAATATCCTATGTAGTTGTAGCAGTGAACTTTTTATGCTGTGTCATCCCGGTCCATAGAATTTCAAAAGAAATTGCCACACTTTGAAAGTTTAAGGACCGGGATGACACACTTTGAAAGTCTATGGACCGGGATGACACAGCATAAAAAGTTTAAGGACCGGTAATTGACTTTACTCAGTTTTTTAATTTAATGTGAATTTGTGTTTCTTTATGTGAAGCAAATTAATTAGAATGACTAAGCGTGATTGTACGAGGATAAAATATCATTAATATTTTCATATTACGTAAGTTATAAGGATATCTACATCCGACCGAATTGAGTAGATATTCGATTTGAATTCGTATTCGTTACAATATTCGATTCGTATTCATATTCGAGAATATTCAAATTTATATTCATATTTGTTTACAAAATACGAATATGAATATAGTAAATGTACTATTCGATTCGTATTTGATTCGTTTCCATCCCTATTAGCTTATGACTCAATGGCTAGTTTTCTGGAGAAGATAGATGTTTGCTGATTCTTTAGATTTGTTGATATACATATGTGTTGCTTGTTTTCTGTTCATCTATTTTTCTCACCCTTTGTCGTATCCTAGTTTTATCAATGCCAAAGTGAAGTGAGCGAATCCTTTTATAATTCTGCATTTTAGCACTTGTTTTTATTTTTTTCATGTGACCTTCTTCCGAATTATGGTTGAATCATGTCAACATGTGAATAATTTTAAAGAATGGCAAAGTTGCTAGTAGAACTAGAATTGATGATTATTCCCTTGTAGCCTAATTGATCGATCTATGTAAATTGAAGGATTTTGTTAGGCTGGATTATATGTTGTTGATACTGTTGGATTTAAGGGCCTGTTCTTTTTTGTTGCGGCTTGTGGCTTTTGGCTGCAGCTTTTGGCTTTTGGGCTGTTTGTACAAGAGATTACAGAGTAACAGAAACTCACGTACGGTTTTTGACGATATAAATGAAGTCAGTAAAGTATGTACTACAATTAACTAGTAGACCCTATCTTAAAAAAATACTCTGTTTAAAAGCTAGTTACTGTAGAAAAACCGAAAAGCAGCTTTTAGAAGCTAAAAAGAACAGGGTGATTTGGATTAAGAAACCCAACAAAACTATAGCTACAAGCAGACCAAATTCTGAACTGCATTTCTAAACTATGTTTCTCTCAGCAAACAAATCACCCTAAAGTTCTCTAACCAATCAAAGCTGTAGTTGAGCTTTAGGTTGCAAGTGCAACAAAGCTATTCTACGGCTAAGCTGAACAACAATACTTTTGAAATCATGGAAAATTAGCTTTCATTGGAGCACCTTTGTTGCTTTACACTTCTTAGGAAAGAAAACCAGTAGGGTTTCCTGAAATAAAACAAAACTATGCATCAAAGATAACAAAACCAGAATGATTTATTTAACCAAACAAAACTATGCTTCCAAAAAGATTACACAACTGCTATGGAAATAAAATAAATTTAATGCTTCCAAGGCCTATCCTAAAGTATCTACTTATTGTGTAATGACATGGTTTGGTAATTAATGATAACTGAAGTGTGGGACTAATATTTTCAATGAGATGGGTGGATAGGATGTGTTCCACGATGGTCGATGACATGAGAAGGCTTTATACGGGTGATCGTCCTCAAGTCTAAGAAAAGACGTCATGTGATGATCAATAAAGTTAAAGACCCGAATTTGAAGTTGATATGTGTTATCAAACTTCAAGATGATGCACAAGGAAAATATATGACAAGCTAGAGCTAAGGATGTATGACAAGTTAGAGCTAAGAATGTGTTCATAGTCTTTTACTGGTCTTGATGTTTGGTTGGAAGACCGGGTTACTAATATAAGATGACGTACTATTAAGAGGGGTCGCTACTAGTAGCTTGAACTTATCATGTGTTTATACCTCATTTACTTGCTCTAGATCTCTCCGTTGAATGAATGTGTTTTGAAAATAGTTGTGGCTCATGAGTAAGTTCCTTATGACATGTGACTTAAAATTTGTGAATGAGTTTTACAAATTATTGGAGTCTATGTTTTCCCCTCCTTGTGGTATGATGCTATAGTTTTCAATTGTGCTTTGAAAATAGTTGAAGCTCATACAAACACTATTGTTATATGCAACTTGAGTTTGACCAAAACATATGGAAATTGGGTCAAGTCCATGTTGCCATTTGTATGGTATAACTCTAAAAAGCTTGTGGATGTGTTCCATAACCCATCAAGGCCTCATACCAACCTTGAGTGCCTAATATTTAAGTTGTAATATTGGTATGACATTTACTCAAAGAAATAGGCATGCTTTGTGCTTGCTCTGTAAAACCGGTCTGACTTGCTTTATATAAGCAGTTAGACCGGCCAAGAGGTTGGACTAAAGAAGTGCAAACTGACCGGCCCACAAGTGGCGGTCTGACCGATTCTTCAATATGATCGCTTTGGTAGCGATACATTTTTTTCAAAGACTTGCTTCCTTGAATAATTCAACTAGCTGTCAAACTAGTGTTTTTGCGGTCAGACCGGTCCCTGCATGGGAGGTCTGACCGGTGGCCCGAGTAGCAGCTTGTTTTATAGACGTTTCGAAGGCTACGGTAGTACTAGCCATTTGTTGGCATTAGTATCGGGCCTCGGGCTATTTTAAGCTAACTTTTTGCTCTACTGGCTATTTTCCTTTTGTAGGGTATATATATCTCCTTGTGGCCTGTTGAAGGGCAAGGCTGGTTCCATTCTCTCATCCCTTAAGCTAAGAGCAAGTTCTCTTCCTCATTTGTGCATGTGTTGTACTTAGAGTTTTTTTGGAGAGACATAACCTTGTGCATGTGTTGCACTCAGTGGTGGACTTCGTGTCCTTTGAGCTGTGATATTTAATTCATTCAAGCGATGGCCTCCAACTTGTTACTTTTGGAGGTTTCTGACTCCTAGACGGTTTTGGAGGCGTGGTGGTCTGGTGATCTTCTTCAAAAGCTTCTGAGAAGGCCCAGCGTATTGTGAGTGGTGTGGTGCTCGCCATCTCCGGAGTGGAGGAAGAGCAACCTTAGTGGATTGAGGTGGCTAGGCTTAATTCATGGAGCCGGTCAAATTCATTTGGTCTTACCCCTATTTGATGGCACAAATTGTCCTTATTGAAAAATTCGCATGTCATGCTACTCTGGACCCTCTTGTTCCAACAAATGAGAAAGAGAAATACTTACATCTTGATGTGTAGGATCGGAAATGGTAACAGAGGGGGGGTGAATGTTGCCTTCAAAAATCGCCCCTAGGTATCCACATAATCTTCTCCGATAGCTACAGAAGTTATGAAGCAAGAATATGCAAGCTCACTGGAATCCTAAGAGAATCGCAAACAGAAACGAAAAACAAGACACCAAAATAGAGACATGTATTGTTGCACTTCTCATGACAAAAGGACAGGAAATTAAAACTGAAACTGCAACTGAAACTGAGGACTGCTAGCACTGAAAATGGAACTGAAAATAGATGCAGCAGCAACCTGAAAACAGACTGCAAAAGCTGGAAATTCAATTTCAAAGAGATTACTAGCTTCTGAGCTGAAACAGAAGACTGCTTTACTGCAGAAAACAACAAATGGCACTTGTTTTCTCGGGTCAGTTTCTGGCCGACAGAAACATACACTGCAGACTGAAAAATGAGCAAAAAGTTGACTAAAAAAAACTGAAAACAGCAGGGGACTGCATTGCTGAAAATGCAGATTTTAGTGCAGACTGAAAATCAGAAGCAGCAAGAACTAACAAGGCTGAAAACTGAAGAACTGCTGCAGAAATCTGAAACTGCACACAAACTGAAAATGGCACTGAATACTGCAGACCGAAAAAACACAAAATGAAACCTGTAGAAGCTGAAATCGGCAGCAGAAATGACACTTCACAGTAGACACTTTACTGTCGAGTCAAAGACTGAAGTGAAGAAGTAAAACAGAGTGCAATCGGCTAGCAAAACAAAAGGAACTGAAACAGATAAAAAACACTTGCTGCAGAAAACTGAAATCTGCTGACAAAACCGACAGCACAGTAAATATCGAAGAAGACATTGAAAAATAGAAATGTTAATCGATTGAATGATGTTCTTCTTAGGTCTATCGATCTGAACTTAAACTAAATAGCAACAAGTCCTTAGTAACAAGAAAATACAAAGACAATTTGTTTGGAGAAGGAAATACGCATAGGAATAAATCTCGGCTGAAAAGTGAAAACCGACAGAGCAAGAAACCAAGAACTGAAATTCTTGAGCAGAGAATCAGACTGAGATCCAAATAGCTTGAATACCTTTGTGATTTTCATATTTATTTGATCATGAGCCTTTTTCTCACAACAGGAAAGGATCTCACAACTAGAAGTCACAAACTTAGAGCAAGATTTCTGCTGAGAAACCCAGAAAAGAAAATGCTCTTCTTACTATGAATAGTAAACCCTAGTTTTCTTGCAAACAGAGGAAATCTCCAGTGGTTGAAAACTTGGGAAAATAGCTACAAAAATTGATTGCTCTCAGGAATAACTAGCCAAGGGGCTTTGAGAAGGTTCCTAGTTCAGAGCAACAAGGATTTGACAAAGGAACAAGCAAGAATTCATCCCAAATGAAAATCGACAGAGATAAGCAGAGGCATTGCAGGGAAAACAACCAAAGCAACACTTAATCATCAGGATTTGAAAATAGATGCAAAGAGATGGGCGATTGCATTAACTAAGAGTTTTACAACTATTTCCCTACATGATTCCCAACTAAGAGCTCTCACACACAGCAGATAACACACAGACACTACTTGAGCTCTCTACAGCTCTACACACTCAGAATGCACTCCCTTGCTTCTGCTCATCGCCTTGCACTGCCAACTCCATTCACTAAATAGAAGAGCTCACACCCTCTAATAGCAAATCAAGAAATGGCAGCTGCTCTCCACTTCATTCCTCACACCCAAGCAAGGAAAGAAAGTCAAAACATCCATCAAGAGAATTGGAGGGAAAACAGCCCTTCTCACTCCAAACCCTAAACCCTTTCTATTTGACCTTCACAACCACTAACGGGTCTCCAACCCGTTATCTTCAACCGAGTCTGCTTCCATTTTGCAGCCTTGCGTATTTTACCGAAATGCCCCTGCAGCACCTTCCTGGAAGCTTCTGGTCCTCGCACGACCGCACCCGGCATCCTAACCGTCTGGACCTCAGCTCCTCCCTGAGCCTAGTCCCGGTCCACCTCGTCGTTGCCCGTCGTGTCCACCTCCGGTTCCTCGTCTCCCGACTCGCAACCACCTCAGCAGCCTCGATCATCTTCGACGTCTTCGACCGTCTGGACCTCGACACCTCCTGTGCCTAGTCCCGGTCCTCCCACACCTCACCATGACCTAGCTCCGAAGTCTTGCAATCACACAGACAAGCAAACCGTCACATTGCACCGCTCGAAAACAGTATAACCAACATTAGCATCAAAAGAAGGTACTTAAGCATGAAATACCCAAATCGACCGATCGAGAAAAGATCGAGCGTCCTAAACACCTCCGACCGCGTTCGACCAGGTCCAACCGAACCGAACTGCGCCATGCACCGACTTGGCGCGAACCAACCAAACCAAACTCAAACTTTCTAGAACACGAGTCAATTACTCATCACAAACATGGGGACACCTCCGCATGGTCTCTCAATCTCCCCCTTGATGAGTATATTGACAAACACAGAGAAAACATAAGATTGAGTTTGTTTTGAAAGTCATACATGGTCTGAAGGAAGAACAAAGAGGCTTATGACCATGTAGACAAAAGGAGCAAAAACAGAAAGAGGAAGTTTTCCTTAAAAGCTCCAAGTTTTCCTTTGAAATGGCTTTTTCTCCATTATTCAAAAGCTCCAAGTTTTCCTTTGAATTGGTTTTTTCTCCATTATTCTCCCCCTTTTGGCAATAGAATCATCAAGAAACAAAAGAGAGAATAAAGTTTGATGTGAGAGTGAAGTGAGTGAATATTATTCCTTCTAAGCAATTGGAGACATGAAGATTATCCAAATTGACCTTTTGAGTATTACACCAAGCCATAATACATAAGAATTCTATCAAGATCATAACAAGATATGTATAATCAAGCTAAACCAAATAAGGCACAATCTGAAAATTTAGTCAAATTTTTTAGCATGTCAAGTTATCGAAGAATATAGTCTAGCTAAAGGTATCTAAAGATGATGCAATCCATGTCAATAGTCTAAGTGGAAACAAGCAGCTAGAATTGAGTCAATTTAGAGTGCTACAAGCTTAAAAATGAATCATTTGCTCAAGTACTTTAGTCTTTTTGTAATGAAGCAAGTTTAGCACAATTGTCATGTTTTTGTTTTGAAACTCATGGTCGTTTCCAACCAGAATTTTAGTCATATGCTAGATCTCAAGCTTTATGCGACCACTCCAAGCAAGAAGCTTAAGGAGATTATCTTGGTCATCCAAAACTCCCCCTGAGTTCATGCTTAGTGCAATGGCAAACAGTCTCATGAGAAAGAATTGGTGAGATCAGTTCTTTCGCACACAAAGAGATCTTTATGCTTTTGTTGAATTTAGTTCAAGAACAGTAATAACTCATGCTTCATAAAAAACTAACATAGCTCAATCTAAACCTCAATAGAGATTCAAGACTCAACTCAGCCTATTTAACATGGCATGAATCATAAAAGGATAACTAAAGACAGACTAGGCTCAAGAGCTAACATGACATGAGTTAATTCAAGTTGTACAATTTTAATCAACTTATCATGGCAAAGACATGACTACACATATAAAGTCATGATAATTCTAGCGAGCAAGCACATATCATGGCGAGATGTAAAACAGTGTAAACATGTCAACTAAGGATAATAATCAAGGCTCCATGCAGAATGATAGAAATGAAAGAAAATCCAGCTCTCCCTCAACATGATATGCACTTTTTAGTTCAAACTGAGTTAAGTCAATATTAACATCCAGAAGCTCCCAAATAACTCCCCCTAAACCAAAGCTATAAAACGAGATGTTGGCAAAGAAATCAGAAAAGGCAGTCCTCAAAGCATAGATAAGATATAGAGGATACTATGGCTCAAACTGACTCTTATCTACCCCATATGACACTAGGACTATCAGCTGGTCATCTATGTAATATCCCGGAAATGATTCGAGAGATAGTCGATTAAATGGAGGGAGAGACCTTATAGGAAAGAATTAAGTAAATATTTTTTAGAGGGGAATTTCTGAAAATTTCAGGCAACCTGGGCCTGGGCCTTGGCCCAGGGGAGGCTGGCCAAAAAGGGGGGGCGCCCCACCCCCTCAACCCTAGCCGCCACCCCCTCTCTCCCCTCCTCTCCCCCTTGCGCCGCCCCTCCCCCTGCCCCTTGCGCTTCCCCTCTCTTCCATTGCCGGTGATCAAGACCTCCATTCGCTGCCGGACGAGCGGGGGAAGGAAATCAATCGCAGCAAGGCGATTGGATCCGGAGGAAGGGAAGAAGAAGGGCAAGAGAGGAAAAGGAGAAGAGGTGGAGTTCGTGGGGTGTTCTTTGTATTTTACAGCGATTCGTCAAGGGTAATCCCTATTTTTCCCCAAGTAGATGTATATTCTAATTGTGTTATCAATGTCGGTATACTGGACTGCTAGAACAGATTGGGTTAGACGGCTGTTGTGGGATAGATTCGTGGGGATTCAGATCTGGACTTCTCCTGGAGAGTTGTAGAGGATGTCATTATCTTTCCATGAAGTGCTAGAACGCGTTATTCGGACCTCTGTAGCAAAAGTTATGATTTTTCTAGTAGGACTGTTCTGCAGATCGGGGGAATCTCTGTCAGATTTTGGTAGATTGGATTGGGCGATTAGAAAACGGGAGAATCAGAGGATCTCCGTATTATTAAAGTTGTATATAATTGTCTTAGATTTCCAGGAAGGTCAAGAAATCATAATTCTAACACTCGTGCTGAACGTTATGATAGTTTTAGTGCACTGTCCAGAGAACCCAATAGGAAACTGCTGTTTTTTAGAAAACTGGATGGTGCGGGTAGAAGATGGCCGAATCAGGGAGACTCACCAACTAGGTTGAGTTAGATAATTTAATTAGCTTTCCAGAAAGTCTGAGAACGCCCTAGTCGGACTTCTGTACCAATAGATACGAATTTTTGAAGTTGACTGTCCGTAGAGGGGGACAGGATGGTCGAAAGGATTTGGGGTTTTGAGTCAAGCTAAACATGTTGGGTTAATTTGGGGGTGTTTTTATTTAATCTAAAGACTCGCTACTGTTGTCTTAGCAATCATTATAATTATTATTCAGGAGGAGGACGGATCCCAGGGGCCGCACCTTCTGCTCATCCCTCGTTTTCTCGTGGTTAAGGCAAGTATAATGATGGTCTAAACTTTATATTGTGAATTGTTGATGATTGTTGGTTTGTAGATGTTTGAACTATATTATGAGTATATGTGATCTTGATTATGTCAATGATATGTTGGTATTGTTTATGGTTTGTTGCAAATGAAAGTGTTCAGGAGAATATCTGATGCATAGTTATTGTGAATGCAAGTTTTATTTGTTGAGATATTCACGTTTGTGCATCATGCTGATTTATTGAAGTCTTGGTCACGAGATGACCAAGCGCCGAGGTCCCCGTCATGTTGATGACATGACGGGCTAAAGGTCCCCATACTTGAGGAGTATGGGCAATTGGTCCCTGTACCAGATGGTACAGGTATGGGTGTGCATTGACGGATGCACACTCCACATTACCGGTAAAATGAGAAAGAGAAGAGATAAAGAGATTTTTGATCATATTGCATAGCATGGTTTATTTATATGATTGTTGGATGAACTTGAGAAATGATGTTCACTGTTATTCTTGATACTACTATTTATATTTGTTGAGTCGTTGGACTCACTCTTGTTGTTGTTGTTGTGGTTGCTGTTTGTTTTAGGTACCTACATGGGATCGGCATGCATGGGGATAAAGAAGGATTAGTTTTGTTGCACTTGCACGGTCTATTCACCATGGAAGAAAGAAAGAACATTAAACACTATTTGCTGAATAATTTAAGTGGTATTTTGATTAATGTCTATCAGGTTTAAAATGTAATAAAAGATTAGAACTCTTTTACATTGATTTCCGTTCTTTATCTAAGTATTATTGTTATGAGTGAGATGATGAACATAATCCAGTTTTGCTTATAAATGATTATATTGCCTACTATTATTCATACCGTTTGATCATGATTGTTGGAACCTCTGATTTAGACAATAAACAAAGGAGATTCTGCCGAATTTTTGTAAGATGAATATTAGTTTTCATTATTATGTTATTAGTTTGGTAGCATTCCAGGTCATTGATTGGCTGGGGTGTTACAATCTAACATACTAAGGAGCAAACACGTTACTTGTCTACCCAAGGGTGGCCCAACCCTTACTAGAACCTATAAGAAGTGAGTGAGCTCAACCTATTGAGAAGAGAAACAGCTAATAAGCAGCATCCTAGAATCACAAGATGAGAGAAAGAAGTCTAAGCAACTAGACAAGAGAAACACTCTAATCTATGCTAGGAGGACTAACCCAATGCACCCATATACAATGCAACAAATAGAGAACATGAGCATATAAACAAGATAAAGCATAAAGCACAAAGCTCCCCCTCACAACAATCCATAAGGACAAACCACCCCAAGCTCTCCCCGCAAGGCTGAAAACCTAGAGCTATCTAAAGGCTTGGTAAAGATATCAGCCAACTGGTGGTCACTCTCCACAAACTGGAGCACTATGTCACCCTTCTCCACATGGTCTCTAAGGAAGTGATATCTAATATCAATGTGCTTGGTCCGAGAGTGCTGCACTGGGTTCTTAGCAATGTTATAGCAGAAGTGTTATCACAAAAGAGTGGAACACTGTCTATAACTAACCTAAAGTTCCGCAAGGTTGAGATCATCCAAAGCACTTGGCTACAGCAACTGGTAGCAGCAACGTACTCGGCCTCTGCGGTGGACTGAGCAACACCGGACTACTTCCTAGAAGACCAAGAGACAAGAGAAGTGACAATGAATTGACAGGTGCCAGAAGTGCTCTTCCTATCTATCCTACAGTCAGCAAAGTCTACGTCTGAGTAGGTTCTAAGGGAAAGACAGGATGAGGAAGAGTACCAGATACCATAATCAATAGTAGCTCGAAGGTACCGAAGAATGCGCTTCACCGCCTGTCGATAAGATACGCGAGGAGAAGCCTGAAATCAAGCACACAGACACACAAAGAAGTGTATGTCCGGTCTCGAGGCCGTGAGGTACAAGAGAGGGCCAATCATGCTTCTGTACTCTTATTGGTCAACTGGCATGCCATCCTCATCTGGGTCAAGTGAAGCTGATGATGCCATCGGAGTTGACACCGGCTGGCCATCACTCATATCAAAGCGTCTCAGGAGGTCGCTAGTGTAATTGCCTTGATGCAAGAAAGTACCCTCTCGAGTCTGCTTGATCTGGAAGCCAAGGAAGAAGGTCAACTCACCCATCATGCTCATCTCAAACTCGGTGCTCGTGACATCATAGAACAGGGAAACAAGAACATGAGAAGAGCCGCCAAAGATGATATCATTCACATAAACCTGGATGAGTAAAAGATCATTGCCATCCCTGCGAATGAACAAGGTCTTGTCTACCTTACCCATTTCAAACCCATGACTCAACAGATAGGACTTAAGCCTCTCATACCAAGCTCTACGAGCTTGCTTAAGTCCATACAGGACTTTGGAAAGCTTGTAGATATGGTTTGAGTATTGGGGTTTTCGAAACCTGGAGGCTGCCTAACATAAACCTCTTCCTCAATAAACCCATTGAGGAAGACACTCTTGACATTCATCTGGTAAAGCTTGAAGCCCTTAGACACTGCAAATGCAAGCAGAATCCTAATGACCTATAGCCTAGCTACAGGGGCAAAGGTCTCCTCAAAATCTAGACCCTCAACCTGGGAGAAACTCTGAGCTACCAGTCTAGCCTTGTTTCGAATGACCACCCCATCCTCACTCTGCTTGTTTTTGAACACCCACTTGGTACCTATGGCATTATGACCTCTAAGGGGCTCAACAAGCGACCAGACCATGTTTCTCTCAAAGTTTTCTAATTTCTCATGCATAGCATTGACCCAAGACTCATCAGAAAGTGCATGATCAATATCCTTAGGTTCGAAAGAGGCGACGAAAGTAGAGTGGAGACAGAAGTGAGACCTGCCAGACTTTGAGCGTGTGACACGCTCAAAGAGATCTCCAATCATCTGCTCTGAAGGATTGTCTTTTTGGATATGACGGGGAGGTCCTGGATGAGAGGAAGAAGTTGCCTCTACCTCATGAGCTGACGAGGTAGGAACAGAGCCACTAGCTTCAGAAGATGTGGAAGGCATGAGCTGATCTCCTCGAGGTTAGGTGGAAGAACCAGGCACCTCAAGGGGAGGAGGAACTGAATCGGGTAGACGACCCTCATCTCCATCCTCCTCATCATCCACAAAGATGGGCTCGGACTACTCTACTGAACCTGAGATATCGGGCCTAGTCCCCGGACTGGGCTCATCGAAGGTCACCTCACAGGTTTCTACCATTTTACTAGACTCGCAGTTCCAAACCCTATACGCCCGCAAAGAAGTCGAGTAACCCAGAAAAATCCCATCACAAGATCGTGACTCGAACTTATCTAGGTTTTCAGACTTCAGAATAAAACACTTGCAACCAAACACGCGAAAATGAGAGACATTGGGCTTTCGCCTGTATCTCAGCTCATAAGAGGTGCGATGCAAGTGTGCCCTCAGAAAGACTCTGTTTGAAACATGGCATGCGGTGGCTATCGCCTTAGCCCAAAACTTCCTAGGTGTAGAGTACTCATCAAGCATCGTCCTGGCCATCACGACCAGGGTACGGTTATTCCTCTCCACAATGTCATTTTTCTGGGGACGTACGGAGAAGAGAACTGGTGCTCTACACCTGTCTCATCGCAAAACCTCTCAAAGTAGGAATTCTTGAACTTCGTGCCATTGTCACTGCAGATCGCTCGTAAGGCACCTGGGAGCTCAACAGAAAGCCTACTACCCCGAAAATGGGTAAATGTCTCATCTTTTGAGGCTAAGAAAAACACCCAAGAGTACCTCGAGAAGTCATCGACCACAAGAAGAACATACCACTTCCCTCCTGCTAACTGCACTCTAGCTGGTCCAACTGTGTCCATATGGAGCAGCTGTCCTGGTGCATCGGTCATAGTCACTGTGACCGGAGGATGAGAAGCGGCAACCATCTTGCCATGCCAGCAAGGAGCGTAAACTAGTTCTTTGACCATCTTGAGTTTAGGCAGACTACGAATGAGATCGTGGCCGCTAACTCAAGTCAAATGGTCAAATCCAATATAACCAAGTCTCCTATGCCAAAAAGTAAGGTCACGGGACTCAGAAGCAACTAAACACGTGAGAGGATCACCAGAAGACTCAACAAAATCAGCACAAAAGATCCTCCCATATCTAAAAATCCCGCAAACCAGACTCCCCGAAAAATCAAGAATTTTGTAAGCATTTTTCTTAAAGCTCACCTCGAAACCGTCATCGATAAGCTAAGAAACAGAAAGCAAATTGTACTGCAGCTTACTCACTAAGGCAACATCTTTTAAAACAAATGAATCATTAACGCGCGCAGTACCTTTGGCAATGATGCGCCTAGAAGAGGCATCTCCAAGGTGATCGTCTCATCATCTGGAGCTCGGGCTAGGGAAGAGAACCAACGGGAGTCTCCGGTCATGTGTCGAGAACACCCGGAGTCCACAAGCCAAACATCTCCCTTCCCTACCCAGCGAACCTGAGTCAATAAGAGAGGGATGTCTCAATACTGGGATAAATCAAAAGTGATGTTGGCACCCAATACTGAGTCACACGACGAGCAGAAGAAGTAGTCACACACGACTGACCTCTAGCTACCCTACACTCTCCGTCGCTTAGAAAGCTAGAAGGTCTATGAGTAGACCTGAAACTGTTGCTGGGTCCGACTGCTATGGAAGAGGAAACGAGATCTACCCTCAGAACGACGGATATTACAACCTAAGGCAAATCGAGGACGAAAACCAGAAAACTCAGAAAAACCAAGTCCTCAATGCTGCCCAAACACATCAAGCTGATCAACCCTAAACCTCGTGTTGGTCTTAGGTGCACTCAAGGTCAGAGGCTGACCCTGAATACGCCCAAGAGCCTGAACACGGTCTCTCCGCGCGATCTTGGAGTGCATGAAGCATCTCTCGATTATGTGTCCATCCTTCTGACAGAAGGTACAATGATACTTCACCTTCTGAGAGGTAGAAGTAGCACGATGGGGCTTCGCCTTCTGAGAGGTCGAAGCAACAGGTGTTACCACCTTACTGTCAGAGATTCCTTGGACAAAGCCCGCAGATTTGAACTCAACCTTTTTGGTTCTAGGCTTGACCTCGATCACACCTGCTGCTATGGGTCTGAGAACAGCAGGTGGATGTTTTCTAACATCCTCAAGAAAATCATATTCTAGACCTTGATTGAATTTGCAAATCTTGGACTGGTCTAGAATAAGATTCAGCTTCTTTTTGCCTCCTACAAACCTCTCAAGAGTGTTAATAAGATACTGACACTCCTGAAAGAGAGAGGTGCAACAAGAGCAGGGGAAGAAGAGACAGCAGAAGGTAAGTGAGAAGAAGAAGAACCAACAGCAGAAGAACGAATGACATGTGCACGCACAGCCGCCTCAGGAGGGACAGTCCTACTGCTAGCCATTTGGTTCTCGTCGCTAAGCGTCTCTACCATACCCTCAGGCTTCTTTCCCACAATAGCACACACATCACAAGCAGATGGTAACTTCTCTAGAAGGTCCTTAGTTAGCTTCACACATTTATCATCTAATGCAATCAACTCAGATTTTAGTTTTTCACAGTTATTACATGGTGAGCTAACAGGGTCCTTAGAAGCATACTGAACCATTTTCTTATTGTGAGCAACTATTTCTTGAAACTGTTTTGAGACAGATTCAAGTTCAGCAGTTAATTTAGGACAATTGGTGCAGGAAACAATGGGCTCAAGCAAAGAAGCATGGAACTCTGCAATTTTATGATCTACCTTCTTTAAGTTCATTTTTAAATTATTGCAATTGTCACATGTCTCAGGCAGATCGAGAAGCATAGTGTAAAGACCTCTAAAAGCATTATCCTTATCTTCACATGAGGTGCAAGAAGTAGTCTCAATAATAGTAGATGAAAGAGCAGCTACCCTACTTATCTCTAGTTCAGCAAGCAGACTAACATTCTCCACCTTAAGCATGTCTAGCTCAGAAGTCACACTATCATGAGAGGTTCTTAGCTTCTCCATATCACCAACAAAGAGGAACATTCATCACGGGAGGGAGTAGATATAAGTGAAGTAAGCTCCCATGACAATCTCTCTACTTCCTTCTCCAACTTACTACATCTAACTCTAGATCTAGCATGAAATTTTCCTAGCTTGAGAAAAGTATCATTGAGCTGGTCATAAGAAGGATATACCTCATCGGAGTCAGAGTAGAGCTCGTTGTCGCTGATGTCGCCCGCGAGGGCCATGAAGCACATGCCGATGAAGTCGTTGCCGTCCTTGGATCTTGATCATCCTTCCCATCATCGTCACTCCACCCCTCCACCTCGCTAAGGTCGATGCCGTCGAAGGCGGTGAGGACGCGGTGAAAGACCTTCTTGGCTTTGCCAAGGTCGCGGAACTTCTTCCCTTTGCCTGGGGGCTTCTTGTTGTGGTTCTTGTTGATATAGTCGTTCTTGCTCGAACCACCATAATCATTCTTGCCCTTCTCCAGCTTGGGGCAATTAGCCCGAATGTGGTTGGGGCCACCACACTCGAAGCAAATCACGAGCCCTCCTCTCTTTCTGTCCCTCACCCTCTTGTATGCATAAGAAAATTTTCTGGCTAAGAGGGCTAGTTGGTTTTCTGGGAGCTACTCTAAATGATCATCATCAATTTCACAGTGTCAGCAGAAGATCCAGAGGCAGGACTGGGATCAATGACCAAAGCCATCGACTGTGACTTCGACTTACGAGAGACAATATCAATCTCGTGAGTCTTGAGGCGTGAATACAACGCATCAAGAGTCAAAGTCGAAAGATCCGTCGTGTCCTTGATGGTGGTCACTTTCATCTCTCAAACTCGCAAATCCAAAGCCGAAAGCATTTGACGAGCGTTATCCGAGTCGGGGTATGTGAGACCGACCGCGTTCTGACCTTCTTCCAGATAACATAGCCCTGAGCCTGAATGTAGGTTTCCGTCTGACTCTTCCAAAAGGGATAGTCGATCTCATCGAAGATTGGGGGCTTGGTGGAATACTTGTCCGTTGTCATAGCTCACAGACCAGTTAAGATCTATCGAGAAGAGCTAACTGGCTCTGATAGTACGATCAGAAATGGCAACAGAGAGGGGGGTGAATGGTGCCTTCAAAAATCGCCCCTAGGTATCCACATAATCTTCTCCGATAGCTACAGAAGCTATGAAGCAAGAATATGCAAGCTCACTGAAACCCTAAAAGAATCGCAAGCAGAAACGAAAAATAAGACACCAAAATAGAGACATGTATTGTTGCATTCTCAGGACAAAAGGACAGGAAATTAAAACTGAAACTGCAACTGAAACTAAGGACTGCTAGCACTGAAAATAGATGCAGTAGCAACCTGAAAACAGACTACAAAAGCTGGAAATTCAATTTCAAAGAAATTACTAGCTTCTAAGCTGAAACAGAAGACTGCTTTACTGCAGAAAACAGCAAATGGCACTTGTTTTCTCGGGTCAGTGTCTGGCCGACAAAAACATACACTGTAGACTGAAAAATGAGCAAAAAGTTGACTAAAAAAAGATGAAAACAGCAGGGGACTGCATTGCTGAAAATGCAGATTTCAGTGCAGACTGAAAATCGGAAGCAGCAAGAACTAACAAGGCTGAAAACTGAAGAACTGCTGCAGAAATCTGAAACTGCACACAAACTGAAAATGGCGCCGAATACTGCAGACCGAAAAAACACAAAATGAAACCTGTAGAAGTTGAAATCGGCAGCAGAAATGACACTTCATAGTAGACACTTTACTGTCGAGTCAAAGACTGAAGTGAAGAAGTAAAACAGAGTGCAGTCGGCTAGCAAAACAAAAGGAACTGAAACAGATAAAGAACACTTGCTGCTGAAAACTGAAATCTGCTGACAAAACCGACATCACAGTAAATATCGAAGAAGATATTGAAAAACAGAAATGCTAATCGATTGAATGATGTTCTTCTTAGGTCTATCGATCTGAACTTAAACTAAATAGCAGCAAGTCCATAAAACCAAGAAAATACAAAGACAATTTGTTTGGAGAAGGAAATACACCTAGGAATAAATCTCAGCTGAAAAGTGAAAACCGACAGAGCAAGAAACCAAGAACTGAAATTCTTGAGCAGAGAATCAGACTGAGATCTAAATAGCTTGAATAGCTTTGTGATTTTCATATTTATTTGATCATGAGCCTTTTTCTCACAACAGGAAAGGATCTCACAACTAGAAGTCACAAACTTAGAGCAAGATTTCCGCTGAGAAACCCAGAAAAGAAAATGCTCTGCTTACGATGAATAGTAAACCCTAGTTCTCTTGCAAACAGAGGAAATCTCCAATGGTTGAAAACTTGGGCAAATAGCTGCAAAAATTGATTGCTCTCAGGAATAACTAGCCAAGGGGCTTTGAGAAGGTTCCTAGTTCAAAGTAACAAGGATTTGACAAAGGAACAAGCAAGAATTCATCTCAAATGAAAATCGACAGAGATAAGCAGAGGCATTGCAGGGAAAACAACCAAAGCGACACTTAATCATCAGGATATGAAAATAGATGCAAAGAGATGGGCGATTGCATTAACTAAGAGTTTTGCAACTGTTGTGGCTACGGGCCAAACAGTAAAGAAGGGGACTAGTAGATGAGGAAGAGGGAGCCATATCTGTGGAATGGTTGGCGAGAAAATGAGAGGGTCCCTCCCCTTTGCCCCTCCTGGGGGTTTATATATATGAGTGGGGTAGAATGGGAAATCCCCATTCTACCCCTTAGCACTTACAAGGGATGAGGGTACATTGGTATATTTATACTGGTATATTCCTCTACACTATTGGGCCTATTACATGTTGGACTAGTTGCACGGCCCAGTCACGGGGGGTTGGGCCACCCTATAACAGCACTCCCTCGACAGCAAGCGCTGAGGTCCCGATAGGCGAGCTGACGCGATCAACCGCCCCAGCCCCCCGTTCCCCGACAGCAAGCGCGAGGGTGCCGGGTGGTGAGCCGATGCAACTGGTAGCTTACAGACACCAGAGGCAATGCCAACGAAGAAATCAGCGAACTCCTATGCTGAATCCCGCGCCGTCCCGCCGAGGCGATGCCTACGAGGCGGACGGCGAAGTCTTGCGCCGGAGCCGTGCCGTCTCGCCGAGGCGATGCCTACGAGGTGGACGGCGAAGTCCTGCGCCGGAGCCGTGCCGTCTCGCCGAGGCGATGCCTACGAGGCGGACGGCGAAGTCCTGCGCCGGAGCCGTGCCGTCCGCCGAGGTGATGCCTACGAGGCGGACGGCGAAGTCTTGCGCCGACGACGTGCCGTCCCGCCGAGGCGATGCCTACGAGGCGGACGACGAAGTCCAGTGCCGGAGCCGTGCCGTCCCGCCGAGGCCATGCCTACGAGGCGGACGGCGAGGTCCTGTGCCGGAGCCGGGCCGTCCCGCCGAGGCGATGCCTACGAGGCGGACGGCGAAGTCTTGCGCCGGAGCCGTGCCGTCTGGCCGAGGCGATGCCTACGAGGTGGACGGCGAAGTCCTGCGCCGGAGCCGTGCCGTCGCGCCGAGGCGATGCCTACGAGGCGGACGGCGAAGTCGTGCGCCGACGACGTGCCGTCCCGCCGAGGCGATGCCTACGAGGCCGATGACGAAGTCCTGCGCCGGAGCCGTGCCGTCCCGCCGAGGCCATGCCTACGACGCGGACGGCGAAGTCCTGCGCCGGAGCCGTGCCGTCTCGCCGAGGTGAAGCCTACGAGGCAGACGGCGAAGTCCTGCACCGGAGCCTTGCCGTCCCGCCGAGACGATGCCTACGAGGCGGACGGCGAAGTCCTGCACCGGAGTCGGGCCGTCCCGCCGAGGCGATGCCTACGAGGCGGACGGCGAAGTTCTGCACCGGAGCCGTGCCGTCCGGCCGAGGCGATGCCTACAAGGCGGACGACGAAGTCCTGCGCCGAAACTGTGCCGTCCCGCCGAGGCCATGCCTGCGAGGCGGACGGCGAAGTCTTGCGCCGACGACGTGCCGTCCCGCCGAGGCGATGCCTACGAGGCGGACGACGAAGTCCTGTGCCGGAGCCGTGCCGTCCCGCCGAGGCCATGCCTACGAGGCGGACGGCGAGGTCCTGCGCCGGAGCCAGACCGTCCCGCCGAGGCGATGCCTACGAGGTGGACGACGACGTCCTGCGCCGGAGCCGTGCCGTCCGGCTGAGGTGATGCCTACGAGACGGACGGCGACGTCCTGCGCCGGAGCCGTGCTGTCCGCCGAGGCGATGCCTACGAGGCGGACGGCGAAGTCTTGCGCCGACGACGTGCCGTCCCGTCGAGGCGATGCCTACGAGGCGGACGACGAAGTCCTGTGCCGGAGCCGTGCCGTCCCGCCGAGGCCATGCCTACGAGGCAGACGGCGAGGTCCTGCGCCGGAGCCGAGCTGTCCCGCCGAGGCGATGCCTACGAGGCGGACGGCGACGTCCTGCGCCGGAGCCGTGCTGTCCGGCCGAGATGATGCCTACGAGGTGGACGGCGAAGTCCTGCGCCGACGACGTGCCGTCCTGCCGAGGCCATGCCTACGAGGCGGTTGGCGAAGTCCTGCGCCAGAGCCTTGCCGTCCCGCCGAGGCGATGCCTACGAGGCGGACGGCGGACTCTAGTGCCCGCGGACAGCGGGCGATTGCGGCGTAGGCCGAGGGTACTACGCACGCCGAGGCAGCGAGGCGAAGCCGCCGTTCCCCTACCTTCAAAAATAGTGCCCGCGGAGAGCGGGCGCTTGCGGCGTAGGCCGAGGGCACTACGCACGCCGAGGCAGGGAGGCGAAGCCGCCGTTCCCCTACCTTCAAAAATAGTGCCCGCGGAGAGCGGGCGCTTGCGGCGTAGGCCGAGGGCACTACGCACGCCAAGGTAGGGAGACGACGCCGCCGTTCCCCTACCTTCAAAAACAGTGCCCGTGGAGAGCGGGCGCTTGTGGCGTAGGCCGAGGGCACTACGCACGCCGAGGTAGGGAGGCGAAGCCGCCGTTCCCCTACCTTCAAAATACAGTTCCCGCGGAGAGCGGGCGGTTGCGGCGTAGGCCGAGGGCGCTACGCACGCCGAGGTAGGGAGGCGAAGCCGCCGTTCCCCTACCTTCAAAAACAGTGCCCACGGAGAGCGGGCGCTTGCGGCGTAGGCCGAGGCCACTACGCACGCCGAGGTAGGGAGGTGAAGCCGCCGTTCCCCTACCTTCAAAAGCAGTGTCCGCGGAGAGCGGGCGCTTGCGGCGTAGGCCGAGGGCACTACGCACGCCGAGGCAGGTAGGTGAAGCCGCCGTTCCCCTACCTTCAAAAACTCGCGACGCACTCCCTGGTGCAACGCGCGTGAGGGCGTGATACCCTGGTGGTGCGTCGCTAAAGCGATGCACTCCCTAGTGTCTTGGCCATCGTGAAGTTTTTTATACTTCGTAGGGTGCGTGGGATCAACATCCACGTCTTATTTATACTCAGTGGAGTACGCGTGAGGACAATGTCCATGCGTGCGCGGCATCCGCGTCTTGTTTATACTCCGTAGAGTGCGCAGGGACAACATCCGCGTCTTATTTATACTCCGTAGAGTGCGTGGGATCAACATCCACGGCTTATTTATACTCCGGAGAGTACGCGTAAGGACAACATCCACGCATGCGCGGCATCCGCGTCTTGTTTATACTCCGTAGAGTGCGCAGGGACAACATCCGCGTCTTATTTATACTCCGTAGAGTGCGTGCGGAGGCGGACCTCGCGCTACGCCTTATTTAGAGTCCGTAGACTGCACGCGGAGGCAAGCCTCCGCGCGTTGCGGGCGGTGAAGGTGCGTGCGGAGGCGGACCTCGCGCGACGTCTTATTTATATTGTTGTAGGGGTGGCCCAACCCCCCGTGACTGGGCCGTGCAACTAGTCCAACATGTAATAGGCCCAATAGTGTAGAGGAATATACCAGTGTAAATATACCAATGTACCCTCATCGCTTGTAAGTGCTAAGGGGTAGAATGGGGATTTCCCATTCTACGCCACTCATATATATAAACCCCCAGGAGGGGCAAAGGGGAGGGACCCTCTCATTTTCTCGCCAACCATTCCACAGATCTGGCTCCCTCTTCCTCATCTACTAGTCCCCTTCTTTACTGTTTGGCCCGTAGCCACAACAGCAACCATTTCCCTACATGATTCCCAACTGAGAGCTCACACACAGAGGAGATAACACACCGACACTACTTGAGCTCTCTACAGCTCTACACACTCAGAATGCACTCCCTTGCTTCTGCTCATCGCCTTGCACTGCCAACTCCATTCACTAAATAGAAGAGCTCACTGAAAGATCAAGCTCCGTTTACGTTGGTTTTGGTGTTAATGACAAATGCCATTTATGAGATTTTGATGTTAATGACAAATACTTTTATAATGTATTGGTGATAATGACAAATGTATATATGAGACTAATATGCCTATTTAAGTTTATTTGTGTCTAGTCTCCTTTGGATGGAAAGGTGAAATCAAAGAGGTATGCATTCAAAATCACTTTCTCATATAGACTTGTATGCACACATTTAGGGGAGCTATCTCTCTATGTTTTGGAGTTTCATTAGTAGTGATCCATGTTTACTTTTTCCACATCCATTGGGATCAACTTAGAATCTTGCATTCATCAAAAATCCATTTTAAAACAAAGTCTGTGCTCTGTCTGGACGAGCGGTAGTACCGCAGATTTGAACGTCGGAACTACCGGAGAGCGGTAGTTCCGTGCCCAGAAGCGGTAGTACCGGCGAGCGGAAGCTCCGGTTTTTGAGCAGAGCCTTTTTTCCAGAGAGCACCCTCCGGATGCATTTGAGATTTCGCGGGATCGGAAGTACCGGCGATTTTAATGCCGGAACTACCGCTGGGTGCGGTAGTTCCGCTGTCCGGAGCGGTACTTCCGAAGCCCGGAAGCTCCGGAGGTAGAGCGGAGCCTTTTTTCCAGAGAGCGCCAAGTTTGGTTCCGGCTCAAGCGGTAGTACGCGCCGACTTTGCGGAACTACCGGAGAGCGGTAGTACCAAAAGTTTCAACGGCGGTAGTACCGCACTTTAAATTCAAATGTTTTTATATTCAATTTATTATCTCATTATTTGTTGGGAATGTCATGAATTACCAAAAAGAATAGATTGTTGAATCTAGTCCCCCCATTATGTGTTAATGGTAAAGTTTGGTAATTGATGACAATTGTTTTGTGGACTAACGGTTTCCATGAGTTGGATGCATAGGTTAGGTTCCACAAATGAAGATAACTTGGGATGACTTCGTGTGTTAAAGATCATCAAGTCAAGATTGAGATGAATATGACTTCATGTGTTCAAGGCCATCAAGAAGAAGGAGATGCGTCATGAGTTGATGCAAGATCATGTGTTGATCAAGTCAAGAGAAGACCATCTTGTGTTGATGGAGTTGATGAAAAGGATGCGTCATGAGTTGATGCATATCGAGACAATGACTCAAGGTAAAGGTATGACTAGGTAGGGCTAAGAATGTGTTCCTAGTCTTTTACCGGTCTTGGTGTTTGGTTAGAAGACCGGATTGCTAATTTAGGTTGCCGTACTATTAATAGGGGTCATGTCTAATAGTTTGAGTCTCATCATATGTTGATAGCTCAACCTCACTTGCTCTAGCTCATCTTGGCATGAGGCTTGCATTTGCGAATGTGTTTTGCAAATGGTTGAAGCTCATGTGGTGAATCCTTGTAACATGTGACTATACTTTGCAAATGTGTTTTGCAAAAGGTTGAAGTCCATGTACCTACTCCTTGTGACATGATCTAAGTTTGCAAATGTGTTTTTGCAAAAGTTGGAGATCATGCATTATCCCTTTGCATGGTCTAAAATTGTTTATTGTTATCTCCTTTGACATTAGACCATGGTAGTGACTCTTTGGATCTCTTTTGATTTCTGTATTGATCTAATGTGTTTGAGATCATGCAAATAGATGGGTTGTGTAGCGCTCTGAATAAGCTTTCCATAGAGTCCAAGATCACTCAATTCCGACATCGTAGTCAAAAGTTATGACCGTTTTCTGAGCGTTGCCTGTGCTGAAAAATCGAGAGCGGTAGTACCGCATTTTATAACTGCGGTAGTACCGCAAATGACTGACTAACGGCTATTTTTCTAGCCGTTATGATGGGGAGCGGTAGTACCGCACCTATAACGGCAGTAGTACCGCAGAATCCTGTTTTTGACTCCAACGGCTAGTTTCGAGGTGTGGGTTATAAATACTTCCTTGTGGCCGGTTGGGGTAAGGTTTTTGTGTCTCTATTTCACTTTTTTGAGCTAGTGTGAGGCTCTCGACTCAATTGTCTATGTGTTGCACTTTGTGAGAGAGGAGAGGTGATCTAGAGTGCATGTGTTGCATCTAGAGGAGGACTTTGTGTCCGGATTGAGCTTGTGCATTCGTTGCACATGGTGAGAGTCAAGTGAGAGACTTGACTTGTTACTCTTGGAGTTTGCCGACTCCTAGACAGCGTGGGAGGCGTCATGCCCGGTGATCTTCTCAAAGAAGCTTGTGAGAAGGCCCGGCGTGTGTGAAGGTTGGAGCTCACCTACCCGAAGCGGGGAAGAGCTACCACTAGTGGATTTGAGGTAGAAGGTTTAATTCGTGGAGCCGGTCCAATTCATTTGGGCTAACCTCAACGTGGACTAGGGGAGACCGGCAAGTCTCCGAACACCACGGTAAAAAGAGAACGTGTCATTTGTGGTTTGCTTTCTTGTGCTCTTTTTACATTCAATCAATTTACTTACTTAGCATTATTTTGATTGCTTGTAAATCTAGAATTGCAAACATTGACCTAAGCTAGAATTGTTGGTGCACTTAGGCGAATTCATTTAATTTAGGCACTATTTCTACTAAACCAACTTGAATTTAGCTTCCGCATTGTATACTTGGTTTAGGCAAATAGAAAAGCTCTTTAATTGTTAATATTAACTTGAAGAATTTTTTAGACCGCCTATTCATCCCCCTCTAGTCGGCCTCCTCGATCTTACAAGTGGTATCAGAGCTTGGTCTCTCATATATTAGGCTTAACCACCTAGAGAGTTAAAGGATGGCGACTAGTGGGTTTGTGCACCTAGATGAACCACCTCTATTTGATGGCACCAATTATGATAATTGGAAAATCCGCATGATTTGCTATTTTAAGGCCATGAGCCCAAAAATATGGCGGATTGTAGATGTGGGATTTTCTCCTCCTAAGGATCCTATTGTTCCAACAATTGAGGATGAGAAATGCTCACATCTCGACGCTCAAGCTACTAACGTTTTATTTAGTGCTTTGAGTGTAGAGGTGTTCAACACAATATGCAATCTTGAGAGCACTCATGATATGTGGACGAAAATTCAAGACAAATATGAAATGTCCACATCAAGTGATGAAGATTGCATACAAGAGTGGACGTCGGGAGAAGAATGCTCAACTTCTAGCTCCGAGGATGAAGAATCCACCATTTCCTCCACATCAACTCGATGCTTTATGGCTAAAGGTAACAAGATGGTAAAATTTGATGATAATAATGATGCACCTTCTTATGATGAGTTGATGGACATGCTAGAAGAATTAAATGAATTCCTTGGGAAAGAAAAGGCTAAATATAAGATTTTGAAGAATGAGCATGTTTCACTTCAAAATGATTATTATAAATTAAAAGAAGAACATGAAATCCTTCTTCTCAAGGAATATTCTAATTCTAGTGTGGATATAGGAATTACATGTAATTTGCTAGATGATATGCCATGTGTAGTTCCTAACTCTTGCAATTCATCTAAAATTAGTGTATCCACATCTAGTGATGATTTGTTAGATTTACCGTGTTGCTCAAATATAAATGCTTCTACTTCCTCTATGCATTGCAATACTAACCTTGTAGAGGAGAATAATGAACTCAAGGCCCAAGTCATAAGTTTGAAGAATGACTTGGAGAGAAGTTACAAAGGAAAAGCCTCTCTTGAAAAAAAAATCTTGGTTAATCAAAGAAAATCAAATGACAAGAGAGGTATTGGTTTCACTTCCAAGAAAAAGGTGAAGAGCACTCCAAAGAAACTTGAAGAACAATCCAACAAGGTCAAATGCTTTGGATGCAACAAGTTGGGTCACTTCGCCTCTAAATGCCCTAACAAGGTGGAAAACAAGAAAAATCCATCAATGAAGAGGCAAACCGGTAATGAGCAAGGCAAGAAGATAAGAAGAGGTAATAATTGACAAACTTGCTACAATTGCCAAGAAAAGGGACATTTTAGTAAGGATTGTCCCAAAAGTATTATTCCTAAGCCATCTCTTGTTAATAAACATTATTTGCTTAGGAAAGATAAAAATGACAATGTGTTTGCTAGGGATGTTAGATCACAAAATTTAAATGTTAGGACCATTTGGGTGCCCAAATCTATTGTGACTAACATTCACGGACCCAACCAAGTTTTGGGTACCAAAATGTGCTTCAATGCTTAATAGGTACTTGGAGAGGCATTGGAGGCTTGGCTCATTCATAAAGAAGTGAACTCCACCATATGCATAAACGGAAGCCAAATTTGAGGATGATCTTGCCAAATTACAAACCAATGCCATCTCGGTAACAAGTATCTACATTTGATTTATATAGCCCCTAGCCTTGTGTAGGTTGCATTGCATGAAAATCATTCAAAAGGGGTGCTCTTGCTCTTGTACTAAAATTTCATCATTGTAAATTACGAGCAAGATATTTGTGGCACATTAAGGGGGAGTGCTAAATCATATTCATGTGTATCACATCCCTAAGTGTGCTCATATTAATTAAATGCTAGTATTGTTTTTCAAAATTAAGCCATTTAGCCAAAAGTCAAAATTTTTAAATTACTAAGGTATCTTTGAAAAACCAATTGAAAAATGTATACAAATGCTTTTCAAATGTTTTCCAAAGGTTTTGGCTTTAGAAAAACTTATTTCAAGTAAAATTGAGTTTCCAACCCAAAACTATCAATTTAGTATCTTGTTTTGGCTTTAAACTCAAAAATTCCCCAAAATCAATTCTAAAATGAATTTGAAAATGTGTTCAATATCAAAAACCTAGAGTTGACTATTTCAAATATTTTTGGTATTCAAAAGTTTTGCAGAAGGCCAACCAATCAAAAGTTATTTGGATTTGAAACTCGCCCAAAAACTTGCGTTGACCTAAGTGGTCACAATCTAGCACTTAAGTGAGTTTTGCCTTTTTGAGCTAAATCTATTGACATATATTGGCTCATAAGGGTATTTACAACTCATACATATAATTGAATGCTTAATATACTCCCAAATGCTCATTTTGCAATCTTGAAGAATTCAATGAAAATGAGCTTGTTGTTAAAAATTGAAAGCTTAATTTGTTAAAAACTATATTGAAAAAGGTTTTAATCTTGGCATATAGTTGGAAATGCTTCATAAGAGATTTATCTTTCTTTGTTAAAAACTTTGGAATAATATACAACACTATATCAAAGCTCTCCTCAAAAATCCCAATCTCTTGGCGTGCTCCCAGAAAAATCGGAACTACCGACAGTCATCCTGCGGTACTTCCATCTTCCGGAACTACCGGCAGTGAAATTGCGGTACTTTCGATATTTCTGCCAAGTGGCTGATTTGATTCAAAATTTCATTTTTAATTTCCTCAGCCATTCCTCTTGCTCCTCTCAGTCAAGATGATATATTTTATCCTTGTTAGCTACCCTCATGTATTTCTTGACCTCACGTGCCACATTAATCCTTTGCTTTACATAAAGTGGCATTACCTCAAAAGAGTGGTAGATCTTTAGTCATCTTGACATCACATGTGCTTCACTCCAATCTTATCAAGTGATATCATCCACTTTCTTCAAGTGGTATCCCTTAGTTTTGAAAATTAAGTGGTATCCTTATTCCTTCAATTGATGTCTCTTGGATTGATATCCTTTTCATCTTGGCAAGCAAATACTTCTTAACCAAGCTCTTCACGTATATGATATCATTGATTTCCAAGTGATGTTATCTTTCGAATTGGTATCTCTTTCTTTAGAAAATCAAGTGGTATCACTCACCTATGATATCATCGTCTTCCAAGTGGTATCCACCTTTACAAGTGGTGTATCCTCTAAATGATATCATCCTCCTCCTCCAAGTGCTATTTCAAGTGACATTTCGGTTTACAAGTGGTATATTTCTCACACGTGATTTCTAATGTCATCTCAAGTGGTTTACAAGTGGTACCCATTAATCCTTGTGATAGATAACATAAGAAGAAACATGGTTAATCAAAGGAGGAAGAGATAAGAAAAGAGAAGAAAATCAAGAAGATGAGAACCCTTTGTGTGTCAAAGGAAAAGAAATTGGCAAGAAGAGACCTTTGTGTAAGGGGGAGTTTTTCTTTGTGAAAAAAAAACATATGTAATACTTTTGTGCTTACTAAAGCAAAAAGGGTAAAATATTACTATTGGAAAAATTATTTTACTTATTTGCCCAAAAAGGATTTATGATTCTTGGGAATGAATGCGTTTCATTCTCTTTGGCTATTCATGGAGTAATAATCAAATGATATGCAAGAATACCTTTTCAAAAGAGCTTCTTTGGTCAAAAATCAAAAATCTTGTTTGAAAGGCTAAAAGTTGTGAAAAACTAAATAAAAGTACTTAATTATGTATTTCCAATTATTTCAAAGCCTTTTGAGTAAAAATTTCTATTTTAGAAACCAAAAGGAAGATTTGGCCCAAAAAGAATCTTATATGATCTTGTTTTTGTATTAAATGACATATTTCCTTATATCAAAATCTATTGAGTTTTTGGAAAAGTGGTCAATACCAAACTCGTATGGTTGGTCATTTCAAATATTTCTCTAGTTCAAAGCTTTTGCAAAAGACCAATCATTAAAAAGTTATATTCATTTGAATCTCATTCGAAAAACAAGTATTGACCCAAATGACATATTCTTGCATATAATGAGTTTACCATTTGAGCAAGATTTCTTTGTGGATCTTGGCTTAAAATAGTATTTATAACTCATATGAAGCTAATAAAGTAAATTACTCCTTGAAAATCCAATTTGTTTGGATTTTAAGCCCTTGATTAAAAAATCAACTCACTCTTTTGCTCTCAAAGTGCATTTTGGCATATCTTTTGATTGGAGAAGTCTTTTTGAAAATTCTTATTGGAAAAGGTCACAAATAGCATCAAGTAAAAATCTGCAAAGTTTGAAAATGTTTCAAGTTAATTTGAAAAAGTTGTGACTTTTTTCTCTCTTGGGCAAAATGCTGAAATTTTCAGAACTTCTATGATTCTAAGCCAATTTGTGATTTTTGTATCTTCAAAATGGTTCAGATTCAAAGGCAGACACAATAATTAAAATTGATCCTCTATAGTTGGTCTGCAATGTCAAATTTCTCATAATTTATAAAGAACATTTGGTTAATTTTTCAGCTCTCTCTAGAAGGTCAAGTGAGATGCAAAAGTCTGAAATTTCAGACTCAGACTTCTGAAAATCATGTTTTGAGCTTATTTATGATTTTTGTATCTTTAATTAGAATCCTAATATGAGAAAGCTATAATTATAAATTTTGATCCTCAAATATTGAACTATACTAACAATTGTTCTCCGATTTATTGGACATTTGTAAGTCAGATTTTCAGGAAGCTTTTGTAGGCCACTTGGAATGCAAAATCAGGAAATGATCCACATGCTACAAGTGTTTTATATACAAGTGATATCAATTCAAGTGGTATAACATCAAGTGGTATCAAATACCAAACAAAGAAAACTTCAAAAGTCTTCAAGGAGCTCTCATGAGTAAGATTATTTGAATGTGTTTCAAATATCTTTAACTATTTTAAGTGGTTTCAATTGGTCATTTGCATTTAGTTTCATATTTCTTTATGACCAATCAAATTGGTATCAAACTCCTCATAATAACAATACAATTGGTATCAAGCCCCTCATGATAAAATATCTCCTTTCATGGCTTAACTTGTATTCTTCCCTTATTTTTAATGATAATCAATGCTATTTTGTGATAATTGTCTTTTTTGGTGCTTAATGCCAAATGGAGGAGAAATTTATGATAATAGCATTGAAATTTGTGATAATAGCCTTGGATAATAGGGGAGAAAATTTTAAAATTGTGATAATGCCAAATGGGGGAGAAATAATAGAAATGCCCATGCTAATGGGGGGAGAAATGTGATAACATATTCATTGGGAAGAAATTAAAATTTTTAATCTATATGTCGAATAATGCTTTCACCTTTTCTTATGCACTTAATTGCCAATCATTTAGTCATTTTCACCTATATGCTATTATCATAAATAGATTTGTCATCAATCACCAAAAAGGGGGAGATTGAAAGATCAAGCTCCGTTTAAGTTGGTTTTGGTGTTAATGACAAATGCCATTATGAGATTTTGATGTTAATGACAAATACTTTTATAATGTATTGGTGATAATGACAAATGTATATATGAGACTAATATGCCTGTTTAAGTTTATTTGTGTCTAGTCTCATTTGGATGGAAATGTGAAATCAAAGAGGTATGCATTCAAAATCACTTTCTCATTTGCTAATGCATTCCTTAGATTCAAAATATAGATTGAACTCCTCAAATAGTTCAAATGAATATGTGCATATGTTTTTCTTCATATAGACTTGTATGCACACATTTAGGGGGAGCTATCTCTCTATGTTTTGGAGTTTCATTAGTAGTGATCCATGTTTACTTTTTCCACATCCATTGGGATCAACTTAGAATCTTGCATTCATCAAAAATCCATTCTAAAACAAAGTCTGTGCTCTGTCTGGACAAGCGGTAGTACCGCAGATTTGAACGTCGGAACTACCGGAGAGCGGTAGTTCCGCGCCCAGAAGCGGTAGTATCGGCGAGCGGAAGCTTCGGTTTTTGAGCAGAGCCTTTTTTCCAGAGAGCACTCTCCGGATGCATTTGAGATTTCGTGGGTTCGGAAGTACCGGCGATTTTAACGCCGGAACTACCGCTGGGTGTGGTAGTTCCGCTGTCCGGAGCGGTACTTCCAGAGCCCGGAAGCTCCGGAGGTAGAGCGGAACCTTTTTTCCAGAGAGCGCCAAGTTTGGTTCCGGCTCAAGCGGTAGTACCGCGCCGCCTTTGCAGAACTACCGGAGAGCGCTAGACCATAAGTTTCAACGGCGGTAGTACCGCACTTTAAAGTCAAATGTTTTTATATTCAATTTATTATCTTATTATTTGTTGAGATTGTCATGAATTACCAAAAAGAAAAGATTGTTGAATCTAGTCCCCACATTATGTGTTAATGGTGAAGTTTGGTAATTGATGACAATTGTTTTGTGGACTAACGGTTTTCATGAATTGGATGCATAAGTTAGGTTCCACAAATGAAGATGACTTGGGATGACTTCGTGTGTTGAAGATCATCAAGTCAAGATTGAGATGAATATAGCTTCATGTGTTCAAGGCCATCAAGAAGAAGGAGATGCATCATGAGTTGATGCATGATCATGTGTTGATCAAGTCAAGAGAAGACCATCATGTGTTGATGGAGTTAATGAAAATGGTGTGTCGTGAGTTGATGCATATCGAGACGATGACTCAAGGCAAAGGTACGACTAGGTAGGGCTAAGAATGTGTTCCTAGTCTTTTACCGGTCTTGGTGTTTGGTTGGAAGACCGGATTGCTAGTTTAGGTTGCCGTACTATTAAGAGGGGTCATGTTTAATAGTTTAAGTCTCATCATGTGTTGATAGCTCAACCTCACTTGCTCTAGCTCATCTTGGCATGAGGCTTGCATTTGCGAATGTGTTTTGCAAATGGTTGAAGCTCATGTGGTGAATCATTGTAACATGTGACTATACTTTGCAAATGTGTTTTGCAAAAGGTTGAAGTCCATGTACCTACTCCTTGTGACATGATCTAAATTTGCAAATGTATTTTTGCAAAAGTTGAAGATCATGTATTATCCCTTGGTATGGTCTAAAATTGTTTATTGTTATCTCATTTGACATTAGACCATGGTAGTGACTCTTTGGATCTCTTTTGATTTCTACATTGATCTAATGTGTTTGAGATCATTAAAATAGATAGGTTGTGTATCCCTCTGAATAAGCTTTCTATAAAGTCCAAGATCACTCAATTCCGACATCGGAGTCAAAAGTTATGACCGTTTTTCTGAGTGCTGTCTGTGCTGAAAAACCGAGTGCGGTAGTACCGCATTTTATAACTGCGGTAGTACTGCAAATGACTGACTAACGGCTATTTTTCTAGCCGTTATGATGGGGAGCGGTAGTACCGCACCTATAACGGCGGTAGTACCGTAGAATCCTGTTTTTGACTCCAACGGCTAGTTTCGAGGTGTGGGTTATAAATACTCCCTTGTGGCCGGTTGGGGTAAGGTTTTTGTGACTCCATTTCACTCTTTTGAGCTAGTGTGAGGCTCCCCACTCAATTTTGTATGTGTTACACTTTGTGAGAGAGGAGAGGTGATCTAGAGTGCATGTGTTGCATCTAGAGGAGGACTTTGTGTCCGGATTGAGCTTGTGCATTCGTTGCACATGGTGAGAGTCAAGTGAGAGACTTGACTTGTTACTCTTGGAGTTTGCCGACTCCTAAACGGCGTGGGAGGCGACATGCCCGGTGATCTTCTCAAAGAAGCTTATGAGAAGGCCCGGCGTGTGTGAAGGTTGAAGCTCATCTACCCGGAGCGGGGAAGAGCTACCACTAGTGGATTTGTGGTAGAAGGCTTAATTCGTGGAGCCGGTTCAATTCGTTTGGGCTAACCTCAACGTGGACTAGGGGAGACCGGCAAGTCTCCGAACAACACGGTAAAAAGAGAACGTGTCATTTGTACTAAACCAACTTGAATTTAGCTTCCGCATTGTATACTTGGTTTAGGCAAATAGAAAAGCTCTTTAATTGTTAATATTAACTTGAAGAATTTTTTAGACCGCCTATTCACCCCCCTCTAGTCGGCCTCCTCAATCTTACACTCACACCCTCTAATAGCAAATCAAGAAATGGCAGCTGCTCTCCACTTCATTTCCTCACACCCAAGCTAGGAAAGAAAGTCAAAACATCCATCAGGAGAATTGGAGGGAAAACAACCCTTCTCACTCCAAACCCTAAACCCTTTCTATTTGACCTTCACAACCACTAACGGGTCTCCAACCCGTTATCTTCAACCGAGTCCGCTTCCATTTTGCAGCCTTGCGTATTTTACCGAAATGCCCCTGCCGCACCTTCCTGGAAGCTTCCTGTCCTCGCACAACCGCACAAGGCATCCTAACTATCTGGACCTCAGCTCCTCCCTGAGCCTAGTCCCGGTCCACCTCGTCGTTGCCCGTCGTGTCCACCTCCGGTTCCTCGTCTCCTGACTTGCAACCATCTCAGCAGCCTCGATCATCTTCGACGTCTCCGACCGTCTGGACCTCGACACCTCCTGTGCCTAGTCCCGGTCCTCCCACGCCTCACCATGACCTAGCTCCGAAGTTTTGCAGTCACACAGACAAGCAAACCGTCACATTGCACCGCTCGAAAACAGTATAACCAACATTAGCATCAAAAGAAGGTACTCAAGCATGAAATACCCAAATCGACCGATCGAGAAAAGATCGAGCGTCCTAAACACCTCCGGCCGCGTTCGACCAGGTCCAACCGAACCGAACTACGCCATGCACCGACTTGGCTCGAACCAACCAAATCAAACTCAAACTTTCCAGAACACGAGTCAATTACTCATCACAAACATGGGGACACCTCCTTATGATGAGTCAACCTCCTTATGATGAGTTGATGGGTATATTAGAAGAGCTTAGTGAATATTTTGGGAAAGAGAATGTTAAGTATAAGATTTTAAAGAAAGAATATATCTCTCTTCAAAACAATCATGATGTGCTAAAAGAAGAACATGAGTCTCTTCTTCTCAAGGAATCCATTAAGCCTAAGGTGGACATAGTATCACATGTAATTTATTAGATGATCTGCCATGTGTAGCTCCTAACTCTTTCATTTCATCTAAGGCTAGCATATCCACCTCTTATGATGATTTGCTTGATATGCCTTATTGCTCCAAAATAGATGCTCATATTTTCTCTATATCTTGTGATACTAAGCTTGTAAAGGAAAGGAAAACAAGAGCCTCAAGGCACAAGTCATCAAATTACAAAATGACATGGAAAGAAGCTACAAAGGGCATGACTCTATTGACAAACTTTTGAGTAATCAAAGAACGGCAAATGACAAGAGAGGTATTGGCTTCGTCTCCAACAAGAAGGACAATAGCAAGACACGACACAATGCAAGACACACGAAGAATGTCAAGTGCCATGGTTGCAAAAATAAGGGTCATATTACCTCAAAATGCCCCAACATGATAGACGACAAGACAATGTCATCAAAATTGAGGCAAGCTAGAAATAAACAAGTCATCAAGACAAGAAAGGGAATCAAAGATATAACTTGCTACAATTGCCACAAGGATGGTGGGCAAGCAAGTATCGTCATCAAAGAGGCAAAGTGGCAATAATCAAGACAAGATGACTACAAGTGGAGTAAAATGTCAAACGTTCTATAGTTGCCAGAAAAAGAACATTTTAGTCAGGATTGTCCCATAGATTTTACTCCTAAGCCATCTCTTTATAATGAACATTATTTGCTTAGGAAGGATCAAAACTGCAATGTATTTACTAAATATGTTAGTTTTCCTAAGCCAACTACAAGGGCTATTTGGATCCCTAAATCCATTATGACTAACATCCAAGGACCTAACCGCTTTTGGGTACTAAAATGTGCTTGATTGTCAATGTTTGAAGATGCATTAGAAGCTCGGATCTCTCATAAAGAGGTGGACTTCACCATGTGCAAATATTCAACCAAACATTCAAATAAAAATTCAAATGAACTTCTAAAATTATGATTTTAGTATAAAGGTTTTGAATTTTTATGAATTTAGAAATAAAACACTGGATTTGGATTTGAAATTAGAAATTATGGCCTTTCAAAGTTTGAAATAAAATGGAATTTATAAAATTATGATAGGTGGAGCCATCTGGAATTTCATTTTATTTTTTAATTGTTTTCTGGAGAAAAAACCTTGATGGCTGACAGGTGGGGTCGACTGAGGGTTTTTCTTTTCTAATTATTTTTTGTAAAGAAATCATCGAGGGGCTGAAGGTGGGGTCCAGGGGTTTTATTTGTGTTTTACATTTATTTTAATTCAAGAAAAAGGATGAGGCTAACAGGTAGAATCACAACTCATATAGACTACGTTCAAGAGGCCATTTACCAAGAGGTAGAGCCCACTGGTCAGTGAAAGTGATCCATAGGATGGGTCTATGCAATGGTTTAAGGGATGTGGGGCCCGCGTGTCAGTGAGTCACATTTTAAATTCTAGGTTAATTAAGAATTTCTAATCTCTAGGGCCCACATGTTATACTATCACTACTCGTGTCATTAATGATAACTAATCTACTAGTTTAATGGACGGCTTGGGGCCCACTAGTCAGTTGCTCCCAGTTATCTTCTTCCTTGGCTTGGCCATGGCAACTCAGCGAGCCTAACTTCGATGGTGAGGGGCACGACATGTTGGTGTGAGGGACAAAATGGGGTGCAGAGACCTCTTCAGTCAATTAGCGATGACAACGAGGACGAAGACGGTGTGAGGTGACGGCGCAACAGCGAGGGCTGCGGCTGTTGCTACAACATGCATAGCGATGGCAAATGTGAGTTCAAAACTCCAATATGAGGTGGGCTTGGGCTTCTACGTGGTGTTGCGATGCTAGGGAGTGCCTTGGCACTATGGGGGCAGCAATGAGCTAGGCGCTCCACGACGGTCGAGGGCAGTGCGGCAAGGGTGATGGCGAGGGGATGCAATGGTGACCTATAAGGCATCTAAGATAGTCCAAAGTGTTTGCTTTGCTTGGAATAACATGGGAATGAAAGGGCTTACCAGAGGACAGCGCGGAGAGGGAGATCAACGGCGACAGTGTCAACAGTGAGGATGGTGCACGGTGTAGATCTCGAGTTCGGCACTCCTAGGGGAAAACAAGCACAAGGGGTGAGCACGAGATAGGCGGAGATAAGGCGAACTCAGGAAGCACGATGGCATTAGTTGGGACTCACTGAAGTGGAGCAATTCGAAGATGGAAACCAGCGGCCAAAGTTGAAGACCGAGGCTTGATTGGCTTCAACTGGAGGTGAAGAGAGGGGAGAACTCAGGGAAGAGGAAGAGTGATGTGAGGTGCGTTCGGTGACATAGTTGGCTATGGCTTTTACAGAGTGGAGGAGAGAGAACGAGCTCAGGTGCCATGAGTGGCTTGGACATCGAGTGAGATAGAGCGTGAGAGAGGGAGAGGCAAGTTGTTCATGGGACTACTTTGTGGCGACGAGACAATGTCACGAGCACTTGGCTCGAGGCGCAGAACCTTCATTGCTTGCTTGCACACGGAAATAGGCGAGAAGATGCGGTCGAGCGCACGTGCGAGGAAGAAAGAGGGGAAGAAAAAGAACTGTGCACACTGACGGGTGGAATACAAATATGATAAAAATTGTTAATCGGGTGGAAAAATCTAGACCATATTCGCATTCTATCGAATACGGTAATTGGATAATACGGATAATTTGTATCCACTTTTCACCCCTATTTGTGGACATTGATACCTGAGACGCAAACAATTAGAGCCAATCACTGACTTCAATTATATTCATAAAAATGTATTAGAGAAGAAATGAAAGAAATATAAGAACATCAATGTGCAAATATTGGACCTTTTATAAAACAAAGGATAGAAATATAAGAACACCAATGTGCAAGTATTGGGCCTTCTATAAAAAAAAGAAAGCATTATCAGGCTACTCTTCCTTGGTTTGAAAATGTTGTATTAGATCTAACGCTATACAAGATAGAGTAATACCTAATGCTGAAAGGCTGTGCAGAAAGAGATCCTTTGAAATTCCTGGATCAGGCTTCAAAATTACCTATTGGACAGACATGTTTTTTTTAAAAAAAAGAAGGGAAAGCCAACAATCAGTAACGGTTTGACCGAGCAAATAAAAGAAGCTGAAACAAAACAAATAGGATGGAATATTTGGAAGTTGATTCAACCTGAAACTTTTAGGATTGCGTGTAGGCTACGAAAGCAGAAAACAAAACATTTCTACCGCGCACACAAGGACATCATGCTAAGGAGGGATCATGGATCGTTACCACTAGACGCGCAGCGCAACGGAAGAAGAGTTGGAGAAACCGATCCAACCACGCGCGTCGAGGTAGTAGTGGAATTAGCCGATCGTCCCGAATAGATCGTCTCCTCCACGCAATCAACCGCACCACAAGCAGATCCAATCTGTAGGTTGTTGAAGCCGATCAACACCGCAACGAGCAGCGCCTCCACCGGTATCCACACATCCGGGGCTGGAACGCCGATCGCGAGTGTACTAGCACTCGTGAGCGACTAGGGTTTGGCTCGGGAGGTGGCAGCTAGGGTTATGCTAGAGGTTAACAGTAGTGTATTCCCCTCAGCCCCTCGCCTCCATATATATAGACCTCCTCACTTGGGCCTTGTGGACCGAGGTCCAATAGGAGTCTATTCGGATCTCTATCCGAATTGAGCCCATATCCGAATCATATTCGAACTAGTGTTCCAACCCGTTAAGCGTGCGACCCTGTAGGTTCACGTATACTTGGTCGCGACCCGAAAACGTCTTTCCGGTCACCCTGTTAATAGCGGCCTCTAGTAAGACATATTAACCCCAAAGTATACGTAAAGATCATATCGGCTAAACCTGTAATATTCTCATGTACGAATCCCTTTGCCTCACGATATAGATTGAGCTCAAGGCGAGACCTGTGTCATTCTCTTAATAGCTCAACCACTCTCTCGATACCGTGATGGATTATAAACTTGTGATTGACTCCTCAATCACCTTGGCATGGCCATGCACTTTCATAATCCATTACATTGAAGGGCCCAGAGATATCTCTCTCATAAGGAGGGGCAAATTCTATCTTGATCATTCACATCCCACTACATGTTTCATGGCAAACCCGAAGACTACTTTTATGACTACCCAGTTACGGAGTAGTGTTTAGTAATCCCAAAATAAGCTACTACGCATGTTGGGAACCATGATGATCTCAAGTCTAAGGATTCTACATAAACACTATTTGAGACCAACTGATGACACATGGAATCTCTGCTGTGTCTCATGGCGGGTCTATCCAACATATGTTCACTAACACATGTCCATATTATTGATTTGGTATCACCATACCATGATCCATGAGACATGATCATCAATCAATACATATGCTGATCTTTGAATCATATTTGTTCCTCATATGATATATGATCAGGGATCATTTAGAAATAGCAACATTTTGGCATTAAGGGTGTGTTTGGTTGGAGGGATGGGGTGGAATGGGATGGGATGAGATAGTTCCACAAAAAAAGTGGAACCACATGGTCCAACATCTAAGAAGAATATTCTCTAAATTTGCATAGGCTCATCCCACTTTGGACCATTCCATCCCACCCCATCCCTCCAACCAAACACACCCTAAGAGTCTCATGAATAAGTCACATACTCATTGATCAATAATGATAATGTCTATTTCAAGGAACAAAGTAATGTATCATAAACATAGTATGTGATATATACAACATCTCCATGTTGTCTCTAGGGCATATCACTAACAAAACTGAGTATGGCGTTGAAGCCTATTAGGATTGTCACCATAGCGACTATCATCTGGCCTTATACTTGGCTCCACATAACTTCAGGAGAATGTTAACAATCAGAATTGGAGTGTGTGAAACAACTTTTTTGTTAAAAAAAAGGAAGGAGAATATTAAAGAGGTCTTCATCCGAATGAGACTCTCTTCCCATGGAGAGTAGTATCAAGGTAGAGTCATACATGGAGTAGGAATAAGATGCTTAGATGGGACGAAATGATAAGCAACTCGGGGCATTTGTCTGCATTTAAGATGGATGGATGTCCATGCAAGTGCGCCAGCGAACTGAATTTGGATTTGATTTTGAGGACGACCGAGGAGGCTCTCCACCTCTTCTCCTGAACGCGCAGTGTACTACAACTTAATTTACCTGCGTTAGTGTACGAATGCATTTGCAGGCAAACCAACCCGACCCGTAGTAAGAGAGAAGAAAATCACGCAGCTGACTCTCATGCATATGTTTCTTTCGCAATTGCTCTTATGACGATAGATAAACAAGCTAACCCTGCAATCTTACGATCCTGTCGAGCCAAGGCAAGACAATTACTACACTGTTGTTGGCTTATATATCAAATCAACACGGACAGTGACCCTACTACCACCGCTACTACCTGCTCCAGATGCTAGATAGATCACTCTTTATTGTATCAACCAAATACGCGTGCGTGCCTCAGTCCTGCCATTTGTCTCCTCTTGTTATTCCACCGAGTCTAGTCCGCGGTCCATCTGGATCATAGCCTGGACAGCTTGAGCTGCTGCTTGAGCAACGGGCGAAGGTACTCGTGGTACCCATCGGGAACCACCGTCTCGTTCAGAGGGTCCTTCCACGCCTCCTCGTACAGCGCAGGATACACGTTGCCGTCGCACCGCCCAAGAACTGAGCCCAGGTAGTGGTCCGTGTAGTTGAACGCATCCACCAACGCAACTGCATTCGCCCGGACCTGCACAGCAATGCCTTCATCATCAAGGGCTTTTCCTGCAGGGACGGTCGCACCAACGACACAGAGAGAGAAGAGACATGGACTTACCTGAGCGTATAGCTTTCCAAGCTGCTCGTTTGCTAACGCTCCCTGCTTAGGCGTAATGCACCCAGTTGCCAGGAAGTCGCCCAGATGCTTGTGAACAAGAGACAGCGCATAAACGTTGCACAGATTCTTCAGTTGATCCTTCACTCCGTACCCAGGAATATCCTGCTCTAGTTTCTCAATGAACCTAAGCATACGGAGACGAACAAATCAATACCTGTTTCAAAATATAAAACTACAACAGCCCCAGACAACAAAAAATCCTGCTGGGTCGTGTTTTCTCTAGAAGGAAGAAATGGTACATCCTCAACAAGGTTCAAGACTACTCACTTGCTTACAATAATCAGCTGGATATGAGCCACAGCAGCCTCAAGGAGATCAGGTGAGAGCTCGGAAAAACCTGAAATGCATGAGACCATCTATGTATGTAACATAATTTCCCAATAGATTCTAGCAACTAATATGGGGTAAAAGGAATGTGCAACCTCATCAAGTGTAAACCAGGAGGAAAATTATCAAACAAAACAAAAATAGAAGGAAAATACAGTATGATTTCCTATTTATTATGCACTTTTTGTACAGTAGTCACGGCTGTAAGCAGCTCCATGTTTTACTCGTTGTAAATCAATATATGTGCAATACCAACCTTCTTCTTGGCTTGGTGCCTTGCTTATGTTCTGGGCACAATTTACCGCCATCCTCAGAGCCCTAGCTTCAAATACCTCTTGTATGGCAGCAGGATTAAGCCATTCTTCGGCTATTGAGAATCATCAAAAGATGAATCAGTATGATGATGATCAAGAGGTCAACAATAGCTTACCCAAGAGGCTCCAGACAAATATCACATATATAGTTAAGAATGTTATAATGTAAAGAGACTGTGAAGATCTACCTACATACCTGTATTTACATCACATTTGCATTGCATCAGGTACTGTATTTTTCCCATGTAAGCTGTTGTACCGACAGGTTGCTTTCCAGAAGCCAATTGAGAAACGGTCTTCATTAGAAACCTCGCAACCTGCAGAGAGCACCAATTGACTATACTATTGAGTATTGACTAAAATTGAGTGAAGGAAAAACATTTTTTTTTTAAAAAAAAAGGGATTACATAAGATCCAATATGTGAGGTCATCCATGTTCAACCACAAGCAGGTAAGAGTATGATTAGTATCTTCAGAACTAAGGAATAGCATACAAACCTGCAAAAGCAAAACAACATTGTCTCCCTCATAAGTGCAAGCAGGAACGTACACAGCAAACAACTCAGGAAGCCCACTGCTGTTCAGGTAACCATGTCCACCACAGAGCTTTCGGCATTCTTCAATTGCATCCTACAAAACAGAGAGAGACTGTCGTTATTACAGAACGATGAATTGTGAAATGCATTTATATTATATAAACTGACTAGACCATCAGACCATGCATGTGAAACCCCAAGTCTAAGCTGTTACTGCACAGTGAAGCTTCAGGAATACAAGTAAATTGACAAGATCTCATAACAAAATGGAAGCGGGGGAATTTTCGAGCTCAGCTTATGGATGACATGTTATAAACAGTACATAGTAAACATGGACTGATGAAAGTGGAATGCTCCACTTGTACAATCAGTATAACCGGTAAACAAGTATAACTGTTAAAAGAATTACTGAATTATATCATTATACGTACAGCAGTTGCAGATGTTGTCACAGCCTTCAGCCCAGCAGTACAGGCATGAGCCTCTGGCAGTGTTGAGAAATCCTTAGCTTCCAGTTTCTGTGTGACATCCGTGTATAGCCACTTCAGCCACTCACCCACAAATCTAAATGCGTAAGCTGAAGCCAGCAAAGGAAAGAGCCTGCTTTGTTGAGTCTTGTAATTGAGGACCTGTAACCAGTTTAAACTCATTAGTCACTTGTTAGAAGTGAAAAGTTGCCTTATCATTTATTAAATTTCTTTGCACGTGACTGATTCAACTGTTGGTTGGACAGAGTAATAGATTGTTTAAGAAAATGTTTTTTTTCAAGAACATGCAGGAGGATGCATGGCATGTCACAGAAAATGTCTTAAGATCTTAACTGAAAAAATGAATAACAATCAGAAAGGCTAACTATTATAGTACCTGAGTCTCAGGGCCACCAACTTGAGGGCCAAACTGCTTTCGGATAGCACTATACCTTACAGCAATGCAAACAGCACGGGACAAAGCCTTAGAAGCATCTGAAACAATTGATTGACGAACAAAAACCATTGTCCCATAAAGCAGTTGCTTTGGAACATCTGAGTGTACATATTTCCCCTCCCTCGTAACTTGTGAAAGCCTAAAAGAAAAAACCATGGGGTGTTTGAGGAGGGTTACATCAAATTATCAAAATACATTTGATAAGTGCCGGAACAAAACATGATAATCCAATGGACAAACCGCATCAACATTTGATCCCTTGGGATGCGCACATGGTCAAATCGCAGAACACCATTATCCATACTGTTATATGCACCACTACCAAATTTTCCACCAATATCACCAAGAGTAACACCAGGAAGTGGGGAGTGATCCTCCAAGCTTCGCAGTTGCACAATGAAACCTGAAATATGGATGTACATCAGTCGCAAAGGAAGAGCCCACTTAAAAAGACACCTTAAAATGCACAAATGACTCTTACCATGTATGCCATAGTCTTTTCCTTCAGTTATCAGACGAGCATACACGACTGCATGAGTGGAAGCTTTTCCCAAGCCACCGGGCCACCACTGCACATGGGAAAAAATCATGAACCGTATAGAAAGCTCTTGAGGAAATTTCAAATTGCTAGAGAAATATAAAAAAGAAATCAATGTTTTAAAACAAACAAACAAAAGCAGAACTAGATTTATAATACTTTACCTTGCTGGAGGTCAGAGTCGGGCTGTGGATAACAAATTCATCAGTCTTTGGATCAAATGTGGCAGTTGTTTCAAGGCCCTGAACATTTGAACCATGACCAAGTTCAGTTTGAGCATAGCATCCAATTATTTGGAACTTGTAGGCCAGTGGTAACCACTTCTTCTGCTGCTCTTCAGTTGCTTGTCCTTTTATAGCAGGAACAAACATGCCCTACAACAGAGTACTATTGCATTAAGTGCTGTTGCCAATTTGAGAAAAGAATTGGTTGTCTTAGTTGCAATCGTCAAGACATTAAAGATAATTCAAGTGCACCAAGGATAAATTTATCAAAGTTAAATAATGCAGATGAAGCTTGTACAAAGAAATCCATGTGTTGTCAACCGCAGTATGATTTCTTTTAATTATTATTAAAGGGAAGGTACAAGTCAAGAAGTAACGAAGATTTTTGCATCTATATGAGGAGCAATCTGTCGAGCATAGTGTGGCACTAGCTCAAGAAGGCCCTCAGCACACAACACATGTGAAGAACAGCAAAATGATTCAGCGTTGTATGATCAGGATATATACTGACGACACAAAGAACCAATAGGCATACCCAATGCAGATCAACATAACCAGGCTGGTCCACATATAGCCTCAGCAAATTTGCCTCCTCTTCTGTTCATCCATAAAAAAAAATGGCAGTACATCAGTTAAGAGTATCGTACATAGAACAACAGCTTGAGAAAACTTGGGCTCGTGTGGGGCCATCCATGTGACCTGTAAGACGTAGCTCGACGATGCGCTTCCACGCATGGCCTGCCTTTTTCAGTGTGTCCTTGAACAGCTCCTTCCTGGGGAGCATCGTCCTGTTATCCTTGCGGAACACCTAGATCGGAAAGGAGTGAAATGTAAGTGAACCTTTTTGTAGAAGGGGAATTTAACAATCATCTCAGCAAAGTATATTTCAATGTAAAAGATTCTCTTGTGCACAAAACAGTGCTTGGTTCAATGTTAGGCTTTAGCAAAGAAAAGCCCTTTGAAAAAGGTAGTTGTTGTCTTGTTGTTGCTTATATATGGAGCGGAGCGGAGTATTCAGTTTCAAACCTGGAAATCATAGCATATCCTAGAAGTGTAATATACATTACTGTTGAGAAAAGTTACTACTGTAGTCTGAACAAGAAGAAATACAGGATCCCTGATGAAGTGAACAAGTAAAGCATAGGGGGAACATTGAAAAAAGAAGCAGCAGTGCTCGTAACGCAAGGAGGAGAGGGAGGTGAAGCCTCCAAAGCTGGTAAACAGTGCGGCTAGCTGTGCGGTTACGTGTGAAGTTGATGGCCGATTTTGCGAAATCCGCCGGCTAAACTAGTACAGACAAGTCTTGTGCAGTTGATGTGTGGAAAGCTAGGATCCATCGAGGAAAGGAATCCTCCGGCGAGGAATCCATCCATGGACGGATGCATCTGGAGTGAAGAGCACGGATCCAACCGAGGCGAGCCGGATTAATCAAGCACAAGGAATACTCCCTCTTCTTGGGAACGTCCAGGACACAGAGAGAGAGGGAAACAGGAATTTGTGAGAGATTGGTAATGGTGGGCTGAGAATTGAACCGCGGGTGGGGTGGGGGTGATGGGTTGGGACGAATTGAAGTGCGCGAATTTGGGGGGAGAGAGGAGAGGGGGGGTTGCTTACTGGGTCGGATGCGACGAGGCGGGCCATGCGGTCGGCGACGTCGACGGCGTGGCGGGAGCCGGCCCAGGCGACCTTCATGTGTTCGAGGTCGAACTGCGCGGTGGCCCTCTCGCCGGCGAGGTGGTCCACCTCGCCTCCATCCATCATCGCCATCGCCGCCTAGCTCGACTCCTTTATTACTCGATCTCGATCTCGATCTCGCCTCGCCTATTGGATTTGGATGGATGGAAAAAATCCTCTGCTCTCCTCTCCTCCGCTCTCGTGTGTAAATTTATAGGAAGCAGGCGAGAATCGCGATGCTTGGAAGGACAAGGACTCCGCCTCACACCGGCAGGTGAAGAGTTGTTGCTTCGCTCGGTAGTTGGCAGCTTAACCCAAAAAAAAAACAATCCCTCTAGATTTGTTTTTCCAGATTACGTGAAAATCGATTGAGCCTGTCCTGTCTTGGTCTGAATCCATGCGTTCCGGATTTGATCGTGTCGATTTGAACATTGACACCATCTCTAACTTTCATCGCTAATTTTTATTATAATATAGTTAAAACATCTAACAAAATTATAATATTACATAAAAACTTTTCTAGATAAATTAGCCTATATAATTCTTATATATCAAATCTACATGTTTAAAAGATAGTAATAGCTGAAGTTTTAATTGTATATATCATAAAATGATTGTATTTGTAACTGGAAGGAAGTAATATTTGTGCAATGGGTGAATCGCCAACCTTCGTAAACCTATGTGTGTAATACCGCGTGTCTCGATAAAAAAAAGAATCCTAATCATTATCCATTATATAATGGATTAATGAATGAGGGTGTGTTTGGTTGAGCTGTGGCTTCTAAAAAAGCTGCTGTGAGCTGTAGGCTATGAAAAAACTGCTGTAGGTTGTGGACTGTAGAAAAGCTGTAAACTGTTTGGTTCAAATAAGTATAAAACTTACCTCATATCTCTATTTTCCTTGAAACAACTGTGAAACAGCTCTCTATTTTCACCATTTCAAAAAGCAGAAAGCCAAAAGCTAAAAATAGGGTCCAAGGTGCTTTCAAAATTGTACTACCCAAAAGTAGCTGCTTCTGAAAAAGCAGCTTCTGATTTCCACCCCTTTGGTTGGCTTTTAACTTTTTGGAAGCAAAAGCAGCTTCCAAAAACTCAACCAAAGGCACCCTGAATGTTCCAGTCGACTAGGACTGTTAATTAATTGTTACTGCTGGAAAGGAGGTCTACGGGAACAGAGCTAGGCCCAGCAGAGAACCGTCCAATCCGGTCTCTACAAATCATGCGAGCATCGGATCGGATTGTCCTCGCACGCGATGCTCATGTGGTCAACTTTCAAGAGGATCAGATCGGATGGGTCGGTGACTGGTCCGTCGATGTGTCTGAAAAATCAAGCTAAGAGGAGGCGGCACGTGGTGTGGACTCGCAGCGAGTACGTGTGGAATCAATCCGCCGGAAAACCGAGCAACAAGGAGGCAGCTTAATTGCCTCGTGCACTATACTAGCAGCATATGCCTCCTTGTGAATTACATGCGGTCGTACACTACTGCTACTTGCCTACCGCACTGCTTCTCTGTGAACTGCATGAATTTTTGATATATTTTAAATTTATATTTATAAAAATAGCTATAGTCATATAAACATAGCAAAAATAATACTTCTGCCGTCCGATTACCAGGCAACAATGGCGTAGAGCTAACATGTGGACAGCGGAACCCTATGGCCGTGCGGCAGGAGCCTGCCACCCGACCACCGTGTGGCTCCCTGCCTGCTGTCCTGCCACCAGACGGCGGGTAATTAAGCCAACTAATTAGCCGACTTAATTACTTGGCTTAATTAGTCAATGGCTGAAGTGGTCGAATAGCCATGGTTGAACATGGTCGATGGCTGAAGTGGTCGTATGACCATGATCGGACGCCTGAAGTGGTCGAATGGCCGTAGTTGGATGGCTGAAGTGATCAAATGGTCGAGGTGATCGAATGGCCATGGTCGGATGGTTGAAGTAGTCGAATAGCCGAGGTGGTCGAATCTACAGTAGTCGAAGATACAGTAGCTAGTCGATAGGCTATGGTCGAAAGCTACAGAGTGCAAAGAGTGGCCGGAACTCGAGAGTGATCGAGAACGGTCGGAGTGGCTGTGGTCATGAACAACCGTGGTTGAATACGGCAGTAGTTGGGGATAACGTGGTCGGTGATCGAAGGTTGGGAAAGCGGCTGTGTAGTCAACTTAATTACCTGCCGTCTGGTGGTGGGGCGGCAGATCCCTGCCGCACGGCCACTGGGCACCGCTGCCCAAGTGTCAGCCCTATGCCACCGCCGCTCAGTCACCGAGCGACATAAGTGCCATTTTTGCCATTTCCACACGACTACAGCTATTTTTATAAGTACGGATTTAAAACGTGCCAAAAGTGCCAAAAACTCGAATTTTATGTGCTCGTACACTACTGCTGCTCTCCTACCGCACTAATTGCTCCGATTACAAAAGAATGTCAATTTGCATACGGTTAAACTTTATAAAAGTTGTCTATTAATATTTTTTAAATATTTAGATCGAACATATCAATATAGTATGTGTAACTTTGTCTTGAAAAGAACTTATAAAAGTATAATTTTGTTAAATTTTATAAATCTTGAACAATAGAAATTAGTTATTAAAATTGCGTTTTTGGAGCAATCGATGCCTAAAATATCTTGCTTTTGTGACGTAGAGGGAGTAGTGTTTCTTTTTCCAAGGAGGATATATTAATTAATTCCTTGACGATGATGATTGGTTTTGGATTTCTGTTGAAGTTTAAAATTTCCGATGTATGCACATCATACCATGCGTACAACTGGTCTAGCAGTCTTTGATCCATCACTCCGGTCCAATAGAAGCCTCCAGAAGCAGGGGCGGACCTACAAGGGTTTATGGAAGTGCAGTTAAACATCCAAAATATTTAGAGAAAATATCAATATCTGTACAAAAACTTAGCTTTGTCATGTTGGTCATAGGGTTGTGTCTAAAGTTGCCAAGCATTAGGTCCTGTGTTCAATTCATGAGGCACTTGTGTTCATTTTTTATTTTCTGTTCTATATTGGTATAAACGTTTTTGAGAACCTATTTCTTTGTTGTTTCTCAGGATTTCAATAACTTGTCCAAAGTGTTTTTTGACAACTTTGATCATTTTATTTTGGAAAATAAATATAAAAGGATGCATTTTTTCAATGTATTACAAAAAAGGTAAGGCCAATAAGATTAGCAATTTAATATTGTATGTGTTCCCGTACTTTTCATCTCCTCTATCGATTTTTCAAAAATAATATTGCATCTTCTGCATTGACAACACAAGTCACTTGCTATATATCACCTTTTACACCTAACATTTTTTTAAATTTTTTGAGATATTATCTCTAGTATAAATAATGTGTACTTTATTTCTTGCTAATGCGGACCTTGACTTTTCTATTGAACAATGCTTTGTGAATTATGAACACCCATCTAGGAAATCTTGAATACGCCACTGTCCAGAAGCTCATTTTCACATGGAGACTATAGTTGGCCGTAACGCTCTCTCTGATTCTAAATATAAGTCATTTTGGTTAGTGACACAGACTCTAAGGTGATACTTTGATTATCAATTTCTGGATCTAGTGATATCAATTTTTTGTTGTCAGTCTTGGTAGTTTCTTATATATTAATTATCAAATCAAAGATATTTAACTGACATATATTCTAAGACAATTTATATGTGAAATTGGAGGTACTACGTCGTAGTGGTCTTATTATACAGCTCAAAACCTGGACTACCAATCCAGTCCAGTTTACTCTGATCCCTTGGTCAAGACTAAGCTAGTCTTTTGTCTTGTGTTACAACGTGTTGTTTCGATCTCTTCCTATGGGCCGCTCGTGGGTAAAGGACATCACTGTCGACGGTTCAGCGATTCCGATACAGTTGTTATGATGCTGACGTACATAAATATAGGAGAATAAAGAACACAAAGATGTAGCTCTAAGTAGTCTTTTATCTTTATTTCTATCTTCGATATCTTTGATGTGTACACAATAAGCAGTCATTACTCAGTCTGGAAAGGTCCGCCCTATTAATAGAATAAGTAGTATGAGATTAAACTACGCTAATACATCTATTAGGGCAGTTTCAATGGGGGGTTTCTAGATGTAGTTTCCAAGAGAAGAAGAGAGCAATTAATGGCTAGTAGAAACTATCTCTCCCAACCCATAGTTTCTACAGCTTGGTCCATATAAAGGATAAATTAAATGCAACACCAAAAGGCAATAGATCACATGTGGCAATCAGCCATGTAGACATGTTTGCATTCATCGACAGCAAACAAAGAACTAAAGTTAATGCCCAACAATTAAACATGTTCTTGATAACAAATATGATCATAGCTGATTCCGCAATTCAGGAATAACGACAATAGGTAGCACATATAGTTGATAACAAAAGAACTAAAGTTCATGACACACATATAGTAAAATAATATTAAGGTGGCTTCATCCAGTAGCCACATTTGCACATGGTCACGCAGCACTCCAAAAGCAAGACCAACAGCAGCCAGGTAACAGCCAGCAAAATAGCATGAACTCCAGAAGCCCTCCCTGCGAGACAAAACAGTAAAAAAATGGATTAGGCCACTCTAGAAACCATCATGTGCCAAATCCCATCTCAAATGGGGAAACAAAACTATGCCAAATCCCACACAACTGCGCTGCTAAATGCTATAATGTACTTCTTCGTATCTAGGAACAATTTTATCCGTTGTAAAACTTGAATACCCATATATTCTATTTTTTTTCTTCCAACAATTTTGGAATGTCTAACATCTTAAGCGAACTAATTATATAAATAATGAATAGATAATGTACTGAGAAAACTGCAGCTGAGTGTTAGCTATACATTTATACATGTCCAGAATAGCACATGCAGGCATGATGAAAAGATTATTGTCTCTTGACAAAAATGAATAATGATGGATGGGAAGCAAGACCAACAGCAGCCAGGTAACAGCCAGCAAAATAGCATGAACTCCAGAAGCCCTCCCTGCGAGACAAAACAGTAAAAAAATGGATTAGGCCACTCTAGAAACCATCATGTGCCAAATCCCATCTCAAATGGGGGAAAAAAACTATGCCAAATCCCACACAACTGCGCTGCTAAATGCTATAATGTACTTCTTCGTATCTAGGAACAATTTTATCCGTTGTAAAACTTGAATACCCATATATTCTATTTTTTTCTTCCAACAATTTTGGAATGTCTAACATCTTAAGCGAACTAATTATATAAATAATGAATAGATAATGTACTGAGAAAACTGCAGCTGAGTGTTAGCTATACATTTATACATGTCCAGAATAGCACATGCAGGCATGATGAAAAGATTATTGTCTCTTGACAAAAATGAAAAAAATGAATAATGATGGATGGGAAGCAAGACCAACAGCAGCCAGGTAACAGCCAGCAAAATAGCATGAACTCCAGAAGCCCTCCCTGCGAGACAAAACAGTAAAAAAATGGATTAGGCCACTCTAGAAACCATCATGTGCAGGACAAAACAGTAAAGAAATATGATCGATCAAATCAGAATCAAATTATGTACCTAATTGTTTTGCCAACTAAATGGAAATTTTCGGGACTGCTATTTGACTGGAGAAAATTGGTAAACCCACCTGGTGGGTACATCCTGAAAAATACAATTGACATATTCATAAGAACTAGGTTTGTTTGGTGCGTACATCCTGAAAAATCCAGCAATGATGCCTAAAAAAAACAAGTTTGAAAGACTATAGTTCCACTTCCTAATCAACAAATTTATTTGAAGACAAACAATATAAACCATTGTATACACTCTATATATAAATGGTAACAAGCAAAGAGCATGACATCTTCTGAAAAACAGGGTAGAATTAATCTCAAATGATATACTGCAGCCAGGGTAGAATAAAAAACAGGCTAAACAACACACGAAGTATATACTGCACATTCATTTTGTCATCCAGTTCATTCAAAGGAGATGATGATGCACCAATCAATGGAACACTAGAACTGATAATAAACATACCCTTCACTGGAGCCCAACGGAGATGAACTTGTCCACCACGCAGGAAAACCAGTCGATTGAAGACTTGCAAGTGGTGGAGACGATGCTGCAGGGGCGGCGGGAACAGCGGTGCCCGAAGCAGATCGGGTTGTGGGGGCGGCTGGAGCACCCTTGCCTCGCCCTGCCCTGCCTGGCCTGGAACTTGACGATGGCGGTCGAAGAGGATTCATCTTCTTTGTTTGGGGCGATTGGAGTTGGGGGAGATTGGAGTTGGGGCCAATTGGAGCTGGGGGCGATTGGATTAGGGGGCGCGCGGGAGATCCAGAGCTGTGGGCGATTGGAGTTGCCTGGAACTTGAGCACGCGCGCGCGGGAAGAGAGCGGGAGATCCAGAGCGCGTGCGCGGGAATAGAGCGATGCGGCGGCGGGAGAAAAGCGGGGAAGGGAGGGAAGGAAGCGCGCGCGGGGGAATCCTACGCGAGAGCTGGGGCGAGCGCGCGGATGGAGGGGCGCGTGCGAGCGGAGGGAGGGCGAGCGCGCGGAGGGGGGCGGCGGCGGCGTACGGGATCTGGCAGGAAACGGATCGAGTCTTCCCAGTGGTGTTTCAGTCGTTTCTATGAGCATCGATTCTATCGTCGACGTCGTTCCGTCAGGTAGAAATCGTTTCTTGATTTTGTACCCTCTCTCTTCATTAATTCCTATGCCACATCAGCAAAAAATTAAATTGACAAGGTAATTAATACACATAGAAACTACCATAAATATACCATTGGGACTGCCCTTAGGCCATTCTTAGTGGAAAATTTCATGATGTTGTTTCCAAGACTGCCACATCATGTAAAATGAAATGAAACATGGATGAAATATCCATCCTCAATGCATAGTTTCATTCTATTGTTTCATAGACATTTAATTTCATGACTCATATAGAGTTGGTAATCGTGCCAAGAGAGTTTCATCTAGATGAAACTCACTTCTTCTCTCTCTTCTTAAAAATGTTGCCATATCATCAAAAATACTTATGTGGCAGCCTATTAAATACAGATGAAACTCCCACTGAGACTGGCCTTAAACTTATTTGGGTAAAGTGTCCACAGAAATTATCTTTTAACAATCATGTCATATATAGTATTAGCCTCGTACTTTTACATGTCGTCCTCGAATACATACATGCGGTCAACTGCTTTGGTTTTGTAGATAAATATATAAATATTTATATCTATCGAGGAAACTAGTATATTAACAGGTATGTCAATGCACAAGATTCGGGACCTTCTATCAAACTTACAAAAAATAACAAAAGAGACAATAACACACTCAGATATTTTATTGCAGTGGATAATAAAGTTACAAGGAATACGAAAAAGAATATCTAAATAAACCATCATGGCTCAGGCCTTAGTCGTAGAAGTTGGCTATTACTCCTTACTGATTGTCTATGTGTGTAACTAGTCGATGACCAGTTATGTTAAATCATATCTCTCTTTCTTTCTGGTTGAAAGCGTTACCAAGTTTAATAATAGATCCGATTAAGGTTTTTCATGGGCCTTAGCTAAATGAGATTGTGTCTCAGACTAAAAATATTAAGCTAGTTAATCCAAGGTATGACATGAAAAATAATTGGACAGAATTGAAGCTCGTGTCCATGTCCGACACGATAGGTAAAAGGGAATGAAAAGAATAGCACTGCGCGTGGTGGCGAATCTAGTTGTCTATCCGCACGTTTTTTTCTCACTAGCAACAATAAAATACGGCAAGAGTGCTATAGCTACACGTCCACTTAAGGTCGAGTGGGCAATCAAATCAAATCACACGTAATGCGCACATCCCACTAGCTATCATATTTTTACAGGTACAAAGCAGCGCATACGAACTACGCACACTCATTCCAATAATACGTACGCGTATGCGTACGTGCTCTTTACAGTACACACGCGTACACCTCTTTTACAGACGCTAGGATCTAATTGGAGACTCAACCACCTCCAAAATATAGGCACGCATTGTCCCACTAAATGTGTATGTATGTATACCTCCTCTATAAGATACTGTTCAAATAAACAGTACCTTCGAGATAATGAGACAATACGGAATCGAGTCCGAGCAAGTGAGCTGCACACCAATAACCTCACCAACCGAGCAAAGATCGGCTTTCCGCTAGCTATCTATTGTAAGCATCCATTTATGTCACTACCCATTGACTAGGGTCTAGGGCCCAGCCTAGAAATAAAGGCTTTCTTTGCATAAAACTTGATCCAATCTCAGCCCAATATGTAAATGATTCCATTCTGCTGAGAGTACATACTCTCACTTCTAATATACAGTTTAAATGATGTTGTAATATATCTTTATCTTTTTAAACATACTCTAATACTAATTATTAGATACTCCAAAGTGAGTTCCATGAAATTTTTTTATCAAAGTCTATTTTGATAGCATAATTTGTGTATATATTATTTTTTATATACAGAAAAATGTATATAGTAAAAATAAAAGGCTTCAATGAATTTTTTTAAATAAGTAGCATTCGAATATCTTAAATAGGAATTTAAGTATACCGAAAGTGATAAAAAGTATAATATGTTCATTTAAGTGGTATATTAAAAGTGAAAGTATGTAAACGCCGGAAAGTTACTACTGTATGTGAGTGAAGTTATCACCAAACACATGTAGAGCTACTGCCAGTTATGTAGTGTTATAACTAACAGTAACTAATAGTAGCTACATGTGTTTGGTGGCAACTTCACTTACACACAATAGTAACTTTCCAGCGCACAGAGTGTGTGTAGACGTAGAATATACATACACATACATATATACATACATACATACACATATGCACATACATATATATGTACATGTATCTATACATACATACATACATACATACATACATACATACATACATACATACATACATACATACATACATACATACATACATACATACATACATACATATACATACATATATGCATACATATATACATATACACATATATACATATACATATACATATATATGTATGTACATATGTACATATTGTTATGAATATTGTGTATGTATTTAAGAGGCCCAATAGGCAATATATATAGGGTATAAAGGGGATACAAGGCTAAACCCTAGTACAATAGAAAATACCACTAATACCTTTTAACACCCCCTCAAATGCAAGGCATATGCAATAGCATTGCATTTGAAAAGAGTTGTCATGAAAATAAGAAAAATCCAAAGTCCAAGTCTTAATAATGTCGCCGTAGCGTGCAGCTCTTGGAAAAACTATAAAATTAAGCCGAAGAGGAATAGGTAGAAGCATGGCAGCGCAGATCGACGCCCAAGACGGCGTTGGTGCAGTGCACAAGAAGCACAATAGAAGCGCGGTGGTCTTAGAAGCTTGGGTAGTGGCTCAGAGAGAAGCAGCGGCATCATAATGACTTTTACGATCTGCACGCGGCTCAAAAAGAAGAGCAGTGGCTGTTGTCATGCAAAAACATTCTATGTTTTTATGACTGACAACAAATTTGTAGACTCACACAGCTTGAACGAACTGAAAGATAGAGGCTACGGACTTGAATGGATGCAACAGAAGACTCAAAGAAAAAGGACTCAAAAACTACAGATACTAGCAGTAGCAACACCAAGACTAAAGACTCATTCTCTCTCCCTCACCATTATTGTAGTCTGATAGTCCATCTTGGTGGGAGAGCTGGGCCGAAAAAGTGCTAAAACCCATTACTCTCCCTCTCGCACTTTGATTTCCTCCCCTTCCCCTCTCAGCTTCCTACTCTCCACCCGCATGGGTCGCTCGGGCATGCCCCGGTGACTGAGGCTTTACGCAGGGGAGCCTCTAGGCGGCAGCGTCCGCCCAGAACTAAATATCTCCTATGAAATATTAGCATTAGTAGATACAGGATGTACCAAGAATATTATCCATGATAAATATTTCATAAAATGAAACTTACTTTCAACATTATATATTTGGTTTTAATTTTATCTTTACTGGGATTCTTATCCCTAGTATTTCTTTGAAAGGTAACTTAACTATGTATTTATTTCCAAAGTTGTTATGGCATCCTTTAACTAAATAATTTTATTTCCCTTGGCTTCTTTTGCTATTACATTTACTGTTTGTTCTTTAAATTTAGTGATTTCTATGATTTTATTTTCTTGTGTGCTTTGAGTGCTCAATTGATGTCTTAATTCTTCTATTTCCACTTCTAACTTATTTAATCTATTTTCTAATATTCTTACTCTGCTAGATAATATCCTCTCTTCTGGCTCTAATTCTATTTCTTTTCTCCACCTTTGTCCTTCAGATTTTAAACATTCAGAACAAACTTGTTTTAGGCATAGACTACAGGTAGCTCTATTTTCTTGACTAGGATAATATATACAAAACACACATCTTATATTATAATCCCCTTTTCCTCTGATCCAGTCATGTTCACAGTTAACTTGATCCATCATTTCGATTTTTAATCCAGCCAATTCATATATTAGGTCTAAATCATCATTACTAGATTCCTATTCATCTTCATTGTTTTCAATTTCTTTCTATTATTGAGTATATTGACTCATCATCTTTAATTTCATCATCGCATACCAATATATTTTCATTTACACTGTCTATTATTAAAACTCTTTCTTGTTCTTCATATTTACTAGAATATCTTTTTTGATCTTTATTAGGACAAATTTTACTTAAGTGATCTGGTGAATTACATATAAAACATCTACATGTTTTATCATAATTCTTTCTAGGATTATAGTGTCTTACGTTTCTTTTGTGCAAATAAGGAACTTTGTTATCTGATTTTTTCAGGAAGTATCTTCTTTTTGTTTTATATTTATTATATCATTTATTTTGAGGCTTATGATACCTTCTACTTTTGGGCTTATCTTCTCCATATGTTAGCGGTATTTGGATTATTTTATTGCAAAAGTTATAATCTGCATATTTCATAGATCTTTGAGCTTGTATGTTCGTGCATATTTTTCTTAATTGCTTAAACACAAATGTTATTGCTTGAGATATATTAGTAATTGCTCCTTCAGTCTCCTTTTTATATTCATCAAATATCATGCTTCCTAAAGGATCAGGTAATTTATTAAAATATCTTTCTACTATACCTTTGTTATAACCTTGTTTAGTTGTGGTGGCATTGTATAAGTAATGCTGCGAAAATTCCTTTATTCCCTTCCAGCTGGTTAGAGTTAATTTCTCGATTTATCCTAACCTTTCATTTTGTAATGAAGTATATCCTAATTCTGGATCTTCTGCAATAATAATATTTGATATTATATTTGCAAAGTTATTTGGATTGCTTCCTGCTCTTTTTAATTCTTCATAATGATTAGGATTCTTTTCTACCCATTGTTCCCATAAAACTTTAGCAGATTCTCCTAGTAATGTTTCTAAGTAAGTTATCATATCTTCAACTTTATTTCCTATATTATGTTGATTCTGTATATATTTTTGCACTATTAGGCCTTTCCATATATTTATTATATTTGGCCAGTCTATGGGATCATGTGCAGCTAAATTTAATATTGCACCATCACTTCTATTATTTTGAAATTTGACAGCTCTTTCAAATTCTCTTCTCTTGGATCCCATATACCTATATTGTCCAGGTATATAATCATATGGATATTCCTCTCTTTCTGGAGGCCATGTTCCTGCTATTCTAGATGGTCTTTCCATTTCTCCTTCATTTTTTACTGAATTTTCTCCATTCCTTCTTTTCTTTCCTCCTCTTATGTCTACCTCCGTTGCTTCCATTGCATTGTCTAAGTTGTATAATCCTATCTCATCTAGAGAGTCTATAAAATCATTATATTGATCTGCATTGTCTATAACCTCTTCTTCGTTGCATAATAACTCTTGTTCTTCTTTATAACATTCTTTCGTTTTCTTCCCACTGTGCTCTTCAGCTGTTATTTGTTTTTTTTTGGTATCTTTGTTTTCTATTCTTTCTTTATTTTCAGGTTGTTTCATTTTATCTTCTTGTACCTTTGGATTATTTATAGCTAGATATTTGTCCTTTTTTTTTAACTTTTTTTAGTCTAAATAGTTCCTTGTGAAAGTAAGTTCCTTTGTCCCTTGATATAAGCCATTCACTTTTTGTTGTATTATTATATTCTTCAGATATGCTCTTTAACTTTTCTTCACAATATTTTATTTTACTATCTAAATCTAATTTTTCCATAAATTCAAAGACACTATGCCTTCTATTATCTTCAATATCCTGTTCTGATATATTTGACTCTAAATCATCTAAAGCCCTTGACTTATAATTTATAAATCTAATGCTAGTCTTTCCTTTATTATTTTCATAACTTATGTAGTCTTCAGGTTGCTTTAGAACTTTGTCTTCCATTAAATTACTTATATTCCATTCTTCTCTTGCCCTTTCTTCAGCACCGATTTATAAAGGACTCATAAACTTTATTCCTTTTGATTGCATACTTTCTATTACATCATTTACTTTGTATTTAGTTCTACTTTTGTTAGTTAACCTTCCTATAAATTCTATGCTTACTAATAAATTTGTTCCTTTAAATTCTTCATAACCTTTAGTTTGGAAGCCAAAACTCATTTTTTTTTCTATAAACTCTTTTATAGGCATAATTAGGTCTGGAGTAATGTATGTTATCATGTTATTTTCGTTCATATCTCCTTCTGAGAAACCTAATGCTGCTTTATTTACCGTATCCCATCTTTTATCTAACAAAGTTATTAAGACCTTTGTTCCTAATTTCTTTCTAGTCATTCCTTTGACTCCTATAATATACATTCCTTAATGAATATATTTGTAGCCTGAGTATTTTAATCCATTTTCAAATTGTTTGCTTATAGTTCTTAATTGTACTAGTTGTGTTAATACACTTAATTCTACTTCTCTAGATATGCTATATAATCCTGCCCTGCTTTCAAACATGCCCATATGATATATCTGTTGAGGTTTTAGTTTTCTTAAAGTATCCTTTTGATACCATTCTAAGTCTCTTTCTAAATCTATGACTTATAAATTATCGATATCTTCACTTTTACCTTTTAGCTTATCCATTAAGGTTAAGAGTCTATTGTCTGTATTGACTAGCTGGAGTCTCTTATCTCTTCTAGTGAAGCTTTTAGATATGTCCATTTTCTGAATTGATAGATCTAGTGGATGAAACTATACCTGATGAGGCTAGAACTATTTCTTTGCTTCTTTCTTCTGTGTCAATTTTATTCAGAATTTGAACTAACAATTGAAGGATGGTATTATTTTGTTTTATTATTACTTTAGAATCTTTCTTAGATGATTCGTAGTTTGAAAAACCAACAGGATGCTCAAGATATTTTTCTGTTTCTTTTAATGCTTTATTGTACTCTGTCATATACTAAGAAACAACCAGAAATTTAACTTCTTCTACCAATTTCTTAATATTAGCAACTTCTTGATCTAAATATTTCAGATCTTTTGCTGTTTTTACAGCTTTGTCAGAATTTGGTAACGAGCTTAATTTAGTAGTAATTTCTTCTTTAATGTAGTCACTATTTTTTCTAACCTTATTTTGTTGCATTTTACCTTCTTCTAAGATTTGCAAAATTAAATTTATATTAGTATTTATAAGGGAATATTTTTCTACCAACTGATTGTGCTCTTTATGTAACCTTTCTAATTTTAAGTCTAACTCGTGATGCCTTCTTCCCCAAGTTATATAAAAACTATGTAAGAGATCAACAAGCAAATTTAATTGGCTATGAGAAGTATGCCAGCTTTGTTCTTCCGAAGGGTTTATTGTACACCTTATATTGATATTATCTTTGGTATTAACAGTTTTACCAGTGCTAACTTTTAAATTTAGATATTTTAGTTTTCCAATGATGACAACCTTGCTCTGATACCACTACGAAATCAACGACAAGATTCTATTTTTACTATTCAAATATTCTGATCACTATTCAAATTCTGGTCACTATTCAAATTACTAAGAATTTCAATAGTAATTTTCCACTTCGTGAACAGTGCTTTTGCACTATAATAGTGGGTATACTATTTGATTGCTATTCTGATTACTATTCACTGATATGGACCTTTCTTTCACGGAAGTGCTAATTTAAAAAAATTTCAGGATCTTACGGGTTGGCGAGACCAACAAGACAGCCGGAAGTGTTCTTAGTGGTGTAAAAATCCTACTCGGTACTCACCATACTTCTTGCTAATTTGCTTCAGGAGTAGCTAAACTTTTCCTAGAAACACATAGTTATGATCATATGGGATAATTTTTTATTGTCTCCCCAGGCAGTTCCACCCAAAGGGAACACTTCTCTATGGCCTCAGCGTTCTCCTTAACCAATCTCAGGGTTCAGCGGAGAATTGCCAAAGAGTTTTCTCCTATTGGGTCCCTAGCATAAAACCTTGTCTCATATGATCAAAACTTAGAATAACTAGGAATCAAGGAAAAACTACTTTATTTTCACAAACTGGCTTACATATGGTTTTCCCTTTTGGGAACCCCGACAACTACTACACAGAGACAGAAAATATACCTTACACAGTGGTATTACAACACTCTTCTGATGGATATATTTTACAGTGGATATGCTAGAACTAAAGTTTTACAGAAGTGGAAGTAGGAGCTCTTGAGGACTCTAAGAGGCTTAGCTTGCTCTTTGATCTTCGATGCCCCCTCTTCTGAAGCTTGCGCCTCATTATATAGTGGTGGGAGGAGCATTTTACTTGATTATCTTAAGCGTCTTCGGGTACACATGCGTGGAGCATCTCTGCTTTCCCATCTTCTCAGTGCTTTGCACTTTTCTTCTTTCGGTGCAAAGCCAGAGTGTTGTAGATAAGTGGATTGATAATTGGCGTCCTTTGGGTGTCCTTTGTTTGTCTGTTTGTTTAAGGGTCTTCTGTGCCCCATATAATTGATAGCATTCTATCAATGTATATATATATATATATTTTATAGAGTTACTTTTAGATATTCTTCTACCTTTTTAGGATTCCTCCTACTGGTAGGTATGTTTATTCATCACATTCTTTATTTCATATTTTGCCCATGACCAGCAATGTCCATTATATCATCGTCAAATAATGATATTTCAAATTTTTCGTCATATGCTTTTTTCATGGCTTCAAATTTGTCATTTATTTCTATTTTTAATTCTTTTAGAACTTCTTCTTTTATATCATTTCTCCATTGTGGAGCTATAGATTCAAATTTTTCATCTATTTTCCAATCTATATATGATCCATCTAATGGATCTACTCCTTTTATTAAGCATTCTTTATAGGTAGGTTTCTTTTGAGTTCCTTCTTCCTTTATATTCGTTGAGGATGATGCTACTGGAGTTTTTTATTTCTTGCTTTTTAAATTTTTGAATATATTCTTTCGTTGCTGGTTCCATATAATAATTTATTCCTAGTATTTTTCTAGCTTGCGTTAAGGCTTCTTCTATATTTACATATTTTTTTCCAGGATATTCCTCCAGCCAATTTGGAGTCTATTTTTTGAGCTATTATTTCTTCAAATGATAAGTATATTTCTAGCATTATTCCGCGATACATGATCATTGAACAATACATGTGCTAATCTGTAAATCATAATTGTCCCGCATAATGATATATGATCTATGATAATTTAGAATAATATCAAAATATGAATAAAGAGTTCCATGAACAAGTCACATACTTATTGATCAATATGAAAGACATTTATTTAAGAGACAAAATAATATATATTTAAAACAATTATAAACATAGACATGATATAATCATTTCTATAATTATCTATAGGGCATATCATTAACAATAATAACCATTCAGTCTTGTGTTACATTGATCATAGGGCAACGTGGTACTGTTACACAACTAATGTTGATAGAAGTTTATAGGGTAGTAATATAAGGTTTGTCCGAATGGGGAATGATCTGTTCAATCCCCGTGGAAGATGGATTTGTGTGCTCTGGGGAAACATTTGTAAAAGTGTCGTATATGCTTTAAAGGGCCCGACAAATCCACCTACATTACAAGTTAGAACAAGAAAACTGTCGTATATGCTTAAGGCATCGTTGAAGTGAAATTGGTGATGATGAAGCACACTGTGATCTGCCACGTGTCACGGCTAAATGTTGGGAGAACCATAAGCTGTGGTCTGAAGTGATTATTTTGAACACTGCTGCATGCAAAGTGATATTGTCGGGACCCCGGATTTCCAAACCCGAACCCTCTGTGTATTACTGCACTAGTCCCAGATCAAAACTAGTGCACACAGTTAAACAGAAATGATTCATAACCAACAACGCATTATTATAATAATAAAGAGTACTGACCATCAAGTCTCATTATTACATTGGAGGTTCCAAGACCTCGCACAATCAAAATACAACGGAAGCAAGATAAAATTTAGCAATGTCCCATCAACACGCCACAGACAATTGACTGGGAAAGCACGACCTAGAACTCCTGGAATCCTTCATCGAATCCACCCGCGAAATAGTCGTAGTCTCCCTCTTGAGCTTCGTATTCCTCTAATTAATAGTTTTGAGTGCAGCATGTGAGTACATAAAGTACTCCGCAAGTCTTGGGAAAAATGCAATAAATGCAAGGCTTGACAAAGGAAAGCTATATGGTTATTTTGCACAAAGCCATGTTTTAAATTTCAATTACTACTAATTAATTTCGAAGGCATCAATTTAATAAAGTAATTATTTTAACAGAATTATCATTAACTTTATAGTGAAGGTTCCATCCACCAACACTAGCTAACCAATTACCATTGATCATATTTATACTACGGGTTCCATCCACCCTCTCTGGCTCCAACTACCAGGATACCCTTCCGAGAGTTCCCTCCACTCTCGGAATACAAAAACTTTGATTTAAAAACCAAAACCAAAAATCTACCATGTGAATGCATTCCTTGCCCGGCCTTGACCGTGGGCACGACTATTCGAATAGTTTGACACTCTGCAGAGGTTGTACAACTTTACCCCTAAGAGACAAATTATCTTAACAGTCACCACGCTTCCTTTGGCATGAGACACAGATAAATTATCACAAAGCCCTTACCTCACTCTAGACTAGTTAGACGCCACCCGCTGAGGTTTCACCGCAGAAGGGTTAAATCTGCCCAATCCGAAGCCCCCTCTTGCACCATATGAGTACAGTAAATCTCTGTCCCTCACTGTGAATAACCAGTAACTCTCTGACACCCACTTTCCACTGGTGGCACCTAAACTAGACTATCATGAGTTAATCAGTTAGGTCGTACCCACATAGACTTAGGTGTAACACCCTAGGACCCACATTACCCTGGGATGCTACTAAAACTGCTCTACAACGAGCCAATTTACAAGATAAAATAAACTGGCAACAATTACTAAACAAGATAGTATAAGCGAAAGCATAAACAACTAAGGAATAACAGGATAGTGATAGCAATTCACTATTTAAAACATCCTCCAACATTTTTAATCTAAAACGTAGTTCACAAATTTAACATTATTAGGATAATGTAAACAAAGCTATGCAAGGTCTAGAATCCTTTCAACTTTATTACAGCATAAAAATATGATTCACGTGCATCAGTGTGGTGTCGTTCTACCCTTCCCATACATGCTCAAAGTCCACCTGTAGGGAGGGGGAAACAAGGGTGAGATAAAAATCTCAGCAAGCAAACTGTTTAACAGGCTATTCAAACTACAAACAATTATACATCATCATTTATAATTCCATACAACTACAACCACAATTCATGTCTACAATTATTAAACCACCACAACTTTCGTATTCATACCTCTTCAGTTTCAGATTTAATTGGCATATGCATGCAATCATTTTATCCACGGTTAGATGCAAGAGAAAATATTTAATCTTCTACAATCCACAATAGACTAATCATCAACATTTAATTTTCCACAAATAACAATGTTTATATCCTCGACCTCAAATCACCATCAATGACGGTAAAGTATTTAGCAAATAAATCTTATTTGACTACTTTAAATCCTCGACCACTACCACTACCAAAAGCAATAAAACATATGTATGTCTTACTTCAATACTTTATTATTTTCCACATCCACAATTGATATCATCAATTACTACAAGAGAAAAGAATCTCATGCCACCATCACAACCCTTACCATACACAAGGGAGGAACCGCATTCCACGACCACAACCACAATCCTCATACCACAATTAGCTCACATGAGCCAATTCCACATTGCAACTATGAAGTTGAATATTCCACAAAATAACTTCACCACAACATATTGCATATGTATGCAAATGAATCTTTCCACAATGCAATGCATATGAATGCTTTCATGCTATGCTCCACATCACTCTTTCCAGGGCAGGATTTGAGATGCATCGTATTACGGCAATATACGATGCTCCCGCGGGATAAGAGGTGCATCATATTACAGCAATATACGATGCTGTACCGGTACGGTCGCGGCTAAGTGCGACGACATCCACATATGCATATGACATGATATGATATGATATGATATGATATGATATGATATGATAATCACAAAACACATTAATCCATCCTCAAAGGAGCATCAACATGCTCACGACATATCCACATCCACCACATGTTATTTTCATGTTCCACATTATCACCTTAAGCAGGAATTCCACACATCTACTAGCAGAATATCAACATATCCAATTAATTAATACTTGCTACCATCTCCACAATTAAAATAGCATGCAATCATGGCATAATGTATCAAATTACGATAATAATGTAAATTGCAAGTAGAAGGAATAACAAGTTAAACGGTAGCAACCACCGCTACGTTCACTTGCCTCAATCCGACGAAGCGAAGTAAAATCAAGAGCGCTCAAGGACAAGACCACCTGTCCAAAAGGCATCTCTCAGCAAATTACCCTCTGCAGCAGCGCTGCTTAACAATTTCGTATCTTTAAAAATATTGATCCAATTATAGCAAACGATACCTCTCTGGATTAATCACTTAAAAGCCTACATTTTTCATGTAGAACACATATTTTTATTTTGATCACAGCTAGGTGTAATTTAATGCCCAAAACAGAGGAAGATCTCTGTTCTAGCAGATTGGACAGCGATATTAAAATGCGTCCCAACAACAATACAAGAGTCTATGAATTCTGAATTTTATACAGAATCTATATCTATAAATTATCTACAACTTTCTCAATTAAGGCTATGACCATAAAAATCATTTACTACCCCAAATTCACAGATTACCGTCGGTCTGTACCAATCTGCTCGCCTGACGAACAGCAGTATTCCCGACCCTGTAACTCCCAGATCACAAGGCATAAAATTCCGAAACAAATACAGGAGATGAGTCTGGAAGTCCTATACAACTTTACTTTTGGAAGGGTCCACAGGAAAAATCGTTTACTAGGTCAAAAGAGCGCGATCATCCGCGCTGCGCGAACCAATCTACTGGCAAACAGCAGGTAATCTCTAATCGGGGCAATTAATCTATTAACTACCTTCAAAATCCGTGCCAAGAACCCTAATTAATCTGAAAAACAGAGGGTTTGGGATGAGAAAAAATTACCTAGATGAAGAATCACCCTTTTTTCCTCCTCTTCTTTTTCTCCTTCCTTCTCCTTCCTTCTTCTCCTTCTCCTTCCTCTCCTTGGCTCCAATGGCAGCAGCACTTGTGGGGGTGATGGAGGGGGGAAGAGGGCTGCGCCCAGGGGGTGGAGGAAGGGGGTGGCGGCTGCAAAGGGATGGGAGAGGGGGGAGAAAAAGGGCTAGGGTTTTTGGGGAGGGGGAGGGGAGGTGCGGTCGGCCCACTCCCCAGGCAGCCCACTCAGAGGTTTTAATTTAATTTTTAATTTATTTTATTCATTTTACACTGTTCTACAATTTTTATTTTTTTCTTCCTGCGATTTACCGAAAAACCGACGACTCCACGATTATTTCAAAAACTTACGCCGTAAAGACGTTCAGGATATTACATTAGGGTTGTACGATAGTGCTCAGTCTGGACAAACACAAGCGTCGGTCCTTAGTTGACTAGGGTGGAACATACACTTTACAAGTTCTCGTGCTTGCCGCACCAACCCAAACCAACCATCCACCCTAATCTAAACCAATTTCCACATTTTATTTTTATTTTAAAAGATCAGTGGCAACTCCAATCACCACTAGACTTATAAACACAAGGCTATTACAACAAATCATAATTTTCCATTTTCAAGATTTCAAAGGTATTAAATAGCGTGACTAAGCATTATACTACCATTCTATTATTCACAAATAATTATAATACTCTCATTATTGAGACAAAGGAATTCTAAGGTTACAAAGGTACTTGGCATTCAACTTCAATTGAGGGCATAATAAAGTTGGATTAACTACTACCTTAAAATTTGAACTAAAGTTTTATGTAAATAGCGATGCACATAATTTAAAAATAATTAAAACATTTCAAAATCATAGGTTCAAGATGATCAAAGAAGACTTGCTTTCTTGCACGCTCTCTGGGTCTTCTTGCTGCGGAGCGGAGAGATCTTCGACAACGTTGGAATCTACGCGAGAAAGGACGAAGCAAACGAAGAAAATAAATACACATAAAATTCAAATAAACTCAAAAATTCAAATAGAGGTCATATTTGGATAGATTATGATTTTAGACGAATTTAGAAATTTGAATGGCTGAATTTGGAGTTAAAATGAGAAAGTTATGCTCATTTGAAATTCTCAGTTTGAATAAATCCAGAAATTGTGAAATTTCTGACAGGTGGGGCCCACTGGCAGGAATTAATTTTTTAATCCTTTATTTTATTCTTTTATTCTGAGTCTATGACAGGTGGGACCCACTGGCAGTGAGCCCACTAGCCCTGCCTCTGACACGTGGGACCCTCCTGGGCTCTGGGCCCAGCTGTCAGTCGAGAGCGCAGACGGGTGGGGCCCAGGCGGCAGTGACCAGCGCAGACTGGCGGCCACTGACGGGTGGGGCCCATCTGTCAGCGCGGAAAAATAGAGACATGGCTCAACCTCAGCGTGCGGAGCCGGGCGGGGAGGCTTTGCCTACCCATAAAGGGTAGGTAAACCCTTTGAGGGGTACCTGCTGGCGGGGCCGGGCAGAGGTGGCCGGAGGCGGGGTTGCCGGCGGCGAGGGGTGGCCGGTGAGGTTCGGGTGAGGTCCAAAACAGGGTCCTGGCGCGGAGGCGGACCTGACGATGGGGTCGGCGGGGCTCGGGGACGAGCGGAGGTGGCCGGCGGCGAGGAGGAGCGGTGGCGCAGCACGGGTTCTCCGGTGCGACGGTGCTCCAGCGGCAGGGAGAGACGGCCGAGGTGTCGGGGAGGTTCGCACGGCCACGGGGGTGCTCGGAGTGGCGGTGGCGGGCTCCGGGGAGGTCCGAGGCGGCGGGGATTGCTCGCCGGAGTGCGGCGGAGCTCGGGGAGAGAGGGAGCACGATGACGGGGGTACTGCGGGGCTCGGGAGAGAGAGTGGAGTGCAGTGGGCGGTGGTGCGGAGGGAGGCGGAGCCTAGGGGGTATTTATAAGGGCGGAGGGGGAGCAGGGGCGCGGCAATTGCTCGCCGGAGATGGCGGCTGGAAAAAGGAAAGTGCGGGGAGAAAAGGAAATAGGGGGGCGGAGAAGGAAGGGAGGCGCGGGGTTTTGGGGATTTGGGATGTTACAGATATGACAAGATTTATTACTTCCTGGTGTAGGACATGTACTTGCTGGTATAAACAAATCTTGGCTATGGTCATGTGCTTAATTGTTGTATGATATTCATCACCAGTGATCTGTTAGGGGCCGTTCGGTTGGGCTGAAAAGCTGTGGCTTATGGTTAAAATTGCACTGTAGCGGCTGAAATTTCACTGTAGCTGAAGGTGGCTTATTTGACGTAATTAAAATTTAAAAAATTTAAAAATAGAAAAAATATGCTAGCTCATCACGGACAACGCAAACGAATATAGGGAAAAAGAACCGGCAAAAAAGCTCAAAAAAGGCAAAAGTTCAGAAAAAGACGAATTTTATGAATAGTGAAAAATAAGCCAAAAGCCAGAAACTGAAGCTAAAACGAGCGGGGCCGGCAGTCCTGTTTACAGTTGAACTTGACTTAGTGAAACCTGGCAACACAGTGATCTTCCGCAATGCCATGATTGACATATTAAGGGCATATACAATAATATATATTAACTGTCTGTAAATGTATATCACGTAGCGTTTTAAGTGATATAAAGGAGAGAGGAGGAGAAGGAAAGATGTTGTCTATTATTTAACAGATATTCTTATAGACAACTTTTTACTATCTATACCATTATATAGACAACACATTGTATACGTTATCTTTAGTACTGTCTATAGATGATATAGATGTATATTATAAATTATCGTGTATATATATTAGCTGTCTGTAAACGTATATCACGTAGCGTTTTAGGTGATATAAAGGAGAGAGGAGAAGGAAAGATGTTGTCTATTATTTAACAGACAGTCTTATAGACAACCTTTTACTGTCTATACCATTATATAGACAACGCATTGTATACGTTATCTTTAGTACTGTCTATAGATGATATAGAGGTATATTATAAATTATCGCTGTCTATATTATTATATATAATATAAGATAATGATAAGGTTAGTAGTTGACAAGCGCGGCCGGATTGAGGAGACAGCGAGTTTCGAGAAGGAAGACCAAAAAGAAAAACAATATGTCGCTGGTGGAGTACGAGCTGATGAACGTGTTGAGGGAGGAATGAGCCTAGACTTCGATTGGCTCTCTGGTTTTCGTCTGTTATAAATATTTTTAGACTTCTATCTTTCAAAATTTAAAAATTGTCTGACATATGTTAGTTTCTTAATGTTGTTTTCTTTTTTTTTCTTTGTATTGTCCATAAAGATATAACGGTGTTTTTTTTATTTTTTAATTAAATGTTTCAAAAGAAGATAATGGATGCTATAATGCTATTTTAGGGCCTGTTTGTTTCAGCTTCTGGCAGCTGCAGCTACTCCCAGAATCTGCAGCTCCCCCAAACAGTCCAGATTTTCATCCAGATTCTAAGTAGCCAGAAGCTACAGAATCCAAAAAATGAACTAGTAGCCAGAAGCTGGGGTTATCCAGCTTCTCCATATTTTGACTAGCTGGATACTCACCAGCTACTTCTCAGAATCTATAGCTGAAACAAACAGGCCCTTAGTCAAAAGACAAAAGCAACCACCTACAGCTGTTTAGAATATGGCCTTTATGACCACAGGCTGTGGACATAGATTTTGAGGCAGTTAATTTATCCTGGAAAGTGCTTAGCTTCGGACTCAGAATGGTTGCTCCACTGCACTTTACAGAACTTGATGACCTTGCTTCGCGTACGACGCTCTGCTTCCTCCAATATCTTGACTGGATACTCTGGGTATGTTAAGTCCTCCTTCAAGTTCACTTCATCTAGAGGCATCTGCTCTTCTGGCACTCTGAGACACTTCCTCAACTGGGATACATGGAAGACGTCATGCACCTTTGACAACTGAGGTGGAAGCTCTAGCTGGTAAGCAACTTCTCCCCTTTTTGCTGTGACAGGGAATGGTCCAATGAATCTAGGAGCAAGCTTTCCACTAACTCCAAAACGTCGCATTCCCTTGAGAGGTGAAACCTTCAGATAAACATGATCTCCGGGTACAAACTCCAATGTTCTTCGACGATTGTCCGCATAGCTTTTGTCTGGTTTGAGCTGTTTTTAATCTGTCCTGAATTAGGCAAACTTGTTCCTCTGCCTGTTTCAACACATCTGGCCCAAACACTTGTCTTTCTCCTGCTTCTTTCCAATACAACGGTGTTCTGCATTTCCTGCCATACAAAGCTTCAAACGGAGACATTTGCAAGCTGGATTGATAACTATTGTTATAGGAAAACTCTGCATAGGGCAAACTTCGATCCCAATTAGTCTTGTTTGCTAGAACACAAGCTCTCAACATATCTTCTAAAATTTGATTTACTCTTTCTGTTTGACCATCTGTCTATGGGTGATATGCCGTGCTAAAATTCAGATTTGTGCCCAAAAGTCCATGTAGCTTCTGCCAAAATCTTGAGGTGAATTGAGTCCCTCGATCCGACACAATATTCTTTGGAACTCCATGCAAACACACGATTCTGGACATATACAACTCTGCGAGTCTATCCCCAGAGTATGTGGTCTTTACTGGAATGAAATGGGCGACTTTTGTCAGACGATCCACAATAACCCAAATTGAATCGTGCCCTAATTTTGTTCTCGGTAATCCTGTTATGAAGTCCATTCCAATTTCTTTCCATTTCCACTCGGGTATCTGCAATGGTTGTAAAAGTCCGGCAGGTCTCTGATGCTCAGCTTTAATCCGCTGGCACACATCACACAAAGCTACATACTCTGCAATCTCTCTTTTCATACTTGACCACCAATACCTTTCTTTGAGATCTTGGTACATCTTTGTACTTCTAGGGTGAATTGAGTATCCAGATTCATGGGCTTCCTTCAGAATTAACTCCTTGATTTCTTTCTTTTCAGGTACAATGATTCTTTTCCCAAACCAAATGATACCTTCTTCATCCTCTGAAAATCCTGGTGCTTTCCCTTTCTTCATGTTTTCCTTAATCTCCTAGACATACTTATCCTCCTTTTGAGCTGCCTTGATCTGGTCCTCTGAGTTGGCTGAACCTCCAAAGTAGCCAGGAATCCTTCCTCTACAACTTCCAAATTGAGTCGCTGGAATTCCTCTTGAAGTGCAGGCATACTGTCTTTAATCAACAGCTTATTACAGTAACTCTTTCTGCTCAAGGCATCAGCTACTACATTGGCCTTTCCTGGATGATAATGTATTCCAACATCATAATCCTTTATTAACTCAAGCCATCTCCTTTGCCTCATATTGAGATCGGGCTGGGTAAATATATACTTCAAACTCTTGTGATTTGTGTAGATCTCACAACGGTTACCGATCAAATAATGCCTTCATATTTTTAGAGCATGCACAACGGCAGCAAGCTCTAAATCATGGGTTGGATAGTTTCCTTCATGGGGTCGCAACTGCCTTGAAGCATAGGCTACTACCTTTCCCTCTTGCATCAGAACACAGCCTAGTCCTTGCCTTGATGCATCACAAAAGACTTCAAAATCCTTTCTAATATCCGGAAGTGTTAACACCGGTGCAGAAGTTAACCTCTTCTTTAGCTCTTGAAAACTATCCTCACACGATTTACTCCATTCAAACTTCTTTTCCTTCTTTAGCAACTGGGTGAGAGGTCTTGCAAGCTTGGAGAATCCTTCAAGCGACGATAATAACCAGCCAAACCCAAAAAGCTTCTGATCTCGGATACTGATTTTGGTTGTGTCCAATTGAGCACGTCATTTACTTTATTGGGGTCTACGTACACTCCTCCTGCAGAAATCACATGACCCAGGAAGGCTACTTTCTTCAACCAAAACTCACACTTGCTGAATTTGGCATACAACTGGTGTTCTCTGAGCTTTTCCAAAACTATTCTAAAATGTTCTGCATGCTCTTCCTCATTCCGGGAGTATATCAAAATATCATCGATGAACACCACCACAAACTTATCCAAATATTCCATGAACACCTTATTCATCAGATTCATAAAATATGCGGGTGCATTGGTTAGGCCAAAAAACATCACTGTATACTCATACAATCCATAACGAGTAGCAAATGCTGTCTTTGGTATGTCTTCTGGTCTTATCTTCAGTTGATGATAACCTGATTGGAGATCAATCTTGGAAAAGACACATGAACCTTTCAACTGATCAAACAGATCATCTATTCTGGGCAAAGGGTACTTGTTCTTAATGGTCACATCATTCAAGGATCGATAATCCACACACATGCGAAGACTACAATCCTTCTTCTTCACTAGAAGTACTGGTGCTCCCCAGGGCGAAGTACTTGGTCTTACAAAACCTTTCTCTTGCAATTCCTGAACTTGCTTCTTAACTTCTGCCAAGTCATTTGCAGGCATACGATAAGGTCTCTTGGAGATTGGAGCTGTACCAGGTACTAGGTTGATGACAAACTCAATTTCCCTGTCTGGTGGCATTCCGGGTAAATCTTCAGGAAACACATCTGGATATTCACATACTATAGGCACCTTTTCCAAAGTTACTTCCTTCAAACTGTTCAGCCCACACCTATTCTGAGAAGATGTGTTTGATTTATACCTTACTTAGATTCCATCCGAGTTGGTAATGGTAACAGCGCGATCTGCACAATCTATCTGTCCTTTATACTTGGTTAACCAATCCATACCAAGTATGACATCTAGGCTCTTGGAATCTATTATAATAAGATTCGCTAAGAACTTTACTCCATTTATATCTACAGTTGCGCTAGGGCAAACTGTGTTAGTCCTCATTTCCTTTCCAGGGGATTGGACTAGCATAGGGTTCTTAACCAACCGCACATCCCAATTATATCTTTCAACAAAATCTTTTGACACAAAAGAATGCGAAGCTCCAGAATCAAATAATACTGATGCAGGTACTGAGTTGACAAGAAACTTACCCAGAACTACGTCGGGTGCATCCTTGGCTGCCTCCGTAGTGACATGGTTAAGATGTCCTCTGCTCATTGCCTGCGGAGTCCTTGGAGTTTGTGGTGCCCCACGGCCTTGTCCTGCAGTTGGAGCTCGCGCTGGTGTAGTCCCCAAGTTGAAACGAACTGGGGTCACAGCTGGGCGCTTCTAGAGACAGTTGCTGGCATAATGCCCCATGTTCTTGCAGTTGAAGCACTGCACCCCTGCCGCGGATGTCCTGTTCTGCTGTGGTTGGCCACCATTGCCTGCTTAGGGAGCTTGTGGATTTGGACGAGGTCCAGCAAATGGAGTCCTTGGCACACTTGACTCTGAGGGCCTATGGAACTGAGGTGGATTGGGACGAAATCGAGAGCTGCTTGCTCCCTGCTGGGCTTGGAACTTCCTCTTCCTGGCCTCATACAGGTGGCGTTGAGCATCCTCTTGTATGAGGGCCTTGTTCACCATATGCTGGAAAGTTGGGTAGTCATTAGACACCAGCTGCACTTTGAGATTGGGATCAAGTCCCTGCATGAACCTCCAGATCTTTGTTGCATCTGATGTGACATCTTCTGACGCATACCTGGACAGTTGGGTGAACTTGTTCAGATACTCAGAAACACTGAGGTTTCCCTGCTGCAGTTGGTAGAATTCCCTCTTCTTCATTTCCATTATTCCCGTAGGAATATGCGCAGTGCGGAAAGCCTCAACAAACTCATCCCAAGTGATGGTTTGTACATTTTGATGGGCGGCGCAGTAGTTTTCCCACCAATTAGCAGCAATTCCTTTGAGTTGGTGAGCAGCATACAACACCTTTTCGTGGTCATTGCACTGAGCTAAGTTCAACTTCCTCTCCACATCCTTGATCCAATCGTCTGCCTCCAAGGGGTCCACTGATCCAGCAAACGTAGGAGGTCTTGTCCTCATAAATTCCCCCAATTTAGACTGGGGTGCTTGATTTGGTGCCTGCGGGGCTTGCTGCACCTGGTTCTGAGCAAGGGCTTGTAGAAGCTGCAGTTGCATGGCCATCATCTGCTCCAAGTTGGGCGCTTGAGCAGGAGGTGGTGGAATGTTGTTGTCCAGCTGATTGTTGGCATCACGGTTGTTGCCAGGGTTGCTCCTTGTGTTCACCATCTGAAGCGATTTCAGGGTTAGAAAAAGGTAAGAGGGAACTAGCATAGGTAAGAGATTAGGGGGAAACTAATAACATCCCAACCCAACACACAGGAGAGAACAAACAACCACTTAGGGAAAACTTATATTGAAATCAAGATAGTTTTATGAATGGCTGTACCACAAGTACACATAGGCTTGGTACAGTCCATCTAGCACACCAAAACATAATAAAGCGTTCTAAGAACGTGGACATTTAATTGGGTACTACTGACTCAACCTACTACTAATCCTCCAAGAAGACGCGCTCCTCGGGGTCCTCCTCCGGATCCTCCTCCGGGTCCTCCTAGCGCTCATTCACATGGTGTCGCGAACAATCACACTCGGCGGAGGCGCGAGGACGGGAACGGTTACGACTGGAGGCAGTCGACCGGGAACGAGATCGGGAACAGAAAAGTCTGCGTCTCTTGCTGGGTTCGCCGATGTCGATGTCGGGTAGAGGACTCGGGCGTCGCACCTTCTTGCGTGCTGTGAGCCTGGTGCGGAGTCCCAAAAGTCGAGCCGGTGCCTGGTTGTTGGGGATTATAGCTGGTACGGGCGAGGACGGCGTGTAGTCGGCTGCAGCGCGGAGACGTCCCAGCTCGAACTCTGCTGCCTGACTCTGGCGAAGCTGAGCACGAAGAGTGTCGGAGTGCTGATAGCTGGAAGTGAGCAGCATCCGCAGCTGTCCAATCTCATCCAAGGCTCTAGCGTAGGTGACTGCCATCGCCTGGGTGAGCTGCACCTGGTGCGAAAGTCGAGGATCATCAGCTGGAATGTCAAAGGGCTCAGGGTACCTCTGTCCTGCTCGAGGAGTGATGAAGAAGCAAAAGGGTGACTGATGAACAGCTTCCTTGTGGAGATGGCACAAGTCAGCTATGGCGAGGCGAGCTGCATCCTGGATAGCATCATAACAGCGGGTCCGGGGATGCTCGATGGGGTATGTGTGGGAGTTGAATTCCTCATCCCGTGCATATAGGAATACCTCCATCATCCAAGAATCCCGATCCAGGATCCGAGTCTTCCGCCCCCTGAAGATCGGTGGCTGGCGATACTCCAGGCATTTTATAAGCTGCCGGAGAAGGCTGGCGAAGGCTCCAACACTCTCGCCATGGGAGTAGAAGTCCCATGACTTAGCAGAGGATGAACCGGCCATCTACAAAGTTGAGATAAAAGAAAAGATTAGTAAAAGTTTTAATAAGTGAATTTTAAGGACAAGAATGAGATACTAAGTAAGAAAAGAGTAGAAGCAAAGAAGCTTATATATTTTTAATATACCCTTTTTATAAATATAAGTCCTTATGGTTGTACCATTCTATTCTAGGTCTCGTTCTACAGTCAAATTGGCTCTGATACCATCTCTGTCGGGACCCCGGATTTCCAAACCCGGACCCTCTGTGTATTACTGCACTAGTCCCAGATCAAAGCTAGTGCACACAGTTAAACATAAATGATTCATAACCAACAACGCATTATTACAATAATAAAGAGTATTAACCATCAAGTCTCATTATTACATTGGAGGTTCCAAGACCTCGCACAATCAAAATACAGCGGAAGCAAGATAACATTTAGCAATGTCCCATCAACACGCCACAAGCAATTGACTGGGGAAGCGCAAACTAGAACTCCTGGAATCCTTCATCGAATCCACCCGCGAAATAGTCATAGTCTCCCTCTTGAGCTTCGTATTCCTCTGATTAATATTTTTGAGTGCAGCATGTGAGTACATAAAGTACTCCGCAAGTCTTGGGAAAAACGCAATAGATGCAAGGCTTGACAAAGGAAGGCTATATGGTTATTTTGCACAAAGCCATGTTTTAAATTTCAATTACTACTAATTAATTTCGAAGGCATCAATTTAATAAAGTAATTATTTTAACAGAATTATCATTAACTTTATAGTAAAGGTTCCATCCACCAACACTAGCCAACCAATTACCATTGATCATATTTATACTACGGGTTCCATCCACCCTCTCTGGCTCCAACTGCCAGGATACCCTACCGAGAGTTCCCTCCACTCTCGGAATACAAAAACTTTGATTTAAAAACCAAAACCAAAAATCTACCATGTGAATGCATTCCTTGCCCGCCCTTGACCGTGGGCACGGCTATTCGAATAGTTTGACACTCTGCAGAGGTTGTACAACTTTACCCCTAAGAGACAAATTATCTTAACAGTCACCACGCTTCCTTTGGCATGAGACACAGATAAATTATCACAAAGCCTTTACCTCACTCTAGACTAGTTAGACACCACCCGCTGAGGTTTCACCGCAGATGGGTTAAATCCGCCCAGTCCGAAGCCCCCTCTTGCGCCATATGAGTACAGTAAATCCCTGTCCCTCACTGTGAATAACCAGTAAATCCCTGGCATCCACTTTCCACTGGTGGCACCTAAACTAGACTATCATGAGTTAATCAGCTAGGTCATACCCATATAGACTTGGGGTTGTACGGTAGTGCTCAGTCTGGACAAACACAAGCGTCGGTCCTTAATTGACTAGGGTGGAACATACACTTTACAAGATCTCGTGCTTGCCGCACCAACCCAAACCAACCATCCACCCCAGTCTAAACCAACTTTCACATTTTATTTTATTTTAAAAGAACAGTGGCAACTCCAATCGCCACTAAATTTAAATACAAGATTATTGTAATGAAACATAATCTCCCATTTCCAAGGTTACTAGGTTAATTAGCATGACTAAGCATTATACTACCGTTCTAATATTCACAAATAATTACAATACTCTCATTATTGAGACAAATGAAATCCTAAGGTTACAAAGGTACATGGTATTCAACTTCAACTGAGGGCATAACAAGGTTGGATTAACTAATACCTTAAGATTGGAACTAATGTTTTATGTAAATAGCAATGCACATAAATTTAAAATAATTAAAACATTTCACAAATATAGGTTCAAAATGATCAAAGGAGACTTGTCTTCTTGAGCACTGGTTGGTCCTTCTTGCTTCGGTTCGACAAACTCTTCGGTGACGTCGGATTCTATGCGCAAAAGACAAACGAACAAATAAATACAAATAAAATCACAAAAAGAATATAATATATACTGGAAGGAAGTTTATGATTTCATACGAATTTAGGAGAAAGATTCAGCGGATTTGGGGTTCACACGAGGGTGAACGAATATCTGGAAAATTGGTTGGGAAAAGAAATTATAGAGACAATATTTGGACCAAGGAAAATAGAATGGATTTTATGGAGATTTTGCAAGATTTGAATTTAAATTTTGAAAGTGCACAGAAAATTTGGAATGGAACTAAGGCTTTGAAATTAAACTAGGTATTGGAATTTGAAATTTAAATTTTTAAATATCAAATAAATTTCAAATATTTGAAAGGATGAAAGAAATGGATAGTTTGGAATTTTTTTATGAATTTAGAAATTTGAATGGGCTCAAACGGAGTTAAAATGAAGGAGAACGGGCTAAGGGAAATTTAAATTCAGACAAAAAGAAAAAAAGGTATTTCTGGAATTATTTTTCTAAAGGAAAATGGGTTTATGGCGTCAGCATTGCATCAGCCAGGGATTTTAGTTTTTGGTCGAATTATTTTTCAATAGAAAAAGGGGATTAAGGCGTCATGCTTGCGTCAGCATGGGGTAAATCCCACTGACAGGTGGGCCTCGGTCCATGGACCGAGTCCACGGGCCGCAGAGCGCTGAGGTGGCACGGCCGCATGCGTGGCATGACGGGGCAGAGGAGGGGCCGGGTGGCGCCGACGTGGTGCTGACGTGGCGCCGGCCGGAGGCAACTCGGGAGCGGCGGCTCACTAGCGAACGGCGGCGCGGTTGCCGGCGGCGAGGGGCGAGAGGAGCGCACGGGGACTTCGGGGGAGGGCGCAGGCCTTACCAAGCGCGGCGGAGACGGGACGGCGGCGAGAAGAGGTGGCGGTGCTCGGGTCTCCGGCGGGGTCGGTTGTCCGGCGGCGCTTGAGCCCGGGGAAGGGATTTTATGACGCAAGCATGACGCCTTAATCCCCTTTTTCTATTGAAAAATAATTCGGCCAAAAATTAAAATCCCTGGCTGATGCAATGCTGACGCCATAAACCCATTTTCCTTTAGAAAAATAATTCCAGAAATACCTTTTTTTCTTTTTCTCTGAATTTAAATTTCCCGGAGCCCGTTCTCCTTCATTTTAACTCCGTTTGAGCCCATTCAAATTTCTAAATTCATATAAAATTCCAAACTATCCATTTCTTTCATCCTTTCAAATATTTGAAATTTATTTGATATTTCAAAATTTAAATTTCAAAATCCAATACCTAGTTTAATTTCAAAGCCTTAGTTCCATTCCAAATTTTCTGTGCACTTTCAAAATTTAAATTCAAATCTTGCAAAATCTCCATAAAATCCATTCTATTTTCCTTGGTCCAAATATTGTCTCTATAATTTCTTTTCCCAACCAATCTTCCAGATATTCGTTCACCCTCGTGTGAACCCCAAATCCGCTGAATCTTTCTCCTAAATTCGTATGAAATCATAAACTTCCTTCCAGTATATATTATATTCTTTTTGTGATTTTATTTGTATTTATTTGTTCGTTTGTCTTTTGCGCATAGAATCCGACGTCACCGAAGAGTTTGTCGAACCGAAGCAAGAAGGACCAACCAGTGCTCAAGAAGACAAGTCTCTTTTGATCATTTTGAACCTATATTTGTGAAATGTTTTAATTATTTTAAATTTATGTGCATTGCTATTTACATAAAACATTAGTTCCAATCTTAAGGTATTAGTTAATCCAACCTTGTTATGCCCTCAATTGAAGTTGAATACCATGTACCTTTGTAACCTTAGGATTTCATTTGTCTCAATAATGAGAGTATTGTAATTATTTGTGAATATTAGAACGGTAGTATAATGCTTAGTCATGCTAATTAACCTAGTAACCTTGGAAATGGGAGATTATGTTTCATTACAATAATCTTGTATTTAAATTTAGTGGCGATTGGAGTTGCCACTGTTCTTTTAAAATAAAATAAAATGTGAAAGTTGGTTTAGACTGGGGTGGATGGTTGGTTTGGGTTGGTGCGGCAAGCACGAGATCTTGTAAAGTGTATGTTCCACCCTAGTCAATTAAGGACCGACGCTTGTGTTTGTCCAGACTGAGCACTACCGTACAACCCCAAGTCTATATGGGTATGACCTAGCTGATTAACTCATGATAGTCTAGTTTAGGTGCCACCAGTGGAAAGTGGATGCCAGGGATTTACTGGTTATTCACAGTGAGGGACAGGGATTTACTGTACTCATATGGCGCAAGAGGGGGCTTCGGACTGGGCGGATTTAACCCATCTGCGGTGAAACCTCAGCGGGTGGTGTCTAGCTAGTCTAGAGTGAGGTAAAGGCTTTGTGATATTTTATCTGTGTCTCATGCCAAAGGAAGCGTGGTGACTGTTAAGATAATTTATCTCTTGGGGGTAAAGTTGTACAACCTCTGCAAAGTGTAAAACTATTCGAATAGCCGTGCCCACGGTCAAGGGCGGGCAAGTAATGCATTCACATGGTAGATTTTTGGTTTTGGTTTTTAAATCAAAGTTTTTGTATTCCGAGAGTGGAGGGAACTCTCGGTAGGGTATCCTGGCAGTTGGAGCCAGAGAGGGTGGATGGAACCCGCAGTTTTAAACTTGATCGGTTAGAGTTGGTTAATTAGTGTTGGTGGATAGAACCTTCACCATAATATGCTTACTAGTTTTAGTTAAAACAATTACTTTGCAAAGTTAATGCCTTCGAAAATATGTAATGGTATTTAAAATAAAACATAGCTTTGTGCAAAAGAACCATATAGCCTTCCTTTGTTAAGCCCTGCATCTATTGCATTTTTCTCAAGACTTGCGGAGTACTTTATGTACTCACATGCTGCACTCAAAAATAAATCTCAGAGGAATACGAAGCTCAAGAGGGAGACTACGACTACTTCGCGTAAGGATTCGACGAAGGATTCCCGGAGTACTAGGTCGCGCTCCCCCAGTCAATTGCCTGTGGCGTATTGATGGGTCTTCATCGGATTTATCTTATGCTTCCACTGTGTTTCGTGTGTGCGAGGTCTTGAAACCTCATTGTAAATATGAGACCGTTCAGTCAGTACTCTCTATTATTGTAATAAATTGTTGTTGGTGATGTAATCATTTCTGTTTAACTGTGTGCACTAGCTTTGATCTTGGACTAGTGCTGTAATACACAGAGGGTCTGTGTTCGAAAATCCGGGGTCCCAACACTGTAAGAAAGTACGGAGTACACAGAAACTCGCGTATAGTTTTATCTGATATAAATAAGGTCGTTACAGTGTATACTACAATTAATTTATAAATCTTATCTTAAATAAACACTCAATTTAAAAATTAGGTATTATAAAAGAATTGCACTTAACGCTCCGGGTTAGGCACACACCAAGTAGCCCCTAAACCCGGGCTCCGTCAAGAGCGGCATCTGAATTCCGCTGCAATCCCTCCTGTGCAGGTGGGGAAACTGAAAAAGAACTGGCCCCAACACAATTTGGCACGATCGATCACATGATCCAAGGGGATGGGAAAGGATTGCTACGAGCTATGTCAACCTTAATTTTGCCCCTCGCTCTCCCAAGCAGGGGACGACGGTACGGAAATGATTCCCGCTTCTTTTTCTTGTTCCTGCTGATGCTGATTCATTGGTCTCTGATCCGACCCACTCTAATCAATCTTTCTTCTATGCCTTTCAGCGATGATTGATTCATTCATGCATATACCTCTAGGGGCCACCGGACCGCACCAACCATTTGTCTCTGCCCCAGGGATTACATTTTCCGAAAAGAAAAAAAAATGGGACCCCCGAGAATTACAAATTTTGGAAATTTCAAAATTTTCGTTTTTTTTTTGAAGAATTTCAGTCAAAAATTTCAAACTCGCAGTTTGAATCCAAGAAATTAAAATAAATTTAAAATTTCAAGATTTATAAACACGCATGCATTTGTTGTAACGAAAAGGGATGACTTAGAGCAAGTATAATAAGAGGATGTTAGTAGACTGTATGCTGAGGTGGAGAAGAGAGAGGAGGAGAGAGAAGAGAGGTGGGCTGTAAGTTTACAGCCAGCTGAAGCACAAGAACCAAGAAACTTTGTGAGAGAAAGGGGTGGGTTATACAGCCTTCAGCTGGCTGTAAACTACTATATGAATGTGCTGATAAGTGGGCTGTAAGTGTCCATACAGCCAGCTGAAGGCTGTATTATTAGCCTTGCTCTTAGCTGTGGTTAAGTAATGCAATCTGTACTTGTGTACGTGTGTAAAAAATACGATAGGTTGTTCCTAGAATAAAACAAGGGTTTTGTTAAACGTCATCTGGATGTTTTTTCCTAACTATCATCCAAATTTAGGACCATTGGATTAGAGATCTAATGGCCATGAATTCTCCTCCCTCTCCTTGAATTCTACCCTCTCCCCGTTGAAAAAATCCCCCCCCCCTTTAAAAACAAGGGGCCATTTGATCTCTAATCTAAAGATCACAAATTTGGAAGAAAACATCCGGATGATGTCTATACACTCCCATAAAACAATGTGACCACTGAAACCGGAAGCAAATTATATCCACTAGCTCATCCATATACCAAATAACATATCATACACAAAAGTCATGGATAGAACTTACCAAAATTTTGACCAAAAAGTCACCTCAACAAACGAATCAATTTATACCTCCAGGCTCCAACTCCGGTCGTGCTGTCGCCTAGAGCCTGGCAGGCGCCGCCTCTGCCCCTTACCTTGCTGGTGCTGCCTCCGCCCCCTTCCTTGCCACCGCCGTCTCCCCCCTCCCTTGCCGCCGTTACCTCCCCCCTCCATTCCCGGTGCTCGACCCATTTGAAACACACTTTGTGTTGTATATGCGAGGGCATATCGGTAATGTCCCAATTGAAAAAAAGGGAAATGCAGGAGGGCCCACCTGTCGGTGAGCCGCACGAAGAGATAAGGGGGAAGGAGACTTCGTCTCCTCCCCGGGCGCATCTCGTGCGTGCGTGAAGGCATAGGCCCTAGCAGCCGTTTCGGCTGATTCGCCCAAATCCGGCAATTTCGGTGGGGAGCGGCGAATGCGGGCGGCGACGAAGGCGCGAGCAGGCCCGGGTTCCTTGGAGCCGGCCGCTCGCGTCGACTCTCCGCGACCTCCCGCATCCGCTATTTCAAAGGCCGGGGCTCCTCCGTGCGGGAAGAGGACTTCATCTCTTCCGATCTGGTTTTTGCTCTCTGTAGTCTTCTTCTTCCTCTCCGTTTTCGGACTATGCGGCGGTTGGAGGCTTCGGCCCCATCTCCGATTGAGGACCTTTTACTTCTGGTTTCGGTTGCCCTTTGTGGGGGTAAGTGGATCTGGAGGTTGAAGCCTAACCCGAGGAGAGGGACGAAGAGGGTGACGACTCTCTACTGTTCTTGAACGCACTCGGCCAGTGCGCTCATTGAGGTCTTGTGCGGTGCTACCCTAACCCTTGACTCCGGCATCGTGCATCTGAGGTCGGTGAGGGCTTTGTATCTCCGAAGGCCACACTCCTCTTCTTCATCGGCACAGAGGGGTGATAGGTTTTCTGGGATAGCGATTTCATCGTGCCTTGCCCGAGTTCCTATTCGGCTTGATTGATCCTGGACGGTTTTGAGTACCGTCTGCTCTGTGAGTATCATTGATTTTTTGCAAACTTTGTCAACAGTATCTGTTCTTTAAATTCAGTATAAGATTAAGAACTGGTAAATGACATGTTTGCTTGTGGGCTTGGATTACATGCTCTGTGATGATAATATCGAATGTTGAAATTGATATGGTTAACCGAATTAAATTTGAGCTCATTTAGACTGTCATTCACTGTCTGATCTGTGGTTGATTTTCTAGCAACTGTGGAGATTTGTTTACATGCACCTGAGATTATCTGTAATGCTCTAATTATTTCTGTCCAGTTCAGTCCAGATTAGATTACTTCTTCATTTTGTTTAATTTTACTTGCAGTGTGTTAATCTGATCATTGTCTGGATATTACATGTTCTTTCACTGTTTGTGAACATTTAAACTGAAAGTATTCATTTAGTTGCTCTCTGTTTAGCTCAGTTCATGACAGTGAAAACATTTATGCGAGCTCAAATCTTAGTTCAATCAATCAGATCATTTGTGAAGAATTTCGATATTAGCATGAGAAGGCCGAGTTTAATCAACTTGTGCAACTCTGTTCTGAGAGCAAATCTAAAACAATTCATTTGTCATATGCTAGATTTAATTGTTTATTTACTTAGAGGACAGATTGTCATGTTATTTTCAGCATATTGGTGTTTATGTTCTTTGAATATCTACTTGAGTATGAATGGCAAGATAAAATTACATGATTATATGCAATTTATGTCATTCATGTTATGCTGGAAATACATGGAATATATTTCTGTTTTGGCTGGAATTAAATCTGAAAATATGCTTATACCGCAAATTTTACAACACTTTGCATGACTAATGATTGGATCATACTATGGATAGTGCAAAGGTGGACGGACCCAACATCGCCCTCCATTCCCGGCGCTCGACCTACATTTTTAGATAAAGGATATAAAATCCGGCCTTTATATCCACGAGGGATATATACAGCCAACGGTTACACGAGCTCTTAGGCTCAAAGCCTCATAACTGAGGAGCATACAACCACAAGAAAGAGAGCTTAAGGACTATGAAAAAAACGCTAGAAAGACTACGCTTCAGAGCTTCTTCTCCGTCCTTGCTTTCAACCAAGACCCTATCCTCCACCGACTGCGCCATCCAAACTTCGGTCTAATTTGTGCGAAGAATGACCTCCTAGGCGACGCCTCCAACGAGACGACCAGAATCGCCAACGCCGCCCGCCTCACCGAGGCAAGGTTTTCACCTGGAGATCAGAGCACATGAGAGCTGTGGAATGCCAAGACAACACCTCCAGGAAGGAAAATGGCGCCCGAAGGCGTCATCGTTGTCAGGACCGGTAAGAACATCGGCAATGCTTTCGCCAGCACCTCCACAGCACCCCACGTACTACCCACACGCAAAAAAGACTTCCACCAACACTCCGGAGTCCATCATATCCTTCACCGGTCACCGCGGGATGCCTTAGGCACCCAGCAACCAAACCGTCTGCCGCACAACAGGACCACCAACCAACCACCATCGCCAGGCGCAGCAACCGGCCTCCATCTAGACCCACGCAAGGCTCCGGCGACCAGCACCCGCGCTCTACCAGATCTCGGCGCCAGCACGCTGGAGCCACATGCCGTTGGCCGGCAACCTCGGCGAGGACGAGGCTGACCGCCACCAGGCTGGGCTGCAGCACGCCGCCACACCTCCTTGACGCCGCTCCACGCGGGCGACAACGCCACCCCCACGCATGTACGCATGAGAGACGACGACGGCGGAGTAACAAAGAGCGACTCCCAGCGGCCAGTCCTCCGGTAGAAGGTGACGCCCCTGCACTGCGAGCTCCGCGACCTCGGGCCTCGCCGGCTCTTCATCCCGCTGCACGGATGCCCATCAGGGCGCTTCCTCCGCCGGCGACCTCCACAGGGGCCCGGACGCCTCCGGCGGCACGCTCCAGCGGCGGCGAGGCGAATGGGAGAGGTAGGGGGAGACGGCGCTGGAACGCTGGGGAGAGAAAGGGTCGCCCACTCGTCTCCGGCCCCGACCGCCGCTTACGCCGCGCTGCCTCCGCCGGCGACCACCACAGGGACCCGGCCGCCGCTTACCCGTCTCCCAGATCCAGAAGCCACCGCCCAGATCCAGACGAGAGAGCCCCGCCGTCGCCTTCCTAGCACCCGCACAAGCCTCCGGCGGCGTGCTCCAGCGGCGGCAAGGCGAAGGGGAGAGGTAGGAAGGGGAGACGGCGCTGGAGAGGAAGGGTCGCTGGAGAGGAAGGGTCGGGGAGAGGAGGCGTATTTTCACACCAAACAAGAGGAAGGGTCGGCGGCGCTCGACCTACATACATAGCAATACGTTCTAATGCAGTTCCTTCCTACATACATAGCAATACGTTTCTAACAAGTACTACAAGGTGTCTCAAGCGGAAGCTGCTGATCGATCATCTTCAATTCTTGCTCAACACAAATCACCATAAGTCAACGTTTCAACTACATTAATTAATTGCAGTAAAGTTGATGGATATATATACTACTACATCATATCATACTGATTAAAAACAACAACAAATTGATGTTTTTTCACTAGCGTAACTGTATCATCCAGTCTCCTCATCATGACCCTAGCTCTTGAGCTAGCTGTAGATTTCCCCGATAGAACTCATCATCACATTTGCGATAAGTTGGTTTGTTCTCTCTGTTGGATGGACAGCGTCCCAGTACAAGTACTTGCTAGGATCCGCGCATGTCTTTCGCCCTCTGCATGTTTGGCCAACTTCAATCACCCCCGATCCGCAGCAGCCCCTCGCCACCTCTGACAGGCCTAGCATTCCAGAAAAAAGAAGAATGAATTAATCGTAAAGACTTTTCATGTCAACGATATCAAATCTGAAATGCAGACTTCCATACCGAAATTCATAGGGCTCTGTGTCGCCTCCCGTATGATTGTGTACGTATCTATGTAAGAAGTTCTGGTATGATGCTGATACTTCATAAAATTCAGCAGCTGAATTAGCTTCGAGTTGAACGAAGCTGCCAGCTGGTTCAAGTTTTCGTCGCATCTATCTGCTCCGGTGCCAAGCAAAGTTCTGGCAATCGGTAAGCAACCGATTGGAGGTAGTCCAACAAAGACGAACCTTCTTCCTCCAAGCATTCTCATGACCTGAGGCGTGACAAACGCTACAACTTATAAAAGAGAGGTTTAACATCCAAGACAGGATATGCCCGATACTAGTCTGGTAAGGAAGATGCGCACCTGGGTATAATTAGCAACACGTGCTATCAGGTAGCTCTCGTACTGTGGCGTACGAATGGCACCTGATTGATTTGATGCAAGATAGTTGAAGATCATGTCGTTTGTACCAGCGCTTATGACAAAGGTAGCCTTGTTAACAAGCCGCTCTGCTTTTCTTGGTCCGAGCAATGTTTGGATGAGTAGCTTGTAACGCCAAAAGTGCTCTATTTGTTTAGGAAATGACTCCACATTCTGTGAGTAAGAACCTTAGCTAGTTACTACTTGGTACCCTCCAAGTAAGCTTGCAGGCATAACTTAACCATCTTGCAAAGCCTGTCTGCTTAATTCATTTACTGTATCCATGTGTACTAATACTTCAGAGTAGCTTAAATTCGTTTTGATTTCTTCAACAATGTTATCATGGCTTTATCAGTGAACTGACTGAAGCAAACTTTGTGCTTACTAATTAAGTGATGTTGTTATCTAGTAGATTTCCATGCAGTGATATAATGGAAAATATTTACAGTTGACATACTAATCTGTTGGCAGTGCTATCGTCGTATCCAGAGCCTGCCGATGCAAAGCTCACACCCTTCCTGAGCTGGCCCAGCCTCAACCCTGGGTTGTGGAAGCCTGGAATAGTCCTTGCTATACCTAACTTCTCCGCTGCATAACCACAAAGCTGTCAGTTACATTAGTCACCCTCAAAAGGAAGATATATATTGTTGCATTTTTGCACAGTTCAAATCACTATGCTCCTGTCCTACTGCATATATATTTGTGTGCTTGTATATGTTCTACCATTGTAGATATTCGCTCTGTGTTGTGAAACCAAGAAATAGTATCATAAGCAAAAGAGATACATGAATGTCTCTTAATAATTACCTAACATATCAGTGGCTAGCCGACCGTTGGAGAATCGGCCGGTCGGCCTCCGGCCATAGAAGTTGATGCCGTAGGGCAAGAAGTTTGCCTTGGCTGTCGTCCTCAGACGGTTGTTGTTTCCAGGGTCCACTGTTGAGTCCCCAAATACAAGAAACGTAGTACAACCAACAACAGTGTAGTTGATCGCCCTGGGTCTGGGTCTGGGTCTGGGTCTGGGTGGCGGCGGTGGTGCTGCCACCACAGGTTCTTGTGGTGGTACAACCTGCCGTGGTGGTGGAGGATCCTGCTTTGGAGGAACTGCTGACTGCGGTGGTGACGGTGCTCGTCTGTGTGGCGATCCCCGTCGTCGCGGTGGTTGTGGCCGTTGTGGTGGTTCCGGTGCCTGTGGTGGTGCTTGTGAATAAACTTGTGGTTGGGGAGATGGTGGTACCGGTGCTTGTGCCGGCGATGGTGTTGTTCTTGCACAATGCAGCTCCCCAACAAGCAATGCCACTACCAGAACTAGCGCAAAACCCCTCATGGCTTTTGTTGACACGACCAGAACGGCACTAAGGCAGTAGACTAGTGTTCAGCTGTGGATGCATGTATGCAGCAGGTCTAGCGCTGTAAACTGCAGTATCATCACCTCAGCTCCCATGTGTATATGTGGATGACCTGCAGCAGGGCTACGAGCAGGCCGGTAAAAGTTGCAAGGCGGCCTGGTGCTTGTTAGGTGAGGACTAGTTATTCTGGGTTTACTTTGTGTGAGCTTGCATAGGAAGGAAGCATACATACAGCCAGGTAAATGCAATTGGTGTTGGTTCCCTTTGTCCTTTCACCCTTAATCGGACAGTTTTTTCCTTGGCCTACCTGCCAGGCAGAGTTAGGCCACTTTGCAATCCTTTTATTAATTTGCAAGCCTTGTAGGCGAAAAAAATAGGAGAGGGAGTAGATGGTTTGCTTCAGTCAGTGGTCTATGATCTTGTTGTGTGGTTTCATCTCTTCTAGAAAGGTTTAATCCAATGGCCATTTGATGCATAAATCTGATATGGCATGTCAGGGTTTGTCTGAAGCTACCAGATTGATGTGAAAATGATACTGTTTTGATAGCGTAAAACTTCAACAAGTACACTTGGCTTTGACTCATTTGTAGCTCATTTGAAACAGGTTGATTCATTCAGCCATCTGTAGCAAGGCCTCTTTGGCACGTGGATTGAATAAATCAGTTCTACTCATATTTAACTCAAGAAGGTGCCATATATAGGTTGCCTGGTTCTAGGAATGCATGAATTCAATTTTTCATGGAAATGTGCAGAGCAATGACAATAGTTAGTGCATGGCAATGCTGATACGGTTGTTGTTTTGATACAACTAGTGTAGTATATTTCGAATGATTGCTTGTACATGCTAATGAATAGACAGGTATAATAATGTTTTGTCTGCGTTGCCAGGGAATCGGGGAGGACTTGGAAAGAGGAATGCCATGGGCATCTCTAGGTGTTTGGTGGTGAGCTTCTTCAGCCATCAAGTTGGCAACGTAGATATGGAGTCGAAAGCTGTAGGCGTTGCAGTTTGGTGAGTATCAGTTTATTTACAGATGTCTCATGAGATGGCCATGGGCATGGGATTGGGATAGGATGGAAGAAGAGATAGTTGGAACACAACACAGATGGTTTCAGTTGTAGCTAGGTTCTTCAGTAGTCTTGCAGACATTTTACTTAGTGGGTTTTTTTGGGAACATTTTCTCACCATGCAAGTGGCATGCATGCTCTAGTGAGAGGGGTTGACGAAGAATTTAATGAGGCGGCATGGGCATGGGATTGGGATTGGATGGAAGAAGAGAAGGTTGGAACACGACACAGATGGTTTCGGTTGTATCTAGGTTCTTCAGTAGTATTGCAGACGTTTTACTTAGTGGTTTTTTTGGAACATTTCTCACAATGCAAGTGGCATGAATGCTCAAATGAGAGGAGTTGACGAAGAATTTAATTGTTACAAGTAGAAGTGGGTATTTGTTTCAACAAACTAGCAGATTTATCTACGTAATTGCACGGCTAGGTATTATGATATAATTATTTTGATATACAATTCTACTGTCTATAATTAAAATACAATTGTATTTGCTATACAACTCTAATATATGTATATAATTAATCCGTACCATTATAATCTGGTCCTATCTAAATAAATAGTGGAGATGTTTCTCTTTTTCTCGATTAATGTGAGAATTTCTAGTATTTTTTAGGATAAATATGATTTTTTTACCTTTAAAATAAAGGAGGCACCTTAAACCTTATTAGTTATTTTTATAGGATGTCTAGGCATCATCTGGATGTTTTCTTCCTAACTATCATCCAATTTTGTGACCCTTGAATTAAAGATCAAGGGGCTCATTGTTTTTGAAGGGGGGATTTTTTTCAAGAGGAGGGGGGCAGAATTCAAGGGGGAGGGGGGAGAATTCATGACCATTAGATCTCTAATTCAATAGTCCTAAATCTGAATGATAGTTAGAAAGAAAATATCCAGATAATGTTTAACAAAACTCTATTTTTATTTATATAGATTCATTTTCAGGTAAGGTGGTGGTCTTTTTCAGAAGAATAATCCGGTGAAGAGGATGTAAGCTATGGCCCTGTTCTTTTCAGCTTCTAAAAGCTGCTTTTCGTCTTTTCTACAGTAACTAGATTTTAAATGGAGTATTTTTTCAAGATAGGGTCTACTAGTTAATTGTAGTACATATTTTACTGACTTCATTTATATCGGCAAAAATCGTATGTGAGTTTTTGTTACTCTGTAATATTTCATACAAACAGCCCAAAAGTTATAAGCCGCAGCTAAAAGCCACAAGTCGCAGCTAAAAAGAACAGGCCAAGAGATTATTTTGAAAGCCGAAGCGTCTAGTACTAGTACGAGTAGAAACAGTGGCAGACTCGTGTCGCTATGAACAGACACAGACAGCTGGAGAGGCTCTAAATAATTAATAAATCTGGTCCGTGGAATGTTGGATGGGATTGGAACGGCTGAGATGAACAACATTAGTTCTAGTATGGGATAGTGGATGCTGTAGATGATGACGCTGAATCACACTAGCTACAGCTGACGACAGTCGACAACCCAAGCCGTCTCTTCTTTTTCGGGCCCGGCTTAAAAGGACTTATTTTAAATGATTTTTAACTAAAAATTACTATAGCTAACTAACAAATACTATAGCTGATAGGTTAATCCGTCACGGACAGTACAAATAAATACGGGAAAAAATAGAACTGACAAAAAAAACTAAAAAAGACAAAAACCAGAAAAATACGAAATTATTGAATAGTGAAAAATAAGCCAGAAGTTCAAACCGAAACGAACGGGGCCATAAGTCTCTGAGTTATACTTTAGTTATTGATTTATTTATTAAAATTATACTAGCGCTTGTTATCATTTTAAATTATTTAAATAAAATATATATTATATTATCACAAATAATACAAAGAAAAAACTAAAATAATTAAAATAAAATTGAAATTAGAAGACGATATATTTTAAATAGTTTTTAGCTTAAATAAACTAAAAATAAAAAAAGAAGGAGCTGAAGTTGTTTGAAGGAGTGTACTTTTATTCTTTCTTACTTACTATCTTGTTCATTTGGGCTTAAGTTTCTAGTTCGCTATTTCTCGATTTCGTTTTTTTTCTAGTATTTTGGTTTTTTCGTATTTATTTGTATTGTCTATGATGAACTAATCTATTTTTTTATTTTAAAATTTTTTAAAATTTAATTACACTAAATAAGCTACTATCAACTACAACAAAATTCTAATAAACTATAATAAAATTTTAATCATAACCTGTTTATTTCAGCCGAACGGCCTAAACACGGCACGGACGGACGCCAGAGGAGGAGACGGAAGGCTGCTCCGGTCCGAAACTCCGGCGGCCGGCCTTGCTTGACAGACAGCCACTCGAACTCGATCATTCGCCATGGCGGCCAACCCGCGGCCACGGCGGCAGCAGGACGACGCCGCTGGCTACAGCTACCTGTCGGGGCTGGGCAACACCTTCTCGTCGGAGGCCGTGCCGGGGTCGCTCCCCCGCGCCCAGAACAGCCCGCTCGTCTGCCCTATCGGCCTCTACGACGAGCAGCTCTCCGGCACATCCTTCACCACCCCGCGCGCCCGCAACCTCCGCACGTACGTAAACTATTTATTCCCCTTTCCTTCCTTGTTTCTTTCTTGCTTGCTTTACCGACGATCCATTGCTGCTGCTGCCGCCGCCGCCGCTCCAGATGGTTTTATCGCATCAAGCCGTCGGTGACCCACGAGCCGCCTCATTGGGGAGTTCGACCGCACCACCACCGTCGCCACGCCCACGCAGCTGCGCTGGAGGCCAGGCGAGGTGCCCCAGACGCCGCTAGTCGACTTCATCGACGGCCTCTACACCGTCTGCGGCGCAGGTAGCTCCTCCCTTCGCCACGGATACGCCATTCACATGTACCTATGTACTCTGCTCTGCTGCTCCTCGTAGTTTTGCATTATTATCTTAGTTGTTGAAACATGTTGCTTTTGTCACGAAGACGAGACAATTAGGCACTTGTTCTTTGATTGTCGTCTTGCTAGAGTGGTATGGAGTATCCCCAAATATCCTTCAATATAACTAAACCCCAAAAAGCATCACATATGTTTGGAAGTTGGCTAAATGGTGTAACTAAAAACTTGAAACCGCTAGTTCTGCTTGGGGCAGCAACTATATGTTGGTCAATTTGGTTACACAGAAATGACATTATTTTTGAAAAGAAACACTCTTTCTCTCCCTTGCAGGTTATTTTTGCGGCTTCTCATCGACTCCGTTCTTGGGCTACTCTACACAGAACGGCTTTGCAGGGTTTAGTAGTGGAGGCCTCACAACATTGGACCGTGTGGCCAAGGATATTTACTCCCGGGCATATGGATGGCGATCTAGTCTACGGATTGATAGTCATTAAAATTTTGCTTGATTTTGATTTATGTAGCTGTGTGTCTCCGAGCGAGGCAGAGGCTGGAAGTTTATTCCAAGGCTTTGTATCATCTTGATGTACTGTTCTTGGTTATTTAATAAAGACTTCCGAAATAAAAAAAACTGCATGCATGATCCTTCCCACTGGCGGACCCAGGGCCCGGCGATCCTGGGCCCCTGCCCGGGCTCCCATCGCCAGCGTGGGCTGCCGCTAGCACATGCGTACCGCATCATTTGCTACATGCCAACGATTGGCTACATGCGTGTGTAAGCGGTTCACCACGTCGTTGCCGCTAGGCCGACTATTGCCGAGTCTGAAGAGCATTAAGGAAAATTCAGAGGAAGATTAGAGCATCGACTGTTGGCGTGAGAATTGCATTGCGCTGACCAACAGGAGGAAGAGCTAAGGAGGAATAGAAGAGCAGTGGTAGGGGCAGAGATCAGGAGTAAGAGAGGAAGAAATCATGAGGAAACAATCTTAATTTGGATGATGATCTAGTTTTTCCTTCTGTGGTTAATTTTAGTTAGAGGTTAAGACCGAGATTAGAGAGGGAGATAGCCCGTGTTTGTTGGGAGATTTAGTAGTAGATTGGTTTAACCTGCTGTACTGTTATATTGTTTTTTCGAGTAATGTATGGTCATTTTAAGGGATTTCATCTACTAGAAGGTTTTAGAGGATTTCAATAGCTTCCTGTAGAATTTTTATTCATGTTAATCGGATGAATAGATTTCAAGCTATGAATTTTGTAAGTCTACCGTTTGGTAAAATTTTCATCTGTTGGTAGCATATATCAATCCCCAGAACCAGCTACGCTTGTTATTTAGACTCTGTTCTTCACCCAGGCTCGTCAAATTCTCTGGGTCCGCCACTGATCCTTCCTTCAGTTTAGTATTACTCACTCTTACCTCGTAAAGAAGAAAACGAAGCTGTCTTACTAGACTTGAATGCTCGCTCTATTCCTTAATTTTATCGCTTTATTCCTTGATTCTATCTATTGATGATAAGGCAGACGAATGTCTTAATTGGACGTTCATGTTCCGGTTCAAACACGTATGCCTTCTCATTATCTGCGCACTAGTCAAAGACGTACGTTAACGACTCTCTGTGACTCTGCCTGCTCATGCTTCTAGGTACGCTGCTAACAAGTCAATGGATGGATGCGCCATCTGCAATGCAGATGGTGATTTCCTCATTGTTCCCCAGCAAGGAAGTAAGTTTTTTCTTCTTTTATTCCCCTTTTACCCCCAAAGATCGATTCAATCCCTACTCATCATATCTTTCATCCATGTTGCCGTGTTGATGATATCTTGCAAACATATACAACCAGCGACATTAGATTCCATGAGGGAAAACAATTTCAGTGCAGAAAATTTATCGGATCACCTCAAGAAATTCGAAATTCGGAAACTTCGAAAATTTAAGATTTTTCGGAAAATTTCGATCGACATGCAATTCAAATCAAGAAATACGAATTACAGTTATATTCGAAAATTACGAAATCTTGAAAAAAATTAAAATAGGCCGAATTAGGCTTTTCTTGGAGGGGGTGAGAGAACCAAATTTCACCGAATTTTAGGAAATTTTGGCCGAAATTGTTTTTCCTGAATTCCATCACATTCTCGTGAGTTAGGCACTGTCTGTATGTCTCTGCTGTCCTGTCACTTTAACAGTTTAATTATCGAATCCCTTGGAATAATCTCACATTCGCGGCAACCACCATTTTCTTTGTCACGAGACCCAACTACCCCATCACATGTTCCTGTTGTTCCCCAAAGTATTGTGCTTTGCATCCTTTTCAGTGTTCCACTTGTGCCATTCTGTCTTTTTGTGCAGAAGTTGGCATATTCTTTTTTTTAAAAAAAAGGGTAGGGGCAGCATCATCATAAAAAAGTTACTACATACTCAATGCAATTCCTATTCAATTATGCTTACCTTCCATGGGAATATATATTCTCATTATCTTTCATGGTTTTCTTTCTTTTGCTATCAAGCCCAGAGTAGTTGATCACAACTGAATGTGGAAAGCGGCTAGTGTCACCTGGTGAAATTGTCGTGAAGGTTTCCGCTTTGCCGTTGACTTACCTGATGGTCCTTCGCGTGGCTATGTTTCTGAGATCTTCGGTACCCATTTTCAGCTCCCTGATCTTGGCCCAATTGGTATAGTGCCTTGACCTTTTGTTTTATTTTTCTTAACAGTAAGAATCAACAGGTAAAAAAAACTGGCAGGAATCTTTTCGCGAGAACCGAGGACCTTTACGTAATTTTGGAAAAACGCAGGGGTTTTTTAGCCGATTCTTACTGTTAATTCTTCAATTTGGGGTTTTTTTGGCCCAATTGGTATAGCCGCCTCTTCAATTTGGGGGATTTTAGCCGCTTCTTGGGGGGTTCTAATAACCTTTCTTATGTATATCTACAATTTTCGGTGCTAACTGCGCCAAATGATAAGCCTGGTGTCGCATTGCTTGATTTTGTGATATTCCCACCTCGATGGTTGGTGGCTGAAAACACATTCCGCCCTCCAAACTATCATCGCAACTGCATGAGTGAATTCATGGGGTTAATCTATGGGATATACGAGGTAACATTGATCTGATCACTCTCTAATCTCTGTAGCTAATGGAACCAGTCATGATCATGTTTCTCAAGGATGATACAGAAATTAACTTTCTGAACATGTGCAGGCTAAAGCTGATGGTTTTCTTCCTGGAGGCGCTAGTCTTCACAGTTGCATGATACCACATGGACCAGACACTGTGGCGGACCTAGAATTTTATCAAAGGGTATGCTGCACCAATATTTTCATATTCAATTCAGTAAAATCATTTGCCAATTCGGTAAATAATTATAAAATTTGCACCGTAATTCAGTATACAGTCTTCATCAAGACGTCGATCAGAGCATCAAATGTTATCGGATCGAGCTCAAACTTGATCAGTATGTTTTTGACTTGATACTCTTCGATTTATGTGGTTGGATTTAAGATTATAATAGAGCAACTGCACGGCGTCAATTTCGTAGAGTTAATTGAGCCGACTTGCTTTGTCAGCTCTGATGGGCACCTATGCTTACGATTTTGAGATGTAGCATTAAAATTTCCCGCGTCACTATACGATTTCTTGCTGAAACCATACACTTGTGAATATACCCTTGTGCTCTCTCCATGTTAATCCCATCTGCTTGCATTCATTATTACTTAGTAGGCTGCTTATTTTTTATCGATTTTTTCTGCAAGTTAATCGCGAAAGCGACTTCGTACCTAAAGTATTCCATGGCTCTATCTGAAAAGGAAATTCAATTTCGTTAAAAAAATCTTGTTCTCCAGAGAATTCAAATGGCAAAAAAGGAGATTTTTTGGAACATTGCAAAACAGCAAGGTAATTGCTGACTGTTAAGCTCGCCTTGTTTCGCAGTGGACGTGGCGTCGCCGGCGCAAAAGTTCGGCATCAACTACGGGCAGATCGCCAACAACCTGCCGGACCCGACGCAGGTGGCGAGGCTCCTCCGGACACTGAACGTGAACAAGGTGAAGCTCTACGACGCGGACCCCAAGGTGCTCACGTCCTTTGCCAACACCGGCGTAGAGTTCATCATCGCCGTCGACAACGAGAACCTACAGTCCATGGCCAACAACCCCGGCGCCGCCCGCCAGTGGGTGGCTCAGCACGTGCAGCCCTTCCTCGTGGCCACCCGCATCACCTGCATCACCGTCGGCAACGAGGTGTTCTCCAGCGATGAAACGGGCATGACGGCTGGGCCCTAAGGTATGCCGTGGCCCACCCGGCATACCCTGTGGGTCCACCCCTGACCAGACACCAAGACGTACGAGGTTGAGAGGCCATATGGAGGTGACCATATGTTTGTGATGAGTAATTGACACTCTATTTTAAATAGATTGAGTTTGGTTTGTGCTGTTTCTGCCAAGTCGTAAGCTATTGCGAGTGGTCGGAAGCTCTTACGACCACATTGGCCGTGGTCGAAAGTCAGCAGAAGGGTTTACGACCACTTTGGCCGTGGTCGGAAGTCGAGTCAGATTTATGACCACGTTGGCCATGGTCGGAAGCCTACAGAAGGATCCACGACCACGTTGTGTGTCAGCTGGAAAATTAACGACCACGTTGTGCCGCTCACGACCACGTTTTATGGCCACATTGTCGATAGTCGATCACTTCCTTTGACCGTGGTCGGAAGTCGGGAGCTTCAGCTAGCCATGGTCGGAAGTTGAGAGCATCGACTGGCCATGGTCGGAAGTTGGGCTGTCGACCACGTTCTAAAGTCAACGGACTTCGACCATAGTGTTCGCGCTTGGAAGTCGAAGTTAGGACTTCGACCACGTTGGCTGTGGTCGGTAGCCGAAGCCTCGATCGCTGCGATCGGTAATCTACAGTCGGATCTTCGACTGCGCACGGAAGACGAAGTAGGGAGACTTCGACCACTTTGTACCCAGTCGGGTGTCGAAGTTAGGTCTTCGACCAAGGTGTACGTGCTCGAAAGTCGAAGTCGGCAGACATCGACCGCACTTGGTAGTCGAAGTCGGTAGACTTCGACCACGTTGTAAGTGGTCGGAAGGGCTTCGACCACGGTGAAACGTGCTGTATGTGATCGGAAGGGGTCTCGACCACACTGAATCTCGCTGTATGTGGTCAGTGGACGTTTCGACTACGGTGAAACTCGATGTACATGGTCTGAACGGGGTTCGACCACAGTGGGAAGCGATGAACGTGGTCGGAAGGTACTTCGACCACGCAGTAAGCGGTCGAACGCAGTCGGACGTGCTCGGAACGAGGTCAGACGCGGTCAGTTGTGGTCGAACGCGGTCGGAAGCACTCAGATGACGTCAGAGTGCGGTCGGTTGTGGTCGAACGTGGCCGGACGCACTCGGACGAAGTCAGAGTGCGGTCGGAAGTGGTTGGGCGCAGTCGAACGAGGTCGGATGTTGTTGGAAGTTACTTTGACCACGTTCAATGTAGTCAGAAGGGCTTCGATCACGATGAAACTCACATCGATGGTCATAGCTTTTGTTCAAGCGGTCGTATCGACCTCTGGGGTGGTCGTATCGACTTGTAGAACGGTCGTAGGCCTTGTGCTTTTCATGTTTTATGTTTTCGACCGGTCGTAGGTGATTTACGACCAGCAGGGATGTCTTACAAGTTCAGTTTTCCTGATGCAGGTTTATGATCACGGTACTTTGTGCGGTGTTATGTGATGGTTTGCTTGTATGTGTGGTTGCAAGACTTCGGAGCTAGGTCATGGTGAGGCATAGGAGGACCGGGACTAAGAACAGGAGGTGTTGAGGTCCAGATGGTCAAGAGACACCGAAGATGATCGAGGCTGGTGAGATGATTGCAAGCCAGGAGACGAGAAACTGGAGCTGGAGCTGCCGGAGGTGAACACGACGGGCAACGACGAGGAGGACCGGGACTAGGCTCAGGGAGGAGCCAAGGTCCAGATGGTCAGGATGTCGGGTGCAGTCATGTTCAACAAAGTGACTAGGCTCAGGAGGAGTCGAGGTCCAGTCGGTCGGAAGTAGATGCGGTCGTGTGACAACAGGAAGTTTCCGGGAAGGCGGCAGAGCGGCATTTTGGAGAAATGCGCAAAGCCTGCAAAGGGAAACTGCTCTCTGTTAAAGTGCTGGAGTCTGTTGGTGTTAACTGGTAAAGTGTGTGTAAACCTGGTGTTAGTTGGGGGTTGACGGGTTTCCCCCTGGTATCTAGTAGCTATAAATAGGGTTGGAAAGCACCAGTGCTCAGTGAGGTCATTCCCAAGAAGCTCTGGGTTTTCATTCTGTGTTCTTGTGTGAGTTGTCTCCGGGCGGGAGTGGTTGTGCTCTTGGACCCCCTGATGGAGTGGCTGTAGAAACCTCCATATATGCAATCATTCATCTCTTTGCCTCTATCTGAGCTGTTTTGTTGAATTGATGTTTGATTGTCTTGTTTATGTTTTATCTGCCCCATCTTCTTTTCTCTTATGTCTGAGAAATTGTTTCCTTTCGGGATTGCTCAAGATTTGACTTGCTCTGAACTAGGAATCATCCTCAAGGCCATCTTGGCTAGTTCATTCCCGGGAGCAAGGTTCTTCTCATGCTCTTGTTTCCCAATTCTCTGATGTCATGAGCACAGAGTTTGAGATGAGCATGATGGGCGAGCTGAGTTTCTTCCTGAGCTTTCAAATCAAGCAGACTTGGGAGGGTACATTCTTTCATCAAGGAAAGTACACTCAAGACCTCCTGAGACGCTTTGGTATGAGTGATGGTAAGCCGGTGTCAACCCCGATGGCAGCATCAGCTTCACTCGATCCAGATGAGGATGGCGAGCCGGTAGATCAAAAGGAGTACTGAAGCATGATTGGCTCCTTCCTGTACCTCACGGCCTCGAGGCCAGACATACACTTTGTTGCGTGTTTGTGTGCTCGATTCCGGGCCTCTCCTTGCGTTTCTCACTGTTAGACGGTAAAACGCATCTTTCAGTACCGTCGAGCTACCATAGACTATGGTATCTGGTACTCTTCATCTTCTTGTCTTTCCCTCAGAGCCTACTCCAACGCAAACTTTGCCGGCTGTAGGATAGATAGGAAGAGCACTTCTAGCACTTGCCAATTCATTGGCACTTCTCTTGCTCTTGGTTTTCTAGAAAGCAGTCCAGTGTTGCACAGTCCACCGCAAGAGGCCGAGTATGTGGCTGCCGCTAGCTGCTGCAGTCAGGTGCTTTGGATGGTGTCGATCTTGCAGGACTTTGAGTTAGTCATAGATAGTGTTTCACTCTTCTGTGATAACACTTCTGCCATTAACATTGCCAAGAACCCAATGCAGCATTACAGGACCAAGCACATTGATATCAGATATCATTTTCTTAGAGACCATATGGAGAAGGGTGATATAGTGTTCTAATTTGTGGAGAGTGACAACCAGTTGGCTGATATCTTTACCAAGCCTTTAGATAGCTTAAGGTTTTCGACCTTACGGGAAGAGCTTGGGGTGGTCTGTCCTTATAGATTATTGTGAGGGGGAGCTTCTTGCTTTATGTATCTCATTGTCTATATGCTCATGTTTCATTCTGTTGCATGTCATGCGAGTGCATTCGGGTTAGTCTTTCTAGCATAGACTAAAGTGGTTCTCTCTTAATTGCTTAGACTTTCTTTCTCTTATCTTATGATTCCAGGATGCTGCTTATTAGCTGTGTTTCTTCTCACTAGGTTGAGTTCACTCACTTCTTATAGGTCTAGCAAGGGTTGGGCCCCCTTGGGTAGAAATGGAACGTGTTTACTTCCTAGTGTGTTAGAGGACTAGCTGATAGTCCTAGAGTCATATGGGGTAGATGAGAGTCAGTCTGAGCCAAAGTATTCTCTGTATCTTGTCTATACTTTAAGGACTGCCTTTTCTGATTGCTTTGCCAGCTTCTTTCCTTTTGTTTATTTCTTTGGTTCAGGGGGAGTTCATTTGAGATTTTCTGAAACTTAATGATGACAAAACTCAATTTGAACTAAAAGTGCTTCACATGCTGAGGGGGACCTTCTTGCTTTATGTATCTCATTGTCTATATGCTCATGTTTCATTCTGTTGCATGTCATGTGGGTGAATTCGGGTTAGTCTTTCTAGCATAGACTAGAGTGGTTATCTTTCTCAGTTGCTTAGACTTCTTCCTCTTATCTTATGATTCCAGGATGCTGCTTATTGGCTGTGTTTCTTCTCACTAGGTTGAGTTCACTTACTTCTTATAGGTCTAGCAAGGGTTGGGCCCCCTTGGGTAGAAAGGGAACGTGTTTACTCTCTAGTGTGTTAGAGGACTAGCTGATAGTCCTAGAGTCATATGGGGTAGATGAGAGTCAGTCTGAGCCATAGTATTATCTGTATCTTGTCTATTTTTTAAGGACTGTCTTTTCTGATTGCTTTGCTAGCTTCTTTCCTTTTGTTTATTTCTTTGGTTCAGGAGGAGTTCATTTAAGATTTTCTGAAACTTAACGATGACAAAACTCAACTTGAACTAAAAGTGCTTCACATGCTGAGGGGGAGTTGGATTTTCTTGTATTTCATGTCATTTCAGCATTCTGCACTGTAATATAACTACATGGAGTCTTGATTATTATCCTTATATGACATGATAGAACTGCTCTACATCTTACCATGATTTGTGCTAGATTGCTAGATTTATCATAATTTTATATGTGTAGTCTAGTTTGTGCTATGATAGTTTGATTAAATGTACACAACTTGAATTAAATCATGCATGTTAGAGCTTGTGACTAGTCAGTCTCTAGTTATCCTCTTATGATTCATCCATGTTAAATAGGCTAAGTTGAGTCTTGAATCTATGTTGAGGTTTAGATTGAGCTATACTAGTTCTTGGTGAAGCATGAGTTAGTATTAACTCTCTGTTCTTGGACTAAATTCAGAAAATGCAAAAAGATCTCTTTTGTGCGAAAAACTGATGTCACCAATTCTTTCTCATGAGACTGCTTGCCTTTGCATTTGGCATGAACTCAGGGGGAGTTTTGGATGACCAAGATCATCTCCTTAAGTTTTTTGCTTGGAATGGTCGCATAAGGCTTGAGATCTAGCACATGACTAAACAAGAAAATGGTTAAAAACAACCATAGATTTCTAAAGAGAAAATGGTGTCAAATTGCTAAATTTGCTCAATTACAAAAATGCCAAGTACTCGAACAAATGTCTCATTCTTGAACTTATAATCACTCTAAATTGACCCAATGTTAGCTTTTTGGTTCCACTTAGAATATTGACATGACTTGCATCATCTTTGGATACCTTTAGCTAGACTATAATCTCGAATGACTCGACATGATAAGCAATTCATCTAATTTTTAGATTATGACTTATTTGGTCTTAACTTGTCTATACATGAATTGTCATGATCTAGATATCATTCTCTTGTGTTATGGCTTGGTGTAATACTCAAAAGATCATTTTGGATAATCTTCATGGTTCCTAATGCTTAAAATGAATAATATATAGTCACTTCATTTAACTCATGTCTATTTTCCTCCATGCATCTTGATGTCTTTATTGCCAAAAGGGGGAGAATAATGAATAAAAAGGCTTTCAGGGGGATTTGGGATTTTTCTGGAGCTTTGGAGAAAAATTGCTCTTTTTGGTTTTGCTCAAATTTCCTCTTCTGTCAGCATGGTCTTAAGTTTCTCTATCAATCCTTTTTAGACCATGTGTGACTTTAACTTTTAAAACAAAAACAAACTCATCTTCATGATTTCCCTGTGTTTGTCAATATACTCATCAAGGGGGAGATTGAGAGACCATGTGGAGGTGATCACATATTTGTGATGAGTAATTGACACTCTATTTTAAATAGATTGAGTTCGGTTTGTGTTGTTTCTGCCAAGTTGTAAGCCATTGCGAGTGGTCGGAAGCTCTTACGACCACATTGGCCATGGTCGGAAGTCAGCAGAAGGGTTTACGACCACTTTAGCCGTGGTCGAAAATCGCTAGTCAAATTTACGACCACGTTGGCTATCGTCGAAAGCCTACAGAAGGATCCATGACCACGTTGTGTGTCGGCTGGAAGATTTATGACCACGTTGTGCCGCTCATGACCACGTTTTATGACCACATTGTCGGTAGTCGATCACTTCCTTTGACCGTGGTCAGAAGTCGTGAGCTTCAGCTAGCCGTGGTCGGAAGTCGAGAGCATCGGCTGGCCGTGGTTGGAAGTTGGCAGTCGGGCTGTCGGTTGACGTCAGAGTGCGGTCGGTTGTAGTCGAACGTGGTCGGAAGCACTAAGACAAAGTCGGAGTGCGGTCGGAAGTGATTGGACGCGGTTGAACGAGGTCGGATGTGGTCGGAAGTTACTTCGACCACGTTCAACGTAGTCGGAAGGGCTTTCGATCACAATGAAACTCACAGCAATGGTCGTAGCTTCTGTTGAAGTGGTTGTATCGACCTCTGGGGTGGTCAGATCGACTTGTAGAACGGTCGTAGGCCTTGTGCTTTTCATGTTTTGTGTTTTTGACCGGTCGTAGGTGCTTTACGACCAGCAGGGATGTCTTATGAGTTCAGTTTTCCTGATGTAGGTTTATGATCACAGTACTTTGTGTGGTGCTATGTGATGGTTTGCTTGTCTGTGTGGTTGCAAAACTTCGGAGCTAGGTCATGGTGAGGCGTAGGAGGACCGGGACTAAGAACAGGAGGTGTTGAGGTCCAGATGGTCAGGAGACACAAAAGATGATCGAGGCTGGTGAGATGGTTGCAAGCCAGGAGACGAGGAACCAGAGCTGGAGCTGCCGGAGGTGAACACGACAGGCAACGACGTGGAGGACCGGGACTAGGCTTAGGGAGGAGCCAAGGTCCAGATGGTCAGGATGTCGGGTGCGGTCCTGTTCAACAAAGTGACTAGGCTCAAGAGGAGTCGAGGTCCAGTCGGTCGAAAGTAGATGCGGTCGTGCGACAACAGGAAGTTTCCGGGAAGGCGGCAGAGGGGCATTTTGGAGAAATGTGCAAAGCCTGCAAAGGGAAACTGCTCTCTGTTAAAGTGCTGGAGTCTGTTGGTGTTAAAGGGTAAAGTGTGTGTAAAACCCGGTGTTAGTTGGGGGTTGACGGGTTTCCCCCTGGTATCTAGTGGCTATAAATACGGTTGGAAAGCACCAGTGCTCTGTGAAGTCATTCCCAAGAAGCTCTGGGTTTTCATTCTGTGTTCTTGTGTGAGTTGTCTCTAGGCAGGAGTGGTTGTGCTGTTGGACCCCCTGATGGAGTGGCTGTAGAAACCTCCATATATGCAATCATTCATCTCTTTGCCTCTATCTGAGCTGTTTTGTCGAATTGATGTTTGATTGTCTTGTTCGTGTTTTATCTGCCCCATCTTCTTTTCTCTTATGTATGAGAAATTGTTTCCTTTCGGGATTGCTCAAGATTTGACTTGCTCTGAACTGGGAATCATCCTCAAGGCCATCTTGGCTAGTTCATTCCCGGGAGCGAGGTTTTGAACTGGCTTTGCTGTCATGCACCTCTTGGCCTCCTCTGTTTTATCTTCGACCTTGTCTCTCTGTTCGTCCGTGGGGAAGAGTTTTCGTAATCTCTATTATTTCTCATCCAGAGGATGTTATCTTGCTATGTTTTAAGTCTCATGATCAATAGAACCGAGAATCAAAAGTTATTCGAAATCGGTTCTTGCGGTCGTACGCTTTCTGATTCCTCTGTTTTGAGTTCGACCACGCCTTCTGTTTCGTGCTCGGCAGAGAAGTCTTGACCTCTTTGTATTTTCTTTGCCAGAGGACGTGTTCTTGCTATGTTTGAAGTTTCATGACCAATTGATCCATGAATCAAAAGTTATTCGGAAATCAGATCTCGAGGTCGTGTGTCTACTTCCTCCTCTGTTCTGCATTCGACCTCGTAGTAAACATTGTGCACTCTGTTTTCAGTCGCAACTGTTTCCTTTCAGTTGTCGGCCTGTTCACTCGGTTCCAGTGAGCATTCCACCTTCTACTTCATGGCTCTGTAGCTATTGGAGAAGAAGGATTGGTTGAATACTTGGGGGGTTTTTAAGGCACCATTCACCCCCCCTCTGTTGCCTGTTCGATCCTACAGTGGTTAGTGAGTATTATGTGGATGTGTTTGTGGGTAACATGATCAACATGCTTCTCGTTTGATATCAATTAATTCGTGGCAAGCAACAATCAGCCGTGGCCGTGCTGATGCCAAGGAGCCATGTGTTGGAAATTAAGTGGATTTAGCAATATTTCCATTTTAATTTCAATTATGATTAAGCACAATAAAGTGTATATATATATATATAGCAATATGAAAATTACATGAACTCATATGTATTATCTCTCGAAGTAGATAAACAATTTATAATATTAACATATTGCAATATACTAAATAGAACACACATGTGAGCACATAAAATTTGCATAACGCACAAATTTAACATTTGAAGTATTGCTCCTAGGGAGGAGTTGCACAAGTTCAAAAGAGACTTGGCCTTCTACCACTTTTGTCAGTTTTTCAACAAACACGGTGACAATTCCTTACATTTCTGCTAGTTCAATCAAGCAAATATTACCTTAGTGTAATATCAGTGTCCAGAGCATACAAAGATAATAGATTCTGACCGAAAATAGAGACTAGTAATAGAGCAATGCTACTGCTGAAATAGCATAAAGTTCGGCAGGATTTAAAACAGCTGTGATCAAGACTGAATAGGTATTGTGCCAATTCAATTGATAGAGCTAGCAACTACACAGCAGAGATAAATAAGTATATAAACAAATCACACTAGCAGAATGGATCTAAATTGTCACTATGATTTCAATTTGACATAGATATCCTTATCGAGCATTCACAAGCCCACAGATTATCATGCATATGTCCTCCCTGCACTAGAACTTCCCACAATTTCAAATGGAAACATATATGAACTAGCACGACTAACAAATGCACAATAAAAATAAAAGGAGTAAAGTGCGAGCTCACAGAGCAACGGCACTCCAAGCCACTGTGATGGCCGAAAGGGGCTAGGCTTGTCGGAAATAATGTCCTAGAAAACCAATCATCGATGAATACCAGAGAATCACCGGAGAGGCAATCGGAGATACAAAGTGCTACTCTACAAAATCAATACTCACTAATTCGTGGAGCCGAGGTACAAGTCGATGCCGCATAATGCCAACAAGAAGATGAAATCCTGTAGCACTTCACCCGGCTAAAGCCGAGCCAAAGAACCAGAGGAAAACTGAGTGTGAGCACATGGTCTAGAGAGCGAGATTTGCGAGCCAAAAGCAAGAGCGCCACAGTCCGGCGATCGCACAAGCACAACCGCTGCCGAGCTCTCCCCAAATTCCCAAGACCAAACAGCCAATGGAGCTTTGGATCTCAGTAGTAAGCTCTTGTCCTTCTCTCCTAAACTCAGCTCTCCCATCTCAGATATAAAGTTAGAGAGGCCGAACTTCTGATCCAGATTCAGCAATGCCCACGCAAGGAAGATGCTGAAGCGTCTGCACGAAGGTGGAGGGGATAAGAAGAGGCATCGACCAGATCTGGATCCATTTGGATGGTCCGAATGGTTTGTCCGAACGGGTCATCTGAATGGCTCGCCTCCCCTCTATCCTTTTTGAGAGACCATGTGGAGGTCATCCTATGTGTGTGATGAGTAATTGACATCGGTTTAGGAAAGTCGAGTTTGATTTGGATGGTTCGGACCTTGACGATGCGTGGTGCAATCGGGCTCAGTCGGACTTGGTCAAACTTGGTCAAAGTGGTTAGGATGCATATTATGCTGACTTGTCAGGTTTGGGCTATCTCATGCTTAATGTGGTTTCATTAATGCGTTTATGCTTATATGTGTCGAGCGGTGCTTTTTGATGTGTTTCTTGTCTGTGATGGCTGCAGGACGTCGAGGCAGAGTCGTGGCGAGGCACGGGGTGACCGGACTAGACACGGGCGGTGTCAAGGTCAGAACGGTCGGATGTGTCGAAGACGGCGGAGACTCGAGGTAGCTGCGAGGCTTGAACGGCAAGAAAGGAGGAAGCTTCCCGGAAGGTGCAGGAGGGGCGTTTTGGAGAATACGCAAAGCTGCACTAAAGGAAGTGGGTTATGGATAAAGCACTAGAGTTGTTGAGGCTTAGTGGGTAAAGAGAGAGGCAATCCATTAGTGAGCGACTATAAATAGGGGAGTGTCTCCTGCATGTAGTCCAGGTCTTTTGGAGGTTGTTTTGCTTTCTCTTTAGTGGGTGAGAGCTGTTGGAGAGCACATAGAGTTGTCCCCTTCGTGTATGTGAGTTCTTGAGGGACAGGGACATGGGTTCTTGATTTCTCTAAGCATGTATGGGGTTGTAGGGATGGTATGAGCTGATACTCTATGTAATCATGTATCTCTCTTCCTCATTATCAATCCAAGATGGTTTTGTTTGAGTTTGATTGAGTCCCAGGCTCTCTGTTGGTTTTTGCCTTACGATGCCTTATATGCTTGATTATTGACTTTTTGTGTTTTGGCGGGATTCTTGCTGGAGAGTGGCAAAATGGGTTGCTCAATGATAGAATTGCATTTCTAGACCATTTGGTCATCTAGTTCCAAGAGCAATTTGATCAATTTGCGAGAATCACCTTTTTGGCCTTCCTGTGTTCATGCCCCTCTTTATTCATGATTCTAGGGTTTGGAGCCTTTTTCAATTTCCCTTGAAAAAGTATGCCCAAATCTGAATCTCACAATCCCAAGGCTATTAATTAGCTATTTCCAAAGTTTCATGGTCAAAGAATCAGAGATGGAATGGCAATTTAAGTTTTTGGACTGCTCTCTGTAGTTTTAAGTTTTTATCCCAAATCTGAAATTCTTGGTCTTGAGTTGGATTCTTCAGTTTCCCAAGCCTCTCTTGCTATTTAGGATGTTTGTGTGTTGCTGTGGGCTGAAAAGATTGGGTGCAATCCCCCAATTTCTCAGTTTTTGGAAGAACTGGAATATTTCCCAAGTTTCAGTTTTTCAGTTTGCTCTCGGGTTGCCTGGAATCAGGGGAGCGGTTAGACCGGCCACTAGCTGGCGGTCAGACCAGTCGGGCTAGTGTGGTCAGACCGGCCACTAGACGGCGGTCAGACCGGCCTCTAGCCGGCGGTCAGACCGGCCAGGCTAGGGCAGTCTAATCGGCCATTGCTTTTTGCAGGCATAGTCTTCCAATCTTTTGGCTTATCTATGTTATTTGTGTGTCTTGTCTTTTCTCCTGCAAGTTTGAGGATCCAGAGTGGTTGAAATCCATTTTCATAGCTGTTGTAGCTATTGGAGAGGGTCATTCGTGTGATTACTTTTGAGGGGTTGTTTTTTAAAAGTCGACATTCACCCCCCCTTTGTCGCCATTTCGGTCCAACAATTGATATAAGAGCCGGTTAGCTCTTCTCGATAGATCTTAACCGGTCTCTAGAGCCATGGCGACGGACAAGTACTCGACCAAGCCCCCGATCTTCGATGGGATCGACTATCCCTTTTGGAAGAGTCGGATGGAGACCTACATCCAGGCTCAGGGCTACGCCATCTGGCGGAAGGTCAAAGTACGATATGTTCCTGCCGATGAGAACATCAATGCCGGGAACATGGCTGATGTTGAGGCGAACGCTAAGGCAAGGAACATCATAATCCAAGGGTTGAGCCGAAGCGAGTTTGACCGCATCTCTCATCTTACGTCGGCTTTCGACATCTGGGTGACCCTTGATGCTTACCATGAGGGCACCACCCAGATCAAGACAGTCCGACAGGACCAGTTCAAGCGAGATTACAACAAGTTTGAAATGCTCGCTGGCGAGTCCCTTGATGAGTGTTTTGCGCGTTTCCACAAGATCTTGAGCAACCTCCGAACGGTCGGTCTCACATACCCCGACTCGGACAACGCTTGTCAGATGCTCGCGGCTCTTGACTTACGCGTTTGGGAGATGAAGGTGACTACCATCAAGGACACCACCAACCTCTCGACCTTGACTCTTGACGTGTTGTATTCACGCCTCAAGACTCACGAGATTGACATAGTCTCTCGTAGGTCGAAGTCGTAGTCGATGGCCTTAGTCACCGATCCCACTTCTGGACCTTCTTCCGAGTCGACTTGCGGATTCTCCCTTGCTGCTCTCTGTGACATAACTGATGATCAGTTAGAGCAGCTTGCGGATGAGCAGTTAGCCCTCCTAGCTCGAAGATTTTCCCATGCTTATAAGAGGACGAAGGACGGAAAGAGAGGAGGACCCGTGATTTGCTTCGAGTGTGGTGGCCCCAACCACATTCGAGCAAACTGCCCCAAGCTGGGGAAGGGCAAAGGCGACTACAGCGGTGTGAGCAAGAACGACTACATCGACAAGAACCGCAACAAGAAGCCCCCTGCTCACACCCAAGGCAAGAAGAAGTTCCGTGACCTTGGCAAAGCCAAGAAGCTCTTTCACCGCCTTCGACGACCTCGACCTGAGCGAGGTAGAGGGTGGAGCGACGATGATGGAACGGACGAGCAAGACCCCAAGGGCGGCGACGACTTCTTCGGCATGTGCTTCATGGCCCTTAAGGGCAAAGTGAGCGACAGCGAGCTGTACTCCGACTCCGACGAGGTATCCCCCACCTACGACCAGCTTAATGATGCTTTTCTTAAGCTAGGTAGATTCCATGCTAGATCTAGAGCTAGGTGTAGCGAGTTGGAGAATGAAGTAGATAGATTGTCACGGGAGCTTACTTCACTTATATCTGCTCCCTCCCGTGATGATTGTGATGTTTGTTCTGCTTTGCTGGATGACATGGAGAAACTAAGGACCTTGCATGATAGTGTGTTCTCTGAGATAGACTTGCTTAAGGTGGAGAATGTTAGTCTTCTTGCTGAGCTAGAGATGAGTAGGGTAGCACCTCCTTCATCTACTACTGTTGAGGCTATTTCTTGCACCTCATGTGAGGATAAGTACAATACGTTTAGAGGTCTTTATACCATGTTGCTCGATCTGCCCGAGACTTGTGAAAATTGCAATAATTTGAAGATGAACCTAAAACAGGCAGATCATAAAATTGCTAAATTACAATCTTTTCTTCTTGAGCCTATTGCTTCATGTGCGAATTATCCCAAGCTTACTGCTGAGCTTGAAGCTGTCTCCAAACAATTTTAAGAATTAGTTGATGACAATAACAGATTGGCTCAATATGCTTCTAAGGACCATGTTAGCTCACTATGCATCAATTGTAACAAACTAAAATCTGATTTGATTGCATTGGATGAGAAATATGTGAAGCTGACTAAGGACCTACTAGAGAAGCAACCATCTGCTTGTACTGTGTGTGTGGAGAAGAAGCATGAGGGTTTGGTAGAGACGCCTAGCGACGTGAACCACATGGCTAGCAGTAGGACTGTTCCTTCTTAGTCGGCTGAGCGTGCTCAAGCCATTCGTTCCTCTGCTGTTGGTTCTTCTTCTACTCCCTTACCTCCTGCTGTCTCTTCTTCCCCCTACTCCTCTTGCACCTCTCTCTTTCGTGAGTGTCAGTATCTTATAAATACTCTCGAGAGATTTGTAGGCGGCAAGAAGAAGCTTAATCTTATTCTAGACCAGTCCAAGATTTACAAGTTCAATCAGGGTCTAGGATATGATTTTCTTGAGGATGTAAGGAAGCATCCACCTGCCGTGCTTAGACCCATAGCCGCAGGTGTGATCGAGATCAAGCCCAGGACCGAGAAAGTCCAATTCAAGTCAGCGGGCTTTGTCCACGGGATCTCTGACAGCAAGGTGACTCCACCTGTTGCTTCGGCCTCTCAGAAGGCGAAGCCTGATCGTGCTACTTCTACCTCTCAGAAGGTGAAGTATCACTGCAGCTTCTGTCAGAAGGATGGGCATTTGATCGATCGATGCTTCAGGCACGCCAAGATCGTGCGTAGAGACCGTGTTGAGTCTCTTAGGCGTATTCAGGGTCAGCTCCAGACCTTGAGTGCACCTAAGACCAACATGAGATCTAGGTTTGCTCCTGTTGATGGGTTTGGGCAGCATCGAGGACTTGGTTTTTCTGAGTTTTCTGGTTTTTGTCCTCATGCTCCCTTTGGTCGTGACTTCCACCGTTCTGAGGGTAGATCTCGTTTTCCTCGTCGAGATGGCTACCCGCGGCGTGATCAGCATATTGCCGGTGCTCCGACTCGCTCTCCCGTAGTAGTCGGACCCAGCAACAGCTTCAGGTCTACACGTAGACCTTCTACTTCTTTGAGCAACGGAGAGCGTAGGGTAGTTAAAGGTCAGTCGTGCTTGACTACTTCTGCTGCTCGACGTGTTACTCAGTATTGGGGGTGCTAAAATCACTCTTGATTTACCCCAGTACTGAGACTTTACTCTATGTCTTACTCAGGTTCGCCGGGCAGGGAAGGGAAAGGTTTGGCTCGTAGACTTCGGGTGTTCACGACACATGACCGGAGACTCCCGTTGGTTTTCTTCCCTTGCCCGTGCACGATCACCTTCGGAGATGCTTCATCTGGGCGCGTCATCGCCAAAGGTACAGTGCGTGTTAATGATTCTTTCATTTTGAAAGATGTTGCCTTGGTTAGTAAGCTGCAACATAATTTGCTTTCAGTCTCTCAGATTACCGATGACGGTTTCGAGGTGAGCTTTAAGAAAAACAATTGCAAAATTTTTGATTCTTTGGGTAGTCTGGTTTGCGGGATTTCTCGTTTTGGGAGGATCTTTCGTGCTGATTTTTCTGAGTCTTCTGGTGATCCTCTTCGGTGTTTAGTTGCTTCGGAGTCCCATTACCTTTCTTTCTGGCATAGGAGACTTGGTCATATTGGATTTGACCATTTGACCCGAGTCAGCGGCCACGATCTCATTCGTGGTCTGCTGAAACTCAAGATGGTCAAAGATCTAGTTTGTGCTCCTTGCCGGCACGGCAAGATGGTTGCTGCTTCTCATCCTCCGGTCACAGTGACCATGACCGATGCACTGGGACAGCCGCTCCACATGGAGACAGTTGGACCAGCTCGAGTGCAGTCAGCGGGAGGGAAGTGGTATGTTCTTGTCGTGGTCGATGACTTCTCGAGGTACTCTTGGATGTTTTTCTTAGCCTCGAAGGATGAGACGTTTAGACATTTCCGAGATATTTTCAGTAGGCTTTCTGTTGAGCTCCCGGGTGCCTTATGAGTGATCCGTAGTGACAATGGCACATAGTTTAAAAATTCCTATTTTGAGAGGTTTTGCGATGAGATAGGTGTAGAGCACCAGTTCTCTTCTCCGCACGTCCCACATTAGAATGGCGTCGTGGAGAGGAAGAACTGTACCTTGGTCAAGATGGCCAGGATGATCCTTGATGCGTATTCTACACCTAGAAAGTTTTGGGCTGAGGCTATTGCGACCGCGTGCCAAGTTTCAAATCGAGTTTTTCTTCGGGCACACTTGCACCGCACTTCTTATGAGCTGAGATATGTGCGAAAGCGCAGTGTCTTTCATTTTCGTGTGTTTGGTTGTAAGTGCTTTAGTTTGAAGTCCGGGAATCTAGATAAGTTCGAGTCACGTTCGCGTGATGGGATCTTTTTAGGCTACTCGACTTCTTCGTGGGCTTATAGGGTCTGGAACTGCGAGTCTAGTAAATTGGAAGAGACCTGTGAGGTGACCTTCGATGTGGCCAGTTCGGGGACTAGGCCCGATATCTCAGATTCTTTAGAGCAGTCCAAGCCCATCTTTGTGGAAGATGAGGACGATGGAGATGAGGGTTGTTTACCCGATCCAGTTCCTCATCCTCCACCCGAGGTGCCGTCTTCCACCGCACCTCGAGGCGATTAGTCCATGCCTTCGGCTTCCTCTGGAGCTAGTGACTCTGTTCCTACCTCGTCAGCTCATGAGGGTAGAGGCCACTTCTTCTTCTCATCCAGGACCTCCTAGACACATCCAAAAAGATCATCCTTCTGAGCAGATTATTGGAGACCTCTTTGAGCGTGTCACACGTTCAAAGTCTGGCATGTCACATTTCTGTCTCTATTCTGCCTTTGTTGCCACCTTTGAGCCCAAGGATGTTAGTCATGCTCTCTCTGACGAGTCTTGGGTCAATGCCATGCATGAGTAGTTAGAGAATTTCGAAAGGAACAAGGTCTGGTCGCTTGTTGAGCCCCCTCGAGGTCACAATATCATTGGGACTAAGTGGGTGTTCAAGAACATGTAGAGTGAGGATGGGGTAGTCATTCGAAATAAGGCTAGACTGGTAGCTCAGGGTTTCTCCCAGGTTGAGCGTCTAGATTTCGAGAAGACCTTTGCCTCTGTAACTAGACTTGAGGCCATTAGAATCCTGCTTGCCTTTGCAGCTTCTAAGGGTTTCAAGCTATACCAGATGGATGTCAAGAGTGCCTTCCTTAATGGCTTTATTGAGGAAGAAGTCTATGTTAGACAGCCTCCAGGTTTCGAGAACCCCAAATACCCTAACCATGTCTTCAAGCTTTTCAAAGCATTGTATGGACTTAAGCAAGCCCCTAGAGCTTGGTATGAGAGGCTTAAGTCCTACCTGTTGAGTCATGGGTTTGAGATGGGTAAGGTGGATAAGACCTTGTTCATTCGTAGACATGGCAATGACCTTCTGCTCGTCCAGATTTATGTGGATGTCATCATCTTTGGCGGCTCTTTCCATACTCTCGTTTCACAGTTCTCGGATGTCATGAGCACCGAGTTTGAGATGAGTATGATGGGCGAGTTGACATTCTTCCTTGACTTCCAGATCAAGCAGACTCCGGAGGGTACTTTCTTGCATCAGGGTAAGTATACTCGTGACCTCCTGAGATGCTTTGACATGAGTGATGGTAAGCCTGTGTTAACTCCCATGGCGTCCACAGCTTTTCTTGACCCAGATGAGGACGGCGAGCCAGTTGATCAGAAGGAGTATCGCAGCATGATTGGCTCCCTCTTGTACCTCACTGCCTCGAGACCGAACATACACTTTGTTGTGTGTCTTTGTGCTTGGTTTCAGGCTTCTCCTCGCGTATCTCACCGCCAGGCGGTGAAGCGCATTCTTCGGTACCTTCGAGCTACCATTGACTATGGTATCTGGTACTCCTCCTCGTCCTGTCTTTCCTTGAGAGCCTACTCGGATGCAGATTTTGCTGGCTGTAGGATAGATAGGAAGAGCACTTCTGGCACCTGCCAATTCATTGGCACTTCTCTTATTTCTTGGTCTTCGAGGAAGCAGTCCGATGTTGCACAGTCCACCGCTGAGGCCGAGTACGTTGCTGCTGCCAGTTGCTGCAGCCAGGTGCTTTGGATGGTCTCGACCCTGCGGGACTATGTGTTAGCTATCGACAGTGTTACACTCTTCTGTGATAACACTTCTGCGATTAACATTGCTAAGAACTCAGTGCAGCATTCTCGGACCAAGCACATTGATATCAGATATCACTTTCTTAGAGACCATGTAGAGAAGGGTGACATCGTGCTCCAGTTTGTAGAGAATGACCACCAGTTGGCTGATATCTTCACCAAGCCTTTGGATAGCTCTAGGTTTTCAGCTCTGCGGGGAGAGCTTTGGGTGGTTTGTCCTTATGGACTGCTGTGAGGGGGAGTTTTGTGCTTCTTGTTTATCATATTTATTATGCTCTTACTCCTTTCTGTTGCATTGCATTCGGGTGCATTGGGGTTAGTCTTTCTAGCATAGGTTAGAGTGGTTCTCTTGCCTAGCGGCTTAGACTTTTCCTCTCATCTTGTGATTCTAGGATACTGGTTATTAGTTGTTTCTTTTCTCACTAGGTTGAACTCACTCACTGCTTATAGGTTCTAGCGAGGGTTGGGCTACCCTCGGGTAGACGTGGTACGTGTTTGCTCCTTAGTGTGTTAGATAATCAGTTGATAGTCCTAGAGTCTCATGGGGTAGATAAGAGTCAGTTTGAGCCATAGTATCCTTCTATATCTTATCTATGATTTAAGGACTGCCTTTTGATTTCTTTCCCAGTTTCTCAATTTTATTGCTTTGGTTCAGAGGGAGTTCATTTGGGAGCTTCTAAATCTTAATGTTGACATAACTCTATTTGAACTAAAAGTTGCATCACATGTTGAGGGGGAGTTGGATTTTCTGCATATCATTTTGCATTGTGATATAACTACATGGAGTCTTGATTATTATCCTTTTATGACATGTTTACAATCCTTTACATCTTGCCATGATTTGTGCTTACTTGCTAGATTGATCATGACTTTATATGTGTAGTCTAGTCTTTGCCATGATAGGTTGATTAAAATGCTCAACTTGAATTAAATCATGTCATGTTAGCACTTGAGACTAGTCTATCTTTAGTTCTCCTTTTATGATTCATGCCATGTCAAATAGGCTAAGTTGAGTCTTGAATCTTTATTGAGCTTTAGATTGAGCTATACTAGTTTCTTGGTGAAGCATGAGTTAGTACACCTGTTTAAGAAAGTAAAAAGATCTCTTTTGTGTTAAAAAAAACTGATCTCACTAATTCTTTCTTATGAGACGGCTTGCCATTGCACTAGGCATGAACTCAGGGGGGTTTTGGATGACCAAGATCATCTCCTTAAGCTTCTTGCTTGGAGTGGTCGCATAAGGCTTGAGATCTAGCACATGACTAAAAATGTTGGTTGGACACAATCATGAGCTTTAAAAGAAAAACTTATGTCAAATGTACTCAATTTGCTTAATTCCACATAGAACAAGTACTTAAACAAATGTCTCATTTTTGAATTTGTAACACTCTAATTTGACTCAATACTAGCTTCTTGGTTTCACTTAGCTTATTGACATGGCCTGCATCATCTTTGGATACATTTAGCTAGACTAGAATCATGGTTGACTTGATATGCTAAGAAATTCGATCAACTTATGACTTATTTGGCTTCGCTTGTCTCTATATACATTGTCATGATCTTGATAGCTTACTTGTATGTTATGGCTTGATGTAATTCTCATATAGTCATTTTGGATAATTCTCATGGCTCTACATGTTAGAATAAAATTACTTCAGCCATTTCATCCTTTCTCATGACTTCTTCTCTCTTTTTCATCATTGATGATTTTATTTCCAAAAGGGGGAGAATAGCGGAGAAAAAGCCATTTGGGATCTTTCTAGAGCTTTGGAGAACAATTTGCTCTTTCTTTTGTAGCTCTAGTGTTCCTTTGTCGACATGGTCATAGCTTCTTTGATTTCTCTTGGACCATGTTTGACTCTTGTTTCTTTACAAACTCAACTTTGCGCTTTTTCTGGGTTTGTCAATATACTCATCAAGGGGGAGATTGAGAGCATGTGGTTATGACCCCATGTTTGTGATGAGTAATTGACATTGGTTTAGGAAAGTCGAGTTTGGTTTGTGTGGTTCAGACCATGTCATTGCGTGGTGCAATCGGCTTCGGTCAGACTTGGTCAAACCTGGTCAAAGGGATTATGATGCAGATTATGTTGACTTGTCAGGTTTGGGCTATCTCATGCTTAATGTGATTCATTGATACTATTTATGATTACATGTGTCGAGCGGTGCTATTTGATGTGTTTCTTGTCTGTGATGGCTGCGGGACGTCGAGGCGGAGTCGTGGCGAGACACGAGGTGATCGGTCTAGACACAGGCGGTGTCGAGGTCAGAACGGTCGGATGTGTCGAAAACGGCGGAAACTCGAAGTGGTTGCGAGGCTTGGACGACAAGGAATACGGAAGCTTCCCGGAAGGTGCATGAGGGGCGTTTCGGTAAAAACGCAAAGCTGCACAGGTGGAAGCGGTTTCGTTCGGGATGTAGCGGGCGTAATGGGTTGGAGACCCGTTAGCCAAAGGCTATAAATAGGAGAGGGATCCTCAAGCTCATGTATATCTTGTGAGGGAGTGCATGGTTGTTAGGGTTTGATTTAGTTAAAATGACCTTTGGAGAGGTTGTTTTGCTTTAGGCTTTAGTGGTTGGGAGGGGCAGAGTTCTGTTGGTGTATGTCTCCTTCGTAGCTTCTACCTGTGTGTGTTTCTTGAGTTGGTGTTCTTGAGATTGGGAGAGAGAGGGAAGGAGTTGAGCCACCATGTAATCATTCCTCTATATTCAATCATGTATGGGGACTCCTCTGTGATCTTTGTGTTTATGGAAATGAATGTTTTCAAGAAATCATTGGAATTCTTGCTTCTCTGTTTGGTTTTTCCTTCGATGCCCTCTCTGGTTGATTTCTAGACTTTTTGTGTTTTGAGTTGATTCTTGTTGAGGATTGGCAAAATGGATTGCTCTATGATGGAATTGCATTTCTAGACCCTTTGGTCATCTAGTTCCAAGAGCAATTTGATCGATTTACAAGAATCACAATTTTAACTTTCCTGTGTTCTTCTTCTATTCCTAGGGTTTTGGTGTTGTTCGTGATTCCCTTCATGAGATGGCATGAAACTTGGCATGTTCAGTCCTGAGGCTATTAAGTAGCTATTCTCTAAGTTTCATGGGCAAAGGTTCAAGGATTGGAGAGGAATTTGATTTTTGGGCAGCCTTCTGTACTTTTTCAAGTTCTTGGTTAAATTCTGAAATTCATGAGTTTGTGTTGATTTTCTGTGATGTTTGGAGCCTCTATGATGTTTAGATTAAGTCATTGATGTCTTGGGCTAAAAAGGAAAGGAGCATTTCTCCCATTTTCTTGATCTTGGCAAAAATTTGAAAATTCAGGATTTTTCAGTCGGGCTGCGCAGGTGTCTGGTCAGATGACCGGTCAGACCGGCCGTTTGCCTGCGTTCAGACCGGCCGGCTGTTGGCGGTCTGACCGGCAGCCAACAAGCGGTCAGACCGGAGGCAAGCTTGCGGTCAGACCGCCCAGTCAGTTTTGGCTGTTGATATCTAGGTGTTTTTGCTTGCTATTTTTCTTGATGGGTTCCTTTCGCATGTTTATTTTCTTGGTCTTCCAGAGAACTTTTTCATCCACTTCATAGCTTCTCATAGCTATTGAAGAGGAGTTTCTTTCAAGGTTCTTTTGAGGGATAATTTTTAAAGCGACATTCACCCCCCTCTGTCGCCATTTCGGTCCAACATGATTAATAATAGTGGCTGATGAATAGTCGTGACTGATAAAAACGACTGATGAATAGTAATGTATTATGTAGGAAAGATAATGCAATGAAAGACACTATAATATTTGGACCACCATAAGACTTATGAAATTGTGATATAATAAAATATAAAGTACGTTGCAATATGTGAAAATGAAAAGTAGTGGCTGATAGAAACGGTTTATAGAAGTTAGGTCGTTCGTATTAGTTTTTGCTTTTAAAAGCAGAAGTGTAACACCCCGATTTTTGAAAGCGCTACTATACTCCACAGCCGTACAAAAATGAACAGTCGCAGAGTACTTTACCAGAGTGCACATCACAACAGCACAAACTTGCCGCTTAAAATCCAAACTTTTATTACAGACATAAGGTTTAATAACCAGTTTTAACATAATGGGCGAGATAACCCAAAATTACCTTACATCACAAAAGCACCCCAGGCGCCCTGAGCGCAGCTGAGACCTAAAACCCTGCATCTTCCTGGAAGAACGACTCTTTGGGAACACCAGCTCCTGCCTGAAAATCTTGGTTTCCTTGGTCTTCTGTTTAATGTTTAGCAAGTCATGAGTACCACCGTACCCAACAAGTTACAAGGGTAAATCCTAATTTACTACTTGCAAGGACATTCAAGGGTGCGAATAAATTGCATAAAATCTCAAATAAACATTGGGAGGATATTAGGACTGGATTTTTGGTGGAAAGGAAATATTTGGATTTATGGGATTTGAATATATGGAAATTGAATTTGGCAAAAATGAGAAATTTAAATACATAAAATCTGAATTTGAAAGAATGGAGGTCAAATTTTAACCTAGGGTATTAAACTAGTCAAAATGGTGTATTTTGGTATTTTTGAGGTTTTTGGATTATTTTGGGGATTTTTCTGGATTTTTAAATGCTATGAAAAGTGTTAGGGCCGGTCCGGGATGGACAGTGCGGCCCGGCCGGCTTTCTCACACGGCCAAACGGCCCGGTCAACCCACGGTCGAACCGCGCGTACGGCCGAACAGGCCGCCTGGCCTGCAGCCCACGTGAGCGTGGGTGCAGCCTAGCGTGTGCGCGCTCCTGTCCGCCCGATGAGCGACACGCGCACGGCGCGAGCGGCGGGGATTGAGCGAGCGTGGGCGCTCGGATGGCACGACCGCGACGACATCGATGGTCGAGATTTAAATCAGCGTGGACGTTGCGGATGGCTTGGCACCAGTGGTTGCGATTTAGCCACGCCGCCCTCGGGAGCTCGTCTTCAACCTTCAGACGGTCCTCCCGGCGGGAAACAGAGGGCGCCAGCGTTGGGTGAAGCGGCGACGACAAGGCTTCACCGGGGAAATGGACTTTGCGAAAATGTGCGTGCATAGTTGGGGTTTCCATTTTGGGTATTTGGAGAGCAAGTGAAGGATTAACAGTGGTTGCCGGTGGCCGGAAAGGCAGTGGCCTTCGCGGCGGCGCCATAGTTATCTAGGGGTTCTCCAGCTAAATGGATGGCTTTTTAACCATCTAGGGGGTGTCAGGAGTAGGGTGGTGGTGATGACTTGAGCTCGAAATGGCTCAGACAAGCTGGCCGCGAGCGAGGCTCTTCGGCCGGCAGCGGTCTCCGCTGCCAGGACCTTAGGCAGCAGCCCGAGCTCCGGCGAGTCCACCAACATATTACCAAGACAGAGGAGATCATATTAGCGTGATGAATTGAAAAATGGTCGAAGAAATCACGAGTTAAGAATTAGGGTTCACCGGGCTCAGGGGCGTCGATTGCCGGCTACAGGGGCGATGGGGACTCAATCGGTTGCTCAGAGGGGTATGTAGGAGTGTCTAAAGGAGTTTCACAGTGGCCAGGGGGTTTTATAGACCGTGTAAGTTGGTTGGGGAGGAAAGGCGGTTCGGGAAGAGGCTTCGAGCGCAAGGAGGAAGGGATGGGGGAGCTCTGCGGCTACTCAGGGGTGTGAGAGGGAGGTAATGCGTCTCCTCTGCAAGTCTCTGCCACCTCTTTGACTCTATGAGAGGAGAAGCTACGAGAAGAGCGAGGTGTTGCAGCGGCAAGAGCGCGCGCGGTCGCCGGTGTGCTGCGCGAGGAAGGGGAGCAGAGGGATACGCGGCTGAATGGTGGGGCCAGCTGCATGGAGATGACGCTGGGTGAGGGGAGCGGCACCGCAATTTCTTGCGTGACGATTGCGACGCGTGGGACGGCTGTTAGCAACAGCGGGGAGGAGGCGCTGCGCGCGGGTGGCGCCAGAGGAGAAGAGAAGGTGCATTTGCCAAAAAGGGAAGGCGCATTTTCAGTAGGAGTTGCCAAATTGGGAAAGAAATTACATTCAAACAAAATTCACAATAAGTTTCAAAAAGTTTGAAATTTTGGGGTGTTTCAAGAAGCCAATATGAACAGAATTTAATTACATGTACATATCATATTTTCTCAGGTAGCGATTCCCCATCCTAGCTATCTTGTATAAAGACAATAATCCGGTGATAATAAGCAAGCAGTAATGCTCTACACACTGCAGCCTGTACGATTAATCCTGTGTGCACCAGAATCAAGCATGGCAATTGTAATCTGAACATTACTGATCATGTGTATAACAGAAGCAAGCATTAGCGTTAATTGTCGTTTGTGTTGTTGTCATGTGCTGCATGAAGAGAAACTTTTTCAGCTTATTATGCACATGAAGTTCTCCTTTCAGGCAAGTGAAACGAGACTCACGTACATTGTACTACACATGTGCTTCAACAAGAATGCACATCTGTAGTTGAAGCCAGTAGCGGATCCAGGATTAAAGCACGCCCCGAGCTAAATTTAAACTAAGTAATAGTCTAGTATACTATAAGTTTAGAACTATATTATAATATAAGGAAAAATAAGCCATGAATGTATCATTGATATGAAAATTTTGCTTAATGCTCAATACTTGAAGAGTTCAAATTTTTAACACAAATCACAATAAAGAAAAGATATGAAATCATACAAAATGTAGCGTAATAAAGATACATCAAGTACCTCAAATCCTAAATGGAGATTTGCTCACTATCTTATGCGGCTAGCCCACCATTTCCTCATCAATAGTAGGACAAGAACCAGAACCTACAAAGACAACATAAAAAATAAAATATAGATAAATTCAAAGAGCATAAATATTTTAGCTCACAGTCATAGACTCACAGTCTCACTCCTCACTTCCTCAGGATCAGACCACAGCGATTAACCGGCTCAGCGCTTGCTCACTGCTCACTGTGTGCTACTGTGCTCAGCAATTCAGCATAGCATAAATCCGACGCAGGTCACGCAGCGTCCGCCGGCCCCATCCGCTTTTCAGGCGTTTAGCCCCGTCTTCTCGTTCTCGCCGTCCAGAGTCTAGTCCTTATTTACTGATTTCCTCGGTTCAGAGCCAGTTCAGCCCAGTCGCCAGTCGGCCGGCCCTCGCCCCTCGGCTCACTCCGCGCAGCGCTCGTCGTCCTCCACTCCTCCAGTCCTCCGCTCGCCGTCGGCTCCTTCACTCGGCTCCTCACCTACTCCAGTCCTCGGTCCTCCTCCCTGGCGTCCCCGTTCGCCGTGCTCCCCGCGCAACCGCGCAGGCGGGGTCGCCGTCTCGCCGACTCGGTGGAGGCGCCGGGCGCCCGAGGCGCAGGAGAGGCGGTAGCCGGCGGTGGAGGCGCGCAACACAGGAGAGGCGGCAGCCGGTGGTGGAGGCGCACGGCGCAAGCGCGGCGGCGGCCGGCGGTGCGCGCAGGAGTCAGATCTGGCGATGGGCGGCTGGGGCTGGGTTGCCGGGTTGGGGATTGGCCGAATGGGGATTAGGGTTTTGCACTTTTGCTGGTGGATGTCTCTACTGACTACTGCTGACTGCTGTGGGCTGAAATGCTGATTTGTTGTGTGGGGCTGTGGGCTGATTTGTTGTGTGGGGTTGTAGGCTACTATGGGCCTCGTGCTGGGCTGTGGGGTATATATTTTTTTGAGTATATATTAGTGGGGGTAGTATTAGAAGTTCTGCTGGGCCTCGGGCTCCAGTTCCGCCCCTGGTTGAAGCTATCTCAAAAGCATTGGTGATGCAATTGATGGGCGTCATAACGATGCTGCTGCTGTTGTTTATGCGAGTATACGTCATCACGCCGAGTGTGACTTGTGACCTTTTCAAGGAAAAGAAGTGTGTGGCATACAACTGCATCCGGATAGCAGCCTTGATTAAATGCAAGGCTCCTGTACTGTACTGCAGTTGCGAGAGCAAGTATCTTCTCCTCTCTACCGTCGGTTTCTGAAGCTAGCTTTTCAGCAGGCCAGGCAGGGACTGGAATGATACTAGCAGTACACTGTAGACTTATGCTCTTCTCACGGTCACAAGCAGCAGCAGCTGACGATGATCCATGTATATAAGTAGCTAGGGTGGTCCATGTGTTCGTTGTTGGGGAATTATCTGCTGATTGGTGATTGGAATATATATGAATGATTAAGGACCGACTCTAAGCGGCTTTGGGTTTTCCTGGCTTTTGGTTTTTTAAGTCAGAAGGTACTTGAAACACGTCGATGTTTTTATTTTTTTCTTTATTTTTCTTTAATTGAATGACTCAGAAAAAGCTGACAGTCGCTACAGTGCAATTTCAGCTAACAGCTAGAAGACGCAACCATAACCTACTTAGAGTGGCCCTAGATTATGTATGGCGTGGTGTTATAAATGTAGCTTTACGTCATAGAGGAAGCTGCAGGATACGCTTTTGTCCCTATCCTTAATTTTATCAGGGGAATCATCATGATTTCAGCATATAGAGCCGTAATATAGTGAATGCCCAGAAATATTTCAAGGGAATTGCTAGCTAGTACTCAAGTGTTTTTTAGATTGAGCATTCAAATTTCTCACTATAGGATTGTACCTCGAGATTCATGCTCCACCTCCCTCCCTGGTTCTAGCGAGAGCTCCAGCGAGTTAGGGCTAGGGTTCAGATTGGGTTCATCAGAGCCCCCCGAATTAAAGGAAAGGTGTGGTGGTGGGGTGGTGCGACGGTGGCGCCGCAGCCTTGGCCCCAGGCTGAAAGAGGGCGGTGGAAGTTGGCGGTCTCAACGAGGATGAGTGGTTAGGAGATGGCGGGATGTGGCGGTAGCTGTTGGAGACGAGGAAGGCCCGGTGGCGAGGGACTCATCGGACTGGAGGAAGGTGGGTGGTGCGAAGAAGCTCACCACATGTCGTAAGGAAGTTTCATCTAGAGGCTAGTATTTCATGGGAACCCTTCCTTTCGGCAAATGGCCGCCGTACCACCTAGAGCAACAGTTCCAGCACCCTGTCCAAGTGGTAGCATCATCCGCGGCCTCGACCTGCAGGCCAACCTACAACAACCAGCCCACCTGCCAACCTCCACTGCTTCAGATGTGGAGAGAAAGGACACTTCATCTATCACTGCCCGAATCGCTAGGTGATGCCCATGAAATTCAATCTAGGACCTACTCTAGTGTGTGGTTAGACCTCAACACTCAACAAGGGGTATCAGACACCCCAGGCACCAAGAGCAACCACAACGCCAAATCAGGGTCGTGTGAACCATGTTATGGTGAAAGAAGCTCGGGGTGCCACTGAAGTTTTGTTTGGTACATTTTCTGTAAAATCAGTACCAGCACATATTCTGTTTTATTTTGGTGCTTCTCATTTCCATATCGTGAAAGTTTGTTGAAAGGCTTAAGTTTCCAACTTATAAGTTGAAAAAACCCGTGGTACTTAATTCACCCAGGGGACCCTTAACTACTACATTAGTGAGTCTCGGAGTAGAAATCACCATGGAGGATTTTGATTTCCTAGCAAACCTCATGATACTGCCATCCTAGACATTGTATATTATCTTAGGGATGGAATGGTTGGCAAAATACTAAGGGATGATAGACTATGCCAATAGAAAAGTAGTACTTACTAAGAGCTCAGGATTATCAGTAAAGGTTAATGTGGACTAACCCTATCACTTAGGACGCGCAATTCACCACCTTGAGGCCATGCCCTTAGAAGCAACACCAGTAGTCCAAGAATATCTTGAAGTATTCCTGAAAGAATTGCCTGGCATGCCACTAGATCAGGATATAGAATTTATCATCAATCTAAAACCAAGGACCGCCCTAATTGCCAAAAGACCTTATAGAATGCCTGTTAATGAGCTCGAAGAGCTAAAGACACAGATTGATGACTTGCAAGAGAAATGATTCATTAGACCTAGCTCATCACTTTAGGGTTGCTAGTACTTTTCATAAAGAAGGACAACACTGCCAGAATGTGTGTGAACTATAGATCCCTAAATGATGTGACCATCAAGAATAAATATCCCTTGCCCATATCGATAATCTATTTGACCAGCTTTCAAGAGCCACGATGTTCTCCAAGATAGATCTAAGGTCAGGACGCCATCAACTCAAAATCAAGGTTGAAGATATCCCTAAAATGGCTTTCACCATCTAATATAGCCTATATGAGTTCACAGTCATGTCATTTGGCTTGACCAATACGCTAGCCTACTTCATGAATCTCATGAATAAAGTATTCATGGAATACCTGGATAAGTTTGTGGTGTTCATAGATGACATCTTGATTTACTCCAAGACCACTGAAGAACATGTCGAACACCGATGATTGGTTCTAGAAAAGATTAAAGAACACCAACTATATGCCAAGTACAGCAAGTATGAGTTTTGGCTATATGAAATCAGTTTTTTCAGATATATTGTATCCGCTGGAGGAGTGGTGTCGATCCATCCAAAATAGAAGCTGTTTTGGAATGGAAGCAACATACATCAGTAATTGAAGTGTGTAGTTTTTTTAGATTGACCGGATGCTATAGACACTTCATAGAAGGGTTCTCAAAGCTATCCAGACTAATGACCCACCTACTCAAAAAAGGAGAAGTATGAATGGACAGAAGCCTGTGAAAAGAGTTTCCAAGAATTAAAGAAAAAATTGGCCACTGCTATTTGTTAGTTTTACCAAATATACACAAGGACTTTGAAGTCTACTGTGATGCTTCGCGCCAAGGTCTTGGTTGTGTGCTCATGCAAGGAGGAAAAGTCATGGCATATGTGTCCAGACAACTCCGTCCTCATGAAGATAATTATCTAACTCATGACTTGGAGTTAGCATCAGTGGTGCATGTTCGAAAATTTTGGTGACATTACCTAATTGGAAATCATTATGATATCTATACGGACCATAAGAGCCTTAAGTACATTTTCGCACAGATGGATCTCAACCTAAGGTAGAGAAGATGGTTAGAACTAATCAAGGACTATGACCTAGATGTCCATTATCATCATCCTAGAAAAGCCACTGTAGTAATGTCATGGTTCAAGAGTTTTCACCTGAGCTCTATAAAGAATTGGAAACACTTAATCTAGAGATATTAGAGCAAAGCATCATAGCTGCCATGGAAATTCATCCAACCCTAGGAGAGTAGATCATGGCCACTCAAGGAGGACATCCTGGAGTCCAGAGGTTCAGGTGCCTTATGGCCAAGGGAAAACCCCTAAGATGATTGAAGATCAACAAAGAATCCTATGGTATAGAAAACCCCTCTTTGTTCCCTACGAGAAGGAGCTCAAGGACTTGATACTCAAGCAAGCTCATAGCTCAGCATATATCTTGCACTTAGAAAGCACTAAGATGTATCAAGACATGAAGATTTTGTATTAGTGGCCTCGTATGAAAAGAGGCATCGCCGAGTTTGTTGCATGTTGCGATGTGTGCTAACGAATCAAAGCCGAGCACCAGAGACCTGCAGGACTACTTCAACCCCTGCAGATCCCTTAGTGAAAGTGGGAGAAAGTAGGAATAAATTTCATTACTAGCCTATCATGTTCCAAGTCTAGATATGATTCTACATGTGTTATAGTTGGCACTCAACCCTACACTGCACCAATCCTTCCATGAGCACCTGCCCCTAGTTCTTCAATGGTGACTGCCTTGGCCGCGGCAAGCCATCATAGCAACAACAAACTAAAGCCTCCCTCTCCCGCTATAAACCCACGTGTTCATTTCTTGTCACCTCCACTCACTACTCCTCACCATCAATCAAGCCCAAGAGCCTCTGAGCCTTCTTTGTCCTCGTCTCTGGTTGATTCGCCACCCTAAGAATGATTGCTTAGATATTTCCACCCCTTGTCCTTGAACTTATAATCTTGTCACACTAGGATTAATGATTTCTTCCTAGTACTAGGTCTGTTCATAAAATACCATGCTTAGTCCTGTGCAGAACTCAGGACATTAAATTGCCCTAACATATATTCAAAAGTAAACATTGGTTTTGGGTAGTCCTTGGTGGAAGGTGATGGTATGTTGTAATCTTGGCTATTTTTACACTTCCATATAAAATCCTAAACTTGCTTAAAATGTTTGGGCAGATGGTTAGAGGAGCTGGTGCTATTGAAAGTACGAGTATGTGTGGAATGTGGTAGAACCGTCCAGATAACTGTAAGAACTAGATCTTGTATGACCTCCCAGTGTAAAACATTACAACTACAAGTCTATAGTGGATACGACATGGCTAACCAATTTGCATCGACCCAGTGTGGGTTACGCCACTGGTGTGAACATGTGTAAAGGAAATGGCCTTTGGTGTGATGGTGTAAGAGGGTTTTTTTTGGAGGGGTGGTCGTACTCTACAGCGGTGGAAACCTTAGTAGATGTGGCCTCACTGAGAAGATGCATTGTAAAAACCTTGTGGCGACTTATTTAATCTTCATATCTAAGGAAACGTGAGAAATATAACAAGTTGGTTATCTTTTATGGGTAAAGTGTGCAATATCTGTAGAGTATAAATGTTTGAACAGCCGTGCCCACGATAGTGGACGGACATTGGGAACTTGCGAGAGTTAGTGTCTATTTCTAAAAACTTTATGAGTGGAATAAAAACTAGTTTGTGTTACCCTGGGTGGTCAGACCTAGTGATGATAATGGATAGATATAATGCTAAGAAACTAGCTTGGATATAGGAAACCATGTAACGGTTGATGGATTCTGCATTATTATTGATATTGAAATCTTTCACGCATTTTAGAAAATCGATTTCAGTTAAAACTGCTAATCATAGGAATTTCTATTATTTGTAATTGTCAGCTAAGGCATTTAGTAAAAGACCTCTAGCTAACCTTTTTCAACCCTGCATTTACAATAGTGCATTCTGTGTGTCGGCTCGTGGAGCACTATTGCTTGTGCTCATCATCGCTCACAAAATCCTCGGAACCTGTGAACCAAGGGCAGTATGTATACTACGATATTCAAGGGGCTGATGGTGATGAAGACAGCGGAGTTTAGCTTTGTATCTAGTAGATTAGATCTTGCCCCAGTCTAGCTAACTAAGGTGGTATTTGCATGCACCAATATTATCTAAGCTTTAGTTAATATCGGTCGGACACAAACCTTTCCCAGTCGCTTGCCTATGGTGAGATATGTCCTCCCCTTTTTACTTCTGCTACCACTTTCGCAACTTATGTATTAATCCATTTAGCATGATTGGCCTTATTGTAAACTTGACCTGATGTGGTCTATTTAAATTCTGATGTTGTAATATTAATATATGGTACGGTTTATGTCCTGTATGAAATGATTTAGTAATGTATCTATGAGCACTATTTACTGGTCTAGAGAATAGTGCAGTAGTTTCACAGAGAATTCTGGATGGGCTAAATTCAGGTCCGGCAGTTGCGTAGGGGAGCTCGCTAGAGCGAGGGAGGGAGGTGGCAATGGCGGCAGGGGAGGGAGGAGGCGGTGGTGGTTCGCCAGCGGGCATTGCCGGCGCTGGGGACGGCAATGGCTTGGCAGTGGGGGATGGATGGCGGTTGGGGTGGAGGTGGCTAAGGTTGGGAGGAGGGAAGTGAAGGGAAAGGGGTACGATAGATTTTACATGGTTTTGAAGGAGAAATAATGTCCTTTAAATTTAAATTTAGTACCCTCTAACCAAAAAAAAAAAAAACTTGCAACCTAGACATCTTCACCTTTCAATTCTTGCACTTCTTTTTTTCCGTGTTGTTGATATTTTTTTTACTTGTAGAGTTGCTGCAGACCGACTAATCAATCAAACAAAGAGCTATCCATATCCAATAGAGGTCTTCCAAAGGGGAAAACTTGAGTACACATCTAGTGCTTGCTTCATGAAACTATAGTAAATATTTGCCATGTTGGCTCCATCTTATGCAATAACGTACACAACCTAGGGTAGTACGTATTAGATACTTGTGAAGAAAGGTAATCAGAGTTGACACGGTTTTAGCTATCCAAGTCATTGTAGTTACGTGTCAAATGAAACATGAAAGATTAGTAATGGAAAAAGAAAACCGGATTAGTCAATCAACTAAGCAATCATCTTTTAATGCTGCTTGTTAGCTCTGCACAAGTTAAGCTGACTTTGACTTGGATGTAGCTGCAGACAGGACAGGTAAGGATTATCTAAATTTTCTGGCATATGATGACCCAGAAGACAAGAGCAACATATAGGATCACCTAATGAAAGTAAGCATCATATCAATCTGAAAGAAATTTAGGTGCTGCTCGGTTAGGATGAAATATACTGGTTTATGATTGAAATTGTATTGTAGTTGACTAAAATTACACTGTAGTTGATGGTAGCTTACTTGGTGTAACTAAATTAGAAAAAAATTTAAAAATAGAAAAACAAGTTAGCCCATCACGGACAACGTAAACGAATACGAAAAAAAGAACGGGCAAAAAAAGTTGAAAAAAACTAAAAACTAGAAAAAAATGAAGTTTATAAATAGTTAAAAATAAACTAGAAGTTAGAAGCTCAAGTGTAAATGAACGGAACCTTAAGCTCATCGATCAGCTTCTGGGCGATTAATTGTTGCTGTAAAACATTATTCTAGCTTGGCGACGTGCAACTGTAATCTTGCATGGTAGCATACGGATGGATAGTAGCTAGGTACAATTAGGAAGAGCATGCATGGTAGTAGTGCATGTAGTATTGAATTTTTTACTAGTTTATTTATTTAAGAGAAGTTATAAATCTAGAGAGTGTTCGTACTTATGATATTTAGCTATGATTTTTAGTTGAAAATGAACTGTAATGGTCAGAAGAAGTGACTGTAAGGAGGCGTGAACGATGGAGAAAATAAGGGAGAGATTCGTATGTGTGACCGGAGTGAGAGTAAGGTATGTGATACACCTGTGATCTCTATCTTATCTTCGAACTTAGATAATCGCAGGAAAAATAAAAAACTACTTTAAAAAATTAAATATTTATATTGATTTTTGGTTTTTATAAATAGAAACCAAAGCAAAGGCGAATTGAACATGGCCAACGTGAAAATCGCGGGCAAACAACGAGAGAGGAAAGAAGACGAAAGCAGGAGAGAGAAAGGATGGGTGGATTTGTATCTTGTAGGGAGATGCAGGCAGGAGAGACAAGGCACGGAGTGTTGACCAATCCAAGGGAAGGCAAGGCAATGCAAGGGAGCGGACGCCAGCCGCCATTCCAATCCACCCTATACTCTCTCTCTCTGACCCAGTGCAAGGGAAATCTCTACTGTCCACGAGCTCTGCCCTGATCATGGGCCAGCATCGTCGCCTCCGGCCCACCATCGGCCCCCGCTCCCGTTGTGTGCGTGCTGCTTCCACGCCCAACTCACTGACAGGTGGGATGCACTCTGCGCCCGGGCCCCACGTTTCATGGGCGACTGGAGATAAAAAGGCAGTAGCAATGACTGCCCCCAATCATCATAGCTGTCGCTTTCCACTACTTCCATATTTTGTTTTATTTTGTTTTTTTATGGATAATTTCTCGGCGTCCTTATAAATTTCCACTATAACTCTCTCCGATTGAATTGCTTCTACTAAAAATTCGAGTTCATCTCTAAAAAAATCTAGAATTTTTCGTGTATACAAGAGAGAGGAGGAAGAGAGCACAAGATTTCGCTCGCCTCGCCTCTCTCTTTCCCCTTCTCTGTCTCTCCCCTTCCCCCACATCTCGCGGCCAGCCAGCCGCTACCAACACAGCAGAGAGAGATTTCTCCCACGAATCAGTTAGGGTTTCCGGAGGAGGCGCGCGAGGGAGGTGACCACTTGCTCTCTTCTCTCTCAACGTTTATTCCCTCGAATTATTTTGTTTTCTTGGTGGGGTTTTGTTTGTGCGCACGCCTGATCGCTTGTGCCTGCCTAAAACTCCATGAACAAATTGAAGCGGAGTGGAGTTGAGTTAGTAAGCCTCTGCGTGTTCTTCGTATACTGTACTTATCTGTGTGGTTTTTTTTGGGGAAAACGTTTCTTTCGCTATGTTAACCAGCCCAATTCCTTAACGGGGTTGTAGATTGATCATTCATTGATTCATTCTGCCGCCGCTCTGCTCTACTCTTTTCGGAGTCAAAGCTGCTCGCTTTCTTTTGAATTCCGATTTGCATGTTTGACTTGTGCAATCTGATGTTTTACTGGTTTCGATTGCAAAAAAAGATGCCCTTTTTTGTTCGTTCCCCATCAGTTTGGGTTAGATTTGTTTCTTTCTTCACTCCCAACTCCCAAGGGAATTATACCCTGCGTTTGTAGGGCGTGTCGTCTTGCAACTGTGATTGCCAAGCTTTTTTCATCCATGGGGCTGCAAAAGAAAAGAAAAAAGATTCAGTTTTTCCCATTAGCTCCACTCCCCTGCGGACAACTAAGCCCTAATGCTAAAATTAGCTCCATTTGTTTCTTCTTGCAGGCATCCCTTGGCAAATGCAGTGATGGACCGATCACCGGATCCTCTCAACCCACCAGGTATCATTCGCCCCACCTTCCCTCCCAGGTATACAATATGTATGTGTTGTTCTTTTCCTGTGTCTGGATGTCTGTCTGTATATGCTTTTGTCTTGTGTTAGGTTTTGCAGTCCCCCCTGCCACGAAGATGCGGCAGATGGCCGGATATAGTAACCCGTGGAGAGTCCCTCCGCCACTGCCGCCGAATGCACGCAATGGGCTGGGCGACGCAAGCCTCTTCTCAACGTCACTGCCGGTTCTTCCACATGAAAAATGTATGCCACTTGTTGTATAATATGCTGTTTCAGCAATAAATTAATTACTAATAATTCCAGAAATATAATTGAATTTAACAGCATAATTCCAGCAGCTTAGATATGACAAGAGCTCAATTAAAATGTTTATTAAAACATGAAATTTCCTCAAGTCATGTAAACAGCATATTATACTGATCATTGCAGAGATAAAGTGATAAACAATCTGCAGTATATTCATTTTAAATTAATGAATTGGTGCTCTCGGATGTTGGCTGCACTTGTTATTAAACAAGCCCCCCTCGACACAATAGGTCTAACTACTTCAAGAAATAGAGTGACAATTCGAAATAATCTGCTAGTTTTCACTTACACACTTCACCTCAACTATTAACATCAGTTCAATTATTCTGGTATCAATTGAATTGCAATAGTGGAATGAACCGATGACAAGTTAATACTACGGCAAGTGACACGACAACAAGTAATATAATAACTAATTACTCAAAACTAGCAGATTGCTTCTAAATTGTCACTGTTATTTTCGATCAGACCACAAAATCCTCATCGACCGTTGTTTATCCCACATATAATCATGTCAAGTCACCCATTACTAGTGATGAAATAAATCAGAGATAAACAGATGAAGATATGCACCAGTATAGCACACTTAACATATTGAAAATAGTTGTTGAAGCCAACAAAAGTACTCACAATCGAGATAGCACTCAAAGCTATATCTAGAAGTAACTCGGCTAGGCTCATCGAGGATGACACCGAATCAGAATACCTATTGCCGACTCTTGAACTGCGGTTATCCGGAGTGGTTCTCGGATATACAAAGCCTCCTTCAAACACGGAGGTTCACCACGAATGCAAAATCGAGGATTAGAGAATGTCGCACAAGACACGGAACCAACCGAGACCGGCCAAGCACTCGGATGAACGGAAGCCGTACCCAAACACAGCCAACAAAGGTTGCAAATCACAATACCTCAACACACCACCAACGCAGCACCTCTTCCTGACGGGAGAGGCCTCAACAACCGGTAAATCGCTAGCACAATTGCTGCCTAAGCCCAGCCCTCACCTACTTCGCTCTCTTTGGAGCAGTGCTGACACACATGATCGAGGCCGAAGGAACAACGGTGCTCCAAGTTGCAGGAGGAGAGGACCGGATCATGCTCACCACCGCGGTCGTAGCTTAGGGAGAAGAGCTTAGCAGCAGCCGATCCAATTGGATCAAAATCAAAGCAATTGGTGGAGACGGAAGAAGGTAAAGAACGATGGGGATCTGATCTGCTCAAGAGAGAGGAGCCCAGGCGGGTATAAGAGGATGGAGATGAGGGCGGCGTCGCCAACAGCCGTGACAAAAACGCCGGAGGTGCCGGATCAGCTGATCCCCATTTCACGCTGTGGCTGAACCGAACAAGACCGAAGGCCTTATCCCCTCTTCTCCCTTTCTCTATGATTTTCAGGACCAACACCTCTCTCTCCCTTCATTATTATTATTATTAAAACAAATTGGGAAATTCCCAAAATGTCCTCTCATACAACACCATTTTCCATCTTCTTAAGGCACTTTAACCATACTACATTTGTAGGCACATGCTAATATGCTCTAGTCTGTGCATGTGGGAATTAGCATTACTGTGCAAACACCTAGTTTGCTGCCCCTTAAAAAACACCTACTTTGCTCATGCCTGCAGTGGGGTGTGGCAGAGGAGCGACTGAGGGTTGCTAAATGTGTGCAAAGGGATGCATGGAAGAGACATGAGAGGTTGATACTAGGAACTAAGGGTGTGTTTGGTTTGGAGTCAGGTAAGGATGGAATGAATCCATCCCTGTTTTTAAGGATGGAACCGTCCCCATCCCCTATTGTCCTTGGAACCAAACACACTATTGGAGGCAGGTAGCGAGGAAGAGGGATGAGCCCATCCCCTCATTTTTGAGGGATGGGGGCATCCTCAATTTAGGGGAATATTCCCGGGATATTCCCCAAAGGGGATGGACTCTGTCCCTGCTGACTCCAATCCAAACAGGTCCAAATCTGGGATCGCCCCGTCCCATCCCCTATTGTCCCTGGAACCAAACACACCCTAAGGGAGACAAGAGGGAGGAGAGGAAAAAGAAACTGTACAGAGTCCAAATGTCAAATATTTCGCCCCGTGCCCCTATTTGTCGCTAACTAATCTCAACTTTTAGTGCATAAATAATCTCATGAATTCTAGTTTTTGTACTGTAGTGTAGCGGCGCCCATGTTTGTGCTGATATTCCTGATTGTTTGTATTTCCTTTTCTTTCAGTGAACTTTCCTGATTCTGCACATGGCGCCCCATTGATGGATGACACATCCGCAAAACTGAAAGAGTTTGACGATGATCCTGAAGGGAAGGACTACAAGTTTGACTTTGATCTTCGGCAAATCGATGACTTATTACCTGATGAAGACGAGCTTTTTGCGGGGATCACAAATGAGATTGAGCCTGTTGGGCAGACAAACCCTGTGGAGGAATTGGAGGAGTTTGATGTATTTGACAGTGGAGGGGGCATGGAGCTGGACTCAGACCCTGTGGAGGGCATCACAGCTGGTTTGGGGAATACGAATGTAGGTGATGGGGTTAGAGGCAATGGGACCAACCATTTTGGTCTGTCAAACAGTGCTGGAACTGTGGCCGGGGAGCATCCATATGGGGAGCACCCTTCCAGGACACTGTTTGTGAGGAACATTAATAGCAATGTTGAGGATTCCGAGTTGCGCTCTCTGTTTGAGGTAATAACTGCAGTGGTTGTTATATTTATTTAATTATTTTTAATTACAGTTCCAGTCCGATTTAGTTGTTTTTACTCAACAGTAGGTGTGTATCTTGTAACTGAACAACTGTATGTAGGACATTGATGATCTTGACACCTTCATCTTCTATGTTTTCTAATCATATGCTCACAATGTTCTTATCTGCATGTCTTTGATATTGAATTTCAATTTGTGTTGACAGTGTTTATTATTGTCATTTCAGCAATACGGGGATATCCGAACCCTTTACACTGCAACGAAGCATAGAGGTTTTGTAATGATATCATATTTTGATATACGAGCTGCACGTGGTGCGATGCGTTCATTGCAGAACAAGCCTTTGAGGAGGAGAAAGCTGGACATCCATTTTTCCATCCCAAAGGTTTGTTATGTTCCTCTTTTGCACCGGCAGTTCCCTACCCACAAAAGTACTCCTTTGAATAATTACCGTTTTGACTATGCAGGACAATCCATCGGACAAAGATTTAAACCAGGGAACTCTTGTTATTTTCAACTTAGATCCGTCAGTTTCTAATGAAGAAGTTCGCCAGATTTTTGGAGCATATGGGGAAGTAAAGGAGGTTAGGATGTTACTCCCAAAGGCCCCCCCCCCCCCCCCCCAAACCCCGAAATTATACTTTTGCTTGAAGATTGCAGCTCCTTAGATCTTCCTTTTTGGTGTTTGGTTTCTATTTGCAGATAAGAGAGACACCGAATAAAAAACATCATAAGTTTATTGAGTTCTATGATGTAAGAGCAGCAGAAGCTGCTCTTCGGTCACTGAATAAGAGTGAGATAGCTGGAAAACGCATCAAGCTGGAACCAAGCCGTCCTGGTGGAACGCGCAGAAAGTACGATTATGAGTTAGTTTCTTTCCTAATCTGTTTGTCTGCTTATGCCTTCAGATTGTTGTTTTTGTGCCCAATTTCTCACCTATGTTTGTGAACAATTTATTGATGCTGCAGCTAGCTCGACTTTGTCTGCTACACACTAGTATTTTCCTGTATCAAATTTCATTGTTTGACATGGGCAGGACATTGTCAATTTGCCATGTTGAGGCTTTTCCTTATATTCTGTGCTAGCGTCCTGACGTAGTTATTGCCATGTCAATATGTCATGTTTCATATGTATTGCTGTTAAAATCACACTAAGTTCATTCTGGCTTTCTGACCATTTTGCAAGTTAAAAGTACACAACGTAGTATCCGATCTTGTTAAACTCAGTTTTATGCATCATCAACAGAAGCGCTAAGATTTACGCTTTATCGATCGACTTTGATTTATTTGAATAATCCACTTGCAGTTTCGAAGCTTCTTTAGTGGAAGAAAAGCAAACAAGCTTGTGTACTCCCTGAGTTTTTTTTAAATGTGTATTTCAATAATTCTTTAATGGTATATTGTGTAAGCTGTTGATATGCCCATTTGCTCCTCTACAGATGTTCCTTGAGTTTTGGACAGCACGCTTTTGTAGTTATTTGTCCTGCATGTGAACCAATTAACATTGATGGAATGTTTCTGATGCGATGTACTGACACTGATCTGATTCATTTTCTCATGTTTTCTTCTGATTTAGCATGATGCAGCAGATTGGTCATGAGCTAGACCAAGATGAACCCAGAAGCTATAGGCATCCTCACGTTGGTTCACCTATTGCTAACTCTCCTACTGGTACTTGTACTAGATCTAATTTGGTTCTTGTTATCCTGCCCTCATCTAATTTTCTATCAATCCTTTGTTTACAACTAAGGAATATTACATCCTGGCAGGGGCATGGGCTCAATATGGTAGTCCAACCGAGAACAATTTGTTACAAGCATTCAACAAGTCACCAACTGGAAATGGAATCAGTCCTATTGCAATGCCTCCTTCACTGATGTCAAATGCTGTGAAGATTGCGCCAATCGGGAAGGATAGCAACTGGTCTAAATATGATCAAGTATTCTCAAACAGCAACCAGTCCCTTGGTACTGCATTTCAGCACTCCCACTCATACCAAGATCACAAAACTGAACATACGAGTTCAAGTCTAGGGACTTTAACAGGTCCCGAATTTCTATGGGGTAGTCCAAAGCCTTATCCAGAACATTCTCAATCCTCGATTTGGCGCCCACCAGCAATTGGCCGTGCAATTTCATCTAATAACCGCCCTCAGGGGCAAGGCTTTTTGTTTGGCAGCCATCAGGCTTCATTGTTTGGGTCTTCAGATCAGCACCATCATCATCATGTTGGGTCCGCCCCTTCAGGTGCTCCATTTGAGAGCCACTTTGGCTTTTTACCTGAATCACCAGATACATCTTTTATGAATCAAGTCAGGTTTGGGAACATCGGGAATATTGGTACTGGCCGAAATGGGGGAAGCCTCATGCTGAACATGGCTGCTCGTGCTTCCATAAATCCCGTTTCTGCTCTAAGTGGAAGCCTGTCAGATAATAGCTCTACTAACTTTAGACCAATACTGTCACCAAGATTGGGACAAACATTCTTGGGGAATCCCACATATCAGGGGCCTGGTTCTTTCGGACTCGACAGCTCCATTGAACGTGGTCGTAACCGCCGAGTTGACAGCAGTCCGTTCCAAGCTGAAAGCAAGAAGCAGTATCTGCTTGATTTGGAGAAGATTCGTAAAGGCGATGATACTCGGACGACATTGATGATTAAAAACATTCCAAACAAGTATGCAGTTTTCATATTGTATTTTCTTTTGTTATCTTTTTTGCTAATTTGTTGTCCTGACTCAGTTTTCCTGAATTCGATAGGTACACATCTAAGATGCTTTTGGCTGCAATTGATGAGCTCCACAAAGGCACATATGATTTTTTCTACCTGCCAATTGATTTCAAGGTACTAGATTTTATGTTACATTCTACTGTTGTTTCCTAGGACTTATTTTGATGCCCACCACTATTTAATTGTATTTTGCCCATGCAGAACAAATGCAATGTTGGTTATGCGTTCATTAACATGATATCACCTGTGCACATTATATCATTCTACCAGGTGTGTTTTCTTTTCTTTATTGGCCCTTACATGTTACACAGTTCTGTAAATTGTTATCATCAGAATGAAGATCTTGATCCTTGGCTAGCAGAGTGGCACAGCAGTGTAGATTACTGTTGGAATTAATCTGAACAGCTTGAAAGATACCTTTTTGGATGATGCTTTTAATTTGCAGGCGTTTAATGGGAAGAAATGGGAGAAGTTCAACAGTGAGAAAGTAGCCTCTTTGGCTTATGCTAGGATCCAGGGAAGAACTGCACTCATTTCACATTTTCAGAATTCAAGTTTGATGAACGAGGATAAGAGATGCCGCCCTATTCTTTTCCATTCCAATGGACCAGAGTCTGGAAATCAGGTACGTACGTCAATACTTCTAATCAACAGTATGTTCCTTTCCCATTTGTTTGCTTTTGATGCAATACTCATGATTCTTTGATGTCAGCATACGTTTAGTCTTGTCATATTGCTTGCCAAGTTTCACCATGATCCTCCAGAGGTAAACATGGTTGTTGCATTGTATACTGAAAAGGACATCTGTCTAACGGATTTGTATTGTGCAAAACTCTTGTCCACTGTTGCAAAATTCACTTCCTGTTGAATGGACATGCTTTAGATGAGTTCTTTACAATTGCATGTTCCTTTGCTGGCGCTATTAAGCATGTTTCTATATAATGGTTGCAATCTCATTGAAATTCAGCATGTCAATTTGGCAAAGCAATACTTGAAGCATGGACGAGTATAATATTGCTATTGAACAAACTAATCATGACGATTTTAAGTAGTGAAATGGTAATACCTAGGCCCAATGTGTTTACTCTTCCCTTAACAAGAGGGTTTGATGTGACAAGACTCTTGATGTCAATACTGTGCATCTAGTGTCAGTGTTTTACTAATACAATGAATAATTGTGAACTGAATGGAACTCAGGAACCATTTCCGATCAACGGCATATGCATCCATATGCCTCTGGAAGATGGGGCAGTTGCCAGCGGGGACCCCCTTGACCATGAAGAGGGTGACAATCAGAACGAGAAGACAGCTGGAGAGAACTCCATGGCGGGGAGTATGTAAATTATAACCAGGCTGTGAATCGCCGTTAAGTCTAACTGTCTAGGCGATAAGGTATCCATCCCAAATTGTATAAAAGTGAGGAAGATTGGTTAGTGCTGAATTTCTGGTGTGGCCTGGCGCATCTACTAGTTTTTGTCGGAACGGATGTCGCCCCCCTGAAGCAGGCTTTGAATTGGAGTTGGGAGTTTGCTAGGCCTCTCTCCGTGTCTCCCCTTCACCCCCTCTTCTGTACAGATAGATGTGGGGAGTTGATAATTGGGTGCTTTTGGTTGGTGTAAAGAAGAGAAGAGAACTGGTCAAATTGTACAGTTTTAGGACTTATGTTAACTCTGCATGTTTTATTCTCTAGTTGAAACTCGGAACAGGCCTGCCAGTGTGGAAATCTGAATCTCGTCTGTGCCTTGTGAATGACTGAATGGTTCTTGTGTCCTGTCTGAGTTTTGTTATTATGACTGAAGAATTTCGATCTGGTTTGATGGTTCTGCTGTACAAGTCATCCTTGTATGGTGACATGAAAATTCTGGTGGTAATGTCCCTTGTGGAGCTGTTCACCCCAAGACGACCAAATTAGATGCAAGAAGGCACATGCCCTTGTTTCTTCCCTTATTGTAAGAGGAGAATTCTCGATGTGGTATTTTTTTTTAATTCTTGTGAAAATGTTGATCAGGTGCTCGACTCTGGGAACAGTGGACGCCGAACAGAGTACTCTAGCATTTCCAGGTTAAAGGTTTTGCCACTATTAAGCATGCGAGTTGGCATGCATTATAGCACCTAGCTGTAAGCTTTCAAAGTTCATCGAGTTTCACTTGGTCTCGAGACATGATTCCTTTTTTCTCTTATTTGTTCCTTATCAGATTACTTGATGTTTTCAAACTGACAGCAGTATTATTATTATTGGATTAAGCAAACACGAAACAACTTAACATTGGTAGTTTGCACAAAGCCATGCGAGCTCTGGTGAGTGCTGAAACAACACAAGAAAAGGAGATAGATAGCATATGCCTGCGACGACAACACAGCAATAGCTGAATTCATTTCAAGCTTTCCCCTCCGCCGGCGCGTCCGGCGACACGGCGGCCCAGAACTCTTCGTCCTGCTCCAGCGCCGCCATGTGCTCCGGCGTCAGCACCAGCTCCGCGTCCATGCTGCCTCCCCCCTCCCGCCCGGGGTACAGCGACGCCTTCCCGTCGCTGTTGTTCGCCTTGCCGCTCCGCGCCGCCACCGCCTTCCCCCACCCAAAGTCGCACCCGTACATGTCGAACCGCGGCGAGCTCCCCATCATCACCCCCGAAGGGTCGAACCACCTTAGATTGTACACCATCGGTTTCGCCATCCACGCCGCCACGCGCGCCCGGATGTTCTCGTCCGTGTGCGCCGCCACCGCGCGCCCCATGGCCGCCGCAGCCCACCCGTGCCCGCGCGCCAGCAGCTCCGACGCGCTCACCGCTTCCGTGCCGATGGCATAGATGGTGTTGCCAAAGTACTCCGCCGGCAGCGCAGGCCGGAGCCGTCCGCGGTTGTTGATGGCCAGGCGGCACACCGTCTCTCGCTCCGGCGACAGGCGCCGGGCGCGGGTGATGCACCGCCACATCAGGGAGCTCAGCGCCTGGAATCTCGTCAGGGCGGCCGCGCCCGCCGTGTCCCCTGCCGCCAGGAGCTCTTGGCGGGCCCGCTCCTTGAGCGCCGCCAGGGACTCCGCCGAGAAGTGCAGCATCCGCTCGCGCAGCAGCGGCGGCGCCAACCGCTCGATGAGCTCCGACAGGTCGGGGTACGGCAACACAAGCGGCACAGCCGCGCCGCCGTCGGCCGACCAACGCTCGAACAAGGGCCGGCGCGACGTCAGCTGGCGTGGGGCTTCCGGGGGCGCGAGCCTGGCGCGCGCGATCTCGGCCCACGCGTTGAGGAAGTCCCAGAAGGCCGTGCCGTCGGATAGCGCGTGGTTGTACGCGAACCCTACGAAGACGCCGTCGGCGAGCTCGGTGACCTGGACGACGAAGAGGGGGAGCTCGTGGCCGTCGTAGTTGATCGCGTCGTCGAGCGGAAAGAAAGACTGGACGACGCGCGGCACGTCGACGTCGGGAGGGATGACGTCGGCGATGGCCACGCCGTCGGCGACGGCGTGGACGATCTCGACGCCCTGGCCGTGGCAGTCGATGGAGACCGAGCAGCCGACGACGTTGCCGCTGTGGTCGCGGTGCTGGTCGGTGACGAAGCGGCCGGCGACGGGGTAGTAGGTGGCGAGCGTGTCAGCGAGGGCGGCGGCGAGGTGGTCAACGATGTGGGCGGTGGAGAGCAGAGGGGGCGAGGCGGGCGGCGCGAAGAGGAGGCCCTTCTGGATGTAGTTGGCGGAGAGAAAGGTGACGTCCCACGAGGTGAACGGGATGCGCTCGCGCGGCCGAGGAGGCGGCTTCACGGTGCGCGACGACACCACGCGCACCGGCGACGGCATTTTCGATGGAGTGTGCTGCTGCGCCTCCGGACCCCGGAGCTGTTTGGAATGGCAAGCCGTCCGCCCATGTGATGCTCCTAGATTATATATATCCATGCAGCCATGCAGGGGTTTCTGCGTGTGCTAGATGTACTTCCTCCGTCCACGATTACACATCTTTATGATATGTATACTGAAATTTGTTTAAATTTTAATTATTAATATTTTTTAAATATTTAGATTGTATATATAAAAATCATACATATTTATAACCAGAGAATATGTTTAGTGCTCGGTGCCTATTCAGTCCACTAATCAAGAACGACGGATTCAGTTAGTCACATATATGGGACACAATCACGATAATATATATTTTTTTTGAGATTTTGATTCGTGCACTGTTCCATCCCTCCTCTAGAGTTCACTTGATCCTAACCCTGCATTTTCACAACCGAAGGTGAGAGGTAGGTGCTGGAGTTGGTGGGGGCAGCGGTTCGAGGTACTTTCTCATAGTGGAATGTTGAGACAATTGATGAATGTCAATGATTCGACCATGCATGCTTGCCATATTTCATATGGTTCCATTTAAGTTGCGGTTTATGATTTAAAATTTAAAATTTTAATTGTTTGTAAGAGACAATATATAGAAAAAAATAATTAATATAATTTTAGTTGATACAACTGAACTTAGTATATTTTTTACTATAATATTCATGTTAACTTTATCAAAAAATATACTATTTAAAAACTAATTATTATTGTGTAAATTACAAGTGAAAAAGAGTTACCCATTGACTTTCTGGCTACAAGTCAGGTCGTCAACAATTGGTCCATGCATGTTTGCCCAACAAGAGCATCATTTCTGCTCTGAATTTCATTACTCCATGTGCTCATGACCAGTCTTCGTCAAAAAAACGAAGGGGTAAAACATTATGTGTCCTCACGCCTGACATCAGGCGCTTGTACGTACGACTTGTACTACTACACAAGAAGATCTGGTCTTCCATTCAGAGCTGGTCTTCTTCGTCTTCGATCTACAGAGAGAGACGCCGAAATGGGATATTTCAAATACACAAATTTAATCTAAATTTGTGTATGTTCTTCAAAAATTTCAATTTTAGAGTATATATCTGTCTATAAAACTTCAAATAAAACACATATATTTGAAAAATATACCGAATTTAATGTTTTTTAACATGGTTTGCTGGTTTTTGTATAAAATCATAAAAAGTAACTCTAATTTGATTTTCAGTTCAAATTTGTTTGAACTAGTTAATAAACTAGCTAAACTCGATATAAAAAAATCTAAAAACTTTTAGGTGTGATACCTAAGGTATATACCCATTTTAAACAATTATGGGCCTGTTCTTTTCCTCCGAAACTGGTGGCTTTTGGTTTTTGCTACAGTACCTAACTTTCAAACGGAATATTTTCTCAAAACGGGGTTTACAAGTTAAACGATGTACACTTTACAAGCTCAACATCTGCACCATCCAAAATCACAAATGAGTATCTCTCTCTTCGTAATCTGTACTATAAACAACCAAAATTCAAAAATTTTAGCTATAAGTCACAGCCGTTGCCAAACATGCCCTATGTCTAGTGCACTATGGCGTTTCAGTTATTAATACCTAGGCTGTATATTTCTACTCCTTATGCTTGAACAAGTACTTGTCTACCACTTTACTGCAGTATGGACTACTTGTTAAGCCAAAACAAAACACGAAAGGGAGGAGCTAGGAAGCAAAAGAAAGATGTACGAGTTGCAGTTACAAATTTATAAAACCCAGGAAATTCGATGGAAGATCCGTGCAGGTAGCCTGCACAAGAACAAGTTGATGACGGATTAATTGGAATAGTTCTTTCTTTCTTAACAAAGACTAGTAGTAGCATGCACTAGTACTAGTTCTGAACAGATTAAGGATATTAATTAATTCTGAAGGTGGAAGAAATTTGATGGAAGGCGCAGCATAGCACGCACATGCAGCAAGTTGATGGATTGCATCTTCCTTCAACCAATGCTCAAGGAAATTAATGGCAGTTTCAATTAAGATATTTCACGAGTTTACCTACCTTGACAATCAATTCTAACCTAAAGACTAGACGCACAAGGTCCAAAACCAGCCAAAATCAAATTGCCGGGCTCTATTCATGGCTGATTCAACCTATATATCCTGGATCTGTGAGCTCTAGCATCTTGATCGAAACTGTTCTATACATATTCACGAACTTCAGCGAAATTTTTTTCCCAGAAAGACACACACACCAGCACGAACGTACATCATACGCACATACAAGAGTTCGCTTCCCTAACACATCTAGATAGACGGAGGCTAAGTATAAATCCATAACCTTATAAAATTTCTACTAAAACGTACACGTGCATCTGTAAAGATGGACACCAAGATTTGAACCCTGTTGGGTAAAGTCGTATAACCACAACTTCACCATCACAGCAAGAGTTGCATGTTAAATGCGCAAAACTAACATAGAAGAATCTTTTTTTAGAGAGAGTATTTTCCACTGAACATGCACGAGTGTGTTACTCTTAAAATAATGGACATCTAACACCCCAGCCCAACACTGAACAAGAATAAACATATCATAACTGAAGCTTAGGACCTCATGCCCGAGAACACTCCGGATCTCATGCTCGAGAACGCTTAGGACTCTGCACCTAAGAATGCTTGGAACTATATGCCCGGGAGTATAATTAAACTTGCAAATAGAATTTCACTGAGAAAACACACATTACCATAAAAGCATTCTAAAGTTCATCATCAATTTTCGATTGCTCTGTTGACTAAGTCCCAAATTAGAAAGCTAGTTTACTAAAATAATATTAAGATGAGTACGGGTGATATTTGTGACCGGAGAAAGTATAGTGGTAGGTACCCTATTCAACCCAATAATCAAGAACGACGGATTCAGTTGTCATGGGGCACAATCACAATAATGATTTTTTAGATTCGTGCATCGTTCCATCCCTCCTCTAGATAAAATTGTGATTATCGGAACTTTTCAGGGATTATCATGATTTTTTTAAGATTGGTGCACCCTTCCATCCCTCCCAATAATCAAGAACGATGGAAGCGCAACGCCGCAGCCACGAACGAGCCGTCAATGGCGAGGGCGCTGGAGAGGCCAAGGAGCAAGATGGGAAACCTGCGTGTTAGGGGCTTAAGGGCAAGCGTAGCGGCGTCCATGGGCTACTTTGGGCTAGCTTCTTTTCAACACAGCCCAAAAAGAGTTGCCCAGCACTATAATTTATCCCCCGGGGGGGGGGGGGGGGGGGGGGTACGGTAACCCCGGTAAAAATGATTTTTGGCTGATTTTTACGCAGGTTATCACAACATTGGGCTAAAGTCTTCTCCAGCCACGCCGTCGCAACATATGGGTTCACCAAAGCCTCTACATTCCATTTTGGTGGTCTTCGTGGCTTCCTATCACCGACGCCAAGCTCGGCCAGGTGTCTCTTTTGTTCCACTTCCCTCAGGAAGAAGACTACAGATTATAGTGCCTGGTGGCTTAGGTGGCAGCTCCATGTGCCACTAGTGCGCCAGCTTAGGAAATTCTGTTAGCAAACGGAGAAAATAACCTATGGTGCAAACGGAGACAAGTTTAAGGAGCCAAGAAAGTAAAATGCATGGTTTGAGAGTAGAGTGGTACAACGTCACAAGTTTAGGGAACTACAGTGCAATTTTCTCTTGAAAAAATATACTTGAATTCAAAGTTTTTTGATGATCATTACATGGTTTGCTGGTTTTTGTATAAAATCAGCACATACCTTTTTATCAGACTATCATAAAAAAAAGGCAACTTTAGTTTGAATTTTAGTTAAAACTTGTTTGAACTAATTAAACTCAACGTAAAAAATTCAAAAATTTTCACGTGTGATGCCTAGGGTATATACCTATTTTAAACTATGTTGTCTAGGCACCATGGTGTCCTAGTTATTAATACCTAGGATATATATATATATATATATATATATATATATATATATATATATATATATATATATATATATATATATATATATATATATATATATATATATATATATATATATATATATATATATATATATATATATATATATATATATATATATATATAAAATCTCCAGAGGCGGATGTAGCTCCTGGCTACCTTGGACAACTGCCTGGGCTCACCGACGCTAAGCAGTGGAATCCCAGTTGACCCCAGTGCTATTAGACACCATGGCAACGATGCTTCTTGGCAAGGTCGTCTTGGGTCGTCTTCCATCGCACTGAGCCATTACATGGGCCAAAGGCCTGGGCCATTACAAGCCCTCACACCTCCCTCAACTGAACAAACCCCAAATCCCCAATCGATCCCCTCTCCGTACCTCAACTTCCTCTTCTTCCAGTCTTCCTCAACCTACCCCAAACACTAGGTGTGGCGGGCTAGTGCATTGCGGAAGCACGCACGTGTGGGGCAGTGTCAGACCCCGGAGCAACAACTCCTAGATCCTGTGTGTTAATCGCACTAGTCCAGGATCAGCTAGTACACACAGCGGCAACAGGGATACATATCAAGCAAAATGAAAAACTTCATTGAATAAAATAGTACGACCTTATGGCCAAAGTTTACATCATTAATGCTCATTAGCAAAATAATAAAGAAAAGATAGCAATGGAAACAAATAAATAAACAACGAAGCCCAAGAGCCTACCCACAGGTACACGACATAAAGACACAACCTACATGTCCTGGTCCTCACCGTAGTTGAATCAGTCCTCTTCTGAGAAGTGATAGCAAGGGTGAGTACAAAGTTGTACTTCACAAGTTACACGGAAAGATACAATAGTAATGCAAGGCTAACAAAGGAAGGCATATATGGCTATTTGAGCGTAAAATAGCATTTAATGAAATACAATAATTAGATATGAATATAGTGGAATTTAATACAATAAGTAAAATTAGTAATTCCTAAACAAAGTAATACTGCTAGTGCATGCTCCGACCTGACACTAACCTAACCACGGGTATCCCACTTGGACTATCTTTCCCCGAAAAGATTCCACATTTTCACTTTACTCATCATGCCCAGGACCGTGGGCACGACTATTTAGGATAGTTTATAAACTCTGTAGAGGTTGTACAATTTTACTCACAAGATATGATTGACTCGTTATGTCGGCTACTACACGCTTCCTTAGGCGTGCGACTGAGTAATCATAACAAGACCTTGACAAAGCAAAGCTGTCAACCTGGCCACGCCTCCACTAAGGTTTCATTTCAATAAGGAATCCATCAGATCCATGTGAGACTTTTTGTGGCCTATGCCATGCTGACATTTTAGCCTATAACGAGATTTAAGTTGGGATTTGCAAATTAGTCAGTCAGGACTGTCCCATACTAGTCTTGTCGTAGTACAATAGGGCTTTATAGCAGTATCTTAAAGACCGGTCCTTAAGTGACTTAGGCACTTGCCACATACCCCTCTGCCTAGCATCCACGTTGAGTCACAGAGCAACAACGTATGCTAGCAAGCTTCCACCACCTAACCATTTATCTAAGTCTAAATCAAATTTTATATTTTATTTTGAAATATTCTATAGACTTTTTTGACTCACCAAAGCAAAAAATACATTTTAAAAGCTTATCATTTTACGTGAAAAATGTTACCCCAAGCCTAAAGTTACATCTATTTAGGTATAAGCATTTGCTACAAAAATTCTCTAGCCATACCAGTGTACTAACTAGAATTTTATTCTAGGGTGACAAGGTATAGGAATTCACAAGTCAAAGGTATCATAACAAATGGGTATTAACTAAAGTAAAATAGGAATTGAAACACTGTGAATAAAAATTAAGCAATGCAAAACATAATTTTATTTTGCAACCTAGAATCAATATTATCAAAGTGTGTAACTTGCCTTGCTCTACGGATTGTGCGAATCATCGAAGTAGAATTCTTTTGAGTCGTCGTAGTCTACACGTGAAATTAAGCCACCAAATTGAAATAAAATAAAACTAAATTTATATGAAATCAAAATTTTTAAACATTTCATATTTGCATAGTTCTTGATTTTAGATGAATTTAGAAATTTGAACAGGCTCAATCGGAGTTAGGATGAAGGAGAACGAGCTTCTAAAAGTTTAAATCCTAAAGAAATTGAATAAAAGGAATTTATAGAATTATTTTTCTAAAGGAAAAGACATTCATGACATCAGCAAGTAATTTTTGGTTTTTGTGGAATTATTTTTTTTGAAGGAAAATAGGAATTATGATGTGAACATTGAATTTAATTTTTTGCTAGAATTAATTTCTAAAGGAACACTAGACTTATGATGTCATGGTAACATCAGCCCTAGACATGGCTGCTGACATGGTATTTTTTGCTGTCGGGTTGCCACGTGGTTGACACGTGATGCCAATGTGGCCTGGGGGTGGTTCGGTGCTGAGTGGCGTGCCGCATGGCGTCCATGTGGACCTATGCCATTAAGTGGCATGCTACTTGGCGGTCACATGGTTGCACATGTTGGTGTGGTGGGTGGGGTGCCACGTGGTTCCCATGCGGCCATTAAGTGCTGAGGTGGAGCGCCATGTGGCACCATCTAGCTGCCACATGGGCCAAGTGCGCTGACGCGGCGCACCGATGAGAGGTGGCTCTCGGGGACCGAGGGTTTCCGGCGATGGAGTGGACGGCGGCAGTCGGAGAGCGGCACAAAATGAAGAGGGGAGCGAGGGGAGTCTGACGGTACCTCGCGCAAAGCCGAAGGAGTGATGGAGTTGGCCGGTGATGGAGAGAGGCAGCAGAGGAGCTCGGGCGGTGCTATCGATGGCGTATCGACGGCGAGAAGGCTCGGTTGAAGGGTGAAGGAGGTCAGTCGTGCCTTGGTGAACCCGAGGGTGTCGGTGGCGAGGCATGAAAGTGGCCAGTGCGCCCAGGATTTCTCATCTGAGAAGTTCATTGGCACAGGGGAAGAGAGGTGACGGCGCTGGGGGAGCTCAAGTTTCAGGAGGAGAAGTAGGGGCAGGAAGGAGTAAGGGAAGCAGAAGGGGGAGCTCTAGGGTATTTATAAGGGGTAGATGGGGGCGCGTGGTGGCTAACCACCCGCACGATAATGGCAGTGGTGGACGCCGTTGTGGGCGGATAAGGGGGAGCGATGTCGAGAGTGGGGAAGGTGGGCGCGCGGAGTTCGAAAGGGGATAGGGGAGTAGGGCGGTGCCTATGCGGAAAGAGGGAGGCGGCTGGGAAGGGCGGAGCAATGTGGCCAGGAGGAGAAGGGGGCCAAGAGGAAGAAGACGGGGAGGAAGGGCCCACCTGGTGGTGATAGAGGGTGGGGAGGGAGAAAGGGTGGCGGTGGCTGACATGCGGGCCCAGGGAGAGAGAAAGATAGGGAGAGGGGTGGATAGAGAGAATGGACTAGAACGTGTGAGCAACGATCTAGGCCATCTACGTGTTGCCCAGGAGTTTTTTTTTAAATTTTGATTTCTAGAAATCTTGAGAAAGAAAATAAAGGCTTAGAAAATAGCAAAAAGCTCCAAATAAACCCCAAAAATTTCTAAAAATTCTAGAAAATGCAAAGAACTCAACAAAAATAAAATAAACCTATTTTGACCAAAAATACACATAAATTTTATTAGACTTTATTATAGGCCAAATAAAAAGAGGGAAATTAATTTCTAGAAAAATCCAATTAATTCAAAATAAATTGAGAATAAATGTTGGGATGTCACAAACCTAGCCCCCTAATAAAATCTCGACCTCAAGATTTGAATGGGCTAGCAAAAGAGGTGGGGATGGTTGGCTTTCAGATTGTCCTCTCTTTCCCATGTGGCTTTATCGTCGTATGGTTGCTTCATTGCACTTTGCAGAAATGGATGGTCTTCCTTCTGGTCTGACATTTCATTGTCTAAAGAATTTTGATTGGATGCTCTCTGTAGGTAAGGTCCTCTTGAAGATCGAGAGTCTTGTGGGCTGCTTGTTCTGCAGGTACTCGAAGGCACTTCTTCAACTGGGATACATGAAAGATGTCGTGTACTCCGGTCATGGTTGGTGGCAACTCCAACTGGTATGCAACCTCACCTTTGTGACTCAAGATCTTGAATGGTCCCATGAACCTTGGTGCAAGTTTTCCCTTGGTTTGGAACCTCTTGACTCCTCTAAGTGGGGATACCCTAACGTAAACGTAGTCACCCACTTCAAAAGTCAAGTCTCGATGGTGATTATCAGCATAGCTCTTCTATGGACTATCTTTAGTCTGTCCTTGATCTTCCTAACCTTCTCTTTAGCGTCTTAGAGCAGATTGGGTCTAGGGTCTTGAGATTCTTCTGGTTTGTCCCACAACAATGGTGTTCTACACTTTCTACCATAAAGGTTCTCAAAGGTTGCCATCTGGAGACTACTTTGATAGCTATTATTATAGAATAACTCAACATAGGATAGGACATGGTCCCAACTTCTGTAAAATCCAAAGCATAAGCTCTCAACATGTCCTCTAGTACTTGGTTGACTCACTCGGTTTGACCACTAATCTGAGGGTGGTAAGCAGTGCTGAAGTTGAGCTTACTCCCTAACTCTTTGTGAAGTTTCTACCAAAATCAGGAAGTAAAGTGGCTCCCTCGATCTGACACAATTTTCTTAGGAACTCCATGAAGGCACACAATCCTAGACATGTATAGCTCTACGAACTGATCTCCAGAATAGGTAGTCTTAACTGCTGGTATGAAGTGAGCCACCTTGGTCAAATGGTCTACTACTACCCATATGGAATCATATCCTGACTGAGTCTTGGGAAGTCTGGTAATAAAATTCATGCCAATTTCTTTCAACTTCCAATCGGGAATTGGCAATGGCTGCACAAGCATCAATATATTTAGCAACTTCTCTCTTCATGCTGACCCACCAATACCTTCCTCTAAGGTCTTGGTACATCTTGGTACGACCTACATGGATGGTGTAAAGAGTGTCATGGGCTTCTTGCAAAATCATATCCTTTCTCTCTTTATTATTGGGCACACAAATACAATTCTCGTACCAAACGGTTTTATGTTCATCCTCATCGAAACTGGTGGATTTTCCTCTTCTCATGTTCTTTATTTCTTGGATATCCTCATCCACCTTCTGAGCTTCTTTTATCTAATCAGGCAAAGTGGGTTGAATCTCTAGGGTTGAAAGAATACCCTGATCCACTGGATTTAGGCTAAGACGGGCAACTCCCTCCTGAAGTTGTGTCTGAACCTCTTTTGTCATAGTGTAGTTCGCATATGACTTTCTGCTCAATGCATCTGCCATAACATTGGTCTTGCCTAGATGGTAATGTATCCCAAGATTATAATCCTTGATCAATTCTAACCATCTTCGCTACCTTAGGTTGAGCTCTGTCTGAGTGAAGATATACTTCAAGCTCTTATGGTTCATGTAAATCTCACAACAGTTACCAATAAAATAGTGCCACCAAATTTTCAATGCATGAACTACTACGGCTAACTCCAAGTCATGAGTGGGATAATTGCACTCATGAGGTCTCAGCTGGCATGACGCATAGGCTACCACCTTGCCTTTTTGCATCAGCACACAACCAAGTCCTTGCCAGGAGGTGTCACAGAATACATCAAAATCCATATGGATATCCGGCAAGACAAGCACTGGGGTTGATACTAGCTTCTTCTTAAGGGTCTAGAAACTCTACTCATAAGCCTTGTCCATTCAAACTTCTTTTTCTTCTTTAGGAGCTGAGTCATGGGCTTGGCTATCTCGGAGAGTCCCACTATGAAGAGCCGATAATAACCAGCAAGTCTAAGGAAACTCCTGACTTCAGTCACTGATGTGGGTTGATTCCAGTCCATTACTGCATCAACCCTGGAAGAATCTATTGCAATTCCTTCGGCCGTCACAATGTGGCCAAGAAAAGCTACCTCTTTCAGCCAAAACACATACTTGCTGAATTTGGCATAGAGTTGGTGCTCTCTAAGTCTCTCTAGGATTATCCTAAGACGGTATTCATGCTCTTTCTCATTCTTAGAGTAAAAAAGAATATCATCAATGATGATCACCACAAACTTATCCAGATACTCCATGAACACCTTGTTCATCATAGTTATGAAGTAAGCTGGTACAATTGTTAGTCTGGAAGACTTGATAGCGAACTCGTACTAGCTGTAATGAGTCATGAAGGAAGTCTTGGGTATATCCTCTTCCCTAATCTTCAGCTAACCATACTCAGATCTATTTTAGAGAAGACACTTGCTCCTTTCAGCTGATCAAAAAGATCATCGATCCTAGGCAAGGGGTATTTGTTCTTGATCGTGGCCTCATTAATTGCTCTATAATCAGCACACTTTCTCATACTACCATCTTTCTTCTTAATGAAGAGAACTGGTGCAACCCAAGGCGAGGATCTTGGTCGGACATAGCCTTTATCCTCCAGCTCTTGGATTTACTTCTTTAGCTCGGCTAACTCATTCACAGGAATTTGGTATGGCTACTTGGAAATGGGAGCCGTATTAGGGACTAAGTCAATCATGAACTCGATATGTCTATCCGATGGCATTTTGGGTGAGTCTTCTGGAAATACATCTGGGTATTTCCTCAGGATCAGTATTTCTAAAAACTTGAAGGTGATTGAGGACACACTCTTCCATTTCTGGAATCTTGGGCGCAAAGGTCACTTCCACTCCCTGACTATTGGTGAGAGTGATTGATCAGGTGGCACAATCTATTTGATCTCCATTCTTGGACAACTTGTTCATGCTAAGAATGACATCCAGCCCTTGAGAGTCTAGGACAATCAACTCGGCTAGAAAAGGTACTCACTCCACTTTTGGACACAGGGTCCTGGCTCTCATTTTTGCTCCAAGGGATTGGATTAACATGGGGTTGCTAAGAGGAACTGAACCCAACCCATTTTGAACCACAAAAGCTTTGGAAATGAATGAATGAGAAGCTCTAGAATCAAACAAAACTGATGATGGTATTGAGTTTACTAGGAACTTACCCAGCATGACGTCTAGTGCGGCCTGAGCTTCCTCTACTGTGATGTGATTCACATGTCCCTTGACAAAATTCTAGGGCTTCTTGAAGGCTTACCCAGAATTCTGTCCTCATTAGGATCCTGCATTGACGGTTGCTTGCAGCTTCTTGGCACAAGACTTGGCAAAGTGCCCTGTCTCCTTACAATAGAAACTAGTCACTCCGTCCGATGGGGCCGAATTCTTCTGAGCTGGCCCACTAGAAGGTAGGACACGAACCACCTAAGGTTTATGAAAACCTCCTGGATTGACCTTTTGGGTGGCCATCCTCCTCTTGCGGTTTTCCATCTCCACATACTTGCCTTCCTAGCGGATAGCCTTATTGATCAACTGGTGGAAGTTAACACATTCATTGGAGAGGAGCTACACCAAGATGTTATCATTGAGGCCCTCTAGGATAACCTCTCCTACTTAGCTTCATCCGTGGTGACATCCTCTGGTGCATAGCCTGCTAACTGGTTAAACTTCTAGAGGTACTCATTCACAGTGCATCCTGCCTAGCACAAGGCTCGAAACTCCTTCTTTAGTGTTATGGTGCCAGGTAGGATGTGGGCTTGCGGATGTGCTGCATGAACACCACCCAGGAAATGGCCTGAGCATTAGGGTGAGAGGCGGTGAAGGTATCCCACTACTTAGAAGCAGGTCTGTGTAGCTGGTGGGAAGTGAAGAGGACTCACTCCTGGTCACTACACTACATATGTCTAGCTTCTTGCCGATAGCTCAGAGTTAGTCATTAGCATCCATAGGCTCTGAGCTACTTGCGAAGGTCAGTGGTCGCATTTTCATGAACTCTGACAATCGTGACTAAGGAGCCTAGGCTAGCGATGGATGATGAATAGGCAAAGCAGAGTTGCTAATAGTCTGGACTAGTAGCTGGATCAGATGATTTTGATTGGCCATTATCTAGGCCCAATCAGGTCCGTTGGCGGGTGGTGGTGGAGGAATGGGAGCATTTTGGCCTCCAGTGGTTCCTGCTGTCATTATCGTTACCGTTGCCATTGCCATTGCTTCTTGTGTTGACTATCTGCTTGGCGCTTCCAAAGGTTAGAGGGAACAAAAGGAACAAGGGGGTTTACTTTATCCATTACACACACAAAACACAAGAAAAAAACCAAATAAAAGCAAACTTTAATAAGCAAATGCAACTTTATTTCTTATTTTATTATGATAATCTTGTGGCTGTTGACAAGGGAAAGATAGCTTACAAGTATACTCTAATTTAGCCTAAGGCCTAAATCTGGAAAAGTATCCTACTGGGCTTATTTGAATTGATCTAAGTACTTCTTCCTATCCCCAGTGCGATGCCTCTTTGGTAGGGACTCAAAGTTGTCTCTAGTGACTGAGGAATAATCATCCAAGGCTCGTAGCGTAGCAAGCTCTTCTTCTGCCCTCCGAAGTTTGTAGGCAGTGAAGCTCAACTCATCCAGAGTCACCTGTTACACATAGTCTGGGGCTTGGGCCAGTTCCACCTGCTGTTCAAGCTGGGGGTCATCTTCTATCTATGCAGATGCAAAGATGTTGCTGGAACTTGCAGGGTATTTGCTGAGAAAATACTAGAATGACGTGCCTCGGAGTTCCACTGCATAAATCTCCCTCAACCAGCAGATAGCTTCTCGGGCAACATCCTGGATACCGGTGAAGAAGGTGTCTTACCTTTGTGGAGCATCGAAGATGTGAAAAGCAGCTTCATCTCCTATGTTTGTGCATATCAACGTCTCCACCCCCTAATATTCTTGCTCTCCAATGGTTTGTAGGTACCCCTGGTAGACAGGACGTGTCTTGAAGCCTATCTCTTGTAAGAGACTCCAAAGACATGAGGCTAACTAAGCAACTTGGATGCCATGGGTAACTTGAGTAGGGGTCTCGACCATCTACAATTTTGAAAAGGAGAAGTTAGAAAATGAGTGGAAAAGTAGCCGAGTAAGAGAAAACGATAGACAAGTCTTACGGGAACTTTTGAAATTATATTTTATGAAATAAGTCCTTAAGGGTGGCTGGTTCTATTCTATCTATGGTCACTGTTGTGGTTACAGACCAAACAGAGAGAGAGAGAGAGTATGGTAGTGGAGAGTTAGGTGAGCAATACCTAGGGTTTCCCCTATGGCCTGGATGATATATATATACTTGCACGGGGAGTGCTTTTACAATAGTGCCCTTACATTTGAGCATCCCTCACAGGGGTAATTAGGTCATTACACATGTCCCGTTTTGGGCCTTACAGCCTCCTAATAGGCCGGCTGGGCTTAGGTGGGGGCCACCCCTACAACAGGAGCCTCTCATGGTGACGGGCTTCATGGGCCGAAGCCATGTTGCCGAGCCATTTGGCCCCCTCCGTCCCTACGGCCTGTGAACTTCTGTATTGTTTGATGAAGCCCTGTGGCCTGGTATAGTCTCCGCCCCGCAACGGGGGTACAGTGTTGGACGGGTTGCCAGAGACGTCCCCGCCTGCAGGGCCCTTCAGTGGCGGTGTCAAAGTCGCCGTCGCAGCGGAGATGTGCTCTTGTCGCAGACTGGTTGAGGCGTCTGGCGGGGCCAACTCCCGTGCTAGACACCGTAGCCGAGTGCGAGGGACCCCGCCCGAAGACGAGTCCTAAGCGAGTTCCTCGCGGGGGCCTGGAGTCGTTATCCCAGTGTCGGCACGAATCGCACCGACCCCTGGAATGCCAGGAGGCGGGCAGCCGCAACCATGCACGCTGCCCCAATGGGAGAGCATGCATGGCGGGGCGCGATTAGTGCGTCGTGGTCTGCCGGCGGCTTGCATCTGTGCCTCCTCGCCGTCGAGCGGTTGCACTCCTCTATCACGGGGAGCCGAACCGCCAGGTACCCGTTGATTGCAGTCCCGTCGATTGGGATGCCGCTGGTTGACCTTCCGCCAGCCTGGTGACTCCTCGCCAGGTGAGCATAGGTATAAGTAGGCCGGTGCCACGACCTATTCCTCGCTCATCCCCGGCTGCTCATCTTGTTCCTGCACACCGTTATCTTCTCACAAGTAGGCCTACTTCTGTTTATCTACATTTGATGATTGCATCTACTGGCGCTAATATCAGCGAGCGTTGATGAACAAAAGGGGGCCTATTTATGAGAACACGTCACAACTCGTTGTAGATCCGCGGTCGCGCTCCCTGACTACAGGGGACGCGGGGGTTGGGCCACCACTGGTCGGGGCTGGGAAGTTGTTGCACGAACTTCGGAGTCATGGTGGCTTCTGGCGTCGCTATGCGGGCTTGATCGGGGTGGACTCCGGAGTCTTCGCATGGGCCCAGGATCGTGGGGCTAGATGGTATCCCGCAGATCAAGGGCGGTGGTTGGATAGCGTTGTAGGTTAGACCATCGCCTACACATCTCCGCACTCCGCCCGCCGGGGGCGCCCTATCACGGGGAAGCCAGATCCCCGGCGTGTGAGGTCGAGTCGGAGGCCCAGTTGGACCCCGGACATATAGGCCGAAGTAGGCACCGGACCGTCCTGAGCCGTCAAAGTCGAGGTGGTCTCCGGGCTTGCCGCATGGAGGGCAGGGCCGAGGTCAGAGCAGGAGCCTCCCTGCCGAGGCGGAGACCCCATCGAAGTTGTCGTTGAGGTTGACTGGTCCACGGCCTGCCGCTGCTGCATTGATGGCCCCAGGAATCGCGCCGACACGTGCCGGAGGATGCGCCACGTCACGCGACCTGCATTTACTCCTGAGGGAGCAGACGCGTGGCGGGATGCTATTGGCGCGTCGTGCGCTGTCAGGCCCTTTGCACGATTGCTATCGTGCGCGACGTGTGTGGGCGGCTATGGCGCTTCGGCTTCGATCATGGGGAGGTGAGCGGTTCGTCTCCCATCGGTTACGCTTACCATCGGTGAGGGAGATGAAGAGGCTTTAAATACCCCCTGTGTCACCACGTCTGCGCCTTCTCCCCATGCCTTCTGACTCCTCTTCCTGTGCCATGTTCTCTTGCTTTTCCTTGCCGCCGTGCTGCCCCTGTCATCATCTAGTTCCCGGAGAGCGATGGCAAACGGCGAAGGACACGTTCAGAAGGCCAGCGGGAACGCCATCTCCCGGTGGTCATCGCCGCTCGAGGTGGAGTACACACTCGAAAGGCGTGACTCAACGCTGGCAGACAAATGGTGGGTGGCGATGGAGAAGATGAAAGGCACATGCTCCTGCATCTTGGGCCCCACGCTTGCGATGGAGGATGCGATCTGCACGCTGCTGTGCGAGGGGAAGCTGTCGAACCGCCGGGAGGGGCGACTCCCTGCCAGCGACAAGACAGAACCACACCCGGAAAAGTCAGAGGCGATCGTCTTCATCGCTTACTTTGAAGCCAGGCTTCGCATTTCGGCCGCCATGATTGTCGGCGACGTCTTGTGGACCTTCGGGCTTGAGCTGGCACAGCTGACTCCGAACGCTCTAGCCCACCTTGCTATGTACAGCTGGGCCTTGCGCACGGAGGCATGCTGGCCGAGTGCCTTGATGTTCGCATTCCACCACGACGCTCGATGCCAACCCAAAGGGCGGAAAGACGGGACGTTTTGCAACTTCGGCAGCGTCAACTTCGTCTTGCGATCGTCATGCAGGAAGATCTTTCCTGCGAACTCGACTCAGGCGAAGTGGGAGCCGAACTGGATGAGACGGTGGTTTTACCACCGTGTGGTGAGCGGCAGCGGCTTTGAGTGCTCAGGCCGGCCGATGGCGTTCAACACCTCGCCCGGCATACCGATTGACAACAAGGACAGGCGGAGAGCGTGGAGGCTCGTGGGGATCACTGCCCGCTTCAACATGCGTGATCTCACCGAGGAGTTCGTTATGAATAGCATGGCGCCGCTCACCTATGAATGGCGCATCACGGCTGGGAGCCTTCGAAACGACAATGTCCGCCCGTCCGTGTCTTCGCTGCCGGGACCCTCCGACCTTCGTAAGTCTTGGCGCAGCTTGTTTCCACTTCTGCTAATTGAACTGCCTTTTTAACTCTGCCTCTTGTCACGTATAGGGATTTGCCTGGCAGACGCTGTACGCGCGGTGGTCGTGTTCCTCGGACCGTACATGGCCAGGGAGCACGATTTGCGCGCGGCCGCGACTGCGGAGGCGGGGCTGGGGTGGATAAACCGCGTGTGCGAGGCCCTGGGCATTCGTGTGCCGGAGCGCTCCCTTTCGACCCAGAGCCAGCCTCGCCGCCGAGATGACGATGCCAAGGGGAAAAGACCGCCGTCCCGTCGGAGGGGTCGGTCCTCTGCGGTTGCGCCTGTTGTGCTGGCTGTCGTTGCTCCCGTCAGCGCGGTGGACACCGACTCCGATTCGATGAAGTATGCCAACTCGGACCTGGAGGCGGGCGCGGGGGACGAAGATGAAGGGTCTCTGGGCGGTGTCGGGGACCAAAAGCGTATTGCGGACGAGGAGGAGGAGGAAGCCTCATCGCCCGCGGCGGTCGCTGAAGTGGGGTTATCATCCGTGGGTGATGCTGGGGCGGAGTCCTCGCCCGTGGCGGCTACCGAGTCGGAGCTGCGGCCCATGGATGTTGCCAGAACGGAGCCCCCGCCTGCAGTGGCTGCCGAAGCGGAGCTACCACCTGTGGGAGTTGCTGGAGTGGGGCTCCCGCCTGCAGTGGCTACCGAGGCGGAGCTGCTGCCTGCGGTGGCCACCGAGGCAGAGCTGCCACCTGCGGGCGGCGCTGGAGTGAAGCCCGCACCCGCGGCGGTTACTGAGGCGGGGTCCCCGCCTTACTCCCCCAAGGCGAAGCAGCCGCGCCTACGATCGCCTCCCCGTCCATAGAGGAGGTTTGCTGTGGCGACCAAAGTCCGGAGCCTGTTGGACTCTGATTCCGACACCGAGGCTCCCCGGCCGACCGTCCCCGCGACTTCGTCCAAGGCTGCGGTGGCCGAGGCCTCCGGAACAGAGATCCCCCGGCCCACAGTGCCGGCTTCGTCAGGGGACGCTGCCATCCTTGCGGTTCCCCCTGGAGCTGAGGAGGCACCACAGCAGAACCTGGCACCTGATGCCGAAGGTAAGTTCGCTTGTCGCTATCCTGTGGTGCGTTCGTGGGGATCTAACCCTCACGTCCCCTCGCAGCAGGTCGTCTCCCTGAGCGCGGGCACTCTCCGAGGGGACATTCCTTCTGGAGGGACGCCCAACGCTCCCGGAACTGTCGCTGTGGAGGCCGCACGCTCAAACTTGGTGGACTTTGTCCCTCGACCGGAGGTGCTGGGAGCATGACGAGGGGTCACGGATAATGCGGCCGCGAACCTAGATGACCAGGTGCGGCTGGCCTACGGGGCGAAGTGCCTTGGAAGCGCACTGGAGGTTTCGGAAATGAGGGTGAGTATCTGGCCTTTTAACAATGTGTGGTCCTTTAAAAGTTTATTAATCTTTCTGTCGCACAGACCCTTGTCCTTGGCTGGGCGCTGCAGGCGGCTCATGCCCATGAGCGGGGGACGCTAGAGGACCGGCTGCGCGGCGCCGAAGAGGCGCTTCGCGCGGCCGAGGGGGCATGTTCCGCCAAGGTCGACCACATCCGACGCTTGGAGGCGGAGCATGCGGAAGCGACTTCACAGACCGAGGCGCTCGTGGCAGCGGCACGGTTGGAAGCCACCGAGCCGCCGCGGAGGAGCGAGATGGCCTACTTCAGCAAATCGCTACGCTGGAGAAGGAGAAAGGTCATCTCGCCACGTCTATTGGGGAGCGGGACCAGACTCTGGGTGATGCCTCGATGGCCACATGGGATGCCATGCTGGCTTTGGAAGGCACCCTTGAAGATCTTGTCACCGAAGTGCCGCCACGCTCCTTCGGGCTCGAAGAGCTGTCGCGGACGATTCGTCGAATCGGGGATGCAGCCAACCTTGCTCACAATGCCGCGACGTCCTTTGGCAACCATTGCTTGTACGTGACCTCGTGTCTGATGTGCGCGCTCCTCCGGCTCCGGGGCTGCCAGCATGTCGACGAGCTAGCTGACCCCCAACTGGAGATGCCGGCCGGGGCCGTGGTGATGTCCAGTGCCGTGCGCGCTATTCGCCGCGTTGTCCGGGTCTTCCACGAGAGAATTTGGGAGTATATCGGGGAGGCCGTGGCAAAGGTCGAGCTACGACGGACCATGTACAATGAGGGGAACCTCGGTCCATGGCTGGATGAAGTCCCGCGGCGCGAGGAAGGCGGCACCGAAGCCACGGGGCGGGACGCGGACCCATAGGTGTGACACCGGGGTTCTCGTGTGTTGGCGTGCGTTGTAATATGCATGCCCCCTGCTATGAATAGAGTAGAAATTGCTCCCATGTTTTGACTAGTGTGTCCCTACGTTCCAAGCAGCTGCTCGATAAGGGACGACTACTAGTTTCTGACCTCGTGACCCGACGGCGCCTTCGACGCTGGCGGCGGGCCGAAGAGTCGCTGGATTTCTGGGCGACCCGGGTCTCTTCGGGCGAGGCTTCAGCGCGGGCGCACGTTAAGGAGGAGGCGGCCGAGTAGCGACCGCGAGCATCCAAAAACATCCTTTGATGAATACAGAAAAGGTTTTAGTTGAATACGCCTCCCGTGTCTTCGTCATTTGTTTCGAGTGCGCTTTCCTCCGGAAATCTCGCAGGGCTTTTCATTGCGTTCTCCTGATACGCTAGGTGCCTAAGCAAGGTAGACGCGCGAGCGCTCCGTCCCCTACCCTCCGAAGTGGTGGCAGCAGAGCTGGCGCCTAGTCAAGGTAGACGCGCGCGCGTGGCTGTTGCCCAGAGCTGGTGACTCCCGTACTTGCTACCATAGGGCGCGTGCCAAGACAGCGGCCATGCGCCCAATTTGTGCTCCACGGGATGCGCGTGGGGGTAAGCCTCTGCTGAGCCTTATTGGTGCTCCGCGGAATGTGCGCGGAGGCAAGCCTCTGCTGCGTCTTGTGCATACTCCGCGGGGTGCGCGCGGAGGCAAGCCTCTGTTACGCCTTGTTTATACTCAGTATAGTGCGCAGGGACAACATCCGCGTCTTATTCGTACTCCGAAGAGTGCGTGGGACCATCAACCACGCCTTGTTTATATTCCGAAGAGTACGCATGGGGATAACGCCTATGCGTGCGCGGGAACCTTCGCGTCTTGTTTATACTCAGTAGAGTGCGCAGGGACAACATCCGCGTCTTATCTATACTCCGCAGAGTGCGCACAGAGGTAAGCCTCGATGCTGCGTCTTATTTATACTCCGTAGAGTGCGCACGGAGGTAGGCCTCGACGCTGCGTCTTTTTTATACTCTGTAGAGTGCGCACGGAGGTAAGCCTCGACGTTGCGTCTTATTTATACTCTGTAGAGTGCGCACGGAGTAAGCCTCGACGCTGCGTCTTATTTATACTCTGTAGAGTGCGCATGGAGGTAGGCCTCGACGCTGCGTCTTATTTATACTCCGTAGTGTGCATGGAGGTAAGCCTCTACGCTGCATCTTATTTATACTCCGTAGAGTGCGCACGGAGGTAGGCCTCTATGCTGCGTTTTATTTATACTCCGTAGAGTGCGCACGGAGGTAGGCATCTATGCTGCGTCTTATTTATACTCCGTAGAGTGCGCACGGAGGTAGGCCTCGACGCTGCGTCTTATTTATACTCCGTAGAGTGCACATGGAGGTAGGCCTCGACGCTGCATCTTATTTATACTCCATAGAGTGTGCACGGAGCCCTGGAGCGGGGTTCCCGAGGGGCCCAAGCGACTTCGAGGGATACCCATCTGGTCGAAGGCCGCTGTGAACAAAATGTTCGCGGAGCTTCCTCCATCGACTAGGACACGCTTGACGTCGCATCCTGCGATGGCGACTTGGATGACCAGGGGATCTTGGTGGGGGAACTCCACACCTTCGGCGTCGGCGGGCGTGAAGGTGACTTCGTGTTGCGCCCAGTCCAGGGGTGCCTGTGCCGGGTATGCCGCCACGTGGTGTAGTCTTCGCACGTAAGCCTTTCGTTGCTGCGCTGAAGCGAACTCCAGCGAGGAGCCCCCGGAGATGACATTTATGATTCTGCGCTGGCCTCCCTCCAAGGCTTGGATCCGCAGGGGGCCCTCCTGGGGTTGCTGCACATGGGCTTGGATCCGCAGGGGGCCCTCCTGAGGCTGCAACCCCTGCTCCTGGATCCGTACGGGGCCATCTAGGGGCTGCTGGACGTGGGCCACGACGGGCGGACGCGCCTCAAGGAGCTTCGCCACCGTCTTGATTGGCTTTCGTGCGTTGTACTCGGCCAGCGGCCCTGGGCGGAGGCCCTGTATCACCGCGTTGATGATGGTTGTTTCGTTGACGTCCTTGACTTGGCAGCGGACCTTCGCGAAGCGCTTGCAGTATTTCCAGAGCCTCTCCGAGAGCTTTTGCTTGACCGCGAAGAGCTGATCTGCGTCGACACGCTCGACATAGTTCCCCTGAAAGTTGTTGTAGAGTCGATCGCGGATCTGCTCCCACGCGTAGATGGAGTTTGGCTCGATGGTGAAAAACCAAGAGAGCGCCACTCCCTGCAATGCGAGGGGGAGTCCCTTTGCCTTCGTGGTGTCATCTCCGCCAGCGGCTTCGATGGCGGTCTCGTACACCCGCACGAACTCCCGAGGATCTGTGTCGCCTTTGTATGGCTCGATGGCAGTGGGGAACTTGAAGTCCTCCAGCCATGCTGCTTGCTGCAAGCCTGCAGAAAGTGGGGACTCCGGATCCACATGTCGCAGTGGGACGCGGCTAGACGTTGGGGCGTCGCGGGTGTCCGCCCGCTCTGGCGTGGGCTCCGGCGCGACCACCGGCGTGGTCCGCTGACTCCGAGCCTCTTGCATATCCTGCACAGCCTCGCGGAGATCCGCTAGCTCTCGCTGAAATGTGCTAAGGGCCGCTAGTAGAGCGTTCTCCACTGTAGGAGTGGTCGGGGCGATCGGCGCACCTGGTCGCATGGCTGGGACAACGGCGACCACGGCCTGTGCTCCTCGGTTGCCTGCTGCGCCGGCATGGTGTACTCCAGAGTCAAAGACGAGGCCCGCGTTGTCGCCGGGACCGCTCGCCGCGCCCGCACCGGGTGTAAGGACGGCGGCCGTGCCAACGTGTGCACCGGCGCTACTGCCCCCAACCACCCAGTCGGTGCTGCCGACGTTGGCTACCGAGCCCACGACAGGATCACTTGTCGCGCGCGGAGCGGTGTCGACCGTCGTGGTGATGGTGGCGGGGCGACCGTTGTGGCGACGGTGGCGGGGGCGACTGTCGCGGCGACGGTGGCGGGGTCGACCGTCGTTGCGATGGTGGCGGGGTCGACCGTTGCGGCGATGGTGGCGGGGGCGACCGTCATACCGTGAGCGTCGATGTTCATGCCTGTCGCACCTGTGCCGCCGTCCACGCCTACGATTGCCGATGCCGAAGCCCTGGTGTTAACGCGAGACTCCGTCGCACTTGCCTTCTTCTTCTTTGCCGTCGACGATGGAGCTTTCTTTGGTGCCATCCACCTTTGGATCTTGAGGCTTGCTGTTGTCCTCCCCACGGATGGCACCAACTGTTGTGGTTACAGACCAAACAGAGAGAGAGTATGGTAGTGGAGAGTTAGGTGAGCAATGCTTAGGGTTTCCCCTATGGCCTGGATGATATATATACTTACACGGGGAGTGCTTTTACAATAGTGCCGTTACATTTGAGCATCCCTCACAGGGGTAATTAGGTCATTACACATGTCCCGTTTTGGGCCTTACAGCCTCCTAACAGGCCGGCTGGGTTTAGGTGGGGGCCACCCCTACAACAGTCACATCTTAGAGTCATCGTGGCTCTGATACCATCTCTGTTGGATCCCAGAGCAACAACACATGGATCCTCTATGTTAATCGTACTAGTACAGGATCAGCTAGTGCACACAACGGCAACAGTGATACAGATCAAGCACAATAACAAACTTCATTAAATAAAAGAGTATGGCCTTATGACCAAAGTTTACATCATCAATGCTCATTGGCAAAATAGTAAAGGGAAGATAATAACAGAAACAAATAAATAAACAGTGAAGCCCAAGAGCCTACCCATAGGTAGACGATAGTAAGACGTAGCCTACTTATCTTGGTCCTCACTATAGTCGAAGCAATCCTCCTTTGAGAAGTGATAGCAAGGGTGAGTACAAAGTTGTACTCCACAAGTTACACAAAAAGATGCAATAGTAATGCAAGGCTAACAAAGGAAGGCATATATGACTATTTGAGCGTAAAATAGCATTTAATGAAACACAATAATTAGATATGAAAATTGTGGAATTTAATAGAATAAGTAAAATCATTAATTTTAAACAAAGTAATACCGCTAGTGCAGACTCCGACCTAACACTAACCTAACCAAGGGTATCCTACCCGGACCATCTTTCTTTGAAAAGATTCCACATTTTCATCTAAAACTATTCTATGAAACAAAGTCTAATCCATGAAAAACTTTACTCAACAAGCCCATGACTGTGGGCACGGCTATCTAGGATAGTTTATACACTCTGCAGAGGTTATATAACTTTACCCACAAGATATGATTGACTCATTATGTCGACGACTACATGCTTCTGTAGGCATGCGACTGAGTAATTATAACTAGGCCTTTATAAAGTAAAGACAACAACCTAGCCACGTCTCCACTAAGATTTCACCCCAATAAGGAATCCACTAGATCGAGGTCCCCTCTTGTGCTGTGTGAGACTTTTCATGGCCTACGCCACGCTCACATTCAACCTATAGCAAGACTCAAGTTGGGACCTACTAATTAGTTAGCCAGGATTATCCTATACCAGTCTTGTGGTAGTACGATAGGGTTTTGTAGCAGTAGCTCATAGACCAGTTCTTAAGTGACTTAGGCACTTCCTGCATACCCCTCGTGCTTAGCATCCACGTTGAGCCACTGAGCAACAATGTGTGCTAACAAGCACCCTCCACCTAACCATTTGCCTAAGTCTTAACCAAATTTTATATTTTATTTTGAAATATTCCATAGACTTTCTTGACTCACCAAAGTCAAGAATATATTTTAAAAACTCATCATTTTATGTGAAAATGTTAACCAAGCCTAAAGTTACATCCACACAGGTCTAAGTGTTTGCTTCAAAAATTCTTTAGGCATACCAGTGTACTAAGTAGAGTTTTATTCTAGGGTGACAAGGTACAAGTATTCACAAAGTCAAAGGTGTCATAACAAATGGGTATTAACTAAAGTAAAATAGGAATTCAAATACTATGAAAGAAAATTAAGCAATGCGATAGAATCTAAAACAACATAATTTTATTTTATAATCTAGGATCAATATGACCAAGGTGTGTAACTTGTCTTGCTTCGCGGATTGGTGCGAATCATCGAAGTAGAATTCTTTCGAATCATCGTAGTCTACACGTGAAATTAACCCACCAAATTCAAATAAAATTCAAATAAACCCTAAATTTTGAAAACATTCTAGATTTACATAGTTCATGATTTTAAATGAATTTATAAATTTGAACGGGCTCAATCAGAGTTAGGATGAAGGAGAACGGGCATCTGGAAGTTTAAATCCTAAGGAAATTGAATAAAAGGATTTTTTGAAATTATTTTTCTAAGGGAAAAGACATTTGTGATGTCAGAAAGTAATTTTTGGTTTTTGGGGAACAATTTTTCCAAAGGAAAATAGGAATTATGTTGTCAGTCTTGAATTTAATTTTCTCCCAAATTAATTTTCTAAAGGAAAACTGGACTTATGATACCATGTGGTGTCAGCCCTCCACGTGGCTGCTGACATGGCATTTTTTTGCTGATGTGGCTAACACGTGGCATCGATGTGGCCTGGGGGCGGCTTAATGCTAACATGGCATGCCACGTGGCATGCACGTGGACCTATGCCATTAGGTGGCATGCCACTTGGTGGCCACGTGGGTGTGCATGCTGGTGTGGTGGGTGGGGTGCTACGTGGTTCCCGTGCAGTCATCAGGCACCCATGTGGAGCGCCATGTGGCTGCCACATGGGCCAGGTGCACTGACATGGCGGCACCGGTGAGAGGTGGCTCGTAGGTACCGAGGGTCGTCAGCGGTGAAGTGGATGGTGACGGTCAGGGAGCAGCATAAAATGAAGAGGGGAGTGAGAGGAGTCCGACGGTACCTTGTGTGAAGCCAAAGGAGCGATGGATGCGGCCGGCGATGGAGAGACGCGATGGAAGAGCTCAGGCGGTGGTGTTGACGGCATACTGGTGGTGAGGAGGCTTGATCGAGGGGCGAAGGAGGTCGACGATGATGTGCTGAACTCGAGGGCATTGGTGGAGAGGTGCGAAAGTGGCTAGGGTGCCCAGGATTTCTTGTTTGAGAAGTTCGCTGGCACGAGGGAAGAGAGGTGACGGCGCTGGGGGAGAGTTGGGGTGGGGAGGAGTGAGGGAAGCGGAAGGGGGAGCTCTGAGGTATTTATAGGGGATGAATAGGGGCGCACGTTGGCTAAACGCCTATGCGATAATGGCAGTGGCAGCGGCTACTGCGGGTGGATAAGGGGGAGAGGCACCGAGGGAGGGGGAAGGTGGGTGCGTGGAGTGCAGAAGGGGATAGGGGAGTGGGGCGGCGCTTGTGCGAGAAGAGGGAGGTGGCCAGGAAGGGTAGGGTGGGGGGGCAAGAGGAAGTAGACGGGGAGGAGGGGCCCACCTAGATGTGAGAACGAGAGGAGGGAGAGAGGGTAGTAGCAACTGACACGCGGGCCTAGGAAGAGAGAAAAAGAGAGGGAGAGGGGTAGATGGAGAGGATGGGCTGGCGTGCGCTGGCGGCCATTTGGGCCATCCATGTGTCGGCCTAGGAATGAAGCGGGAAGGTTGATTTTTTAAAAATTTCAAATTTTGATTTCCTGGAATCCTGAGAAAAAGAATAAAGGCCTGGAAAATAGCAAAAAGCTCCAATTAAATCTAGAAATTCTTAAAAATTCTAGAAAAACCAAGGAACTTAACAAGAATAAAATAAAGCTATTTTGACCACAAATGCACATAAATTTTATTAGAATTTATTCTAGGGCAAATTAAAAAAGGGAAATTAATTTCTAGAAAAATCCAATAAATCCCAAATAAATTGAGAATAAATTTTGGGGTGTCACAGGCAGGTGCTAGAAGCAAGGCACGTGTGGTAGGGCAGGGCACCGAGGGGCAACCAAACCACTAAAGTCCAAGAGCATGGGGGCAGGCGTTAGTGGCAGGCCGACCGTCGGCTCATGCAAGCCAAGGCCGCCGAGAGGCGGGAACGCAGGACAACAGGGTAGGGTGCTGGGGCACATGCAGCCAGGAGTCACGAGGCAAGATTGAATTGATAATTTTATTTGTTGAATTGAAATCATTAAATATTTGAATTGTCAAATGTTAGAAATGAGGTTTTTGGTTGGTACGAGAAGTCGCGCAGCAAATGATGGAACTCATGAGACTGGAAGCATAGGTTTATCACCACAACAAGTTTCAGAGGCACAAGGACAAGGTGCTCAAGGTCCACATCCAAATAGGTGTAATGTTGTTAGTGAGTTCAATCCGGATGAAATTTTAAGTGATCGTGCTCTTAGGAAACAAATTGATGAGTATGCCTCTAAAATTCAAGACCAAGTAAAAAAGCATACATACTGATGAGTCCAGCCCAACCTATTGTGAATTTTCCTCGCAAAGATCAAATAACTTTTTCGCAAGCATGGTGAAGAAGTATGATTGGATAGAATATAGCAAGACCCAGGATGTATCAGCTTATTTCTATTGCTTCCTCTTCAAGAAATAGGAAAGAGATGAACACTTTGGTTTTGATGTCTTCAATAAAACTAGGTTTAATGATTGAAGCATGCATATAAAGCACTACCACAACATGTTGGTGAAGTAAATAGTGGCCATAACAAGTGTGTCAAGTATTATGATGATTTTAAAATTCAAAGACAAAGTGTGTCAAGTAAATTCTCTACTACAAGTCAGGAAGCTAAAGAATCATATAAAATTTGTTTAACTTCTTCTCTAGTGTGTTCAAGATATCTCATACACAAGGCATGACTTTTCGTAGCCATGATGAATCTTCTACTTCTTCAAACAAGGGTAACTTTTTAGAGATGATACATTGGTACAATGATAAGAATAAAAATATGAGAAATGCTTTTGATGTGGCAGTTTAAATTGCAAGATGACTTCCCCTGAAACTCAAAAGGATATTGCAAGATGTTATGTAGAAGAAATGACCAAGGTGATTATGGGAGAGATTGGTGATAGACGATTCTCGGTTCTTATCGATGAGTCACGTGATATAGTAGTGAAAGCGCAAATGGTGGTTGTTGTGGGGGTGCCTAGCCCCTACACCTGTTAGGTTCAGCTACTGGGTCTTGGAGCAAGCCAAATAGCATATTATGGTGTATAGAAGGGAATGTACTGATTTACCCTCACCTTTCATAATTATTAAGGGGTATGATGGAAGTTTTTTATCCTACCCCATTCATGTATATAAAACCCCAAGAGGGTTACGAGATGGCCAGACCTATTCAGTTTGGGCTACCTACCAGCTCTCTCTCTAGCTAATCCGTATCCTCCATGGAGAGGGGTACCAGTACCCACTATTGTAGTGCATGCTACAATAGTGGTAATGTTGAGGTTAGTATTCTAGCGGTCGAATTATTATTCCATTTATCCATTGTTGTCTCATTTAATTTAACCTTATTGCAATGTTTTTGTAGGTACGAGAACAATCAAGGGAAGGTTGTTGTCGGACCTTGAATTTGCAATGTAGAACTCTCTGTGTTTCTACCACACTATTCTCTAGATCAATAGCTAGTGCACATAGATACATTGCTGGATCACACATACACATTGCACCAAACCATACCAGACATTAATATAACACAACAGAGTTTTGACCAAGCCAAATACTACATTATAGAGAACCAAAAGTGAAAGCGAAAGTAGAAAGTAAAGGTGAGGCTAACACAATGCCCACAAGCAAGCGACTAGGGGTAAAGGATGCACGATAAGCTACTATCCAAGGTTTGGATAATAGATGCACACACAATCACTATCAAAGTTTGCCTGAGCAAAGGTAGGAATGAGAGATTTCAAGAATGGCCTAGATTCCACCATCTTCTTCCCCCTCTAGTCCAAACGCGGCATAGTAGGTGTAGGGGTCTTGATTCATAGGCACTGATTTGTTTTAGTGATGAGGGTGAGCACAAACAACCGTTCTCCGTGAGCCAACACACAGACTCGGTATAAAATAAACTTTGGGTATCCCGGCTCTGAGATTGAGTATGTTGTTACACAAACTCAGTATAAAATAAATTTTAGACAACTTCTAATCATCGTTCTTGCATTTTAGCAGCATTGTTCCTTTGCCTCTTATTTGCATCATGAAGCCATCACCAAACTTGATTTTGCTCGAAATATTCTTGTCGAGCTCATGGAACATGGAGTGATCTCTCATCGTGTATTCACATGATCCATTGTCCAAGTATCACAGATTAGTGTGATCGTAGCTGCCTCCCTCCATGCATAGTTTAGGAACTACGTTCTTCTTGTTCAACATCACCATGATCGACGCCTTTTCGACACATAAGGAGGAAGCAACGTTGGCTCGTCATGCTTCATCCTCACTGGCTCGAGTGATGTTTACCTCATTGTTCTTTTTCTTGCTTCAGCAATCCAAAATGTAGTGTCCGTACTCATTGTAGTTGAAGCATTTTATGTGGCTGCAGCACTCTAACGCGTAGTGACTGAATTTGTCACATTCAAAACACTTGATATATGACTTATCACAGGATCTGTCACCACCACCTTGCCCACATCCACCTCTGCCACCTTAGCCACTCTGGCCACCTTGACCACTCCCTTGGCCATGCTCATGGCTACTTGACAAGCCATGACCATCCCTCATCGATGATTCCCTGTGAACCTACTTGCCACTGCTTCTTGCATCTCGCTTTAACAGAAATGTCTGCTTGTTACGAGACTAAAACCCCTTCAGTAGCTTCCCATGCGTCTTGAGGGACCAATAACCCCTTCAGTAGCTTCCCATGCGTCTTGAGGGACCAGTGATCTCCTCGATCTTCTTTTTGTCTAGATCAGAGAGTACATGAGTGTGGTGATGACAGGTAGTATGCACGGGCATTTCTTCACTGCCACGGATTTCTCCATCTTGTCGTCAAGAGAGATAATCTGATTGTATAGTAAAGTTAGCTTGCCAAAGAACTCATCCACCGACTGGGTTTCTCCCATCTGGAGATTCTTGAACTTGCTCCATAAATTCTAGAGCCACACCTCCTTCATGCGATCAACTCCCTTTTGCATCTTCTGAAGCGTATCTTGTTAGTGATATGCCTTAGAGGCAATCATGGAGATGATTGTGTCACTTCTATGCTTATGATATTTTGAATAATATGTTATTTTGTCCCTTGAATAAATGTCTTTTGTATTGATCAACAAGTATGTGACTTGTTCGTGGAACTCTTTAAGCATGTTTTGATGTTATTATAAATTATCCCTGATCTTATATCATTATGTGGGACACTTATGATTGACAGATTAGCACATGTATTCATTGATGATCATGTTTCATGGATCATGGATATGAGATATCAAATCAATATTGTATACACATGTTAGAGAACATGATATTGGATTGACCCACCATGAGATGCTGTGGGAATTGTTATATTCTTAAGTGCTATTAGTTGGTCTCATATATAGTGTATGTAGGATCCTTAGACCTGAGATCATGATTGTTTTCTACATGTGTAATAGTTTACTTAGGGGTTACCAAACACTACTCCGTGACTGGGTGGTCATAAAGGTAGCTTTCGGGTTTACTATAAAACATACGGAAGAATATGAGTGATCAAGATGGAATTTGCCCCTCCTATATAACAGAAGAGATGTCTCTAGCCCCTCGATGTGGTTGGATTAAGGAAGTCCATGGCCATAGCGAATGTGGTTGAGGAGTCAATCACAACTGAGTAATCCACTACAGATTCGAGTGAAGGATCGGGTTATTATAGGATGGCATGCTTCTCACCTTGAGTTAGATCTGGTATCATGAGGCAAAGAGATTGGTACATAAGAACTATATAGATTCATCCGATATGATCTTTATGTATGTTTGTGAGTCGTTATGTCTTGCTAGGGACCGCTACTGACTTATGGGCCAGAAAGAAGTTTTCGGCCCATGGCCAAATATATATGAACCTACAGGGTCACACACTTAATGAGATAGAAAGATAATTGTCTGGATGATAGTTTCTGAATGGGATTTGATCTCTACTTGTGTTGGATAAGGATCCGATTGGAGGCTATTTAAAGAGAGGTGCGGGGCTAAGGGAGGCATCCCAAAACACACCCATCGAAACCCTACCTGCCACCTCTCATAACCCCTACCGTGCACACTGGTGCTAGCACGCGGACACACGATGTTCCATCCTTGGATGTGTGGACCTCAGTAAAGGATATGCTACAACATCAGCACTGATCGAGACGATCATGAGGAGGAGATAGTTGGCCGGAGGATGATCGACTACTACCACTACACCGACGTGCTCTTCATTGAATTGGCTGCTTCAACTCTACTCTGCTGCACTATGTGTCTAGTGGTAATGATCCATGATCTCTTACTCGCATGACTTCTTGGTTTACGTGGTAGAAAATTTTAATCTGCGCTAGTGTAGCCTACCCGTATCCCAACATCTCCCATGCTTCACGTGCTATCTCCTTCCTGATGAGTGCATCATCGAATCTGGCATTGCCTAATAGATGGAAGCAAGCATCATCTGATCTATGTTGTCATCTTCCTCTACCTTCCCCTTTAGATCGACTGTACCCCAGATACCCTGGGTGCGTATGTTTGCCTTCATCTTCATAGCCCACATCAGGTAATTTTTGGTCATCAAGTGAGGGTACTAGAAGGAGACTAGCCTCTCCTAGGCCTTAGTCTTATCACCCATAATCTTGAAACCACTAAGACCAATAGACTCTGATACCAACGGTTGGAATTTTTGTTGATCCTTTTGCACTCAAATCATGCTCGTGCACTCATTTCTTTGCAACTGCTCGGTCCTTGCCCCATGATGTCTAAACGGTACATGCGCAAGACAGCACAAATAGGTGTGATGTCCTTCTTTCTCTGTGGGACCAGCTTGTCCCCTCGATATGATGCGTCTTGCCTTCCGGAAGTGTTGAAGTAGCTCTCTGCTCCCTTTTATCTCCCACATGATGCTTCCACCTAGTGCTTTGCTTCCTGCTAGTCTCCACATTGGTGCCTTGCTTCCTGCTTACTAGTCAAATGTGGAACAAAACGCAGCACCTTTGCCTCCTTGGGAAAGGATGGGTTCTTTTAGTCTGTGGCTTTGGGTTTTGGCTTGTAGTTTTTGAATTCTAGCTATTCACGAGAGACAGTACGTAGAAGGAGACAGTCACAGGCAATTTTGGCTAATATAACTGAACTCAGTACAGTGTTTACTACAATTTACCTGTAGACCCCGCGGTGAAAAAATGCACCATTTAAATGCTAGTTGCTGTAGCAGCAAGTGATAAACCAAAACCAAAGCCAGAAAGTGTAGGATAGAAGACACAATCAGAGGGGGTGAATGATTGTCGCTGCTTAGAGTTTTTCAGCAGTCAAAAAAGATTTTGACCATTTGAAACTGAACCACCTGATCAATCACTCAGCTTACAACTACGTACCCGATCGCTCTATACGACTGCTCGCCTGATCGCTTTGAACGTTGTCGTAAAATCTACAGCACCTGTAATCACAATCAACCTACAAGCAAAATAAGAATCAGATTGATACAAGACTTATCTTTATTGCAGGATCTTCATAGAGTTATAAAGTACCCTCACAAGCACCCCAAATAACCTTCTCATGAAAGCCCTACTAGAACTGCACTAAAAACTTCCTCAAAAGCCACACATTAGCCATCAGCCTCCCCTGCTTTTATAGGCTAATGTCCAAACCATGTCCTCCTCAAACACGAACACAAAACTCTATCTCTTCCTCAAATCAAGGGACTCGAAACTCTTTTGAACATGGGTTTTATTCAAATCTCCATCTCTTCCATGTTACAGACTCTATTCAGAACTCTTTCAATCTTCTTAGTTACAAACTCTATCCATAACTTCTAACCCAACACGTGACAAGCCTCCTGGACCGCACTGCTCATAACTTCATTCTCCACATGCTCCAGCGTGAGCCCTGAAGGATTGCGCGTAGGCTACGAAAGCAGAAAACAAAACTTTTCTACCGCGCACACAAGGACATCATGCTTAAGGAGGGATCATGGATCGTTACCACTAGATGCGCAGCGCAGCGGAAGAAGAGTTGGAGAAGCCGATCCAACCACGCGCGTCGAGGTAGTAGTGGAAGTAGCCGATCGTCCCGAACAGATCGTCTCCTCCACGCGATCAACCACACCACGAGCAGATCCAATCTGTAGGTTGTTGATGCCGATCAACGCCGCAACGAGCAGCGCCTCCACCGGTATCCACACGTCCGGGGCTGGAACGCCGATCGCGAGTGTACCAGCACTCGCGAGTGGCTAGGGTTTGGCTCGGGAGGTGGCAGCTAGGGTTTAGCTCGGGATTAACAGATGCATCCACCCTCAGCCCCTCGCCTCCATATATATAGACCTCCTCACTTGGGCCTTGTGGACCGAGGCCCAATAGGAGTCTATCCGGATCTCTATCAGAATTGAGCCCACATCCGAATCACATCCGAATTAGTGTTCCAACCTGTTAAGTGTGCGACCCTGTAGGTTCACGTATACTTGGTCGCGACCCGGAAACGCCTTTCCGGTCACCCTGTTAATAGCGGCCTCTAGTAAGACATATTAACCCCAAAGTATACATAGAGATCATATCGGCTGAACCTGTAATGTTCTCATGTACTAATCCCTTTGCCTCACGATATAGATTAAGCTCAAGGCGAGACCTGTGTCATCCTCTTAATAGCTCAATCACTCTCTCGATTTCGTGATAGATTATAAACTCGTGATTGACTCCTCAATCACCTTGGCATGGCCATGCACTTTTATAATCCATTACATCGAGGGGCCCAGAGATATCTCTCCCATAAGGAGGGGTAAATTCTATCTTGATCATTCACATCCCACTACATGTTTCATGGCAAACCCAAAGACACTTTTATGACTACCCAGTTCGGAGTAGTGTTTAGTAGTCCCAAAATAAGCTACTACGCATGTTGGGAACCATGATGATCTCAAGTCTAAGGATTCCACATAAACACTACTTGAGACCAACTGATGACACATGGAATCTCTGCAGTGTCTCATGGCAGGTCTATCCAACATATGTTCACTAACACATGTCCATATTATTGATTTGGTATCTCCATACCATGATCCATGAGACATGATCATCAATCAATACATATGCTGATCTTTGAATCATATTTGTTCCTCATATGAAATATAATCAGGGATCATTTAGAAATAGCAACATTTTGGCATTAAGAGTCTCATGAATAAGTCACATACTCATTGATCAATAATGATAATGTCCATTTCAAGGAACAAAGCAATGTATCATAAACATAGTATGTGATATATTCAACATCTCCATGTTGCCTCTAGGGCATATCACCAACAGTGACCACCTCACGTGACATATGCGATCACCTGGACCTTAGACTTCCCCATTATAGTCCTGATCCTTCTCGTCACCGACCATGATCGTCTCCGCGCCCACCTATACATGCAAAGACCAAAGAATGTTTTCCTGGCACAAGTTCTTTATAACTTGATCGACATCAGCGCACACACACTCGAAGCATATCTTCATCTATCCATAGAGAAGAACCAAACCATCCACAACCACCAACCAAGTTGTTCATGATCACACTTTCTATCGCTGTCCAGAAAATTGCCTCAGAGTACTCATTACGACTGCTAACTCAACGAGTACTCAAAAAACAAGTACTCAGGAATTACCATCGCTACACTCAAAACATTTAGGAAATCATCCACATCGCTACCAACCACAGAGCCACCAACTACCGACTACCGAATACCGATCGCTATCGCTAAAGCACTAGATCGCAAAGTCCACGACTACCAATCTCCAACCATTCGTTGCACCATTGATCATTGAGTACCGCATAGACTACAGTACAAAAGCTCCAACCACAAATCTCCAACAATCAATCGCTGACCACGATCACGGAAACAACGACTATTAAGTACCGAATTCTTTCAACTACTGAGTACTACTAGTAAAGTCCATGAGTATCAAGTAACAAGTATCGACTAGAAAAGTTCACAAGTATTGACCAGTCACGATAGGTACGACCATCTAAAAGTACTGTAACTTACCACCTTCAGCCAGGTATGGTCATTCTGCCGTAGACGATGTTCCATGATTGAAATGTCGTGATCAAAAAATGATGAGGTCAAATTACCATGGTCGGATTGCCATGGATGAAGTTTGATGTGGTCAAAGTAAATGTGGTTGAAGCTAGATGTGGTCGAAGTCTGCTGATCGAACAAAGTTGTTCGGACCACCAACTACCAAATGTGGTCATTTTGCCACCCTGAAAACTCAAGCACAGAAGCGCATCGACCAGAATTTTCACAAAAGCAAATTCCAATAAAACCAAATATCAATTATTCATCATCAACAGCATGCATAACCATCACATAGTCTTACAATCTCCCCCTTGATGAATACATGACAACACTTCAAAAACTCTTGAATGAGAGAATTTGCAAAAGAACCAATCACAGCCAAAAAGAAAGTGCAAACCACATAAAAAAACACTGAAGAGCTCGGAACACTCAGAAAACTCAACTTAAAAAACTCCTCAACTTCAGAGAGTGATTTTTTTTCAATTTTTTAAACTCAAAATTTTAAAACTCGAAATTCTCCCCCTTTCTTCTAATCTCTCCCCTTTGGCAATTAAATCATCAAGAACTGTAGATAGAGAAAAATTCTAAAAAGGAGCAAGGGAAGAAACATCCAGAAGCTTTGTAGATTATCCAAGTCACTATGAATTGATTTAAGAGTGTATCCAAGTCATCTGAGTAGAGCTCCCTAGATCATATAAAGTCATATACCACAAAGCAAGTTTAAATAGGTTTCTAACATGATTAAGCATATTAAATTAATGACAGGCATTACAACCAAGACGAAACTAATTATAGAGAGCACAATGAGATACTAAAATGAAAAGTCAAAGCCTAAAAGTGAAGCAAACCTTAAATCTAGACGACCTAGCAATCTCGCATAGCAAACTATTGTTCCATACTCAAATCTTTTAACATGTGGCGTGCTTGTAGCATACTTCTTTTCATAGTCCCTTCTTTGTAGTGATTTTTTGTTTTTATTAAATGGTGGCATGATTGAAGTATACTTCTTTTCATTTATGCACTTATTGTGCCTTTCTTTTTGTTTAACCATGGCATGCTTGAAGCATACTTCTTTCATTTATGCATTTTTTTAATGACATGCCAATTGAGTAATCACAAAAGATTGCAATATGAAACAAACAAGCCTCATAGCCACAATTTAAAATAAGACTCACAATTTAGCTAATCCTTTTATATGAATATCGCAAAGTACTATCTACAATTAATCTAGTCAAGGTATTCTGCTATGTCATGTTTTAGTGTAAGTAGAGCAAATTAATTTCAACATGTTTCGACTACTACTGCTTAACAAATGAGTAAATATGATAAAGACAACTCTTCTACTCATCATTTGATTTCAAAAACTTGGCCTTGATGTAATGTGACAAGTATAATAAATAAGACCTCCAAAAACTTAAACATCAAGCTCCCCTCAGAATAATCCCATAGGATGCAACACACCCAACTCACTCTGCAAACGAGCAAAATGAGAAGAATCAAGCGGTTTGGTGAAAATATCAGCAACTTGAGAATCAGAATCAATGAAGTGCAAAGCAACATCTCCCTTTTAAACATGATCTCTAAGAAAATGATTGCGAATATCAATTGTTTGGTTCTAGAATATTGCACTGGATTTTTAGCAATACTAATAGTACTAGTGTTATCACAGAAAAGTAGAACACTATCTAATTTTAAGCCAAAATCCTTAAGAGTAGCTGTCATCCAAAGCAATTAGGAGCAACAAGAAGCAATGACTACATGTTCAGCCTCAGCAGTTAAAAGTGCAATAGACACATATTTCCTAGATGTGCCTAAAAAGTGACATGTGCTAGACGTACTCTTTCTATCAATTCGACAACCCCTAAAATCTGTATCTGAATAAGCTCTAAGGGTAAGACAAGAGGAAGAAGGGTACCATAAGCCAAATTCCAAAGTTTATTGAAGATACCTAAAAATTCATTTTACCACTTGACAATGTGAGGCACGTGGAGAAGCTTGAAAGCGAGCACACAAACACACAACAAAGTATATGTCTAGCTGTGAAGCAGTGATGCACAAAAGAGAGCCAATTATACTTCTGTATTCCTTTTGATCAACAGGCTTTCCATCTTCATTGGGATCCAATATAGTCGTAGATCCCATGGGTGTGGAAATTGGTTTGACTGTCCCCATGTCAAAGCGACGAAGTAGATCTTTGGTGTACTTAGTCTGATGAACAAAAGTACCCAATTTTGATTGGTTGATTTGAAAGCCTAGAAAAATGTAAGCTCACCCATCATGCTCATCTCGAATTCCCTGCTCATAGTATCTGAAAACTTGGAAACAAAAGTATGAGAGGAACTACTAAAGATGATATCATCCACATAGATCTGTATGAGTAAGAGATCATTGCTATGCTTGAGAGTAAACAAAGTCTTATCTACCTTCCCATTTGAAAGTTATTTTTTAGCAAATAAGATTTAAGCCTATCATACCATGCTCTAAGTGTGTGTTTAGACCATATAAACCTTTGGACAATTTGAAGACATGATCAGGATACTTAGGATTCTCAAAACCAGGTGATTGTCTAACATACACCTCCTCAATATCGCTATTAAGAAAGGCACTTTTCACGTCCATTTGATATAGTCTAAAGTCCTTTAATGCAGAAAATGCTAATAAAATTCTAATGGCTTCTAATCGAGCAACAGGAGCAAATATTTCTCCAAAGTCAAGTCCTTCTACCTGGGTGACTCCTTGAGCCACAAGTCTAAGCTTATTTCGAACAACAATACCATCTACACTTTGTTTATTCTTAAAGACCCATTGAGTTCCAATAACATTATGACAATGAGAGGGTAAAACCAAAGCCCAGACTTTATTATTTTCAAAGCTCTCTAATTTCTCATGCATGGCATTAATCCATTACACATCAGATAAAACGTGACTTACATCTTGGGGGTTCAATAGAGGAGACAAAATCAGAATGAGCATAAGAGGCATTGGAGTTATATCTGCTATGCAGAACTCTTTTGTTTAACTCACCGATCACTTGATTAGGGGGATGTCTTTGTTGAATAGAAAGAGGAGCCTGTGAAGAAGTCGTAGCAGTGGTCATAGATGAAGTCGGAGCAGTTGCAGTAGCAACTTCTACCACGTGAGTGGTTGTAGAAGTACCACTTGAATGACTGGTCATAGAGGTGATCGTAGGAATACCACTTGAAGGAATGGTCGGATCCACCTCATGTGTTATCATAGGAGTAGTTTTAGAGGTGGCCGTAGGAGTGGTTGTAGAGGTGGTCGTAGGAGTGGTCGTATGACTTGGGAGATCTCTGTTGTCATCGTCAGAGTCATAAAAGAGATCCTGAAGTGCATCAGTTCCCTGCATACATGCATTGTCGGGTCTAGTACCGGGACTAGCCTAATCAAAAGTGACCTCGCAGGTCTCAACGGTTTTGTTAGTCTCAAAGTTGAGTACACAATAACCTCAAGTGTGAGTTGTATAACCAAGAAAGATGCAATATGATGATTTAGATTCAAATTTATCAATATTGTCATGTTTAAGTATGAAGCATCAACATCCAAACACCCTTAAATGAGAAACCTAGGAGAACGACTAAACCTAAGCTCATAGGAAGTCTTATGCAGTCACCCTCGCAAGAAAACTCTATTTAAAATGTAACAAGCAGTAGAAATAGCTTCTACCCAATACTTTCTAGGAGTTGAATGTTCATTTAATGTAGTTCTAGTCATTTTGACAAAGGTTCTATTCTTGCATTAGAATACATCATTCTGTTAAGGCACTCGAGCTGATGAGAACTGATGGTCTAAGCCCTTTTCCACACAAAAGAAGCAAAAGAAGTGTTCTTGAATTTAGTTCCATAATCACTTCTAATTGCTCTAAGTGTTCCTGGAAGTTCATTAGCAAGTTTAAGGGCTAGTTCTCGAAAGTGACCAAAGGCTTCATCCTCAGATTCCATAAAATACAACTAGGAGTATCTAGAGTAATCATCGACTATAACAAGAACATACCATTTACCTCCAACCGACTGAACCCTAGCAGGACCTACTATGTCCATATGCAACAATTGTCCAGGGGAGTCGGTCAAGACAATAGTGAGTGGAGGATGTGTGATGCGACCATCTTACCATGTCGTTAGGGTGAGCAGATTAAATCCATTGACTTATTAATCTTAAAACTAGGAATATCTCTCACCAGATTCATATTACTGAGCCTAGCAAGATGATTAAAGCCAACACGACCTAATCTATGGTGCCAAAAAAACAAATCCTTAGAATCTGAAGAAATAAGACACCTAAGATCAGAAAATACTGAATATGAAAAGTCAACCTTAAACAAATGACCAACTCGACTAATTTTGCATACCAGATCACCAGTTGAATCTAAAATACAGCATGAATGCTTTTTAAAGTTCACCTCAAGATTATTTTCTACCAACTATGAAACTAAAAGTAAATTATAGCTCAAGTTACTGATGAGAGTGACATCCTTCAAGATGAACATGTTGTTAATGTGCACGGTGCCTTTAGCAAGAATTCATCTTTGAGAGTTATCTTCAAAAGTGATCATCTCATCACAAGAGGCACGAGTGAGGGAGGAGAACCATCGTGAGTCTCCGGTTATGTGGCTAGCGTAGCCGGAGTCAATGAACCATGTGTTCTCCTTCCTCTAACGATGAGCCTACAGAGCATGAACAATCGTTGGTACCTTAGTACTAGGATTGGACAATAAAGATTTAGGTATCCAGTACTGAGATACTCGATGAACAGGAGAAAAAACTTGCACTGGTAAAGATTTAAGTGACACATTGCATTTGTTATATGACGACCAATCAGTCGATGAGGTGTCGATTCGACCACGGGGTGGTCTGACCTCAATATAGCTGGTTTAACCACTGTCAGAGCAGAAGAAACTGGTCAAAAATCTTTTGGCTATATGAGAGAAGCTAATCTGACTCTCGATCAGTTTAAATGAGAGAGACTACTTATCCAAAGTCTCTTGAGAAGTTGGTCCGACCGTGGGTACCAACCTATCAAAAGTCTCACTCGACCAGGCTGGTTCGTCCACGAGAAGCAACTGGTCAAATGTTTGGTCTTGTATCACTGGTTCAATCACAGAAAGCAACTGGTTAAAAACATATCCTCATCATGTCCTTCTTTTCTTTCTTTGCCTTTCTAAAGCAAAATTGAACCAAACGACCACCCTTACCACAATGAGTGCGTTGATACTTGACTTGATGAGAAGTCGTATCTGATGACTTCAGGATGCTCATTTTGGTAGAGAGATGTTTGGCTATACCAATATATTTAAAAATAATTTATTTTGATTCAGATTCTACTTCAAACTTTCTAGGTTCAAGAAGTTTAATAATTTAGGAGGACTATTCCTAGTATACTCAACAAAGTTAAATCCTAGACCATGTTTCTTCACGCTTGTTTTTGATTGATCTAGAATCATATTCAAATTATTTTTACCAAACGAAACCTCTCTAATGTGTCTTTAAGATGCCCATTCTCTTTAGCCAGTGAGAAACATGTTGAGCACTTAATAGATTCATTAGCAATACCCTTAGAAGCAATAGACTAAGCCGTCTTCTCCTTTTTAGCAAAATCATTAAGTTGCCTAGTGAAAGCTTCTATTTCAGTGCTAACTTTAGGATAGTTAGAGCAAGAGAGAGTCTCATGATTAAACATATGTTGAATTGATTCCTGATAAGCATTAAGTCTACCTTGGAGCAAATCACATTTAGAGTATGCTTTAGATGAGTTAGACACAAGATTTTCAATTTCATCATTAATTAGGAAGTTTAAGTTTTTCATCACAAGAATCATGTAGTAATCTTAGTTGATCAAATCTATCAGTTGCATCTCTAAGTTGCACTCAACTTGTTGCATTAACAGATCTAGCAGTTTTCAACTCAGAGTGTAAGACTTGACATGCTTCACAAGAATCATCTTTAGGAATAGATTCTTACGTTAAATTCAAGCTTTCGACTACCGGATTGTTTTCTTTCAATTTCCGTTTAGTCTTTTTCAATTCAAGAGCAAGTTTAACTAATCCATCTTCAAGCTAATCGTATGACGATCTTACGTTATCGGGATCGTTGTAGTTGTCGTCGTTGTCGTTGCTATCTGCCATGAAACACATGCCCGTGAAGTCATCGGTGCTCTTCTTCTTGCATTTGGCATTATGGTCATCATCATTGTAGCTCTCAAAATCCTCATCGCTTAGATCAAGGCGCTTGATGGCTGCTAGAACTTTACAACGGAAGGATCTACCCTTGGTGTTACTCTTGAACGATTGACGATGGTGAGTCTTGTCTTTATTGACCACTTTCCCTTTGAGCTTGGGGCAATCCATCTTGATATGGCCTGGATCGCCACACTCAAAGCATCTTATCAGTCCTGGAGTGCCACCGTGGTTCCTCTTCCTCAGTTGTTGAGTGCCTTGTATGTCCATGAGGAGAACAACACCAGATCCTCTTCGAGTAGCTGCTCAAATTGTTATCCTGAAAAGGAAGTCAGAGCTGACAAGGAAACACAAAACATTGTACATGACAAAGCAGCCTGCATGGGGTTAGACACAAGTGCTAAAGATTAAGATTTATTAGTCTTAGATGTCAAAGCTTCCATCTCGTAGGTTTTCAATCTAGAGTACAGATCGTCCATGGTTAGAGTATCTAGATCGACAGTTTGATTAATAGTTATGACGACCATCAATCACTCAGAACTTAAAGACCTTAAGATTTTAGTTGCATTATCTCCATCCATAGGAATAACACAAACTCCATGCAAATTACTCAAAATCTTTTCAAAATGAGCAAGAAGATCATCTATAGATTCACCAAGTTTCATAGCAAAATTTGAGTACTCCTTTTGATAAAGATTCTAATGCACTTTCTTAATCTTAGTCGTTCCCTTATGATAATCATAAAGAGTTTTTCAGATTAAGTGAGCAGAAGCAATGTGAGCTACACGATCAAATTCTTTGTGAGAAATTCCTTGAAAAAGCAAGTTATGAGCACGTGCATTCAAATCTACATCTGTTTTATTTTTGGTAGTAACATCGCACAAACCACATAAATTTGAGAAACCTTTTTCCAGACATTATTACCTTGAGCCCCAATGCAAGCTTGCATACGACACTTCTAAAAAGCAAAATAAGTACCATCTAGCATGGGGAGATGATTCACATACCTCTATGATCATCGCTACCTCAGACCCGCTCTGATACCACTTGTGGGATCGAATATAGCAATCAGGGGGTGGATGATTATCACAGCTTTTTTTGGAGATTTTTAGTAGTTAGAAAAGATTTTTCCTACTCAAAACAGTACCACCTGATCAATCGCTTAGCTAACAACTGTGTACCCGATTACTCTGTATGACTACTCGCCTGATCGCTTTGAACGTTGTCGTAAGATCCACAGCACCTGCAATCACAACCAACCTATAGGCAAAACAAGAACAAGATTGATTTAAGACTTATCTTTATTGCAGGATCTCAGTGGAGTTACAAAGTGCCCTCACAAGCACCTCTAAGAACCTTCTTGATGAAAGCCCTACCAGAACTGCACTAAAAACTTCCTCGAAAGCCACACATTAGCCCTTAGCCTCCCTTGCGTTTATAGGCTAATGTCCAAACCATGTCCACCCAAAAACATGAACACAAAACTCTATCTCTTTCTCAAATTAATGGATCCAAAACTCTTCCTAACATGGGTTTTATTCAATTCTCCATCTCTTCCATGTTATGGACTCTATCCGAAACACTTTCAATCTTCTCAGTTACGGACTCCATCCATAACACCCAACCTAACACATGACAAGCCTCCAGGACAGCACCTCCTGTATCTTCATCACGCACCATCATCGCTTGTGTCGAAGCCTCCTTGACCGCACCACCTGTAGCTTCATCACGAATCACCACCTTTGATCTCCACATGCTCTAGTGTGAGCCCAACCACCTCATGTAGGCGATCGCCTGGACCTCAGAGTTCCCCATCCTAGTTCCGATCCTCCTCGTTACCGACCATGATCGTCTCCGCACCCACCTGCACATGCAAAGACCAAAGAACACTTTCCCGACACAAGTTCTTTGCAACTCGAAGCATAACCTCGTCTATCCGTAGACAAGAACCAACCATCCACAACCACCAACCAAGTTGTGCATGACCACACTTTCTATCGCTATCCAGAAAATAGCCTCGGAGCACTCATTATAGCCGCTAGCTCAACGAGTACTCGAAAAACAACAAGTACTCAGGAATTACCATCACTCCACTCAAAACACTCAGGAAACCATCCACGTCACTATCGACCATAGAGCCACTGAGTACCAACTACCGAATGCTGATCGCTACCAATATCCAGTTAAGTTCCCATGTTCGCCCTTAACCGTGGGCACGGCTATTCGAATAGTTTTTGACTCTACAGAGTTTGCATACTTTACCCACAAGAGATAAATCTACACGTTGCCCCACATGATTCCTTAGCCATGCGGTTGAGTAGACTATCACACGATTGTTACATTGCATAGTCCTACTGTGGTTACGCCCGCTAAGGTCTATCTTCCGTAGGATACGACCATCCCTCGGGAAGGATCCCTCATGAGCCATCACGGGCAAAGGCGGGGATGAGACCATCCATCCCATTACTCGTGGTCATACCTTCACGTAACCACCTTAGAGCCACACAAATTAGTAAATCCTGCCTATATTTTGCCAGCTTGTGGTTGTACTGTTGTACACTGGGAGATTATGACAAGATTCAGTCCTTAGGGTTACCTGGGCGGTTCTACCACTAACCACTTTGTGCTTCCACTGCACCACACTCACACCCTCGAACCATCCACCCAGATAATTAAGCAACTTGAGGTTTTTGGGAGCATAAAATATCCATAACCAAATATACCAGTCATTTTTACCATGACTGCCCAAACCAATTTCTCTTGATTCAAAGTGATGCTTTGGGGCATTTTTGGTGCCCCGATTATCTAAGCAATACTAAGCATGGCATATAATTATGGACTTATTTTTGAAAGAGTACAGTTATAGTTTTGCTAGGGTGTCAAGGCTCAATTATTCAACTGTTTCCAAAAGAGGTAATACTAGCAAGTCGTTTAATGGGTATATAACTAGAATCATCAAACAAACATATATTTGCATATGAAATAACAGCATGCAATTTGATAATTTAAACAAAAGTAGATTTGCAGGAAAAGTAGGTTCAACATGATCAAAGTATTGACTCGCCTTGGTCACAGTGATCTGGTTCTTGGTTGTCTTGAGCTTCTAGGGTTGCTGCCTCGGCCTCTTCCTCTTGAGCTTCGTACTCTATTTTATTGTGCGCGAAATTCATATAAAAAGAAAAAGCAGCAAATCAAACAAAGTGTCACTAGAAATTCAAATGAACTATAAAAATCATGGTTTCAGTTCCATTGGATAAATCTTGAATTTAGATGCATTTAGAAATACGTTTCACTCAATTTGGAGTTGAAATAAATAAGTTATGCTCATTTAAAGTTCTCAGTTTGATTTAAATCCAGAAATTGCTAAAAGTCTGACAGGTGGGACCTACTGCATATTTTTAATTTTTATTCTTTTATTTATCTTTTTGTGCTTTGTGTCTATGACAGGTGGAGCCCTCATGTTAGTGAGATCCATGGTCCCCGGTTCTGACAAGTGGGACCCCTCTGTCAGTGGCCATACATGCTATTGGTCACTGACAGGTGGAACCCTTCGGCTCTGGACCCATATGTCAGTGGCCAGCACTGACAGACGGGACCTGGGTGTTAGTGACCTCATAGACTGGCGGCCGCTGACGAGTGGGGCCCGGCTGTCAGTCCACAAATTAAAAGAAATGACTCAATCTCAGCACTGCGGAGCCGGGGGCTCGAACGCGCGTGGCCGAGGGAGTTAGGGGGAGAAGAGATAACGCTGCTAGCCATCTGGTCATTCGGGTGTTGCTTACCCAATAGGGTAAGTATACCTTTTATGCTATCTCCTGTAGGGGCCGGGCAGAGGAAGTCGAGGGCGGCGGTGAGGCTGCGGTGCCGACGGCGAGTGGTGGTCAGGGAGGGTCAGGTGACGGGCAAAATGCGGTGCCGGGGTTGCGGGGATGTTGGTGGTGGTGGCGACGGAGGCTGAGAGGCACCGGAGCTAGGCCGGCAGCGTGCGGCAGCGGCGGCTTCGGGAGTCTCTCGACGCCGGCGTCGTACGGGCTCGGAGAGGCTCGAGTAAGGACGGAAATGTCTTTGCGACGTGCTGGAGGTGATGTGGGAAGCGGAAATTAGATTCTTATGGTGGGAATCGATGGAATTTGAGGTGGCCGGAGCTGGGGAGGGTGAGTGGCGCCGGCGAGCTTCGGGCGAGGGAAACTCGATTGGGTGCTATGAGAGGATGCTGTGAGTGTGGGGAAAAGTTTAGTGAGTTTGAAGCTTCTTATAGATGCATGGGCACGGCTAGCCACGCACGGCGACGTGCGCGCACATCAGGGACAGGCGGCGCGGTCGGGTGGCGGTGGCAGGCAGTGTGTCAGTGACGACAGCGGGCGACGGGGCATGCGGGAGCGGGATTCGGGCGGTTCCACCGGGCTTTTCCCACGTCGTCGCTGGGCTTGGACCTCGCGCTGTGTCGCCCGGCTTTTGACCGGAGTCGAACGGTGGAGGTGCACTCTTTCCTTTTCTTGTTATTTTGTTTCTTTTATTTTGGGCATGTACTTGTGTATATATATCCATATATGTTGGCATTTTTAATGTGTTTGCTTCCTTGTTATTTATACCATTATTTACAAAAGTAGGGTCTTATGTTTAAACCAAATTTTCTCCCTTCCTTTTATGGATCATCTTTTCATATTCTTATTTTAAAATTTGATTTTCTATTATTTAAACATGTTTGTTTCTTCTTGATCCTTTTATCTTTTGGAACCTTCACCAAATTTTTCAGAAAAATCTCATAACTCCAAAATTCAAATGAAATACATTGCAAAAATAACTCAAAAGCTTCACATTTTCAGATTTACATTTTTAGGATGTTACAGCTGCTCTCTGCACTTTTGCTCCTGCTGAAATCGAGGCCCGGTCAGACCGCTCCCCTCATGGCGGTCAGACCGCTCGGCCTCAGGCGGTCAGACCGGCATCTAGTCGGCGGTCTGACCGGTCGTTGCTAGGCGGTCTGACCGGCCATATGCCAGCGGTCAGACCGGTTTCATACTGGCGGTCTGACCGGCCTGGCATGGGTTTTTGCTGATTTCTACTGCATCTTCTCGTTGTCGATTTACATGTCTCATTGTCTTCTCTGTTAGTTCAAGTTTCCAGTAGGCATCTCACTTTCTTCTTCACAACTTCTATAGCTATTGAAGGAGAAAATAAGTGAATACTTTGGGGCGGTTTTAAAAACACCATTCACCCCCCCTCTGTTGCCGATTTTGATCCAACAATTGGTATCAGAGCTGGTTAGCTCTTTCTCGTAGATCTTAACCGGTCTCTAGAGCCATGGCAATAGACAAGTATTCCACCAAGCTCCCGATCTTCGATGGGATCGACTATCCCTTCTGGAAGAGTCGGATGGAGACCTACATCCAGGCTCAGGGCTACGCCATCTGGCGAAAGGTCAAGACCCGGTATGTTGTTCCTGCCGATGAGAACATCAATTCCAGAAACACGGCTGATGTTGAGGCGAATGCTAAGGTGAGGAACATCATAATTCAGGGTCTGAGCAGAAGCAAATTCGATCGCATCTTTCATCTCATGTCGGCCTTCGACATCTGGGTGACCCTCGATGCATACCATGAGGGCACCACCTAGATTAAGACGGTACGACAGGACCAGTTCAAGCGAGATTACAACAAGTTTGAAATGCTCGCTGGTGAGTCCTTGGATGAGTGTTTTGCGAGATATCACAAAATTCTGAGCAACCTCCGAGCGGTCAGTCTCACATACCCCGACTCGGACAATGCTCGTCAGATGCTTTCTGCTCTTGATTTGTGCGTTTGGGAGATGAAGGTGACCACAATTAAAGACACGATAGACCTCTCGACCTTGACTCTTGATACGCTGTATTTACGCCTCAAGACTCACGAGATTGACATAGTCTCTCGTAGGTCGAAGTCACAGTCGATGGCATTGGTCACCGATCCCAGTCCTACTTCTGGTGTTTACTCTGATAATGCTACTGGTTTTTCTCTAGCTGCTCTCTGTGATGTAACTGATGATCAATTAGAGCAGCTACCAGAGGAACAGCTAGCCCTTCTAGCCAGAAAGTTTTCGCACGCATACAAGAGAGTGAGGGATAGAAAGAGAGGAGGGCCGATAATCTGCTTCGAGTGTGGAGGCCCCAACCACATTCGGGCGAATTGCCCCAAGCTGAAGAAGGGCAAAGGCGACTACGGTGGTGTGAGCAAGAACGACTACATCGACAAGAACCGCAACAAGAAGCCCCTAGCTCATGCCAAAGGCAAGAAGAAGTTCTGCAACCTTGGCAAAGCCAAGAAGCTGTTCCACCGTGTCCTCACCGCCTTGGACGACATCGACTTCAGCGATGTGGAGGGGTGGAGTGACGACGATGGCAAGGATGATCAAGATCCCAAGGACGGCGATGACTTCATTGGTATGTGCTTCATGCCCCTTGAGGGCGAAGTCAGCGACAGCGAGCTCTACAGCGACTCCGATGAGGTATGTCCCTCCTATGACCAGCTCAATGATGCATTTCTAAAGCTAGGAAAGTTTTATGCTAGATCTAGAGCTAGGGTTGTGGATCTTGAGAATGAAGTAGATAGACTATCACGGGAGCTTACTTCACTTATATCTGCTCTCTCCCGTGATGAATGTGACATGTGTTCTTCCCTGCTTGGAGATATGGAGAAACTAAGGACCTCATATGATAGTCTGACTTTTGAATTTGACATTGTTAAGGTGGAGAATGTTAGTCTGCTTGCTGAACTAGAAATGAGTAGGGTAGCCGCCCTTTCATCTACTGTTGTTGAGACTACTTCTTGCACCTCATGTGAGGATAAGGACAATGCATTTAGAGGTCTTTATACTATGCTCCTTGATTTGCCAGAAACATGTGAAAATTACAATAACTTGAAATTGAACCTAAAAAGGGCAGATCATAAAATTGCTGAATTGCATGCTTCCTTGCTTGAGCCCATTGTTTCTTGTACCAACTTTCCTAAATTGACCTTTGAGCTTGAATCAGTTTCCAAACAATTTCAAAAAATGGTTGATCAAAACAAGAAAATGGCTCAATATGCTTCTAAGGACCCTGTTAGCTCACCATGTAACAATTGTGAAAAACTAAAATCTGAGTTGATTGCTTTAGATGACAAATGTGTGAAGCTAACCAAGGACCTACTAGAGAAGTCACAATCTCCTTGTACTGTTGTACTGGTGTGGGGAAGAAGCCCGAAGAAGTAGAGACGCTTAGGCACGATGACCAAATAGCTAGAGGTACGATTGTCCCTCCTAGTCCTTGCGAAGACCTCAATGTTGAGGCGGCTGTGCGTGCACATGCCATTCCTTCTTATGCTGTTGGTTCTTCTTCCTCTCCTTCTGCTGTCTCCTCTTCCCCCTGCTCTTCTTGCACCTCTCTCTTTCGAGAGTGTCAGTATCTTATGAACACTCTTGAGAGATTTGTAGGAGACAAGAAGAAGCTGAATCTTATTCTAGACCAGTCCAAGATTTGCAAGTTCAATCAAGGTCTACGATGCGATTTTCTTGAGAATGTTAAGAAGCATTCCCCTGTTGTTCTCAGACCCATAGCAGCAGGTGTGATCGAGGCCAAGCCCAAAAACAAAAAGGTTGAGTTCAAATCTACGGGCTTTGTGCAAGGGATTTCTGACAGTAAGGTGGTAACACCTTGAAGGACCGAAATGGCAACAGAGGGGGGTGAATGGTGCCATTTAAAAATCGCCCCTCAAAGTATTCACGAGAATCTCAGTTCTCTGTTAGCTATAAAAAGCTATGAAGTAACTAAATGCACGCTCACTAAAAATTGCAGCAAAGAGAACAAAAACAGAGATGCAGTTCTAGAAATTCAGATTTACAAAAAATAGCTATGCAGAGAAAATAGCTCTTTTGAGAAAAGAAGATAAAGCCCAAAGAGCTATAAAATACAAAGAAAAAGAGGCTGCAAAGAGTACTGAAAAGAGAAGCTTAGAAGCTGCTAAGTAAAACCAACAAAAGAAAAGAGAGCCCAAAAAGAAAGGAAGGTAGACCTGAACTAGACAGAAAACTGACCAAGACCAAAACTTGCAAAAGGAACATTCAGTACAGAGATTACTGAAGACCCGAGAAGCAGAGAAAATGCCAAGCGAATGGTGCTCCTCTTGGATTCAAGAAACCGGTAAATCAAACCCAAAATACTGACAAGATTCAAGTAGAGAAAATCTAGTGCAGTTCGGCTGAAATGAAGACAGAAGGTGAAGCTATTCTGTCCGCAAGAACATACGGCCAAATTGACTACCTACACAAATCCGGACTGACTTCCTAAGACCATTCGAGAGACTCAGAGAACTCAAAATACTATTGACTAAATAACTTTGGCAGGAAAGCTGAAAATAAAGAAGAACTAGAGCAGCTACCGATCAAACAAAGGAAACTGAAAAAGACATGCAGTTGAGATTGGCCGAATACACATAAAGAATCACTTGATGTTGCAGCCGAAGTCAACAAAATGTTTTTTTATGCCGAGAGCCTTTTAGCTATCCTTCAATCGGCAGATTCCTTTTTTTTGTTACCGATTAGAGCTCACTGTAAAGAAGCAAAAAGAAGCAAAATACTAGAAATGCTCTTACTAGAAATGCTCGGCAGACAATGCTAAAAAGAGGCAAATTTGTGCTCTTACTAGAAATGCATGAAAGAGCACGGAATGAAGGAGCCTTCCCAAAAGCAAACAGAGAGGACAAACAAGGAGAAAGGCTGGTTACAAACAAAACAAAGATTTAGCCCAAAATCACAAGATTTCATAAAAGATGAAGAGACATGAATGCTTATATATGTGTTCTTACAGCTCTCCCATCAAACAAGCCTACACTCACATGGGTGATAGAGAGCAAGAAAAGAAAATGCATAGGAAACAAAGCATAACAACATGATGCCCTCTCCACTCTCTCCTCAACTACTCCATACCAACTAAAGCAAAAGAGATACAAAGCAAGACAACCTCTCCAAGACTTGCATGCACCAGGAGATCCTTCCTCTATTTATAGTCTTTGCTTAACGGGTTTCTCCCTCGCTTTACCCGCTAAACCAAAAACCAAATCCTCTTCCTTATGCAGCTTTGCGCTTTTACCGAAACGCCCCTCCTGCACCTTTCGGGAAGCTTCCTCATTCCTTGCCTTCCAAGCCTCGCAGCTACCTCGAGCCCTCACCGTCTTCGGCACATCCCGACCGCTCTGACCTCGGCACCGCCTGCGCCTAGTCCGGTCATCCCGTGCCTCGACGTCCTACAGCCATCACAGACAAGAAACAAATCACATAGCACCGCTCGAAATATTATAACCATACGTTAGCATTAGTCGAAAGACTCAAAGCCCAAATCGATCGAAGCGAAAAATAAATGACTTAAGCACATTCGACCTAGCTCGACCGGTCCGACCGAAACCGACAGCACCGTGCAACGACATGGCCCAAACCACACAAACCAAACTCGACTTTTCTAAACAGACGTCAATTACTCATCACACAGCCGGGGTCACCTCCACATGGTCTATCAATCTCCCCCTTGATGAGTATATTGACAAACCCAGAAAAAGCATAAAGTTGAGTTTATTTAAAAATGAAAAAGAAAGTCAAACATGGTCCAAAAAGTGATCAAAGAAGCTTATGACCATGTCGACAAACGGAGCAAAAGAAAGAGCACGTTTTCCTCAAAGCTCCAAATCATCCCAAAAAGGCTTTTTCTCCGCTATTCTCCCCCTTTTGGCAATAAATACATCAAGATACAAGGAAGAGAATCAATCATGAGTATGAGTGAAATGACTGAATATTATTCATTTTAAGCATGATGAGCCATGAAGATTATCCAAAATGACCGTGAAGTATTACACCAAGACATAACTCATAAGTATGCTATAAAAATCATGACAATGTACGTATCGACAAGCTAGGCCAAATAAGTCATAATCTAAAATATTAGTCGAATTTCTTAGTATGTCAAGTCAATCATGATAATAGTCTAGCTAAAAGTATCCAAAGATGACGTAGGCCATGTCAATATTCTAAGTGGAACCAAGAAGCTAGTATTGAGTCAATTTAGAGTGCTATAAGTTCAAGATTGAGACATTTGTTTAAGTACTTGATCTTTGTGTAATTAAGCAAATTTAGCACAATTGACATGTTTTTCTTTAGAAACCTCATGGTTGTTTCTAATCAAATTTTTGTTTAGTCATGTGCTAGATCTCAAGCCTTATGCGACCACTCCAAGAAATAAGCTTAAGAAGATGATCTTGGTCATCCAAAACTCCCCCTGAGTTCATGCCTAGTGCAATGGCAAGCAGTCTCATGAGAAAGAATTGGTGATATCAGTTTTTTCTCACAAAAGAGATCTTTTTGCTTTCTTAAAAGATTGTACTAACTCATGCTTCATCAAGAAACTAGCATAGCTCAATATAAAGCCCAATAGAGATTCAAGACTCAACTCAGCCTATTTGACATGACATGAATCATAAAAGGATAACTAAAGTCAGACTAGTCTCAAAAGCTAACATGACATGAATTAATTCAAGTTGAGCATTTTAATGAGTCTATCATGGCAAAGACTTGACTACACATATAAAGTCATGATAAATCTAGCAAATAAGCACAGACCATGGCAAGATGTAATTCATTGTAAACATCTAATAAGCAGCTAATAAGCAGCATTCTAGAATCACAAGATAAGAGTAAGAAGTCTAAACAACTAGACGTGAGAAACACTCTAATCTATGCTAGGAGGACTAACCCAAATGCATCCGCATGCAATGCAACAGAAAGGACTAAGAGCATAATAAACAAGACAAAGCATGAAGCGCAAAATTCCCCCTCACCGCAGTCCATATGGACAAACCACCCCAAGCTCTCCCCGCAAAGATGAAAACCTAGAGCTATCCAAGGGCTTGGTAAAGATGTCAGCCAACTGGTGGTCACTCTCCACAAACTGGAGCACTATGTCACCCTTCTCCACATGGTCTCGAAGGAAGTGATATCTGATATCAATATGCTTGGTCCGAGAATGCTGCACTGGGTTCTTAGCAATGTTAATCGCAGAAGTGTTATCGTAAAAGAGTGGAACACTGCCGATAACTAACCTAAAGTCCCGCAAGGTCGAGACCATCCAAAGCACCTGGCTGCAGCAACTGGGCGTGTTTGGTTCCCTTCTCAACCCAGCCTGGCTCGCACGAGCCAGCCAGGCCACCGTTGGCCAGGCTCAGTGCATGCAAGTAGGGCGTGTTTGGTTACCTGGCTCGTTGCAGCCAGGACAGAAGCAGCTGGTGTTTGGTTGCATGCATTTGCATCAAATTCAAAATAAAAAGCTGCATGAACCTTGTTTGGTTGCCTGCATACAAGCTGCATGGCTGACTAGTTTTGTTGAAGTGGTAAGATTACCACTAGCCAGTCCAAGAACATATTGTAGCATACAAGTTTGTTTGCATTGCATATTACACCGATTTGGAAAGCAAAATTAGGATCACTAAAGCCTGAACTAATATTATTGCACCCTCCACTAAAATAACAATGTCTTTCCATTTGTAACCTCCCATATTAATTTTAGGTACTCCAGGTTGTACTAAAGCCATGTCGATCCTTTGGTCCAGACTGTATTTTTTTTTGAAGTTGTGCACCATTGAATGCCGTAAAGGCTTCTTCTCTTGTCTTATATTTCCTATAGCAAGCTCCTTTGAAGCCGATTACTTGCTCATGGCATGCCTCCCATGTGGAAAACACACCTGTTTTGCGGCTAGCATGCACTATGTACCAGGACATAGCTGCCTAAAGTGTTTGAAAACATCACAAACGCATAATTAAAAACCATCAGTGGCCGGGACATGTGCTCAGTAGAAAATAACCATACATTAGCAAGAATATGAAGTATGAAGTAAGAAAAGCTCTCCACAAAACTGCAAATATGAAGTAAAAAAGAATGCCCACAACTATGTTGAATATCAAAATGAAAACACAAAGCCTGGGACTATACAAATATTGACAAATTCAATAGTATAATATAAGAGTGCACAATTAAAGCACCTAGGACTGGAAATCTTTGTAGCAAGTGCAGGAGGGGCATATCTAGTTATTGCACAAAGGATTTCAGCCGCATTTGCATTAGATGAGACAATTTTAAAAAAGTTTGAAACAACAATAAACAGGGCAAGTGGATAACTGCAAAGGCTAGATTCTAAAAGTGGAGGGGCATATCTTTAGTTCTTACTGATGAGCTAAACTTGTCAACAATCATCTCAAGGACTTTTATGTCATCTAACCATTGCATTGAATCCACATAACTTGAATACATAGTTTCATAAAAAAAAAGTCAGAAAAGAGATATGGTTGGCATTGCACACCTCCTTTTCTTTTCTTTTCCTTCTGCTTTCCTTCCTCTTTTCAAACAACTAACAAGCAAGGGCTGCATAATTTCATTAGAGAAAAGGGCTGAAAAAACCATACATTAGCAAGAGGCATATGCTCAGCTGGTTGAAAAAACAGAACCAAGCCCAACATGTACATGCTCAGAATTAAGAAAACAACATCACTGGCTGGAGGCATATGCTTAGCTGGTTAAAAAAACAGAACCAAGCCCAACATTGTACATGCTCAGAATTAAGAAAACAACATCACTGGCTGGAGGCATATGCTCAGCTGGTTGAAAAAACAGAACCAAGACCAACATTGTACATGCTCAGAATTAAGAAAACAACATCACTGGCTGGAGGCATATGCTCAGAATTCAAAAAACAACATCAGTGGCTTGAGGCAAAATATGCTCAGTTTTAATGGTGGCATCAGCAAGAATGGTGGCATCATGTGCTGATCCCTCCCAACCAGCCAAGACATATGTAAATTTCAAATCAAAGTCAACTGCGGCTAGCACATTTTGTGTGGGGTAGTGTTTCATACCCCTAAATGCAGCTTGGATCTTGGCTGGGACTTTAGCATAAATATGAGTTCCATTTATTGCCCCCACACAGTCCTACATGGCACCCAACATTTCATTGTTACTTGATATGCACCCAGGCATGCAACCACATCCTATAAACTAAATGACAAGTTATTTACCTTAAAGTATGGATACCATCTTGGGCTATTGCTAATCTTAGCTGGTGTCTCATTAGATGGAGGTCTAATCATCTCTTGTCTAAGTTCACCAATAGCGTACAACACCTCTTTGAAATGGCGGTGGACTGTCTCTACAGACCTCCTCCAGTTTTGATGTATCACACTAAATCGTTGGTTATGGCCGACTATATGAAGGAACATTGCAACTTGCTCTTCTACACAACTATGTATGGTGTCTCTGAGCAAATTTCTTTCCCTAAGCAAACTGCATAGCCGGAAAAAGGGAGCCCTTCTCATGCGAAGCATCTTTACACACTCTACATCATTAGAGTTGTAAATCAAGTCCAGATTTTTTTGGCGCTCTTCATCCATCTTGCTAAGTGGCCCATAAGTGAGCTGAGGCCGTGAACAATGATGCATTCTAAACCTAGTAAAAATGAATGCGTACATGGCTGTGATAAGAGCGACAGCCCGAGCAAAAAGCAAACGTCTCTTCTCTTGCAAATCCATCTATACAAAGAAAGGTATTTGACAGGACCGAGTAACCACGAACTCAAGAACAGCATAATTTTTTCTAAAAAATAACAGGACCACAACATTTGAGTGCAATGGACAAAATGCTCAGATTATAATAGCCATCATCATAGACTTGGACATATGCTCAGATTATAATAGCCATCATCATTGAAAGTGGGGACGAGAGAGGGGATGGAATGTCTCATATGTACTGAACACAAAGAACGCAGAACAAGTTGGATCCGTGCCTGATTGGCAACCAAGAACTCAAATCTGGTGAGCCTGAGGCGAGAGTGCTACAAAAGGTGAGTGATGGTGTCATCACCATCACTAGGGTTACGAGATCAAGAGAAGAGACCAAAAAAAAACACAAAGAACGGAGAACAAGTTGGATCCGTACCTGATTGGCAACCAAGAACTCAGATCTGGTGAGCCTGAGGCGAGATTGCTACAAAAGGTGAGTGATGGTGTCATCACCAAGCATTAGGGTTACGAGATCAAGAGAAGAGACCAAAAAAAACACAAAGAACGGAGAACAAGTTGGATCCGTACCTGATTGGCAACCAAGAACTCAGATCTGGTGAGCCTGAGGCGAGATTGCTACAAAAGGTGAGTGATGGTGTCATCACCAAGCATTAGGGTTACGAGATCAAGAGAAGAGACCAAAAAAAACACAAAGAACGCATAACAAGTTGGATCCGTACCTGATTGGCAACCAAGAACTCAGATCTGGTGAGCCAGAGCACCTCGAAGACAACGAGACAGAGAGGGGAAGGATCAGCTCGCCATGAATCAGTAAACAAGAGCACAAAGAAGAGGAGACCGAGAGTTCGAAGGTGGATGACCTACTTCCGGAGTCGACGGGGAGAGAACCGAGGGGATGGCGGCGGGGGAGGGGGATATATACGCGGTGAGTGGCGCGAAAGGGGGAGCGAACCCTAGCGAGTTCGCGCCATCTCCCGGCGGCCAGGTTTCGCCCCCCGCGCGCGTCCGCGGCTGCAGCGCGAGAGCCAGGCCGGGGAAAAATGCCAGATTTCTGCGTTTCCACGGAGCCTGGCCGAGGGGGCATTTTGCACGAGCAGGGCCTGGCCGAAGTAAGGAGTCAGGCAACCAAACACAGGTACCCTGCATCCCGCCAGCCTGGTTAAGGCGGGTGCAGGGAACCAAACACGCCCTATATGACCAAATCTCCTATGCCAGAAAGTAAGGTCACGGGACTATGAAGCAACTAAACACCGGAGAGGATCGCCAGAAGACTCAGAAAAATCAGCACGAAAGATCCTCCCATAACGAGAAATCCCGCAAACCAGACAACCCGAAGAATCAAGAATTTTGCAAGCGTTTTTTCTTAAAAACCACCTCAAAGCCGTCATCGGTAAGCTGAGAAACAGAAAGCAAATTATACTGCAGCTTACTAACCAAGGCAACATCTGTTAAAATAAAAGACTCATTAACACGCACTGTACCTTTGGCGATGACGCGCCCAGACGAAGCGTCTCCGAAGGTGATCGTCTCATCACCTGGAGCACGGGCTAGGGAAGAGAACCAACGAGAGTCTCCGGTCATATGTCGAGAACACCTGGAGTCAATGAGCCAAACCTCTCTCTTCCCTGCCCGGCGAACCTGAGTCAACGAGAGAGTAAAGTCTCAGTACTGGGGTAAATCAAGAGTGATTTTGGCACCCAATACTGAGTAACACGTCGAGTAGAAGAAGTAGCCACACACGACTGACCTCTAGCTACCCTACGTTCTCTGTCGCTCAACAAGCTAGAAGGTCTGTGTGCAGACCTGAAGCTGTTGTTGGGTCCAACTACTATGGGAGAACGAGTCGGAGCACCAGCAACATGCTGATCACGCCGCGGGTAGCCATCTCGACGGGAGAAATGAGATCTACCCTCAGAACGGCGGAAGTCACGAGTAGAGGCAAAACGAGGATGAAGATCAGAAACACCGGAAAAGCCAAGTCCTCGATACTGCCTAAAATCCTTAGAGTGATCAACCCTCGACCTCGTGTTGGTCCTAGGTGCACTCAAGGTCCTAAGATCATGAACACGATCTCTCCACGCGATCTTGGCACACCTGAAGCATCGCTCGATCATATGTCCATCCTTCTGACAGAAGGTACAATGAAACTTCGCCTTCTGAGAGGTCGAAGCACCAGGTGTTACCACCTTACTGTCAGAGATCCCTTGGACAAAGCCCGTAGATTTGAATTGAACTTTCTCAGTTCTAGGCTTGACCTTGATCACACCTGCGGCTATGGGTCTGAGCACGGCAGGTGGATGCTTCCTAACATCCTCCAGAAAATCATATCCTAGACCTTGATTGAACTTGCAAATCTTGGATTGGTCTAGAATAAGATTCAGCTTCTTCTTGCCTCCTACAAACCTCTCGAGAGTGTTCATAAGATACTGACACTCCCGAAAGAGAGAGGTGCAAGAAGAGCAAGGGGAAGAGGAGACACCAGCAGGTAAGGGAGTAGAAGAAGAACCAGTAGCAGAAGAGTGAATGGCTTGTGCATGCACAGCAGACTCTGAAGGGACAGTCCTACTGCTAGCCGGTTGGTTCACGTCGCTAAGCGTCTCCACCTTACCTTTGGGCTTCTCTCCCACATCAGCACACACAATACAAGGAGATTGTGACTTCTCTAGAAGGTCCTTAGTTAGCTTCACACATTTGTCATCTAATGCAATCAACTTAGATTTTAGTTTTTCACAATTATTGCATATTGAGCTAACAGGGTCCTTAGAAGCATATTGAGCCATTTTCTTGTTGTGGTCAATCATTTCTTGAAACTGTTTTGAGACAGATTCAAGTTCAGCAATTAATTTGGGACAGTTCATACATGAAGCAATTGGCTCAAGCAAAGAAGCATGCAACTCAGCAATTTTATGATCTGCCTTCTTTAAGTTCAATTTCAGGTTAGTGCAGCTTTCACAAGACTCAGGCAGATCAAGGAGCATGGTATAAAGACCTCTAAAAGCATTATCCTTATCCTCACATAAGATGCAAGAAGTAGTCTCAACAAAAGGGGAAAGAGGCGCTACCCTACTCATTTCTAGCTCAGCAAGAAGACTAACATTCTCCACCTTAATCATGTCAAGCTCAGAGGACAGACTATCATGAGAGGTCCTTAATTTCTCCATGTCACCAAGCAAAGCACAGCATGTATCACATTCATCACGGGAGGGAGCAGATATAAGTGAAGTAAGCTCCCGTGACAGTCTATCTACTTCCTTCTCCAACTCGCTACGCCTAGCTCTAGATCTAGCATGGAATTTACCTAGCTTAAGGAAAGCATCATTAAGCTGGTCGTATGAAGGGTATACCTCGTCGGAGTCAGAGTAAAGCTCGCTGTTGCTCACGTCGCCCTCAAGGGCCATGAAGCACATGCCGGAGAAGTCGTCGCCGCCCTTGGGGTCTTGCTCGTCCGTCCCATCGTCGTCGCTCCACCCCTCCACCTCACTGAGGTCAAGGTCGTCAAAGGCGGTGAGAACGCGGTGGAAGAGCTTCTTGGCTTTGCCAAGGTCGCAGAACTTCTTCTTGCCTTGGACATGAGCTGGGGGCTTCTTGTTGTGGTTCTTATTGATGTAGTCGTTCTTGCTCACACCGCCATAGTCGTCCTTGCCTTCCCCCAGCTTGGGGCAATTCGCCCGAATGTGGTTGGGGCCACCACACTCGAAGCAGATCACGGGTCCTTCTCTCTTTCTGTCCCTCCTCTTGTAAGCATGAGAAAATTTTTTGGCTAGGAGGGCTAACTGGTCATCTGGAAGCTGCTCTAACTGATCATCAGTTATGTCACAGAGAGCAGCAAGAGAGAAACCACAAAGCAAATCCGAAGAAGGTCCAGAAGCCAGATTGGGATCAGTGACTAAGGCCATCGACTGTGACTTCGACCTATGAGAGACTATGTCAATCTCGTGAGTCTTGAGGCATGAGTACAACGCATCAAGAGTCAGGGTCGAAAGATCGGTGGTGTCCTTGATGGTAGTCACCTTCATCTCCCAAACACGCAAGTCGAGAGTTGCGAGCATCTGTCGAGCATTGTCCGGGTCGGGGTATGTGAGACCGACAGCTCGGAGGTTGCTCAAAATCTTGTGGAACCACGCAAAGCACTCATCGAGGGACTCACCAACGAGCATTTCAAACTTGTTGTAATCTCTCTTGAACTGGTCCTGTCGAACTGTCTTGATCTGGGTGGTGCCCTCATGGTATGCATCGAGGGTCACCCAGATATCGAAAGCCGATGTTAGATGAGAGATGCGATCGAACTCGCTTCGGCTCACCCTAAATTATGATGTTCCTTGCCTTCGCATTCGCCTCAACATCAGCCATATTTCCGGCATTGATGTTCTCATCGGCAGGAACAACATATCGTACCTTGACCTTATGCCAAATGGCGTAGCCCTGAACCTGGATGTAGGTCTCCATTCGACTCTTCCAGAAGGGATAGTCGATCCCATCGAAGATCGGGGGCTTGGTCGAATACTTATCTGTTGCCATGGCTCACAGACCGGTTAAGATCTATAGATGAGAGCTAACCGGCTCTGATACCAATTGAAGGACCGAAATGGCAACAGAGGGGGGTGAATGGTGCCTGTTGTGGTTACAGACCACAGAGAGAGAGAGTATGGTAGTGGAGAGTTATGAGAGTTAATGGCTTAGGCCCTCTTTCCCATGGCCTGTGTTGTATATATATGTCCACATGAGGAGTACTTTTACCATTGTGCCCTTACATCAGAGTCTTCCCCTTAGGGGTACTTATGTCATTATACATGTCCCATTTTGGGCCTCATATTCCTCTAACAGGCCTGCTGGGCTTAGGTGGGGGCCACCCCTACAACAGTGCCTTTTAAAAATCGCCCCTCAAAGTATTCACGAGAATCTCAGTTCTCCGTTAGCTATAAAAAGCTATGAAGTAACTAAATGCATGCTCACTAAAAATTGCAGCAAAGAGAACAAAAATAGAGATGCAGTTCTAGAAATTCAGATTTAGAAAATAGCTATGTAGAGAAAATAGCTCTTTTGAGAAAAGAAGATAAAGCACAAAGAGCTATAAAATACAAAGAAAAAGAGGCTGCAAAGAGTACTGAAAAGAGAAGCTTAGAAGCTGCTGGGTAAAACCAACAAAAGAAAGAGAGCCCAAAAAGAAAGGAAGGCAGACCTGAACTAGACAGAAAACTGACCAAGACAAAAACCTGCAAAAGGAACATTCAGTACAGAGATTACTGAAGACCCGAAAAGCAGAGAAAATGCCAAGCGAATGGTGCTCCTCTCGGATTCAAGAAACCAGTAAATCAAATCCAAAATACTGACAAGATTCAAGTAGAGAAAATCTAGTGCAGTTCGGCTGAAATGAAGACAGAAGGTGAAGCTATTCTGTCCGCAAGAACATACGGCCAAATTGACTACCTACACAAATCCGGACTGACTTCCTAAGACCATTCGAGAGACTCAAAGAACTCAAAATACTATTGACTAAATAACTTCGGCAGGAAAGCTGAAAATAAAGAAGAACTAGAGCAGCTACCGATCAAACAAAGGAAACTGAAAAAGACATGCAGTTGAGATTGGCCGAATAGACATAAAGAATCACTTGATGCTGCAGCCGAAGTCAACAAAAAAAATTTTATGCCGAGAGCCTTTTAGCTATCTTTCAATCGGTAGATTCCTTTTTTTTGTTACCGATTAGAGCTCACTGTAAAGAAGCAAAAAGAAGCAAAATACTAGAAATGCTCTTACTAGAAATGCTCGGCAGACAATGCTAAAAAGAGGCAAATTTGTGCTCTTACTAGAAATGCATGAAAGAGCACGGAATGAAGGAGCCTTCCCAAAAGCAAACAAAGAGGACAAACAAGGAGAAAGTCTGGTTACAAACAAAACAAAGATTTAGCCCAAAATCACAAGATTTCACAAAAGATGAAGAGACATGAATAAATATGTGTTCTTACAGCTCCCCCATCAAACAAGCCTACACTCACATGGGTGATAGAGAGCAAGAAAAGAAAATGCACAGGAAACAAAGCATAACAACATGCTGCCCTCTCCACTCTCTCCTCAACTACTCCATACCAACTAAAGCAAAAGAGATACAAAGCAAGACAACCTCTCCAAGACTTGCATGCACCAGGAGATCCCTCCTCTATTTATAGTCTTTGCTTAACGGGTTTCTCCCTCGCTTTACCCACTAAACCAAAAACCAAATCCGCCTCCTTATGCAGCTTTGCGCTTTTACCGAAACGCCCCTCCTGCACCTTCCGGGAAGCTTCCTCATTCCTTGCCTTCCAAGCCTCGCAGCTACCTCGAGCCCTCGCCGTCTTCGGCACATCCCGACCGCTCTGACCTCGACACCGCCTGCGCCTAGTCCGGTCATCCCGTGCCTCGCCACGACTTTGCCTCGACGTCCTGCAGCCATCACAGACAAGAAACAAATCACATATCATCGCTCGAAATATTATAACCATACATTAGCATTAGTTGAAATACTCAAAGCCCAAACCGATCGAAGCTAAAAATAAACGACTTAAGCACGTTCGACCTAGCTCGAGCGGTCCGACCGAAACCGACTACACCGTGCAACGACATGGTCCAAACCACATAAACCAAACTCGACTTTCCTAAAACAGACGTCAATTACTCATCACACAGTAGGGGTCACCTCCACATGGTATATCAATGTAACACCCAGCTGTTTATTTCAAAATTTTCAAAAAAAATTAATTAATTAATTAATTTAATTTAAAATAAAATAAGTGTTCTTCAGTTGCTTAAATTTCTGAGATTTTATTTGCCTGTTTTTAGCTTTTAAAAAGGCTTTTAAAAATATTAATTTAACTAAAAACATAAAATTATTATTAAATAAAAGGTTATTTTGAAGTTTTATAAAAATATCATTTCAAATTATGTATTTAAAAGCATTTGGCTTTTATTTGGATTTCCTGTGTTTTTCTGGGATTTTTCTGGAGTTTATTTCAAAGCCTAAATTAAGAAAATTCATTTTTAATAATTTTTATTAAGCAAAAAAAATTTTATTTTTACTTTTCCTAAGTTATCCTTGAATTATAGTAATTTTTGAGAATTATCTGGATTAAAAATTAATTTTAAAAGTTAAAAAAGTGTTTTATAAAATTATTAAATTAAAATATGAAATTAAAAATATTTTTCCTAAGTCTAAAAGAGCTCCAGGAATATTCTATGAATTTTCTGGAATTTTTAGACATTAATTATTATTGTCTAAGTATTTATAATGTTTCTAGTATTTTCTGAAATTTAATCCGAAAATAAAAATCAAATTAATCCTAGCTTGCCACGTGTCGCTCTCAGATTGAATCCATCTCTCTCCACGATTTAATCCTAGCCATACAAAGTCACTTACCCCTTCATATCCATCCAAAAGCCATGAATTATTCACTTGCCACGTGTCGCAAATCCGACGGCCCGTACCCCTTCACTTCCCCTCTCTCTCACCGACGCATGGACCCCACATGTCATATGTTTTTTCAACCTCTCCTTCTTCCTCATCCCACTCTCTCTCTCCTCCACCATTAGAGCCGAAATAAAGCTTTGATTGCCATCCATTTCCTCCTCTTAACTCCCGATTAAAGCATGGAAACGAATGCCCTAATCACTCCCACTAATCCACCGGCCGTTTTCCCCTTTAATTCGCTCTCAAAACCGCCGGCCCCTTCCTCTCCTCTCTCTTCCTATAAATTCCCGAATGCCAGCTCTTCTTTCTCCCTTCGGCCTTCTTTCACCGCCGCCCTCCCCTCTCCTTCGGCCGCCGCCCGCCGCCGTGCGCCACCGTCCGGTCGCCTCCCGCCGGCCGCCCCGCACCTCCCCACCGCCGCCACCATCTCGCACTGCCGTTGGCCACCCCGAGCCCCGCCGCCGCCGTGAGAAGGTGCGCCGGCGGCCGGCCGCTCGCCGCCCCGCCTCCGGCCGCCGGCCACTGGCGAGGTCGCGGCCGCACGCCCCGTGTGTCTCCTCTATGATTTTCCTCTCTAACCATTTTCCTCCTTGTTTATTTTGTCTTGTTGATGCTTCCTTGTCATGAAAGATCAAGAGCTCACTTGGCTAGGGGAGACAAGTTAGTGCATGCATGTGTGAGGTTGTGGGTTCAAATCCTAGGCAATGCATTTTCGGTTAGCCTTGGTTATTTTTTGTCTCTCTCAATGACAACCGGGCCCCACTCGTCATACACTCAAATATATCCAAAAATCTGCCAAAAATAAGATTCCAGAGAATATTCCCTCGGTTTTGTATTTTCTGAAATTTCCAATCCGTTCAAACTTCCAACTGCTCGTTCTCCATCGTCCGAACTCCGAATCTAGTGATTCAAATTTCTAAATTCTCCTAAAATCGTAGACTATACATTTCTGGACTCTTTTTGAATTTTATTTGGATTTTGTTTGAATTTTCTTTTGGTTCTTCGCGTGTAGATTACGACGAATCCGGAGAGTAATTCTTCGACGAATCGCAGCAAGACTTCGAGCAAGGCAAGTTACACCTTTGATCATGTTGAACCTAATATTTTAAATTAATTATGTTGTTTTTAAATTATTATTGCATGCGTAATTTTATTCAAGTTAGTTTAAATTCAGTTTTGAACTCTAGTTACACCCAAATTCTTTGGACAGCCAAATTTGATATTGCTTACCATTATACCTTGTCAACCCTAGATAAAACCTAGTTAGTACATTAGCACTAACTAGGAATTTTGTAGAAATGCTTAGCCATGCTTATACTGATTATGGTTTGGGATGATCTTTCACATAAAATGATGAACTTTAAAACTGAATTCTTGACTTTGGTGGGTCAAGAATGTTTATGAAATTATTTCAAAATAAAATATAAAACTGGTTTAGACTTAGGCAATGGTATGGTGGTGGGTGCTTGCTGGCATGGATCGTAGTTTGGTGACTCGATGTTGATTGCCAGGCACAAGGGGTTTGTGGTTAGGCCTAAGTCAAGTTAAGGACCGGTCTGTGAGCTACTATTGCAAAGCCCTATCATACTACCACAAGTCTGATATGGGACATACCTGGCCAAATAATTTGTGAAGTTCCAACATGATCTCGCTATAGGCTGAATGTGAGCGCGGCGTAGGCCGTGAGAAGTCTCACATGGCACAAGAGGGGGCTCCAACATGTGGATTCATGTTGTGGTGAAACCTTAGTGGCGGCGTGATTATGTTGACAACGGATCATTGTAAAGGCCTTGTCATGATCTCCCCGCCGCACACCTAGGGAAGTGTGTAACTCGCGTGGCAAACCGGGATGATCATGTCTTGTGGGTAAAGCTGTACAACCTCTGCAGAGTGTATAATCTATCCAGGATAGTCGTACCCACGGTCATGGGCAAGCTGAGTGAAGTTTTTCATGGATTAGACTTTGGTTTTCAAAATGGTTTGCAAAAACCTTGTGGATGGATGGAATCCATGAGAGATTTTAAAAGTGTATGGATGGATGGAATCCATATGATATCTTTTGGAAAGATGGTCCGGGTGGGATGCCTGTGGTTAGGTTAGTATGGGGGATGGACCTGCACTAACGGTATCTATTTTGCTTACAACATTGTTTTACTTAATGTATCAAATTCAGCTTTTGCACTTACTTATGATATTTACTTCAATGATCGCCTTTTATGCAAATTAACCATATTATGCCTTCCTTTGATACTCCATATGCATGCATCAATTGTGTTAATCTCCTGGTGTAACTTGTGGAGTACTTTTTGTACTCACGTTGCTCAATTTAACTCTTTCAGAGGAAGCCTTCGACGACTTTGGTGAGGATTGCGACTAGGCCACGTCTTACAGTCATTCGCCTTGTGGGAAGGCTGGATGGGCTGCTACTTTATGTTTTCCTTCCGCTGTCTTCTTTTGCTATTATTGTAAACTTTGGCCATCAGGCTCATCTTAGTTAAATAAAGTTTGTCATTACGCATGATATTTGTCTTTGTGATACTGTGTGCACTAGCTTTTCCTGAGATAGTGCGATTAACACAGAGGGTTTTGGAGTTGTTGCTCCGGGTCCCGACAATCAATCTCCCCCTTGATGAGTATATTGACAAATCCGAAAAAGCATAAAGTTGAGTTTGTTTAAAAATGAAAAAGAAAGTCAAACATGGTCCAAAAAGAGATCAAAGGAGCTTATGACCATGTCGACAAACGGAGCAAAAGAAAGAGTAAGTTTTCCTCAAAGCTCCAAATCGTCCCAAACAGGCTTTTTATCCGCTATTCTCCCCCTTTTGGCAATAAACACATCAAGATACAAGGAAGAGAATTAATCATGAGTATGAGTGAAATGGCTGAATATTATTCATTTTAAGCATGATGAGCCATGAAGATTATCCAAAATGACCGTGAAGTATTACACCAAGACATAACTCATAAGTATGCTATCAAGATCATGACAATGTATGTATCGACAAGCTAGGCCAAATAAGTCATAATCTGAAAAATTAGTCGAATTTCTTAGTATGTCAAGTCAATCATGATTATAGTCTAGCTAAAGGTATCCAAAGATGACGTAGGCCATGTCAATATTCTAAGTGGAACCAAGAAGCTAGTATTGAGTCAATTTAGAGTGCTATAAGTTCAAGATTGAGACATTTGTTTAAGTACTTGATCTTTGTGTAATTAAGCAAATTTAGCACAATTGACATGTTTTTCTTTAGAAACCTCATGGTTGTTTCCAATCAAATTTTTGTTTAGTCATGTGCTAGATCTCAAGCCTTATGCGACCACTCCAAGCAATAAGCTTAAGAAGATGATCTTGGTCATCCAAAACTCCCCCTGAGTTCATGCCTAGTGCAATGGCAAGCAGTCTCATGAGAAAGAATTGGTGAGATCAGTTTTTTCTCACAAAAGAGATCTTTTTGCTTTCTTAAAAGATTGTACTAACTCATGCTTCATCAAGAAACTAGCATAGCTCAATCTAAATCCCAATAGAGATTCAAGACTCAACTCAGCCTATTTGACATGGCATGAATCATAAAAGGATAACTAAAGTCAGACTAGTCTCAAAAGCTAACATGATATGAATTAATTCAAGTTGAGCATTTTAATGAACCTATCATGGCAAAGACTTGACTACACATATAAAGTCATGATAAATCTAGCAAATAAGCACAGATCATGGCAAGATGTAATTCATTGTAAACATGTCATAACAGGATAATAATCAGGGCTCCATGTAGTTATATTACAAAGCAGAATGACATGCAAGAAAATCCAGCTCCCTCTCAACATGTGATGCAGCTTTAGTTCAAGTTGAGTTATGTCAACATTAAGATCTAGAAGCTCCCAAATGAACTCCCCCTGAACCAAAGCAATAAAATCGAGAAGCTGGCAAGAAAAACTGAAAAGGCAGTCCTTAAAATATAGATAAGATATAGAGGATACTATGGCTCAGACTGACTCTCATCTACCCCATATGACCCTAGGACTATCAGCTGGTCAACTAACACACCAAGGAGCAAATACGTACCCTGTCTACCCAAGGGTGGCCCAACCCTTGCTAGAACCTATGGGCAGTGAGTAAGCTCAACCTAGTGAGAAGAGAAACAGCTAATAAGCATCATCCTAGAATCACAAGATAAGAGTAAGTGTGAGACCATGTGGATGTCATCCCATGTGTGTGATGAGTAATTGACATCGGTTTAGGGAAGTCGAGTTTGATTTAGTTGGTTCGGACCTTGACGTTGCGTGGTGCAATTGGGCTCGGTCGGATTTGGTCAAACCTGGTCAAAATGGTTAGGATGTATATTATGTCGACTTGTCAGGTTTGGGCTATTTCATTAATGCATTTATGCCTTCATGTATCGAGCGGTGCTATTTGATGTGTTTCTTGTCTGTGTTGGCTACAGGACGTCGAGGCGGAGTCGTGGCAAGACACGAGGTGACCGGACTAGATACGGGCAGTGTCGAGGTCAGAACGGTCGAGATGTGTCAAAGACGGCGGAGACTCGAGGTGGTTGCGAGGCTTGGACGACAAGACACGAGGAAGCTTCCCGGAAGGTGCAGGAGGGGCATTTCGGGAAAAACGCAAGGTTGCACAAGCGGGAGACGGTTCCGTTTGGGTTTAGCAGGCGTAACGGGTTAGAGACCCGTTGACCAAGGGCTATAAATAGGAGGGAGTGGCTGCATGGCCCCTCAATCATTCCTAGGGTTTTAGAGGTTGGTAGGGCTTGCTTTAGTCAAATTGAGCTTTGGAGAGTTTGTTTTGGCTTTAGGCTTTAGTGGTTGAGAGCAGGAGAGGTAGTGGGGGGTGTCTCCATCGTATCTTCTCTGTTGCTTGTCTCCTCTCCAAGAAACATGTAGTGGGTGTGTTCTTGAGTTTGGGAGAGGGAGAGGATGGATTCATGAGCTTGTAATCATTCCTCTTATATCAATCATATATCTCCTTTCCTCTTTATCAACATGAGATGGTGTTTGTTTCAGTTCTTGAGCTCTCTGTTGTTTCTGTTCTTCGATGCCCTCTTTTGGTGATTTTTGTGTTTTTGCATTTTTCTTGTTGTTTCTCGCTGAGAAGGTCCAAAATGGGTTGCTCTATGCTGGGATGATGCCCCAAGATCATTTGATCGATTTTCCCAAGAGCTAATCTTATTTAATTTCAGTTTTGCTTTTTGGGCCTCCTCTGTTCTTGTTCTTGGTTCTAGGGTTTTGGTGAGATTTTTGATTCCCTTCATGAGATGGCATGAAACTTGGTTTCTAGAATCCAGAGGCTATCTTTTAGCTATCCTCAAAGTTTCATTGCCAAAGGATCAAAGGTTAGATGGGAATTTGAATTTTGGTACTTCTCCCTTCATATTTTCAGTTTCTAGGGTTTGAGGAGTTTTTCAAATTTACTTCAAGAATCTGTGCCCAGGTTGTAGTTTCTGTCTCCCAAGGTTATTCCCAAGTTATTCTCCAAGTTTTATGCTCAGAAAATCTAAATCAATATGGCAATTTGACTTTTGAGGAAGTCCTCTGTGAGTTTTCAGATTTTGGGCTCAAATCTGAAATACTTGCTCTCTCCTTGATTTTCTTTGGTTCTTTGGTCCCTGATGTTATTTCCTTCTTGGTCTTGCTCTGTTGGTCTAAAAGGTTCAGGAGATTTTCTCCATTTTCTGTGAATTGATCAAAGTCTGAAATTTCAGGGTTGCAGTAGGTTTTCTGAATTTGTCTGGGCCTGTTTGCCCGAAGAGCGGTCAGACCGCTTCCCCCTCAGCGGTCAGACCAGATTAAAGCAAGCAGTCAGACCGGCGCCAACTGGGCGGTCTGACCAGCCCACTACAAGCGGTCAGACCGGCCCCCTGCAGTGAGGAGTGTTTCTTTGGTGTTACTTTAGGCCTTGTTTTCTTCTTTGAGTTTTTGGGGTTTCCAGTGCGCATTTGATGTCTCCTTCACAGCTTTGTAGCTATCGGAGGAGAAGTCTTTTTGGGGGAGCATTTTTTTAAGGGTCGACATTCACCCCCCCCCCCCCCCCTCTGTCGCCATTTCGGTCCAACAGTAAGAAGTCTAAACAACTAGACGTGAGAAACACTCTAATCTATGCTAGGAGGACTAACCCAATGCATCCGCATGCAATGCAACAGAAAGGAGTAAAAGCATAATAAACAAGACAAAGCATGAAGCGCAAAATTCCCCCTCACAGCAGTCCATCAGGACAAACCACCCCAAGCTCTCCCTGCAAAGCTGAAAACCTAGAGCTATCCAAGGGCTTGGTAAAGATGTCAGCCAACTGGTGGTCACTCTCCACAAACTGGAGCACTATGTCACCCTTCTCCACATGGTCTCGAAGGAAGTGATATCTGATATCAATATGCTTGGTCAGAGAATGTTGCACTGGGTTCTTAGCAATGTTAATCGCAGAAGTGTTATCGCAAAAGAGTGGAACACTGCCGATAACTAACCCAAAGTCCCGCAGAGTCGAGACCATCCAAAGCACCTGGCTGCAGCAACTGGCGACAGCAATGTACTCGGCCTCTGCGGTGGACTGTGCAACACCGGACTGCTTCCTAGAAGACCAAGAAACGAGAGAAGTACCAATGAATTGGCAGGTGCCAGAAGTGCTCTTCCTATCAATTCTACAGCCAGCAAAGTCTGCATCCGAGTAGGCTCTCAAGGAAAGACAGGACAAGGAAGAGTACCAGATACCATAGTCAATGGTAGCTCGAAGGTACCGAAGGATGCGTTTCACCGCCTGGCAGTGAGATACGCAAGGAGAAGCCTGAAAGCGAGCACACAGACACACGAAGAAGTGTATGTCCGGTCTCGAGGCAGTGAGGTACAAGAGAGAACCAATCATGCTGCGATACTCCTTCTGATCAACTGGCTCGCCGTCCTCATCTGGGTCAAGAGAAACTGTGGACGCCATGGGAGTTGACACGGGCTTACCATCACTCATGTCGAAGCGTCTCAGGAGGTCACGAATGTACTTGCCCTGATGCAAGAAGGTACCCTCCCGAGTCTGCTTGATCTAGAAACCAAGGAAGAAGGTCAACTCGCCCATCATGCTCATCTCAAACTCGGTGCTCATGACATCCGAGAACTGAGAGATAAGAGCATGAGAGGAGCCGCCAAAGATGATGTCATCCACATAAATCTAGACGAACAGAAGATCAGTGCCATGCCTATGAATGAACAAGGTCTTATCTACCTTACCCATCTCAAAACCATGACTCAACAAATAGGACTTAAGGTTATACCAAACTCTAGGGGCTTGCTTAAGTCCATACAATGCTTTTGAAAGTTTGTAGACATGGTTTGGGTATTTGGGGTTCTCGAAGCCTGGAGGCTGTCTCACATAGACTTCTTCCTCAATAAAATCATTGAGGAATGCACTCTTGACATCCATCTGGTACAGCTTGAAACCCTTAGAAGCCGCAAAAGTAAGCAGGATTCTAATGGCTTCAAGTCTAGCTACAGAGGCAAAGGTCTCCTCAAAATCTAGACCCTCAACCTGGGAGAAGCCCTGAGCTACCAGTCTAGCCTTGTTCCGAATGACAACCTCATCCTCACTCTGCTTGTTCTTGAACACCCACTTAGTCCCAATGATATTATGACCTCTAAGAGGCTCAACAAGCGACCAGACCTTGTTTCTCCCAAAGTTCTCTAACTCCTCATACATGGCATTGACCCAAGACTCATCAGAAAGAGCATGACTAACATCCTTGGGCTCAAAGGTGGCAACAAAGGCAGAATGGAGTCAGACCGCTCCCCTCATGGCAGTCAGACCGCTCGGCCTCAGGCGGTCAGACCGGCATCTAGTCGGCGGTCTAACCGGCCATTGCTAGGCGGCCTGACCGGCCATATCCCAGCGGTCCGACCGGTGTTCTGCCGGCGGTCAGACCGGTTTCATACCGGCGGTCTGACCGGCCTGGCCTGGGTCATTGCTGATTTCTGTTGCATCTTCTCATTGTCGATTTACATGTCTCGTTGTCTTCTCTGTTAGTTCAAGTTTCCAGTAGGCATCTCACTTTCTTCTTCACAGCTTCTATAGCTATTGAAGGAGAAAAGAGTGAATACTTTGGGGCGGTTTTAAAAGCACCATTCACCCCCCCCCTCTGTTGCCAATTTCGATCCAACAATTCCCCTTCCAGGTTGTTCCTCTGCACCGCTCGGGAGGAGGGCGGCGGTGGTGGAGGGGGGCGCCGCCGCCTGGTTTAGCCCTAGGTCGCCTCGTCGCGGCTCGGGGGAAGGAGGGGGCGATGCCGAGGGCCGGGGAGGCAGGGGAAAGGACGGGGCGGCACCGGCGGCAGGGGTCTTCGGCAATGAGGTCTTCGGGAGGAGGGCGGCGGTGGTGGAGGGAGGCGGCACCGTCAGCCCAAGCCCTAGTTGAGTCTGGGGCAGAGGCGGTACGGGGGCGAGAAGGTGGAGCGGCGCCGGGGGCCGAAGGGCATCATCGAGGGCCAGATGGTGGCACCAAGGGCCGAGGAGGGAGCCACTGGGGAGGGAGCGAAGGAGGAGTGCGGCGAGAGGTGAGAGGGAGGGGAGCGGATAAGATCGAGGGGAGCTGAGGGGGGCCGGAAAATGATGGGGGAACCGGTAGGGGGTTTTTCGCGAAATTGCATAAGTGAGTTGGGACATCCCACCTTCCTGGATCTGAGCCGTACGGAGCAGATCGGATGGCTCTAGAGAAGTTTTAGCATGTTAGCACTGGATACGTTCCCTATATATGTATATATATCCTTATGCTTGAACTAGTACTAGTCTACCACTCTACTGCAGTATGGACAACTTGTTAAGCCAAAACAAAAACACGAAAGGGAGGAGCTAGGAAGCAAAAGAAAGATGTACGAGTTGCGGTTACAAATTTATAAAAGCCAGGAAATTTGATGGAAGATCCGTGAAGCCCTGCACAAGAACAAGTTGATGACGGATTAATTGGAATAGTGTTTTCTTTCTTAACAAAGACTAGTAGTAGCATGCATTTGTACTAGTTCTTAACAGATTAAGGATATTGATTAATTCTGAAGGAGGAAGAAATTTGATGAAAGGTGCAGCATAGCACGCACATGCAGCAAGTTGGTGGATTGCATCTTCCTTCAACCAATGCTCAAGGAAATTAATGGCAGTTTCAATTAAGATATTTCACGAGTTTACCTAGCTTGACAATCAATTCTAACCTAAAGACTAGACGCACAAGGTACAAAACCAGCCAAAATTAAATTGCAGGGCCCTATTCATGGCTGATTCAAGCTATATATCCTGGATATGTGAGCTCTAGCATCTTGATCGAAACTGTTCTATACATTTTCAGAATTCAAGTTTGATGAACGAGGATAAGAGATGCCGCCCTATTCTTTTCCATTCCAATGGACCAGAGTCTGGAAATCAGGTACGTAAGTCAATTCTTCTAAACAACAGTATGTTCCTTTCCCATTTGCTTACTTTTGATGCAATACTCATGATTCTTTGATGTCAGCATACGTTTAGTCACGTCATATTGCTTGCCAAGTTTCACCATGGTCCTCCAGAGGTAAACATGGTTGTCGCATTGTATGCTGAAAAAGGACATCTGTCTAACGAATTTGTATTGCGCAAAACTCTTGTCCACTGTTGAAAAATTCACTTCCTGTAGAGTGGACATGTTTTAGATGAGTTCTTTACAATTGCATGTTCCTTTTCTGGCGCTATCAATCATGGTCCTTTTCTGGCGCTATCAAAGCAAGTATAATAAGAGGCTGTTAGTATGTTATATGCTGAGGTGGAGGAGAGAGAAGAGAGGTGGGCTGTAAGTTTACAGCCAGCTGAAGCACAAGAATCAAGAAACTTTGTGAGAGAAAGGGGTGGGTCATACAGCCTTCAGCTGGCTGTAAACTACTATGGGGCTGTTTGGTTGCCTGCATGTGCTCATGCAGCTGCATGAGTGTGGCCAGACTGAGGAGGGAAGCTCCTCAGCCACGTTTCTCCTCAGCCTGGCTCCAGTTGATTTTTTGCATCTACTCGTGCAGGCTCTCTCCTCCATGCAGGTAACCAAACACCATCTCCCTGCATGCGCTGGTACGAGCCACTCCATGCAGGCAACCAAACAGACCCTATATGAATGGACTGATAAGTGGGCTGTAAATGTCCATACAGCCAGCTGAAGGCTGTATTATTAGCCTTGCTCTCAATAAAGATTGGTTAGTGCTGAATTTCTGGTGTGGCCTGGCGCATCTACTAGTTTTTGTCGGAACGGATGTCGCCCCCTGAAGCAGGCTTTGAATTGGAGTTGGGAGTCTGCTAGGCCTCTCTCCGTGTCTCCCCTTCACCCCCCCCCCCCCCCCCCCCTCTGTACAGACAGATGTGGGGAGTTGATAATTGCGTGCTTTTGGTTGGTGTAAAGAAGAGAAGAGAACTGGTCAAATTGTACCGTTTTAAGACTTATGTTAACTCTGCATGTTTTATTCTGTAGTTCAAACTCGAACAGGCCTGCCAGTGTGGAAATCTGAATCTCATCTGTGCCTTGTGAATGGTTCTTGCGTGCTGTCTGAGTTTTGTTGTTATGACTGAAGAATTTCGATCTGGTTCGATGGTTCTGATGCACAAGTCATCCTTGTATGGTGACATGAAACACTGCGAGTTGGCATGCATTATAGCTCCTAGCTGTAAGCTTTGAAAGTTCATCGAGTTTCGCTTGGTCTCGAGACATAATTCCTTTTTTCTCTTCTTTGTTCCTTATCAGATTACTTGATGTTTTCAAACTGACAGCAGTATTATTATTATTATTGGATTAAGCAAACACGAAACAACTTAACATTGGTAGTTTGCACAAAGCAATGCGAGCTCTGGTGAGTACTGAAACTACACAAGAAAAGGAGATAGATAGCATATGCCGGCGACGACAACACAGCAATAGCTGAATTCATTTCAAGCTTTCCCCTCCGCCGGCGCGTCCGGCGACACGGCGGCCCAGAACTCTTCGTCCTGCTCCAGCGCCGCCATGTGCTCCGGCGTCAGCACCAGCTCCGCGTCCATGCTGCCTCCCCCCTCCCGCCCGGGGTACAGCGACGCCTTCCCGTCGAGCTTGTTCGCCTTGCCGCTCCGCGCCGCCACCGCCTTCCCCCACCCAAAGTCGCACCCGTACATGTCGAACCGCGGCGAGCTCCCCATCATCACCCCCGAAGGGTCGAACCACCTCAGATTGTACACAATCGGTTTCGCCATCCACGCCGCCACGCGCGCCCGGATGTTCTCGTCCGTGTGCGCCGCCACCGCGCGCCCCATGGCCGCCGCCGCCCACCCGTGCCCGCGCGCCAGCAGCTCCGACGCGCTCACCGCTTCCGTGCCGATGGCATAGACGGTGTTGCCAAAGTACTCCGCCGGCAGCGCAGGCCGGAGCCGTCCGCGGTTGTTGATGGCCGGGCGGCACACCGTCTCTCGCTCCGGCGACAGGCGCCGGGCGCGGGTGATGCACCGCCACATCAGGGAGCTCAGCGCCTGGAATCTCGTCAGGGCGGCCGCGCCCGCCGTGTCCCCTGCCGCCAGGAGCTCTTGGCGGGCCCGCTCCTTGAGCGCTGCCAGGGACTCCGCTGAGAAGTGCAGCATCCGCTCGCGCAGCGGCGGCGGCGCCAACCGCTCGATGAGCTCCGACAGGTCGGGGTACGGTAACACAAGCGGCACAGCCGCGCCGCCGTCGGCCGACCAACGCTCGAACAAGGGCCGGCGCGACGTCAGCGGGCGTGGGGCTTCCGGGGGCGCGAGCCTGGCCCGCGCGATCTCGGCCCACGCGTTGAGGAAGTTCCAGAAGGCCGTGCCGTCGGATAGCGCGTGGTTGTACGCGAACCCTACGAAGACGCCGTCGGCGAGCTCAGTGACCTGGACGACGAAGAGGGGGAGCTCGTGGCCGTCGTAGTTGATCCCGTCGTCGAGCGGAAAGAATGACTGGACGACGCGCGGCACGTCGACGTCGGGAGGGATGACGTCGGCGATAGCCACGCCGTCGGCGACGGCGTGGACGATCTCGACGCCCTGACCGTTGCAGTCGATGGAGACCGAGCAGCCGGCGACGTTGCCGCTGTGGTCGCGGTGCTGGTCGGTGACGAAGCGGCCGGCGACGGGGTAGTAGGTGGCGAGCGTGTCAGCGAGGGCGGCGGCGAGGTGGTCAACGATGTGGGCGGTGGAGAGCAGAGGGGGCGAGGCGGGCGGCTCGAAGAGGAGGCCCTTCTGGATGTAGTTGGCGGAGAGAAAGGAGACGTCCCACGAGGTGAACGGGATGCGCTCGCGCGGCCGAGGAGGCGGCTTCACGGTGCGCGACGACACCACGCGCACCGGCGACGGCATTTTCGATGGAGGGTTCTGAGGAGTGTGCTGCTGCGCCTCCGGGCCCCGGACTGTTTGGAATGGCAAGCCGTCCGTCCTATGTGATGCTCCTAGATTATATATATCCAAGCAGCCATGCAGGGGTTTCTGCGTGTGCTAGATGTACTTCCTCCGGTCACGATTACACATCTTTATGATATGTACAGTGTTTTTTTAAATTTTAATTATTGATATCTTTTAAATATTTAGATTGAATATATAAAAATCATACATATTTATAACCAGAGAATATGTTTAGTGTTCGGTAACTATTCAGTCCACTAATCAAGAACGATGGATTCGTCACATATATGGTACACAATCACGATAATATTTTTCTTTTAAGATTTTGATTCGTGCACCGTTCCATCCCTCCTTTAGAGTTCACTTGATCCTAACCCTGCATTTTCACAAGCGAAGGTGAGAGGTGGGTGCTGGTCTGCTGGAGTTGGTGGGGGCGGCGGTTCGAGGTACTTTCTCATAGTGGAACGTTGAGACAATTGATGAATGTCTATGACTGGATCATGCATGTTTGCCACATATTTTATATAGGTTTTTTTAAGCTATGATTTATGATTTAAATTTTAGAATTCTAACTATTCGTGAGATATAGTATGTAAAGAAAAACAGTTATATATAATTTTGACCGATACAACTAAACTCAGTATACTATTGTATTAGTAAAAAAGAGTTACCCATTGACTTCCTGGCTAAAGTCAGGTCGTCAACAATTGGTCCATGCATGCTTGCTCAACAAGAGCATCATTTCTGCTCTGAATTTTCATTACTCCATGTGCTCATGACAAGTCTTCGTCAAAAAAACAAAGGGGTAAAACATTATGTGTCGTCACGCCTGACATCAGACGCTTGTACGTACGACTTGTACTACTACACAAGAAGATCTGGTCTTCCATTCAGAGCTGGTCTTCTTCGTCTTCGATCTACAGAGAGAGACGCCGAAATGGGATATTTCAAATACACAAATTTAATCTAAATTTGTGTATGTTCTTCAAAAATTTCAATTTTAGAGTATATATCTGTCTATAAAACTTCAAATAAAACACATATATTTGAAAAATATACCGAATTTAAAGTTTTTTAACGATTTTTCATCACATGGTTTGCTAGTTTTTGTCTAAAATCATAAAAAGTAACTCTAATTTGATTTTCAGTCTAAATTTATTTGAACTAGTTAATAAACTAGTTAAACTCGATATAAAAAAATCTAAAAACTTTCAGGTGTGATACCTAGGGTATATATCCATTTTAAACAATTATGTCTAATGCACTATGACGTTCCAGTTATTAATACCTAGGGTGTATATTTCTATCTCCTTATGCTTGAACAAGTACTTGTCTACCACTTTTCTGCAGTATGGACTACTTGTTAAGCCAAAACAAAACACGAAAGGGAGGAGCTAGGAAGCAAAAGAAAGATGTACGAGTTGCTGTTACAAATTTATAAAACCCAGGAAATTCGATGGAAGATCCGTGCAGCTAGCCTGCACAGGAAGTTGATCACTGATTAATTGGAACAGTGCTTTCTTTCTTAACAAAGACTAGTAGTAGCATGCACTACAGATTAAGGATATTAATTAATTCTGAAGGAGGAAGAAATTTGATGGAAGGTGCAGCATAGCACGCACATGCAGCAAATTGGTGGATTGCATCTTCCTTCAACCAATGCTCAAGGAAATTAATGGCAGTTTCAATAAAGATATTTCACGAGTTTACCTAGCTTGACAACCAATTCTAACCTAAAGACTAGATGCACAAGGTTCAAAACCAGCCAAAATTAAATTGCAGGGCTCTATTCATGGCTGATTCAAGCTATATATCCTGGATCCGTGAGCTCTAGCATCTTGGTCGAAACTGTTATATATATATATATATATATATATATATATATATATATATATATATATATATATATATATATATATATATATATATATATATATATATATATATATATATATATATATATATATATATATATATATATATATATATATATATTCCGGAATACCAGCATAATTTTTTCAATTACAAGAAAGATGCACGCACACAGACACCACCATGGACACACATCATACGCACACACAAAAGTACGCCTACTTAGCATACACCTAAGACACACACGCACAAACACCACCATGCACGCACATCATACGGCACACACGAATGCACTCACTTAGCAAATACCTATATAGATGGAGGTTGGGGATAAATCTGCAACCTCAGAAAATTTCTACCGAAACACACATGCACGTTTGTAAAGGTGGACACTAGGATTTAAACCCTGTTGAGTGAAGTCGTATACCCATAACTTGACCATCACAGTAAGATGTGAATGTTAAATATGCAAAACTAACATAGAAGTATCTTTTTTTAGAGAGTACAAGGCACGCTTTTCCACAGAACATGCACGCGTGTGTATACTCCTAAAATGATGGACATGTAACACGATGGCCCAACACTCTGAGCCTATAATGCTATCACTACTCTATATCACTCTAAATTACATCTAACACTTTTAAATTTCGAAGCATTTCCTCTGGTTATACTACTATGAAACGATGAACATCCTACGCTCAACAACTTATATTAAAAACAACTAGGGCTATGAACAAGAATAGACAAACCACAATTGAAGCTTGGGACCTTGGTCCGAGAACGTTCGAGACCTCATGCCCAAGAACGCTTGGGACCCTGCGCCCAAGAACGCCTAGAACCATACATTCAGGAGCATAATTAAACTTACAAATAGAATTTCACTGAGAAAACATACATTATCATAAAAGCATTCTAAACTTCATCATCAGTTTTCGAGAGCTCTGTTAACTAAGTCCCAAATTAGTAAGCTAGTTTACTAAGATAATATTAATGTGAGTAGGGGTGATATTTTAGATCATTATCATTGGATAAGGTGCAGAAATACCACTCCTATTTCCGATGCATGACGCTCTCAATGGTCACCTAAAAAGACTCAATAAGTACATAGTAAACAATAAACATCAACTTCTACGTATCATCATATTAATGCATATTTCATTATTTTCTTACATGTACATAGTAAGCACAATATAAAAAATAATCTTTCCATCTAATTCACATTATTCACATCTCAATAGCAACAAACATTTCTAAACTTCACGTTTCTTTTATTGTCTTTTTCTTCGTAATATCTCTTATGATAATCAAATTTCAAAATTTTAATCTAAAAATCATAAATTATAATTTAAAACTAACCCACCCAATATATAGAGGCGCATAGGGGGCTGACGTCCACTAGGGAGGACATCGTGTGACGCCCACCCCGTCTTTGACACGCGCGAGGGTGCTGGCTGGATGTCCACTCGCTAGCAAGGGTACTAGATATATCTAAATGCACGGTACAAAGGTGTGGTATCCAACTAATATTTGAATTTCTAATGAAAAATTAAAAAAAGTTATATTTCCAAATATAATATATATAAGACATAAAATTTTCAAAATTGTACTATCCAAATATCGATATACATGGAGTTGGAGTAAAAAAATTGTGGCATCCAAAGTATATGGATTTGGAATTAGAAGCTTCAAAAGTTTTATTTTCCAAATATATATAGATTAATAACTAAAATATTCGAAAGTGTACTATCCAGGTACCTGTGTAAGGAGTTCAAAATTTGATAAGTAAAATTTTTAATTTTCAAAAGTACAAAATTTAAAACTCTGATACAAATTTAATAAATTCAGAGTACATCTTACCAAAAAATTTTTTAACAATAATAGCATCATTGAGAACATCTAACCCGTGTGGACGCACATGTTGAGGACTAATTTCTTTATTAATCCGGATGTTCTCCTCATGTTATTGTTAGATAAATGCTAGATCTGGTATCATCAGCAGTCTCATTCCCTGCCGGAACACTTGAAACAGCATTAGCCAGCAACTATCTTCCTTAATTTTGAGTCCTATGGATAACTTGAAACGGTTTGGCTATATTGTTTCCACTTTTCACAGTTTAATGGATTTTGCCACAACTTGCAGCATTTTTCAGTTTGGAACGACGACATCAACTCATAACATTTCAGAGGATGTATGTATTTACAAATTTCACACAACATCAGAAGTAATTCTGTTTTAATCCCTCTGCTGTGAACTAGCACAATAAAGAAGTAATCATCTATCGAAGAGAGGTCGGACGGCAATGACTTGAAATAGAACGGCGCTAGGTGAAGAGGACACTGATTGAGAGAGGAATATAGCTCCCTTCTTTTCTATTTATGACACTGATTGAGAGAGGAATATAGCTCCCTTCTTTTCTATTTATGACTTGTGGCTTATGATTTATGCTACAGTAACTAGTTTTTAAAAGGTGTGTTTTTTCAAAACAGGGTCAACAGGAAAATTGTAGCAAAAAGTGTACCGAGTTCAGTTGTATTGGCCAAAATCGCATGCGACTAGTTTCCTATACGTATTGCCTCTCGTGAATAGTCAGAATTAAAAAATTTATGCCATGAATCATAAGCAATAGACCAAAAGAATCCACCCTAGATTTAGAATAGCTAGGCAAGAAAAGACTACAGCTAGATTTTAGGGACTAGGGACTTGCATCTTTTCTTTCTTCATAATGGGTACGTGCTATATATCTCTTTTTATACGGACGACTCGACTTGATTTCTAAGAAATAATATATAAGAAAACCTATTTCTAATAATCCAATCTAATAATAACTTGCCTAACTAATAGATAATATGAAACATCTAATAGATATATTCCTAAATAATTAACCATGCCTAATACATGCGACGCTACAGTACTCTCGTGAACAGTATGTGCGCTACAATAACCAGTGCTACAGTACATCATGGTGAACAACACATGCGTGCTACAGTAGCCATGCACACAACATTACACCCCTCCCGGTGAACACAGCTCGTCCTCGAGCTATAACATAGGATGACAAACTCCGATAGTGGTGGATGAATCTGTTGGTGCATGATCTTCAACATCATTGTTATCTGCTCTAATAGGTTGTCTAGTAAGAATAACTTGGCAGCAGAAATCATGTTGTTAGCTCTGATACCAATTGTTGTAAGCTAGCATAACAAGGGGGTAATCATTTGACGAAGAAAGGTCGGACGGCGATGACTCGAAATAAAACGCTAGGCGAAGAGGGCACCGATTAAAGAAAGAATAGATCTAGAATAGCTGGTCAAAAGAACAATCACTGCTAAATTTTAGAGACTAGGGATTTATTTATTTATCTTTTATTCCTTCATAATGGATACATACTATCCCTTTTATAAGGACGATCCAATTTGACTCCTAAGAAATAATCTATAAAGAAACTTATTTCTAAACAGTGACCAGCGAAATGTCCCAAAAGGGGAATGGATTTGCATGGATGAGACCTGAAACAATAATAACCAGCACAGTGAAACACACACAATTTTATTTATTATTCTTTTGATCAAGAAGTAAATATATATTGGTCTGAGTTACAGTATCATGCAACCAATTTATATGTTTACAGAAAATTCTTCGCAGATCTGCCTATAGATATATATCAAATTTCAACACTATTCAGACGCAATTTAGTATTTATGTATTTGTGTACAATTGGCTATAGCTATGCCACAATCTCAGATTTCAACAAATCTATGTTCTGGTTCTTGCCTCTTCTGCTTGGCGCATGAGTTCCAGGATGCTAGAAGATTTCCTCTTTGCGCGATCTGTGCCAGTTTCTGACAGTTCCTTGAGTGCATCCTCCACTCCAGCTGCTTTTGCACCCATCGTTTGCTCAGCATCGGCAGAACAGAGCAACCATAGAATTGCTGCAGCGTTCTCTTTATTGCGAGGAGACCCAGTTTTGATCACCTCGACAAGTGGGGGAATTGGCTCTGATTGCGCGATTACAGCCTTGCCTTCCGGGTTACCGGCAAGAATTGCCAGAAGAGTGAGTGCCTCATCAATCATTCCCCCAGTAGGATCCACCAGGAAGTTCATCAGATAGATGACGATTCCAGCTTTCACTGCCCGGACCTTATTGCCCTGGTATATGCACAGGTTAAAAATTGCTGTTGCTGCATCTTTCTTGCCTCTTGGGCTCCCATCGCACAGAAGATTGATGAGTGGAGGTATTGCACCAGCAGCGCCAATAGTTACTTTGTTTTCATCTACAACTGACAAGCTAAATAGTGTGGCTGCTGCATTCTCCCTAGCTTCCATACTCCCAGTTTTGAGCACTTCCACTATCTTAGGGATAGCATGAGAGTCCACAATGCTTGCCTTGTTGTTCTCGTGGATGGAGAGGTTAAGGAGTGCTGTGACGGCATGTTCCTGCGTTCTTGGATCCGAAGAGGAGAGTAGATTGACCAGCAAGGGAATCGCTCCCGCTTCAGCAATGCATATCCTGTTGTTCACGTTTCTCTTTGCAAGCAATCGGATCTCACCTGCAGCTGCCCGTTGCTCATCTTGGTTCCCGCTCCTTAGCCTATTCATTAGTGAGACTAGACCAGCATGGTCATAGTCAGAACTTTTCGCTGCTCTCTTATCGCAGGAATTCGCTTTGTTCTTGGGAAGCTCGATACCATTGGCTTCACACCATTGTGCTATCAGGCTTTTGAGGACAAAGTTTGGTGTCAGTGACGTATGTGTGAGGGGCTGCTTGTTGGCAAAGAACGATCACGAACACTCACGCTCGGACGAACTCACGAAGTTGAGGCAGCTGAAATAGATGAAGAAAACACAAAGTTTCTTGCTGTGTGCTGCGCTGCTCAAATTGCTGCAGCCCTGGTCTCTATTTATATGCAATACAAAGACCTAACTAGAAACAAAAACGGACAACAAATCAGAGGACTCCTAAACATACTCTAAACACCAAACTCTAAAACCGAGTCTGTTCGCAACACGGATTATACTAACAAACTCCCCCTAATCCTGTTGCCTTCACTTGATCCCGATGACACCGATACTGTCGCGGAGCTGTAGAAATCGAACGCGACCAAGTGGCTTCGTCAGGATGTCCGCGAGCTGCCGTCCGGTTTCAGTGAACTCGAGAACAATTTTTCCTCCATCGACCGCCTCACGGATGAAGTGAAATCGGGTGTCGATGTGTTTGCTTCTGTCATGGAGGACAGGATTCTTGCTAAGAGCAATGGCAGACTTGTTGTCCACCCTGAGTTCCGGCGCCAGAAGCTTCTCTTCCAAGAGCTCCTGCAGCAGCCGGTGAAGCCAGACGCCCTGACACGTTGCCGTCGCAGCGGCGATGTACTCTGCTTCGCACGAGGAGAGAGCCACAACCCGCTGTTTTTGCGACTGCCAGGAGACTAGGCTTGTGCCGAAGAAGAAGAGGATACCAGTGGTGCTCTTTCGCCCGTCAAGGTCGCCGGCCATGTCGCCATCGCTGTAGCCCGACAAAGCCAGCCCGCCTCCTTCTTCTCTCGGGTAGGTGACGCCGAACCCCCGTGTCCCGGCGATGTACCGGAGGATGTGCTTCACCGCGGCGAAGTGATCTTCCCACGGATCCTCCATGAATCGACTTACGTACCCTACGGCGAACGTGATGTCCGGCCGGGTATGAGTCAGATAGCGCAGGCTCCCTACAATGCTCCGATAGCGAGTTGCGTCCACAGGCGGTGCCGTTGATGCCTTGGATAGCTTGAGCCTCTATTCCATCGGCGTGTGACAAGGGTTGCACTCTGCCATGCCACTCTGCTCCAGGAGCTTCCCAGCATAGGCGCTTTGACAGAGCGTGATCCCATTGTCGCTTTGACATACCTCAATGCCGAGATAGTAGGTGAGCAGTGTCGCTCATGCGAAACATGGACATCATCTCGCGCTTGAATTTGTCAATGCCTGCTTGCGTTATCCCGGTGATGATCAAGTCGTCGACGTAGACGCCGATGATCAAAGGTCCTCCGGGTGCCCGCCGCGTGTACAATGCGTGCTCATCCATGCACCTGCTGAAACCCAGCTTCTGGAGGCTAGCGTCCAGCTTGGCATTCCAAGCGCGCAGGGCTTGGCGCAGCCCATACAACGCCTTGCGCAGCTTGAGCACCTTGTGCTCCTGCTTATCGATGACGAAACCCGGCGGCTGCTCGACGTAGACCTCCTCAGCAAGGTCCCCGTTCAGGAACGCGGACCTCACGTCCATGTGGTGCACAAACCACCCTTGGTGTGCCGCCAGAGCCAGCAGTAGTCGTACCGACTCTATTCGCGCGACAGGGGCAAAGACCTCCTTGAAGTCGATCCCTTCACGCTGCGCATACCCTTTCGCCACGAGACGCGCCTTGTGTTTGGTGATGGCGCCATGCTCATCTCGTTTCACCTTGAAGACCCACTTGAGCCCGATCGCGCGGTGCCCGGCAGGAAGCTCGACGAGGTCCCAAGTGTTGTTCTCCTCGATAGATTTCATCTCCTCCAGCATCGCCCGGCGCCAAGACGGGTCGCATTCCGCCGCACCAAACGTGGTCGGCTCTTCTGCACTCACCATGTGCAGCTCGGCAGGGGCGATTGGTTCTGGCTCCAGGAACCGTATTGGGGCACCAGCGGGTGCGGGACCGATGATGTCCCACAACATCCTGAACCGGTGTTGTGCGCCGCCATCATCGTCGTGATCGAGCTCAGCAAGCGCCTCGGTCGTTGGCGACACGAACCGCCCACCCGGTGCGTGATCCGGAGCGCCAGGTGGTGTGTGCAGCTGCTCTCCCGGAGCAGGGACCTCCACTGGATCAGCGATGATCTCGTGTTTGATGACGAACGTGCCCGTGCTAGATGTCTTCTCCAGCTCGCCGGGATTCGCCCAATCCCAGCTGGCCTTCTCGTCGAACACCACGTCACGGGAGACATGAACGCGGCGCGCAACCGGATCGAACAACCGATATGCCTTCGATGCCGGCTCGAACCCGAGGAGCACCATCTTCACGCTGCGATCATCGAGCTTCTTCAGATTTGGGTGAGTTACCTTGGTGTGAGCGATGCATTCGAACGTGTGCAGGAAGGAGACGTCGGGTTTCCTCCCATGCTAGGCCTCGAACGGCGTCATGCCGTCCAAGCTCTTGGTGGGTGCACGGTTCAGGAGAAAGACAGCGGTGGTCACCACCTCCCCCCAAAACTCAGACGGCATCCCCTTCGCCTTGAGCAAGCAGCGCGCCGTGCCGATGATTGTCTGGTTGTGCCGCTCAACAACGCCGTTCTGTTGCGGTGAGTATGGTGCCGTGAGCTGCCGTGCAACTCCCTGATCCGCGCAATACTGCCCGAACTCGATTCAGGTGAACTCTCCCCCTCGATCAGTTCGTAGAATGCGCAGACGTCGCCCGGTCTCGACCTCGACACTAGCCTTGAACTGCTTGATGAAGGTAGGCGCCTGATCCTTGCTCGTCAGGAGGCGAAGCCACATGTAGTGGCTGCAATCATCGACGAGAAGAAGAAAGTAGCGCCGGCCACCATGTGTCGCCGGTGAGATGGGCCCACACAGGTCACCGTGCACAAGGTCAAGCAACCCCTCGGCACAATAGTAGGCCGCTGCTGGAAACGAAGAGCGCCTTTGCTTGCCAATGAGGCAGCTGTCGCAGATCTCACCGGGATGATTGATCACCGGGAGTCCGTGCACCATCCCGTCTTGCGCCAGCTTCTTCAAAGCGTCGAAGTTCAGGTGGTCGTAGCGTGCATGCCATAGCCAAGCCTCCTCATCTTGTCGTGCCATTAAGCACACCGGCCTCGCAATGTTCAAGTTGAGCATGTACAGGCGGTTTTTGGCGCGCTTTACTTTGGCAAGCAGTTGACGTTGTCGATCGCGGATCCGCAACACTCCCCCGTCAATCAGCACCTGGCAGCCACGCTCATCGAGTTGGCCGATGCTGATGATGTTGCTCTTGAGCCTGGGAATGTAGTAGACGTTGCTGATCGCCCGGTGTTCACCGTTCCGGCAAGTGAACAGCACCGTGCCGTGCCCACGGATGTCGACCACCGAGCTGTTGCCGAAGTTCACCGATCCGATGACGCCCGTGTCCAATTGAGGCAGCTGAACACTCACGCTCGGACGAACTCACGAAGTTGAGGCAGCTGAAATAGATGAAGAAAACACAAAGTTTCTTGCTGTGTGCTGCGCTGCTCAAATTGCTGCAGCCCTGGTCTCTATTTATATGCAATACAAAGACCTAACTAGAAACAAAAACGGACAACAAATCAGAGAAGGACTCCTAAACATACTCTAAACACCAAACTCCAAAACCGAGTCTGTTCGCAACACGGATTATACTAACACTGCTGTGTCTTAAGGCAGGTTTTGTGCCCAGAATCAAGCCACTTTTGGATGCAAGATCGCTCATACGACTGCAGAGAAGACAATGGTCATTAACAGCACTGTGATTTAAAAAGAAGAATAGTTAGTTTTGCATAATCGAATCGGATCGAATATATACCTGGCCACTAGAAATAATGACGGGGTCTTGCATCAGCTCAAGGGATATGGGGCATCTGAATTCATCCGGGATGATGGAAGATCTATGCTTTATGGAGGCAGACCTAGTACCTATAGTTTCGGCGGTGGGAGCTTCAGCGATCACACGGTCTTTGAGCTTCTTGAGCAGTGAAGACATTTCCTCGACACAGCCATCAGGTTCACCACCACTGGAAATGACCATCTCATGCAGGGCAACGGATTCATTCTTCATATCTGTCATAGTCTGCAGTTGCAGCTTCTCGGAGATCCTTGTTAGAAGGGCAAGGTGAAACAAAACCGATTTTGGCAAAAATCAAAAGTGAAATTGAATTTGCGTTTTTGATTTGCCCTCTTGGTTCTTGGCCCTAATCTGCACTAATCTTGAAGCAAAACCATTTCTAATCCTTGCCCTTGCCGGCCTGAATGGAGGAGATCGCACAATCATTGTGCTCGGTCTGAAAATATCACCGCTACCGACTTCCTTGCTTCGCCGCCAAGCTCTCCGAGCTCTCCCTCACCTTCGTGCCTCTGCCCACCTGTCCTTGCTTGTCAGCACACCGTACGCCTCGCCTACACCGCCTTGACAACCTCTGGCTCAGCCGCATCACGTGGCAGCACCGCCGCCCGTTCGCGTGTCCCGCTTCTGCCCCTTTCGCGCCCCTTCCTCTCTCAGCCGACAGCTGCCCCCTCTGTCACCCCTGACCGCCGCTTTCTTTGCGCCCAAAACAGCCCACATACATTGCAAAACCAGGAGCTCCGAAACCGCCATCGCTGCCGTGGATTTGCCCCTCTCCGGTGCACCGCCTTTCCCGCCTATTTAAGCCACCCCAACCCTCCACAATGAACCTCACACCTCCCCTGAAGCTAACCGATGCCCCCAAAGCCCCCGTTTTTGTCCCCAATCTCGGCAATTGCCGAAAAACCCCTAAATTAGGTTTGAACTCAATTCCACCGATTCAGCTCATAACTTTCCAATTACCCGCGTTTGTAGCCTCCCCTTGCTCCCCAAAACTTCCCTAAACCATCGCCTTAGGCTCCCAAGCCGCCTCCTTCCCTACCGGTGAAGTCCACCATCGGCCGCAACCACCTCACCGTGGCCGGCCTTGCACAGCCTTTCCCAGCTTAAACTAGCCCCTCCATGAACTTGCCTGAGCCCCGTAGATGCTCTAATGCCAACCCAATTACCCGAAGAAGCCCCCATGAACCCTCAATTTCAAAAATGGCCGTGGAAGAGGCGAGCTCGCCGCCGGCGATTGCCGCCTCCGCCGGGCCCACCAACGCCAAAAATGGAACCCCCATGCCGCGCTGAGTCCGCCCATGCCCTCAACCGCCGCGCCATTCACCCTACCGCCGCCGGCAGCCACCACCCTCCTACCCTGTCTCTCTGCGCGCACGGGTGGAGTGGGGAAGAAGAATGCACACTGTTCCTCCGACCGCACCGCTCCGACCCGGCTGAACCAAGTCCGTTCGCCCGCGCCGGACGCACCCGACCGAGCCAGGCGACGTGGTCGCGCCGAACCCATTCGCCAGAACCCGATGAATACTGCCAGACCCAATGAACAGTAACAGGCCGAACCCAAAAATATATGTTGGTACTCCCTAGAACCGTTTCGAGCCCTCTAACCCAAATCTCAGGCCCATTTACCCATATGACCCTCCTATAAGCCCAAAACCCCTTTTATTTGGATTTTTCATATTTTCTTTCTTCTTTTATTCCTAGCCTAGTCCTTCGGGCATGGAATTAATTTATTTTTAATTGTTTCGCGTTAGCTTCCGACGTCGAAGGTTCGCAGGAGCAGGAGGGAGAAGCTCAAGTCCAGGCCCAGCCCACCGAAGAATACGAGTTAATCGAAATCGAAAACCCGCAAGGCAAGTCACACATATTTTGATCATGTTGAACCTACATTTCCGCTATTTATTTATTTATCAGTATTTTCATTATGTTATTTGCGCACTGTTATTTTGTATACAATAAATGCTTAGAATGACATGATACTAGTTATGTCCTACCACCCGAAAAAGCCCATTCTAATTTGACGGCCATATTCACATTGACAAGACATAGTAATATTAAATACAATAATAGTAATCATGGTAGTTTAGAGAATCAACAACATCTTCTGTTACTAAGAGACTTGGTATTTATTTGGGAAGTGGTTCTAGGGTAAGCGAGGATCGCTGGATCACGTGACCTTAACCTAGGGTGAAGGCAAATGTTACAATTCAATGGGAGTGTTGTGGCTCTGGACAGATTTGTAGAAGGAAATTTTCCATCAGTGAAAATACAAGGACTATACCCTTATGCTGAGTAACGAACATAGTGATCGCCCAACCACAAGCATTGATACGTCAAACCTGGTCTAGTAGCTGCTCAAATTCGATTGAACCTCTGCAAACGCAAGGCGGAGGCAAAGTGTGAGTCCATACAGAAGGGAGTTAAGAAGGGCCGTATGGAAGTTGGCGCCGTCGTTATTTTTATTGTTGATTTGATTATCAGATGTCCACACAATAGTAGGCTGAGATAAGTCAAAGGTTGTGGCTTGGGCTTGTTGAGGAAGTCTACTAGGTAGAGGCTATATAAAGAATTGAACAGCGAACAACCTTGTTTTCTTAACTCTTTAGCGGGAGTTAAGGAATCTTGTGGGTAAAGCAGAGCAGCTTTGCAAAGTCATGTCCAATTGTATTCGAATACGTCGTGCTTCCGGTAAATGAAGTTATGTTTAATGGGTGAATCCAGCAACAAGGTATAAGTAGATTTGGAAGGATTTGTTAATGTTGGTGATCTGGTAATTGAATCTTGAAATCCCCCTAAAGTTTACAGAAGGCTATGATTTTGCGTTTAAAACCTGTTTATAACTAAAACTGCATACACATAAAATAAAACTTTTTCCCATCACTTGATGTACCCTGCATGTAGTTAATAGTAATCTCCGTGTGACTTGTTGAGTACGGTAGTTGTACTCATACTTGCTAAAAACATTAACAGAAATAGCCAGCAATGAGGAGGCAGATGAAGGCAAAGGGATGGAGTTCTACGAGGTCGAAGATACGTGGAATTAGGGTCGTCTTCCGCTCAGGCGTGCCTGTGTGTAACATCCCAAAAATTTGCTTCCTGAAAAATTTAAATTCAAATTAATTATTTTAAAGTATTTGAGTTTTATTTGTATTTGCCATGAATTTCTGTTTTGAAAAAAAACTGGATTTCTTTTAAATAAAAAGATATTTTGAATTTCTATAAAAATCCTAATTCAAATTAATTATTTGGAGTTATTTGGCTTTTATTTGGTTTCCTGGATTTTTTGGAGTTTAAAAATGTATTTTTGAAATTAAAAAGTATTTTAAGTATGAAAATTAAATATCAATAGTAGTTGGAAATATTTTTATTAAGTCCAAAATGTCACCAGGAGTTTCTGTGAATTTTCCTGGAATTTTTGGAAGTATTCCTGTATTTTTCTGAGGCTAAATGAATTTCCTAGCAATTTCTGAAAATCTGAAATTAAAATCAAAAATAAAAATCCCTCCCTTCCCCCTCCAGCCGCCACGTGGACGGCCGGGATCAACCCACGCCGCCCGCCATCCGGCCGTCGCCTCCACCGCGCCTACCCCCTCTTGATGCGTGCCACGTCGTCCCCTCGCTTCCATCCACCCGTCCACCGTCACCTACTCTCCCGGCCGCCCGATCCGCCCTCAGCCACGCGGCGCCATCCGCGCCCTCCTCGCTCTCTGCGCGTCGGGCCCCCCTGTCGGCGCGCCTCCCCTCCGCTTCCATCTCTCTGCCCGCGGGCCCCGTCCATCAGCCGCTCCTTCCCCCACTCTCACTGCCGCCCTGGCCCCGCCTGTCAGGGCCATCCCCTCCCCGCGCCTTCTTCCTCCTCCCGCCCGGCTACGCGTTCCCCGCCGCCATCTCCGCCGCCCCTCGCCCGCTCGATTTCTTTCCTTTTCCGCCGCCCGTGCGACCCGCGCCTTTCCTTCTTCTTCCTCCCCCGATTCCCTTCCTTCTACGGCGCCGCTTTCCCCCTATTTCCCCGCAATCGCTGCCAATCCCCGCCATCTCCGACGAGTGATTCCCGCCCCCGTGCTCCCCCTCCGCCCCTATAAAAGCCACCCCGAGCTCCGCCTCTCTCCGAACTTCTTCCCCCTCCGTTCCCCGTTCCTCCTCCGCCACCCGAGAGCGCCCGCGCCGTGCCTCCTCTTCCCGAGCGCCGGCAAGGGCAATGGCGAGCAATTGTCGCCGCTTCGCCCCTCCTCGCGCCTCGCCGCTGGACCCGACCCCCTCCGCTCCTCGCCGCCGGAGAGTCTTCGCCGCCCAAATCCGAGCGCCGCCACCGCTTTGCGCTCGCTGCCGGCCACTCCCCGCCGTCTCCGGTAACCGCCGCCCCCACCACCACACTCCCCCGCGCCTCCTCTACCTCCTCTATCCCTCGCCACCGGCAGCCGCGCCGCCGCTCGCCGGCAAGGTCCCGGCCCCGTGCGCCTCCGGCCGGCCGGCCACCTTGCCCGCATGGCAGCCCAGGTGGCAGCCACATGGCGCCACCTCAGCGCCAACGCGGTGCCTTCCTGCCCCGTCAGCACACCCCACCACCTCCGCCCCTTCCCGAGCCGGTGGACCTGGTCTATGGACCCGGTCCCACCTGTCAGTGGCATTTACCCCATGCTGACGCCAGCATGGCGCAATAAACCCAATTTTCAGTTCAAAAATAAATCAGCCAAAAAAGGAAATTCAGTGCTGACGCAATAATTCCAATTTCCTTTAGAAAAATAATTCCAGAAATTCCTCTTTTTTTTTCTTTTTCTCTGAATTTAAACTTCCCGGAGCCCGTTCTCCTTCATTTTAACTCCGTTTGAGCCCATTAAAATTTCTAAATTCATTAAAAAATCCAAATTATCCATTTCTTCTATCCTTTCAAATATTTGAAATTTATTTGATATTTCAAAATTTAAATTTCAGATTCCAATACCTTGTTTAATTTCAAAGCCTCAGTTCCATTCCAAATTTTCTGTATTCAAATTCAAATCTTGCAAAATCTCCATAAAATCCATTCTATTTTCCTTGGTCCAAATATTGTCTCAGTAATTTCTTTTCCCAACCGATCTTTCAGATATTCGTTCTCCCTCGTGTGAACCCCAAATTCGCTGAATCTTTCTCCTAAATTCGGATGAAATCATAAACTTCCTTCCAGTAAATGTATATTATATATTTGTGATATTATTTGTATTTATTTGTTTTGTTTGCTTCGTTTTTTCACGCGTAGATTCCACCGTTGTCGACGATCTCTCCACTCCGCAGCAAGAAGACCCCAAGAGCGTGCAAGAAGGCAAGTCTCCTTTGATCATCTTGAACCTATGATTTTGAAATGTTTTAATTATTTTAAATTATGTGCATTGCTATTTACATAAAATATTAGTTCAAATCTTAAGGTATTAGTTAATCCAACTTTGTTATGCCCTCAATTGATGTTGAATGCCATGTACCTTTGTTACCCTAGAATTTCCTTTGTCTCAATAATGAGAGTATTATAATCATTTGTGAATAAAAGAATGGTAGTATAATGCTTAGTCACGCTATTTAATACCTTTGAAATCTTGAAAATGGGAAATTATGATTTGTTGTAATAACCTTGTGTTTATAAATTTAGTGGTAATTGGAGTTACCACTGTTCTTTTAAAATAAAATAAAACGTGAAAGTTGGTTTAGATTAGGGTGGATGGTTGGTTTGGGTTGGTGCGGCAAGCACGAGATCTTGTAAAGTGTATGTTCCACCCTAATCAATTAAGGACAGATGCTTGTGTTTGTCCAGACTGAGTACTACCGTACAACCCTAAGTCTATATGGGTACGACCTAGCTGAGTAACTCATGATAGTCTAGTTTAGGTGCCACCAGTGGAAAGTGGGCGCAAGAGGGGGCTTCGGATTGGGCAGATTTAACCCTTCTGCGGTGAAACCTCAGCGGGTGTTGTCTAGCTAGTCTAGAGTGAGGTAAAGGCTTTGTGATAATTTATCTGTGTCTCATGCCAAAAGGAAGCGTGGTGACTGTTAAGATAATTTGTCTCTTAGGGGTAAAGTTGTACAACCTCTACAGAGTGTCAAACTATTCGAATAGCCGTGCCCACGGTCAAGGGCGGGCAAGGAATGCATTCACATGGTAGATTTTTGGTTTTGGTTTTAAAATCAAAGTTTTTGTATTCCGAGAGTGGAGGGAACTCTCGGAAGGGTATTCTGGCAATTGGAGCCAAAGAGGGTGGATGGAACCCGCAGTTTTAAACTTGACCAATTGTAATTGGTTAGCTAGTGTTGGTAGATGGAACCTTCACTATAAAGTTAATGATAGTTCTGCTAAAATATTTACTTTATTAAATTGATGCCTTCGAAAATAATTAGTAGTAATTGAAATTAAAACATTGCTTTGTGCAAAAGAACCATATAGCCTTCCTTTGTTAAAGTCTTGCATCTATTGCATTTTTCCCAAGACTTGCGGAGTACTTTATGTACGCACATGCTGCACTCAAAAATATTAATCAGAGGAATACGAAGCCCAAGAAGGAGACTACGACTACTTCGCGGGTGGATTCGACGAAGGATTCCAGGAGTTCTAGGTCGCGCTTCCCCAGTCAATTGCCTGTGGCGTATTGAGGGGTCTTCGCCGGATTTATCTTTTTGCTTCCGCTGTGTTCTGTGTGTGTGTGAGGTCTTGAAACCTCCTTTGTAATAATGAGACCTTTCGGTCAGTACTCTCTATTATTGTAATAAAGCGTTGTTGGTTATGTAATCATTTCTATTTGACTGTGTGCACTAGTTTTGATCTGGCACTAGTGCTGTAATACACAGAGGGTCCGGGTTCGGAAATTCGGGGTCCCGACCTAGTTAGAATGGTCGTTAAAAGAAGAACTTCAAAATTTATTTTATAAAATAAAAATTTAATATTGTGCTATCCTTGTCTTTTCTTGTCTTTCTATCCTTACCTTCGTCATGGCATTCCTCCTTATCTATCTACTTATTTCCTTTTTGGAATGGTAATTGTACTCTCTTCCCTTTGTAATTTCTATAGACGGCTCAGTAAGGTTGCGTCTAAGAAGCACTTGGAGAAGCTCGTCATCATGAAGGAGCAAGGACTAGTTCTTTAGTTGTGATACCCAAGTAAAGTCGTACGATTTTAGAACGCTTATATATTACTTGCTTGTGTGTTAGGTGGACTATACCAAGTCTTTGTATACTTGTAGTACAGCCATCCTTAAAAAACTATTTTGATTTCAAGCTAAGCTTCTCCTAGTTGTTCTCTCTTGTGTGTTTGTTTGGGATGTTGTTTAGTCGTTCCACTGATCTCTTACCTGTGCTAGTTCCCTCTTATCTTTTGCTGTCCCCGAAAATCTTCAGATGGTGAACACAAGGAGCAACCCTGGCAGCAGCCGTGATGCCAACAATCAGCCAGACAACAACATTCCACCGCCTCCTGCTCAAGTACCCAACTTGGAGTAGATGATGGCCATGCAACTGCAGCTTCTCGAAGCTCTTGCTCAAAGTCAAGTGCAACAAGCTCCGCATGCGCCAAACCAAGCACCGCAGTCCAAGCTAGGAGAGTTCATGAGGACCAGACCTCCCACTTTTGCTGGTTCAGTGGATCCGTTGGAAGCTGACGACTGGATCAAGGATGTGGAGAAGAAGTTGATCTTAGCTCAGTGTAGTGATCATGAAAAGGTACTGTATGCCGCCCACCAACTGAAGGGAATTGCTGCTAATTGGTGGGAGAATTACTGCGCCACCCATCAAAATATACAAGCAATCACCTGGGATGAATTTGTGGAGGCTTTTCGCACTGCGCATATTCCTACGGGAGTAATGGAGATGAAGAAAAGGGAGTTTTACAAACTGCAGCAAGGAAATCTTAGTGTTTCTGAATACCTGAATAAATTCACCCAACTATCCAGGTATGCACTAGAAGATGTTGCGTCAGAGTCAACAAAGATTTGGAGGTTTATGCAAGGACTTGATCCCAACCTCAAGGTGCAGTTGGTGTCCAAGGATTTTTCAACATTTCAGCATATGGTAAATAAGGCCCTTGTCCAGGAAGATGCTCAATATCAATTACAGGACTCTCGTAAGAGAAAGATGGCTTTTCAGACACAGTATAATGCAAGCAGTTCAAGACCCCGAATGAATCCACCCCAATTCAACAAAACTCCAGCAGCAACAAATGCACCAAGAACTCCAGGATCTGTGCCCCGTTCAGAGATGCAAGAACCCCACATCTTTACCGGAGTTCGACCTCAGAAAAGCAACACATCAGCAGCAGGGGTGCAATGTTTTCGATTTTACGAGATGGGGCATTATGCAGGCAATTGCCCACAGAAGCCTCAGGTTACCACTCCAATTCCTTTCAATTTGGGAAATACACCAGCGCGAACTCCAGTTGTAGGACAAGGACGGGGAGTATCTCCAACTACAGGAAAAGCTCCAAGAACTCCACAATCACAAGGAAGAGGACGAGTTAACCACATCATTACAAAAGGTGCCCCGGAAGCAGTAATCATGCAAGGTAAGCTTCAATTTGGATCAAAGAAAGAAGCAGCTTGAGAGCACAGCAAGGAACCAAGAGTTGCTTTTTCCTCTCCTTTCTTTTTCCTAGTCCGTCCGAATCTCGGGGGCGAGATTCTTTCTAAGGGGGTAGATTTGTAACATCCCAAAAATTTGCTTTCTGAAAAATTTAAATTCAAATTAATTATTTTAAAGTATTTGAGTTTTATTTGTATTTGCCATGAATTTCTGTTTTGAAAAAAAACTGGATTTGAAAAGTATTTTAGGTAAAACCTAAAAATATTGTTAAATAAAAAGATATTTTGAATTTCTATAAAAATACTAATTCAAATTAATTATTTGGAGTTATTTGGCTTTTATTTGGTTTCCTGGATTTTTTGGAGTTTAAAAATGTATTTTTGAAATTAAAAAGTATTTTAAGTATGAAAATTAAATATCAACAGTAGTTGAAAATATTTTTATTAAGTCCAAAATGTCACCAGGAGCTTCTGTGAATTTTCTTGGAATTTTTGGAAGTATTCCTGTATTTTTCTGAGGCTAAATGAATTTCCTAGCAATTTCTGAAAATCTGAAGTTAAAATCAAAAATAAAAATCCCTCCCTTCCCCCTCCGGCCGCCACGTGGACGGCCGGGATCAACCCACGCCACCGGCCATCCAGCCGTCGCCTCCACCGCGCCTACCCCCTCTCGATGTGATGAGGACATCGCTTCCATGCATACAACCAATAGATCTGATCCTATATATTTGCAAGATCCAATCACACGAGCTCGTGCAAAACAATTGAACTATCAGGTAACTTCGTTTCTAGGAGCATATCTTAATTCTCATGAGAATATGCTACTACCTAACGCATGTGATGTTCTTTTACTTAGGAACTTAGGAGCTGATCATGAAGACACACATGTGCGAATCAGTTCGGCCTTCGAAGATAGCACCAACTTCAAATGTGCATAACTTTCACATACGGAGTCCGTTTGAGGCCCATGAGTACTCGATGGAAAGCTTTTCTCGTCCTCTTTCCAATGGATCTAGCCTCACCTCCAAATTCCTCCTGCACACGTCGCAATCACTCAAAGAAGGTGCTTCGTCACCTGTTTGGGCCAACTCGGGCCTTGTAATGCTTGGGCCCAAAGGAGAGGCGCCCCCAGGCCCATACTGTTCATGGCTACTGTTCACGTGAACAGTACCATAAATAGTACCACCTCTTTTGTTTTAGTTTTGTGCGGCTTTTTCTCCCCTATTTAAGGAGCCTGCACCCTTCTAGTTTTCTTGGATTTCGTTTGATTAGTTTTTCCATTGTGAAAACTCTTGTTCTTCGCTTGTGTCGACTAGACCAACCGTAAAGAACCTCTACGGAATCCCACCTTTTGAGCTCAATATAAATATTTGCAATTTCAGATTGCTTGTTATCCTGTTCTTGCGTGTTCTTCGGTTGCATGCAGGAATAGACCTTCGTGGTCAGGTAAACCGCGTTCTTGGCACGGTTGATAACGACTCGGAGTGTGGTTTAGCGATTGCTTGGTGTTCTGGTCGTGGCCGGTTAGAAGCCTGCATCGTCAAAGTCGTTCTCCTCCAAATCGAAGTTATCATCCTATCGGAAGATCGGGACCCCATCGCCTCATCAGTTGGTATCAGAGCTTCAGTTGACCGGTAGGAATTCTTTGTATCCCTAGTTAGTAGATTGATTTTTATTTTCCATAGTCCAGAAAAATTGCCCCACAAAAAGAGTTAATTTCCGTTGTCCAAACCCGGTTGTGCCTTTCAATCTGTTAGTTTTGGTTTGCTAAATTGAATTTGTGTCCGTTTTAGCTTTGTCTAGTTGCTGGTCATATCCTTGATTCCATAAAAAAATCCAAACAAAAAAATCCCCACCCCAAACCCTAATTCCAATTCGGCTGAATCTTCCTTCCTCTGCAGCCGCCACCAAAAACGCCATAACTTTTGATTCCGATCTTATTTTTGAGTGAAACCAACGCCATTAGATTCAAAACTTCATTTTCCATCTATCTGTGAAATTTCACGTCATTCCAGCAAGGCAGTTAAAGAGATATCTGCGGTGGAAGTTGACCTAACAGTTTGGCACTTGTGAATTTTGTGTGAATTTGTCGGTCGGTTCCCAAAACTTGGCCCCAAAAGAAAAGTTGTAGAAAACCCCGTCAAGAAACGGAGACGGAGAAAAAAAAGAATCATTGAAAAAAAGGTAACTGACAAAAAGTTACGGCCGAAATACCGACGTGCTGTCCAGTGGACAGAAATCTTCAGTTTCCAAGTTTTGGGTCAATCCTTGTGTCCTTCCATTCCAGATTGCATTCGATTGAATTATCTTGTATTTACCACTCCTATACATTGCCATACACATATTTTAGCCTTCTTCTATCCTTGGTTGATCAGCAACATAGGTTAAGTGCTAGATACGAACTATAATTCAATTCTATGCAATTTTTGAAATTAACTGATTGTTCTCCATTGCTACATATCGAGCCTTCCAAGCTATACCTTATACTAACCGAGCATATCACGTCGAACCGTCCCTTGCAATCGCTATATACATCACTTGAGTCAAGTTATCACGAACCAGCCACCGGTTGCACCACTTGTTTGCAAAGGTAAAGAGCTCGTAAGAACTTGGTATAAGCTTGAGTGTGAGTGACTTTTGAGCCTCCAGAACCTAGTAGTTAATAGGGACATATACACTGTGTTTTGTTCTTTGTTTTCAACTAACGATGGCAGGTTCAAAATCCCAAGGGGAAAATAGCAAGTCCAACGTTGAGGAAGATACATTTCTCGGAGACATCATGCAGAGATTTTCCCACTTGTTGAGTCAACATTCGGAGCGTCTTGAGATGGTTCTAGATCGCACCAACAATGATCTTGCAACGATCGCTGCTCGAGTCGAGCAGCTCGAGAGAGCTCCACCTCCTGTTGTCGCCCCCGCTGTCGTCGGCGTTACACGACCACGCCGTGAGCCATCTGTTGTTCGCTCTTGGGCTGATGAGGTAAGAGATGAAGAGAGCCCATATGTTGCTGATATGGAGGCTGAGGATGGAGTCAATTTCGACGACGTCCGTGAAAATCTGTAACGACGCTTCAATCGCCAAGGTATGAGAAGAGATCCACCACGTGAGGTACGAAATCATGATGATGCACTTGGTAAAATTAAGTTCACCATACCTCCTTTTGCTGGTAAATATGATCCTGATGCTTATCTCACATGGGAGTTAGCTTTAGACCAAAAATTTTCATGCCATGAATTTCCAGAAAATAAAAGGGTTAGGGATGCTACTAGTGAGTTCACTGATTTTGCATCTATTTGGTGGAGTGAATTGTGCCGCAATGAACAACACATACCTAGAACATGGGATGCCTTGAAGAGAACTATGAGACGTAGATTTGTACCTTCCTACTACTCTTGTAATTTGCTGAATAAATTACAATGTTTAAAACAAGGTAGAAACACCGTAGAAGAGTACTATCAAGAACTGCAAATCGGTTGTCTACGTTGTGGGTTAGAAGAAACTGAGGAGGCTAAGATGGCTAGATTTTTTGGAGGGCTTAACAGGGACATTCAAAATATTTTAGATTATAAGGAGTACAATTCTATTACCCGTTTGTTCCATATTGCGTGCAAAGCTGAACGTGAAGTGCAGGGAAGACAGCTTCGCTCCTGAGGCTCTTTTGGAGTTTCTTTTGTAGGTAAACAGAATCAGGCGCAGTCCTCGGGTAGGACATCATCCCATGCTGCCCCTGCCACTCCTAGTCGTCCCCCACAACCCTCCATCTGTGGGCGACCAGTGAGCACCACGCCCACACCCCGAGCCTCTGACGCAAGCAAATCAACTTCAAGCCAGCAAGCTAAGAGTTCTACTTCGGTTGCTTCCACTGGGAGAACAAGAGACATACAATGCCACCGCTGTAAAGGTTTTGGACACATGATGAGAGATTGCCCAAATCAGCGAGCACTTCTTGTTAGAGAAGATGGTGAGTATACTTCAGCTAGTGATATTAATGAAGAGCATGCCTTGCTTGAAACTGACCCTGCAGGTGAGCAAGATGAATTTGAACTTGATGAAGAATGACTTGGAGCTGAAGCAAGTGATAAGTTTTTGAGCATAATCGTGAAGCGTGTCCTTAGCGCTCAAGTGGAGCGTGCTGAACAGAATCAACGCCACAATCTGTTTCAAACAAAGTTTGTGATCAATGAGCGTTCTTGTCGCGTGATTATTGATGGAGGAAGTTGCAACAATTTGGCTAGCATTGATATGGTTGAGAAGCTTTCCTTGACCACACAACAACACCCTTGTCCTTACTATATTCAATGGTTTAATTCATGCGGTAAACTGAAGGTAACTCGCATTGTGAGAGTTTATTTTGCTATTGGTTCATACCAAGACTGTGCTGATTGTGATGTCGTACCTATGCAAACATGTTCTCTATTGTTAGGTAGACCATGGCAATATGATAAAGATGCTATACATCATGGTAGGACTAATCAATATACTCTCATGCATAAGGGCAAGAAAATTGTGTTACTTCCAATGTCTCCTGAAGCTATTTTAAAAGATGAACTTGAACGTGCTGAACGAGTAAATAAGGAGAAAGAGAAGAGTGAAAATCAGATTGTAGCTAAAGAATGCTTTCCATCCAAAAAGAAAGATATAAAAGGAACAAGTGCTAAGAATAATGAGATTAAACTGAAAGGGACTGTTCTATTAGCTACCAAATCTGATTTGAATGAGTTGGAAGTGAATAATTCTTTGTGCTATGCTCTTTTGTGCAAGGATGCTTTGTTTTCACTTGAGAATCTTCCTGTGTCTTTGCCCCCTGCTGTCACTAACCTTTTGCAGGAGTTTGAGGATGTGTTTCCTGCTGAAATACCCCCAGGGCTGCCACCAATTAGGGGTATTGAACATCAAATTGATTTGATCCCAGGAGCTTCCCTACCCAACCGCGCGCCATATCGAACCAACCCAGAGGAGACTAAGGAGATTGAGCGTCAAGTGCAAGACTTGCTTGACAAAGGGTACGTACGTGAGAGCCTTAGTCCATGTGTTGTTCCTGTACTTTTGGTTCCAAAGAAAGATGGATCATGGCGTATGTGTGTTGATTGTAGAGCTATCAATAATATTACCATTAGATACCGTCATCCTATTCCTAGGTTAGACGACATGCTTGATGAATTACGTGGCTCTACAATATTTTCTAAAGTTGACTTGCGTAGTGGGTACCACCAAATTCGAATGAAACTTGGAGATGAATGGAAGACGGCATTTAAAACTAAGCTCGGGTTATATGAGTGGCTAGTGATGCCTTTTGGTTTAACTAATGCCCCTAGCACTTTCATGAGATTAATGAACGAAGTTTTACGTGCTTTCATTGGCAAATTTGTGGTGGTTTACTTTGATGATATATTGATTTACAGCAAGTCACTAGATGAACATCTTGAACACTTACGTGCTGTTTTCATTGCTTTGAGAGATGCGCGTTTGTTTGGTAACCTCGAAAAGTGCACCTTTTGCACCGACCGAGTTTGTTTTCTTGGCTATGTTGTTACTCCGCAGGGAATTGAGGTAGATGAAGCTAAGATTGAAGCTATAAAGAGTTGGCCAACACCACAAACGGTCACACAAGTGCGGAGTTTTCATGGACTTGCGGGATTCTATCGCCGCTTTGTGAAGGATTTTAGCACCATCGCTGCACCACTTAATGAATTGACAAAGAAAGGTGTTCCATTTAAATGGGGAGAAGCGCAAGAAAAAGCTTTCAACCTTCTCAAAGAAAAGCTCACAAATGCACCATTGCTCCAACTTCCTGACTTTGGTAAGACTTTTGAACTTGAGTGTGATGCTAGCGGAATTGGAATTGGTGGTGTGTTGATACAAGAAGGTAAACCTGTTGCTTATTTTAGTGAAAAATTGAGTGGGCCTAGTTTGAACTATTCTACTTATGATAAGGAATTACTTGCTCTCGTTCGAACTTTAGAAACATGGCAACATTATTTATGGCCCAAAGAATTTGTTATCCATTCTGATCATGAATCATTGAAACATATTAGAAGGCAAACTAAACTGAACCGTAGACATGCTCGTTGGGTTGAATTCATTGAATCTTTTCCTTATGTCATAAAACACAAGAAAGGGAAGGAAAATGTGATTGCTGATGCTTTGTCTAGACGGTATGCAATGTTGTCCCAACTTGATTGTAGAATTTTTGGCTTGGAGACAATAAAAGAACTATACACTTCTGATGATGAGTTTAAAGATGCCCTGTCCAATTGCAAAAATGGTAGATGCTGGAATAAATTTGTTTTCAATAATGGATTTTTATTTAGAGCTAACAAACTATGCGTTCCAGCTAGCTCTGTTCGTCTTTTGTTATTACAGGAGGCACATGGGGGAGGACTAATTGGTCATTTTGGCGTCAAAAAGACGAAGGACATCCTCGCTGAACACTTCTATTGGCCAAGGATGAGGCGTGACATTGAGCGCTATGTATCTCGCTGCACTACCTGCAATAAAGCTAAGTCCCGACTTAATCCACACGGTTTATATATGCCTCTTCCTATACCTAGCGTTCCTTGGGAGGATATTTCAATGGACTTTGTTTTAGGATTACCTCGAACAAAGAAGGGGAGAGATAGTGTTTTTGTTGTGGTGGATAGATTTTCTAAAATGGCACATTTTATACCTTGTCATAAGAGCGATGATGCTACAAATGTTGCTGATTTGTTTTTCAGAGAGATTGTTCGACTACATGGAGTGCCCAATACCATTGTTTCAGATTGAGATGCGAAGTTTTTGAGTCACTTTTGGCGCACATTATGGGCGAAGTTGGGTACCAAGCTGCTGTTTTCTACTACTTGTCACCCTCAAACGGATGGACAAACTGAAGTTGTCAACCGCACGCTATCAACTATGTTGAGGGCTGTCTTAAAGAAAAACTTGAAGATGTGGGAAGACTGTCTACCTCATGTAGAGTTTGCTTACAATAGATCGCTGCACTCTACCACCAAGATGAGCCCTTTTCAGGTAGTATATGGCTTTAATCCTCGTGCTCCTATTGATTTATTGCCTATCCCTATTTCTAAAAAAATGAATTTGGATGCTAAGAAGCGTGCTGAATTTGTCCTTAAATTGCATGAAACAACTAAAGAAAACATAGAGCGCATGAATGCTAAGTATAAGATTGCTGGTAGTCAAGGTAGAAAGAGTTTAACTTTTGAACCTGGTGATCTAGTATGGTTGCATTTGCGCAAAGATAGATTTCCTGATTTGCGAAAGTCTAAGTTGATGCCTAGAGCTGATGGTCCATTCAAGGTGTTAGCTAAGATTAATGATAATGCATATAAGCTTGATCTGCCTGCAGAATTCGGGGTTAGCCCCACATTTAATATTGCAGATTTGAAGCCATATTTGGGAGAAGAAGATGAACTTGAGTCGAGGACGACTCACATGCAAGAAGGGGAGGATGATGAGGACATCACTTCCATGCATACAACCAATAGATCTGATCTTATACATTTGCAAGGTCCAATCACACGAGCTCGTGCAAAACAATTGAACTATCAGGTAACTTCGTTTCTAGGAGCATATCTTAATTCTCATGAGAATATGCTACTACCTAACGCATGTGATGTTCTTTTACTTAGGAACTTAGGAGCTGATCATGAAGACACACATGTGCGAATCAGTTCGGCCTCCGAAGACAGCACCAACTTCAAACGTGCATAACTTTCACATACGGAGTCCGTTTGAGGCCCATGAGTACTCGATGGAAAGATTTTCTCGTCCTCTTTCCAATGAATCTAGCCTCACCTTCAAATTCCTCCTGTGCACGTCGCAATCACTCAAAAAAGGTGCTACGTCACCTGTTTGGGCCAACTCGGGCCTTGTAATGCTTGGGCCCAAAGGAGAGGCGCCCCCAGGCCCATACTGTTCATGGTACTGTTCATATGAACAGTACCGTGAATAGTACCACCTCATTTGTTTTAGTTTTGTGCGGCTTTTCTTCCCCTATTTAAGGAGGCTGCACCCTTCTAGTTTTCTTGGATTTCGTTTGATTAGTTTTTCCATTGTGAAAACTCTTGTTCTTCGCTTGTATCGACTAGACCAACCGTAAAGAACCTCTACGGAATCCCACCTTTTGAGCTCAATATAAATATTTGCAATTTCAGATTGCTTGTTATCCTGTTCTTGCGTATTCTTCGGTTGCATGCAGGAATAGACCTTCGTGGTCAGGTCAATCGCGTTCTTGGCACGGTTGATAACGACTCGGAGTGTGGTTTAGCGATTGCTTGGTGTTCTGGTCGTGGCTGGTCAGAAGCCTGCATCGTCAAAGTCGTTCTCCTCCAAATCGAAGTTATCATTCTATCGGAAGATCGGGACCCCATCGCCTCATCAGTTGGTATCAGAGCTTCAGTTGACCGGTAGGAATTCTTTGTATCCCTAGTTAGTAGATTGATTTTTATTTTCCATAGTCTAGAAAAATTACCCCACAAAAAGAGTTAATTTCCGCTGTCCAAACCCGGTTGTGCCTTTCAATCTGTTAGTTTTGGTTTGCTAAATTGAATTTGTGTCCATTTTAGCTTTGTCTAGTTGCTGGTCATATCCTTGATTCCATAAAAAAATCCAAACAAAAAAAATCCCCACCCCAAACCCTAATTCCAATTCGGCTGATTTTTCCTTCCTCTACAGCCGCCACCAAAAACGCCATAACTTTTGATTCCGATCTTATTTTTGAGTGACACCAACGCCATTAGATTCAAAACTTCATTTTCCATCTATCTGTAAAATTTCACGTCATTCCAGCAAGACAGTTAAGAGATATCTGCGGTGGAAGTTGACCTAAAATTCCAGATTGAATCTGCAACAGTCGGCACTTGTGAATCAAAATTCCAGATTGCCCCGCCTGTCAGGGCCATCCCCTCCCCGCGCCTTCTTCCTCCTCCCGCCCGGCCGCGCGTTCCCCGCCGCCATCTCCGCCGCCCCTCGCCCACTCGGTTTCTTTCCTTTTCCGCCACCCGTGCGACCCGCGCCTTTCCTTCTTCTACCTCCCCCGATTCCCTTCCTTCTACGGCGGCGCCGCTTTCCCCCTATTTCCCCGCAATCGCCGCCAATCCCCGCCATCTCCGGCGAGCGATTCCCGCCCCCGTGCTCCCCCTCCGCCCCTGTAAAAGCCACCCCGAGCTCCGCCTCTCTCCGCACTTCTTCCCCCTCCGTTCCCCGTTCCTCCTCCGCCACCCGAGAGCGCCCGCGCCGTGCCTCCTCTTCCCGAGCGCCGGCAAGGGAAACGGCGAGCAATTGCCGCCGCTTCGCCCCTCCTCGCGCCTCGCCGACGCCGCCACCGGCTTCACCGCGACGCCCCCGACCCCCTCCGCTCCTCGCCGCCGGAGAGTCTTCGCCGCCCAAATCCGAGCGCCGCCACCGCTTTGCGCTCGCCGTCGGCCACTCCCCGCCGTCTCCGGTAACCGCCGCCCCCACCACCACACTCCCCCGCGCCTCCTCTACCTCCTCCGTCCCTCGCCACCGGCAGCCGCGCCGCTGCTCGCCAGCAAGGTCCCGGCCCCGTGCGCCTCCGGCCGACCGGCCACCTTGCCCGCGTGGCAGCCCAGGTGGCAGCCACCTCAGCGCCAACGTGGTGCCTTCCTGCCCCGTCAGCACACCCCACCACCTCCGCCCCTTCCCGAGCCGGTGGACCTGGTCTATGGACCCGGTCCCACCTGTCAGTGGGATTTACCCCATGCTGACGCCAGCATGGCGCAATAAACCCAATTTTCAGTTCAAAAATAAATCAGCCGAAAAAGGAAATTCAGTGCTGACGCAATAATTCCAATTTCCTTTAGAAAAATAATTCCAGAAATTCCTCTTTTTTTCTTTTTCTTTGAATTTAAACTTCCCGGAGCCCGTTCTCCTTCATGTTAACTCCGTTTGAGCCCATTAAAATTTCTAAATTCATTAAAAATTCCAAACTATCCATTTCTTCTATCCTTTCAAATATTTGAAATTTATTTGATATTTCAAAATTTAAATTTCAAATTCCAATACCTAGTTTAATTTGAAAGCCTCAGTTCCATTCCAAATTTTCTGTATTCACATTCAAATCTTGCAAAATCTCCATAAAATCCATTCTATTTTCCTTGGTCCAAATATTGTCTCAGTAATTTCTTTTCCCAACCGATCTTCCAGATATTCGTTCTCCCTCGTGTGAACCCCAAATCCGCTGAATCTTTCTCCTAAATTTGGATGAAATCATAAACTTCCTTCCAGTAAATATATATTATATATTTGTGATTTTATTTGTATTTGTTTGTTTAGTTTGCTTCGTCTTTTCGCGCGTAGATTCCACCGTTGTCGACGATCTCTCCACTCCGCAGCAAGAAGACCCCAAGAGCGTGCAAGAAGGCAAGTCTCCTTTGATCATCTTGAACCTATGATTTTGAAATGTTTTAATTATTTTAAATTATGTGCATTGCTATTTACATAAAATATTAGTTCAAATCTTAAGGTATTAGTTAATCCAACTTTGTTATGCCCTCAATTGATGTTGAATGCCATGTACCTTTGTAACCCTAGAATTTCCTTTGTCTCAATAATGAGAGTATTATAATCATTTGTGAATAATAGAATGGTAGTATAATGCTTAGTCACACTATTTAATACCTTTGAAATCTTGAAAATGGGAAATTATGATTTGTTGTAATAACCTTGTGTTTATATATTTAGTGGTAATTGGAGTTATCACTGTTCTTTTAAAATAAAATAAAACGTGAAAGTTGGTTTAGATTAGGGTGGATGGTTGGTTTGGGTTGGTGCGGCAAGCACGAGATCTTGTAAATTGTATGTTCCACCCTAGTCAATTAAGGACCGACGCTTGTGTTTGTCCAGACTGAGCACTACCGTACAACCCTAAGTCTATATGGGTACGACCTAGCTGAGTAACTCATGATAGTTTAGTTTAGGTGCCACCAGTGGAAAGTGGGCGCAAGAGGGGGCTTCAGATTGGGTAGATTTAACCCTTCTGCGGTGAAACCTCAGCGGGTGGTGTCTAGCTAGTCTAGAGTGAGGTAAAGGCTTTGTGATAATTTATCTGTGTCTCATGCCAAAGGAAGCATGGTGACTGTTAAGATAATTTGTCTCTTAGGGGTAAAGTTGTACAACCTCTGCAGAGTGTCAAACTATTCGAATAGCCGTGCCCACGGTCAAGGGCGGGCAAGGAATGCATTCACATGGTAGATTTTTGGTTTTGGTTTTAAAATCAAAGTTTTTGTATTCTGAGAGTGGAGGGAACTCTCGGAAGGGTATCCTGGCAGTTGGAGCCAGAGAGGGTGGATGGAACCCGCAGTTTTAAACTTGACCAATTGTAATTAGTTAGCTAGTGTTGGTAGATGAAACCTTCACTATAAAGTTAATGATAGTTCTGCTAAAACATTTACTTTATTAAATTGATGCCTTCGAAAATAATTAGTAGTAATTGAAATTAAAACATTGCTTTGTGCAAAAGAACCATATAGCCTTCCTTTGTTAAAGCCTTGCATCTATTGCATTTTTCCCAAGACTTGCGGAGTACTTTATGTACTCACATGCTGCACTCAAAAATATTAATCAGAGGAATACGAAGCCCAAGAAGGAGACTACGACTACTTCACGGGTGGATTCGACGAAGGATTCTAGGAGTTCTAGGTCGCGCTTCCCCAGTCAATTGCCTATGGCTTATTGATGGGTCTTCGCCGGATTTATCTTTTTGCTTCCGCTGTGTTCTGTGTGTGTGAGGTCTTGAAACCTCCTTTGTAATAATGAGACCTTTCGGTCAGTACTCTCTATTATTGTAATAAAGCGTTGTTGGTTATATAATCATTTCTGTTTGACTGTGTGCACTAGTTTTGATCTGGGACTAGTGCTGTAATACACAGAGGGTCCGGGTTCGGAAATCCGGGGTCCCGACACTGTGGCGTTCTTTTGTTTGTAAGGTATCTAAGGGCCGCTTGCCCTACTGTTAAACTTGGCTTCTATGCCTTTATATTGTAATAAAGCTGACTTTTGTCTTAAACATGTGTTGGTAATGTTATATACTCGATTGATGTAACTCGCAGCTGAACAGTCCTGGGCAGTTGCGAGGGTTTCATAATACTCCCAGAAATGGGGGTGTTATAGAGTGGTATCAGAGCCAGCCTGCTTGACCGTAGGATGACCCTAAGTGTGTTAGGTGTGTTTGCCAAAAACTATTTTGTGTATAAAAAAATGAATTGCATAAAATATAGGCAATATTCCTTTATAACTTCTTTTCTCCTGTCTATATTAGTGATGTTTAAAATTAAGTTTTGTTTCCTAAAACTATTTATATCTACTCTTGTCTGATTTCAAATTTGGCGATGTGAGTAGATGTTAAAAAAAAGGGTTAGAAAGTGCAGAGTTGTGTGCGTTACGTATAGTTGGACCTTTGGTAGTAGTATCTTTTGGCTGTGTAAAACAAGTTGAGATGTGTACCTTGTATGAATGGTATGTGTCCAACTTGTATAAAGAATAAAAACTATCTTTGCCTATCTGATAATTTGTTTGCTTTAAGTATCTCTAGTCTACCCTCTTCAAATTTCAGTCTTTCTATTTCACACCAAGTCCTTACCTATTTCATTCTAATCTTATCTTTAAATCTGAATTCTTACTTATCTATCTGACTTTATCAAAAACTCGCTGTAGATCTGAACTCTTAATCCCATCAAGGAAGTTAAGATGGAAGAAATAGGAGAAGGATCTCAGCAACAAGGCAGTCCCCGCCAAAGAGAAATCAAGATTGCTGAAACTGAAAATGGATCACAAGAGCAAAGCAATTCATATCAAGAAGAAGCAAGGCAGCCAAGTATAATAGACCTATTGGCAAAGATGGAAGAAAGCCAGCATCAAGCGGAACTTGGTCAAACCAGGATGATGGAATAGCATGCTAAACTATTAGAACAAATTGCTAAGAAAAGTGAAGGAAATAGTCAGCAAGAGCTGCCCGTACAATTAAAACGGACAAATTTTCACAAGACTAGGCCCCCAATCTTTTCTTCATCACCTGACCCGATGGTGGCAGAAGAATGGTTTAGAGACGTGAAGAGAAAGTTAAACACGGTCCAGTGCAACGACAAGGAAAAAGTACTATATGCCTCCCATCAGCTGCAAGGCCCAGCAGCAGCCTGGTGGATGAATTATCAAGCTATAGTTGAAGATCGAGAAATTACTTGGAAAGAATTTGAGGATTCTTTCCGTCGAACCCATGTACCTACTGGGGTGATTGAAGTTAAGCGTCGAGAATTTCTCGCGTTAAAGCAAGGAGAACATACAGTCACAGAGTATCTTCATCAGTTTAACACATTGGCCCGTTACGCCCCTGATGACGTGAAGACCGAGGAGAAAAAGATGGAAAGATTTAGAGAAGGATTGCAGATATCTTTGAAGCATCACATCTCGGCTATAGACTTCAAAGATTTACCTTCAATGGTAAATAAACTCATTATATCGGAGGAAACCCAAAATGAGTTAGAAGGTACACAGAAAAGGAAGATAGTACAGGTAACATCATCGTTAGATGCACCTCGGAAACGAGTAATCTTAGCATCCCAGCTCAAAAACCAGCAAGGCAAGAAAATGCAAATGAATCAGAATACCACAACTCCACCACCAGATACAGTGAGAACCTCAAATTCGAAATGCTTTAAATGTGATGAGAACCATTTTCAGAAGCAGTGTCCACAGTGGCACCCCGCTTGTTTCCATTGTGGCCAAGCTGGTCATTTCAAGAATCAGTGCCCAAGAGGAGGACTACCTTCTAAAGTGGCAAAGGCCCAAGTCAGGGCGCAGAAATCTTTGCCACGACAGTTGATCGCTGTACCAAAATAGGAGGAAGAAGGCCAGAGCCGACAGTTTACAGTTAAGCCAGCAGGAATTCAGATGACAGCTACAACGCCAGCAACGGACAAGGACAAAGGAATACTTAGACCAGTCCAAGGAAGAATAACTCATATCTCGGCAGAAGAAGCAGCTAGAACCAACGACGTCATCGTTGATGCATTGAGTTAGAAGAGGTACCATGGCGAGCAAGGTCAGATAGCAACATTAGAAATCCAGCAGACTCTGACAGATCAGATTAAGACAGCTCAAGAGAATGATGAGGAAATACAACGACTTACGAAGAGAAGTCAAGAGGAAAGTTCAACTGAGTTTGTTAAAGATGACCAAGGGATCTTGAGATTCCGAGGTCGTTATTGTATACCCAATAATAAAGAGCTGAAGGATTTGATTTTACGAGAAGCCCACTCATCTCAATTCTGCATACATCCAGGAGGAACTAAATTGTATCAAGACTTAAAGAAGAGATATTGGTGGAATAAAATGAAAAGAGAAATAGCAGAGTATATCGCACGCTGTGACACATGTCAAAAGATAAAGATAGACCATCAGAAGCTCTCAGGATTGTTAAATCCTTTACCCGTTCCAGAATGGAAATGGGAAGATATCGGTATGGACTTTATCACAGGATTCCCAAAAACCCGCAACGGTTACGATGCTATTTGGGTAATCGTAGACCGACTGACAAAAGTAGCACACTTCATACCAATCAAGCAAACCTATGGCAAGAACAAACTAGCAGAGTTATACTTAACCAAGATTGTGGTGTTGCATGGAGTTCCAAAGAGGATAATATCTGACAGAGGAGCACAATTTACATCTGTTTTCTGGGAAAAATTGCATGAGGCAATGGGAACAGACCTAGCATTCAGCACAGCCTACCACCCACAAACCGGAGGATAGACAGAACGAGTAAACCAAACCTTAGAAGACATGTTGCAAGCATGTGCGCTAGTCTATGGAGCAGCTTGTGATATGTGCTTGCCATTTGCAGAATTTTCTTATAATAACAGTTATCAAGCTAGTATCAAGATGGCACCATTTGAAGCCTTGTATGGAAGAGCATGTAGGATGCCGTTGAATTGGACTGAAATTGGAGAACGGCAGTTCTTAGGACCACAAGTCGTTCAAGATGCAGAAGCCCACGTCAGGATCATTCGAGACAAAATGAAAATCGCCCAGAATCGACAAAAGAGTTATGCCGATATCCATCGAAAAGACTTGAACTTTGAAATTGGAGATCTGGTATATCTCAAGGTTACACCCTTCAAGTCAATAAAAAGGTTTCAAGTTAAAGGAAAGCTAGCCCTCGAGGTATATTGGCCCGTTTGAGACTCTCGAGAGAATAGGAGCAGTAGCTTATAAGTTGCAGTTAACACCGAATCTGGCAAGAGTACACCCATGCCCTCAACCGCCGCGCCATTAACCCTACCGCCGCCGGCAGCCACCGCCCTCCTACCCTGTCTCTCTGCGCGCGCACGAGTGGAGTGGGGAAGAAGAATGCGCACTGTTCCTCCAACCGCACCGCTCCGACCCGGCTGAACCAAGTCCATTCGCCCGCGCCGGACGCACCCGACCGAGCCAGGCGACATGGTCGCGCCGAACCCATTCGCCAGAACCCGATGAATAGTGCCGGACCCAATGAACAATAACCGGCCGAACCCAAAAATACATGTTGGTACTCCCTAGATCCGTTTCGAGCCCTCTAACCCAAATTTCAGGCCCATTTACCCATATGACCCTCCTATAAGCCCAAAACCCCTTTTATTTGGATTTTTCGGATTTTCTTTCTTCTTTTATTCCTAGCCTAGTCCTTCGGGCATGGAATTAATTTATTTTTAATTGTTTCGCGTTAGCTTCCGACGTCGAAGGTTCGCAGGAGCAGGAGGGAGAAGCTCAAGTCCAGGCCCAGCCCACCGAAGAATACGAGTTAATCGAAATCGAAAACCCGCAAGGCAAGTCACACATATTTTGATCATGTTGAACCTACATTTCCGCTATTTATTTGTCAGTATTTTCATTATGTTATTTGCGCACTGTTATTTTGTATACAATAAATGCTTAGAATGACATAATACTAGTTATGTCCTACCACCTGAAAAAGCCCATTCTAATTTGACGGCCATATTCACCTTGACAAGACATAGTAATATTAAATACAATAATATGTAATCATGGTACTTTAGAGAATCAACATCTTCTGTTACTAAGAGACTTGGTATTTATTTGGGAAGTGGTTCTAGGGTAAGCGAGGATCGCTGGATCCCGTGACCTTAACCTAGGGTGAAGGCAAATGTTACAAATCAATAGGAGTGTTGTGGCACTGGACAGATTTGTAGAAGGGAATTTGCCACCGGTGAAAATACAAGGACTAGACCCTTATGCTGAGTAACGAACATAGTGATCGCCCAACCACAAGCATTGATACGTCAAACCTGGTCTAGTAGCTGCTCAAATTCGATTGAACCTCTGCAAACGCAAGGCGGAGGCAAAGTGCGAGTCCATACGGAAGGGAGTTAAGAAGGGCCGTATGGAAGTTGGCGCCGTCGTTATTTTTATTGTTGATTTGATTATCAGATGTCCACACAGTAGTAAGCTGAGATAAGTCAGAGGTTGTGGCCTGGGCTTGTTGAGGAAGTTTACTAGGTAGAGGCTATAAAAAGAATTGAGTAGCGAACAACCTTGTTTTCTTAACTCTTTAGCGGGAGTTAAGGAAGCTTGTGGGTAAAGCAGGGCAGCTTTGCAAAGTCATGACCAATTGTATTCGAATACGTCGTGCTTTCGGTAAATGAAGCTATGTTTAATGGGTGAATCCAGCAACAAGGCATAAGTAGATTTGGAAGGATTTGTTAATGTTGGTGATCTGGTAATTGAATCTTGAAAACACCCTAAAGTTTATAGAAGGCTATGATTTTGCGTTTAAAACCTGTTTATAACTAAAACTGCATCCACATAAAATAAAACTTTTTCCCATCACTTGATGTACCCTGCATGTAGTTAATAGTAATCTCCGTGTGACTTGTTGAGTACGGTAGTTGTACTCATACTTGCTAAAAACATTAACAGAAATAGCCAGCAATGAGGAGGCAGATGAAGGCAAAGGGATGGAGTTCTATGAGGTCGAAGATACGTGGAATTAGGGTCGTCTTCCGTTCAGGCGTGCCTGTGGCGTTCTTTTGTTTGTAAGGTATCTAAGGACCGCTTGCCCTACTGTAAAACTTGGCTTTTATGCCTTTATATTGTAATAAACCTGACTTTTGTCTTAAGCATGTGTTGGCAATGTTATACACGCGATTGATGTAACTCGCAGCTGAACAGTCCTGGGCAGTTGCGAGGGTTTCATAATACTCCCAGAAATAAGGTTGTTACACAGGGTCACAGGTCTTGTTGCTAAGAGCCCAAGCAAGATCCTTTGAAAGTTGTGTGTCTGGTGAATCTGTTCTTGTTGCTGCTCTTTTGAACTGAGAATGCACAAGTGCAACCTAAAATTGCATGTAATCAGTAGCAAGCAGATTTGAAGGTTTGTGGAGGGAGGGAGGTGTAGACACTAGATAGTAGTAATAGTACCTGCTCTTGCACTTCTTCAGGCATATCGAAGGTGTGGTAGGCCAAGTCATCCAATACCATCTGAATCTGTTTGTTGACACTTGCAAAATTGTGGAGAATACCATCCCCTCGCATAGCCTGTCGGAAATTCATACAGCGTCAGGAAGAATTGGGCCAAATGAACACCTGGATTGAATTGCAGCCCGACCAGCCTAGCCCAGATTAGGGATTGGATTGGAGTACCTGGTAGATCTTGCTGCCTTGGTGGAGCGCGCGGAGGAGATGGAGTGCGGCTTGGAGGGCGTCGGCGAGAGGCGAAGAAGAACAGGAGTCGTTGTCGGGGGCCGGATGGCAGAGGTGGTCGAGGAGGTGGGCGAGGAGGCGGATGCGGCGCGCGAGGTCGGCGCAGAGGCGGCGCATGGGACCCCGCGGCTCCGGGAGCGCGGCGATCTCGGCGGCGACCCGCGAGGGCATGGCGCTGGGGGAGGGGAGAGTCTGAGAGGGATCCGACCGACGAGGAGATCCGATGTGGAGAGGAATCCGACGACGAGTAGTCGTCGTCCAAGAGATGAGCCTTCCTTGGTTCATCCGGCAAAGGAAGAGGTCAGCGAATGCCCAGCAACAAGCACATCAGCACCTTGGTCCGTCCGATCAAGATCGGAGGGTTCTGACTAAGTACAATATTAACTGCAGTAATAAAAGTCAGTCCTAACAGTCTAAAGCCATGTACAATAGTTTGATGTCGGCTGCCTATAAATCTTATCATATAAGATATGAGATGATATGGAGGAGAGAGGTGGAGCATAGAGAATTGAACCGTCTAGTCTGCAGTAATCGACTATAATATGGTAAACAAGACTCTTTGTATAATGGAGAAGCTGTTTATAGAGACATGCAAAAAAGTAAACTATTATATAAATTGTCTTTAGTGCCATCTATAAATGATATAGAGGATATTATAAACAGCAATTATCTATACCATTGTACATACCCTAATAGACATTGTACTGTAGTAATAAAAAGCGATTGCTGCAGTGCTGTGTGCGCACCTTATGTGTCTATTATTACACCCAGTTGTTGAAATGGCTATGGATACAAATGACAGGCACAGGTAGTAGCAAGGGTCGAGGAGGAGGTGCAACGATGACATTTAAACAGCAACACTAATATCTAATGAATCTCTACTTATTTTGTGTATTTTTGACTTGTTTTATGTTATTGTGATTGTATATGTAGGAAGCATGGTGTTCAGCGAGAGGTGAGGAAGAAAAGAGGCACCAAAATAATGTGCATGACCAGCAGGAAATGAGAGAGGAAGGCCATGTCATCACAAAAACCAAACAGAGAAAGGATGCATGCGTCTGGAGGACAAAGGAGCTATGTGGCCAAGGAAGAAGAGATGGAAGAAACCGCATGGCTGGAAAAGAAAGGAGGAAGAAAGAAAAGTGAGAAAGAGTTTGGAGACCTAAGAAAGCCTGAGAACTTAGGGTACAAGCACTTTCCAAGGCTCAATTCGAATCCACTTCAAGCCAATCCGAATTTAATTCTAATTTAGAATTTAGTTCGGAACAGCCAGCAAGGCCTATATTAAAAAAGCCTACAACTTTCACAAACAGTCTGATTTGGGTGCTCCAGTCCTCATTGAAAAGCGTATTTTAAGAGCCACACAATGGATAAGGTATCGGCTTCAAAAACCTCATAGAGCAACCTCTATCTTCGAAACAAAGTGGCGGCCAAAAATTTAGATTTTCTTTTTATGTTCGTATTAGTATCCAAGTCTTGTTAGATACCTTAGGAGGGCTATATGGCCAAAAGAATGCACCTCATGTATTAGGGGATGAAGTTATATTTAGATTTTATACAAGAAATTGATCTTTTGATCATTGAGAATTTACTTAATTTCTAGTTCTTGCTAAATATTATTCTTGTTGATTCTTGAGAGAATTGCTAGAATTGATCGGTGTGATCAGTCAATTCGTGCTCCAATTATATGCTGGTTGTGCGAATTGATTTTCTTATAAAGGTTGTGATTCAATTGCTATTACCAAGGTCTTATGCTAGATGCAAGATTACTGCAATTTTAAGTTGAGTTGTTGTCTTTGAGCTATCTTCATTCGTCGATTATCATCATAAGATCGGACTACCTGTATTAAGGTGGAATGAAGTATTTCGGAATTTTACGAGGCATTTGTTTTGGGAGACTGAACGCTGAATGACTATTTGGAATCTATCATCCTCTTGGTTCTCTCAATTGATTTATTAATCTATGTGTGTGACAAAAATATGTCTTAATAATTATAAAAAGAAACCAAGTAGGATGGAACGGCCAAGGGGTTGTGGGATGAATGGTAGTCGGTCAGCCGGAGATGGATTGGACTGGAGCCATGCGTTGGGGAGGAGGCCGACGGAGCTCCAATGATCCTGACTAGCTTGAAAGAATTCCTTTCCTTCCTCTCCTCTCTTTCTCTTTTTGTTCTTCACAGGCAGGGTTCTCTACCTCCCTGCCTTGCTGTAGTCATCACACCGACACCAACGCCAATGAGGCGCGCTGGACCTATGTGCTTTCTATGATATAGTATGGAAACAGGTAGATGGCTAGTTTGCGCCAATGACCAATCTACTGCGACTACCAATCCTCATTCCTCACTCACTCCTCAGCCAACTATGGCCATCTGTCCTCGCTGGTGCTGGGGGTGGATGGGCCAGAAACCAAGACCAGGGAAGTAGGTTGACCTCAACAGTGTGCTCCTGATCACGACTCTACCTAAAGCCGCCGCAAGATACCACCAAGTTGGTGGCTGGCTAGCTCCGGAGTGGATGGTGTCGGATTTAGAGGTGGTTGGTGCCTCTCGCTCTCCAGAGAGAGAGTACGTAAATCATCAAGCAAGCTACCACGAGGAAAGGGAACCTCACCAAAACAAGAAGAAACCATCTGAGTCTTCATGCCCCAAACCTGGGAGTTGAGTCGAGCTTTTCCAGGCCAGTCCAAGGCCTGGCTAGTATGGCACGGGCATAACACGTGGTGGGCCGGGTTGGCATGACATGAACGACGAAGCGTAGCACAATACGGCATGTATAGAGACCCGAATCTACAAATCCAGACTCTCCTGTGTATCTTGCACTAGTTCAGGATCACGCTAGTGCACAAAGTATAAATATAGATGAAATATCGACCATATCACAATTTATTAAGACAAGACTCAAATGTTATTAATTATCAGAGTTGCAACCTTATGGCCAACCTTACAACTTAACATCCGGAAGGGCTTTAACAAAAGCTAGCAGTGAAAAATAGAAATAAGCGTAGTAGCCATTTGATATAACCACAGGCAATCGACTGGGGAGTCGTCGAAGAAACCTCCTTGAAATTTCTCTCTCTCTGATTTGGCTCTTCTTCAGCAACTGAGCAAATATGAATATAGCCATGAGTACATAGAGCACTTAGCAAGTTGTTTGTAATAAGAATACAATATAGTAATGCTTACTAAATGATGGCTGAGTGATTATTTTACATAAAGCAACAATTAAAGTAAATACAATAAATAGATTAAAAGTGAACTTTGAAAATGACTAATAAGTAATAAACAAAGGAATTGAGAGTAACAACAAGTAAACTCACTATTCACTCCAATGAACCACCAGTAAATTAACCCTTCACTTTCTAACTTAACCCAACAAACATTTTTATGAAAAACCTAACCCTCGTGTGAAATCACCGAGCATTGTCCATAACCGGGGACATAGCTATTCGAATAGTTTTACACTCTGCAGAGGTTGCACATCTTTATCCACATGATATGACCATCTTGTAATGTCACTGGTATAACATGCTTCCTTTGGCATATCAACCAAGAAGATCACAACAAGGCTTTTACAATGCTCAATCTCAATCTCAATTCCGCCCGCTAAGGTTTCATCGTCGAGCCCCCTCTTGCGTCTCACGTTCATCACAATGGTGAAATCAAAATTGAAATATCATAAATTAATCAGTCAGGTCTATCCCATACTTGATATGTGGTTACACGATAAGGTTCAAATCAATAGCTCACAAAGTTAAGTCCTTAAATATTACCTAGGCGAAACATCCACATCCCAATATTCGAACTACGCCCCTTTACTGCACAATCGTTCGCCTAAGTAAAAATTATTTTGTATAACCAACACCAATTACACACCAATATCATGGCACACAAATTTTATACTTTTGGCTACAACAACAATTCAATATCTCATTGTCAAAATTAATTAATTATTCACATGTGATGATAAGCCCAACGTACTACAGTAAGTATGGATAAGCATACTAGACGTACCACCCATGTGACAACTAATATTGCATCATTAGATAATTACCCATCTAATGGTAACAATGGAATCATTGTATTCAAATTATCAAGTAAGGAATTAATCAAGTTGGACTATAACTACCAAGTACAAAGGCGTCATGAGTTTGGCCCGAAGACGATGAACAGTGCGGGACTCGGTCGATCAATGACATGTGGCAGGGCGGAGGATCAGGCGACTAAGGCTTAGTGGGCCAGAGGGGAAATGGGTCGAAAGAGGTGGGCTTTGGCCCAAAGGGTTTTAGTGCTTTTAGGGAATTTCTTATTTCCATAAATTGAAATAAATCATTTGACCTCTAGAAAATAGCAAATAAATCCGAATTAAACTCAGAAAATTCCTTGCAGCACAAGGAACCCAAATAAAATACTCTCAACAATAATTTAAGTTTAGATTAGTCATATTAAATCCTTTTAATTCCTAAAATTTAATTTAAGCTTTAATTAATTCTAGAAAAATCCAAATGGTGAATTTTATTTTAAAACTTTCAAAAAGGCTATGAAAATCGGGAATCAAGTCTCTCTATTATGAGTTAATGGTGAGTTTTGGTAATTAATAATATTTAATTTGTGGTACTAATATTTTACATGAGTTGGTGAAATAGATTAGGTCCCATGATGAGGATGACATTAGAAGGCGTCATGAGTTGATCATCATCAAGCCGGGACTCTGCTTTCACATCGGAGATTTGTTAAGCATTATCTCCAATTGGATGAGGATATGGTGTGATCATATCTCCATTGTGGAGACGATGCACCTGAAGTCCATCTCTTCCCTCCATCCTGGTTGTAACCGCCAGTCGACTCAACGTGATCAAACACAATGTACTCGATGCCCCCAAGTGGTCGAATCGTGGGTCAGACGTGATCATATCGGCCTAGTCGACAAACATGGTTGACATGGCATAGTCAAAATAGCCGCTCGATCCCCTAGCGATCAAAAACATAGTTGTACTGGTCAACGTGATCGATTCGATGAGATTACCGGGTCGTAACTCGTTCGATCCCCCAGGATCAAAAATATAGTCGTATTGGTCAGCATGATCGATAACATGGTTGATACGATGAGACTGCCTGGTCGTGTTGGTACAAATACTCATCAAACAAATGCCCCCCACTAAGTTAAGTTTGAGGTGTGAAGGGAAATGAACATAACTTGGTGATACTATTTCAGACTAAAACTGGAAAGCATTGCTCATGTCGTGGTCGGTTTCTTTACCTGTGTCATAAGATAACTCGAACCTCTCCCAATGTTGCATATACGAGTAGCTCTTTATAAGCACGAGGGCTTGCTTCCATCATCGTCAGTTTCGAGCGAACTTTGCCAGTTTCTAGGTGAACATCACAATCTGCTTTTCATTCCTCATGACCATGGAGTGTGATAGCAAGCACTCGGCTTCCGGCAAGCGAGGGTCAGGCCCTGCGGCGAGGTCTCAAAACCACCGTTGTACCAAGCCTGTCGAGCGGTCGAAGCTTGCTGCCACTTCTAGCGCCAACCCGTCAAGAAGGGATCCGCAGCGACAGGGCCAGCCCTCTTCATCAACCGATGGCCCTGTTGTGAGACACCCAAGTCGTAGTCGTACCTCCAACTTGACCCATGGTCTTCCTGCCAGCTGGAAAGAAAGGTGGCCGGTTAGATCTCCTGCTGACCATGGCAAGGAATCTGCATCGACTAGTCCACCGCTTGCATCTACCTGCAAAAGGAGTGACCAAAAATGTCATCCTTCAGAGACTACAACCCACGCTACTGCATCTCCTCCACTGATCAGTTCACCTTCCTTGAGTGTCTCATCTGATGTGACACTATTGAACTCGAAACACTCTTCTGAGCACAAGGGGGCGTTGGTGGTGACTGCTACTGTACCTGAGGGCAAGGACCCGCAAGGGGCTTCCGAGGTCCGTTCACCTCCCCTTTTCTTTTCGATAGAACCTTATACATCGCCCTATTGCTTATTGCAACATCTTGGGCTTAAGTGGCCGTATGTTAGCGTGGACATGTTGGAGGAGCTTGGCCTTACTAACGAGGGGACATTTCAGGTGCTCCATGCTTCCGTACTCAACAGGGTGGTCTTTCCCCCGTGTGTCACGGAGGCGTACTTTGACAATACTAGCCATCAATCTCCTCTTGCCGAAGCATTGCCGACTGAGAAGAAAGGGAAGTGCCCGGTGGAATATCATCTTGAGGAGGAGAACGAAGCACACCCAAAGGCTCACCCCTTCTGTAAGTACTTGCAACTTTTGTTATTGATCGTGAGGTCAAATAAACTTGACCTTTACAAATTTTTGTTTTTTTTCAACTGATCCGACTACAACTTCTTTCAACCCGGACTCACTATCCGACCGAGCCAAGAGGTTGAAAAGAACTCTAGATGGACACAAAGCCACGCTCATATCCAACGGGCCAAAGTTCACTCTTGACTCCGTCCGCAATCCTGATGACAAATGTTGCAAGTAGCAAGATCTTGGCCTCTCGATCAATGACTTCCTTTTCATTCGTCATGCTGCAAGCGTACACAGGGTTTTACATGAAATTCAAGAATACCTGAAACAAAAACCTCTTGATAAAACTCGCATCGCTCAATTGATAGAGATGGCGACGCATGACTGCCTCAAGGACTATGAAGAACCTTCCCTGAAAAGCTTGGTATGGCTAATGTCTGACTTGGAAGATTTATAGCAGCATCTGACTGGAAGAACAAGCTCAACAGCTTTTGAAGAGACAACTATCATGTCTGCTTGCTCAGTCAATGAGTGCTGCAATCCTCCATGTTGTGTGATCGATCGGCCGACGTTCCACGTGTGGTCGAGTCTACTTAGCTGGTGGGTGTCATGGCTTTGAGTATTGCATGGTCGGAATTGTTCGGTCGAAGAGTACCGCGGCTCCGAGCACCGTGTGGTCGGGCGACGACTCCGAGTACTGTGATCAGGCAGCCAAACATCGTCCAGTCGGACCTGATAAGGTTAGTATAAACACCAAAGAGGGAAAAAGAGAAACACAAAAGGTTAGAATATATGTGTTAAGGCGAGAAATCATGCCAGATAGCCATGTTGAAGCGAAAACAATGCCACCATGTACTTATGCTGAGGCGGAAAACCACGCCATACCATACTCATTCTAAGGCAAAAGACCATGTCGGTGTATACTTTTGTGAAGGCAAAAGACTGTGCCATAGTATACTTGTTCTGGGGCGAAAGACCATGCCTCATAGCTTTGTCGAGGCAAAAGACCATACCGTAGAACTGTGTTGAGGTGAAAGACCATGCCATATAACTGCGTTGAGGAGAAAGACCATGCCATAGCTATGCGCAGGTGAAAGACCATGCCACAGAGCTCTGTCAAGGTGAACGAACATGCCATAAAGCTGTGTTGAGATGAAAGACCATGCCACGTAGTTGCATTGAGGTGAAAGACCATGCCGAAGTATACTTTTGTGGAGGCAAAAGACCATGCCATAGTATACTTATTCTGAGGTGAAAAACCATGCCATAAGTCATCTTCAATTTGTGGCAGAAGCCCATGCCATGCACTGAAGGAATTTTATTGACCTAGTCATGACCGTGTAGCTGCTATAGTGCCATACCAACTAGGTAGAAGGGTTTCACAGATTCGCATTGGCGTGCTACATTGCTCCCAAAATGATGAGTCACCACTCTTGAACCGAAGTGAATGACCATTAAACTGGAGACTGAAATGACTTTATATTGTAGGGATTTGCCAACTACCAATCAAACTGAACACTCATAGGTGTCAACACAAGTCCAAGAAGAAATGAGAAAAATAGAGGAAGACAGAGCTTGGCAAATACTTTTTTTTAAAATGTTGGTTCTCCCATTGAATGTCAAACTGTAGGAGTGACCTTGGATAAGGCTAACATAGGACTTAACTGTTGTACGTTGCAAAACCATGGCGAGTGTTCGTGTTTTAGGGGGAAACAGTGTTACCGAAGGACAGTGAACATCCCAATGCTTTGTCTCATCGAACCAAGAGACTTACGTAGGCTTAAGCAGGAAGAATGGCTTTGGAAAAATGGCTTAGAAATATTGCCATTACTTTTGCTGAGGATGGTGAATGACTACCCTTCTCCTTCCAACTGTTTCAACTTTGAGAGGACTTCCTCCTTTGGTTGTTGGAGAACTTTTTTTTGGATGTTTGAAGTGGGAATATTTTTATCCCTTTTTACTTGTAAGGATGAATTTTGCTTCCTCTTTTTTTTGCAATTCCTTAACTTTGGAACTTGAACTAGCTTCTTCAAAAGAGCTTGCAAAAGGGGAGCTGGTCTGTTAAAGCAACTGTATCTTGTCGGTGTTAACGGGTTGTCGCGAGTGTACGCGTGTGTAAAACCCGGTGTTAGGTGGGGTTGACGGGTAATCCCAGTGTGGACTAATGGGTGGATCCATTATGTCTAGGTTCGCATGTGAGCCTATAAAAGGGAGAGGGGATGCAAGAGTTAGGGTTGAGCAGGTGGCCCAACCCTAGCAGTTGGCGCCTCTCCCTCCCATGGGAGTTAGATCAGAGAGTGGGTGACTCTAGGGTTAGAGTCTTGTCCTCCCGAGGGGAGTGGCTGTTTGAGAGTATGTGTTGGCTCTAGGGATTAGAGCCTGGTCCTCCCGAGGGGAGTGTATGTGAAATCATTCATCTGAGCAATACATATATCTTAGACATGTGTCTTGTGTATCTCTTCTTTTTGAGTTTGCTCGGCTTGATTTGATTTCTTCTCTGTTCTTCCTTCTCTCTGTGTTCTTGGCTATTTTTGGATCGTAATGACATGTGGGTTGTACTCCAAGCCATCTTGGCTACCCTAGACCCACGAGCGGTTCTGTTACTCTCTCAGATTTGGTTTTGGGCGTTCTCAGTGAAATCTAATCAAACTCTCATTTTAGTTGCTGAGTTTTCAATTAAAGATCAGAGCAACCTCCTGAAGCCCTAACCATGTTATTTGCAAAGTTTCATGGACAGTTGAACTCTTAATCAAAAGTTATTTGAAGTATGATTCTTGCGGTCGTGCGCTTCGCTGGCCTCCTCTGTTTTGCTGAGAAGCTTATGACCACGTTATATTCTTCGACTGCTTTTCTTTCGACCGGTCAAGACTCAGATCGTTTGTTCTCATTCGCACTGGTTTCCAATTGCTTGATGGTCGTAGATCTCGATGCTACTGCTTGCTGTGATATGTGGGATAATGCTTAAAGTCATTTTCGCTACTCTCTTTCCACGAGCAAAGATCATGCATTGCTCTTGTTTTTAGTTCTGGTATTTGTGCGCCTCCTCTGGTACTTCTAGTCGCTTTCGAACACACTTACCTTCTATCGCTCAATGATTCCAAGTCGTGTGGTCGCTCGAATTTTCTGCTTACTTGGGACATCGACTACTGTGGTGTCGACCACACAATGATCTTCAACCACGTAATCTGAGAGTACGTCGGTCTTTGACAACGCTGGCATTTCGACCACGTTGATTTGACCACGTTGGCTCGACCACGTTGGTTTCGACCACGTTGGCTTCGACCACGTTGGTCTCGACCACGCTGGTTTCGACCACGCTGGTTTTGATCATGCTGGTTCGACTACGTTGTTCGACCACGTTGGCTTCGACCACGGTGGTTCGACCACGTTGGTTTTGACCACGTTGGCTTCGACCACATTTGTTTCGACCACGTTGGCTTCGACCACGTTGGTTTTGACCACGTTGTCTGTCCCGACTACGTTGTCTGTTATGACCGCCTTGTATCTCTGCTGAGTGGTTGTATTCGACCACGTTGTGTTTCCACCGAGTGGTCATAATTCGATCACACAATGCTCTGATCTGGTCGTACGGTGGCCTTTGTTCCTTTGTTTTCTAGTAGATCTCATATCCTAATCTTCATAGCTTTGTAGTTATTAGAAAACAAGAAATATGTGAATATTTGGAGGAAAAAACTTAAGGCACCATTCACCCCCCTATGCCCATTCGCTTCTTATAAAGATTAAAAAAGTAGAAATCTAGGACAGTCGCTTCTTACAAAGATCAAAGTTTTTCTAGTGGCAAAGGTAGCATGTTATCCCCGTCTTCAAAACTTCGTAGGCAACATCGTTGGCATCAGAAGGTTTGGGATCATCAGCGAATGAAGCCTAAACTGTGTCCACCTGATGACACGTTCATTCAAGTGTCTCCCAAAGACCCTCCGACTGATGAATCAAGTCGAATTGTGCCTATAGGCTCTCTTCCCTTGCTTGAGAGGTCTCAGCAAGGTTGACTCGGTCGCCCGCCACCTCAACTAAGCAGTCCAAGTGATGGCAAGCCACTTGGAGATGTGCAACGTTATTGTGGAGGACTACGTCAATAGTGAGGTTAGCTCACCGGAAGTGGGAAACCAACCGGAAGACGCGACAAAGGAGAATGTCAAGACGGCGGAAGGTGCTCGTCACCTGTTTCGACAAATCCTCGGACATGGGAGGGAGGACATTGTTGGCAAAGTGTCCTTCCAAAGCATCTGCCAGTGTACGGCCAGCGAGGTTCTCATACAGGATGACCAGGTAGGCCATCAATGCGAGCGACTAGGAAGAGGCCATAGCCATTTGTTGTGCTTGAGAGTAGATGTGTATCAGCGATGTGGGGATTTATCTTTGGTGCATGGCAGATGATTATTTTTTATAAAACAAGAAATAAATTTGGTGTGTGAGATGAAGAGACACCTCGGGGAGCCGAAACAAAGAGACGGATCAGGGAGACGAAGCACCATTCATGCATATAAGAGATACATATCACAGACAGTTCTAACCACAAACCATCTCTGATATATAACTATCACTGATGGTTTGTATTAATTACCATCTGTGGTAATATCTCGTATAGTTCTAATTAAAAACCGTCTGTGATGTTTATAATTATCACAGATGGTTCTTATCAATGACCATCTGTCAATTATCACAGATGGTTATTAACAAGAACCGTTTGTGATAATTGTGTATCACAGACTGTTCTAGCTATCAGTAGTAACGTAGATGCTCATACTTGTAAAAACGTCTATGATAATTACAATACAGACGGTTCCCTATGAACCGTCCACTACTACAAAATACGCTATACTAGACACCTCATCAAAGACGGTTCATGAGGAACCGTCTATGCTATAATTATCACGGCCAATTTTAAAAGCGTGACCGTATACCATCTGTGATACGTAACTATCATAGATAGTTCTTACTAATAACCATCTGTGATAGTTCACAAATGGTTTTAATGCAAACCATCTTTGATAATTACAAGCATCATAGATGGTTTTTAATTAGAACCGTATGTGATAGTGCACATACGGTTATTAATATGAACCATCTGTAATAGTTGCGTATCACTAACGGTTTGTGGTTGGAACCATCTGTTATATGTATTTGTACACATGAATGGTGCTTCATCTCCCCGATGCGTCCTCTTCGATAGTTTTAGCTCCCTGATGCGTCTCTTCATTTCATACGTTGAATGTATTCCTTATTATATAAAAATGATCATTCGCCACCAGAGATTAATCCCCATATCACTGATCCTGTACGGGCACCTCGCCGGCCAGCTATCTTCCTTGTCTCTCAATCATAAATAAATGGCTCCCTACTCTTCCTTGTCACCAACATTGATGGCCAACCTGGCCATCTCGGACGAGCACCTCACTCGCTATATGCTGGTGGATGCTATGGAAGGACATTGTGCCAATAGTGTCCTCTCTCCTATGTCTGAGGAATTGCCAAAGCAGTTGAAGGCCATCTTCCAACGTCTTGACATCCTCCTTCGCCGCATTTTTTGGTTGGTCTCCCACTTCCAACGAGATAACCTAGCCATCGATGTGGTCCTCCACAACAACATTGCATGCCTCTAGGAGGCATACCGTCACTTGGAGTGCTTAGTCGAGGCGGTGGACGACCGAATCAACCTTGCCGAGACCCTTCAAGAAAGGGAAGAGAGTCTATGGGTTTTATTCAACTTGATTGTTCAGTCGGAGTGTGTTCAAAAGACACTCGAATGAGCACGTCAATGAGTGGATGCATTTCAAGCTTCATTCGCTAATGATCCCGAACTGTTCAATGCTGACCACATCGCCTACGAAGTTTTGAAGATGGAGATAGCATGCTACCTCTGCCACTAGAAAAAACTTCAAAGCAGTTAGGTTTCTACTTTTTTGTTATCTTTTGTAAGAAGCAACTGGCCACACTGTTTGGCCATATGTAAAAGCAAGTAGTTGAATTTGTATTTACTTTCTTGTATATATATATAAATGGTCTCGGTATAATGACATGATGGCATTACTGATTGGTAAAAAGCAACTAAGTAATACATATTTATTCCTGAGGCATTACTAAATTTGCATTTATGTATATGAGAATGAATTTAGAATCATCTGTAGTATTTATCATAGATGGTTCTATTTTAGAATTGTCTATGATGTGTATTCACAGATGGTTATTAATATGAACCATCTGTAATAAGTAATTATCACAAATGGATATTAATGAGAATTATCTGTGATAACTATGTATCATAGATGATTCATAGTTGGACGTGTCTGGGATATGCCGCATTATTAAATATCTAGCCAGCGGGGTCTCGACAGATATGTCTTCATTGCACTGCATTAAAGAAGGCGGCCAGCTTTGGGGAGTTTGGTGAAAGCACACCGCTTGTAAATTTAGCTTGTAGATCGATTTATTCTTGATGATTAAAGGTTAGTATTTACTTCTAATTATATGTCTTGTAATAAAGAGAGATGATAGTTAGGTTTAGATCTAGCTTAATTGGTAGTTTGCTCCAATTTAAAAATGGGTCACTACTCCTAGTTTGCTTCAATATATTCTTGCTTGATATATATATTGCTTCATGAATAATACGTAGCTAGCTACTTAATTTAGATATGAACAATTTATTATAAGGTGAATGACAATTATGTGTAAGATTAAGCTATAGCTAGTTACAGTAGCATTAATAATTCATTTTGACACTAATTTGTTACATGTGTAGCGTAGATGGATCGAAGCTGGATGTATATTGAGAACTGTGTGAGTGAAGAGTACATTAATAGCATGTGTGCTTTTAGAAGATTGGCTGAGTAGGATATGTTGAAGAAGAGGATAGAATATAAGTCCATGCATTCATTACGATAATCTGAAAATGTTTACAAACTCAGTGCAGCTCGAAGCTCACTTGATTCGAAGGGGTTTCAAAAAAGGGTATACATGTTGGACTAGTAACGCTGAAGAAAAGATTATACAGGAAGGTAGTTATAACATTGTCGAGGGAGACAACGATATGTCGGTTATGGATTGTGCTTTCGATGAGAATAGATCGCATGATGACAATTTGAATCAAATGCTATGCGATGTAGAAAGGAACTATAATGAGAGAGAGATTGGTAAATTGGAGGGCTTTATGGAGGACTCAGAGAAATCTTTGTTCCCAGGCTTCAAGCTGCAATACACAAAGTTGTCATCTATTCTTGAAATACTGAAATTGAAGGCAAGCAATGGTTGGTCCGATAAGAGTTTCATAGTGTTGTTAGGTCTCCAATCGAACATCCTTCTGGAGCGAAATGTGTTGCCAAGAACTACCTACCAAGCCAAGAAAGTTCTTTATTCATTGGGAATTGAAGCAAAAAGAATACATGCATGTCTGAATGATTGTATCCTCTACCGTAAAGAGTATGCAAACTATGTTTGTTTGGTGTGCAAAGCATGCTAATACAAGTGTAAGAATGACCCCGATGATGGCAAGGGCATTTGGTGAAGCAAGAACCTCCTGCTAAGATGTTATGGCATCTTCCTGTAATTCCCCATTTGAAGCATTTATTTGCGAACCGAAAAGATGTAATATTGTTACGCTGGCACTCAGAGGAGCATAAGAAAGATGGAATGATAAGACGCGCTACTGATTCTGTCGAATGGAGGAACATTGATAGGATGTTTGTAGACTTCAGAGTGGAACCAAGAAATATAAGGTTTAGATTGAGTACAGATGGAATGAATCCATTCAGTAACATGAGCAGCTGACATAACACCTGACCTATGAATGTATGTATGTACAACCTTCCTCCTTGGTTGTGTATGAAGCAAACTAAGAACGATATTGATGTGTACTGAGCACTATTGGTGGAAGATCTTGTGATAATGTGGAATAAAGGAGTATAGGTATAGGATGCGGACAAACGAGAGAACTTCACTCTGCGCGCCATATTGTTCTACACCATCAATGATTTTTCAACCCTTGGTAACCTGTCAGGGTTGAGTATAAAGGAGCTAAAGCATATCCTCACTGCTTAGATTATATGCTTAGATTATACCGAGAGTGTGTGGTTATGCATCACCGTAGGTTTCTTCCAAAGTATCACCCATGCCACAAGATGAAGAAATAATTTGACAGAAAACAAGAGAATGACTCAGTACTAAAGCCTTTTAGCAGGAAAGAGGTCTATGATATGGTTAAAGATATCGATGTTGTGCTTGGAAAGGGACATAAGTTGAAAACCCATCAAAAGAACATGTGGAAGAAGAGATCAATATTTTAAAACTTGCCTTATTGGAAGTACTTAGAAGTTCATAATTGCATTGATGTCGTGCACGTAGAGAAGAATGTATACGATAGCTTGATTGGTTTCTTATTGAACATTCGTGATAAAACAAAGGATGGTGTTAACACACGGTGTGACTTGGTCTAAGTTCCGATAGAGACCGATAAAGACCGGATGTACCTTCCCTCAGCTTGCTATACTCTGTCTAAGTTCGAGAGAACTGAACTGTGCTAGTACTTGCATGGTATGAAAGTTCCTTCCGATCACTCCGACAACACGAAGAAACTTATTTCATAGAAGATTTGAAATTAATTGGCATAAAATATCATGACTGTCATGTGCCCATGACATAGTTACTTCCTATTGCAATTATAAGTATTTTGCCAAACAAGGTTCGAGTGACAGTCATGAGGCTGTGTTATTTGTTTAACGCAATTGCTCAGAAGGTCATCAATCCTGATGGATTAGATGTTCTGCAGACCGAGGTGGTGACAACTCTATATCATCTTGAGATATATTTCCCTTCATTATTTTTTGATATCATGGTCCATCTCATTGTCCACCTTATGAAAGAGATAAAGATATACGGCACCATGTTTCTACATCATATGTACCTGTTCGAGAGGTATATGGGAATTCTCAAGTCCTATGTACGCAATCGCTCCCAGCCGGAGGGCAACATCATCAAATGTTATACAATCGAAGAGGTCATTGAGTTCTGCATCGATTACATGGCTCAGGTCAAACCGATAGGTGTGCCTCTATCTCGTCACTAGGGGAGGCTAGAGGATATCAGGACCATTGGAAGAAAGCAATAACTTCCGATCTGGATATGTATGCTCAAGCCCATTTCATGGTCTTGCAACACATGACATGCTATGCCAAGAGAATCCAGGCTAGTCAGAGGTTTAGATCACGAGATAGCACAACCATCGGTTCAACGAATAGTTGAAGGTACGATTCACTGGGAGGTCGTCAAGTGAAACGCTGAATGGTTGGCAAAAGGGCCAAAATTTACAATTGTGAGATAGCAAGGATACGGCATTAATGGATACACATTTTATACAACAGATCAAGATAGAAATAGCACGGTTCAGAACTTAGGTGTCCACATGGATGCATTTTATGAGCACTTTAGTACTGCTAGCCCAATCTCGTACTATACGCTTGTAGAGGACATTTGGGAACTTGACTACATAATTTTCAAGATCCCTCTATATCAATTCCATTGGGTCCAACTCCCACAGAGTGTAAAGGTCAATAAGTACGGCGTCACTACTATTGACCTCGGATGTGTAGGGTACAAAGATGAACCATTCGTACTCGTGAAGCAAGTTGTTCAAGGTTTATTATATAACCAACCCAGCAAATAAGAACCACCACATAGTTCTTTATGTAAAAAGAAAGATTGTCGAAGTTTAGAATTTCATGGTTGAAGAAGAGAAGAATCAACTTGATGAGTTGCTTCCACTCGAAGATAGCATCAGGCTCGAGGAAGAACCAAGCGATGAAGCAAGCTATATGCGTGTCGATCATTGTGAAGGGCTTTATTTAAAAGAAAATAGACAAGTGTAATGATCCCACATAGCGAACATCTATTTAGAAATTATTCCAATGTAATTATAAGAAACTTGGCATGTAATTAAGGAATTATTCCATTGTAATTGATTTAGTAATTAAGAAATAATTACATCTGTGATTGTATATGCTTGCTTTTTTCATAGGGCATGGCTAGCATCAGAAATAGGATTTATTGTAGCTAAAGAAGGAACTATCACAGGTGGTTTAGTGGCACAAACCGTTTATGATATACGTATCACAGACAATTCCATAATAGAACCATCTATGATATATACTACATCACAGACAATTCCATTGTGGAACCCTCTTTGATATTAACGTCACAGATGGTTCTTTAATAGAACCCTCTATGATAGTAATATCACAGACGATACTTTAATAGAACTATCTGTGATAGTTATTCTATAAGTAGGGCGTCTGCTAAGGTTTGTACCCTTACTCCTCACTCGCAGACCCCTCTGTCTCCTCATCCTCCCACCACCACCACCGCCGCTGCAGAACCCAACGTCTCTGTCCTCTCTTGCTCACCTGACGTGGTGGCCCCGTCGCCTCTCCTCCTGGCATCGCTTCTCCTCCCGACGGTGCCTCTCCTCCTGATGGCACCTCTCCTTCCCATTACCTCTCCTTTCAACATCGCCTCTCCTCCTGAAGGTATGGATTCCAATCCCACTTTTTTACCTCATGTGTGATAGACTCGTCCATATCTGTTAATGTGTGTTGGAATCAAAGTTCAATGTGTTCGTGAGTTCTCTCGTCCCTGTTGCCTCTCCTCCCGAAGGTATGGATCCCCACTTTTTACCTCATGTGTGTTATATCCATCTATATCTATTAGTGTCTTTTTTATGTGGAACCCAAAAAGGAATGAAAAAATGGATGTAGGAGGGAAGGTGGGCCTACTTGTGTCGGGCTAGAAGTGGTAAGGTTGTTGGTGGTGGTCTTGGTGTGGTCTCACACAAATGAAGACATGGATGGTGGTCTCTTGTCGTTGCCGAAGATCTCACCTTCATGTGGTCCTCACGGTCGCCCTTTTGGGTCCCGGTTCCACTATGTTCTTATCTCCCCTCCTTTGATTCTCCTCTCCTTACTTCTATGGGTGGGTTGCTGGTTTAAGAAAAAAGGGCATAAAATATTATGAGTCAGAGTAGTAGTTGTACAAGAGCAACATTACAACACTGTACACCTGGGCTTCAAAAGGCATGAAGCAAATTAATTTACTTTATACCCTTTCAAGCCCAAGTGTACAGTGCTTTAATGTTCATCTTGTAGTTGTTGAAAAATACACATCACATCACTCAAAATCCTAGTTGGGGGAGAAACAAAATTTGAAGGTGTATGAGGATGGAAGTTGTGGTGAAAATAATAAAAAATAGGTAGGGAATGCTTTTAGAGATAAATTATTGGAGTTGTTGTTTCTAAGTGAGTTGGACTTCTTAGAGACAACCTTAAGGGAGGGTCATGTTATTGCTATAAGATCTATTTGTAATGGCATGTTAGTATTCCAAAGAGACCTTGTAGCAATAATATATGCCAAAAACACCTTCAAAGAGCATGAAACAAATCACCACTCTAGTGTCCTCTGTGATTCACTTTGTTATTGCTACAAATCTATTTTGAATGGCAAATCACATATTTCAATGTGTCAGATTTTATAAATTAAGTATGGTTGTTGTTTCTTCCTCCTCATCATGTTGTGCATTAGGCTTGGTTGCTGTCTTAGGTTTAAAAGAACTTTTGGGCTGTCGCACCATTCATTTGTAAATGAAGGGCGCGGTAGCCCAAAGGTTTATTTATGCCTAAGCCAACAACCAAGCCCAACACAAAAATGATGAGGAAAAGACTCCAGCCATAACTTACTTTGTAGAACCTGAGACACTGGACTGTATGATTTCGGATGTTAGTATTGCAAAGAGACCTTGTAGCAATAATGTACATCGCTGAATATTCTTATTTCTTGTAAGATCAACCATGTGCTAATGTTTATGCTCACAGCTCACTTAATTAGTTTTTTTATAAGAGAGATAACATCCACACAGTCATCGTCATCACCATTGACGCACCGAATAGGTTTGACACTCTAAAGACCGGGGTAACTAAGCGTGGCAAAGAAGTATTGAAAAGACTACAGGGCCAAATGACCATCACAGAGGTCTCTCTAGATGGGACCTCTTTGCAACTGAAGAAAGCAGCGGCAATATTCTAGACTACCTGCAAGATACTTGGAAGGCAACGAGTCCCCATCAATGCAGTAAACTAGAAAGCTTTTACAGATGGAGAGAAAAAGCTGTTCTGGGTGGAAATTTTAAACTCATTTGAGATCCCAGAAGAAGTTCAGGGACTTGTACGATGGCAGGCGCTCCTCATGATGGAAAAAGTATGAAAGACCTTCAAGAGCATGCTTGTCACATAGTATATGACCAAGAATTGCACGCCCTTCGTGAGGTATCCTTTCTTATTGCCAGAAGCATGGTAGGCTTTTGTGCAGATAAAGATGATGACCAAATTTCAATAGCAAAGTGTGGCGTACGAGACTCTACAGGCACAAAACACTCACCCCCACAGACTCGGCACCACTGGATATGCAATTAAAATCTTGCAATGGAGGATGCAGACGAGATCACAATCCGATCGGAGGACTCCCCGCCATTTACCGGGATTACAAACAAGCATGCCCAAAACTGGTTAAGAGCGAGGCATCAACCACATCTTTGGGCGTCTCCTCTTTCAAAAACCCCACAGACGAGAAAGTATCCCATCGCCTGCTAAGATATGTTAAACTACCCTGTTGTTAATAGGTCCATAACTTTATGAGGTCTAAAATAACATGATTGTCTCTTGCAGTAAACATTGATTATTGAATCTTTCTAAGGCTCCTTCGAACCAGTCAAGGAGAAGGATATACTATCCACGACCCTAGGAAATAAAGAGCACCTAGGTCGCACACAAAGGCCTAAGGTTTACGTACCTTGGAGGCATGGATTCCCAAACGACTTCGAGGCATGTAGGAGTAGGAAGAGATCCAAGGCCGAGCGTGAGGAACAAATGAAATAGGAGCTTCATGCACAACTTGAGGAAAAGCTATCTGCCTCACTTCGAGGAGAGATAGATTTATTGGGGGAAGAACTGAGAGAAGTCTGTAACCACTCACATGCCACCCCCATTATTGCAGTACCTAGTCTCCCTTAACGTTGGAGTAGCTGCGCGTCCACATCACTTTCTGAACATAGCAACACCCACTTACCTATTAACGACATCCAGGTAATGTACCTCTCTAGAATGCTAAATAGATAGACCTGATGGATGCCTTAGCTCATCGTGTATTGTTATGTAGAAGCCCACGCCGTGCATCCTCAAAGTCAGGCTTGTTGGCTCCATTCCCATTGACGCTGGGTAGGGAGTGACGTTTCCATGCCTGCTAGGGACGCATGTGCATGGTGCCCAGTTAGGGGCTGGTTTCACAAAGATCTAAGTAGACATGATTAATGATATTTTCAGGGTCATCCCACTTGAGAAGCCCCCAAACGAAGAGATCATGATATTAGGAGATGCTGTCCGCACATTCGTCCAGTGGCCTAAGAAGGACATCACCCTGGACCCTTCCATACCACAATCTCTGCATGACTATGCCTGTCAAACAAAACCCTCTATGATTCTACCTCAAGCTCCACTTTAGAAGGCCATCACATCGGCTTCTGTGGAGACGATGCCGAAGATGTATCTCAAGTGAGACGCTAAGGCCCAATCGAAGAAGATTAAGACACCTCCCGGGCCCTAGAAGTACAAACTTGGAGTGTCGCTGGTCCCTGAGTCACAATTTCCCAATCTTGGATTAGTTTTCAGGATTTTGCATGCCTGGTACATGCAGAGGTCCAGCAGAAAGCCAAACAAGCAGGCACATTTTCTCCACAACTCGGACTACTTTGCCATGAGCTTCGAAGATTTATTCTTACTGTCCAACCTCGATGAACTCGATGCCTCACTTCTACAATACTAGACACTGTAAGTGTATTGTACAATCAAGTTATACATTCACATAATATTGATAAATGTCATAATTCATTACTTATGTATAGATCCATGATTCAACAATTCCGACGACGGCGAAAACCAGTGGGTTTCCTTGACCCACATTTGGTCTGTGAGCAATCCATCAAGAAAAATGCATTCTTCATCGAAGATTACATAATGACAATATTGCTTGCTCAGAGTGACAAGGACTATATCGTGGTACCACATCCTTTACGAAGGACCATTTTTTTTTGATGATTTCTGACCGTAGTCCAAATCAGTGGTGTGATGTCGAGAATGCTATGACCGTACAACCATTTGTCTGTCCAGAAGCGAGCCTTCGCACCATCGCCTAGTTGGACTACTGTCGAAATGGCACAGAAACTCTGAACAGTGGAGTCCTCTTGTTGCTACATAGAATTCCACAACCAGTTTTGGTCAACGCGCGCCATCCACTCCCATCTAGAGCGAAATGCTATACCAGTAAGTCGGAGATCCATTATGCCCAGGCCTCCGTGCGTGAAAGGCCGACAGGTTTGGCGCCAATTGACAAGGCACTTCCCTGGTTTGGATAAAGTATTTTTGATCCACAGAAAAGCCCGTTGCCTCTTGACTATAGCTTTCACAGCCCATTCTGGGAGCTTGAGATATAGAAGAGGTATAAAACCATTGAGATGAGCACCGCTTTGACCACAACCAGTCTCCCTGTTAGAGAGAGCAGGTGCGCCTTCCAGGTGGGCAAACGCGTGTGAAGCTTATCGATGAATGGCTCCAAATCAACCCGACGCAGTTTGCCTGAGGACAGTGGCATACCTAGATAGCTGATTGGGAGGGAAGCCATGCCGCATGCTAGGATTTCCTTTGCCGACTTGAGTTCATCAAGGGAGCAACAAATTGGGATGTTGATGATTTCCAAAAATTGGGGCATAGTCCTGTAGCATTTCCGAAAATGGACATAATTTCTCTGATGGCGATAAGATCAGTGTGTGTTGGGCAGATGAAAAGCATCATGTCATCAGCATAGATCTCCCACTGCGTTGGCAAGGAAGATGAGACCTTCAGGATCTGAGCTCTGCTGGCAGCTGGGTAGAATCCGATTTAGGACTTCGATGGCAATGACGAACAACAGGAGTGAAAGGGGGTCTCCTTGCTGTAGTCCTCTACGATTGAAAATAGGTTTGCCTGGTATACCGTTTAGCATTACTCTAGTGGACGAGGTGGACAACAAAATTGATAGCCAGTCGATCCATCGGGTGCCAAAGCCGCAAGCACGAAGAACCAAAGTGCATTTATCAAACGTCGTATGATACAGGGCAACTTCGAACAGAAACCATATTGTTTGTCATACATAACGTTTAACACCACACGATACGATGATTATACAAAAATATAACTGCAATATTCCATCTCACTGATTCACTTGCAACCAACACAAGAAAGCAAAGCATTTGGGTACTGCGACAACCCATCAGAAAAGATCACCGAGAAAGATCTGACGTGAAACAGATTTGCACTCCAGACGAAGACAAACAAGAGAAAAAATGATCAATAACTGTACTATTGGCAGTCTTAACAACAACCATTGTCGTCTCCCCTTCTCTTCCTAGGTAGGAAGGAGTCAGTGACTAGAGCCTTGTCGATCTAGAAGTCGATAATCCCCGACATCATCTTTTTGATCTGGTGAAAATAACAAAGTAACGACAATGAGTAATACTCTTTTCCAACGTATATGCTAAAACTAGTGGAGCTTATCATAGTGTTTTTCTAAAAACTAGAAAAAAATGTGTACCTGATAAACATACCTATGTGCTATCTTTAATGACGTGTAGTGAAATATTTGAGCACAAAGTACATACACACACATATATAATGCCTACTACCTCTTTAAATTGCTCCGGTGACTCCTCGCAAAGCTCAAGTATGTAATTTGCCCTTTTTTCTGGAATGCTCTACACATATAGCAGTAGGTTAGTAGGAAAGAAGTCATATAGGGGTTCACGATCTTTAAGATTCCGAGCTAACCTTTAGGCACTTCTCCCTGCAATCATTATAGAAACATGCATTAGAGAAAAAGAAATAATGTCAAATCAGTGATAAGTTGAGGATTATACTCACTTATTAGCACTGTTGAGAAAAGACAAGCACTCTTGAACAAGGGATTTCTATGTGATGAAAAAAACAGAAAGAATTCGTCAGGAAAGTTGATGATACAAAATATTAAGAGTGTGCCAGTGAGAAAAATAGTTTACCTTAATCCCTGTGCTGCGGGCTCAGTAAGTATATCCTTTGGATCTTCAGCTTGGCCAAATTTCAGGTGCACCGTACACTAACAGCAACTGAGAATTGGGCAAAACTAAATTATCACACGGACACATGTCTCCTAACTAAAAAGTGCCAGTATAGATGTGACACTATTCGAGGAAAACTACTACTGAGAAAGAAGGTTCTGTTATAAATTACTGAGCCAACTTCTTTACTTTAGCAACATCCGCACATTGCCTGGCATATGTATGGATCTATGCAAGGATCATACTAGGGAGTAGAAGCATTGTGTCCAAATGTTTAATTAAAATCTCTCCCTAATTCATGTTAGCTTCAATGAATGCTTACAACAGCTAGAAGTTGCATTTCACGTCTAGGTGGACCTCTGGAATTCATGCTACTGTGAAGCCATTTATTTGATCAATATTTTCTTTGATGCGTCTCGTAAGAAAAGAAAGTCGTATGAAATGGAGGACTTAATTAGCTTACCAAACAGGCTATAAGCACAGCACCACTTGTCTTGCATAAAGAATCTTGCAAAATACGGGTAACTTTGCTCTGTCTATATGGTACAAAGCTGTGGTTGCTGTTCAGTGCTTGCACAACATTCATCAAGCCATACATGGACTTGTTACTGTTTGGTAAAGCAAGCCCTCCACCGTTATTCTTCTGCTTGGGATCTACGCAGCCTGATGAAGCCAGAAGGCAAAAACCAAAGAAAATGTAATGTAACATACTATGTCAACTAGCTAGAGTTTGTGGTGCACGCATGAAAAGAACAAACGTGCCAGGTTGAGAAAGTTATTCTTAGATACAGCACATTCTCGTCCTTGCTGATCGAACCTAGAGACGTAAATAATCAGCCCTTGGTGTCCCCTAGATTGTAATTGGTGGAAGCTTTAGTCGGATGCTTCTGCTGATTGCTAGCGCAACAACACAGCTGTGCAAACTCTTCGATTGACTTGACATCGACCTGTAAAAAACAATTACTAGAATGTAACCATAACCCAGTTAATACCACAAGTGTGCTCTCTGGGATGTAAGATGGTAAAAATTGCTGGGACAGTTTCAGTTTGTTGGGCACCACAAGATTCTGGTGATGACGCTAACAAAATGGCAGCCATCCATAAAGCTAGGCTGGTAGAGCAGAGTAGCAAGAGTAGTTTACCCTGGTGAGGCCCTTGAGGTGAGTTGTTCCCTCGGCATCCTCTAGTATGAGAACCTCGTGGTCCTTGGGCTCCAACAGATCGAAGATGTGGTTATCTTGGAGCACCTGATAAGATGAGACCCTGACAGCCCCACCGACGGCCTTGGAGAACTCTAGGATTTTCGCCATTGCCATGGCGAGCAAGCCAGGTTGATCCTGAGATCCCTGCATATATGTGTTGAGAGTAGAGTGAGTGTGGCAATGAGGAATCAGCAATATATCCATGGGATGTGAGCATTCGTCTGGAACGAAATAATCTATTCTTGTAATGTAGGGGTGTGTGTAGTCAGGTCAGGTCAGGTGTACCATGAAGAGGTGGTGTTGGCAGTGGCACCGCCGCAGGTGACGACGCAGGCGTTGTTGTTGCGGCTAAGATGATGATGAGCGGCTTGACCTCGTTGCGGAAGATGTGATGATTGGGCTCGTCTTTGAGGTAGCACCAATCAAGCTTGTACTTGTAGCCGGCTTCCTTGCACCGGGTTCGGGGCTCTTCTGCAGTGTGATGGATACATTAGGGTGAGTGATCAAAATTAGCTAGCACGAGGAACTGAACTGGACTGACGTTGGCTCTCCCAAATCAATCAATCAATACGTCAAATCCCAACCCAATCAACCCTAAACCATCCGTCACATACTTGTTGAATTAATCGACAATTAAGGTGCAGGAAGCAACAGATAGATAGATCATAGATCCAAAAGGGAAGCTGGGAATTGCTAGTAATTTGGAAATGAAATGTAAGAGGGAGGGAGTGGGGAACTCTCCATCCTAAGAGGGATAGGGATAAGCGAAAGGAATTTGCTTTGATTTACTTACCCGGCTGCAGAGGCAGAGGCCGAGGCCGAGGAGCAGGCTGAGGCTGTGGTGGAGCGATGATCCTCGTGGATGACGAAGGAGACGAGGGCAGAGGAGTCAGGATCTGGATGATGCCTATGCACAGCGGCGACCTGGAACAAGTTGTTAGTTGTAGCAGCGGCGGGATCTGGGGGCAGATCCTGGCGACGACTCTGACGCCGGTGCCGGCTCATCCGACGACGACGGCCGCTGCTGCTTGCTCCTCTATGGGACCGATCTGCTTGTACGCTTGCTTGAGGAGGAGATGGATGGGGGATGGAGTCGAGGGAGGGAGTACCCTTCTTTTGTAGCCGTTGGAGAGGAGGAGCGGAATTTGAAATCTGCCTCGTCTATCTCGTCCCGTCTTGAGGAAGGAGGCGGCGGTGGTTGGTGGGCCCTGACAGAAAACGGTTGGCCCAGGCCCAATAATAGCAGGCAGGCTTGCTTATTCCATCCATTTTTCCTTTGACTTGCGAGTGTTCCTTCCAGATCCTTCCCCGTCTCCCTCTCCCGTCCAATCCATCCTCCGGCGGCGGCGGCGGCGGCCATGTCGTCGTCGACGCCTCCTCCACCTCTGCCTCACGGCCAGCGCTACTACTGCCACCAGTGCGACCGCACCGTCTCCATCCTGCCTCCCGCCTCCCCCGACGCCGACGTCCTCTGCCCCCTCTGCGCTGGAGGCTTCGTCGAGGAGCTCTTCGACGCCCCCCCGCCCCCGCCGCCTCCCTTATTTCCTTCCTCCCTCTCCACCTTCCTCTCCTCCTTCGATCTCCGCAACCCCAGCGACCTCGCCGTCTTCCTCGGTCCCCCCTCCCCCGCCGCACCCACCCAGTTCAACCCCTCCAACTTCGTCCACGACCACATCAGCGGCCTCCTCTCCGGCGGCGCCACCATACAGATCGTCGTCGAGGGCTCCGGCCCCGCTGGGCCTGGGGGCATCAGCCTCGGCGACTACTTCATGGGATCCGGCCTCGAGCAGCTCATCCAGCAGCTCGCCGAGAACGACCCCAACCGCTACGGTACCCCGCCCACCGCCAAGTCCGCCGTCGCCGCCCTGCCCGACGTCGCCGTCTCCGCCGACATGATGGCCGCCGACGGAGGGGCCCAGTGCGCCGTCTGCATGGACGACTTCCACCTTGGGGCCGCGGCCAAGCAGCTTCCCTGCAGCCACGTCTTCCACAAGGACTGCATCCTTCCCTGGCTCGACCTGCACAGCTCCTGCCCCGTCTGCCGCTTCGAGCTGCCCACAGATGACCCTGACTACGAGCACCGCCGGGGAGTTGGAGGGGACCAGCGCGCTCCTGCCTCTGCCGCACCGGCCGCAGGCGGCACCCCTTCACCTAGGGTGGCGGAGAGAAGGTTCAGGATATCGCTGCCTTGGCCTCTCAGGGCCGCGTTCGGTGGTGCCCAGGCGGAGAGCAGCAACCCAAGCAGTCAGGATGCTGGTTCTGGTGGCGACAACGATGCAAATGATAGTCATCTTGGCTACGATGATCTGGACTGAACGGCTTCCGAGAAAGAGGGTAGCAGAGGGATGAGGAGGTATAACCTTACAGCCCCATTTTATTTTTAGGGTTGCTTGTAACATGATTGGCTTCACACGTGCCGTGTTAGAGCAACTCCATCCCATTAGTCATTTCTCACTCTCTATTTCCTAGGATGAAGATGCTAGCTATTATTTTCAGCTCTCTATTTGAGTTAGCATTCCAATGGCCTAGCTATTTGAGAAGCGAGTGAGGAGGCGCTCGCCAAATCTAGCTAGCGACCGGGAGAAAATAGCGACTCGATAAAAATGAAGAGGAGGATAAAGAACCGGTTGGAGTCCATTTCTCTCTCTCGCTCCGATGCCGTCTCTCTCTCGCGTATAACTCCCGACTCTTCCGCCTCTCTCTCTCTCGCGTCGCGTCTCTCGACTCTTCCGCCTCTCTCTCGCGACTCCCTCTCTCTCGCGTCGCGTCTCTCGTCTCCCCCGACTCCCGTCTCCCCGACGGCCGACTCCCGGCGCCGATCTCCCCTCCCCAGCGCTTCCTCCCCCGCACCACCTCCTCCCCCCCGGCGCCTCTCCTCCCCACCGCTTCCCCCCGTCGCCTCCCCTCCCCTCGGCGGCGGGAGCACGCTGGAGGGAGGTGGCCGGAGCACGGGAGAGAGACGGCGGCGGGAGGGAGGAAAGCGGCGCGGCGGGAGGGAGGGAGGCAGCGCGGGTGGAGGGAGGCCGAAGCTAGGGTTCAGGCAAGGCGAGGCGAACCTCCCCGGCGTCTCCTCCCCGGCGCCAGGACGACTTGGCGTCGCCTAGGCGACGCCTAGGCGACGCCGTGACAACAGTGTTGTGAACCAAAGTAAATGTCGTCTAAAAGTTTGGAAGTTGTTAGAAGATGAGAATGATATTTTAGTTCACATCACCTCATTTGAGTATAAATTATGCCATGTTGTATTTTTGAAGCTTCACTTGATCAGCAAGCTTTATCATTATGTTATGATCTGGTTTTGTAGGTTTTCACACATGATTCATCATGTCATAGTCTAGTTGTTTTGCTACATATGTTTCTGTCACTGCTTTGCTTGTGTGATAACAACATAAGAGCTTCAGATGTCGTGTTGCCCTTGCATCAAAGCACAGCATAGTTTTTGAGTGTGCAACTATATTATCAACTTCTTTTTAAAAAAAAATTACAGTTGTAGTCATCTAAAGTAGTTACTGTTATGCATGCTCCTTGCCTGTATCAAGTTCAGAAACAGAAACTTCCTTCCCCAGGACCGATCAAAGTCTAGTCATGGTTAGGGGACTAGTTAGTTTGTAATTTGCGTTCATGTGAAGTTTGGTTAAGGGCTAGCCAACATAATTTCCAGGGAACATCCTGTTTATGTTGCGATAGGGGCTTTAATGCGTGAGTTACTAATGTTTGTAGGGAGGGAGGGTGCATGTGCTTTTGTATACGTAGCTGAAATATGCTTCTGTTATGTTTGCTTCCTTGCTAGATGTTGTTTGACTGGTGCAAATTTGGAATGAGAAGACGTGGAGTATGCAGCTATATTTGTGTTATTTTACTTATGCTTTGCTTCCGAATGCCTGTTATGGTTGGCTGACGAGTGGTTTATCTAGCAGGGGCAAGGGACTAGAAGAGGAGGCAGCGCCTGTTGGCCTGAAAGAAGAGAAGGCTTGGTTTCTAGTTGGATGTTTTTGGCATTGTTTGTACTGTTGCTGGTTTGGGTCGTCTGCTGTAGAGAAATTTTTCTGGGAGGGGCCTTTTCTAGATTGAACAAAGAACTGGTGGCAAGAAAAGAAAAATCTGGAGATTGGTTGGTATATTCCGTTTAAATTTACAGACTGGCTACTGTACTAGTCTATCTAAGTACTATACCGGAAGCTTAGATTGCCAGTTGTGTTTTTTCTGGTGAACTGCTGCATGGTACTCCCATCGGCCGGAGCTGGTGTTATTGCTGAAGGAAGTGAGTGGCGACTTTTTTTTTTATTTGGCCTCATTCAGTCAGATTGAATGGAGCGCCCTGCCAGCAGCTCCTGACCTCTGTTCCTATGGATGGGGGAAAGAAGGTGTGGCATTGGACCCTAAACTATTCCATGACGCCCTTCTTATAACGTGGGTAAGTGATCCATAAAAACAAAAACCATAAGTGATCAATAAAGAAAAAAATCACACCCATAGCCCTCAACCGCGGCAGTATCTGGCCACCGCGGTGGAGCAGTCAGTGCCATGGGTGATAGGCCTCCCAAGGTGCCGCGGCACCCGGGCACGCCAGGGACAGGGTGCCGTGCCTCCCTAGTGCCGCAGAAGTGGAGGCTCAATTAGTACACATGCATGCGTGCATATGTTGATCGATTTAACCAGTGCAAAACAAGTTAATTAGTATATGCCTTGCGGGAAGACGCATGCATGTAGTGATTAACTAACGCCCTTCTTGTCCGTAGTTGGGTAAAAGTAGACCAGTAAGAGCAAGTTTAATAGTACAGATAGCTGCTACCTCCAATACATTTCCATGTCATCAAAAGATAATGATGCAGTCAACTCATACAATAAGCTGGCTATAAGTTGTCTCCACAAGAGCTCTCAATCATTTAATACATACATGGGTATTGATAATTTAATACATGCATTGGTATAACAATTAGTTCTATGGGTACATGCATGGATAATGCCTCTTTTCCTGTGATATAGCCTGACTCTTGCATGGGAGTCGGCTTGGCTCTCTCTCTCCTTTTCTCTCCCCTCCACATAGGACTATGCTGACATGGATTCCCTTATAGCTAGCACAGTCAGCCTTATTAAACTTGCTCTAAGAGCAAGTACAATAGTATAGTCAACTAGTGGCTATAACACTTGTCCATTTCATCTATAGCCTTCAAAAAAATAGTTCATACAATAAGGTAGCTATTACAATAACTATTTGGCCCCACGTGTAAGAGAGTGAAATGCATATTTTTACGTGCTATAGCTAGCTGTAATTTAGTAGCCAGCTTTCTTCTCTCTCTTCCTTTCTCTCTCTGCCACGTAAGATTTTGTTGATATTATATTTGCTATAGCCTGCTAACTAAGCTTTATTGTACCTGCTCTAACGGATCACTGCTATATAGTACTCCGTTTTCCATTCAGTTTATATAAATCAATCATATGGATGCATGCGCTGCATACGTATTGATCGAACTGGCTAACCCACACTAATTAAGGCTAGAAAGCTACCTAAGCCACGGGCTTGTCCTTAATTTACTAGCACGCAGCTAGCGCAATTAATAGGTGTGCGTCTGATTCTTACTCCGATACAATGGTTAAACAATGCGACTCATGCCTCGTAAATACTATACTAGCGGTAAGCGTGCATGTAAGTATGGGTTGTACTACTGCAGAAAAGGTTATCACACATGGTTCAAAAATGTTATTATAGACGGTTTCATGAGTCGTCTGAGTTTATGAATCAGTAATAATATGATATCATTACAAACGACTTTCGAACCGTCTGTGATGTAAACTATCACAAATGTTTAAACAAGAAACCATCTATGACAAGAAACGGAATCGAGGAGTAGTTGCATGTTGTGGCAAACATAAAATCCACAAGTTTTGTCCAACGGCTGCTGGTGGTACTACAAAATTAGAATTTGTTAGTTCGAGAGGTATTACTATGAAGTGTTATATAGGATTAATGTGTACTAGTGAGTACTAGAAAATCTAAATTGTCGTAGGGCTTTGCTCCCTCCTTCAGATTTCCGTACCTCTGCAACGTACGCAGCGAACGATCTACGTGATTTCAAAAAGTTAAACTTAGTCATTGGGAAGGAAGAAAAGAATATAATAGAGTTATCTATGGAGAAAATGTGTTTACTTGTCAATTAATTATGTAACAACTGTGTAGTCAATTTTGTTCTTCTTTACGGAATCGAAGTATAATAACTTGTTCTATTTTGGTATAATTACAATTAGAATCTAGTGGAACCTACACAGGTATATCATCATGGTCATTAAACTTAAATTTGTGTTGCTTATAAGTACAAATCAACAAGTATAGATACTAGTGCAACACTTATCCCTGGTTGTAGGGCATAAGTATGAATTCCTTATTGCATTGAGCCACCAATGCCTTTGTCATGTAATTCTGGACGAAGGATGCATCTTCCTTGATGATATCCGTAGTGACCAAGCGTGGGTCAAGAAAACCAACTGGTGATTTCGTTAATCTGGTTTCAGTCACCATGAATCTATATATATAAAAGTAATGAGTTATATATGACATTTATCGGTATTACATTAACGTAGATCGTGATTGTACACACTTACAGTGTCCAGCATTGAATGAAGTGTTGAGGGCGTTGTGAATGAAGAGATCGAATAAGTCCTCAAAGGTCACCATAAAGACACAATTATAAATATTATGGTGAAGATGATGTAGCCTAAACTTGATGATAACACCTGAGCACCATTATTCCTCCGGCTTGTTGGCATGTTCCATGTAGTAATTATACAATCTCTGGCAAGGTAGTCCCAGGGTAAGGAGGTGCTCTACGGGATGACTAACGGCTTGCCTAACATGAATTTTTAGGCTAACGGCAAGTAGGAGATATTATCATCGGTCTTCTTCGGTTTGCTCTTGCCGCCCTTGTCGCCTCGGCTGTAGGTCGATTTCACAGTAGTCGACTGGGTACGTAGATGCACCGCGCCCTTGCCGCGTCGGTGCAGGTAGGTCCGGTGCGGATAGCCCCGTGGACTTGGCACCAGTGCAGGTAGCTTTGGTGCGAATAGCCCCTATGGACTTGGCATATGCAGTGGGACGGCCTCGAAATTAGCATGAACACCGTTCACATTCACTTTTGCGAAACCTGGTGCTAGAGTTACACCGTGCACCAAGGCCCCAATCCTAGATGAATACGTTTGGCCCCATGCAGCGCACAGGGCAATAGAGGCATATCTCACTTGGAACTTGCACTTCATAGCCACCTACATAACGATATAAAATTAGCTACTCCAACATGCCTAACAGTGGATCGAGCATTCCAGAGATAATAATTATTACCATGATGTCACCAGCAGGAAATCGGTGGTTGCTTTCTGAGGTAGGGTTGGACGTGTAGCTACTCTGACGGTTGGGGGCTGTCTAGCACAGGAGTGGCGGGGGCTTCCTGTTGATTTTTCGGGATATCGTACCTTTCCATCTGATCTCTAACACACCTTTGCATCTCATCTCTAAGGGATACCATAATGTCCTCTCGTAGCCATGTCTCGTGCTCGGTTTTAGTTCTCTTCCTACTCTGATATGCTTCGGAGTTCTCTGAGAAACCATGTTTCCAAGGAACATAAAGACCAAAACCTCTCGTGCGACCTGGATGCTCTATGTTTCCCAAGGCCGCGGAGAGTATATCTCTCTCCATGAGAGCCTAGAATGAGCCTTCGGAAGATTCTACACTCAGCGCTTCCTACAAGATCACGACATGTCATTTCGCTTCCTATGAAGTTATGGAGTAATTACAAACTAGGTAGTTCAATGTCTTACTAGGCGGTAGGACACTTCCTCGTCTGCGGGGTTTCGAAAGGAGATGGCCCCTGATGACACGGTAGATGACCTCGCTCTTATCCAGCTTCAGACGTGCTCATCAGGGATCCTGACAAATGGCAGGGAGGTGTCCCACAGGATTGCCTACTCGTCTTTCTTTCTCCATTGTGGGATTTTACCCGTATACTTAGTGGTGCCAAGTCTACGGGGGTGCGCGCTTTTTTTGCTTGAAGGGCCCTATCTGCCGCACTTTCGCTCCTAAAATTATCTGTCTTCTTCATCGCCACAAACTCTTACCATTGCGATTTCAGGAATGGATACTTGTGAAAGGGCGTCAAATCCTTCTCCACGTATTGCTTGACAAGTAGGCTCTAGAAGTTCTTGCACACTTGTGAAAGGGCCTTGTGTTCTTTTGGAATTTTGAACGATTGAAAAACTTCTATCACCAGCTCACTTTTTTGAACTTTAGTCACATTCTTCCATGAATCGATCGTGATCTCAATCCATTCCCATGCAACTTTTCTGACTATTCTCTGGAATGCGGATACTACTCAACAAAGATTGAGAGGGGTCCCAGATGCATCGACATTCATGGTGGTAAATCGGCACTCGGGCCTTTTTGATAGTCCTCTTCCTTTTCAAGATTTTCCAGAGGACAGTGCATCACACGCATCCGACGATGACGTCGAAGAATGAGCGGATGACATCTTCAAAAGATAATAGAAGTGAGCAATTCTAGTGGTCTTCTTGAGCTAATTCTTGATGAAATTAGGATATATTTCAAAAATCAATGTGCCAAGTAAACCCTTTAAGGATAGGATGAAAATAAAAATAGCCCTCGAGCAATATGAAAAGTGGTTTCAACAATATTTTCATATTAATTCCAATTATAATCAAGCATAAACATAGGAATATGAAAATGACATGAATATATATGTATTATTTTTGAAACAGATAAACTATTCATGTCATTAACATACGACAATATGTTGAATAGTACATAAAAGTAGGCATTAAAAATCTGCATAATGCACATATTAAGAAGTGTGTTTTTGCTCTCACGTGAGAAGTTGCACAAGTTCTGAACTTGACCTTCTTCTTGCCCATATTTCAATGATCATAGTGACAATTTCTCAAAAATTCTGCTAGATTGTCTAATTGAATATTACCTTAGTGTAGTATCAATATCAAGAGCATGCAGAATCAACAGATTTCGGTAGAAATAAAAAACAAGTAACAAATATGAGCTACTACAGAACCAACGTATATTTGGCAAAGTCAAAGGACAACAGTAAGCAATACTGAGCAGGAGACTAAGGACTAGTTATTGACAAAGCTACCGACTACATTGCACAAAAGTATACAACTAGCAAATGTGAATTCAAACTAATAGAATAATACTAGATTGTCATTGAGATTTCAATCTTGATAAAATTTCTCATTGAGCAATCAAAAACCCACAATCTATCATGCAATAGTTCTCCCAGTGCCAGCTGACAATAAGATTTCAGAGATAACGAACAGATAAACTAGCATGACTAACTAATGCACAATCATATCTCACAGAGAAATCAAGAACATAAAGTAAAGCTCACTGTGCGGTTGGGGAGGCGGCATGCTCAGGCGGCATGCTCGGGGGAGGTGTAGTGCTCAGGGGAGGCGGCGTGCTCGGCGGAGGAGGTGAGCGCTAGGCGTGGGGGAGGAGGGCAACCGGAGTCGAGGGAGGTGGCGATGGGCTCAGGGCAGGCGGCGTCGAGCTTCGGGAAGACGGCATGTTTGGGGAGGAGGGCCGCTGAAATCGAGGGAGGCAGCAACAAGCTTAGGGGAGGCGGCGGTGTAAGTGGGGGCTGGGATGTAGTGTTAGTACAGTGGGAAAATCCTAGAGCACAATATATATAGGGAAATAATCATAGATGGTTATAGTTAAGAACTAGAACCGTTTGTGATAGTTATCATCATAGACGATTATAAATAAAAACCGTCTATAATAATAAAATATCACACGTGATTTTAATTTAGAACCATCTATGATTATAAATATCACAGATGATTTTACTTTAAAACCATCTGTGATGATCCCTACTCATAGCCACATGTATATCACACATTCTCATATACATATGTTGGATCGAAATCGGCAACAGAGGGGGGTGAATGTTGGCTATTCAAATTTCCCCCAAGTACTCAAAAATAAAAAGTGTTCTTCTCCTATAGCAACAAATGCTATGAAGAAACAGTTTAGGCTCACTGGAGACTCAAATACACAGAGAGAGAAGACATGGCAAAAATACTACAATGAGGCAACAAGATATATCACTCAATCAGAGAAACAACCGCAGCAAAAACCCCTGGCCATCCTAGAGGAATCCATTTTACTACTCCTTGCCCAAAGATTCACCACAAACATCAAATGGAAGAAAATGGGCAGTGAACCAACAAAAACTGACAACCAACAAAGAGAGCAGGAAAACGAAAATAATCCAACACAAACATTCTCATATTGATTTAGAGGAAGAGATATGAATGATTACATGGAGGATCAACTCATTCCCTCACTCACAATCTCAAATCATAGGAGTAGGGAGACCAAGAACACACCCCTTCTCACTACATGCTCAAATGTTCATAGGCTCTCACGTAGTGTAGGAGCCCAGATTATATAATCCGGAATCCTCTGTGATTCCACCGCACTATTCCCTGGATAAGTAGATAGTGCTCACAGATTACAGTTCTGAATATCAAAGTACATATCATGCGGAAGCGTAAATATAATAGTAAACTTACTCACGGGCCGATTGGGCCGAAATCAATGAAATGCAGCGGCGGAAACAAAGCACACAGGTGGGACCCTCAGGACATGCCCACAGGCAGCCAACTGGAGGTTTGTGACCTAGTTCTGGGCACCTCATCATCGTCGTCCTCATGTCCAGTTGTATTGCCGAAGCGTAGTAATCTGATTCCTGATTCTAGATTTTGTTATGAGAGCGAGTGTGAGCACAAACCACCGTGCTCCGCGAGCCAATACACAGGATGCAATTAGATAATATGCACGGCTTATCAAGTAAAGGCTCGGGTTATTTTATTTGCCATAAATTGCTTTCGAAATATAATACATAGAAATGTTCTGAGACCTAGCATTTTGAACTAAAACTTGATTTGTGAAAGAATGCAATAGTAATAGTGATCCGGATTCCATCCACTGTTACATGGCCTCCGCACCATATGCTTAATCCTTTAGCGTCATAACCGCTTAACTTATCACTGGGGCGACACCCAGGGCAACACATATCAGAGCCTTTCTCTGCCCTCCACTTTACCAATTCCTCCCACAAAGTTTTTGAAATAGAACTATATCCAGTTAAGTTCCCATGTCCGCCCTTGACCGTGGGCGCGGCTATTCGAATAGTTTTAGACTCTGAAGAGTTTGTACACTTTACCCACAAGAGATAAATCTGCTCATTGCCTCTACATGATTCCTTAGCCATGCAGTTGAGTAGACTATCACATGGCCTTTACAATGTATAGTCCTACTGTGGTTACGCCCGCTAGGTTCTGCCTTCTGTAGGATGCGCACATCCCTCAAGAAGGGTCCCCCGTGCGCCATCACGGGCAAAGGCGGGGATGAGACCATCCATCTCTTTGCTCGTGTTCACACCTTCACCTAACCACCTTAGAGCCATACAAATTAGTTAACCCTGCCTACACTTTGCCAGCTTGTGGTTGTACTGTTGTACACTAGGAGGTCATCACGAGATTCAGTCCTTAGGGTTATCTGGGCGGTTCTACCACTATCCACTTTGTGCTTCCACTGCACCACAACACACACCCTCGAACCATCCGCCCAGATAAGTAAGCAAGTTGGGGTTTTTGGGGAACATAAAATACTCATACCAACATATACCAGTCATTACCACCATGACTACCCAAATCAATTTCTCATGATTCAAAGTGATGTTTTTGGGGCATTTTTGGTGCCCCCGATTATCTATGCAGTACTAAGCATGGCGTATAGTTATGGACTTATTTTCAAAAGGTTACCATTATAATTTTGCTAGGGTGACAAGGCTCAGATATTCAAATATTTCAAAGGAGGTATAATACTAGCAAGTCGAATAATGGGTATGTAACTAGAATCTTCAAACAAACATATATTTGCATATGAAATAACAGCATGCAATTTGATAATTTAAACAAAAGTAGATTTGCAGAAAATGTAGGTTCAACATGATCAAAGTATTGACTCGCCTTGCGCGGTTTACCGCGGTCTTGAGCTCACTCAAAGCTATCTCATTTGATGGTCTTAGGCTTCTGGACTTTATCTCCACCTTGATCTTGATCTCGCATTGATCCATCGATTCTTCGGGACTCCAGTTTCTAACTATGCGATAAGCGACTGAATCCAAATAAAAGCAAATAACTCAAGAGATCCAAATAAATCCAAACACTTTAAATACCCGATTTAATTTAAATTATACATTTATTATGATTTGAGAATAGAAGGATGATTCAGGTTAGTGTGTTGTAAGCACAGAGGTAGCTGGATTTGAACAGGAGGATGAATTGTCTGAATGCTTTACCGTGAGAGAAAATTTTAGAAATACAAGGGATCAAAAGTGAAGATGTACCTACAGGAATTATCTGTTTTTGGGAAAAGAAGGTGGCCAGACATGGCCGATTGGGGAAAAGCGAGGCTTGCCCTTTTGCTTGATGACTTTCTTTTAATTGATTTACATTTATCAAGGAAGTTCCATGAGTCGGATTAGATCTACAGGTAGATGTGAAATTTTAGTTAAAGATGCCCTTCGGTTTAGGTTTCGTAGATATTTTATGTACATTTTAGTTACCATGATAGTGTTATTATTATTTTTAAGGATTGGGGTCATGAGGTGTGTTCATGGTATACAGTAGTTTAACTTATCAAATTAATCTCAGAACTTGGGTTTGTGGCATTTCATACTGTGTTAATTTAGGTGAGTTTTACTGTCAATTAGTCAACTTATTAATTAAGCGATTAACACCCTAACTCATGACCCATTGGACTATTTATTTGGTAATGGTTTAAATGTTTACCTCAGCCGATTTCTATTTTTCATAGACCCTAGACCTTTGAGCTACCCTATGGCAACCTACTGTGCTATCCTCGGTTTTAGACACAACTCCGATATAATTACTATTCCTAGCTATGCCTAGTATCATTGGGCTTCAGGCTACATATTAGCGAGATTATTTTTATTTGCTTTTTGACCTATAGCTATTATATTTTAGTAACCATACACTAATACGGCCTTTTAATTGGAGTCTTGGTGATATTGATATCTTTATCGTTTTGCTTGGCACAATTTAATCGGGAGTGCACTCTTATTTATGGGAGGGCAAACTTGTTGTACATAGTTATACTTTCATATGGTGTTTGATTTAATCTACTACTTGAGACTTGTTTGATGGCGGCATGTTAACTTTAGGTCATATATTACTATTATGGGTATCTTTTAATTATAGCCTTGCTGTTATAGTGTTTAACCTAACACCCAATTTGTTTTCCTGAATTTTTAAATTGAAAGTACTTTTAACTGGGGGTCCTTATTAAATTTGGACATTAAGCAACACTATATTTTTATTAATGCCTTTGATTGTTAATTAGGCCTCAGGTAATATTTATACTATATTAATTACTTATGTAATAAATAATCTAGTATTAAACCTTAATTAACCTTATTTTATGTACTAATTTAATTTATTAACTTCTCTAAATTATCCTTTTTCTGATTTTTCTTTTTCTTACTTGCCTTGGATCAAAGAGAACCAAGATACACAATAAAAATAAAAGGAAGAAAAGAGGTGCGATTTGTGGGAGTCGAGCTCAAGATCTGGGGGGCTGCTCTGTGTTATATGCGCTCGGGTAGCCAAGTGGGCCGATGCCCAGGACTTGAGAGGAGGGTTTTAAAACTGAAGAAGCAAGCGCTACGGTGTAGCTCAAACAGAGGTAGCCGGCCGAAACAGAGGAGGAGCTCGGCGGTAGGGGCAGGTGGGCTCGTCGGCGCAGCTGGCGGCCGAAGGGACGGCGATTGGGCAAAATGGGTTGCGTAGCGCAGGTGGAAGAGAGAGATGGTGGCGCGGCGCTCGGAGCGGTGGCGAGGCGGGCGGGTGGCGGAGCTAGGCGACCTGCGGCGAGGGTGGATAGGGGGCGCCGGCAGCCGGGAAAGAGAGGAGAGAGGGCGGCGTGCGCATGAGCATCGGTGGTGTTCCCGGAACCTACCTGGGCGAGCGGGGCGACCGGAGGGAACCCGAGGCGAGCCGGCAGAGGAGCTCCATGGCGGCGCGGACATGCGCACGGCGCCAGCGACACACAGGCAGCGGGAGCGGCGGCCGGCGGTTGCAATGGTGTCGGGACACCGAGGTGGTGCTCCCACCGAGAGGAATTGAGCCGAGAAGCAGGGAGCTAGAAGCGGCGGTGTGGTGGCGGTGACTTCCAGCCGATGATGGGGAAGAAGTCGCGGCGGTGAGCACGGTGCACGATAATCAAATTAGATTGGAGGAACGGCGGATGGGGAGTGGGGGATCGCCGCTACGCTTTTGATTTGAGGAGTAGGTGGCCAGAGCGTCTGAATTGAGCGCGAGGGCGGTGGCGGCAATGGCGGCTCACAGTGGAAGAGTAAGAAGGGGGAGCAAGGTGGAAAATGTAGAGGGCGGCTCGGGGTCTACTTATAGCATGAAGAAGGAGCCCTGTTGCAGCGCTGTTGCTGGCGACCGAGTAGTAGTGAATGGCACGGTGAAGCGACGGCCGAAACGGAGTGACGCACGTGCAGGGCATGGGTACGGCGTGCAGGGCACAGGCATGACGCATGCGCGGCGTGGCAACGTGCTCGATGGGACGGGAGCTGGTGGCACCAGAGCAGGCGAGGCCGGGATGACGCAAGGGGAAGGACGGTGAGAAGAAGGGAGCAGAAGCGGGCGCACAGACGAGAAAACAAAGGGAGACAGGAGGGAGGAGGAGGGCAGGCTGGCTCGGTCGGCAGGGGGAAAAAGGAAGAGAGAGGAGGAGCGGGCCCGCTGCCAGTGAAAGAACCGGGAGGGAAAAAAAGAGAAGAAGAGAGAAAAGAGGAAAGAGAGAAAAGTAAAGGGGCCCACGTGTAAGAGAAAGGGGGAAAGGAGAAGGGTAGAAAAAAGGTTGGGCTGCCTGGTTTTGGCAAATAGGGGAGGACAAATGATAAAATTAGAAAATTTGAGTTGCTAATGGAATTAAAGAAGGGATTTTTGGTTTGATTATTTAGGCATATATTCTCATATTCTTTTTGGACTTATTTTATTGTGAGAGACCATGTGGAGGTATCTCCATTTTTGTGATGAGTAATTGATTTTGTTTTTGGGAAAAATTGAGTTTGATTTGAGCTTTCTCTACGTCGTTGGATCAAACGCACGCGGGAATGATCGGACGCGGTCCGAACATTCTCCTCGTATGCAGTCGGACAAGCGCAGGGATGATCGACTTGGTCCGAATGCACGCGGGAACGATCGGAGCCGTCCGAATGTTCTCATATGCGATCGGACGGGCGTGGGGAGTGATCGGCTCGGTCCGAACGAACGCGGGAACGATCAGAGCGGTCCGAACGTTCTCGTATTCAGTAGGACGGGTGCGGGGAGCGATCGGAACGGTCCGAACGTCATCGGTTGCGATCAGAAGAGTCCGAACGCACTCGGTTGCGATCGTAAGCGGTCGGAAGCGTCCGAAAATCGTGAACGTGGTTGTTTGATCTGTAGGATTGATCGTTTGAGCTAAGAATTGGTCGTATGGCTTTGTGGTGAAGTCGTAGACCTCGTGCATTGGATGGTTCATCATTTCGACCGATCGGAATGCAGTTTTCGACTTTGTGGTTTATTATTTGAGCTATGGTGCAGATGTTTGTACACATTGTATTGTGCGGTGCTATGTGATGTGTTTCTTGTCTGTGTTGGCTGCAAGACGTCGAGGCGGAGTCGTGGTGAGACACGAGGTGACCGGACTAGACGCAGGTGGCGTTGAGGTCAGAACGGTCGGGGGTGTCGAAGACGGCGGAGACTCGAGGTGGTTGCGAGGCTTGGACGACAAGGAACGCGGAAGCTTCCAGGAAGGCGCAGGAGGGGTGTTTCAGTAAAAACGCAAAGCTGCATACGTGGAAGCGGGTTCCGTTCGAGTTGGCGGGTGTAACGGGTTGGAGACCCGTTAGCCAAGGCTTATATAAGGAGAGGGTGTCTCCTTGAGGGCTGCATGGATTCAATGGCTTTGGGAGAGAGTTAGGGTTTGCTAGAGTCAAAAGAAGCTTTGGTTGTTTGTTTTGGCTTTAGGCTTTAGTTGGTGAGGAGTTGGTGCAATGGACAGAGGTGGTCTGTAGCTTGTCTCCCGTAGTGCTCTGTGTGTGTCTCCTCCAAGAATGTAGAGAGTAGATGAGTTCTTGGCTTGGGGAGAGGGAGAGTTTGGAGTGATAAGCATGTAATCTTCCTTGTTCTAATATCCATGCGTATCGGGACTCCTCTGTATTCCTTTTGCTTCAATGAATGAAAATCTGAAGTTTGATTCTCTCTGTTCGTGCTCTCTGTTCTTCGTTTCTCCCTTTTGCATGATTTCTTGACTTTTTTGGTTTCTTGTTCTTTCTTGCTGGGAAGGCCCAAAATGGGTTGCTCTATGTTGGGATGATGCCTCAAGATCATTTGATCGAGTTTCCCTAAGAGAAAACTTCATTTAATTTCAGATTTGGGTTTTTGAGCCTCTCTGTTCTTCATTTCCTCCTTCTAAGGTTTAATGCAAATCTTGATTCCCTTCGCGAGATGGCTTGAAATTTGGCATGGAGAGTCCAGAGGCTATTAAGTAGCCATCCTCAAAGTTTCATAGCCAAAGGATCAAAGATTAGGGAGTAATTTGTGTTTTGGCTCAGTTTTGCAAAAGTTTCAGATTTTTGCTATAATCTGAAATTTGTGCTTTTGAGTTGTCATCTCTTTGTTTCCTAGGCCCTATAGGTTATTTGAGAGGTAGACACACTGATCTGGGCAGAGAAATCTAGAAGAAATTCTCTGTTTTTATTGATGTTTGGAGTTCTGTCTTTGCTGTCTGAAAATCCTGTTTGCTGATTTCTTCATGCGGTTCTACCGCTCCTCGAAAGGTACTACCGCACAGAGGTACTACCGCTCGTCTAAGCGGTACTACCGCTTGCAGTCTGACCTGCTCTGAAATTATTTTTCTTGACTGTTTCTTTCTGGATCTGGTTTATCCTTGTTGTTGTGACTTTCAGTAGTGCATATCTTCTATCTTCATAGCTTCCATAGCTATTGGAGAAGAAGCATAAGTGTGGATACTTGAGGGGTGAATTTATTTTTAAGAAGCGACATTCACCCCCCCTCTGTCGCCATTTCGGTCCAACATATTGACCTGAATTTGAATTCATGATTTTTGTTATGCTGAAGTCCTGATCTGTAATAACTTTTCCATTATATTGTTTACCTGGTTATTATTTGCACGCCACAAAACTCAAAAAGGATCTCAACTAAATATTCAAAAGAGATTTGAACGCCAGCAAAATGCAAGAAAAATTTTAAAAATTCCATATTTTCTGAATACCTAAAATTTAGGATGTTACACGTAGGAGACAAGAACAAAACAGAACTCTGCCCTCTCCACCAATTCTCAACCACTAAAGAAAAGAGACACAAAGCAAAAACAGCCCCAAATATTTAAAGACCATGCAGGAGACACTCCTCCTTTTATAGCCTCTCACTAATGGGTTCACAAATTGCTTTGCCCACTAAGCTTTAGCGCTTTATCCACTAACTCCAACGAAATCCACCTCCTTTAGTGCAGCTTTGCGTATTCACCAAAACGCCCCTCGTGCACCCTCCAGGAAGCTTCCTCATTCTTTACCCTCCAAGTCTCGCAGCTACCTCGAGCCATCGCCGTCTTCGGCACACCTCGACCGTTTTGACCTCGGCACCGCCCGCGCCTATTCCGGTCATCCCGTGCCTCGCCACAACTCCACCTCGAGGTCCTGCAGCCATCACAGACAAGAAACACATCACATAGCACCGCTCGAAACATGTAATCACAATTAGCATCGGAGAATCATATTTAAGCATGAAATTGCCCAAACGACCAATCGGGAAGACAAATATGCTTCGCATCCGTCAAACCAAACCCGACTGCGCCAAATGCCGACTCGGCACGAACCTCACAAACCAAACTCAATCTTTTCAAAATACTCATCAATTACTCATCACAAGCATGGGGTCAAAACCACATGGTCTCTCAACATAAATGCAAATTCATATATCACATATTCTCATATACATAAATGCAAATTCTTATATATATCACACATTCTCATATACATAAATGCAAATTCACATATATATCACACATTCTTTTATACATATATGCAAATTCACATATATATCACATATTCTCATACACATATATAAATGCAAATATAGAACATATGACACATAAACATTTCATTCATCATTCCACTTGCTTATTTCTTTTAAAAATTAGTCCTTCATGATGATCGAAATAAGCGATTCGATTAGATCTATTCAATACTGCATCTGGGCGATTCAACTAGATCTATCCAATACTGAGATCTATTCAATACTGCATCTGGGCGATTCAATATATCTATCCAATACTGCATATACAAAACAGTGCGAAGTATGCAGACAAAGCCCAGACACCTCTATAGTCAAGATGGTTAAATTTTTAGCGAACAAACTACTTATCTGTCGCCGATGACCCCGTGAAATGTCACAAATTCCACGAATCCAGTGAGATGCTCCCAAGAACAGCTTCCAGCTCCTTAAGCGACTTTTAATCCAATCCCCACGGACGACGCTATCTGTTGTGCCTACGGGCCAAACAGTAAAGAAGGGGACTAGAGGAAGAAGAGAACTAGCACAGCGGGTGAGTAATAATGAGATGATCCCCCTCCTCCTGCCCCTCCTAGGGGTTTATATACATGAGTGGGGTAGAATGGGAAATCCCCATTTTACCCCTTAGTACTTGCAAAGGATGAGGGTACATTGGTATATTTACATTAGTATATTCCTCTACACTATCGGGCCTATTACATATTAGTCCAGTTGCAAGGCCTAGTCACGAGGGGTTGGGCCAGCCCCACAATAGTATTCTCGTTGATATTGTAAATGAGCTCAAGGGCCTTGGCACGTCACCAACAGATGTTGATATTGTAAGGAAAATACTTAGAACGTTGTCGGAGAAGTATGAGACGTTGGTGACACTCTTTCTCAACTCTTCCAAGTTAACAAGAATGACACTAACACAATTTTTGGGAAACCTCATCACCAATGAGTTGTAAAAAAAGGACAAGAAGGAGCTCTTGGAGCAATCCTCCTCTGATAGACCATGTAGAGGTGACCCCGTGAGTGTGATGAGTAATTGACTTCTGTATTAGGAAAGTCGAGTTTGGTTTGTGTGGTTCGTATCATGTCGTTGCGTATTTGGCGGCAGTCGGACTTGGTCAAACTTGGTCTAAGTGCTTAGGATGCCTATTCTCTTGATTCGACAGGTTTTGGCTTTTCCATGCTTAATATTTCTCGTAATGCTATTGTTGATTACATTATGTCGAGCGGTGCTATGTGATGTGTTTCTTGTCTGTGATGGCTGCAGAACATCGAGGCGAAGTTGTGGCAAGGCACGCGATGACCGGACTAGGCGCAGGCGGTGCTGAGGTCAAAGCAGTCGAGGTGTGCCGAAGACGGCGTGGACTCGAGGTGGTTGCGAGGCTTGGAAGGCAAGGAATGAGGAAGCTTCCCGGAAAGTGCAGGAGGGGTGTTTTGGTGAATACGCAAAGCTGCACTAAAGGAAGTGGATTTGGTTAGAGTTAGTGGGTAAAGCGCAAAAGATTAATGGGCAAAGCAAATGTGAACCCATTATGAAAGGGTATAAAAGGAGGAGTGTCTCCTACATGTTTTATGGCTTGTGAAAGGGGTTAGGAGCTTTGGGAGTTTATTTTGCTTTGTGCTTTAGTTGTTGAGGAGTGGGTGAGAGCAGGAGAGGTGTGTCTCTTGTTTATTGCTCATGTTCTCCCGTGTGAGTTCATAGTTCATAGCTTTGGGTGTTCTTGGTTTGTTTCCTGAGATTGTGAGAGGAAGACAATGAGTTGATACACCATGTAATCATTCCTCTGTAGGGAATCATGTATGGGGACTTCTATGTAATCCTTGTGTTCACTGGGAATGAATCTTCTGAAGTTTATCTCTCGTTCCTGTCATTTTTCTCTGTTAGTTCTTCTCACTGCCCCTTTTCTTCTTTTGATGTTTGAGCTGTTTCTTTGAGCAAGGAGTAGCAAAATGGGTTGCTTTGAACTAGGAGATGCTCCAAAGCCATTTGGCTAGTTACTCCTGAGAGCAAACCAGTTTTAATTTTAGATTTTTGTTCTCAGACTTCTCTGTTTCTTCTTTTCTAGGGTTTCTCAAACAGAGGAACCTTGTCCCCTTTGATTTTCTTCAAAAGAAAGCTTGAGACTTGGGTTCTAAAGTTCTAAGTTAAATTGCTAAGTTGATTGCAAAAGGTTGTAAGCAAGGGATGAAAGAATTCTAAGAAATCTGAGATTTGGGCTCTCTTCTATCTCTTTTTTAGATTTTAGCTCAATTTCTGATTTATTGATCCTTTTATGAATTCTTTTGTTCCCAAAGGTCTTAGAGTTATTGAATGTGTATTCTTGGTCTTTAGAATTCAGAAGAATAGCTGAGAATCATCAATTTCACCATTTATTGGAAATATTAGTTTTTCAATTTTTGGGCTGCCTGTTATCCTCTCTGTTTCAGTGTAACCGGTCAGACCGCTTTTTGTTTGGCGGTCAGACCGCTTCTTGCTCGGTGGTTAGACCGAAGTTTATCGGGCGATCAGACCGGTCTTCAGGCGGTCAGACCGGTCCATACCCGGCGGTCAGACCGGCTGTGTACAGGCGGTTTGACCGGCCAATGTACACCGGTCTGACCGGTCAGCTCCTGTTTGCTCCGGGTATGCACTTTTTGATTGCTGTCTCTTCTGTTTTCCTTTGAGTTTCTTTTGCTGTTAATCTAAGATCTTCAAAGAGCTTGAGGCTTTGCTCTTCATAGCTTCTTAGCTATCGGCGAGGAGAAGTACTCTTGAGTGAAATACTTTTGGGGGCAAATTTTAAAGAAGCAGCATTCACCCCCCCTCTGTTGCCGATTTCGATCCAACATCCTCTAAGGGTAAGAAGATCACTGCTTTCAAGGCCAAGGCGGTATCAAGTGATGAGTTCATGATGGGAGGACTCCGAGGAGGAGTTGGCCCTCCTTGTGAGAAAAATAAAGAAGTTCATGAAGAAGCACTCATACTGAAGTGCTAGTCATGAAAAGGTAAGAAAGGGCGCTCCTACGACAATAAGTGCTATTGCAACATTTATTGCTATGAGTGCAATGAGAAGGGACACATTACCTATCATTGCCCCCACGAAGAAGGATGACAAGGTAAGTCATCCAAGAAGAAAAACTTTAACAGTAAGAAGAAGCTTTTCAAGAAGCTTCATAAAGAGGGTAAGGATAAAGCCTACATTGGAGAGTGGAACTCCGATAAGGAGTACACGGACTACGACTCTGACGAAGTTGAGTCCCCCCCCCCCCCAAAATAAGGGACTTGTTGTCATCGCCATCAAGGAGGCTCCATCCCTCTTCGCATCTCCTATATGCCTCATGGCAAAAGGAGAGAAGGTAAAATTCTTTGATGACGATGAGCCTACTTATGATGAGCTTATGGACATGCTAGTAGAATTAAATGAATATCTTAGAAAAAAGAAGTCAAATGTAATGTCTTAAAGAGAGAGCATCTCTCTTAAAGAATCTTATGAGAAGCTAAAAGAAGCTCATGACTTGTTTGTCCAAGAAAATTCTAGCAAAACTTGCACTAGCATTGGAATTACTTATGATACTCTTGATGACATGCCTAGTATAGAAATTGCTATTATAAGTATTTCTACTTCATGTGATGACTTGCTTGATATGCCATGTTGCTCTAACATTATCACCAATTATTCAAATGTTAAGTGTTGTGATGATAAGCTTATTGCTGAGAATAATGAGCTCAAGGAGCAAGTGCTACGCTTAATAAAAGCTTGAAAATATGCTTCAAAGGTCAAGCCACACTTGACAAGCTATTGAGCGAGAAAAGGTGCTCATTTAATAAGGAAGAACTTAGGTATATTCTCAAGAAAGGAAAAAAAACCGACAACAAGCCCACAAAGTTTGTGAGGCAAATGGTAAGTATTGCCTTAAATGCTGGAAAATAGAACATATGCAACAAGCTTGTCTTATTAGTAGTACTCCATCTATTAGATTGTATGATTCTTGTTGTATGCTTAAGAAATCTAAGGATGGTAGCATATTGTGATTATTGAGATTGTCATTTTTAGTTGTGCTAGATATATACTTGTAGAGACTTGTGCCTATGGTGCCTTAGCTACTGAATTGTGTTGGTTTAAATTGCTTCAAAATCTTGCTTAGCTCTAATTTGTGGTAATTACTTTTAGAAGGCAAGAATTTTTAAAACCTCCTATTCACCCCTTTTAGTCAATTATCCTTGATCCTATAGAGGTGAGCCTCATGGGCTAGTAGGAGGAAGAGGAAGACATCATGCAGTGGCAGGCGAGGAGGGGAATGCTAGGGTGGCATGGCAAGGAAATGTCAAGCAGGAGGGGAGGGTGGCACCGACGCAGAAGGGAGTGAGCACATGGGTGGAGGGGAGAGATCTCGGAGCGGATGGGCCACACGTGAATCATTTTTTTTGAGAAGGATAAGGAAGGGGGAAGAATGTACCACTCATCAACTCCCCATATATATGTATATATATGTGTGTGTCTATATATATATATATATATATATATATATATATATATTTACTATTATAAAAGTGTGAGTTAGTGGTTGATCCATTCTCCCTCTTCTCTTCTTAGCTATCTGATTTGATCTGGACCATTCGTCTCTCTCCTCCTCTGTCTCTCTTAGAATACAACTGCCCACCACTCCACTTTCCCCATCTCCTCGCACATTTTGGCCACCCTTCTATTTCTGTCGCTTGCTCTCCAATATTTGATGTGTGAAGTTGGCCAGGTAGTAAATTTCATCTCACCATTTTTATGGCTTCATTGCAACGCACGGGTCTCTAACTAGTGTATATATGTATGTGTGTGTGTATGAAGCTTCCGTACTCCTACACCCGGGAGTACGTACTCCCACTTCTAATATACCACTTAAAAGAACATATTATGCTTGTTATCACTTTTGGTATAATTAAATAATAATTCTAAGATACTGCAATACGGCTTGGTTGAAAAATTTTCATCAGTCCTTTATTTTTTGCTATATACACGTTTCCATGTATAAAAGGAGTACATACACAAGTTATACTATAAAAGTGGACTTTAATAAAAAAATTTCATGATATTACCTTCAAGTATCTAATAACCATTATTAGAATATTCTCAAAAGAATAAAGAGGTATAATAATATCATTTAAGCAGTATATAAAGAGTGGGAGTACGTATTCCCAGGAGTTTGAAACCATTTTCCTATATATACACGCGGGCCGCTGGCGTGCGCGCGACCTAACTTCCTGGTTCGGCTCGTGCATAACTCAGTTGGTGTGTAACTTTATGAATTATAGATGATAACTTTTGTGCATGAGATAGTAACTTTGTCAATGTAAGTAACTTGATGAATTATATTTGATAACTTTATGCTAGAAGATAGTAACTTTCTGTAGCATTGCAATGTGAAAGTTACATTCTGATATGCTGAAAGTTACCACGTGAGAACAGTAAGTAACTTTGTGAATTATATATGATAACTTTTTGTGCATGAGATAGTAACTTTGTTAAATATAAGTAACTTGATGAATTATAAATGATAAATTTATATTTAGGAGATAGTAACTTTTTCATAACTAACAACACCACTAAATATCAGAAAAAGCAGCATGTTGTACAGCATGCAAATGGGGAGGGGGCGCGCGGGTCTAACGCGTATAAGAACTATAAGTAACTTCATGAATTACAGATGATAACTTGATATGCATATGATAGTAACTTTACGATAATTAACAAACGCTAGTAACCATCCGTGGGGTGGAATGGTGCGACGATTGGCTGATTGGGTCGGTTAGGGTCGCACACTTATCCTATGCTTATATATATACACATCAATACATATACATATATATGTGTGTGTGTATACATTACATATATATATATATGTGTGTGTGTGTGTGTGTCTATATATAGGACGCTGAAATGGGGCACCATGGTGTCTGGGCACTAGGCCTCCCTACCTTTAGATTGCTTTTAGATGCGTGCAAGTGCAATGATATATAATATATTAGGATGGAAAGTCTTAATCATGGATGGAAGGCTTCAATCATGGAGTCTGGGCACCATGGTGTCCCTGTTATTTATACTATACACACACACACACACACACTAGTAAGGTGCCCGTGTGCTGCAATGGAGTATCAAATGATATGGTCAAATCAGCGAACATGGTCCAAAACCGTTCCACGAACATTTTGGACCATGAAATTTCCTCCCTTTCTTATAAGATTGCATCTAACATCTTTTGTCTCCTTTGTCTAATGAGAGATAAGGTAAATCCTATATGCTGACAAATGCTGAAAATTAAAGATTTATTAGGATAAATATGAGTACGTATTTCAATGGCTAAAAAACTATCAATTTGAAAAAATTTCAATGTTTAATCAGGATGGCGTAATCTCTGATTTACCCCATAAGTACATAACTAAATAGAGAAGGAACAAACTTGGACTAATTAATAGTACAAAAATGTTATAGATCAAGAAAAGAACAAAACATGAATAAGAAAAGGAGACATAACCAATAAGCATGGTGATTGTTCTGCGGGGGTATCAGACTAATGCAAAATATATATAGAGAAGATCCTAAAAACTCGTAAGCACAATCATGCGGAGAAAAGTACAGTTGAAAAATTAGTGGTTGCAAGCACCAAAGTGCTTTAACGGTAACATAACTGCTACCTAAATTGCAACTTATTTACCTTTAACTAAAATTGCATGACCAAACAACTCAAAACAAAGCTATCAAGCTATAATTCACACTCAATATAGCAAGTTAGGCATGTAGCAAACCATTAGCAACTACATATTGGTCTGCGCACAGGAGAAAGGGCAATAATACTTGGTACAACATACAGCACCGGTCACAAACAGTTAAAAGAAAATGGTTGTTAAGGTAAATCAAATGCACACGTATTACATAAAACTGAACCATTAAAAAATGGGAGATAAAATTCACCTTTAAACTAGCTTCTGAGTTCTGACTATGCTTCATTTTGTTTACCTGCAATAGACTAATACAATATAGTAAATCCCATCTATTGTGGTTACAGACCAAACAGAGAGAGAGTATGGTAGTGGAGAGTTAGGTGAGTAATGGCTTAGCCTTCTCCCCATGGCTGGTATTGTATTCTTATACCCTCTTGGGGAGTGCTTTTACAATAGTACCCTTACATTTGAGTATCCCCCTCAGGGGCACTTATGTCATTATACATGTCCCATTTTGGGTCTTGCAGCCTTCTAACAGGCCTACTGGGCTTAGGTGGGGGCCACCCCTACAACAGGAGCCTCTCATGGTGAAGGGCTTCACGGGCCGAAGCCATGCTGCCGAGCCCTTTAGCCCCCTCCGTCCCATCGGCCTGTGACCCTCGACGGACTAATACACCTTCCTTGTCGTTAGAGCCGGCCTTCGCGCTGATGGTACGGGAGTCGGAGTGTCTTCCGCTCCCGGAGTTGCGTGGCCGCAAGGTCGAAGATACTAGGGAGGCTAAAGGCCTCGACGGAGCCGAGGTCAGGGCGGGGACAGACCTCGCGCCCCGGATCCTTGTGGGCACGAGGTAGGGCTAGCGCGCCTTGTAAGTGCGCTTTAATGACGCCCAGAATCACGCTGGCCCTTATCTTGTCAGGGGCAGACTGTCGCGGCCGTTCTGTCTGCTTTGCACTGGATGGGGGCACGCGGCAGGCTGTGATTGGAGCGTCGTGGGATGTCAGCGGTCACACGACCACGGCCATTCGCCTCTTCCCTAGGGAAAGTGGACACGCGGCGGGAACGCATCGGCGCGTCACGCGCTGCCCACCCACCTACCACCACCTGCCACGGCTATCAGCGGTTGCACTGCCCGATCGTGGGTAGCCGAACCGCTGTAGTTCTGCCGTTTGGTCTTCTGGTTGCGGGGAAGACGGAGGGACTTTATAAGGTGTCACTGCGGGCATGCAAACACTCTTCTTGGCTGCCTGCTTGCTTGTGCTTTGCTTTCCTCTCCGTTTCCGTGCGCACCCCGCTGCTGCTTCCGCATTCACTCCTGCTCGTTGTCGTAGTGGGGAGGGAGAAATGGCCGCGCGCGACGACCGCCAGGCTGACGGTGGCGCCACCTGCGACGATCCTGCGCGCCGTCTTAGCGGGAGCGCATCGTCGAGCCAGCGCTGCCTAACGCCGCCACCGGCGGAGTATCACCTGGTCCTGCGCGACAAAAGGCAAACCAACCATCGTTGGGATGCCATGAAGAAGTCAAAGGGCCGCTGCTCCCGTGTGCTAGGGCGGAGTCGTGTCACGGAGGAGACCCTCCAAACCCTTCTTCGAGAGAAGAAACTAGACGATCGTGCTGGGGCTCGTTTGACTGGGCCTGATGAGACAGAGCCGAACCTGGGGGAATCGGAGGCAATCATCTTCGTGGCATTCTTCAATGTCGGGCTCCGGATCCCGTCAACACTCTTCGTTCATGAGGTGCTGCGAGCCTATGAGCTGGAGCTGGCGCAGCTGACCCCGAATGCGATCGTCTGGCTGGCCGTCTTCACCTGGGCGATGCGGACGGAAGGTATCCGTCCTAGCGCTAATTTGTTCGCCATCCTGCATGACGCACGCTGCCAACCGAAGAAACTGGAAGGGGAGGCGTATTCGAACTTCGACAGCGTGAACTTCGTGTTGAGGACAGATTGCGCGCATTTGTTCCCCGCGTTGGCTACGCGGGGAAAGTGGGAGTCTGGCTGGACACGGCGGTGGTTCTACCACCTTGTGACGAGCACGAGCGGTCTTCGATGCCGGGGGGAGCCGATATCATTCAATCACTCTCTGGATGTGAAGCCCAGGTCTGGCGACGAACAACAGGCGCGAAGACTTGCTGGCATCGCCCTCTGGTTCAACATGTGTGACCTCGCTGAGGAGTTCACCATGTACGGGATAGCTCCGCTTTCCTGTAACTAGAAGTACGAGCGGCGGGGGCCCGACCGGAAGGACGGCATCCACCCGGGAATATCTTCGCTCCATAAGCCTTCCGCGCCGTGTAAGTATCACTGCCATGGGCCACACATCGCCTGGGTGCTGGCAAACCCTTATGTATGACACTCCGCCTTCGCGTGCAGTGCGCCGGCTAGAAGATGCGGAGCGCGCGGTGGTTGCAATTCTTGGGCCGTACACGGTGAAGGAGCACAAGGCGCGTGAGTCCGCGACTTCCTTGGCGAGGCAAGGGTGGGTTAACCGGGTATGTGAGGTCCTGGGGATTCCCGTTCCGGAGCACCCGGTGCCTGTGGAAACGCCAAGCGGCGCAAAGGTGGGGGCGCCGTCCCCGTGGCGCGAGGTCCGACCGGAGACCAGTATCTTCAGCCCACCGGCCATGCCACCGGTCGAGACCGCGGAGACAAGGGGCAAGGCGGGCACTGAGCCTGAACCGGCCAGTTCGGAGAGGCACACTATTCCCGACGAGGCCTTACATGGTGGCATGGCGACGGGCCCGAGTCTCGTTGGTCTTGAAGATGATGCCTCGTCACCTCGAGCGGCAACCGTGGCCTTGCCGCTCACGATAGCTATTGCAGCTACTAAGGCAACCGCGGAAGCATCGCCTGCATCTTTGAGGGAGAAACGCCCTCGGGTGCAGTCACCTCCGCCTTCAAGAGGCCAGTTCAGTGTGGAAGGCCCAGTGACCGGGTCCTGGTGCCCAGCGGGGATGTTGCTGAAGTCGAGGGGGTTGTTGCTCCTCAGGCCAGCGAGGTGGTCACGACCCAGGTGGAGGCCCGGCGGAGTACCGCGGCAGGGGGTGCTGGAGGTAGGTGTGGTTCCTTTTCCTCCCGCGACTTTGCGAAACTCTCTCCAATTTGCTCGCTCATTCCGTCGATGACATCAGGCGAGACAAGGTCTCCCGGACGAGGACAAGAATCGAGCAACAGGGGAGCCCGCAAAGTCTCTGGGCTAATTGAGCAAGGGACTGTGTGTGCTCCGAGTGTTGTCGAAGGGGCTAGCGCGGAGGCTCTAGGGCTTGGCATCTCCGACTTCGTTCCTCGGTGGGAGACGCTTCGCACCTTGAGCGAGGTGGCGGAGTACGCTAACGGCCACCTGGAGCGACAGGCGCTGCGGTCCTGCGGGGGCGACCTTTTAGCGCTCGCGCTGGGTGCCTCGGAGATGAGAGTAACTGTCTCTGCTTGCGTTCCATGTCTTGTGCTTAGCTGACGGGTAACCCTTGTTCTTGTGCCCTTGTAGACACTTACGATCAGCAAGGCCCTCGAGGAGACCCGCACATGTGAACGGAGGGCGCTGGAAGACCAGCTGCGTGCCGCTGACGATGCCCACGTCGCCAAGGACGAGCACATTCGGGTGCTGATGGCAGAGCGTGACGAGGCTATCTCCGATGTGCAATTGATAGGCGTGAACGCAAAGAGCGCGGTGCTAGCAGCACAACGCGCGACAGAGGAGGCTCAGCGCGTCGTGACGGAGGAGCGGACTGCCCTTCTTCAACGAATCTCCGCGCTGGAGGCAGAGAAGGAGCAGCTTACTGCTTCTCTTGCAGAGAAGACCTTGTCCTTGGACAACGCATCTACATCCGCGTGGGGGGCGACGGAGTCTTTGGAGCAGGCCCTTCGGGAGCTTTCCGTGCACGTGGAGGACGCCACTCATAGCCGTCAAGATCTGATGGAGACGCTTGGGCGAATTGAAGAGGGCTCGAGCGTCGCTCTTCGCGGTGCCAAGGCCTTTGGCACCCACTGCGGCTACATGAGTGCTGGCCTTAGTCTCGCCCCGCTGCACGCTGGTGGGTGTGAGCATGTCAACGAGCTGGTGAACCCACAACTTGACCTGCCTGCCCAGCCCGGGATGATATCTCATGCGGTTCGTGCCGCCCAGCCCGCCATCCAAAACTTTCACAATCGGAGAGGATGCTACCACAGTTGCGTTGTGGCGGACGCTGCACGATGAGGGGGATGTGCTCCGCTGGCTCGAAGAAGTTCCTCGGTGCGGCGAAGGCGGCGCGGACGCTCGTCACGGCGAAGATGGCGCGGACTCGTAGGATTGGTGCCGGGTTTGGGTGCGTAACGCGCCATGTACATCTGTCTGCTATTGTAATGCGACTCCTGTTTTATATGAGCTGAACAACAGTTGTCCCGTGCTCTTTTGTTTTGTACTATGCTGTGAGCTGGGGTGCCATGTAAGGTTCGGGTCCTCAGGCTCGACCCCTCCCCTCGTGCCAATTGTAGTAAGCACGCATGCGAACGCTGCGCGCTGTGGACCCCAGACTTCGGACGTAGTCGAAGTAGTTGCGCGAGCACTCCGTCCCCAACCTTTCGAAGGGGTGGCAGCGGAGCTGGTACCTAGTCGAAGTAGACACGCGAGTGCTCCATCCCCTATCTTTCGAAGGGGTGGCAGCCGAGCTGGCGCCTAATCGAAGTAGACGCGCGAGCACTCCGTCCCCTACCTTTTGAAGGGGTGGCAGCGGAGCTGGCGCCAAGTCGAAGTAGACACGCGAGCGCTCCGTCCCTTACCTTTCGAAGGGGTGGCAGCGGAGCTGGCGCCTAGTCGAAGTAGACGTGCGAGCGCTCCGTCCCCTACCTTTCGAATGGGTGGCAGCGAAGCTGGCGCCAAGTCGAAGTAAACGCGCGAGCGCTCCGTCCCCTACCTTTCGGAGGGGATCGACAGTAGAGGCTTATTAAAGCCTGGGCGCATGGGAATTTCAACCAAGTCTTGTTTATACTCCGTGGAGTACGCGCCAAAACTACGCCTGTGCGTGCACGGGGATATTCGCGTCTTGTTTATACTCAGTAGAGTGCGCAGGGACAACATCCGCGTCTTATTTATACTCCGTAGAGTGCGCACGGAGGTGGGCCTCACGTTGCATTTTGTTTATACTCAGTGGAGTGCGCGCGCGTGCGGAGGCATCCCCCCGTTGCGTCTGATTTAGAGTCCATAGACTGCGCGTAGAGGTGAACCTCCGCGCGTTGCAGGCGGTGAAGGTGCGTGTGAAGGTGGACTTCTACGCTACGTCTTATTTATACTCCGTAGAGTGCGTGCGGAGGCGGACCTCAACGCTACATCTTATTTAGAGTCCAGAGACTGCGCGCGGAGGCGATCCTCCGCGCGTTGCGGGCGGTGAAAATGCGTGCGAAGGCGGACCTTGGTGCTACGTCTTATTTATACTCCGTAGAGTGCGTGCAGAGGCGGACCTCAACGTTACGTCTTATTTAGAGTCCGGAGACTGCGCGGGGAGGCAAGCCTCCACGTGTTGTGGGCGGTGAAAATGCGTGCGGAGGCGGACCTCAACGCTACGTCTTATTTATACTCCGTAGAGTGCGTGCGGAGGCGGACCTCAACGCTACGTCTTATTTAGAGTCCAGAGAATGCGCGCGGAGGCGAGCCTCCGCGCATTGCGGGCGGTGAAAATGCGTACGGAGGCGGACCTCGACGCTGCGTCTTATTTATACTCCGTAGAGTGCGTGCGGAGGCGGACCTCAACGCTACATCTTATTTAGAGTCCAGAGACTGCGCGCAGAGGCGAGCCTCTGCGCGTTGCGGGCGGTGAAAATGCGTGCGGAGGCGGACCTCGACGCTACGTCTTATTTATACTCCGTAGAGTGCGTGCGGAGGCGGGCCTCAACACTACGTCTTATTTAGAGTCCGAAGACCGCGCGCGGAGGCGAGCCTCCGCGCGTTGCGGGCGGTGAAAATGCGTGCGGAGGCGGATCTCGACACTACGTCTTATTTATACTCCGTAGAGTGCGTGCGGAGGTGGACCTCAACGCTACGTCTTATTTAGAGTCCGGAGACTGCGCGCGGAGGCGTCTCCCCATGCATCTTTATTTATACTCATAGAGAGTGCGCGCTTTTGGTAGGAAACAGGAAAATTTGTGCGAACGGTGAACTTTATTAAATTCCCGTTTGCGTGGGTGAGTGGTTACAAGAGGTGAGGCACTAACCACTAGCCGCTTAAAGGTGGGGACGACCTCAACCGTCGTTGCCCAGTGGTGGAGCTGCACACGTTTGGAGCCTCTAGTGCAAGGGCGGTTCGTGCAGGAGCGTGGCGGGGTGTTCCCCGAAGCCGTCAAAGGTCCTTGCGCTTGCACACCCAGCTCAGGCGTAATACCGCTGCAGCCTGTCTGCATTCCATGTGTGGCGGAACGTCTGCCCGTCCAGCGTGGCTAGGCGGTATGCTCCCTTCTGTAGGGCTTTGGCTTGATCGTGCAAAAATAGCACACCCGCAAGTGCACGGGTTGCCACTGAAATAGCGGCGAGTGTCGTGTTCTCCACAGGGACTAGACTGAGGCTACCGGTGCTCAGCTAAAGCTAGGTCAATCGAAACGGGGGAGAATCTAAACTACAACGACTACTGAAGCAATCGAATGAACGAACTCTAACTCACAAGGACAAAACGACGAACGACTAAACAAACGAACGAACTAAACAACGACAGGACAAACGACTGTACGAATGGACGTCGTACGACCGAACGAACAACACGACTACGACACAAACGACACACGAACAACAACGACTACCGATCGACGATATATCTAACTACCGACCGCAAGGAAGAAAGAGGTAGTCGAGAAGCACTAAGGGAGGGTTTAGAAGCACTAGGTGGGTTGAGAGGGAATGAGAGGGAAATATGGTCAATGGCTAACTAGACGACGACGGCACACGACAAACACAGAACTACGAACGCTCGCACGACTTAACGATCGAACGACCGCTGAGAAAAGCAAAGAGAGAGGGTTTAGAAGCAAAGGGAGGTTGAGACAGTACGGGGAACGGAGACGGTCGTCGACTAGCTAAATCGCGCAACACAAGCACACACATATACTAACAGACAACAGGACAAGCATTACAAGCACACACATATACTAACAGACAACAGGACAAGCATTGACTATAAGCACGGACTAACATATCACGATTAACACTACTAAAAATACTACTAACATAACACATTGCACAGTTATCTCACAGAGCATTAATCTCTATAACAGAACTCAACCTAACACAGCACAGTAACAGAACATGCAGCACAATAACAGGACTCAGATTTACAGATCACAATAACATAACCACAGATCATACATACAGTCACAGGAAATAATCCACCATTTATCATCACAGTGCGCAATTAAGAGGAAACAGAGGAAGAATTAAACCTAAATGAAGATGAAGCGTAAGAGCAGCAGATGAATTGAGGCTCGGTGAAGTGGATGCAGCAGGGAAGCAGATGTTGCGGTCGCCGGTGTCGTTGATGTAGTGGCGGCCGGCGACGGTGGTGAAGAAGAGGGCCCGGTCGCCGAGGTTGGTGAAGACGTGGTGGTGTGGAAGAAGACGGCGTCGGTGTCGATGAAGGGAGTCAGCCGAGTGAGGGCGGCGCCGGAGGGAGCTGGTGCGGTGGCGCACGGGAAGAGGAATGGTGGAGGAGCGGCGGGAGTTGATGGAGAAGGCACGGTGGAGGAGCAGATGCGGTGCGGGTGAAGCTCGGGATAGAGGCGCGGTGGAGCAGGGAGGGGCGGCGCAAGAAGAGGGGAGAAGAGGGAGGACACACCGGCGAGATGAGGCAAGAGGAGAAGGCGGCGGTGGATGTGAGGAGCGGGTGGCCGGAGATAGAGAAGAGAGGAGGGGAGAGCAAAGCGGCGGCGTCAAAGAGGTGGAGCGGCGGAGAGATGGTGGCCGTGAGGAGCTGCGGGGTGATGGCGAGTGGAGAAGGAGAGGATGCGGCGTTGGTGGATCCGGAGGGGCGGATGGAGAAGGAGGAGGGAAGGAAAAGGTGCGGCGGCGGTGGTGAGATGGCGCGCCAATGGGGGCGCACCGGAGAAGGCGGCGCGGAGGTGGATCGGCGGTGAGGTGATGGTGCTGGGGAAGGCGGAAAGGATGGCGCAGGTGGCCGCCGGCGAGTATGGCGCAGGTGGCCGCCGGCGTCGGAGAAGAGGAAGGGGGGAGCAAGGATAGAAGAGAGGAAGAGAAGAAATGGCCGGGCTCAAGGGCTTCTTGCGGCGGCAGCAGGGTTGAAGAATGGGGATTTTTTGGCATTTTGCAAATTAGCCCTCGAACTTTCTAGGGTTTACAATTAGGTCCCTTCCCCAATTTAGTTTCTTCTGATTTGGCCCCTCCGGAGCTCCGTTTTCAGCGCGGTTTGATCTCTCGCGTTCGTGACGACGCGTACAACTGTATGGAGCAGCCCTAGAATGCCGAATTTGTCGTTTATGCGCCTCGATCGCGCCGGCCTGCAGAAAAATATAGAAAATGTAAAATAGTCCATTTTGAGCAATTAATTATAGAAAAGTGCGTAAATGGTGATAAATGGTCCCAAAATGTGAAGAATATGAGGGTAAAATGAGGGCTAAATCTATATAAAAATGACGCATGTCAGGCTTCCGCGACGATGTATGGGCCTTCCCACCTGGATTCCAGCTTGCCTACCGTCTCCGCATGGAGCGCCATCTTGAGGACGAGGTCTCCTGGTCAGAATTCGTGCGGGTACAGCGAACGATCCCGAGCGCGCACCATCTATCGCGCGTACTTCATGACGTGTTGTGTTGCGCTTGCCCGGTCTCCGTCAAAGAGGTCCATGGACAATTGGCGCTCCTCTTCTGGTGCTTGAACGAGGACCCTTATCGAGCCGGCCTTTATTTCCTCAGGTGTTACTGCCTCGTCGCCGAAGAGGAGCTTGAATGGCGTGAATCCCGTTGGGCGTGTGACCGTTGTGCGGAGGGACCAGATGACGCTGTGGAGCTCACCCGGCCACTTCCCCTTTGGTAGCCCGACTAGGCGCTTCTTGATCGCAGCGGAGATAGCGCCGTTTGCCCGCTCCACCGCACCGTTAGACTGTGGGTGTCCAACCAAGGCGAACCTGAGAGTGATGCCCATGTTGTCGCAGAATTCTTTAAATGGGGCTGCGTCGAATTGCAGACCGTTGTCGACGGTGATCTCCCTGGGCACGCCGAATCGGCATATGATGTTCTGCCAGAGAAAGCGTTGCATAGCTGCCGAGGTAATCTTGGCCAGGGCTACCGCCTCCGGCCACCTGGAGAAGTATTCCAGAGCGACAGCTACGAACCGCAGGTCACCTGGGGTCCTGGGAAGCGGTCCCACGACATCGATGCCCCATCGCGCCAGCGGCCATACCGGGGGTATGGGATTGAGGCTCATCGGGGGTCTGCGGATGGCCTGTCCCATCCATTGGCAACCTTGACAGCGGCGCACGAGATCTTGGGCGTCCGCGACAGCTGTTGGCCAATAAAAACCCTGCCTGAATGTCTTGCCAACTAGCGATCTTGGTGCAAGATGCGAACCGCAGAGCCCCGCATGAATTTTTGCAAGGAGTTGCTTTCCTTCTTCGCGCGAGAGGCATCGCAGGAGCAGAGCGCAGACTCCCTTTTTGTATAGCACCCCGTCAAGCACCTGGAAGGACCTGGCGCAGTGCTGTAAACGCCGGAGCTCGATGGGGTCGTTCGGCTCCGCGATGCCCTGTAGAAAAGTGAAAAGGGTTTCCCGCCAGTCACCCTGCTGGGTGATCTGGCGTGCCGAGTATGACAGGTGCTGCCCCTCAGGTGTGGTAATGACTGCGCCGACCCCCACACCCGCGACGCCATAAGCTCCGTCGGTGTTGAGCATCCACACCGGGTCTTCTGACTGGAGGACAGGCTGAGCTGGAGGGGTCCATTCCGCGAGAAAGTCCGCCAGAACTTGGAACTTGATCGCCGTTCAGGAGGCGTATGTTAGGGAGAATGGAGCAAGCTCGGCTGCCCATTTGCCGATTGTTGGACCGAAATGGCGATAGAGGGGGGTGAATGTCGCTTTCTAAAAATTAAATTCGCCCCTCAAGTATCCACACTTATGCTACTTCTCCAATAGCTATGGAAGCTATGAAGATAGAAGATATGCACTTACTAGAAGTCACAGCAACAAGGATAAACCAGATCCAGAAAGAAACAATCAAGAAAAATAGTTTCAGAGCAGGTCTGACTGCAAGCGGTAGTACCGCTGAGACGAGCGGTAGTACCTCTGAGCGGTAGTACCGCTGAGCCGAGCGGTAGTACCTTTGAGCAGTAGTACCTTTTGAGGAGAGGTAGTACCGCACGACAGCAAACAGAGCAGCCTGACAGAAGTTCTGAAACTTCGGATTTTTGGCTAAATCAAGGAAACAAAAGGAAAACTTCTGATCTTTTCAAAGAGAGACATCAAGGGACTATTTTAAATACCTTTAGGGCCTCAAACAACATGGGAACTAAGCAAGAACACAAGAAATTCAGAGATTAGCCAAGAACCTGAAAAATACAGAGAGCTACCCAAAAACTCAAATTCTCATCTAACCATTGATCCTTTGACCACGAAACTTTGAGGATAGCTAATTAATAGCCATAAGACTCTGCGTGCCAAGTTTCACATTTTCTCATGAAGGTAAACACGAAAATCATCAAAACCCTAGAAGAGGAAATGAAGAACAGAGAAGTCCCAAACATGAAATCTGAGATTAAACGAAGTTTGCTCTTGGGAAACTTGATCAAATGATCTTGAGGCATCATCCCAACATAGAGCAACCCATTTTGGTCCTTCACAGCAAGAAAGAACTTCAAATCGCAAAAAGAGGAAAATCACCTAAAAGGAGAAAACGAAGAACAGAGAGGCTGCACGGGAGAAAAACTTCAGATTTTCATTTCAACCAAGCAAGGATTACATAGGAGTCCCGATACGCATGGACATTAGAACAAGAGGAATGATTACAAGACTCTCAATCCATCCTCTCCCTCTCCCAATCACAAGAACACCCACACTACATGATTCTTTCTTGGAAGAGAAGAGCAACGTACAGGGAGGGAACACACAGGGAACAAGAACCTGCCTCTCCCAACCACTCTCACCAACTAAAGACTCAAAGGTGAAACCACCTCCAAAGCCTCTTTTGACTCACAAAACCCTAACTCTCTCCCAAAGCCATGGAGGTGCATGCAGCCCCTCCCACCTATTTATAGCCTTTGGCTAACGGGTCTCCAACCCGTTACGCCTGCTAACTCCGAACGGAACCGGCTCCCGCCTGTGCAGCTTTGCGTTTTCACCGAAACGCCCCTCCTGCACCTTCCGGGAAGCTTCCGCGTTCCTTGTCGTCCACGACTCGCAACCACATCGAATCTCCGCCGTCTTCGACACATCCGATCGTTCTGACCTCAGCGCCACCTGCGCCTAGTCCAGTCACCTCGTGTCTCACCACGACTCCGCCTCGACGTCCTGCAGCCAACACAGACAAGAAACACATCAAATAGCACCGCTCAATACATGAGAGCATAAATAGGATCAAAACATCATACTTACGCATGACGAAGTCCAACCTATGGAAACATTAGAATATGCATCCTAAGCCCATTGACCAAGTTTGACCAAGTCCGACCGAGTCCATTGCACCACGCAACGACATGGTCCGAACCACTCAAACCAAACTCGACTCACCTAGACCACTGTCAATTACTCATCACACACATGGGGTCACTACCACATGGTCTCTCAATCTCCCCCTTGATGAGTATATTGACAAACCCAAGAAAAAGCATGAAGTTGAGTTTGATTTGAAAAGCCTAACATGGTCCAAAAGAAGGCAATGAAGCTAATGACCATGTCGACAGAAGAAACACTAGAGCAACAAAGAAAGAGCAAATTGTTCTCCAAAGCTCTAGAAAGATCCCAAAAGACTTTTTCTCCAAAATTCTCCCCCTTTTGGCAATAAACACATCGAGGATGCAAAAGAGAGAATATGACATGATATTGGATGAAATGGCTGAAGTTTGATTATTCTAAGCATTTAGAGCCATGAAGATTATCCAAAATGATCATTAAGTACTACATCAAGCCATAGCTCAACAGAATGCTATCTAGATCATGACAAGATATATATATATATAAGCCAGCTAAACCAAATAGATGACAATATGAAATTTAGTGCAATTTGAAAGCATGTCAAGTCATCCATGATCAAAGTCTAGCTAGAGGTATCCAAGCATGATGCAAACCATGTCAACAAGCTAAGTGGAACCAAGAAGCTAGTATTGAGTCATATTAGAGTGCTACAAGCTCAAGAGTGAAACATTTGTTTAAGTACTTGGTTCTTTTTGTAGATTAAGCAAAAGAAGCACGAGTGACATATTTTCTTTTCAAATTCAAGGTTGTTGCCAACCAGATTTTTGTTTAGTCATGTGCTAGACCTCAAGCCTTATGCGATCATGCCAAGCAAAAAGCTTAAGACAATGATCTTGGTCATCCAAAACTCCCCCTGAGTTCATGCCTTGTGCAAATGGCAAGCCGTCTCATGAGAAAGAATTGGTGAGATCAGTTTTTTTGCACAAAAGAGATCTTTTTGCTTTTTAACATGTTGTACTAACTCATGCTGCATCAAGAGACTACAATAGCTCAATCTAAGACTCAATAGAGATTCAATGCTCAACTCAGCCTATTTGACATGGCATGAATCATAAAAGGATAACTCGAGTAAGATTAATCTCGAGAACTAGCATGACAAGTTTTAATTCAAGTTGAGCAATTTTAATTAACTTATCATGGCAAAAGCTAGTCTACACATATGAAGTCATGATAAATCTAGCAAATAAGCACAAGTCATGGCAAGGTGTAAAGCATTGTAAATATGTCATAACAGGATAATAATCAAGGCTCAATGTAGTTATATTACAATGCGAAATGCTGAAATGCAAGAAAATCCAGCTCCCCCTCAACATGAGATGCAACTCTTAGTTCAAGATGAGTTATGTCAATATTAAGCTCCAGAAGCTCCCAAATGAACTCCCCCTGAACCAAAGCAATAAAATCGAGAAGCTGGCAAAGAAAACCAAACAGGCAGTCCTTAAAGCATAGATAAGATAGAGAGAATACTATGGCTCAGACTGACTCTTATCTACCCCATATGACTCTAGGACTATCAACTGCCCACCTAACACACTAAGGAGCAAACACGTACCCTGTCTACCCGAGGGTGGCCCGACCCTCGCTAGAACCTATAAGCAGTGAGTGAGCTCAACCTAGTGAGAAGAGAAACAGCTAATAAGTAGCATCCTAGAATCACAAGATAAGAGTAAGAAGTCTAAACAGCTAGACAAGATAAACACTCTAATCTATGCTAGAAGGACTAACCCAAATGCACCCGAATGCAATGCAGCAGAAAGGAGTAAGAGCATAATAAACATGATAAAGCATGAAGCACAAAACTCCCCCTCACAACAGTCCATAAGAACAAACCACCCCAAGCTCTCCCCACAGAGCTGAAAACCTAGAGCTATCCAAAGGCTTGGTAAAGATATCAGCCAACTGGTGGTCACTCTCCACAAACTGGAGCACTATGTCACCCTTCTCCACATGGTCTCGAAGGAAGTGATATCGGATATCAATGTGCTTGGTCCGAGAATGCTGCACTGGGTTCTTAGCAATGTTAATCACAGAAGTGTTATCACAAAAGAGTGGAACACTGTCGATAACTAACCCAAAGTCCCGCAGGGTCGAGACCATCCAAAGCACCTGGCTACAGCAACTAGCTGCAGCAACGTACTCGGCCTCTGCGGTGGATTATGCAACACCGGACTGCTTCCTCGAAGACCAAGAAACGAGAGAAGTGACAATGAGTTGGCAGGTGCCAGAAGTGCTCTTCCTATCTATCCTACAGCCAGCAAAGTCTGTGTCTGAATAGGCTCTGAGGGAAAGACAGGACGAGAAAGAGTATCAGATACCATAGTCAATGGTAGCTCAAAGGTACCGAAGAATACGTTTCACCGCCTGGCGGTGAGATACGCGAGGAGAAGCCTGAAAGCGAGCACACAGACACACGGAGAAGTGTATGTCCGGTCTCGAGGCGGTGAGGTACAAGAGGGAGCCAATCATGCTGCAATACTCCTTCTGATTGACTGGCTCGCTGTCCTCATCTGGGTCAAAGGAAGCTGTGGACGCCATGGGAGTTGACACTGGCTTACCATCACTCATGTCAAAGCGTCTCAGGAGGTCACGAGTGTACTTGCCTTTATACAAGAAGGTACCCTCCCGAGTCTGCTTGATTTGGAAGCCAAGAAAGAAAGTCAACTCACCCATCATGCTCATCTCAAACTCGGTGCTCATGACATCCGAGAACTGTGAAACAAGAGCATGAGAAGAACCGCCAAAGATGATGTCATCCACATAAATCTGGACGAGCAGAATATCAGTGCCATGCCGGCGGATGAACAAGGTCTTGTCTACTTTACCCATCTCGAAACCATGACTCAACAAGTAGGACTTAAGCCTCTTATACCAAGCTCTAGGGGCCTGCTTAAGTCCATACAAAGCTTTGGAAAGCTTGAAGACATGGTTTGGGTATTTGGGGTTCTCGAAACCTGGAGGCTGTCAGACATAGACTTCTTCCTCAGTAAAGCCATTGAGGAAGGCACACTTGACATCCATCTGGTAAAGCTTGAAACCCTTAGAAGCTGCAAAGGCCAGCAGGATTCTAATGGCTTCAAGTCTAGCTACAGGGGCAAAGGTCTCCTCGAAATCGAGACCCTCAACCTGGGAGAACTCCTGAGCAACCAATCTAGCCTTGTTTCGAACAACTACCCCATCCTCACTCTGCTTGTTCTTGAACACCCACTTGGTCCCAATGACATTGTGACCACAAGGGGGCTCAACAAGCGACCAGACCTTGTTCCTCTCGAAATTCTCTAACTCTTCATGCATGGCATTGACCCAAGACTCGTCAGAAAGTGCATGACACACATCCTTTGGCTCGAAGGAGGCAACAAAGGCAGAATGGAGACAGAAAAGTGACGTAGCAGACTTTGAGCGTGTGACACGCTCAAAGAGGTCTCCAATAATCTGCTCAGGAGGATGAGCTTTCTGGATATGTCTAGGAGGTCCGTGATGAGATGAAGAAGTGGCATCTACTTCATGTGCTGATGAAGTAGGAACAGAGCCACTAGCTCCAGAAGAAGCAAAAGGTATGGACTGATCGCCTCGAGGTGCGGTGGAAGAAGGCACCTCGAGGGGTGGATGAGGGACTGGATCAGGTAGACAACCCTCATCTCCATCATCCTCATCATCCACAAAGATAGGCTCGGACTGTTCTAAAGAACCTGAGATATCGGGCCTAGTCCCCGGACTAGCCTCGTCGAAGGTCACCTCACAGGTCTCTACCATTTTGCTAGATTCGCAGTTCCAAACCCGATAAGCCCGCGAAGAAGTCGAGTAACCTAGAAAGATCCCATCACAAGAACATGACTCGAACTTGTCTAGGTTCCCGGACTTCAGAATAAAACCAGAAGACTCAGAAAAATCAGCACGAAAGATCCTCCCAAAACGAGAAATCCCGCAAACTAGACTACCCGAAGAATCAAGAATTTTGCAAGCGTTTTTCTTAAAGCTCACCTCGAAACCGTCATCGGTAAGCTGAGAGACAGAAAGAAAATTATACTGCAGCTTACTAACCAAAGCAACATCTTTCAAGATGAAAGAATCATTAACGTGCACTGTACCTTTGGCGATGACGCGCCCAGATGAAGCGTCTCCGAAGGTGATCGACTCATCACCTGGAGCACGGGCAAGGGAAGAAAACCAACGGGAGTCTCCGGTCATGTGTCGTGAACACCCGGAGTCTACAAGCCAAACATTTCCCTTCCCTGCCCGGCGAACCTAAGTCAAACAGAGAGTAAAGTCTCAGTACTGGGGTAAATCAAGAGTGATTTTGGCACCCAATACTGAGTAACACGTCGAGCAGATGAAGTAGTCAAGCACGACTGACCTCTATCTACCCTACGCTCTCTGTCACTCAACAAGCTAGAAGGTCTGTGTGCAGACCCGAAGCTGTTGTTGGGCTTGACTGCTATAGAGGAGCGAGTTAAGACACCATCAACATGCTGATCACGCCGCGGGTAGCTATCTCGACGGAGGAAACGAGATCTACCCTCAGGACGGCGGTAGTCACGACCAAAGGGAGCATGAGAACGAAAACCAAAAATCTCAGAAAAACAAGTCCTCGATGCTGCCCAAAACCATCAGAAGCATCTGAAGCAAACCTAGACCTCGTGTTGGTCTTAGGTGCACTCAAGGTCTGGGGCTGACCCTGAATACGCCTAAGAGCTGCAACACGGTCTCTCTGCGCGATCCTGGCGCGCCTGAAGCATCGATCGATCAAGTGTCCATCCTTCTGACAGAAGGTACAATGATACTTCGCCTTCTGAGAGGCAGAAGTAGCATGAGTTTGCTTCGCCTTCTAAGAGGCCGAAGCTGCAGGTGGACTCACCTTGCTGTCAGAAATCCCTTGGACAAAGCCCACAGACTTGAATTTAACTTCATCAGATCTGGGCTCAACCTCGATCACACCTCCTACTATGGGTCTAAGAATAGTAGGTGGATGCTTCCTAATGTCCTCATAGAAATCATATCCTAGACCTTGATTGAACTTGCAAATCTTGGACTGGTCTAGAATAAGATTCAACTTCTTCTTGTCGCCTACAAACCTCTCGAGAGTGTTCATATACTGACACTCCCGAAAGAGGGAGGTGCAAGAAGAGCAGGGGGAAGAAGAGACAGCAGAAGATAAGGGAGCAGAAGAAGAACCAACAGTAGAGGAAAGAATGGCTTGTGCACGCACAGCCGACTCTGAGGGAACAGTCCTACTACTAGCCAGTTGGTTCACGTCGCTAAGCGTCTCCACCTTACCCTTGGGCTCCTTCCCCACTTCAGCAATCACATCACAATGAGTTGATGGCTTCTCTAGTAAATCCTTAGTTAGCTTCACATATTTTTCATTCAAAGCAACGAGTTTAAGTTTTAGTTTTTCACAACTCATGCATGGTGAGCTAACAGGGTTCTTAGTCGCAAACTGAGCCAACTTGTTGTTATGATTAACCACTTCTTGGAATTGCTTGGAAACAGATTCAAGTTCAAGGGTTAATTTTGGATAATTGGTGCAAGACACAACAGGCTCAAGTAAAGAAGCACGCAACTAAGCAATTTTGTGATCTGCCCGTTTTAGGTTCATCGTCAAGTTATTGCAATTTTCACATGACTCGGGCAGATCTAGAAGCATGGTATAAAGACCTCTAAAAGCATTGTCCTTATCCTCACATGAGGTGCAAGCAATAGTCTCAACAGTAGTAGATGAGAAGGAGCTATCCTACTCATCTCAAGCTCAGCTAAGAGACTAAGATTCTCCACCTTAACACTGTCAAGCTCGGAGGACAGACTATCATGAGAGGTCCTTAGTTTCTCCATGTCATCCAACAGAGCACATCATGTATCACAATCATCACGGGAGGGAGCAGATGTAAGTGAAGTAAGCTCCCGTGATAGTCTATCTACTTCCTTCTCCAACTCAGTACACCTAGCCCTAGACTTAGCATGGAATCTATCTAGCTTAAGGAAAGCATCATTAAGCTGGTCGTAGGTGGGGCTTACCTCGTCGGAGTCGGAGTACAACTCGCTGTCGCTCAGTTCGCCCTCAAGGGCCATGAAGCACATGCCGGAGAAGTCATCGCTGCCCTTGGGTTCTTGCTCGTCCGTTCCATCGTCGTCGCTCCACCCCTCCACCTCGCTGAGATCGAGGTCGTCGAAGGCGGTGAGGACGCGGTGGAAGAGCTTCTTGGCTTTGCCAAGGTCGCGGAACTTCTTCTTGCCTTGTGCAGGAGCTGAGGGCTTCTTGTTGCGGTTCTTGTCGGTGTAGTCATTCTTGGCCTTCTCTATCTTGGGACAGTTTGCCCGAATGTGGTTGGGGCCACCACACTCAAAGCAAATCACAGGTCCTCCTCTCTTTTTGTCCCTCCTACTCTTGTAAGCATGGGAAAACTTCCGAGCTAGGAGGGCCAGCTGCTCATTCTCAAGCTGCTCTAACTGATCATCAGTTACATCACAGAGAGCAGCGAGAGAGAAACCACAAAGCGAATCGGGAGAAGAAAGTCCTGAAGCCGAACTGGGATCGGTGACTAGAGCCATCGACTGTGACTTCGACTTGCGAGAGACAATGTCAATCTCATGAGTCTTGAGGAGCGAGTACAGCGCATCAAGAGTCAAAGTCGAGAGGTCCGTGGTGTCCTTGATGGTAGTCACCTTCATCTCCTAAACCCGCAAATCGAGAGCCGCGAGCATCTGACGGGCGTTATCCGAGTCGGGGTATGTGAGACCGACCGCTCAGAGGTTGCTCAAGATCTTGTGGAAGCGCGCAAAGCACTCATCTAAGGACTCACTAGCGAATATTTCAAACTTGTTGTAATCTCGCTTGAATTGGTCCTGTCGGACAGTCTTGATCTGGGTGGTGCCCTCATGGTATGCGTCGAGGGTCACCCAGATGTCGAAAGCCGACGTGAGATGAGAGATGTGATCAAACTCGCTTCGGCTCAACCCCTGGATTATGATGTTCCTTGCCTTAGCATTCGCCTCAACATCAGCCATGTTCCCGGCGTTGATGTTCTCATCAGCAGGAACAACAAATCGCACCTTCACCTTCCGCCAGATGGCATACCCCTGAGCCTGGATGTATGTCTCCATTCGGCTCTTCCAGAAGGGGTAATCGAGGCCATCAAAGATGGACGGCTTGGTGGAATACTTGTCTGTCGCCATGGCTCTTAGAGACCGGTTAAGATCTATTGAGAAGAGCTAACCGGCTCTGATACCAATTGTTGGACCGAAATAGCGACAAAGGGGGGTGAATGTCTCTTTCTAAAAATTAAATTCGCCCCTCAAGTATCCACACTTATGCTACTTCCCCAATAGCTATGGAAGCTATGAAGATAGAAGATATGCACTTACTGGAAGTCACAGCAACAAGGATAAACCAGATCCAGAAAGAAACAGTCAAGAAAAATAGTTTCAGAGCAGGTCTGACTGCAAGCGGTAGTACCGCTGAGGCGAGCGGTAGTACCTCTAAGCGGTAGTACCGCTGAGCCGAGCGGTAGTACCGCTGAGCCGAGCGGTAGTACCTTTGAGCAGTAGTACCTTTTGAGGAGAGGTAGTACCGCACGACAGCAAACAGAGTAGCCTGACAGAAGTTCTGAAACTTCGGATTTTTGGCTAAATCAAGGAAACGAAAGGAAAACTTCTGATCTTTTCAGAGAGAGACATCAAGGGACTATTCTAAATACCTTTAGGGCCTCAAACAACATGGGAACTAAGCAAGAACACAAGAAATTCAGAGATTAGCCAAGAACCTGAAAAATACAGAGAGCTACCCAAAAACTCAAATTCTCATCTAACCATTGATCCTTTGACCACGAAACTTTGAGGATAGCTAATTAATAGCCATAAGACTCTGCATGCCAAGTTTCACATTTTCTCATGAAGGTAAACACGAAAATCATCAAAACCCTAGAAGAGGAAATGAAGAACAGAGAAGTCCCAAACATGAAATCTGAGATTAAACGAAGTTTGCTCTTGGGAAACTTGATCAAATGATCTTGAGGCATCATCCCAACATAGAGCAACCCATTTTGGTCCTTCACAGCAAGAAAGAACTTCAAATCGCAAAAAGAGGAAAATCACCTAAAAGGAGAAAACGAAGAAAGAGAGGCTGCACGGGAGAAAAACTTCAGATTTTCATTTCAACCAAGCAAGGATTACATAGGAGTCCCGATACGCATGGACATTAGAACAAGAGGAATGATTACAAGACTCAATCCATCCTCTCCCTCTCCCAATCACAAGAACACCCACACTACATGATTCTTTCTTGGAAGAGAAGAGCAACGTACAGGGAGGGAACACACAGGGAACAAGAACCTGCCTCTCCCAACCACTCTCACCAACTAAAGACTCAAAAGTAAAACCACCTCCAAAGCCTCTTTTGACTCACAAAACCCTAACTCTCTCCTAAAGCCATAGAGGTGCATGCAGCCCCTCCCACCTATTTATAGCCTTTGGCTAACGGGTCTCCAACCCGTTACGCCTGCTAACTCCGAACGGAACCGGCTCCCGCCTGTGCAGCTTTACGTTTTTACCGAAATGCCCCTCCTGCACCTTCCGGGAAGCTTCCGCGTTCCTTGTCGTCCACGACTCGCAACCACATCGAATCTCCGCTGTCTTCGACACATCCGATCGTTCTGACCTCAGCCCACTTGTTGAGAGCGGTAAAGTCGATGCACATACGCCAGGCGCCGCTGGCCTTTTTGACCAGCACCGGATTGGCGAGCCAGTCTGGATGTTGGACCTCGCGAATAACCCCCGCCCGAAGGAGCTTCGCCACCTCCACTTTGGCCGCTTGCTGCCGGTCCATGGACACACGGCGGAGTTTTTGCTTGACCGGCTTGGCGTCAGGGCGGATCGCCAAGTTATGTTCGATGAGGGCGCGGTCCACACCTTGGATATCCTCCGGGGACCATGCGAAGACGTCTGCGTTGGCGCGAAGAACTTTGAGCAAGTCTTGCTCTACCTCTGGCGGGAGGCCCTCGCCGATGGACACGAACTGTCCTTCCGCCTGGAGGGGCACTCTTTTGACTCCACCCTCTAGGTGGGGCTTAGGTGTCCATCCCGGAGCGGATGGCGTGTCCGCCTGGCACTTGTCAGTGAGGACATGCACCTTGCGGTGCAGGCTCCCAGCTCTGGTTTCAACACTCCTAGCCATGTCTTGGTAGCCGAAGACGGTGATGGTACCTCGCTGGCCTGGGAGCTTCATACACAAAAAGGCGTAGTGCGGGACCGCCTCGAAGGACTTGATGGCGGGTCGGCCTAGTATGGCGTTGTATGAGTGCGGGATGTCCACGACGTCAAAGACGATATCTTCAGTTCTGGCGTTGTCGGCTTGGTGCAAGGAGACTTGGAGGCGTACTTGACCCAAGGCCTTTAGTGGCTGGCCTCCACGGCCTTGGAGAGGGGTCTCCGATGCTTGTAATAGGCTTCGAGGTACCCCCATGCGATCGAGGGCCTTTACGAACAAGATGTTTGCGGAGCTCCCTCCGTCGATGAGGATGCGCCTGATGTCGCAGCCTGCGATGTCGGCCTGGTGATCAGGGAATCTTGGTGGGGGAATTCCACGCCCTGGGCATCAGCTGACGTGAAGGTGATGCTGTGATGCGACGTCCCTAGAGGTAGTTGTGGCAGGGAAATGCTTGACGAAGAGCCTCCCATGATGACGCTAACATCGCGGCGCTGGGTCCCTCCGAGGGCCCCAGCGCACAGGGGACTTCCTTGCGGCCGCTGTACATGGGGTACTGCGGGGGTCGGCACCTCCGAGGCCTGTACTTGGGCCATCGCTCGCCGCAACGCCGTGAGTTCGGTGCATGTCCGTGTGAAATGGTCACCGTAGCCATGCACCTCGCACCATCTGCTGTAGTCTAGAATTTCCTGCTCCGCACGCGGTTTCTCATCGCGGCTCCCTTCGTGTCCCCCTCCAGCGCGCGGGGTTAAGGTGGCTTCCCGGGGGACACCTTGTGCGGCGAGGACGTGGCGAGCCTTTTGGGGCCTCCGCCGGTTACGCCGGGGCTTGCATCTGTCGCTTGGCGAGTTTTGGTGCACCCCAGCATCGACGCGTTCAGGAACGTCGCCCGCGGACGCTTGCTTGCGTCTTGTCCTCGGGTCACCCCTTATGTTTCCTCTTTGCGACAACTCCTCCGCCTGATCGGCGTCGGAGCCGTCGCAGCTGTGTCTCCGCGCATCTTCCTCGGCCCGGGCGTATTCTTCCATTTTGTCGAAGAGCTTTGCCACCGACTTGAGTGGCTTCCACGCATTATATTCGGCAAGCGGCCCCGGGCGAAGACCCTGTATTGCTGCATCAATGATAGTTGCTTTGTTAACATCCTTGACCTGGCAACGTACCCTGGCGAAGCGTTTGCAGTAATCGCGGAGCTTCTCCGAGGGCTTTTGCTTGACGGCGAAGAGCCGAGCCGCGTCGACACGCTCGACGTAGTTTCCTTGGAAGCTATTGCAGAGGCGGTCGCGGATCTGCTCCCAGGCGTACATGGAGTTTGGTTTGATGGTAAGAAACCAAGAAAGCGCCACTCCATGCAACGCGAGGGGAAGCCCCTTCGCCTTCGTAACGTCGTCTCCGCCGGCTGCTTCAATGGCAGTCTCATATACGTGCACGAACCCTCGAGGGTCCGTATCGCCTCTGTACGGCTCGATAGCGCTGGGGAACTTAAAGTCCTCTGGCCACGCCGCCTGTTGCAAGCCTGCCGAAAGCGGAGACTCTAGGTCTATGCGTCGCAGCGGGATGTGGCTGGACACGACTGCGCCGCGGCCATCTGCCTTCTCCGGAGTGGGCTCCGACGCGACTGCTGGTGGGATCTGCTGGCCCCAAGCCTTTTGCATACCTTGCACAGCTCCGCGGAGATCCGCCAACTCTTGCAGGAGCGTTCCTAGGGCCATCAGCAGGGCGTTGTCTCTCGCATCCGGGCATCTTGGCGGGACGCCGGCAGCCACGGCTTGAGCTCCTGGGCTGCCTATCGTGGCGGCGTGACGGACTTGGAGGTCGATGAGGGGGTCGGGCGCTGCGGCAGCGGTGGCGGGGTCGGGCGCTGCGGCAGCGGTGGCGGGGTCGAGTGCCGCGGTGGTGATGGCGGGATCAGGTGTTGCGCCGTGAACACCAGTGTTCGCGACCACCACGCTCACACTGCTACCCGCGCCTGCAGCTGCCCCGGTATTGACGCGAAATCCCATCGCTCCTGCCTTCTTCGTCTTCGTCACCGATGATAAAGGTTTCTTTGGTGCCATCCTCCTTCAGATCTAGAGGCCTACTCTTGTCTTCCCCACGGACGGCGCCAACTGTTGTGAGAGTATGGTAGTGGAGAGTTAGGTGAGTAATGGCTTAGCCTTCTCCCCATGGCTGGTATTGTATTCTTATACCCTCTTGGGGAGTGCTTTTACAATAGTACCCTTACATTTGAGTACCCCCCTCAGGGACACTTATGTCATTATACATGTCCCATTTTGGGTCTTGCAACCTTCTAACAGGCCTACTGGGCTTAGGTGGGGGCCACCCCTACAACACCATCTATTTTCAACTGATTTCACCTATTTGTTTTAGAAATGTTGTAAGATTGCAACATTTACCTTTGCTGTTAGATCCTGGGATAGCTGAGAGGCATTTTGCCGACCGCCTCCTACGCTCAAGCATTGCCAATGCTTGTAGTCCAACGCGTATGTAACAAAAACACAAATTGTGTAATTAATCATCATCTCACCTAGCGTGGAGCAGAAAATTCTAAAGATTCTTACTAAAATTAAAGTAAATATTAGCCAAACCTGTAGATACTATACGCCATCAATGACAAGAACCTAATTAGCACTTTATAACTCTCAATAGCAACACTCCACATCGTAGGGTCTTTAGCATTCAGCATTCCCAGTTAGAACCCACTATCTCAGTTAGCTCTCTGAGGCACATTCAAAAAGATTTATTTTATCTCAGACAACATCCATGACAAAGCGAAAATCACAAAAGGGAATTTGTAGGCTTAAGTATAAACACTTGGTCCAGGGAAGAAAGTATCCCTTTTTGTACCAATGCAACTCTAACCACGTCAAACCAAGCACTTTTAGTAGGAAGAAAAGATTCTGCAATAGATCAACGAGGAAACATGTAAATTGGTACCTTGAGTTTAAGCCCGCAACGTCTTTTCTTCCCATCAGTATCTCTGCATGCGACCCAAGAGAACTAGCGATGGCAAGGCCAGGGAGGCGACCTGGTGTAGCTCGATGGCAGCTTGGATGGAGGCCACGCAGGCAACTTGGTGGAGCTCGTTGGAGGCGACATGGGGGCGGTGAGGCGAGGGGCTAGGGTTTTGGGAGGCAGAGATGGGTAGCGGAGGGGAGCATTTGCGGGGTTTGAGGCGAAGGGTAATGGTGGGGGTGGGGGTGGAGATTGCGGAGACGGTGTGCGAGGGAATCGTGTTGGGGATGCAGCCGGTGTGGACTGAAGTTTGTGGGCGGTTGCTCGATAGGGAGGCGCAGTCGTCGGCCCGTGGAGAGGAGGAGGCGAGGGGCAGAGCGGAGGAGTGGGGGAGGAGGAGGCGGCGGCGGCGCGGGGTGGGGGAGGCGGCGACGGCGCGGAGGAGCGGGGGAGGAGGCGAGGGCAGAGCAGAGGAGGGGAGGAGGAGGCGAGGGCGGAGCGGAGGAGTGGGGGGGAGGCGGCGGTGGAGTGGATGAGCGGGGGAGGTGGCGGTGGAGCGGAGGAGTGGGGGAGGAGGAGGCGGTGGCGGTGCGGGGTGGGAGGGAGGGGAGGAGGCGGCGACGCGGGGTGGGGAGGAGGAGGAGGCAACGGCGGCGCGGGGTGGGGAGGAGGAGGCGAGGGTAGAGCGAAGGAGCGGGGGAGGAGGCGGCGGTGGAGCGAAGGGGTGGGGGGAGGGGGAGGAGGCAGCGTAGCGGAGGAGTGGGGGAGGAGGCGGTGGCGGAGCGAAGGAGTGGGGGGAGGAGGAGGCGGCAACGGCGTGGGGTGGGGAGGAGGAGGAGGCGAGGGCGGAGCGGTGGTGGATGGAGGGGAGGAGGCGAGGACGGAGCGGCGGAGGAGGGAGGCGAGGACGGAGTGGCGGAGGAGGGAGGTGAGGACGGAGCGGTGGAACGGCGGAGAATGGCGGAGCGGGGGGAGGAGGAGGCGGGGAGATGCGGAGAACGGGGGAGATGAGGGAGAAGATTCAGCGCGTTGGGGCCACATGTCGGCGCTACCTTTTGTGAGAAAAGGTGGGAGAGAACGGACGTACAATCACCAACTCCTTCTTTTATAATAGTGTGTGTGTGTGTGTGTATATATATATATATAGGAAGGCGAAATGGGACTCCTAGGAGTCCAGGCACCTAACCTATAAACCGTTCAATCAAATTGAGATGTGCTATTTTGTAGTAGGTAAGATTTTAACGGGTATACCCATTAGCCTATACTGCTTGCCGTACTATTCAAACTCCTAATTGAATGCATGCAAATCGGATTATTAATTGCCATAAACCGTAGTATACCCATTAGCCAATACATTCCTTCCGTAGCGATTGAAACGGCTGATTGATTAGTGCAAACCGGAATATCATTTTGAAGTATGTGTGTAGAACCTTTTGGAGTAACGTGAAAATATTTATGTGTTAAGATCATTTGGTGCCATATATAGATTTCCTGCCATTACCGTAGAGTAGGTATGTGTATTGGCCATGTATTAATTAACATGGAGTACATGGAGTATGTATGTAAAACCGTACGGCATTTAAATTATGATTGTTTGTACGTATAAATTTAATATAGTATGGTGCATGCGAAATATCATTACTTGTAACATATGATGAATCATTGTGATCAAATGGAGTATTATACCCAGAAAAAAAAATTTAAGTGGTCTTATGACGGAATAATAAAAACTGTGTTGACTTTCATTATTTTTTATTCAACGCACAAAAAGATTGTGAGCGGCGAATTTATACGAGATGTTAGCAGGTAAGGGGAGAATCTTTTGTGAATTTGTCAACTCAATCGGACAACAAAATGCTTTATTAAATGGATGATGCATACGAAAGGCTTTTAAATAAAGAGTATGTTGACTTGCATTATTTCCATTAATTTTTAGATGTCGCACGGAACGATTTAGAGTGGCGAATTCACACGTGTTGTAAGCATTTAAGTGACAAACTTATGTGTTTTTTCATATCAATCAGACAACAAAAGCTAACTTAAATGGTTGTAGTACACAAACGGCACAGAAAAGACAGGTATGTTTGCTTACATTATTTTCTATAAGCCACATGTAATGATTTAGAGCATCGAATTTTTACGCCATGTGAGCGCTTATTGTAAAAATCTTATTTGGAGTTTTCATCTAATTCGAGCAACAAATGTTCATTGAATTGTAGCTAAACATGAATGCGTAGGAAAAACTGCATGTGTTGACTTCCATTTTTTATATGAAAAAGGGAACGATTTAGAGTGTCGAATTTGTACGTCATGATAGGGGTTTCTGTTTATATGTTGTGTGAATTTATCAAAATAATCGGACATCAAAATGTCCTCTTGAATTTATTGATTGAATCGGACTACTAACGTGTGTGTTGACTTCCAATAATTTTTGTACGTTGCACGAACTAATTTAAAGCGGTGAATTTGTACATAATGTTAGCAGTAATGGCGAAAATATTATGTGAAATTATCGTATCATTCGAGGCACAAATTCTTGTTGAATTTGTCATGGAGACGAATGCGTTAGAAAACGGGTATGGCATGTTATCTTAAAAAGTTAAGCAACATAACATATGAATTGCCGTGCAATGGTAGAGAGGAGTCCAAAAAGAAAATAACATATGAATACATATCCAGCCTCAAACGGAAAGCAATGGAAAAATATGATTATTGACGGATACAAAGCATTTATAGTAGTATATGTAGAAATTAAAGGCCATATCCCATACATCTAAATTATTCCTTCTTTTACACAACGTAGTCAATTCACATACCTACTTATCTAATATGAGAATCTGTAGTCCAATCGGAAAAAATATATGCTACATTAAATGCTTGATGGAGATGATAAGAATAGGCATAACCGCGTGTGTTGAATTCTATTAATTTTTATATTCGGCAAGGAATGATTTAGAGCGGCGAAATTGTACGAGATGTTAGCAGTTAAGTTGAAAATTATATGTGAGATTTTTAGCTCACTCGGACAAAAAATGCAATCGTAAATGGTTAATGTAGATGAACGACATAGTAAAAAACGCATATATAGGCTTCCATTATTTTTTATGCGTGTCACGGATTGATTTATACCGGCGAATTTTGTATGTCATGATAGCAGTTAAGGTGAAAATTATATGTGAATTTTTGCGATTATTTGTACAACTAATGCTAGCTTAAATGAATGATGTAGATGAATCTCATTTTAAAAAACGCGTGCGATCATTTCCATTAATTTTTATACGAATAACTGGGTGATTTAAATCGGCGAATTTGCACGTGATGATAGCATTTAAAGGTGAAAACCTTATGTGAATTTTTTAGGTGAATCGGACAACAAATGTTATATTAAAATGATTGATGGAGACGAACGGCTTAGGAAAATACGTGTATGTTGACTTCCATTAGTTTTTGTACACCGTACGGAATGATTAAGAACGGTGAATTTGTACGTCATGTTAGGGTTATAGGTGGAAAGCTTATGTGATTTTTTTAGCTGAATCGGTCAACGATTGTTAACTTAAAATGATTGATGGAGACGAATGGCATCGGAAAAACACGTGTGTTGAATTCCATTATTTTTCTATACGCCACAAAAATTGATTTAGAGCGGCGAATTTGTACGTCATGTTAGGGATGTAGTTGAAAATCTTGTGTGTGGTTTTTAGCAGAATCGGACAACAAATGTTATATTAAATGGCTGATGGAGACGAACGGCACGTTAAAAACCACGAGTATTGACAAGTATTATTTTGTATATACATTTAGAGTATTGATTTTGTACGTGATTTTACAAATAAAAGTGAAAGCATACTAACATCCCTTTTGCCTTTATTTGAGCCCAAATCAGCGAAGAAACATTTGGCGATTCGCTGGAGAGTCCATGGCTGGAACAGCCCAAATGCACAGTCCATAACTCCAAATCAAGAACGTGCATCGCATCCATGTACAGCTCGGTAGTCGTCGGTAAACGTATTATTTCGTATATTGGACCAGCTTACCAGATAACAAAAGAAACTAAACGAAATAGATGATACAAACTGGACATACTCGTTAGGGATGGATAGATATGATAAGTAACTTTCTAGCATAAAGCAGTACAGAAAATGTATGTGATGAAAGATATATGATGGATCAGATGCACATAGTAGTAATTACAACATTTAAATTATGAAAGACGTGCTTAAAAAACAATAGCATGAGTATGAAGTCATCACAATTTTTGTATTGAAAAAATATAATGTATGTATGACATCAACAAAGTTTTACATCCAACCAAATGTGATGTATTGACGCATAGCATTATTACAATCCAGAAAGTATCAAGCAAAAAATAGTCTCGTAATAGAACAAAATATTCTTATTTTCAAAGCATCGTTCAGTAGCTTCTCAATGATCACTGCACTGCTTCAATAATTCTTTGACGAAATCAGTTGGTGACGATAGATTTGATTCCAAGGTAAGTATGTCCATCAAAATCTCCATTCTGAAAGTGTCCGTATAATCCTGTAAAAATATTGTGAACATGTTTAATACATTGGTTAGATGACAAAATGATGTTGCAATGAAGGATCGATCATTAGAAAGGCTCCGAGCTTTGTTAAGAGGGAGCTTCTTCATCTCAGCAGCATACGCCGTTACGATTGGGATATGGATTGCTAAAAGGCCTCAACCTTCTCACGCTCCCTATGAAGACACGCTCGCCGCAACATTTCAATTTTATAGCTAGTAGCAATGGCCTTCTTTACCTTGGGGGTGTTCCTGGCGAGCATCTCGTTGGGGTTGAGCTCCCGGAACACGCTGAGCGCGCCCGGCGTCTGCTGCTGCTCCATCTCCTCCTGCAGCTGCCTGATCCTCTCCAGCAGCTCCTTCATGTAGTCGATCGTGTCCCCAAGAATCGATGTCCTGTCCATCTAGTTTCCAGAACCAACAACACATTGGCACGTCATCTCCAATTAATACCCCATTGTGCTAAGATTATTGTTCTTGCAAGTAATTAATCTTGTAAAAAAGAAGTGTTTGGACCTAGTACCTTGCTGATCTTGGGCACGACGGAACGGAGCATGGAGAGGCGGTCGTTGAGGCGCTTGCGACAGCGGCGCTCGGCCATCAGGTTCTTGGACGGCATGCCCTCCACCCTCTTCTTCTTCGACGCCGGCGGCACGGCGCTGGCGTTGAACCCGCCACCACCCTCCACCAGCCCGGGCTCCACCTTGCAGACTCCAAGGCCTCCCTCCACCAGGGGCACCTTGGGCTGAATGACATCAAGAAACCCCATCTCGCTGCCGTAGTCGCCGGCGCCGGCATTGGGGCTGAACGCCGCGTTCCCGTAGACTTCGCTGAGGCAGTCGAACCCAGGCGCCGCCGGCTGCTCGTAGGTGGCCGTGAAGGTAGGGAGTACACTGACAGTGGTTTGGTGGCGTTCTTGGAAACAATCCATGGCGGCGCAGGCCGGGGAGAAGAAATCCCCCATGGCATTGCACTCCCACGCGTCCCTCCTCAGGGAGAAGAGCTCCTCCAAGAAGGCCTGCTCCTCCAGCCCCATCTCTCGCTCGCTCGCTTCCTTCCTTCGCTGCAATAGCTTCTTCTCTTCTTGGCTTCCTAGGCTTGTGAGACTCTATCAGAGAGAGGGAGAGGGAAAGTGACGAGCTTTGAGAGGGGTGTCCCGGGGCGCCACTGTCGGCCGTCGCCTCCTCTACATGGACGAGACTCGGTGTTGAGAACGGCGGAGCTGTCCTCTGGTGAAGCAGCCGCGCGCAATTTGGGGAAAGAGGCGAGATCGGGGAATGCGCGATTTGGGGAAAGAGTCGTGACCGAGTGACGGAGATTCCTAATTTGCTCAAGCAACGGGTCTAGCATCTCTCAACCCGTTAATCAACTTTTCTCCGGTTAACTGTGCGTGGGCGATCGAAGGGCTCACGATTGAGGAGTCCGGGCACCTAATAGCACTCAATATTTTTACTCATGGAGTATATACTATTTTAATGATGTTGTTATATCTCTTTATCTTTTAAGCATACTCTAATAATGATTATAATATACTCCAAAGTGAATTCCATAAAAACTTTCATAAAAATCCACTTTTTATAGCATAATTTGCGTATATATTCATTTCATGTATGGAAAAGGATATATAGCAAAAATAAAGGGTTCCGATGAAAATATTTCAACCAAGTCACATTAAAGTATCTTGGAATTAGTATTTAAGTGTATAGAAAGTGATAAAGAGGTATAAAATATTTATTAAGTGGTATATTGAAAATGAGAGTATTACTCTTAGGAGTGTGGAAAAGGCTTCCTATACTCCCGGGTGTAATTATACCCACCTCTAATTTGCTACCTAAACAAACTTGAAATATTTCTTTATCACTTTAGGTATACTTTTATACTAATTATAAGATATTTCAATATAAACCACATGAAAAAATTGCAAGGAGGTTCATACTTTTTAGCGTATTTTGTAAATACCTTCATATACTTACATAAAAAAGGAATATGTCAAAAAATATATACATGCTACTTCTGAAAAATTGTTCATACCATCTAGATGGTATTAAATATATGTATACTATATGTACATACCTTAAGTTACGAGAGATACTTTCTACATTATGAGATACGAAATCCGGTGTAATTACACCCGGGAGTAGAAAAGAGGCTTTACACACACGTTTCATGCCATACATGTATTGCACTATTTTTTTATACTTGATACTTCCTTTAATCTATGATCTATTATTAATTTTGCTTAATTTTCAGCTAATTTTAGAAGCAAACACATACCCTCAAGTACAATCACATAGCAACAGTCAAGGAGTCTTGAGTCATCTCTCTCCAAAAGACTAGCTTGATAGGTAGATACTCCACCACCCTTATAAGTCATGCTCTGTCTCCTTCCATAATTGATGTTGGTAGTTTTGAAATTATTATCAACTCTCCAAAACGTTTCTGTAAACCAAAGATTGCTGCAAAGGCGTTTTATATATATATATATAGGAAAAATACCTTTTACTCCCGGGTGTAATTACACACACCTCTAATATACCACCTAAACAAATTTGAAATACTCCTTTATCACTTTAGGTATACGCATATACTAATTATAAGATACTAACACTACTACAGAAAGCCTAATACTAGACGGCCAATCATTGACACTAACACAGACGGTTTTAATTTGGACACCGTCTGTGTTAGTGGCGTCGGATAAAACGAGTATCACAGACGATGCTTACCGATAAACCATCTGTGATACTAAAGTATCACAAAAGGTTTTTATTAAAAACCATCTGTGTTGTGTAGACTATCACAGACGGTTGTTGTTAAGAACCGTCTGTTAATGTTCACAGACGGTTTTTAATAAGAACCGGCTGTGATGTCCCTTTGTCTGTCATATTCTGTTCATGAGCAGAGGTTAATATATAAGTACACATTGCTTCTAATAACTTAACTACAGAACTAATGAGATAAGAGATCACAAATTAAAGGCAAATTTATTAGTTTCAATTAGAGGCAAATTTACTACAAAAGTCGCACAGGTAAAGAGTTTCCCAGATTGTAATCTTTTGGGCTTCGTACGCTTCTTCTTCGACTTTGGGACTTGGAGGATCAGCCACTGACTTCTCGAACGCCGTTAAGATTGTCCTTGTCCTCAGCACTTCCTCCTCTAGCCTGGGCAAATAATCAGTAGCATAGCCCATAATGTCGTAGAGGTATGCATGGGCAGATTCCTCAGAATCTGCCGTTTCTGCTTGATCAGCAAGGCTATCCATCAGTCTCTCCAATGCGTGTAGAGCTTCTTCCGCTTTGCGCACATTGTGGAGAAGAACCAGGGTAAGGGCTGTTTCCCTTTCTTGAGCGGCAGCGAGACGCCTCCGTCGACGGTGGATGATCAGGTCGAGCTAACGGATGCAAGAAAGTCGGGGAAGGAGAGCAGGGCGTGTGCAGAGAAGCTGCTCCAGATGCAAATTGCTGGCCGCCTGTGTAAGGTTCCGGTCGAACAATTCTTGATGAACAGATGAGAGGAAGGAGATGATCACAAGAATAGTAGAAGCCATATTGTACGTACGTAGAAGAGACCTGGATTAGGTGCGCATATTTAACCTTTAGCACAAACGGTTCGTATACCCAAACATTAATGATATAGACGCTTCGTATAACGATCGAGAGACGTTAATTAGACGATCGAAACACGAAGTGTTCTGGCAATCGAAACACGAAGCGTTCTGGCAATCGAAACACGCGCGAAGCAGCTTATGACAGACGATTTTTTATAAAAAACCATCTGTGATAATTCACATACGGTTTTTAGTTAAAAACCGTCTGTGATAATAACTAAGGCATTTATTGCGCTGCTCAGACCGCATCTGTCTTCATTTCGATCCGGATCTAGCCACTGCTGCGCACTTTTTCACTCGGGAGGAAGCTAGGCGATTTCAGGCCAGTTAATTTGGTGGGAAGCGGCAGAGATTGAGCTTTGAATTAAGATTCAGACTTTCCTGGTTGCTGTAGATATGGTTAGTAATGAAATTTATTTTTTCTTTAATTGCATTACAATTTAGGTCTAAGTAATCCATGAGTGGTTATTGAAGATGATTAATTTGCAAAATTGTTGGTTATATAATAGCTGTTGTGTTTGTAATATGAATTGAGCTAGCAAATTAAGTCTCAATATAATAAATGTGGCCGGTATATATGTAGTTATAATTAGTTAATCTAGATTTTAATACTAAGTTGTTATATATGTACGTAACGTAGGACCGAAGCTGGATGTATGCCGCGAGCCGTGTGAGTGAAGAGTACATTAATGGCGTTTCTGTTTTTATAAGAGCCGCCGAGGAGGATATGTTGAATAAGAGGGTGGAATATATGTGTTGTCCATGCACTGACTGCGAGAATTTGAAGATGTTTAAGAACCGAGGGCAAATTGAAGCGCACTTGATTCGGAGGGGTTTCAAAAAGGATTATACATGTTGGACCAGTCATGGCGAAGTGAATGATCATATGCCGCCGGATGACATCGCCGGTGAAGTGAATGATATGCCCCCGGATGACATCGCCGGTGAAGTGAATGACATGCCGCCGGCTGATGTCGATTGTGGCTCAGATTCGGATAGGTTGCACGATGATAATCTGGATCAGATGCTTCACGATGTAGAAGAGAACTATGATGAGAGAGAGTATGTTAAATTCCGTGGCTTGATGGAGGACTCAGAGAAACCTTTGTACACAGGCTGCAAGTACACGAGGTTGTCGGCCGTGCTTGAACTGTTGAAATTGAAGGCAAGCAACGGTTGGTCCGACAAGAGTTTCACGGCTAGGTCTTTTAGCGGACATGCTTCCGGAGGGAAATGAGTTGCCTAAAACCACGTATAATGCCAAGAAGGTTCTTTGTCCGTTGGGAATGGAAGTAGAAAGAATACATGCATACCCGAACGACTGTATCCTCTACCGTAAAGAGTATGCAAACATGCATGTATGTCCGGTGTGCAACGCATCCCGATACAAACGTAACAATCAATCAGATGATGGCGAGGGAACAGAGGCGAAGAAAGGACCTCCTGCTAAGGTGGCATGGTATTTTCCTATAATTCCCCGTTTGAAAAGGTTTTTTGCAAATCCAAAGGAGGTAAAACTGCTGCGTTGGCACTCGGAGGAGCGCAAGAAGGATGGAATGATAAGATATCTTGCTGATTCCGCGCAGTGGAGAAACATCGATAGGAGTTTTGCAGAGTTCGGTGCAGAACCAAGGAATATAAGGTTTGGACTAAGTACAGATGGAATGAATCCTTTCAGTAGCATGAGCAGCCGACATAGCACATGGCCCGTGACTCTCTGCATCTATAACCTTCCTCCTTGGTTGTGTATGAACCGAAAGTACATTTTGTTGTCGATACTTATCCAAGGGCCAAAACAACCTGGGAATGATATCGATGTGTTCCTAGCACCGTTGGTGAAAGATCTAAAAGTATTGTGGAACGAAGGGGTACATGTATGGGATGCATACAAACGAGATAACTTCACTCTGCGCTCCTTATTGTTCTGCACCATAAATGATTATCCTACCCTTGGTAACCTATCGGGCCATAGTACAAAAGGTGCCAAAACTTGTACTCACTGTTTAGATGGTATCGAGAGTGTGTGGCTGAGACACTCACGCAAAACCGTCTACATGCGTCACCGCCGGTTCCTTCGGAGGGCTCACCCATACCGCAAGATGAAGAAATAATTTGACGGAGAGAAGGAAGACGGTTCAGCTCCAAGGCATTTAAGGGGACACGAGGTTTATGATATGGTTAAGGATTTAGATGTTGTCCTCGGAAAGGGACGTAAATTGAGGGCTCATGAGAAGAACACCTGGAAGAAGAGATCAATATTTTGGGACTTACCTTATTGGGAGTACCTAGATGTTCGGCACTGCATCGACGTCATGCACGTAGAAAAGAATGTGTGCGACAACTTAATTGGTCTCTTACTGAACATCCGTGATAAAACAAAGGACGGTGTCAATGCACGGCTTGACTTGGCTGACATGGACATCAGGCCTGAGTTAGCACCGACAAGCACTGATAATGGACGAACGTACCTCCCCCTGCGTGTTACACTCTGTCCAAGGCTGAGAAAACAGAACTGTGCCAGTGCTTGCATGGTGTCAAAGTTCCGTCTGGTTACTCCGGCAACGTGAAGAAACTTGTTTCGATGCAAGATTTGAAGTTAAATGGCATGAAGTCTCATAATTGTCATGTGCTAATGACACAGATGCTCCCTATTGCAATTAGAAATATTTTGCCGATCAAAGTCCGAGAAACAATCATGAGGCTATGTTATTTCTTTAACACAATTGCTCAGAAGGTCATCGATCCCGAAGGACTAGATGCTCTGCAGGACAAGGTGGTGATGACTCTATGTCACCTTGAAATGTATTTCCCTCCTTCGTTTTTCGATATCATGATCCATCTCATTGTTCACGTTGTGTGGGAGATAAAAATGTGCGGGCTCGTATTCCTACGTAGCATGTACCCATTTGAGATGTTCATGGGAATTCTCAAGTCCTACGTATGGAATCGTTCTCGGCCGGAGGGCAGCATCGTCGAAGGTTATGCAAGCGAAGAGGTCATTGAGTTTTGTGTCAATTATATGGCTCAGATTCAACCGATAGGTGTCCCTCAATCTCGTCATGAGGGGAGGCTGAAGGGTCTCGAAACTATCGGAAGGAAAGCAATCACTCCAGATATGGACACGTATACTCAAGCCCATTTCACGGTGTTGCAACACATGACTGAAGTGGCGCCTTATGTGGACCAGCACAAGGATGTGCTTCGGTAACAGAATCCAGAGCGGCCGGATGTTTGGATCATGAGACAACACAACAGTTGGTTCAACCAATGGTTGAAAGAGCAAATCGCTAGGAGCTCGCCGAGTGAGACACTGACATGGTTGGCAAAAGGGCCGACATTTACAGTTGTGACATGGCAAGGATATGACATAAATGGGTACACATTCTATACGCAGTCTCAGGATGTCAAAAGCACTAACCAGAACAGTGGTGTCCGCATAGATGCATTCAGTACCGATGGGTCGAGAAACTCGTACTATGGCTTCATAGAAGAGATTTGGGAGCTCGACTATGTGGTTTTCAAGATCCCCTTATTTCGCTGCCGTTGGGTGCATCTCCCACAGGTGAAGGTTGACAAGTACGGTGTCACGACCGTGGACCTCCAACGTGTCGGGTACAAAGACGAACCATTCGTACTCGCCAATCAAGTTGTTCAAGTTTTCTATGTAACCGACCCGGCAAATAAGAAACGCCATGTAGTTCTTCATGGAAAAAGAAGAATCTTGTGCAACCCTACAATTTGAGAGCACAAATTAACCAATCAAGGACCACTCTAGTGTATATGCCACATAGACCTTCAAGGGGCATGAAGTAAGTGACACACTCGAGTGTTCCCGTTCAATGAACCGGATACACTAGTTTGTGTTATTTGCTTCATAGAACTTTGTTTAGAGACCTTGTAGTAATAGTATATGCCGACTACTGCCGAGATGTGATGTCCACTCCCACAATCCTGCTTTTTCCTTCTTAAATTCAAGGCAATTTTATTACAAAAGTGCAAAAAAAAGACATTCCCAGATTCTTCGTGAGCAGCCGACATAGCCGACTTCTTCGATGAGTGACTATCTATCTGCTTCTTCCCACTTCTTTTCTTCATCTCTGGTCTCTGGATCACGTACGCCAGTAGCGATGATTCTGAATCATCGCTACTGGCGTACGTGATCCAGAGACCAGAGATGAAGAAAAGAAGTGGGAAGAAGCAGATGGGCGATGAGCGACTATCCATCTGCTTCTTCCCACTTCTTTTCTTCATCTCTGGTCTCTGGATCACGGACGCCAGTAGCGATGATTCTGAATCATCGCTACTGGCGTACGTGATCCAGAGTCCAGAGATGAAGAAAAGAAGTGGGAAGAAGCAGAAGCAGATGGATAGTCGCTCATCGAAGACGTCAGCTATGTCGGCTGCTCACCGAATAATCTGGGAATGTCTTTTTTTGCACTTTTGTAATAAAATTGCCTTGAATTTTGCGGGAAAAAGAAGGATTGTCGGAGTGGAGAATGTTGTGGATGAGGTTCCCAGATAAAGAAATCTTGCAATTGTTGCAAAAGATACATGGACCATTTGGGTGGAAAGATGAACTGTTTCGTCAGGCGCATGACTGCCAATTCGAAGCATAGCATAGCATCCGAGGCACATCCGAGGTCTGCTGCTGTGTCTTGAGGAACGCCAAGAGCTGGTCTTCAGATGGAGCATAGCATCCGAGGCACATCCGAGGCCTGCTGCTGTGTCTTGAGGAATGCCACATCTGAAGACCAGCTCTTGGCATTCCTCAAGACACAGCAGCAGACCTCGGATGTGCCTCGGATGCTATGCTATGCTTCGAATTGGCAGTCATGCGCCTGACGAAACAGTTCATCTTTCCACCCAAATGCTCCATGTATCTAGCCAAAAAACAGCAAATGAAGCAAGTGACATACTCTAGTGTTCCCGTTCAATGAACCGGATACACTAGTTTAGGGACTTTGCTATTTGGTTTATAGTATTAGCAACTAAAGTAGGTGCTAAGATAGGCACATCACCCCCTCTACTCCTCTCCTCTCTTCCAATTCAATATGATCACTTTCTCATCTTATCTTAATAGACCCACAAAATGAGCAACATGTCACCCGCGCATTCTTCAACATCATCGCCGGATGCGTCCGCTCCAACATCAAGACGCCAAGGAAGAGGGCTATCGAAGAAGCCTGAGGGCCGACAGACCATCACAGCGGTAAACACATCTGGGGTCCCTATCCTTCCTCAAAAAGCGGTAAACGCATTCCGAACCATGGTCGGAATAGTTGCATGAGAACGAATTGAGATCACATACAATTCGTGGAAGAACGTGCCTGACACTCGGAAACGTGAGCTGTGGACCGAAATTTTGGCATCGTTCGAGTTCCCAGAAGAACACCTAGACGCTGTGCAACGACAAACCTACCAAGCGGCGTGCAAAGCATGGAAGAACTTCAAGAGCACGCTTGTCAGGAAATACGTGGAGACGGACGAAACGCATGTTCATAAATACCCATTCCTGGAACCACAATGGAAAGAGTTCAAGGCTATGAAAATGACCGAAGATTTCAAAAGTACAAGTGTGGCGCACAAGGCCCTCCAGGCAAAAAACACACACCCCCACAGACTTGGCACATCTGGGTATGCGGGTAAAATCCCGCAGTGGAGGAAGGAGGATGACCTGGCAGCTGCACAGGACATCGCCCCGCCGTTTTCCAATATCCCGGATGACCGCGCTCGAAATTGGATTAGAGCAAGGTCATATACAACGACATCGGGGGACGTCTCCTTTCGAAACCCTGCAGACCAGCAAATGACCCAGCGCCTGGTAAGATATCGATCGAACTATGTAGCATGTAATTACTCCACAACTTCGTACGAATTGAAATGACATGTTGTGCTCGTGCAGGAAGAGCTGAGTTTTTGAATCTACCCTGGGATCATTCCAGGGAACAAGGGAGAATGATATGCTCTCCGTGGCCCTGGGAAACAAGGAGCACCCGGGTCGTACGAGAGGCCTTGGGCTTTACGTTCCTTAGAAACATGGTTTCCAAGATGACTCCGGAATGTATCGGCGTAGAAAGAGAAACAAAGCCGAGCGTGACGCACAGCTACGAGAAGAGATCAAGGAATCTCTTAGAGAGGAGCTATTAGCTCAGATGGCTGATGTAATCAGAGATGAGGTGCGGAAACAGACAGAAAGTCAGTAGGCCGCTACTGCCGCTCCTGTGCTAGCTAGCCCGCACAACCATCCGAGTAGCTGCGCGTCCAATCCGACGCAAACCCAGGCCAAATTTCCTGTGGACGATATCCTGGTAATAATTATTATCTCTCGAATGCTTGCTCGATTGATAGGCCTATTCGAGTAGCTAATTTTGTATCGTTATGTAGGAGCCTACGAAGTGAAGGCTCCAAGTGAGATATGGCTCCATTCCCTTGTACACTGCTTGGGGCCAGGCATATTCGTCTGGTATCGGGGCCATGGTGCACGGTCAAGCTTTAGCGCCAGGCTTCGCAAAAGTTAATGTGGATGGTGTGTATGTCAATTTTGAGGTGGTCCCGCTACCGAAGCCCCCCAACGACGAGATCGTGACTCTAAGACAGGCCATTGGAACATTCATCCAGTGGCCCAAAAGCGACATCTTTCTGGAGGCTTCTTCACCGGTGGCAGGACCAGAAGTGCAGTGCGAACCACAGCAACATGCACTGGTGCCATCTCCACACGGGTAGTGCGAAGTAGAGCTACCTGCACCGGTGCTATCTCCACGGGTGCTATTCTCGCCAAAGCAACTTGCACCGTCTGTACCATTACAGTCGACTACCATGAAGTCGACCTGCAGTCGAGGCAGTGGCCATGTCAAATCAAAGACGAAGGATGATGACGATATCTCGTACCTGCCATTGGCCCGCAAATTCGTGCTAAGCGAGCCGATGATATTCCCGCAAGAGCACCTCACAAAGCTAGGACTTGATTGCCAAAGATTCCACACTTGGTATATGAAACAGTCCAATAGACCAGAGGCAGAACGACGCTCAGGTATCATGGTCAAATTCAAGCCGGAACATTTCTTGCACGAAGTTCAGGAATGTGTCTTCCCAGTTACCTTTGACGATATATTTGCTGTTTTCACGCTCAACGCTCTCGACGCCTCACTCGTTCGATGCTGGACGCTGTAAGTTTGTACAATCACAGTCTCTGTTCACGTAATACCGATATATGTCACAATTTGTTGCTTTTCTGTGTATATATATAGATTCATGCTGACCGAAGCTAGATCATCGAAATCACCAATTGGTTTCCTGGACCCACGCTTGGTCGCCATTGATACCATCAACGAGAATGCATCCTTCGTCGAGGACTATATTACAAAAGCACTGCTGGCTCACCGCGATAAGGAATTTGTTCTTATGCCATACAATGAGAACTTCCATTGGATTTTAATTGTACTTATACCAAAATGAAACAAGGCTATATACCTTGATTCTCTAAGTAAGAACAAATTAAGTACACAGCTATCGCCGAAATACTCGATAGGTAAGTACATTGTACATTGTACTCTTTCTTTCCTTCCGAATGACTAATCTAACTTTTTCGAATAACGAAGGTCGTTCGTCACATACGTTCAACAAACAAGTGGCTCGACGACAGCTGCCAAGCCCTTGAAACATGATCGCAATTTTCGGGTATTGGCTAGCTACACATTAATTAATCATATACAACACTTAGTAATGCCACTTGATTTAACACATTCTATTTTTTGCAGTGCCACCAGCAGCAGCCGAGCAACACGTGTGGATATTACGTGTGCCACCATATGAGACTACTCCTCGATTCCAGCAAGATCTCCACCCCTAAGGTTTGTCAATCTTTCCACATTTATTTCATACATGTCAAGTTTTATATGTACGCGCGTTGATATTCCTATCGACAGGCTGCGCCCATCTCTACATTTGCATTGAAACAGCCAGATTTTGCAAAAATTTGAGGAGAGTTCATTTGGTTTTTGTGGAGTAAGGTCGTAAGATCAGATGGAGAGTTCCACAGCCCAGAATGATTTTTTATTGTAATTCTAAGTGCAAATGCAGTGTAGATCTTTTACAATTGTGTATTTGTTAATGGATATTTTATTTCAATTCAATGAATTGATTTGCGAAATGGATGCTTTATGTTTGTGAAATGAAGTGCGTTGTCAATTGGATGTTTTATGTCTGTGAAATGAATTGAGATGTGAAATGTATCTGAAATGAAATGAGATGTGTGAATTGTATATGTTTTATGTCTGTGATTATCTGTTTGTTTCAGAGGGCATGGCTAGCATTTTCTGAGGCTAGCGAATAAACAGAAATATATTTAGGGGTTGAAGGGATCATCACAGACGGTTTTTGAGTAAAAACCGTCTGTGATAGCTGATAATCACAGACGGTTTTTACTTAAAAACCGTCTGTGATGATTAGTATCACAGACGGTTTTTAACTAAAAACCGTCTGTGATGATCAGCTATCACAGACGGTTTTTACTCAAAAACCGTCTATGATAATAAGTATTACAGACGGTTTTTAACTCAAAACCGTCTGTGATTATCATCTATCACAGACGAGTTTTACTTGAAAACCGTCTGTGATAGCTGATAATCACAGACGGTCCGAAACCCGTCTGTGATGACATTCGATTATCACTGACCCATAAATACAGACGGTTCACAAAACCGTCTGTGATGACGTTTTCGAATCGTCTGTGATGATATTTTCTGTAGTAGTGTAATATACTCATATACTAATATATATGTGTGTGATTGCAGCTCCATAATTGCCCACAAATACAGTACATTTTATTTGTCCACACGATGCGTTCGCCGTTCGATAGCATACAATTAATTGATTAACTAATACAAGTACACGACGCGATCGATCGAGAGAAAGAAAACTATTAATAATAAGCAAAAATTAAGGGAAGGAGCTTGCACGCAAGCAAGCATCATATATATGCTTAGTTGACGGTGACCTTTCCGACCATGCCGGCTCCGACGTGCGGCTCGCAGTAGAAGCCGTAGGTGCCTGGGACGGTGAGGGTGACGGAGTAGGTCTCGCCGGGGGCATTGAGGTACTCCTCCTGCGAGATCTTGGAGGCGTCGACGCCGCTGGGCACGGCGTCCTCGTCGAACACGATGTTGTGCGGGAAGCCGGCGTTGTTCTTGAAGGTGATGGTCTCGCCGGTCTTGACCGTGAACTCGTTCGGCTCGAACACCAGCACCCCGCCGTTGGCGCCCAGCAGCACCTCCTGCGCCATGGCGCCGCCCGCCAGCATGGCGCTCGCAGCGACGGCGACGGCCGCAGCGCCGGCCGCCTTGCTCAGCGACGCGCGCACCGACACGGACCGGGCGCGGGTACGGGGAGCCGGCCGGGCGAGGGAAGGGATGGAGATGACTGCAGAGGAAAGGGCGGCCATTGTATTCTTGGACTAGCTAGTATAGATGCTCTAGCTCTAGCTATGCCAGGTGCAGTGTGGTTTTTGTACTAGCTACCTACTCCACTGGAGGAGGAGGAGGAAGAATAAGAAGAGAAATGGTGCCGGCGGAGAGGGAGATCACGCACTCGAGATGATATTATTAGCTAGCCTCCACGCGTGGAAGGATTGGGTGGCCAGGACAGGAGTCCCATGCACCTTATCCCAAGGCCGCTCCCCATTGGCTGTTCCGGTCTCGGTCCGGATGAGATAAGAGTAGATGATCCATCCGTATATGATATGAGCGCATGTCTCTCATCTCATGTGTAACTGATTGTGTGGTCGATGGAGCTCGCTCGCTCTCTCCGGCCATCAACAGTCTCACTAGCTATGGTATACTATGGTCCACGTATACATACATACATACATATAATATGCGCATGATCACTCCTACATCTATCTGGCTAGTCATGAAAGAGTGATATCTTAGAATACGTATAGTCAAATCCTATTAACTTTGACCAAAGATATTATTTACAATGTATGGTTTGCATATATAAAGATGATACGGGTGGATTTGTAATGAAAAAACTTTCTTAATATCACACTTTTGCAACTTTTTTGAATATATGATAAGATAATTTAGTGGTTAAAATAGCATCTGTTGACTTTCGAAAGTCAAAAACTTCACTTATTTATAACCAAAGGGAGTATCATATACCTACTTATTAATTCACTTGCATGCATGTGTATTGCTCACGCTAGCTATGTATTACTCTCTTCGTCCCACAATATAAATACACTTGGATCCATGCAGTTAAGATGACTATTAATATATGTTAAAAATATACAAATTGACTAAATGAATAATGTTATTAGATTTGTCTTGCAAAATTCTTTTGTAATATATGGTTTTTATTATTTTTGCTAGTATATCATGCTATACAATCACAGTCAAAATATTACATTGGAGATTGTGAAAAGTCAAATGGACTTGCTTTGTGGGATGGAGGGAGTGCTACTGCTACCTTGTCGATAAACCGATGTATAATCGTTCCGTTTTAATTTCATTGCTTGCACAAAAAAAAAGGTCTAGCTTTAACCAACTCAGATTGTCCCTAGTAAGCAAGCAGTTCACTAGCATTTCTAGTTTTTCCCCCCCTTTTTTTTGGAGACGTTGCTTCAGCATTCAGCACTGTAAATGGTTTTTTTTTAGAGCAGTGTGAATGAATATTCAGTGAATTGGGATGGCTAAGAAGAGATAGGCCTGGAAAAATATGGGCCCGGCCTGTAAGCCCGGAAAAATGGGCCAGGCCCGTCCGTTGCCCATTCGTCGGTACGTGCGTAGGTGTCCACCGGTCCACCCCATCGACTCCACCGCCCGCATCATCCAGTCATCGTCATTGCCTCGGCTCAGGCAAGTGCTCTCTATCTCAATCAGTCAATTGGGGATTGGCCGGACGAGGGAGATTGGGGTAGTATTAGGGTTTCCTTCCCTGTCTAGAACTGCAAGAGATCGCTCGAGGTGATGGAGTCCTTGTTCGGGTTCGGGGAGGCGCAATCGCGGCCGAGATGGAGCTTTGAGTCCCTCAAGAATCTTGGCCACATCTCCCCAGCAGTGCAGTCCCACCTCAAGCAAGTCAGATTTCTTCTTCTTCCTTCAATAATTCCTCCTCCTCCTCCTCTTCTTCATGGATCTAGTTGAATCTTGGAAAAAGACTAGCGTTTACTTGATGCGTTTGCAGGTCTACCTGACCCTCTGCTCCGCGCTGGCCTTCTCCGCACTTGGTGCCTACCTGCACATCATCTGCAACATCGGCGGCACCCTCACCACGTTCGGATGCTTGGCCACTATGGCCTGGCTCTTCTCGGTGCCCACCTATCAAGAGGTAATAAAACAACCTCATCTGCATCCACTAGTTAACGATCCGCTCGTTTGGTTGATTCATTAATTTCTTGATGCTTTGCGAGCAGAAAAAGAGGTTCTACCTGTTGATGTCTGCTGCCCTCCTTGAAGGGGCCTCCGTTGGCCCTCTCATCGACCTCGCTCTTGACTTTGATCCAAGGTACTACTAAGTACTAGCCATCACCCGATTGTTTGTCCTAACCATCACCCGATTGTTGGCTGTTAATTGATCTAGTGTTGTTTAAGCTTGTAGCAGTTGTTTGTTAAGATGTATTTCTCTTGCTAGAGGAACCACTTTTTGCAACTTGCCCAAGATGCTCAGAATCTTTGTCTTTCGACTAGTAACACACAAATGTCCCTTCCCTAATTCATGTAGAGCAGCATGGTCGCATGGATAGTGTGACAATTCAGAGTTGTAAATTAGGAGATTATGAAAACATTTTCTCAAACAGCAAGTGTCTAACACTACCATCAGTTGATCGTAATAGATACTTTTTTCCCAAGGATATTGTTGTTTTAGTAGTTCTCACCTCAACGGCTGTGCCCTGAGTCCTGATGAACAGTTGTATTTCAGCCTCTTTCTATATGTGTTTGGACTGGCAAAATTAGAAAAACATTGTCTGAGGAGCATGTTTTCATCATGGTTTGTAACTTGAGGTGTACGAGAGGTTGTAACATAATTTCTTCAGCTTGGGCTTCATGCTTGAGCTAAGACAAACAATATTGGCTGAGTTCTTTTTTCACTTATGGCTTGTGACTTATGTTTTATGCTACAATAACTAACTTTCAAATGGCATGTTTTTTCAAGCCGAGGTCAATAGGAAGATTGTAGTAAAAAGTGTACTGAGTTCAGCTGTACTAGCCAAAATCGCATGCGACTATTTTTCTCTATGTATTGTCTCCCGCAAACAGCCAGAATTCAAAATTTTAAGCCATAAGCCATATCCCAAAAGAATCCACTCATTTATCTAGTTCCTGCAGTATATATATAATTTTGATCTATAACTTTTGTGCCTCCAGGATACTCGTGGCGGCATTTGTTGGAACTGCCATTGCATTTGGATGTTTCTCAGCTGCTGCTATCATAGCCAAGCGCCGGGAGTACCTCTTCCTTGGAGGCTTTCTTTCTTCTGGCCTCTCAATTCTCATTTGGCTGCAGTTTGCCGCTTCCATCTTTGGCCACTCTACTGCGACCTTCATGTTTGAGGTAGACTACTTGCCCAAAAATGAGTCCATCTCAATAAAACAGCCTGCTAATCAAATTTCTCCTGGCAAGCTGACTGTATGATGGTGACCTGCAGCTTTACTTTGGCCTCTTGGTTTTCCTGGGATATATGGTGTTGGACACCCAGGAGATCATCGAGAGGGCACACCAAGGGGATATGGACTACATCAAGCATGCACTTACTCTCTTCACTGACTTTGTCGCAGTTCTTGTTCGGGTCCTTGTCATCATGGTGAGCTAGCCTAGCAGTAGTTATTTTTGTTTCTTAAGCAATAGGAATAGTTCATGTACTGATGGCGAGCACTATGGCTGTTGTTGCAGCTGAAGAACGCATCAAAGAAATCTGAAGAGGAGAAGAAGAGGAAGAAGCGCTCTTGAATAAACTGTGTGTCTACAGCCCCTGTTGATCTGGGACCTGCCAACTTGGAATGAATAGTAGTTATGTAAAAGCAAGGAACAGAAGTAGTACTAGTAGGCATGTGTACTAGTAGTATATGCTTGGTGATTGTTGTGTTGATCTGCCATTGCCAGTGAACAAGGTTAGGGAAGGCAGCAAAGCCTAGCCTGAATGTTTCAGGCTGTAGAGCAGATCGTTACCCGTATCAATGCATGCTTACTTGGTGCACCAAAATCAGGTCTATAAGTGGTATGTAGTGTATGACTGACTATAGTATCCAGTATCAATCTTGTTTCCTGAATCTGGACTCTTGAGTGTGTGGGTTTGCCTGAATCTTCTTGTTTTGTTTCGCCACAAGCTGACGCTGCCTGCCTCTTTGGCTTCGGACTGGTCTCTCTCTCTCTCTCTCTCTCTCTCTCTCGATCTCTCGATCTCCGGAAGCGCGATCCGATGGCCGCCGCGACGGCCACCCTCTTCCCAACTCGCCACCTCCTCCCTTGCATTTGCATAGTCGCCGCTAGAGATGGCAACGGGTAAATACCCATCGGGTATTGCCATTCCATACCCGTACTCGCTAGGTGTAAATTTACCCGTTGGGTTACCCGTATCCGCACGCGGGTAGGAAAATTTACCCATACCTGTACCCGCGCGGGTATTACTACCCGACGGGTAACCTGTACCCGCAAGCATTCCCGGTTCAACACATAAAAATATCATCAATTTAGACATTCATTAATCATACATGCCAAGCACAAAAGCGTCTAATGATCAAAATTAGTACATCACATAAACATAGTTGACATGACCATATCAACATATGACAAACAAATAAACAATCAACAACAAGTAGATAATAAAATTAACATTTGAGTGGGATGTCTAGTTGTCTAATACGGGTATTCATTACCCGCGGGTAGGCGGGTATGGGTAGTATATACCCACACTCGCACCCGCCTACCCGGCGGGTAGAGGATTTCGCCTAATAATGTACCCATGGGTACATAAAATTTTCTATACCCGTCTCTTTATCGGGTAAAACCCGTTGGGTATTCGGGTATCGGGTACCCATTGTCATCTCTAGTCGCCGCCGCCATCGTCTTCCCTCCACCGCCGCCCGGTCATGGCCACCGCCTCCCTCCTGCCTCATGGCCCCCTCATTCCCGCCTCCGACCACTGGGGCAACTGGACAGTCCTCCTTGCCATCGCCGCCTTGGGCATCTGGTCAGAGAAGAAGACCCAGGCGGGGAAGGCGCTGAGCGGCGCACTGGTCAGCGTGCTGGTCGGCCTCGCCGCCAGCAGCGCGGGCATCGTCTCCGCAGATGCCTCCGCCTACCGCGTCGTCCTCGACTACCTCCTCCCGCTCGCCATTCCCCTGCTCCTCTTCACTGCCGACCTCCGCCGCGTCATCCGCTTCACCGGCATCCTCCTCTTCGCCTTCTTGCTCGGATCTCGTACATATATACTCACGCCTTCTTTCTTTCTTTTGTTACTAGTACCTCTCTTTATTTCCATTCCCATTTGCACCCTGCTCAATTACTTACTACTACACTGCTACTAATGAGTGGAGAAAGTACATAGGTAGATTGCCATGCAAATCTTGTGGATAACTTATGTCTTGCCTTGTAGTGGCAACAACGATCAGCACAATTGTTGCATTCTTACTTGTCCCGATGTGATCGAGAAAATTGTATTTTTGCCATCCCAAACAGTGGGCTTCGCAACTTTACCCTCCCAATCGTTGGTTTCGCAAAAATGTCATCCAAAACATTTGCTTCTTGTTTTCTTTGCTATTTTCTCTATTCCTCTCCTTTTCCTTTTTCTCTCCTATAATCAGCCACGCAAAAAGACAAATCTACCCTTGGACTTGTGGGAATGAGTTACAATTGTATCCTATCAACTAGGAATCACGAATCAGTAGCATTTACCAAATAATTTGTTCTTTGTACTTGGATCTGGTAGCTAGTTTGTTAAAAAAACACAAACGATAAAAGAGTTACAGACTTACAGTTGGCGAACTACGCTAGCTGCTAGTTCTATTCTTGCTTTACAGTTTACATGTTCTCAGCTTGTGGAAGTTTGAAAGTGATTTCTCTGTTATTTCTTTTGATGTCTCAATGACTCACAGAAAAGGCATTTGGAGAGGATGGATGCTTGAAACAGCCAAAGGAACTTTCAATTAATAAAGTTGGGCATGGTTAGTACCTTAGTATGTTAACGGTCACAAAACAAAACAAAGTTTACATCTCACAAAACAAAGTCCAAGGGTTTCCAAGGGCCGTCGTCCATGGGGTGAGGCGGACGGCGATCCTCCGGGTCCGGGCGAGTGGCAGGAGACGAAGCGATCGGTGTCTACGTCGATTGGGTTTCCAAGTACGTGAAATTGCCCATGGGTAGATTTGTCTTTTTGCGTGGCTGATTATAGGAGAGAAAAAGGAAAAGAAGAGAAATAGAGAAAATGGCAAAGAAAACAAGAAGCAAATGTTTTGGATGACATTTTTGCGAAACCAACGATTGGGAGGGTAAAGTTGCGAAGCCCACTGTTTGGGATGGCAAAAATACAATTTTCTCGATGCGATCACTGGGACAAGATAATTGAAAGATTGCTGCGGCCCTTATGAGTCGCCATATAGGTGGAGGTAATATTTTCAGTTGCAACTCTAAACTAAAAAAAAACTCGACCTGCGGGGGGAAGAATCCCCCCGGGCATTGCTTAAGAAGAAGGTCTTCTCACGCAGACCGAGAAAACCCCCGAACCCCTGCTCCACCCTTACACAGCGGCACCATCGCCCGACCTTGTGAGACTACCGGCGGATCCTTCGGATCAACGCCTTGGCGGGGCCTAAGACCTGTGCTTTGGTGTGGTAGCAGGCGAGGGGATTTTTTTCCCCCCAAGCCTGAAATTCGCTCCCACTGGGAGTCGAACCCAGGACCTGGGGGGTGCTACTCAAGCCTCTAACCATTGGGCTAGAGACCCTTTCGCGTTGCAACTCTAAACTAAACATGCAAGAAAAAAAGGATTCTGCTTATATACCATTGTCATTTGAGTCAATAGGTAACACTCCTTTTAAATGTTATTTATTATTTATCAAGGCCTTGGCTGGATAATTTTGACCATTTTCATCTGTTTGGACTATTCTTCCATGGTTATTTAGACCTTGCTGCATTTGATTGCGGAAGTGCCCTTTAAGATTAGTAGTTGTTTATCTGTATCTCTTATGTTCACTTCTAATGAAAGTGAAATCCAAGGTATTTACATTGCTTGCATAACAGCCTTCGTTAACAAACTATATTACTTCTTATTTACAACAATACATACTGTTCCAATCTTTCATTCTAGAACACCTACATGCTGAGAAGGGCAAAGCTTAACTGGTTTCATTTGTTTCTGTGCCTCTTCAGCTGTCAACTACATAGCTTTTTCAGAAGCTCTTGGAGTTTCTCCATCAGTGTTAGCAGCAGGGCTAGCTACTGACAATGTTATCTGTGCAGTGTGTTTTACAACTCTTTTTGCATTAGCTACTAAAATTCCTGCAGAAAATTCTGAATTGAAAGGTGAGTTCATTCTCCTGTTTTTAAATTTCATTTTCTTGCCCTCCGATTTCATAGGCAGATATTGTACTTATTCCGAGAGGGAAGTTAGTGCATTTTTAAAACCTCAACTTGTCCAAAATTAGGCTGAGTTCACCATAATATAAATGAAGTACAAAGTGTTGTATTCTGTTGGTTCTGAAAGGTTTGATTTCATCCACCCAATAATCTGATATCTATCTATTATAGTATTGAAATGATAGAAAAAGAAGCTACCACATTCACTCTCAAAGGTTAGAAATTCTCATGTTAATTGGAAAAAAAAAAGATAAAGATCAACGCCGTCGATTGTGATGAGTTCAGATTATAACGGTGGAGATTAATCAAGTATAAATATGAGAACTGGTACATTTGTATAAGAAGTACAATTGTATTTCCATCATTAGTATTATAGTTGTCTACCAAGTATAACTCTATTTGCAGATATAAGCATATGTATTTGTAGTATCTGGGTGCGTGGGGAGTTCGGCTAGTTTTATACATTTGAATAGTTTCCTTACCCTTTGTTGACGAGTTTTGATTTGTGTTGAAGCTATATCTTAAGTAAACGCTTTAGTTCACCTCAAAACGTTCTGATTTTCAGGATATGGTGAAGGGAGCTCTGAATCTTTGGCAGGTGACAAGTTGCTTGTTTTGCAAAGTGTTACATCCTGGGCCACAGGTCTAAATGGGCTGAACACAACTAAGTCCACGGAGCAACGGAGCAACCACCTTATAAGTGGTATTGGGTCTTCTCCCCCCAAAAGACTAGTCCAATGGGTGGAGCCTCTCTCACACTTATAAGTTGTGCTTTCTCTTCTCTCACAATCCATGTGGAACTATTCCTAACAATCTCCCCCTCACACATGGATTGGGCACTTCTGCAACCATGAGGTCCAAGGAGATGTTAGGCACCTGGGCTCTGATACCACTTGTTACATTCTGGGCCACAGGTCTAAATGAACTGAATACAACTAAACCCACGGAGCAACAACCTTATAAGTGGTATTGGGTCTTCTCCCTCCAAAAGACTAGTCCAATGGGTGGAGGTTACCTCACACTTATAAATTTTAACACAAAGTGCCACGGCTATAGCCGTGTCATTCGCAATATGCAAAGTAGGAAAATATATGACAAGCTTGTTGGGCATACAAGGGGGAAGCCTTCCCTGCATAACAGCAATCGTGGTAGCTTTGGCAACATTTTGTCCCTCACATCGGAAAGCTTTCTCCTTCAGGCCAGGCCTTGGCTATAATTCTGATGCAGGCAAGTGTTCTGACTTCTGAGCTCTGCAAGCTTCCTTCCTAATAGAACAAAACCGCAAGGTGCTTATTGCTTAACCTTGCTTATTTTCCTAATAGGTGTTCTTTGCTGTTGTCGGAACTAACGGAAGCATCGGCAATGTCATCAACACGACACCAGGCATATTTGCATTTGCATTTGTGCAGATCGCGGTATTTCTGTTGGTGATTCTCAGTGCTGGGAAGCTGCTCGGATTTGAGAAGTTGCTGCTGATAGCGTCGAATGCAAACATGGGTGGCCCGACCACAGCTTGCGGGATGGCTACCGCAAAGGGCTGGACTTCTTTGATGGTTCCAGGGATTCTTGCTGGCATTTTTGGAACCGCAATCGCCACTTTCCTCGGCATCGCTTTTGGTGTGGTTGTCCTCAAAACACTTGTAGCAGATGTGTTCTTTTTTCCATCTGGTGGTGGTAGCAGTTAGGGATGGGAAATGGTAAAGGATAATCCGTTTTATTCAATATTTATATATGAGAAAATATGAATGTGGTAAGTAAAATCCATATTCGAGAATGTTTGTATTCTATTCGAGAATATTTGTATCTATATTTGAGAATGTTCATATTTGTATTCGAGACTATTCGATCTATTTCCATCCCTGACGACCTCTCCGCGAGTGATTGTATGAAGCAATTTTCTAATGAATCAAGATTCACAAGCAAGAAGGAAAAAATATGCATTGCTAGCTCATGTAGATATGTAGTTATGAAATCATGTTACATAAATTTGTTCTACTGAAATTTGTTATAGAAGTTTTAGAATATTCATATTCGACCGAATTAAGTACATATTGAATTTGTATTTGTATTAAAAAATGTTCGAATTTATATTCATTTTAAAAATATAAATTCATATTCATATTCATATTCATATCTATATTCATTTTAAAAATATAGATTCGTATTCGTATTTGAGACTATTCAATTCGTATTCGACCCAAACTATTCGATTCGTATTCGATCCATTTCTATCCCTAGTAGCTGTAGCTGCCATTTGAACTCCCTCTCATGTAGACCTGTCCTTGCTCCGTACTAAGCGGCCTTCAATCTTCATGGTTACCTTGCCTCTTCCAATCTTTTTTACTCTAAGCCCCTGCTTTTATTTATGATCTTGTTGCCAAACACCCCACTGACTATAACGAAAACTGCCTGAATAATTCACCTGCGTTGATTTATACTTGAAAAAACTCAATCTCTCAATTGTCATTGATGTCTCCAGCTTTCAGCAGATTCATATTATGCCATGTAAAGATGGTAAAAAGAAGTAAAAATTGATAGATGATCGAGACCGATGATCTCGGACCACTCAGAATTCTTTGAACATGGTTTGATGCACTGATATGACCACAACCCCCTACGTACATAAAATGGGCATGGAACTGCTAAGTAAATCATCATGCACATACGAAGGTCCTAAGTTACATTAACCAACTTAAAAACTGCTCTGAGGTTCCTAAACTCTTAGCAAATATATGCACGAGCAATGCTAATCCTACAACCACGATCCATTTACACCAGCTAGTAATTTAGCCACTTCCATACACCAACCAACACAAGCAAAGGGGCCATCACCAGAAGGGCCAGCCAGAGCAACTGCTGTCGTCTTGCTTCCAAAGATGGCTCTCCAGGGACGCGGTCGCTGTTCTGCAGGAGGCCTTCGTGTGCACTCTGAGTGGTCTGTGCAGATTCCTGTTTGACCCTCTGCCTAAGATTGGCTCCATGAGGCAGCTTATTATGTGGCAATATGTCTTCTGCAGAACAAATATACCAAAAGGTCAGCCACAGCTCAGGGTGCGGGCAGACTATCCATTGTCTATAAAGTAGTCTTTTTCAGAAATGTTCCACAGGATTCTAGGTTCTAAACTACTGCACACAAAATTGAACATGTAGCATCCTAGATGAAAGTCCGCATTTTTCCTTTGCTGTTCAATATTCATCCCTTGAATATTTACTTCAAAATTTTGAAGAAAAGTTAAGTTTTTGGAACTTAGTATTAATAGCATCTCAAGGCAATATTGACCTTCTCAAAATTAGCTACGCACACTTGAAACCTAGAGGCGGATCCATGTGATGTACTTGCTAGATGGACCACTAATGATTAATGAGACCTACAACTTTACATTTTGCACTACCCAAGAAAGAGAAAAAAATGCCAAGATGTTGAGGAGATTTCCATGAGATATAAGATTTAAATGTCGCTGTCCTAATCATGAATTGAATGGAAACAACAATTTATTACCACTAAATGATAAATCTTGGAGCTTGTCTGTAACTTCCACTGAATAACCTGCTTGAGTAGGGATATCCCCTCTGCCCTGAATATGCATCAGTTCTCCAGCCTGAGCAAGACCATTTTAATCCAGTGAATACTATTACGAGTAAATAGACTTATAATAAATTAGGATCATACCATAGTTTGGGAGGCTGCATTGACATAATCCTCGTTATGGTTGTTGGATGAACTGCCTGTGCCATAACATGATCCAGCTTCATCTTCACTTTCCAAACGAGTTAATACAGGCTGAGAGGCTGATGCCCTCTGAACAGAGCACACAAGGCGGATCCTTCTTGCCGCAGTCCCTTGCTGTGGATCAATGAAGTCTGGAACTGTGAACTGCTGCATCGAAGGTGCTTCTGCCCAGCCTCCTTGCACGTTAAAGACTTCAGAATTTATCATGCCACTCCTGCTCGGTTCTGCCACAGTGTTCAACAAATGTTCGGGATATGGAGTCCATGAGCTAGCAGAGCAGAAGGCTCCACTATTTTGTGATTCCATTTGAGGATCAAACCCAGCTTGTAGTTGAAATTGGCTGTACAAGTGGGACCCCTGAGCTGCTCCATCGTACACCATGTTAGTTTGGGCTCTTGTTTCATGATTAGCATCACCTGTATCTGTTTGTAGTGCATTGATTCCAGAAGAGCAGCGAGTAGCATCAGTGTCATCTGCACGCTTTGTTTAGAAAAGGAAATAGGAGGGAGGAAAAAGTTCAGATGAGGGTGTCAACGTTGATAAGAGTAAATACTAAAGCATTCTAACCTGAACTAGGAGCACCTGATCTGAATCGCTTTTTCTCCAACTATCCTCAAGTAATGCCTTGTTGTTTGAGTGGTTGGTCAATGTAATTACGGCAGTAGGATTGGACTCGGCATTTCTAGTGGGGTGGTTATCCGTTTTGCCATAAGCTGGATCAGGCAACAAGTCTTGCAGATCCTGCTCAGCAAAGAAACTGTCAAAACATGCTGCAAGATCTTGTTCACCCACGTTGCCAACAAAAGGATGATCTGTGTAAGGACGCATCGGAGAACTGATGTTAGGGAATCCATCGTATCTTTTCTCAGGCTGTAGGTCTGGAAGCTGAGCTAACACATCCATAAAAGCATCACCCTACATTTTACGAAGACATTTCTCATTAAATGAAACACGAACCAAATATGTTGGATGTTCTCCTTGTATAGAAAAGTAAATAAGTAATTCACCCGAGCTGGTGTTTGCTCTTTGTCATTGACAGTTGTAGGAAGATGGGCCATGGAGTGATCAGCATCGTCAGTAGCTATTTTGGTTGCAGTCAGTTGGCTCAAATCAGACGGTAAAGTCTCATCTTTTATCATCGAGGCAATGGCCGCTTGCACAGCTCCATCATTCTGTGGTTTGCATGGAGAAGATGTGGATGGAGACATGGATTGTTCCATGTCTTCCGAATTGGACCCTGGGGTTTCTTCCTCTTGCTTGTTAAACAGGCGGTACAGAACGAAGCTACCCTGAAAGCAGCACACGCAGTGGTTCAAATAGGATGTTTTGTTCTTCTTGGAATTGACAGTCCTGTAAGATACTAACTATTACGCTACGGTTTGCATTTTGCACCACCAACCAGGCATGCCTGGCGATGCAAAGGAATCAAGATCCAAGAACTGAGCTACAAGTGCAACTGCAATTTGTGCTACTAGTGCATACTAGTAGGATAATACTAGAATGGAAGCACCGCAAGATCGAGGGAGTAGAAAATTGGTTATTACGTTTTGGCCTGATTCAAACTGGGGCTCGGTGGTGCGGTACTCGTGCATGATCCAGGCGGTGCGGTGGCCGCGTGGCGCCCTGCCGCGGTGGAAGACGAGGGTCTTCTTGATGCCGATGAGGGTGCCGGCGGGGCGGGAGCGGATGAGGCGGTCCTTGCCGGTGGCCTTCCAGTAGCCGGCGGCGGTGGAGCGGTTGGAGCGGTGGCCGCCGGGGTACTTGCGGTCGCGGGGGGCGAAGAAGAACCACTCGGGGTCGGCGGACTTGATGACGGACTTGGCGGGGAGTTCCCAGGGCTCGCAGGTGGAGAGGTCGACGTCGGGAATGAGGAGGAGGTCCGGGTGGACGCGGCCGGCGATCTTGGCCTTGAGGTAGTGCGTCACCAGCTCCTCGTCCGTCGGACGGAAGCGGAAGCCCACCGGCAGAACCGCCGCCGCCGCCGCTGCCGCCGCCATCACTTCCCTCCCTCTCTCTGCCTTAAAATTTTGCCTTTCCCTTTCTGAAACCCTTTCCCTTTCCCAGCGGAGGCGACAGGGTCATCACCCCCACGAAGGCGCCACGAACTCACCTCCTCGTTCCTAACTCCCAAATCCAACGATGCGCAAGGTTTGCTAATTGCCTATTTTTGTTATGTCGTTATGAAAACACCTTTCAAGTTAAATTGTTCGTTATTTCTTTAGAAAAACTTAGGATAATAGCAGTTTTGTTACCTCAAATATGGCTTGCTTTTGTCCGTACATTATTGAATTTTGGCCAAATCAGTCCCCACACTTAGGTACAATTCCTATACAAGTGCAGTATGTGTCAGATTTTCGAGGGTTCAACTAAATCGAACCATCCACTTGAGAATTTAATGTATGGGACGGGTAGTTTGTTTCTTTCCGTGAGCACTGAATGTGCAAAACCCTCCACCACTGAGTCATCGCGCACGTGTAGGCCAAACGGGCGAAAATGAGCTAGAATGCGTTCTCCTCTACTGATTTGGCCATTTTTATAAGGATGAAAACAGCCATGAGATATGACCGTGCTCTAAAGTGTTGTGACTTTAACTAAATTAATACTGTAGCAGATGCTTGTTTTTCTGATATATCAATTAAAGAAAAATAAAAAAATATTTTTACAGATAATGCAAAGAAAAAAAAGCTAGAGCAATTTTTCCAGTGAGGAAAAAACGAAAGGGCTATGGTCACTCTTTCAAAAGTAAATGCTTCGCTATTATTCCCTGGGGATTGCTCCCAGGAACGCTGCCACATCGACATCTTTTGTGAAAATGCCCTTCGGTTTTGTAAAATTGTATACGGGTCCTCGTTTTTTGCGAAGAGACCTACCACGCTAGTGTTTTCGCAAAAAGGCCCTCTATTTTTCTAAAATTACGTATGGGTCCTTGATTTTTCCAAGGAAACCCTCTTTTTATGTGATTAAGCCTTGAATTTTTTTTGAAATTACATACAGGTCCTCCATTTTTCTAGAAAAGCCATTCGCTCTCTTGGGAATTATGTATGAGTCCTTGATTTGTTCAGAAAAGCCCCCTTATGAATTGTCGACTCTTGCTTCGATCCACGTTTATTAAAAAAAGCCCGATTATAAAATGTCGACTCTTGCTTCGGTCCACGTGGTAGCTAGCACGACGTGCCGTCGTGCTTCCGTAGCTAGTTCTAATTAAGCATACATGTCCTTGTCAGTTCTAGCACATGCATGCATGACGAGCCCTATACAATGGATGGGTTCTTTTGAGTTATGGTTTTGGCTTTTGACTTATAGTTTTTGAATTCTGACTGTTTGCAAGAGACAATATAGAGAGAAAAAAGTCGCATACGATTTTAACCGGTACATCTGAACTCAGTATAGTGTCTACTTTAATCGAATTATAGACTCTATCTTGAAAAGACTTACCATTTGAAAGCTAATTACTGTAATAGAAAGTGACAAGTTAAAGCCAAAGTGAAAAGAACCCAACCAATTATTCTTTGGCTAGCTAGATATAGGGTCGGTTCTTTTGGGCTTTAGCTTGTGGTTTATAGCTGCGGCTTACGGCTTTTGGGCTATTCATGAGGGAGAGTACGGAGTAACAGAAATTCGCGTGCGGTTTTGGTCAATATAAATGAAATTACTATAGTATGTACTACAATCAACTTACAGATTCTAACTTAAAAAGATACTTTATTTGAAAGTTAGTTACTATAGAAAACTGAAAAATAGCTTTTAAAAGCTAAAACTAAAATACTATAACTTTGGACCAGCAAGGTAACATAGGTTTAGTTAGTGAACAGTACTGAACCTATCGTTTGGTGTGTGATAAGCAAGGCCACCTTAGTTATCCAAACCCATGCCTATCCCAGCATGCGATAGGTTAAAGAAAAGCCAAGTTTTACCCATCAGAGGACAAGGCTGTGCCGCCTTCCTGTCCCTCCAAGATTCGAGTGCAGTTTCATGGAGCAAAAATGAGAGCTTCTGAGGAGTACTATCCAGTGATGCGATGGACGTGATGGCTGACGGGACCGAGCTTGGGCCACTCCTCTCCCCCTGTGGGCTGAGCTACAATGTGGGGCCAGTTGCCCGCGGTTTCTCGTGGTGGGATGTTAATAGAATTTGATCCCCTAAGCTCTCTTTCGTGTACGCACATGCGCTTCTGATCATATGCAAGTCTTAACCCACTTATCGTACTATAGGGAGGATTTAGTTACTGAAGCTCACCTTTTTGCTGCAATGGTGCCAATCGGGTGTAGTAGGCATGCGCTCCCTGGACCAGAAGGATCCCCACCACATGTCATGAATTGTACCACAACCTTCAAAGTGATCTAGCAAAAATTGAAAGCTTGCGGCACTATTCTTTTAGACTACGGCTGATGGTTTTTGTTTATGCTTTTTGAGACGGTAACGGACGGTGAGGACGCTGATACGAATGGAGCACATAGTTTCTCATAAAACTGTTTGGAGAATCCGCTTCAAGAAACCGCCGCTTTGTTTGTTTTGACTTTCGAAGAAGGCAAAAGATAAAATCCCAAAAGAGCAAGACCTATGTTATGTAATCAACTATGAGACGGATGTGATACCAACAAGATTGCAAATTAGGGCCATCCTTGCCCATGTAGGTTGAACTACAATGTAGGGCCAACACGCGCGGTTGCTCGTGGGGGCATTGTCGTTGGAATTTGGTTTCATAAACTCTTTAGTGTACGTACATTTCTATCACTTCATAAGTTTTGACCCACTTGTCATACCACACAGAGATTGGATAACTATATAATGCTCATCACTTCTTTTTATTTACAAGGGCAAAGGGTGCCAACATGATTGTATTCCCTAGATAGGATCCCCACCCATCATATATATGATAACCATCTAGCAAACTTTCTAACATTCCATTGTTATGGCAAAGGACGAGGCCGCTAAGGTCAGTGTTGAGATAATCTTGTTGCTTCTTTAGCTTACGTATTCATTAGATGACCGCATAGCTTCATCAATAGATGATTCCATGGCCGCAGGAGTGGAAGTCGAAGTAGAACAGTTGCATGGCTGCATGGTTGTATTTTTATTGATGTTTAGTATTCACATGTGAGAGTGTTCCCACTCATATACTTATACATAAGTAGATGATCAATAGAAGGGAAGAGTATCCCGGTTGCAATGCAAACTATTTGAATAGAAGTCCAATGTTTAGAGCCTCGTTTGTGTGTTCATGTGTGTTAGGAGAAGGCACGACTGGCATTTGGTATCAGAGCCTCATTGCTCTCGAACCTATGGAGATGCCATGTGAAGTCTCGAAGTCACCTCAAAGATTACAGTCCCCACTACGTCCCAAGATCCGTGACATTGGCACTAGAAGCGGCAGCAATGGCCATGAACTGATGGTACAGCGGGTGGTGAAAGAGTTCGGGTGCTCAGCCGCATACCTGACGTTGACACGAACCAACTATAGAGATTGGGCTCTCATGATGAGGGTCATGCTGCAAGCACAAGGCCTGTCGGACATGGTCGATAATGGTAATGTCGATTACTAAGAGAACCGCATGACACTGGAGGCCATCCTCCACGCCGTTCCACCAGAGATGCTCTCCATACTTGTTGTTAAGGAAAGTGCCAAGGAGGTGTGGGATGCCAACAAGACCATGCGCATGGAAGTGGAACGTGTGTGCAAGGCCAAGGCTCAACCACTCCGCAAGGAGTCTGAGGCTATTACGTTCCATGATGGAAAGATGGTGGACAACTTTGCCATGAGGCTCACTGGCCTCGTCAATAACCTCCACATCCTTGGTGACAAGCTTGATGAGGTGAGGGTCATGGAGAAGTTCCTGTGTGTTGTGCCCCACTAGTACTCATAGATAGCTCTCTTGATCGAAATGTTGACCGATCTTGATACACTGTCTCTGGAGGAGTTGACTGGGTGGCTCAAGGCCACCGAGGAACGGTATGAATGTGATGGCGCCAACGGGGTTGGCAGTCACCTGCTGTTCCCTGAGAAAGAGTGGGTTGCTCGAATGAAGCAGCAACATAAGGTCGAGGGCTCGTCCGGCAGCCAAAAGACCAGCAGCAACAATCAGCGCCGCGACAAAGAGCCATGCAAGAAGAGCGATAGCAACACTCTATATGGCAAGAATGGGACTCGCAATGTATCGTGAGATAAGTGCCGCAATTGTGGCAAACTAAGCACTGGGCCAGGGATTGTCACAAGCCAAAGTGTACTGATGAGGCCTGTCTGACGCAGGTCGATGACGACGAGGCAGCGTTGCTGATGGCACAGGAGTGCTCTCTCACTATGACCACCGAGAGCGCGACCGATGTAGTTGCGCTCGATGAAGTGCATGCTCAGGTGCATTTGGGCCATGAGGATGATCACCACGATGACACACGATACCTTGAAAGCGGTGCTAGCAACCACATGACAAGGTGTAAGGACATCTTCACCGAGTTGGACACCGATGTCACAGGTTCTGTCAAGTTCAACGATGGATCCATGTTGAGACCCGAATATGCAAATCCGGACTCTTTGTGTATACCACAGTAATCCAGGATCACGCTAGTGCACACAGTGTAATCTAGATGAAATATCAACCACATGCATGACAAATAAAAAGAAAAGGCTCAAATATTAATAATTGTCAAAGTACAACCTTATGGCCAAGCTTACAATTAATTAGCTTAAAGGCTTAAAGAAACTAGTGGAAAATAAGAGTAAGCATAGTAGCCATTCGACATACCCACAAGCAATTGACTGGGAAGCAAAATTCTAATCCACGAAGTTGTCGAAATATCCTCCTTCTAGTACCTCCTGCTGATATGGATCCTCTTCTTCAACTGAGCAAATATGCATATAACTGTGAGTACAAAGAGTACTCTGTAAGTCGTTTGTAACAAAGAATGCAATATAGTATGCAAGGCTTACCAATGGATGGCTGAAAGGTTATTTTACAGAAAGAGACAATTTAAAGTAAATACAATAGATAGATTGAAAGTGAACTTTGAAAATGATTAATAAATAAATAATCAAAGGAATTGAGAATAACCACAAGTGAGCTGACCATTCACTCCAATGAACCACCCGTGTACTAACAATTCACGTAATGAACCACCAGCGAACTAACCATTCACTTCCAACTTAACCCAACCAAACTTTTATGAAAACTCTATCCCTTGTGTGAAATCACTGAGCATTGTCCATAACTAGGAACACAACTATTCGAATAATTTTACACTTTGCAGAGGTTGCACAACTTTACCCACACGATGTGATCAACTTCACGTTAAAAAAAATCACAACAAGGCTTTTACAATGCTCAGTCTCAGCTTGACCTCGCCCGCTAAGGTTTCACCGTTGACTAGGCTAACCACCTAGTCAATAATTGCTCCCTCTTGCGTCAATAAAACATCAGTACAAAATCAAGGTTGAAACTTCACAAATTATTATGCTAGGTCTATCCCATACTAGACATGTAGTTTGTACGATAAGACTCAGATCAATGACGTACAAAGTTAAATCCTTAGACAATACCCAGGCAAAACATCCACATCCCTGAAGTGCTAACCACACTCCCCCCTTTACTACATGATATTCACCCAAGTGAAAATCATTTTGTATAACCAACACCAATGGCACTACCCATGCCAAGGTGTACAATTTTATAACTGCGGCTAATCACCATAATTCAATATCTCATTAAGTCAAAATTAAATAATTAATCACATGTGATGATAAACCCATCATAAATATAAGCATGGCTAAGCAATTTAAACGTACAACCCATGTGACAACTAGTATTACATTACTAGATAATTTTCCATCCTATGGAGACAGTAGAATCATGACATTCAAATTATCAAGGAGGGATTAATCAAATAGGTCATTAACTACCAATACAAAGGTTTGTAATGAAATAGCAATGCATGATAATTTAAAACAAAATAATACATAATAGATTTGAAAACTAGATTCAACATGATCAAAGGACATAACATGTCTTGGCCTTGCTTAGTTATGAATTCTTGATCTTCTGGTGGTGCTCCTGCTCCTTCGAAGACGTGATCTAACGAGAGTGAAAACAAATGAGATACAAAATAAATTCAAATAAAATAAAAAAAAGGACTCCAAAAACTATAAAATTAGAACAAAAGATAGAGCTCAAATTTAGATGAATTTAGGAAAAAGAATCGGGTCAATCGGAGCTAGGACAGAGGAAAATGACCTTTCGGAAGATCTAAATCTAAAGAAAAAGGGAAAATAAGATTGACTGGATTTATTTTTCTAAAAGAAATCCTAATTATGATGATAGCACTAACGTGGTGGGCTGACTGGGCATCTAGGTTGACGTGCCATGACACCTGGCATGACACATGGCACTTAGGCTAACGTGGTAGAGTGATGTGGCATGACACATGGTAGATGACGTGGCATGCTGGCGTGGCACGAGGGACGGCTCGAGTGCTGACATGGCAATGACACGTCGGATTAGGGCTAACATGGAAGCTGATGTGGCTACTGACTCGACTGTTTGTATGGCATGGTCTACGAGTCTATGGCACAGTAGATCTGATCAAAGGGTCCCACAGATCAGAGACATGGCTCACGGTGGACTCTGTGCACAAAGAAGGCGAAGGGACACGGTCGAGCTGGCGTGGGTGGGCATGCAGTTTGAGGCGTCAGCACGTCGACTGAGGCAACAACAGGGTTCGACCGGTGAGGATGGTGAGGCATGACGGCAGTCAAGGTGAGGATGCTTATTGGCATCGGGGAAGATGACGACAACGACAATGAACGAACCGACGACGTCAGCGATGGTGAACGGGGTGGTGAACTGTGGCAGAGACAAAAGTGATGGCTGCTAGAGCGAAAGATGACAACGGCTCAGCGGTGACGGCAGAGCAAGGTAGCGTACTGCATGGACGACAATGGTGCACAGCGAGGTCAGCTGTGGGTGCAGAAAACAAGAGGGCAGATAAACCCAGAAAAATCCAAGAAAATTCTAGAAAATTTCTTGAGACACAAGGAATCCAAATGAAATATTTTTAGCAGATGTTAATGTTTAATTTAGTCATATTATATCCTTTTTAATTCATAAAAATTCCATTTAAGCTTGAATTAATTCCAGAAAAATCCAAATGGTGAATTCTATTTAAAAAGGCTTCAAATAACTCTGTAAAACAAGATGTTACAGTAAGCTAGTGGCTGCGCAGCAACATAGTAAGCTTGGGCAACCCAACAAGAACGGTTGCCAGGTGCTAATTGGGGATGGTGTGCTCTAGATCTGTGATCACGAGCGATGCCTTCTTGCTAAGGTAAACTGTGCCCTTAATCGAATGTATGCTCTCACCCTAGACATTGCTTAGCTAGTGTGCCTAGCAGCATGACTCGATGATGTTGTGTGGAGGTAGCATGCACGCTTTGGGCACCTCAACTTTAAGGTGCTTCAAAAGTTGGCTCGTAGTGGCATGGTACACATATTGCCGCAGATCGACCATGTCACTTAGATCTGCAACAGCTGCTTGCGGGAAACAATGATGTGCACTTTTCCGCAAGAGGCCAAGTATCACGCTGAGGGCCTTCTCGACCTAGTGCACGGTGATCTGTGTGAGCCAATCATCCCGGCGACACACGGTGGCAAATGCTGCTTCCTCCTTGATGTCGATGACCTCAACCGCTATATGATGTTGACATTGCTGGCTACAAAGGACGAGGCACTATTGGCGATCAAGCACTTTAAGGCTAGTGTTGAGGTGGAAGCTGGGCACAAATTACACGTGCTTTGCACTAACTAAGGTGGCAAGTTCGCGTTGATCAAGTTCGATGAGTACTGTGCAGAGCGAGGCATCAAGTGCCATTTCACGATGCCATACTCATTGTAGTAGAACAGTGTTGTCAAGCATCAGAATCAGATGGATATGGCGATGGTGTGTAGTCTCTTGAAGGCGAAGGACATGCCAGGAGAGTTCTGGGGCGAGGCATTTATGACGGTTGTCTACATCCTCAACTGTTCACCAACCCGAAGCATCGACGGGATGACCCCGTAAGAGGCATGGAATGGACATAAAGCGCGCATACATTTTCTTCACACCTTTAGTTGTGTCGTGCATGTCAAGATGGTGAAGCCAAATCTCAAGAAACTTGATGATAGAAGCAAGCCCATGGTCTTTATCGACTATGAGCCTAACGCCAAGGTGTACCGCATCTACAACCCCGACACAAAGCATGTTTTTGTGATGCGGGATGTCATCTTTGACAAAGTAGCGTAGTGGGACTAGGGCGTGAAAGAGAAGGAAGGTATGGCAAACTCCAGTGAACCATTTTCTATTGAGTGTGTCATATATTGTGTACCAGGTACAACTTGTGGAAATCCTGTGGTGCACGGGAATGACGAGCCAATGACACCAGTAGCAGTGAGTCGCGCGCCCACCCTAGGGTCACTGACATCAACATGTGGACAAGACGCGGCAACACTCATAGCATATGGTTGGGTGGAATTTGTCTCACCACCCACCGATGCTTCAACCATGCTCGACCTTGATCATAACAGTAATGGGCCACGTTGATTCCAGAGCATGTCCAACATGTATGACATGACCAAGCCTTAGGAGCTCGACGTGGATGAGCTGCATCTCCTGGATGCCGAAGAGCTAGCCACATTTGCTAAGGCAGAAAAACACAAGAACTGGCGTCAAGCAATGCTTGGGGAGATGAGTTTCATTGAGGAGAATCGTACCTGGCCCCTCATTGACATTGTAGCATCATGGGTAGTCTATGCTAGCACAATTTCAAAAATCTACCACATAAACAAGGAACCTTTGCTAATAGATCACAGGATTATCACTAGATGCACAGACTCATAGTGGAAGTAGAGTTGATACAACGTGTTGGTGTAGTAGTAGTCATACTACCCACACGTCTCCTCCTCAAGCTCCTTCTAATCATCATAAGTTATGGATTGTCCTAGTACTAAAGCTTCACATCAACACCTCCAAGGTATCCACACGTATGGGGTATGAACACCACGTGCTAGAGTGCTAGCACTGGCTATGTGGCATAGGGTGAGGAAGGTGTGGCAACTAGGGTTTCAGGAATTCTGAATTCTTCTTGAAAACCCTACACCATTGCCCCTCTACATATAGGTATCTATGATGGGCCTCTAATTTGAGGCCCGTTAAAAACTCGAGGCCCACATGAATTCAGATCACCATTTGAATTATATTTCAGCCCTTTAAGCGTGCGACCCTATAGGTTCACATACACTTGGACATGGCCCGAGTACTCCTACTCGTCCACTAATCAGTAGCAGCCCTAGCAAGACATGCCGACTCCCAATATATGCAAAGATCATATTGGACGAACCTTAACAAAACTTATATGTATTTCCCTTTACCTCACGATATTGATCAAGCTTAAGGTGAGTACATACCATCCTTGTTGGTTAGCTTGTCCACTCTTTCTCGATCACGTGACTCAAATTCCCCGACTACGGTTAACTCTTTAACTGAGTAGCATGACTATGCATTTCTAGAATCCAACCACTCGAGAGGCCTAGAGATATCTCTCCCGTTGCATGGAGAGGCAAATCCTATCTTGATTGGCCATGCCTCGATACATGCATCATAACGAAACTCAAACGCTACCTTTATAACTACCCAATTATGGAGTAGTGTTTGGCAACGCCTAATCAATCGTTATGCATCTTGAGTATGTACGACAACCTCAAGTCTAAGGACATAGCATACGCATTGTAAATGAGACCAACTGATGACATGTAAGAGTGCAACATTCTCGTAGTGTCTCATGGTGGGTCAATCCAACCCCATGTTTGCTAACATGTGTCCATATTATTGGTTTGATATCTCCATATGTACGACCTATGCATCAGCCAATACATATGCTAGTCTATTCATATGTGTCCTCATATATTTCTGACTAGGGATCATTTAAGAATAATCATCGTAGAAATATAGAGTTTCACAATCAAGTCATATACTTGCTAATAAATATTAATGATATTATTTAAGGAACAAGATGATATATTATCCAATAAATCATGAACACAATGAAATATAATTATCTCTATGATTGCCTCTATGGCATATTTCCAACAGATCTTCCACCCAACCATCATCCCATCAGACTTAAGATGGTGTACAAAGTAAAGAAGGATGTGCAAGGAGCAGTCCTCAAGCACAAGGCATGTCTCGTGGTGAAGGGATATGTGTAGTGGTAGGGAGTGGATTTCGAGGAGGTGTTCATGCCAGTCACGTGCCTTGAGTCTGTCTGTCTGCTGCTCGCACTTGCCGCACATGAGGGGTGGCCGATGCACCACATGAATGTGAAGTTGGCCTTCCTCAATGGTGACCTCGAGGAGGAGGTATACGTCGCCCAACCTTCTAGGTTTGTTGTTGATGGCCAGGTGTAGAAGGTGTTGAAGCTCGACAAGGCACTCTATTGTCTTTATCAGGCACCTATGGCATGGTATGCCAAGCTGGATAGCTGCTTATTATCGCTTGGGTTCCATCATAGCACATCGGAGCAAGCCATGTACATGTGCGGTGTTGGTCCCTCTTGCCTCCTCATGGGCATATACATCGATGATATAATCATCACCAACAACAAACTGCAAGAGATTTGCATGTTCAAAATGGATATGATGAGTTTATTCAAGATGAGCTACCTCGGGTTACTCAATTTTTATCTTGGGATAGAGGTGCACCAGACCAATGATGGCATCCACTGAACCAAGCAGCATACGCGGCAAAGATCATTGAGATGACTGGCATGGAATGCTACAATCTGTGCCATGTTCCGATGGAGCCATGGTTCAAGCTGAGCAAGGTGAGCATGGAACCTTGGACAGATGCGATAGTGCACATGAGCATCATGGGCAACCGTTGGTACCTGGTGCACACACACCCAAATATGTCATTTGCAGTGGGCTATGTGAGCCAATTCATAGATAAGCTGACCACCGAGCACCTATCTGCCATGAAGAGAATCCTCCAATACATCACTGGCACACGCTACTTTGGTTGACGCTACGCGAGGAAGATGGAGGAGCCACAACTGGTCGGCTATAGTGACAACGACATGATGGGTGACATTGATACCCACAAGAGCACCACAAGCATGCTATTCTTCCTTGATCGTAGACTCGTTAGTTAGCAATCACAAAAGTAGAAGGTGGTTGCCCTATCATCTTGCGAGGCCATGTACATTGCCATGATGACGGTGGCATGCCAGGGCATCTGGCTAGCTCGCCTCCTTGGTGATATGAAGAACAAAGAGACTGGCACAGCTGTACTCAAAGTGGGCAACAAATCTGCCATCTCCCTTAGCAAGAATCCTATTTTTCACGACCAAAGAAAACGTATTGATACAAGGTATCATTTCATTTGGAAGTACATTGAGAGTAGGAAAGTTATGGTCGAGTTCATCAGCACCGACGAGCAACTCATGGACATCTTGATGAAGGCGTTGGGATGCGTCAGGTTTCAAGAGTTACATGCAAAGATTGTGCTCATTGAAGTTAAGCAAGTGCACAAGGTTTCTCATTGAGATCAAAAAGGTTAGGGAGTGATTTGTTAAGATAATCTTGTTCCTTTAGCTTACGTATTCATTAGATGACTGCATGGCTTCATAAATAGATGATCAATAGATGACTGCATAATTATGTTTTCATCGATGTTTAGTATTCACATGTGTGAGAGACCATGTGGAGGTATCCCCATGTTTGTGATGAGTAATTGATGGTTGTGTTAGAGAGTTTGAGTTTGTTTTGGGTATTCCAGGGTTGAGTATCTTTTACTAATGATATTGTTGATTATGTTGTTTCGTGCGGTGCTATGTGACGGTTTGCTTGTCTGTGTGATTGCAGGACTTTGGAGCTAGGTCATGGTGAGACGAGGAGTACCGGGACTAGGCACAGGAGGTGTTGAGGTCCAGACGGTCGGAGATGCCGAAGATGATCGAGGCTGCTGAGGTGGTTGCGAGCCGGGAGACGAGGAACCGGAGCTAGAGCTACCGGTGGTGGACACGACAGGCAACGACGAGAGGACCGAGACTAGGCTCAGGGAGGAGTCAGAGGTCCAGACGGTTGGATGTCGGTTGCGGTCGTGTGCGATGGAACAGACCAGGACTAGACTCAGGTGGAGTCGGAGGTCCAGTCGGTCGGAGTTGGGTGGACACGATGGGCGGCGGCGAGGTGGACCGGGACTAGACTCAGGTGGAGTCAGAGGTCCAGACGATCAGGATGCCTGGTGTGGTCGTGTGCAGCGAAGCGGACCGGGACTAGACTCAGGGAGGAGTTGAGGTCCAGACGCTCAAGGTACCGGTCGCGAGAAGCTTCCGGGAAGGTGCTTGAGGGCAATTTGGAGAATTGACTCAAGTTTGGGAGAAATGGCTGGTTCCCTCCACTTCTCTACATGTGTTTGACTTTTGCCTCATGTGGATGTGAGGTGAGGGAGTGGATGTAGGCTGCCACTTCTTGATTTCCTTCTTTGGTATGAGCTCCCTCCATATAGAAGATGTGAGGGGAGGCAGTAGAGAGTAAGAAGAGCCTATAAGCAAGGAAGCAGTGAGTAGAGAGAGTGTGTTCTCGTGTGTGTTGTGTTCTTCTCTGGAGAGAAGCTTGTAGTGTGTGTTCTCCTTGTTATCAATTGCGTATGGGGCTGTAGTGTGTTGAACACATCATGTAATCATTCCTCTTTTATGAAGCATTCGTGGTTCTAAATATTTTCTTTGTGCTTTGGTTTCTCCTCTGTAGCTTTCTGTTCTTCACTGTTTGAAATGGCTTGATAATGATTCCTTGCTCAGGGAGCTGAATCCCTCTTGCTCTAAGGTGGGAAATCCTCAAGGCCATTTGGGCACTATATTTCCAAGAGCAAAAGGATGAATTAAGGACTTATTTCAATTTTCTGTTCATGCGGTTCATTTCCCCTGTTTTGCATTTCTAGGGTTTGTAGTCAGGGGATCCTTGCCCTCTTGGTTTTCTAGGTGGGATCTTGAATATGGAGTGTGGCTATCTCTTCTGAGATCATTTCCTAAAAGTTTCTGGAGTAAAGGAACCAAAAATCATGAAGTATTCTGGACTTTGCCTCATACCTTGGGCTTTCTTCTGACAAATTCAGATTTATGTATTTCCAATACCTTTTGGTCTGAATTTACCTCTCTAAGGTCTCTCTGCTATTTAGTTTGAAGTCATGTCCCTTTAAGCAAGGGAGAACAGCCAACTTGCCGAAATGTCTGTGATTTTCAGTTGTTTCAGCTTTCTCTGTTCAATTGTCGGGCTGCGCAGTTCACTGAACCGAGACCCGATCAGACCGGATTGTATGTGGCGGTCAGACCAGACTGCACTTGGCAGTCAGACCGCTAACCCTAGCGGTCAGACCGGTGCAACACCGGTGGTCTGACCGGCCGTGGCCCAGCGATCTGACCAGTCGAGGCTAGGCGGTCTGACCGGCCGTGGCTATCCGGTCCGACCGCCCAGTGACCTTCGGTCAAACTGCCCTAAGGGTACTTTGTGTACAACTCTCTGATTTGCTCTGTTCTTTTTGCATTGTTCTCGTGTCTGTCCAGTAAGGTTTTCCAGAGAGCATGAAACATTCTCATCATAGTTCTTATAGCTATTGGTGAGAAGATAATTGTTGAGTGGATACTTTAGGGAGCAAATTTTTAAAGGCACCATTCACCCCCCCCCCTCTGTTGCCATTTCCGATCCTACAATGTGAGAGTATTCCCACTCATATATATAAATAGATGATCAATAGAAGGGAAGAATATCCTGGTTGTAATGCAAACCATTCGAATAGAAGTCCAGTGGTTCAGAGCCTTGTTCGTGTGTTCATGTGTGTTAGGAAAAGGCACGGCTGACAGTCAGGCTCAATAGGGAAAACATCAAAGCCTTCATCCTCATGAGTACTCCACTCCACTTCTAGCGCTAGCTAGCTTAAGCTTACTCCTCCATGACCATGTGTGTTGGTGTCAGCACTCATTAGTACATAATCAATACGTGAATGAATGGATGTAGGACATCTTCACCACGATGTCTGACACGACAGCCACCAGCATCATGGTGGATGCTGGCAGAGCTAATCAACCACCCAGCCTACCTAGAGAAACTGTGCACCGAGGTGGCGTAGTGGTGGGTGGGTCTCGGCTAGTGGGCAAGCCAGACGTGGCACAGCTACCGTACCTACAGGCGGTGCTCAAGGAGACCCTGTGGCTTTGCCCGTCGGTGGTGTTCACACAGCAAGAGATGATCGAGGTGGTGCACACCCACGGGTACACCATCCCCCCAAGACGTTGGTCTTCTTCAATATCTTCTCCATCGGGCATGGCCCAGCATGCTAGGAGGACTCGCTGACTCGGTAGGGCCAATGCCAGCATTGACCAGAAGGGGTAGCACCTGCAGCTCATGCTGAGAGTGGCCCCCACGCCTGCCCCGGTATGGGCCTCTCCATGCAGGTCATGTCGACGTTCCTCGCGACGCTAGTGTAGTGCTTCGACATGGAGGTTGTGGAGGGGTTCTTTACATTCAAACGTATCCCTTGAGTATAAACTTTTGTAGTTCACATATACTCATGATTGATCTAAATTAAATCAATTGCAATTGGGTTATCATCAATCATCAAAGGAAAGGATTATAAATCTAGTTCCTCCATTATGTGTTAATGGTTAGATGATTAATGAAAACCGGATGTGTAACCTTTGCTAGCAATTAATCTCAAAGATAAACACTTACATTTAAATGAGTTAATTGCTTGGAAAGCTTATCCTAGAGTATACATTATTGTATACATGTTGTATACTTGTAAATTAATCTTTATCTCATTATTTGTTAAGATTGTCATAAATTACCAAAAAAGAAAAGATTGAAGAATCTAGTCTCTCCATTATGAGTCAATGGTGAAGATTTGGTAATTAATGGCAATTAATTTATGGACTAATATTTTTCATAAGTTGGATGAATAGGTTAGCTTCCACAAAAGAGGATGACATTGGATGACTTCATGTGTTGAAGATCATCAAGTCATTGTTAGGGATGGAAAATGGCTTCATGAGTTAAAGGTCATCAAGTGGAACATGCATCATGTGTTGATGCACATCAAGATCCCAAAGTGGACATGCATCATGTTTTGATGCACATAAAGATCCCGAAAAGGAGATGATCATGAATTGATCAAGATCCCCAAGAGGTGATGATCATGATTGATCATCAAGTCAAGAGAAGACCCATCATGTGTTGATGGAGTTCATGCGAAGGATACATTATGGGTTGATGCATATCAAGACAATGACCTGGATTTGAAGTGAAAATGTGTGCCATCAACCTTCAAGAGCATGCTCAAGGCAAAGGTATGAATAGCTAGGGCTAAGAATGTATTTCTAATCTTTTATCGGTCTTAGTGTTTGATTGGAAGACCAGATTGTTAGTATAGGATGCCGTACTATTAAGAGGGTCACGGTTAGTAGCTTGAATGTATCATGGGTTGATAGCTCATTTACTTGCTCTAGCTCTCTCCGTGACATGATGGTAATATTTTTGAATGTGTTTTAAAAATAATTGTAGTTCATGCATAAGTTCCTTGCAACATGTGACTTGAAGTTTGAAAATGTGTTTTGCAAATTATTGGAGTCCATGTTTTTCCTCTCCTTGTGGTATGATGCTATAGTTTTTCAATTGTACTTTGAAAAACAGTTGAAGCTCATACAAACACCATTGTTACGTGCGACTTGAATTTGACCAAAAGATGTGTAGAAATTGGCTCAAGTCCATGGTGCCTTTCTATGGTATGATTCTAAAAGTGGTTTGTGGATGCGTTCCACAACATATTGAGAAGCTCATACCAACCTTCAGTGCTTAACATTCAAATTGAAATCTTGGTATGAAAATTCCTCAAAGAAACATGGTTGTTTTATGCCTTGTCTAGAAAACTAGTCTAATCAGCATAAGAGTAACTATCATATCAGCCTAGAAGTCTAACCGAGCATACGTAGTCAGACTGCTATGATGATCAGATCGTCGCTATGGCTGCGGTCTGACCGGCTACAAGACCAGTGTGGTCGAACAAGACCAGAGTGCTCAAAGACGAGTGTGGTCAAATACAAGGGTGGTCGAGGTCAGACCGGCATTATGATTATAGTTTGACTGGTCACCGGTCTGATCAGCCCACAAGTGGTTGTTTGATCGGATCCCAGTCAATCGGCTCATAAGTAGCAGTCTGACTGGCCCCCCGATATGACCGCTTGTGTAGCGATATGTCTTTTCCATAGATGTGCTTTTTTGAAATATTCAGTTGGTAGTCTAACCGAGGATTTTGCGGTCAGACTGGAGATGGTGGTCAGACCAGTCCCTGTGTGGGAGGTCTGACCGGTGGCCCAAATAACGACTAGTTTCACAGTCGTTGGGAAGAGTGAGGTAGTATTGGCGATTTGTTGGCGGTAGTACCAGGCCTCGGGCTATTTGCAGCCAACTTTTCGCTCCATCAGCTATTTTGCTTGTGTGGGGTATATATACCTCCTTGTGGCCTATTGGAGGGTGTTGCTAGCTCCATTGTTTCATCCCTTGAGCCTAGAGCAAGTTCACTCCTTTATTTTGTGCATGTGTTGCACTTAGAGAGTTTTGGAGAGACAACCTTATGCATGTGTTGCACTCGGTGGTGGACTTCGTGTCCTTGGAACTGTGATTCTTTATTCGTTCAAGCGAGGGTCTCCAACTTGTTACTCTTAGAGTTTACCAACTCCAGACGGCTTCGGAGATGTGGTGGTCCAGTGAGCTTCTCAAGAACGTTGTGAGAAGGCCGGGGTTGTTGTGAGTGGTGTAGTGCTCGTCATCTCCGGAGTGGAGGAAGGGCAACCTTAGCGGATTGAGGTGGTTAGGCTCAATTCATAGAGCTAGTCCAATTAGTTTGGGCTTACCTCAACGTGGATTAGGGAAAACCAGCAAGTTTTCGAACACCATGGTAAAACATTGTGTATCATTGTGGTTTGTTCTCTTGTGCTCAAATTACAATCAAGCAATTTATATGCATTGAATTAAATAGAGTGCTTGTCTTCCTAGGATCGCTTATCTTGAGTTAGAATTATATTGTTGGTGTACTTAGTCAAATTTAGATAATTTAGATCTTACTTGTGCAAAACCAAATAGTTTACACTTCCGCATTATAAATTGGATAGTAACCTAAAAGACTTTTTTAAATTACCTATTCAGCCTCCCTCTAGTCAATCTCCTCGATCTTACAAGTGGTATCAGACCTTGGTTTCTCATTCATTAGGCTTGACCGTCTAGAGAGTTAAAGGATGACCACTAGTAATATAGTGCACCTAGATAAACCACCTCTATTTGATGGCATGAATTATGATAATTAGAAAATCTGCATGGTATATTATTTTAAGGCCATGAGCCCTAAAATATGGCAGATTGTAGATGTAGAATTTTCTCTTCTATTGGATCCTCTTGCTCCAGCAAATAAGGAAGAGAAATGCTTACATCTCGATGCTCAAGCAACTAACGCTCTATTTAGTACTTTGAGTGTAGAGGTGTTCAATACTATATACAACCTCAAGAGTGCTCATAAGATATGGACTAAAATTCAAGATGATTATGAAATATCCACCTCAGCCAATGAGGATTGCATACAAGAGTGGGTGACAGGAGAAGAATGCTCAATCTCTAGCTCTGATGATGAAGAATCCACAAGTCCATCCATATCAACTCAATGTTTCATGGCTAAAGGTAATAGAAAGGTAAATAAACAATGATGAACCTACCTATGACAAGTTGATGGATATGTTAGAAGAGCTTAATGAATATCTTGGAAAAGAGAAGGGTAAGTATAAGATTTTGAAGAAAGAATTTGTCTCTCTTCAAAATAATTATGATGTGTTAAAAGAAAAATATGAGTCTCTTCTTGTCAAGGAATCCATTAAGCCTAAGGTGGATATTGGCATCATATGTAATTTATTAGATGATTTGACATGTTTAACTCCAAACTCTTGCATTTCATTTAAGAATATCATATCCACCTCATGTAAGGATTTAATAGATATATCTTGTTGCTCTAGTGAAAATGCTTCTATTTTCTCTATGCATTGCGATACTAATCATATAGAGCAAAATAATGAGCTCAAGGCCTAAGTCACCAAGTTGAGCAACGACTTGGAGAAGTGCTACAAAGGGAACTCCTCTCTTGACAAACTTTTGAGCAATCAAAGAAAGTCAAATGATAAGAGAGGTATTAGCTTCATCTCTAAGAAGAAGAATAGCAAGACAAGGCACAATGCAAGACCACTACTACAAAAGAGGCTATACTGGATGGCTACATCACAGACAGTTCATAGGGAACCGTCTATGCTCAAACTATCACAGACGGTTTATACTAACAATTGTCCATGATATTTTTACAGATGGTTATTAACATGAACCATTTATAATAATTGTGAAGGATTGCACGAAGGCTACGAAAGCAGAAAACAAAAACTTTTCTACCGCGCACACAAGGACATCATGCTTAAGGAGGGATCATGGATCGTTACCACTAGATGCGCAGCGCAGCGGAAGAAGAGTTGGAGAAGCCGATCCAACCACGCGCGTCGAGGTAGTAGTGGAAGTAGCCGATCGTCCCGAACAGATCGTCTCCTCCACGCGATCAACCACACCACGAGCAGATCCAATCTGTAGGTTGTTGATGTCGATCAACACCGCAACGAGCAGTGCCTCCACCGGTATCCACACGTCCAGGGCTGGAACGCCGATCGCGAGTGTACTAGCACTCGTGAGCGGCTAGGGTTTGGCTCGGGAGGTGGCGGCTAGGGTTTTGCTAGAGGTTCATAGAAAACGTGCATTCCTAAGCCCCTCGCCTCCATATATATAGACCTCCTCACTTGGGCCTTGTGGACCGAGGCCCAGTAGGAGTCTATTCGGATCTCAATCCGAATTGAGCCCACATTCGAATCATATTCGAATTAGTGTTCCAACCCGTTAAGCGTGCGACCCTGTAGGTTCACGTATACTTGGTCGCGACCCGGAAACGTCTTTCCGGTCACCCTGTTAATAGCGGCCTCTAGTAAGACATATTAACCCCAAAGTATACGTAAAGATCATATCGGCTGAACCTGTAATGTTCTCATGTACGAATCCCTTTGCCTCACGATATAGATTGAGCTCAAGGCGAGACCTGTGTCATCCTCTTAATAGCTCAATCACTCTCTCGATTCCGTGATGGATTATAAACTTGTGATTGACTCCTCAATCACCTTGGCATGGCCATGCACTTTCATAATCCATTACATCGAGGGGCCCAGAGATATCTCTCCCATAAGGAGGGGCAAATTCTATCTTGATCATTCACATCCCACTACATGTTTCATGGCAAACCCGAAGACTACTTTTATGACTACCCAGTTACGGAGTAGTGTTTAGTAGTCCCAAAATAAGCTACTACGCATGTTGGGAACCATGATGATCTCAAGTCTAAGGATTCTACATAAACACTACTTGAGACCAACTGCTGACACATGGAATCTCTGCAGTGTCTCATGGCGGGTCTATCCAACATATGTTCACTAACACATGTCCATATTATTGATTTGGTATCACCATACCATGATCCATGAGACATGATCATCAATCAATACATATGCTGATCTTTGAATCATATTTGTTCCTCATATGATATATGATCAGGGATCATTTAGAAATAGCAACATTTTAGCATTAAGAGTCTCATGAATAAGTCACATACTCATTGATCAATAATGATAATGTCTATTTCAAGGAACAAAGTAATGCATCATAAACATAGTATGTGATATATAACATCTCCATGTTGCCTCTAGGGCATATCACTAACAAATTGAGACATCACAGACGGTTCATTTTAATAACCGTCTGTGAAAGTTGTGGACATCACAGACGGTTCATATAAAAATCGTCTCTGATATTACAGACATTAGAAACTATTCTTATAACAAACCGTCTGTGATATTGCGGACATCACAGACGGTTTGTATGAATAACCATCTGTGATAATTCACAGATGGTTAATCACAGACGGTTATTCATACAAACCATCTGTGATAGTGTCACATCATAGACGGTTTGTGGTTGGAACCGTCTAAAATAATCTACGCTATTAAATAGTAGACGTACGTGGTCTCAACATAGATCTGTCTTCATTGCACTGCATCGATGGAGCGAGGTGGTCAGCTTTGGGGAGTTTAGTGAAAACATATCACCTGTAGATCTATATAAGTCTTCTTGGTGATCAAATTTTAGTACTCAATTACTTCTAATAACTTATAGGGCTTGTAATAGAAAGAGATGATAGCTAGGTTTTTGTTTAGATCTAGCTAGCTAGCTAGTTGGGTTTAGAAAGATAATGGTATTTTGCTCAATTTCAGAATAGGTAAGTACTCCTAGTTTACTTTAATATATTCTTGCTTAATATTATTGTTTCATGAATACGTGGCTAGCTAGCTAGCTAATATAGATGTGTGTAATTAAGTAGCTAGTCTGATTTGCTATAGTAGCGCTAATAATCCAATTTGACACCCATTTGTTACATGTGTAGTGTAGACGGACCGAAGCTGTATGTACATTGAGAACCGTGTGAGTGAACAGTACATTAATGGCATGTCTGCTTTTAAAGGAGTGACCGAGCTGGATATGTTGAAGAAGGGGAAGGAATATATGTACTGTCCATGTATTCATTGTGATAATCTAAAGATGTTTAGCAACTCAGCGAATCTCACTTGATTCGAAGGTGTTTCAGAAAGGGGTACAAATGTTGGACCAGTCATGGTGAAGAGAAGATTACACAAGAAGGTAGTTATGACATCGTCGAGGGAGATAATGATATATCGGCTGTGGAATGTGTTTTCGATGAGGATAGGTCACAGGATGACAATCTGGATCAAATGTTATGTGATGCAGAAGGGAACTATAGTGAGAGAGAGAGAGTTTGGAGGACTCAGAGAAACCTTTGTTCCTGGGATGCACGCCACAATACACAAGGTTGTCATCTGTTCTAGAACTGCTGAAATTGAAGGTAAGCAATGGTTGATCCGACAAGAGTTTCACGGCATTGCTAGGTCTCCTAGCGCACATGCTTCCAAAGGAAAATGTGTTGCCGAGAACCACCTACCAAGTCTAGAAGATTCTTTGTCTATTGGGAATAGAAGTAGAAAAAATACATGCAAATCCGAATAATTGTATCCTCTACCGTAAAGAGTATGCTAGCTTACATGTTTGCCCGGTGTGCAAAGCATCCCGATACAAGCGTAAAAATGACTCTGATGATGGGAAGGGCGTCGAGGTGAAGCAAGGACCTCCTTCTAAGGTGTTGTGGTATCTTCCTGTAATTCCCCATTTTAAGCGTTTATTTGCAAATCGAAAGGATGCAAGATTGGTGTGTTGGCACTCGGAGCAGCGTAAGAAAGACGGAATGATAAGACACACTGCTGATTCTGCCCAGTGGAGGAACATCGATAGGATGTTTATAGACTTCGGTGTGGAACCGAGGAATATAATGTTTGGGTTCAGTACAGATGGAATGAATCCTTTTGGTAATATGAGCAGCCGACATAGCACTTGGCCCGTGACTCTGTGCATGTACAACCTTCCTCCTTGGCTATGTATGAAGCGGAAGTATATTTTGAGGTCACTACTTATCTAAGGGCTGAAGCAACCTGGGAACGGTATTGATGTGTACCTAGCACCATTAGCATATGTATGGGATGCGGACAAACGAGAGAACCTCACTCTGTGTGCCATGTTGTTCTGCACTATTAATGATTTTCTTGCCCTTGGTAACCTATCAGGGTTGAGTACAAAAGGAGACAAAGCCTGTCCGCACTGCTTAGATTATACCGAGAGTGTGTGATTGAATAACTCGTGTAAAACTGTGTACATACATCACCGTAGGTTCCTTCCAAAGTATCACCCATACTGCAAGATGAAGAAACAATTTGATGGAAAAAAAAGAGGATGACTCAGTACCAAAGCCTTTTAGCAGGAAAGTGGTCTATGATATGGTCAAGGATATTGACGTTGTGCTTGAAAAAGGACGTAAATTGAGGACCTGTCAGAAGAACATGTGGAAGAAGAGGTCAATATTATGGGACTTGCCTTATTGGGAGCACTTAGAATTTCGCAATTGCATCGATGTCATGCACGTAGAGAAAAATGTATGTGACAGTTTGATTGGTCTCTTACTGAACATTCCTGACAAAACAAAGGATGGTGTCAACGCAAGGCGTGACTTAGTTGCTATGAACATCAGGACCGAGTTAGCACTGATAGAGACCGATAAAGGCCAGACGTACCTTCCCCCAGCTTGCTACACTCTGTCTAAGTCCGATAGAACTCAACTGTGCCAGTGCTTACATAGTGTGAAAGTTTCATCCGGTCACTCCGCCAACATGAAGAAACTTGTTTCATGGAATATTTGAAATTAATTAGCATAAAGTCTTATGACTGTCATGTGCTAATGACACAAATGCTACCTGTTGTAATTAGAAGTATTTTGCCAAACAAGATTCGAGTGACAATCATAAGGCTATGTAATTTCTTTAACGCAATTGCTTAGAAGGTGATCGATCCAGATGGACTAGATGCTCTACAGACTGAGGTGGTGATGACTCTATGTCATCTAGAGATATATTTCTCTCCATTATTTTCTGATGTCATGGTCCATCTCATTGTCTACCTTGTGAAAGAGATAAAGATATACGGCCCCATGTTTCTACATCATATATGTACCCATTCAAGAGGTACATGGGAATCCTCAACTCCTATGTACGCAATTGATCTTGACCAGAGGGTAGCATCATCGAAGGTTATACAACCGAAGAGGTTATTGAATTCTGCATTGGTTACATGGGTCAGGTCAAACCGATAGGTGTAGCTCTATCTCAACACGAGAAGAGGCTAGAGGGTATTGGGATTATCGGAAGGAAAGTAATAACTCTGGATTGAGATATGTATGCTCAAGCCAAGCCCATTTCACGGTTTTATAACACATGACTGAAGTGACCTCGTATATTGAAGAGCACAACGCATGCTACGCCAAGAGAATGCAGGCCAATAAAAGGTTTGGATCACAAGACAACACAACCGTCAGTTCAACGAATGGTTGAAGGTGCGATTCACTGGGAGGTCGTCAAGTGAAACACTAAAATAGTTGGCAAAAGGGCCAAAATTTACAATTGTGACATGGCAAGGATACGACATTAATGGCTACACATTTTATACAACAGATCAGGATAGAAAGAGCACAGTACAGAACTCAAGTGTCCGCATAGATACCTTTGATGTGCGCGTTAGTACCGTTGGCCCAAGCTAGTACTGTGGGCTTGTAGAGGAAATTTGGGAGCTTGACTACGTAATTTTCAAGATTTCTCTATTTCGGTGCCGTTGGGTCCAACTCCCATGAGGTGTAAAGGTCGACAAGTACGGCGTTACTACCGTGGACCTTGAATGTGTAGGATACAAAGGTGAACCATTCGTACTCACGAGGCAAGTTGTTCAAGTATTTATGTAACCGACCCAGCAAATAAGAAGCGCCATGTAGTTCTTCATGGAAAAATAAGGATTGTTGGAGTTGAGAATGTCGTAGATGAGGAAGAGTACAATCAATTTGATGAGTTGCCTCCATTTGGAGACGGCATCAGGCTCGAGGAAGAACAAAGCGATGAAGCAAGCTATATGCATGTCCATCATTGTGAAGGGCTTTAGTTAAAAGGAAATAGCCAAGTGTAATCAATGATCCTGCACAGCAGGTACCTATTTGGAAATTGTTGCAATGTAATCATAATTAGGAAACTCGACATGTAATTATAGAACTATATTCCATTGTAATTGTAATTAATTCAATAACTAAGAAATAGTTATATTTATGATTATACTTGTGTTTTTAATATTGCATGGCCAGCATGCATTTCTTGTGGCTAGATGAAAAATAGGGAACTATCATAGGTAGTTTATCGTAACAAACCGTCTGTGATAATACTATCATAGATGATTCTTTTATAGAACTGTATGTGATATGTCTGTAATATTTAATATATCATAGATGGTTCTATAAAAGAACTGTCTGCCATAGTATTATCATAGATGGTTCTATAAAAGAACCTTCTATGATAGTATTATCACAGATGGTTCCATAATAGAACCATTTGTGATAGTTCTGCTCGCAGAGTCCTCACTCACGAACTCCATCTCCACTGCCCCTGCTAGGTTTTGGTAGATTTGACTGCTCACTCGAGCGTGACGCTGCCTCTCCCTCCTGACGCCGCCTCTTCCTCGTGACGCCACCTCTCCCTCCCGACACTACCTCTCCCTCCCGACGTCAGCCACCTCTCCTTCCCAACGCCGACCGCCTCTCCCTCTCGACGCCGCCTCTCCCTCCCGATACCAGCAGCCTCTCCCTCCCGACGTTGGCCGCCTCTCCTTCTTCACGCCACCTCTCCCTCCCGACGTCGGCCTCTTCTCCCTAAGGTATGAATCCCAAATCCCACTATGGGTTCGGATATTAGCTCGATAATGATACTGGTCTAATATTGAAAATGGATATTCAAGCTTGAGCTCTAAATTGTTGCTATTATTGTCATTTGTCAATCTTATGGTCTGTCACTTTCGGAATAGTTGGCTAATTTATTTTGTGATCTTTAGTACTTCATGATATATGCTTCACTTGTTTACTAATTCGGTTTGCTATCAAACTTGTTGAATCCTTCCTGCTGGCTGAAAGTTTAATTGATGAATTTATGTTTGGTAGATAAGTAATTTGTTATTTAAGAGCTCAAGGTTTGAATCTCATTGGTATATCCAAGTAGTGAAGAGTATAGACCATAATAACGGGATGGCCAAGATTAATTCTTGTGTAACCCTACATCTGAGAGCACTAAACTAAAATTTGAGCTTTATGCTAGTTTTAGTTGATTCCTTGTTCTTGAGAATGCTATTTATGCTCATTTCAGTAGTCAGCATTCTTCCTACTTTATGTGTATGCTTTTAATGACATGGTAGAATTACATGTTTATATGCAATTTTTGTCATTTATATATTGCTGCAAATGTGCTTTGATCATATTTAATTATGCTAGAATTAAATCTAAATATATACAGTACTACAAGATGAGGAGGATTTCGTGTTATTGCTACAAGATCTATTTGGAATGGCATGTTACTATTCCAAAGGGACCTTGTAGCAATAATATATACCACGTAGACTTCAAAGGGCATGAAGCAAGTTACACACTCCAGTGTGTCAGGTTCAATGAACTTGAGACACTGGTGTGTGTGCAATTCGATTTATAGAACTTAATTGTTTGCACTCATAGCTCACTGCAGTTAGTTTTTTCTTATAAGAGAGATGACGTCCACACAGTCATCGTTGTCGTCACCTAGGTCTCACACTCTAAAGATCGAGATAACTAAGCGTGGCCGAGAAGTGTCAAAAAGGCCAAAGGGCCGAATAACCATCATGGTGGTCTTTCTGGATAGGGTCCCTCTGCAACCGAAGAAAGTAGCGATAGCATTTCGGACTACTTGTGGGATAATTGGAAGGCAACGGGTCCCCATCACCATAGCAAGCTGAAAAGATTTGGCAAAGGATCAGAAAAATCAGATGTGGGCAGAAATAACAAACTCATTCGAGATACCAGCAGAAGTACACGAACTCGTGCAATGGCAGGCACTCCTCGCGATGCAAAAAGCATGGAAGAACTTCAAGAGCACTCTTGTCACACAGTACGTGGCCAAGGATCTCACGCCATTCACAAGGTATCCTTTCGTGTCACTGGAAACATGGGAGGCCTTTGTGCAAATGAAGACAACGACCGAATTTGAACAACAAAGTGTGGCACACAAGGATCTCCAGTCACAAAACACTCACCCTCACAGACTCGGCACCGCTGGGTATGCAGGTAAAATCCCGCAGTGGAGGATGCAGGACGAGGTCGCAATCCGATTGGAGCCTCCTCACAATTTGCTAGGATCACAAACGAGCATGCCCAAAACTGGTTAAGAGCGAGGTCATCAATCACATCTTCGGGTGTCTCCTCTTTCAAAAACCCCGCAGACGAGAAAGTGTCTCAATGCCTAGTAAGATATGTTAAACTACATAGTTGTTAATACCTCTTGAACTTCATGGGTTCGAAAATAACATGATTGCCTCTTGCAGCAATCATTGACTACCGAATCTTCCCGAGGTTTCTTTGAAAATATAGGGAGAGACATATACTATCACAGGCCCTGGGAAACAAGAACCACCCAGGTCACACGTGAGGCCTAGGGGTTTACGTATCTTGGAGGCACGAATTCCCAAATGACTCTGAGACATATAGGAGTAGGAAGAGATCCAAGGCCTATCGCGATGAACAAATAAAATAGGAGCTTCGTGCACAACTTGAGAAACAGCTATTTGCCTCACTTCAAGAGAAGACTACCTCACTTTGAGGAGAGATAGATTCATTGAGGAAAGAACTGAGATAAGTCTGCAACCAATCGCAACTCACCCCCAATAATGCGGTACCCAGTCCCCATCAATGTCGGAGTAGCTACGTGTCCACACCAATTACTCAACATAGTGATACCCATTTACCTATCGACGATATCCAGATAATGTACCTCTTTAGAATGCTACATAGATAGATCTAACTAGTGGACGCTTTAGCTCATCCTGTATCGTTATGTAGGAGCCCACACCTTGCATCCTCAAAGTCAGGCTTGTCAGATCCATTCCCATTAACGTTGGGCGGGGGATGGCGTATCCATGCTGTCAGGGACACTGGTGCATGGTGCCCAACTAGAGACCAGTTTCGTGAAGGTTCAAGTGGACATGATTAATGATGTTTTTAGGACCGTCCCTCTTGAGAAGCCCCCAAATGAAGAGATTACGATATTAGGGAATGCCGTCCACACATTCATCCAGCGACCCAAGTGAGACATCGCCCTCGACTTGTCCGTGCCGTAATCTCCACATCCAGTGACCCAAGAGGAGCATCACCCTGGACCTATCACATCGGCTCCTATGGCTCCACTTCCAGCTCCATTTTTAAAGCCTGTTGCATCGGCTCCCATGGATATGACATCAAAAATGTATCGTAAGCGAGACACTAAGACCAACCGAAGAAGATTAAGGCACCTCCCAGGCAATGGAAGTTCATTCTCAGAGTGTCGTTGGTCCCTGAGTCACAATTACCTAGGTTTGGACTGGGTTGCAATACATTGTATACCTGGTACATGCAGAGGTCCAACGTGATGCTAAACCGGCATAGTGGATTCACTGTGAGATACACAGAGGCGCATTTTCTCCATGACTCAGGCTACTTCGTCGTGACCTTCGAATACTATTCTTACTATTCAACCTCGATGAACTCGACGCCTCACTTCTACGATGTTGGACATTGTAAGTGTACTGTACAATGAAGTTCCACATTCACATCATACCGATAAATGTCATTACTCTTTGCTTATGTATAGATACATGATCCAACAAGTTCAGCGATGGCGAGAACCGATGGGTTCCCTCGACCCACACTTGGTATCTAAGCAATCCATTAACGATAATGCATCCTTCGTCTAACATTACATGACGAGCGGATTGATTGCTCACAGTGACAAGGAGTACATCATGGTACCCTTCAACTAAGGGTAAGTGCTTCACTAGTTGCTACACAAGTTTCATTAGTACTTTATACGCAACATGAACTTAGGATTAATCACTATGGTGACACACATGACTAGGTCTCACTGGATTCTAATTGTGATTGTACCAAAGTGGAGTAAGGTAATATATTTTGGTTCCCTACTTATGAGCAATCACAACTTCACTCGTGTGCAACAAGCAATTGATAGGTAAAATCATTTTCTCCATACATAACTCTATTGTAATCTTTCCTTCGTTTGCAATGGCCGAGGCGAACTTTTTTGGAATCACGTAGGTCGTTTAGCACTTATGTTGCCCAGGGAGGGAGACACAAGGAATCCAGTTACACACTGTGACACAAGGCGTGAGTTTTGGTACCCTCTACAACACAACAATCCTATATCACACTTCGTTATAATGCCTCTAGAATTGACAATACCTATGTATGTAATTCTATTTTTGTAGTGCCACTAGCAGCTACAGGGCAATGTATGTGGATTCTATGTTTGCCGCCATATGAATGAAATCATGGATGCTAAGACGAATAATCCAGAGGTTTGTCGACCTTCCAATAATTATTATTTTCTGATTATATATATGTATATGTATGCACATACATGCTAATTAATGACTTAACATTACTCCTAGTGACAGCATGTGGACTTTGATGAAAGTGCAATTGATCTTCCCAAACTTATCGAAATTCGAGGAAATCTCTCACAATTCTTGCTAGTAGAGGTTATAAACAAGATTGGAGAGTTCCACCCCAACAATGGTGATTATATGTAGAAACATTGGATTCAATTGTAATCACTCAATTGTGCTTAATCAAACAATTCATTCAATTTAATTCATTTGTGAGATCTGTGTAACGATTGTCATGCTATATATGTGATCTACTTGTGTTGTTTCATTTATCTGTGAGATTTATATAATGATTGGCCTATGCTATATATACATGATCTTGCTTATTTTCAAATGGCATGGCTAGCATATCCTGAGGCTAGCCGAAAAAGAGCAATCAACATCGCTATTGAAATAGCTATCACAGACGATTTGGTGTTCCAAACCGTCTATGATATATATATATATATATATATATATATATATATATATATATATATATATATATATATATATATATATATATATATATATATATATATATATATATATATATATATAGGACGCTGAAATGGGGCACCATGGTGCCCGGGCACCAAGCCTCCCTACCTTTGGATTGCTTTTAGATGCATGCTAGTTCAATGGTATATAATATATTAGGCATGCTAAATCAATCATGCATGGAAAGTCTCAATTACACTAGCACATATCTAAAAGCAATTCAAAGGTAGGGAAGCTTGGTGTCCAGACACCATGGTGCCCCTGTTATTTATACTATATATATCACAGATAATTTGGAACACCAAATTGTCTGTCATATGCACGATATCATAGACGGTTTAGAACATCGAACATCTGTGATATGTACAATATCATAGATGGTTAATAACAAAAATTGTCTGTGATATCGTGCATATCACAGATGGTTAATACAAAAAATCATCTGTGATAGTCGAATATCACAAACGATTTTTCAGAAAAATCATCTGTGTTGTAAGTTATCACAGACGGTGTAGAAGCCATCTGTGATAACCATCTATTATCACTGACACATAAACGTAGACAATTCAGAAACCATCTGTGATGACGGTTTTGAACTGTCTGTGATAACACTGTCTGTAGTAGTGGACACATGAAGAATATCATGTGCTTTCGTTGCAACAAGAAGGGACACTTCACCTTGGTGTGCCTAAACAAATTGGATGACAAGACAAGTCATCAAAAATGAGGCAAGCCGGTAATAAGCAAGAAACATAGACAAAGAATGGAACAAAATGCTAAAATTGCTATAATTGCTGGAAAAGAACATTTTAGTAAGGATTATCCTAAAGGTATCTGTTGTAGGGGTGGCCCCCACCTAAGCCCAGCCGGCCTGTTAGAAGGTTGTAAGGCCCAAAATGGGACATGTATAATGGCGTAAATGCCCTTGAGAGGGATACTTGAGTGTAAGGGTATAATTGTAAAACACTCCCCATGTGCATATATATATCCCATCCAGGCCATAGGGGAAACCCTAAGCATTGCTCACCTAACTCTCCACTACCATACCTCTCTTTCTCTGTTTGGTCTGTAACCACAACAGGTGGCACCGTCCGTGGGGAGGACAAGAGCAAGCCTCAAGATCGGAAGAAGGATGGCACCGAAAAGAGCTTCATCATCGGCGGCTAAGAAGAAAAAGGGGGCGCGACGGAGACCCACGTCAACACCAGAGCTTCGGCGTTAGCAATCGCGAGCGGGGACGACGGTGCGGGTGCGGCAGCCACAAACATCAATGCTCATGGCGCAACGATCGACCCCACCACCACCGGCGTAACGGTCGACCCCGCCCCGCACGCGACGATCGACTCCACCGCTGACGCGATGGCCGACTGTAACATCCTGAAATTTCAAGTGCTCAAAAATGTGGAGTTTTAAAAATTTTCTTGCATTTTGCTAGCACTCAAATTTCTTCTGAGTATTATTGGAAATCTTTTTGAGTTTTGTGCCATACAAATTAATAATCAAGAGTACTCCCAAATATAAATAATAATCTTGCAAGTTACAAAAATGGAAAGATGTCATTACAGATCATGAATTCAAAATGCTAACGTCTTGAATTCAAATTCAGGACAATAAAATATTAAAATGCAACCAAAAAGGAATATTAGAACATCTTTCTAAGCAATTAGACTAGGAGTTCCTTTCCTTTACTTTAATTAGCATTCAAAAATTTATGAATCCAATCATAGCAAAATAATGTTAAAATTAAAACCCAAGGGCAAAATTAAAATAAAATAGAGAAATAGAAGATTTTGTGTCCAGATAATGGAACCAAGATTGGAATTAAAAGTTCAAAAATTTCAATCAATAATCTTAAGCCTAAAATAGAATTTAAATTAAAGATTCAAATTTTAGAATCTTGCAAAGCTCAAAATCCATAAATATAAAATTTAAAATGCGAATTAAAAATAAAAATACCAATTCTCAAAATTCTCCTCTCACTCTCTCCTACATGTGGGCCCCTCATTTTTCTTTTTCTTCCCTCCCCTTTTCCCCCCTCTCTCTCGTTCCTACTGCCGAATGGGCCCGGTCCCTGCACTGCCTTCTTCTTTCTTTTCCTGCCTCCACCCCATTTCTTTACTTTCTTCTCTGTCCTTCAGCTGGGCTCACTGCTTCCACGCCCGAGCTCCGTCACCCCGGACCCATCTCTGTCCCGTCGCCCACGTCGTCTCGCTAGAGAGTGTGTCACTCTCCCTGTGCCGTCGCATCGCCACGCCCCCGCGCCACACCCTGCAACCCGCGCCTGCCCCGTCGCGTTGTCCCCGTTGCCATGCCGCAGCCCATGCCGGCGAACACCCCCGCCAGGCCGTCGCCCATGCCCCGGCCCTACTCCGCTGAGCACGCGCTCACTTATAAGGCGGCCTAAGCCCCAGCACATCCCCTTGCCCCCCTCCTTCCTCCGTCAAGCTCTCCGGTCGCCATCTCATCCCGGCCAACTCCGGCAAATATTCCGGGAAGTGAGCGCGTCACCTCGTGCCTCGACCTTCCATCTGCCACCTCGCCGAGTTAATCGAGTTTTCCTTCCCCAGAGCTCGCGCGCCGTCCCCTCCTCCCCAACACCGGCCGCCGCCGCCATTGTCGCCGCCCGCTTCACCCCGGTCGACCTCCCTCCAATTCGGCGGGGTGGGAGCACCACCTCGGTGTCCCGACGCCATCACAACCGCCGGCCGCAGCTCCCGCTGCCCGTGCGTCACCGGCGCCGTGCGCATGCCCGCGCCGCCATGGAGCTCCGCTGTCGGCTAGCCTCGGGTCCCCTCCGGTCGCCTTGCTCACCCATGTACGTTCTGGGAACACCACTGATGCTCGTGCGGGCGCCGCCCTCTCCCCTCTCTTTCCCACCCCCACCGCCGGCCGCCCCGCGCAGCCGCTCGGCCGCCTCGTTGCCGCTCCGGCCCGGGCGCCACTTCCCAGAGCCCCCTCGCCTCCCTAGCTACCCATTTTGTTGGTCCCCAACCTCCCTTCGGCCGCCGCTCGCCGTCGGCAAGGTTCCCTCCATTGGCTCCGCCTTGCTCTGTTTGGGGGCTGCTCTCCTCGCTAAGCTCTTCCAAAATAATTCCCCTTTTCCAACCGCTAAGCTCTTGTTGCTCAGTTGGCTAACTGCGCATGCCTAAACATGATGCCTGAGGTATTGGGTTCGAACCCTGTTGGCCGCATATCTTTCTCCCCTTTTGCTTTATTTTCTCTGACTCCCTTTAATTAAGAAAAATTAGGAGATAAGCTAGGGCAGCTAATAAATTTAATAAGGATTTAAATAAGCCTGTTAAAAATTTAATCATGGATTAATCATAATGCGCTAATAACTAATGTGCCTTTGATCTTTATTTTAAAAAGCTTAAATACTAATCAAAGGCCTAATAAGAAGTTTAGAAAGGAGTCATAAGAGACTAGGAAGGGTTTAGGTTTGGACTAGATATCGTAACAAATAACTTGTGTACCTTTAGTATTTATTTTATGATTAAATCCAATTATAAGTTAAAGGCATTTTTGGTTAAATGACCAAACTAATTAAAGACCACCCTAATTATAGTTAAAATATGCCCAACATTTAATATGACGCCATTAAATAAATCTCAGTAATAGATTTAATTAGTAGCAATATTAAAATATGATTCGATACAACAAGCTTTGCCTGGATAACTGAATTTAAAATAAGTTTAGATTTAAACTAAGCATAATAATAAACAAAGTATAGACAAAACAATGGTGCCCTTAGCTAAATCTTGACATTGGATTTAATAAATAATAATGTAGGGCAAAAATGTATACAACAAGTTAGGACCCGTGTAAATAGATCCTAATTCCAAATAAACCATGCCCAGTAGTATCTGTGGGTGCACAAACTAATATCATTTCATGCAAAAAGCATCTTTAAGTAGCAGGTTATGCTAAAATGCAACCTCGCCTAAATACTAACCATATGGTCCTTACCTTAGGATTTAAATTATGATATTTAAGAATATTTAATACACAGATGGCTCACAGAACTTCCTTGATAAATATAAAAATAACAAAAAGAAGTTATTAAATAAAATAGGGTAAGTCATAGTATTCAATGGCCGGCTCAACCTAGTCCTCCCCAAATCTAAAGCAAAATAATCTCATCAATATTTCTGTGTCGTAAACCCTCCTTCATTGAATGTCTTTCTACCAATCATCGTTTCGTTCCAACTAGTTCGGCCCCGACAATACCCCGCACCCAATCAACCTTGTCTCAAATCGCCTATTTTATCATAATAAAAGTTATCAAGTTCAATTGGATTTATTTGGATCTTTTGAGTTATTTGTATTTATTTGGATTCAGTTATTTAGCGCGTAATTAGAATTGGAGCCCTGAAGATTCATTGAGCAAGTGAGACCAAGATCTAGACAAAGACGAAGACCAGAACTCAAGCCATCAAATAAGAAAGCTTTTGAGTGAGCTCAAGACCGCGGAAAACCGCGCAAGGCGAGTCAATACTTTGATCATGTTGAACCTACATTTTCTGCAAATTACTTTTGTTTAAATTATCAAATTGCATGCTGTTATTTTATATGCAAAGACATGATTAATTTGATATTCTAGTTATATGCACATTGTTTACCTTGATTAATATTACACCTCCTTTGGAATATTTGAATATGTGAACTTTGTCGCCCTAGCAAAAGTTATAATAGTAACCTTTCAAAAATAAGTCCGTAATTATATACCATGCTTAGTATTACTTAGATACTCGTGGGCGCGAGAGCGCCCAAGCATCACTTTCAATCATGAGAAAAGTTGGTTGGGCAGTCATGGTGGTAATGACTGGTGTATGTTGGATATGGTTATTTTATATTCCCAAAAAAACCTCAAATTGCTGATTTATCTGGGCGGAAGGATCGGGGGTATGGTGCAGGTGTGCACGAGAGTGTGGTTTGTGGTAGAACCGCCCAGATAACCCTACGGACTGAATCTTGTCATGACCTCCTGTGTAAAACAAGTACAACCACAAGTTTGTAAAGTACAACTTGGCTTAGTAAATTTACCGGACCCTGAAAGTCATCATCATGGCAGTAGTGCAATGGGCTGTCTAGGTGGCGGACTTGAATGGGACACCGCAAGTGGCTGTCTAGGTGGCGGGCTTGAGGGTGAAGTTCTTCTGCGGCATGCTAGCAGTGTGGGTAGCCAGCTGCTAGGCGCATAGGAGGGGAACATCCCGCACAACCTATGAGACCTGCCGCAAGCGGGACAAGCTCATAGGGGTGAGATGATGGAAGGGGCGAGGTACTTTGAACGGTTACTATGATGGTTCGCTCAACCGCATGACTAAGGAATTGTGCGGGGCAACGAGTAAACTGTCTCTTGTGGGTAAAGTGTGCAAACTCTGCAGAGTCAAAACTATTCGAATAGCCGTACCCACGGTCAAGGGCGGACATGGGAACTTAACCAGATATAGTTCTATTTCAAAAACTTTGTGGGGTGGAATTGGAAAAGTGAAGGGCAGTGGAAAGCCCTGGTTTGAATTGTCCTGGGTGTCGTCCCAGTGGTAAGTTAAGCGGCTATAACGCTGAAAGATGCTATATGGTGCAGATGTCATGTAACGGTGGATGGAATCTGGATCGCTATTATTAAGGTATTTCCTTACACATTATGTTTTTGTTCAAAACTGCTAGGTCTCAGGAAATTTTTATGTATCATATTTCAAAAGTAAAATGTTTTCCCTTCTTACAAAATAAAATATAGGGAGGAATAAATAGAGTCGGGAGTAAAGGAGATAGAAGTTTGTGGTAAAAAAATATAAAGATATTGGTGGACTCATGTCGATCATAAAAATGAAATGATAGTGCGGATTCTGGGAGAAATAAATTGGTGGAGTCTAAATGAGTATATAGGTTAGATAGATGATTTAAATGAATTTTGGAGAATTAGGGAGTGTGGAAGTAATTGCTGGATTACAACACGGATAAATAATATAGAGTCTTGGGATCTGTTGGCAAGGTTGGGATTAATAGAACTGATCGGTTATTAGATGAGTCAATTGAATTTTTGGGAATTTGGAGATATGACACTCGTTGTTTGGAGTTTTAGACAGCAATCAATATAGAAAGCGCATGATTGGTGGATTAATTAAATGATGTCAGTCGTTGTTTGGAGTTTTAGACAGCAATCAATATAGAAAGTATATGATCAGTGGATTAATTAAATGATGTCACTCGCTGTTGGGAGTTTTAGACAGCAATCAATATAGAAAGTATATGATCGGTGGATTACTTAGATGATGTCACTCGCTGTTTGGAGTTTTAGACAGCAATCAATATAGAAAGTGTATGATCGGTGGAATAATTAAATGATGTCACTCGCTGTTTGGAGTTTTAGACAGCAATCAATTTGGAAAGAGTATATTCGGTGGATTAAGTAAATGATGTCACTCACTGTTTAGAGTCTTAGATAGCAATTAGTAAGGAAAGTGTGTCTTTGGTGGATTAAGTCAATTATGGCAATCGCCGTGTGGAGTTTAGGTAGAAACAATAACAATATGATTTAATAATACTGAGGCTACCAAAAGCAATTTATGGCAAATAAAATAACCGGAGCCTCTCCTTTGATAAGCCATGCATACTATTTGTTTGCATTCTGTGTATTGGCTCGCGGAGCACGGTGGTTAGTGTGCTCACACTCGCTCTCATAACAAATCCAGAAGCAGGAATCAGATCACTACAGCAATACTTTTGGTTATGATGGAGAAGAAGATGAAGTCGTCAAGGGCTAGGTCGCGAACCTCCAGTTGGCTGCCTGTGGGCATGTCCTGAGGGTCCCACTTGCGTGCTTCGTTCTTCCGCTGCTACAATTTAATGATTTTGGCCTACTCGGCCCATGAGTAAGTCTAATATTATATTTACGCTTCCGCATGATATGTACTTTGATATTCAGAACTGTAAACTGTGAGCACTATCTACTGATCCAGGGAATAGTGCGGTAGAATCACAGAGGAATCCAGATTGTAAAATCTGGGCTCTTACACCGACCCCGCCCCGCATGCGACGAGCGACCCTACTGCTGGCGCGACGGTTGGCACCGGCAGCACCGACTGGGTAGTCGGGGGTGGTAACGCCGGCGCCCATGTTGGCATGGCCGCCGTCCCTACACCCGGTGCGGGAGTGGCGAGCGGTTCCAGCGGCAACGCGGGCCTCGTCATCGACTCCGGAGTCTACACGCCGGTGCATCGGGCAACCCGGGAGCGCAGGCCGTGGTTGCCGTTGTCCCGGCAGTGCGACCAGGTGCGCCGATTGCCCCGGCTACACCAACAGTGGAGAGCGCCCTGCTGGCAGCTACCGGCACACTCCAGCGGGAGTTAGCGGATCTCCAGGGAGCCGTGCGTGATATGCAAGAGGCTTGGAGTCAGCAGACCCCGCCGGTGGTCGCGCCGGAGCCCACACCAGAATGAGCAAATAGCCGTGACGCCCCCAATCCAGCCACGTCCCGCTGCGACGCGTGGACCCGGAGTCCCCACTCTTTGCGGGCCTGCAGCAGTCCGCGTGGCTGGAGGACTTCAAGTTCCCTAGCGCCATTGAGCCGTACAAAGGCGACACGGACCCTTGGGAGTTCGTGCACGTGTACAAGACCGCCATCGAGGCTACAGGCGGAGACGACACCACGAAAGCGAAGGGACTCCCCTCGCTTGCAGGGAGCGGCGCTCTCTTGGTTCTTCACCATAGAGCCAAACTCCATCTACGCATGGGAACAGATCCGCGACCGCCTCTACAACAACTTCCAGGGGAACTACGTCGAGTGCGTCGACACGGATCAGCTCTTCGCTGTCAAGCAAAACCCTCGGAGAAGCTTCGGGAGTACTTCAAGCGTTTTGTGAAGGTCCGCTGCCAGGTCAAGGAAGTCAACGAGACAACCATCATCAACGCAGCGGTACAGGGCCTCAGGCCGGGGCCGCTGGCCGAATACAACGCACGAAAGCCAATCAAGACGGTGGCGAAGCTCTTTGACAAGATGAAAGAGTATGCCAGAGCGGAAGAAGACACGCGGCGGCGCCAAGGTGACGACTCCGACACCAATCAGGCAGAGGGCATAACGAAGAACGGAGACTCGCCGAAGGAAGGCTCCTCGAAGGACAAGCGCAAGCAGGAGCCATCGAAGGACGCCCCCGAGCGCAAAGATGCCCAGTACAAGGACTCGTCGGGCGACAAGCCTAAGCGCGGCCAGCAGAAGTCTCGGAGAGCCCGCTACATCTTCGACATTGAGGGTGGCTCCGAAGACAACGCCCCCGCCGGGGTCTCGATGATAGAACCCGCGCGGAATACGACAACCAGCCCCACGGCTAGTGGTGCGAGGTACATGGTCGAGGCGGCCACGACACGCGTGCTTGCACCATCATCGCGGCATTTCGACAGAGCGTCGCCAGGGATAGAAACCTCGAGGCGCCCGCCCGTCGTGGCCCACGTCTAGCAACCTTTGGAAGGCCCCATGCGGATCCAGGATCAGGGGTTGCAGCCTCATGAGGGCCCCCTGCAGATCCAAGCCCACGTGCAGCAACCTCAGGAGGGACCCCTGCGGATCCAAGCCCCAGAGGGAGCCCAGCGCAGGGTTATAAACGTCATCTCCGGGGGCTCCTCGCTGGAGTTCGCCTTGGCGCGGCAGCGTAAGGCCTGTTAGTGATATGCCCTAGAGGCAACATGGAGATGTTATATATATCACATACTATGTTTATGGAGATGCCCTTGAAATAGACATTATCATTATTGATCAATGAGTATGTGACTTATTCATGAGACTCTTAATGCTAAAATGTTGCTATTTCTAAATGATCCCTGATCATATATCATATGAGGAACAAATATGATTCAAAGATCAGCATATGTATTGATTGATGATCATGTCTCATGGATCATGGTATGGTGATACCAAATCAATAATATGGACATGTGTTAGTGAACATATGTTGGATAGACCCGCCATGAGACACTGCAGAGATTCCATGTGTCAGCAGTTGGTCTCAAGTAGTGTTTATGTAGAATCCTTAGACTTGAGATCATCATGGTTCCCAACATGCGTAGTAGCTTATTTTGGGACTACTAAACACTACTCCGTAACTGGGTAGTCATAAAAGTAGTCTTCGGGTTTGCCATGAAACATGTAGTGGGATGTGAATGATCAAGATAGAATTTGCCCCTCCTTATGGGAGAGATATCTCTGGGCCCCTCGATGTAATGGATTATGAAAGTGCATGGCCATGCCAAGGTGATTGAGGAGTCAATCACAAGTTTATAATCCATCACGGAATCGAGAGAGTGATTGAGCTATTAAGAGGATGACACAGGTCTCGCCTTGAGCTCAATCTATATCGTGAGGCAAAGGGATTCGTACATGAGAACATTACAGGTTCAGCCGATATGATCTTTACGTATACTTTGGGGTTAATATGTCTTACTAGAGGCCGCTATTAACAGGGTGACCGGAAAGACGTTTCCGGGTCGCGACCAAGTATACGTGAACCTACAGGGTCGCACGCTTAACGGGTTGGAACACTAATTCGAATATGATTCGAATGTGGGCTCAATTCGGATAGAGATTCGAATAGACTCCTATTGGGCCTCGGTCCACAAGGCCCAATGAGGAGGTCTATATATATATGGAGGAGAGGGGCTGAGAAAAACACGCCTCTGTTAACCTCTAGCATAACCTTAGCCGCCACCTCCCGAGCCAAACCCTAGCCGCTCACGAGTGCTAGTACACTCGCGATCGGCGTTCCAGCCTCGGACGTCTGGATACCGGTGGAGGCGCTGCTTGTTGCGGTGTTGATCGGCATCAACAACCTACAGATTGGATCTGCTCGTGGTGTGGTTGATCGCGTGGAGGAGACGATTTGTTCGGGACGATCGGCTAATTCCACTACTACCTCGACGCGCGTGGTTGGATCGGTTTCTCGAACTCTTCTTTCGCTGCGCTGCGCGTCTAGTGGTAACGATCCATGATCCCTCCTTAAGCATGATGTCCTTGTGTGCGCGGTAGAAAAGTTTTGTTTTCTGCTTTCGTAGCCTACGCGCAATCCTTTAAGGCCTACGCGCGGAGGCTACACCATGTGGCGGCATACCCGGCGCAGGCACTGCTAGACTGGGCGCAGCACGAAATTACCTTCACACCTGCTGACGCCGAGGGCGTGGAGTTCCCCCACCAAGATCCCCTGGTCATCCAGGTCGCCATTGCAGGATGCGACGTCAAGCGCGTCCTAGTCGATGGAGGAAGCTCCGCGAACATTTTGTTTGTAGTGGCCTTCGACCAGATGGGGATCCCCGTAGTCGCTTGGGCCCCTCGGGAATCCCGCTACAGGGTTTCGGAGGTCAACCCCTGAGGACGTTGGGCCAGATATGCCTGCAGGTCTCCTTTGGCACAGGCGACAACGTAAGGAGCAAGGACGTCACCTTTGACATCGTCGACATCCCGTACCCTTACAACGCCATATTGGGGTGACCAACCCTCAATTCCTTTGGGCCAGTTCCACACCACGGCTTGTTATGCATGAAGCTCCCAGGCCCGCGGGGTATCATCACCACCCATGGCGATCAGGATATGGCCCGGCGCATCGAACTCAGTACCCGAGGCCCACACCGCGAGGTTCAACGGGATTCTTAGAGTGGGCACGACAGCGCCAGGGCCCTTGGCAGCTCCAAGAAGCGTCCTGCCGGGCTCCCACGTGGATCGCTCCAGCAGTAGAGGCTCCCCGCGTGCCCTACCTTGCCGCCACGGCAATGGCAGTCGCTGCTATTCCCGCCCTCGAGCGATTAGTGATTAGTACTCTGTCTTGTATTCGCTCACCCACGCAAACGAGAATTCAATAAAGTTCACCGTTTGCGAAGCTAGTCTTATTTTCTTCCAAGACGCGTGGAGGTTCGCCTCCGCACGCACTCTCCATGAGTATAAACAAAGACACGCGTCCACGTGCACTCTCCGTGAGTATAAACAAAGACACGCGTTCGCGCGCGCACTCTCTATGAGTATAAACAAAGACACGCGTCCGCGCGCGCACTCTCCGTGAGTATAAACAAAGACACGCGTTCGCGTGCGTACTCTCCGTGAGTATAAACAAAGACACGCGTCCGCGTGCGCACTCTCTGTGAGTATAAACAAAGACACGCGTTCGTGCGCGCACTCTCCGTGAGTATAAACAAAGACACATGTTCGCGCGCGCACTCTCTATGAGTATAAACAAAGACGCGTGGGGGGACACCTCCACGCGCAATCTACGGAGTATAAATAAGACGTGTTGTCGAGGTTCGCCTCCGTGTGCACTTTACGGAGTATAAATAAGACACAACGTCGAGCTCCGCCTCTGTGCGCATTCTACGGAGTATATATAAGACGCAACGTCGAGGCCCGGCTCCGCGTGCACTCTACGGAGTATAAATAAGACACAGCGTCGAGGTCCGCCTCCGTGCGCACTCTACGGAGTATAAATAAGATGCAGCATCGAGGTCCGCCTCCGTGTGCACTCCACGGAGTATAAATAAGATGCAGCGTCGAGGTCTGCCTCCGTGCGCATTCTACGGAATATAAATAAGACACGGATGTTGTCCCTGCGCACTCTACGGAGTATAAACAAGACGCGGATGTCCCCGCGCACGCGTCGGTGTTGTCCCTACGCGTACTCTCCGGAGTATAAATAAGACGTGGTTGATGTTCCCACGCATTCTACAGAGTATAAATAAGATGCGGATGTTGTCCCTGCGCACTCTACGGAGTGTAAACAAGACGCGGATGCTCCCGCGCATGCGTGGACGTCGTCCCTATGCGTACTCTTCAGAGTATAAATAAGACGTGGGTGATGTTCCCACGCACTCTACAGAGTATAAATACTACACTCAAGTTCGAGCGCCTACTTCGGCAAGGCGCCAGCTCCTCTACCACCACTTCGAAGGGTAGGGGACGGAGCGCTCGTGCGTCTACTTCGACTAGGCGCCAGCTCCGCTGCCACCAATTCGAAGGGTAGGGGATGGAGCGCTCGCGCGTCTACTCCGACTACGCGCCACCTCCACTGCCACCACTTCCAAGGGTAGGGGACAGAGAGCTCGCACGTCTACTTCTACTAGGCGCCAGCTCCGCTGCCACCACTTCGAAGGGTAGGGGACGGAGCGCTCGAGCGTCTACTTCTACTAGGCGCTAGCTCCGCTGCCACCACTTCGAAGGGTAGGGGACGGAGCGCTCGTGCGTCTACTTTGACTAGGCGCCAGCTCCGTTGCCACCACTTGGAAGGGTAGGGGCGGAGCGCTCACGCGTCTACTCTGACTAGGCGCAAGCTCCGCTGCCACCACTTTGAAGGGTAGGGGATGGAGCGCTCGCGCGTCTACTTCTACTAGGCGCCAGCTCCGCTGCCACCACTTCGAAGGGTAGGGGACGGAGCGCTCGAGCGTCTACTTCTACTAGGCGCCAGCTCCACTGACACCGCTTCGAAGGGTAGGGGACGGAGCGCTCGTGAGTCTACTTCGACTAGACGCTAGCTCCGCTGACACCGCTTCAAAGGGTAGGGGATGGAGCGCTCGCGCGCCTACTTCGGCTTGGCGCCAGCTTCGCTGCCACTTCGAAGGGTAGAGGACAGAGCACGCGAAGGTCTACCTAGCGTATAGGCGTTTGCGAGATAAAGTCCTACGAGTCTACCGAAGGCAAGCGCGGTCGTGAAAAGTGACGGGGACACATACTTCAACCGAAACCTTTTCTGCATTCATCAGAGGATGTTTACATGGGGGTGCGGTAATAATCAAATGTACAAGCGTCCTCGGATGCTCAGAGCCGCTACTCGATTGGCTCCTCTTTCACATATGTCTGAGCTGAAGCCTCGCCCGAGGAGGCCCGGGCCACCTAGAAATCTAGTGATTCTTCGGTCCACCGCTAGCGTCGAAGGCGTCGTCGGGTCATGAGATCAGAAACAAGTGGCCGGTCCCTGTCAAGTAGCTGCCCAGAGCATTGCGACACGCGCGGTCAGAACACCGGCACAGCTTCCACTTTATTCATAAAATAGGGGGGCGCATACATGGTAACGCACGCCCACACGCCAGAACCCTGGCATCACACCTGTGGGTCCGCGCCCTGCCCCGCGGCGGTGGCATCGCCTCCGCCGCGTCGTGGCACTTCGTCAACCCATTGACCGAAGTTCTCCTCACTGCTCATGGTCCATCACAGCTCTAGCTTCGCCGCAGCCTCCCTGATGTAGTCCCAGATTCGTTTGTGGATGGCCCGGGTGGCCCGACGAACGGAGCATACGGCGCCTGACATCACCCCAGCTCCGGCAAGCATCTCCAGCTCAGGGTCAGCTAGCCCGTCGACATACCGGCAGCCCCAGTGATGTAGCAGCGCCAAGGCCAGGCGTGAGGTCGCGAAGGAGCAGTGGTTGCCGAAAGATTTGGCGGCACTAAGAACAAGGTTGGATGCCTCCGCGATTCGACGGAGTGTCCGCGGCAGCTCCTCGGGACCGAAGGAACGAGGTGGCACCTCGGCGACGAGGTCTTCGAGGGAGCCATCCAGTGCCAGCATGGCGTCCCACGTCGCCACCGAGGCATCGCCTAGAGTGCGTTCCCGCTCCCCGAGGGACGCCGTGAGGCGGCCTTTCTCCTCCTCCAGCACAGCGATTTGCCAGAGCAGGCCGTCCCGCTCCTCCGCGGCTGCTCGCCGCGCCCCCTCAGTGGCCGCTAGCTGCGCCGCCACCACGAGCACCTCGGCGTAGGAAATTGCCTTTGCACGCTCTGCCTCCAAGCGTTGGATGCGGTAGTCCTTGGTGGAGTGCGCCTCCTCGGCTGCACGAAGGGCCTCTTCGGCAGCGCGCAGCCGGTCCTCTAATGCCCCCCGCTCGCTGGCGTGAGCCGTCTGTAATGCCTGGCCAAGGGCGAGGGTCTGTACGACAAAGCGGTCAGTAAACTTCTAAAGGACCACGCGTCGCTAGGGGTCAAGTACTCACCCTCATTTTCGAGGCCTCCAGTGCGCCTCCAAGGAGCTCCGACCCGCATGTCAGCAGCGCCTGGTGATCCAGGTTAGTGGCCGCATTATCCGCGACCCCCCGCCACGCTCCCAGCACCTCCGATCGAGGGATGAAATCCGCTAAGCTTGGGCGCGCGGCCTCCACGACGACAGTCTCGGGAGCGTCGGGCGTCCCTCCCAAAGGAACTTCCCCGCGCCCCGAAGATTATTCGCGCTCAGGGAGGCGTGCTGCTGCGAAGGGAAGGTGAGTTTACCTTCGGCATCAGCTGGTGGACTCCGCCAGAGTGTCCCCCAGCCTCCGACAGAATCGTAGGGACGCCAGCGCCCCCTGACGGAGATGGACCCCGGGCCGGGGGCCTCCGTGTCGGAGTCTAATCCCAGTAGGGTCCTGACCTCGGTAGCCGCAGCCTCGAAGGGAGCTGTGGGGACGTCAGGGCAGGGGGCCTCAACGTCGGAGTTGGAATCCCATAGGCCCCTGACCTTGGTTGCCATAGCGAACCCCGTCTTCGGACGAGGGGGTGATTGCGTACGCGGCCGCTTCGCCTTTGGGGAGCACCGCAGGCAACCACCGCAGGCGACAGCTCCACTCCAGTAACCACCGCGGGCGAGGACTCCGCTCCAGCATCCCCCACGGGCGACGACTTCGCCTCAGCGACCGCCGCAGGCAAAAAAGCTTCCCCCTCCCGATTGTCCGCACTGCACTCTTGGTCCTTGGCACCGCCCAAGGACCCCTCGCCTTCGTCCTCCGCTCCTACTTCCAGCTCTGAATCAGCATACTTCGTCGTATCGGAGTCGAAGTCTGCCGCACTATCGGCAACGGCAAAGCCGACAGGAGCGGCAGCCGGCGCGACGGGTGCGGTCGCGGAGGAACGAGCCCCTGACAAGGCACTACTCCTCTCCCCTTGGCATTTTCGTCTCGGCGGCGAGGTTGGCTTGGGGCCGGAGTGGCACGCTCCGGCACGTGAATGCTCAGGGCCTCGCACGCACGGTTTATCCGCCCCAGCTCGCCTCCGCGGTCTCAACTATGCGCAGGCCGTGCTCCTTGGCCATATACGGTCCGAGGAACACGCCCACCGCACGCTCCGCGTCCTCCAGGAGAGTCCTATAGGCGGTAAGAGGCAGAGTTAAAAAGACAGAGCCCAATAGGAAGAAGGCGAGAAGCAAGGCTCCACCAACACTTACGGGGGTCGGAGGGTCTCGGCAGCGAGGACACGGACTGACGAACATTGTCGCGCCGAAGGCTCCCAGATGTGATGCGCCATCCATCAGCAAGCAGCACCACACCATACATGATGAACTCCTCGGCGAGGTCGCGCATGTTGAAGCAGGCGGCGATTCCCACGAGCCTCCGCGCCCTTCGCCTGTCCTCATCATCGATCGGCGTGCCAGGCGTGGTGTTGAACGCCACTGGCTGGCCCAAGCACTCGAGGCCGCTGTCGCTCGCCACACGGTGGTAAAACCACCGTCTCATCCAGTTCGGCTCCCACTTCGCCCGAGTCGAGTTGGCAGGGAAGATCTTCCCGCACGACAACAGCAGGATGAAGTTGACGCTGCCGAAGTTGGAAAATGTCCCGTCTCTCCTCTTCTTTGGCTGACACTTACGGTGGTCCGACAGCTTCCCTTTGCGTAGCAGGGTGCGGATCGTCTCCTCCGTCGTGAGCGTCGGGCCCAAGACGCGGGAGCACGGACCTTCCATTTTCTCCGTTGCCACCCACCATTTGTCTACCAGCGATGACTCGCGCCCCTCGAGCATGTACTTCACCTCGAGCGGCGTCGACCGCTGGGATAAAGAGCTACCGTCGGCCGGTTGAGCGCGTTCTTCGCCAAGTGCCATCGTTCTCCGAGAGCTAAACGACGACGGGGGCAGCGCGGCGGCAAAAAAGGCAAGAGAGCAGGGCGCAGAAAAAGGGACCAGAAGGCGTGAGGAGGAGAGCGCAAACGTGGTGCCACAGGGGGTATTTAAAGCCCCCTCATCTCCCGCACCGCCGGTAAGCGTAACCGGCAGGGGACGAACCGCTCGCCTCCCCACGATTGAAGCCGAAGCGGCACAGCCGCCCACGCGTGTTGTGCCCTGTCAAAAATGAGCGCACGACCGTGGTCGTGCGATGGCCTGACAGCGCACGACGCGCCAATTGCGTTCCGCCACGCGTCTGCTCCCTCAGGAATGAATGCAGGTCGCACAACGTGGCGTATCCTCTGTTGCGTGTTGGCACGATTCGCGGGGCCATCAATGCGACATCGGTAGGCCATTGACCAGTCAACCTCGACTGTAACTTCGACGTGGTTTCCTCCTTCGCAGGGCGACTCCGGCTCAGACTTCGGCTCCATCCCTGTGAAAAGGCGCCTTGCTACGCCCTCACAAGTCTACGCGGCGGGCTCGAAGACCACCTCGACTTCGTTTGCGCGGGACGACCCCGACGCCTACTCCGGCCTATATTTCTGGGGTCCAGCCGGGCCTCCGACTCGAGGGGCAGCTTCGCATCCTGCTCCTAACATTCTAAATATCCTACTTTACACGATTAACATTTCGCAAATAATATCCAGGGAATGCCACCATGTGCAGACGACGGTCTAACCCACAACGCCGTCAGGGCATCATCCTCGAGCCGCGGGATGCCATGTGGCCCTTCGATCTCCAGCCCGCGCGAAAACTTCAGAATCTGTTCCGACCAAGCTCTCGCAGCAATGCCGGAGGTCACCTTGGCTTTGGAGTCTGGGCGACAACCCCACAGCTTCAACCGGTGGGGATCCAACTGTCTGCGCTCCCCGCAATCGGGAAACGCGACTGCTAACCTACGACGAGTTTTGCTTTGTTCTCATAAATAGGCCTCCTTCAGTCCATCAACATTCTCTGATAGTAGCGTCAATCGACGCGATCACAGAATGCAGATGAACCGAAGTAGGCCTACTTGCGAGAACAAGCCAAACCTTGTCATCACATGCAGGAACGCGGCGTGCCCAAGCAGAAAGCAGCCAAGCGAACGGCCAAGGATGCGGAAGGATGGTGCTGCGATAGTGGCATATCTATATATATACGTACCTCCCCCCAGCCAAACCGGGGGAAGTTCAACCGATGGAAGGTCAGCCGGCGAAAGGTGAGGCATCGCGGTCAAGTGTGCGCACGGCGCACCTGTCCCGCCATGCCACGTGTCCCGCGCGCTCGGGAAGATGCATACGGCACCCGTCGCCTGGTCACGTGCTCCCGCACGCCTCCCCCAAGGCGGCTCCTGATAGCGCACGACGCCCCAAGCAAGCTTCGACACGTGTCCCGATGCCTCGAGAAACACGGGTCAAAAAGGCCCTAGGACACGGCATGATCCTCGGCGCCATTGAGACACTGTCATCAGGACATGGGTCTTCGGGTTTGATGATGCGTCCGCTGAAGGAGCCCGACTCCGCCCCACTTTCGACTCACTAAGGCGACTTCACCAGCATCTTCGACCCCACGGCTAAAGGACTCAAGGGGCGAAGACGGCTTTGATAACCAGTCCGATTCCATACCCTCCGTGCGAAGATAGGCTGCACCGGCAAACAACGGTTCTGTCCAAGATCATTGAAGTTCACAGGCCGTGGGGACGGAGGGGGCCAAATGGCTCGGCAACATGGCTTCGACCTGTGAAGCCCTTCACCATGAGAGGCTCCTGTTGTAGAGGTGGCCCCCACCTAAGCCCAGTCGGCCTGTTAGAAGATTGTAAGGCCCAAAATGGGACATGTATAATGACGTAAATGCCCCTGAGAGGGATACTTGAGTGTAAGGGTATAATTGTAAAACACTCCCCATGTGCATATATATCCCATCCAGGCCATAGGGGAAACCCTAAGCATTGCTCACCTAACTCTCCACTACCATACCTCTCTCTCTGTTTGGTCTGTAACCACAACAGTATCATTCCTAAGCCATTTTTGTAATGAAAATTATTTGCTTAGGAAGGATAGAAATGGAAATGTGTTTGATAGGAATATTAGTTCACAAAAATTTATTGTTAGGACCATTTGGGTGTCCAAATCTATTATGACTAACATTCATGGACCCAACTAAGTTTTGGTACCAACATGCGTATAAATGCTTAATAGGTACTTGGAGAGGCATTGGAGGCTGCTCATTCATGAAGAGGTGAATTCCACCATGTGTAAAATAGGAGCTAAGTTTGAGGATGATCTTGCCACATCATGAACTAACGCCATCTTGGTAACAAGTACTTACATTAAATATTTGGCTCCTAGCCATGTATAGGTTGAATTACATAAAAAAATTTAAAAAAGGGGGGTGCTCTTGCTATTGTCCTAAAAGTTCATTATCATAATCATGAACAAGATGGTAGTGGCACATTGAGAGAGAGAGAGTGCTAAATCATAATCATGTGTATCATATCCCTAAATGTGCCCAAATTGATTAAGTGCTAGTATTGATTTTCAAAATTAAGCCATTTAGCCAAAAGTCAAAAATTTTATATTATTAGTATATCTTCAAAAAAACTAGTTGGAAAATATATATATACAAATACATTTCAAAGGTTTTTCAAAAGTTTTGGCTTTAGAAAAACTTATTTTGAGTAAAATTGAGTTTTTAACCCAAAACTAGTAATTTGGTATCTTGTTTTGGCTTTAAACTAAAAAAATTGGCCAAAATTAATTCTAAAAGGAATTTGAAAAGTGTTCAATACCAAAAACCTAGAGTTGGCTATTTCAAATATTATTGGTATTCAAAAGTTTTCCAAAAAGCCAACCAATCAAATGTTTTTTGTTTTGAAATTCATCCAAAATCTTAAGTTGACCTAACTAGTCACAATCTAGTACTTAAATGAGTTTTGCCATTAAAGCCAAAATTATTGACATATATTGGCTCATAAGAGTATTACAAACTTATACATACAAATACGTGCAAAAAAACTCCCTCACATGCTCATTTTGACAATCTTGAAGAAATATATTGAAAATGAGCTTGTTTTGAAAAATGAAAGTATAATTTGTTAAAAACTATCTTTAAAAGAGTTTTAATCTTTGGCATATAGTTGTAAATGCTCTAAAAGTAGTTTATGTTTCTTTGTGAAAAACTTTAGAGCAAATTACAACATTATATCAATTCTCTCCTCTGAATTTCAATCCTTGACTTACTTTCAATTGAAATCCGATATGACTGCATGTGGCAAGTGGTACTACCGCAGCGCAGTATGACTGCATACACCAAAGCGGTTCTATCACAAAGCGGTATGACCACACACCTTGGGCGGTATGATCTGATCTAGGAAAAATGGCTGATTTGACCAAAATTTATTGGTTTCTAATTTTCTCAGCCATTCTCTTTGTTCCCAAAACTTAAGTTGATCATTTTTATCCTTGCTAGCTACCCTCAAGTAATTTTTGGACTTCATATGCCATTTTGATAATATTGTGATGCTTTTATCATAAAATGGCATTCTCTCTAAAGTGGTAGATTTTTCGATCATCTTGACCTCAACATGAGATTCATCCTTATCTTTACAAGTGATATCATCTTTTTCTCTCAAGTGATATCTAATTTCTCTTCTTGCTGAGTAAAATATTTCCTTAACCAAGCTCTCTCCTATATGGCATCTCCTCAAATGATATCATCCTCTTCATACAAGTAGTATCCTCTTCAAATGGTATCAAGTGGCAACTATTGAAGATCTCTCTCTAGTTATATCAAGTGGTTTACAAGTGATCTACAAGCGGTACCTCAATTATTCAAGATGAACATAAAATTGGTATTCATAAGTAGATTTCAATCCTTCAAGAGAAGATCAAAGTGCCCAAATCAACCTAGTGTTTGTAAGGGATATTAGTTGTGCATACAAGTGATATCAAGTTTCTACAAATAGAATCAATCACATTTATTATCATCTATGCTCACAAATGGTATCAAGTTTCTACAAATGGAATTAATTATACTTGATATCATTTATTTTCATAAGTGATATCTATTATCATGATATAAATATCAAACTTCTTGGTGCTAGATGACAAAGAAGAAGAGAAAAGTTCAAATATGGAAAGATAGCAAAATAAATGGTGATAAGATGGAAAAGAATTCTTTGTGTGTCAAAGAAAAAGCTAAGAGGAACCTTTATGTAAGGGGGGGATTTTCTTTGTGAAAAAACCTTATTAAATATTTTTGGATTTAACCTAAAAAGAAGTAAAGTATTATTATTGGAAAAACTATTTTAAATAGTTGCCTAAAAGGATTTATGGATCTTGTGAATGCATGTGTTTCATTCTCATTTACTTCATTTGGCATTTATGGAGTGAAATTGTTAATGATATGTAAGTTTAACCTTTTCAAAGAACCTCTTTTCCGAAGAGGAGATGATCATGAGTTGATCAAGATCCCCAAAAAGAGGATATGATCATGAGTTGATTAACAAGTCAAGATAAGACCTATCATGTATTGATAGAGTTCAAGTGAAGGATGCATCATGGTTGATGTATATCAAGACAATGACCTGGACTTGAAGTAAATATGTGCGTCATCAAGCTTCAAGAGGATGTTCAAGGCAAAGGTATGACTAGCTAGGGCTAAGGATATGTTTCTAGTCTTTTATTTGCCTTAGTATTTGGTTGGAAGACTAGAATGCTAGTATAGGATGTCATACTATTAAGAGGGGATGCAACTAGAAGCTTGAACGTATCATGGGTTGATAGCTCATTTACTTGCTCTAGCTCTCTCTATGGCATGATGCTAATATTTTCGAATGTGTTTTAAAAATAGTTATAGCTCATGCATAAGTTCCTAGTGACATGTGACTTAAAGTTTGTGAATGCGTTTTACAAATTATTGGAGTCCATGTTTTCCCCTCCTTGTGGTATGGTGCTATAGTTTTTCAATAGTGCTTTTAAAAACAATTGAAGCTCATACAAACACTATTATTACATGCGACTAAAGTTTGACCAAAAGATGTGTGGAAATTGGCTCAAGTCCATGGTGCCTTTTCTATGGTATGATTCTAAAAGGGGTTGCGGATGTGTTCCTGTTGTAGGGGTGGCCCCCACCTAAACCCAGCAGGCCTGTTAGAAGGTTATAGAGCCCAAAATGGGACATATGTAATGGCTTAAATACCCCTGACAGGGAGGTACCGATGTAAGGGCACCATTGTAAAAGCACAGCCCATATGAATATATATACCAAGGGAAGGCTAAGGGGGGGCAGAGGTCATCACTTTCTCCCAACTCTCCACTACCACATCTCTCTCTGTTTGGTCTGTAACCACAACAGTTCCATAACCTATTGAGAAGCTCACACCAACCTTCAGTGCTTAACATTCAAATTGAAATCTTGGTATGAAAATTCCTCAAAGAAACATGATTGTCTTGTGCCTTCTCTGGAAAACCAGTTTAACCGGCATAAGAGTAAATATCAAACCAGCCTAGAGGTCTAACCGTGCATATGTAGTTAGACTGTTGTGGTGGTCAGACCAGCATTATAGCTACGGTCTGACTGGTTACCAGACCAGTGTGGTCGAATAAGACCAAAGTAGTCAAAGACCAATGTAGTTGATATCAAACCGATGTTATGACTACAGTCAGACCGGTGAGACTGGCCTATAAGTGGCAGTTTGACCAGACCTCAGTCTGATCGGCTCACAAGTAGCGATCTGACTGGACCCTGATATGACCTGTTGTGTAGTAGTATGTTTTTTCTAGAGATGTGCTTTCTTGAAATATTCAGCTGGCGGTGTGACCAGGGATTTTGCGATCAGACTAGACCTGGCGGTTAGACCAGTCCCTGTGTGGGAGGTCTAACCAGTAGCCTAAATAACGGTAAGTTTTATAGTCATTCGAAAGGGTGCGGTAGTACCCGCCATTTGTTGGCGGTAGTACGGGGCCTCGGGCCATTTGCAGCCGACTTTTTGCTTCAACAGCTATTTTTCTTGTGTGGGGTATATATACCTCCTTGTGGCCTATTGGAGGGTGTTGCTAGCTCTGTTGTTTCATTTCTTGATCCTAGAGCAAGTTCTCTCCTTCATTTTGTGCATGTGTTGCACTTAGAGAGTTTTGAAGAGATAACCTTGTGCATGTGTTGCACTTGGTGATGGAATTTGTGTCTTTTGAGCTGTGATTATTGATTCATTCAAGTGAGGGTCTCCGACTTGTTACTCTTGAAGTTTGTCGACTCCTAAATAGCTTCGGAGGCATGGTGGTCCAGTGATCTTCTCAAGAAGGTTATAAAAAGGTCCGGCTTGTTGTGAGTGGTGTGGTGCTCGCCATCTCTAGATAGAGGAAGAGCAATCTTAGTGGATTGAAGTGGTTAGGTTTAATTCGTGAAGCTGGTCCAATTAGTTTGGGCTTATCTCAAGTGAATTAAGGGAAACCGGTAAGTTTCTGAACACCACGGTAAAACATCATATTTTATTGTGGTTTGTTCTCTTGTGCTCAATTAACATTCAAGCAATTTATATTCATTGAATTAAATATAGTGCTTGTCTTCGTAGAATTGCTTCTCTTGAGCTAGAATTATATTGTTGATGCACTTAGTCAAATTTAGATAATTTAGGTCTTACTTGCGCAAAACCAAATAGTTTACACTTTCGCATTATAAATTTGGTAGTAGCCTAAAAGAACTCTTAAAACCGCCTATTTACCCCTCTCTAATCGGCCTCCTTGATCTTACAAGGCCCCCACCGATGTCTCCACACTTCCTAACATCGCTGTCAACCACCACATCTTGGCTCGAGAAATCTTAAACCAATTCCCTTTCAGTGTACGTGCATGTTTGTGCTCTTTGCTAGGGTTACCCCATCCCTTAAGATCGGTTTACCCACGTGCAAGTATCATTCAGACGGAAGTTTTCTCCTCTTCAACTTTCAAAGTTCTGATTTGAATATTTGCTACTACCAACAAAATCTGTACCGACGGCCGCTCCACCTAGGGTCATGCCCTGGGTTTTGCAGTGGCCGCCACACCCTCCTACTCATCAAAGCATGGTACTCACCCCGATGGCCGGGTGTGGGTCACGTGCTTCAACACAATCCATTTTTGGGGCAAGTTGATTCAGCAAGTAGGTTGTTACACAATCCTTAGCTGATTTTGACTTCCATAACCATTATCATGTTGTCTTAATCGATCAACACCCTTTGTGCATTCTAGGTTAGCATGTAGTTTGGTACCGTAACCCAGCTTCCGGTTCATCATGCATTGTCAGTTCTGCTTACCCAAAAATGGACCACTTAGAGTTCCCGATTCCATGGCGTGACTCACTGGAGCAATCGTGCCATCTGCATACTTGCTAGATCCTCTTGCTTTTTCTTCTGATTCTCCTCCTTAGTACCAACATTTCTCAACACAATACTACATCAGAGCTGAGTAAAACCACCAGTACCTAGACAATGCCCTCAAATGGACCGCCCCAAACCAAAAAGCTCCATAAATGAACCCCCTAAATCAACACTGTTGTGGTTACAGACCAAACAGAGAGAGAGTATGGTAGTGGGGAGTTAGGTGAGTAGAAAATGGCTTAGGGTCCTTCCCCATGGCCTATGTCCTATATATATATATCCACATGGGGAGTGCTTTTACAATTATACCCTTACACATGAGTACTTCCCTCAGGGGTACCCATGTCACTATACATGTCCCATTCTGGGCCTTACACTCTCTTAACAGGCCTGCTGGGCTTAGGTGGGGGCCACCCCTACAACAGGAGCCTCTCATGGTGAAGGGCTTCACGGGCCGAAGCCATGTTGCCGAGCCCTTTGGCCTCCTCCGTCCTTGCGGCCTGTGAGGTTTTTCAACGTTCGTCGAAGTGTAGTGTTCGCCTTATTGCGAAGGTATGGCGCCGGGTAGCTTGGCGAAGGCTTCGTCACCCACAAAGTCCTGCCGTGGTGGGGTCGGGGTTGTCGTCCGGAGCGAAGGTCGAAGTCGAGGTTGGGATCGCCACCGAGGGGGCGGATTGGGGGTCGAAGTTGCCTCCGATTTGGCGGGGTCGGTGATTGCCTGGGCCGGACTGGGGGTGTTGGCAAAGTCAAATGCGTCGGCATAGGTGGGCGGAGCGGATCGTAAGTTGTCGCGCGCGCGCCTCCGGCGTCGAGCGCCCTTGACGATAAGCGACTGCCAGCCTGCCCAGCGAGGCTTGGTTGACGCGGCGCGAGACTTGAGGGGTCGCGGCGATACCATGTTGCAACGTTGCTTCTCCTGGCCGTCCACGTGGCGGAACATGCTTGGCGCGGCACGGGTCTTGAGGCATCGCGGTGGAACGATGCTGCGACGTTGCTTCTCCTGGCCGTCCACGTGGCAGAACATGCTTGGCGCGGCGCGGGTCTTGAGGCATCGCGGTGGAACGATGCTGCGACGCTCCCCCGCCGGTTGGGCTCCTGCCGGTTGGACTTTCGCCGGTTGGACTTCTGCCGGTTGCCTTCCCCACTGATGGGGTATATATAGCGTGCTGGTGCAACATTGTACCTGCATTGTGTGCTCGGATGGGTGTTGCTCCCCTAAAATGGGCCTCTTCGGTGCATCCACATTCCATGGCGGCATCACGCGGCTCGGGGAATGTTGATGTACTGATGGAGGCCTATTTTTCTCGGGAGCTTGGTTAGCGTCTGTTAACGGTAACTGGTCGCACCTGCCGCGCTCGTGCCGTGTTTCTGCATATAACGGCAAGGTTTGCCCTGTTCTCTTAGACAGGCTCACCTTCAGTCGGGGCTTCTGATCGAGCCCGTCCGCATTACTTTCGAAAGAATGTTGATGCACTGAAGGTGGCCTATTTTTGAGAACAAGCCAAAACTTGGCGTGACATAACCTCTGCCGGTACGATGTGTGGGGAATGCCGACGGACGAGTCCTTGCGTGCGAGTCCGCTCCTCGATTCCGAAGCCGAGGTCGAGACCGTGGGCGCGTTGGTGGCGAACGGCGAAGTCCTGTGCTGGAGTCATGCCATCTCACCGAGACAGTGCCTCCCGCCGAGGCAGTGCCTAGGAGGTGAAGTCGAGCGCCGAGGACGTGCCGTCCCGCCGAGGCGATGCCTACAAGGCGGGCAGCAAGGTGGTGCTCCGAAGCCGCTGGTCCCCTACCTCGGAGGATAGTAGCCGCGGAGAGCAGACGCTTGCGGGGTGGTCCGAGGGTGCTGCGTGCGTAGGGGTAGGCGCGCGGGCGCTCCGTCCCCTATCCTTCGAAGCGGTGGCAGCAGAGCTGGCGCCTAGTTGAAGTAGACGCGCGAGCGCTCCGCCCCCAACCCTTCGAAGTGGTGACAGCGGAGCTGGCGCCTAGTCGAAGTAGACGCGTGAGCGCTCCGTCCCCTATCCTTCGAAGTGGTGGCAGCGGAGCTGGCGCCTAGTCGAACTAGACACGCGAGCGCTCCGTTTCCTACCCTTCGAAGTGGTGGCAGCGGAGCTGGCGCCTAGTCAAAGTAGACGCGCGAGCGCTCCGTCCCCTATCCTTCGAAGTGGTGGCAGTGGAGCTGGCGCCTAGTCGAAGTAGACGCGCGAGCGCTCCGTCCCCTACCCTTCGAAGTGGTGGCAGCGGAGCTGGCGCCTAGTCGAAGTAGACGCGCGAGTGCTCCGTCCCCTACCCTTCGAAGTGGTGGCGATGCACTCCCTGGTGCCACGCGCGCAGGGGCGCTATGAGTGGTGTACTGCTTGCAGCAAGGCACTCCATGGGGTGAGCGCGACCCCGCGGTAGTGCGCCTTAATGGCTCCGGAAATCGCGCCGACCCCTAGGCTGGCACGAGCGGGCTGCTGTATCCGTACACGCTTGTCCATTTGAAATGCACATGCGGCGGGCCATGATTGGCGTGCGACGGGCCGTCAGCGGTCAAGCCCCTTCCGCAGAGGGGCGGGGCACGTGGCGCGGCGCTGTAGGCACGCCACACGCTGGCTGCTCACCTTCCAACGCGCGTCACCGGCTGCTGGCAGTTGCGCTTCTTGCCAATCTTCGGTTGCGCATATCACGCAAATTTGCGGTTGTCCCTACGAACAGGTGCGGCCAGGGTCGGGGGGCGGAGACTTCGTTTGGGCTACCGCGGTTTAGGGTCCGAAGAGTCGCGTCGGCGTGCGCCGAAAGCTATGTCGTGTCGCGCGACCTGCGTTTATTCCTTGCGCTGACCGACACGCGGTGGGACTCTAGTGGCGCGTCGTGTGGTGACAGGACTCTGTACGACCATGGTCGTATGCGGGCTACGTGTGCGTCGCGACGCTTCGGCTTCGCACGTGGGGAGGTGAGCGGTTGTCGCTCGCCGTTTGCACTTACCAACGGTGGGAGGCAGGGGGCCTTTAAGTACCCCCCGTGGTACTGCGCCTGCGCCTCCTCACGCTTTCTGGTTGTTCACGTTGCCCCCCGCATTCGCTCACCCTGTTCCTGCGCTCCTTTTTGCCGTCGGGTTCCCCGTGGATGCTGATGGCGACTTGCGACGAGCGTACTCAGGTGGGCGGCTACGCCATCCGCCGGCGGTCCTCCCCGCTCGAGTTGAAATACGCGCTCGAGGAGCGCGATCCGGCGGCGGCAGACAAGTGGTCGGCGGCGAAGAAGAGTCAGGGTCCGTACTCCGGCGAGTTGGGCCGCACGCTCGTGACGGAGGACACGATCCGGTCACTGCTGCGGGAGGGGAGGTTATCGGACCGCCAAGCGGTGCAGTTGCCCGCCGATGATGAGACGGAGCCGCGCCCTGAGAAGTCGGAGGCGATCGTCTTCGTCGCCTACGTCGAAGCCGGACTCCACATCCCGTCCGCAGCAATTGTTGGGGATGTGCTGCGGACCTTCAAGCTGGAATTGGCACAGCTGACTCCGAACGCGGTGGCTCACCTCGCCGTGTACAGCTGGGCCCTGCGCTCGGAAAGGTGTTGGCCCAGCGCCTCCCTGTTCGCGTATCTGCATGAGGCCCGGTGCCAGCCGAAGGAGCGGAAGAACGGTATGCTGTCGAAGTTTGGCAGCGTCAACTTCGTCCTGCGGACGTCATGTGGGAAGCTCTTCCCCGCGAACTCGACCCGAGGGAAGTGGGAGTCCAACTGGGCGAGGCGGTGGTTCTACCATCGTGTGACGAGTGGCAGCGGCCTTGAGTGCGCAGGCGGGCCGATTACATTCAAGACCACCCCCGGCTTAACACTTGACCAGGAAGATGGGCGGAGGGCGCGAAGACTTGTGGGGTCGCCGCCCGCTTCAATATGCCGACCTCGCCGAGGAGTACATGATGCTCGGTGCGGCGCCGCTTTCCCGCGATTGGCGCTTCACGGCCGGTGAACGTCGGGATGATAACGTTCACCCGTCCGTTCGCTCGCTGCCCGTGCCGGCTGGTCTTCGTAAGCCTCGACCATGCCTTCCTCTCCGTTCGTACGTATTGCATTGTGTAAATGTGCTCTATCCGGCGCAGGGACTCGCCTTGAGTACGCGGAGCGCGCCGCGCGCGTGTTCCTTGGGCCATACACCGCCAGAAAGCACGGGCAGCACGCAGCTGCGACTGCGAAGGCGGGATTGGGGCGAATAAACCGCGTGTGTGAGGCCTTAGGGCTTCCTGTGCCGGATCGCACCCCTCCGGAGCAGCAACATGAGGATGACGGTGCCGTGAAGACGAAGGTGTCATCCCGCAAGAGGACCCGGAGCACTGCGGCCACGCCCTGTACGGCGGTTGCCGCTGTTCCTGCCGGCGCGGCGAGCCCGGAGTCGGATTCGGCGAAGTATGCCGACTCAGACTTGGAGGGTGCGGGTACTGAGGGTGAAGGCACCGGCGACGGAGGGCGCGCCGCGGAGGTCTCGCTGCCCGCGACAGTCACCGAGGTGGTGGTGCTGGCTGGCGGCACCGGTGCGGAGTCCTCGTCTACGGCCATGGCTGTGGCGGGGCTGCCCTCCGCGGGAGTATGTGGAGCGTAGCCTTTACTAGTAGCGGCGGCCTAGGTGGAAGCGCCCCCCGCAGAGGCGGAGGTGTCCCCCGTGGAGGTCGTGAGGGCGAAGCCCCCGACCGCTGTCGTTGTAGCTGTGGAGACCCCTTCGGCGAGTGTCGTTGCCACAGGGGCTCCTTTTGTAGCGGGTACCGAGGTGGGACCTTCCCCGCAAGCGAAGCGGCCACGCCTGCAGTCCCCCCTTCCACGGACTTCGCGAGGGTTCGTCGTGGCGACCGGTGTTGGGAGCTTGTGGGACTTCGCTTTGAGCACCGAGGTTCTTCCATCCCGCGCCCTCCCGACCCCTCGAGCCACAGTGACCGTGGCACAGGATCGGTTGGTGCTGGGTCCCGACTCGGAGGTCCCCCGGCCTCGTGAGACAACGCCATCCGTTGGGGCCAAAGTCAAAGCGGCCCCGCCCGCGGCTGGGGAGGCGTCTCCGCGAAGTCCCCCGTCTGCCACCGAGGGTAGGCTATGATGGCATTCCTTCAACACAGCTTTTGCACGCCCCGTGACAAACGTGTACTTCCTCTTTGCAGCAGCACTTATCCCGGAGGAGGAGCCGTTGCTTGAGCGCGGGGGTTCTGGAGCTGGCAATACAGATGTCGCACGCCCGAGCCCGGCGGACTTCGTCCCTCCGTCGGATGCTCTGAGGGCATGGCGCGGGATTGCGGAAGACGCGGCCGCCAGCGTTGGTCAACAGGCATTGTAGACCTATGGTTCAGGGCGCCTTGGCGATGCATTGGAAGTGTCGGGAGTGAGGGTAAGCGCCTGCCTTTTGGACCATTTGCAGCCATTTAGCGCTTACTGACTCCTGTGCCGCGCAGACACTCGTGTTGGCCCAGGCCCTACGAGCTGCTCACGTTCGCGAGGAAGGAGCGCTACGGAGTAGGCTGCTGGCCGCCGAAGAGCGGCTGCAGGGAGCTACAGGGGCGCGCTCCGCCGAGGATGCTCGTATACGTCGCCTGGAATTGGAGTGCGCGGAGATGAAGACACGCACCGAGGGGCTCGTTGCCGCAGCGCGAGCGTCGACCGCCGAAGCAGTGCGGCAAGAAGCTGCTACCGAGCGGGACGGCCTTCTGCAACAAGTCGCTGCGCTTGAGAGGGAAAACAGCGAGCTTGCTGCCTCTCTCTTGTAGCGGGATCGAGCCTTGGGCGACGCTTCGGTAGCTGCCTGGGACACCATGCTGGCCCTGGAGGACACCCTTAAGGGGCTTGTCGCCGAAGTGCCGGCGCGCTCCTTCGGATCCGAGGACCTGTCGCGGTCACTCCGGTGGATTGGAGATGCGGCCGGCATTGCACGCGGCGCCGCGGCGACCTTCGGCAACCACTGCGCCTACGTGGCATCGTGTCTGACATGTGCGCTCCTGCGACTCCGCGGCTGTGAACATGTTGCGGGGCTAGTCGATCCTCGACTGGAGATGCCCGCCGGGGGCGGGGTAATGTCCGGCGCCGTGCGCGCCATTCGTCGCGCCGTGAAGTTCTTCCATGAGCGGATATGGGAATAATGCGGCGAGGCCGCAGCCATAGTCAAGCTGCGGAATAACTTACACAGCGAGGGAAACCTTGGCCGGATTCTGGACGAGGTCCCACGGCGTGGACACCGCGAACCCATAGGTGTGACGGGAGGTTGTCGCGTGTTGGTGTGCGTTGTAACCGAAGCCCTGGTTTTTTTTTTGGTAAAGTACGGAGTTGTTTCCCCACTGTTCTGATTCCTGCCCCCTTGTCCCGAGCAGCTACACAGCCGGGGCCGGCTGCTAATCTCCGACCTTGCGACCCGATAGTGTTTTCGGCGCTGGCGAAGGGCCGAGGAAGCATTGGATTTTTGGGCGGGTCGGGCGTCTTCGAGTGGAGCCTCGGCGCGGGCGCATGTTAAGGATGAGCCTGCCGAATAGCAGCCTGGCGCGCCGGAGGTGTTTGTGCGCCTTTGTAAGTGTCCTTAGCGAATGCAAAAAATAGTCTTGATTAGAACTTGCGAAGTGCATCTCCGCCCCTCGGGCTACGCTGTCCCTTGGCAAACCCAGAAGGTTACTACACTCGCCCGTATATGACGATTTGCGCCTTACGAGGGCAGGGTGATCGAAGTAGACGCGTAGTTGCAATAACCGCACACGCGCTCAGTCCAATACCCCTTCGAAGCGGCGGTGGCGGAGCTGGCGCCCTAGCCGAAGTAGCGGCGCGAGCGCTCCGTCCCCTACCCTTCGAAGTGGTGGCAGCGGAGCTGGTGCCTTAGCTGAGGTAGACGCGCGAGCGCTCCGTCCCCTACCCTTCGAATCGGTGGCAGCGGAGCTGGCACCTTAGTCGAAGTAGCGGCGCGAGCGCTCCGTCCCCCACCCTTCGAATCGGTGGCAGCGGAGCTGGCGCCTTAGTCGAAGTAGCGGCGCGAGCGCTCCGTCCCCCACCCTTCGAAGTGGTGGCAGCGGAGCTGACACCTATTTGAAGTAGCGGCGCGAGCGCCCCGTCCCCTACCCTTCGAAGCGGTGGCAGCGGAGCTGACGCCTTAGTCAAAGTAGCGGCACGAGCGCTCCGTCCCCCACCCTTCGAAGCGGTGGCAGCGGAGCTGACACCTAGTCGAAGTAGCGGCGCGAGCGCTCCGTCCCCTACCCTTCGAAGCGGTGGTGGCGGAGCTGGCGCCTTAGTCGAAGTAGCGGCGTGAGCGCTCCGTCCCCTACCCTTTGGAGTGGTGGCGGCGGAGCTAGCGCCTCCTTAGATTATGCAAGGACAGCCTCTGGTGTTTCTCGCTCGCGGATGCGCTCGCGGATGCGCTCGCGCGGGAGCTAGCCTCTGGCGCGTCGCCTTGGTACTTCGCGGGCTGCACGTACGAGTGGGCCCCCGTGGTGCATTTTGCACTCCGTAGAATTCGCCGGGATAACCTCTGTGTCCTTTTTTATACTCCGAAGAGTGCGTGGGATCGACATCCACGTCTTATTTATACTCCGAAGAGTACGTACTGGGGCAACGCCCATGCGTGCGCGGTGTTCGCGTCTTGTTTATACTCCGTAGAGTGTGCAGGGATAGCATCCGCGTCTTTTTTATACTCCGGAGAGTGCGTGGGATCGACGTCCACATCTTATTTATACTCCGAAGAGTACGCACTGGGGCAACGCCCATGCGTGCGCGATGTTCGCATCTTGTTTATACTCCGTAGAGTGCGCAGGGATAGCATCCGCGTCTTTTTTTTATACTCCGGAGAGTGCGTGCGGAGGCAGACCTCGACGCTACGTCTTATTTAGAGTCCGTGGACTGCGCGCGGAGGCAAACCTCCACGCGTTGCGGGCGGTCAGGTGCGTGCGGAGGCGGACCTCGACGCTACGTCCTATTTATACTCCGAAGAGTGCGTGCGGAGGCGTCCCTCCGCTCGTCTTGGTTTATACTCATACCCGTATCTTTGACAGAGAGTGCGCGCGCGAACGCGTGTCTTTGTTTATACTCATACCCGTATTTTTGACGGAGAGTGCGCGCGCGAACATGTGTCTTTGTTTATACTCATACCCGTATCTTTGACGGAGAGTGCGCGCGCGGACGCGTGTCTTTGTTTATACTCATACCCGTATCTTTGACAAAGAGTGCGCGCGCGGACGCGTGTCTTCGTTTATACTCATACCCGTATCTTTGATAGAGAGTGCGCGCGCAAACGCGTGTCTTTGTTGCGGGAAACAAGAATTTGTGCAAACGGCGAACTTTATTAAATTCCCGTTTGCGCTGGTGAGCAGTTACAAAAGAAAAAAAGGAGATACCGACCACTAACCGCTATTAGGACGGGGGGCGGCTGCCGACGAGCCACTGCTGTTGGGGCAACTTTGTGCCCGAGGAGCGCGAGACGCTCTCCGGGGGCGCTCGGGGGCTTCGCACCTGCCCACCCGGCCTAGGTGCCTTGGCGAGCCGCGTAGCACGGACCCCTGGCGCCAAGCTCTATGCGCCGAGCCATGTCCTGGTCACCATGGACGGTGATTATAGCCCGCGGTCCAGGAAGCTTCATGCACAGGAAGCCGTGGTGCGGAACTGCCCCGAGAGTATTCAGGAGCGGCCGCCCCAATATGGCGTTGTAGGGGTATGCGATGTCGACACCGTCGAAGATGGCGTCTTCGCTCCTCACGTTGTCGTCTTGGCCGAAGGAGACTTGGAGGCATATCTGGCCCAGAGCGCGCAAAGGCTGCCCTCCAAAACCTTGCAGCGAGATGCCTAAAGGGCCCAATCGACTCCGAGGGATCCCCATCTGGTCGAAGGCCGCGGCGAACAGGATGTTCGCGGAGCTTCCCCCATCGACCAGAACACGCCTGACCTCGCATCCTGCTACGAGGACCCGGACGACCAGAGGATCTTGGTGGGGAAAGTCCACGCCCTCAGCGTCAACGGGCGTGAATGTGACTTCGCGCTGTGCCCACTCTGGCGGCGCCTGCGCTGGGTATGCCGCGACGTGATGCAACCTCCTCGCGTAGGCCTTTCGTTGCAGCGCCGAGGCGAACTCCAGCATGGAGCCTCCGGAAATGACGTTTATGATCCTGCGCTGGGCTCCTTCCAGGGCTTGTAACTACAGGAGGCCCTCCCGAGGTTGTTGCACATGTGCCTGAATTCTCAGGAGGCCTTCCTGGGGCTGCATTCCTTGGTCCTGGGGGTGTTGGACGTGGGCCACGACGGGCGCGCGTGCCTCCGGGTTTTTATCCCTGGCGACGCTCTGCCGGAGCACTGCGATAGTGGCACAAGCACGCGTGTCATGGTTGCCTCGGCCGTGGATTTCGCACCACTGCCCGTGGTGCTGGTCGCTGTACTCTTCGCGGGTTCGGTCGTCGCGACCCCGGCCACGCCCCCGTCCCCGGCCCCGGCGCCCTCTGCCTCCGCGACCTGCGGAGGCGTTATCTTCGGAGCCGCCCTCGATGTCAAAGCCGTAACGAGGTTTCCTGGACTTGCGTTGGTCGCGCTTGGGCCTATCGCCTGACGGGTCATTTTGTTGGGGGTCTTTGCGTTCGGAAGCGCCCTTTGGCTGCTCCTGCTTGCGCTTACCCTTCGAAGAGCCCTGCTTCGGTGAGCCTTCGCTCTTTACCGAGTTTTTCGCCTTGTTCGTATCGGAGTCATCGCCGTGTCGCCGCCGCGCGTCCTCTTCCGCTCTGGCGTACTCTTCCATCTTGTCGAAGAGCTTCGCGACCGTTTTAATGGGCTTGCGCGCGTTGTATTCGGCCATCGGTCCCGGTCGGAGGCCTTGTATTGCTGCGTTGATGACGGTTGTTTCGTTGACGTCCTTGACCTGGCAGCGCACTTTCGCGAAGCGCTTGAAGTAATCCCGGAGTCTTTCCTCCGGTTTTTGCTTGACTGCGAAGAGCTGGTCCGCATCGACACGCTCGACGTAGTTTCCCTGGAAGTTGTTGTAGAGTCGGTCGCGGATCTGTTCCCACGCGTAGATGGACTGTGGTTCATTGGTGAAGGACCAGGACAGCGCCACCCCTTGTAACGTGAGAGGGAGTCCTTTTGCCTTCGTGGTGTCGTCTCCGCCAGCGGCTTCGATAGCGGTCTCATACACGCGCACGAACTCTCGCGGGTCGGAGTTGCCCTTGTAGGCCTCGATGACGCTCGGGAACTTGAAGTCTTCAGGCCATGCCGCCTACTGTAGGCCCGCGGAGAGCGGGGACTCCGGGTCTACGCGCCGCAATGGGACGTGACTAGACGTAGGGGTGTCGCGGCTATTCGCCCTCTCCGGTGACGAGGTCCGCGCTGCCGCTGGGACCATTCATCGCCTCTGCGCCGGGTGGGAAAACGGATGCGCCTGCGTTGCCATCGCCAGGGTTGGTTGTCGGGGCGGTGTTGGCAGGGTCTGGCGTTGTGTCGCTGGCGGGGTTGGGCATCGCGTCGGTGGCGGGGTTGGGCGTCGCGTCGTGAACGCCGGTGTTCACGGTCACACCTGCACCACCACCCGTACTTGCGGCTGCTAAAGCAGAAGCCCTAGTGCTGACACGAGACTTCGCCGCTTCCGCCTTCTTCTTCTTCGCCGCCATCGGTGAAGCTTTCTTTGGTGCCATCCTCCTTCAGACCTGGAGGCTTGCTCTTGTCCTCCCCACGGACGGCGCCAACTGTTGTGGCTACGGACCAAACAGAGAGAGAGTATGGTAGTGGGGAGTTAGGTGAGTAGAAAATGGCTTAGGGTCCTTCCCCATGGCCTATGTCCTATATATATATATCCACATGGGGAGTGCTTTTACAATTATACCCTTACACATGAGTACTTCCCTCAGGGGTACCCATGTCACTATACATGTCCCATTCTGGGCCTTACACTCTCTTAACAGGCCTGCTGGGCTTAGGTGGGGGCCACCCCTACAACAGGAGCCTCTCATGGTGAAGGGCTTCACGGGCCGAAGCCATGTTGCCGAGCCCTTTGGCCTCCTCCGTCCTTGCGGCCTGTGAGGTTTTTCAACGTTCGTCGAAGTGTAGTGTTCGCCTTATTGCGAAGGTATGGCGCCGGGTAGCTTGGCGAAGGCTTCGTCACCCACAAAGTCCTGCCGTGGTGGGGTCGGGGTTGTCGTCCGGAGCGAAGGTCGAAGTCGAGGTTGGGATCGCCACCGAGGGGGCGGATTGGGGGTCGAAGTTGCCTCCGATTTGGCGGGGTCGGTGATTGCCTGGGCCGGACTGGGGGTGTTGGCAAAGTCAAATGCGTCGGCATAGGTGGGCGGAGCGGATCGTAAGTTGTCGCGCGCGCGCCTCCGGCGTCGAGCGCCCTTGACGATAAGCGACTGCCAGCCTGCCCAGCGAGGCTTGGTTGACGCGGCGCGAGACTTGAGGGGTCGCGGCGATACCATGTTGCAACGTTGCTTCTCCTGGCCGTCCACGTGGCGGAACATGCTTGGTGGCGGGGTTGGGCGTCGCGTCGTGAAATCCGAAAGTGTTTGCACAAATTTGGTGAAAATTCGGGCAAAATTCCGAAAATTCAAAAATCTTCAAAGATTTTGTGAGAGCTGCAAATGAGGTAAAAGTGTTGTCTTATTTTAATTTTTTGCTATTATTTGTTGGTTTAATAGTAAGTTAATCGTTCTTTACTATTTCAATTTGCAGTTGATTTAATGGAGAACTACGATTTTCAACTCTTCGAATTCGTCCTCTCGGCGGAGGATATGCAATCGTTTCAACAAGCATATCCATCTTCTGCTGGCTCAACAAGTGCATCCACGACCCAAAGCACGGGTGCAAAAAGAACAAGAGCTAGTACATCAACAGTTTGGAATGATTTCGATAAGAAGTTCAAGACCGATGATGATGAGACTTCGGTGAGGTATGCTGCTTGTAAAATTTGTGGTAATGAATTGACTGCAAAATCTTCAAGTGGGACGGGTCATCTACAACGACATGCTGCAAGCTGCAAAAGAAGGCAAGGAATACAAATGCACCAGACACAGCTGCAATATAACCCCGACGGCTCGGTACGTACGTGGGAGTACAACTCAGAGGTAGCTCTGGAATCTCTTTGTAGATTAATTGCTTCTCAGGATTTACCTTTAAATTTTGGTGAGTCTGATGCTTTCCAAAAATATATTAGGACTGCTCATAACCCTCAATTTAGTGTAGTATTTAGGCAAATAACAACTAGAGATTTAATTAAATATTATAACAATTGTCGTGATAAATTGAAAGAAATGTTTCATACCTGTACATTCTCTATTGCTTTGACTTCTGACATATGGAGTGGTAGGGTTAGAGAGGATTATATTAGTGTTGTTGCTCATTATGTTAATGATGACTGGATAATGGAAAAAAGAATTATAGGATTTAAATTAATTAATATTTCACATAATGCTGAAAATATTGCAGAAAGTATTATTAAAGTTGTAGAAGATTTTGGCCTCACGGATAAGATTTTTTTCTATAACTTTAGATAATGCAGCTGCAAACACTAAAGCTATGAAAATTCTTACTCCTTTGTTTAATACTTATGCACACTCTTTCTTATTGCATCAACGTTGTGCTTGTCATATTATTAATCTTATTGTTAAATCCGATTTAAAATGATAAAATGCTTGTATTGATTCTTTTAGGGATGCAATTTCATTTATTAATTGTTCTAACCAACGAATAGCCGCATATAAGAGTTTTTGCGTAGCAATGAATGTTCGTTCTAGAAAATTTGGTTTAGACATGCCTGTTAGATGGACTCTACTTACCTTATGCTTAAACATATATTGCCATATAAGAGCACCTTATCTGTTTTTCTTCACACCCAAAGTCATCAATCTCGTAGCTCCTCTAGTAGAACCCAAGTTAGAGACCCTGAACTTACTAAGGACGATTGGGTTATTGGTGAAAAATATTTTCCTTTTTAGATATTTTTCATAAAGCTACACTTTGTCTTTCTGGAGTATACTACCCTACATCCATATAATTGTTCATAATATTGTTGAAATTGCCACTCACCTAAAGGCTTTTGAAAATGATCCTATACTACGGGATGTTGTAGTTGCCATGAAAACTAAGTTTTTAAAATATTGCAGAGAAATTCCTATTGTATATGCATTCGCCTTTATTTTGGATCCTAGGGCCAAACTTTAAGGATTTATAAATGTTTTACAAGTTTTAAGTGAGGCTATCGGTTTAGACTATTGTTCATACTATACATTAGTTAAGGATAAATTATATGAGGTATATGATAAGTATGAAAATAAGTTTGGGTCTGTGCATTTGAAAAGACCCCCGGTAGTCCATAGCACCTCTAGGGGGCTATGCAATGGGGCAAGATTTTTAGTTCTTCGTCTAGAGATTCTCGTGTAGATGCAGGTACATATCAGTTAAGAGGAGGAAGGCGACAAAACACTGGAGACCTATCAAGCTATCTCAACAGTGATAGCGTCAGCTTCGAGCAGGAGTTGAACATCCTCTCATGGTGGCAAACCCAGAAGGTATCATATCCAGTGCTATCCATATTAGCACGGAATGTGTTGACTGTTCCTGTCTCTACAGCCTCCTCGGAGTCAGCATTCAGTCTTTCTGGAAGAATAATCGAGGAGCGACGAACAAGTCTCTCCAACGAGATGGTCAAAGTTCTTCTGACCGTCAAAAACTGGGAACAAGCTGAATCAAGACTTCAACATACTACAGATAATAGAGATTTAGAAGAATCTTTTGAGAATTTGTATTTAGATAGCAATGAATAGGATTTTCAATATTTTTCTTCACATGTAGTCACTAATGAGCTTTATAGGCTGTACTCTTTTTCTTTACCAATGTTTTCTCAAGTTGAGTTTTTACTTAGTAAAGTTTTTAATGAAACAGCCATCCCATGTAATTTAATAAGTTAATAAAGCTCATTATGTCATTGCAAATATTTATTTTTATGATTAACAATGTCTACAATTTTCTATATTTTTTTAAAAAATTTTCTTAATTTTTTACAATTTTTCTTAATTTTCTACATTTTTTAAATTTTTTCTCTTTTTTCGACTTAACGGGCTGGCCAGGCCGACATGGCCCGTTAAGCCTTAACCGTGCCCGGGCCAGCACAGCACGGCTTCGGACCGTGCCTGGGCTCGCACTGTGGCCCGCGGGCCAGCACGGCACGGCCCGTTTATTACACGGGCCTTAATGGGACGTGCTGGCCCAGCACGGCCCACTGGACAGGTCTAGCCGCTGCCAAGACGGCGCGGACGTCCCCTCGGCGTCGCCGCTCCCTCCAGTCGCCCCCTCCTGTTCCCTCCAGTCAGCCGCTCCCCTTCCACGCCGGCTTCCCTTCCCGTCCCGGCCGCAAAGATCCCCTTCCCTCCATGCCTACCTGGAGGCCGATCCCCTAAGCCACAAGGATCCATCAACGCGGCCTGGTCGTGAAGGTCCCTTGATGCCGCCCGACTACAAAGATCCATCGACACCGCCCAGCCGCGAAGATCCGTTGATGCCGCCTGACCACGAAGATCCCTCGACGCCCCCCTTCCACAATGCTCCGGCCCCCCTCGGTGAGCCTACTCCCCTTCCGTGCCAATCCCCTAAGCCCTTCTCTGATTTGTAGAATGTAGATATGTACCTTGGACGCACGATCGACAAGGTCGGCCTTGCGCTTGCTTGGCGGAAGGGGGACAGGGCAGGGTGGGGAACGGGGAGGACGGGGAGGGGGAGGTGAAGGCGGAGAAGCGAGCGGTGCAGTCGACGAGAAAATTGATCATTTGCCACTTTGAAGAGTGGGCTTCGCAAAATTACCACTTTCAAAATTGGCTTGACAAAAATGCCATGTAGTACATTTACCTCTTGATTACCATGCCACTTGAGCCATTTAACTCATTTAATATTTTTTTTCTAATTTCAGGGGCTGGAAAAGACCTTTCTACCCTTGCTTCGTGGTTGACTCCGACGACGCCCTGGACCTGTCCGCCATCGCCGGCTCCTTGTTCCTTCCGCTCCAGCGTGTTGGTGATATGCCCTAGAGGCAACATGGAGATGTTGAATATATCACATACTATGTTTATGATACATTGCTTTGTTCCTTGAAATAGACATTATCATTATTGATCAATGAGTATGTGACTTATTCATGAGACTCTTAATGCCAAAATGTTGCTATTTCCAAATGATCCCTGATTATATTTCATATGAGGAACAAATATGATTCAAAGATCAGCATATGTATTGATTGATGATCATGTCTCATGGATCATGGTATGGAGATACCAAATCAATAATATGGACATGTGTTAGTGAACATATGTTGGATAGACCCGCCATGAGACACTGCAGAGATTCCATGTGTCATCAGTTGGTCTCAAGTAGTGTTTATGTGGAATCCTTAGACTTGAGATCATCATGGTTCCCAACATGCGTAGTAGCTTATTTTGGGACTACTAAACACTACTCCGTAACTGGGTAATCATAAAAGTAGTCTTTGGGTTTGCCATGAAACCTGTAGTGGGATGTGAATGATCAAGATAGAATTTGCCCCTCCTTATGGGAGAGATATCTCTGGGCCCCTCGATGTAATGGATTATGAAAGTACATGGCCATGCCAAGGTGATTGAGGAGTCAATCACGAGTTTATAATCCATCACGGAATCGAGAGAGTGATTGGGCTATTAAGAGGATGACATAGGTCTCGCCTTGAGCTTAATCTATATCGTGAGGCAAAGGGATTAGTACATGAGAACATTACAGGTTCAGCCGATATGATCTTTACGTATACTTTGGGGTTAATATGTCTTACTAGAGGCCGCTATTAACAGGGTGACCGGAAAGGCGTTTTCGGGTCGCGACCAAGTATACGTGAACCTACAGGGTCGCACACTTAACGGGTTGGAACACTAATTCGAATGTGATTCGGATGTGGGCTCAATTCGGATAGAGATCCGGATAGACTCCTATTGGGCCTCGGTCCACGAGGCCCAAGTGAGGAGGTCTATATATATGGAGGCGAGGGGCTGAGGGGGCATGCATCTGTTAATCCCGAGCTAAACCCTAGCCGCCACCTCCCGAGCCAAACCCTAGCCGCTCGCGAGTGCTGGTACACTCGCGATCGGCGTTCCAGCCCCGAACATGTGGATACCGGTGGAGGCGCTGCTCGTTGTGGCGTTGATCGGCATCAACAACCTACAGATTGGATCTGCTCGTGGTGTGGTTGATCGCGTGGAGGAGACGATCGGTTCGGGACGATCGGCTACTTCCACTACTACCTCGACGCGCGTGGTTGGATCGGCTTCTCCAACTCTTCTTCCGCTGCGCTGCGCGTCTAGTGGTAACGATCCATGATCCCTCCTTAAGCATGATGTCCTTGTGTGCGCGGTAGAAAAGTTTTGTTTTCTGCTTTCGTAGCCTACGCGCAATCCTTCAGTGGTATCAGAGCCATCTTGCTTAATTTGCAATCTGGATCAGCGCATATGTTGATATGCGGTTGTAGTAGATTGGATCTATTACAGACTAGATCAGTCGGTTCATGTGATGAATCGATGGTAGCACGGGTTGATGAGATCAATCGGTGAACAGGGGTTAGATGAGGCGCAGATTGTATCACTACTAGTGCCCTAGAGATTGTCTCGGATCGGCATAAGGTGGTTATGTCGAATACTAGTAGGATATGAATCTGATAGCCTCGGGTCAGTGGGAATACTAGTGCCCTAGAGATTGTCTCGGATCGGCATAAGGTGGTTATGCCGAATACTAGTAGGTTATGGATCTAATGGCCTCGGCCCAGTGGAAAAACTAGCGTCCTAGAGAATGTCTCGGATCGGCATAAGGTGGTTGTGCCGAATAGTTTTTCCATTGCGATTTCATAGATTGGATCTGAAAATTTCGTAGCGTACCCGCCTTGTATAGCGTCATGGGTTCACATCGTTAGGTAGAATACGATTCTACGTCTAACTTGTTTTTGCAGGGAATGATGTGAATAGTATGGCCCTATATCTTATTGGAATGTATGAAATGTATGTGATGCATGTAACATTCGTTCATGGCCTGCGTGTCATGATTATTTCAGCTATTGTTAGCTGTCTATATTGTATTTAACGACCTGCGTGTCGACCTTAATGCTTGAATCTATCTTTGTAATCTTCAATTTCTAGCTATTATAGGTAGTAGCCTAGTTTTGAGGTTACAAGCTTTCAAGCATGGTGGCCTAAAGGAGTGATGTGGAGGATGGAGATCGTCTACACCTACATGGAGATGGAGATCACCATTTTTTGGGCCATACTATTTCACAGTTAAATGTGTTTATCTGTGATGTTATCTATCTTATTCTTATGCAATGATATATGTGATATGTTGCTTTGGTAGGATAGAATCCCTCATAAAATTAGGTGTAAATGCCCTTCCATATGTTGCACCAAAAGATAATGATCACCGCATGGTAGGTCTACCAAAGTAGAGTGCCGTCGGTTATCATCATTATTTGGGGTAGATGTCGGACATCTACATGCGGAAGCATTTGGTTTACTTAACAAGGTTATCAAAACAGTTTTGGACCTTGGGGCATAGGTTGGGGCCGGGGCATATTGATGTCACCCAACAAGCAAGAGTCACATAGGGATGTGATTAGCAAGGTGTTGCTTACCCATGTCACTAGTTTTCTAGCCGTGATGCCAAAGCTCACTAGGAATTAGTGAAATGAGGATCTTGACCCACTATGTAACTTAGAGGGAGTTTTGTTGCAAAACACATAGTGCGAGTCTTTTGTTAAATAGTTTAATAAAAGATGAACATAAACATAGTGCTAAACTTTGCATATTCTTTGTTGTAGATCATGTCAGCTAATGCCGCATCCAGTTCTTTTAATTTGCGATCTATTCTTGAGAAAGAAAAACTCAATGGAACGAACTTTTTGGATTGGTATCGCAACTTGAGAATTGTTCTCAAGCAAGAGCGCAAGGAGTATGTCCTTGAGTCTCCTTATCCTGATGACTTGCCTGATAATGCTACTGCGGCTGCACGGAGAGCTTATGAGAAGCAAACGAATGATTGCCTTGATGTGAGCTGTCTCATGCTTGCCACAATGTCCTCTGAGCTTCAGAAGCAATATGAGAACACAAATGCCTACAATATCATTGTGGGGTTGCGTGGTATGTTTGAGAACCAAGCAATGGCTGAGAGGTTCGACACTTCAAAGTCCTTGTTTGCGTGCAGGCTTGCAGAAGGGAATCCCGTCAGCCCTCATGTGATTAAGATGATTGGCTACATTGAGAGTCTGGAAAAGCTTGGTTTTCCCCTTAGCCAAGAGTTGGCTACTGATGTGATTCTCCAGTCGCTCCCTCCGAGCTTTGAGCCATTCATTCTGAACTATCACATGAACAACATGGACAGGACCTTGGCTGAGTTGCATGGGATGCTAAAAGCTGCCGAGGAAAGCATTAAGAAAAGCAGCAATCATGTGATGATGATGCAGAAAGGCAAGGGCAAGTCCAATGTCAAGAAAGGTGCGGTGTCAAGACCAGGGGTGGTGGTGAGGTGTCGCGGGGGTGGGGCCTGGCTAGCGTGGCGCTGACGGGGATAGGGAAGCCGACGCGGCGATGTGGTGGTGCCACCTTGCCTGCCACGCGGGCACGGGCGCGCTGACGTGGCTGGCCGGCGAGGGAGGGGCTCGAGGACGGCATGCCTGCCGGAGTTCCGGTGATCGGCGGCCGGCAGAGAGGGCGCAACGGGGAGAGGGGCGCACGGGGGTTCCGGGGGAAGAGCGTGAGCTCACCGTGGGCGACCGGAGGCGGCCGGCGGCATGAAGAGGCGGTTGCGCGATTCGGGTCGCCGATGAAGTCAACCTTCAGGGCGGCGCTCGAGCCGGTGGAGGGGCGGCCAAGGTGCGCGCTGCGACGAGGAGCACGACGGTGGTGGCGGTGAGGCGAGGGGACGTTGGAGTCGGTGGCGATTTCTCACCGGAGGTGGAGGCGGCAGCGGAGGCGGAGGCGCACGGCACCGGGGTCACTAGGGCGGCGGAGAGGGCAATTGAGGGCGGTGGAGGGATGGGCGAGGAGAGGCGGGGCCGATGGGGGCTTTTATAGGGGCGGAGGAGCACGGGGGCGCCACAGATTGCTCGCCGAAGGGCGGCGGTTGCGGGGTGGCCGACGCAGAAATTGGGGGAGGAGGTGGGCGCCGAGGTGGGGGACGTGGGGCGCGGGGTGGAGAAGGTGGGGCGCGGGTCCTGCGTGGAGGCGGCGCACGTGCAGGGAGAGGCCGGGTAGGACGGAGGAGGCGTAACGGCATGGCAGCGGCTGGGAAGGAAGGGCGCGCGGAGAAGACGGCTCTGACAAGCCGGGCCCGCGGCGCAGCGAGAGGGGGAAGGGAGGAGACGCTGACGGGTGGGGTCGGGCGGCCAGAGAGAGAGGAGAGGCAAGGCGTGGGCGGCGGGGATGTCGCCACGTGTCCAAGGGCGGGATCGGGCGGCCGAGGGAGGTGCGGGGGCGGATGGCGCAGATTGGGCCAACGCGGGGGAGAGGGGGATCTGGGCCGCACGCGTGGCAAGCGGGAAAGAGGGGGAGGCGGGATCAGCCGGGCGACGTGGGCGGCCAAAGGGGTGGATTGGGGTTTTTATTTTTATTTTCTGATTTTAAATTTTCAAAAAAGCCAGGAATATTCATTAAACCTCAGAAAAATATGAAATAAACTCCAAAAATTCCAGGAAAATTCAAAGAAGCTCCTGGTGACTTTTTGGACTTAATAAAAATTCTTCCAACTAATGTTGGCATTTAATTTTCATACTTAAAATACTTTTTATTTTCAAAATAAATTTTAAAACTCCAGAAAACTCAGAAAACCAAATAAAATCCAAATAACTCCAAATAATTAATTTGACATAAGATTTTTGTAGAAAATCAAAATATTATTTCATTTAATAATATTTTTAGATTTTTCTAAAATACTTTTCAAATCCAGCTTTTTCAAAAACAGAAATTCAGGGCAATTTCAAAAATAAAATTTAGGCACAAAAATACTTATTTAATATAATTTTTTTATTTTAATTAATTTTTATTTATTTATTTATTTTTATTTTAATAGAAACCTGGGCTGTTACAATTGCGTAAACTACTCCAGTGAATACCTCTACCGCCGTCTAGACCAGTGATCTAAAAGGCGGTATTAGGCGGCCGCCTAGGCGGGCCTAGGCATTGGGCGGAGCCCCGCCGCCGCGCCTTGGTCAAAATCAGTGAACTAGGCGGCGAGCCCGCCTAAGCGGCCGTCGGCGGTCAAAGGCGGCCATCGGCGGGGTCCAGGGGCAGACGGAAGGTGTTCTAGGGAGAGAGGCACCTGGAAATCTTTGTCAGCTCACGCGTTGTCGGTCGTCGTCGTCGCCAAATCCACTGCCTCCGCCGTCGCCGCAGCCGGATCCGCCGTCGCCGCAACTGGATCCGCCGTCGCCGCATCCGGATCTGCTGCCTCTACCGTCGCCGCTGCTGGATCCGCTGCCTCCACCGTCACCGAAGTTGGATCCGCCGTCGATGCCGCCGGATCCACTGGAGCAACGCCATCGGCAGGAGCAAAGCGGCTGGGGGAGCGGGGGAGGGGAGGTAGTGGGTGGAGCAGAGGCTGCAGAGCAGTCGGTCGGTCGGAGGGAGCGGAGGGACTGCGATCTGCGGAGGAAAGGAAGGACGGGTCGGGCGACGTTAAAGGCGGCGGGGTCGGGCGTTAGGGTTAATAGGCGGCGGGGTCGGTGGGTGCCTGGGTGGAATGGATGAATTCTTTTGTGATTTAGCCCTTATGGTTTTAAAATATACGAATAGACTTTTTTTTAATGGATTTCTTTCAATCTAGACCCTCTAAATAGTAAATATATATACATAATTATTTATTTTCGTCTATTATCCTTATTTTTAATTCGGTCGCCTAGGTCCCGCCTAGGCCCCCTAGGCGCTAGGCCCCACCTCGCCGCCCGCCTAGCGCCTACTTGAACACTGGTCTAGACACCGCAACCTATCGGCAGCCGGTAAGGACCAGGTGCACCATTTTTCCCTACCTTTTCTCCTTCACAGCACGCACTAACAATATCTTCCTGTATTTACAGTCCTCAGAACCTCTATGTGCCTACGCAAATGAATTGATCTTAAGATCCACTCTGAGGACTAATGGGCCCTCAACTTCGAGGAGTGAAATTTTGCAAGGTTATCAAAAATGCAGGAGGTGCGCCGCAAGAATGAGCAAATCATGCATACACAACGCGAGACGAAAGCTCATCTCGAAGCGTGCACGCGTAGGGAGCGGGAGGCTCGCGAGAGAGAGCGCAAGAGAAAAAGGGAAATGATGGCTAAGGCAAAAGTGGCCGCCGACGAGTTCAACGCTGAGCCGGCAAAGAAGGGAAAATAGCCCCGATCCACACAGTAGGTCGTACGAGCAGTTAGGTGGGTTAGTCGCACATGATGCTATATGTTATGCATGTAATAAAAAAGTATACAGCATGTTACTCCCAACTGTATTATGAAGTTTATTTAAATTCAAACAAGTTTATTATCTCGTCTTTTCGCATTCAATCATTCACATATCAAGTCATCTATCTAACAATATTAACATACCAATTTTCTCCGCACACGAATTCTCAGTAACATCAAAATATCACTTACCATCGTATGTACCGATCGCTCTTCAGTCAATCGTTTCTAAAAAAATTCCCAAAATGTTTTACGCACCTACAACATATAATGAACATAAACTTTTATTACAACTCCAGCAGATTTATTCCCAGTTAAAACTACAAAATTCACAAAATTTAAAAAAATCACAGGGGACTAAGTGCAATCGCCCAATGGGAGGCAACTTCACTGAAAGTCGCCCAATGGGGAGGCGACTGGTTGCAGTCGTCCTACCGTAGGGCGATTGGAACTCGGTCAGCCCCTAGTTAGGCAATTGGCTTCAGTCGCTCATCATGGGGCAACTGGAGTCTATTTTTGTAAAAAAAAAAATTAGGCTGCGGGTATATTTCTGTAATTTCAAATAAAAAATAAATTATTCGTACAAAAAATTCTACAAGCATCACATCAACTAGAAATTCCAATTCCTGTGCATATTATCTTTTTCAGCAGAAGCAAAACTGAAACTAAAGGCGAAGAAAAAAACGAAAGGGTGTTTTTTTTTAACAGATGCATACCATCAACCATTTTTAGCTCATCTTATTTGTTTCATTCACATACCTGTACCATTACCCCCTCCTCTCTAATCTAAAATTGGAGAGAGACAACCAAGCAGACAGATAATGTTTTGTGTACTTGGTGCGCGGCTGCCACTTGTTGCTGGGACAGTAAGAGCATCAAGAGGCTGCTGCTGCTGGCTGGCCTGGCCAATTGTTACTGCCAGTGCCGAAATCGACTTGCAGCAGAAGCACATTATGATAGTATATGATGAAGGCTGTCAACACCTGCTCATCGTCACCATTGCACTACATAGCTCAAGCTCACAAATACAACACCTTGCAAATATAATAATGTCTGATTACCAAACGACCCATGTTGTCGACATTGGATTAAATGAAGACTACATAGATTCAAGAAAACAAATGGGGCAAACGTTCAAAAAAAAACTATATGGACACTAACAATGATCAGTTAATGGATCCAGTAAAATTAACTTGAATAATAAACGACATTCTGGGAATACATATGTACACATTTTCAGCAGAATAAGGTAACTTAAGATTGCCATACATGCTTTGGTATTTACCAGAGTATCCTCTCAGCTGTTACTCCAAAAGGTGTTGCGGCTGTCTGAAAGGTGGGGAAGATTCAATTTCCCACCGCCTTTGTCAAAGCACGTCAGCGTCATCTCCAGATTAGATACAATGGCTGCAAACCAGAAACATCATGGGAGCATTGTCAAATTCTCTGGAACAATGGCTGCAGGGACTGTGCAAACTGAACAGCGCATAAACTCCCACCACAGGGCACTGTGCACATGGATGTAAATGCTAATATTACTCTCTTTTTTGCAAAAAGCTCAATGCATCGTGTGCATAGCTGGTGTTCAGGAAGTACTCAATAGCTCCGAAGCATCATCCATAATACATGCTCACAATTGACGTGAGCACATCACAAGGAACCTTCATGTAGACCATACTGCCATAATTGGACACCGAGCATATTCCGGGAAAAGTGTAACACATACCAACTGTACTAAATATGCTAGCGAAATACAATCTAATGATGCATGTGATTGTAAATAAACATGAAGGCTCACTACAACAATCTAATGATGCATGCTGTAAGCTAAACAAATTACCAGAATTTTGCCAACATGACCCTAGGGCCTGGAGAGAAATCTATGAAATCGCTGTGCTTTTGCAGCATAAGCCTTCACAAAATCTGCCTTGTCAGGTATGGTTCCACTAGATGAAACTCTCCTCCTCTTTCTTATACGAAATAAGAAATCTTCGGTGTCAAGGACATAGGAAACCTGCAAATATGATATCATACTTTACTACTACAAAAACATTAATAAGGTAGCAAAATATGACATGGTCAATGGTCAAAGTGGCATCACGATCTCCCAAGGGTGATGGTAGATTCAATATTACAATAATTTGTAGTGCGGGGACACAATTTTCCCACTAAAATACAAGTACCTTTGAGGATTTGCACGATATCTTGCATTCAAGACCATTAGTGACTATGAAACCATCCATGGCCTTCAAAGAAGCTTGAGAGTCATCGTTGCTCCCGTGCTTCCGCTTATTCCTGGGGAAATGATGTCAAATCACGACAAGAACAAGGAAAGTGAAAAATAGGGCTCCAATATGATGCCAGAAAAGTACCTCCCAAGGAAGACATCATCAGATAATTTCGTATTCAAAATACTTGACAGGTACTCATTATAAAGATAAGATGAAAACTTTGGATCAATTGAGACTGCAGTTACTTCAGGCTTATCATGCCCGTACTCCATGAGCTGACTAGATAATCTTGTAGGATTTGAACGCTGCAAATTAGAACATGAAGTATGCGTGATTTGGTTGTAACAGAAAACGACAAATATTATCAAATTTCATTGCACCCTGATACAAAGGCACAGCACAGTGAAAGTAAATTACAGATATCACTGAGATGGATATCATAAAGAAACTTACACGTTCAAATCGGTATATGCTCTCATCATGGAGAAGAACACGAGCATTTTCATGATAAACTAGATCAAAGAACCTCCCAGGAGACCTGGACTTTTCATATATATAAAGCTGGAGCAGCTTGTTATCCATTTCATCTGATGCTATCGCTTGAAGCTGAAGAGAGGTAGGAAACATTAATATTGTAGACACTGTGCAGTAAAACAGATACAATTGAGGAGGCAACTTGCCTGCTTCACAACTTTGTATATCAACTTATCTAAAGTAAAAAGAACATATGACTGAGTCCCAATAATTGAACGGCAGTCATCCTCAAATTTGGTGTTGTCAGAAGAACCATCAAGCAAGTTATACAGTGCACTCATAAACCTGCAATAACAACACATTAGCTATCCATCACGTGAAAATGTTTCCATGGAAGCAGAGTAGCGAAGCAATATTACTTTGAATATTGGACTGGGGCGTTTGTATCCTTAGAAGCTCTCCACTTCTTTTCAGCTGTGGAAGAGTTTGTCTTAGCTGACAGTATTCTCTCATATAAGATCTGCATTGAATACAAGTTAGCCAAGAGGAGCTAACCACAAGCAAGAACATGAGACCATGCAAGATTACAGAAAAACTAACCTGGTGTAGCCTGAATAATACATAAAATGAATCATTTCCATAAAATATATGTGAAAACTTCTCTTCATGATGATGTAAAGCTGTGGGAACATGCTTTGCAAGTGGTTTAACTGTATTGTGTGCACGCTGTGAAAATGGTAGTGATATTCCTCCATCCACATCTTGTGCCTCTGTGTTACCCTCCACCTCACCCTCACTTTCAGCCTTTGCATCAGGATCATCATGATCCATATCCTCTTCATCCTCATGATCTTCTCGAGAACACTCCTCGCCATCACCAGATTCGCTACCAGAGGCATCTTCACCAGCCTCAGATGCATTTTCACTTTCTGTAGATCTCTGGGCACTTTCCTCACCTTCATCATCTGCATCAGCATCATTCTCTCCAGCAAACTCAGCTGCTTCCCTAGGTCTACCCTGAAGACGTCTGCCAGTAGAACCTTCCTTCGGTTTAGAAGCTCCATCTACAGCTACATCTTCAAGAGGCCCAAAATTCTCCTCTTCGAAATCCCCATTAGGCGATAATTCTCCCTCTTCTCTTTCAACCTTTGAATTGTTGTGGCATCCAGAATATTCATTAAATGGAGAAACTTTATTATCCTCCCCATTCAAAGATCCTGGCCTCCCAGTTTCTCTGGTCTGTTGAAATGAGAATACACAAGAATAAGCTAAACATGAACTGCCTGAATGCCATTGCCCATGGAAAATTAAACAGGTTCTAAATCTAATTTTCATTGTTTTATTCCACCGTATACACATGCACTTAGCATTGACAAAACTGCCACCAATAAGAATCAACCAAAACATAGTGTAAGAAAAAGCAAGAAAAAAGAACATGCAAAGGTAATATTCAGTGAGAGTCAGAGATGGTAAGTAAAATGACCATACCCCCATAGAGGGAGTTGTTTCATTGCCACCCTTAGCTTCAACCGCAGCCTCACCTCGGGATAGAGTACTTCTAGAAGCATTAGTACCTAACAGGCAAAATTAAGCCACTGAAAACTGGTGGATAAAATCATGATAAAACATTAGCTATGAAAAAGTGTAGCTTAAAAGATTAGTGTTCTACATATTTAACAGACAGACAAACCTGATGTAAGCTCCATATTTGCTCTACTCTGATTATGTTCAGTCCGAGAAAGGTGAGTGTTCTCCTTCTCCACTAATCTTTCAGTGGAGATGTTTTGTGCAGTTACTGCCGGCATTTCATCAGCAGCAGGGATGGTATTTCGCACTCTTCCATGTAACAAATTGTTAGATGGTTCTTCACCTCTGCGAACAGTTCGGTCAACATCACGGAAGCCATTTTGAGCATCTTCTGTAACTCCATTCACCAATACAGAACGTGAAGATTGTGTTTGTTCCTTTGGAATGCTTTCATCACCATTGGCTTGCTTAACAGCAACTGCACCATTTGCAACAGCATTATTACTTTCCTCGACACTTGCAACACCAGCTTTTGGGGTTCGGCTCTTGGTTTTCATCACACCTGCATCTTCAGCACCGTGAACTCGGGGTTGAATTCCCAATATAGGCTCCAGAAATGTTGTCCAGATTCTCATCACTTTGTCAACTTGATCTGAAGAACTGCAAACTTCTCCACAAGAGTACTTGATGATCTGATGAAGATCTTCATGAATTTGTGAGTCTACATACTCAAATGACATATTAGGAACTATTGGCCGCCTATTCCCAGCAGCAATAGCAAGAAGCACATCGTCCTCCTTCCTTTTCTTCTCATTAATTTCTTTGATCTCAGCCAAAAGAGCTGCACAAGGGAAACAAATGTAGTTTAAAAACATACAGCTGTAAAGCAAGGCTACTAGACAAAGGATGATTTCAGTACCAGGAACAGAACATGTACACATCATAAATGCATACCTTTTGTGCTCAGATTCTTTGCATCTTGTTGCTTGAAATAGAAACTGCGATGGTCAAGGGACTTGTGATAGTTCTTGGCATATATTTCAGCCCAAACTTTATTAAAATCTGACCGGCACCTTGACCATTCCTCTTGTTTTTGCTTAAGCCTTGTTAAAATAACTGGCAGTGCCACGCTAGCATTTTTCCGAAGAACATCCATGACATCAAGGCCATGATCACCATATAACCGTTCAATGCACCTCAGATTCAAAGCTGTCAACAGCACAAAGAATTTAATGATATGCATGTGCTGTTCAACCATAAGAGAGCAGTCAAAAAAATACAAGAAAAGAACTTTTATACATGGTCAATGAATGTTCGTGGATACTTACAAGTCAAATGCTCCTCGATGCATATTGGGCTGTCTGGTTTGATTGAGTTGTCTTGCATCTTTTCTATCAACTCCTCAACACGCTTAATCGCCACATTAACAGATTCCAACAGCATGTCCAACTCAAACCTGAAAAGGTCCTTTCACAGAGTAACTATCATCTTACGAGCTACTACAACAACATAGCAAGATATGCTGTGCGGTAGATGCTACTCTGGTTAATGATTGACACAATGCAGAAGAACAAGAAACACAAGGTGCAATATAACATGCGTAAAAGTCAGATTTAAATTACTCGTACAATCCAAGTCCCCATGGTTACCTCCATAGTGTGCATTACTTTTACATAACCATCGTTCTCTAAGGAAGAACTTAATCATCTATGCTCCATGACCACAAACAGGCACCAATAAAAGATAAACAAATTGGATCGCCTAAACATTATAACATGATAGTTGCCATGAATGCGGGCGTGTGGCTGTGAATATCAATCATGACAGCCAAAGGTCTGATCAAGCACAACCATCTCAGGTACTTCCTATTGACATTCGATTTCTAAAACATATGAATTGTGAACCGACAAAGTGCTTTACTAATAGGTTGCAAACGTTAGACATGGTGAAACATGAAACATAGTCCAGAACCTGTCATCTTCACATCTAAACAAGCTTTCTTCATACTGATTCTTCCTCATATGCTTAAATGAATAATCCTCACTTCCAGACGTCACTGATACCCAGAGATCATTGAGCACGGAGGCTCCAAGGTCAGTTCTGCAACTTGCAGGAGGCATTGGGTACTGGGGAAAAAATAGAACATGAGATGTTATGGAAGATATTATCAGAAACTACATGGAATTGAATCAGCTTACATTTTTAGGCAGAAGTCGGTAACTTGGAGTACACCGCTGACAATTTGAGAGGTCAAGTTCTGATATTGGCTTGCATAGGTTATACTTTTCTTTGCTAGAGAATGTGGTAGCTCTGTGGATAGCGCCTTCCTTAGAATTGAGTGCAGACTCTTTATCAAACCTTTCTCGTTCCTTTTCTCTCTCCTTTTCACGATCTCTCTCCCCATCCTCCCCATCACGCTCTTTCTCTCTCTCTTTTTCCACTGTTTTAACTGTTCGTTGCCCTTGATTAAAAAAACTACTATAAACAATCTCTACAAAGAGTACGGCAGATAAAATTCTGAACTTCAAAGTCAACCATCACTTACTTTTATTGAAGACTCCATCCAGAAAGCCATCTACAGAGTGAACGAACCCTTTAGATATCGAAAAACACAACATATTCAAATATGAAATCAAGGAAGTGCATTCAACAAAGTGAAATTCATAAGTGATATATGCAATCTACCTATATTTTCACAATGTTCCAAGAACACATTAAATCCATTCATAACATCTGGATAGTGCTGAAGTATGTCGTTTACCTGAAAGTCAGCAAGGCTATTCATGTTCAGAAGCATAACATAACATTAGGTTTATCCACTCTAGTTTGTATCTAGCAAGCTATTATAGATCATTAACTAAGATTTGGAATTAGCCTGACATACATCAATCCAGCTTACCAGATTTTTCAATTCACTTCTTGTAATTATTTCCTGGCTGTATATGTGAAGGCATTTCAAAAACTCCTGGTAAGCTTCAGGCTCTAGCTTCTCCTTTACTTTCTCGCAAAAAAGGAACTCTTGTGTGTACACACCTGATTTTGAATGATAAGAAATGAATCTAACACATCAAAGAGGAAAGACTGTAGGACATTTATTAATTTCGATATCAATGGTATACACTAAGCTGAATAAAAGCACGAGATGGATTCTAAAGTTAACAGAAACCAATGGAACTACATGGCATTAGCGATGCCATATTGCACGCATATCCGCACAAACTGACATCTTAATGCTATCGAACATGGCAAGGGACTCACCTTTGAGAACATCCTTATCATTGTATGACAAGGCAGAGATGCTAGCCCCCCCTTGGTGTGTCTCAGCACAAGTACCCTCCATCTTCCTTGAGAAAGGTTTGCGCATACGTTGTCCCCCATCCAAATCTTTGCTGTCATATTCATCATCCTTCTCATCCCTTTCATAATCTCTTCTATCCCGATCAACTTTACGATCCTTTTCCTTCTTGAGATGCCTTCTCTGGGGATCATTATCAAGATCAGGGCGATCAACACTGAAGTCACGATCAATGGTTGATGGATGAGCCCTCTCCCTCTGGAGATAGATAAAACAACAATTCAGCGTAAAATTTTCTGGCCAGTGAATCAGTGAACTGCAGCATGGAAGTCTAAAAGTAGACGCAGGAATATGAGCCTAATAACAAAGTAGTTTCCATGTACATTCATTTCCTATTTAATTATTTTGCATCTACATCTCTCAAGTCCTGGAGCCAATGTCAACAATACTTCATTACTTATTTTAAAGCTCGCACAAGATAAACTCAAGTTTGTCGATATATCCCATTAATTTCACTGAACACCACAAGACAGTAACATTGAAGGGAAGGTTCAGGTATAAGGAAACACCCTGTGGTAACCGTACAATTATTTGAGCATTTGGAAATGAAGACAGATATCAAAACCAGAGGTCAATATCTACATTTACCTTAATGCTCGGAACATTCCTAGCAGATGGCATTATTGGGGTCCTGTCATCGTGTCTGACCGAAACACCTCTAGGAACGGTCACCGCTTGTGGAGCGGTTGACGTATCAGGCAAGAAATGCTTGAACTCCTCAAGCAAATCAGGATGGTCGTGGAACAGCGTCGCGACCTAGAAAGGAGACACGTGGTCACACAGAATTTTGCATTGCATATACAACGAACTAGGTGTCCACAAAAGGCAAGGTACCTCCTCATAAACATCTTGGATGGACTTGTTATGCATGCGGTACATGTTGAGGATGCCCAAGAATGACTTATATACATGGTCCTCCTGCTGGAATCGATTCTGCAGCACAGGAAACCGCAATGATAATTAAAGCATTTGTCTGTAGCAGGAGCTATGAAAGGAAGAGAAGATGCCGAAACCTTTATCTTGTTGACGAAATTGATTGCCTCCATGAAATCAACGGGCTTCTTATCCAGGTCCTGGACCTTGATCGCATATCCCTTTGGCAAGAAAGCGTTGAAGCCAAGGATGAGGTCAGGGAAGCCATTAAACAGGGTCTTCACACGGATAATCACACCGGTGGTATCGATCCTGCAACCAATCACGGAAAGGGAAAAAAAAAGACGAGATAAGTAAAGGAGGTTTAACAGTCCATGGCAAGTGATAAGAAGAATGCAAGGCAAGGAAGGGAAGGGAAGCGACAGACCTCCCGCTCTTGAAATCACGCATGACCTCGAGGAACTCGTCGTACTTGTCGCGCTTGTCCTGGAACTGGTCCTTGACGGCCTTCAGGTAGACGAGGGCGTCGTTGGTAGTAAGCTTCTGGGCAGGCGGCGGTGGTGGTGGAGGAGCGGAGGGCGGCGGAGATGGCGCGGGCGCGGGCGGCGGCGGAGACATGTGCCTTACGGAGGAGAATGGAAGAGCATTAGGACTAGATCACAGGCATGTTTGTTTGAAAGGAAAAAAACAAGAAGAAATGAAAGCGTGACTGGAAGGGAAGGTACTCACGGATCGGATCGTGCGAGGTTGGGACGCTTGATCTGAGAACCCGTGGGATTGGGATTGGGCTTCATCGGGGCGCCCCCCATCCGCCGCCGCCGGATCTGCCCCCGACGCAGCCAACCCTAGCCACTAGCGCTCTAATTCAGCGCGCGAGAGAGGACCAGAGGGGGGAGCACAACGAAGCGCGCGCGCGCGCGCGCGCGAGAGAGAGAGAGAGAGAGAGAGAGAGAGAGAGAGAGAGAGAGAGAGAGAGAGAGAGAGAGAGAGAGAGAGAGCGAGCGAGCGAGAGAGGCAAGAGGCGGCGGCGAACGAGGAAGGAGGAGAACCAACTGGTGAAGAACCAGGGAAGAAGGGGGAAAGAGGCAGCAGCGCTCGACTCGACTGACGACTCGTCGACTCGCCCGCTACTTAGCCGGGAGATTCAATTTTCCGCCACTCTCAAGATTCATCAATTCACTCTGTCATTTACATATAGGGTTATCTGAGTCACTGACGATAGGTTAAGATGATAAATCTGTTGCCACTGAACTCATAAGAGTGACAAATGATTAAATTTTCCACGCTAGCCTGCCTTCGAGACGGGGAGTGGCGCCGTAGGAGCACGGGGGGCACGCCACCGCCGATCTGGGCCGTCCGATCGGGGATAAAGCCGGAGATGGGCGGTGAATGTCCAGCAAAGCAAAACAACAGCTTCTTGGCTGGCTTGTTTTGGAGTTCTGCGCCCCTCATCTGGATTGGAATAATCACCCTCTTCACCTCACACAAGAGGAGCTTATTAGAGCCGAAGCTGCGGTGACCAAAAGCTAGCCTGCTTGTTCTACCTTCCTCCCCTTCCTCCTATTGATTGGGCAGCTTCACAATCAAAGCAAAGCGGCCATGCAATGCAATGCGATTGCATTGCGTTCGTAGAACCATCGACCACAACGCAATTTCTATGTTTTCCCTCTTGCACCAATGGCAGAAAAACGAAAGGAAGCATGTAGCATTTTCCAATGCAAGGCCACAATTAAGTCCATTCATCAACGGATTCCAAATTCGATTACAGGCCGCAATCATGGCCCAGCTCTAGGCCACTTGATAGTATGCTTCTGCAGCCTGCATGGCGTTCACTTCACTTGAACCAACTCACTGCTCGCTCGCTCCGCCGGCCCAGTTTCAATTCCGAACCCGACCGAATTCACGCCAGCATGCAGTTCCACCATTTCCAAACTCACTCATTCAGCCGGGAATTCCATTGTTTGTTTCTTTGCTTTTTTTTTACTGAAGTTAATAATAATTAAGCTTATCTCGTTCCAAACGGTTTCAGCTTCTAATTTAAACCAGAAGCTACTTGAAACGTATTGGCTTCTAATTTTAGCTTTTCTGGTTTTCTTGCTTTTTCTTTTTTTTCTCTCTCCTTATTCCTTTGCATTGTCTATAATAATATAATGGTTTTTTCAATTTTTCTTAATTTTTTTTATTTTTTCTCAAAAAAACTAACAGCCGCTACAGTGCAATTTCAGCCAAAAGCCACAACAAAAAACTTAAGCCAAAAACTAGTTAGAGCACCACCCTATTTACTCATTACAGTCACAAAAGAGTGGCACTTTGGATGCTATCGATATCTTCTGAATAACCCCCTAATGCATTCTGTGGGGACACCTATGATTTTTTTAGGTGTCCTGTATTTCTGCAACTATCCAAGATTTCAATTTGCGGATGGAATAATATATTGCATAAGCTTCGGTAATAAAATATTTTATGTTGCAGAAGAAATATGGCACATCGACCAGTTTTACATAAGAGCCATCAGGCCAAAAGACTTAGGGGGCGTTTGGTTGGAGGCCACACCTTGCCACACTTCAACTTAGGCATGCCACACCTCCTTTGGCTAGTGTTTGGTTGATAAATAAACTGAGGCGTGCCATCCTGCCGCCACAAAAACTGCACAGCGAAAGTGTGCGGAGAAAATCCCCGCCACATTGCCCTCGCGCGCGCCAGGAGCCCCTCTCGCCACCCTCTCTCCACTGCGCGCGCCAGAAAAGCCCCTCTCGCCACCCTCTCTCTCCACTTCGCGCGCCAGAAAAATCCATTCCCGCTCGATTCCTCCACCGCCGCCGCTCCCACCGACGCCTCCAAGCTCGGCCGCCGCTCCTTCCCTCCCCTCCGAGGTCGGCAGCCACTCCCTCCGTCCCTTCCAAGGTGGAGCGCGCGGATCCATGGCGACAGCGGCATGAGAAATCGACGGCGGCCTCGAGGTCGATGCGCCCGCCGCCGCCGCTCCCACCGACGCCTCCAAGCTCGGCCGCCGCTCCTTCCCTCCCCTGCCGGCCGCGGCGCTCTCCCAGCGGCGCAGTGAGGAGCCGGGACCCGGAGCAGAGGCGCCGAGACGCGGGCGCGAGAGGGTGGCGGCGCGTTGGGGGAGCCGGACCGGGCGGCGGTGCTGAGACCCGAAGGCGGAGCAGAGGCGGCGCGGCGTCGCGCGTGGAGGGAGACCGAGAGAGAGAGAGGGCCGAGCGCATGGGAAAAATGGGGAGGAGATGAGGAGGCGTCGGGGTAATGAGAGGAAGGAGAGAGGTCGGCTTCGGCCGACAGCAAGAAAAAGGGGGAGGCCGGAGAGAAAGAGAGAGAGAGAAAGGGGGAGGGCGGCGTTGATGTTTGCAATGAACTGTTTGCAATGGTGCTAGATAACACATGTTTGCAATGAACTGTTGATACACATATACACAGCAATGAGCCGTTGATACACATATACACATGTTTTTAGCAATGAACTGTTGATGCATTTCTTTTCCTTGTACTGATTAATGTTTTACACATCTGAAACACTCTACAATTTTTTGCCACACTTTTGTGGCAGTGAACCAAACAATAGCCATAAAGTTTTTGCCACACCTTAGTTATCAACCAAACACCTTTTTTTTGCCACAAATTTGGCTAGCCACAAGTATGGCAAATTCTTAAGTTGAGGCATGGCAAATTGTGGCCTCCAACCAAACACCCCCTTACATTACAGAAGGACCAACGAAAACTTCGCAAGCAAGCCTAAGCACGGATATGACCCTAACTCGTATGACCTTCTCCTGAAGGTGTGTCCTTCTCAATCATCACGTGCAGTGCACAATTAAGAAAAAGTGAGTACTTTCATACAGATACTACTAGTATGCAGGGAAGTCAAATGGATCAAGGCTCTAGGTTAAGTTACTAATATATTAGTTTTTTGTAGAACAATAAAATTAAGTTTTTATATTTGTAAAACGATTTTAAAAAGTTGGTATTCACTTAGTTTTGTCATCAAAGATTAGTAACCACCATGGTACCAGTTTATCATACTAGAAAAAGACTACTAATGCTTCGAAGATGGAATCACCCAAAAATATAGTTCCATTAACTGCATGCATGTCTTATTCGAACACTTCAATGACTCTGCAGAGTTTGTCCAGCTTTACCCGTGAGATACCCACAACTTGGTCGAGTTGGGATAACAAGACCGCAATATTACTCATATAATTGTACTTTTGCCCGATAAGTTAATGGCTAGTAACCAAAAGCAACACCTGGCAGTTCCATATAGATGGGCACACCTACCTGCCATCCACTCAAAGGGATTCAGAAGTACGATGGCTTAGCCCTCTTCTGCATATGTTTGACTTTATTTGAGCAGTATGTGAATCAAGTTCGACTAGTTGGTCCTGCGGTTGAGTGATAACTATGTTTGTTACTTGGTACAGGCAGTGGCGGATCTAGAAATTTCGGAATGGGTATTCGAAGTTACAAAAATATTGTTCAATAAAAAACATAAAGGTCCATAATAACAAAAATTAAAGTACAATTGTTCGTACTACAGACAACAACTGAAATAATACAAAGAAATTATAAAATAATTAAGAACTAAATATTAACGTGATGACACTTCATACCTTGGAAGCGAGATATAATATCATTATCTCCATGAAAATGAGCGACAAACATAAAAGATGGAATTTCTAACGACGAGGGTAAGATGTCCATGGAGGCCTACAGGCCAATGGTTTCAGGATCTCGCAATAACACTTTACAGCGAGCAACTAAGCGACAAGGTTGACACAATCAAAATTTAAAGGTTACTTATACACACTAGCTAGCACACAGAACAAGAAGCTTCAATTAAAGACTTCCACCTTGCACTACTTGTATAGATGGTCAATTTAATCTAAAGAACATTGCCCACGATGCTGGCCAGGTGTTCGACGAAATGTACCCAAGCATTACTGCGTCCGATGATACGTGATTTCGGTACATCATCTAGACCATAAGATCAAATCCAGCAGCACGACGCTGCATGAACAAACTGCAAACACACCAAGTACCTGAACGCCGACGGGTTGATTTCCTGGCCTCTTCGCCGCTGGGCCGCCCCGGAAGCAGAACGTCTTCTTCATGGCACCTTCCACTGGTCGGGGGTTAGGCGAGAGGCTGAAGGGGCGACGCGGCGTGGAATTGACCGCCACAGCGCTTGCGCCTGGACGCGGCGGCCGTGCTCGGGGGGCGCCGCCGTCGTGTGCCGGCCGCCGAAAGCGACTAGGTCAAGCCGCGTGATTCCACGGCCCACGCAATGTAAACCGGCTCGGCGGTATCATGGGCCAAGGCCCTGTTGTCAGTAGATTCATCGGGTTGGGCACTTCGGAATAGACTTAGGCACGAGAAGGTCGGCTTTACGTTGGCCCAGGAAAGCTCCAAGACCAACCCTCACACAGCAGTTTGGGCGGAGTGGGCCACTGGGCCGTTTGGGCGTGGGAGGCCAGAGGCGCACCGCGCTGGGCCGTTCGGCGCGTGGAGGTTTCACGCTGCCCGAGCTCCGTTTTTTACTTCAAATACTGTACTTTAAACCCAATTACTAATATATATATAGTATAAATAACAGGGGCACCATGGTGCCCAAGCTCCATGAGTGAGACTTTCCATCTATGAGTGAGATTTTTCATCCATGATTAAGACTTTCCATCCATGTTAATGACTTCCTTTCCATACTATTGTACTAGCACGCATCTAAAAGCAATCTAAGGGCAGAGAAGTTTGGTGCCCGGGTACCATGGTGCCCCATTTCAATGTCCTAGTGTGTATACACACACACAATACCTAATATATAGCAGATTTTTTGCAAAATATTTTAGGTATTCAACTGAATACCCATGAATTACTGTAGATCCGCCCCTGGGTACAGGTTTGTAGTCCTTATACGCTTCAGGTGAGGCCACCAATCACAAGCCAACGTGTGCTCCAACATGAACATAACAAGGCCTTACGCTAAAATAGATGTGCACACAATCACCTTCCATAAATCAAATCCTCACCCTTAGCTTAATCTTTTCTAAAAAAACATATTGTTGTTTTCACCAGACGGTGATACATTAGTTTCGTTTTGTAAGTGACATGTCCTACTGCTATGGGGTGAATAACCTACCATCTAGCCTAGGTTTTGTTAAGGTGGACTTGGCATAACAATCAAGGAGTACTAATAGTATTACATGGGTCATAACTATCATCCAAATTATTGCAAAAATATTTTATATGAAATTATCTGGGCATTCCTATTAACTACAAAAATAGCACTAGAATTGGTGTAAAGGCAACAAAACCCAAATAAAAAAACTCAAAAGACCTCTACTAAGGAAGAAGCGAGTTGACAACAATATGAAAGTAAAGCTCCCTGGAAGGTTTAAAATAAGGGGAAAACGCAAAATTTTGGGAATTAGCGTGTGTGGAATAGGCACAATGACTATTGAGGAAAAGCTAGAAATAGTGAAGATATTTGATTTTAACAGGTGGGAGAATTTTGATTAGGTTTTGTGCGATGGTTGTCGGAGAACTTGCTAGATTAGGGTTTTTCATGATTCGTTCCTGACGAATTCATATTCGTACGGGTCTTTGGTCAAACATTTTAAGAACGACATTGGGCAATAGTTTATACATATTCACACTAAGTGAACTAGAAGTCATACGAGTTTGCCCCAGATGACTAATGTAACATCCCAAAAACCTAGTTTTATTTATTTAAGTTTTTTTGGAAATTCGTTTTCCTTATCTTTTTATTTAAGCTTAGAATTAGGAAAAAAGACTTCGTGTATCTATTTGCAGCCCAATGTGAATTATTTTATTTTTATTGAGTTCCCCTTATTTTGTAGTATTTATGAGAATTTTCTTGGATTTTTTGTCTCCCTTTTGCTATTTTCAAAGCTTTTCTTGAATTACTTAGCCTTTATTGATTCGAAAACTCTTTTAAATTCCCTAAAACTCCCTTGGGCCGAAATCCTGGTCGGCCTAGTCTATCTTCGCACAACGCATGGCCTCGACCCACGTAGCCTATGTGCTAGACTGGCCTTTCTCTCCTACGCACGTCTGTCGTGTGGGCCCACCCTGTCAACTCCTCTTCTTCTCGCCACCATTCCGGGGCAGCCTATCAATGCCCCCTTCATCCTCCATCCTTTCTTCCTCCTTCTTTCCTTTTCCCACACCGGTGACATCCGATCTGGCTCGGCCTTAACTTTTCATCCATGCCACCTTCTGTAAGAACAAGGAGACCGACAAGAGAGGGCTAAATAGGCGGTTTTAAAAATTCTTTGGCTAAAACCGAGGTTTATATGCGATAGTGTAAATCAAAATGGTTTTTTCAATTAAGGCCTAAATCAACTAATCTCATTAAGTGCACTAGGAACCTATGTCTAAGTCGAAGGTTTACAATCCTATGATGATAAGCAATCAGTTTAATAATATGAACATAAATTGCTTGTCAATACCACCTTCTAAGTTCCCCTTATTTGCAGCCCAATGTGAATTATTTTATTTTTATTGAGTTCCCCTTATTTTGTAGTATTTATGAGAATTTTCTTGGATTTTTCGTCTCTTTTGCTATTTTCAAAGCATTTCTTGAATTACTCATCCTTTATTGATTTGGAAACTCTTTTCAATTCCCAAAAACTCCCTTGGGCCAAAATCCTGGTCGGCCTAGTCTCTCTTTGCACAACGCAAATATTGGTCGGCCTAGTCTCTCTTCGCACAACGCATGGCCGCGGCCCACGTAGCCTACGCGCTAGTCTGGCCTTTCTCTCCTACGCACGTCTGTCGTGTAGACCCACCCTGTCAGCTCCTCTTCTTCCCGCCACCATTCTGGGGCTGCCTGTCAACGCCCCCCTTCTTCCTCCATCCTTTCTTCCTCCTCCTTTCCTTTCCCACGCCGGCTCGGCCTTAGCTTTTCATCCATGCCACCTCCTGTAAGAACAAGGAGACCGACTAGAGGGGGCTAAATAGGAGGTTTTAAAAATTCTTTGGCTAAAACCGAGGTTTATATGCGGAAACGTAAATCAAAATGTTTTTTTCAATTAAAGCCTAAATTAACTAATCTCATTAAGTGCACCAATAACCTATGTCTAAATCGAAGGTTTACAATCCTATGGTGACAAGCAATTAGTTTAATAATATGAACATAAATTGCTTGAATGTAGATTGAGCACAAAAGAATAAACCACAATGACTCGGTTTCTTTTATCGTGGTGTTCGGAGACTTGTCGGTCTCCCCTAGTCCACATTGACGTAAGCCCAAACAAAATGGACCGGCTCCATGAATTAAGCTAAACACCTCAATTTCACTAGTGTTGGCTCTTTCTCGCTTAGGGTAAGTGAGCTCCAACCTTCACAATACGTCAGGCCTTCTCACAAGCTTCGCTGAGAAGACCACCGAGCACGACGCCTCCAATACCATTCAGGAGTCGGCAACCTCCAAGAGTAATAAGTCAAATCCCTTACTGTCGGGACCCCGGATTTCCGAACCCGGACCCTCTGTGTATTACTGCACTAGTCCCAGATCAAAGCTAGTGCACACAGTTAAACAGAAATGAATACATAACCAGCAACGCTTTATTACAATATTAAAGAATACTGACCACCAGGTCTCATTATTACATTAGAGGTTTCAAGACCTCACACAATCAAAACACAGCGGAAGCAAGGTAAATTCAAGGTAGACCCATCAAGATGCCACAGACAGTTGACTGGGGAAGCGCGACCTAGTTCTCCGGGAAGAATCCATCACAGCCGCAGGCGAAGCAGTAGTCGTAGACTCCCTCTTGAGCTTCGCATTCCTCTGGTTATTATTTTTGAGTGTAGCATGTGAGTACATAAAGTACTCCGCAAGTCTTGGGAAAAATGCAATAGATGCAAGGCTTGACAAAGGAAGGCTATATGGTTCTTTTGCACAAAGCAACATTTTCATTTAATTACTTCTAATTATTTTCGAAGGCATCAAGTTAACAAAGTAAATGTTTAAACAGAATTACCATTAACTTTCTAGTGAAGGTTCCATCTACCAACACTAGCCAACCAATTACAATTGGTCAAGTTTAAAACTGCGGGTTCCATCCACCCTCTTTGGCTCCAACCGCCAGGATACCCTTCCGAGAGTTCCCTCCACTCTCGGAATACAAAAACTTTGATTTTAAAACCAAAACCAAAAATCTACCATGTGCATGCATTCCTTGCCCGCCCTTGACTGTGGGCACGGCTATTCGAATAGTTTTACACTCTGCAGAGGTTGTACAACTTTACCCACAAGAGATAAATTATCCTAAAAGTCAACACGCTTCCTTTGGCATGAGACCGAGATAAAATATCACAAAGCCTTTACCTTACTCTAATCTAGCTAGATACCACCCGCTGAGGTTTCACCGCAGGTAGGCTAACTGCCCGAACCGAATCCCCCTCTTGCGCCATATGAGTACAGTAAATCCCTGTCCCTCACTGTGAATAACCAGTCCATCCCTGGCATCCACTTTCCACTGGTGGCACCTAAACTAGACTATCATAAGTTAGTCCGCTAGGTCGTACCCATATAGACTTGTGGTTGTACGGTTAATGCTCAGTCTGGACAAACACAAGCGTCGGTCCTTAATTGACTAGGGTGAAACATACACTTAACAAGATCTCGTGCTTGCTGCACCAACCCAAACCAACCATCCACCCTAATCTAAACCAATTTCCACATTTCATTTTATTTTTAAAAGAACAGTGGCAACTCCAATTACCACTAAATTTATAAAAACAAGGGTATTACAATAAATCCCATTTGCAAGAGTCACGAGGTATTCAATAGCATGGCTAAGCATTTTTCTACCATTCTAATACCAACAATTAATTATATTACTCTCATTAATGAGTCAAAGGAATTTCTAGGGTTGCAAAGGTACATGGCAATCAACTTCAAGTAAGGGCATAACAAAATTGGGGGTAACTAATACCTTAATATTTGAACTAATCTTATATATAAATAGCAATGCACATAATTTAAAATAATTAAAACATTTCAAAACTATAGGTTCGAGATGATCAAAGGAGACTTGCCATCTTGAGTGCTGACTGGTTCTTCTTGCTGCGACTCGACGAATTCCTCGGCGACGGCGGAATCTACGCGCGAAAAGACAGACAAGCAAAACAAATAAATTCAAATAAAATTTAAATAAAATTCAAAAATTCAAAAAGAGTACATATTTGGATAGTTTAGTATTTTAGAAAAATTTAGAAATTTAAACGACTCAAATCGGAGTTAAAATGAGAAAGTTATGGCTTCCGAAAGATTAAAAGGAGAGAAAATAAAAAGGCTGATTTTTGGGATTTATTTTTATACGGGAAAATTTTAATTATGACGTCATCGAAAATTTAAATTTCATGACACGCGGGCCCGGTCCACCGTGGACCAAGCTCACGGGGAAAAATTAGGGCTGAGGTGGCGCTCCGTTGACATGGCGCCACGCGGGCGCGAGGTGTCGGCCACGTGGCCATCCACGCGGGCACAACCGGCCACGCGGGCGCACCCAAGGCAGCGGGGAGGATGACCGGCCGGCGGCCTCGCCGGCGGTCGGCGGCCGGAGACGGGGCGGCGAGTGGCGCTCGGGGAGAGGAGGGGCGGCGGCGCACCTTCCGACGGCGGCGGCGGGCCCGGGGCGGCCGGCAGCTAGGGGAGACGGAGGCGGCGGCGGTGGCGCTCGGGACGGCGGTGCTCGGGCGGTCGGGGGCGTCGGCCGAGGAGTGCGAGAGGTAGAGGAGGCGGCGGCGGTTCGGATCCAACCGGCGTCGGGCCCGGGAGGTGGCCGGAGGCGGGCGGCGGCGAGGAGCAAGCGGCGGCGGCTCTCCGGTGGCTTTGACGCTCGGCCGAGGTGGGGAAAAGGAGGGGCGGTGGGAGGCGGTGCCGAAGGAGGCTATGGAGGGGGGCTTTTATAGGTGGGGAGAGGAGGGGAGAGGCCGGCCATTTTGGAAGCTCGCCGGAATTATTGCTCCCGTAATTAGGGGGATTAAAAGAGGGGAAACGGCCGGCGGATTGGAGGGGAGTAATAGGGCATCCGTTTCCACGCTTTAATCGGGATTTTATGAGGGAGAAACGCGGGATTTTAAAGCTCATTTTCGGTTTTAATGGTGGAGGAGAGAGAGGGTGGGAGGAGGAAGAAGGTGAGGTTGAAGAAGGATATGACATATGGGTCCCATGTGTCATAGAGAGTGAGAGTAAATGAAGGGGTACGGGCCGTCGGATTCGCGACACGTGGCAAGTGAGTTGATGAGGGCCTTTGGATGGTTATGAAGGGGTAAGTGATCATGTGTGGCTAGGATTAAAACGTGGAGAGAGGTTGATTAAATCTGAGAACGACACATGGCGGAATAGGATTAATTTGATTTTTATTTTCGGAATAAATTTCAGAAAATACTAGAAACATTATAAACACTTGGAAAAATAATATTTAATGTCTAACAATTCCAGAAAAATCATAAAATATTCCTGGAATTATTTTAGACATAGTAAAAATATTTTTAATTTCAGATTTGAATTTTATAATTTTATAAAATACTTTTTAACTTTGAAAATTGATTTTAAATTTCAAAAAATTCTCGAATTTTATTTAAAAAATTTAGGAAAGGCTAGGAAAAATATAATTTTCCCTTTTTGGCTTTAATAAAATTTTTAAAATACATTTTCTTGCTTTAAATTTTGAAATAAAACCCAGAAAATCAAATAAAAGCCGAGTAAAATCCAATTACTTTAAAATAGTTAATTTGAATTTAAGTTTTTTTCCAGAAAGCCAAATTTTGGGATGTTACACTTACTTGACTCTCTCCATGTGTAACAAATGCAAAAGCTCAAGTGGATACAAAATCTACCTCTAGATGCAACACATGCAACTAGAAACCTCTCTCTTTCTCATTAGGTACAACACATGCACAATTTAGATGAGAAGCTCACACTAGCTCAAGAGAATAAAATAGAATACCAAAGATTGTCTCCCAACTAGCCAAGGGGTTATTTATAGCCCAACCATAAAAACTAGCTATTAAAAACAAAAACCACAAAAAATCAGTATTTGTGGTAATACTTCAGTTATGGCCGATATTACTATTTTCCATCATAACGGCTAAAAAATAACTTTTATTCAGAATTTGTGGAACTACCACAGGTATAAGGGTAATACTACCTTTTTGCGGTTATACCGTAGTTATAAGGGCGGTACTATTGTTTTTGGTTTTTCAGCACAAATGACACTCAGAAAACGGTCATAACTTTTCACTCCAATGTCGAAATTGACTTAGAAAAACCCATGATGCATCCTTCAAGTGCCTTCATCAACACATGATGAGTCTTCTATTAACTTGATGGTTAACTCATGTTCATCTCCTCCTTAGGATTTTGATCAACTTATGATCACCTCCTCTTCGGAATCTTCATGTGCATCAACACATGATGCATTCTCTCCTTAATGACCTTTAACTCATGAAGCCATCTAAAGTCTTCATGGTTATGAGACCTAACATATTCATCTAACTAATGAAAAATGTTAGTCCTTCAAATCAATTATCATTAATTGCCAAAACTCACCATTAACTCATAATGTAGGGACTAGATTCACAATCTTTCCTCTTTTGGTAATTGATGATAATCTCAACAAATAATGATATAATAAATTGAATACAAAATCATTTGAACTCAAAGTGCAGTAATACCACCATCTAAGGTCGGGTACTAGGGGGTGCGGTAGTTCTACTTCATGTACTACCGCTTTCTCGGAGAGCAAACATGCTCTAAAACGTACCTTTCTAGAAATTACATGCCGCCAACTAAAGTTCAGTCCTATCGGGATGTGGTACTACCATACATACTGCCCAGTCATACCACACTGCGGTAGTACCGCCAATTACACACCAGTACTACCGATTTTCCTAACAATGCATAGTTGGCTTTACAATTTAAATTCAAATGCATACATGACCTTTGTCTCAAGCCATGTTGATCTTCTTGTCCACCTTAGTATGCATCTCCAAGTTGTCAAATAAAATCTGGAAATAAACCTTTCAAACGCTTGATAAATATGCCAGTCCCATACATAAATAATTGAATATAAAGCAATATGAGTATATATAAACTACACAAGTTTAATATACTTGTTGTGGTTACAGACCAAACAGAGAGAGAGAGATGGTAGTGGAGAGTGAGAGAGATGAGTAATGGCCTGGGTCCCCCCATGGCCTGTATTCCATATATATATATATATACATGGGGAGTGCTTTTACAATTATACCCTTACATCCGAGTATCCCCTTCAGGGGCACTTATGTCATTACACATGGCTTATTCTGGGCCTTACAATCTTCTACCAGGCCTGCTGGGATTAGGTGGGGGCCACCCCTACAACAGGAGCCTCTCATGGTAAAGGGCTTCACAGGGCCGAAGCCATGTTGCCGAGTCCTTTGGCCCCCTCCGTCCCTGCGGCCTGTGAATCTCTACGAACTTGCGGAGCTTCGATGTGCAGTGTGTCCCAGGGCTGAGGCCGTAGCCGAAGCCGATGGCCGGATTGCGACCGAAGTAGACGCACGCGCTCCGTCCCCTACCCTTCGAACGGGTGGCAGCGGAGCTGGCGCCTAGCCGAAGTAGACGCGCGCGCTCCGTCCCCTACCCTTCGAACGGGTGGCAGCGGAGCTGGCGCCTAGCAGAAGTAGACGCGCGCGCTCCGTCCCCTACCCTTCGAACGGGTGGCAGCGGAGCTGGCGCCTAGCCGAAGTAGACGCGCGCGCTCCGTCCCCTACCCTTCGAACGGGTGGCAGCGGAGCTGGCGCCTAGCCGAAGTAGACGCGCGTGCTCTGCCCAGGTTAGACTTGGCTCCGAGGTCGGTATTGGGGACCGAGTCGGGGTCGCGGCTGACGCTGTAGTGAGAATGGGCCTTGCGCCGCTGGTGTCGCTGCACTTCGGGACAATTGTGCCCCGCGGTTGGGTAGTGCGCTTTTAATGGCAGCTGGAATCGTGCCGACGCCTAGCCTGTCAGAGGGAAGGCTGTCGCGTCTCGCAGTCTGCCCTCCTTGGGTGGGGTACGCGGCGGTTTATGCCTGGTGCATCATGGGATGTGAGTGGTTGCGTGAGAGCGGCCGTTCACCTCTTCCCTAGGCAGGCGGGACGCGTGTCGGTCACGCGCTGGCGTTGTGCGCTGCTTGGCCACCTACCGGGCACGCTCCTCCAGATGCCGGCGGTTCTTTCCAGTCGTGGGTAGTCGAACCGCTGGGAGTTTTTAATCTGGCTGCGCTTCTGGTCTTAGAGGGGGCGAACGGGCTTTATAAAGCGCCATGGCTGTGGTGGGGGCACTCTATCTCGCTTGTCGCCTAGCTCTGCTTATTTCGCGTTGATAGCCCTTCTGCCCTAATCTTGAGAACAATGGCCGGTAATGACGGTGCCTCCCGCCAGCCTGGTGGCGGCTCCCCGTCTAGCCGGGACGAGTTGTTCTTCCCTTCCGAAGATTACGAGCTGGTGCTGCGGGGGCGTTCGCATGGCGACAAGCGGTGGGATGCCATGGAACACTCGGGGGGTCGCTGCTCCCGTGTGCTGGGGAGGAGCCGCGCGACTGAAGCGATGCTGCAGCGGCTTGTACGGGAAGGGAAGATCGAGGAGCGCGATGGGGCTCGCCTACCCCGCCGTGATGAGACGGAGCCGAAGCCCCAGGAAACGGAGGTGATCGTCTTCGTCGCGTTCTTCAACGCCGGCCTTCGAATGCCCTCAACGACGTTTGTGGGCGAAGTTCTTCAGACCTATGGGTTGGAGCTAGCGCAGCTGACGCCCAACGCCATAATCCGCCTAGCTGTCTTCACATGGGCTACGCGGACGGAAGGCCGACGTCCTAGCGCGAGCCTGTTCCCCATCCTGCACGGCGTGCGCTGTCGACCCAAGAAGGTTGAGGGGGCTGTATCCAACTTTGGTTGCGTGGATTTCGTGCTACGAGCGTCCTGTACGACGTTGTTCCCTGCGCCGGCCAATCTGGAGAGGTGGGAGTCCGGCTGGACGCGGCGGTGGTTTTATTACATCGTGACTAGCACGAGTGGCCTGCTATGCCGAGGTGGGCCGATCTCGTTTAACAGCTCGCCAAGTGTGCAGCCGGAGGCCGATGACGCCCGGAGGCTATGGAGGCTTGCCGGCGTTGCACGCCGGCTGAGTATGCACGACTTGGCGGAAGAATTTACAATGTACGGGGTGGCGCCACTCTCCGCCCGGTGGAGGTACGGGCGACGGGGCGACGACCGAGAGGACGAGGTGTGCCCGTCATTGTCTTGCCTGCTTCCGCCCTCCGCTCCTTGTAAGTTGTTTAGCGTGCAGTAGGCACTTCTTGACGTATCCGCACTTGTTCTCACGTGATCGCCCTGCCGTCTTTTGTGCAGTGGCCCGGCTAGAAGATGCGGAGCGCGCGGCTGAGGTGTTCCTCGGCCCATACACACTCGAGGAGAACAAGCTACGCGAGGCTGCGACCCAAACGATGAAGCAAGGGCGGGTGAACCGCACATGCGAGGTTTTGGGTATTGCTGTGCCGGAACGCCCAATACCAGCGGAGACTCCTGCGGGGACTCCGGGCCATCATGGCGGTGGCGGCCGTGCAGACGCCTCGTCTTCGCGGCGCCGGGCTCGCTCCGAGGCTACCGTACCCAGCCTGCCAGCCACCTCGGCAGCTGGTGATGCTGGGGCAGGACGCTCGACCGATGACGCGCCCGGCCGGACCAGTTCGATGGGGCGCGCCGCCTCAATTCCCCCTGCCGCACTATCCGCGGATGCTGCTGAGCGTACGGGCACAACCTTCACTAGGCCGGAGCCCGCCAGCTCGGAAAGGAACGTCACGCCTAGCGAGAGGGCCGCGGCCGATGGTGCTGCTTCCACCAGGGACACGTCCGGCGCGGCGGAGACCGAAGGTGCGGTAGGAGCTGCGGCCGCTAATGTCACAGAGGAATCGCCCTCGGTTCCTCAGCCGAAACGTCCTCGGATGCAGTCTCCCCCGCCTCCGAAGGGTCGCTACAACGTTGCGGGCTCCATGCTTGGAGTTGTGGCGCCCGATGCTGCTGAGGGGGCCTCCCACCCGACCACCGAGGCGCTCACGCCCCGATCGGTGGCCGAACAGACACCACCTCCTATTGCGGCGAGGGGTGCAGAAGGTAAGCGTGGCTCCTTCTCTCCGCTCGACTTCGCGAAACTCTCTCCGATCTGCTCGCTCATTCCGTCGGCATCAGGCGAGACGAGGTCTCCCGGGCGTGGTGAAGGATCGAGCAACAGGGGTGTGCGCGAAGTCCAGAACCTTGTGCAGGGTGTCACGCCGGCATCTGACGCTGTCGAAGCGGCCGAAGCCTCCACAGCCCTCGACGCGGTGGGGCCAGAACCCGTCTTGTCCGACTACCTCCCGCGTCTGGAGATACTCCGTGCTCTCACCATTGCTGCAGAACGCGCCAGCGGCAGCCTTGACCGGCGGATGCTGTCGTCGTGCGAGGGAGACCACCTGGCGCTGGCGCTGTGGGCCTCGGAAATAAGGGTGAGTACGTGTGCCGTGAGTTTTGTATGGTGCTACCGGGCACCTGGTAACTTTCAGTGCTGTTTTCAGACGCTTGTCATTAGCGACGCGCTAGACGAGGCCCGTATCCGGGAGCGGAGGGCCCTAGAAGCCAGCCTTTGTGAAGCGGATGACGCTCACGCGACAAAGGACGAAGAGCTCCGCGCGCTGGAGGGTGCCTTGTCATCCATACAAGTCGAGGCCGAGGAAGTCAAGCGCGCCGCGGCAGAGGAACGCGCCTCCTTCCTGCGGCAGATTGCCGCCTTGGAGGAGGAGAAGACCCAGCTGGCCGAGACTCTTGCAGGGAAGACCCGCGCCTTGGATGATGCGTCCACGTCGGCCTGGGGGCAATGGAGTCTATGAATCGGGCCCTCCGCGATCTGTGCGTTGACGTGCCCGACGCCACTCACGGGCCGGAGGACCTGATGGAGACGCTCGGGCTGATCGAGGAGGGGGCGGGCGTCGCGCTCCGCAGCGCCAAGACTTTCGGGGAGCACTGCGGCTATCTTGGCGTGTCCCTTGCCCTCGGCATGCTTCACACCCGTGGGTGTAGGCACATGCAGGAGCTGGTGAACCCTCACCTGGATCTTCCTGGCCGGCCGGAGGCACTGCCGGACGCTATTCGCTCCATCGAGCCTGGCCTCCGAAACTTCCACCGGCAGATCTGGGGTCGTGTCGGGGAGGATGCGGCGAGGGTTGCAGTACAGCAAACACTGCGCGGGGGAGGGGACTTCCTCCGTTGGCTCGAAGGAGTTTCCCGAGGCCATGGCAGCGGCACGGGCCCCTCGGCACCGCGTGAAGGCTGAGGTGTTGATCATATCAGGCGGAGGGGGGGTTCGCACTTGCGCGCCCATACCTATAATCATTTGACCTCATATTTTTGCAATGGGACGATGCACCATTTATTCTTACTGTTGTAAGCTATGTTTTGGGCCGACGACGCCTTATTTATAGTCCGTAGACTGTCGCGTGCGGAGGCGAACCTCGACGCTACGTCTTATTTTATAGTCCGCGGACTCTCGCGTGCGGAGGCGGACCTCGACGCCACGTCTTATTTAGAGTCCGTAGACTAGCGCGTGCGGAGGCGGTCCTCAACGCTACGACTTAATTTATAGTCCGCAGACTCTCGCGTGCGGAGGCGGACCTCGACGCCACGTCTTATTTAGAGTCCGTAGACTGGCGCGTGCGGAGACGGTCCTCAATGCTACGACTTAATTTATAGTCCGCGGACTCTCGCGTGCGGAGGCGGACCTCGACGCCACGTCTTATTTAGAGTCCGTAGACTGGCGCGTGCGGAGGCGGTCCTCAACGCTACGACTTAATTTATAGTCTGCGGACTCTCGCGTGCGGAGGCGGACCTCGACGCCACGTCTTATTGTATAGTCCGCGGACTCTCGCGTGCGGAGGCGGACCTCGACGCTACGTCTTATTTAGAGTCCGTAGACTGGCGCGTGCGGAGGCGGTCCTCAACGCTACGACTTAATTTATAGTCCGCGGACTCTCGCGTGCGGAGGCGGACCTCGACGCCACGGCTTCATTTAAAGTCCGTAGACTGGTGCGTGTAGAGGCGGACCTCGACGCTACGACTTCATTTAAATCTGTGGACTGGTGCGTGCGGAGGCGGACCTCGACGCTACGACTTCATTTAAAGTCCGTGGACTGGTGCGTGCGGAGGCGGACCTCGACGCTACGACTTCATTTAAAGTCCGTAGACTGGCGTACCTGCGTGCGGGGGTGATCCCTGACACATTGCGGCCGGACAATGTTATTTGTGGAAAACAGCGAGCTTTATTGAACTCCCGTTTGCACGGGCAAGCATCGTACAAGGGGGGCCGATGCCATTATAATGTTCATCCTGCTTCTAGGCGTAATATCACCGCAATTTGTCCGCGTTCCATGTGTGGCGGAGAGTTTGTCCCTCGAGTGTGGCGAGGCGGTACGCTCCCTTCTGCAGTGCTTCAGCCACAATGTACGGACCTTCCCACTTGGACTCCAGCTTGCCAACGGTCTCCGCGTGGAGTGCCATTCGGAGGACAAGATCCCCGGCCTTGAACCTTCGCGGATATACGGACCGGTCTCGCGTACGCACTGTCTGCCGTGCGTACATGTCGACATGTTGGGCTGCGCTCGCCCGCGCCCCGTCGAGGAGGTCCAAGGACACGCGACGCTCTTCGTCGGGCGCTTGGACGAGGACCCTTCGCGATCCAGCCCTGATTTCTTCAGGCGTCACCGCCTCATCACCAAAAAGAAGCTTGAAGGGCGTGAACCCCGTCGGGCGTGTTACCGTTGTGTGAAGGGACCAGAGGACGCTGTGAAGCTCGCTCGGCCACCTGCCCTTCGGCAGCCCGACTAGGCGTTTTTTGATGGCGACAGAGATGGCACCGTTCGCTCTTTCGACCGCTCCGTTGGACTGGGGGTGCCCAACCGAGGCGAACCGAATCGTGATGCCCATGTCTCCACAGAATTCCTTGAACGGGGCGGCATCAAACTGCAGCCCGTTATCGACGGTGAGTTCTCTGGGCACGCCGAAGCGACATATGATGTTCTGCCAGAGGAAGCGCTGCATGGCCGCCGAGGTTATCTTGGCTAGGGCTACCGCCTCCGACCATCTGGAAAAGTATTCCAGCGCGACCACCACGAACCGCAGGTCCCCTGGGGTTCGGGGGAGCGGTCCCACTATGTCGACACCCCAGCGTGCCAACGGCCACACCGGGGGAATAGGGTTGAGGTTCGTCGGGGGCCTGAGGATGATGCGCCCCATCCACTGGCACCCCTGGCACCGATGCACGAGGTCCTGGGCGTCAGTGATGGCAGTCGGCCAGTAAAAGCCCTGCCTGAACGCCTTGCCGACCAACGACCTCGGCGCGAGGTGAGACCCGCATGCCCCCTCGTGGATATCCGTGAGGAGCTTCAGCCCTTCTTCGCGGGAGAGGCAGCGCAGGAGCGGTGCACAGACTCCCTGCTTGTAGAGCGTCCCTTCAAACACCTGGAAGGATCTGGCACGGTGTTGCAGACGCCGGAGCTCGGCGTGGTCCTCTGGTTCGGCGATGCCCTGCAGGAAATTGAAGATGGGCTCTCGCCAGTCGCCCTGCTGGACGACATGGTGAACGAGGGCCGCGTCGCGGTTGTCCTGCACGATGGCCGCCTGCGGCAATACTTCGTAAAACGCCCCGTCAGGAGGTGGCAGCTGCTGGCTGGCCGCCTTCGCGAGAGCGTCGGCCTGCTCGTTTTCCGCGCGAGGGATGGCCTTGACCGTGACGCCCAAGAAATGCCTTTCCCTTGCTCTTACGGCGGCGAGGTATTTAGCCAGCTCAGGATCCTTGGCTTGATATGACTTGTCTACGTGGCCGGCCACCAAACGTGAATCCGTGCGGACGAGCACTCGCCGCGCCGATTGCCTTGAGTTTGGTCAGGCCGAAGAGTAGCGCTTCATACTCAGCCGTGTTGTTGGTGGCCGGAAACGCGAGGCGCGCTGAGTACAATAAGCGCTGCCCCTCGGGTGTGACAATTACTGCGCCTACACCCGCGCCCGCGACGCTGTAAGCCCCATCTATGGTAAGAGTCCAGACCGGGTCGTCGTGTTTCTGAGCGGGCTGAGCCGGCGGAGTCCATTCTGCGAGGAAGTCGGCGAGGACTTGAGATTTGATTGCCGTCTGCGAGGCGTATGTTAGGGAGAACGGGGCGAGCTCTGCAGCCCACTTGCCGATGCGCCCCGTAGACTCCTTGTTGTGTAACATCTCCGCCAGGGGAAATGAGGAAGGCACTGTGATCGGGTGGGCCAAAAAATAATGCCGAAGCTTCCTGGAGGCCATGACCAACACGTAAGCTAGCTTTTCAAGCTCCGTATATCTTGTCTTGGCGTCTTGGAGGGCTTCGGAGACAAAGTACACGGGCCACTGTGCGGCGCCTTCCTCTAAGACGAGGACGGCACTGACCGCCGTGACCGACGCAGCCAGATAGAGCAAGAGGGGAGCCTCTGGTGCTGGGGTGACCAGAGTAGGGAGGCTCGCCAGGTGTTTCTTGAGCTCGTTGAAGGCCTCCGCGCAGCCGCCATCCCACCAAAATCCGTCACACCCGCGGAGTGTCTTGAAGAACGGCAGACCCCGCTCCGCCGCCCTAGACAGGAAGCGGCTTAAGGCCGCCATGCGGCCCGCCAGCCTTTGGACCTCCCTCGTCGTCTTGGGCGGCTCCATGCCCAGGATGGCCTCGACCTTGCCGGGATTCGCCTGGATGCCCCGTCCGGACACGAGGAAGCCCAGCAGTTTGCCTGCCTGGACGCCGAAGACACATTTGTCGGGGTTGAGCTTGATGCCGGCCTTCTTGAGGTTGTCGAAGGTCTCCTGGAGATCCCGGCCGTGCGAGGCGAGCTGCCGGGTCTTGACCACCACGTCGTCGATGTAGGCTTCCACGTTCCTCCCGAGCTGAGCGGCGAGGGCAAGTGCGACGAGGCGGGTAAAGGTAGCGCCTGCGTTCTTCAAGCCGAAGGGCATCCTGACGAAGCAGAAGGTCCCACTCGGTGTGATGAAACTGGTCTTGTCCTCGTCGTCTTCGGCCATGTATACCTGATGATAACCAGAGTAAGCGTCCAGGAAACTCATTAGCTCGCACCCGGCGGTAGCATCGACCAATTGGTCGATGCGTGGCAAGGGGTAATTGTCCTTGGGGCACGCCTTGTTGAGTGCGGTGAAATCAATGCACATACGCCAGGCCCCGCTGGCCTTTTTGACCAATACGGGGTTGGCGAGCCACTCTGGGTGATGGACCTCGCGAATGACCCCGGCCCGGAGAAGCTTCGCCACCTCCACCTTGGCCGCCTGCTGCCGATCCATGGACATTCGGCGAAGCTTCTGCTTGACCGGCTTGGCGTCAGGGTGGACCGCCAAGCGGTGCTCGATTACTGCGCGGTCTACGCCCTTGATGTCCTCGGGCGACCATGCGAAAATGTCGGCGTTGTCCTGGAGCACTTGGAGTAGGTCTCGCTCAACCTCCGCAGGGAGCCCCTCACCGATGGACACAAACTGCCCCTCCTCCTGGAGCGGCACCTTTTTGACCCCACCTTCGGGCCGAGGCTTAGGTGTCCATCCCGGAGCGAAGGGCGTGTCGCCGGGCGTACCCGAGAGGGCGTGCACCGGGCGGTGCAGGTTCTGGCTGCTAATTTCGACGCGCCTGGCGAGGTCCTGGTCGCCGAAGACAGTGATCACGCCCTTCGGGCCTGGGAGCTTCATGCATAGGAAGGCGTGGTGCGGGACCGCTTCGAGGGAATTGATGGCAGGCCGTCCCAATATGACGTTGTAGGGGTGCGGGATGTCTACGACGTCGAAGATGACGTGCGCGCTTCGGGTGTTGCTCCCCTGGCGGAACGTAACCGGAAGGGACACATGTCCTATGGCCTCCAGCTGCTGGCCTCTGAAGCCTTGAAGTGGAGCCCCTGACCGCTCCAGGTGGCTTCGGGGGATTCCCATACGTTCGAGGTCCCCTACAAACAGAATATTCGCAGAACATCCGCCGTCGACGAGGACGCGCCTGACGTCATGGCCTGCGATGTGAGCCTGAATGACTAGAGGGTCTTGATGAGGGAACTCCACACCCCTGGCGTCATTCAGGGTGAAGGTGATGTTGCAGAGCGGCACCCACGGTAGCGACCGCTCCACGGGGGCCCCTACTAGGGAACCTCTGGTGATGACGTTGACAGTGCGGTGCTGTGTGTCTTCCCTGTCGGAGGCTTGCGGGGGACCACTTCTTGGATGCTGCTCATGGACTTCGGCAAGGAGCTGAGGAGACGAGGCCCGAGCTTCGGCCACCATCCGTCGCAGTTCCGTGACTGCGATGCACGCCTTCGTATAGTGATCGCAGTAACCATGCACTTCGCACCACTTGCCGCGATCCCGAAGCTCTTGCTCTGCTCGGGGCCGCTCACCATGACCAGGTCCGCCTTCAGATCCCCGGCCTTCTTTCCACGATATGGGGGCAGGCTCCCGAGGGGCGTCTCCACTGCCGAGGACATGGCGGGCCTTTTGTGGTCTGCGCCGGGGCTTGCGCGTGCTCCTTGACGAGCCTTCTAGCTCCCCGGGGCCGTCGCCTCCGAGAGTGTCCTCCCGGAGTTGTCGACTACGGCCCTACTTCGGGGAATCATCGCCCATCTCCTCCTTTCATGGCAAACGCTTCGCGTGGGCGAGGTCGGGAGCGGGGGCGTTGCGTCTCTGCGCATTTTTTTCGGCTCGCGCATACCCTTCCATCTTGTCGAAGAGCTTGGCGACTGTCTTGATAGGCTTGCACGCCTTGTATTCTTCCAGGGGGCCCGGGCGGAGGCCCTGTATGGGCGCGTTGATGACGGTTGTCTCGTTAACGTCCTTGACCTGGCATCGCACCTTCGCGAAGCGCTTGAAATAGTTCCGGAGCCCCTCCGAAGGTTTTTGCTTCACGGCGAAGAGTTGGTCCGCGTCGACTTGCTCAGCATAGTTCCCTTGAAAGTTGCTGTGAAGGCAGTCGCGGATCTGCTCCCACGCGTAGATGGAGTTTGGCTTTATGGTAAAAAACCAGGAAAGTGCCACTCCTTGCAGCGCGAGGGGGAGTCCCTTCGCCTTGGTGGTGTCATCTCCGCCCGCGGCCTCGATTGCGGTTTCGTACATTCGCACGAACTCGTAGGGGTCCGTGTCGCCTTTATAGGGCTCGACGACAGTGGGGAATGTAAAGTCTTCGGGCCACGCCGCCTGCTGTAGTCCTGCCGAAAGCGGGGACTCTGGATCGACGTGCCACAGCGGGGCGCGGCTGGATGTGGGGGTGTCACGGCTGTTCGCCTTTTCCGGCTTGGGCTCTGGCGCGACCACTGGCGTGGCCTGCTGGCTCCGAGTCTCCTGTATGTCTCGGACAGCCCCACGAAGATCCCCTAGCTCCTGCTGGAATGCTTTAAGGGCCGCCAGCAGGGCGCTTTCCGCCGCCTGGGCGGCGAAGTTGGTTGTCGTTGCGCCGGTGGGGTTGGTCGTGGCAGCGCCAGCGGCGGGGTTGGTCGTCGCGGCACCAGCGCGGGGTTGGTCGCCGCAGCACCAGCGCCGGGGTTGGTCGTCGCGGCACCAGCGCCGGGTTGGTCGTCGCAGCACCAGCGGCGGGGAGCGGCTGGGTTGGTCGTCGCGGCACCAGCAGCGGGGTTGGTCGTCACAGCCCGAGCGTCGACGTCCTCGACCACCGCGCCTGCGTCGTCACCTACGCCCGCAACAGCCGATGCCGAAGCCCTGGTACCCGTGCGACGCTCCGACCCGGCCACCTTCTTTCCCTTGGCCGCCGTCAACGAAGCTTTTTTCGGTGCCATCCTTCTTCGGACTTCAGGCTTGCTCCTGTCCTCCCCACGGACGGCGCCAACTGTTGTGGTTACAGACCAAACAGAGAGAGAGAGAGGGATGGTAGTGGAGAGTGAGAGAGATGAGTAATGGCCTGGGTCCCCCCATGGCCTGTATTCCATATATATACATGGGGAGTGCTTTTACAATTATACCCTTACATCCGAGTATCCCCTTCAGGGGCACTTATGTCATTACACATGGCCTATTCTGGGCCTTACAATCTTCTACCAGGCCTGCTGGGATTAGGTGGGGGCCACCCCTACAACAATACTCAAATCACATGCTTCAAAGTAGAGATCCCCAATATATATGAAAAGACAAATATGGATCAATATTAATAAAATCACAAAACATTAAGTGAACTCCTTCTAAATATGTGCATACAAGAATGCACATATTTAAGTTAGACTTTTGTCAAGTTTAACCTATATTTTGAATATAAGAAATGTAACAAGATATAAGAATAGGATGTCGAATACATACCTCCGTGATTTTCACATTTTCATCCAAATGAGACTAAACAATATCTCAACAAACCAGTTAGTCTCACATTTAAATTTATCACTTTAGTCTCACATTTACATTTATCATTAATGAGTTAGTCTCGTATTTACATTTATCATTAATGAGTTAGTTTCACATTTACTGATGGGGACGGGGTCCCGATCTTCCAACAGGTTCTGGATATGTTCGATTTGGTGGAGGCGCGACACAAATCGATCCGGCTTCCGAACAACACGTTCCGAACCCTGCAATCGCAGCACCACGTCTCCTCAGGTTATCAACCGTGCGCAGCCGGTTGACCTCGCCAAGAAGGCTAATCCCTGCCTGCGAATCGAAGAACACAAGCAAGAACAAGGAATAACACAACTGAATTGCAGATGTATTGATTTAGCACTCGAAAGTTGGGGTCTCACAAACCGATGAACGGCGATACTGTTCAAAGACAGAATTAATCTAAGCAAAACCCAACCCTAATGGTGGGGGTGGCGGCTGGATATAAAGGAGTTAGGGGCGTGCAAAACCCCTGGACGCGCCCCTAATGGGCTTCAACACGATACAAAGCCGAACGGCCCAAAGACGGTGGCGCAACACCCTGACAGATTCTGAACGCCCACTTGTTTCGACGATTCCCGTTGACTCAGAAGGAATTTTGACATGGTACTAGAGCCATTGGAAAGGTAGTCTTCTCAGCTTTCCATACATATGTGGAACGTCCAAAACGGAGTCCGGATGCGATCTGGGCGTCCGTTTTAGTGCGGCCTGGTCCTGGACTCCGAATTAGATTCGAAGTCGGCTTGAGTTGGACCTCCATCATGATTCGACCACCCTTGCTGGACTTGTGCGCCTCGTAGCCCTTCTCCAAGTACTTCTAGGTCCTCTCCATGGTTCCTAATCATAATTAAATCATTAGGTAGCAATCGATTCTCAAATGAACAAAAAGAAGTACTTAGGAACGAGCTCACCTGTAAATTCAATTGTCGGGCGCGAGCTCTAGTGATTGGTCCTTGAATGTCAAGTGGAGGAGTGTTGTGTGTATCTGACGAAGTGATGTCCTCATCATCCTCCCCCTCTTGAAGCGGAGTTGTCCTCAACTCGGCCTCATCTTCCTCTCCCAAGTATGGCTTCAAATCTGAAATGTTAAAGGTGGGACTAACCCCAAACTCGGGAGGTAACTCAAGTTTATATGCATTATCATTTATCTTCCCAACTATCTTAAAAGGACCAGCAGCTCTAGGCATCAATTTCGACTTTCTTAACTCAGGAAATCTATCCTTTCTCAAGTGCAACCAAACAAAATCACCCGGTTCAAGTTTAACTTCCTTTCTACCTTTACTACCAGTAATCCTATATTTTTCATTCATCTTTTCAATGTTTGCCTTAGTAGTCTCATGCATTTTGACAATAAAATCAGCACGCTCCTTAGCATCATTATGAACTCTCTCACTAGTAGGCAAAGGCAAAATATCAATAGGGGCACGGGGATTGAATCCATACACTACCTGAAAAGGACTTACCTTGGTGGTGGAGTGTTCCGCTCGATTATATGCGAACTCAACATGCGGCAAACACTCTTCCCACAACTTCAAATTATTCTTCAAAACAGCTCGCAACATGGTAGACAATGTGCGGTTCACCACCTCGGTTTGGCCATCAGTTTGTGGGTGACATGTTGTAGAGAACAACAACTTTGTACCCAACTTGTGCCATAGAGTACGCCAAAAGTGACTCAAGAACTTGGCATCACGATCTGAAACAATAGTAGAAGGCATACCATGCAAACGAACTATCTCTTTGAAAAAAAGGTCAGCAATATGAACGGCATCATCAGTTTTATGACATGGTATAAAGTGAGCCATCTTAGAAAAACGATCCACAACAACAAAAATACTATCCCTCCCCCTCTTAGTCCTGGGCAATCCTAAAACAAAGTCCATAGAAATATCGGCCCACGGAATAGAAGGAACAGGAAGAGGCATATATAAACCATGTGGATTCAAGCGAGACTTAGCTTTTTGACATGTAGTGCAGCGAGCCACCAACCGCTCAACATCTCGCCTCATCTTTGGCCAAAAGAAGTGTGTGGCCAGAATGTCCTCCGTCTTCTTAGCACCAAAATGTCCCATCAAACCGCCTCCATGCGCCTCCTGCAATAACAAAAGACGAACGGAACCAACTGGAATGCATAGGCGGTTACCTCTAAACAAAAATCCATCATTGATCACGAATTTATTCCATGCTTGTCCCTCTTTACAATGCAACAAGACATCCTTAAAATCATCATCAAAAGCATATTGTGCTTTAATAGTTTCAAGACCAAAAATGCGACAATCAAGTTGAGACAACATGGTATAGCGTCGAGACAAAGCATCAGCAATCACATTATCCTTTCCTTTCTTGTGTTTAATGACATAAGGAAAAGATTCAATAAATTCAACCCACTTAGCATGTCTACGATTCAAATTGGTTTGATTACGAATATGCTTAAGTGATTCATGATCGGAATGAATGACAAATTCTTTAGGCCATAAATAGTGTTGCCACGTCTCTAAAGAACGAACAAGAGCATACAATTCTTTATCATACGTGGAATAATTAAGAGTAGGACCATTCAATTTTTCACTAAAGTAGGCAACAGGTTTGCCTTCTTGCATCAAAACACCACCAATACCAATTCCGCTAGCATCACATTCGAGCTCAAAAGTCTTACCAAAATCCGGAAGTTGGAGCAATGGTGCGTGTGTAAGCTTGTCCTTCAAAAGATTAAAGGACTCCTCTTGTGATGGCCCCCAATGGAACACGACGCTCTTCTTTGTCAACTCAATCAATGGTGTCGCAATGGTGCTGAATTCCTTGACAAAGCGGCGATAAAATCCTGCAAGACCAAGAAAACTCCGCACTCACTTGGGAGACCGTCGTGGGCGTGGGCCAACTCCATATCGCCTCCACCTTGGCTCTATCAACCTCAATTCCCTGTGGAGTCACAACATAGCCAAGAAAAGAGACTCGATCCGTGCAAAAGGCGCACTTCCCAAGGTTACCAAACAAACGTGCATCCCTCAAAGCATTAAAAACAGCACGTAAGTGATTCAAATGTTCATCCATGGACTTGCTATAAATCAAGATATCATCAAAGTAAACAACCACAAATTTGCCAATGAAAGGACGTAAAACCTCGTTCATTAATCTCATGAAAGTGCTAGGTGCATTAGTTAAACCAAAAGGCATGACTAACCACTCATATAAGCCGAACTTAGTTTTAAAAGCAGTTTTCCATTCATCGCCAAGTTTCATTCTTATTTGGTGGTATCCACTACGCAAGTCAATCTTTGTGAAAATTACAGCACCACACAACTCATCAAGCATGTCGTCTAGCCTAGGAATAGGATGACGATACCTTATAGTAATGTTGTTAATGGCTCTACAATCTACACACATACGCCAAGAACCATCTTTTTTGGGAACCAAAAGAACAGGAACAGCACAAGGACTAAGGCTCTCACGGACGTACCCACGGTCCAAAAGGTCTTGGACTTGTCGTTGAATCTCCTTAGTCTCTTCAGGATTGGTCCTGTATGCCGCACGGTTTGGCAAACTCGCTCCAGGAATCAAGTCAATCTGGTGCTCAATCCCTCGAATGGGTGGAAGTCCTGGAGGTATCTCATCAGGGAAAACATCTCTAAACTCCTGCAAAAGGTTAGTGACAGGAGCAGGCAAAGTGCAAGGCATATTATCAAGAGAAAATAAGGCATCTTTGCACACAAAAGCATAGCATGTATCATTAACATCATCAATTTCAGCAAGGTCTGATTTTGTGGCAAGCATAACATAATTTTTCAAATGAATTACTTGCTGTTTTTCAGATTTATCATGTTCCTTTTGATCATTAGCAGCAGCAGCTCTCGCCCTATCGGCCTCTATAATCTCAGTTGAGGTCAAAGGCAGTAAAGTAACTTTCTTTCCCTTATACATAAAAGTGTATTTGTTACTACTACCATGGTGTAAAGCATCATTATCAAATTCCCAAGGTCGACCCAATAAAAGAGAGCATGCTTGCATGGGAACCACATCACAATCAACATAATCAGCATAACCACCAATGGAAAAATGGACTCGGCATGTTTGCGTTACCTTAGCTTTTCCAGAATCATTTAACCATTGAATATGGTATGGATGTGGATGCGGTCGCGTGGTCAAGCCAAGCTTCTTGACCAAATCCAAACTCACCAAGTTGTTGCAGCTTCCTCCATCAATGATGACACGTGCACGCCGGTTGTTGATTGCGAAGAAAGTCTGAAACAAATTATGGCGTTGAAGCTTATCGGGTTGTTGTACCTGTGTGCTGAGGACTCTCTGCACAATGATGCTCCGTAGCGTCGCTGTGGACGCCCCACCAAGGACCAGGTCGTCATCACCACCGCCATTTTCGTCCGAGGCAGCAGCAACATCATCATCCTCCTCAACATCCGAAGTGCTGATGTAGCCTCCATCTTCTGTGGCGATGTATGCCCGTTGGCTAGGGCAATTCTTCTGCACATGACCAAGCCCATGGCAGCGGTGGCACTGAATGTCGGAGGAGCGGCCCGTTGAAGCCACGGAAGAAGAACTCTTGGCTGGAACCTGCAAAGAATTTTTTGAAGCATCTGCAAAGCGTGACATGGAAGGTGGCTTCGGTGGCGCTGCTGCAATCTTGTTCACAGGTGGTGGAGGAGAACGAAAACTCGAAGAAGACTTGGGCAGTCCCGTCGATGTAGTCGTGCGCGGCGTGTAGAAGGGTCGTCCGGTGCTTGCCTTCGCTGATTCCTTGCGTCCCTGCAATTCTTTTTCTGCAAGCATAGCAAGCTGGAACAACTGGTTGACAGTAGTAAATTCTTTATAATCAACAATGTCCTGAATTTCACGCCGTAACCCCCCGTAGAAACGACAAATCTTATCATCCGTGTCCTCAACAACCCCACAACGCATCATACCCTTTTGAAGCTCAGCATAATAGTCCTGAACAGAACGATCACCTTGTTCTAAGCGCTGCAATTTTTTTTCTCAAATCAAGTTTATATGTGGGAGGAACAAAACGATTACGCATATCTTCTTTTAACCGTTCCCATGTATCAGGTTGTAAGCGCATGTTACTTAGTTCATTCCACCAGATAATAGCAAAGTCCTTAAACTCACTAGTAGCTTGTCTAACTCTATGTTGTTCAGGAACCAAGTGAGAATTAAATTTCTGCTCTACCGTCATCTCCCAATCAAGATATATATCAGCATCGTAAAGACCAGCAAAAGATGGAATGGTAAACTTGACTTTAGCAAAAGGGTCGTCGTTACCATGACGGTTCTGGTTATTACCTCCCATACCATGTCGGTTTTGCTGAAGACGCCGACGTAATCGTGCATCTTGTGTCACCCGCTGATCAATGTTGCCATCCGCATCATACACTGTGTCATCATCACGACGATGGCCGTCATTGACAGGTGGCAGGCGTGCCTCCAATGTGTCCAACCGACCAGTGAGGTCAGCCAACCGCCGCTCCACCCGCTCAATGCCTTCCGTGGTGTTCAACTTGGCAATGGCGGCGACGATTGTGTCCATTCTCGCGCCGAGATCAGTGATTGAAGCATTTTGTTTGTCGAGCGCAGCTTGTAGATGGCCGCGACTAACACACTCGTTGAAATCGACCGGTGTCTTGTTTCCTTTGTCTCCTACCATGGTTAGTGGAAACACAGGGAAAACAAAAGGATTATCCCTATCAACTAGAAAGGAAGGACAGTGGAAACCCGCAAAGGAAGTGGCTTACCAAGCTCTTACAAGTGTTCTTACCATCGCAAACAGTAGGTGGTACAACCGGTGGCTGGTTCGTGATACCTAGAGAGTGTGACCCGGCGATTGCAAGGGTCAAAAACTGTGTTGTCTGGAAGTATGTATATGGAGCTTGGAAGGCCAAATATGTTAGTGGAACACAAGTCAATAACAGATAGTAATGCTGAATAAATATTCAAAGCAATGGTCCTAGTTGCTGGTCTAAATGTGTCCTATATCAGAGTTAAGATATGATGAACAAGGAGTCAAGACCAGAACAGTAAGGCAAAGACAGCAACAAAGATGGCCAGGTACTGAGAGACTTAATGCAACATAAGCACAAAACAAATGAATTTCTGTCATCTAAAACTGTGCTCTTTTTTTTTCTTTTTTTTAGGCACAGAACTCAGGTGCCTTTGCTCTCAGGCAAAACCAGGTGCCGAAATTTTTCTTTTTTGTTTCTTTTTTCTGTTATTTTTTTCACAAAGCAGAGCATAGAAATAGGAACTACACAAAGTTTCACCTCAATCTAATGTAAGGTGTGGCCTACAGAAAATAATGAATGTGCTGTAAATTTGGTGATGAAAGTTCGGAGCTCGAGTACTGCACTTTCCAGGCCGAATTTGGGCAAAATAAATTCGCCGAAACCCGACCGAGTCAGGTCGATTTCGGATGCAAAATTTAATTTCACCCAATTTCAAAACAAAATCGCCTGATTTCGAGTCCGTATGCAAAAGTTATGGCCGTTTGAAGATGGGACTCCGAGTTATGGTTTCTGTGGAGGCCGAAACGAAATCGGGTGGAGGGAATTGGTGGAAATTGGTGGCGGAAGCTCGGGAAATGGTGGGGGATGATACTGTGTGATCACGAGACGCGAAGGATGACTCAAACAGAGGGTGGGATATGGGTGGGAAAATAAAAACAGAGGGTGGAATACGCGATGGATGACGGCTAGGGTTTGTATGGGATGAAGCGGAAGCAAGACAAACCGAGACAAAACACGATCTAAACCAGCAACACAACTCGACTAAGGACACAAACTCAACACTACGGACTCTGAAATTAAATTGTGCAAAAGGCTAAACGAGATCTAGGGCAGGAAATAACCTATGACTACAATTTTTTTGTAGGGCTTTTTCTTGGACTCTAGGATGAAACCGAAAACAACAAAGGAGGGTAATTGCGAACCTGAAGGAACACCCGAAGCTCTGATTACCACTTGATGGGGACGGGGTCCCGATCTTCCAACAGGTTCTGGATATGTTCGATTTGGTGGAGGCGCGACACAAATCGATCCGGCTTCCGAACAACACGTTCCGAACCCTGCAATCGCAGCACCACGTCTCCTGAGGTTATCAACCGTGCGCAGCCGGTTGACCTCGCCAAGAAGGCTAATCCCTGCCTGCGAATCGAAGAACACAAGCAAGAACAAGGAAGAACACAACTGAATTGCAGATGTATTGATTTAGCACTCGAAAGTTGGGGTCTCACAAACCGATGAACGGCGATACTGTTCAAAGACAGAATTAATCTAAGCAAAACCCAACCCTAATGGTGGGGGTGGCGGCTGGATATAAAGGAGTTAGGGGCGTGCAAAACCCCTGGACGCGCCCCTAATGGGCTTCAACACGATACAAAGCCGAACGGCCCAAAGACGGTGGCACAGCACCCTGACAGATTCTGAACGCCCACTTGTTTCGACGATTCCTGTTGACTCAGAAGGCATTTTGACATGGTACCAGAACCATTGGAAAGGTAGTCTTCTCAGCTTTCCATACATATGTGGAACGTCCAAAACGGAGTCCGGATGCGATCTGGGCGTTCGTTTTAGTGCGGCCTGGTCCTGGACTCCGAATTGGATTCGAAGTCGGCTTGAGTTGGACCTCCATCATGATTCGACCACCCTTGCTGGACTTGTGCACCTCGTAGCCCTTCTCCAAGTACTTCTAGGTCCTCTCCATGGTTCCTAATCATAATTAAATCATTAGGTAGCAATCGATTCTCAAATGAACAAAAAGAAGTACTTAGGAACGAGCTCACCTGTAAATTCAATTGTCGGGCGCGAGCTCTAGTGATTGGTCCTTAAATGTCAAGTGGAGGAGTGTTGTGTGTATCTGACGAAGTGATGTCCTCATCATCTACATTTGTCATTAATCACCAAAATCAATCTAATTGGTGCTTGAATTTACACCTCCCCCGTTGGAAATCGGAGTCGCCCCACCTCCAATCCCGCACCCAAATTTCTTTTCCCATGCCCTCTCTTTCCTTCGTCTCCTCCTTCCGATGTTGCTCCGGTGCTTGCTCCTCCTCCTCTTTGTGCTGGCTTGGTTCCCCTTGGCCTCACGGTCTTGCTACCTTGCCCTCCTCCTCCTTCGGTTGGATGGATGGATTTGGAGGTAGGGAATGGATCTGGGAGGGTTGGAGAATGGTGGTGTGTTCCGCTGCTGTTGCTATTGGTTGTCGATGAAAATGTTCTCTCTGTCTTGTGACTGGCTTTGCTTTGGCCTTATCCCTTCCCTATGACTTATGTGCTCTCTTGTGCTTTCCTATGGAGACAATAGCTTCACTGTGCACAGGGGGTTGGATTTAGATATTTTGGTTGAATGATTATGAAATGGAATTTTGGAATGTATTCAGGTTGGTTTCTAACGTCGGATGATGAAATCATACGGCTGCAAGAGATGCCAACTAGCCTTGGACGGCCTGGTATCTAAATGAGTGGAATGCCCATTGTGCTAACTAAGGGTTCTAACGACAAGCCTGTTCTTAAATTTTCTTCTTTTCTTCGATCTTTTCGGTACCTTGTTATTTACACTTCTCGCAATTAAAACTGCAAGTTATTCTTGAAATTCTGGTTAATCACATTTGATGTAAAGAGATATGCTTAATGTAATTAAATTCTGCAATTCCTAATTACTTGTAATTATGTTGTAATTATTTATATTTTTGGGTTTAGATCAAGAATTGTAAATTTACTGTAATTTGGACTGTTAGTATTGATGTAATATGAATTGTAATATTTTTATTTGATTCGAGGAACAATTTTAATTATCACTTGACGGATGTACTTCATTTGTTGTAAATGGATTGTAATTAATTAATTGCTGTAATATAGACTATTATATATATTTTATTTGAGTTGAACGTTTTAAATTGTCGCTTAATTAATTCCATTTCTCAATCCGGTGTATTCAAATTGTATTAACTATCGGCGATGAAATTTGTAAATGCAATCTATTTATTTACTGCTCTTTAGATTTCAATTTAATCCATTGCTTAAGGTTAGTCGAAAACACGCAGCGTTACACTTAGGCCTTTAAACTTACACCCCACTCCAAGGGGCTTTTAAACCGCAGCTTGTGGCTTATTTTGCATGTAGTTGTTGTTGACTTATTTTATATAAAAATGTAAAAAAAATTAAAAATTATATCAGCAAGGATAATTTAAAAGAATAAGAAAAAAATATGAAAAACCAAAAAAAATCAGAAAAGATAAAAAATCACAAACCATAGGCTAGAAACTTAAGCCGTTTACTTTTCACTTTAATAGCAAAAAGATCCGTCCGTTCGTGTTTATGGGCCTGTTTGTTTTGGCTGCGGCTTATGGTTTTTGGCTGAAATTTTTGAATTTTGGCTGTTTACGGTACAAATTATGGAGAGACCGATACTCACTTACAATTTTGGCTGGTACAGATATTGGGCTTTTAACGTGTACAACGTTTAACTTGTAGACACCGTTTTGAAAAAATACTCCTTTAAAAGTTAGATGCTGTAGCAAAAGCCAAAAGCCAGCCGGTTTGTTGCTTGCCAAACAGGCCCTATACCACTCCCGTCGACTTTAGCCATTTTGTCGTTGCATGGACTATTTTGCCACCCCGCATCTAAAAGGTACTACAGTTGATTTGCCTATTTTGCCCTAATTCCTCTCCCCTCGTCCCCTCTTCATCGTTCATCGCACCCAGCTCGCCGCAATCCCTAGGCCCATCCCCCCCCCCCCCCCCCCCCCCCCCCCGCCACCACCTCTCCCATCATCGCCCTCGCGGGAGTCCCCCGTTGTCCAGACTCGACGCTCGCGGCAGTGGCGGCGTGCAGGGTGAGTGGAATTTGTTGTTGTATGCACCGGTGTAGAAATCGTCGATCTTCTCTGCTGGCATTCTGTGGATTTGAGGCATGATTGTGACTAATTTGATGGAAACGTTTTGTGGTTGGCATTTTGCGGGAAGAGCGGCACAGAGTATCCGGTTTGGGGGGGTTTGGATGGTGGTGGCTGCCAACCATAAGAGCAGCAGTTCCTGATCCAGGCTGTAGCCGAGATGAATTGTGGAATGCATAAGCTAGTTTGTGTGTTGGAGGAGTTGTACCTGCTGGTTGCTGCCCACTTCTTGGTGTTTTTGTTGCTCGTAGCTACCAGAAGTGGACATCGATCGTTGTTTGTGTGATTTGTAATGCAAGCAGAAGTACTAGTAGTAGCATTAGTATGTGCAATGTTGAATGATCAGTGTGTAATACAATGTTAAATGTAGAATGGCATATGCTTGTTTCTAGTACTTTCTATCGACCAGAAATGCTTCTTTTGCAGTGCTGTGACTCTGAATGTCGAACTGAATGAAGTGAACCAAAAAGGCCGTCAAACTGAACAAAATTCCTAAAATCTTAACGATCATAACCATCTTAACAAATCTGATCTGAGTACTGAACAAAATTCCTGAAATTTGAGTGTTGCACTTGTGGCGGCGATGGGGAGCGCTCCTGGAAGCGACTCGGTTGGGGATGGGGGAACAATTCTACATAGCAATTCTAGGCCAAAAAAATGAAAAAGGGAATAAATGCTAACGTAGAGTGGTATAAACGCTAACGGAGGGATCTTTCGCTGTGTTAAAGTGAACCGGATAAGTTCAGTGATACATAACTAAAAGTTGTGATCTTTCGATGATATAGGACCATTTTTCCGCCTATCAATTAGGGTGCCTGCGAGGAGTAAGCCCAATCCCTATTTGTCGTGTTTCTTTTCTACCGCTTTAGCTTGTATGAGCTGGTGTGGTCATTTCATCTTTGAAATTATCTCAAGTTGTGTACAATCCTGTTGTTTGCTTCTTCTTAATTGAATGGCAGCGCTCCTGCCCCCATTTCAAAAAAGAAAAAAGAAAAAAGAGAGGACAATTACCCCTATTCATATTGTCTCATATCTGAGTTATCAAAAATAGAATAAGCAGAGCACATGTTACAACTCCATATGCCTGTCAATCTTCACATCGCTGCAAGCCGCCCATCAATTGCAATGTCACTTTCTTCTATTGGAATATTGGTAAAATTACAATCATAAATTACTAGGTTTGAGAAAGAATTGATAGGATAGTGTCTCACTGACATGTGAGCCATGAGGCAGGTGTGGAACTAACTACAGAGTTGGGCCAGCTGTTCTTGGGCCAAAGCTGTTTTTTTGTGATTTTTCTACTAATTCTATATGGTTTTTGTTCCTAGACCTCGGGCTATAGCCTAGGTAGTTCGAGGTCTGGTACCGTCCTTGCCATGATGTGTCCACCTCGTGGTGACAAGGTAATCTTGGCATTTTTCAAAGCCTGAATTAAACCTTGCATGACCTGCTGCACTGCACTGAGGTACATAAACGTATCTCCATCCCACTGATCAACTTGACGTTGATGCATGCATGAAACCCTCGCTACCAGTAGCTAGCTGCCTCTCAGCATGCCATCGATCCATTAGTTACTTCTTCTTTCTCCGGCCGCCTTAATTCCCCATCCATTCAAGTCTGATTTTGGCTCGCATGCATACGTATTACATGCATGTTTCTCTACTATGGCGGCAGAGGAAGAATATGACCGCTAATAAAAAGGGCGCCCAGCTTTGAACTCAGAAATTCTAGATGCATGCATTTTTCAAGGAAAATAGTTGAAAAATACATATTCTGTGCCAAATAACGTTCTTAAAGAGTCCCTCGCAAAAAATAATCTATAGAGAGAGAAATTAAAAACGACAATATATATTATTGGTAAGTGGCACAAAGCTTCAGGTATATATTGTGGCCAAAATGTTTCACAAAACCACGAGTAATTCACATACAATAAGATGGGTTGACAAGTTTGAGCCGCGTGCGGGACCAACTACGATGGCAGCGGTGGAGTCAAATAGGGAAAGCAACACAACCTCATCGCCATGGCTATGGATCTTGTTAACTCCCTTAATGGCGGCATGGTGTTCTCCAGTGGTTGTGGCACATCTCTTCTCTTTGTCTTTCCTTGTTCGGCACCACCTCTACCGTAGCTGATGGAGGCTAGGCGGCTTGACTTGTCATCTCGGCTTGTATTCGAATTACCTGTGGTTTTGTGAATTATTTTGACCACAATAATTGGTGCGTGTGGTTTCTGCAACTTGTGTCACAATACCTTGTGGTTTCTATAATTTACTAAGTAGTAAAACATGTGTGGAGTTCCCATTCTGTGATGTATTGTTTTGTTCAAACAATGTCTAGATATAGATCATTTCTAAAATTCTAGAAGAATTATGAAGGAAATTAATGGAAGACATAAATTTTATCCATCCACGAGCATAATGAACCAACAACTACGAATATATATTCTATGCCAAATGTTGTTATAAAGAGAAGAAAAATAAAGAACCTAAGCATGGAGTCGTCATCCTGTAAATTTTGTTGCAGAATGTGCCTACCTTGTGAGAGGTCATGCAGAAAACCTGCACATGAGCCAAACTTGACATGCATGATGATGTGCTTACATTACAAAGGGAAGGTTTTCTTTGAAATTTGTTATTTCCAGTCAAAGTCAAAATTAATCAATGGTGGCTGCCAATGCCATTTAGGAGAGAAATCCAACTAACTCAACACATTGACTTTTTCTTGAGAAAACAAGCATAGATAGATGGTGACATTATAAATTGAGCAATAATGCTAGATAGATAACCTAATCAGCCAACACACCAATACCCAAGCACATATAATATGTTACTAACAAATTAACAAAGTTCTAGACTGCAGATTTCGGCCCCTCGTCTTCTTCAGCTTTTAACTTTTGCTTTTAACATTTCTATAGTAACTAGTTTTTAAATAAAGTATCTTTTTAAGATGATGTCTACTAGTCAATTGTATTATATACTGTACCAACTTAATTTAGTTTCTGAAAAAACAGGCCTTTCAATTATTTGCTTCAGATTTTGAAGGTACAGATACTCATGCACAGAGGTTTCGTCAGCGCTTAGGCTGGTATTCAAGCCACCGTGCTCCATGTGGAGGCGCCTTGTGGGTTTTCGTACTCGTCGCTGGCCCATGCGTATCGTATATGTAAGCAGTCATCACCGGATCCTATACTAACTGGAGCACACTAATCACCTATAGTATTGATTGGTATTAATTAAAGCTTCTTGAGCTTATTTTTCATCAAATTTCTCATCTACCAGAGGGAGGTTTTGTTTAGGGAGCATTCAGTTTGATGTTTAACATTTTAAAAAATATATATATGTTTGATGTTTAACTTTACCATATCTAATCTTAGTCATGCCATACTTTCTTATGCATGTGTTTGGTTCATATATTGCCACAACACTATATAGCTAGACACACTATCATAGATCCATGACCCACATGTTATAAACTCACTTTTCTTTTTACATACTAGTCATGTACCCGTACGTTGCAACAAAAAATTAAATTTTGCAACTAATTAATACGTTGCAAATCAAATTTTGCAACTGATTAATATCTATGCTACGTGAATTCATTATGTGGGTATACAAATATAACTTCAATGCAATGCTCGGATTCCTCAAAAAACAATTCTAGAAACCAAGGACTACCGAAACGTGTGTTAATATAGTAATAGTGGTGAAATAAATAGAAGGTATCATTATTAGGCCATTCAAGAAGGCTAGCATACTTTTATTTCAACTGAAAACATGCAATAAGCTATAGTAGTTGTAATGAGCAAATCTTATGAATGAAAAATTGTGTCCTCACACTCTCTCTAGTGGGATAGTGTTCCATAAACAAGATTTTCTAAATCATTTCCTTATGTTAATTTCCTTTGTAGTTATATATCACCTTCTGCTAATTTCCCTTACAAACCAGAATAAATTGAACTGCTTCTTAAAAAGATTTCAGATGACTAACTCCTAAGTAAGTTTTATACATAAATGAAATGTTCTTAAACCAAATTTCAGATGAATGACAAAACAAGTTCCCAATCAGGCTATACCGATTGGTGCCATATGTAGAATAAAAAGAAACAACATCACCAAACAATGCATACTATTTCTGTAGATACTATCTATCCAGAAAACATGTTTTAATATGACCCTGTCATCTAGTTCGTAATCAAAGAAGAAAATCTGATTTGTCAATTTGCTTTTTTTTTCATAATATCAATAAAAACCTAACCATCTAATGCTTTTATTATCCGTTTTAAATCATAATGAGTCGGTTATAGTTCTGTAAATCTCGCTCTACGCAGTCAACATTTCCATGCCGTCCACTCTACACTAAGCAAACAAAATGCTACAGAAGTGATCAAGTGAAGCCCACTCTACACTAAGCAAACAAAAATACAACAATACCTTCTTTGTTATTGTTCAACTTACTGGGTAAATCCCATGGTTCATGCTTGCATATATCCACCTCTGGTATAATATCAAATTAAAATTTCTATCCGGATATTTTCTTTTTCAGATGGTGAGAAATGAGTTCAATATACTTTGGATGGAATCCAAATCCTGGCGGTAGGGCTAACCAGCCAAGTCACGTAAAGTTTCTAGTGTACAAAATAACACTTAGGCATAAATATTACACTGCAGTTATATATTCTTGCTGAAAAGAATAGAAGTTTGTTTTTACTTGACTATATGACCTCCCTCTAATATTCTAGGCAGACAAATGTACCACCAACTACTCTTTTAAAGTAGTAGAGATTTTTATGAAATTTTAACATGTGTCCAAGAAAGCACATAATGTCTGTATAAAAAGCAAGAAAGCACATAATGTTTGTATAAAAGCATGCAACTTTCTATCATTTTGGCAACAAGGAATAACACAATGAGAATTATTTCCCTTGCCACCCTATTCCCTTGCCCACCAGCCATGTTGCTGCTACAGTTCTCGTGTCACATCCCAAATTCTAGGGCATGCAGAAATAAAAAAGATTTTAAACTTTTTAAATGTATTTTGTTTCCTTGGCTCTTTATTGGAGTTTCTTTGAAAAGTTTGAATTTCAAAAATCAAAAGTGTAAGCAATGCAAATCAAAAATTAAGACCAAGTTATAAAAACTAAAAAGATGATTAAAAGTTGTCATAATAAAACTTATGGTGGAAACCATCCTAAAAGCCCACGAGTATAAGTTTGGCGCTAAAAATAAAATATCAAAGCAAGCCTTGAAATTATCTAAATCAGATAAGTATAATTAAATTCGACAAGAAGTCTTCTCAGATTTTTCTAGAAAATCAAGAGAAGATAAAACTCTAGAAAAATTTACACAATCATCAACTCTTTGTCAGGAGCGTTTGCAAAGATTCCCACAATCTTTTGAGCTCATCTGATGTGTCTAAATTTTGCTCAAACCTTTCAGCCAACCTTACTCTTTCTTTCTCTCTCACTACCAAGTGTGGCCCACTTGCAATACCCTTCTTCCACCTCTAGCCTACATGAGCACATGCCACTAGTTTTGACGCCATACTCATTGTTTTGGATACCATACTGTTATTTCTCCTCCCTGCTGGCAGCCCATGCCTTGCACCACATCTTTCCTCCGTGCATCCCGGCCTTATGCCCAGCTTTGCATCACAACTGCTATGCTGGCCCTCGAGAGCTTCGACCGGTTTGCCCTTACTCGAGAAGCTCAGACCAGCTAGCAATCTCTATCACAAGTACTTGAAAACACAAGTACTCCAACACACAACTCCTAAACCCTTTACATGTCAAGTGTATAACCAAACAATCCCATCATGCCATCTTTCTTCGCTCGCTGACATATCGGGCCCAATGGCAGCAATCATCTCCACCTCGCGGTATGCGCCAGCTACGCCATGGTTGTGGCTCAAGCTACCTTCAGTTTTAGATGCCGCACCTATGGTTTCACTCTTTGTTGCTGCTAACTCCGCCTACCTGTCACCTCAAACGTGATGCATATCTTCCCTCTTGTCCTTGTCCACGCCTCACGTTCCACGGTGAGTTTTCAACCACGCTCGTGAGAACTCGCGCTTAGCCTTTAGCCTCTCCGCACCTATAAAGCCGCCCATCTATGCTATTTCTCCTTAGCTCACCCTCTCGGTCTCTTGCGCACGATCCTTGAGCACTTCGTTCTTTGAAACGTTGAAACACACCACTAACTGCCCTACCCTCCAAGTTGGGCCTCGATTTTTCACCTAGGCGTAAGGACCAAGGACCCAGCTCCTTTTTAGCTCAAGCCCTATCCACCAAGAAGTCCCTCATCGGCAACAAGTCATGGCTCTCTCGATATATAGGAGTACCGTAGTGGTCAGAGTGAATAAAAGAACTAAAAGCAATCGAAGTGAATAAAAGAACTTAAGTAGTCAAACTCTAAAAGAAAATTGTAGTAGTCGAACATAAGAACAGAACCATAGTAGTTGAAGTCGAAAACTGGTAGCGCTATCAAAATCTTTGACCACAGCTAGGCGTTGAGATCTTCAACTGCCGCTGTGTTGAAATCTTTGATCCCTGCCGTGTCGAGATTTCTGACCACAGCCTGGTATCTTCAACTACTGCTGCATCAAAATCTTTAATCGTAGCCATTGTCAAAGTCTTCGACCGCTGCCGTGTCGAACCGCAGCCGTTGTTGAACTCTTCAACCGCAGTCGTGTCAAGATCTTAAACTACTATCGTGTCAAGATTTCCGACCACAGTTGGGCATCGAGATCTTCAACCGCTTGTGTGGTCGTAATTTTCGACCGCTTGCATGGTTGTGATCTTCAACCACTTGTGTGGACATGATCTTCAACTACTTGCATAGTCAAGATCTTCAACCACTTGCGTAGTCTTGATTTTTGACTGCTTCCGTGGTCATGATCTTCGAGCTCTTGCATAGTTGTTATCTTTGACCGCTTGCATGGTCGAGATCTTCGATCGCTGGTGTAGATGGTGTGGTCATGATCTTTGATCGCTTGCATAGTCATGATCTTCGACCGCTTGTGTGGTCGTGATTTTTGACCGTTGGCCTAGTTGTGATCTTCGACCACTTGCGTGGTGGTGATCTTTGACCACTAGCATGGCAGTGATCTTCAACCACAGCCGGGCGTCGACATCTTCGACTGCTATTGCGTTGAGATTTTTGACTGCTGACATGTTGAAACCTTTGACCGCTGTCGTTGTCAAAGTCACCGACTGCTACCATTGTCGAGTCACCGACCGCTGCCATTATCGAAGTCATCGACCACTGTTGCTGTCGAAATCTTCGACCGATGACATTGTCAAACTCTTTGAACACTGGCGTTGTCGAAATCTTCCACCGCAGCCATAGTCAAACTCTTCGACCACAACCGTAGTTGAAATCTTCGATCGCTGACGTTGTCGAAATCTTTGACTACAACTGCTGTTGAAACCTTCGACCACTACCATAATCAAAACCTTTGGCCACTATAGTAGTTGTAATCATTGACATCTAACGATAGTTGTAAGCTACAAGGTAGTCGTAGATAGTAGTTGGTAGTCGAAACCTACAAAATGTGATCGATAGTCTTAAGCTTCATAACCTAGTCATTAGTCATGCAGAACAGTACCCGATCGGTAGAAGTTAGTTACACTACCCGGTCGGTAGTTGTAAGTTACAAAACCCGGTCGATGCTCAGAAGACCCTCGGAAGACCCGCGTGGATGAAGAACGGTTGTACCGGTTTTGTGTAAATGGTACGACTGGAGTTGCTATAGGATCGACATAGTTGAAGACCTGTGTGGTCGCAATACTGTGATCGATAGTTGGTATTCAAAGTGACCAAGTACCATAGTCTTAGAATGTTTGAAGTATCGAAAGAGTCGTTAGTAGTACTCATAAGATCGGTAGCTATAGTAGTCATAAGCCATAGTGGTCGATAGCTATAGTGGTCTTAAGATAAGGTCGTAGGCTATAGTGGTCGTAAGCCACAGTGGTCGGTAGCTATAGTGGTCGTAAACCATAGTGGACGGTAGCTATAGTGGTCGTAAGATAAGATCATAAGCTATAGTGGTCGTAAGCCATAATGGTCGGTAGCTATAGTGGTCATAAGCCACAGTGGACGGTAGCTATAATGGTCACAAGATTAGATCGTAAGATATAGTGGTCGTAAGCTACAAAGGTTGTAGGCTTCAGTAGCCGTAGATAGAATTGAGTAGTGGCCAAAGTGTTAGAAGTCGATAGAACTGTGTAGCTGCTAGAGAGTGTAGTTGTAAAGAGTACCGTATAGTCTGAGAAGAGATAATTCAAACCAATCTGAGGTACTCTGCGATCGACTATTCCTAGCCCTCCTTGAGTTAAGAAGCAGAGTATTCTTAAAGATATTCCTTCACCTTTGATCCGTCCTTGTTTTCCTTCCCAGCATAGCTTCTCCGCCATCCCCTTATTCACTTGAACTCCATTCGACTATGCCAAGCATCGCTCACCTTCTAAACTTACATCACTAAACTCAATCCTAATAAAACTTAATGAAGTTCTCTTTGGATTTATTTGGATCTTTTGCAGTCATTTTTGGGTTTATTTGGTCTTTCGATCGCTTATCGCATAATTAGAAGTTGAAGTCCCGAAAAAGCACCAACTCGAGCAGAATTGAGATAAAGACAAAGGCCAATAGCTTCAAGATCTGTAACTGAGAAGGTCTTGAGTAAGATTAAGACCACGCTAATTTAAGCAAGACAAGCACCCCTTTGATTATGTTGATCCCAACATTTCTATTATTGTATATTATTTGTAAAATCTATTATGCATGCGTGTACCTTCCATTAAAACTGCTATACTGTGGGTAATGATAGTTACGACCGCTCGTATACATTGAACCTCCTTGAAAATTTGATACCCTCACTGTTGTAACCTCTAGGACATGGTATAGATAATATATACTATCAAATTGGGAATATTGCATCGATATGCAGTCTAGATGCTTAGCCAAGCACTAGTTTCTACTAAGTTTGAACTTTCAAACAAGTTTACACGTGGGCATGATGGTTTCAAAGTGTTGGACTAGAAGAGGAATCTCTGTTAGTTTGGTATAAAAATAAAATAAAAACCTAATTTTCAGACACGGGCGAATTATTTGATAAGCTGTCAAATGTGAGGTGGAACCTCACATGTAGATAGGGAGAGATTCTCACCCGAGTCAATTAAGGACCTAACGCTATTGTTGCACATCTAAGTTACACCGTACAACCACATGCTCTATATGAGCTCTGGCATTTAGTTGATTAAAGTTGTCTAGGACTAGTCTTGCATTGTGGTAGGCAACTAGGCATAGAAGTAGTAAGGGCATTTGGCGGAACAGTCTGACTTGTAGGGGCTCCCTTCACCAAGGTGTTGTGACCAAAGCTTGTTAATACAATGACAAATACCTCACCAAAGGGACTTAATACACTGAGGTGAGGGTCTGTCATGCGGCTCACTTGGTGCGCCCAATTAAGGGCTTGTCCATCATCGGGCTAGTGCAAGGTTAGGACTAGATAATCTAAAGGCTATAAGATAATCAATTTTCGTCACACGCCAAAGGAAGCGTGAAGTTCCCAATAGTATAATTGATTATCTTATGTGGATAAAATTGTACAACCTCTGCAGAGTGTTAAAAACTATTTAAATAGCTGTGAAAGCTTGGATGTAGCTACAAAGGGTATAGCTTTCCTTTTCAAAACTGTTTCACTGAGAATATGGGATGGCATGAACGTCTAATCGTATGCCATGCCCATGAGTGGGAATTATGTGATGTTCATAGCCAAGGAAGGCTACGAATAGATTTGATCTATTGTTATGGAAATTATATAAATATTATTTCACTATGTGTCAAATGTTCTTTACAATTCCATTGCAAATTACTACTTATCAATATTGCAAATAAAATTTGCTTCATATTGAAAATAACTTTGCATAGAGCCTCATCCTTTGATAGCCTTGCATATATATAATTTTGTGATACACTACAAGTCTTGCTGAGTATGTAATGTACTCAACCTTACTTAAATTATTGTTGGTCAAAGAATAAAGAAGGATACATGCCAGACAACGTGTACTTTGCCCCCAGCAGTGGGGAGTTCGACTACAGGTTTTTCTAGGGCCTAATCACCAGTTGGTTGCCTATGGCTATAGTGGCATACTGCTAGATGCTTCTGCTATTTACTTATCTTCCGCTGCAATTTACTCTTGACTCTGATATTCTCTTGGCGAGTTGGTCATATGCTGTAAACTTTATTGTGTCTTACTTATGTATTCACCCTTTTGTCATAAATAAAATATATGTGATGCGTATGGATGCGATCTTAATATTATGAATGTGTGCACTACTTACTGATCATGGTTCTAGTACAAAACACACATACGGCAACCCCCGCCCGGGGTCCCCCACATCTCGTCGTCGATGATCGACATGCAGGAAGCCTTATGATTGCAGCAGAGCAATGCCAACATCTTACTGGTAAGATCTGAGGAAGAAGATCAAGGAACCAACACTAATTTATAAATAATGTGTGCAATGTACATAACCCCCATTCTGCATCAACAATAGAGAGCCACTACCTGCTCAGATGGTGCAGCGGGGCAAGGGAGCCACAACCGCAGAAGGACCCCCAGGGATGGAGCTCTGCCACCTCCATCTAAATCACTACTGCCACCAATTTCTCTAGTTCTCGCTCTTACCTTCACTAACAAAACAACACATAAAACCAGAAAAGGTAATGGACTGAATAGAAAAGATGATTAGATGACTTCCAATTTCCAAATTGGCATGACAGATGAAACCAATTCTTGACAACTTAAAGATTCAATCTAAGCATGACCTAGTTATACTTATAGGGCCATCCCCAACTCTTCGCTCTGCCATTAGAAAGTGATCACTTAAGAACCTGAATATGTATAGCTAAACCTGAATATGTACAGCTATGCACAAGCTAGAGAAAGCTCAGTAATGAGGTTGTCCATAAATTGATGATTCATATGGTCACATAAAGGTACATATAGCCTGTTGATAGGCATGTTAGATTTTAGTAGAAAATCAAATCAGATTGTAGACTGGCCATAGGTAGTAAGAAAATAGCCACACTAAATGATAATGTTCCCACTTGATTTACATCTCATAAATTAAATAACTAGATCCATAAAGGACTACAGAAAAATGAGGCCAATTCTTTGTCTATGGTGTCTTCTTGTTAAATGCTAATTCAATGGCTTCCCTACCATGTTTATTTGCCTCATTGCAAAATCCATCCTAGCTTATTCATTTCTTCAAAAAAATTCTCCTCTATATTTCAATATGCTTTTTTCCATTCAGTTAATTAACAAGAAGTAATAGGAATCAAGAGAAAAGGCAAGTAAGAACTAATTTTGATGCTGGTTTGTAAAGTAGATTGATAGGGTTCAAATTAAATTTAGGGTGGTATATACAGTGTGTCCTTATTAGTGTTGTTAGTTCAATGTCCCATAACAAAAAATAAATAATTATACATCGTTACCGGCTGGTCCTTACCGGTTGCTGATAGCTGCTATCCCAACGGTGATTAGGATAGTCACAGGAGTAGCTCACGCAACCCTAGTAACGCATGCCCAGGCTAAGCCACTGCTTAGACTTAAAGAACTTACATGGGTCTCTGCACCAACAGAGGAGCGGCGTCTCCCCCTTGGGTGGGTGTTGGAACATTTAAGACGAGGTTGCTTCAACGAGGGGCGTCATTGCGGGGAGGTGACCTCCTGGCACTCTCTGCTTATTTGTCCTGGGCCATAACAGCCCTTGCTTGTTCGTCGTTGACTACAACAGGCCTTGCTAGTTCGTGAGTCTCCTCCCATTGCTTCATCATCTTATCCCATTGATTCTTCTGCTTCTTGTCCAACCCGACGTGGTGAAGTAAGCTTTGGTGTAGTATTGAGTTTGGTTGTGTAGTGTTCTCTCCCAGATCTCTTTCACCTTCTTTTATAAGCCAAATGGTTGGCATGGTGTAGTTAATTTCATGTGAGTACCCTGTGAGGCAGAGTGTTGCCTTATCTTTCTGAAAAGTTGCTGGCGAGGCAGAGTATTGTCACATCTTACATTGCAGGGAGCTATAACACCCTGCTTTGTAGAGTCCTGTCTTTTCTATCTAAAAAGCTGAGGAGGTATGGTGTTGTCATGTCGATCTGAAATGCTAGTGAGGTAGAGTGTTGTCATGTCCTACTTTGCAGAGTCCTTTTTTTTGTCTGAAAAGCCGAGGAGGTTAGTGTTGTCAAGTCGATCTGAAAAGTTGGTGAGGTAGAGTATTGTCATGTCTTACTTTGTAGGGAGCTATCACATCATGCTTTGCATATTCCTGTATTTTCGGTCTGAAAAACTGAGGATATACAGTGAAAACTGTAAACACTAATGTAACAGTTACATAAACATTACGTGCAACATATGATACAGGTGCTACGACACTACGTACATCAAATGTAGCAACTAACGAAGTGCAGATGACATTGTCCACTGATTTCCAATATTGGCCCCACTTTGCATACTCGAAGAAGTGGTACCGCAAACCATGCCGTCTACCTACTCCTTAACAAGTGCCTTGCATCGTCTGATAGTGTGGCCCTCCTGGTTGTAGCGCTCGCAACATCCACAAGCCTGAACCCCCTGAGCTCACCACACCACGCCTGCGCCACCCTCTCCTTCAAGAAGTACTCGAATATAAAGTTCAAAGGATTCATGTGCACAATCCCGTATGCGGTGAGGACATGAGAGCATGGCTTGTGTAAAAAGCTTTAGCTTGTTGCACATACAGCTAGGTTCGTTCACATGATCTCCAAGGCATACCTCGTGGGTGACAAGAGAACGAGCCATCTCAAATCCGGTTCTATCCTGGAGAAGCACGTCGAAACAATGCTCCGTATTGCCCATCCTGTACACTGTATGCAATTGGCCCTTCTCTATCTTCACTTCATGTATGATGTAATCTTCGCGTAGTAGGGTATTTGTGGGTTGGCGGCATGAAGTACGGCATTTGCATACCTCTTCCTAAAATAGCCGATTGTGCTATGTAGAACACCTTCCACGATGGCGACAAGGGGCTAAGAATGAAGGCCCCTAAGAGCCCAATTGTACACCTCCAAAAATTTAGTGGTCATTATGTTGTACTTTGCATCATCTGTGTCACGCAACAGGGACCACTTCTCCAATGGCTTGGTCTCGATCCAGTGGGAGAAGCACTTAATGTTTCCAAGGTCCTCCTTGGACCAGCGGGTTCAGGCTCTGACAGTGGCATGAGGCATTCGGGTTATGCTGTCCTAGCAATGGCCGGTCCCTTATTTCTCCTGTCCACATGTTTCCTGCTGTGCTCATCCAATAGTGCCCATAAAGCGTTAAATTTGTGCTGCTGGTTCTGCATAGCCAGCTTCTTGAATAGCTTTACCAATGGTTACTTCGGGAACTATTTGAAGAAGTTGGCCCCCAGGTGGCAAATGCACCATTTGCTCCTCATATCTGGCCAAGGGAATAGCTCCTCAGGGTCTTGCTAAAGTGTTATTATGGCCTTCAGTATCCCGGCATGGCGATCATGGATTATGCACACACCAGGATGAGCTCCAATAACTCCCACCCTCACATGTCAAAGAAACCATAACCAGCTATCGTAATTCTCACTCTCGACAAATACGATGACCAACGGTAGAATTTGATTGTTCCCATCAATACCAATGGTTGTAAGGATCTGCCCCTTATATTTCCCGGTCAAAAACTTCCTGTCAACTGAGAGTATGGGCAGCATATGCCTGAAAGCCTCGATGCAGGCATCGAAGGCTAAGAAGGCCCTCTGTAATACCACAAAACCTGGTGATATTGTTGATGGCTTGTCCTTCACAGCAGCATACATGCCCAGGTTTCTGTCCTGCAGCACCCGAAGCATACGAGGAAAGTTATCATACGTTGCCTCGAAAGACCTGAATCGTCTTTCTAAAACCTTCTGTTTCACATGCCACGCCTTCACATAGCTAATTTTGTACTTGAATTTTTTCTCGACAACCACAATGATGTGCTTAGCCTCTACGTTCTTCTTCTCCACTATCTCTCCATACATCAAATTGGCTATGAAGGTGGACGTTAGGTTACAATGCCTCAGTAAAACACTACTGAGCATGCAGGAGTGCGGCTCCACCTTCGAGACAATCTAGTGAGTCTCATATTTCGGTCTATGTGTGTGCACTCACCAAGAACAACTGTCCTGCTCACACTTGATGGTGTACTGCTCCTGGCTACATTTAACGACCCAAAACGTCTGTTGTATGGACATAGCCCACAGCTTAGTGGCATCCTGCAAGGATGCCTTATCAGCAAACATTGAGTGCAATCAAACTACAATGATTTGTGCTTGTCATGTGCAGCTACATCTTTAGTGTCAAACCTGTTCCATTCCTAGGGATGGGAGCTTTATCCTCATTGAAACTGTCCTCGTTGTCCTCCTATATAGCTTCCTCTTTAGCCCAGCCCATCCGATCATCACTGTCCATTTGACACACCATGTACTCCCTATGCTCTCCTTTATCAACATGTCCTGTAGGCTCAGCATGCGGCGACCAACCTTCCTCTCTTGTATCTACCATGTCGGCCTTGTCACAAGCAATATCGTCCACACCCTTTGTAACACTGGCCTTCAGGGCCTCTTCTTCACCAACATGCTAGGCGCCCGAACTGCTCCCACCATCTAGATAATATTCATCACTAGGGCCTTGTACAGCTTCTTTTGGGCATGCTTGTATAAATAGCACACACTCGTATCCACAACATCGATAGCCTTCCAAAAATCCCTTCTACACTGCAACGCATCAATCTTTTTAGCTCCCATCTAATATGTATGGGAGACCGACACCAAAGCCCTTGTATGATGACATTGCACACCTCAGGGTCCAAGAGAAGCTACGGGTGAGCTAGTATATCACATCTACGATTTGTGCATTCTCATCATCTAGGTGTATTAGAGTGGCTTGAGAGAAACTGCTCAAGTCAATGTCATACGGACCTTCACGAATGGTGCCAACACTATAATACACTTTTAATATAGTGGGTACCGGCATAACTGATGTCTGCCTGCAAATATTCCACTGTTGCAACTAGTCAGATCGCATCGCAGGTTATGCAAGTACTATTGTACTGTAATTTAGATTTGTAGGATCATTCGCCTATCGTGAACAATTATATTACCGCATGGTTAAGGCATCATTTATTCCCTAAGGAAGAGGCCACAATGAATGTACATGCCTTTTCATATCGGTTAATTTTCACTCAGAGCGTAACCCTTCCATTGCCCGAGTAAATATCTTTGCATTGTTTTTTCTTTAATTTCTTCAAATTACAAGATTTCGTTTTAATTTACGGGGACATATAATATCCTACGCTGTCCCATTAGTCTTGGCCCACTACCAACCCACTCTCTCTCTCTTCCCATTTATCTATCTCAACCCCTTCTTATTCGCACCGACACCACTCCCTTTCCTCCACCTAATATGCATCGACTCCCTATCTGCTTCCATGCAAACTGACGCCGCTCTTCTCTCTCTGCTCAACCTCTCTCCTACTCTAATTAATTCTTAATATGTTTTGAGAGCACTCACAAAATTCATTAAGTAATTAAGTACGCGACATAGTGATTTAAATGCCAATATACCAGTTTTAACGGCATGCATCAATTTTAAATGTGCTTATGGCATTCCTAATTAAGCATAAATGTTATCTATTAATGTTTTGCATTTTAACGTGACTACCAAAATTTTTTACAATTCTGTAAGAAGACAAGGGATCCTCACAGTTAAATATTCACGACAAAATAATTTTATTGCACGCGTGCTTCTCCTCTATTTTCTTTTCTTTCTCCTCTCTTCTTGCTTTTCTTTCCAGCCATCTAAACGGAATTATACTACTTTTTTCTCTAACTAAAATTTTCTACGGGTGCTACTTATACTATTTTTTTGCACTAAACAAACTATTTACTTATTACAAAGAAATACATTACAAGATAAAAATAAAATACCTCACAAACGAATCCTTCCTCCTCTTCTTCTTCTCCTTCACCCTCTCCCTCTCTTCATTTTTTTTCCTTTTCTTTCCTCTCCTGTCCTCTCCTGTCCTCTCTTTCTTCCTTCCTTCCTTCCTTCCCCCACGCAGCCGACCGCCAGTCGCTCTAGCGCTCGGGCGACTCACGTGCCCTTTATATAAGCCATCTAGTCACCAAACGGTTGAGCGACTTGAGGCTGCTGTCGTTCAACCGTTTGACCTTTCACCGAACCGTTGGACGACTGCATTAATGTCATCTAATAGTCTAGCTACTGCCTTCGTGTCGCTCGGCCATTGGGTGACAGAGGCCAGTCGCCCAATGGTTCGGTGACAGTAGACTACTTTTACAAAAAAAAAATTTGTAGGTATAATTTTGTATTTTTGAATAATAAATAGATTATTTTTTAAAAATTCACTCTTGACATGGGCTAAGACTCAGTTCACCCATGGGACCCTCTTAGCCTTTGAAGCACTTAACCAACAAGATTTATGACTCAGTTCACCCATGGGACCCTCTTAGTCTTTGAAGCACTCAACCATCAAGATTTATTTCTCAAAACTATGCTAGTTACTTTAACGATAAACAATAATTAAAAAAAAGGAGCAGAGCATGTTATATATTGGAAAGTATGGTGCAACTCATGATCAGAATCTGCAGGTAGACTGGGACCAAATCAAAGGGCAGGATAATACGGGACTGCGCGCATATGAATTGAAATGGAGATTGGCGCAAACTAAGCAATTGACTCTCCTTTTGCTTTTGTGCCAGAACAAAGTAATTGACCTGGCTGGGTGTTCATTCCTTTGCTAGGAAGTGTTGGTACAGGCTCCTGGAAAACTATTCAACTGCTTATGCATCGACGAATGGCTTAGATTCTCCGTTGTAAAGGAAAACTGAAGATGCATGCCTTCTAGAAGCAATTAAACAAATAAAGGTGTAAATTAATACAAGATGGTGGGCAGATATAAATGTTTTGGGCATATTTGGAACGCAACGAGCTTCACATGAATTTTGTGATGGTTTCAAAGGAAATAATTCAATTCTCACGAGAATCAGAAAACTTTCTATATTCTAATCTAGTATGTATATAATGAATTCCAGTAACGGTTGTATATCTTTTGAAGGCATACAGATGTCTTTAAGGTTCGTGATATTGAATTTCGTTTTTTTTTCCTGAAAGATTGGTCTAACGGACCGTGGCTGTTAGCACACATCATGAGTGCCATATCAGGTAGACTAACCGGTTAGCAATGACTAAGGCTCCACGCAAAACGGATTTTGACTTCAGGTTTCTAACTTATAGAAACCGGAAAATCCTTTCGAATGCTTTGTCTTTTTAATATGATTTCCCTCTTTTTTTTTACTTTATATTGTTCATAGAGATATAATAGTTATTTTTTTAATTAATTACATCGGCTAAAAACTAATAGCTACTATAATATTTATTTTAGCTAAAAGATTACAGTCGTAACCAAAAGCTTACATGATATATATATTTTTAGTGTGCGGAGTAGAAAATTTTACACTAGCAGGAAGGAGATAGAGCTGGGTAGGCTGGGTAGCTAGGTCCGACATGACATGTGGAGGTAGTATCTGCTAGCTCTAATTCTGAGGACGGAACCACTTGTCCACTAACCTCTAGATTTGTGCAAAAATCCATAGAGTATATACTAACAGCAAATCGGAGTACAGCATGCATGCAGTTGCTGCATTAATTTTGTTCCAGAGAATATGCAAACCGCAAATTAAGCAGATAAGCACGTGCTTAGGCCCCGTTTAGCAGAGCTCTAGCTCTAGGAAAATTTTCTAGAGCTGGTCATATGTAGCTCTAGAAAATTCTGGATCTAGAGTTGCAGGCATATTAAGTGTATTTACATGACTCATTTCATTTATATTATATATTAAATAAAAATATTTAAATCGCTTTAATTTAGTCAACAAACTACAGATCCAGCATAGATCTCGGAACTAGAGCTGTGCCAAACGGGGCCTTAGTACTCAACCGAGTAGATAGATAGACTAGACGAGAGAAACGGTAGAGACATGGAAGAAAAGAGGAGAGGCTCTCTACTTCTAGAAGAAAGAGAGTAGTATTTGGAATATAACAAACATGTTTACTATTTGGAATCAATATATATACACACACACATACTATTTAGTAGCTACACGTATAATAAATACACGACTTGATCGACCCAATCAGCCAATCGTTCCACCAACTCACTATACGGACGCTACTAGTGAAGTTATTAATTATAGAAAAAGTTACTATCGTCTGCACATAAAGTTATCATTTATAATTTATAAAGTTACTATCGTCTGCACATAAAGTTATCATTTATAATTCATGAAGTTACTATCACCTGCATATAAGTTATCATCTATAATTCATGAAGTTACTATCGTTGCACATGAAATTATCATTTATAATGCATGAAGTTACCATTGCCTGTACGTGTAGTAATTTCGCAGCGTAAAAATATATTCAATATAGATGTTGTTTTGTTAAGTTTGTAATTTCGAACACAATGGTGCAAATGGATCTATGATCAAACTTTTGATGAAAGAGTTATTTTATTTTTTAGCTTGTAAATAAGATAAAAAAATTTAAGTCAAGTGCACTTATTCGCTTCTCTCTCCTGCTTGTATGCATGTTGTTAGTTATGAAAAAATTACTTTTTCTTGAATATAAAGTTATCATCTATAATTCATTAAATTATTTATATTTGTAAAGTTACTATCTCATGCATAAAAAGTTATCATCTGTAATTCATGAAGTTACTATCCAACCAAGTTAACACGAATTGCACTAGCTGGCCAGGTCACGCGTAAGGCTAGCGACCCACGCATAGCGTGCACACACACGCACTCGTTAGCGCATCATATGTGTGTGTGTGTCTTTTTCGTACTCCCGGAAGTACATACTCTCATTTCCAATATACCACTTAAACAAATATATTATATTTATTTATCACTTTTGGTACACTTAAATACTAATTCTAAGATACTCCAATGCGATTTAGTTGAAAAAAATTCTTCAGGGTCCTTTATTTTTGTTATATACCCTTTTATATATATAAAAGGAATATATAAAAGTTAAGCTATTAAAATTGGACTTTAATAAAAAAATTTATAGAACCCACTTTAGAGTATCTTATAATCATTATTAGAGTATATTCAAAAGAATAAAGAGGCATAACAACATCATTTAAGTGGTATATAATAAGTGAGAGTATATACTCCCAGGAGTATGGAGTCATTTTCATGTCTCTCTCTCTCTCTCTCTCTCTCTCTCTCTATATATATATATATATATATATATATATATATATATATATATATATATATATATATATATATATATATATATATATATATATATATATATATATATATATATGCACACACACATACTCCTAGGAATATATGTATATGCATAGGTAGTCTTTTTCCGTACTCCTAGGGTACATACTCCCACTTCTAATATGCCACCTAAACGGACATGTTATACTTATTTATCACTTTTGGTATACTAAAATACAAATTCTAAGATATTTCAATGTGATTTGGTTGAGAAAATTTCATCAAAGTCATTTGTTTTTGCTATATACCCTTTTCCATACATAAAAAGAATATATACATAAATTGTACTATAAAAAGTGGACTTTGATGAAAATTTTCATAGAACTCACTTTGAAGTATCTTACAATATCATTATTAGAGTATACTCAAAAGGATAAAGAGATATAACAACCAATGGCAGACCGAGGATCAAAATTTAGGAGGGCTAATAAGACTTACTCACCAGTTTGCTGATTGCCGATTTGTCAGCCTGTGGTAGCTTGCCGCATTGTCAGTGAGAGATAGAAAAACGCTGCTGCAGTTATAGCGAGCTATCTTGGAACTTCTATGCAATCCATAAAACCTAAGTAGTAGAAAAAAAGCAAAATTACTCATAATTCCACAAATGCCTCCTATCAGTAATGGACGCCTTCTAAGTTCTTCGACTTTAAATAATGCAACACCTGTGATCACTCATCAGCAACTGCAAATAATAGAACTATCACATCGGTGAAGAATAAAAAAAGTAAAAGCTCAGTATTGAAATATAGTTTTGATTACCGATAACGGGATACTCATATTGAATGCTTGAAAATTACTAACGTGGGCTTAAAAAACATTGTATGGTAGCCTATAAGCTCATTTATAGAACGCAGATGATTTATAACTATTGCTAATCTCATAGCTAGGCTTGCCCACCATCCAACTTCCAACAAATTAGTAAATAATATCATTGGCTCGTAGCATGATCGCCTGCCAGGCCTGCGGAAAAAATTTCGGTGGATGCTGTTTCCATAGAGCCTGCTGTGCATACGTACCTTAGATAGAAGCCACGCGAACACCGAATACATCGTACGGCAACCTCCGCAGCTCCCTCGTGATGCGCTAAGATCAGCTTCCGGCTCCGTCTTCCGGCTCCTCGCGTACTCGCGTCATCTCGGCTCGTGTTGCTGGAGTCTATCTGTATGACAGGCTCGATGCCCCGGATTTGTTCTTCGTCTCCTCGCTCCTCCATACGCATCTGTACGAGAGGCTGAACCCTAGGCCGCCGGTGCCATTGCGGGCAGCAGAAATTCTCCCTGAATCAGTTTTCTAGTGTGCAACAGTCCTCACCTCCAGCCATAGCACGTCGTCGACCCAAATTAAAGGGACTCGTTTCCTGTTTAACAAGTTCTGATTCCAGTGTATGTCATCCTTTTTAATTTAAAGTAAAAGGACAAACAATCTCAGTTCTAAATTTCTGAATATCATCTTCACTGTTCTTCTAAAGGAGAAACAATCTCAGTTTTAATTAAAGTTTGTCATTCCAGACATCACTGTTCTATTCTGGCTGATTGAAAATTTCTGAATTTTCTCAAAACAGATGATACATCTCTTAAAACTGATGCCACATCTCTCAAAACTCATCAAGACCAACATTTCTGATTGTGAACCTCTATACGCAATTTTCTGAAGATATCACAAACAAGATATGACAATATAGAACGGGAAAGGATACAATATATAATAGCCTTATTTCAGAACGTCCAGATGGTTTCAGAACAATTTATTTCATAACAATCTTAGTTTTTAATGCTACTCCAGATTACATAGTACATTGATCATGTCAAATATCCCTATGCTAAAAACTACACTGTACAGCCTGCATTGTTCTGCGTCCCTGATCTTGATAATGTACAGCCAGCAAAAGGCAAATAAATATAGACAGAGTAATGTTTTAGTGTCTTCCTTGCAAACAAGGTTGAATCAGTGTAGTGTATGCAAGTCTGGTTCAGTTTGCACATTATTGCAATTGTTGTGTCCTCCTCTACATTCTTCTATCTTCAAGCAGTACTGCAGTAGTATACAAGGCTGGTTCAGTTTGCGCAGCACTCTTTGACAACATAAATGGTCAATCTGATTAAACTGACAGGTAATTATGTGCACACAGACAGGCTCATATAGATATATATTTAGGCACACAGACAGGCTCATATTTAACCCATTTGTTACACACTGGCAAGAGCCATGTTCTTTTTTTAACAGAACTGGTCAGATTGCCAAAACCTGCATGTGTATCCTGATCTGAAAGCTATACCATACATGCACAGACATCTCGATCTTCATACAATTTGAAGCCCAAACACAAATTAGCTATACATATGTTAAGGCCCTCCCTTAGCTTATTCCTCACAAAACTTCTTCAAAACACCCATGAGCATTCCCCTTGCATCTTGTGAAATCAGAATAGACAGATGGATGTGCTACAATTTTCAGAGTTAACCGATTCTGTTCTTCAGTGTTATGCACTGACAGACTCCAAATCAATTATTCTGCAGTGATTCTGTGACTCCATTTCTTCTGTATTTGATGCAACATTGCTGTGTTGTTCCTGCACGACACAAGCTCATTATACTATGCCTGATGGAACTGTCAAGTATCTTGAGTTTAGAACTTCTGCAGGCGTTATTCAGTTCACTACAACACTGAACTTCAAGACAATCAGTTGCTCGCCGCTGGGGGACAGCTGATGACATGCCACCGTCGGCCCGACGCCGACGCGCCACCAGGGGTCCGTCGGCCCGATGCTGATGCGCCACCGGGGATCCGTCGTCCCGATGCTGACGCGCCACCGGGGGTGGATGCAGCAGCACGCCGCACGGACACGAGAGGACGAGTAGTGTTGGAGAGACATGGAGGACGAGCCATGGGGACTGGAGAGGAGATGGTGTACGCAGCGTCGGTGGTAGGCGTTCACGGGGAGAGAGGCGGCGGCGGATGGGAGGCGAGGAGGCGGTGCCGATGTGGACGCGCGGAAACGAGCCAGTGAGCACGGGCAACCAGAGCCAAAGAAAGAAGCCGATCTATTGGAGCCAAGCGCCTGGGGAAGAAGCTGAGGAGGAGCCGCTCACTGGGTGCCGTGCGATGCCTTTGGTGGACACGTGGCTTTCATCTGAGGTATGTATACATTTGTGGATTCGTGGAAACCGTATCGAGCGAATTTTTATAGAACGCAGATGATTTATAACTATTGCTAATCTCATAGCTAGGCTTGCCCACCATCCAACTTCCAACAAATTAGTAAATAATATCATTGGCTCGTAGCATGATCGCCTGCCAGGCCTGCGGCCCATATGGGCGGCGCACTGCTAGCTGCCATGCACGCAGCGTGTAGTCGCTCCCATTAGCCACTACCCATCTACGCCACAAGAAGAATTGGCTTCAGCACCCGTCTTATCTCCACCGTAGCGGCCGGTGTAGGGGTGCTAGCCCCCTTGACCCCCTTGGTGGGTCCATCGCTGATAACAACATCATTTAAACGGTATATGATAAGTGGGAGTACGTACTTCCAGGAACATGGAATTATTTTTCTATACATACATATATACATATACTCATGGGAGTATGAAGTAGGTTATGTGTGTGTATATATATATATATTAAAAATAACGAGTACCCACCAAGTAACTATCACGGTGATTTATAGTAAGTAGAGAATCCAAAGGGAAGGAGAGAAGCATCGATCATCATTGGGCCTGTTCTTTACGGCTTCTAAAAGCAGCTTTTGGCTTTTGTTACAGTATCTAACTTTCAAATGGAGTATTTTCTCAAGATGTGATCTACAAGTTAATTATAGTACACGTTAAAAGTCTAACATCTGTATCAACCAAATCACAAGCGAGTATCTCTCTCCGTAATCTCTATCGCAAACAGCCAAAATTCAAAAATTTAACTAAAAATCATAAGCCGCAGCTAAAAAGAACAGGACCATTTACTGGTAGTACTATGAGGTATGGCGAGTGAAGGCAGGCACAATATGAAGCTTCCACTACAGTGGCAGGCACAATAGGAAGCTTCTACCACAGTGGCAGTACTAATACTACTAGTAATTAAGAAGAAGAAGCGCTGGTTTAATTAATTACGCGTGGCGTGGCGTGCCGCGTAAGTAAGACCGCTCGCTACGTTTGACCTTTTTTTTACGTCTGTAACTACGTCCTCACATGTCTATTTTGATCCTATCTCAGGTCCTAGTTAGCCTCTTCAGCTTTCCAGGTATCCAATTACCGTGAGAGCTCCTTCGGCTCTCTTATTTTAGGTTATCGTTGATATTTTGTACTATAAGTAACAGTTTTTATATGTATTGTTTCAAATAATGGTAGACGAGTTGGCTATACGGATATCACATATGGTTTTAAGAGTTTAGAGGATGTATTTTGTAGGGAAATTGAATATTGTCCCTTTCTTTGCCGTTATTGTGCCCACAGCACAAGAAAATTCCTGGAGTGGATTCCTCCTGTTCACATTCCCCAGTCAGATTGACACGCGTGTCGTAATGAATTTCCACGCAGTTTGTAGTATCAGGCACTCAAATTCCTCAACGGAGGAGGCGATTTTTAGTATCAAAGGCTCAAATTTCTTCGTTTATCTTTGGCAAGTAGTAGTACTGGACTAGTATATTTCCCATCCATCCATCCGTCCGTCCATCTCGAGGGTAGTCTAGAGGAGGCAGGAATGAATATAATTTTCTTGGCAAGTTTTAATTACTAGTAATAGAGCAGCAGCCAAGTCAACCATAGGGATTATGGCATCTCTTTCTTCGTCATTCGCTCGCATTCCCCTCCAAACTAGAGAGAACCCTCCCAGATGCAGCAGCTCCATTTCTAAGACCAAGACCGAGACTCTCCCCCCTTCTTCTTCTACTTGCCAAAATAAGAGAGGAGAGAGAGAGAGAAGCTGCTAGGAGGCTAGGCTTGGCCTCCATGTCTGTCTGAATTTGTTAGGTAGGTCCACCTTGGCTTGCGGAGCTCCTAAGGAGAAGTCTTTTCTTTACCTGGTCCTCTCGGCTCTGTTCTGCTCTGCTCGTCTCCTCTGCTACATAAGATGGCTAGATAGATTGATAGACAAAAAACTGCTCCCCCTTTTTTGCTCCGCTTTGTAAAGCTCGCTTCTTTCCATTGGTTTTGTATCTTGTTTTGTTCCTAGCGCCCGCCATTGCCGCACAACCTTGCAAAATAACTTCTTCTTCTTCTTCTTGCTGCTGCTGCTGCTGCAGTTAGCTGTGGATACTTGTTAATCTAGCTGTTGCAGCTTGGACGAATCAACACCAAGCCAAGCCAACAAGAAACTCAAGAAGATTTTCAATTTCTTGCTCCAGTCTAGCTAGTTAACTGAAAGCAATGGCCGGAGGCGACAGAGACGGCCGGAGGAGGAGAAAGAGGAGCAAGATGAGGCTCAGCAGGCTCTACAGCTTCGCGTGCGCCCGGAGGCCCAGCGCTGTCGACGACGACGGCGACCGCTCCAGGATCGGCGGCCCGGGCTTCTCGCGGGTGGTCCACGCCAACGACGACTCCGCCGCCGCCGCCATGGGCTACCGCTCCAACTCCATCAGCACCACCAAGTACAACGCGGTCACCTTCGTGCCCAAGTCCCTCTTCGAACAGTTTCGGAGGGTCGCCAACATCTACTTCCTCATCTCCGGCTGCCTCGCCTACACCGATCTCGCCCCCTACAACTCCACCAGCGCCATCGCTCCTCTCATCATCGTCATCATCGCCACCATGATCAAGGAGGCCATCGAGGACTGGAGGAGGAAGCAGCAGGTATATAGTATATATATTCCATTTCTATATAATGGAGTGCTTGCTAGGATTCAATTCGATTCAATTCAACTCAATTCAATTCTAGTGGCTTATTAGCATCGTTTCAACAATGGTTTAATTATGGTGTAGTTAATTGCAATGATGATCTATGATGTCACACTTTCCAGCTTAATTTGGATACTACACCACCATAGCTAGCTAGGTCCTCATCTCTTCAATAATACAACTACTAGTTTCGGGCCATCTATTCATGATCCATCCATGAAATTAATGGGTTGGGATTATGCATGATTAAGTGCAAGCAAGCGATCATTTCTAAGTACTGACCCAGTCAGCTGTGGACGCACTCCACTCAACAATGGCATTTACCTTCAGGGATAAGAAACATGGACTGATGTACACCAATATATTTCAATTCAGCAACTAGGCAGGCATTAGGTGCAGCAATTATGCCAAGATAACTGATTGCTGTTGTACCACCATTCTCCCTTTGGTCATTATTATGCCAAAAAAAAATCTCTTTTCTCATAGTAGAATGTTTATGTGGTCCCATTAGCAACACAACACATAAGAATTTATGTAGCATACATGCTAATTCAGTCCGATCGAAGTACCATGGTTCTTTCTTGTATACTTTTGTTTGAGTATCAGTGACCAGAAAAATGACTATTTCATCCAGGATACCGAGGTGAACAACAGAAAGGCAAATGTGTTCCAGGACGGTGCTTTTCGTCATACCAAATGGATGAACCTCCAAGTTGGTGATATCGTCAAGGTTGAAAAAGATGACTTCTTTCCTGCTGATCTGATCCTCCTGTCGTCTAGCTACGAAGACGCCATTTGCTATGTCGAGACGATGAACCTCGACGGAGAGACAAATCTCAAGCTCAAGCAATCTCTAGAGGTAACTTCCAACTTGCAGGATGATGAGAGCTTCACCAGTTTCGGGGCTGTAATAAGGTGCGAAGACCCAAATGCACATCTCTATTCATTTGTCGGGAATATCGAAATCCAGGAGCAGCAGTACTCTCTCTCGCCTCAGCAGCTCCTTCTCAGAGACTCAAAGCTTCGGAACACCGAGTATGTGTACGGTGCAGTTATTTTCACAGGCCATGACACGAAGGTCATGCAGAATGCTATGAAAGCTCCATCCAAAAGGAGCAAGATTGAAAAGAAGATGGATCGGATCATGTACCTCCTTTTGTCTTCACTCGTCCTAATTTCAGTCATCGGCTCAGTTTTCTTTGGCATTGCAACCAAAGATGATCTGCAGGATGGCAGGATGAAAAGATGGTACCTTAGACCTGATGACACGACCATCTTCTTCAATCCAAATAAGGCAGCTATATCAGCAATACTGCATTTCTTGACAGCCATGATGCTTTATGGGTACTTCATCCCAATCTCCTTGTATATCTCCATTGAGATCGTCAAGCTCTTGCAGGCTCTGTTCATCAACCAGGACATCCATATGTATCATGAAGAGACCGACACGCCTGCTCATGCTAGAACATCCAACTTGAACGAGGAGTTGGGTCAGGTCGACACAATTCTGACAGATAAAACTGGGACTTTGACTTGCAACTCCATGGAGTTCATCAAATGCTCTATTGCAGGCACTGCATATGGCCGTGGTATCACCGAGGTCGAGAGAGCTATGGCGAAGAGAAAAGGTTCCCCATTGCTTGCCGATATGGAAAATGGCATCGAACGATTTCAGCCTGAGGGGAAAACTGCAGTCAAAGGTTTTAATTTCACAGATGAGCGTGTCATGAACGGTAACTGGGTTAACCAGCCCCACTCCGATGTGATTGAGATGTTCTTCCGGTTGTTGGCCATCTGCCACACATGTATACCGGAAGTTGACGAAGAATCAGGGAAGATATCATATGAAGCAGAGTCTCCCGACGAGGCTGCTTTCGTTATTGCAGCACGGGAACTCGGATTCACATTTTACCAAAGGACGCAAACAAGTGTTTCTCTGCATGAGTTAAATCCCTTATCTGGAAAACAAGTTGACAGGTATGGGTTTGAACTTCATTTTTTTTCCTATAAAAATTCGGGATTGACCTGGTAGCTTTATAATACAAAATTTTTATCTTTTTTGGCAGATCGTATAGGATCTTGCATGTCCTTGAGTTCAACAGTACTCGGAAGCGGATGTCGGTAATAGTTAAGGATGAGGAGGGGAAAACATTTCTCTTTAGTAAAGGTGCTGACAGGTTAGTGTTACTACTATATTCAGTAATCTGCTGGAATGTGTTTAAATATGCAAGCTGATGACATGATGCATGTACTCTTCCTCTCTTTATTAATACGATGGTGATCTCTTGAATTGATCTTCAACATGTGCAGTGTAATGTTCGAAAGGCTATCAAGTTCTGAGAGTGCATACAGAGAAGTGACCCAGCAGCACATAAATGAATACGCTGATGCAGGTCTGAGAACACTAGTTGTTGCATACCGTGAACTTGATGAACATGAATATGCAAATTTCGACAGGAAGTTCACTGCAGCTAAGAATTCTGTCAGCGCCAACAGAGATGAACTGATCGAAAAAACTGCAGAATTGCTAGAGAGGGAATTGATTCTTCTTGGTGCTACGGCTGTCGAGGATAAACTTCAAAGGGGGGTGAGTAAATCTTCTTCCATGTGGTAATGTGTGACAATTTAAGAGATCTCTTTGGTTTTTTCATGTTTATTTCCTTTTCCTAGGTTCCTGAATGCATCGACAAACTTGCCAAAGCTGGCATCAAGATGTGGGTGCTAACGGGCGACAAGATGGAGACCGCCGTCAACATTGGGTATGCCATCTGTTATGACAGTTTTGATGCTTATAGCAAGATTTCATTTAAATTTATGACTTAAAATCTGATGCTTGTTTTCACAGATATGCCTGCAGTTTACTCAGACAAGGAATGAAGCAAATAACCATCACATTAGATACACCAGATATCATTGCCTTGGAGAAAGGTGGTGACAAAGCAGCCGTTACAATGGTAGGGAAAGTATTACTGATTACAGTTACTAAAATTTTATCTAGCACATAGTTGTGCTTCTTTATAGTCATCAGCTGCATTTTGCGCATTTGTGTTGAATCTGCATAATTTCCTTTTTAGTTCATATTATATGTTGGTTCATTCTGATCTTATAGTGGAGTATGTTTTGTAACGGATCAGCCATACAACTGCATGCTTATCAAACACTGGTCTGTTTCACAATAATAACACTGCCAATTTTCTGATATACTGCAGGCGTCAAAGGATAGCGTGGTACAGCAAATAAATGAGGGAAAGAAACTCATAAATGCATCTGCCGGTGAAACGTTTGCTTTGATTATTGATGGGAAGTCACTTACATATGCGCTGGAAGACGCCGTTAAGGACATGTTCCTTGATCTTGCAATCGGCTGTGGATCGGTCATTTGCTGTCGTTCTTCTCCAAAGCAGAAAGCTCTTGTAAGCTCACCTGCACCTCAGACTTTGCTATTTGTTTGTGTGAAAAAAGTCAGGCTTCATATTCTTCCATCCTAGGAATGAACTCTAAACTGCCATTTTCATTGGTGCTCTAGGTCACAAGGCTAGTTAAAGCCAGCACTGGTAAAGTTACCTTGGCAATTGGTGATGGTGCGAACGATGTAGGCATGATTCAGGAGGCGGATATTGGTGTAGGAATCAGCGGTGCTGAAGGAATGCAGGTTTGATATTGCCACTCATTATTGAAGTTCAACTGAATCAAGGCTACGTACTATCTAGAAAAGGAACCTAGTGTTCTGTTAGCACTCTTAATGCCCTCAATCTCAGGCTGTCATGGCAAGCGATGTCTCCATTGCGCAGTTCCGCTTCCTCGAGCGTCTGCTACTTGTCCATGGGCATTGGTGTTATAGCAGGATCTCATCAATGGTATGTATAATACAACTGAACATTACTATTACGGCATGCATGTTATAATTATGAAGCTTGCACTTTGGCTGAACACCTCTTTGTCGTTTGAATGGATCCATCCACAGATATGCTACTTCTTCTATAAGAACATCACGTTTGGTGTGACCCTGTTCCTGTACGAGGTATACACATCATTTTCAGGCCAAGCTTTCTACAATGACTGGGCAATGGCACTCTACAATGTCCTTTTCACGTCACTTCCTGTGATTGCTATGGGCGTGTTCGATCAAGATGTTTCCGCTCGGTTCTGTCTCAAGGTGCCCCTACCTAGCTAGATGTTTCTTTTCTTCTTCTATCCGTCTGCAAATATCGGTGTACCAAATGCATCCTCAGTTCCACATTGCTTCTGAAAATGCTATGCAATGCAGTACCCAATGCTGTACCAGGAGGGTCCTCAGAACCTGCTTTTCCGATGGTCAAGGCTCCTAGGATGGATGGTGTACGGCGTTGCCAGCGCTGTGATCATCTTCTTCCTCACCGCCACCTCGCTGCAGCACCAAGCGTTCCGCAAAGGCGGTGAGGTCATAGAACTCTCGACGCTCGGCGCGACTACCTATACGTGCATTGTCTGGGCTGTCAACGCTCAGATGGCAATCACAGCGAACTACTTCACCCTCATACAGCACATCTGCATCTGGGCTGGCATTGCTCTATGGTATCTATCCATCCATTCTCTATATGTGAATTAGGCAGCTCGTATATCGGTATATGCATCAGAAAGACGGTTCAAACTGAAATTGTGCTGTTGTTGCTGCATGCAGGTACGTGTTCCTCTTGGCCTACGGTGCAATCACGCCGTCTTTCTCAACCACATACTTCATGGTGTTTGTGGACGCATTGGCGGGCGCGCCGTCCTACTGGGTGGTCACCCTGCTGGTGTCTGCGGCGGCGCTGATCCCCTACTTCACCTTCGCGGTGATCAAGATGTGGTTCTTCCCGGACTACCACAACAAGATTCAGTGGCTGCGGCACAAGGGCCAGGCAGCTGCTGACACTAGTAGCTCCGACGACCCGGAGTTGGGTCTCGGCGAGGCTCTGCGCCAGTTTTCAGTAAGGTCCACCGGGGTAGGCGTGTCGGCACGCCGCGACGCCAGGCTCGTCCGCCTCAACAGTCAAGTTTACCATGCAGATTCACCAGCAACTCACTTGTCATAGGTAGCATCGATCGTACGTGCAGTGTAAATATATATAACCAGGCAGAAATCAGAATTGGCATCCTAGCTGCTCGCTTCAAGTGTTCGTTGTTTTGTTACCGTTAGGGAGGGTCTAACTGTACATGCATGCATGCTTGCGGAGTATTTCATTTTATCTCTAGACATTACAATTTACAAAGGGAGGAGGACAAATGTACAGTGGATTGGAGTCAGTGGAGGACAAATGTACATTGGGCTGGAGTCAGTGGAGGGATGCAAAGTTTTGGAGATTAATTTTTTCCCCTTATTTAATTCTTCTTTTGTTATTTCATTATACAAAAATCGGGAATAAACTAAGCTTCAGCTTCTATTTTGGTCCAGGAATTGGTGTTGATGTTGATACTGATTACTATTTCTGTCATTTTCTTTGTTCCAGCATTTAGTTAACTAGCTTCACCCCCAAAATAAAAGAAAAGAAAAAAAGAAGGTGAAGCATCATATGATGATCTAACCTGGAGTACCAGTTTCTGATTGCGGTCCATATATAGCTGACAGCTCTGCAAAAGGATGGTGGTTTTGCCCTGTCAAAAAGTACAGATGAGAAAGGTCTTGTGAAAAAAAAAGAACATAAAGGTAAATAGCATTTGTACAGATAATGAGTAGAATAGAAGCACATGAATCACGAGTGACAAACGGATATGATGGCGCGCTTCCTAAATTGACTGCTAGCCTAGCCCTAACCGAACATATGGGCCGCATCAATGTTGTACATAACCGATTGTTAGTTTTTTTATAAATTATTTAATTAAAAAATAAAAAAATTGAAAAAAAACTGTTATATCATCACAAACAATCTAAAGGAATAAGAGGGGAAAAAATCGAAATTAAGAAATCTACGTGTTTTGTGTTACTTTATTTTTGATAGTTAGAAACTAAAAATTAAAGACTTTTAAACCGTTCGGAGGAGAGCCACATATACCATGTGATTAACATAGTAACATATACTATGTAATGGTCAAATATGATGACTTGGCCTATTGACTGACCCGAGAACAAGAGTACAACGGGGAATGAAGATATTTCGCCTAAGTTCACGGCAGCTTACGTACATTCTGGGTCAAGTCTCTGGTCTTAATTTGGTGTTCCTTCGCTTTCTCTGGGTCTGCTTCTAGAAGAAGGCATGCATGGATGAGACAACAGTTAGGCGGTTAGGACGGCAACCACGGCGCCATCATCGCGCCGACGACGATGTTTCTGGCCGTCGATTCAGACTTGAGACCCAAAAGTCTTCAGCATATGGGAAGAAAGGAAGACGACTGCCTAACCGAGTTGGACAAGTCGCCTTCAGACTTTCGAGTCTGTTTTTTTCCCAGGTAATGGTAATGCATACGCTTCTTCTTTCCTTCGGCCACAGCGTCATTGTCGAGTCAACAGCAGAAAAAAAAATTCTAGAAGTTACAAAATATTATCTTCAGTGGTTTCATAAGTGAAGCTTGTCATAGGCAACAGCAAGACAACCCAACAAATCTAGAGCAGAGAGCGGTGTTGCCGGAAAACAACACCAACAGCTTTGTCAAAGAAGAAAGAGTACATGCATTGTGTCGTGTGATCTACATAAAAAGAAAACAAAAATCACCCTAAGGAGTAAGAATTACACGAGACATTCAATAGTCGACACAACCTGAATTAGCGAGTGAAGAAGAATGACTACGTACACACAAAGCAAAGAAAGAACAAGCAGCAGCAGCAGCAGCTGATGATGATGATTACAAGATCCTTGAACTTGAGGCGGCGTCAGCACCTCTACTGCGACTGCTCCAACTGTATTGGCTAAAGTCGGAACTGTCATCTTGGTTGCCCATCACCATCCGCTGGAACATCCTAATCTCTGCTGTGTTTGCAACGTTAAAAAGCTTGCTTTGCCCTGGCTGAACACCATTTGTTAGATCGATATCGACTAAGCTATCCAGAACTCGCACCACCTGAAAGGACACAAGGGGAAATAGGGTATAAATGCCAATTTACTGCTTGTTCAAATCAAATGAAATGATGCTAATTTCCTTCAGCATGCATAAAAAAGTGTTATTATCCAGACATTCTTCATAGCCATGTTTATCTTTTTTTTCCCTTCTAATTGGAAACCACAATATGCTACGCATTGGAAATCAAAAGAAGCCATATCTAAAGTTGACATAACATCTCATTGTATTGTATTTGATGCGGGATTTATTCCAAGGCTTGGAAGTTCCGACCGCTGTTCATTAATTGTGACACAAAGCTCCATAGTTATTGGTGCTTGTGGGGCTTACATTTCAATAGCAGGACAGGTATCAGCTTAAAAATATGGTGGAAAGTTACATGAGTAATTTGCTTCACCCATCAAAATGGAGAAAAAAAGGTAATTCGCAAAGCCATCGGGTCATGTGGCAAGACTATTAGCTAAAGCCAAAAGGCTGCCATTAATGGCGATGGCAGAAGGTTTTGGTGAGGATAACACCATGCATACATGTTACGAACTGTGAGCGGCACGTGTAGTCCAAATCCAAAATCAGGACCCATGAGACCTGATTTGAATAATTGATCTTTAATGCAGACAAAAATTTCCAGGTTCTCTGTCACCATAGCCGACGTATGCTTCTTAATGCTGCCAATCGCACCTATTCTTTGCAGTCCTATGCCAATTTCTTGGCACAGATGAGCAAGATGGCACCTCTTCTTGTCGTGGACGTGGCACTCTTTGGTGTGTTCTCGTTCCTCGTCGTGGCCAGTCAACAGTTACTAATTAATTTACCCGCATTGACAAAATTCCATACCTAAATCACCTTTTGTTTATTGACAGTTGGTTTTTATTTGAGTGGTACCTAAGCACCATAAAACATCTCATTTGATGCCTGTATCCATGCCAGATAACACTAATATAAGGTGGTCAGATAGTGTTTATACATACCTGGCTCATTCTGGGCCTCCTTGATGCTGAGTGTCGAACACAGGCTGCTGCAGCTTCAATCATACGGAACATTTCAACCTCATTGAAGTTCTTATCAAGCCTGGGGTCGACTAACTCTTCTAAATTGCCTGTCTCAAGAGCTCGAGTAAGCAATGGTCTAGCCTGAAAATAATTAGGAATCAAGAAATGTCAAGAGTTTGCAGAGTTGAAGTACAAATAATCTCTATTTGAATGCTGCTCATGCTCGACTGCTCAAGGGACAGGCTGTTATTGTATCATTGAGAACCCCAGGTGGAAACCTTTTGTTTGCATTAACAAGAGAATCACTATTATGAGATGTTTGTCCGAACTCCTCATAAACATACAGATGAATCTTACAACAGTTATGTTTTCATCACAACCACTTCAAAACTTGTCAATGTGCATAGGAGAATGCAAGGTTTTCTTTCAATACAAGATATTAATCTCGCAGAATCATGATTGCGTGGCCATACTTCAACATGCAGTGGTTCTATTTTCGTAGCTACTAAGACATATCACAGGCACAGACACCATACCTCCAAATCTGCAATCTTCTATTCCTAATATATATGCCTAGTCATGCAAAACGAGTAGTGCAATAGCAGATATGGAAACGTGGCATTTAAATTGAATTTCCCACTTGATATGGAAACGTGGCATTTAAATTGAATTTCCCACTTGTAATTTCTACAATGACTATGTCGGTATATCCATCAAATCATAGGAAACAAGTGTATACTATATGACCATAGAAACTCCAGCCAATCCCAGTGAATAAAGAATAGTCTAGGGAGATCTTCAGTTAAAGATAAGAAATTCACTGATAAGCACATGTCAGCTAAGTATCAGATCCAAACCATCGGTAGTCATTAAGTGAAAACAATTTTAAGCAGTAAGTTCAGTGCTATAAGCCTATAACTCACCCACTCAACAAGGCTCTCATCACCCAATGGTCTTGATGCATCAACAGGTTTTCGACCAGTGATAAGCTCTAAGAGAACAACACCAAAAGAGAATACATCAGATCTCTCGGTCAATTTGCCACTTGATGCATACTCTGGAGCCATGTACCTGCACGACAAAAAAAACCATTTTTAGTCATCAATTCTGTCAGATCACAATGAATGTTCTTTTGAAATTTGCCAGTACTTCACTCACCCAAATGTCCCCATAACACGGGTAGTTACATGTGTTACAGCATCCAAAGCCAACCTTGCAAGACCAAAATCACCCACCTAGAATTCATGGATAGCATTCAATCAGGAAATCACGAGATTTTCTCACTTTAGGCCCATTTGGGGAATGTAATTACCTGTGCCTCAAAGCTGTTATCCAACAAAATGTTTGAGGATTTGATGTCTCGGTGGATTATCCTTGGATGACCTGCAAAAGGACCAAAGAACGGGCCTGCAACACCTAAATAAATGGATACGGTGACTGTAAAGATGGTGAAAAGTAAGAAAGAACATTACAATCTTCATGTAGGTATGCTATTCCGCGAGCAGCACCAGCAGCAATTTTAACCCTGGCTGACCAATCTAAAACAGGCCTTCCATGTCCTGTGATTGCGGATCGATTCAGTACTTGTTCAGTTTCTACTGGCAGAAGATGAAAATGCTCTATAGCAAAGGGTTAAACCATACCGTGAAGATGATGATGTAGGGTATTATTAGGCACAAAATCATAGACAAGCAATCTTTGGTTATTGGAAATACAATATCCCACAAGAGAGACCAAATGACGGTGATGCACACGAATGATTATCTCCACTTCAGCATGAAACTCACGTTCCCCTTGTCCGCCACCATCTTTTAGTTGCTTGACAGCTACCTCTTTTCCATCGGGCAAGCGACCCTTGTATACGGACCCAAACCCTCCTTCCCCCAGCAGTCTCTGAGCTGAGAAACCATCAGTGATCTGATACAATTCTTCATACGTGAAGAACCGGGAGTTGCCCATGCTAATATCAGACAGGCATGCTTTCAGCCTGGGACTCCCAGCACTATAGTTAGTTTGGACAGAAGGATCAAATGACGATGCTACATTTGCCGAGTCACCTGAAGAAAAGTGAGAAGATGATAGCATTTACAAACTAGATATAAGATGTAAGAAGCGTGAATACAGTCATTGCAGCGCCAAACTACCTGAGGGTTGCTGAGAAGAAATGGGCGAAGTAGGCGACATGAATCCAGCATGGTAACCAATTCTTTCCCTCCTACGCTTCTTTGTGTACCAAATAGCAGCACCCATCAAGCTAAGCACAAGGATGGCAAGCACCGCACCGACACCTATGACGACACCACCGCTAAGCCCGTCGGCCGCGGAGGAGCTCCCACCCCGTGGACCAGGGCTGGACGACTTGTTGGAACTTGGGTTTCTGCTCGCGTTGGGGTTAGCCGGGTCAGCAGCAGTGGCAGGTGTAGGCAATGGCTTGTGGTGATTAGCCGGTGCTGATGGCACAGCCGGAGAAGTATGAGTAGGACCTCCGGAAGGAGGTGATGCGGGGGACGGGGACTGCGCTGTTGGTGGAGCAGTGGGCGTTGTTGGCGGCAGAGGCGCTTGCGCTGTTGGTGGTGCGGGCGAGTGCGCGGGCGGCTTAGGAAGCGGGGGTGATGGTGAATTGCTTGACGGCGGGGGTGCCGAAGCTGCCTGCGGAGGCGGCGCGGAAGGTGGAGGCTTTGGCGGTGGAGGCGGTGGCGAGGCAGCAAGAACCGGAGATGGAGGCGGAGGGGTGGGCGGCGGGGCGGTGGGCGGCGGCGGTGACGGGGAAGCGGCGGTGGCGGTGGTGTCGGCCGGGGTGGCATTGGGCTTGGACGACAAGGGCGCTGGGGAAGAGGCAGGCAAGGCGATGGCCGGTGAAGAGAAAGGAGACGGCGCGGATGCTGCCATGAGAGGCTCCGATTTGTCAGTAGCTGCTATCTCGGGGCCTGCTTGGGCTCCCATTTGTGAGCTGGTGCTTCCCTAAGAATTAGCAAGCAAGAAGACGAAATTGATTCGATGGGAAACAAAGGTCGGGGCTTCCCATTTGGCAGCGGTTGCGCTCCCCAATCGTGGATAGCCAAGCCGGTGGGCTCCCGCCGGTTGCGCCGCGCTAGTGGGGGGTTGAGCCAGCTTTATAAGGCGTCGCCCTCGGCATGGTACGCTCCTTCACATTGGTTATTCCGGTCTGTGTGCTTTCTTCTGCTGCCCACGCAATCCACCCCTGCTCCTGTTGTTTTAGCGCCCTATCTTGGAGAGGAATGGCTCGCCGCGACGATCCCATTCGCCGGCTCAGTGGCAGCGCCTCGTCCGACCGGTACGATCTGTCGCCTCCCCCGGGGGAGTACTCGCTGGTGGTGCGAGGAAGTGCGCACGTCAATAAGCGGTGGGACGCCATGGAGCACTCGGGAGGCCGCTGCTCTCGCGTGTTGGGGCGAAGCCGCGTTACTGAAGAGATGCTCCAGAGGCTCGTCCGGGAAGGGAAGATCGCAGAGCGTGACGGGGCCCGTCTACCCGGCCCCACCGAGACGGAACCGCACCCGGCGGAGGCAGAGGCTATTGTCTTTGTTGCGTTTTTTGATGCCAGGTTGCGGATGCCCTCGTCACTATTCGTCGGCGAGGTCTTGCGGGCGTATGGGCTGGAGCTGGCACAGCTGACCCCTAGTGCGATAGTCCGCTTGGCTGTGTTCGCTTGGGCACTGCGAACAGAGGGTCGCCGTCCCAGTGCGAGTCTATTCGCTATTCTGCACGATGCGCGCTGCCAGCCGAAGAAACTCGAGGGGGGAGCGGAATCGAACTTCGGCAGCGTCAACTTCGTGCTAAGGAAGGTGTGTGCGGGGCTCTTTCCTGCATGGGCCGCGCGAGGGAGATGGGAGTCCGGTTGGACGCGTTGATGGTTTTACTACCTGGTGACGAGCAAGAGCGGTCTGTCATGCCGGGGACAGCCGATATCGTTCAACATCTCGCCAGATGTGGAGCCAATGTCCGACGACGCGCAGAAGGCACGGAGGCTTGCCGGTATCGCCCGCCGGTTCAACATGCGTGACCTCGCCGAGGAGTTTACCATGTATGGGGCGGCGCCGCACTCCGGTCGGTGGCAGTACGATGTACAGGGCGGTATCCGGAAGGATGGCGTCCATCCGACTATTTCCTGCCTTCTAAGACCCTCCGCTCCTTGTAAGTCCTTCGACCGTTGGATGTGCGCACGCTCGCGCGATCACGTGATTTCTCTTGGATGATTCTCCATTTTTGTGTGTAGTACCCCGGCTAGAAGATGCGGAACGGGCGGTTGTCGCGCTCCTTGGGCCATATTCGGCAAAAGAGCACAAGCTGCGCGAGGCCGCGACCACCTCGGCGAAGCAGGGGCAGATAAACCGGGTCTGCGAGGTCTTGGGGATTGGCGTGCCTGAGCATGCAGTACTGGCGGAGACCCCGAGCCGCCATGATGACGAAGGCGAAGTGGAGGTGCGGCCGCCTCGGCGCAAGACCCGATCTGAGGCCGCCCAACCTGGCCCACCGATCACACCGCTAGAGGGTGCCACCGAAGCTGGGGGCGCAGTCGGCGCCGGGTCCGAACCCGCCGGTTCGGGGGGGAATGTTGCCCCTACCAAGGGTCTAGATGGTGATGAGGCGACTGGCCTCGGTGCTGTTGACCTCGGAGATGTGGTGGCATCGCCGGCAATGACCACCGAGGGTTTGCTGCCTGCGGCGGTCGCCGGGGATTTGCTGCCCACGACCGGAGCAGCTCAGGAAGGGTCGCCCGCGTCCCCAAGGCGAAGCGCCCCCGGGTGCAGTCGTCTCCGCCTGCAAGGGGGCGATTCGGGGTTGCTGGGGCGGTCACTGGGATCCTGGCGCCCTGTGAGTAGGTCGGCGAGGTTGGGGGAGAAGGCGCCGCTCCTCGAGCCGACGAAGCCCCCACTCCCTGTGTGGAGGCTGCGCGGGCACCCTCCCGCAATGTGGTAGAGGTTGTCGAAGGTAGGCGCGATTCCTTTTGTTCTCATGACTTCGCGAAACTCTCTCCGATTTGCTCGCTCATTGCGGCGGCGACATCAGGCGAGACGAGGTCTCCTGGACACGGTCAAGGATTGAGCAATGGAGGTACACGCGAAGTTGCAGACCTTGCTGTGCAGGGCTCGGCGCGGATGTCCGGTGCTGTGCAAGCTGCTGGGCCGAGGCCCGTCATCTCCGACTTCATCCCGCGATCGGAGATGCTTCGCGTTCTTAGCCAGGCCGCTGAGCGCGTCGGCAGCAGCTTGGATGTGCCGGCACTGGTGACATGCAAGGGAGACCTTCTGGCGCTCGCGTTGGGTGCCTCGGAGATAAGGGTAAGTAGTTTATGGCCTGAGCCACTGTTTTGAAGTCGTTCTAACCGGCGTGGTCCTTCTCAGAGTCTTGCCCTGAGCCAAGCTTTGGAGGAGACTCGCGTTCATGAGCGAAGAGCGTTGCAGAGTGAACTTCGTGCTACGGACGATGCCCACGTTGCCAAGGACGAGCAAATCCGCACGCTGGAGGCAGAGAAGGCGATAATAGCTTCCAATGCGGAGGACGCCGTGGCGGCGGCGCGACGCGCCACAGCGGAGGTCCAGCGCGCTGCGGCGGAGGAATGCACCGTCTTTCTTGAGAAAATCTCTGCGCTGGAGAATGAAAAGGCCCAACTCACCGCATCCCTTGGAGAGAAGGCCGAGGCCCTAGACAATGCATCCATGGCAGCATGGAGGGCGATGGAGACGTTGGAAGGGGCCCTTCGGGACCTCATCGTTGACGTACCAGAAATTGCGCATGGTCCCGAAAATCTGACGGAGACGCTTGGGCAGATCGAAGAGGGCTCAAGCCTCGTTCTCCGCGATGCCAAGTCCTTCGGCAAACACTGCGGCTTCATGGGTGCGTCCCTCGCCCTCGCCTTACTTCGCGCCCGGGGGTGTGGGCACATCGGCGGGCTGGCGGACTCTCAGCTGGATCTGCTGGCCGAGCCCGAGGTGATGTCTGACGCCATCCGCTCCACCCAGCCAGCCGTACTGAACTTCCATAACCGAATCTGGGGCCATGTTGGGGAGGACGCAGCCAAAATCGTGCTGCGACGCACTCTGCGTAGAGAGGGGGACCTCCTCCGATGGCTCGAGGGAGTTCCTCGGCGCGAAGGAAGTGACGCGGACCAAGGATGATGCCGGGGCTGGGTGTGTCGCGTCATGTACACCTTTTTGTATGGTTGCTTCGCAACCTGATATTTTATATGAGTGAAGCAATGCTTGGTCAATATGTTGTCGTCGTTGCATGCCCCCCATTTTAGGCGATTGGCAAGTAGGGTAGATTTCCGCGCTTGGCTCCGCCAGACATGTCCTTCCGGAAGGGGTGGCAGCGGAGCTGGCGCCTAGTCGAAGTAGACGCGCGAGCGCTCCGTCCCCTACCTTTCGAAGGGGGTGGCAGCGGAGTTGGCGCCTAGTCGGAGTAGACGCGCGAGCGCTCCGACCCCTGCTTTTCGAAGGGGTGGCAGCGGAGCTGGCGCCTAGTCGCAGTAGACACGCGAGCGCTCCGTCCCCTACCTTTCGAAGGGGTGGCAGCGGAGCTGGCGCCTAGTCGAAGTAGACGCGCGAGCGCTTCGCCCCCTACATTTCGAAGGGGTGGCAGCGGAGCTGACGCCGAGTCGAAGCAGACACGCGAGCGCTCCGTCCCCTACCTTTCGAAGGGGGTGGCAGCGGAGCTGGCGCCTAGTCGAAGTAGACGCGCGAGCGCTCCGTCCCCTACCTTTCGAAGGGGGTGGCAGTGGAGCTGGCGCCTAGTCAGAGTAGACGCGCGAGCACTCCGACCCCTGCCTTTCGAAGGGGTGGCAGTGGAGCTGGCGCCTAGTCAAAGTAGACGCGTGAGCGCTCCGTCCCCTATCTTTGGAAGGGGTGGCAGCGGAGCTGGCGCTTAGTCGAAGTAGACGAGCGAGCGCTCCGTCCCCTACATTTCGAAGGGGTGACAGCGGAGCTGGCGCCTAGTCGAAGTAGACACGCGAGCGCTCCGTCCCCTACCTTTCGAAGGGGTGACAGCCGGGCTGGTGCCTAGTCGAGTAGACACGCGAGCGCTCCGTCCCCTACCTTTCGAAGGGGTGGTAGCGGGGCTGGCGCCTAGTCGAAGTAGACACACGAGCGCTCCGTCCCCTACCTTTCGAAGGGGTGACAGCGGGGCTGGCGCCTAGTCCAAGTAAACACGCGAGCGCTCCGTCCCCTACCTTTCGAAGGGGTGGCAACGGGGCTGGCGCCTAGTCAAAGTAGACACGCGAGCGCTCCGTCCCCTACCTTTCGAAGGGGTGGCAACGGGAAGCGGTCCCACGATGTCGGTGCCCTATCGCGCCAGCGGCCACACCGGGGGTATAGGATTGAGGCTCGTCGGGGGCCTGTGGATGGCGTCGGCGATGGCTGTCGGCCAATAAAAACCTTGCATAAATGCCTTGCCGACTAGCGATCTTGGTGCAAGATGCGAACCACAGAGTCCCGCATGAATTTCAGTAAGGAGCTGCTTTCCCTCTTCGCGCGAGAGGCATCGCAGAAGCGGTGCGCATACCCCTTTTTTGTAGAGCACCCGGTCAAGCACCTGGAAGGACCTAGTGCGGTGTTGTAAACGTCGGAGCTCGGCGGGGTCGTCCGGCTCCGCGACGCCCTGTAGAAAAGCGAAAATGGGTTCCCGCTAGTCACTCTGTTGGGTGATCTGATGGACGAGGGCTGCATCGCGGTTGTCCTGCGTGATGGCTGCCGTTGGCAGGACTTCGTAAAATGCTCCCCCGGGGGTTGGGAGCTGTTGGCTGGCACCTTTGCAAGGACATCGACTTGTTCGTTGTCCGCCGGGGGATGGATTTCACCGTGACACCCAAAAAGTGCCGTTCCTTCGCTCGCACGGCTGCTAGGTACTTGGCTAGCTCCGGGTCCTTGGCTTGATATGACTTGTCCACATGGCCCGCCACCAGTCGTGAATCGGTGCGAACGAGGACGCGCCTCGCACCCAGCGCTTTGAGCTTCCCGAGGCCAAATAGTAATGCCTCGTACTCGGCTGTGTTGTTGGTGGCAGGAAATGCGAGACACGCCGAATACAGCAGGCGGTGCCCCTCGGGTGTAGTAACGACTGCGCCGACGCCTGCGCTCGCAACACAATAGGCTCCGTCAGTATTGAGCATCCACACCGGGTCTTCTGGCTGGTGGACAGGCTGAGCTGGAGGGGTCCACTCCGCGAGGAAGTCTGCCAAAACCTGGGACTTAATCGCCGTTCGGGAGGTGTACGTTAAGGAGAATGAGGCAAGCTTGGCCGCCCATTTGCCGATTCGCCCCGTGTACTCCTTGTTGTGCAGCATCTCCGCCAGGGGGAACGAGGATGGCACCGTTATTGGATGGGCTAGAAAGTAATGTCGGAGATTTCTTGAGGCCATGACCAGCACGTAGGTAAACTTCTCGAGCTCCGTATACCGCGTCTTGGCGCCCTGAAGGGCCTCGGAGACGAAGTACACGGGTCGTTGGAGAGCGCCCTCTTTGAGGACAAGGACGGCGCTGACTGCCGTTGCTGATGCGGCGAAGTAGAGCAGGGGGGAGCCTCTGGTGCTGGGGCAACTCAGGTGGGAAGGCTTGCTAGGTGTTTCTTGAGGTCGTCGAAGGCCTTTGCACAGTCATAGTCCCAATGAAACCCATCGCAACCGCGGAGAGTCTTGAAAAATGGCAAGCCCCGTTCCGCCGCCTCTAGACCTCCCTCGTCGTCTTGGGCGGTTCCATGCCCAGGATGGCGTCGACTTTGTCGGGGTTCGCCTGGATGCCTCGTCCGGACACGAGGAAGCCCAAGAGTTTGCCCGCCTGCACGCCGAAAACACACTTGTCCGGATTGAGCTTAATGCCCGCCTTTCTGAGGTTGTCGAAGGTCTCCTGGAGATCCCGACCATGGAAGGCGAGCTGCCTGGTTTTTACTACCACGTCGTCAACGTAGGCCTCCACGTTCCTCCCAAGCTGAGCGGCTAATGCCAACGCGATGAGGCGGGTGAAGGTTGCACCCGCATTCTTCAAGCCGAAGGGCATCTTGACGAAGTAGAAGGTCCCAACCGGCGTAATGAAGCTGATTTTCTCTTCGTCATCCTTGGCCATGTAGATCTGGTGGTAGCCGTCCAGGAAGCTCATAAGCTCACACCCCGCGGTGGCGTCGACCAGTTGATCTATGCGCGGCAAAGGGTAGTCGTCCTTCGGGCATGCCTTGTTGAGAGCGGTAAAGTCGATGCACATACGCCAGGCACCGCTGGCTTTCTTGACCAGCACCGGATTGGCGAGCCAGTCCGGATGTTGGACTTCACGAATAACTCCCGCTCGGAGGAGCTTCGCTACCTCCACCTTGGCTGCTTGCTGCCGGTCCATGGACATACGGCGAAGCTTCTGCTTGACCGGCTTAGCGTCGGGGCGGACCGCCAAGTTATGTTCGATGAGGGTGCGGTCCACACCTTTGATATCCTCTGGGGACCATGCGAAGACATCTGCATTACTCTGAAAAACCTGGAGTAAATCCTGCTCCACCTCCGGAGGGAGACCTTCGCCGATGGACACGAACTGCCCTTCCGCTTGGAGGGGCACCCTTTTGACCCCGCCTTCCGGGCGGGGCTTAGGTGTCCATCCTGGAGTGGATGGCGTGTCCGCCTTAGATTCGTCGGCGAGGACATGCACCTTGCGATGCGGACCCCTGGCACCGGCTTCGACACACCTAGCGAGGTCTTGGTCGCCGAAGATGGTGATGACACCCCGCGGGCCTGGTAGCTTCATACACAAAAAGGCGTGGTGCGGCACCGCCTCAAAGGAGTTAATGCCGGGTCGGCCCAGTATGACGTTGTATGGGTGCGGGGTGTCCACGACATCAAAGACTATATCCTCGCTTCTGGCATTGTCGTCCTGGCACAAGGAGACCCGGAGGCGCACCTGGCCCAAGGCCTTCAGGGGCTGGCCGCCGAAACCTTGGAGGGGGGTCTCCGATGCTCCTAAACGACTTCGAGGTATTCCCATGCGATCGAGGGCCTCCGCGAACAAGATGTTCGCAGAGCTTCCTCCGTAGATGAGGATGCGCCTAACATCGCGGCCTGCAACGTCGGCCTGGATGACCAAAGGATCTTGATGGGGGAACTCCACGCCTTGGGCGTCGGCTGGTGTGAAGGTGATGTTGCAGTGCGGCATCCCCTGGGGTGGTTGGGCCGAGGAGGTTCTCGACGAGGAGCCTCCGTAGATGACATTAATGATGCGATGTTGGGCCTCTCCCGGGGTCCCAGCTCGCGGGGGACTTCCTTGCGGTGGTTGCACATGGGCTGCCGCAGCGGTCGGTGCTCCCAGGGCCCAAACTCGGGCAGACGGTTGTCTCAACGCCATAAGTTTGGTGCATGCCCGCGTGAAATGATCACCATAGCAATGCACCTCACACCATCTGTCGTAGTTCAGGATTTCTTGCTCCGCGTGCGGCCTCGCGTCACGGCTTCCTTCGTGTTCTCGGGGAACACCTTGCGTGATGAAGACATGGCAAGCCTTCTGGGACCTTCGTTGATTACGACGGGGCTTATGCCTGCCGCTTGACGAGTTCTCGTGCGCCCTGGCGTCGTCGCATTTGGGAGCGTCTCCCCCGGATGCCTGCTTGCGTTTTGCTCTCGAGTCGTCCCTCGTGTTTCCTTTTTGCGGCAACTCCCCTGCCCGAGCGGTGTCAGAGTCGTCGCCCCGGCGTCTTTGTGCATCTTCCTCTGCCCGGGCGTACTCTTCCATTTTGTCGAAGAGCTTCGCCACCGACTTGACTGGCTTCCACGCGTTATACTCGGCTAGTGGCACCGGGCGAAGACCTTGTATCGCCGCATTGATGATGGTTGTTTCGTTGACGTCCTTGACCTGGCAGCGTACCTTGGCGAAGCGTTTGCAGTAGTCGCGGAGCATCTCCGAGGGTTTCTGCTTGACGGCGAAGGGCTAATCCGTATCAACGCGCTCGACGTAGTTTCCTTAGAAGCTGTTGTAGAGGCGGTCGCGGATCTGCTCCCAGGCGTACATGGAGTTTGGCTTGATGGCAAAAAACTAAGAAAGCGCTACTCCCTGCAACGCGAGGGGGGATCCCTTCACCTTCGTAGTGTCATCCCCGTCGGCGGCTTCGATAGCAGTCTCGTATACGCGCGCGAACTCCCGAGGGTCCGTGTCGCCTTTGTACGGCTCGATGGCGCTGGGGAACTTGAAGTCCTTTGGCCACGCCGCCCGCTGCAGACCTACCGACAGCGAAGACTCCGGGTCCACGCGGCGCGGCCGGATGCGGCTGGACACGAGAGCGTCGCGGCCGTCTGGCCTCCCCGGCGTGGGCTCCGATACGACCATTGGTGGAATCTGCTGACTCCGAGCCTTTTGCATACCTTGCACGGCCCCGCGGAGATCCGCCAACTCCCGCCGGAGCGTGCCAAGGGCCGTCAGCAGGGCGTTGTCTCCCGTGGACGTGACCGGGGCCGCCGACGCATCCAAGCCCCCGCCGGCACGACGACAGCCGCAACCTGCGCTCCTAGGCTGCCCGCCATGGCGACGTAATGGACGCGGATGTCGATGAGGGGGTCAGGCTCCGCGGCAGCGATGGCGGGGCCGAGAGTCGTGGCGATGATGGTGGGATCGGGCGGCGCGTCGTGAACACCGATGTTTGCGACCATCACACCCGCGTCGCCACCCACGCCTGCAGCTGCCGACGCCGAAGCCCCGGTATTGATGCGAGATTCCGCCGCTCCCACCTTTTTCTTCTTCGCTGCCGACGATGAAGCTTTCTTTGGTGCCCTCCTTCTTCGGATCTGGAGGCTTGCTCTTGTCCTCCCCACGGACGGCGCCAACTGTTGTGGTTACAGACCAAACAGAGAGAGAGTATGGTAGTGGAGAGTTAGATGAGCAATGGCTTAGGGTTTCTCCCCGTGGCCTGTGTTGTATATATATATCCATATGGGGAGTGCTTTTACAATTATACACTTACATCTGAGTATTCCCCTCAGGGGCACTTCTGCCATTACACATGTCCCATTCTGGGCCTTACAATCCTCTAACAGGCCTGCTGGGCTTAGGTGGGGGCCACCCCTACGACAACTGGATTAATTCGATATAATTGAGTTAAATGCCATCAATTACTAGTGAATAATTTACGTGCGTTTAAAAGGGAGCTGGAGATGTTTAGACTTGGGCACAACAAGAATTGCTCAGTTCCTTTCTCACATCATCTTCTTCATCTGGTATATCGTGTTGAAGTGTTGAGCGACCGAACCTTGTCGGTCTTTCTTCTCGTCGTGCACCGAAAAAGAGGGAGAGTGGCTTTCTCCGAGCCGTTGCCATATAGAGTACTTGCATAGGGCGGCAATAAAGTTTCTAGGTAGCGCACATGACCCCTCATGTTCTTTGTCAACTACTTTCGTGACCACACTTCTTCCTCCTCTTCCTTGTTCAGTTCTTCTCCTTTCCCCCTTAGCTTCTTTCCCTCGCTTTCTCTACTAGCGCGAGCTTCACTTCCACCTCTACTGCACTCTATCTATCCCTAATCCCTTGGGAGTTCTCAAAGAATTTATTTTTGGTTCCTCTCTCTCTCTCTCTCTCTAGCCTCAAGCCTCAACAAGTGGAAGAAGTGGGACCATGGGAGTGGAGTGGATCCCTTCTTCCCTTCAGCTTGTGGGGCTCTAGTGCAAAGCAAACTTGTGTTGGGTTGGAAAATTTTCGCTTTCCCCTTGTTCCTTGTTTAGTAAATAATTCTACATGAATTAAATTTCTACTAAAAATTTAGCGGTATTTGTGTTTTACAGCCCAAAAACAATCTTTTAGAGCTATTTTTATCACATGTGGTTGAATTTTTTATTACAAGAAAGACACACATAGACACATCACCCACGTACGCGCGCACACATGAGTACGCCCTTTTAGCACACGCTTAGAAAGACAGAGGTCGAGGACAATTTCATGAGCTCACAAAAATTCTACTGAAGCACACCCGCATGTGCATAAAGGTGGGCACCATGATTTAAACCCTGATGGGTAGAGATGATGCAAACATCCCAAGCGATGATGTTTTATGTATTGTATTCAATCCATCAAGTACTTCAGAACAATATGATCTTACTAAAAGAGTTGAAGAGCAAGAGAAGCCTGAACCATGGAGAATCAAGGAGCATGGCGATGGTGTTTACCAGTGCACGTGACCCATTGGAGGAGTGGAGGCAGAGGCGCATGGAGGAAAGATGATATGCAGTTTTGAACACAAAGTTCACAAAGATATCTACAACAACTCAGAAGGTTCCAACATGTACAATATATATATTTGGAAAGCTTATCAATTCTATATTCCGACGGATCAAATGACATATGATTTGAAGATTTCTACGCAAAGTTATGACAATTTGATTAGATGCTGCACGGGCTGTCCAGAGAGACACGCGGTAGTTACCAAACATAAGAAGTCTGTAGATTGTCAGTCACTTGCTGGTGACATCCGAACACACCATAACTTTTCAAAGATTGATAATTTTTTATTTTCTTTCTCACACAGATATGGAAGCCACCCAAACAAGGAAAGTAAAGATAAGAATGTTTGGATCCAATTTGGATTTGGTTCAACACAGTTTGTAGAACTTAGTTTAAAACATCCACAGCTTTCACAAATGGAGTTTGATTTGGGAGTTCTTGGATTCATTTGAAGATAACTTCAATGCCCACACAATGAATTAGGTTTGAGCCTTATATTCCATCTGGTCGCACTGTAATATCCAAAACTATCCGATGGTGGAAATTTCAGGGTGTCCTTTTCTAAGTCCAAGTTATCTCTAAGAGTTTGTTTATTATTTTAGGTATCTTAGGGGAATATATAAACTATGTACCACGTCCTATGTGAGATTTAGACTGTGGATAATATTTTTAGATTGCAAATATCATCTATTAGCGTTATACATTTGTTCTTCCTAAATTGATTAGCGCTGCCACAACTAGAGGGGATTCGGACGCTGCTTCTTCCCACAATTGTTCTGTCTTTCCCTAAGAATTGAGAGATCAATATTCTTCACTTGGTTGATCTATAGAGTTGCAAGCCCATTGCATTGGCAGCGGAGGATCAGCTATGGTTCATCTAGTTTACGGGCAAGTTATTGTCGATCCTACGTCGAGAAGATCATGCACCCCATATCAAGAGTCATACACTCATGACTCCATCATCACACTAAAAGGTGGCTTCCCACATGTGATTGACTCTGTAGAAGCAAGGCACCTTATTTTGTTTATTATAAGGTAACCATGCTTTTTACAGACATGACACTGACATGGATTCCTATAGCAATTACCAACAATAGCAGAGGATGGCATTTTGTTTAGAGGGAAGGAATTTCACTCAATTCAGCTCAATTTCCATGAGATTAGGAATAGTTCCTGTGTTCCAAATGAGGACTAAAATGTAAGATCAACTGCTACAATGATTTTGCTACCATGCCTCCGCTGATCTCGAACCCTAGCTTTCCTACAGTTAAGAAAAGCAACGACAAAGCTTTTGAATTTAGATATTATATCCAATTCAATAGCATACTCCCTCCAGTCATCAAAATACAATTTTGACCACTCATTTTTATTATAATACTAGTTGAATGTCTGTGCGTTGCTATGGATTTTTAAAATTTATCATACTACATGTTTTAAAACTCAGGGTGGTACAAATTTCTAGAATATGCATACAAACATGTTTAAAAGTTTTTAAATCCATCAAGTAAGTCAGAAGTCATCGATCACACCTCATGGTCATAAGTCGGAAGACATCGACCACACTTCGTGGTCGTAGGTCAGGAGCCCTCGAGCAAACCTCGTCGTCGTAAGTTGGAGGCCGTCGACCATCGTGCTTGATCGTAGGTCGGGAGCGGTTGACCATTGCTGGTGGTCGTAAGTTGGCTGCGGTCGACGATCGATCGTGGTCCTAAATCAGGAGCCTTCGACAATGTTTCATGGTCGTACATCAGAAGCCAACAACCATCATTCGTGGTCATAAGTCAGAAGCCATCGAGGATACCTCATGGTCGTAAGTAAGAACACATCGACCAACGCTTGTGGTGGTAAGTCGGAAAACATCGACCACACCTCATGGTCGTAAGTCGAAACACATTGACCAGTGCTCATGGTTGTAAATTAGAAGCCATCAATCACACCTTGTGGTCATAAGTTAGAAGCCATCGACATCGCGCGTGATCGTAGGTCGGGAGCGGTAGACTATCACTGGTGGTCGTACATTGACAGGCCTCTAGTGCGCTTGTGCCCTGTCGCTCGACTTCCAGCGCCAGCCTACTCGGCCCTAACTTTGACCACGACCCTTCAATGTCGACCATAGCCCCCTTCGACCATGGCCCCCTTCGACCACGGCCCCGACTTCGACCACAGCATCGACTTCGACCACTGCCTCGACTTCGACCACGGCCCCTACTTTGACCACTGTCCCCTTCGACCACTTCCTCTTCAACCATTGTTCCCTTTGACCACGACCCTTCGACGTCGACCACTTCCCCCTTTGACCATGACCACCTTCGATCGTGGATTCGACTTCGACCAGCGCTCGTGGTCGTAGGTTAGAAGACATCAACCACGCCTCGTGGTCATAAGTCAGAACACATCGACCAGCACTCGTGGTCATAAATCGGAAGCCGTCGATCACACCTCGTGGTCAAAAGCATGTTACAATCCATGGACCATGGAGAGTATGAGAGCTTGTTGGTCTTACCGTCGAGGGTGGGGAGCTCGATCTCGGGGGTGACCTGGGGGGTAGACGACGGGGATGTCCAACTGGAGGGTGCACTTATAGTGGTGGAGGTTGTGGACGAATCAGCAGGTGCCCTCTGGGTTGGCGCTATGACTACGACCATGACCGCTATGACCATATCTATGGGCGCTACGACTACAACCATGACTGCGACTTCGACCACTTCCCGCTTCAACTTCGAGCACTGCCCCCTTCGACTTCAACCACTGCCCTCTTCGACCACAACCCCTTTGACCACAGCTTCGGCTTCGACCAAGGATCTTCGACTCTGACCATGGATCTTTGAATTTGACCACTGCCCCTTCGACCACTGTCTCCTTCGACCACGACCCTTCGACGTCAACCACTTCCCCCTTTGATCACGGCCCCCTTCGACCACGGATCTCCTACTTTGACCATGGATCTTCGACTTCGACCACTTCCCCCTTCGACCACTGTCCCCTTCGACCACGGCCATTCGACGTCGACCACTTCCCTCTTCGACCACGACCCCCTTCGACCACGGAGCTTCCACTTCAACCACGGACCTATGACTTCGACCACGACCCTTCGATGACCACGGCCCTTCAACACATCACTTCCCCCTTCAACCACCACCCCTTCGACCACTGTCCCTTTCGACCACGACCCTTCGACGTTGATCATTTCCCCTTTCAACCACGGCCCCCTTCGACCACGGCTTCAACTTTGACCACGGATCTTCAATTTCAACCACGGATCTTTGACTTCGACCACTGTCCCCTTCGATCACGGCCCTTTAACGTCGACCACTTCCCCCTTTGACCACCGTCTCCTTCAATCACTATCCGCTTCGACCATGACCCTTCGACGTCGACCACTATCCCCTTTAGCCACGGCCCTTCGACGTCAACCACGGATTCAATTTTGACCACTGTCCCCTTCGATGACCATGGCCCTTCGACGTCGACCACTATCCCCTTTAGCCACGGCCCTTCGACGTCAACCACGGATTCAATTTTGACCACTGTCCCCTTCGATGACCATGGCCCTTCGACGTCGACCACTTCCCCCTTTGACCACCGTCCCCTTCGACCACGGCATCGACTTCAATCATGGATCTTCGACTTCGGCCACGGCTCCTCGACCATGGCCCCCTTCGACCATAGCCCCGACGTCTACCATAGCCCCCTTCGACCACAGCCCCGACATTGACCACGGCCCCCTTTGACCACAGCCCGACGTCGACCAAGGCCCTTCGACTTCAACTGTGGACCGACTTCATCCACGACCCTTCGACTTCGGCCACTACCCCTTCGACCATTGTCCCCTTTGACCACGGGTTGGACTTCGACCACGACCCTTTGACTTCGATCACAACCCTTCAACTTCGATCGCGGACCGACTTCGTCCATGGCCCTTCAACTTCAACCACTGCCCCCTTCGACCACGTTTTGTACTTTGACCACGACCCTTCGACTTTAACCACGGCCTGACTTCAACCACAACCCTTTGACTTTGACTGCAGACCGACTTCATCCATGGACCTTTGACTTCGACCACTGCCCCCTTCGACCATGGCTTGGACTTTGACCACGACCCTTCGACTTTGACCACGACATGACTTCGACCACGGCCCTTCGACTTCGATCACACCCTTTCGACCACGGCTTTGACTTCGACCATGGATCTTCGACTTCGGTCACGGCCCACTTCAACCACGGTTTTGACTTCAACCATGGCCCCTTGACTTCGGCCATGGCCCCTCGACCATGGCACTGACTTCGACAACTAGCATGGGAGACCAAAATCGCCAGACAGTGCGATGGGCTTCGAGTGAAGAGCAAGAGGAGGTAAAGAGGCTCACCGGGCAAGCGACCGCTGGGCGACGGCGGCGGAGGGAGAGCCACGTGGGCGGGCGTAGTAAGAGGAAGCCACCGCCACCATCGCCGAGTGCCCTTCTCTCTGATCCACTAGCTGCTGTCGGCGAGCGCCATTCTCTTTGATCCACTGAGCGTCATGCCGCTGGTTGGAGGGGCGATGGGAGATGAAATTGGTGGTGGTGCCCTAGGGAAAGTTGGGGGACTGTGACCAGATGCTGCTGCGCGGGAAAGGAATTGGTGGCGGCGCCGAGGAGGAGGAGGCGCGGCACGAGGGTTCGGGGGAGAAGGAGGCAGCGGTTGCGGGAGGTGGAGGTGGGGAGGCGGCGGCGGGCAGATGGGGAGAGGAGGCGGCTAACAAATGTGTTGGGGAGGTGGCGACGGGGGATGCGACACTGCTGGGGGAAGTTGGGGGACTACGACTAGACGCTGCCGCGCGAGGAAAGAATTGGTGGCGGCGCTGAGGAGGAGGCGGCGTGGCACGAGGGTTCGGGGGAGAGAAGGAGGCGGCAGTTGCGGGAGGTGGAATGGTTGCGGGAGGCGGAGGATATGGGGGAAGAGAAAAGGAAGAGCACGGCCCACATGTCGGTCCAACCTTTTATATAAGGAGCGGAAGAACTACCTACATGCGGATCTGGACGACTGATATTTGATCGGATGGCTGAGAAGAGAGGGGGTGAACGGACCAACGACCACCAACTTATATTTTTAAGGAGTAGAGATATTAAAGCATAATAAAATTATAATACTATGAAAGCAATTTTCTAGATAAATCTACATGTATTATTTTCATATAGCCAATCTAAATACTTGTAAAGATATTAATAGCTAAAGTTTAGAATGTTGACCATATATTCTAGAATGACGTCTTTTCCCGTCTGTAGGCAGTAGAATGGGACGAATTGAGATAGGCGCAAAATTATTATTTGCATGCGAGTTGCAACCACCGGGACAGGCACAATTACAAATTGAGTGCTTTGACTCAAAAAGGAAAAAGCTAAATTACGGTAGGCAAGGGGAAAAAAGGGAAGACAACAAACATCATGATACGACGATACAACTGGGGTGGTGTCATATAAAAAAAATAAAAAAAAAACTGGGGTGGTGCCCACCATCCCCGCTCAAGACTTAGGACCTGACCAAAGCGCGGTGGCTCTCAATTGAAATGGTACTGGTGGTTGATAGTTTTTTAAGATATTTAATTAAAAATAAAAAATTAGTAGAAAAATACTGTTATATTTCTATAAACTAGCTGAATGTTCGTGCGTTGCTACAGATTTAAAAAAATTAGAACATATTTGTATGCACGTTCCAACAAATTTTACCACCTGTTAGTTTTAGAACATGTAGTATAATAAAATTTTAAAATCCGTAGCAACGCACGGGCATTCAGCTAGTATTACAGTGCAGAGAGAGAGAGTAGCATTGGAATTGACTTGTCATCATTTTTGTTTTCACTTAACAAAGCAAAAGAAAAACACACATTATTAATGAAACGATAACTTCACTGATCTGAATAACCATCCTCCCATCTCATTATCTTTTACAAACGAAAACCGGGGCCGAGCCGGCCTGGTGCCAATGCCCTCGGGTCCACACCGGCGCATGCACCGCACCGACTCCGGCCAACTCCAAGCGGCAAAGCGCCGGAGCCAGCCAGCCCCCCACCGCACCCGCTTGCCGTTCCGCTGTTTCCATCCCGCCGACCCCCTTCCGCTCCGCTCCCCCCACCCTGCCGAACCCAACCAACCCACCACGCGACGCCCCCTCTCTGCTTCTCGCTTCCGCTGCACGCCGTGCTGCTCGGTCGCCCGCCCACCTAACCTCCTCCTGCGATCTCGTCCCCCCTAACGAGGCCCAGATTTGGTGGCCCCTTGCTCGCGCGCGAGGCTAGCGGATCGATGGTGTCCATCGCGGCGCAGGCGGGCGTGCTTGCGGCTTGCGTGGCGCTGTTCGTCCCCATGGGGCTCGCGGGCTAGCACCTCAGACGCAACAAGGTGCTCTTCTTCTCTGGTGCACTCTTCGGCTTCCTCGCCATCGGCGTCCACCTCTCCCCGTACCTCCCCACCCCACCTCCTCACCTCCTCCTTCCTCCCCCACCCCGCGTTGTCGTTCTCGTCGTGCATCCCGTTTCTGCACCGCGTGTCGTGGGCGGACGCCGGCGCCGGGGGAGCAAAAGGCAGCGACGCGGCAGGAGGGGTAGGGGGCATGGGGAGGTGAAGTGGAGAGGGAGCGGAAGCAAGCGGAGCAAGAGGGGAGGGAGGCGAGAAAGGCCGGGTAGAAGAGGTGGGAGATGGTAACTGTTGGTGGAAGTGAAGAGGAGGGATAGTTAGATATGAGAGAGAGGGATGTTAGATAGATGGTCAAGATTTCATTATTCAGATTGAACGGTTGAGAAGGGAGGAAGGAGAATGCACCAACTACCAACTCAAACTTATTATATAGTAAAGATATAATAAAGATAATATAAAAGACAAAAAGAAAAGAAAAAAATCACGTTAATAAACTAACTCATTCTGAGACAGAGCCTTTCAGCCTGCCTTACGACCGCTAGGCCGATATTGCTGTCACCTTCCCCTTCCCTCATGCCAACTGCCAATCTATCTATCTATTATGGTAACTTTTCACTCACCAGAATACTGGATAATCTTCTGAGTTCATCACCTTAGGGTGTGTTTGGTTTAGAGTCAGGTAAGGATGGAATGAATCCATCCCTGTTTTTAAGGATGGAACCATCCCCATCCCCTATTGTCCCTGGAACCAAACACACTATTGGAGGCAGGTAGCGAGGAAGAGGGACGAGCCCATCCCCTCATTTTTTAGGGATAGGGGCATCCTCAATTTAGGGGAATATTCCCGGGATATTCCCCAAAGGGGATGGACTCTGTCCCTGCTAACTCCAATCCAAACAGGTCCAAATCTGGGATCGCCCCGTCCCACCCCCTATTGTCCCTGGAACCAAACACACCCTTAATGAACTATGAAGAGGATTATTATTATTATTATTATTATTATTATTATTATTATTATTATTATTATTATTATTATTATTATTATTATTATTATTATTATTATTATTATTATTATTATTATTATTATTATTATTATTATTATTATTATTATTATTATTATTATTATTATTATTATTATTATTATATCAGAGTCTCTGCTGCAATGCCATGCAGGCAAAACACCACTGGGGCCGGGCATTATAGTACGGCAATAAGCAACTCGATGCACAATGGTAAGTAACAGGTCTAACAGACGGCTGGCTACGATCTATCTCCGCAATGTCATCCAACAACTCCTCGGATGATTAATCAAACATGACACTAGACAACATCCAACACATAAAAAAACATCGACCATGATTGGCTTATTGCTTGGTGAAGATAAATTGCTTCTACCACATAACATCCTCCTACACAAAGCTTTCACTCCACCACCGTCACCAGCTCAAACTCAATCAAGGACAGGTTGTTATCCTCCTTGACAGTGAATTCAGCTGGGCTTTCAGCAGCTTTCACGATCCCCCACTTGTCCACCGCAAGCCTCATCGAGCCCTTGAACATGTCAATCTTTGCATTCTTCAGCTCAACAGTTGTTCCAGCCTTCATTACATCCACTACAAACAAGAAAGGATTAACGCTCCGTTAGGCCCATTAATTAACTGCAGAAATATCTTGGATTCATGTGAGTAGTGCAAAGTTGCAAACATAGTAGAGCTAACAACGGCATTTATCCCTAGCCAAAAAAGAGAGCATTTATGAAACAAGCATATGAGCTACATGCAGTAAGAACTGTTGCAGGAAAAAGCTAACAGACTAATTTGACAAATACCTCCTTCAGCATCATTTGTAAGTTGATCTGTTAATATGCAAGACAGCACATACAAGTGTAAGGAAACCATGTTCAACTTCGGAGAAATTCGTGCTTCAGTAGTAAGAGTGAACTATGTATCAAGGACTAGTCTTCTGATGCAACGCCACGTTAATTAGGGGTGATGGGTTATGCGAAAAAAGTACAGACCAGTTCATGCTGTACGCTTAATAATGAGTTTGACAGGTAAACTCATCATATAGACATGTGAAGATGGTTGACGAATGTACAAACTTAATTTTCACTGGGAAGATTTGTAGTCCATATCTAAATGAAAGTCATCTAAACATTCTTAGTTCTAACCATCAAGATGTAAAAAAAGAAGAAAAAGTATCTAGATTAACCGCATGAATTTGGTTTCGCTAGGTTGGGTAGATTCATTTTGAAATATAATAAGCAGTTAGAGTAGTAAGAGATCATGTCAAAGTGTCAATATAAAAAACAACCTACATTTAGAGATGGAGGGAGTAATGATAGTTAGCTTATGAAGTATGCTAGCTATGACAAGGAAGAAAGCGATTACCATTAGCCAGAATAAGCGACCTAAAGCACTGAAATTTCACTTTGTATGCATATTAGTATTTGTGATAGTTATGACAAGCAAGAAAGCGATTACCATTTGCCAGAATAAGCGACCTAAAGCACTCCTTGTTTGCATATGAGTAGTATTTGTGATAGTTATTAACTGATTTACCTGGTACCAAAAAAAAAAAGCAGTGCACAAGCAGGCTATGCAACAAAAAAAAAAGGATCAAGTTGGAGCAAATAAAAAGTGGGAGGCATTACCTTGCTCGTTCCTTGCAGTGAAGACAATCATGCCAGTTTCATCCCCGACCAAGCACTCGGCGATCCTCATCTGCCTGCCCTGAGGGCCCCCCTCGGGGCGGCCTCTCTGGACGACCATCTTGGAGTTGACCACCTTGACAACAAGGTTGTGGCCATGAGTCCCCGGGCGGAGCTGCTCGACCTTGGTAAAAGCCGGTTGCCTACGAGCGCCGGAGTCCGCCATTGCCTAACGAAAACCACAGCTCTGTCTCGTCATATACAGGCATAGCGGAAAAAAAGAAATTTTTGATCATTTGCCACATTTTTCATGTGCATTTGATAAAATGCCCTGTGATATCTCACTTACATGTCCAGGACCCGCATGTAAGTGACACATAGGAGGGCATTATATCAAATGCAATGTAAGATGGGGCAAATGATCATATTTTCCCCCCAAAAAAGAAGGAAATCCCATTTTTGAAAACGATTTCATCATCCTAGAAAAACATTTACCTCATCTCAGCAAAGAAAGATATAAGATTTGATCGTCCTAAAAGTACTCCACTCTACATCGATCATGATGACTAAAAAAATAATCAACACTCCAGCAAGAACCCACAACACACCGAAGCTTGCGGACTAAAACACTAATCTACACTAGTCTAGTTACATCTCAGGGGCCGACTAAACCAAGTCCCAGAATCTACTTTAAACCTCGGGTGGGCACCAAGTGCCATGTATGGGATCAATTGAGATCGATCCATCCTGCGCGCTGAAGGAAAAAACAGGAACCTAATCGAAAGAAGAGAAGATTTGGGCTGGGGATTTGATTGCTAGCTATCTTTTAGAACAATAAATCAAATCCACCCAAGGAAGCTAGGGTTCCTCCTTACCAAGAAAAGAAGAAGAACCAATCAAATCCGGATGGACCTCCACTCCACGCCAGTAGCAGTAGCAGATCTACGTCGGAGCCGGGCGGACGACGACGGTGGCTCGTGGGGTTGGGGATCCGCCGCCGGATGGGGAGTGGAGATCGAGACTGCAGGAGAGGATGAGCCGATGAGGTGAAGACAGTGGAGTGAGTATTCATGCCTGCGAGGCGGAGGACCTCCCAAGCACCTCCTCCCAAGCAGGCCGGGCCGGGCCGACTGGGCCAAACGTTGTTGGCCCAAGTAGCAGCTACACACCTTCTCCTCTTTTCCCAATATTTTTTTAATCCACCAGTTCTGTAAATAGGCTGCATTATATATACATATTATATTATAGATATGCAAAACTTAGGTAAAGCTATGTTATAAAAGTAAAGATTAGCTACTATAGTACGTATTTTTTTATTTCACATACTTACATACACCTTTTCCACTATACACTACTAATATATTTTTACCATAGTGGGGAGCGTGGGGGTGGGCAAAAATGTAGATCGAGGGCATGTTGACAACTATTTTTAAGCTAAATTTTATATCTATCCCAAAGTAAAATGTTGAACTAGATACAAATAAGATGCTAATTTATGTTCTTGTGTTGATTTTAATTAATAAAGAAAACACTCATTAGAATTATATTAATTTTAGACGAGTACCGATCTGAAATCATGTCATTAGAATAAGAAAAGACGTGTTCAAATTTATATACCAAAATATTTAAACCCCAGTCTTACTACACCAAAACAAGATAATCAACTATCATGACGCATTCAGAGGGTTAAAGAATGAAGAGAAGTTACGATCTTATCCAAATTGCTTTACGACAAGACCGCATAGTCTTCGTTTAAAGCAAACAAGATCACAGTCACAGCCTGAAGCTGTCTAAGCATACTTTTTTTTTGGAACTCGGGAAGCTTGTTCCCATTAAACACTATCTCCAGCTAGATCGTCGGAGACCAAGCTGGAAACAAAGGTGGGGACTTGGCTCATAAATTCCATCGAACCAGAGCTAACCACGCTCGCCCCATACATTGCAAGGCGATCAGCCACCTTGTTGCAATTTCTCGGGCAAAGCCGAATACTGCAGTAGTCGAAGGATGAGCCAATGAAATCTCTAATTTGCTTGAGGAGGCTTCCATGCACACTTTGATCAAGATCCAACGAAGTCAGGCCTTTTACCATATCAGACGCATCAGACTCCAGTATAATTCTTGTCATTCCCAGCTGTGCTATCCTCTGCAGACTGTACAGAGCAGCTAGTGCTTCGGCTTGAAAAGGGCTGTCCACTCTGCACAGATTGCCACAACCCCTTTGAAGGAACTCACCAGCGCTGTCCCTTGCGACGAAACCCCATCCTCCCTGACCCGAACCAGCTTTAAAGGAGCCATCAATATTAATCTTGTACAGATCTTCCGGTGGCGGCTGCCATGACTTGAGACTGACTTGCTTCTGACTTTTCGTTGTTTTCCTTTCCTTTTCGAACTCTGAGACATAGAAGGATATTAGTGAACAGACCTCAGGACATGTGACTCTTTTTTCCCCAGCATTCACCTTATTCCTCACCGACCACCACCTCCATAAGAGAACCACAATTTGTAGCTGGATTGGATGTGGAAAGGACCAGATTTTCCTCAGCAGATCTCGGCCAGAAAGACACTCTGCTAGGATATTGCGATATTCCTCTAAGTTTAGCCCTCTCCAGCACTCCTTAACATCTTTACATTTGAAGAAAAGATGCCCACAATCTTCATCCAGCCTGTGACACATGGGGCACAGGGTGTCCTCCTTCATCCCTCTACGGCTCAAATTCCGCCGGACGGCCAAACTATTATGGGCTACGCGCCACAGGAACATTTTCACTTTGTTTGGGACCTCCATACTCCAAATTTTATCCCACCTGAACAGGGAGTCCCCATCTGGGTCTGGCTCAGAACTAGCTGCGTTTCTACCAAGCTCATTCTCCCTGTTTTGAATCGCCAACCTATAAGCTGACTTGACTGAGAAAGTCCCCTTTTTCTCCAAATGCCATGCCGGTCTATCTTCCAAATCTTGGTTCACTCTCAGTTTTAGGATGGCCTCAGCATCAAAATCTGAGAAAACATCCTGCACTAAGGTCTCATCCCAAGATCCCAAGCTCGGGTCCATCAAATCGGCCACCTTCGTCAACACCGTCGTCCCCCTACTTGTGACAGGACGTCTTGTACTGCCGTGAGGAATCCAAGGATCCGTCCAGATATTCACCGATTCACCATTGCCAATGCGCCATATGAGTCCTTGTTTCAGCAGATTCACACCTTTGAGAATGCTCCTCCAAGAGTAAGAAATCTCATCCTGTGGCTCACATTGAAGGATACTACTATTGGGAAAGTATTTTGCTTTAAGCACTTGGCCACACAAAGTATCCGGAAAAACCATGATCCTCCAAGCTTGTCTAGCCAACATGGCCATATTGAACAAATAAAGGTCCCTAAAGCCCAATCCTCCCTTATGCTTAGGGAGTGTCAACTTATCCCAAGCCAACCAATGAATCTTGTTTTTCTTATCATTCTGGCTCCACCACCACCTGCCAATCATAGAGTTCAACTCATCGCACAACCCTTTTGTCAGCTCGAAGCAGGACATAGCGTAGGATGGGATTACTTGGGCCACAACCTTTACTAGAATTTCCTTGCCCGCCTTCGAAAGCAATTTCTCCTGCCACCCTTGAATACGAAGCCATACTTTCCTCTTTATATACTCAAAGGCTCTCTTTCTTGATTTACCAATAGAAACTGGTAGCTCCAAATATCTCTCACTCTTTGCTTCTTGCATGATGTCAAGGGCTTGTCTCACCTCCTCCTTCTCAACAGAGCTAGCATTTGGGCTGAACAAAACAGACGATTTATCCCTATTGACCACTTGTCCTGAGACTCGCTCATAAGCCTGCAAAATCCTCCTCAATTCCTGAGCGTCTCCTCCACACGCTCTCATCAGAATCAGCGAGTCATCAGCAAAGAACAGATGGTTAATCCTTGGAGCTTCCCTGCACACTCTAATACCCTCAATCCTGCCCTCCACTTCTACCTTCTGTAACATTGCTGATAAACCCTCCGCACAAAGGATAAAAAGATAAGGCGACAAAGGGTCTCCTTGACGGAGGCCCCTCTGTGGGTGGATGTTGTTTGAGTATTCCCCATTGACCTTGATACGGTAGTTCACTGTTGTAACACACTTCATCACATTTTCCACCCATTGCACTGTGAACCCCAGTTTTAGCATCATCTTCTTCAGAAAGGTCCACTCAACTCGGTCATAGGCCTTACTCATGTCTAACTTAATTGCAGCCACCCCCTGTTTTCCCCACCTCCTCTGCCTTAGGTAGTGTGTGAGCTCATAGGCCAGCAAGACGTTATTAGTAATAAGTCTACCAGGGACAAAAGCGCTCTGAGACGGAGAAATGATCTCTGGGAGCACCAGCTTCAGTCTGTTTGCTAGCACTTTGGAAGTGATTTTGTACACTACATTGCATAAACTGATTGGCCTAAGATCCTTCAATTTCTCTGGTGATTTGGTCTTTGGGATTAGAACAATAACAGTATCATTTCAACCTTCCGGCATAGCGGCCCCATTAAGCATAGCAAGCACTTCTTCTTTAACCTTATCACCCGCAAGAGCCCAGAATTTCCTATAGAAGACCACCGACATACCATCAGCCCCTGGGGCTTTCAGCTCCCCCATATCCTTTAAAGCCACCCATATTTCTTCATTTGAGAACGGTGCTGCCAGGTTGTCATTCATTTCTTCGGTAACCTTCATTTGAACACAATCAACGACCTCATCAGCCTGGGAACCTGCAGTGGACATAAAAAGTTGCTGGTACTGGTTAGCAATAAAGCTGTCTAAGCATACTGGTAAGCTGCAACCAAAAGTTTGATAGGCATGTCATATATGCACACACACACACACACTTCCTACAATCACATTCGTCTAGGCAAGATAAGGAGTGAATGGAATGAGATATTATTGGTAGATAAAACTGCACTTACAAGGAGCTTCTTCCATTGATTCTCTTTACAGCAAAATGGGGTACAAGGAGCCAATCCTTTACAGCAAATACAGTGCAATAGACACAGCACACCAAAACGCATTGCATATATGCGCATGGTAAGTACTTTTTTTTATCTTATCAAACATTAAATACTGTCTTGGAGTACACCAGGCTATCTACAATACATTTGTTTTTTAGCATTTGATCAGTAGCAACAAGATTTGGTTGATACCACATCGAAAGCTTTATCCTACAGCCAAGACATTATTGAAGAAAATATTTGTCTAACATACGCATTACAAGTAAACTTTTTGCTATTATACAGCAACAAAACCTTTTATCCCAAACAAATTAGGGTAAACTAGGAATAAAACATCCCTAAGGTCAAAAGAACAAGAACCTTATAATAAACCTATAAGGCTAAAACCCTAAAGCCTACATCCTGCCATTGGAACCAAGAGCCTAAAACACCTCCCTAAACCTTCTTTTATGTTATGGTTTTAGTACGTGGAATGCTAACTTCTATGCCTCCTATCCAAAGCCAACCCTTTGGATACATTCTAACCCCTCAAGTTTCTTTTAACTATTTCCTCCCACACCAGTCTTGGTCGACCTCTGCTTCTTCTTATGTTTTCGGTACGTCTTAAAATTTTACTATGTACCGATGCCTCAGAATGCATTCGTTGAAGATGTACAAACCATCTCAAGCAATATTGGACAAGTTTCACTTTAATTGGTGCTACCCTCACCCTATCATGTATATCATCATTGCGGATTCGATCCTACCTTGTGTGACCACAAATCCACCGCAACATGCCCATCTCTGCTACAATCATCTTTGTACATGTTGTCGCTACAATCATCTTTGTACATGTTGTCGCTACAATCATCTTTGTACATGTTGTCTTTTAGTTGCCCAGCATTCCGCTCCATATAGTTTTTGCTATTATACTTTCTTTTAAAATCCAGAGAGCCAATTAACATTCTCAATGCTGATATGCTTGCTTTTGCCTCAAGACACATTTTTTTTGGAACCAATTCAATGCAACTACTTTTCCATATAGCTCTAATTTTTGTTAGGTAAGTTGATAGCGTATGGTGCAATAAGTCTTCCTTATCTTCTTGAATTTTCTTTGTCAAATTTTGGTGAAGTAATGCTGAATTCTACTTTTGTTACTCCATAGGTAGCACATCAAGAGAGAACAACTTTTGTATCTTCTTTATTGCCTCTTCCGTTAGAATATAACATTCCGCCTTCTGTTCTTGATGCTCGATCAATTGTTAGCAATGTGAAGGTATGCACCACTTATCTTATGTGCACATGACGATATTATGTTTTTTCTTGGCCTTGATTAAGCTCCAAGTTTTCACATATAAGCTTATCTAGGGTGAACTAGGATGCTTCTTATGGAGCTTAAATATGAAATTTTAGGTGTACTGAGAGGGAGCTAACTTCTTAATGGGGCTTATGCCAAAATTACTGAGAGGGAACTAAACTAGCTTCTAAACAAGGATTCTGTGATGTGGACTTTTTAGATATCAAAAACGAAAGATTTGGTAGACAACAAACAAGTATGCTTTCTAACATAGAGTTTTATGTGTTGCTGAAGGAAAAATATGGAGCTGCTCCAAACAAACCTCTTATAGGATAGCCACCTTTCCTTTTTTTCTTTTTTTTTATCGTTGATATAATGATATTGCTGCATGAAATAATCAATGGAAAGAAATATAAGTAGGTTTTGTTTTGCAAACAACTTCTATGGTTCCTTTTGTTCCTTGCTTAATTGAAGCTGAGCATACATTAGTTAACCTTGTGTTCAACCTATATTTTCTTCTTGTAGGTTTTGTTTAAGCATTTGTAAGAGAAACTCATTATTACCGTGATTGGATTTGTTGGGGAATGAGAACCGTCGGGCCATCCCAAGTGAGGTTGCTGCAACAAATGCAGATCATGACTAGGGGTGGAAACGGATCGGATACGGTCGAATAGTCTCAAATATGAATATGGATTCATGTTTTTAAAACGGATACGGATGCGAATTCGAACATTCTCGAATACGAATACGAATCGAATGTCGTAACGAATACGAATTCGAATCGGATATATGCTTAATTCGGTCGAATACGAATATCCTCCTATGAATGTCGTAATCGACCGGTTTTTTCGATTAGCGGTTTTAAATTCAAATTTTGACATTTGAAATTTTCTCAAAATATGATTTCCACAGTTCATATTTCTGGCACCATTGTTTATTCGCACATGTAGCCTACACGGTAGCAATTGTATCCATCGACCAAAACTGTAAACGTCACCTCGTTCTGTAATGATCTCAGATTCCTGGAATTCAGCGCTTTATAGTTTAGTAATGCACGCATCCGACCTGACAACTGGAACAAAAATATACCAGTTGTAAGTACACCAGCAGTCATTTCCATCAGCATAACAAGATGCATTTCTCACTGCCTGGCCAAATTAAATTAACTAAATCTACTCATTTGCGATCAAACTAGGAAAGCATTAAGCGTCAGCTAATAGCAAAGTGATTCATGTTTTGAACAAAAAAGTAAAGTGATTAATAATTACAGGTAAATCAAAATTTAATTCCTTCCAACCAATGGGCCATCCAGCATTTTCTAATACGTTGAGTCAAAGATTAGCCAGGAACAGGATGGTACTACATTGGACTAACAGGCAAAGGAGTTACTAGGAGAGTTGATCTATTATCCCCACTACCAGAATCCTCATTTTTCAGACCTTGGATGCATATATGAGCATGCTTATTCTATTCACCATCAGAATTCAGTAACCTCACTTCCAAACCTTAAAATAAAGCACAACTATTTGCTAATATGAATAGACCAACTAAATGATTGATATCCGCTTTTTTGAAAAACTACAGGAAGACAGAAATGCCACATCATGCAATATGCAACCACATTAGCTAAGTAGATTATCAACATCCCTGACTTGTCAATACAAATTATCTTACTATAAGCTAGTGCATGTTGTGCCCGATATCTCATTGTTAACACCTAAGGCTTTACATGCTATTCTAACTTTGGGTTGTATTAGCCATAGCACCATTAGCACTTAAAATACATTGGTCATGATGAAAAAGAAGACCCTAACAGCCTCCTCTCCCTGTTTAGTGTCCTAAGAATGTGCAACATCTATATCACATTTTATAGCTTACCTGAGTGACAGAACTTGATTGCATCAGTTATGCCAGTTCACATTCAGCAACACACATCGAGAATTTATTATCAAGGAGCACGTTAGCTGGTTCAAAATTCTGATGCACAATTGGAGGTTTGAAGCTTTCATGGAGATACTTGCAGGAAAAAGTAATTTGGAAGTATAAAGGTCCACATATTTTGAAAAAGAACACCAGATAAGAATTATGTAGAACTATAACTTCACATACTCTAAGGCTTTTCCTGAACCAAGAGCAACCTGGAGGCGAGCATTCCATGATAGCATGCTGTCAATGTCCTCTCCATCATGAAGTGCATCATCTAGTGTTTTTCTACTAAAGTGCTCATACACAAGTAACCGCTGTCCATATTCAGCACAATATCCAACTAACTGAAGAATGCTAGGATGCTTAATCTTTGAGAGATGCCCAACCAGTTCTAGAAAGTCATCTACTGATATTCTTCCATTAGCATTGTCAATCTTTATTACTTACAAATCCATCAACACTTACTAGAATCCGTACCGACTATACAATTAGCAAAAAAACACAAGTCAACCATATAAGTGAAGCTCTTCGATCAGAACTGGATAGCTGCTTATATTTTACAGAAACAAATTTGATGTTCTAGTCCTCAGAAATTGAAGAAGTTCAGATAAGAATGCTGGAATAAGACAAAAGAAGTACCTCAGCGTGGACAATTCCTAAGTATCCAATCTGCTTCCCATTACTCATAACAATTTTGCATTGCCTTTTGGGAAAGAACTCAGGTTCCTACAGGACACAAGACATCAGTACAAATGTCGACAACAACAAAAGACAGATGGTTTGCTTAAATGCATAGAGAACTTAAGCATTCAAAAGTCAAAAGTAATTGCAGAACTAAAGCTTTTACTTTAGTGATAACTCCCCAGAAGAATAAACATGTCCCTGCTAAGAGCAAACAAAAAAGATAACCAATACAAAAGAACCAAGTCATAACAGCATTCAGCAATAATATCAGAAACATGTACAGGGAAGAAATTTCATAACTGAGCTTCAGTAGGAGCAACAATATCACATAGATCAATTGCTCATGATCGCCGAGGATAGAAAAGGTGAACATAGATGGTATCAGAGCTTGTTGCATCCTGCAGATAAGGGAAGATTTGTGCACAAAGACGGTGAAAGAAATCTTACAATCTCTGCAGCTTGTCGAGCTTCCCAATGCTAGGTGAAATGATGCCCCCAAGCTGCATGTAAGGGAGATTTCTGCAACACAAAGAAAAGGGCACACAAATTATTCAGCGACATGGAATCCAAGAACACATCAGGCACCGAGCTGTCAGGCATTTCCTTCGAATACTTGAGGAGGGAAAATAAAGAGAAATTAAATATTGATGCCATTAAAAGAGGGGGTGGCTAATCTAATCGAGTACAAGTACGTAGGAGAGGAAGAAATGCAAGAAGAGCATGCAGCTCAAGGAGGAGAAGAACGGACATGGATTGGACCCTGAGGTCAGGGAAGGAGCATGAGATGCCCTCCCATCCGCAGGGGTTGGGGTCGGTCGGCCTCCAGTTGGTGAGCCTCTGGGTGGTGGTGTTGAAGGCCAGCTTGAGCTCAAGCAAGGCCTCACCTGCAAGAAGAAGCACACTAATCTGGGTGGGGTTTCCAGATTACATATAGCAGGGAGAGGGAGAGTTGCCTGGCGACTGGCGAGTTGACCGAATGAGAATGACTCCCGCGCGTGACTCCCGCCTTGGCGCCTCCCTTTAGTTCCCGTATGCCCGCCAATAGGCTGTCGGGCTGTGCCATTCGTGCCATGGCGAATTGGCGATTGGCGAGCCGGCGCCCGGCAGAAATACGAATACGAATGTGAATACGAATATTCTCGAATACGAATGCGAATACGAATATTCTCAAATACGGAAACGAATATTGTGGAATATGAATACGAACATTTTTGAATACGGATTTTTGCTTACCACATTCGCGTTTTCTCGGATACGAATATCGGATAGAACAAATTATCCGTTACCATTTTCCACCCCTAATCATGACAATGTCAGAAGGACTTCTCCTTCAAGCCGATTGTTGTCCTTCTATTGAGAGTTCAGTAGGATGACTTTCTAAGTTATTTGCCTTTGTTAGTTTGCAGTTTTCAACTTGTGTTTACCTTCCCTTTTTGCTGGACATGCATCCTATGTCAACAGATATTTATTGTAGTATATTGGAATTGTTTATAAAATTAAATATGTTGCATTCAAGCAAAGACAAGTGAAAAACTGAAAGCAGAGCCTTTGAGTTATTTCTTAATTATGTCTATTTGCAAATAACAGAGTTTTATGTCCTTGGAATACTAGTTTAGCCATGGCCCGCCATGCATCAAGGTATGATCTATGATATACCATTGTGTTCAATTTGTGGTGTGTTTTTTGTGGGTTACACTTAAACTTTTGTATGGGAACTAGCAAAGCTCTTTTGTTTGTCAAATTGCTGAGAATAGACAGATAGGCAAAATTGGATGTCTTACCAGTTTTGATTTTTTGCAGCAACCAAATTACGAAGGATGTTGTAGTTCAAGAAACTGAACGTGATTCTCGTGCTGTCTGATTTAATTTTGAATCCAAGAATCATAACCCATCATTCAAGGACCTCGTTAGGAGTGATGTGTCAGAAAATAAGGAGGGAGTTAAATCCCAAATTTCACAAGAACCTCCTGCTCAATGGGGTCCTGGAGGCTTTTGTAATTTGTTGAGAATCATGTTTAGTACTTGTATGCATGATATGAAAGTTTGCAAATGTGTTTTGTAAAATCTGGTGAAGTATCTACATTCTTCAGGACAATCGAAACTATCATAGTATAACCTGCGGTACTACCACAGACCAGAACTACCGGCGTTGTAATCACAAAACTACCGCGTGCGTTGATGGTTGAAACTTGTGTGGTCGAAACCGACGTGGGCAAACCGACTTGGTCGATACCGACGTGGGCAAACCGACTTGGTCGATACCGACGTAGACAAACCGGCTTGGTCAAAACCAATGTGGTCGAAGATCAAGTGGTCAAGAACCAGAGTGGTCGAAGACCTGTGTGGTCAAAGACCAGAGCAGTCGAGCACAAGTGGTCGAAAACTAGAGTGGTCAAACCGACTTGGTCGAACTAATATGGTCGGAACCATCGTGGTCGAGATCGACTTCGTGGTCGTAAACCAATGGTTGAAATCAACATGGTCGAAACAACGTAGTCAAAGATTGATGGGGTGGTCGGAGATCTGTGTAATCGAAGATTGACATGGTCGACATGGTCAAGACTTGAGTGGTCGAAATCAATGTGGTCGGAGTTCAGCGTAATCGGAGACCTGTGTAGTCGATCTAAACAACATGGTTAGGGATAAACGTGGTCGTGGACTAGGGTAGTTGACGATTGGAGTTTCCAATCGGCTCTGTGTGAGCGGTCCGATCAGCTCTATGTGAGTGGTCCGATTGGCAAGCGGAAGTACGACTCTGTATGAGCAGTACTACCGGTGAGCAGAAGTGCCGGCTTGTGTAGCGGCACGTTTTTTTCAGAGAGACATCTGTGTGGAGTCTTCTCATCCCCGGTGAGATCGGTAGTTCCGCATGTGTGACGTGGTACTTCCAATGATCGGAAGTACCAAAAAATGAACGACAAAACTTCCGATTCTGACTGCAACGGCTAGTTTTTTAACCGTTGATGAGGGGAGCAAAAGTGCAAGTATGTATAATGAAGATATATGCATATATTCATTTTGGACTATTTGTGGAGTTCAATCTACATTTAGATCCAAGGAATGAACTAATATATGATAATGTGATTTCGAATGCATACCTCTTATGGTTTTCACCTTTTCATCCAAATGAGACTAAGCAATAATATACTCAAACAAGCGTGTTAGTTGTCATTTAGTCACTTATTTGGATGTGAGGAATGCAATAAAATTATAAGAAAGATATCGAATGCATACCTCAATGATTTCACTTTTTCATCCATATGAAATTAAGTAATATCATAATCAATAAATAAGGTTAGTCTCACAAATGCATTTATCATTGTTACCAAAATTTCATAATAGTATTTATCATTATCATCAAAACTAACTTAAATAGAGCTTGATCTTTCACATGGCGCTTCCCTGCTGTTTTTATTAAATCTGCACTGCTTGATGCCTTGTGGGTTGCATATGAATGAACTAATAAATTATGTTCTTATGTACGATGGAAGGTATAAATTTTAAGGTTTGGGCATTTTTAAAGATATGAATGTGATTTTCTTGCAAAGTTAGACTAGCTTGAAGTAAGTTCATGTCAATAATTGGTTTCAGATGATAAGTTGGAATATTAGCATATTGCAAATGATAGAGACTGATGTATGTTTCATAGAAAGGGTAATATGCTACATTGCTACTGCAACATTAATCGAACTTGGGAGGCAACTCCTAGATTCTTCCACATGTATTGTTCTACTATTTTTACTATAGTATCATAATACCAGGCTATCAATTTTTTAAATACAAAATCAAGCTATCACCTTGATAGGCATTTCCTACGGCTCACAAAGATAAACTTAACTAATACATGCTCGGAGCTTGAGAATGCAAAAGCTAGCATATACACACAATTATGTGAAATGTTCTTCTTTTCTTGCATGTGTTTTTGTGGACGTAATCAGGATGCCACAAACAAGTATTCCTTTGAGCAAGAAACAACATGTTTAGTGAGAAGTTTGGTTTTTCGTTGCAATGCATAGTCATTTGGCTAAAGCGACATGGTAGAGGGACACAGAGAGGCCTTGCTGCAACATTGTCGGACTAATATAAAGGGAGATTTTGTCCATTGTTCTCTCCCCACATCGCATATTCTCATGGAAAATTAATATTTATAGTACAGTTTTAGATCATGTTTGATGATATGTCATTTTTTAATATTTCGTTGCAATGTACGGATACCTTAATGGTTAGGATTAAGAAAGGCACTGTGTAACAACTGCCCAAAGCCAAGTGATGAGTAGGCAATATTGGTATCACATTCATATGCTTGTTGACGTGGCACATTTTAGTATGAGACTTTCTATGCTTAATAATGCCTCATTTTTTTCTCTTTCCTTTTTCAATTGTGTGCTCATTTTAGTTCAAGCTCCAAATTACAAGCTACACGTCTTTTAACCCTAGCTTTTTTATAATTGTATCTTTAGTTATGCTATGTTGAAGCACATTTTAGTTTGTTTGGAGATCAAATGACGTCTTGATAGTGAAGATAGAGGCTGCTTAGATTCAAACATACAATAGTCTTCGTTTTCCTTTTATGTGCCAAAAGCAAAAGTAAGACATTGTGGTATTGCACACCGAAAGGGATTGGCTTCGGAGATCCTGATTGGATCAAGAATTCATCGTGATGCTAAATATTGAGGTACTACTTCCATTTCCTAACAAGTTTGAACTCATGGTTAATTGGGGAGAATAAACACTGAGGGCTTGTTTGGAAACCAGGGGGCTGTAAGGGATTTTGAGGGCACATCGAATCCCCCTCAATCACCAGGGGAAATATTCCCGCCTAAGAAAAATTCCCAGTTGCCGTTTGGGAAGGACATAGTTAAAAAAACCCCGGCCATTCAAAGAATTCAAAAAAAATTGAAAAATCAGAAACAACACCACAATTACATAAAACACATGAAGTACCTCACATCCAACAATTGAACGTTTGTTGTCGTAGTAAAACATGGATCCCATCAAAACATCAACAAGTTTACTAGAATGATATTCTAAACAAAATTCTAAAATACATAAGCTAGGCCTTTTATCAAAGGGTCCACCTCTTTCATCCAGGTGAAGTTCTCAGCCACAGCAGCAAGGCAAAATGATTCAATGGTATTGCAAGCAAAAAAGCACAAGTTATTATTTGACTAAGCATCAAACAAACAGTGATTTAGATTAATGCAAAAGCTAGTACACCCCCATTAATTAACTTGATTCAGAAGTGCACACAAAAGTGCAACCTTGCGTAAAATATCAAGTGTTTACTAGAATAATTTTATTTCAATTAAACCCAAAAGAAGAGTGGTAAAGACCAAATATTTGACTAACCATCAAACACACCATTAACACAATTTAGAAGTGCACACAAAAAGTGCAACCTTATGTAAAATATCAAGTATTTAGCGAAATAAATGTATTAAATTTATCTGAAAAGAAGAGTGATCAAGACCAAATAATGGCCTCACTGACCTAATAGAACTAATAAAAATGACCAGAAAAATGCTTAGTTGGCCCCCAGTTTGGACTGCTTTGGAGGAGATTAACTAATTAAGTGGTCTAGAAGCTTAATCTTGGTTTTTAGGTTTGCATTGGGAGAGCTTTGAAAAAGAAATTACACTGAGCAACCAATCTATAAGCCACATACATCTAACTGGACTTATCATAAGGATATTATGAACGTTCATATGAACCCACTATCCCATCTGTCCATGATGTTCTAAGATGTGTGACTAATTCCCTTTACTTCCTTTTTTATTTTCAAAATTGTGGGAGAGAAAAAAAGGAATATGACAATGTAGTACATCTAGCCCTGCCATGTCCCTTATCCTAGTGTCTTTTTTCTCTCACCAACCTAAACACAACCATCCAAATTGTTGGACCGAAATGGTGACAGAGGGGGGGGGGTGAATGTCGCTTCTTTAAGATTACCCCCTAAAGTCTCCACTTAATAAATCTCCCCTCCAATAGCTATGAAGAGCTATGAAGAGGCTTATTTATACTCTCTGGAAACTTGGGCACTCAGAGAAAATAAGCACTGCAAACAGAGAAATCAACAGGGGCCAAAACTCACCAAAAAAACAAGCAATACAGGAGCTGCAGGGGGAGGCCGGTCAGACCGAAGGCATCAAGCCGGTCTGACCGCACCCTGGTTGGCTGTCAGACCGCCCGGGCCACATCGGTCTGACCGGTGGTATAACGGCGGTCTGACCGCCATTCAACCTGCGGTCTGACCGGGCTTCGATTCCAGAATACAGCAAGGGCAGTTTTTCAGACTGAAAACTGAGAACTTCCCTCAACTGTGAAATTTAAGACTTTCTCTTCGACTACTCAGCCCAGACCAACAAAGAAATATCCAAAATAACCACAAGAACCTAGAGAAACAAAAAGACCCATTTCTAGAGCAAGAGAATAGGGTTTGGGGCAAAAACCCAAAAAGTACAGAGAGGTGCACAAAAACTCAAATTGCTCAATTGTCTTAAGTCCTTTGCTCATGAGATTTTGCAGTCAAGTTAGCAATAACTAGGGGACTTTCCAGACCAAAAATCAGGCCATCTCCTGAAGGGAATCAAAATCATCCTCAAACCCTAGAAACAAGAAATGAAGAACAGAGAAGCCCAAAAAGCTAAATCTGAGATTAAATGCGATTTGCTCTTGGGAAAAACGATCAAATGATCTTGAGGCATCATCCCAACATAGAGCAACCCATTTTGGATCTTCTCAGCGAGAAACAACAAGAAATCGGAAAAATCAAGAAATCATGCATAGAAAGCATCGAAGGGAAACAGAGAGCAGGAAGTCAATTCATCTCAAATAAAATCACCTTGGATTGATAATGAGGAAGAGAGATACATGATTGCATAGAGTATCAACTCATACCATCCCTACAATCCCATACAGCTTAGAGAAACCAAGAACTCATCTCTCCCTCTCACAACTCATGAACACAAGAATACTACATGCTTGGAGAGGAGCTCGTGAACACACACAGAGAGGAGACAAAATGAGGGAGACACACACCGCTGCCCTCAACCACTAAAGCCTTAAAGCAAACAACCTCTCCAAAGGCTCTTTTGACTAAAACAAATCCTAACTCTCTCCCAAGCCATTGGGATACATGCAGCCACTCACTCCTATTTATAGCCCTTGGCTAACGGGTTCCCAACCCGTTTTGCCCGCTAACTCCGAACGGAACCGCTTCCACCTGTGCAACCTTGCGCTTTTACCGAAACGCCCCTCGTGCACCTTCCGGGAAGCTTCCGCGTTCCTTGTCATTCAAGCCTAGCAACCACCTCGAGTCTCCGCCGTCTTCGACACATCTCGACCGTTCTGACCTCAACGCCATCTGCGCCTAGTCCGGTCACCCGTGTCTCGCCACGACTCCGCCTCGATGTTCTGCAGCCATCACAGACAAGAAACACATCAAATAGCACCGCTCGACACATATAAGCATAAATGCATTAATGAAACCACATTAAGCATGGAATAGCCCAAACCTGACAAATCAACATAATATGCATCCTAATCCCTTAGACCAGGTTTGACCAAGTCCGACCGAAGCCGATTGCATCACGCAACGACATGGTCCGAACCACACACACCAAACTCGACTTTCCTAAACCAATGTCAAATACTCATCACAAACATGGGGTCATAACCACATGGTCTCTCACAAACCCACAATGCATTCACATGATCCCATCTCACCTTTCTCTCTATCAACCAGAGCTGGCAAGCCGGTGCACAACAAGATGAGGTGGCTTGCCAAGGCACAGCACGGTAGCCTTGCCTACCTCTCAAACGTGCTCCACCACTATGTGTTGACCGACCATTAGCCTCACTCGTCGGGTACACCGGCTGGCCATCGCTAGATCTAGATCTAGGACATGGTGAGCCCGTTCTAGGCTAGTGACAAGGCAATGAGGCCAGCCATCTTCGTCCCCTCTGGTTTTGGAGTGTCGCCATCGCCAGTCTTGTCGGTTATAGATTTGGTCTCCCTATCGGGTGTTGCGGGTGCCACCACTAATCTAAACATTGGTGAGGTCGATGCACCTCATCCATTGACATTGGCTTCCTACTCAATGTGGTAATGATGTACCTCCATTGATGTTGGATCTAGTCGGCATCCATGCCACCATCGGTGGATATCGCTTGCATTGATGCCACCATGGCCAGATCTCGCTGGTCTCTACCCCATCATAGCCGGATCTAGGCTCTCTACACGCAATACATGTATATGCCTCTATCTCTACACACTGTACATATAGTGTACATGTACTATATGAGTGATGTATTAGATGTGAGCATGAGTATTTTGGTATAGTACATAAAGCAAAAGTGAGCTATGTTTACGGTTTTGGTATAATACAATCAATACTATTATCCATGTATACAACTGTGCTATACACATAAGTGAATGTTGTATTTGTGTACATAAGTGTTGAGTATTATACTGTGTAGACTAAAAAATTCAAATTGTTGTACATGTATGTTTTTTTCAAAATTCAAAACATTTGTACATGGAGGGAAGCTTTTAAAGATAGAGAGAGAGTGATGGTGGGTCCCAAATCTACTTCAATCCTCTTGTAATCAATGCGTTAAATCCTTACCCTATTTGCTAAATGCAGCAACAAACATATCATCAATTTTTTCTGCATAAATCTTGATGCTCAATGTGTGGTAATAATAGTGGGAACACCTAGATGTGAGTGTAGATCGACACTTCTAGACTTATCATGCCATAGACTAGCTCAAATAATAGTAAGTAAAGGAGCTAGAAATTCTAAGACTCGGCCCTTAATCCATTTCGCTATTAATAGCAAGGAGCTAGGCATAGAGTGCAAATGTAAAAAAATAGTGCAAAAGCACAACATATGTAATACACTATTTAAGTCAAAATTTAAACTTAATCTAGGCACACAACAATATCAATGAGAGAGACTTGGAAACTGACTTCAGAAAAAATCATTGGGAGAATTTTACTTGGAGCCTCTTATGCACTGAGACTTGGAAGCAATTTAACGAGAGAGGTAATACCATACAACAAGCAGGCTAACTGAAGCAAGAATTAAGTAAAAAAAATTAACAGAGATATTTGGCCTAGCTACCACAAGTTAAGAATGAAGGTACTTCATTGCAGTATAGATGGCAATATTGACATATAAGAAAGGTTATAAGGAATTCATATGCTTAAAAGATGGAAAGAGGTGAAATCAAAAAGAAAAACAGCATTGGCATTATGATAGACGTCAAAGTAATTTGGTAAACTTTATTTGGAATCCATGTTAAAAATCACACACCAACTGAAGAAAAAATTCTAAGAATTTTATGGACTAGACATCAAATTGAAATGATCTTGTATATAAACCGCTCATAGTGAATAGACAAATATCTCATATTGACATGTCAAAGCAAGGGAGCTTATTTCGGGTGAACTCGCTGAATTATGGTGCATGTAGTAGTACAATGTCACTAGTAATTTATTTTCAAGATTGCTGCCTATTTTTGCTTAATTAACATCTAGCTATTATATTGTTAATGCCAATATTGTTGCCCACTTTTTCACTTAGGTTACACTACAGTTTTTTCTTCACCAAAAAATTGAATACAGGTCAGAATAAGTTTCTACCAGAGGCTCAAAATAGAGTAAGCATCAACAGCTCCGTACATCTTTATGTCCTAACACTTCCCCCTCCCCTAATACTACCATTCACTACCTAATTCTAATAGTGCAGGAAGTTGGTCAAGAAGGATGGATGGAATGCAGAGGCTGATGATCAATGGATTTTAAAGAGCCTTGCGTATTGACTTTACAAAAATTTATTGTGCATCAACCACCTGACCATTAGCTTGTGGTTTCTCCACCCCTCCACCAATACCCTTAACAGAGACTCGCCGTGCTTCTCCTTCAACGAGGGCAACACCTACATGATCACAAAAGAAATTAAACAATAGAACAAGAATGATCTCATACGACCAATCTTATTAAGAGGCAATGGCACGTGTTACAATCGATCACAACCAAGAGCAGTCTCCAAGAACTCATCACGCACCACTCTTGTACAGAACCAATCTAACTTGCTCCATTGCAGACCAATCTTATCAAGAGGCAACGGCGCATGTTATCATCAATCATAACCAAGAACCATCTCCAAGAAGTCCTCACAAACCACACAAGCATAGAACCAATCTAACTTGCCCCATTGTAGGTGCAACAAAACAACTGTACCCTGCAGGATCAAACAAAAAGGGAATCGACAATATTTGGGGAACTCGAGTTGGTTTTTTCATCCTTACCTTCACAAAAGCCTCTCCCTTCATATTTATGGTAGGCGTAATAGCAGCATACTAAGAAGCCAATGACTCCTTCCTCTTGCAATCTCTTTTGGCTCTGTGACCTACCTCACGAACACCAACTGCCTCCTCCTTTCATTCCTCGAAAACTGGTACATAGAGCACCGTACTGTGAGAGAAGCTGATGAGAAAAGGGATTAGATGCATAACCCTAGTGGAAGGAGAAAGAGGAGGAGGAGAAGGAGGAGAAGGAGGCTTCATTGGTTAGATGCCGCTGTCGGAGAGGGAGAAGGAAGCACTTGGCAGCAGAGGGAGGGATGCGTGCTGTGGCGTTGATGCGAAAGGAGAATAATTCCTGTGTGTAGACGTGATGATTTTCCCCCCATGGAAATGAGGAGGAATGGGCTGGGGAATCCACCTTCCTCTGCCATCCAAATGATAGGTTCGACTAGCCCGGGGAAACTTCCCATGGGGCTTTTGGCCCATGGGATCGAGCGAAGATCTAGGCCGAGAATTGATCTTCTTTTTTTCTCCTTTAATTTGTCATACACTTTTTAATTTTTCCTGCATTTTTATTCTTCAATTACTTTTCAACGCGAGGGATGTTTACACCCAAGTTTCCCAAAGGATCATTATCCATGGAGATTGTTTTCCACGAAGATGCTACCTAACCAGAAACTTCCCACTTGGGATTTATCTTCCTAGGAAAATTTCCCTTTGCTATCCAAACAAGCACTAGATTTATGGACGTTGGGGTATGACCTCTAGAAGTACGATATCATATGTATACTAGTTAGGTGTCTATGCGTTGCAACAGAAAACCAAACTTTATAATAAATATTTTCTTGCAAGCTTGTAACTATACATTCTTGCTAAAATGAAGAGAGGTTTGTTGCTGCTTGACTACATCCGCTACTAACAAAATTGAGAGCCTTGATTGAAACGATGACCAACAAACTAATTAATTAATCATTGGTAACACATAAAAAAAAGACAAATAGCATCCCGAAGTGAACAACTCCAAGGCATAATTCATCATAGCTACACGCGCTCAAAATTTGAATGTGCGTCTCATAGTTAATTAAGTTTTAAAAGAAACAAGCAAAACATAACAAAGCCATAGAAGATATTGCAGGCAAAAAGTAGACAACTCTGATGTCTTGGGAAAACATCCTACTACACCAAATTGATATCCTTTCAAAAAAAAACTTCCCCATGAAATTTGCTTTAATTGAATTTAGAAGTGATAACATTGATATCTATAATACATTCATATCCTACAACACCAATTTAACTGTGAAATTTTGTTTGCACCATTTGTTGTACAAATACTACTAGAGCCTTACATATGCATTGTGAGAAGCAAAAATTTTAGCAGTAAGGGATAAAATTAAGGTATCATGGGAGGGGCGGTGACAATTATGACTTATATGCATACAAATCATCTAAACATTGCACACACACATTTGGGACCTCGCGTTCAAGAATGCTTGAGACCTCTTGCCTGAGAACATTCGGAATCATGCATTTGGGAGCTTTCATTTATATCATTAACATAATACAAGAACATCATGTAATGGGAAGGCGACACATTTACGTGTGTCTCATAACATAGTACATAGCACATGTTTTTACCTAAAATGTTTCGTGAAAAATCCAATGGAGTAGGCACCCTTTGAGTTAAAAATATCCAAGTAAATCTGGATAACTAAAATACTAGACAAACAATAAAAATGTGAGTGCCATGCTTGATGACATCAATACATAGAGCATGCATAGAAATCTAGGTTATCTAAAAAGAAATCGATACCAATATCAGGCTCTAACCAAATCTTCATGTATGAATGAAGCACGTTTGTTTACACATCAATGAAGCATGCCTTTTTTCTTGATTAGCATTGTCAATTTAACTCGTTGACATAAATGATAGATGGTTTAAATAGCAAGATATTGCTCGTTTGGTTGTTGCAACAGAAAAATGGAATGTATGGTCCTCTCATTGCATATATACTAAAAAAATTATCAAAGGACAATTAAATAGAAATGGCTATTATGTTTATACATAGTACAACTTCCAAAAAAAGAACCAAAAATGATTATTAATTTGAGCAAACATAGCCGGAATCAAGAATACATGAGAGAACAAAAAAGAGTTTACCCCAGAACAATGAACAAAGATTTAGGTTGTTGATGATTAATGAGTCAAGAATACATGAGCCTTAGTCAATGACTCAATGCTAACAATATTGATTTGCACCTCTAATGGCATTCAATATTTGTTTTGCATAACAATGAGTATACAATGATGCCCTTATTGTTAAATTATGTGTGCACCATTTGTTGTACAAATACTACCAAGGCCTTACATATGCACTATGAGAAGCAAAAAATTCAGTAAGCACTATGAGAAGTAAAATTAAGGCATCATAGGATGGGCGGTGATAATTATGACTTGCATGCATATAAATCATCCAAACATTGCATGCACACACACACACATTTAGGGCCTCATGACTAAGTGCGCTCAGGACCTCGTGCTCGAAAATGCATGGAACCATGCATTCAGGAGCATTCATTTATATCATTAACAAAATACAAGGATATCATGATGGGAAGGTGATGTATTTATGTGTGGTCTTAGAACAGAGTATATAGCACATGTTTTTACTAAAAATGTTTTGTGAAAAATTTCAATGGAGCAGGCACCCTTTGAGTTAAAAATATCCAAGAAAATCTAGATAATTAAAATATAGGATGAACAATAAAAAAATATGAGTGGCATGTTGATGACATCATTACATAGAGTACACATAGAAATTTAGGTTACACAAAAGTGAATAGATGTACATAGGACAAATAATCGTCATATGGTTGGCATTCCGCATAACATCATTACTAACAAAATTCTACCTATACATCCTGCTAAGTTGATTCTAAATTTTTTCAATCAATTATAATTAAAGATCCACGGGTTCGTATAGAACACACTATGGAGCTCCAATTCATCAACCAAAGATATAAAAATGTCATTATATTAATTCCCTTAAGTGGTACACTTGGTACAAAAGATTCAAGAAACATTTATGCATTGTGTTCTTTCACAAGAAGCGATACTCATCAATTAGAAAAGGATTTATGCATTAATTAGAGGCAGCCTAACAGATTCAACAGTGTTCATCATTTTGACCAAAACAATTAATTAGTTTTAATTGTAGGCTCCTGCAATATGGGAATCTACGGGGAAAACAAGATTTCCATTTTTCGGCTATGAGAATATATCAGATTTTGACTTATTAGGATATCCTGAAATACACACACACACACACACACACACATATATATATATATATAACTGTCGTTAGATTGCTTTTAGATGCGTGCAGGTGCAATATATTAGGTAAGCCTATTAAGATTCATTAATTCGAAAAGGCATCAATTTGGAAAGGAATCAATCATGAATGGAAAGTATTAATCATGGATGGAAAGTTTTAATTATGGAGCTTGGGCACCATGGTGCACCTGTTATTTTGCCTATATATATATATATATATATATATATATATATATATATATATATATATATATATATATATATATATATATATATATATATATATATATATATATATATATATATATATATATATATATATATATATATATATATATATATATATATATATATATAACGTGTCTGCAAATAGAAGGATTAGAGGAAAAAGCATCCCATGCTAAGTGAGTCACCCATCAGATATGTATGCCCAAGCTTCAAACGGAAAAGTAGCTTTACCCTACTACGCTAGGAAAAGAAAAATTCTTACACTGGATAGTAGTGGTCATCTCATTATCTTATATGCTACTTAGAACTCATTGTGCAGCTCATGGAAAAAGTTTACTGGATGATATATGGATGTATATATTCCTGCACTTCCTTCAAGGGAGAGCATAGATGTTTACGATAGCATAACATGGTAATGACCATTGTGAGTTGTCACACAAAATTCTCAATTTTGCTACTAAGTTTTAACATTTGTCCACGATCATGTTTTTCTTATAGAGATAATTCTAGACTTGAATTCAGGTTTCTACTTGGATACCACATGAGTACCAAATTTGTGAAGCAAATAAATACAAAAAAAAATCATGGATCAGATATGTATGCCCAAGCTTCAAACAGAAACGTAGCTCCACAGAAAAAAAAAATTCTTACACTACATATAGTAGTGGGTAGTGGTCATCTCATTAGCTTATATCATACCTAGAACTCATTGTGGAGATCATGGAAAAATTTTACTGCACAATATATGGATGTATATATTCCTGCACTTCCTTCAAGGGAGAGCACAAATGTTTATGACAGTATAACAGGGGTAGCGACCATTGTGAGTTGTCACACAAAATTCTCAATTTTATTTACTAAGTTTTAATATTTGTCCATGGTCATGTTTTTTCTTATAAAGATAATGTATTTTCGATTCGACTTCAGGTTTCTACTGGTATACCACATGAGTACCAAATTTGTGATGCAAACAGATACAGAAAAATTCATGGATCAGATATGTATGCCCAAGCTTCAAAACAGAAAAGTAGCTCCACCTTACTACGCTTGGAAAAGAAAATTTCTTACATTGGATAGTAGTGGTCATCGCATTATCTTACATGCTACCCAGAACTCACTGTGGACCTCATGGAAAAAATTTCTAGATCATATATATATATATATATATATATATATATATATATATATATATATATATATACATATACATACATACATATATACATATACATACATACATACATTCCTGCACTTCCTTCAAGGGAGAGCATAGATGTTTATGATAGTATAACAGGGTTATGACCATTGTGAGTTGTCACACAAAATTCTCAATTTTATTTACTATGTTTTGACATTTGTCCACGATCATATTTTTTATAGAGATAATGTATTCTTGATTTGACTTCCGATTTCTACTTGGACACCACATGTGTACCAAATTTGGGAAGCAAATAGGATACATAATAATTCATGGATAAGATATGTATGCCCAAGCTTCAAACACAAAAGTAGCACTTAGCACCTCGTGCCTAAAAATGCCCGGAACCATATGCTCGGGAGCATTCATTTACATGTTTTTCCCGTCGGCAATCTAACAAGAGGGGAAAGGTAAGTTTTTTCTTCTTCTTTTTGCCTCAATCCCCAAAGATACAACATAATCCAAATGCAGTATAATCCAGATGCACATGCCAATTGACATATTGATGCGGTGCCTGATGCCCGAAACCATACGCTCGGGAGCATTCATTTACATGTTTCTCCAGTCGGCAATCTAACAAGAGGGGAAAGGTAAGTTTTTTCTTCTTCTTTTTCCCCCAATCCCCAAAGATACAACATAATCCAAATGCAGCATAATTTAGATGCACATGCCAATTGGCATATTGATGCTGTGCCTGATGAGAGATGAGAGATGCGAGAAGGGCACTGCACCTGAGCATTCTTTCTACATGTACATGTCAGGGAGGTGATGGCGGCTACTACTCCAAATGAGATGGGAGGCGGAGAAGAACAAAAGGAGAAGAATAAATAGGCAAATAGACTTACCTCAGTGCAACTACCGTTGAAACATGTACTTGATTGCAATTGTTGATTTTGCAGTTACGTTCGTTCAAGCTCGATGGTTGGCCAGTAGCTACTCCCCAAGCCCCACTACCACCGGTTATTGACGCCACTCCCCGTCTCGGCCCCTGCCTGGATATTTGAGTCGTCTATCTCCCTCCCCTTGCCATCTCTCCCAGCCTACGTGGTACAACGTGCAAGGACATCAGTAGCACGAGAGAGTTGTCGGGTCGGTGTGGGGATAAGGGTTGGCAAAGATGTGCATGGGCGGTGGTCGGCAAGACTGGAGTGGATCGATGATTGGGTATCCATCTCTCATTTGCTAGAGGAGAAAGGGGGAGGCAGTGCGAATCAATTAGGCAACATCGGCGGGGAAGAAGAGGCGGCATGGCGTCGACGGGGATGTCTAGTGTGGGAGGAGGCGAGGAGCGAGGAGATACGGGAGAGAGAGAGAGGGGCGGAATCCAGGCCCACATGTCGCCACGAGTTTTTTATAAGTGGATAAGGTGAAAGAGAGAAAAACGATATTACCAATTCGTATTTTTAAGTAAGAGCGACAGTGATATGCATTCAACCTATTTTCACGGTAATAACCGTAACAAGGAGAGATAAACAAGAACAGGAAGGGCACAGTAATGTTAGTGGCGCATTCGTACTGTTGCCGTGCCCCCAGAAGCATCTGCACGCACATATAACATCAGCCAAGCAAATCTCACCGATAAGCGGGACCGACCGGTAGACTCCGCTGGTCAGTAGCAAGTGAAAGAGAAGCCACGGGCGGTTGGGGTCGGCGCAATTCGTTCATCCTCTTTTTGTCCTTGTGCTCCGCGCGGTTGCTGTCACTGTGTCGCCTCAGTTCGATTCGATTCCGTTCCGTTCCTCAGTTCCTCGTCTTCTCCCCGCACCCTAATCCCATCCATCCCATCCCATCCCATCCCATCGTAAGCCGGAGCCGAACCCAAACCCAAACCCAAACCCCCGACGCGGAGGCGGAGGCGGAGGCGGATGCCGCCGCCGACACTGCGCTTCTCCGGTCAGAATCAGATCTAGCCATGGCGATGCGGGGCGTCGATTTCAAGTGGTCCGTCTCCGATCTCTCTCTCCGTATGCTATGTTATGCTATTGTGCTATGCGCTTTCCTTTGAAATCACTCTGCTCTTCAGTCTTGATTCGGTGCCGATTGCTTGCAGGTACGACGGCTTCTTCCTCTCCATGCTCGCCACCAGCGTGTATCCTTTCCTGATTTCCTCCCCCAATTATTTTGCGACCAGGCTCACTGCTATATTCTCCTCCTACTTCATTCATCAGTATGGACTGTTAGTAGCTGCTTGATTTTGCTGTTTCCTTTCCTTAATGGCTGGGCTGGCCTGCTCATCAGAATCATCGTATCCATCAATTGGAAGAGGTATCGCCTCTGTGCCCACCCGCTGCACATATGGATCGTGGTCAGCCTCCCGTTCTTTCTTTCTTTCCCCCCTTTTCCAGACTCCTATCGTCTGTGCTGCGGTGCGCTTGCTCTGGGATCCATCGATTTCATCTTCTGCCTTTTCTTGTGCCAGGTCGACTACACCACAGTCTTCATCTTCCGCCTCCTCATGTTTGTCGATAATGGTCTCGCCGCCGGGATGGGACTGTAAGCCCACCCCACTCCTTTCCTTTTTCCTTTTTCTTTTAATCTTCTTCCCATTGCTCTAATCTGTCTACTTTGTCGATGCAATGCAAACAATTTCAATGGAGACGCCCCCTCTGTGGTTTACACAATGGGGTTGCTCCTGCAACACAATTTAGCACCGCACTGCCATATGTTAGTGATATTAGATGGAAGAAAATGATATCAACAGAATTCGCACAATGCATACAATTACAGTTGTTTGGTACCAAATTTTCTTAGGCGTTTAAATTTTAAGACATGCCTCTATCTAGTTCAATTGCACATTTGTGAATGTCGTAGTCCCAAACGGTTTTTTTTTAGAGAGAACGTCATAGTTCCAAAGGTACAAGCTTAATACTACTATTTGCTTTGACAATTTGACTACATACAGACCTAGTGCTTTCAACATCAAGGATTTTTTGGTATCCTATATCAGCACTTAATTTTCTTTTCTACAGTGGCAAAACTTGGTCAGCTAGGCTCCCCCTCAAATCACCAAGTCTCCACTGCCTACAATACATGATTTATTTGCTATATCATATTAGCAGATTCTGCGTGTTGATTTCACTGTACATTTTAGTTTGTTAGCTAACCCTCCACTTGATGAAAAAATCCATTGTTTCAAGATGTTTAATAATTAGGCTATATCTATAATCCGTTTCTACAAAAAGGATGCTACTTTGCTTATGTTTGTCAGTCTTATATGGTTGTTTTAATGTTCCTCTCTCTCTCCCTCTCTGCACACCTGAGAATTAACATCTATAATTTGCAAAGGAAAATCAATGACTTTTGTATTTTTATGGAAAATTGTAGGGATCTTGGATGGCAACAGAGATATGCTCGTTTTTGTGGGAGAATAGTTGTCCTGTCAATTCTTGTACTTCTTCTCTACCCCTTTCTCTGGGTTTGGACTGTGATAGGAACATTGTGGTTTAGCACTGCAAGAGGCTGTGTAAGTTTTCGTTTTCTGGATAAAATACTGTTTGTATCACCATACATAGAGAATTGCTACTTACTGCAAATTCTCTCCATCTGTAGTTGCCTGAGAAAGGACAAAAATGGGGCTTCCTGATATGGCTGCTTTTCAGTTACTGTGGGCTCGCCTGTATTGCATGTGTGGCTGTTGGTAAGGTACTGCTATAAAATTCTTCAGTACAAGCTGAAAGCTTGCATGGGATCCAAATGTTGTTAATGTACTTCTTATCCATGATTACTATATGAAAAGAAATTATTGCATTCTATATACTTATATTTCGCTTTAGGAAGGTACATGTTTTCAAAATCTAGTGATGTAGCATATGCTCTTCCCAGACAATATTAGTTTATTTAGTCTGCTTGTGTTATTAGTTGACTGCAGTTACTTTGGAAATCGTATCATCAGTCATACATACAGCGTCTAGGTGCCGTTTGAATTGAAGATATTACATTTTAGTTCAATGTGTCTAGAGAGTTGTTAATTTGGCATTGGTGTATTCATATCTTCTTTGCATCAGCTAGATCATATCCAGTTAATAAAAGCATGAAGAATCTATTGGACGTTCTTAGTATTAGCGCGGAAGACACATTGATAGCTAAACTCTTAATGGCCATGATTGTACTGAGCTAAACTTCATGTTAGACTGTTAGTTGAGTATATGTAAGTTCAGAGAGGAGTTTTATGATGCCATGTTTTTATTTTTGTTGCAGTGGCTAAACCGAAGGCATGCACTCCAACAGAGGGCACAGCAGGGAATTCCAGTCTCTGAATATGGGGTAATGTTTTCATTTGTTTTATGTGCTGACATCTTCCTGTTGCACCTAGGAAGTGAGCCTTCAACGGTAGCAGTTTGACAGTACCAAATTACATTCCTGCACATCTTTCTTCATAATTTTCTGTTCGATTTAGTATGTCCAAATCTTACATTATTACAAATCATACTAGAAACTTTATTCATCTCAACTGCTTCTTGTTCTAGGTTTCAGTAGGCAGGATTACATATTTTGTTTTAATGCGCAAGGTTCCTATGTTAGATCTACACCAGAGCTACTATGTTTATCTCTAGCTGTAGGGTATATTCCTAATATGGTGTTCATCTGTGCAGGTTTTGGTTGACATGATTCGTGTGCCTGACTGGGCCTTTGAGGCTGTTGGCTTGGAAATGAGAGGAATGGGCCAAGACACTGCATATCATCCTGGTCATTATTTAACAGCAGCCCAGGTGAGTTGCTCTGTGCAAGCTTGTTAACAGTCTTTTTAATTTATGGCTAAAGCATGTCTTGTTAGTTGTTGGTTTGGTAATATATAAGGTCTAGCTAGGTGAATTTCAACATTTTTTTTGCCTACTATTATGCCAGTAATTGTCTATCAAGAAAATGAACAATTCAGTAATCTAGTAGTAATCTCAGAAGTGCTCTAGGGCCATCGCTAGTGGCCAACTACGATCAAACAATATTGTTTTGGTGCGATTTTATTCCCTGCGAGAAATTCCAGCTTCTGCTTGGGGACATGTTGGAACCTGCTTCTAGTGACTGTCCATGGAGCTTCTGTATCATTCAATTTGCACTGTCTTCATCAATACACTCAAATCAGTTTCATACTGATGGAAGTTCTTGAAAATTGGATTATTTTTTGAGCGTTCGGTACTGCACTCCACATGAATTTCTGAATGTTCTCCTAGGGAGAAGACGGTTTTTGGGGGGGGGGGGGTTAACTCTAGTGCTCTTCTAATTCCTCCTGTAGAACATCATCACAGTAACAATCGCTATATCTTACTGCTGCTATTATTTTAGTACTCATTATTTTTTATTTAGTATTCTCTTAGAATCAGTTTATTTCGTATGGATTAGATAGTATCCAGTTTTAAATAGCCCTTTTTGTGCAGAGAGAAGCAGTTGAGGCACTGATTCAAGAACTTCCAAAGTTCAGGCTGAAAGCTGTTCCAACAGACTGCAGCGAATGCCCTATCTGCCTTGAAGAATTCCATGTTGGCAATGAGGTAAAGCAATTGCCCCTCTTTCCCGGATTTGCATTTTAACACGCTGTGCCTCATATAGCCATAGTCACAGACTCGATTAAGGGAGAGAATTTGATTTCACAGCACTGCATCGGTATCTACGTATGTACTGAACCACTGGTTCAACTATTTGCGCCACCAATCCATGCAGGTTCGTGGGCTTCCGTGTGCGCACAATTTCCATGTGGAGTGCATCGACCAATGGCTCCGGCTGAATGTGAAATGCCCGCGGTGTAGATGCTCTGTGTTCCCCAACCTTGACCTGAGCGCACTGAACAACCTCCGGCCAACTACCGAGCCGGACCGTCCCTCGGCCAGCGAGGTGACAACTGTGGCGGCGAGCTACGTGAGGTCGCAGCCGGTGGGGCAAAGCTACCTGCTGCGGTTGCAGGGGCTGCTGGTCCGCCCGGTGGTCCGGCACGATGGCGACGATGCCGCGAGCGTGGAGAGTGGGCACACGGTGGTTTCTCATGAAACAGCAAACGGCGGCTCCGTGAGCCCTGAGCTGCCCAACATAGTGGTTGATGGCCATCAGCTGCCAGATCGCTGAGACGCCGGCGTGGTGTAATACTTTTGGGGCGTTAATTAGATGGAGGAGATTATGCAGCGTGTTTTTTTCATTTGCTGTGCATTTTGTAAAAGATATAATTGAGTTTTTTGTGTGTGTGTGTTTTGCTCTCTAGGCAGGTTAATTATCTGGTCTGTAAAATAACCATCCATGCATGTTGATGTAATTGTGTATTCCGCTCTAGTGCTCTAGGATAGGCTGCTTGTTGCTTGCATCATGCATGCGTGCTTTATCTTGCGTCTAGTAAGTAACTCCAGGTAGATCACTCCATATATATTAGTATTTAGTAGTAGTACCTTGGAAATCGCATGTTTTTATTAAAAAAGAGAGAAGGGAATAGATTTCTTGCCACAATGAAGGTGAAGAAAGTAATATCGATGCGACGAGAACAAAAGCTGCAAGTTACATCGATTTATCAACGAATATATGTGTTTGAAGGCTTTCAGTTTTGGATCATTGGATGAATGAAATTGTATGGCATTTGACTGCCAATCAATGAATACCAAGTATGCTAGTAACAAATTAATCTATACGTACTAATAAGATATCATCTATACGTATCACATGATAATGTCCTGTGTGGTGAGAGGCGAAGCAAGCCAATCGGACAACAAGGGGCTTCTGCAAAACACGGCCGGGGACGACGTTGACACCGACTCTTGACTCCGACGGCGAGGAGACGTCGCACTGGTGGTCGTCGTCCTCTGCGTTTGGCGTGAGCTTACGGCGCCTGATCTGCTATGGCTATGGTACGTTCAAAAGTTCTGCGACTTTTGACGATGATATTTAACTAAAATAATACTATAATAGCTGTTTAGTTTTTTTAGATATTCAATTAAAATAAATAAATAAAAATAAAAAAGTATTGCTATATCTTTATGGATAGTGCAAAGGGAAAAAATAAAAAAGGGAAAAAACCATGTTAATAAATCAATATATAAAATTCAGAAGATGGTTAGAACGGGCACTATGAGTGGGAGACGCAGGAGCGAATGTGTGACACCCTATTTTTGAATTCGTTTCTTTGCCTCGTTTTTGTTGTGGTTTGTAAAAAAATTAATTCAAAAATTCCAATTGTAAGTTTAAATTTCCAGCCCAAAAATCCCCTTTGGCCTTGCCCAATTTCCTTCTTCTCTTTTCAGCCCAAGGGAAAATTCTCTTGCCTCCTATTTCCGAGTGGGCCGGCCTCTCTCTCCCCCCTTCTTTTTCCGTTCTCCCGGCCCGGCTTGCTTTTTCTCCCCAGCCCCTTTTTCTTTTCTTCCCCTGGGCCTTCGCCCGGCCCAGCTCCGCGCCCCTCTCCCCATCTTCTTCCTCGCGGCGCTCTGCTCTCTCCCGCCCGCTCTGCTCGCTCTCCTCACCGCCCAAAACCGCGGCGTCGCCCGTGGTCTCCCCGCCCGCGCTCACTCTGTGCCTTCCCCGTGGCAGCTCCGCCGCGCTTCTCGGCACCCCCGCCGGCCTAGGCTCCCCGTCCCCACACCGGCCTCTCATTCGTCGCCGTGGCAAACCACCGTCGTCGCCCCGGTTTTTCCGTCCTCTTCGCATCACTGTGCCACCAACTCCAGCATGGCCTCCCCGCCGCACTCAATGGGCAGCAGTGGGGCAGCGTCCTTCCCCGCCTCCCCAACGCCGTCGCTCTGCGTCAGCTCCGCCCCTGTGTCTGCGCCGCCACACCGCCGTAACCGAATGACCGTAGTCGAACAGCGACGGCCATACCCACGCGCCATTCCCCTCCTGAGCGGCCATGAATGCGCCGGTACTTCGCCCATTCCGTCCGTCCGCCCTAGCACGACCCTAGCACCGCCACGTCCGCCTCCCCACAGCCGGCCACAAGGGACATACCGCCGCCCATACCACGCCCATCCCTTTCTCGCCCCTTCCCGCGACTATAAAGCGCATTCGAATTACCAGGAGACCTCCCCATTCGCTCGCTACGCATCCCACACAAAGAGTCACCGCCGCCGAGAGCTCCTCCGTCCGCCACCGTTGCCAGCTCACCCCGAAGGCTCTCGCCCGGCATTGCTCTTCTCCCCGACCTCCTCTTGTCCCCGAGAGTCTCCCAGCGAGTTTAATTGATTCCCCCCCCCCCCTTGCAACTCGCCGGCGCTCGCTTCTTCCCCAACTCCGGCCACCTCCTGCCACCGCCGATTCAGGGGATCTCTGGCCGATTCCTCGCAGCCGAAGCGTCCTTGCCACCCCACGAAGCCGACCGAGCCATCAATTCGGAACTTCATCCACTCACCTTCCCCAACGCCGATCGCCCACCTCCACCGTCTGAGCTCGCCGTCGACAACCTTCTCCAAGCAATCCCGAGCCTTTCCCTCCACTCTGGTGAGTTTTGGACAGTCCCCAGTGACTCCCATTTCAGTTAATCGACCTCCCATTGCCGGAGTCGCCGCCGCGGCCAACCCCTGGTTTCGCCGCCGCTAGGCTCGTCGCCGGCACCTCTCCGGTCTGTCTCGGTCCGATTCCACCAGCCGAGAGGTGCGCACAAAGCCAGGCTCTCCGTTTTGGGCTTTTCCCCGAGCTCCCGTAGCCTCCCTCGCCGCCGGCAGGCTTCGCCGTCGCTCGGCCGGGAGGAGCCCTGCTTCCGCACCGGTTAACGACCAACCGCCGTGATTAGTGGCCCAAATGAGCCACTGATCGGTGGGCCTCCGGCCGTTTAAAAACCCCGGTGACGCTGACATGCGGGCCCCATCACGGCTAAAAGCACTGTTTACAACTAGTTAAAAGTCTAAGTCACTGACATGTGGGCCCTAGTTACTATTTGTACAATATCTCGGTCCCACATGTCGGTCTCTGGCCCATTTTCAAAAAAGAAGTGTTTAAAGTACGAGAAAATTGCAATTATAGGACAGCAAACAACGCGCTTCGGAATTATAGGACTCCAAACATCGACTTCGTTAAAATGACCCTTGAAACGTTGCCTTCTTGTTTTTCATGACATTTGGTGTATTAAGTCTCTTTTCTCATCTAAATACATGTATTTGTTACCCAAAGTGACCCTTTTGCCCTTCAGCCATTACGTATCGTTGATCCATCGATTCATCTGCCCGACGTTCCTCCTGCCCGACGCCCTAACTGAAGGGCAAAAGGGTCACTTTGGGTAACAAATACATGTATTTAGATGAGAAAAGAGACTTAATACACCAAATGTCATTGTTGTGGCTACAGACCAAACAGAGAGAGATGGTAGTGGAGAGGTGGGAGTGTTCTGTCTCACCCTCCCCCTCATCTTGATATATATATTCACATGGGGTATACTTTTACAGTTATGCCCTTACATCCATACATCCCCATTAGGGGCACTTATGTCATTACACATGTTACTCTGGTTCTTATAACCTCCTAACAGGCCTGCTAGGCTTAGGTGGGGGCCACCCCTACGACAGGAGCCTCTCATGGTTAAGGGCTTCACAGGGCCGAAGCCATGTCGCCGAGTCCTTTGGCCCCCTCCGTCCCCTGCGGCCTGTGAATTTCTCCAAGCTTGTGGCTGGGGAGCCTGAGGTCTGGGATGGAAGGTGCCTTGTTGCAGCAGACGCGCGCGCTCCGTCCGGTATCCTTCGAACGGGTGGCAGCGGAGGCTGGCGCCTAGCTCGAAGTAGACACGCGCGCTCCGTCCCCTACCCTCCGAACGGGTGGCAGCGGAGGCTGGCACCTAGTTCGAAGTAGACGCGCGCGCTCCGTCCCCTACTCTTTGAACAGGTGGCAGCGGAGGCTGGCGCCTAAGTCGAAGCCGAGGCGCGCGCGCTCCGTCCCCTACCCTTCGAACGGGTGGCAGCGGAGGCTGGCGCCTAGCTCGAAGTAGACACGCGCGCGCTCCGTCCCCTACCCTTCGAACGGGTGGCAGCGGAGGCTGGCGCCTAGCTCGAAGTAGACGCGCGCGCTCCGTTTCCTACCCTTCGAACGGGTGGCAGCGGAGGCTGGCGCCTAACTCGAAGTAGACGCGCGCGCTCCGTCCCCTACCCTTCGAACGGGTGGCAGCGGAGGCTGGCGCCTAGCTCGAAGTAGACGCGCGCGCTTCGTCCCTGTGCTGAGATTGGAGCTTGGCGCCGGTATGGTTGCGCTCCGGGGCTGTTGCGACCTTGCAGTCTGGTAGTGCGCTTTTAATGGCAGCTGGAATCACGCCGACGCCTGGCCTGGCAGAAGTCAGGCTGTCGCGTCGTGCAGTCTGCCATTCTGCAGGTGGGACACGTGGCGACTCACGACTGGTGCGTCGTGGGATGTGAGCGGTTGCGTGACCGCAGCCGTTCGCCTTGTCCCCCGAGAAGTTGGACTCGTGTTGAAGGCGTGGAGGCGTTGTGCGCTGCTTGGCCACCTACCCGGCACGGCCCTCTAGGCCCCGGCGGTTCTTCTTTCCAAATCTTGGGCAGCCGAATCGCTGCGAATTGGATCTGTCTGTGCGTTGAGCCATATGATAGGCGAGCGGCCTTTATAAGGTGCTAGTGTTGAGGTGGAGGCACCCTTTCTTGCTTGGCTTTTTGATCTGCCGCTTTGCTTCCGCCCGTGCTAATTGTCACGCCAGTTGCTCCTTTCCCTGCTTCTTCTTCCCTTGTCGCGAAGAGCGATGGCTAGCCATGACGACGCCACCTACCATCCCCGCAGTGGTTCCTTGCCTAGCCAGGGCGAGGTGTCCCATCCTTCCAAGGAGTACAAACTGGTGCCGCGGGGGAGCTCGCGCGCCAACAAGTGGTGGAACGCCATGGAGCACGCGGGAGGCTGCTGTTCCCGTGTGCTGGGAAAGAGCCGCATGACTGAAGGGACGCTGCAGCGACTCGTGGATGAGGGGAAGATCGTGGATCGCAATGGGGCTCGCCTACCCCGTCGGGACGAGACGGAGTCGAAGCCCGGGGCAATGGAGGCGATTGTTTTTGTCGCGTTCTTCGACGCCGGCCTTCGAATGCCCTCCACGTTGTTCGTGGGCGAAGTCCTGCGGGCCTACAAGTTGGAGCTAGCCCAGCTGACGCCCCACGCGATACTCCGCCTAGCTGTCTTCACGTGGGCGATGCGGACAGATGGGTGGCGTCCCAGCGCGAGCTTATTCGCCACACTGCACGACGCACACTGTCGACCCAGAAAGGTTGACGGGGCGGTGTCCAACTTCGGCGGTGTGGACTTCGTGCTCCGGGCGTCATGCGCGACGTTGTTCCCTGTGCCAGCCTCGTCAGGGCAATGGGCGTCCGGCTGGACTCGGTGGTGGTTCTATTACACCGTGACCGACAAGAGCGGAATGCAGTGCCGATCTCGTTTAACAGTACGCCGAGTCTGAAGGCGGAGATTGACGACACGCGAAAGCTACAGAGTCTTGTCGGTGTCGCCCGTCGAATGAGCGTGCGCGACCTAGCCGAGGAGTTCACAATGTATGGGGCGGTGCCACTCTCCTCCCGGGGGAAGTATGTTGGACAGAACGGCCCCCGCGAGCACGGGTTCGATCCATCCGTATCTCACCTGCTTCCGCCCTCCGCTCCTTGTAAGTCGCCCAGCACGCTTTACGCGCGCCATTGTATCTGTTTGGTTTCCGCCTGACTGACGTGATCTCCTGCGCAGTGGCTCGGCTAGAAGATGCGGAGCGCGCGGTTGCGGTGCTCCTCGACCCGTACACGCTTAAGGAGCACCAGGCTCGCGAGGCCGCAGTCAAGGCGGCTAAGCAGGGGCGGGTAAACCGCACCTGCGAGGCTCTGGGCATTACTGTGCCCGAGCGCGCGATGCCGGAAGAGCTTCCCGCCGGGACTCCGGGCGCTCAGGACGGTGATATCCCTACGGGGGTGTTATCTTCGCGACGCCGGGCCCGTTCCCCGGCTGCCGTATGCGACCCGGCAGCCCCCTCGGCGGCTAGCACAACTGAGACGGGGCGTGCGACCGGCGATGGGCCTGGCCATACTGCCTCGGAGGAGCGCACCGCCTCGGATCCCCCGGCACCTTCTGCCGACGCCCACGAGCCCGTGCTCGCGGCCATCGTTGAGTTGGAACTCACCAACCCGGGGGGTGGCGTCGTTCCTGACGAGAAAACCACGGTTGAAGGTGCGTTATCAACCGCAGCGGCCGGCGAGGGCGCGCCCCCTACAGAGGAAGCCGTGGGGGCGACGGTAACCGTAGCTGGTGTTGCCGCGGAAGAATCGCCTGTGCCACTGCAGGCGAAACGCCCTCGGACTCAGTCCCCGCCGCCAGCGAGGGGTCGATACGCCGTTGTGGGGCCTTGCCGCGGGATTACGGCGTCTGGCGCGGCCGAGAAGACCTCATCCCCGACCGTCGAGGCGCCCGCCTCCCCCTGGGTGGTCGAACCGGCGCCACTTCCTACCGCGACAAGGGGCGCAGGAGGTAGGCATGAGTCCCTTTCTTCACCTGACTTCGCGAGACTCTCTCCGATCTGCTCGCTCATTCTGCCAACATCAGGCGAGACGAAGTCTCCCGGACGTGGCGAAGGATCGAGCAGCGGAGGTATGCGCGAAGTCGGAAGCCTTGTGCAGGGTGCCCCGCAGGTGTCTGCTGTTGTTGACGTGGCCGTGGCCTCGGTAAATCCTGGCGCGTTGGGGCCGGGGCTCGCACGCTCGGACTTCCTCCCTCGCCCGGAGATATTTTGCGACCTCACCGCAGCCGCAGAGCGTGCCGACAACGGCCTCGACCGAGAGATGTTGTCGTCATGCGAGGGGGAACTCCTAGCGCTCGCGCTACAGGCCTCCGAGATGAGGGTAAATATGTGCGCTTCAGCTTTGTAAGGTACTGCTGGACGCCTGCTGATTTGTTGTTTTTGCCAGACGCTTGCCCTCAGCCGGTCCTTTGACGAGGCCCGCGTTCGGGAGCGGAGGGCTCTGGAAGCCAGCCTTCGTGAAGCAAGCAATGCTCTCGCCGCGAAGGATGAAGAACTTCGCGCGCTGGAGGGCGCCATGGCGGCCGCAGAACTCGAGGCCACGGAAGCCAAGTGCGCCGCGGCTGAGGAGCGCGCCGCCTTCGTGCAGCAGATCGCCGTCCTAGAAGGGGAGAACGCCCAGCTGGCGGAGTCTGCTGCCGAGAATAGCCTCGTCTTGGAAAATGCGTCCATGTCGGCGTGGCGGGCCATGGAGTCTCTGAACCAGGCCCTCCGAGATCTGTGCATCAGAGTGCCGGACACTAGCACGGGCCGGAGGCCCTGTCGGAGACGCTCGGGTTGATTGAGGAGGGGGCCGGCGTTGCTCTTCGTGGCGCCAGAACGTTTGGCGAGCACTGCGGCTATCTTGGTGCGTGCTTCGCCCTCGCCCTGCTTCACACTCGTGGGTGTAGACATACCCATGAGCTAGCAAATCCTCAACTGGATCTTCCCGACCGACCAGAAGTCATGTCGGACGCCATCCGCTCCATCGAGCCTAGCCTGCAGAACTTCCATTGACGGATCTGGGGCCGCTTTGGGGAAGATGCAGCGAGGGTCGCCGTGCAGCAGACGCTGCATGGGGAGGGGGACCTCCTCCAGTGGCTCGAAATGGTCCTTCAGCGTCACGGCGACGACGGCACGGGTTCGTCCGCACCGCGCCAAGGCTGAGCGGTTGGTCGGGTAGGGCAGGGGGATGATGTACTGGTTCTTACGCTTGTAACCATGTAACCCCTTTGCTTTTGCAATGAATCCAAGTAGTACCTTATTCTTGGTGTTACCTGCCGCCGAACGCGAAGGGGAGAAGACCTCCGCACCTTGTTTATACTCCGTAGAGCGCGCAGGGAGGGCATCCGCGTCTTATTCAAAGTATGGACCGGCGCGTGCGGAGGCGAACCCCGCCGCTACGACTTTCTTTATAGTCCGGAGACTCGCGCGTGCGGAGGCGGACCTCAACGCTACGTCTTGTTTAAAGTCCGTAGACTAGCGCGTGCGGAGGCGGACCTCGACGCTACGACTTCCTTTATAGTCCGGAGACTCGCGCGTGCGGAGGCGGACCTCAACGCTACGTCTTATTTAAAGTCCGTAGACTGGTGCGTGCAGAGGCGGACCTCGACGCTACGACTTCCTTTATAGTCCGGAGACTCGCGCGTGCGGAGGCGGACCTCAACGCTACGTCTTATTTAAAGTCCGTAGACTGGTGCGCGCGGAGGCGGACCTCAACGCTACGACTTCCTTTATAGTCCGGAGACTCGCGCGTGCGGAGGCGGACCTCAACGCTACGTCTTATTTAAAGTCCGTAGACTGGTGCGCGCGAGGGCGTCCCCCCGTTGCGTCTTATTTAGAGTCCGTAGACTGGTGCGTGCGGAGGCGGACCTCGACGCTACGTCTTATTTAAAGTCCGTAGACTGGTGCGTGCGGAGGCGGACCTCGACGCTACGTCTTATTTAAAGTCCGTAGACTGGTGCGTGCGGAGGCGGACCTCGACGCTACGTCTTATTTAAAGTCCGTAGACTGGTGCGTGCGGAGGCGGACCTCGACGCTACGTCTTATTTAAAGTCCGTAGACTGGTGCGTGCGGAGGCGGACCTCGACGCTACGTCTTATTTAAAGTCCGTAGACTGGTGCGTGCGGAGGCGGATCTCGACGCTACGTCTTATTTAAAGTCCGTGGACTAGTGCGTGCGGAGGCGGACCTCGACGCTACGTCTTGCTTTATAGTCCGGAGACTCGCGCGTGCGAAGGCAAACCTCGACGCTACGTCTTATTTAAAGTCCGTGGACTAGTGCGTGCGGAGGCGGACCTCGACGCTACGTCTTGCTTTATAGTCCAGAGACTCGCGCGTGCGGAGGCAAACCTCGACGCTACGTCTTATTTAAAGTCCGTGGACTAGTGCGTGCGGAGGCGGACCTTGACGCTACGTCTTATTTAAAGTCCGTGGACTTTGTTCTGCTCAGCGCGGACAGGGGATGCTCTGGGAACAGCAACCTTTATTGAACTCCCGTTTGCGCGGGCGAGCATCGCATAACAAAGGGCTGGTGGCTCTACGCTTGCTGTCCTGCTTCTAAGCGTAGTACCGCCGCAACCTATCCGCGTTCCATGTGTGCCGGAGGGCTTGTCCTTCGAGCGTGGCGAGGCGGTACGCCCCCTTCGGCAATGCCTCCATCACGATGTACGGGCCTTCCCACTTGGACTCCAGCTTGCCAACGGTCTCCGCCTGGAGCGCCACTCTGAGAACGAGATCCCCAGGCTTGAACCCCCGCGGGCATATAGAGCGGTCCCGAGTACGCATTGTCTGCCGCGCATACTTCTCGAGGAGGTCCAAGGACACACGGTGCTCCTCTTCGGGTGCTTGGACGAGGACCCTCCGCGAGCCGGCCTTGATTTCCTCGGGCGTCACCGCTTCGTCACCGAAAAGGAGCTTGAACGGCGTGAATCCCATCGGGCGCGTTACCGTTGTGCGAAGCGACCATAGAACGCTGTGAAGCTCGCTTGGCCACTTGCCCTTCGGCAATCCGACTAGGCGCTTTTTGATGGCGGCGGAGATGGCGCCATTCGCCCGTTCGACCACCCCGTTGGACTGGGGATGCCCTACCGAGGCCAATCGAAGGGTGATGTCCATGCTGTCACAATAGTCTTTGAAGAGGGTGGCGTCGAACTGCAGGCCATTGTCAACCGTGAGCTCCCGGGGCACACCGAAGCGACATATGATGTTTTGCCATAGGAAGCGCTGTACGGCCGTAGAAGTTACTTTGGCCAGGGTGACCGCTTCCGGCCATCTGGAGAAATACTCCAGCGCGACTACCACGAACCGAAGGTCCCCTGGAGCCCGGGCAAGTGGTCCTACTATATCAAGGCCCCAGCGTGCTAGTGGCCACACCGGGGGAATGGGGTTGAGGCTCGTTGGGGGCCTGCGGATGATGCGTGCCATCCACTGGCACCCTTGGCACCGACGGACGAGGTCCTGGGCGTCGGTGATGGCAGTTGGCCAGTAGAAGCCTTGCCTGAACGCCTTGCCGACTAATGACCTCGGTGCCAGGTGGGATCCGCACACGCCCGCGTGGATCTCCGCCAAGAGCTCCTTTCCCCCCCTCAGTCGAGAGGTAGCGCAGGAGCGGTGCGCAAACCCCTCTCTTGTAGAGTATCCCTTCGAACACCTGGAAGGACCGTGCGCGGTGCTGCAAGCGCCGAAGCTCGGCAGGGTCCTCCGGCTCGGCGATGCCTTGCAAGAAATTGAAGATGGGCTCTCGCCAATCTCCTGGCCGATCAATGCGGTGGACGAGTGCCGCGTCCCGGTTGTCCTGCGCGATGGCCGCCTGCGCTAATATCTCGTAAAACGCCCCCTCAGGGGGGGCAGTTGCTGGCTGGCCGCCTTAGCGAGGGCGTCGGCCTGCTCATTCTCCGCGCGGGGGATGGCCTTCACGGTGACACCCAAAAAGTGCCTTTCCCTCGCCCTCACCGCCGCGAGGTACTTGGCCAACTCAGGGTCCTTGGCTTGATATGACTTGTCCACATGGCCAGCCACCAAGCGCGAGTCGGTGCGGACCAACACCTGTCTCGTGCCGACTACCTTGAGCTTCGCCAGGCCAAAGAGCAGTGCCTCGTATTCAGCCGTGTTGTTGGTGGCGGGGAAGGCAAGGCGCGCCGAGTACAGCAAACGCTGTCCTTCGGGCGTGACGATCACCGCCCCTACGCCCGCGCCGGCGACGCTGTAAGCTCCGTCGATTGTAAGCGTCTAGACGGGATCATCGTGCGTCTGGACGTGTTGGGCCGGCGGGGTCCATTCGGCGAGAAAATCCGCCAGGACTTGGGATTTGATTGCCGTTCGCGAAGCATACGTCAAGGAGAAGGGAGCGAGCTCGGTAGCCCATTTGCCGATGCGCCCTGTGGACTCCTTGTTGTGTAGCATCTCTGCCAGGGGGAATGAGGAAGGCACTGTGATCGGGTGGGCCAGAAAATAATGCCGAACCTTCCTGGAGGCCATGACCAGCGCGTAGGCGAGCTTCTCAAGCTCCGTGTATCTTGTCTTGGCGCCTTGGAGGGCTTCGGAGACAAAGTAGACGGGCCGCTGCATGGCGCCTTCCTCTAAGACGAGGACGGCGCTGACCGCGGTGGCTGACGCGGCCAGATAGAGCAGGAGGGGAGCCTCTGGTGCTGGGGCGACCAGAGTGGGGAGGCTTGCCAGGTGCTGCTTGAGCTCGTTGAAGGCCTTCGCGCAATCTTCGTCCCAACGAAATCCATCGCACCCGCGGAGTGTCTTGAAAAATGGCAGGCCCCGCTCCGCCGCCCTGGATAGGAAGCGGCTTAATGCTGACATGCGGCCCGCCAGCCTCTGGACCTCCCTCGTTGTCTTGGGCGGCTCCATACCCAGGATGGCGTCTACTTTGTCGGGGTTCGCCTGGATGCCCCGTCCGGACACGAGGAAACCTAGGAGTTTGCCCGCCTGCACCCCGAAGACACATTTGTCGGGGTTGAGCTTGATGCCCGCCTTCCGGAGATTGTCGAAGGTCTCCTGGAGGTCCCGGCCATGCAGAGCAAGTTGCCGGGTTTTGACCACCACGTCATCGATGTAAGCTTCGACGTTCCTCCCGAGCTGGGCGGCAAGGGCAATGGCAACGAGACGGGTGAAGGTAGCGCCTGCATTCTTCAAACCAAAGGGCATTCTGACGAAGCAGAACGTCCCAAGTGGTGTGATGAAACTGGTCTTCTCCTCGTCGTCTTCGGCCATGTATACCTGGTGGTAGCCGGAATAGGCGTCTAGGAAACTCATGAGTTCGCACCCAGCTATGGCGTCGACCAGTTGATCGATGCGCGGCAAGGGGTAATTATCCTTCGGGCACGCCTTGTTGAGTGCCGTGAAGTCGATGCACACACGCCAGGCCCCGCTGGCCTTTTTGACTAGCACCGGGTTAGCGAGCCACTCTGGATGGTGGACCTCGCGGATGACCCCGGCGTGAAGAAGCTTCGCCACCTCTGTTTTGACCGCCTGCTGCTGATCCATCGACATACGCCGAAGCCTTTGCTTGACCGGCTTGGCGTCGGGGCGGACCGCCAAGCGATGCTCGATTACTGCTCGGTCTACGCCCTTGATGTCCTCCGGGGACCATGCGAAAATGTCAACATTGTTCTGAAGCACTCGGAGCAGATCCCGTTCGACCCCCAGTGGGAGCCCCTCGCCGATGGACACAAACTGCCCCTCCGCCTAGAGCGGCACCTTCTTGACTCCGCCCTCGGGCCGAGGCTTGGGCGTCCATCCGGGGGCGGAGGGCCCGTCGCCGAGCGTGCCGGAGAGGGCATGCACCGGGCGACGCGGAACGCGGCTGCTGACCTCGGCACGTCTGGCCAGGTCCTGATCGCCGAAGACGGTGATAACACCCTCCGGGCCCGGAAGCTTCACACACAAAAAAGCGTAGTGTGGGATCGCCTCGAAAGAGTTGATGGCGGGTCGACCCAGTATGGCGTTGTAGGGATGTGGGATATCGACGACGTCGAAGATGACATGCTCGGTCCGGATGTTACCCTTGTTGCCCTCCTGACGGAAAGTGACCGGAAGGGACACATGCCCCAAGGCCTGCAGCGGTTGACCCCCGAAGCCTTGAAGTGGAGCTCCTGGCTGCTCTAGCTGGCTTCGGGGGATCCCCATACGGTCGAGGGCCTCTGTGAACAAGATATTCGCGAAGCTTCCCCCGTCGACAAGGACGCGCCTGACGTCACAGCGGGCTATGTGGGCCTGGATGACTAGAGGGTCTTGGTGAGGGTACTCCACACCCCTGGCGTCGTTGAAGTCGAAGGTGATGTTGCGGGGCGGCATCTACAGTTGCGGCTGCTCCCCGGGGGCTTTTGAGGAGGAGCCTCCGGTGATGACGCCGACGGTGTAATGCTGCGCGCCCTCCGTTGCGGTGGCTCGTATGGGGCTACCCCTTGGGTGCCCCGCGTGGGCTCCAGCGAGGGGCCGAGGAAGCAGAGCCCGAGACCCGGCCATCACCCTCCGCAGCTCCATAACCGCGGTGCATGCCCTTGTGTAATGATCACCGTAGCCGTGTACCTCGCACCACTTGCCATAGTGTAGGAGCTCTTGTTCTGCGTGGGGTTGGCCGCCGCAATCAAGTTCGCCTTCCGATCCTCGGTCTCCCCTCCATGAGGCGGGGTCGGGTCCTTGGCGGGCGCTCTCGGTGTCGAGGACATGATGGGCCGCCTGCGACCTGCGCTGGCGGCGCTGAGGTTTATGCCTGCTCCTTGAAGAGCCTTCCTGTACCCCAGTATCGCTGCCTCGGGGAGGGCCTCCCCGGGGCTCTCGGCTGCGGCCCTACTTCGAGGAGGGACCACCCGCCCCCACTTCGCGCGGGGGGCGCTCCTCATGGGCGAGGCTGAGGGCGTTAATGCTGCGTCTTCGCGCGTCCTCCTCCGCCCGCGCGTACTCGTCCATTTTGTCGAAGAGCTTGACGACTGTCTTGATTGGCCTCCGCACGTTGTACTCGGCCATCGGGCCCGGACGAAGGCCCTGTATGGCTGCATTAATGACGGTGGTTTCATTAATGTCTTTTACTTGGCACCGGATCTTGGCGAAGCGCTTGAAGTAGTCTCGGAGCTTCTCCGAGGGTCTTTGTTTCACGGCGAAGAGTTGGTCCGTATCGACTCGCTCGACGTAGTTTCCTTGGAAGTTGTTGTGAAGGCGGACGCGAAGCTGCTCCCACGCGTAGATGGAGTCCGGCTCTATGGTAAAGAACCAAGAGAGCGCCACTCCTTGCAGCGCGAGGGGGAGTCCCTTCGCCTTCGTGGTGTCATCTCCGCCCGCGGCTTCGATCGCGGTTTTGTATACGCGCACGAACTCACGGGGGTCCGTGTCGCCTTTGTACGAGTCGACGGCGCTAGGGAACTTGAAGTCTTCGGGCCATGCCGCCTGCTGCAGCTCCGCCGAAAGCGGGGACTCCGGCGTGGGCTCGGGCGCGATTAGTGGCGCGGCCTGCTGGCTCCGAGCCTCTTGTATATCTCGGACGGCTCCGCGAAGGTCCCCTAGTTCCTGCTGGAACGCGTTGAGGGTTGCTAGTAGGGCGCATTCTACCGCAGGTGCTGTCGGGGCCGCCGGAACACCCAGCGGGCAGGTCGGTGCAGGGACCCTCGCCGCACGATCTCCGGATCCGCCGGATGCTTCGTTGCGGCTACCCCCGGCGGTCGGATCCGCGCTGCCGGCGAGGGCGGCGGGGGCTGTCGTTGTAGCGGCGCTGGCGGGGCCGGTCGTTGTAGCGCGAGCATCGACGCCCGCGACCACCGCGCCTACGCCGCCGCCAGCTCCTTCGGCGGTCGATGCCGAAGCCCTGGTATTCACGCGCCGCTCCGATCCAGCCGTCTTCTTTCCCTTCGCCGCCGCCGACGAAGCTTTTTTCGGTGCCATCCATCTTCTTCGGTCTTCAGGCTTGCTCCTGTCCTCCCCACGGACGGCGCCAACTGTTGTGGCTACAGACCAAACAGAGAGAGATGGTAGTGGAGAGGTGGGAGTGTTCTGTCTCACCCTCCCCCTCATCTTGATATATATATTCACATGGGGTATACTTTTACAGTTATGCCCTTACATCCATACATCCCCATTAGGGGCACTTATGTCATTACACATGTTACTCTGGTTCTTATAACCTCCTAACAGGCCTGCTAGGCTTAGGTGGGGGCCACCCCTACGACAGTCATGAAAAACAAGAAGCCAACGTTTCAAGGGTCATTTTAACGAAGTCGATGTTTAGAGTCCTATAATTGCGAAGCGCATTGTTTGCTGTCCTGTCCTATAATTGCAATTTTCTCTTAAAGTACTCGTACACCCCACATGTCAGCCACTGTGATTTTCCGAAATAAAGATTATTCTGAAAATAAAAAAATCCGCGCGGGACCCACCTGTCAGAGAGTGAACTCTCTCCTTTTTCATTTTTGGGGATTTTCCTGAAAATGAGACTTCAAAGAGCTCGTTCTCTCTCGTCGTAACTCCGACTTGAGTGAAACTTGTTTCTAAAATTTTTTGAAATTCAAGCTCTTTCTGTTGGTTTCAGTTTGGTTCAATTTTGAGCTCTTTTGCTTATTATTTTATGCTTATTTGTTCTCCATGTCTGTTGTCTGCCGTGTCGGTTTTCTCTGTCCAAGTAGAATTTGAAGTTGCACCTGAGCCGCAGGACAATCTACCTCAAGACCAGAAAGACCCTCTGCCTTTGGACCCAGGCAAGTCAACATTTTGATCATTTTGCTCCTATATTTCTTGCAAATTATCTTTGTTTAAAGATTAGTCAAACTGCATGCGTATTTCATGTACAAAGTATGTGATCTATAAGGTAGATATCTCCTAATTGAGGATTTAGAAATTATATACCATACCCTCCTTGGAATTTGATAGTCCATATACCTTATTGCCGTAGGTATTATTGCTATTACTCCATATATATATATATATATATATATATATATATATATATATATATATATATATATATATATATATATATATATATATATATATATATATATATATATATATATATATATATATATATATATATATATATATATATATATATATATATATATATATATATATATATATATATATATATCAATTAAATGCCATGCGCGTCCTATCAAGTATAGGGCATCAGTCGCCCTATTCATAGCTTTCAAAAACTTGAACTTTAGTTTTGGGACAGTCACGGGATGTACGTGGCTGGATATTTTGTGACAACTTATGTTAGGCTTCTCAAAACCCTCAAAACTTGCTAACCCTGTCTAGGCGGGTGGTAAGAGTGGTGGGTGTAGAAGTAGCACATATGTATTGTGGATTGAACCACCCAGACACATTAAAGACTTAATCCTATGACGACATCTCCGTGTACAATAGTACGACCACAAGTCTACAAATTGCAACTTGGCTAAGTAAATCTATCAAACCCCCGGAACTCATCTCACCGGTAGTAGAAAGGAGTGCTGCAAGGGCAAAGGGAGGCCTAAAGGGACACCAAGAGGAGGGTGACGTTTCCAGCTGTGCTAGCGTTATGGAGAGTGGAGTCCGAAGGCGTAGTTTCCGTGGTTACATCCCGTGCAAAGTATGGAACCCACCGCAAGTGGGAGTAGCCCATAAGGTGAGATTACAAAAGGGGCTAGGTATTTTGAAAAGTTATTGTGATCATCTACTCAAACACATGACCAAGGAATCGTGTGGAGCAACAAGCGGATCGTATCTTGTGGGTAAAGTGTACAATCTCTGCAGAGAATAAACTATTCAAATAGTCGTGCCCACGGTCAAGGGCGGACACGGAAACCTCCTTGAGTTAGTTCTTTTTTTCTAAAAATCTTGCAGGTGGGAAGGAAAAAAACCAATTGGAGGGAAGTACTCCAACCTTGATTTCTCCTGGAGGGAAGTACTCCGGTGTTAATATGACTTAGTCAACCTAAAAATTAGCATCGGTGGATGTAGCCGACACCACTAAATACATATTGCATCACTTAACTCTTAGAAAACACGCTTTGTTAAAATGCCAGGTCCTAGGGTTTGTACTTATATTATTTGCAATTGTTGCTCTACGCAAATAAAAGAACCTAAGCCACCCTTTTCAAGCCTTGCATATAATTACTTGCATTCTGTGCCTGTTGGCTTGTGGAGCGCGGTTGTATGTGCTCACCCTTGCTCTCTAAACTTCTCCCCAGAGTTCGCCAATCAAGACCAGTATGAGTTCACCAAGACCAAGCTGGCGAGGGGAATGAAGATGGTGGTAGTTAGACTATGATCTAACATCTCCTTACAGTCTGGCCGACCAAGCTAATTGGTGGGTGCCTTTAACGTTAACCAGGTTCTCTGGATAATATTAATCGCACCTAAGTTTTCCCGGTCGCCTGCCTATGGAGAGATGAGCCCCTCCCCTTTGCTTCCGCTGTTATTGCAATGGTGTACTGAACTTATTCGGCCTGAAGGCCCCTTTTGTAATCCTTGTCCTTATATGGGACAGGTGCACTTTGGTATTATAATGATATGGTTTGTACCGTGTATGGAATGATTCAGTAATGTATTTGTGAGCACTATGTATTGATCCAGGGAATAGTGCGGTGGAATCACAGAGGATTCTGGGTTGGTTTAAACCCAGGGTCCAACAGAATGGCCGGCGTGATCGGTTGCGTCGTCGACGAAGCCTACATTGCCGGAGTCTTACGATCACTCCCAGAGCCGTTCGACCACACTGTTATCGCTATGACCACCTCCTGAGTCGTTACGACCATTCTGTTGGTTCTCCGACCACCCTTACAGTCATTACGACCACGTTGTGACCTCTCCGATCACGTCTCGCTGCTCCGACCACGTAGTCGTAACTTTAGCTAAAGTTACGACCATGTTCACCGCCGCTGCACTGCACTTCCTTTGACCACATAATAAGCTCGATCACCGTAGTCATAACTCGATTATGACCATGTAGTGATGCTGTAGACCACACTGAAGGCTTTATTGTCATAACCCTTACGACCACAGCTTCTGCTCCACAACTGTGGTCGTAACTCCTTTACGGCCACATCTTCAGCACCTGCAGACACCTCTGCTCGTCGTCGTGGTCGTAACTCCGTTTACGACCACATTTGTGAACTCGATATACTCGATAGATTTTCCAGAGCCAAACCGCTCTTATCTTCTTTATTTCTTTCTCTTGATCACACCTATCGCTATGACCACCTTGATTGGTGGTGGATAATGCTATGGAAGATGATCATAAAACTAATGTTCTTCCTAGTAGATGATAATTACCCAAGGTGCTTTTTCTGTCCACTTTGCAACCTACATAATCAAAATCTAAATATCCAATTAAATTAAATTTAGTACCTTTGGGATACCTTAAACTAATGCTAGAGGAATATTTTAAATATCTAAGAATTCTTTTCATGGCAATTAAATGGCATTCTTTTGTTGTTGCTTGAAATCTGTGAGACCATGTGGAGGTCACCCCATGGTTGTGATGAGTATTTGACTCTTGATCTAGAGAGATTGAGTTTGGTTTTTGAGGTTTTGAGCAGCTGTTGGCTCTCTGTCTGAGTTCTAGAGCTCTTGTTGTTTTGTCTTCGACTTTGCCCTTCGATCACTACTATGTGTGGTCGGCAATGCCTCTTTGGGTGGATAGTCAGCAGTCGATCACATGGTCTACGACTTGGTAGTCGTAGCCAGTGCTACGACTTGATGATCGTAGGTGATCCTTCGACTTGAGGATGTAGTTCTCGGGGTCTACGACTTTGTGGTCGAAGGGGATCGACTTGGTGATCATAGAAGTCCCTAGGACTTTGTGGTCTTAGGCAATCATTTGGTGGTGGTAAAAGCCCTTACGACTTGGTAGTTGTAGGTGGCTCATGACTTGGTGGTCGGGTGAGGCCTTATGACTTGGTAGCCGTAAAGGCTTTTACGACTTGGTGGTCGCAGACAGATTTACGACCATGTTGTGTGTCGGCTGGAAAGTTTACGACCACGTTGTCCATGGTCGGAAGTCGGTAGACGAGTTTTCGACCAGGTTCGGAAGTCTGCAGACGAGTTACAACGTGGTCGGAAGTTGGCAGAGGTGTTTTCGACCACATTGGGAAGGCGCTTGACCACATTGTACGTGGTCGGAAGGTGTTTCGACTACGTTGAAAAGCGTTGTGCGTGGTCGGAAGCTGCTTTGACCACGTTGTGAGGAAGTGAATGTGGTCGAAAGGGTGTTTTAACCACGGTGAATAGTAATCGGTAGAATCTCTGTGTGGTCGTAGCATTATGCCTAGATGGTCATAAGTCGTTGCGACCGGTTCTAATGTAGTCGTAGATGCTAGCGATGGTCGTAGCAATCTGTTACCTGGTTGTAGCTTGTGTCTCGATGGTCGTAGTAGCCTTGTAAGTGGTTGTAGGCTGCTGGCACTTCATGTTTTGTGCATTCGAGTGGTCGTAAGTGGTTTACGACCAGCTGTGATTGTGCACCGAGATACTTGTTGAGTGTGCCGATTGATGGTCTATTTGTCTGGTGCAGTGCAATGTGATGGTTTGCTTGTCTGTGTGGTTGCAGGACTTCGGAGCTAGGTCATGGTGAGGCGTGGGAGGACCGGAACTAGGCATAGGAGGTGTTGAGGTCTAGAATGGTCGGAGACGCTGAAGATGATCGAGGCTAGTGAGGTAGTTTCAAGCCGGGACGATGAGGAATCAGAGCTGGAGCTGCCGGAGGTGGACACGACGGGCAACGACGAGGTGGACCAGAACTAGGCTCAGGGAGGAGTCGAGGTCCAGTCGGTCGGATGCCGGGTGCGATCGTGTGCAACGAAGCGGACCAGGACTAGACTCAGGGAGGAGTCGAGGTCCAATCGATCGGGAGCAGGTGCAGTCGTGCTAAGAACAGGAAGCTTCCGGGAAGGTGCTTGAGGGGCAATTCGGTGAATTGACTCAAGGCCTGCAAAAGAGAGCTGGTCTGTTAAAGCAGTTGTGTCCTATCGGTGTTTACGGGTTGTCGCGAGTGTGCGCGTGTGTAAAACCCGTTGTTAGGTGGGGTTTACGGGTTATCCCCAGTGTGGACTAATGGGAGGATCTATTAGGTCTAAGTTCGCGTGTGAGCCTATAAAAGGGAAAGGGGAGGCAAGAGTTAGGGTTGAGATGGCTGGCCAAGCCTTGGCAGCTGGTGCCTCTCCCTCCCATGGGAGTCTATCTGTGTGTGTGTGTGTGTGTGTGTGTGTTCGCTCTAGGGTTAGAGCTTGTCCTCCCGAGGGAAGTGGCTGTTGAAACCTCCATGAATGAAATCATTCATCTCTGTGCCTCTATTTGAGTGGTTTTATCTTATTGATGCTTGTTTGTCTTGAGCGTTCTTTCTCTGTTCATCTCTTCGCTCTTTTGGCTTCCTGACTTAAGTCTTTGCTCTCGATTGTTCTTTGGATGATCTGACTTGCCTGATAATGGAAGAACGTACTCGAAGCCTTTTTGGCACATTTAATTCTATTTGCATGATCTGATTATCTTCCTTCATTCATAGTCATGGTTTTGAGCGGTCTTCGTGTTTTTCCCGAAAGATCTCTACAGGCTTGATAAGTTTTCAATTAAAGATCAGAGAAGTCTTTTGAGAACGTGGTCGTGTTGTGTTTGAAGTCTCATGACCAATTGATCCATGAATCAAAAGTTATTCGGAAATCGGATCTTGCGGTCATGCGCCTTGCTGCCTCCTCTATTTTGCTTTCGACCACATGATACTCTTCGACCACTTCTCTTTCGACCGGTCAAGACTCAGATCGTTTGTTCTCATTTGCTCTAGTTTCCGATTGCTTGATGGTCATAGATCTCGTGGTCGTGTGCCCCCCCACTGCCTTACGAGTTGTTTTACGATCGCAATTGATTACAGGTGCTAGTCGGTCTTCGACCACGATGATCGTTCGACCATGCCATTGGCTTACGACCATGTCGGTTTCGACTGCACTCAATTTTCAATCACGTTTGTCTTGATATTGGTGGTTATCAACTACACTGAATTATGTTTGATCGTTGATTACCTACCAAGTTGTTCTTCGGTCGAGTGGTCAAATTTACGACCACTGTGCAAGCTATCGACCACGTTGTCGGGCTTACGACCACGGTGTAAGCTTTGATCATGTTGTCGATCTGGGTTTGATTTCTCGATGCTACTGCTTGCTATGACATGTGGGATAATGCTCAGAGTTATTTTCGCTACTCTCTTCCCATGAGCAAAGATCGAGCATCATTCGTGTGTTTCAGTTCTGATAGTCGTGCGCCTCCTCAGGTTCTTCTAGATGATTACGACCACCTTGCTTTCTATTGTTCCATGATCTTAAGTCGTGTGGTCATTCAACTTCTCTGCAATCTATTGTCGTTCGCAATTGCACGGACATCGACTACTGTGGTGTCGACCACACAATGGTCTTCGACCACGTAGTCTGAGAGCACGTCAGTCTTCGACAATGCTAGTGCTTTGACCACGTTGGTGTCGACCATGTTGGTTTCGACCACGGTCGTTCCGACCACATTGGTGTCGACCACGTTGTCTGTCCCGAATATGGTGTCTGTTATGACCACCCTGTATCTCTGCTGAGTGGTCGTATCCGACAATGTTGTGCTTCGGCCGAGTGGTCGTAATTCGACCACACAGTGCTCTGATCTGGTCATATGGTGATCTATGTTCCTCTATTTCTAGTAGACCGCATATCCTAAACCTCATAGCTTTGTAGCTATTGAAGAAAAAGGAATATGTGAATATTTGGAGGAAAAATCTTTAGGCAACATTCACCCCCTTCTGTTGTCTCATTCGGTCCTACAAAATCTTGCACACATGCAAACACTAAATATAATATCAGGCCTAGATACAGTGAGATAAAGCAAACTTTCAATCATCGATCTATAAAGCTTTAAATCTACTAGTTTACCTCCCTCATTTAGGTGAGATGGCTACTTGTTGCCATGGGAGTCTTAATGGGCTTTATGTCCTCTATGCCAAACTTCTTGATCAAGTTTTTCGTGTACTTTGTTTGGCTCACAAAGGTTCTGACCTTAAGTTGCTTCATTTAGAGTCCAAAGAAATAGCTAATCTCTCCGATCGTGGACATCTCAAATTTCCTATACATTATGTCACCAAAATCTTTACAAATTTTTTTTGATTTGTAGACCCGAAGATAATATTATCAACATATATTTGGCATACAAAGAATTCATTATCTATAACTTTTGTAAATAATGTTGTATCAACATTTCTAATTTTATATCCTTTTGATAGTAGAAAATCTCTAAGACACTCATATCATGCTCTAGGAGTTTGTTTGAGACCATAAAGTGTCTTGAAGAGTTTATACACATGATTTAGATTTTTAGAATTCATAAAACCAGGTAGTTGTTCAACATATATAAGTTTGAATATTTTACCATTTAGAAAAGCAATTTTAACATCCATTTGAAAAGGTTTAATATCAAAACATGATGCAAAGTCAAGTAATATGTATATTGATTTAAGTCTAGCTACGGGAGCAAATGTTTTATCAAAATCCAAACCTTCAACTTGTGTCAATCCTTGAGCAACCAACGTTGCCTTATTTCCTACCACAATACCATCGTCGTCTTGCTTGTTTTGAAAGATCCATTTTATACCAACGACGTTATGTTTCTTGGGTCTCTCCACCAATATCCAAAATTGTTTCTAGCAAAGTTGTTGAGTTCTTCATGCATAGCATCCACCCAATTCAGATCATCGAGTGCTTATCTACATGTTTCGATTCAAGAGAAGAAACAAAAGAGTAGTGTTCACAAAAAGAAGTAACACATGATCAAGTTTGAACTCCCTTACTTATATCACCCAGTATTTAGTCTATTGAATGATCTTTTGCAATTGCGTTGTGAATCTTTGGGGGTAGGTTTGGTGTTTTTTCTTCTTTTCTTCTACTTCATCCACTTGAATTGATTTGGTGTGGAATTTGTGGAGGGTTTGACTTGAGTGCAGGATGGTAAGCCATTCAGATCTTTCTTTGATTTGATGTCGCCTATTGCATGTTTTCATGGCTTGCCTCAATCTTTTTTCACCTACATCGTTCAAATTTTCTTACTCTTCTTGCGAGTCATTTGTCTTATCAAATTGTACATCACAAGTTTTTTCAATAAAACCAGAATTTTTGTTGAAAACACGATAAGCTTTACTATTTAAAGAATAGCCAAGAAAAAACCCAAAATCATAACGGCTTTGAAATTTAGAAAAACGAACACCTTTCTTCAAAATCTAATATTTGCAACCAAAAACACAAAAATAGGATATGTTCGGTTTTCTTCCAATTAGAAGCTCGTAGGAAGTCTTTTCCTAAAGGCGATGCAACTAAAGACGATTTATGGTATAACAAGTAGTATTGATTGCTTTGCCCAAGCTATCAAAAGTATTATATTTATCAAACATTGTTCTAGCCATTTCAATTGATATTCGATTTTTCCTTTCTATTACTCTATTTTGTTCCAGAGTGTAGGTTGTGGAAAGTCATACTTTATTCTAAGTTCATCACAAAAATCCTCAATTTTAGTGTTCTTGAACTTAGAACCATTATCACTACAGATTTTCTTAATTTTGAAATCAAATTCATTTTGGGACCTTTTTTTGCAAAACTTTTGAAAATACCGAAGACTTTGGCTTTGTCATGTAAAAGGAAAATCCAAGTATATCTCGATAAATCATCTACAATGGTTAAACAATAGCTATTGCCCTCCGATGCTCTTATAGGTTACTGGCCTAAATAAATCTATATATAAGAGCCCCAATAGCCCAAAGGTGGACATGATACTCTTAGAAGGATAAGAGTTTGCGACTTGCTTTCCGACTTAGCAAGCACAGCATAATCTATTTTTCTCAAACTTGACATCTTTCAAGCTAACCACTAAGTCATGTTTGAAAAACATTTTAAGTTAGATCATTCCCATATGACCTAGTCTTCTATGCCAAAGCCAACCCAAAGAAGTCTTTGCAATTAAACAAGTTGTTAACTAAGAATCGCTTAAGGAGAAATCAACCAAATAAAGATTTTCAAATTTAAAGCCTTTAAAATCTAACTCATTTTCTTGTTGTTTTGAAATGATAACATCATTTTGAGAGAATGTGCAAGTAAAACCGATATCACATAATCGAGCGATGGATGGCAAGTTGAAATTCAATGCCTCAACTAGTGATATATTAAATATGGAAAGGTCATTTGAAATAGCGATTTTACCCAATCTTGTTACTTCCACTCTCAAATGTGGTGAACATCTTTCAGTCTTCGGACATATGTTGAGTGTACCCGCTATCAAGCACCTAATATCTTCCACCAGTTTTATAATTCACCTATAAAACAAAGTTAAGTCCTTTTAGGGACCCAAAATTATTTGGATCCTTGGAGATTAGTAACCAAGACTTTGGACACCCAAAATAGTTTTTTTGCACCTAAAATTAAAATGCTAACAAATTTAGTTACAACCTTGCCTTCCTTAGATTTTTTTAAGCACATAAATTCCATAAGATTTAGTTTTAGCAAAGGAACATGAATTTTGCAAATGTCTTACATTTTGACATTTAGAGCAATATTTTCATTCTCTTTTACAAACCTCGTGGGCTTGTAAACAAATTTCTTACATTTCTTTGGGATGAACCCAAGTCTTTCTTTATTGAATAAGCAACTTTGCTCAGTCAAGAGTTTGTCAAGGGTAGCCTTTCCCTTAAAGTATCTTTTCAAGCTTTTGCTCAACTTGGTGGCTTGCTCTTTCAAATTATTGTTTTCAACAATGAGCAATGAATCACGTGATTTAGCCATCAATTTTAGAGTAACATGGCATAGCTAACAAATTATCACATTAGAAGCAATTTCTACACTAGGCATCTCATTTAAGATATCACAAGTAATTCCTACATTTAAGTGAGATTTGTTTAAATCCTCTAGAAGGAGAGAGTCATGAGCTTTCTTTACCTCTTCATAAGAATCTTTTGTAGAGATATTCTTTCTTTAAGATCTTAAATTTTGGTTTTTTCTTTCTAAGAAATTCATTCAATTCTTCAAGTATATCCATTAATTCGTCATATGTAGGCTCATCATTATCAGTGGATTTTACCTTATCTCCTTTACCATAAGGCATGTAAGAGAGAGAAAAGTGATGAAGCCTCCTTTGTGACGATGCCGACAAGTCCTGTTTTCTTGGAGGACTTATCATCATCGGAGTTAGAGTTGGAATACTCCTCATCAGAGTTTCATTCTCTAATGTGGGTTTTATGTTTGCCATCTTTTTGAAGCTTCTTAAAAAGCTTCTTCTTACTGTTGAAGTCCTTTTTCTTGGATGACCTAGCCTTGTCATCCTTTTTGGTTGGGCAATGAGAGGCAATGTGCCCCTTCTCATTGCACTCATAGCAACGAATATTCCTCCTCGGAGTCATCTTCATCATCCTCCGTGTCATCACTTGACTCCGCTTTTGCCTTGAAAGCGGTGACCTTCTTCTTGGAGATGGATGGATTGCTTCAAAGCTTCTTCTTATCTTTCTTGTACAATTCATCAGTTATAAGGTTGCCTAAGAGGCGGGTTGGTATCATCCTTGGTACTTGGGTGAGTTGAGGAATAGAGTCACCAACATCTTGTACTTCTCTTGTAGAGCCTTAAGCATGTTGCGCACAATATCATGTTAGATTAGTACCTAGGCCCTTAAGCTCATTTGTAATGTTGTTGAGCCTTGACGAGGCAATATTGTGAACGTCTCATATTTGATTAGAGTCTATGTAAGTTCGTCTCTTTAACCGTGGATGTGCCATCATGGATTTCCAAGAGGATAGTCCATATCTCATGAGTGGTTTTGGGCCTGTTCTTTGCGGCTTTTAAAAGCAACTTTTGGCTTTTGCTATAGTACCTAACTTTCAAATGGAGTATTTTTTTCAAAACGCGGTCTACAAATTAATTATAGTATATGTTAAAAGTCCAATATCTGTACCTGCCAAAATCGCAAGCAAGTATCTCTCTCTCTGTAATATCTATCGCGAACAGCCCAAAATTCAAAAATTTTAGCCAAAAGCCATAAGCCAAAAAAAGAACAGGCCCTTCTAAATTACTCATTTGATTAAGCTCATCCGCATTCAAAGCTCTAAAAAGAGCGTTCATCTTTTGAGCATTTAAATGAACATTGCGCTTCTCAAGGTCCGTGGGGTGTGATGGACCAAAAGGCATAAACAACCCTCATTTATAATCCTCCATATACTCGAGCTCGTGGCTTTTAAATAAATTGACATTCTAATTTTTCAATAAGCATAATTTGATCCATCAAATAGTGGTACCTTGCCTATGGAGATACATTAGCCTTTCTTTTCTCTCTTAGACGATTAAGCTTAAATAAACGAGAGACCAAACTCTGATACCACTTATAGGATTAAGTATAACCGACTAGAGGGGAGCGAATAGGGGATTTTAAAATCTTGTTGCTCTAGTTACCAAAATTAAAAAGTATGAGCAAATCAACATTTCTAGTACAAAGTCAAGAGCTAAACAACATAAGTTTCACTAAGGCACCACAAACAACATCTCTACTAAATACAATTCTAGCTACCCAAGTAATATAATTTCAAGATCTAGAAATATAAATGCGAAAAAGCAAAGACAAGGAATAACCATAATGGATACACGCGCAGTTTTCCCATGGTATCGAAGACTTGCTGGTCTTCACTAATCTATATTTCCATAAATTAAGCCTTAAGAACCTCAAATCCATTAGAGTTGCTTTTCCACCACTCCGGAGATGGTGAGCACAAAACCACTCACAATGATGTCAAGTCTCTTCTCAACTTTCTTGAAGAGATCACCTCACAATCTTCCTCCAAGCCGTCTAAGTGCTAGTAAACACCAAGAGTAATAAACCAAAGCTCTAGCTTGAAGGAATCAAGTGCTAAATGATCAACTAATAAATGAATGCATTTAAATGTTCTCAACTACCATAAAATATGAAAAATGAGCAAATAAGTAGTTGGGAGTGCATAAGAAGCTCAAGGGATATTCAATGAAGTGTTCTATATTAAGCTTGGTGCTGGTGACTACCTCGCAGCGCTTGCTACAGAGCTCGAGGTGGAGGTTGATGCGGTGTGCGTGCACGGGCTGCAATGGGTGAGCGAGCGGGAAAGGGAGGAAGCGTGAGGAGGAGGAAGCACAGTACTCTCCTCCACACTCATAGGTGGGGTCAAGGCTACACATCTGTGATCATGAGAGGGAGAGGGGAGTTGGGGCGGTTGCTACGGCTGGGCTAGCTATGCTGTGTTGTGCTTTTGCGGGCTGCGAGAGGATGATAGAAAGAAAGGAAGGAGGGGAAGGGCGTTGGCTGGGCTAGCTCGAGCTGGGCCTTAGGGAAAGGAAGAGAGGGAAAGAGGCTAGGTAGCCAGCCGGATTCAGCCTGAGGGAAGAAAAGAGATTTGGCAAATGGGTTGCGATTCGACACAAGGGGAGGAAATGACATTTGGCAATTTTTTATTTGCAAATTCAAATTTGATTTAGGTTTTGAACTTGAGCTTTGGGAAGGTTTTGCAACACAAGGGTTTCAAATATTTTTGAATATCACACATTTTGATTTTAAGATTTTGCTAATTATATTTCTGAGCCAAGGAAATTATTTTAGGGTTTTAATAATCATCACCCAGATGAAATCAACCCAAAAATCATCCAAATTTCTAACCTTTAGATGTGCGTGAAGATTCGTGCACCGTCACCTCCATCTTCTTCTCCGGCGACCCTTTCTTCCTTCTCTCCGGTGACCCATTCTTTCTCCTTACCAATGAACGCTTCTTTCTCCTCGCCGACGACCGCTTCTTCCTCCTCTCCGACGACCTGAGGGGAGAATACCACCCCCCCTATGCCTAGGGTTCACTGTTCCCCCCAGGCATAGAGGGAGGTTCGGAGGCGGTGGCCCGGCGGTGGGCGGGGTAGGAGGGTGGTGGGCGGTGCTGGAGGGCGATGACGGCGAAAGATACTAGCTATTAGGTTGGGTGGGGTGGTACAGCGGGGAGGGGTAGGGGTGGCGCGGTGAGGCGGCGGGGGCGCAGCCAGCCGCAAGTGGTAGAGGAGGGGGCGGGGGGCATGCGGAGCTGTTCCAGCAAGAGGAGGGGTGGCACCGACGAGGAGGAGGGGGCGGCATGGCGTGGGAGGCGGCGAAGAAGCGGCGTGGGGTGGGAGGCGGGAGGGAGGGGTCGGATTGAAATGAGGCGGGGTCGGAGGGGTTAAAGTTAGGGTTACGCATAAATCTCAAAGCAATCGAACGGTGATAAATCTGGATGATTTTTAGGTGCTAGACTTTTAAAATTTTAAATTCAAAGCAAACCTTCTAGAAATTTTTGAAATGCACCAAAAGTTTTTGAAAATTATGTACGTTTATTTTGAAGCCAAATTTGGGTTATTACAGCCACCTTCCTATTTTTGCAAATCAATCAAAGTTAACCTATCATTTCGTCTGCCCTTAAAAAAGGAAAGGAGGTTGTTTATGTATTAGTACTTTGTTTTGTTAAAATCGATTGAATTTTTCAGCTAGTTAAGTATAAATCGAGCGCTCTAGATTTGTCTCTCACTCCCGTCCCACCCACATCCATCCCTCCCCTTAACTAACGCCGATGCCGCCTCCTCCCTCACCACATCTACATTTTTACTTGAGTATGTATAACAATTCCGAAAAAAAATAGAAACCAAATGGCATGGCAAAATAGATGAGAGAGTACTTTTTTGCGAGGAGTGAGTACTCATTTGATATGCCCGCTTGCTGTTTTCACTTTTCAGGTAGATATTTGGTGGAGCTGTCCTGACCCTGATATTACTTTCACCTATGTAAGATGAAATAAATGAATTTAAGAAAATGCAGAATACATACACAGGTTCTTGTCTTTTTGGGGAATTAATGAAAGACAAAGAAGATCTTGTGTCGAAACAAAAAAGAAAAAGAGACGCGAGGAGAGAGGATTGGTTTGGAGAGGGAGGGAGTAACTAGCGAGGGGGTTCGTGACTCGGTGTGGCGTCGTGTGGTGTCGTGCTGCTGTCGCTCTCTCTCTCTCATCATCAATCCATCCATCAGTCATCATCAATCCATGAGTTGATCGATCTCCTCCAACTCCCAACTCCAATTCTGCTCAAGGGCGATCGTCGTCGTTGCGCGAGGGCGATGCGATGGCCTCCCAAAACCCCAGAGACAGTAATCCCCCATCGCAGCAGCAGCAGCAGCAAGGTCTTGATTCCGTCTGAGTTCATCGCTTCCAAATTTTGGATCAACGCTTTGCTCTTGCTTCGAAAGCTTTGAGTTGACTTGGATACTATTAAGCTTTGAGTCGTCTAGCTTGTCGATTTCTATCGAGGCCATTAAATCTTGATTGATTAGTGCAACCAGGAGCAGCAGCTGCGGATGCCGGAGCAAGCGAGGACAAGCAGCTGGTCTTCGAGCCGCCGCCGATGAGGGAGGATTACGTCCAGAACGCCGTCAAGTTCCTTTCCCACCCCAAGGTCAGGGGATCCCCCGTCTTGTACAGGCGCTCCTTCCTCGAGAAGAAGGGGCTCACCAAGGACGAGATCGACGAGGCCTTCCGACGAGTACCTGTAAGCCCCGGCCTCACTAGATCCCCCTCTTTCTCTTTCTCTTCTCTTCTAACCAACCCAGCAATCACTCATGGCATGAATCTTCTTTATACTATGAACACTGCAGGATCCGCAACCCACCGCTACTAGTTCTCCACCTTCGCAGCAGGGTAAGACAGCACCGCAATCTTTCTGTAGTTACATGTTGCCTAACCAGTTAGAGAAAGAGCAGGAGCAGCCTGCATTGCTTGTTTTATGATGGCCAGGCCTTATAGATTCGGTTAAATCGTCCGAACATCTTATTGGTACAAATTGCTGTGTAAGAGATTACACACAAAAAATAGAGCCTTTATTCTCGTTTTCTTCATCATCTTTTTTTGTTTCCTGTGTTGCAAGGACAGCTTAGATGAATTCCACGGCCACAAAAATGGATTTACCACTTTTGTTTGTTCTAACATCAAACATTCAGTTCTAAACTAGGATTGATACAAATTCAGTTAGGAACTGTCCTGTTCTTGGTAGTAGCTTCAAGGTTCGAATTGTTTTTTCTGTGGTATTTCTTCTCTACCTACTTTTATGCTCATAGTCTAACGAGAAGCAACAGGTCATGTAACTGTTTAGTGCTCTTCTCATAAAACTAGTATGCTGTCTTCTTTGCTGGCAGCCAACAACTCAAACCAATCTACTGGAGTGCAGCCTTATACATCAGTACAATCTGTGCAACCAGCAACAGGCCCTGTAACTGCTGGCCCTATCATTGTTGGTACGCAGCCCAAGTTCAGCTGGTACCGTGCATTCGTCGCTGTAGGGCTATTGCTTGGATTTGGAGCTAGTGCTGCTGTCTTTGTCAAGGTATTTCTGGTGACCTCTCTGCAGGTTTTCAAACTCTTCAACTCAGCAAGTAAGCCATAAACCCTATTTGCATGTGTTGGACAGAAATTGCTGCTGCCCAGGCTAAAGTCTTGGATCCGTAAGGTTATAGCTGAAGGTGATAAAACTGAGGGCAAGCAACTTAGGTTCAAGATTGATGAGGAAACTGCTGAGGTTGTAAAAGCTTCAGCATCAGCTGTTTCTACTATTGCTAAAACAAACAAAGAATTGCTTGCTTCAAAGAGTGAAGGTTCCACAATGCTTCTTCATAGTTTATCACTTCTTTTTTGCCAACAACCTATTTCATTTAAACATATTTTCATACTTTAAATTGCCTTATATCCATTCTCTTGTCATTGCCTTCTGTCTGCAGAAAAGAAGATACTTGTGACTCTGACACAAACGTTAGATTCCCAAGCAAAAGAGTTAAAATCCTTGAGTGAGTCATTAAACCATAGCAAGGAGTCCATAAATATTACCAGGGAGGATAGGTTTTCACAGTACCAGCCATTGGAAGAGCATGTCCCTTCTGCTGCAAGGAATGGTTAGTATCAAAATTTATGTAGCATTTCATACTTCAGTTTTTCTCTCTTTGCATCAAATCGCTCTGCAAAGCTAGTCTAGGTACAGTGACTCTGCCTTTGCCCATCATTTAACAGGGTTGTTGTTTTGGCCAATCAACTTACCCTTGTTGGATGACAAGTTCATTCTTTCTATCAGAAGAGATCCACCTAATGTTGTAACTAACTGGCTATGGCATGTAAAGCAGCAAGTCCTATATTAGAAAAATTCACTTTATAGTTTAAATATAATTATTGACCCTGATAACTATGAGAGTCTTACCACATCATCGTTTGTTTGACCACAATGTTTAGGGCCAGTAAACACTCCATGGAGAGCTTCTCAGGTGTGCACTTGTGTTGTTCATCCTGTTCCACACTTGCACAAATATGCTCATGCTTTGGATCATTCTCCTATTTCTGACCCATGTCCCCCTTTTGTAGCAAACTAATATGTATGGTGTGCCAAACAATTACTTTGGCTCAGGTCAATACCTTTTGTTAAGTTCTTTTTAGCCTTGCCCAGCCTGTCGTTTCCTTGATTCTTGTTACCTACCGTTGGCTTGTTTCTTGAGCAGGGAGGCCGTCATTTGCACCAGCATCAACTGAACCTACTTCTGGCTCATTTTCAAGATCTTATGTCGAGGTAAGCAACTGAACAGGCTATAATTAACATCCATATATCATTTGCTGAAATTAGCTGGATTGACTCCTTGAGGCACAATTTGGTGTTGTACGATGCGTAGCTGCTTTCTTGAACAAGTTCTATTGTTGGCTGTTACATAGGGCATGTTCTTTTTCAACTTTTGGCTTTTCTACAGTAACTAGTTCTTTATACGGAGTCTTTTTAAGATAGGGTTTACTAGTTAATTGTAGTACATACTGTACCGACTTTATTTATATCGACAAAAACCATATGTGAGTTTCAGTTACTCTGTAATATCTCATACGAACAGCCTAAAAGGCACAAGCCGCAGCAAAAAAGAACAGGCCCTAACCTTCTATCTAGCTTTGGACAGTTTTGTTAAGGGTATTAGTAGTACAATAGGTGTCATAAACCGGGGTAAACACCACCAAGAAGATGGCCGGATGGCGTCAGCGTAGAAGGAGAGAGACTAGATGAGGAAGACTATAATATTTCTCTGCTTGATTACAATAGCATGCGGTAGCCCTCTTATATAGACGGCTCCCCCTAACAGATGGAATCTAATCCCAATTATATCTCTAACTCATATCATATCTCTAACTCTCTAATACAAAGAAACTAATCTCTAACTCAAATGGAAACCAATCTCTAATTTCTAATAATACCTCGACTGGGCCTTGAGCCCAAGGCCCACATCCCTGACACTACACCCCTGTCGGACATGCAGCTCGTCCTCGAGCTGCTAGACGGCGGCCAATGGAAGACATTCGACGCCGATATAGAAGACGAACGGTGGCAGGGTGCTGCATCGGATGGAGACAACCGGCCAAATCCAAACAGAACAAGGCTAGACGAAGTGTAGCGCCTTGGTTATATAATGCCTGAAAAATAATTAATGTTTTTTTTATTTTTTGTATTATTTTTTTAATTATTATTATTTATTTTATTTTATTTTTGATTTTTTTGATTTTGATTTTTTTCCCCTAGACTAACCGGTCGGTTTTAAACTGGACCGAGACGCCCAGAACGCTTCGGTCCAAGGAGACCAGTTACCGAGAGCGGCGACTAAAGACGCAGCGGAGGCGGCGGCGGTCCCGGGGCGACCCACGGCGGCCGGCGGTGGCGACGAGCGGCGGCGGCGGCTCTGGCCGAGGGCGGCGGAGCAGCAACCACTTGCGTGGATCCGGCAGCGGACGACGACCGGGGACCGAGGACGGCGACGGATCCGGGCGGCTCGGCGGCGTAGAACGCCAGATCCGGTGGCGAAGGACCCTCGGTCGGCATCGGCGAACGGCGGTGGCGACGCTGAAAAAGCGGCGCGGCTTCGGGCGCCAGGGGGCCTCGCGGCGGCGTTCAGGCGTCCTCGAGCCGGAGGCGGCCCACGGCGGCGGCGGCACGGCCAGATCAGACGGCGGCTCGGACGACACCGGCCCGGGTAGCGGCGGATCCGGCAACGGCCGAGTCTGGCGGCAGCGCACGAACAAAGGTGGCCCGGGCGGAGGCGGCGGCACAGACGGAGATGGCCCAGGCGACGGTGGCGGCACGGGTGGGAACAGCCCGGGTGGCGGTGGCGGCGTGGGAGGAGACGGCCACGAGCGGAGGCGGTGGCGCAGCTTCGGTCGCCCGGGGCCTCGTTTCGGGGTCTTCCCGTTCAGAGTCTTGCCGACGATAGGCGGTGACGCCCGATCCAGCGCAGGCGGAGCAATAGCGCGCGCAGTCGGCGCCGTGGGTGAGGGCGGCCTGCGCGAGGAGGCTGGGGCTGCGGCTGACGACGGAAGGTTGCCGACGACAGCGAGTGTGGCTCTGGACGGAGACGCCATAGAAGATGCTGCGACGATGTGGTCGGCGTCATTTGGCGGTGGCTGTTGTTCTTGATTTTGTTGTTGTTGGGGATCTGGTGTTGGGTGTTGCCGTGACTTCATTATCTCTTGTAGCTTCTTCATCGCATTCTCAGAGGATGCCTTGATTTCTTCCAGCTGCTTGCTGATCTCCTTGCAGAGCGCGATCGCGTCGCTCCAGCCACTAGCCATGGTAGCAGAAGTCGTGAGAGGGGATCGACTGCTCTGATATCAAGTTGTCATGAACCGGGGTAAACACCACCAAGAAGATGGCCGGATGGCGTCAGCGTAGGAGAGAGAGACTAGATGAGGAAGACTATAATATTTCTCTGCTTGATTACAATAGCATGCGGTAGCCCTCTTATATAGACGGCTCCCCCTAACAGATGGAATCTAATCCCAATTATATCTCTAACTCATATCATATCTCTAACTCTATCTCTAATACAAGTAAACTAATCTTTAACTCAAATGGAAACCAATCTCTAATTCCTAATAATACCTCGACTGGGCCTTGAGCCTAAGGCCCACATCCCTGACAATAGGAAATACCACTAATACCCTTAACACCTCCTCTTGAATGCAAGGCGAATGCAATAGTATTGTATTTGAAAAGAGTTGTCTATTGTACTAATACCCTTAACAAGTTTCACAATTAAGTTAACTGACTCCCATGAATCGTAACCAAATTTTCCAAATCAGCCATATATGTTTCTCTAGCATGTATATAGTTGCAAATCAGCCATATGTTCTTTTTTTTCATATATAACATCTGACTGGTCGATCACAGGCTGTTTAATGAGAGATATATATCTCAGCTAGCGTGACATTTCATTGATTTGTATAAACTGGACAATTATTGGCACCTTCGTTCTTGAACATTGTCTGATTTATAGCAAGATGCACAAATTCTTACCTCAACCATGCTCCCATGTATCAGCATAAATGAATAATAGCATTAGTTTTGCCATCTTCCATTTAACTTGCCGCTGGGAGAATGCCCCCTACTAGACCTTGAGCTGCCATCCTAATTATATTTATGCATTCAGCACACATTATCTACTGCACAGCGAGGGGATAGGTCTTCTGGGAGTAAGGTATGGTGCTGAACCTTGTCTTTGCTGCAAGAGTGCTGCCGTTTACTTGGAACTGACTCAAGTCTTTTGTTTATCGTGAAAAAAAAACAGCCATGGGAGACGCAGCAGTATTCACAGCAGAGGCTTGGTTATGGATCCAACTCCCAGTTGAGTGACGATGGATCATACTCTGAAGCTCAGGTCAATTATGGGCCTTCGTATCACCAGAATGGGAAGGCCCCTGATTTTCAAGCAGAGGAGCCTAGGCCGTTGGCATACAGCAGTGGGGTTGAGGAAAGGCCGCCGCCTCAGCGCCACTGGGTTCCCCCTCAGCCTCCAGGTGTTGTCATGGCAGAAGCAGCGGCCGCCATACGTCAACCGAAGTCTCTGCCAAAGCAACCGTCAAGCAATGCATCTGAGGCAGCTGGTGTGATGCAGGTGAATGGTGCCCCAAGTTCTTCTGTTGTCGCCGAGGTGCCAGTTAATGGCAGTGCTGCAAGTGATGCTGGACGTAGCGAGATCGAAGAACAGTCAGAAGCCATCTAATCAGAGATGAGGGCAACCAACAACTGAGAAGCAATCTAAGCGAGATTCTGGTACATGTGGGAGTTTGCCATAAGTTTCCGACCAATATATTTGGGTTGCTGCAGCTTCAGGGTGGCTAAGGATGGAATAAAATAAGTTGCAATAAATCTTGATATGTGATTTTGTGTTTAGATTAACGATGCTACTGTATAAACTGGCAAAAAACGTAACGATAAATTTTGTTATGGATGTGCTAGCTTTTTGTAAGTTATGGGCTTTGCAAATTCAAGCTCCCTATTCTCTACCAACCTATAAGCCATGGCCGATTGCCTTTTGAGTTATGGAGCATGCATGCTTCTGAGCTATACATAACTCGTCATCAGCGGTTGATACTGTTTTGGCAGATACCAATCTTGCATGCATCATTCAGTCGGGCGTTTATAGATTCTGCGGTGCATGCATAACAAAAGATGTCAATTCAATGCCAGCAATGCATTTGATTAGACTAGAGGTACTCCTATTTGTTCCGCCTGCGATGCTGATTACCGATGCTGATCCAGCCAGCCAGCCAGCCAGACCCAGGTACTGAAACCACAACTACTTCAAGGGAGTTTCAATACAAGCAGGAGTGACTAGAGTATTGCTTGTTTAATTTGTTATCACCACTATGCAATTCCGAATAAAAGTTTGACTTTTTTATGATGCCATTGGTGTCGCTATTTCAGGATGAACATGGCTAACAAATCAATTCTAGGATTGCAGTTGCAGGCTTATCAACTATAATAAAAGGCACATTAAAACAAGTTAATATTATCGTTATTATGCCAAGGGGGATAAGCAAGGAACTGCATATCATAGTTTAATTTGTTACTAGCAAGTACATAGAGCAGCTACAGCGAGCAAGTCTAGTCTACCATTAACATGACATGAGAAACTGACTGCAAATGGATAGTAAGGTAGCTGCTGAGATGGGTCGCAGGATCCATGGGCTGACTGAAAATTAGCAGCTACAGTTAACCGATTAGTACAAGAGCTAGCAGCCAGTATACAAGACCGACTGTACTGGATCAGTGACTAGGAATAGCTTATATCCATCCATCCATCCAGCAGAGCTGCGCTAGCTTATTGGTGATGAAAAGCTGTGGTAGAAGAAGAAGGCCCGGCGCTAAGCATCTTGTCAACTTTGGCCAAAAGGCCTTGCATTTCTCCCACAAGGTTATGCACAGGCGGCTTTGCTCCGTCGTCCTTCCTAAACGATGAAGGGCGGGTCAGGGACGAGATCATCTTCTCAAGGTTCTTCCTAATGTCTGTCAGTTGAAGCTTTGGAGCAGGTGAAGGCGGTGGCTGAGGAGCATTCAGCTTCATTGGAGGCAGATACTGCAGCCGTCGTGTGGCAAACGGCGGCCCAAACGCACCAAGAGTTTCAGCACAGCTGTAGGCAGCTTCTGCTTCAGCGCTGGTGCCAAACACCACACGCGCTCTACGGGTGTCTTTGGCGATGTTAGTCTCGGAGTCGATCAGGAAGCCAAACTTGCGAAATGAGGAGAGGAGTTCCTCCTTGGAAGGCAGAACAGTGCCCTGTGTGAAGTCCAGAACAAGCGCTGCCGGATTCCCAAAGTGCTGCCCGTGTCCAGCCTTCCTCTTCCTAGTCTTCTTCTTATTGGGCGCAGAATCAGCGACGCCGTTGGTAGCTTGAACAGAGAAATCAGTTGTGGCATTAAGTCCATCGGATGCGGATGCCATCTTCTTCCTCTTGTGTCCAGTTTCTAGGGCAGCAGCAGCATTGACAGCTCCAATGTGGTGAGCATTTTCCATTACATCATATTCTTTCTTGATAGCTCTGACATTCTTGCATGCGGATCCATCAGCACCAGCCATGGCACGGACTGCATTCAGAAGCTTGATGCCAAGAAGAGATGATGCATCATCACCCTTGTTGATCTTCTTATTGGATTGAATGCCAGCAGCATTGGCATGGGCATTGGACGAGTGATGATCATCAGGAAGAAGCACTTTGCTCCTGTACAAAGTAAAGAAGCGGAGGAGCACATCCACATCGACGACACTGGCATGCGCACGATTGGGGGAGGCATCGAAAAGCGCGGCGCCGTGGAGCGCCGACAGCATGTCGGCCGCGGCGAGGTTGGCCTCCTGGAGCTGGAGGAGCAGCGACACCTCCTCAGCGTCTTTCTTGTCCTGCTCCTCCCATCTTGGCCTGATGTCGTCGACGGCGTCGGCGTCGGAGTCGGTATAGGGAGGGGAGAGGTACCTGCTCCTCTTGCGCGCGCGCTTCGCGAGCCCACCGTCCTTCTCCTTCTCCTCCTCCTTAGCCGCCGCCGCATCTTCCTCCTTGGCCGCGACGAGGGTTTCAGCTTCGCCGCCGCCCGAGGCTGGTGGGGTCTGGGAGGTTTCCATCAGGTGGGGTGGGTGAAGCAGAGCCGGAGCCGGAGGAGAATGGCAATGGCTGCTACTAGAGTGGTGTGGTGTGGACTGTAGAGGCAGGCATCTAAGGACGGCGGAGTCGGCGAGGAAGAAGACAAAGGGAGGAGGTGAGGCTGCTAGGGTGGAGTGGAGAGTGACTGACACACACACTACCGGGGCTGGCTTGCTTACACGTTTACATCCTCCAGTTGCAGTTGCTTGCTGCTCAGTACATGCTTTTTTTTTACAAAAACAAACAAATAAAGGGGTCCCAATAAACAAAATTTACTCCTATTTACGCTGGCTTTTTAAAAGCACCTAGTTTTCTTCTACTTTTGGATAGATCAGTTACTTGAAAGTGTCTTTTCAGCCCGTAACAACAAATCTTGTTGACAGCAGTAAGAAATAGCAACCACAGACAGACAAGACTGGCCCTTCTCCTCACTTTAGAGGAGATAATAATGCATCAGATATGAGAGCTCTTCAAGTGAAAGAAGCACGAACCTTAATTTGAACTTTCCAACAATTGCAAGTAGCTTTTGCCGGTTGTCTAATTGCATGTTCAGTGGGTGGGGTTATTTTATCAAACGACACCATTTTCTTTTGCACGAGTGCAAAAGATGTCCAAAGTAGGTAGGAGAGAACAAGGAACCAATATATGCTGGAGACCAAGAATCGTATTCTTTCCCTGATAACTCATGACATCTAGTCCTTTTCTGCCCTCAACAATCAGGTTTGCAGCTGCAAGCCACGACAAACCAACAGCTAGGGGCTGAAAAACGGTAACGAATAATCCATTTTATCCGATATTCGTATCCGAGAAAACACAAATGTGATAAGCAAAATTCGTATTCGAAAATATTTGTATTCGTATTCGAGAATATTCAAATCTGTATTCGTATTTGAGACTATTCGATTCGTATTTGATCTGTTTCCAGACCCAGAAAAACCCGGACAAATTTTGCGATTCAAAATTTGAATTTAGGCAGTTTAAAACCGGTAACCGGTCAAAAACCGGTAAAAAATCGGCAAAACCGCTATGAATCTGTTTTATCCGATATTTATATCCGAGAAAACACGAACGTGGTAAGCAAAATTCGTATTCGAGAATATTCGTATCCGTATTTAAGAATATTCGAATTCGTTTTAAAAATATGGATTCGTATTCGTATTTAAGACTATTCAATCGTATCCGATCCGTTTCTATCCCTAATGTCAACAGCAAGGCGAGGTAATGTGGGTGCTGGAACATCACAGCTGAAACCATGCATATAGATCTTTGATGCACAACATTGATTCCATCAACGAAATAGCCAAGGGGCAATGCTGTATATACTCACCACAGTACGGAATGAAAACAGAAAACCCTCATCAGTGCAACCTTGCATACATCGAAATGGATGATGGGACGATATGAAGAATTAAAAGCTAGGAAACTGACTGACTGACAGACTCATTCAGCTCGGGTCATCATCATTTCTTGTTCAAGTCGATACCGGCCTTCTTGGCGACAGCGTCCAGGCCGTGCTTCTCGATGGTCTTGAGGGCTTTGGTGGACAGACGCAGCTTGACGAAGCGCTTGCCGGCCTCCCACCACAGCTTCTTGTACTGCAGGTTCACAAACTGCTGCTTCTTCGTCTTGTGGTTGGAGAAGGACACCTTGTTCGCCCGGTTCGTCTTCTTGTCCGTGAAAGGGCAAACCCGGCCTGACCCAACCGATATATGCACACATATACAAAGAAGATTGTTAGTTAGAGAAACAAAATTAGCTCATGATTGACCCGCTGCTGCCAACTCTTGACTCGTTTCTTGTGTAGGCCGAAAGAAGGGACAAATAGAGATTAAAAGTAACTTGATAAAGACTTGTTGTGATCATAAATGGGATACATGTTTTCAAAATTCAGGCGCAAGTGTTGTATCTATGCTGGTAACGCAAACCCTTCATGATGACTCTTACCATTAAGCTTATGCTGGACTGGGCAGAAAATGATGCATGTAATTAAGTATGGTTAGTTTAAGCAAACAATTCTATTCTTGGAGAAAATTGGTTAAAGTCTTACGATTATACCATTGGAAGACCCTTTTTTGTTTTGAGGCAGCAACGGTGGGCAAGCAGCCCACCTGAACTCGTTCTATTAACCAGCGAGCAAACTAGCCCGGTTGCAATTGTTGTTTATGTTGAAGTATAAATGAATTGCCCATCTTTCCTCATCAGCTTAAGCTTTTAGGTGAACTGGTTGATGCATGAAACTCAATATGGTATCAGAGCCAAGAGGTTTTGAGTTCAAGACCTGATTGACGCAATTAAAAAAATTAATTGCAGTCCACTTCTATTCCACGTATTAAGCCTAAGAGAGCCTACACATGAGGGGAAGTGTTGAAGTATAAGTGAATTGCCCATCTTTCCTCATCAGCTTAAGCTTTTGGGTGAAGTGGCTGGTGCATTCAACTCAATAGTTTATGTTAACACACTATTAATTACATGCAAGTGCTAAATAAAATGGTCCTTAATTCCTGATATTAAGGACCTGTATTAATGACTAGAGGTAGGTGAGGGACTTGAGCAGCTAAGCTTTTTTTTTTTTTGAAGGGGAGCTAAGCTAATTGACAATTTGACAAAATGCAGAAGAACTAGGGCAGGGCAGTCCAATCAGCTGCATGTATTCTCTAAACTCCACAAAAAAGTACAAGTTTTTTCGAGAACGCGCAAAAGCTTTGCAGGTCATTTCATTAAAAGAGTATAAGGAAGTACAAGTAAAACTCTAGTTAGTGAAATCGCAGTTTTCCGCCGCGGTGCAATTTGGGCCGTCTTGCTTCTTTGTTTCGGTTTCAGGCCATGAATGAAGATGGAAGGGCGCCACTGCAGTTGGTGAAATGAATCCAGGAGAGGGGAGGAGAGGAGAGGGGAAAGAAGAGAGTAGAGGTTAACGTACGCGCGACTATGGGCTGGAGTGGGGACGTCCGGTTGGTGGAGACGGTGGCAGTGGTGGAAGCGACGCCGAGGGTGAGTCCGGCGAGCTGCGATGTGGCGAAGCCGAGAGAGGGAGTCGCGGCGGTGTTGGTGCGGAGAAGCGGAGCCCTGGCGGCGGGCATGGAGTAGGAGCAGAGCATGGTCGCCATGGAATCGCACCCGGACCCGGCTGGAATTGAACTGCTAGGCTGACGTTCGGCTCCTCTCTCTTGGACTTGCGGCGGGTTGGATTGGGGATAAGATGAAGACGACGATAATGCGGGTTGGCAGGCCCCACTTGTCAATGTCCTTTCATATACGTGTATGTATGTACACTAGTAAGGTATCGGTGTGTTATACCCAGCAAAATTTCTATCGCAGAAATTTTGTCGGTAACTGGCGGTTACCCTTATCGATAGATATGAGTAAATTTTTATATCGGTCAAAAAATCTATTTTATATCGGTCAAAAAATTTTGAATTCATCTAAAAAATCAAATAAATTAAAAATATTTGTCCAAAAAAATTCTGAAAATTCTAGTAACTGGCCGTTACCAATCGTATCGCTGTCCTCTGATAAAATTTTTGAACCAATATAATTTTCCCTGGTTATAACGAAAACACATACTTTATGCAAAATAACTTATAAGCTTTTATTGCACTTATTTTTGACATAAATCTTTCTAAATGGGCATGTGCGAAGGAGTTCTATCGAAAATTACCATTAGTTCGAAGACCAAAATTATCCATGTTTTTAGAGTAATATTGTCTATGTTGATGAATGTAAAATAGCTGAATAAAAAAGAGGCATTCGTTGCACTCCATGACTCAAAAAATTGTGAACAAATCCAAAACTTTTGTTCAAAGCAAGCATACAGTAGGATCCCCGATCGGATCAAACAATGGTCATACAACTCCACTGTTAAGAATTGTACATTACCAACTCTAAACCACTTGCATTCAACAATGAAAATAATCATAACAAAAAATACCAAAAATACAACCTAGTTCACTGGCATGTGAACTAAATGAGACAGGTAACAAAGTGGCAATAGCATATTGTAGTCCCGTAGATATAGATAGATACTACAAGGAGCAGCTTCAGTCGTGGATGATTGGCTTACTGCCTTTCAGTATCTTATCTTACTGGATACGAAGAACAAAGACAAAGCCATAAGCAAGACTAGAGTTGCTAAAAAAATTATTTAACGCTTAAGTAGCAACTTCTGGACATAAATTATGAGTTAGGACAACTGTGCAACTAAGAAGAGAAACAAGCATGCGAGCAAACGATTTCTAGATGGAGAGTTATATATACAACTAACTAATTTAATCAAGCATCCATGTATCCTATTGAATGCAAGACTCTGCATTGCACGCATCACCTTTAAAATTCTGCAGCTTTTCACACTCACAAACACCAAAGAAAGACTCCAATTACCTCCCAAGAAGAAATCTAAAATCTTGATGTGCCATGCAGATATATCACTGGGCAAAGTAAACACGATGAGTAGTCACCCAATATTAGTTGCAGTAACAATGGATGAATCTGATGCCCGTACCACAGGCCCCAAGTGCTCAGTGGGTTCTAAAACTTGTATCTATGAAATAACCAAAAAAACACTAATCTGGCTAAAATATGGAGGGATTAAACAAATGTAATTATGGGTGGATTAAACCACCACTAAATGGAAATATAAAAAATCCACCAGGCTAAATCACATAGTGCAATCAACATCACCTAGTCAGCACACCATGGTAATCAATCGAAACCTTTGAGAATCACATGGTAGAGGTTACGCTATCTTCATTTTCATTCAAACAGATAATGAGCAAATAGTTCTTGAAATAATACATCAGCATGAGTGATACTTGAACAATCATCTTAGCACATAAAAAAATGGCCACAATAATGGAGAATCGGGGCATACACACGCTGTGGTTATAGCCTGAAGTTGCAGGTGCATTCTCATTCAGTAAAAACGCCTAAGATGAAAATTATCAACCAAACTAATATTGAAACTTCAACATATTTAGTATCCAAATGGAACAATCCTCCTACATGCAAAAGGCAACAGATCATACAGGGAGAAACTAAACTAAAAGTGACGCTTAATGGTATAGGATACTTTCATTTCCTTTTTTAGATCTCTATATCAAAGAAATAAAAAATGTTTTTGTTGGGACATAATTCAAAGGTTCACACACCGCTGTGAGCACACCTCATCTTCAGTGCTTGTTGGCACAGCAGACTTGTTGACGACATTATAGTCTTGTATCCACATTTTGAATTGAAATAACCAAATTCATTTCGATATGGAGATACAAATATCAAATTCATGAACTCATTTGATGTCACAGATGCATAACGTCAAATGCAGGAAGATAATAGTAAGGTAGATAAAATCAAATACCTTCAAATTTTCATCAAGAAGGCAATATATCAACTTTTGCCTTATATGATCACCAGCAGACAAAAAGGCATGCAGTGAAAAGGGTGGTTGAGTGGGCTGACCTTGTGAAAGATTGATGGCCATGCAGCCTTGTTGATGGCATTCTAGAGGACTAAATTGCGTGTGTTCGGTGTGGTTGGGCATTTCATCGAACATGTGGAAGGCATTCGCATCTGCAGTAGAACAGTTTAGGCTGCAGCACCTATGCGTATCAAGTCCAGGGAAATGCGGTTGTCATCAAATCTAGAGAGAGGAAGTTAGATGAAGCTTACGTCCGTCCAGGATGGCGGCAACTACGACCGACGATGGGAGATAACTTAGAGCCTCAAACACAGACAATAGACTTTCATGCACCGGACAACATGAAGAATCAGTAGAGGCCGTCGACCTGCATCCGGACCTCACGGGAAAGTGTTAGAAATGTAGGCAATATTTTAATTCCAAGTTTTATTAGGAGATAAATAATAGGCCCTGTTCGGTTGGTGAGAAGCCGCCCGGCTTCTCGCAGCCGCTACAGTACCTAACTTTTAAACGGAGTATTTTTTCAAGACGGGGTCTATAAGTTAAACGTAGTACACGTTAAAAGTCCAACATCTGTACCAGTTAAAATCGCAAGTGAGTATCGATCTCTCCGTAATCTGTACCGTAAACAGCCAAAATTCAAAAATTTCAGCCAAAAGCCACAAGCCGCAGCCAAAAAGAACAGGCCCATAAACTAATGATGCAAAACTCACAACTAACAGTAAGCTACTCAACATACTTCAGAACATACACAGGAAAAACAATATAGTAACAAAGTCGAACATGCGCACGAACGACTTACTTGTTAGCCTGATGAAGAACAGAAAGTCGCGCAGGCTTGACGCAATGCAGAACGTAGGTGTAGCAGTGCAGCGAGCGGTCGCGCAGATGCGCTGTCCAGAAATCTTATTGCCGCCCCGTGCAGGTACTCTCTGCGGCAACGGTTCGGAGATAGCCGCTCTCCCTCCTTCCAGGTGCACGCCGGGAAGAAAGGTCGACGAGGTTCAGACGGCGCAGCACAACAGCACAAGAACAGAAAGTAGAGGAAGAATGGAGGTGCAAAATTCTGTCTATTTTCTTGGACGTCTCCAGGCACTTTTATAGGTGCTGCAGTTACTACTCACTAGTAACTGTTGCGTTTTAAACAGAATTATGCACTGGTAACTGCTTCATCAAATCACAAATTAAGCAGTGTAAATTCACTTGTAACTGCCTCATTCAAATGTTTAAATCTCATTTAAACAGAGAGAGTGAGGTGCATGGTTCAGCAAAAATAAAGATGGACTTGGTCTGCCAAGTGGCGCGCCACGTCACTGCAGGGTCGCGCGTCACAAGTCACAAGTCACGCGATTTTCACGCAAAAATACGCAAATACGCGCGTGCGTGCGCACGTGTGTGACTAAACAGAACTTTCCTCATACCATCTCTTTCCATATTCAAGGAGTGGGGAGGACTCCACCTTATAAATCGGTCTTCCTCACCCTGCCTAAGCAATATGGTACTAAACCATGCATGCTTTGGAATTAAGGAAATAGGACAATTTCTAACAGAAAGTTCCACTTAGGAGTGGCAGCAGTAGATCTCAGGGGTCAGCAGAGCCATCGTCATCCTCCTCCTCCTCGTCCACACTGATGTTGCTGAGCGACAAGGGGCAACGGCGATCGGCAGAGGGTGGCGATGCCGGAATTGGGGGCGACACAGTTAGGGGCTAGGCAAAGGTAAGGAGAGAGAAGACGTCGAGCCACAAACTGCCCGAGCGGCCCAAATCGGCAAATCACCAGCACCGCCACAGCGGCCAGGGGTTGGCACGCAGCTGCAACCCACCCATGGCCTGCAATGCCGGCTCCTTCCCTCCTCCTCATCGCCTCCTCAGACCTCCTTGCACCGCCGCCCTGACTTCTCCACTTGGTGCTAGCCCCGTGCCCCCTCCCCTCCTGGCACTGCTGTTGTGATGTAGTGGGGGTGGATTGGGGGGCACGTCGGAGGTGGCATCGAGGCAGAGCAAGTTGGCGGAGGAAGGCAGTGCCGAAATTGGGGGGCGATGCAGTTGGGGCTAGGGCGGCCCAAATCGGCAAATCACCATCGTCGCCGTAGCGGCCAGGTGCAAGCGCGCAGCCATAACCCGCCCCCGGCCTATAACGCCGGCTTCTCCGCTCGGCCCGCACCCCTCCCCTCCCCCCTCCTCGTTGCCTCCTCATGCCGCCGTCCTGGCTTCTCCGCTCGGCGCTCAGCCTGTGCCGCCTCCCCTCGTCCTCCTCGCGCTATGGTTGTGTTGCACTATGGTTGCATGTAGTGGGGGGTAAAATTTTTGCTTTTTAGCTCAAAATTTGAAAGTTTTTTACATATGGACCCCTGGAGAAAAGATTTGCAAAAATGGACCCTTACCACGGCGTCAAAGCATATGGCGCCTATGGTACACAGCACGGCGCCATATGATTTGGCGCTAGGAGTGGCCACGGTGGCACAGCACGGCGCCAAAGTGATCGTGCAAAACTGCACACCCGCAAGTGCACGGGTTGCCGCTAAGATAGCAGCGAGATGTCGTGTTCTCCACAGGGACTAGAGTACCGGTGACACGACACTTAACCAAAGCTAGATCGCACGAACTGGGAGATGAAGACTAACTGCAGAACCTATGACAACCTAAAGCTAGAGAACAGATCTGCAAAAGAAAGAAGGAAAGAGAAAGGAAGAACTAAGGGGCTGAGAAATAAAGACTAACTGAACCGGGAAGAAAAGAAGAAAAGCAACCAAGAAAATACTTCTACTAACAGAGAGACAGAGGGAAGACTAAAGAGAAATAAAAGAGGAGGAGCAAGGGAAAGAGCAAGAAAGAGTGCCAGGACAGAAGAGAATTAGAGGAGAAAAACCAAAGACCTAACTATATTGAAATAAAGACAGAAGGAAGATAAGCGAGAAATAAAAGAGGAAGAACAAAGGGGGTGGAGAAAGAACAGATAAGAGAAGACAGCCAAAGAGACTGGTAGACTTGCTGAGTCGAGGGGAAAAGGGAAAGAAAGAAGACAGAGAAAGGAAGAGAGAGTGGGAGACAAACGGACTAGAGAAGAAAGTGGCTTACAGAAGAGTAAGCGAGGAGAGAAAGACACAAGAGTAGAGAAGAGAAGAAAGAAATAACTAAATAAGGTAAGAAGGTTAAGAATAAGACAGCAAGAGAAGGAGAGAAATAGAGCAGATAGGAGGCTAACCTTACCGAGAGAAAGACAGAGGCGCGCTAGAAGGACTAGCGCGCGAGGCAGAGAAGAGATCTGAAGGTAAGAGGGAGAGAAGCAGAGGAAGTAAAGGAAAGAGCGCAGGAGAAAGGAAATAGATCTAGGGGGAGGAAGACGCTGGGGAGAGCAAAGTAGAAGGAGGGAAGATGTTACTGCTATACCCATACTTCACATCAAACACAGAACAAGCACAGATGAGTAAGAAACATAACCTTGCATCTAATTTACTAATTAACTACTGCAGAGAACAAACAAATTTATCTAAAACTGCGACTGAAAGCAGAAATAACAGATCTAGACTATTTCTATTTTTTTATCTTTTCTGCTAACAAAACTTAACAGATCAACATGTACTAAATAAACCCTAACAGAGAGATTAAATCTAAAACGACAGAAATTAGCATCCTCATCAAAGCATGATATTTTAACTACCAGCAGAATCAAGAATTTATGTAAAAACACAAGAGCATCAGGTGCGAATTGCAGATCTAAACCCAGCAAATAACATCCACATGATCATGTCATATAAACAAGAACAACACTTCAAGCATCCATATCCGCAAAAATACATCACTGGCACATCACAGATCCACGCATAAGCATCTTAGGAAAAGCAAGAATAGGACAGCACATCCAAATATCCAGATCCACAAATTAAATCACGTGCACATCACAAATCTAACATATAATCATCCCAAGCATGCCATCACAGTACTAAATATTAGATCGGGCATGAAACAACCCAGAAGAATTGAAGATCCGCCGTTGAAGATTGTCTGTAGAGGATGCAGGCAGGGGGGAAGCAGATCTGGAGCAGGAACCGAAGGGGATGCAGGCAGGAGATGCAGATCTGGTGCAAAAACCGAAGGGGTAGTTGATCCGTGAGAAGACGCCGTAGAGGTACCAGCTCCAGTCGTGGAAGGAGCAGATCCGGCCGAAGAAAGCGCGGGGTGAGCAGATCTGGCCGTAGAGGTAGCAGGGGCTCGCAGGAAGAACAGCAGGAATGCAGCTCAAGAGGGAGCAGCAAACACAGGGGCTCAGATCCGGTCGTGGGAGATCGGTTCTGGTAGAGGAAAGGCAGGTGAATGGCTAGGGTTCTTGGAGATGGAAGGAGTATGGGTGGCGGCTGCTCGGTGAAGGTGCGGCGCGGTGGAGGCGTGAGGATTTGGGCGGCCTGGTGTATGGGGAAGAGGAGATAGGAAGCGGATCCACTGGGGAAGAGGTTCAATGCTTGCGGCTTGGGGTCTGGTTAATGGAGGCGATGGAGTGAGGCGGCTGGGTGATGGAATGTGGTGACCGGCTTCCCCTTGAGAAGTGTTGCTTGCTGGCTTAAATAGTTGCGGCGCCCCCCTTTCTGCTGGGCTAGGGTTTCCAGTAGAGAGCTCGGTTAGGGTTTTGTGGTGGTTTTGCATTTTAGCCCTTCCCTTTTTACTGATTTGCGACCTTAGCTCACAGCCTAATTCTTGATCTTCTGTGGATTTTGCGCCTAGTTCGCGTCGACCTGCAAGGAAATTGCAAAACACTGTAAATTGTCCAAAAGGAGGGCAAAATGTGTATAATCAATGAATTTATGGCCAATTTGAGCTATTAGCAACAGGATAATGTCATAAAATAAACTGCAAATATGATGCACATCACAAAGCACATGGCGTCGTGCTGTGTACCCACGGCGCTAACTGCCGTGGCGCCGTGCTTTGGGACTTAGTCTGATCTTCAGGTTTTGGTGCAAGTCCACTTATCACGGCGCCAGACCAATTGGCGCCGTGCTAGCTACACCTGCAGAAAAAACATCAAACTTTGCTGTTTTTTCTGCAGGTGTAGCTAGCACGGCGCCAAAGCTTCTAGCGCCGAAATATTGGACTACGGCGCCAGGTCCTTTGGCGCCATAGGAGGCGCCAATGATGCTGGCGCCGTGTATAAACCGCTCGGTGCCAATTGGTCTGGCGCCGTGATAAGTGCTTGCGCCAAAACCTGAAGATCAAGCTAAGTCCCAGAGCACGGCGCCACGGTAGTTAGCGCCGTGGGTACACAGCACGGCACCATATGCTTTGGCGCCATGCTGTGCCACCGTGGCTCCTAGTGGCCACTCCCGGCGCCAAATCATATGGTGCCGTGTTGTGTACCATGGGCGCCATATGCTTTGGCGCCGTGGTAAGGGTCTATTTTTGCAAATCTTTTCTCCAGGGGTCCATATGTAAAAAACTTTCAAATTTTGGGCTAAAAAGCAAAAATTTTACTAGTGGGGGCGGATCAGGGGCGCTTGCGTGGGAGTGGGGATGCGTGTTCGTAGTGGTTTCAAGAGGCTGAGTGAGGTGCACGTGTGACCGTCCTACGTGAGAAGGGAGGCCCTGCGCGCGTGGGACGATCGTGGAGGACGCTTACACCCGGGCCCACATGTCGGTGCCGAACACTCCGTATATTAAAGTTGGAGGACTCCCCGAGCCGGGGAGCTATGCCATGTCACTTTTTTGCGAGAAAGCTCCTGTGTTTTGCGAAATCACGTTGAGGTCCTATGTTCTCGCAAACAGGTCCCTGCTTCTCGCAAACAGGTCCTTGCCAGGTTTTTTTTGGGAAAGCACCCTCCACTTCACCGATAGCAACCCGCGATTTCCAAAATTATGTATAGGTCCTTGTTTAGTTACGTACAGGTCCTTGCAGGTCCTTGGTTTTTTGCGAAAAAACCCTTTGGTTTTTCCGAAATTATGCATGCGTCCTCGATTTTTTTTAAGAAACGCCTCACGAATTATCGGCTCTTTTATTTCGGTCCACACGGTGCCGCGCTTACGTAGCTAGTTTTTCTGACTGGATGGGGCGAAGGGAAGGGGTAGACAAGCATACCAACAACACGCATTTATATGTGGTGTACATGTGTTGAAAGATGGTCCACTACTCATAGAAAATACATACTCTCACATAAGACGGTAAAAAAGGCTTGAAACTCGTAAGCTACTCAAATAGTTCGTGAGTCTCGATTTACGCTTAAATAGTGATACATATTAACTCTTACCGAGCTTACTCGAGTCAAAATTGAGCTCGAGCTTTTCTTATTGTTGAAAATTAGTATATGTTTGAATTATTTTAACTGTTATCGAGTTTACTAGAGCCGAGCTCAAACTCAATTTTTTTTATTGAACAATAGTACATAATAAATTATTTTAATTGTTATCGAGATTCAACGAACCAAGCTCGAGCGTACTCGAGCTTAGGCCGAGCCGAGCTCGAGCCCAGGCCCAGGCTCAAACCCCAACTTGAGCTCGGCTCGAGCTTCTACCGAGCTCGAGCTTAGCTCGTTTATAACCCTACTCTTACATCTTAAATAATGCATAAATGATGTTGTTATACCTCTTTATCTTTTTGAGCATACTCTAATATAGATACAAATATGAATTATGTCAAATACAAATACAGAGCGAGTATGAATCAAACAAATACGGTCACGAAGATTTTTTGGAACATGATAGCTCCTTAAATTATACGTTAGAAATTAACAGGAATATATAACTAGTTTATTTGAGCCAAACATTCGTGAATTGTTCACATTTTCGGTAACCACATATAACATTTGCACTTGTAAGTTGCATTAATTAGTTCATCAAAGACATGATATTTACTTTACCACATTAGCTCGTAACTTATAAGTCATCACACATTCACACTTAGTTCATCATATATATAAAACTTAGTTCACACATTCACACTTAGCCGAGACAGCATGGTGGAGCGCGAGGCTGAGCCCGAGCATGCATGCAACCGGCACATTCATGCACATGGTGCAACAACTCCATGCGGCTGAGGCGCAGGGGTGCCAAGGTGGCAGCGGCATATGTAGCAACTGAGGACACGACAGATCAAGGCAGCGGCTTCATGCAGCACAGGCATGCATTAGTTAAATATATTAAAGTTCCATTTTATAGATTGTATTTCGTCTTGTCTTTTTTCATTTAACTTCAGCTCACAGCACATCTATATTAGTGCGCACAAAGGCTGGACCATTTAATCAGCCATTTAGCTAGCAGAGCGGTCTAAACAGCAATACACCAATATAATCTACACGAGAAATATTTTAATCTACTGACGAGTGACGACACTTAATTTCTTGTAATATCATAATAATTATTAATGGATTTCTATAATTTAAATGAGACTGATAAAATTATCTAGGTATTTAAACATGCATCGAAATGATGTAGATGACAACATGAATTTAATCCATACGCGTACAAGTTTTAGCCTACGGACATCACTTAATTTATTTTTAAGAGCCATGAATATTTACTAGAGGAGTTTTGCAATTTAATATGACTAACAAAATTAGTTAAGTATTTAAATATGTAATAGACGGATTTAACGGCAACGTACCAATTTAATCGGTACACATGAATTTTTAATCTATTGACCACCCTTAATTAATCCTCAACAATCATAAATACTGATTAGTGGTGTTTTGTAATTTAACATGACTAGCAGAATTTTATCGAGTAATTTTAGCCTGCAATGGGATATGCAGTGCTGAAATTCATGAATAAAATTTCTATTGCACACACTTATTCTCTCTCTTCTTTCCTTTTCTCTCTCCTTATTTTTTTCTATTCCTTCCTGGTCATTCGAAGTGCCATGTCTCTCATTTTCTTCTCGCTTTCTTCTCTTTTCCCTCGCTTATTTCCCCTTCTTTTCCTTCCCATTCGGCCGAGTGGCTCTCTGGCCATTCATTCACTGGCTCCCTTATCTCTTCTTCTTCCCCAAATTTCCTCTTCTACTCCCCATTTTTTCTCTTGCTTCTCTCTCCAGCCGAGCCCTCCTCTTGTTCCCTTGGTTCTATGTAGGTTCATGGCCTCCAGCGCTGCAGCCACCTGCCCCTGCCTTGGCCTTGGCCTTGGCCCCCCTGCGCCTCCGACCTCGACACCCCTGTGCTCGGCCAGTGAGGTGGCCGGTAGCGAGATGAGGTGGCCACAAAGGGGATTTGGCGGAGGCACTAGCCACTGGGGCCATGAGGGAGAGCCAGCAGAGGTTGGTGAGGTGGTCGATGGAGCCAGGCAAGATGGCGTAGGGGAGCTAGCAGACACAAGCGAGATGGCCAGTGGAGGCTGGTGAGATGGCCGTCGACGAGGCGAGACCGACCTGAGTCGAGCAGATTCAATGGTTTTGGAGTGCGACTTGAGGAAATGATGAATGAAAGTGGTGAGTACTGGGTGGTGATGGTGCCTGCGGTCTATGGTCCCAGATATCTGACCTTCGTATTATATGCATAATCCATATTTGATTATCTGAATAATCTGTATTCCTATTTGATGGATAACAGGTTTACTGAATTCGTATTCATTTTCGACAAAAAATTCGTATTTGTTTCTCATGTGAGAATTATCTAAACACTACTACAGAAAACTGTATTATAGACGGTTCAAAAATGTCATCACAGACGGTTTTGTGAGCCGTCTGAATTTATGGGTCCGTAATGATACGAGGTCATCATAGACGACTTTCGAACCGTCTGTGGTGCAAATGTCACAGACAAATTTTAACTAAAACCGTCTGTGCTAGTTGATAATCATAGATGGTCTGTGCTATTCTCTTCTAACCCTAAACCTATTTCTGTTTATTGGCTAGCCTCAGAAAATGCTAGCTATGCCCTCTGAAACAAGCAGATCAACATGTACATGTATACATCCAATTCACATCTCAATTCATTTCACAAACATAAAACATCCATTTCGTAAATCAATTAATTAAAATGAAATAAAATATCCATTAACAAATACGCAATTATAATCAATGTCAATCTTATCCCAAACAAATAATCATTGTACGATGTGGAACTCTCCATCTGATTTTATGACTCTAGACATCAAAAAGTATGTGCACTCTCCTCGAATTTGTGCAAGGTCCCGGCTGTTGCAATGCAGTTGTAGAGATGGGCGCAGTCTATTGATAGGAATATCAATGTGCGTACATATATAACCTGATAAGTATGAAATAAATGTGGGAAGATTGACAAACCTTAGAATTGGTGATCTTCGAGGAATCGAGGAGTAGTTTCATATGGTGGCAAACGTATAATCCACTCGTGTTACCCGGCGGCTGCTGGTGGCACTGCAAAAAAAGAATGTGTTAATTCAAGAGGCACTACTACCAAGTGTTGTATAGGACTAATTAATGTGTACTAGCGAATACCCGAAAATTTTGAACATGTTGCAGGGGCTTGACCCCTTATGTCAAGCCAGTGTCTCTGCAACGTACGTGGCGAACGACTTTCGTGATTTGAAAAGGTTAGCTTAGTCATTCGGAAGGAAAGAAAGAGTACAATATAATTATGTATGGAGAAAATGTACTTACCTATCGAGTAATTGGCCGATAACTGTGTAGTCGGTTTTGTTCTTACTTAGGGAATCAATGTATATTGCCTTGTTCTATTTTGGTATAATTACAATTAAAATCCAATGGAACCGCTCATTGTATGGCATAAGAACAAATTCCTTATCGTGGTGAGCCAGCAGTGTTGTTGTAATATACCTCTCGACGAAGGATGCATCATCGCTGATGGTATCCATGGCGACCAAGCGTGGGTCCAGGAAACCAATTGGTGATTTGGATGATCTAGCTTCAGTCACCATGTATCTATATATATACATAGAAAAGCAACAAATTATATATTACATATCGGTATTACATGAACGGAGACTGTGATTGTACACACTTACAACGTCCAGCATCGAACGAGTGAGGTGTCGAGAGCGTTGAGCGTGAAAAGATCAAATAAATCCTCAAAGGTCATCGTGAAGACACAATCATGAAGTTCGTGCTGTAAATGATCCAGCCTGAATTTGACAGTGATACCTGAGTGTTGTTCTGCCTGTGGCTTATTGGCATGTTCCATATACCAAGCGTGTAATCTCTGGCAACCAAATCCTAGGGTTAGGAGGTGCTTTTCCGGGATGATCATCGGCTCGCCTAGCACGAATTTGTGGGCCAATGGCAGGTATGGGATATCATCATCGATCTTCTTTGATTTGCCCCTACTGCTTCGGCTATAGGTCGACTTCATGGTAGTCGACTGTAAAGGTAGCACCGGTGCAAGTTACTTCGTCGAGAATAACACCCGTGGAGATGGCATCGGTGCAGGTAGCGGTGGTGGAGATAGGCCTTATGGAGATGGCACTAGTGCATGTAGCTCTGGTTTAGACTGCTCTTGTGAACTTGCCACCGGTGAAGAAACCTTCAGGCAGATGTCGCTTTTGGGCCACTGGATGAATGTTTCAATGGATTGCCCCAGAGTCACGATCTCGTCGTTGGGGGGGGCTTCGGTAGCGGGACGACCTCAAAATTGGCATGTATGTATGTATATATATATGTATATGTATATATATCTATCTATACACAAACACATATATACATATATGTGTATACACACACACATATATATATACATACATATAAACATACATATACATATACATATACGTATACGTATACATACATATGTACATATATACTATTTTGCGCCTACGCGCACTATTCGCCAGAAAGTTACTATCGCGCATGGCTGAAGTTACTGTCAAATACATGTAGAGTTACTGCTAGTTGTGTAGTGTTACTATCAAATACTTCAACGTGATTTCGTTAAAAAAATTTCATCGAAATCTTTTATTTTTTGCTATATACCATTTTCTGTATAAAAAGAGTACATACACAAGTTACGCTATAAATAGTGAAGTTTGATAAATTTTTTTTATGAAACTCACTTTGGAGTCCCATAATTATTATTAGAGTATACTCAAAAGGATAAAGAGGTATAATAACATCATTTAAGCAATATATCGAAGTGGGAGTATGTACTCCCAAGAGTATAGAACCATTTTTCTATATATATATATATATATATATATATATATATATATATATATATATATATATATATATATATATGTATATGTATAATATATATATGTCTTAGAGATCATGTGAACGAACCTACCTGCATATGCAATAAGTCATGTTCTCATGTCCTCGCTGCATATGGGACTATCAATATGGACCCATCAAACCTCATGTCAAAGTACTTCATAAAGGAAAGGGTGATGTAGGCTTAGTGTGGAGAATTAAGAGGCTTCAGGGTTGTGGGCAAATTTACCACGTCGGATATTGCACAAAGGGTTTGGGATTCTGGATCTTGACCTATTGAAGGGTGGGAAGGGATGTAGATAGAGTCATCGCATTAGGAATGATATGGATGAAGAGAAAGCTGGAGCTGTGGGTAGACGTTGCGGCTGTTGAGGCCAGGAAGGCCACACTGCAAGAAGATGCAAGGCATCCACCGACTAGTAGGAACACAAGCGTAAAGTGTAGCACCACTTCTTGTTGTGTGTGTAGTGGTACTAAGATTGGAAGTGCTATCATATTGTAACTCGTTTGCAAACTTTGATTTCATTTGTATTATCAATCCGTCGTCGTTAACAATGCAGGGGAAGTGCCTGAGGAATGACTTCCTTTTGTAACCTGAACTCTCCACTCTTTTGTCGCCAAACGACCACTTGTTTGGCTACAGTAAGCAGGCATTTTGCGAGGGCAAAATGGTTTTTTTCACATCCCTAATAAAAGACACATAATGGTTAGTACGAGTGACTATAGATAGTTGAAGTTACAGTAATCCCAGAGAGGTAGCTTTTGCGTAGCATCCTGACCCTACCAAATGAGACAACATTGTGCATTGATAAGACCAAATGAGACAGGCTTACGCAGTGACAAGATCAAACTAGACAGCCTTGCACAGTGATAAGACTAAACAAGACAACCTTGCATAGTGACAAGATCAAATGAGATAAGCTTGTGCAGTAGTAAGACCAAATGGGGCAGCTTTGTGCAGTTACGTGATGCAATGTTGGTCCACAAAAGTCCGGCATGCCGCTGACTTACGTACATAAATTTACCCAAACCGAATTGAACTTTTCAAGCGTACGTCGCGTCGGCTTAGCCTATAAGTACTATCCCCTTCGCAGCATGTTTTTCTGCACCACAACTACAACACTTCATCACTAGCATAGAAAAGCAATGGGAGGAGATCACCTGACTCGCAAAAGCTACTATAGCCTAAGACGAACAAGCAGAGCATGCTAAGAGTCTACCTCTTTGAAACGAAGCCCCCTACCTCCAACCCCAACCCATACCTCAATGTTCTCACCAAGCATTCGCTGCAAGACCTACTCGTGAGGGAGATGCCCCCTCTGTTGGTGCAGGGACGTATGCAAGTTCTTCAAGTCCAATGAGCAGTTGAGTTTAGAGATGAATTATTGGGGTTGTGGTACCTATGCCTAGGACTATCCCAATTGGCATTGGGACACGACCTTCTATCGGTAGCCGGTAAGGACGAGTTACAGTACATCCCCCTACCAGATCTCTTCTATGGTATGTGTTGTAGGGGTGGCCCAACCCCCCGTGACTGGGCCGTGCAACTAATCCAACATGTAATAGGCCCAATAGTGTAGAAGATTATAACAGTGTAAATATACCAATGTACCATCATCCCTTGTAAGCACTAAGGGGTAGAATGGGGATTTCCCATTCTACCCCACTCATATATATAAACCCCCAGGAGGGGCAAAGGGAGAGGACATCCTCTCATTCTCACCAATACTCCCACAGGCTTGCTCTCCTCTTCCTCCTCGCTAGTCCCCCTCTTTCCTGTTTAGCCCGTAGCTACAACAGATGGCGCCGTCCGTGGGGACGACTAGAAGCACGTATGGAAGAGATTTCTCCAGCAAAGGCAGCGGCTGTGTGGATCTTTTTGCTCCTGAGATAAGTAGTTTGCTCACTAAAAATTTAAGCACATTTCGCCATGTTTTGTAGAGGCATATTGAGTAGATCTACTCGAATCGCCCGTCCGTAGGTGGAATATTGAATAGATCTAGCAGAATCGCTTGTTCGTAGAGGGTATACTGAATGGATCTAATCGAATCATCCTTGGATGGCCTGGGGGCATGGTCCTTCTGGCCAGGGTGGGATGACACAGGTATCCGCCTTCGCGTGCTCGGCTCCGCTCTCAGACCTCGGCCCCGCTCCAGACCTCGCCTCCGCGACCCCGCCTCCGCGCGCTCGGCCCCGCTCCGGACCTCGTCGCATGTCGAGGGTCTTCAGTGCGAGGAGCCAGAGCATCTACTCGCGCATGCCCAGGGAGCCTGCGCGCCTTCGGCCCGTCCGCGCTGGACTCCGCACGAGGTACACCTCGCCGAGCACGCCGTCATCGCGCAGCCGTGGACTCCGCGTGTCGAAGCCTTTGGCCGCCTCGGAGAGTCCTCGCTCGTCTCCCGGAGTCTCCCGCGCAAAGTGTCTATAAACTCTATGCATGCACGTTGATTTATATACTCCATGCATGGCACATGCATGCATAGCCATTCAGGCGCTAGCATCCATCCAAGTATTTATCCTTGCATGCATGCATATCCATCCGTGCATAGTATAAACTAGCAGGTAGCACACTCGAAGATTGACGTCGGCCTCCGCCGCGACTCTCCGTGCTCGCTGTTCACCTCCGCGCCGAAGAGGTCTGCTCCGAGTTAGGCCGAGAGCACTGCAGGGACGAGGTCTGCAACGTCCATCCGCACCCATGCAGGCATGCACTTGTCTCTCTCCTTCCGCGTTCTATGCAGGCGTCCACGAGCAGGAGCTGCGCCGGCGATGGAGAAGGGTAAGGGCCTCGCCCGTCGTGGGTTCCGTCCTCCGCTCGCTTCAGTGACGACACGGAGGCATACTTCGACTTCCGAGCCGGGACCAGCAAAGGCGAGTCTCCGCGCGCGGCGAAGCACACAATCTGCACCAAGAACAAGCTCGGCAGGCCGAAGAGCAGACTTCGCCGAGCTGTCCGAGGCCTCCGCCACAGCGTTCGAAGCCTTTGCATCAGTCTCCGCACCCTTCGCCGAGCTGTCCGAGGCCTTCGCCACGGCGTTCGAAGCCTTCGCATCAGTCTCCGCACTCTTCGCCGAGCTGTCCGAGACCTCCGCCACAGCGTCTGAAGCCCTCGCATCAGTCTCCGCACTCTTCGCCGACCTGTCCGAGGCCTCCGCCACGGCGTCCGAAGCCTCCGCATTGCAGTCTCCGCGCAGGGGATGTCCATGCACGCACTCCTAGCCACTTATTCGCGGGAAGGGAGCGCCGCGTCGCGGTGTATCGAAGGCACCGCTCCTAGCTCGCGGTGACTAGAAGCGAGCAGCCTCTCCTCAAGCTAGCAATGGCGACGGAGCAGACCTCCATCATGATCAAGCCCGACGGCGTCCAGAGGGGCCTCAGTGGTGAGGTCATCAGCCGCTTCGAGAAGAAGGGCTTCTACCTCAAAGCCATGAAGCTTGTGAACGTGGAGAAGTCTCCACTGGCCGCAAGCACGTCGGCGCCACCGACCCGCTGGCTACCGAGCCCGGCACCATCCGTGGTGACTACGCCGTCGACATTGGCAGTCGCGGACAACATTGCCGGCGGGGCGAGGCCACAGTCCTCGGTTGGAAAAAGGATCTGGCTCGCCGAAGGCACAGCCCGGCTTCGCGGATCGCTCTGGAGACCTCGCTGAGGCCTCGCCGAGCGGAGACCGGCAAAACCGTCGCATCCCCTTCGACAACGCAGAGGCGAGCGGAGGCCAGAGCCGGTCTTCGGCAGCCGAGTTGAGGACGTCGATGCGGAGCCGAAGGTCCACGCTGCGGAGCCCGGAGTGAAGTCCCGCATCGCGGAGCTCGCCACGTGAAGCCAGCGGCGAAGGTCGACGTCGCGGGGCCGGGCGAAGGTTGGTGAGCTTGTCCGGGAGCCGGAACACTACCGTGCCATCGTCAACATGGAGGATCATGAAGGTCTAGGCCCGGATGGACTCGGGCACGCCTGGGTACATGACGAGCAGTGATTGGGCGAGCGTCACGGAGTGATACTAGCGCGTCGAGGGAGTCTCCGGCACGTCGAGGTCATCCTGCCCACTGCTCGACTAGTATGAGGACCAGAGCGGAAGATGGAGACGGCGCGGACGAGGTCGATAGTCATCAAGGCGACGGAGCCGACGGCCTTCGCACGGTTTCGAGCCTCCGCACCGAATCGACATCGAGTCTCCGCTTCGCACACTCCGTGTGACTTCGAGCGTGCGACTTCGAGCCTTCGACGTCGAGCGCCGGTCTCCGCATCGTCATCTTCGCGCCGAGCCGCTCCCGCCCTCGCCGCGCAGCAGCCTCCGCGCGGGCGAGGTCGCCTCCCCGCCACGGCCTTGCTGCGAGCTCCGCTCCGTCGAAAACCTCGGCCCGGACCCTGCGCAAACAAAGCATTGGAGGACTTGGCGACGTGACCCCGGCAGCTTGTCGCTGTGCTTCTCCACAAGAAGATGCACTCATCAGCCTCATCGTGCACGCACGTAACCATGCATGCACGCATGCATGGATACAATGTGCGGCGGTGAGATGCATGCATGCCGCTGTCCTTCGCAGTTGCTCCGTCCTAGCCGTGTCGACCCAGCCTCGGCTCTGGAGAGCCCTCGTCGACATTCGCTCAACCCTGCGACGACTTCGTTGGCCCGCCAGCGCCACTCCGCCTCAGCTCAGGCGCATGCATGAGGACACGCAGGATGCAAGCAGACTCATACTGCATTGTAGGCATGACCAACCGCTGCAAGCTCTGCTAGTCAGGGTCTCCGTACATGCGGAACCTGCTCTGCGTCGCCACCGCCCCGCCCGGTACGCATTGCACGTGATTACATGTGAGGCTTTAATAGTAGCCCCTGTATTTCTTGTGTGCGCGGCCTTACAGAAGTGGTTTCTTGTCATTTCATTTATTGAGGCCACAGTTCTTTCTCAGAGCATTTGATCTGGCCGTACTTGCTTCTTCGGTTTTGGCCTATTTTGGGCTACCGTAGGCTTTTCCAGTACTGCATTCTGGAGTGTTTGTTTGTCGCAAGTCTTCGGCCATTTCTTTGATGCCTCTGTGTTGGTCCTCCTTTTTTGATTTAAATCGCCCGGCTGCCTCGAGCGTCGGCGTACTCTACGGAGTATAAACAAAGACGCACGTTCGCGTGTGCACTCTCCGCAGCCAGGGGTGCGGGTATGAGTATAAACCAAAGACGCACGTTCGCGTGTGCACTCGCCGCAGCCAAGGGTGCGGGTCTGAGTATAAACCAAAGACGCACGTCCGCGTGTGCACTCTCTGCAGCCAGGGGGGCGGGTATGAGTATAAATCGAAGACGCACGTCCGCGTGTGCACTCTCCGTCAAAGACACGTGTATGAGTATAAACAAAAGACGTGTGGGGGGACGCCTCCGCGCGCACTCCACGGAGTATAAATTAAGACGTAGCGTCGAGGTACGCCTCCGCACGCACCAGTCTACGGACTTTAAATAAGACGTAGCGTTGAGCTCAGCTTCCGCACGCGCGAGTCTACGGACTATAAATAAGACGTAGCGTTGAGCTCAGCTTCCGCACGCACCAGTCTACGGACTTTAAATAAGACGTAGCGTTGAGCTCAGCTTCCGCACGCGCGAGTCTACGGACTATAAATAAGACGTAGCGTTGAGCTCAGCTTCCGCACGCGCCAGTCTACGGACTTTAAATAAGACGTAGCGTTGAGCTCAGCTTCCGCACGCGCGAGTCTACGGACTATAAAAAGACGTAGCGTTGAGCTCAGCTTCCGCACGCACCAGTCTACGGACTTTAAATAAGACGTAGCGTTGAGCTCAGCTTCCGCACGCGCGAGTCTACGGACTATAAATAAGACGTAGCGTTGAGCTCAGCTTCCGCACGCACCAGTCTACGGACTCTAAATAAGATGTAGCGTCGAGGTCTGCCTCCGCACGCGCGAGTCTACGGACTATAAATTAAGGCGTAACGTCGAGCTCCGCCTCCGCACGCGCAAGTCTACGGACTACAAATTAAGTCATAAATTGCGACACGGCCGAGACACTAGGGAGTGCCTCGCTTTAGGCGGCGCACCACTTGGATGTCGCGCCATCGCGCGCGTTGCACTAGGGAGTGCACCGCGAATTTTTAAAGGTAGGGGAACGACGCCTTCGCCTCTCTACCTCCGCGTGCGTAGTGCCCTCGGCCTGCGCCGCAAGAGCCCGCTCTTCGCGGGCACTCTTTTTAAAGGTAGGGGAACGGCGCCTTCGCCTCTCTACCTCCGCGTGCGTAGCGCCCTCGGCCTACGCCGCAAGCGCCCGCTCTTCGCGGGCACTCTTTTCGAAGGTAGGGGAACGGCGGCCTCGCCTCCTTGCCTCCGCGCGCGTAGTGCCCTCGGCCTACGCCTCAAGCGCCCGCTCTTCGCGGGCACTATTTTTAAAGGTAGGGGAACGACGCCTTCGCCTCTCTACCTCCGCGTGCGTAGTGCCCTCGGCCTGCACCGCAAGAGCCCGCTCTTCGCGGGCACTATTTTTAAAGGTAGGGGAACGACGCCTTCGCCTCTCTACCTCCGCGTGCGTAGCGCCCTCGGCCTACGCCGCAAGCGCCCGCTCTTCGCGGGCACTCTTTTCGAAGGTAGGGGAACGGTGCCTTCGCCTCTCTACCTCCGCGCGCGTAGTGCCCTCGGCCTACGCCGCAAGCGCCCGCTCTTCGCGGGCACTCTTTTCGAAGGTAGGGGAACGGCGCCTTCGCCTCTCTACCTCCGCGCGCGTAGTGCCCTCGGCCTACGCCGCAAGCGCCCGCTCTTCGCGAGCACTATTTTTAAAGGTAGGGGAACGGCGCCTTGCCTCTCTACCTCCGCGTGCGTAGTGCCCTCGGCCTGCGCCGTAAGAGCCCGCTCTTCGCGGGCACTCTTTTGGAAGGTAGGGGAACGGCGGTCTCGCCTCCTTGCCTTCGCGTGCGTAGCGCGTTCGGCCTACGCCGCAAGTGCCCGCTCTTCGTGGGCACTCTTTTCGAAGGTAGGGGAACGGCGCCTTCGCCTCTCTACCTCCGCGCGCGTAGCGCCCTCGGCCTACGCCGCAAGCGCCCGCTCTTCGGGGGCACTCTTTTCGAAGGTAGGGGAATGACGCCTTCGCCTCTCTACCTCCGCGTGCGTAGCGCCCTCGGCCTACGCCGCAAGCGCCCGCTCTTCGCGGGCACTCTTTTCGAAGGTAGGGGAACGACGCCTTCGCCTCTCTACCTCCGCGTGCGTAGCGCCCTCGACCTACGCCGCAAGCGCCCGCTCTTCGCGGGCACTCTTTTCGAAGGTAGGGGAACGGCCCCTTCGCCTCTCTACCTCCGCGGGCGTAGTGCCCTCGGCCTACGCCGCAAGCGCCCGCTCTTCGCGGGCACTCTTTTCGAAGGTAGGGGAACGGCGCCTTCGCCTCTCTACCTCCGCAAGTGCCCGCTCTTCGCGAGCACTCTTTTTGAAGGTAGGGGAACGGCAGTGTCGGCACGTCTTCGGCGCTCGACGACACGTCTTCAGGCGCTCGAGTCCGCCGTCCGCCTCGTAGGCATCGCCTCGGCGAGACGGCACGTCTTCGGCGCTCGACGACATGTCCTCGGCGCTCGACTCCGCCGTCCGCCTCGTAGGCATCGCCTCGGCGGGACGGCACGTCTTCGGCGCTCCACTCCGCCGTCCGCCTCGTAGGCAGCGCCTCGGCGGGACGGCACGTCTTCGGCGCTCGACTCCGCCGCCCGCCTCGTAGGCATCGCCTCGGCGGGACGGCACGTCTTCGGCGCTCGACTCCGCCGCCCGCCTCGTAGGCATCGCCTCGACGGGACGGCACGTCGTCGGCGCTCGACTACGCCGTCCGCCTCGTAGGCGTCGCCTCGGCGGGACGGCACGGCTTCGGCGGTCGACGACGCCTTCGGCGCTTCACGGATTTCTTCATAGGCATTGACTCAAGGGTCTGCGAGCTACCAGTTGCATCGGCACCCTCGCGCTTGCTGTCAGGGAACGGGGGGCTGGGGTGGTTGATCACGTCAGCTCGCCCATCGGGACCTCAGCGCTTGCTGTCGAGGGAGTACTGTTGTAGGAGTGGCCCAACCCCCCGTGACTGGGCCGTGCAACTAATCCAACATGTAATAGGCCCAATAGTGTAGAAGATTATAACAGTGTAAATATACCAATGTACCCTCATCCCTTGTAAGCACTAAGGGGTAGAATGGGGATTTCCCATTCTACCTCACTCATATATATAAACCCCCAGGAGGGGCAAAGGGAGAGGACATCCTCTCATTCTCACCAATACTCCCACAGGCTTGCTCTCCTCTTCCTCCTCGCTAGTCCCCCTCTTTCCTGTTTAGCCCGTAGCTACAACAGTATGCACTAACAAGCTCTCCCCTCTTCCTGTAGTCTCTGGATCTGCTATGCACGTACCACAAATGGATTGACTGGGAGATCCACCCGCACAACTAGTAGACTCTTGACTGCGAGGAGTGGGATGCTTAGATGGCACATGAGAGGATGGAGGAGCAGTGGCACAGCGAAGATCAAAGCAAGCATATTTGACGGGAGACACAAGCTCATCTAGAGGCGTGTAGGCGCAGGGAGCGCGAGGCTCGTGAGGAGGACCACGAGAGAAAGTGCGAACTGGCGGCCAAGACCAGAGCAGCTAGTGAGAACTACAATGCTGACCTCGGAGGAAGTGCAAATTAAATGGCCACATTGCACGCAGTAGTTCAATCCTCTTCGTCTATATGCCCCATGTATTTCTAATTCCTTAAAGGCATGCGTGTACCATCCTTGGTTTGTTAGCCTGCATGCCATGTAACTCTCTTGTCAAATCAACTGTCATGTTGTTATCGTTACGCCATTTATCTGAAGTTCTCCGTGTATGAATTCCCTCTTGTATCGCAATATCACTTATCTTCCTACTTACGACTTGTTGTTACCACAATCGTCCTCACAAAATTCTTCAGAAATTTATCGCACTACAACAACATATGATGATCACAAAATGTTATTACGAGTTTGACAAATTTCGTACCATTTAGAATATACGAAAATCATAAACGGACCAATCGACATTGTCTACCCTTTTATATAAAAAACATACAAACAAGATTTGTTAAATGTATTACCTACAAAAATTACCATTTACTCCTGTACATATATATATGGATACACACACACATATATATATATATATATGTGTGTGTATATATAGTACACTATACATATACATATACATATACATATACATATACATATACATATACATATACATATACATATACATATACATATACATATACATATACATATACATATATATGTGTGTATATGTTGAAATGGGATACCATGGTGTCAAGGCACCATGATTTTAAATGCGTGAATTCAACCTAAATTCGAGTATATTTTCAAATTTTCAATTTTAGGGTATATACCTATCTACAACAATTCAAATGAAATGTATACATTTGAGAAAATATACTCAAATTTAAAGATTTTGAACAAATTAGGCCACGTTCGTATTGGCTTCTACTTGGAAAAGCCAAAAGCCAATACGAACACTGGCTTCTTAAAAATGACTTCTCCATTCATCTTGTTACTGTCTCGCTCCGGGGATAAAACAAGGGTTATGGATGCATCATGCACCCTACTCCTCTCACTTTCATCACATGCACGCTCTCACATTTTCCACCGGTTGTCCTCTTCTTTTAAAAGTCACTTTTTCAGCCATTATTATTTATTTTTGCCCCAAATGCCATAAGTCATAAGCCATTAGGAAAAGCCAATACAAACACACCTTAGATCACATGCTTTGCTAATTTTTATATAAAATCAGCATATACCTACAATCAAACTATCATAAAAAGGCAATTGCACTTTAAATTTTAGTTCAAACTTGTTTGAATTAGTTAGTAAACTAGTTAAACTCGACATCCAAAAAATTTTATATTTTTTCACAAGAGATATATAAGAAAATTACTTATTTTAGATCACATTGCTTAGCACCGTAGTGTTCCAATTATATGTATGTATGTATATGTGTGTGCAATAAAATTGTAAACTTGTTCTAGTCAGATGATCAGTTGAAGACTGTTGTTAGCTTGCTTTGGGGTACCAGTCATGATATAAACAATGTCTTCTTTTCGCCAATCCAATCGACATTTAGTTTTAAATTTTTAATAATTATTGTTTATTAGACTAATAAACTGTTAAAAAGCCACCATCTGCTAGTTCACTTATTGTTGCAAACAACTCCAAAGATCGCATACACTCCTGATTATTGGAAAATAAAGAGAAAAAAAAGGGTTGGCTTGCACGTTAGTACCACCTGACCTCACCTTGCTACTACTTGCGGATGCGTGCAGTGCGCTCTTTTCCTCTCTCCCCCTCGAGCCGAGTACCGGAGGAATCTCATCTCGGCCGACCATGGCGACGAGCAGCAGGACCAACAACGAGTTCCGCTTCTTCCTCTCCTGCGACATCAGCCTCCCGCTCGCCTTTCGCGTCCTCCAAGCCCTCACCCCCCCGCCGCCGCCTCCTCAGACCCCCTCAGGTAGGTGAGGTCAGCCCTCGATTCGATTCCTCCTCCTCCTCCTCCAAAGTGGAAATCCCCATTCATTTGGCTTGCTCTAATTTTCTTACGAATTTATTGCGAATCGATGCTTGGTTCCATCCAGATCATCATACCTTGTTGGTCGACACAAAGGCTCCTCCTGAGCTCTTTGTGGAGTGCAAGCTATACATCGATGGCATCCAATTTGGCTTGCCCGTAAACACAAGGTATACCTACTACTCAACGCTCCTCTATTTTGTTTATCAACAGAATCGCGCTGCTATTACAACTACTCAACGCCCGCCACTTCAATTCATTTCTTATCAAATGAAAAGGAAATCGCCACTACTAATGCTCACTTGGGATTGATTTGATTCAGTCATTACACCCCCCTACCTCATTCATTTCAGGCTGGAATCTTCAGGACCACCATACTGCTGGAACGACCTCATAACATTAACTACCAAATACAGGGACCTAACTTCACTCTCACAGCTTGCTTTCACGGTATGCATATTTCTATCTTGGACTTACTGGTACCATTTGTCTTGTCCATCTTGAGAATGCCAGAGGTCTGTATTCTTTACTACGTGTGTGTGCGCACGGACGTTCGCGTGTGTGCGTGTGTGTAGGGTGTCCGTGTAAATAAGATTTGTGAAGATGACACAACTTAAACATAGTTGCTTGCTCCATGGGATAAATAGAAGCAAACATTCTTATTTGGTGAGGGTTGATCAGAGGCTGTGTGCGGTGAATGACGGAATAGCCACTCTACTGATGGACTAGTTTAAGGGTTAGACAAACAAGCAATTCATGAAAATGTATTACATGCCACACAGTTGCTCCTTCGATTGGTACAAAATGGTGGCTTCTCATTTTAGTAGAGACATGTTGTTTTATTTCTGACAACATTTTGAATCAAGCAAATAGGACAGATATGGCCCATTGACAATCTTATTGGAGATCACCACGAACTGTGAATCAAAATTTGAAGCCCTGGTGATTCCATGATAGTGATGAGGGTGTAATTATTTTTTTAAGGGAAGTGAGTACAATTTTGCTACACCCAATGAACTTATGATGCCACACACGTTAAATAGATCAATGCTGTCGGCAAATCTTTTTCATGGTTGTGCAGTCCCTCGTGTATGTTTTCCCTTGTGTTGAACTTCCTATGTTTTCTATCTGTAATGTAGGTTTGGGATGTGTCATCTGGTGAGGACAGGAATATTGTTGGTGGAGCCACCATATTTCTTTTCAACAGAAAAAAGCAGCTTAAAACAGGAAGGCAGAAGCTGCGGCTATGGCCCAAAAAGGAGGCAGATGGAAGAATCCCCACCACAACCCCTGGCAAGGTGACTCACATGGAGAGCTTTATTTGCTTTTCATGCACTTTAGAATCATAATAGGTGTAGCATTTCACTAATGTCTGCATCTGTTGTTTACTTCTATTAATATGTAGGTTCCTAAGAATGAGAGAGGTGAGATAGAGCGTTTGGAGAGGCTTGTTAACAAGTATGAGAGAGGGCAGATACAACATGTAGATTGGTTGGACCGTCTTGCCTTCAGTGCTGTGGAGAAAGTTAAGGAGAAGGAGTGCGAGAGGACGGAAAATTTGTTCCCTAGCCTAGTTGTTGAATTTTGCAGTTTTGAACACAGAGTTGTCTTCCAGGTTAACATTACTTCACCCTTGAGTTTGTATGCGTCTTTTTTTCGTTCTTTCCTGTTACAAATTTCCTGCAATCCGTTCTGACAAATTATTTTTCAGTTCCGATTCATATTATACTGGACATGTAGTGGTTGCCATCTATCAGGCACTATATTTTTGTGAAGTTGTATCGAGCACTGTAGTTGATTTACACCATCATAATTAGTATCTTTCTTGGTTGAGGCATGCTTTCTCATATTCAATCGGCTGTCCAATTGATTCATTATAATTAATTGTGCGACTAAATTAATAAATGTTGCTTCCATTCATTCCAATTAATCTTTTGCTTTTCTTGTGCAAAAGGTGGTTCTTATGAATTTAGTGTAGTTTATCTTGCAACTGTTCATAGATAAAGGAGGAACTGTCTTTTTGAAAATGTTAGTCACCTAATATTTGTTTGAACACAATTTCTTCTGCTTGCAAATCATTACCAATTTCTCGTTTGAAAAAAGTCATTACCACAATAATATGATTATCTTTGCTAGAGAAATTTTACTCTTATTTTTTGCATGCAGGAATCTGGAGCAAATTTCTATGCACCAGCCCCTGTATCATTATCGAATGAGCTTGTTACTGTATGGGACCCTGAACTTGGACGAACCAATCCATCTGAGCACAAGCAGTTAAAGCTTGCTAGGAGCTTGACTCGTGGAATAATTGATAGAGATCTGAAACCAAGCTCAAATGAGCGAAAGTGAGTGCAAGTTGCTATACTTTTTCTTTCCTCTTTTTTTGTTTCCCTGTCACCTTATGATCTCCGCTTTGGTTTCATGCTGTTGTAGCACTCCTAGAATAGAAAGGTAAATCATGGCGACTAATGTTATTTTCAATGGTTGTTAATCTCTTAAATTTTTCACATGAGCTTGTGAGACAGCCACCTTTGCATGCCAGCTGCATGAATCAGGAGTGGCAGGAAGCAGAATTCAGTTGTTTAGGTTGACAGTAATGTACATTTGTGGATTTTCTAGCTGAATAATTTTGTCCTTTCTGTGTAGGTTACTACAAAGAATTATCAAGTTTCCTCCTACACGCTTTATACAGGTGGATGAGAAGCAATTGGTGTGGAAATTCCGTTTCTCTTTGATGTCTGAGAAGAAAGCTCTTACAAAGTTCGTCCGCTCAGTGGACTGGAGTGATATCCAAGTTAGTAAAAGCATCCATATATCTCAGTGTTGCGTTTGTTTTGTACTGTCATGTTTGGTATGTGCATAAGAGGAAAGTGGGAGATTTTTTTTTTGCTTGCCTGCGTGTTCTTTAGGCATTTTAGGACTGCCCCAATTCCAGACTGTGGTATTATGGCCAGAGCAAGTGATAAATAAAAGTGCACTGCAAGTAGCTTTTCTGTTGTCACATTTTTTAATCATTTCAAGTTTATTTATATGTGCTAATTTTTGGAGCTGTTAACTCCACATTTTCTTGATCCAATTATTAAATGACCTGGTGGCTTCTTACAGTTAGTATGTGATACTGCCATGCAGGAAGCTAAACAAGCTGTTGATTTGATTGGAAAATGGGAAACAATTGATGTGGCTGATGCATTAGAGCTTCTCTCACCAGATTTTGAAAGCGAGGAAGTAAGCTATCTAGGCGCCTTTGTTTGTGCATGCTTCTGGTTTTTTTAGATGTCTATTTGCTAGAAGGTTTGTAGATTTTTTAGCTTTATGGAGAACTTTTCGCTCTTTGTTAGCTTTGTGGAGAGCTTTTTTGCTCTTTGTCATTCCTTCTGTTAAGTGAATTAGTCATCAATCCTTATGCAACTCTTATTCTGGACAAACAGAAAGACGCGTTCTTTTGCCAACTCTGTTCATTCAGTTTTTGCCATCTATTACGCCTATTTGTCTGTCTGTAATGTGCTTACACCAGTGCAACAGAGAAATTTTCTGCTCCTGCTCCCCTGTACATCATAATTATCTAGTTGGTTTATTCTTTGTTCTGAATTGGCATGGTAGCGGCAAATATGTGCTATTTGGTGGGATTTTTTCGACTCTATAGATGTCCACCAGTTTGAGGACTGAGGTGGATGGTGGCGTTGGCCCTCCAGTGTTCACCTCACAAGGTGACCCAGCAGGACTTGTTGGTAGGCTACGGAGCTGCTGCTAGAGGCAGGGAGAGAGGTGGGCCGTCAGGTGGGGTGGAGGTGTCTGCTGGTTTCTTATATGGCACATTGGCCACCATTTATCGTCCCCTTAATTGTGTGATCACTTACAAAAGATGAAGTTTCTTTTTTGGCATTGCTTGAAGGGAATTAGGGTTTCTAGAGGAGAGGGATGTACATAGACAATAGACTAATTTATTATTCTTGCTTGAAAAACAAAGATACAATGCTACCCCTTTTATTAGAACGACTTAACTTTGACCTCTAAGAAACAATCTCTAATCCCAAGGAAACTTCTCTAAACAATACGTGGAATATATCTATCAGGAAATAAACCCAGCTAACAAGGAAACTAATTATTATTATCTCTTATTTCAAACCAATGCCGCCGCGGCGTACCTGGTAAACAGTGACATTGTTGCTACAGTACCCTCGTGTGAACAGTGCTGCTGCAGTACCAGCAGTGGTGCTTCCATGTTTTTCCTGTTTCTTAAAAATCTTTCTCATGCACTGATAATGGCTCATTTTTCTTCCTGCACGAAATGTTTTCTTAAGGTTATAAATGATTGTCCTACCTCTCAGTTTAAAAGATAATAGATTAATTAGACTGTATGACTCTGGATAGCATGTTTTATCATCTTACACCCTTCTAGAACCTTTTTATTCTAACAGTCTAACTACAGCTTTTTCTGCGAAGGTCCGTGCTTATGCTGTTAGCGTACTTGAAAGGGCTGATGATGAAGAATTACAATGTTATTTACTCCAGTTAGTGCAAGCTCTTCGGTTTGAAAGATCAGACAAGTCTCGCCTTGCACGCTTTCTTGTAAACCGTGGTATGTTTTATCTTGTTATTTAAATCCTCCATCTGCCAATTTGGTTACCATGAAATTTGATGAAACAACAGAATATGTAATTCTGCAAAAGAGAAAAATGTATTTTCTGCCCATGTGCATATACTCATTTTCTTGTGTGCTAGATTTAACATGTGCAACTATAGGCCAGACCGCCAAAGGTTCATTCTTGGACTATAGTTTTGAATGACCTAAGCTCCCAGAGTCCCAGTTCAACCCAAAACACTCAATATTAGTATGGATAATATAAGGTAAGTTTGACCTTATGTAAATGTTTAGGTGTAACCAGTCCAATGTTATTAAGGCAATAAGGCGAGGTGCGGCGACCCACCCCCTTCCAGACACCTAGGCGAATAAGGCGTGCGGCGAGGCGACGCCATACACATACCCTAACCTACCATGCAACAGCACAAACATACACTGATACATACCTTTTTGCTGCCAATTCTGGAGGCCATGTAGTAGTGATCCTCCTGTTTCCAGTTGCCTTGTTCCATGTACCATACAGCCCTTGACAAGTTTCAACATGTGTGACTCATTAATATAATTATGTAACAGAAATACTTTGTAATGAGATGAAATATGGATAAAGCATTCAAGTGAAATACCTTTTGATGATCTGAACTCTCTTTTCTTCTCCCAAACAGCAAGCTGCATATACAATAAGGAATTTAGCAACAGCGGCAAGCAAATATCAATATATCATCATTACATCAGTGATCAGTCCATAAACTTAGATTTAGATAATAGTGGCAATAAATAATAGCAGTCCACACTCGTTAGCCACATTACAAACATTCCACAAATATACCTACGTAAGATAGAGTCTTAGTGGCATAATTAGTAGTCAACAGCCACATAATTGCATAACAACATAGCCCAACCACCAAAAGTTTAAGAGTCTAATGGCATGCTAATTGCTAAGTAGTGCACAAGTGCGCAAGCACAACACAAAAGTAGCTTTAGTGCAGATCTGAAATCTGCTAGCAGCCAACTCTCAATAGTCAATATCCATCATCAAACTCGTCAGGGATGTTTGTAGCCTCCATGTTTTCTCCGCCATCATTGGAGCCATTGGGAGCATGCTCACAATCACTCACATCAGCATCAGCATCATCATGTGGATCTTCATCTTCCTCTTCTTCATTGGCCGAACTTGAGTCTTCTTCAAGTTCAACCAACCTTGGGTGTCCATTTCTTGCACGCTTGCTGCTGGCTTTCCTTGGAAGATTGCGGCCTCACAGCGTGCTTGATGCACCGAGAGCTTCATCAACAAGTTCCCATGTAAGGCCATTATCATTCTGACCATTTGTTTCACACCCACGAGCACCTTGAGGATGAACATAGGAGGAATCAGCCCACTCATTGTCCCAATCAAACTCTTCAATGACCAAAGGGTCAAAACTTTTCCCTTTTTTCTCACGCCTTAACTGAAACCTAGTCTTCATCTTCCGGTTGTAGGAAACAAAGACAATGTCATTCAATCTCTTATGCAGCAATCTATTTCTTTTCTTTGTATGCATCTACAAAAGAAGAATTGGAAAACAGCAAACAAAGGAGTAATTAATTGGCTGGCCGAACACAAATTGATTAGAAGAAAACTAGTAACTAGTGAAGGTGGCAATACTCACAAACTCAAATGTACTCCAGTTTCTCTCACAGCCAGATGATGAAGCACAAAGACTAACAATGCGTCTAGCAAACCTTTGAAGCTCAATAGCAAGACCACCATATGAACGCCACCAATCAACTATATTGATAAATACAAACATGTATTAGCATTTTGGGTTGAAATAGACTTGCTGGAATTAAATTGTGGATATGGAAACCTGCTGCAATTAGAAGAAAAACAACACTTACGGGGGCTCATTTTCTCAAGGTTTTGCTTGGCCATTTTGTTTGAGAATGCATCTCCTCTAAGGGCTTCATAGTCCAAGGATTGAGCGTCAATCTTGCCTCTAACTTCTTCATCCTCCACCATTCTTCCAAGCACATCAAGAAAACAACCTCTTAGCTGCCCAACAGTTGCATCATCATTACCCCGTATGAGAGAATGTAGTTTTCCTGGATTCAAATACAGTGCAGCCCCATACAAAGGATGGTCCATTTGTTTCACCCAACGTTCCTCGATGATGCCAATGATATTCTTGAGCAAGGTTTTCTTGGAATCAATAGCAAAGCTGAGCTTGATCTTCTCTTTTGCATGATTCATTAGTGCTGCGACCTCCGGCATTGCAGGCTTCTCATCACCATCAACCACCCTAAGAACAATAAGGAGAGGGGTTGAAGCTCTAAGGCAATCTTCAACTGAATTCCAAAATTCCACAGAGAGCACAGTGTCATGCACTTCCTGACCAGCTGCAGTTTTTGCCAATTTGTTCCCCAACCATTCTTCACTAATAAATAAAGCCTTCAGAGCATCTCTATGCTTGTGCAAACTTTTTAAAGTGAGGAAAGAAGTGGCAAATCGAGTGGCTGCAGGTCTCACAAGATCAGCCCCACCTGTCTTCTCTCTCATTAAACTAATAATTCTCCCATGCCTATAGATGAAAGTTGTGACACGTCTTGCTCTTGCAATGGGCTTCTTAAATGCCTTCAAGTTCCCTATATCTTCCAGCATAAGGTCCAAGCAATGTGCAGCACATGGGCTCCAAAACAGCGTAGGAATCCTTTCCATTAGAATCCTACCCGCTGCCTTGTAGTTAGCCCCATTATCAGTGACAACCTGAACCACCTTGTCTTTCCCAGTCTCCTCAATCTTTGCCTCCAATAAATCGGCAAGCATAAATGCATCATGTACCTCACTTGATGCATCAACGGACTCCAAGAAGTAAGTCCCCGCAGGGCTGTTCACAAGGAAGTTGATCAAATGTCGGCCTCTCCTATCAGACCATCCATCTGACATAAGTGTGCAAGCATACATCTTCCAGGCCTGCTCATGTTCCTCCCTCATAATACTGGTCAAGTTCACAGCATCCTTAAGCAATGGTTCACGAAACATATAGGGAGAAGGAGGCTTGTAACCTGAACCAAACTGTGCAGTTGCCTCAACTGCAATCTCAAATTGTCTTGCTGCTGCTGCATTAAATGGTACACCACACTCATAGAACCACAAGGCCCACTGCATATCCACATAGTGCTTCTCCTCTTTGGACTTTGTCTTGGCTGGAATTGTGGGCTGAGAACATCCTTTACGCCTTTCATCAACAAGTTCTTCAGGTGTTTTCCGAAGCATCTCAACAATTGACTTGTTACCCTTTGGCTTTGCCTTGGTATTGCTTGCTGCAGTAGCCTTGAATAAACAAGTTGCACGCCTTTGTTTAGCTGCAGTCCCTGAACTTGGCTGCACCTTGGAAGCTTGGGATTCTGCAGGTGCAGTGTCTTCAACTTGAACAGATTCAACTCCAGGCTCCAGCTGCTCGGGCTGCTATTGCTTCCACCACCTCCACATCTGCTGGTTCCTCGGGCGGCTCATCACCCTCTTCTAGGAACAGTGGCCTCCTCCTCTTATTGGATTCCAAGTAATCTCTCATCTCCTTTCTAATAGCAGTAGTGGTCTGCATACACATTTTTGTATCTCCATATCCACCTGCCAGATGCTGCTTCAACCTTTTTATCCCTCCACAAACCACAGTGTCACAAAGAGTACATGTCACCTGATCTCTCTTCTGAAGGTTTGCCCAATATCCATACTTCCAGCCTGGATCATTTGAGCTGGCCTTCCTTGCTTTGTCTACCTTAGGATCGTAATTGTCATTGTTGACAGAAGGTGGACTTGCCATTCTTTCCTGTTGGCTTGTGCTGCATAGAAAGAACCAAGAGGGTAATTAAAAGGTGAGGAGATTGAGTAGAGTGCACACTGGCTGGCGGCTGCAGCCTGTAGAAAGGAGCAGAGCAAAGCAGACCAGAGCACGAGTACAGGAACAAGCAGAGCAGAGGAAGGAGGGGGAGGAAGAGCAGAGCCGCAGAGGGAAGAGGGGAGGAAGAACAGACTACAGAGGAGGCAGAGGGGAGGACATACCTGTAGAGTCGCGGTCACGGATGGGGCGGGAGTCGGTCGCGGACGGGGCGGGAGTTGCGGACGGGCGGGAGTCGCGCGGACGGGGTGGGAGTCGCAGGGCAGGCGCCGCCGCCGCTGGATTTCAGGTGCGCCGCCGCCCTCTTCTCTCTCCCTCACGGATGGGGCGGGAGTCGCAGGGCAGGCGCCGCCGCCGCTGGATTTCAGGTGCGCCGCCGCCCTCTTCTCTCTCCCTCTCTCCTTCCTTTCCCTCTCCCTCTCCCTCTCTCAACTGGCGCGAGCCTTTGCCGGGAGGTGTACGCGCGCATCGCATCGCGCCGCTCTTTCCCTGCGCCTTTTCGGTTCCGCGGCGTCCGCCTCAGCCAAACCGACGCCTTGGCGACGATTTTTGCCGCGAGGCGACGCCACATGCGAGGAGGACGCGGCGAGCACGACGCCACCATTCCAAAACCGCTCGGACGACTAGGCGACGCCTAGGCGTCGCCTAGTGGACGCCTTACTAACCTTGAACCAGTCCTCTCAAAGGTTATGGCGTGCAGAAGTTTTGCCCCTAGCGGACCTTTTGTCAACTTATGTTCTTTATGTCCTCGCAAAGCTAGTACTTGATGTGCTATTAATGCTTTATGTTGTTTATCAGCATGTTCTTTTTTACTTAACTACTGCATAGCAAACTAACACCAGTATTATGATCTTTTGTCCATTTCAGCTTTATCAAACATTGAAATTGCTAGCTTCCTTCGCTGGTATGTGGTTGTTGAGCTCCATGATCCTGCATATGCAAGACGATACTACAGTACATATGACATGCTTGAAGATGAAATGATGAAAGTGCGCTTTTCTTCCTTTTTGAGCACATCCTCTTGGTCTTGGTTGTACCCTACCCAAACTGTAAACTTGCATTATATGTAATCGTTGTTTCTGTTCTTAAACAGATGGTTGCTAGGGAGGATGGAGATGAAGATGGGTTTCGACTGTGGCATGGTTTATTACGACAGACAGAACTCACTGCTCAACTATGCTCTATTATGAAGGATGTAAGAAATGTTCGCGGTAGTGCACAAAAGAAAGTTGAGAAATTAAGACAGTTATTATCAGGAGTTTTCAGTGAGCTTACCAACTTTGATGAGGTAAAACCTGTTTTATGCTCAACGTGCTCACTGTTTACTGTTTTTCAATGCTAGAAAAATGATCATACCGATTAACTTGTGTTAGTCGCATTAATTGACTTTGTCTTGTTAAATTCATTTCAGCCAGTTCGTTCACCATTAGCACCAACTGTTCTCCTTACTGGGGTTGTGCCTCAAGAGTCATCTATATTTAAGAGTGCCTTACATCCTTTGCGCCTTACATTTAAGACAGCAAATGAGGGAACATCCAAAATAATTTTCAAAAAGGGAGATGATCTCCGCCAAGATCAGTTGGTAATTATTCAAGTGTTATTTTACATTTATTGGAGTTGCTTTTGCTTTTGTTCTAGACTGTATACCAACTTGTATCACCCTCTTTATGCAATGGTAGTGGGGCTTGGCATTCTGAGTGAGTGATTACAGTATAATATTTCTGTCATATGGCTGAAATTTGACTTGCAACAGCCAATGGTATTTTCAGTCCTTGCTAACTTGTCACTTTACCTGAATAAAATGAAACACTATGAATTGTAACATGCTGCCGTTAGGATATGGCTGTATTCTGTAGCTTAAGTTAGGGGGGGGGGATTGGATCATATACCCTCCCTTTAGTTGGGAAATTCAGGATTTACCCTCCTCATCTCAATGACATGTGGGGTCATCATAAGTCACTGACACGTGGGGCAGGAGGGTAAATCCTGAATTTCCATCTAAATGGAGGGTATATGATCAATAAATCCAAGTTAGGGGGGCACAAAATTGTGTACAAATTTGATTCTTTTAGTATGCACTTGTAACTTAACCGTTCTTCTAAATCAGGGCCACTGGCTGCTTAAGCATTAGTGGTAGGTCGCTCTTCTGAGCTACTCAGCTGATTATGTATTGGTCATGTTGGGAATATAGTGGTTACAGTTCCCAGAAGAACACTGATCACAAGCTGCATATCTCATTCCTTTTTTGTAGTTCATGTATGGGTTTCTTATTGTTGTTCTAATGCGTATATAGCCTATGATTAGCATCCATACCATTATATACATAAAATATGAATACATCCTTTTCATAATAGTTCAGCTGCATATGAAGCCACGTACAGAATAAGCGCTTAAAGGTGGGCTGGGCTTTCACTTACTATTGTTTAGAACACTGATCTCAATATAGATCTGAATACACACTTGCATGGGACAGAGGGTGGGAGATCATGACTAACTTGTGGTGTGTTCTTTATAGGTTATTCAGATGGTCTCCTTGATGGACCGATTGCTCAAATTAGAAAATCTGGACTTGCACCTTACTCCATATCGAGTTCTTGCAACTGGACAAGATGAAGGGATGCTTGAATTTATTCCTTCCAGTTCGCTCGCACAGGTAACTTGATATTGAATATAATGGAAGTCACTGTCGAGTTGCCAAATGACTAGTAATCTTTTCAATCGCAACAAAGTTTTCTATAAATTCTAGCATCATTTCAGAGTAGTTTTGTTTCTACAGAAAGATATCTTTGTTAATTTAAGTTATTGTTTGTTCTCAGATTCTATCAGAAATCTTTGTTGATTTAAGTTTTTGTTTGGTCTCAGATTCTATCAGAACATCGTAGTATTACAAGTTACCTACAAAAGTTCCATCCTGACGAAGATGGTCCTTTTGGTATAACTGCGCAATGCTTGGAAACTTTCATTAAAAGCTGTGCTGGTTACTCTGTCATTACATATATAATGGGGGTTGGAGACAGGTTGGTATTCTTCTTAGACTAGTGCCTTCTTGTTTTAAGTACCTGTAGGATAGCTAACCTTTTATACTTAAAAATTTCGCGCACAGAAGCCTTTCTTTCAGTTCTCTGTACATTCCGCAAGCTTTAGCTGCCAATCCTGTATTGCTATGTGTCCCAGACCGGAACTTATTTGTGTGTCCCACTTCAATTTTTTCTTTTCATGATTATTGGCCAGTGATGGAAAAGGTTTTAGTTTGTGTTTCTTTTAGTAAGGACCTAAGAATTATATAGCTCAACTAGGTTTTTTTTTAATTTCTGACCAATATCATGATATAATAACACATTGTTCTGCGTCATGTAGTTGTCTTGTCAAGAATGTTAGTGCTCCTCATGCTTTAAGCCTTTAACAGAAACTCCGTCCCTGGCCAGGACATTTTCTATGGCAATGTGCATCAAGAGTGAGGTGTGAGGATCTGGCTGGCTGAGATTGTCATACAGTTCTTTTGTGCCCTCTTGATCTAGAGTTGCTCATGTTGACTGTGGACCATGATACATTGTTTAGCGATATGCAATTTATCAGGAATAACAAATAGCTTATTTTCTTCTCTCTAGACATCTAGATAATCTTCTTCTAAGAGATGATGGCCGCCTTTTCCATGTTGACTTTGCTTTTATTCTGGGTCGAGATCCAAAGCCATTTCCACCACCAATGAAACTATGCAAAGAAATGGTTGAGGCAATGGGTGGTGCAGAAAGGTATCTCTTGATCAGTTTTGTTAAATATTTGCAATTTTACTCATTTGCTAGCTCAGCTCTTGCACCGATGTATTTTTTTCCCCATTTCAGCCAATACTATACAAGATTCAAGTCCTACTGTTGCGAAGCATACAACATTTTAAGGAAGTCGAGCAGCCTTATATTGAATCTTTTCAACTTGATGAGAAGATCAAGTATTCCAGATATCTCTTCGGAGGAAAATGGAGGCCTTAAGGTAATTAATTGCGTGTTGCAAGTTGAGGAGCGTGTGAAATCTTGTAAAGAGCAGAGCAGTCTAAATGACGTATTCTCTCTCTTTTGTGTGGTGCATCGACCAGCTTCAGGAGAAATTCCGGCTGGATCTTGACGATGAGGATGCTATACATTTCTTCCAGGATCTAATCAATGAGAGTGTCAGCGCTTTGTTCCCTCAAATGGTTGAGACCATCCATAGATGGGCTCAATATTGGCGATAAGCAGATGATGTATAATAATGTAGGTCAAAATTGGTACAGGGTGAGTTTGGTAATATTTTGCTTGCTGTTGACATGATAGTATTAGTATATATGTAATCATACGCGCTGCTTGCAATGACCACTGATGATCTTTTTGTTTTAATCTTCATGAATTGCAGGCAGGCAGCTGACTACTAATATAAAATAACAATGGATAAAAAAAAATGTATAGACTGTAAATCCTGAGCTATCTATGATAAGAGGAAAGAAAAGACATGCATGCAGGAGGGAGGCTGTTGTTAATTTGGGGTTCAAGGTGCATGTTGCAACGGGTTCCATCCAGCTCTTGGCGGCAAGGATATTGTCTTGTGAATTAGTGGCTGGCTGATGTCGAAACGAAACATGAAATGCACTTTGCTATGTACGAAATTCTGTAAATTGTAGATCTAGCATGCAGATTGCATCTCCGGCCGGTTTAAATACACAAGAATAGAGTATAATGGACCAGATCATTCATATGGATGGTAATAATACTACATTGATACATCTACTGAGTGATGGCAATAGATTGGATGATAATACATACATGCATGATACACCAAAAGTTATACGACAAAGTAGAGTAATATGTTAATGGACATGTAAGTATGTAGCTAGAGTACTAGACTAGCATTGTAATTTTTTTCCGCTCCACCCTACCCGCGCAAAAAATTCGCGCCGACAATGTGGGCCTGGCTCCTCCCACTCCTCTCCCTCTCTCTCTCATCTCCCTCTCGTCTCACCTTGTTGACCATTCTGTATCAAATCGAATCAGGAGGTGAAAAACTGAGAGGTGTGTTTTAGAGGTGGCGGCTATTAAGGAACCGTCGCTGGCGATCAGTCCGATCGATTCCTCTGCTTAACGAAAACAAGATCAATTACAGAAGACAGGAAATAGTAGATTGAAACACAGAGAGATAGAGAGAACTCCTGATATTTCTTTAGTGCTTTCTTTCTGATTGCATGTATAAAATTGCTGGTACGGCTCCCTATTTATAGTCTACTGGTGAGATGCCTACCATGGGTCAAGGCTTTCGGCCCAGGCCCAAGTTTCCTAACACTCCCCCTTGGACACTCATCCAACATGTTCATGTCTCGTCAAAACTCTATAAAAACCCAGTGGGAAAAATTTGGAGAAAGAGTACATGATACATGTTATGCTGCGTTACATGAATTGCCTCATTAAAAATCTTGGTCGAGAAACTTAAGAAAAACTCATCAAGGGAAAAAAGTACAACACACCCAATTTCGTTCAATCTTCATAGATAATTGTGGGGACTTGCACAATATTCATTCCACATTCCCACATGACTACTGGATGTAGTGTATCATTCGCCGGAGTTAAACACATTCTCGTGCGGCTTCATACAGTGTTATAATTTCTGAGTGATTTGTTGAAGTCGTTACAAGATTTTTCTTAGACGATTTCCAGGGAATTGCAGTTCCACCACACAGGAATACATAGCATGTTTGTGACCTTGCAGTATGCGAGTTCGACAGGTACCCAGCATCTGCATAACCAATCAAGTTCAAATTTTGATTCTTTTTGTAGAACAATCCAAGGTCCTTACTTCCTTGGAGGTATCGGAAGATGTCCTTTATTCCCTGCCAATACTTTTTGATAGGTTCCACGCTATACCTTACTAACAAGTTTACGACAAATGCAATTTTTAGTCTAGTGCAGTTTGTTAAAAACATAAGTGCTCCTATTGCACTTAAGTATGGGAATTCCGGTCCCAGGACTTCCTCCCCCTCTTCCCTAGGTCGGAATGGATATTTTTCTTGCTGTAAAGACCTCTCGATCATCGGTACTTTCGATGGGTATGCCTTCTCAAAGTCAAACCTTTCTAACACCTTCTGGGTGTAGGCCGACTGATGTACTAATATTCCTTCCGGGACACGCTCGAGCTACATGCCTAAGCAGAACATGGTTTTGCCCAAATCTTTCATGTCAAATTCCAACTCCAGGTAAGAACTTGCTTCTTTTATGTCTTCCATTGTTCTGATGATATTCAGATCATCTACATACACTGAGATTATACAAAATCTATTCTGGGATCGTTGTATAAACACACAGGGACAATCTTCATTGTTCGTGTAGCCTTTCTTGCATAGAAAGTCGCTTAAGCGATTATACCACATCCTGCCAGATTGTTTTAGTTCGTACAGTGATTTCCTGAGCTTCACACTGTACAGATTTCTGTTTGCTCTGTCTTGATTCGGAACGGGGATACCTTTAGGTACATTCATATAAATCTCTGAATTCAAGTTTCCATAAAGGTATGCAGTTACCACATCCATCAATTTTATTTCTAAATTCAAGTTTACTACCATTGAGATCAAATATCTAAAAGTAATTCCACTCATGACCGGGGAGTAGGTTTCTTCATAATCAACTCCTGGACGTTAAGTGAAACCTTGTGCTACCAGGCTTGCTTTGTATCTTACAACTTCATTTCTTTCATTTCTCTTTCGAACAAATATGCACTTATGCCCTATAGGGTGCACATGGGGAGGTGTGCGACATACGGACTTAAACACCTCTCTTTTGTTCAGAGACAATAATTCAGTTTCTATTGCCTTCTTCCATCTTCCCAATCTGATCCTTTCTTACATTCAGCGAGCAATGCAGGCTCGGGATTAAGATTGATGATTGTGGTAATTTTCTTTGTGAAGTAGATATTAATATTGGCTGTTGTCCTATTCATGGACTCTCCTATGTGCATATAATTTATAGCTATTTCTACATGAGTTGCTTCTTCTGGAGCGATTGCTTCTTCTGGAGCTTCTCCTTGCTAATCGCTTCTTCCAATTGCGGTGGCAAGTCTCTTTAGTTTTTTAGCTCCAATGTGTGCGCACACATCTATGCCGATTTCTTCTTCCATGGGGATATTCAGATCCGATATGCCCTTTTCTGACGGTGTCATACTAATGCCAGGTCTCAATTGGCTCCCTTTCTGGTTCTAGGGAACTTCAGTGATCGGCTGTAATAAGTCCTTCTTATCCTTCTTCAGCAGGCATCCCCGGTTACTTGGGATTCGAAGGGCCGGAGTTCTCGTCATTTTATTCTGAGGTCTCTGGACGGGACTAGGAATACCTTCTGCTTTCTTTGGTATTTCAACCCTCTCCTGTGCATTACATGCAGGCACATGCGACTTAGTCACGCTCTTCAAATAACTAAAGTGGTCAGGCAATTGATTTGCTAATGCTTGCAAATCAATGATCTTCTGGACTTCTTTATTTGCTTCACTAGTGTGCGGGTCATATGCATGGATTCTCGTGGTTTGCCACGTAATTTCCTAACATTTTTCACTAAGGGGTTGATTTCATCCCCCCTAATGTTGGGAAACTATTCTTATCAAATATGCAATCAGCGAAGTGGGCGGTATGCAAATCACATATCATGGATTCTCAATACCTGATTATGGATCCAGTCTCATAACCAACGTATATCCCAGTTTACGGAGACGACCTATTGCAGTACGCTGTGGAGGGGGTATAGGTACATAAACCTTGCACCAGACCTCCTGAGATGAGAAATTTTTGGTGCTGACCCTTGCGCTAGTTGCATATGTGAATGGATGTTGTAGGTCGATGGTCTAAAGTTGATAAGATTTGCTGCATGTAGGACTGCGTGTCCCCAACATGTAGCTGACAAATTACAATTATGCAAAAGGGGTCGTGTAATAAATTTAATTCTCTTGATTAATGCCTCTGCTAAACCATTCTGGGTATGGACATGCGGTACAGAATGCTCAACTGTAATCCCCATCGCTATGCAATAATCATCAAATGTCTTTAAAGTAAATTCTCCAGCATTGTCCATTCTGATAGACTTTATGTGATATCAGGAAAAATGTTTCTGATGCGAATTATCTGCGAGATCAGCTTTACGAAAGCATGATTTCTCGTGGACAATAAACCAACGTGCGACCATTTCGAGGAAGCATCGATGTGCACCATGAAATATTTGTGTGGCCCTGAAAGTGGCTGAATGGGACCGCAATGTCTCCTTGGATGCGTTCCAGGAGTGTAGGGACTTCATCCTTCACTTTCAGAGTGGAGGGTCTAGTAATTAATTTTCCAGTGGCACATACAGGGCACACAAAATCTTCGTGATTCGAGAAATTCTTTACATTAATATTATACCCTTGGGAATTGTTCATTATATTTATCATCATCCTAAGACCTGGGTGGCCTAATCTGTCATGCTAGAGACAGAAAAGTTCAGAGCTTCTAAATACTGTCTTCAGGGCAGTGTAAGCTGCAGGTGCCTTGATGTTGGTGTAGTATAGCCCAGTTTCTAGTGAAGAAAGTTTTTCTAATACCCTTTTTCCATTCGCTTTGTGCTTCGTAATGAGCAAGTATTTCTTACCGTACTTTTCTTCAATCTCAATGTGGAAACCATTGACGTGAATATCCTTAAAACTTAGGAGAGTTCTAGTCGATTCTGGGTACAATAAGACTTCTTCAATAACCAAAGTTGTGCCCATTGGTAGTGTAATTGTGGCTCTTCCTGAACTAATTATACATGCATCGCTACCGGTGATTGTTGTAAGGCTGCCAGCATTCTTACGAATCGACTGAAAATAATGTCTCTCTTAAGGTGGTATTCGTTGTGCCGCCGTCGGTTAAGCACACTTCCTCCATAAGGCGCCACACGTGTTCTAATATAAGGTATTTTATTAACACGTATTAGAAGGCAATCAACACATAAATAAAATACTTCAATATCAGAACATATTATGCCATTATGAACTGAATAAATGAATGAATTATTCAAATATCATCCAACCATCACGAGAAAATAAAATGATAAAGTACCATCCATGCAAGCTCTAACTTGTCCATTCACACAAAAATAAATGACAATTAAAGTCTAAATGCATTCTGTGTATTAGACTAAATCTGCTAGGAAATCAGAGACTTCATCTGCTATTTTCTCGGGAGTGATCTGCTCTTCGAGATAAATCATGGCGATGGCTGCTCTTAGGTCAAAGGGGGATGCTGCTGCCAGGATAGCCTCAACTAGAGATGGCAACGGGTAAATACCCATCGGGTATTGCCATTCCATACCCGTACCCGCTAGGTGTAAATTTACCCGTCGGGTTACCCGTATCCGCACGCGGGTAGGAAAATTTACCCATACCCGTACCCGCGCGGGTATTACTACCCGACGGGTAACCCGTACCTGCAAGCATACCCTGTTCAACACATAAGAATATCATCAATTTAGACATTCATTAATCATGCATGCCAAGCACAAAAGCGTCTAATGATCAAAATTAGTACATCACATAAACATACTTGACATGACCATATCAACATATGACAAACAAATAAACAATCAACAACAAGTAGATAATAAAATTAACATTTGAGTGGGATGTCTAGTTGTCTAATGCGGGTATTCATTACCCGCGGGTAGGCGGGTATGGGTAGTATATACCCACACCCGCACCCGCCTACCCGGCGGGTAGAGGATTTCGCCCAATAACGTACCCATGGGTACATAAAATTTTCCATACCCGTCTCTTTATCGGGTATCGGGTACCCATTGCCATCTCTAGCCTCAACCTCCATCAGCGCAGGCAGTTGCTCAGAACTCTCTCCCTCAACAGATGCAATGTGGGTTTCATGCTGCCCTTTGCCATCCTTCTTCTTCTAGGCTTGGAAGGCATCAATGACATACTGCGGCTCTTTACAAATCCATGACCAATGCCCCCACTTACCACATTTGAAGCAGGATTGGTTCTGCTGACTATAGGTCTTGCCACTCCGCTTTGGCTTGCTTACCTTGCTCTCACTTGGAGCGTCTGACTTGCCTTTCAGGGTTGTGGCCTTACCCTTCCTTCCCTTTCTCTTCATCAAGGACTTTCACACCTTGGAGCTCCTGGCGTTGGCTTCACGGCCAGCGGAGCTCCCAGGTGCCTAAGTGACATAGTTCTTGCGAAGAACTTCGTCCTGAGCCTCCGCAACCTGCATCATACAATCAATTCGGCATACTCCTTATAGCCGTCTTGATGATAATTGCGTGCGGATTGTACTGCATTGGGGTGGAAGGTGGATAGGGTTTTATCAATCTTCTGCTCATCTATGATTTGCTTGCCACAGAGTTGAAGATTGGTACAAATCCTGTGCAATGCAGAATTGTACTCCCTGACCGTCTTGAAGTCAGCAAACCTTAGTCTGATCCATTCTTGCTCTGTCTGAGAAAGAATGTTGTACTTTAGCCTCTCGAACCACTTCTTGAGTGCAGTCCAGAGTGCTATCACGCTCTTCTTTGCCATGAACTCCTTCTTGACAGTGAGACAAAGGTGGTGCCTGAGAAAATGAAGTGCCTGATCATTTTCCTCAGGGGTGGGTTGGGCGTCATGTAGTGCGCCAATCCCAATAGTTGCGTGGAGCTTCTTGGCTCCAAGTACTATCTCGACATCGCAAGCTCAAGTCAGATAGTTTTGGCCATGCTGGGCCAGCTCCTCGAACTCCCGGTTCGTGATGCCAGTCATCTACATGTGCATGAAAGGAATAAATAAGTTTACTGCTGGTAAACATACACGGAATAATTTACTGCAGGTAAATAAATAGTACAAAAGATTCTCGTAATGTTCGAGAATTTTCTATGAAATTTCTATAAATTTTACTGCTAATTTTGATGATTAAAGGCAATTTAAACAATTACGATTAACCAAAATAGTAAATAAATACAGAAAATAATAATGATAGAAATAAACATGCTTCAAATGCTAAAAATATTTCAAAATTTGGATTCCCGAGGCCCTTTTATGCCAAAATACGGATTTTCAATGAATTCTCCAATTTCTGAGGGTCTATATGCAAATTTTCAGTTCAGAGAAAGATTTCGCGTAATTTCCTGATTTTTCGAGGGGTTTTCTGCAATAATCGGGACCCATCTGAAAATTTGACGACCTAATCATAATTTTTAGAATTACGAGGGCCTTTATGCTTCGATGATTACCTTCGATTCACCGGAGCTTGTCGTGCTGATAACGTGTTGAGGAACCGTCACTAGCGACCAATCCGATTGATTCCTCTGCTTAACGAAAACAAGATCAATCATAGAAGATAGAATATCGTAGATTGAAACACAGAGAGGTAGAGAGAACTTCTGGTCTTTCATTATTGCTTTCTTTCTGATTGCATGTACAAAATTGCTGGTAGGGCTCTCTATTTATAATCTACTAGTGAGGTGCCCACCATGGGCCAAGGCTTCCGGCCTAGGTCCAGGTTTCCTAACTGCGGCGAAGCTGGCTCTACTATGACGTCTATGGCCTTCCTGTCGAGTGCTACGAGTCCGGCCCTGACTTCGAGCGCTGCAATCCTTGGCTCCGCACCCAGAGTCTACCCTGACGACCTCCTCACCCCCTCCTCCTCCGGTTCAAGCCCCCTTCCTCCCTTGCCCTTATGACCTAGCCGCCTAGGTTCCTCCCCCCATCCATTTGGGTTCCTTGTTGCCACGACTGTGTCCAATCCATCTGGTGGTTCGTTTGATCTGGCTAGGTGTGCAGGTGGTGGCGACAAGGACGTGGATAAGATCAGCGAGCGCCTGTAGGGCGTTATGATCTCTGCTGTCGATGGCTTCACTGTTGGGATCAGATTTTTGAATCCGGACCTTTTGTGTATTACTGTACTTGTCTCAGATTAAACCTAGTGTACACAGTCGAACAATGATGATTACATAACCAACAAAGCTTTATTATAATAAAAGAGAGTGCAGGCCATATGGTCACTTTATTACAACTGAGGTTACAAGACCTCTCAAACTAACAAAACACAACGTAAGCAAAATAAAACTCTGACGATAACCCATCAATACGCCATATGCAATTTACTGGGGAAGCGCAACTTAGTACTCTGGGAAACCTACATCGAATCCACACACGAAGTAGTCGTAGGCTCCTTCTTGATTTTCATAACCCTTTGAGAGTTGTTTTAAGTGTAGCGTGTGAGTACATAAAGTACTCCACAAGTCTTGAAAAAATGCAGTAGATGCAGGACTTAACAAAGAAGGATAATATAGTTCTTTTGCACAAACAATATTATATTTCAAATACCATAATAAATTCTCAAAAGCATCAATTTAACAAAGTAATTCCAATAATTGAAACTAAATAAATTTTCTAGTGAAGGTTTTAAGCACCAACACTAGTAAATAGACTCTAACCGCCAAGGTTCAAGACTATGGGTTCTATCCACCTGCATTGGCTCCATCCGCTAGGACACACTCTTGAGAGTTCCATCCACTCCCAAGTTCCTAAAACTTTTACTTTGAAATCAAAACCAAAGATCTACCATGTAAAAGTGCACATCGGTCGCCCTTGACCGTGGGCACGACTATTCGAATAGTATTGCACTCTGCAGAGGTTGTATAACTTTACCCACAAGAGATAAGTCATCTTAATATCCAACATGCTTCCTTAGGCATGAGACCCAGATAATTTATCACAAAGCCTTTATCTCATTCCGATCTAGCTAGACACCACTCGTTGAGGTTTCACCGCTGAAGGGTTAAATCCACCATAGTCGGAAGCCGCCTCTTATGCCGTATGAGTACAATAAATCCCTGTGCCTCATTGTGAGTAAACCAGTAAATCCCTAGCACCCACTTACCACTGGTGATATCTAAACTAAACCTTTGCGAGTTAGTCAGCTAGGTCGTACCCATATAGACTTGTGGTTGTACGGTAGTGCTCAGTTTGGACAATCACAAGTGTCGGCCCTTAATTGACTATGACGGCACATTCACAATACAAGTTCTTGTGCTAAATCTGCACCAACCAGATCTTACCATCCGCCCAAGTCTAAAACAAATTTTTATCATTTTATTTTATTTTATAAACAATGGCAATACCTATTGCCAAACACTTGATAAAAGTAATTGTTTAGATATTTGATAACATTATTCCCACCGATAGGGTTATAGTAACCGATAAACTTGTCTAAGCAATTACTGCCATTCTAAAATTAACAAATATCATAATAATCTCAATACTGAGACAAGGGAAGCCTAGAGTGACAAAGGTACATGGTTGTCAACTTCAAATGAGAATATAATAAATTTGGATTAGTTAATAACCCTAAGACATAAATTAACATTTTATGTAATATAGCAATACATTTAAATTTGAAATAATAAAAGGATTTTTGGAAAACATAGGTACAAGATGATCAAATGAGACTTGCCTTCCTACACATTGTCTAGACCTTCCTGCTGCGGATCGGAAAACTCTTCGGCGACGTCGGGTTCTGCACGCAAAATGAGAAACCCAAATAAATAAATAAACACAAAAAAATCACCAAAATACAAAATATATATACTGGAAGGAGATTTATGATTTTAGATGAAGTTAGAAATTTGAATGGGAACAAACAGAGTTAAGATGAAGAAATACGGGCTTCTGGAAGTGTTTGCCATGGTCGAAGGGGTTGGATCTTCCGAGGGTGGTTAGAAACTACCGAGTAGTCAAAAGACTATGGTAGCAGTCGATTGTCGAAGGTTAAATGTGGTTAAATGGCTCTGCGTGGTCTCAGCCACCGAGTGGTCGAAAAAACTTACTAGCTGGTCGGAAGTGACTGTAGTCGAAAATGACTATGGCCGAAATGATCGAAGGGTCTGGAGAGGTCGAAGAGATCGAATGGTTCGAAGTAGTTGAATGAATGGGACGGTGCGGAGTGGTCGAAGGAATCGATCAGCTCGGAGTGGTCGAAGGAATCGATCGGTTCAGGTGGTAGAACAGTTGTGATAGAATGGCTGAATGTGGTCGGAAATTTAGACATGGTCGGTGGTCGAAGTGTCCGTGAGTGATCGATGGTTGATACGTGGTGGAAGGAGTGGTCGAAAAGTTTGAAGTGGTTGAAGTATGCAACGTGGTCGAAAGGTTCGGAGAGGTCAGAACCATTGCAAGTCGAACATTACAGTAACTGGTCCAAGAAGACTGAAACCAGTCAAAGACTTCAAAGTGATCAAATCTTGGTGATCAAAACCTAGTGGTCGGAGGTTGAGAGTGGTCAAAACCTATGAGAATTATTGGAACACCGAGAGTGGTCATAACCGATGAGGTTGTTGTGGTTGACCATGGTGATCGCAACACCAAGAGTGGTCGAGAGGCCCGGAGTGGTCGAAAACTATAAGGTGGTCAAACATGAGGGTGGTTGAAAGTAGCCATGGTCGTGAGCGACTGTGGTCGTGAGTGACCGTGGTCAAAAATAGTTATGGTCATGAGCGACTACGGTCAAAAGCGACTGTGGTCGAAAGTGACTGCGACCGTGGTTGAAAGTTGTTGTGGTCGAAAGCGACCATTGTCGAAAGGTCTTAGTGGTTGGATGGTTTTAGCGGTAGGAACTTAGGAGCGATTGGGAACGATTGGAGTGGCTGAGATCGATGGGGTTGTCACAGTCTTAGGTTAGTCGAGGCTTAGAGTAATGGAGAATGTTTGGACCAGCTCTTCTGCTCTGCTCCATGCACCTCCGCCCCCTTCCCCACTACCACCACCACAGCTTCGTGCACTGCCACCCCTTTCCTTGGCACCACTTTCACTGGCCTGATTTGATCGGGCCCATCCAAATCTGGCCGGATCTGATCACCGCTGCTGTTCACCATCATCCTAGCTTCGCTACGGTAGCTGTGTAGGGGAGGAGATCCGACAGTGGAGGAGCGGCATAGCTGACGGTCGGGGCACATGGCGGCCAGTGTTCTTGCTCGCATTTTCAAATCGCATAAACTCATGGACCCATCCTCCATAGCTTTATATTCCTCCAAGGCTCCAAGCCATCCATATCCCACCACCATGGTAAGGGAGAATATGTCACTTGTTTATTCTAACATGACTTGCACACCCATAGAGCATAAGAGGGTCATTTCTTCCATCTTATATCACTCAATTAGAGCATTTATGCAAGAGATTAGTAGAATATTATTGTAACAAATCTCAAAATTATATATGTAGATGGGAGTGACTCATTTCTCCTTGAGTCAGCATCTTGACTCATATGGAGCTATTATCCTTTCATAAAACAAATTGTTATGAGATTGTTGTGTTCGTTCAAAATCTTCTCAATACACAAACCACTCCCAACTGTTGGGTATAGTTAGTTTCTATGGATTTTGAAGATACTACTTTGTACTTTAGATATGGTTAGGTTCTATGGATTTTGAAGATACTAGTACTTTGTACCATTATAAGTTCTAAATTCGAGGTAACTAAGATAGCCATATCTAAGTTTTCTTATGAGCATTTCTCATGCAAATGTCATCACCCTGCTGAAAACTGGCTATGCTTGATCTGAAAAGATTTGATGTGTACTCGTTTTATCAACAAACATATGTTGTGCTATTATCAAGAAATGGGGCATTCTCTTGCCCTGAGCTTCCAGTAAATTATTGAGCCTGCTTTTATCAACTTTTTCTTTGATCAAACATATTTTCCCTTGATTCCATGCAAGATCTTTCCATTGTGGTGTCGGTACGTTGGGTTTTAAACATGTTAGACATCTATTATCATTTGAAGTGATAGATCTTACTATGCGTGTTTGCCCACCAATAAGCATTTACTATTGAACTGTGCTGGTTTATTCCTATAGACATGTATTCTTAAAAGAAATACAAAATATAAGCATTAGCCAATACTTTGCTACACTAGTTTGACAGGTGGAACCACTAGTCGGACTGGTGGATCAGTAACCTCACCGGTCTGGCTTCAATATTTGTGCTTCTAGAACTCCATTACAATGCGAAATATGGCCTATCTCTCGTCGCTATCTTTCAAGTAATCACTAATTGAATGCATGGTCATTTTCTATTGAGCTAATCTAGCTTTAGCTAATGAACAGTGAGATAATTGATCCATTTGAGCCTTGATTGCTACAAAGAAAGAAATAGAAAGGAACACTCTATACTTTGCTGCATAACTACATCATTGGTCAAAGATATGATTTTCAAATCTCTAGCGGCGAACCAAATTATGAACATTATACAAAAGGACAATGATAACTAAAAATTGTTTCTAATCTAAGATGTATCTTAATATTACTTTATTTTATGTTGTTAAACTCTCAATCGTATGTTGTTGTTCCCTTGTCGTTTGTATCTGACCATAATGTCTCTACTTTCGTGATCAAGTAGTGCTACTATGTTGTAGCATGTTCACTGTTATTTGTATCGAGTGTAGGGTGTTATATGCAAATGTACATGTATTCATAATTTTCGTCCGTCTGACCGACCGAAAGCATATGGAACGGATACGGAAGGGGTAGATGGGTATCCGGCACTATCCGTGTCCGACTCCGATTCCGAGGAAAAAATATGGAATAGGATACGGGATAAGTGATATCTGTCTGTATATATCTGTATGTCAAATGATATGAGAAAGTCTATTGTGACTTCACCTAGGAACAAAATAACATATAGGCAGATTATCATATCTAAACAAGCAGGAGTACTAAGTGCTCTTTCTTCAACATCTCAGTAATTAGCATCTCCATGTCTGCTCTGATCGTACCATACTGTCCAATGTTCTGTGCAAAGAAGCGGATAATTTCCATTCGACCGACCATCCGAAAGATTATGGAACGGATATGGAATGGAGAAATAGATATCCGACATTATCCGTATCTGGCTCTGAGGAGAAAATGTGGAATATGATACAGGATAAGCGATATCCGTCCGTATCTGCTCCGATTGGTCGTTGGCCCATTCAACACACATGCTCTATTTATTCACCTCTCTAACATGGTATCGAGCTAGGGTGTCGCCACCGACCGCTTGCTCTCCCTACACCTCTCTTCCCCTACGCGCTCATCTCTCCCCTACGCGTGGTCAGTCACCTCGCCCCATGTTGTGCCTACGCTAGCACCTGCCCACGCCCACGCCCGCTCAGGCCTATGCCTATGTGCATTACCGCCACGCCACCGCTAGGCTCCCTCCCGCGCCTGCGCCCACCTGGGCTCGTGCTACCGCCAAGCTCCCTCCTTATCGCCGCCAAGCCCGGATCTGGCCATCTTTGTTGCCTCCAACCCTGGATCCAGCACCCTCCTCATCGCCCCCAAAATCTAGGCTTCCTGACTCGCCCACCGCCGCCTCTAGGCTGCCTCCCGTGCCACAGCCTCCTGTGCCGCCCCCTCCAGACCACCACGCCCATGCCATGGCCTCCCAGCTCCCAGCTTCCACTGTCTCCAGGCTGCCACCTCACTCTCGGCTGCCTGCTTGTCTCTAGGCCACAACCTCCTGGCCGCCCAGCTTTAGACCGCTGCCTCTCGGTCACCTGGCTCCAGGCCACCACCTCTAGGACACTGTCTCCCAGTTGCCTTGGCCCACCTCGACCGAAGCCATCGCCGCCTCGGCCAGCTCCTGATGTCGACCACCCTAGCCATTTTGGCTTGATCTGCTCCGGATGGCTCCTTCGCCACCTCACTCCCCTCAGTTCATTTCAACTAGATGAATTTCTGAGAGTGGGCTGTTCACGTAAGGATTCATCTCAACAGCCAACGTTTATGAGGTCATCTCACTGGCGAGCACCCTTGTCCATCTCGGTCGAAGCCGCCCACTCTTCCTATTGGTACAGATCAGGCAACTTAGGAGGAGGCCACTATTGCACTGGAAGAGGCCCTGGAGCTCTACTAATCTGAGCTGCATGCCTACGAGTGATGGTAGTAGGCCAAAGCTTGTGCTACCACCATCCTGGTGGGTAGCATGACCGTGGCCATCTCCATGGATGTGGCGAGCTACCGACGACACAACTTATGTGGAAGCGCCTCCATGTATCTCTCAGTTGTACACCAGGCGCACTCTCTTCAGTAGCTTGATGCCACTGTCGATGACTTCTACTAACAGATGTCTGTGGTGTGGCATTAGATTAGCTCTCAAGGGCTGAATGTCTGTCAGACCTATCCCTACTGTGTGCGGCTTCGTGATCACCAGGAGATTCACTGTCTCTACGAGTTCCTGACGCGTCTTCGACCTGAGTTTGAGATTGTGCGGACTCAGCTATTGACTCGCCACCCACTTCCAAGCTTTGTGGAGGCTCTCACGATTGTGCATGCTGAGGAGGCTCGTCACCGTGCTGTGGTTCAGCTATAGGTTGCCTTGTCTACTTCAGCACCTGCCAATTTGCCTATTTCTTCAGCACTGGTCATGATCTCTTCGGCAACTCCCAGCGCACCAGTGGTTGTAGCTTCTACTACGGGTCTCCACTGCACCTACTACCAACGTGATGACCACAAGTATCAGGGCTGCTGCAAGCGAAGGAGGGACTAATGTCATCACAGTGGACGTCTCTTGAAGGGATTTAACGGTTCCTTCCACTCAAGAGGTGGCATCTCTCACCAAGGCTCCTCCAGTGATGCCACACAATAGCTCCTCTCACTCCTCCAGCGCCTCGGTGTCTGCTCATCCTTAGACTGCTCAGGATCTGCTCGTCTGGCTCTTGCTTCTCAGTAGTCTTCCACGCCTTTGTCTTCCCCTTGTTAGGTGTCCTATCTCTATGGATCTTCGACTCTAGTGTTTCCCTTCACATGACACTAGATTTTACCCACCTCACTTCACTACATCGCACAGCTGTCTCTTCCACTATTCAGGCTACAAATGGTACCTCTCTTCCTGTGGTAGGTTGAGGCACCATTTCCACTTCCTCTTTTCATGTTCCTGCAGTCTCACATGCTCCTCAACTTACTGACATGCGTCATTTTTGCATATATTTAGCCGTCATTTTACCCTCATATTATTCTCATTTTAAGACCATTTACCATCATTTACATATTTTTCTCATATTTAATTACTTGAAATGGACCATTTTACATTTTTTCTATATTTTTCTGCAGGCCGGCGCGATCGAGGCGCATAAACGACAAATTTGGCATTTTGGGGCTGCTCCGTACAGTTGTACGTGTTGTCACGGATGCGTAGAATCTATCTGCGAAGAAATCAGAGCTATAGAGGTCTAAATCGGAAGAAATGAATTGGGGAAGGATCTATTTGGAAATTTTGGAAATTGGGAGGACAAAATCGCAAATCGCCAAAATCCCCAATCGCCACAAAACCCTCGCCGCAATTGATTCTGCGCTTGAGCCTGGCATTCCATCTCTTCCCCCGTTGCCCCCTTCGCGTTTTCTCCTCACCCCTCCTTCTCCAGATCCGGCCGCCGACGAGGCCGGGCCGACCCGCCGACGCGCCACCATCATCTCCGCCGAGCCCGGTCTTACTTCTGTCTTTTGCCCCCTACTGCTTCTCTCGTCCCCCATTCCCTTTTCCATCTCCATCTCCGGCCACCAGCGAGCGTCGGGCCGTAGCTCGTTAGCGAGCCATCTCTCTCCGCTGCCTCTCTCTTCCTCCTTCACCCGCCGCTCCTCCATCGTGTCACCCCCACTCCACCGTGCCTCCTCTTTGCCCCGTCTCGGCGCCGCCGCTCACCTCACTTCCGGCCGCCGCCTTCCTTCTTATTTCTTTGGCCTTCCCTTGCTTCTTCCATCTCCTACTCGCCATCTCCTCCACCGGCCGCCCCCTTCGCCGCTTCTACACCGCGCCGCCCTCACCGCCAGCGTCTCTACCGACAATGACGGCATCAACTTCTGCATCGACTTCACCGAGACCTCTCCGTCGCCACCGACGCCGGCGGGCCTCATCAACATCTTCACAGCACCGCCGACCCGTGATTCTTCTTCACCGACCCCTCCCGAGATCGGCGCCGCCGACAGCCTCACCTTCTTCTCTGCGCCATCTACTACTTCCTCCTATTCGGTTTATCTCCAAATCCTCCCTCTCTTTCCTTTATTTTTTTGTTTAGTTTTCTTGATTACTATTACTACATGAACTGTGAATGTTAAACTGTGATTTGAGATGCATTGTTGAGCACTGTAATGGGCTTAATTTTGCACTGTGCTGAATGTGATCAGTGGATATGTTCATGAGCCCTGTTAATTTGAGTTCTGTTATTGTGATATATGTTCTGTTATTGTGCCCTGTTCTGTACTTCTGTTATTGTGATAACTGTGCAATTTGTGTTCTATTAGTAGTATGGTCAGTGTGTGTGCTTCCTGTGTATCGATGTCCTGTGCTTGTCATGTTGTCAGTGTTAGTATATGTGTATGCTTGAGAGTGTCGTCGAATTAGCTAGCCGGCGACCGTTTCCTCTCCTTGTGCTGTCTCGACTCCCCCTTGCTTCTAGACTCCCTCTTTTCTTCGTTCCGCGGTTTGTCGATAGTTAGGTCGAGCGATCGTAGTCGTAGCTGTGTTTTGTGTTGTTGTCTGTCGCCGTCGTCTAGTTAGCTGTTAACTGTCTTCCCCCTATTTCTCTCTCGACTCCCTCCGTGCTTCTAGACTCCCCTAGTGCTTCTCGACTTCCCTCTTTCTGTCTCGCGTCGGTAGTTAGTTAGGTCTTCGTTCGGTAGTCATACCATTGTTCTTGTAGTCGTTGAAGTTCGTGCATGTTTGTTTGTGTAGTCAGTTGTCGTGTCGTTCGTTCAGTCGTACGACGTCCATTCGTACAATCGTTTGTTCCATCGCCTTTTGATTGTTTAGTCGTTTGTCATTTCGTCCGTGCGAGTTAGAGTTCGTTTGGTCTTTTTAGTAGCTGTTTTAGGTTTAGTTCTGCCCCGTTTCATTTGACCTAGCTTTAGCTGAGCGCCGGTAGCCTCAGTCTAGTCCCTGTGGAGAACACAACACTCGCCGCTATTTCAGTGGCAACCCATGCACTTGCGGGTGTGCTATTTTTGCACGATCAAGTATTTTGGCGCTGTTGCCGGGGATTAGCTTAGAGCGACAGTGTTAGGCTATAGAGTAGGCCGTTGTTTGTTTTCTTTTGCTTGTTTTGTGTTTTGTGTTGACCTGTCTTTCATATCGTCATTGTTTATATTTGTGATATATTACTAACCCTTAACCCTTTTCCTAGCTATTTCTATTTCTTTTTGTGGTTTTTCTCATCTTGTCCCACAGGGTGATCGATATAGGTACTTATTGAGGCTATGGCTTACTATTCTGATTCTCGTGGTTTCATGAGCACCCCTAGCACTTATGGTACTCTTCAAGAACAGGTAAATCTATTGTCTCGTCAGTTAGAACGCTATGCTTTAGAGCGAGGAATTGTGTTAAAGAGAAGGCATGATCAGTACAGTTCTTTATTAGGCACCCACTCTCCAGTTGTTCCTATATGCCAGACTTATGGTTTTCAGGGCCATTCACCCGCTGAGTGCCAGCGTGGTTATTTGTCCACTCCAGAGTGTTACGGGATGAGCTTTGCTCAGCCGAGTGGGCCATACCCTGACACTTATCACCCTAGATGGCCTGAGCATTCGAGTCTGTCATATGGAAACAACAACCTTGATATCTCATCATTTTCTTCTAGTATACCATTGCAAGGTTTTAGATATGGAGATCAGGATATTTCTCATTGGTCACACCAGCACTATCTTGTACCTCAGCATCAGACTCCTACACATGAGCTTGATCAGATGTCCATATTTGAGGAGAGGATGTCTAGGATGATAGGAGATTTCGAGAGAAGAATGAGTAGGGACTTCGCATTGGATCACACCTCCTGCTTGCAGTTTACATGTTCCTTCACCGAGCCAGTTTACAGTTCCTATGTCTGAGTTCTTAGAGCAGTCTCATGAACCACCTCCTTCACATGAAGATTAGGCTGCTAGACTTGATGCATTATGCAAGGAATTCATGACTGTGCCTCCTGGTGGTGACCGTGTGATGGCGATTCAAGACGAGATTGAGGCGATTATGAGCACCAGCGAGGGCCTGTTGTTGGAGACACCACAGATACACTTAGAGGCACCTCAGTCGGATCCTTTGCCTATTGACTCTGAGTGAGAGATTATTGTGCCAGATGATGACGAGTTCATTATGGATATGCTCTTGAATTCTGAGGGTCCACATCTTGATGAGGGGGCTGCTTTCGATGTTGAGGAGGAGCATATTTCTATTGATCCACCACCAGCTACTGCCTTAGTCGACATCGCCCCTCTGGAGGTTTCTACTGCCGTACATTCTCCTTCACCTACACTTCAGGTAGTATGGAAACTCTTCCCTGATCACCTCAGGTTTGATTTCCTTGGCTCTGACGAGACATAATCTATTATTAATTGTGCTCATCTCACTTATAGTCCTCATGATGTACTTTATCGATATGCCTATGTGATTGGATATTCTATTGATGACTTAGAGGGCGTCGACCCTATCACATATACTTGCCATATCTTTGAGGTTGTTTGCAGGGATACGCTTGTGTACTATCGACTACGAGTGGACTTGACTCGAGTCGATATTCCTTGGGATCCAGGTGGATTTCGAGGCATGTTGTTTCATGAGGAGGGCGGACATGTGCCTTTTCCATGTCCTGCCCTTGGCCCTCCTCCCGCTACACCCAATGAGCATCTCTTTATCTTTTTATTTCCGTACCTTTTGTTAGTTTTTGTTAGTTTCTCCTCTTTTCTTTTTTTTTATTTCAGGTCTCGTGCTAGATCTTCATCCTTGTACGTGCGAGAAGCCATGGGATGATTTGTCTACTTCCACTGCATCATATACACCCGGTGAGCTGTTTCTTGCCCCTTTAGCATATTCTTGATTCATTGCTCAATTTAAGCTTGGGGGAGGATTTGTATATGCATGGATGATGTTCTAGCATATTTGTATCATATTTGTGAGCATTTGAGCTTATTGTCGTGTAGTTGATGATATATGGTCATTCTTATGCTTCATATTATGTTTATGTTGATGATATATGGCCTTTACTACTATCATGTTATGCTTGATTGTATATCTTGGCCATGTGAGCCCATGCCATGATTAATCAAGAAAGGTCATGCTGAAATTTTTATTGAGCTATGTTGTTACTAGTTCCTTGTATGTCTTAAGTCACTTGGCATCATATTGTAGAGCTTGAGTTTTGTTTATTATCCTTGATGTGCTTAAAAACCTTGTGATCCTATAGCATTTGATTCATTGCGAGTTACGCATGTGTTTTAACCATTTGCGGATTGAATTGATTCTAGTCATTGCCTCTTGAATGATTATATCTTAGATTCATGCTTTGGCATGTGTTATTTTAGATATTGATACTTTGCTTGAATGTAAAATTTGTGAAAGGGGTAGTCCTATCTTGAGCCAATAACTTGATTGATTTATCTAGATATCCATGTCTTGGGACATGTGTTACTTAGCATTAATGAAAACTGGTTAAAGTTGCTTAATCAAAACTGAAAAAAAAAGCAAAAGAAGAAAAGAAAAATTGTGATGAAATGTGTGAGTATGTGGAATAAGTGACTATGTCACATTGGTTCGAAAATGTGTTGAATATGTGGCAAAGTTTTGCCCAAGTGAAGTGTGAGTGTGAATAAGCGGCAAAGTTTGCCCAAGGGTGTGAATAAGTGGCACAAGTCCCAATGTGTGTTCTAAATTTGCTAAAAATAAAAAAAATAGGTATCATGGCTCAAGTGTGGGCTTTTTCATAAATATCATGCAAATATTAGTCTCTTTGTCTCAAATAGCAAATGCCTTAGCATGACCATTTGATATGCTCATTCTTGATGTTATACCTAGTTCCGATGCCTTACAATTTTGGTTGAATTCATGTGATCACTTAGTGCATTTCGACACTTGTGTGTAACTTGATTTGGTCAAATGTTGTAGTTATCATTTGGGATCTTTGCTTGATTCATTCTCATCTTGGATGGTCCTCAAAACTCGAGTTAGATAATCTCATTTTACATTGTTGTATGCCACTTGACTTATTACATGCATGAAACTAGTCTTTTTCCTCACGATTACTTGTTGTCCAGGTTCAACAATATCATGCCATTTACTTGAGGACAAGTAAACGTTTAAAGCTTAGGGGTATGACATGCGTCATTTTTGCATATATTTAGCCGTCATTGTACCCTCATATTCTTCGCATTTTAAGACCATTTATCATCATTTACATATTTTTCCCATACTTAATTGCGTGAAAGGGACCATTTTACATTTTTTCTATATTTTTCTGCAGGACAGCGCGATCGAGGCGCATAAACGACAAATTTGGCATTTTGGGGCTGCTCCGTACAGTTGTACATGTCATCACGGATGCGTAGGATCTATCGGCTAAGAAATCGGAGCTATAGAGGTCTAAATCGGAAGAAATGAAATTAGGGAAGGATCTATTTGTAAATTCTGAAAACTAGGAGGACAAAATCCCTAATCGCCACAAAACCCTAGCCGCAATCGATTCTGCGCTTGAGCCCGGCATTCCATCTCTTCCCCCGTTGCCCCCTTCACCTTTTTCTCTTCACCCCTCCTTCTCCAGATCCGGCCCCCGGCGAGGCCGGGCCGACTTACCGGCGCGCCACCATCATCTCCACCGAGCCCGGTCTTCCTTCTGTCTTTTGCCCCCTACTGCTTCTCTCCTCCCCCCATTCCCTTTTCCATCTCCATCTCCGGCCGCCGGCGAGCGTCGGGCCGTAGCTCGTCGGCACGCCATCTCTCTTCCTCCTTCTCCCGCCGCTCCTCCATCGCGTCACCCCACTCCACCGCGCCTCCTCTTTGCCCCATCTCGGCGCCGTTGCTCACCTCACTTCTGGCCACCGCCTTCCTTCTTCTTTCTCTGGCCTTCCCTTGCTTCTTCCTTCTCCTACTCGCCATCTCCTCCACCAGCCGCCCCCCTTCGCCGCTTCTACACCGCGCCGCCCTCACCGCCGGCGTCTCTACCGACACTGACGGCATCAACTTATGTATCAACTTCACCGAGACCTCTCCGTCGCCACCGACGCCGGTGAGCCTCACAACATCTTCACAGCGCAGCCGACCCGTAATTCTTCTTCACCGACCCCTCCCGAGATCGGTGCCGCCGACAGCCTCACCTTCTTCTCTGCGCCCTCTACTACTTCCTCCTATTTGGTTTATCTCCAAATACTCCCCCTCTTTCCTTTATTTTTTGTTTAGTTTTCTTGATTACTATTACTACATGAACTGTGAATGTTAAACTGTGATTTGAGATGCATTGTTGAGCACTGTAATGGGCTTAATTTTGCACTGTGGTGAATGTGATCAATGGATATGTTCATGAGCCCTGTTAATTTGAGTTCTGTTGTTGTGATATATGTTCTGCTATTGTGCCCTGTTCTGTACTTTTGTTATTGTGATAACTGTGCAATTTGTGTTCTGTCAGTAGTATGGTCGGTGTGTGTGCTTCCTGTGTATCGATGTCCTGTGCTTGTCATGTTGTCAGTGTTAGTATATGTGTATGCTTGAGAGTGTCGTCGAATTAGTTAGCCGGCGACCGTTTCCTCTCCTTGTGCTATCTCGACTCCCCCTTACTTCTAGACTCCCTCTTTTCTTCTTTCCGCGGTTTGTTGATAGTTAGGTCGAGCGATAGTAGTCGTCGCTGTGTTTTGTGTTGTTGTTTGTCGCCGTCGTCTAGTTAGCCGTCGACTGTCTTCCCCCTATTTCTCTCTCGACTCCCTCCGTGCTTCTAGACTCCCCCAGTGCTTCTCAACTTCCCCCTTTCTGTCTCGCGATCGGTGGTTAGTTATGTCTTCATTCGGTAGTCATACCATCGTTCTTGTAGTCGTTGAAGTTCGTGCATGTTTGTTTGTGTAGTTAGTTGTCGTGTCGTTCGTTCAGTCATACGACGTCCATTCGTACGGTCGTTTGTTCTGTCGTATTTTGATTGTTTAGTCGTTCGTCGTTTCGTCCGTGCGAGTTAGAGTTCGTTTGGTCCTTTTAGTAGCTGTTTTAGGTTTAGTTCTCCCCAGTTTCGTTTGACCTAGCTTTAGCTAAGCGTCGGTAGCCTCAGTCTAGTCCCTGTGGAGAACACGACACTCGCCGCTATTTCAGTGGCAACCCATGCACTTGCGGTTGTGCTATTTTTGCACGATCACTTACTATGCAGTTTATGTAGGCTGGTCAGATCACTGATCATGACTATCATGTTGTTCTTGAATCTGACTTGTGTTCTATTCAGGACTGCCTCGTAGGGACTCTGCTTGGTACTGGTCCTCAGCGCCGTGATTCACAGTGTCTTTGGAATCTCGGCTGGCTCCATCTGCCTTCCGTTGTCTCTATCAGCCAGTCAGCCCCTGCCACTACCTCTACTCTGGCCATGTCCTCCACTACCTCTTGCTCGGTGGCACCATCGTCTCGGTCATCTTTGTGGTTCGCGTCTATTGTCACTTGTTGATCGTGGTGTTTTTAGGTCTATTTTTGGGGGCACATATTTATATTGTATGGGTTGTAAGCTTAATAAGCAGCTGCAGCTCCCCTATCCCTCTAGTGATTCTATTTCTATTCATCCTTTTGATCTTGTACACTCTGATATTTGGGGCTCGACTCCCTTTGTTTTGACAGGGGTCATCTACATTATGTGACCTTGATGATTATTCTCATCATACTTGGATCTACTTTATGTCCTCTCACAGTCATGTTCTCTCTATTTACCAGATGTTCGCTACTATGGTTCACACTCAATTCAATTTGCCCATTCGTGTGTTTCGTGCCGACTCTGCTGATGAGTATCTTTTTGCTTCTTTGCGTCACTTTCTCGCTGAACAGGGTACTCTTGTCTAGTACTCTTGCCCTAGTGCTCATACTTAAAACAATGTCTCTGAACGTAAGCATCGTCACTTACTTGAGACTGCTCGTGCTCTCATGCTTGCCTCCTCTGTTTCCCTATACAATTGGCCGTTTTGTGCCTTCGTCTCCATGTATGATGTAATTTTTGACGAGTACGATGTTCATGGGTTGGCTGCATGAAGTGTGGCATTTGCATGCCTCTCCCTGAAATAGCCAATTGTGTTGTGCAGAACACCTTCCATGATGGCGACGAGGGGCTGAGAACAAAGACCCCTGAGAACTCAATTGTACACCTCAGCAAGGTTAGTCATCATTATGTCATACCTCATGTCCTCCGTGTCGTGCAACAGGGATCACTTCTCCAATGGTTCTCTCTCGATCCACTACGAGAAGCACTTGATGTTCTGTGAGCTCCTCCTCCTCGGACCAGCTGCGTTAGGCTCATCTAGTGCTCTGAGGCATTTGGGTTATGCCACCCCAGGCATGGCCGTCCCCTCATTCCTCTCGTCGACATGCTTCCTGTTGTGCTTGTCCAACAATGCCCATAAAGCGTCAAATTTTCTTTGCTAGTTCTACATAGCTAGCCTCTTGAATAGCTTCATCAATGATTGCTTCAGGAATTGTTTGAAGAAGTTCGCCCCTAGGTGATGAATGCACCATCTGTTCCTCATATCCAGCAAGGAGAAGGGTTCCTCAGGATCTTCCTGGAGTTTTCTTATGGCCTTCACTATCCCGGTGTGGCAATTGTGGATTACGCACACACCAGGATGAGCACTGACAACTCCAACCCTCACATGTCTAAGGAACCACAACCAGCTGTCGTAATTCTCACTTTCCATGAATGCGATGGCCAGGGGCATAATTTGATTGTTGCTGTCAATGCCAATGGTTGTAAGGATCTGGCCCTTGTATTTAGTAGTCAAAAAGGTCCCATCAACTAAGATCACAGGAAGCATATAGCTGAATGCCTTGATGCATGCACTGAAAGCTAAGAAGGCCATCTGCAATACCGCAAAACCTGGCAGCCTTGTAGATGGCTTGTCTTTCAGAGCGATAGAACTTCTGTGCCATGATACTCCCACGGTGATTCGTGCTTATCATGTGCGGCAACACCCTCAACATCAAACTGGTTCCATTCCCGCGGGATGGGAGTTTCATCCTCATCCGAACTGTCCTCGTTGTCCTCCTGTATAGCTTCCTCTTTATCCCAAGCCATCCGGTCATCGCTCTCCATTTGATGCACTATGTACTCTATATCCTCCCCTTCATCAGCTTATCCTACAGCCTCACTATGTTGTGACCTTCTTCCTCACCTCCATGTACCGCATCAGCCTCGTCATGAGCAACTTCCTTCTCTTCACTAATATATGGGGCTCCTGAGCTGCTCACACCTCCCAGATGATGGCCGTTTGCATGACCTTACACAACTTCTACTAGGCATGGTTGCACAAGCATCACGCATCGTATCCACATCGCCGGCACCCTTACACAAACCTCTTCCATGTAATAGTGTGCACCAATGTTCTCAACTCCCATCTGATGTCCGTGGGAGACCGGCTCCAAAGCCCTTGTATAACGACGCTGCACACCTCGGGGTTCAAGAAGAAATTTTGGGTGAGCCATTGTATCACATCTGCGATTTGAGCATTCTCGCCGTCTGAGTGTACCAGACTGGTTTGCGCAAAACCGCTCAAGTCAACACTGTTCGGACCTTCACGAACGGTCCCACACCGTAATAAACTTTCAATATAGTGGGTATTGGAATTACTGATGTCTGCCAGGATATATTTTCAATTTTGCAACTAGTCAAATCGCATAACACATTATGGAAGTACTGATGTACCATAATTTACATTTAACTGACCGTTCGCCTACCGTAACCAACTACACTACCCTCATAGCATTAATTCCCTATCGGTAGACCATGCATCGACGCCGCTCTTGCCTTGCTACTCGGGCTCTCTCCTACTGTAAATAATTCTTAATGGGTTCCAATAATTTACATGACATATCGATTTATCAATGACTGTTCGCCTACCGTAACCAACTACACTACCCGCATAGCATTAATTCCCTATCGTCAGACTGCGCATCGACGCCGCTCTTGCCTTGCTACTCGAGCTCTCTCCTACTGTAAATAATTCTTAATGGGTTCTGATAATTTACATGACATATCGATTTAAATGCCAATATATCAGTTATAATGGTACACATGATTTTTCAATATACTAACGACATTACATTCATTCGTAATTAATCATAAATATTATGTATTATTGTTTTCTACAAAGCTAATTATTAAATTCTTACAAAAATATTCACTAAATTTTGAATAACTACAAATTTCTATGGATGCTTAATTTCTACATAACATTGACTAAATTTTCTACAACTATAATTTTGTACGCATATTAATTTGCTAAGGATGCTAATTTTCTACACGTATGTTCACTAAATTTTCTACAACTACAGGTTACTATGGCTGCTAATTTTTTATAACTGCATTGACTAAATTTTCTGTACCAAAGTTGTACTATTATTTTCTACATCTATAATTTTCTACTAATACTAAAACTAAATAAACTATCTACTTCATATACAAAAAATGAACTACAACATATAAAAATATTTACCTCACAAAAATCGCAAAACCTTTCCTTCTTCCTCTCCCTCTCCTCTCCTCTTCTCTTCTTTCCCCTCTGTTCGTTTTCCGCATGGCTGAGCGCTTACTCGACCGTGCGATGCTTTTATATGCGCTTAGAGTCATTCAACCCTTCGGCGACTGGAACTTCAGTCGCCTAACCGATGGGCGACTGGAGACAATCGCCCAGCGATTCGACAATTGTAATTATTTCGCCCAACGGACAGTGGATTGCTTGTGTGTCACGCGGCCGTTGGGCAGTTGGCTCCAGTCGCCCGACGGTTCAGTGACTGGAGCCTATTTTGTAAAAAACTTTCACGTGGATATATTTTTATTATTTCAAATAAAATATGGATTACTTCTAAAAAAACTCTTCTCTATTCTATGCCAGCCAGATGGAATTAAATTATCCACACAGATCTACACTCACCTCGAATGGAATGGAATTCGTAATAGCAGCAGTTGTAGTTCTTATCGAATGAAACACTGCCGGCGGTCGTGGTCTCTTGCTGCTGCTGGCTAGCCGGCAGATGATCGAGTAACTTAGGGTATGACAATGGTATAGACAATTGATATCTATAATATTTTCTATATCATCTATAGACGGCTCATATAATAGGTTGTCTTTTTGTATTTCTTTATAGACAGTTTTTTTATGATATAATGTGTCTTGTTTACTGTGTTACAGTTGACTACTGCATAATAAATGACCTAATTCTTTATGCTCCCCTCTCTCCTCACATCATCTCATGTCCTACATAGCAAGATTTATAGACAGCTGATATCACACTACTATACACGGCTTTATCTTGTTGCCAAACTATGTACGTCGTAGATCGACAACTTAACTCCTCCTTGAATATCTCTACTCAAAAGTTTGAGTTGGTAGTAGTAGGTTCATTTTCCCTTGACTCTCAATATCCATTCATTCTTCCTCAACTCTCCATAGCTGTTGGATCTCACGATCTCCCTAACTGCTCGCCATCAGCCTCCCCGACTCCCCCATACACATACGTGCTGTGCCTCCCCACCACATCTAGGAACCACCTAAAAAACCACATCCTCCTCGCCAACTTCCCATTGTCGCCCTGCTCTAGCACGTCACCTGCCTCTTCCTCCGGCTCACCGCCCACCTCACCACCTCCGGCTGCACCAGCTTCCTGCTATTGCCCTTCTCCCCATCCATCCCCGCTTCCTCCTCCCACGCTAATACATCTAGCATGCCACCCGCCTCTTCCTCCAGTTTGCCGCCAGCCTCCCTTCTTCCCCTTGTCCCCCTAAACACTTCTTCACTTTGGCCACGAATCGATCCTCCAATGCGACACTCGCCTTGCCGCCAATCGGCACCGCCACCCAACCCATCCAAGAAGACCCAAAGTATGACTGCCTTTCTCTTAGATTCTTCTTTTAAGATTGATGTAGATGGAATTTGGTGCCCCTTTTGTGATTTCTTGAATGTTCTTGCTTCGATACAATGGAATCGAGAAGCCTGCCAGTGATGCTACAGAAATGAGCAGCATCGACTCTGAGTACATGTTCTCCGAGCAAGGGCTATGGTTTTTTTGCTTGTTTCTTGGGAGTAAATGTTTTTTTAGAGTAAACGTTGTATACGTAAACCTGATCTCATGTGAGGGTTGCTTTCACTGCGACGATAATGAGAATCTTGGCTTTAGTTGGTTGCTGTGGTTTTTGGTGGTTTTGTCTAAATAATAATTGGTCATGGTGTAGATCTGTGCACTGATATGTGGTTCTATTGCAGAGTCCAAATCCTCCGGTGTGCAGTGGTTTAGGCTCCAATGGGGAACTCTCTTGCGAAGTGGATCAATTCCATGCTCTTCAGAAAGAAATCATCGAGGTTTGGCTCCACCAAGCTGAAGGATTTATTGGTATATATCAATATATGTTAGCCTTCGTGTGTACATATGCTGTTGAAGATTGAATTTTTTGAAGGCTGTGGAGTTGAGTATTGCAATTGCTGCTAGAGAATACAGATTTATTATTGCGATTGATGTATTTGTTTTCCATGTGCAGAAGGCCATGAATAACAAAGGATATGCTGCTAGGAAGGAGCCTGCATTTGAGAGCTCTCTGGTGATCTTAGAGTCGGTGTTTGTTACCTCCCACAACAGTGAGATAGTGCCGGACGTCGGAAAGGGTGAGAATTCTAGATTGCAAGGTGAAGTGGCAGTGCGCAATGTGAATCAAGATTTGGAGAAGCATAGCATTGTTGGGTCTGATGCGTCCAACGATCCCGAGAGGTTGAGAGAAGAGAAAACAGTCGTTAAGGCACAACTGCCTTCCGAGGTTATCTGGTAATGTTTTTTCGGTTTCAGTTTGATCTAGCTTATCTTCATATAAAAATTCCTTTGCATACATCTTAAAATGGTCAGAAAAAGGACACTTAAAATGGTCAGAAAAAGACACACAAATATTATGTTGCACCTCTGTGATTTTATTCATGCTCTAGCAGTGTTTCCGTTCTTTTCGAATCCTGCATTCACATAGAATCATTCCTTCCCCTAGCCGATCTTAGTAAGCTAACATAAGTGTTCTTTCCTTAGCCACACGGTTTATCTTGCTATAGTCCGGTGCTAATTTTCACATGATATTGGTCCAGGCACGTCGGGCATTCTGTGCATTGAAAGGTATCATAAGGCTTCAGGTGCTGATTCATGGCCATCTTGTAAGGAGGCAAGCTGTTTCAACTCTTCGCACAACATGGCTGATAGTGAATTTTCAAGCCCTCCTTCATGGTAGAAATGTCAGACTTTCCAGCGATGCCATTCAAGTCAATTGAAAGCTTGCCCACCAGAAGTCTGGGTAATTTCCTTGCTTTACCTAGTTCATTCAATACCTAATATATTCATCATGATAATCCCCTTTTTTAGTTGTTTCTTACTATTATAATCTTATTGAATATACACGCTTCTCATGATTGTATCAGTGTGTTGTTTTGAGAAATGCGAACAAAATCAAGGTAAAACCAGAAAAGCATGGGTTGATCAATTTTCTTGGTCTTCATTAAGATTCTTCAAACATTTCAAGGTCACTTGAGTGTACTTATTTGAAAAATTAACATCATTCTCCTTCAAGAGTCATATGGAAATTGTTTGTGTGGAGATTTGGTATTGATATGCAAGTACAATCATGAACTTCACCTTAATATTAAAAATGCAAAAGCCCACTGCATTTCACATTATATATTTCTAAGAAAACGTTCTACTGATGCTTGATGGTTGCTTGGGTGCATTGTTGTTGATGTTCATGTGGCACAGAGAAGAAAACAGTGGAGTAACCTCCAACTAGCTCTCTCCTGGGCGCCAAAAGAGGATTTTTTTTTCAGAAAATGCAGTTGTAGTTAACTACAGTTTTGTTTTTTTTCCTTTTTTAATCTGATTCATGTCATCAAATGGGTACATGCTTCATTCAGTTGTAATAAAATCTAGATACTTTGTTATGCTTATTAGCAACATTGTAGTATATCTTTTTTATATTCTTTTGCTCCATAGCTTGAATAACTTTGTCACTATTGTACAGGAGATAAAGTAATTTTTCACTGGTCTCATCATTGTTTTTGTGGTTGCATTGGATATGATGAGCTTTTAAATTGTTCCTATGTTGTCTACAATGAAGCAAGCATATATCGACATGTTTGTACCTTCTGATTTAACTTAAGCAAGCAGTAACACTATAATGCCAAATGCAGACATTGTTGTGCATGCTCTTGCATCTTTTCTACGCTTTTGTGTTTCATTGTTTGGAATGGTGAACAGACCTGAAATATCTATCATGCGACTTGTTTGATAATATGGTCCAAATTGTTCAGTACACAATTTTTGCCTTTTTGCAGGGTGCTAAACTGGAAGCATGGAAGAAGAAGTTCTCTTCAGATGCATTTGCTCGTAAGGTATAATAGCTTGAGCCTCAAAATATAGTTATGAGGGCTTGAATATACAAAACAATATCTTGATCCTATTGTTTGGACTCTTATGCACATTACTTATCTAACAAATAAATGTCCAATCATATCACTCTTTTGTTGTCTGTCTGCACATATTTTTCTTGTTGTGCTAAGCCATTTTTTTTGTTTATGTTGTAGCTTCTGGCCTCACCAATCATGGTAGAGACTCTTCACTTTCAGTATGATGAGAGGGATCCCAGTTCAGCCTTTAATTGGTTGGAGAGATGAACCATAAGTCTTGTCTGGAAGCCCATACCCCAACCAAAGAGATCCGCTGTTACTGATGCCAAACCACATACAAGGAAGGCCAGTTATGCGATGGACACAGAATCAGGGAAATTAAAACGCAATGCCCGAAAGAGAGTTTTGCCATGCAAGTTGAACCTTCTCAAACAAACTCTGACCTTAGAAACTGAAAAATCAAATATTGAGAACATGAGATTTAATGTAAACGTTGTATATGTAAATGTTGTATTTCTTTAACGTAAACCAAATAAACTGTTAAGTTGTACATGTAAACGTTGTACTTCTTTATAAGGAGAAATTTCGATATTTGACACTGAATACGTGCGCCTCTCAACTTTTAACCCCCAATTCGCACGCCTTTGGAAATTTAACCCTGTCACTGCGAATTCTTTTGATTCAAGGGATTCTCCTCATTTTCTCTCCTTTTATATTTTGACACTTGTCACTGCGAAAATGAAGAGAATCCCTTGAATCAAAAGAATTCGCAGTGACAGGGTTAAATTTTCAAAGGCGTGCGAATTAGGGGTTAAAAGTTGAGAGGCGCACGTATTCAGTGTCAAATATCGAAATTTCTCCTTTATAAGCCATGCCAAAAATGACTAATTCTTTGGAATCTATGCTTTCATACTTACCAGGAATTTTAAAATGCTTGAAAGGCACGGCAATGTCAACATATGTTATCTTTGTTTTGTCTAGCATTTAAAAAGCTTGGTACTTCATGAGTCAACATATGTTCTTCATGTATACTCATGTAAGGTTTAAGATTCCATTGTAACGCAATGGCACTTTACTAGTGTATTGATAATTCATTCATGCGGCAGTAGGTCAGTAGCTCATCCTCGTGTTTAGGGTGATCCAGCTTGTACTTAGATTTCCTTCCTCTTCCTCTCTATTGGAGATCCAACATGCATGTAGCTCGTGCAAATTGATTTCAATCCTTGTATTACACTAATCAATTCCATCGGTCACTTCAAATCCACATACCTGCAGCTGCATCCTTGAAAGAAATTAAAATGAATATAATAATAACAATAATAATGCTTTTCAGGTAATTGCAAATACAAACAGGCCGGGGCCTCCGGGCCACTTGGCTGGGCGTTCCTTCCTCGGCTAGCTCTATGTATAGACAGGGGCGAAGCCCTATTGTGCGTTATGGGTGCAGATGCACCACCCTAATTTTTTTTTCAACTTATAGTATCCAAGTTTTGGCCCTATATGCACCCCCCAAAGCCCAACAAGCTGCACCCCCAAAGCCCAACAAGCTGCACCCCCCACAGCCCAGCAAGCAGCAGCCCAGCCAGCGTTGCTTCATCTTCCGTCGCCCGTTGACGCAGAGCAAAACGGCTCGCCGCACGGCGTGGCCGGCCATTTGCTGCAGTTCTCTTATCTCTCTGTACGTACACAACGCAAGCTGCAGCTAATCTCTTCTTATTTGATCTGTGAAAGCAGCTGCCGCTTGCTTGGCCGTCTGAAAGTGAGGCATATTTAAGTGTGATCCACGCACGCAACACGCATCCAGCAGGAGCCATCACGGCATCACCCAACAAGCACCAAGAATATTTTAAGGTAAGATTAGATGTTTCATGCTTCCTTTTCTCTTTCTCAATCAATCTAATTTTTATATACAATTAGAGCCGGAACTGTGTTACATCGTTAGGCTATTTGGGTTGCAGACTTGCAATAGTGCAGTACATATTTACGTTCCTTTTATTATGTGCTAATGGCAGGTTAATTGATGGAACGATTTTACAAAAGGAAAGCACCAGAGCCTGATAGTGCCAATAATCCCCTAAATTCTTGTTTGGATGATATCAATTGGGAGGAGGAGATTAAATATGATCCAGGATTAAGGAAACAAATTGATGATTATCATCCTAATCTTAGAGAGAGGGTGAGAAGGAAGTACTTGGAGAATGGGCCTTGCCAACCTCGCACACTTAATTTTCCTGTGACACAGATTGGAGGAGCTCCGAGAAGGTTTGTTCTAGAATGGTTTGATGAGTTTGGAAGTTGGCTTGAATATAGTGAGTCCAAAGATAGAGCATATTGTTTTTGTTGTTTCTTATTTAGAGATAAGAAGGATGGCGGATATGAAGCATTTGTTAAAAATGGTTGGAACACCTTTCATAAAAAAGAAAGGCTAAAAGTTCATGTCGGTGGCTCACACTATATCGCAATGAAGAAGTGTGATGATCTGTTACAAAGAAATCAGCATATTGATGTTGCTTTCCATAGTGTGAGCGAATCTAGTAAGAAGGACTATCTCACTAGGCTGAATGGGTCTATTGATGTTGCTAGAATATTATTGAAGCAAGGATTGATTGGTTACTTCAAGAGCTTGACAACCACTTCAACGAAACAAGCTCTCAATTGCTTGTTTGCTCGTCTGCTTTTAGTCCAAGAGACTCATTTCATGATTTTAATTTGGAGAATTTGATGAGCCTTGCAAAGCTTTATCCACATGATTTTGATTCTGGGGATTTGAGGGACCTTAGCCACCAGCTTGGCCTCTATATATCTGATGTGAGAGATGATGATAGGTTTTCTAACCTACAAACTGTTGCTGAGCTTTCTCAGAGAATGGTGGAGACTAGAAAACATGATCGATATCCATTAGTTTATCGACTCATGAAGCTTGTACTAGTGTTGCCAGTTGCTACTGCTACAGTTGAGAGGATTTTCTCCGGCATGAAGATTGTGAAAACAACATTGCGCAATCGCATTGGTGATGAATTTATGAATAATTGCCTTATTTGTTATGTGGAGAAAGAAGAGATGATGAAAGTCACGAATAACGCAGTGGTTCATCGCTTCATGAAAATGCAAGGACGTAGATTTCATGATGAAGATTAAAGGTAATGGATTATATTTAATTCCATTTGATCATTTTTTGTTGAAAAATGAAATTTGAATCATAAGTCATTTATTTTCTTTTTTACGCCGTCATATTGTCGAGGATGTTCAAGACTTGGAGTGAAACGATGTATTTTGCCTATGTAAACGTTTTTGGCCATTCTAATGGTACTCATTTTGGTAAACCCCTTAATCACTTATTTGTAGTTGCACCCCCCCTCTATTTTGCTCTAGCTTCACCACTGTGTATGGATATGATCTCGTGCAAACACTGCAATATATATAATGCCTGCAACACAACAAAATTTAATTTTCTGTTGCTACTTTAATTAATTAATTAGAGCGTAGCGTGCATAGGTACATATCCTCTTCAAGTTGCAGCATGCTTCTTAATTTTCTTCTTGCGTGGAGTGGAGTATATATGATCTACTTCGAATTAACGGCCAAATTATCAATTTATCATAGCATACATTTGTCTCTTCTTTCGCCACCTATATATATAGTATTATTCTTTCCTATGGAAAATTAAGGTCGCCGTCAGTCATCTGATCATCTCCCTCCTAGTTACTTCTATTTGTGGCCATACTGGAACCAATTTTATATCTTGGCATGCATCGATCGATCTCTGCTTATTTATTCACCTTCAGTTTAGTTTAATTTGCTAGCTGATACCGACTTCTTGGTTGTTGCTTGCTTGATCGACTCGTTAAAGTAGACCATCATTGCAACATTAAGGTTGGCCAAATTGCAATTTGATGCAGGTTTTTATTTGGATAATCTTAATTATGTAGACGCAACTTAAACGGTTTATAGTGTTTTTATGCTTTTCTCAACAGTGATTTGTACATTTTTAAAGCACGATGAATAGTTGATAGATATTACTTACCTCTTTATGTGCTTTAATATTTGTGTTACTTTTGTTAGAGAGGAAAGTATATAATCACTTTTTACGGTTTATATGGTCCATGATCCATCCATGCTTTCGTAGTTGCAAACATAGATTTGATTATTAGTTCAGAACCCAAGTTGCTGAATAAATATTTATTCCTTCCTTGTATGCATGACATCAATTGCATATAGCTTGCAGGCTTTGTCAAAAGAGCTTACGATCATCGATGAGTAGCTTCCTTTGAGCACAAGGTAGGCCCCGGCCCCTTCTTTTGTGTCTGGCTGCCTGATCGAGTAGGTTGATTATATTAGAGTATTGTGTCAACAACTGCATGAATTAAGTGTAGTGTGGGAAGCAGTCATCGTGCACCTGCTTGGTCAACCAAAGGGATGTTGTCACAGAGGATAGAATCAATGATGAAGTGATTACATAAATCTCTATTAATGGTTCAAGCGACCGAGCTCATGATCGATCGATGTGGATACTTAATTATTCTTTCGACAAATAGGTTTCACAAGTAAAAGGGTAAGTGAACCAACATTCTGGAAGTTTACTTTCATGCGTGAGAGAATTCCCGGTGATGTCAGCTAACATGACATTTTTTCTTCTTTACCAAGCACTTGCAGTATAATTTGCCGACAACCAACAAACTAATCAACGCTAGCTAGCTAGCTAGGATCAGTAGACCAGGTTTAAAAACCGGTTTTAAATTTTAACTGAGAGGGGCCGGTAGGGTCGATATGGCTCAAAATCAGAAAATTTTGGATGATTTCAGGCCGAAATTTTCAAATCAAAATATGAATTTTAGAAAATCAACCGACAACCGGCCGAAATTTTTGAAACAAATTTTAGCAAAAATTTCTTCTAAATTGGATAAAATTCATGCAAAACGAATTTTTGAAGCTGGTTTGAAATTCTACCAGGGTCACCGGTACAACCAGTTTTCAGCCGAAAATAATTTCTCTGAAGTACACTAGTGATTAAACATTAGTGCGAAACATAAAATATCTAGTTTCCTACAGCTTGTTACGAAGAATCAGTGTAGTCCTTTCTCTCCGTTTGTTGGATGGAGAGCTAGCCAGCTGAAGATAAGGCTCCTAATTTCAGAGATAATTGTGTCAGCGCGTACTCCTGGTTTTCTTTCTGTTTTGTTCTACCATTAACATTAGTACTCTCAGCATGGTTATTTTTGGGTGCAATGAAGGCATCCAATCTTTCACACATCAAGCAAAAGACAAGTCCCTACACACGGTGCTAGCTAGCTGATGGTAGCTAGAGTAGAAATTGCCAAGGAATTACCGTGCACAATTAAAATATATTACAGAAATAGGAAATGTTTTATTCAAGCAACCCAATAAAGTTCAAATTTAATTTACATGGTGGAAACCAAAATATAAACATAAATAGAAAGAAAAGCCCACTGGGGCCTGGGCTAGCACACAAGGACACAGACAATATCTACAGACTCCATCCAAACCTTCTAATTATACAAAATTGTTTTTTTTTCCTTTTTCATTTTACTCTTTTTTTTTGGGTTTTGTTTATTTCTAGCGAGCCTTCAACTTGCCATTACTATCAAAAGGCTTCTGATCTTTCACTCCTGTCCTGCAAATGATAAGATCAGATCAGATCAAAATCCATCAACTCGAGCACTGCTGGTGCTGGTTCCCAAAGAAGGCCAGGTCCATGAGCATGCTATCGATCTGCTGGTCTGAGAAGCTGCTGCTGCTGCTGTCCATTGCAGCATTGTTGTGACTGGCATCCCCCTCCTGATGATCAAAATTGGCATGATCAGTAGCACCGGTGTCATTAGCCATTGCCTCTTCAAGTTGATCAGGTTCAGGCTCAGGGATTGCTTCGTCACCATTATAGTTGTTCTGCTGGCAGTGGCAGTGGTACAGTATTGGGATGCTGTAAGTGGCATCCTCCTTGTCGCCGACGAGCTGATCATCTGCAGTCTCCTCCTGGATGGCGAGCAGCATGCCGGAGTACATGTTCGAGTCGTCAGTGTAGTAATAGTCGCTGCTGCTGTTGTTCTGGATCACGCTCGCCGGAGGCGCGTACATGATGTTGGCGGCCGGCGGCGGCGCGTGCATGACGTTGATGAGGTTGTTGGGCTGCGCCAAAAGGTCTTCTAGCTGCAGCGGGATGTCGGCCGGCGGTGAGTCGGAGTCGGGCCCCGGCGAGGGCGGGCCGGTCTTGCTGAAGATTCTGCAGAGCACCCACTCGTCCAGCTGCACATGCATCATGTACGCACGTGCAGTTAATCCATCATATGTTTCGCAGAAATTAACAAATGATATGATGGCTCGCGCGTGTGTGTGTGTATATATATATATATATATATATATATATATATATATATATATATATATATATATATATAAATAACAGGGGCACCTAGGTGTCTGGACATCTAATCTCTCTACCTTTGGATTGCTTTTAGATGCGTGCTAGTGTGATTGAGACTTTCCATCCATGATTGATTTAGCATGCCTAATATATTACATACCATACATACCATTGCTCTAGCACGTATCTAAAAGCAATCTAACGGCAGGGAGTCTAGGTGTCTGGGATATATATATATAGTATAAATAACAGGGGCACCTAGGTGTCTGGACACCTAGTCTCCTTACCTTTGGATTGCTTTTAGATGCGTGCTAGTGTGATTGAGACTTTCCATCCATAATTAAGACTTTCCTTCCATGATTGATTTAGCATGCCTAATATATTACATACCATACATACCATTGCTCTAGCACGTATCTAAAAGCAATCTAACGGCAGGGAGCCTAGGTGTCTGGGCACCTAGGTGTCCCATTTCAGCGTCCTATATATATATATATATATATATATATATATATATATATATATATATATGAAAAATCTCTTTTACTCCCGGGTGTAATTACACCCACCTCTAATATACCACCTAAATAAACTTGAAATACTCCTTTATCACTTTAGGTATACTCATATATTAATTATAAGATATTCTAATGTGAACCACAAGAAAAAATTTCAAGGGAGTCCATAGTTTTTGGCGTATTTTATAAATATCTTTATATACGTATATAAAAAGGAGTATGTTGAAAAAAATGTACATATCACCTCTGAAAAATTGTTCATACCACCTATATAGTCTTAAATACTCATATACTACATGTACATACTCCTCGTTACACGAGATACTCCCTATGTTGTGAGATACGACATAGGGTGTAATTACACCCGGGAGTAGAAAAGAGGTTATATATATATATATATATCACGCATATCGCCTTAGAAATTAATTAGCTAAACTGTCATTGAATCATATATCAGAGATCACACAGCTGGTAACACATGCATAAAGAAAGAGATTGCTTGCTTCTTGCAAACATTAAATTCTTGAGAAGAACAACCAGCCAGTGATCACAGAATTTATAATAATACACTCCAATGCAAGTAGTACTATACTAGTATATACCCGTAGCTAATTATGCTAATTCCGATGGTCAATACTGCTACTACTACTACACATATATAGCAGGCGGGTGAATTAATTAATTAATTAATTAATTAATAAGCGATCCCATATTATACTATATCTTATATCTGCATGTAAATTAAAAACTGCGTAGTAAATTGATGAGTAGGAAGATGTAGCGTGTACTTGTGTAGTACGTACCCTCATGGATGAAGAGGAAGAGGAGGCCATGGAGGGGGCGGACCCCACGGCCGACGACCTGCTGTATGATCTGCCGGCGGCAGCGGCCTGCGCGGCGACGTCGGTGAGGCGGTACTCGTGCATGATCCAGGGAGTCTTGGTCCCTCTGGGCGCGCGGCCGACGTAGAAGACGAGCGCCTTCTTGACGCCGATGGGCGCCTGGAGGCTTCCCCCGTCATGGCCGGCCTGCACCACCGCCTGGATGACCTTGTCGGTACCGGTGGCCTTCCAGAACCCCGACGCAGCCGACCGGTTGGGGCGCACCCCGTTGGGGTACTTGCGGTCTCTCGGCGTGAAGAAGTACCACTCCCGATCCCCAAACGACGCCTTGGCTGCAACCAAACAGCATGCATGCATGAGTTGAATCGCCATGGATATATAGATCAGCATGCTGCATTAACTGCTGATGCATGGCAAGAACCAATGCAAGATGGCAGGCAGCTAGGTACGGTCGGACTTACATGGAAGCTCCCATGGGTCGAACTTGTAGATGTCGACGTCGGCGACGATGGGGACTGGGCACGGCTGCCCCGCGGCGCGCCTCTGGAGGTAGTTGACGACCAGCTCCTCGTCCGTCGGGTGGAACCTGAACCCCGCCGGTAGGTCGGCAAGGGCCAGCCGCATCGCCATCGCCATCTTGCTCTTGCTAGCTGACCTTGAGTGACCAAGTGAAATGATCGACCAATCAAGATCAAGACAATTGCTAGCTAGCTGTGATCGATCGATCGATCGAATGCTCAGTGTAGGAGAGGGCCGATATGCCGGGCTGGACTCTTAATCTCTTATAGGGAAAGGGGGAGGGTAGACAGTGGCATGCCTGTGAATAAAGGGTCATTCGAGGGGTCGATACAAAACGTGGGTGCGGCGGTGCACGCGTGGCGCTGCGTGGGGTACGGGAAAAGCACACGAACAGGCGGCTCTGCTGTGATGGGCCACGGTGACTTGTCATCACCCTTGAACCCAACTGTCATCGCCAAGTATCGACAAGGCGACCGGCTCGCCAGGCCGCCTGTTTCTGCTCAACCATATGCTTTTCCTTTTTTTCTTTCTTTTATATTTTTTTGTGTGCGCGCATACGGAACGATGGATTGATGGTGTGCAATGCACGGCCTGATATGTAAAGTTAATTTGCCTAACTGCATTGCATGCTCTAGCGTGGATGGTTTCAGAGGTATTCGGTGGTCGTGCAATGGATACGATGCACGCTTTTCACAAATTGACAAGGAACATGTGAGATTGGAAAGCTTCCTCACGACATGTGTACGATAGGGTGTATGAAAAGGATGCAAATGGGTGGGGCCAACATCTATCTTAGTCTTGGCACCACCCGGCCGGCCATGGCTGGCACCACCGAATGTCGACAAGGCGGTTTGTTGGGCCACCACACCAAGATACTCTGCACATAAGTTTCTTTTTAATACACATGTGAACGTCTAATTGTAGTGTACACCATCCGGCCATGGCTGCCATCGATATGAAACGTTCAAGTTTGCATGTTGGAGTTTTGTTACACCTAGGTTTGGAGAGATTCAGTGGTCACAAGCCCACGAGGTGAATCTGTTGGCTATATTTCAAAGGGTGGGAAGCTTACGTGGAACCCGCGATGTGCTTTGGACCCTATTGGCGGTTTGCTAGGCCACAAGGTTAGGCCATCCAATATGTGACTTGGGCCAATTTCAAGAAAAAAATGTGACTTAGGCCACCGCCACCAGATGTAGTAAGTATGACTAATGCCAAGGCCCATTCTGACCGACAGATGGGCTGGAACGAAGAACTGGCCCTATTCTGCAATGATGCCCTGCTTCTCTACGGAAGGGAGAGGAGGTAAGGAGCAGAACACAAATCTATCTGATTGGAGAGGGATGGTTGAAGAAATCTTTTTTTGGCTAGCACTGCAATAGCTAGTCTTTGAGGATGATCAATGAAGACGATCCAAGATTACCTTGCTCGTCCCATGCACAAGGTAGGGTAACAACTCAATGGCTCATCTATTTCCCAAGCTTTCTTATTTTGCTTGTACTCTCTCTCTCTCTCTCTCTCTATGTGTGTGTGTGTGTAACACCCTCAAAATTAGGGTATTCGAATTTGTGAAAAATTTTGAACTTTTTGTTTAGCAACTTATTGGCATTTGGTTTTTCTGGCTTTTGATGGAAGTTCCTAAGAAATAAAATGCATAAAATAAAATTTAGTAGAAAAGAATGCAATTAATAAAAATTAAACTATCGGTGTTTTAATACCGATCTTACATATGATTTATTTGGATTCGAGGAAAATCTAGAAAAACATGTAGAGTAGAGACACAAGAATTTTTATACAGGTTCGGGCTTTCTCCTAGGAGAATAATAGCTCTACGTCCTGTCTGGCTATTGCTCAGAGAAATTGATTACAACTGAGAATACAAGCAAAAAGACGTCTCAATGTTTTGGGAGATAGCCGTCTATTGGAAGTTATTATCAAAGAGACGTGGTGGCCCGTTCGTCATGCAGCAAATGTTGTTAGAGAGAGATCATGTTCAATTATTAGGAATAAGTGCATGTTCTAACCATCTTGTCAGACAAACCCACGATGTAGCAAGTCGTCGTAGATAAGCTAGTTGGAGACAAACTGGTCGCAGGAAGACCTATGACCACGAGGTGGTCGTAGGTTAACTTATGACTACGTGCTCGTAGAAGGATTTATGACCAAGGAGTAGTCATGGTAAGACTTATGACTTACATGGTCGTAGACTTATGACCAAGGAGTAGTCGTAGAAGAACTTACGACTATCTTGTAAAATTTCTCCCTTATCGATAAGGGGTATACTCGGAGAATATGATGACGTAATAATTAGAGGATCATTATATCCTCGTCAAATAGCCCCCAACTTCAAGTGAAAATAACTTACTTGAAAAAGTGATGTCGTAGGCGAGAGATGGTCGAAAGTAAAGCCTTTTTTATTCTCATCGACCAGAAGTGAGCCATCAGGATAGATCAGAGAAATTCTGGTATTTTAGGCATTCTGTAAATATGGCCTTCGTCTCCCTGCTCATCCCTTTCTCACCGTCGTACTCAAATACTTTAGAGTCGAATTGGTGAACTTGGTTTCCAATTCAATTACCCTGCTTAGTGTATTCGTATATTTGTGTGAGGCATATCTAGGTATTCCGTCGGGTCTCGAGCTCTTTCGATATTACTACAAAATGAGCTGACAGACCAGAATCATTGGGAGCTGCAGTTTGAAGCTCCATGATGGCAAGACAGAGCTGTATATCCAGATGTTCACTCGATTTTCGTGGTCGAATTGGAAGAAAAGGTGGTTCTACTGGGAGACGACCAGTGAGAATAGCATTTCTTTCATGGGGAAGGTTGCAGAGAAGACAACTTCATGGAATTCAGTCCCCAAGAACCTTACTCAGATAGCTTCCTACATCTCAGTAATCAAAGAGTTGAGGGACAAGGGGCTTACAGGATGGCACATGGTGAAGGACTTCATCACCTGTTGCATCAGCCCCCTGAAGCGATGAACACATCCTATGTGGATATTGTAACACCCCAGGACCCACATTACCCTGGGATGCCACTAACCACTCCACAACTAGCCAATTTACAAGATAAATTAAACTGGCAACAATTACTAAACAAGATAGTATAAGCAGAAGCATAAACAACTAAGGAATAATAGGATAGTGATAACAACTCAATGTTTAAAACACCTCCAACATTTTGATCTAAAACATAGTTCACAAATTTAACATTATTAAGTTAATGTAAACAAAGCTATGCAAAGGCCTAGAATCCTTTCAACTTTATTACAGCATAAAAATATGATTCACGTGCATCAGTGTGGTGCCGCTCTACCCTTCCCATGCATGCTCAAAGTCCACCTGTAGGGAGGGGGAAACAAGGGTGAGATAAATCTCAACAAGCAAACTATTTAACAGGCTAATTAAACTATAATAGTTTAATCATCAACATTTAATCTTCCACAAATAACAATGTTTATATCCTCAACCTCAAATCACATCAACGACGGTAAAGCATTAGCAAATAAATCTTATTTGACTACTTTAAAACCTCAACCACTACCACTACCAAAGACAATAAAGCATATATATGTTTTACTTCAATACTTTATTATTTCTCACATCCACAATTGCTATCAACAATTACTACAAGAGAAAAGAATCTCATGCCACAATCACAACCCTTACCATACACAAGGGACAAACCCCATTCCACGACCACATCCACAATCCTCATACCACAAATAGCTCACATGAGCCAATTCCACATCACAACTATGAAGTTGTATATTCCACATTACAACTATGAAGTTGAATATTCCACAAAGTAACTTCACCATAATATATTGCATATGTATGCAAATGATCTTTCCACAATGCAATGCATATGAACGCTTTCATGCTATGCTCCACATCACTCTTTCCCAGCGGGATAAGAGGTGCATCGTATTACGGCAATATACGATGCTGTACCGGTACGGTCGCAGCTAGGTGCGGCGACATCCACATATGCAAATGTCATGATATGATATGAATGATATGATAATCATAAACTACATGAATTCCAACCTTAAAGGAGCATCAACATGCTCACAACATATCCACAACCACATATCCACCACATATTTGTTTTCATATTCCGCAATAGCACACTAAACAAATTTCCACATGATTACGAGCAAATTATCCAAACATATCAATTGATCAATAATTGCTACCATCACAACCACAAGTATTCACTAAGAATACTACCACTTAGACCACAATACTCGTAAAGGTTTCTACCCCACAACTATATAGGTTCACCAAAAACAATCCCGCATATCCACAATTAATCCATCAAGATCATAAGCAATTGAATTCATAAAAATACTACCATCTGGACCACGTTAAGGAAACATGTAACAAAGACATAGCATCACCAATTAATAGAATTAATTAATGTGAAGGTAGAATAATTAACGAGTTAAACAGTAGCACATCCGCTACGTTTACTTGCCTCAACCGTTGAAGCGAAGCAGTCACGTGCGCTCAGGAGCAAAACCACTGTCCACAAGGTATCTCTCAGCACCATGCTACAGCAAACAAAGCGTGACTTAAAGATTTAAGACGTCGCTAGAACCCCGAACCCACACATACTCCTCTCCGCTCAACGATTCAACAATCTACCCACTTCAGCAGCGCTGCTTAATATTTACGTATCTTGAAAACAACATATTAATCCAATTACAGCAAACGATATATCTATGGTTTCATCACATGAATGCCTACATTTTTCATGTAGATCACACATTTTTATTTTGATCATAGCTAGGTGTAATTTAATGCACTAAACAGAGGAAATTCTCTGTTCTGTCAGACTGGACAGCAAGATTCAAATGCGTCCCAACAACAGTACAGGGGTCCAAAAAATATAATTTTTATACAGAAGCTAGAATTATAAATTCCCTACAACTTTCTAAATTTCTTCCATGATCATAAAAATCATTTACTACCTCTAAATCACACTTGAACAGCAGTCTGTCCCAATCTGCTCCCCTGACAGACAGCGGTATTCCCGACTCTGCTACGCCCAGATCCCGCTTCCAAAACTTCTGAAAAAAAATCCAGAAGATGGGTTTAGAAGTACTATACAATTTTACTTTTGGGAAGATCCGCTGGAAAAATCGTTTCATGGGTCGAAACCGCGCAAACAGACGCGCTGCGCGAATCAATCTACAGGCAGACAGCAGGTAATCTCTAATCGGGCAATCAATCTATTAATTCCCTTCAAATTCCGTGCCAAGAACCCTAATTACTCCATAAAACAGAGGGTTTGGGATGGAGAAAAATTACCTAGATGATCCCTTGGGATCACCCCTTTTCTTTCCTCCTCTTCCTCTCCTCCTTCTCTTCTTCTTCCTTCTCTTCCCTTTCTTCTCTTCCCTTTCTTTTTCTCCTTGGCACCAATGCTAGCAGCTGTGGGGGAAGATGGGGGCACCAACCAGGGAGGGGAGGGGCGGCCAGGAGGGTGGGAAAGGGGGGAGGGTGGCGGCCAAAGGGGGAGGGGAAAAGAGGGGGCGCTAGGGTTAAGGGGAAGGGGTGGTGCGGCCAAGGGGGGTGCGGCCACCCCCTTGGGCCTTGGCCCAGGGCGGTCGGCCCACTCCCCAGGCAGCCCACTCTGGGTTTTTAATTTAATTTTTAATGTATTTTATTCATTTTACACTGTTCTACAATTTTTATTTTCCCTTCCCACGATTTATCGAAAAACCGGCGACTCCGCGATTATTTTAAAAACTTACGCCGAATCGACGATCAGGGTATTACAGATATACTCGGGAGTCACGGATCTGGCTAAGGACTACGAGAATGGTAAGTAACGATTGTACTCGTAATAAGATTAAATTTTGAGCACTATTTACTAAACTCTTCATCTGTATGAATAGATCTTGATTTGGGAGAAATTAATTCTCAAGTCAAGTCTATCTACGAGAAGACTCCATCACTCGAAGTGGAGGATCCTCATATTTTAGTGGATGTATCTACCGAAGAAAGAGAAGAACACCTAAAGGTAATCAAAAGATCAACCTCATCTTTAGGACTACTTAGTCGTAGAGAATGACTAAATAGTTACACTTCTTCCTTAAAGAATGTAGGCATAGAAAGGGGTCGAATTGATGGTCGTCGGAGGAGAGGTATAGAAAGTTAAGGCTCCTTTGGCCAAGAGACATCGACTGACCAAAACAGTCGATAAGGACAAGGAGAGCGCAAGTGTTGTTGTTCTCCTTGCCATCCTTCCCCTGCTGCTCTGAGCGCCCCCATCAAGTAGTTCCTTGTGGACATGGCTGCCGTAAAGGAGATAGGAGCCACTGTGCTCAAGCAACCGACTCCTAATATCAAGGTACCCTTCTACTACGATACCGAAACTCACTCAGTAGGCGCTTCTCAAGGCTTTATCAAGCAACTAAAAAAGGAAAATTGGAAAAAAAAAATTGTATCTTTTGTGAAGTAGACTGCTACGGCGGCAGCACCCATGATTGAAAAGGAGACAGCACTTCAAGTGACTGAATCTAGTATCGACCACCAGGAGAGGCAAGAGGGAGAAAGAGCAATAATTCTTGCTTAAGACCTTCAATCAGACATTGTCGAATGTGGACAAGACACTCGACTAGACATGGTTGAAGAAGTTGTCATTCCTCTGCAACTAGAAGTGGTCGAAGAGAAGAAATAGAAGAAACTAATCTCTGGAAAAGTTTCTTCTAAATTCATGCATAAGGCTACAATATCGAGGTATGAAAATACAAGTATAAATACTTCATTTTACCTCTAGGTCCTCTTGAATGCCGACTTACTTCTTTTGCGGTTTTAGCCTGGCTTCTCCACTCCTCAAGAATGCTTCTGTCAAAAAGCCCCCCTGTAGCTCAGCCCACAGTCTAGGAGATGGTGGTCAAGAAAACAACCACTACAGCAAAAGAGGTTGTAGTTGAGGCTACGAAGACCGTACCATAGAAATGGTCATAGCAAAAGAAGCTAAAATGGCAAAAGAGAGGGTAGAAATACCTGGTCAGGAGGTTGGAGATCCTTTCGATTGCCACACCGAGGAGGAAGACATCGAGGATGCTCTCCCTTGTTTTTGAGAAGGTACAGTCAGATAAGAAGAAGATCAACCTAATTTCTTCTCTACATTTTTTAACCCTCCGTTTGTAGAGGGATCTTCTTCTGATCAACCTCGGAGACAGGTTCCATTCCCTAGAGACATACCTAACAAGAGGAACATCTTCGACGATGAACACCTTGAGACGTGTGGTGGAATAAGGTTAATTAACTCAATCAACTTAAAGATTCCCAACTGGTACTCGCTACATTTGCTCATAGGAGCATGAATGTAAGTATCGAGTACTTAAACATTCGTACTAGGTTATTTCTTGCTTCTCACTTTCTTTCTTTATTTAGAGAATGATAGAAGACATGGCAACTATGGCTGAATACCACAGGCAGCTCACACTTCTACGACAAAAAAATGTCAAGCTCTCCAAGAGGGCAGCGGCATTGTAAGCTACCATTGTATGTATTCAAACTCTATCAGAGTTCGACCACTTTATCAGGTTTTTCATGCCTGCTTGCAACCCTTGTAGGTCCAAGCTCGATGCAGAGTTCTTGGCTGCTGCACTTGACAACGAGAAAGCTAATCTGCAGAGGCTAAAGATGAATAATGCTGACTTATCAATAGACCTTGTTAAGGCCAATTCTACAATCAAGGCTTTGCAGGAGAAAATAAGCAGTAAGTTCTGAACTTAAGACTACTCATTTATATATCCTTCTCGCTTTCCTTTAACTCTTTTTCTTTTGATAGAACAAGAGGCTTAAACAAGTAAACTTCACACTAAGGTCGAATAGAAAGCCAAAGTGATCAGAGAGCTTACTCGTATCAGTAAAGAAAAAGACAAGAGAATAAGGTTGCTTGATACTCAATTATCAGGTAAGAACAACTTTACTTTTGACCAGTTCTTCTAACCAGTCTGTTGATAAGTATTGCCTTGACCATTTTTGACCTACTTGTAGATGTTGTGGTCAAAATAAAGCATCTCACTAAAGCCTCGACTCGTAGATACGAGGAAACATAGTTGATGAAGGCAATCCTCCATGACAATGTTGTACATCTCAACTATCTATTCGGTGGGTTTGGTACAGAGAAAATGAATCCTTCCGAGGACACCATAACCGCTCATGTGAGCATAATCAGACTTCAAGTCGGAGCTTTAGAGAAACATTTATCCACCTTGAAGACCGATCAGGCAAAGTCGATTCAGGATACAATCGCAGGCGCTGTAAGCTATGCCTATGCAAACCTCAAGGCATGTGACCAAAACCTCAATCTACACCCTATCGACCATGACTTCAGCTACTCTTTGGAAGAAGCAGCCGGCATGTTCGAAGAGCTAGAGCCAACTGGTCAAAACATTGTAGAAGAGATGCAACTTGGCTCTCCTTCTTCTTCAGAGTAGTTTGTACATAGGAACTTTGTAAAGACTTACCTTTGGACAATGATGGAAATTCTCTCTTTTCCTGCAATTCATCTTGTTGAGTAATTAGTACTCGTAAGATAAAAGAGAAAATGAAAGAGAACAAACTTACAATTAAGAAATAAAGTTATACTGATAACTCTATTTTAGCCCCCCGATTATTTACTCTGTTTATGTGAATAATCAAAGCAAAAAAGTGTAGAGTATAGTATGCAAAGAGCAGAGTAGTCATCGACCATCGTTGTTGAATTCAATTGTCATGTTCTGGCAGCAAAAGTTAGGAATGAGTTGGTGCTAGGAAGTTCCTTCTAGTGGGCAGAACCACGTGCAGAGAGGAAAGACTTCGACTAGGTGATGTTACCTTTCTTCCGTCAGGTTAATCAAATCGAAGACATAAACGATAAGAAGATAAAAACTTAGAATTTCTTCTTGTACACCTTATCAATGTTTTCGTAGACAACTCAATTGTTTTATGCTGATAGAAAGAGTCAGGAATAGTTTGTCACTAGAAAGCTCCTTCTAGTGGGCAGAACCATATGCAGAGAGGAGAGAATTTTGACTAGTGGTGTCCCCTTCTCCGAGTAGTTAAACAAAATGGATGCACGAAAAGTGGTCGAACAAACATAAAAGAAGATCTACTGAACATATGATAATAAAGATTGAAAAAACTTGAAAGCTTTATTGAAAGAGTAGAAATGTATACATATAAAATTTACGCAGTTGATCGATGTTTCAAGAATTTTAGAGAATTCGGCCATCCTCCATAGCAAGTCGTACAGAGCCTGGTCATATAACTTCGACTATAGTGTAAGGACCTTCCCATTTGGGGCAAAGCTTGTTCCAATTAGACTGGGATTGGATTTTCCTCAATACCAAGTTACCTGCAGCAAGGCTACGAGGTTTGACCTAACGATCGTAGTACTTACTCATGGCTTGCTGATAGACTGCTGATCGGATTAAGGCTTGATTCCTCTACCCTTCGAGTAGGTTGATGTTATCCACTCGATGTTGCTCTTGGTTGGAGTCACTAAAGTTCTCGACTATTGTCAGCCGGATCTTTAGTTCTGGGGGAAGCATGGCTTCAGCCCCAAAAACTAGGAAAAATTAAGCCTTTCCTGTCGCCTGACTAGGAGCATGTGAATTACCTATAATACTGAAGGTAATTGAAGACTCTGAGCACTTTACGAGATAATCGAAGACTCGAGTCTTAATTTCTTGCATTATTTGGCCATTAGCATGCTCGACTGCCCCATTGCTTTGCGGATGGGTGACTGAGGCAGAGCAAAGTTTGTTACCCAATTCATCACAAAATTCTTGAAATTTTGCACTAGAAAATTGCTTACCGTTGTTTATAATTATTCGACTTGGTATACCAAATCGAGTAATCACGCTTCTCATCATGAACCTCTTGCAACTTCTGTTGTTATTCCAATCACAGGCTTAGCCTCGATCCATTTTGTGAATGTATCAATAGCCACAAAAAGGAATTTGAAGCCTCCCGATGCTCTTGGGAGTGGTCCTAAGATGTCGAGACCTCAAGTCACAAAAGGCCACGAGAGAGGAATTGTTTGAAGAGCCTGAGCCGGTTGGTGTATTTTTCTACTATGAAACTGGTACTGTACACACTTCTTAACTAGCTCTTTGGTGTCATTAAGGGCTATTGGCCAGTAGAAACTTTGCTGAATGGCCTTTCTAACCAACGTTCTGTAAGAGGCATGTGCTCTACAGGTACCCCATGTATGTCATTAAGGAGTTGTAATCCTTCTTCTGCATCACATGAGAACCCTTCGAGTACTCCGTTTATAAAGTACTCCATTGACCAAAATATATATTTTTGGCCTTGCAGTAAAGACGATCTGCTTCGAGATCATCATTGTGTATAGAACCCTTCTAAAGATACTCATAGATGGGAGCCATCTAGGTATCCTTGTATTCTAGAGAGACTATCTCATTAGGAGTTATCTCCACTACTTCAACCAGAGACGGCTTCAGAGTTACTCCAAGAAGACTCCTAGTGGTACATGTCAATGGGAAGAAACTAGTTGAGCCAACTAGTCTGCGAGAAAGTTATCCTTCCGAGGGATATACTGTAACTCGAAGCTGAAAAAGTGCTTCTCTAGCTTCCATACTTTCAACAAGTACTGAGACTTGGTCGAACTCAAGCATTGATACTCTTTGCTGACCTGATTCATGACTAGTTGAGAGTCTCCTCTCATGAGTAGTCAACGAATCCCAAGCGCTTTCACGACTCATATGCCAGCCCACAAACCTTTGTATTTGGCCATGTTATTGTGGTCGTCAACTGTAGTTGAATGACATACTTTAAGGTCTCTCCCGCAGGAGATTCTAGGACCACCCCAGCACCTGAGCCACTTAGCGTAAGCAACTCATTGAAGTACATCATTCACTAGTCATGGGAGTTTTACTGGGGATCCTAAACAGGTTAAGGATTTGTCCATTTGATGACAAAGTCTGCCAAGATCTGGGATTTAATGGCCGTTCAGAACACAAAATGGAGGTCAAACTCCACAAGTTCTATCGACTATTTTGCCATGTGCCCCGCTATTTTCTTGTTCTGGATGACCTTTCCTAAGAGAAACTTAGATGGCACAATAATTCCGTGCACCTAAAAATAATGCCTTAGCTTCCTCGAAGACATAAGGATGGTATATAAGAGTTTTTGGACCTAAGGGTAGCGCTCCTTAGGCCCAGTAAGACTTCGCTTACATAGTATATTGGTCATTGGACGCCTTCACATTCTACAACCAGTACAACATTTGCTACCTGTGACGTAGCGAAAAGATATACCAAGAGTGTCTCGCCTGGTTTAGGAGAAACCAGAACAATAGTACATGTAAGATATCTTTTGACATCCTCGAAGGCATCGTTAGCCTCTTTCTACCACTCGAAACCTTCATGTTTCCTTAGAAGTTTGAAGGAAGGAAGTCCTTTCTTACCAAAACATGCAATGAAACAACTTAAACTCGGTGTGTTTTTGAACTTCTTTCTTCATGGTCGGATGGCGCACCTGCTTTTAGTAACTTGTCCAATTCTGATCTAACAGCTTCTCGTCGAACCGGTGCAAATCTCCATAATTTCTATTTTACAGGCTTTTTATTAGGCCGTATGAGCTAGCTTGTGCTCGATCACCTCCCTAGGGACCCCGGGCATATCAAATGACTGCCACATGAACACATCTATGTTTGTTCAGAGGAAAGTGAGGGTGTCTTCCTATGTGGGGTCGAAAGTAACCTCAATGAGAACAGTCTTCGAAAGCTCCACTAGGTCCAAAGGAACCTCCTTGACCTCTTCGTTTGGCTTCGGCATGGCTTTTCGGCTTCGAGTGCTTGCTCGAAGGCGGTGCCTTGGTAGCTTCTCGAGTTGGTAGTTGGCCGACCATCTCGAGGGACTTGTGGTCACACGTCAGCACTATTTTCTTATCACAGTGAACTATGATAACTCCCTTGGAAACTGGGAACTTAAGACATCGATATGCATAGTGAGCGACTATCAGAAAACATGCTAGAGTTGGTCATCCAAGTATGGCGTTATACGCCATGTCGAAGTCGACCACATCAAATGATATTTTCTCTATCCTAAAGTTGCTTGGAGAACTGAACATAACAGGCAGAGAAACTTGTCGAATGGACTTACCCGAAGATCCTGGTACGATCCCATGAAATGAATATTGTATAGGTTTTATTTTGGTACAAGGGACTTGCATCTCGCCTAAAGCACTTACAAATAAAATATTTAAAGAACTGCCACCAACAATTAATACACGATTCACTCGACAATTGCTGATCGTGGGCTCGACCACGATCGAAAATCGATCGGGTCAAGTCGAAGGGATCGGACAGTCACTCTTCTCGAAAGACATGGTGACTTCTGACCACTTAGGAAGATTATTGACAAGGGAGGGTCTATAGAGTTTACCTCTCGTTCGATAGCCTTATACTGTTGCTTTGACTTGTATGCGGATGAACCTCCATAAATGTGCTCGATGGTGTGCTTCAGATCCTAGAAATGCATGTACTTATCCTCATCCGAGTGCTTTCGACCATTTGACTACCCCACCTCATTGAGCGTGAGAAGAGATCACTTACCAGAATAGTAATCCTCGAGTTTTGTTTGGAAAACTCGGTAGTTGCGAAGGTTGTGTCCCTCCTTGTGAAATGGACACCACCTAGACTTGTTGTCCTTTCGCGCAGGTTCTTTGCCTTTGCCCTGATTGGAGTATTGCTTGGGGGTCCGTGGCTCCTTATCGCATATGTCCAAACTTTATTCGAGCTGTCAGCCTAAGACTTCTGACTTTTGGTCTTGTTCTTGGATTTCTTGGCCTTTTCCTTCCTCCCATTGCCTTGACCTTCCCCTTTGGAACTTCGATTGACCTGATCCATGGTTTTAGTCCATTCGACCACTTCATTAGTAATCGCATAACGGTTAGCCATCTCAAGAGCTCGGTGATGGTGGTCAGTGGATGCAAGGGGATGTCCTCTGTGAACCTCCCATTGCGGACACCTTGCTTGAATGCATGATGACAGAAGCATCAGAGACCTCCAAAAGTGAATTACAAACCTGGCTAAAGTGCTTGATGAACTACTGTAGGGTCTCGATGTTGTTCTACCACATCCGGTGCAGGTCGTCCTCTTTCCCAAGGAGGTTGTACGTGCCCTGAAAGTTGGACAATAGAAGTTTGCAGAGGTGTTGTCACGAGTAGATCGACTCGAATGGTTAGTTGAGCAACCATGACTAGGCAAACCCCTTGAGCACCATTAGAAGATAGTTTGCCATGATGTGCTCGTCTCCTCCTGCCACCCGAACCACGATTGTGTAAATTTGGAGGAACTCGATGAGATTTTTGGGACTCATCAAATTTCTCCATGTTTACTAGGCGAAACCGTGGTGGCCAGCACACTACTCGAAGTTCGAGGATGAACACCTGACATCCAGTAATAAGTTCCTGATGCGTCCTTTGTGTGAAAGGGTAATTGTTGTTATCAGGTGATCATACTTAATGATGCCCAGTAATGGACGGACACGACGTATAGTAGGCTTCGTCCATACAAGGGTAGTACTCCCCGTACTCTATCTGATGCTGCAGATTCCTTGCTCGAAGCAGTGATTGATCACCTTCTCAGTAAACTCGTCGATCTGAAGTCGTTCGAGGAACTCTCCTTCGGCTAGAGTTGTGGTTAGGAGACCATCGTGACCTGTCATCATGTCGAGCCCCACGTGGTGAGTTCTATGAATGACTAGATGTGGTTGTACTTGTCCAACTCTTGGAGTTATGCTGGTAAGGCTACACGAATCTATCCATCATGCTGCGAAGCCTTCGCGTGATCCCTCCAACGAAGTGGTCGTAGCCTAGTGCTAGAGCGAGCTCTGGAGTTGGGTTCTCAAGCAGGTCGATGATACATTGAAGTTCTCGAACCTCTTCAGACTGGTACTGGGCATGCCTAGGTAAAGACCTCTAGGCAGCCAATCACCTCCTTTGGGCGGTCTCAGGATCCTTGATCTCTGAGGCTGGTTGAGGCTGCCTTAATGGAGAGCTATTATCTCTAGAATTTCTGCCATGCTCATCAGAGAACTGACCTGGTTCATCACTGGATGTCTCCTCACCATCCTGATGAGGGGTGGCAGGGTGTGACTAATGGGGAGGATCCTCATGTCTTCATCCGAGAGAGTGATCAGAATCTGCGGGGAGGACAAAAAATTCCTGTTTAGAATCTCCACTTCCGATGGAGGACCCCTCGCTTGAAGAATGGTCCAGCGAGAGCGCATCGTGGCCTGGAGTAAACCCCACTAGGTAGGGGAATTCCGGGTTACAACCATGTCCTGTTGGAGTTGAACCATACGAGAGTGCAAATGGACTCACAGGGAGCCCACCCATGCTCTCTGCGTGGACAATTGGAGAATTACGATCACCAGTTGGCGATGAATCCCTGGAATGACAGACTCTAGGGCTCATTGAAACTACTCGAGTGGTCGTTGGGGGACTCAAACATTTGGGGGCGGGCCCTTGTCATGTTGCGAGTCCTGTTCATGGTCTGATTGACTCTTGCCCTTGGGGAAACTGGTTCCTCCATCAGGTGTGCTGCTGTGGGGGATGTGGATCCCTCCTTAGCCTTTCCTGTGGTGCGATCTCTAAGGTCCTGGGATGGATCTCCAGGGACAACCTCACTGTCGGAAGCAACATTGTCTGCTCATAATCGTAGTAGGCATCCATGTCAAGATCTGCATAATCGGCCAAGTCAAACCAGTTCTCCTCGTTCCACTCCCCTGCCATGAGGACATCAAAAGAAAGAAAACTTGGCCACAAGGAAATTATCAGAGTCTTGAAAGAACATCCCCACAGACGGCACCAACTGCCGGTGTTTTAATACCGATCTTACATATGATTTGTTTGGATTCAGAAAAACTCTAGGAGACTCGGACTATGAACGTGCAGAGTAAAGATGCAGGAATTTTTATACAGGTTCGGGCCTTAACCTGGGAGAATAATAATCCTATGTTCTATGTGGATATTCCTCAGAAATTGATTACAACTAAGAGTAATGAGAAATGTCTAGAACTTATCTCCTAATCTGATGTGGTCCAATCTATCTCCCTATTGCGTTAACATTTATATAGTTGACGAAGTGATGGTCAATGTCCTACACCAAAAGACGTCTTAACATTTTGGGAGATAACTGTCTGGCATAAGTTATTGTCAGAGACACATGGTGGCCCATTCGTCATGAAGTGGTTGTTGTCAAAGAGAGATCATGTGTGGTTATTAGGAATAAGCGTGCATTCTAACCACCTTGTCAAACAGACCTACGATGTAGCAGATCATTATAGACAAGCCAGTTGGAGACAAACTGGTCACAGGAAGACCTACGACTACAAGGTGGTCGTGGGATAACTTACAACTATGTGGTCGTAGAAGGATTTATGACCAAGGTGTAGTCATAGTAGAACTTATGACTTACATGGTCATAGACTTACGACCAAAGAGCAGTCGTAGAAGGACTTACGACTACCTTGTGAAACTTATCTCGTATCGATATGGGGTATACTCAGAGAATATGATAACATAATAATTAGAGCATCATTATATCATCATGAAAACCAAATGAGTATTCGAATCTAAAAAGGTGATCTAGAAATAACGCAAGAGGATTTGCAGTAAAAATCTTACTCAAACTAGGTTTGAAACTGACATTTAAAATGCAAGAATGCAATTTAATAGAAACAAATTATGAGCTAAATCCTAAAAATAAATTAAGAGAAGGGAAGTTATGACTTGAAAATTTAATGATTTAAAATCCTAAAGTAAGAGCCAATTTCAAATGCAAGCCAAACCAAAATTTAAATAGGGGTTCAACTTGAAATATGTGGCTCCAAAAATCAGTTGCCATTCAAGAATTTTAATTGGTATTTCATAAGAAATCTGAGAATTAATATGGAGCAAATTTATGTGTAACCTTAACCCCAAGTCAAATTGCCATGGCTTAAATCAAAAGTTTCAATTTGAATTTCAAAGTTTAAATGAGAGGAAAATTTAGAAAAAGGTGGGAGAATAATTTTGGGCTTGGCCCATTGGGCCTTGGCCTGATTCCCCATGCCCTACTGCTCTGGCCTGGCCCAGATGCCCAGCGCGTGCACGGCGCACTCAATCCACGCACTAGCTGCACCACCGTTGTGCTGGCTGCGCCATGCTCTAGGCCCTATAAATACCCCACCATGCTTCTGAAAGCTCTATCCCACCTCACACTCTCTCCCCCTCCACAGAATCACTCTCTCATAGCTCATAGCTCACTAGAGCTACCTTCGTCTTCAACTCCAGCCAACTTGGGATCAGCTAGTTGGATCCTTCTTCGACTAATTCCTCTTAGTTGAGGCATCCCTAGACCTCTCTCAGTGCAATCCCACCGGTGAATTGGACCCCATCGCCTGCACAACACTGGTGTCGTGCTTCCTCCCTCCGCCACCGAGCCTCTCGCTGCCAAGCTTCATCGACTGTTCTCGAGCTCTATCGACCCCTCAAGTAGCTCTTCCGTAGTCTATAGATGCCCCTAGCTCGCCGAATTAGCTTAAGTCAATGCCATTCGCTATATTGTTGTGCCCCCTGTTGCCAGCCACTGTGTGGCCAAATTGGGCCGTAAGGCTTAGCGTAGAGGTGCGCGCGGTGGTGAGGACTCCTTTTTTTGCCATCCCTCTTCCTATCGTGCCTCTGTTCACTAGTGATGAGTGTCATCTATCTTCGACAGGGAAGAAAAACTCTAGCACGAAGGTTAAATTTAAACACGAGATTAAGTAAAGCTAATGACAGTAGTTTAATTAGCTAAACACCCACTGACATGTGGTCCCTCTTAATTTAATTAAAACTTAGTATCTATGACATGTGGGACTAAACTATTTAAAAATTCTTTTAAACTCGATTAAATGACTAGAAACCACCGATGTGTGGGTCCAAATCATTGTATTGAATAATGTGTGGCCCCACCTATCAGTCACAATAATCTTTTTCAATTAAGAAATACTTTAGAATAGAAAGTAAAACCCCTGGACCCCATCTGCCATACAATGTGTTCTTTTTCAATGGGAAAATAAATAGAAAACAAAATAAAAAGCCCTAGGTCACCTGTCAGTGAGACAAATTCTCTCTCTTTTATTATTTTCAGAATTAGTTCAAACTCAAACTTCAAATGGTCTGTTCTCATGCATCTTAAGTCCAAATTTAGTGAAATTTATTTTTAAATTTATCTAAATTCAAAATATTTCTAATGAAAATGAAATCATGAATTTTGGAGTTCATTTGAATTTTTATTTGAATTTAACTCTATTTTTCTTGTATTTATTCAAATTTATGCGTAATCGTTTAATAGCGTACGAAGCTCAAGAAGAACAAGAGTTCGTGGCAAGTCAAGACCCTCAAGATCAAGCAACTAGTGAGCAACACGAGTCAATGCTTTGATCATATTTTTTTGAAAATGAATACTTTGATCATATTGAACTTACATTTTATGCAAGACACTTTTGTTTAAATTATCAAATTGCATGTTGATATTCACATCTTAATATTATAGCTACATGCCTATTACTCATTGTGTTACTATAGTACCGCATCCCTTGTAACAATTGAACACTTAACCCTTGTCACCCTAGAAATTTACTGGCAACTGTACTAGTTATAGTTGTATCTAAATGCCATGCTTAACCTTACTTAGATACCTAGGGCATTAAATTGCCCTAACATCAATTTAAAAATATGACATTGAATTTGGCAGCCATTAGAGGGAAATGGCTGGTATGATAAGATAATTTAATTTATGCTTCTCAAAACTCAAAATGTGCTTTACATATCTGGGCAGATGGTAGGAGTGGCTGGTGCGAATGGTGCACGAGAGTGTGATTTATGGTAGAACCGCCCAGGTAACCCTAAGGATTGAATTTTGTGATGACCTCTAAATATAAAATAGTACAACCATAAGTCTATAATGGGTATGACTTCCCTAAGTAATTTACCAGACCTTAGAGTCATCTCGTGTGGTGAAGGAGTGGGGTTAGTGCATGCGGATTATGATATGGCTTGAACGGGACATTGAGTGGAGGGTGATGTTTGCCTGCTATGCTAGTCGTTCGGGAATTGTCATAGTCCCGGTGCGCTAGTCCTTGGGGTTGAACTTTCTGCACAACTATAATTCCTTCTATAGAAGGGGTAATTTCACAGGTCAAGATGACAAAGGGGCGAGGTATTGTAAAGGCTTCATGTGATCTCCTCAATCTACATGTCTAAGAAAACATGTGAAATATAACAAGTTGATTGTCTCTTATGGGTAAAGTGTATAGTATCTGCGACTGTAAACTATTCGAACAGCCGTACCTATGGTCATAGGTGAGCATGGGAATTTACTTGAGTTAGTATCTATTTCTAAAATCTTGTGAGTGGGATGAAAAAAAAATTGTCGGGTGGACAGAACCCTGAGTATTGAGTTTTCCCTAGGTGGATAGAAAACAGTGAATATAAGGGTGGATAGTACCCTGATAGAAAAAACTAGCATTGGTGGATGGAACCATATAACAAGTGAATGGAACCTTCACTATTATTAATATTGCACACGTTTACTCTCTTTGCTAGAACATGTTTTAGTTAGAATGCTAAATCTTAGGAATTTCTATTTACTGTAACTTTCAACTGTAGCCTTGTCAAATAAAATAACCTTAGCCATCCTTTGTCAAGCCATGCATCTATATAATGTATTCTGTGTGTTGGCTCATGGAGTATGGTGGTTTGTGCTTATACTCATTCACTCAATTAACTCAGAACTAGGAGAGCCAGATCACTACGCTCATGATGATGCTCCTAAAAATGATGGGGGTGAAGGAGGAAATTAGGGGATCATTAGTAACCCAAGTCCCAGTCAAGCAGGCTAGATAGGAGATTGTGTGGACACATATTATCCCAGCTTGGATAATATATGTTATACAAATTTTACTCCTATTCACTACTTGCCTATGGTAACTTTTGGCCTTGTCTTTTATTCAATGCTTCTGCTACTGCTTGTGTAATGTAAACATTTCGCCTGGCACAAATTAGAACTAGGAAAAACTCTTATCTTGATTTGCTCCTGTTTGCTACGCTGTTGTGGAATCTTTATGGTGCTCTATATTAATCGCTATGCTCTAAAGAATACGATGTTGATATGCAATTTGTTTGCCCTAACCACATATGAAATGTTCTATTTTTTGGATTGCGATGCTCTAAATTCATGTCATTCTTGTCTATCATGGAATAGATATTGTTACTGAAACCACTGTAGGACCAGATACTCTACTTCCCTATCAATGGATCTGATTGTAGTAGCTAGTCCAGTTACAAATACTAGAACACTACTGAGGAATCAGATTCTTCTCTGATAGGATCCACCTGCAGCAAGAACGGCTAATTTTGCCTTCTTGCACAGCCTAACATATGTTGTATTTTGTGATTTCAATCTAATAATCTGATCAGATTTCACTTAAAAGGATATATTCTGACCAGTATAATTGGTCAGTGTTGTAAACTAGTCAGAGGTTATGATTGAGATCATCTCCATATTCATGGACTCTGCACCAACTTGCACCAGATGTGGTGTCCAAAGGTGTTTGCGCTGACTGGAGTTAGATGTGGCTACTCGAGGCGCTTTTGACTATAACTCCTCACCATCATCTTCTGAGACTTTATTCCATCTCCGAGAGAGGTGTTGTTCGGTCTCCAAGCAAGTTATTATTTCAGTTTCCAAGTAGGTCTATATTTTCATTGCCAACTAGGACTCTGTTCCATCCTTGCCTGGGACTCTTGTTCCCAAGGCAATTTATATCCCATGTAAGCCTCATGATAGCATGCAACGCACTACAAGTTATCCACACTTGCAATACGCTAAGAGCGTTCTATAACTTCTCCTCCATATAGTGAATTTACCAATTACGCATCCTTGTTTTTTCATAAGGGTTTTCTAGGATTTTTTGCAAGTGGTATCAAAGATTGGTTCTTCACCTGATCAATCTAGGGCATACTCGACATGGCATCAATGAAGCATGATCTTTCGTTGCTTGATCGCAACACAAGATTTTCCCTCTGGTAAGTTAATATGTGAGTTGTTCTATCACAACTTGATTTGGATGATGCTTTATTAGGAATCAACAAGATGCTCAATGCATGGTCTATTAAGGAGAAGTAAATGAGATATCATAAGGTTCTATCTCAAATTCATCTTCACCTTTCTAATAATATCCTCTAAGAAGTTATGAAAGAGGCCACTACTGTTGTGTTAATGGCTAAAGTCGGAACATATCTGCATGACCAAGGGTCTAGCCAGCAAGATTCATCTGAAGTAGAAACTTTTCTCACTCAAGTTGGCAAAAGGCATATTAGTGTATGTTGGACCGAAATGGCGACAGAGGGGGGGTGAATGTCGATCTTTAAGAATCGCCCTCGACAAGTATCCTCACTTAAGCTTCTTCTCCAATAGCTATGGGAGCTATGAAGAAGGAAAATAAGCCCTCACTGGAAATCACAGAGACAAGGAAAAACCATATCCAAACAGAAGCAGTCAAGAAAAATAACAACAGAGAAAGTCTGACTGCAAGCGGTAGTACCGCTGGGACGAGCGGTAGTACCTCTCGAGGAGCGGTAGTACCGCACGACGATCGGACTTGTCCGAACGTTCCTACGCTGCCGATCAGACTGGTCCGAACATAACCGGTAGTACCGCTAGGACGAGCGGTAGTACCTCTGAGCGGTAGTACCTCTCGGGGAGCGGTAGTACCTCACGACGATCGGACTTGTCCGAACGTTCCTACGCTGCCGATCAGACTGGTCCGAACATAACCGGTAGTACCGCTAGGACGAGCGGTAGTACCTCTGAGCGGTAGTACCTCTCGGGGAGCGGTAGTACCTCTCGAGAAAATCAGCAAACAGGATTTTCGGGCTGGAACTTTGAGACTTCAGATTTTTTGGCTAAAAAGAAGGTTTGCTCTCAATATTTTTGATCCAAGTCCTTACTACAACAAACTAAATAGTAAGGAGACCTTGGGAAATAAGAGAATCAAACCAAGAAGCAATAATTTCAGATTATGGGTAAAAATCTGAATTTTTGCACAACCCGAGCCAAAAATCAAATTACTCCCCAACCGTTGATCCTTTGGCTATGAAATTTTGAGGGTAGCTAATTAATAGCCTCTGGACTCTCCATATCAAATTTCAAGCCATCTCAACAAGGGAATCAAGAGCAGCTCCAAACCCTAGAAACTGAGTTCATGAACAGAGGAAGGCCAAAACTGAAATCTGAGAATTAAACCAAGTTTGCTCTTAGGGAAATCGATCAAATAATCTTGTGGCACTAACCCATCATAGAGCAACCCATTTTGGGCCTTCCCAACAAGCAAGAACTCGAAAATCAAAAAGCTCAGAAATCAACCAAATGGAGCAACGAAGAACAGAGAGAGCACGAACAGATAAAAACTTCAGGACTTTTATTCATTGATTCACAGAGAATACAGAGGAGTCCCGATACCCCGACTTGATACAAAGAAAGGATTACAAGCTCTCAATCTCATCCTCTCCCACTCTCAAACCTCAAGAACACACCCATACATGCTTGAGGAGGGATAAGAACACTCTGTTCTATCTAGAACCCATCGAAGAAGGACAGAGGGAGCACGACTCTGCCTCTCCAACCACTAAAGACTAAAGGAAAACCACCTCCTAAAGCCTCTTTTGACTAGGGCTAACCCTAATTCCCTCCAAAATGCTCAAGGAGGGCATGCAGTCCCTCCTCTCCTTTTATAGCGCCTGGCTAACGGGTCTCCGCCCCGTTACGCCCGCTACGTCCAACGGAGCCCGCTCCCGCTTGTGCAGCCTTGCGAATTTCCCGATTCGCCCCTTCTGCACCTTCCGGGAAGCTTCCGCGCTCCTTGCCTCGCACGCCTCGCAACCACCTCGAGTCCACGTCGTCTTCGACACATCCCGACCGTTCTGACCTCAGCGCCACCTGCGCCTAGTCCGGTCCACCGTGTCTCGCCACGACTCCACTCGACGTCCTGCAGCCACACAGACAAGAAAACACGTCAAATAGCACCGCTCGACACATGAAAGCGTAAATGCCATTACACTTACCACAGATGAAGTCAAAACCTGTCAAAACATTAGAATATGCATCCTAAACCCAAATGACCAGATTTGACCAAAGTCCGACCGAGCCCGATTGCGCCACGCAACGACTCGACTCCGAACCACTCAAACCAAACTCGACTGACCTAAACCTTTGTCAATTACTCATCACTCTCATGGAGCACGACCACATGGTCTCTCAATCTCCCCCTTGATGAGTCTATTGACAAACGCAGAAAAAGCATGAAGTTGAGTTTGATTTTGAAGAATCCAACATGGTCCAAAGAAGAGAATGAAGCTAATGACCATGCCGACAGAAGGAACACTAGAGCAACAACTGAAAGAGCAAATTGATCTCCAAAGCTCTAAACTCCCAACAGACTTTTTCTTCTCTATTCTCCCCCTTTTGGCAATAAACACATCAAGATGCAATAGAGAGAATAAGACATGTCAATGGATGAATATGGCTGAAGTTTGTTTATTTAAGCATTTAGAGCCATGAGAATTATCCATATTGACCATAATGTAATACACCAAGCCATAACTAAAAAAACGCTATCTAGATCATGACAACATATATATAAACCAGCTAGAGCACAAAGATGACAATCTGTAATGCATTTTGTGAGCAAGTCAAGTCATCAATGAGTAAAGTCTAGCTAGAGACATCCAAGGAAGATGCAGGCCATGTCAATAAGCTAAGCGGAACCAAGAAGCTAACATTGAGTCCAAATAGAGTGCTATAAGCTCAAGATTGAGACATTGGTTAAGGCACTTGGTTCTGATTGTAGATTAAGCAAATTGAGCACATTTAACATTGTCTTTTGAAAGCATATGGTTGTTTTCAACCCAATTTTTGTTTATGTGCTAGATCTCAAGCCTTATGTGACTACTCCAAGCAATAAGCTTAAGAAGATAGTCTAGGTCATCCAAAACTCCCCCTGAGTTCATGCCTAGTGCAATGGCAAGCTGTCTCATGAGAAAGAATTGGTGAAATCAGTTTTTTCGCACAAATATGGTGGTTGTCAACCAACATTTTGTTTTATCATGTGCTAGATCTCAAGCCTTATGCGACTACTCCAAGCAAGAAGCTTAAGAAGATAGTCTAGGTCATCCAAAACTCCCCCTAAGTTCATGCCAAGTGCAATGGCAAGCCGTCTCATAGGAAAGAATTGGTGAGATCAGTTTTTTCGCACAAAAGAGATCTTTTTGCTTTTTAACACATTGTACTAACTCATGTATCATCAGGAGACTAAAACAGCTCAAACTAAGGCTCAATATAGATTCAACGCTCTACTCAGCCTATTTGACATGGCATGAATCATAAAAGGATAGCTCAAGAAAGACTAAACTCAAATGCTAGCATGACAAGTTTAATTTAAGTTGATCAATTTTACTTAACTTATCATGGCAAACGCTAGTCTACACATATGAAGTCATGATAAATTTAGCAAGCTAAGCACAAGTCATGGCAAGGTGTAAAGCACTGAAGCATGTCATAACAGGATAATAATCAAGGCTCAATGCAGATTGATTATAATGCTAGAAAGCTGAAAATGCAAGAAGGTCCAGCTCCCCCTCAACATTAGATGCAACTTTTAGTTCAAGTTGAGTTATGTCAAAATTAAGCTTCAGAAGCTCCCAAATGAACTCCCCCTGAACCAAAGCAAAAAAAATCGAGAAGCTGGCAAAGAAAACCAGACAGGCAGTCCTTAAAGCATAGAAAAGATATAGAAGCAACTATGGCTTAAACTGACTCTCATCTACCCCATATGACTCCAGGACAATCAGCTGACAGTAAATCACACACTAGAGAGCAAACACGTACCCTGTCTACCCGAGGGTGGCCCAACCCTCGCTAGAACCTACAAGAAGTGAGTGAGCTCGACCTAGTGAGATAAGAAGCAGCTAATCCTGGAAGCACAAGATAAGAGTTAGAAGTCTAAGCATCTCGGCAAGAGAAGCACTCTAACCTATGCTGGAAGGACTAAACCCAAAACACCCAAAATGCAATGCAGTCAGAAAGGAGTAAGAGCATAATTAACATGATAAAGCAGTAAAGCACAAAGCTCCCCCTCACAACAGTCCAGAAAAAGAAGGTTCTAACTCAAGGAGGTGAATCCCAAACTCACCATATCCACATGGTCTCTAGTCTGTAACCTCATACCACGGAGCAAAAGCACACTATGTCAACTCACAAGACTCTAGTGACCAAGATGAAAGTTCAAACTAGGAAGAAGATAATCCTAGAAAACCATTTGGAAAAGAGGTGTGAATGAGATAACATCACCTAGAGTTGGTTCCTATCTAATCAATCGGACCCATCCCACCACTAAACAAGAATACTAAGCAAAGCCAAGTGGACGGAAACAAGACTTCTAAAAGATCACAAGAAGAACAAACCTCTCTCATGGTCGCTTGGTGGGGAGTCGTGATCGCAGACCTAATCGAGTATGAGTGTTTCCTTGGCCGAGGTCGAAATACGAGTCCAGGACGTAGTCGTAGTCGAGACCGTGATGTAGTCATGTCAAGTTCGGCCGAGAGTCCAGACCGCACTCGTAGTTGCTATGACGTAGTCGTAAAGACCAAAGAGCGGTCGTAAAGGCTGTACCAGTCTCCCCCTCATTCACAGCCTGCAGGTTAAACACAGGAACGACTGGTGTCCCAGTACTGGGGTAAATGATATACAACATGGAACCAGTACTGTGACAAGTGACAACAATAGTAGCAACACAAGTACTAATGACAAAGAACACATGAGAACACACGCCCACACAAGCTCAATCTAGCCCTCATCAAAAGCACCTAGAACACAAAGCCTAGTGCCACCCAACACTAGAAGAAGCTTGTGACCTAACCACAGATCTCATTGTATCTAAGCAAAAGCACAGACCAAGGCTACCAAGTTGTCACACAGTTTATTTCATGCCATAACAGCAATAAGATCAAAGTATACAAGCATCACAATGAATCACAACCATACACATAGCAGGTGACAGGAACAGTCACAGAAGCATATGCTAGCATGGATAAAAGCATGTATACTAGAAAAGATACAAAGGCATGAATAAACATAGCATCATGACACAGAGAAACTATCCAAGATATAATCAAGCTCATACTGTCCATACATATGCATACATCATGTAGACATACAACATGACAAATCAAAATCATGAAAAGTATGCTAACATGTATAAATAGTGATGAATGAACATAAGGAGCAAGATGTGAACCATGATAGATACTGCCGAGCACAAGATCATGATGATACTTGACTTCTAATACACCCATTCTACTTATGCTCATGAAGTCAAGTCAAAGCTTAAGCATCCAATCAATTAACATATATATCATGATACAAGGATACCTAAGCAACATACACATATAAACATGTCAAGAAGACATCAAGAGTAAATCATGCCAACATGGTACAAATGAGCACAAGGACACGCACAACATGCCAATTATGACTAACACTTGAATATAAGGACATGAGGGTATAGAATAGCTCACAAAGTAGGTGGAGACGCAACCGGTGAAAGCATATGCCTCTTGGAGGCCATGAGGTGGTGAACCAACAAGTGTTCTAATCACGTGATGAAGAAAAAGACTAGAACCCAAACGAGTACATGTTCACCATCCAGCGTCCGGAAACCTACAAATGACATGACCAAAGTGCCCAAGTCTTGGATCCCGAAGGGTTAGTAGACATGTACTTGGGAATTCAAGACTTGACACACAGTCACTCATACTAGAAGTATGCAAGTCTACATGATGCAGTTGATGGTCCATGCAAGAAACTAGATCCTAGAGGCACACCGCAAAAGGACAACTCGAGTCCCAACTCCGAAAAAGCGGTGAAAACCTAACTTGAAAGCACCAAGAAGAGAACCAACAAAAACACCAAAGAAACTCACAACTTCTCCTCACCGTAGATGAGCACCTCGTTTGGATGAACGAGGTCTATCATTTGAAAAACGGCGGAAATTTCTCCTCGAGACAGCACGTGGACAAAAAAAACGAAAACACATGAAACAAGTCCACGATGCCGATAAGCCAATGATGTCCATCCTTCTCACATAAATGAGCAATGATGCAAGCGTCTACTACAAGACAAGATCCAAAAGGACAAAGCACCATTTTTTCTCAAGGAGAAGTCCCTTGGACTTCACAAGAGGAGCCAACAAGAAAAACACTAGCCAAAGTAGGAGCAAAGGATATGCAACAGAAAGATTTATGCTCACTACAAACGGCTCCCAAACCAGAAGAATAGAGGAGACTAAGTCGCAAGATACAGCACTCATATCATCGTGCTCTCTTCTCAAAGCATTTACACCGTCCCTTACAGAATCACGATATAAACTAGGGAAGGAAATGCAAACAAATTTGATCAACAAGAGTAAGAAAAAAACAGCCAAAGATGATGCGACCAGAAGAGACATCTCCAAAGGTGATCGTCTCATCACCTGCAGCTCGAGCTAGGGAAGAGAACCAACAAGAATCTCTGGTCATGTGTCGAGAACACCCGGAGTCCACAAGCCATTCCTTTCCCTTCCCAGCCCAGCGAAACTGAGTCAACGAGAAAGTGAAGGCTCAGTACTGGGGTAAATCAAAAGAGATTTTGGAACCCAATACTGAGTCACACGTCGAGCAGAAGAAGTAGTCACACAAGACTGACCTCTATCTACTCTACGCTTTCTGTCGCTCAGAAAGCCAGAAGGTCTACGAGTAGACCTAAAGCTGTTGCTGGGTCTGACTGCTACGGAAGAGCGAGTCGGAGCACCGGCAACATGCTGATCTCGCCGCGGGTAGCCATCTCGACAGGGAAAACGAGATCTACCCTCAGAACGGCGGAAGTCACGACCAAAGGGAGCATGAGGACGAAAGCCAGAAAACTCGGAAAAACCAAGTCCTCTATGCTGCCAAAACTCCGTAACAGGAGCAAACCTAGACCTCGTGTTGGTCTTAGGTGTACTCAGGATCTGGGGCTGACCCTGAATATGCCTAAGAGACTCAACACGGTCTCTACGCGCGATCTTGGCGTGCCTGAAGCATCGATCAACCGTGTGTCCATCCTTCTGACAGAAGGTGCAGTGATACTTCATCCTCGGAGAGGTAGAAGTAGCACGGTCAGGCTTCGCCTTCTGAGAGGCCGAAGCAGCAGGTGCAACCACCTTGCTGTCAGAAATCCCCTGGACATAGCCTGCTGACTTAAATTGGACTTTCTCGGTCCTGGGCTCGGTCTCGATCACACCTGGTGCTTTGGGTCTGAGCACGGCAGGTGGATGTTTCCTCATGTCCTCATAATAATCATATCCTAGACCCTGATTAAATTTGCAAATTTTAGACTGGTCCAGAATAAGATTAAGCTTCTTCTTGCCACCTACAAATCTCTCGAGAGTGTTCATAAGGTACTGACACTCCCGAAAGAGAGAGGTGCAAGAAGAGCAGGGGGAAGAGGGAACAGCAGAAGATAAGGGAGCAGATGAAGAACCAACAGCAGAGGGAAGAATGGCTTGTGCACGCACAGCCGACTCTGAATGACAGTCCTACTGCTAGCAGGTTGGTTCACGTTGCTAAGCGTCTCAACCTTACCCTGGGGCTTCTCCCCCTTCTCAGCAATCACATTACAAGCTGATGGTTGCTTCTCTAGTAAGTCCTTAGTTAGATTCACACATTTCTCATCCAATGCAATCAAATCAGATTTTAGTTTGTTACAGTTAATGCATGGTGAGCTAACAGGGTCCTTAGAAGCATACTGAGCCAACTTCCTATCATGATCAATCATATCTTGAAACTGTTTGGAGACAGCTTCAAGCTCAGCAGTTAACTTAGGACAGTTCAAGCATGAATCAATCGGCTCAAGTAAAGAAGCACGCAACTCAGCAATTTTGTGATCTGCCCGTTTTAGGTTCATCTTTAATTTATTGCAATTTTTACATGACTCAGGCAGATCAAGGAGCATGGCATAAGGTCCTCTAGCAGCAATGTCCTTATCCTCACATGAGGTAGGAGAAGTAGTCTCATCAGTAGTAAGTAGGGTAACAGCCATCCTACTCAACTCTAACTCAGCAAGCAGACTAACATTCTCCACCTTAATAAAATCAAGCTCGGAGGACACACTATCATGAGAGGTCCTTAATTTCTCCAAATCACCCAGCAAAGCACAGCATGTATCACAGTCGTCACGGGAGGGAGCAGATATAAGTAAAGTAAGCTCCCGTGACAGTCTCTCTACTTCCTTCTCCAACTCGCTACATCTAGCTCTAGATCTAGCATGAAATCCTCCTAGCTTAAGGAAAGCTTCATTAAGTTGGTCATAGGAGGGACATACCTCGTCCGAGTCGGAGTACAGCTCGCTGTCACTGAGTTCGCCCTCGAGGGCCATGAAGCACATGCCGGAGAAGTCGTCGCCGCTCTTGGGATCTTGGTCACCCGTCCCGTCGTCGTCGCTCCATCCCTCCACCTCGCTGAGGTCGAGGTCGTCGAAGGCGGTGAGGACGCGGTGAAACAACTTCTTGGCCTTCCCGAAGTCGCGGAACTTCTTCTTTCCCGGCGTCTGAGCTGGAGGCTTCTTGTTGCGGTTCTTGTCGGTGTAGTCGATCTTGCCCGAACCGCCGTAGTCGTTCTTGCCCTTATCCAGCTTGGGGCAGTTTGCCCGAATGTGGTTGGGGCCACCACACTCGAAGCAAATCACGGGTCCTCCTCTCTTTCTGTCCCTCCTCCCCTTGTAAGCATGGGAGAATCTTCGAGCAAGGAGGGCCAGCTGATCATCCGCAAGCTGCTCTAACTGATCATCAGTTATGTCACAGAGAGCAGCAAGGGAGAAACCACAAGAAGAATCAGAAGAGGGACCAGAAGCCGACCTGGGATCTGTGACTAGAGCCATCGACTGTGACTTCGACTTGCGAGAGACAATGTCAATCTCGTGAGTCTTGAGACGCGAGTACAGCGCATCAAGAGTCAAAGTCGAGAGGTCCGTAGTGTCCTTGATGGTAGTCACCTTCATCTCCCAAACACGAAGGTCGAGTGCAGCGAGCATTTGTCGAGCGTTATCCGAGTCGGGGTATGTGAGACCGACCGCTCGGAGGTTGCTCAGAATCTTGTGAAAGCGCGCAAAACACTCATCAAGGGACTCGCCAGCGAGCATTTCAAACTTGTTGTAATCTCGCTTGAACTGGTCCTGTCTCACCGTCTTTATCTGGGTGGTGCCCTCATGGTAAGCATCGAGGGTCTCCCAAATATCGAAGGCGGACGAAAGATGAGATATGCGGTCAAACTCGCTACGACTCAAGCCCTGGATTATGATGTTCCTTGCCTTAGCGTTTGCCTCAACATCATGCATATTTCCAGCATTAATGTTCTCATCGGCAGGAACAACAAATCTGACCTTCACCTTCCGCCAAATGGTATACCCCTGAGCCTGGATGTATGTTTCCATTCGGCTCTTCCAGAAGGGGTAATCCAGGCCATCAAAGACGGGAGGCTTGGTCGAGTACTTGTCCGTCGCCATGGCTCTTGAGACCGGTTAAGATCTATTGAAAAGAGCTAACCGGCTCTGATACCAATTGTTGGACCGAAATGGCGACAGAGGGGGGGGTGAATGTCGATCTTTAAGAATCGCCCTCGACAAGTATCCTCACTTAAGCTTCTTCTCCAATAGCTATGGGAGCTATGAAGAAGGAAAATAAGCCCTCACTGGAAATCACAGAGACAAGGAAAAATCAGATCCAAACAGAAGCAGTCAAGAAAAATAACATTAGAGAAAGTCTGACTGCAAGCGGTAGTATCGCTGGGACGAGCGGTAGTACCTCTGAGCGGTAGTACCTCTCGAGGAGCAGTAGTACCGCACGACGATCGGACTTGTCCGAACGTTCCTACGCTGCCGATCAAACTGGTCCGAACATAACCGGTAGTACCGCTAGGACGAGCGGTAGTACCTCTGAGCGGTAGTACCTCTCGGGGAGCGGTAGTACCTCACGACGATCGGACTTGTCCGAATGTTCCTACGCTGCCGATCAGACTGGTCCGAACATAACCGGTAGTACCGCTAGGACGAGCGGTAGTACCTCTGAGCGGTAGTACCTCTCGGGGAGCGGTAGTACCTCTCGAGAAAATCAGCAAACAGGATTTTCGGGCTGGAACTTTGAGACTTCGGATTTTTTGGCTAAAAAGAAGGTTTGCTCTCAATATTTTTGATCCAAGTCCTTACTACAACAAACTAAATAGTAAGGAGACCTTGGGAAATAAGAGAATCAAACCAAGAAGCAAGAATTTCAGATTATGGGTAAAAATCTGAATTTTTGCACAACCCGAGCCAAAAATCAAATTACTCCCCAACCGTTGATCCTTTGGCTATGAAATTTTGAGGGTAGCTAATTAATAGCCTCTGGACTCTCCATACCAAATTTCAAGCCATCTCAACAAGGGAATCAAGAGCAGCTCCAAACCCTAGAAACTGAGTTCATGAACAGAGGAAGGCCAAAACTGAAATCTGAGAATTAAACCAAGTTTGCTCTTAGGGAAATCGATCAAATGATCTTGTGGCACTAACCCATCATAGAGCAACCCATTTTGGGCCTTCCCAACAAGCAAGAACTCGAAAATCAAAAAGCTCAGAAATCAACCAAATGGAGCAACGAAGAACAGAGAGAGCACGAACAGATAAAAACTTCAGGACTTTCATTCATTGATTCACAGAGAATACAGAGGAGTCCCGATACCCCGACTTGATACAAAGAAAGGATTACAAGCTCTCAATCTCATCCTCTCCCACTCTCAAACCTCAAGAACACACCCATACATGCTTGAGGAGGGATAAGAACACTCTGTTCTATCTAGAACCCATCGAAGAAGGACAGAGGGAGCACGACTCTGCCTCTCCAACCACTAAAGACTAAAGGAAAACCACCTCCTAAAGCCTCTTTTGACTAGGGCTAACCCTAATTCCCTCCAAAATGCTCAAGGAGGGCATGCAGCCCCTCCTCTCCTTTTATAGCGCCTGGCTAACGGGTCTCCGCCCCGTTACGCCCGCTACGTCCAACGGAGCCCGCTCCCGCTTGTGCAGCCTTGCGAATTTCCCGATTCGCCCCTTCTGCACCTTCCGGGAAGCTTTCGCGCTCCTTGCCTCGCACGCCTCGCAACCACCTCGAGTCCACGTCGTCTTCGACACATCCCGACCGTTCTGACCTCAGCGCCACCTGCGCCTAGTCCGGTCCACCGTGTCTCGCCACGACTCCACTCGACGTCCTGCAGCCACACAGACAAGAAAACACGTCAAATAGCACCGCTCGACACATGAAAGCGTAAATACCATTACACTTACCACAGATGAAGTCAAAACCTGTCAAAACATTAGAATATGCATCCTAAACCCAAATGACCAGATTTGACCAAAGTCCGACCGAGCCTGATTGCGCCACGCAACGACTCGACTCCGAACCACTCAAACCAAACTCGACTAACCTAAACCTTTGTCTCATGGAGCACGACCACATGGTCTCTCAGTGTAAGATCATTTGACCATATTTAAAGATGTGGTCACCAACCTTAAAGATATGGAGGCCAAATACAATGATAAAGATTTGGGTCATATTTTGCTCTGTTTGTGCCTATTTCATTCCCTACATTTAGAGACACAATTATCTCATCCTCACGCTCTCGCTCCACCTCCTACCCTCCCCCTGTGGCCTCCTCTTCCTCTCCCTCTTCTTCCACGCCCTCACCGTCGTCTTCTCCGCCGCAGGGTGCTCTGACTCCTTTACTGCACCCGCCATGCCCACGCAGTGGCACAACGCCCACACCGTGGGCACTGTACTCCCCGCCATCTTCCAAGGCGTCGTTGCGCTCCTCGCCTTCATCCGCACCTCTAACTTCCTTCTCAAGCTCCAGTCCTACGTCCACGATGAGCACGACGCCGTCATCCTCAAGATGGTCGGTGGGCTCGGCACCACCGTCTTTGTCCTTGAGTGGGCCATGCTCGCTCGCCTTCTCGCTCCACCTTGATGGCAACCTCCACCACGCCATGAACTGGACCTCCTCCTACCATGTCTGAGCCCTCCATTGCCCTCCATTGGAGTGGTGTGCCGGTGCCGCAACAACTGCAATCTACGAGTGAAGTGAATTAAGAGACATTCTTTTGATTCTTTGCATTGTATTAGCGCAATTACTACTAGTTACTATCCTTTTATTCTTTTAAGTGAAATCGGTAAGGCATGACTTGAGCAAGACAACAAGGAATTGCTTGACTTGCCGTAGTGGTGCACCTTTGCTCGAATGACGATGACACCATGGTGGCATTGGCCGATGTCGACTTAGACATGGTCACCGAATAGCAGTGCCGATGACTTACCACCGTCATTGTCGTCCCTACCTTTCTCATGGATGAAGCCAACAACCGAAGCGACGAGCTTGTCGAGGAGCTCCTTGATCAAGATACCACTATAGTTTACACACAGATGTTCACGTGAGATAGTCTAAAATACCCTCTCACAAAAAACAAGGTTGAAAAATAAAAGTCTATAATACCCTCACAAATCAATGATTAAATTTTATTTCTACTACCAATATAATATACTGTAAAAAATCCAAAGCAAATCCACCACTTCCCACTTCTATCGGCCCCTATGTCGCAGTCCACCCATATTTTTCGTACTCAAACGTTGCAATAATTGATTACCTTAGGTACAGTAAATCCGAACTTTTGGTGCAATAATTATTTTTTTATAGAGTTAAAAGATGTTCATTATGGATCTCTTTTGTTAAGCACATTTTTCTAGTAAAATGCTTCAAATAAATTGTAAATAAGATAAAGGGCTTAGGAGATATCGTCATTCAAAGTTTACAATCAATTTACATTTCTCTCTCCACCCATCACTCTGCGCTCAGCGCGGCAGTAAATCTCTAATAAAGATGTAGTCAAGGCATAAGGAGTGCAGTAATATTAAACATAATAGACGAATAAATGAATAAGAATATCACATTAATTTTCTTAAAATGTGTAGTAAACAAACAAGAAGATCACAGTAATTTTCTCAGAAAAAGTGCAGTAAACGAAAAGATCATAGTAATTTTCTCAAAAAAACACAGTAAACATTAGAAAGTTATAGTAAATTTACGATAGATGTGCAACAAACACACAAAAGTTATGGTAGTTCCGTTACAATGATACAGTAAATGCGCAAAGAGGTTTTACTATGTTGGGATATGCACAATGCTTTTATTACACACTTTTGGCATTGTATCCTCTTTCAGTTTTTATTACAGCGCAGATGTATTTATTGTTTATTAGCGAAGCTTATATCATTATGTTACTCTCGTCGTTAGTGGGCTACTAATGAAAACCATTCGTGAATCAGAACTGCCAGACAAAAATTATGGCTACAACAAGAAAAAGAAACATTCTAATATTAATAAGGAATTCATATTTGTTGATTGGTTGGCTACGTAGCACTAGTTAGCTTAGTCCCTATATGAAGTGGGAGCATGTAGAATAGCGCCACCGTGTTGCATATATATAAATCAAGGAATCGAACCAATACAATAGCAGTTTTTTCCCCATCCTTTGCTATGGAAAGCTCGTAAATTGTCTACTTAAGCTAGCTCGTTTTGTTGACATGGATAGAGTTGTTGTAAATATTGCGGTATAAGCATATTTCCATATTTAATTCCAGCCAATACAATCATATAATCAACATATGTCCAGCATAATAAGAATGACATAAATTGCATATATATATATATATATATATATATATATATATATATATATATATATATAGGACGCTGAAATGGGACACCTAGGTGCCCAGACACCTAGGCTCGCTGCCGTTAGATTGCTTTTAGATACGTGCTAGAGCAATGGTATGTATGGTATGTAATATATTAGGCATGCTAAATCAATCATGGAAGGAAAGTCTTAATCTTGGATGGAAAGTCTCAATCACGCTAGCACGCATCTAAAAGCAATCCAAAGGTAAGGAGACTAGGTGTCCAGACACCTAGGTGCCCCTGTTATTTATACTATATATATATATATATATATATATATATATATATATATATATATATATATATATATATATATATATATATATATATATATATATATATATATATATATATATATATATATATTCAAAGAATATAACTTCAAGGCTGCTGAAAATAACATGTAAAATAGTCCTAACAGTAGTAAAACAACTAATTCCAGCATGCAGCAAATTAATTGTTTTATCATGCTCTCAGAACAGAGTTGCGCAAGATCCTAGATCTTGGCCTTCTCATGCAAATGTCCATACTCTCCATATATGATCTTATCACTAAAATCAAGATTTGAGCTCTAAATTTACTGACAGAACCGATCCTAGAGACAGAACAACCTAACTACCAGTTTTAGATGTTCACATGCAGATATAAACAAACAGTATGCTATCAGATTTCTGACCAAATACAGCAAGTGTTAACTGCTAGCAAAGATCAATGAATTCAATCTAAACCGAATAACAGATACCACTATGCATCACTAATCTTCCATGAACAGAACATAGCAGAAACTACAGCATACTCTATCAATTCATCAGCATGTTAACAAATCTACAAATCTTCTTAACTGATAGACAATAAGCTACGGCTCATACAAAGAAATCAACAAATAGAGCTCAAATCTGATTCTTCTAACAAGATCACAGTCAGTATTGGACTATATTCATCACAGAGCATATATATACCGAGCCAACCAACATGCACAGCAGCCCTCAGTTACTTGAGCCGAACATAAAGATCAATAATAACTGCTGAATTTGCAGGGAACCAGTTATACTCACGGAGCAGACGGTACTCAAAACCGCCCAGGTGCAAATCAAGCCGAAGAGCAACTTGAGAAATAGGGCAAGGCACGATGAAATCGCTGTCCCAGAAAACCTATCACCCCTCTGTGCAGATGAAGAAGAGGAGTGTGGCCTTCGGAGATACAAAGCCCTCACCGACCTCAGAATCCCGATGCCGGAGCCGAAGGTTAGGGTCGCGCCGCACAAGACCTCAATGAACACACTGGCCGAGTGCGTTCAAGAACAGCAGAGAGTCGTCACCCTCTTCGTCCCTCCGCATGGATTAGCCTTCAACTTCAGATTCAATCACTCCACAAAGGGCAGCCGAATCCAGAAGCAAAAGGCCCTCAATCGGTGATGGGGCCGAAGCCTCCAACCACCGCACAACCCGAAAACGGAGAGGAAGAACAAGATACCAGAGAGCAAAAACCAGATCGGAAGAGATAAATCACACACACCACACGGAGGAGCCCCGGTCTTGAAATAGCGGAGGCGGGAGGTTGCGGAGAGTCGGCGCGAGCAGCCGGCCCCGAGAGACCCGGGCCTGCCCGTGCCTTTGTCGCCGCCTCCATTCGCCGCTCCCCACCGAAATCGCTGGATCTGAGCGAATCAGCCGAAACGGCTGCTAGGGCCTGCGCCTTCATGCACGCACGGGATGCGCCCGGGAAGGAGACGAGGTCTCCTTCCCCTTATCTCTTCGCGCGGCTCACCGACAGGTGGACCCGCCTGTATTTCCCTTTTTTATTTCTTTTTTAATTGGGAAATTACCGATATGCCCTCGCGTATACAACAAGAGTAGCAATTAGTTGAAGGCTTTTGCGTTTCCTCGTTGAATCCAGCAAATTCAGTGGAGTATTTAGCATGCAGCTAACTTGTTACAGTTAACTAAGCTCCTGTTTAAAAGTGCAGTGCTTTTTTGCTTTTGACTATGGATTTTACCTTTTTTATTGCGAGAGGGATTGAAAGAGTAAAGAATACTTACTTTAAAAAGTCACTCCATTCAAAACGGCATTTGCAGTAACTCCTATAAATAACTTATAGAAAACACTTTAAAAAATTACTCTATTTAAAAACCAGTTTCTAAAAGTTAAAAACAAAAACTGTTTGGAATATGGACACCAGCTGTGTAAGCTGTCTTGTCTAGTTTGGGCGCAACACGGAGGCTGCAGCAAGGGCTCCTCGACGGCGGCTTTACCGTTTGATTGCTGCAGCCTGCGATGAGGTGTAGTAGCCAGGATGCAACGTACGTACATGCATGGATTCACTTGTTGTTGTCACATGTTCATCAAAGCATTTTGTTTGTTGATTTTGGATCTGAGACTAGTTTGGTTACACTCTGTTTTGCTTCGTTCTTTATTTGGATCTCTGATACTTGGACCGATATTGATTGTCGAAGATCCCATGCAATCATGATGATGAATGAGGAGGCGGCGCTCTGCTTGCTCTGTGGGTTGGTGAACCCCTTCCAGTCAGCCTGGACTTGCTCTGATTTTGGATTCTGGATGGTTTCCCGATTAACTTGTCAAAGTTGGTTTCCTGGAATTGCAGGCAAGCTATAAGCCGATCGAGGACGACGACGAGTTCCATGCGCAGCGCAGAGAAACGCCATCTGAATCTGATGCCATCCGGCTGGGGACCCCCATGCTCTTCTAGCCTGACGTTGGAGACAGCTCCACCCACTCGTTGATCAGTGCCGGCGAATCCTCCTCCTTTTTGTGTTGAGCTGGCACACCTTCTGCTAGCCTGTTCTTTTAGTTGCAGCTTATAATTTTTAAATTATATAGAGTACAGAGTAATAAAAATTTATGTACAGTTTAACCGATATAAATGAAGTCACTATAATATATACTACAATTAACTTATAGACCTGACCTTGAAAAGACACTCCGTTTGTAAGTTAGTTACTATAGAAAAGTCGAAAAGCAGCTTTTAGAAGCTGAAAAGAACATACTGATTAGTAACTCTTTTTGGACATTAATTCAAGCTAACAAGCTAGGTGACCGTGGCCCTGTTTATTTAGGTTTATTTTTAGCTTAAAGTTAGCTTTTCAACTTAATAAGCTTAAAAACAGTCCGCTTTTAAGTTAAACCAGGATGTTGGTATTCTAGCTTTTTTTGTTTTTGAGTGATAGCTTATTGTTGAAATGTATAAAATACCATTGTTCTAATGTTAAAGATAAATTCTATTAAGATCCAACAATTCTGAAGTTCATCGTGGAGGGGTCCAATGGTGGCTGCGGAGATCCAAACGAGACAGACGGGGTCACAGAGCACCAAAGGAGTGCAAAGAATGGGGTCGTTGGTGTTAGCCTTAGGGAGGACAGCAGCGCTGAGCGACAGGAGTGGTGCAGGGAGGACAGAGGCTCTAAGGAGTAGGACGAGCAGGGTTTAGTGCAGGTGGACGGTGGGTGGGGCCGACAGAGGAGGACAGTGGCATCGTGCGTCGCGGCGGCCAAATAGATCTCATAGGCGGCGCTGGGGTCCAACAATGGTGGTCAGTCAGAGCTCGCAGGTGGCCTGGGGAAGACAGCGTCAGGTGTAGGGAGGAGTAAGGTGTCGGTGATTGGCGTGAGAAGGATAACAGTGGCTAGATAGATCTCGTAGGTGGCGATGGGGATCCGGCGGTGATAGCCTAGGGAAGACAGCGTCAAGCACGGGGAGGAGTACGGCATTGGCGGCGACGGGCATGGGGAGGATAACGGCGAGCGGATAGATCTCGTAGGCGGTGATGGGGATCCGACGGCGACGGCTGAACAGAGCTCGTGGGTGGCCTAGGGAAGACAACGTCAGGGCGCAGGATTGAGTACAACATCAACTATGACAAGCGCAGGGAGAATAATGGTGGGCAAATAGATCTCGTAAGTGGTGGCTGAATGGAGCTCATGGGCGGCCTGGGGAAGCACAGGGGGGAGTATGGTGTCAACGATGACGACAAACGTGGGGAAGATGACGGTAGCATGCCAGGCATAGGGGGAGATTGGGAAGAGAAATGAGAAGAGGGGTGAGTCATTTTGGAGTTTATATGCGATATCATATGGTGGGTAATTTAAACAAAGTTGAGTGGCATTTGACTAATTCCAACATGCCAAAGCCAAAAAAACCTTTTGGTTGGCTTTTGGCTTATAGTTATAGGGCGGCTTATGATTTTTCAAAAAAAATGATTAAAAACTATTATTTTGTTTAGGCTTTAGTTTTTTAGCTTTAAACCGGAGAAAAACTGTTATCCTCGGTTGGGCTGAAAAGTTGTGGCTTATAGCTGAAATTGCACTGTAGCGGCTGAAATTTTACTGTAGCTGAATGTGCCTTATTTGGCGTAATTAAATTTAAAAAAATTAAAAATAGAAAAAATATGCTAGCTCATTACAGATAACACAAACAAATACGAGAAAAAAAAAGAACCAGAAAAAAGCTCAAAAAAAGCTAAAAGTTCAGAAAAAGATGAAATTTATGAATAGTGAAAAATAAGTTAGAAGTCAGAAACAAAAGCTGAAACGAGCGGACAAAAGGCCTCTTAATATGGGGTCAATTAATGCAGCAGTACGTTGCAGTTCCAACAGAAACGGCAGAGAAATTAACTAGGCCGGCCGGCCGGAGGAGAATTTCAACCGTACCGGATTTCAGAGTTTGGCAAACACGGTTAATCTCCGAGGAGGAGGAGAAGAAGGGAAAGTAACAAGGCAGAATATTCTTGGCCGATTACCATGCATAATAGATGCCCTTCCTACTTAACTGGTGCGTGTATAGAATGGTGACCCACTCACGGAAGCAAAGCGACTTGCTGACGTCGCATGCATAATAGATGGAACAAATAATATACATATGCTGGATCAAGTATACCATTACCATGCATATCCATAAGTAATTGGAATAATTAACCTGGTATATATGCTCGCTATTTTCCTTGCGGTCGATGTGGTTAACTCCTTACACATGCAAGTAATATAGACTAGCAGCTGGCTTCACCACACCAAATACTACTGCTGCATGCATTCTGTTGGAAACTTAATTTTTTTACAAAAAAAAACATGGTTGGAAACTTAATTTCAAGAGCTAATCAGTCGTTCACCATTCCTCTTAATTATTTTGCTGCAGATTAGGCACGTACGAGATTGGAAATTGAAGGTCAAGCAGAATTAAAAAAAAGTTGGATGTAATAAGCAGATGACATATTCGATTTCCGCTCCATTTGACATTACGATGAATTATATATGATTTTTTAGGAACCGCGTATACATATTATTATCGTGTTTGCGGCTACGTACATGTATGCATTTTTGTAAACCAAAAATGCTAGCGAAGATTATATATATTAATTGTGATCCAAATAAAAGAAGAATATATATATAGAAAAATGAGTACATACTTCTAAGAATACGTACTCATACTTTTCATATATTGCTTAGATGATATTGTTATACCTCTTTATCCTTTTTAGTTATACTCTAATAATGATTCCAAAGTGAGTTTCGTAAAAAAAATTATCAAAATCCAATTTTTATAACATAATTTGTGTGTGTATATGGGAGTAGCTAGTTAGCACAAGAAAAGCATATATTGTTGGGCGAAAGGGCTGTTTCATATTTCCTACATACGTACTATCCACCCACCAGAGGGGGGAGGACAAGTGCACATATATGCCTGGTTGGTTTACATGCTTCTTTTTTTGTCGAGAACACGCAAAAGACTTATGTGTCATTGTATTAATAGAAGAAAAAGTACAGCTAATCACTTAACCAAATTGGTCATGTGAGAAAGTAAAGCAAAGTTTGTTCAGGCCTCTTTCCAAATCAAGAACAAGAAAAAGAAAAACATAAGAGACTACAATAACACCAACAAAAGCAACACAGTTACAGTATCCAGCTGCAAAGGCAAGAAGCTCTCGCCGAACTCTATAACACCCCTTCTTGCCAAATAACCTCCAGAATATCTTGTAAGTAGCGAAACTTATTACTAAATACTCTTGCATTTCTTTCTTTCCAAATTGTATAGAAAAATAATATCACCATTGTATCGAAACCTTTCCTATGATCCTCTAGACAACACTCCAAGGAGATAGCCACCATTTTGAAAGTTCAGAGTCCGCGGCTAGCATGATAGCACTACGATTCGTCAGGGAAAGGATAGCAAACCACACCTACCTTGCAACAACACAATTGTTAAGGGATGCTGAATTGTCTTGAGTTCTTGTTCACATATCACATGGGCCTTAGGATGCGACAATCCTCTATTTTGTAACCGGTCAGCAGTCCAACAACATTTTAGAACAACCAACCATGCGAAAAACTTACATCGCAATGGAGCTCCAGATTTCCATATCAATTTATAACATGGTAACCTAATGGCACTATGGAAGAAAGCTTTATACGTCAAACTTGCTATATACGAGAGCGAGGAAGACCACTTCCAGATTATTCTACTTGCCTTTCTTCCTGTAGGTAAACTTGTGTCACTTGATTCCAAATCTGAATATACTCTCTGATCACCACCATGGATACGCTTCCATGTATATCTTTGATCCAAGCATTATTTGTTAGAGCTTCTTTGATTGTCCTTCTCTCATGCACTTTCTTACCCACCAATTGCCAAAGATTTGATTAACAAGTTGTCCAACCAATCATCTATCCAGAATAAAATTAAGCTCATATCTCCCAGCTCAAAACTAAGAGATGCCTCAAACATAGATTGAACAACACGATTATGCTAAACTTCCATGTCCGACCATGTTCTTGTATTATCTATCCTTTTTAGCCACAACCATTTCATTTGCAGTGCAAACCACATAATTTGTAAATTTTGAATGCCAAGACCAGCAAATTCTAGCAGCCAACAGACCTTATTCCATGCCACCAAGCATTTCCCTCCCTAAACCGAATTCTCACCAGAGCATAAGAAGCTTCTTCAATGTTTATCAATAGCCTTCAAGTCCATTTAGGAAACTCCATGGCCATCAATTGGTAGACTGGCATAGCATATAATACCGACTTCACCACCACCAATCTGCCACCCGAAGACAAAAGAGAACCTTTCCATTTTGGAAGTTTTGACACAAACTTGTCAACTATTGGCTGTAAATTGGCCTTCTTTAACCGTTTAATTGAGATAGGTATACCCAAGTAAGAGCAAGGAAAATCTAAAATTTGGCAATTCAAATTCTCAGCTGCCAACTACAGGTCATTCTCTAAGCAACAAATTGGTGTTGTCGAACATTTATCCAGGTTTGTATGCAATCCCAAAGCAGTCCCAAATAATTTCATAATCCTTTTAATCAAGTCAAATTCTTGTGGCGATGGTGTGACTAACAACATTACATCATCTGAACAGAAGGAAGCTCTATACTTGATGGCTCTATGGCCTAAAGGCTGCAGCAAATTTTCTATGCTTGCCTTTTGCAAAATATTGTTAAGGACCTCCATAACTAGAATAAGCAGCATTGGTGACAAAGGATCTCCTTGTCTCAAGCCACGCTCACTACAGATAACTTGCCCTGGCTGTCCCTTAAGTAACACTTTGGTATTAGCTGAGGATAACAACATCGATATCCACTCTCTCCATCGTGAACCAAATCCTCTATGCGGCAACACCTCCAAAAGAAATGGCCAGAATATAGTATCGAAGGCTTTTGAAATATCCAACTTTAATAGCATTCTTCGTTTCTTCATTTGATGATATAATTTAGCTGAGCCCTGAACATATTTGAAATTGTCAAGTATAGATCTTCCTTTAACAAATGCACTTTGGTTAGGACCCACTAGGCGATGAAGATACTTAGTTAAGCGAGTAACTAAGATTTTAGAAAACAACTTGGCGAAGCTATGAATCAAACAAATCGACCTGAAATCCTTTGGCAAGAGGACATCAACTTTTGGGAATTAGAGTGATTAAAACACTATTTACCCTACAAAGATTTCTCCCTTGCAAAGAATAGATAGAATGAATAGCACGAATGACATTATTCTTAATCACTGACCATGTTATTTTATAGAAAAGACCGATAAAACCATTAGGCCCTAGGGCCTTCTCACTTGGCTGATCTCTAAACACATTCCAAATCTCTTCCTCTGAGAAAGGTTCATCTAAATCACTGAGGTCAACATTTTGCCAGTCTAGGCTTTGTAAATTCAACGTATGCTCTCTCTGCATAGCGGTGCCAATGACCTTCTAAAAGTGGTCAAACAAAAGCAAATGCTTCAATCTTCATTGTAGATTAGCTCTTCTCCATCTTTAAGATAAGGGCCGAGTTATTTTGGGCTTAATGTTGGCTTTATGCTTGTACTGTCTACAGTAACTATCTTTTAAATGATACGTTTTTTCAAGGCGGGTTAATAGAAAAATTGTTGTAAAAAGTATATTGAGTTCAGCTGTACCGGCCAAAATCACATACGACTATTTTTCTCTGCATACTGCTTCTCACAAACAGGTAGAATTTAAATATTTAAACTATAAACTATAAGCCATTAGTCCAAAATAACCCATCCAAAGAATATGATTCCGCCTCCGCCGTATACTAGCATGTAAATGGAAGAAACGAGTATTGCCATCGCCCTCTTTTAACCAAGTCAACCGGGATCGTTGCCGTGCGGTTGTTCGCTCGAGAGAAGCCAGACCGAGACAGGATTTTTTAAGTTATTTCCTCAGCAACAATTCCTCCAGACTAAGGTGTCTTTTTCTTGAGCCTTGTCCAAGCGAAAAACCACCTCTTTTGCGACCAAAAGTTGAGTTTAATATTACCTATTTTCTTCTGTCCCCAGCTCTGCAATGACTTGGCTGTGTTCCTAAGAAGGCAGTCCAAACGCCTAAGAGGATCCACCACGTTGGATGTACATACCCAGGCATTTTGCACCACATCCAAGTAACCATTCAACTAAGTCCAAAAAGACTCAAAATGGAATCGTCTCTTTGAATGAAAAGCACAACACGTTGAGAGCAACAACGGACAACGATCAGAGATTGAGGACAGCGCTTGCAAATAACAATCCAGGAAAATCTCTTCCCACTCCAAGGAGATTAAAGCTCTATCTAGCCTTTCCAAAGTTGGATTTCCCCTTTCATTACTCCACATATACAACCGGCCATGGATGTACCAGTCCTTTAATTCCACCTCATTTATGAGACGTTTGAATCTTCCCATGTTTCTTCTATTCATATTAATATTCCTCTTGTCTGATGCTAAATAAATCAAATTAAAGTCACCAAGTAGCACGCAAGGTCCTCCATGTTAAGGATAAGAATAGGAAATAGATTAGGACTGTTATTTGTTTCCTAATAGGCCTTGTATTCCTTCTGTATATCTCCCTTGTACCTCTATATATATTGCCCTTTGGGCCTCATGAATAGATGCACAATATTCATAACATGGTATCAGAGCTAGGGTTAAAACCCTAACCTGATCTGTTCTTCCGCTGCTCCGCTGCCGCCCGGGTTGTCACTGCCCGTGTCGCCGCTGCCAGGGCTACCTCCGCCCGAGCCGCCGCCGCCGCCTGGATCGAGGACGTCCGAGCCGCCGCCAGATCCGATCTAGGATCGCTAGATCTGATCTGTCACTGTGCCGCCAGGCTGACGCCGTCGCCTGCTCTGTCGCCAGCGTCGGGTTGCCGCCGTCGTTGCCCGCGAAGGGGCCGCCTCCGCTGTCACCCGCGCCGGGCCGCCTCCGCCGTCACTCACCGCCGTCGTCCGCGCCGGGTCGCCGCCGCCGTTGCCCGCGCCGGGTCGCCGCCGCCGTCGTCCACGCCGGGTCGCCGCCGCCGTCCCCGCCGCAGCGCCGGGCCGCCACCGCCGCTGGGCGTCGCCGCCACCACCGGTCTGCATCTGCTGCCGCTGCCGTGATCCAGTCGCCCCTCTGTTATTTGCTGGCTCAAGTGAGCCAGTGAGTGCGGTGGGTTGTTTATAGAGTGTAAAAAAAAGAGAGAAAAGAGAGAGAGAGAGAGAGAGAGAGAGAGAGAGAGAAGAAGAAGAAAAAAACGTTGTTTTAACCGCCGCGCCGTCCAGCGCCGCCTGTTAGACTTCGTTGCCTTGGTCGCCGCGCCATCCAGCGCCGCCTACCGATGGCTTCCATTTCATCTACTGCGATCCCATTCTCGGGAACAAAGCTCCATGGAACAAACTACAGGTTATAGTCTTCTCTCATGGAGATCACGCTTGATGGTCTCCACCTTTGGGGACATGTTACTGGTGCTCGTCCTTCTCCGCCACCGCCGGTTCAGCCTCCTTCTAGGCAGCCTACTTCTGTACCTCCTGGGGCAGATGAAGCTGCTAAGAAGAAGGCAAAGGATGATGATGCTGCTGCTGCTGACGCTGCTGATGAGGCTTTTCAGTATGCCATTGACGCTTTTGAGCGCTGGTGTGCTGATGAGGCCCGTGTTCGTGCCATCCTTGTGGTCAGTGTCGACGATTCCATTCAGCCAGATATTGTTGGTCTGCGGTCTACTCAACAGATCTGGGAGTCCTTGCGTGAGCGATATCAGCAGAGCAGTGATGCTCAGTTCTTTTCGCTTCAGCGTGAGTTGGAGATGCTTCGCCAGGGAGATTCTTCCGTCGACGACTTCTTCCGATCTCTGGTTAGTATCTGGCGACAGATAGATGAGCTGGCTTCTCCACTATGCCAGGAGTGCCACAAGGTTCAGAAGGCGGATCACGATCGCCTTCGTCTTTATGATTTCGTCTGCCGTCTTCGCCCAGAGTTTGAGCCTGTCAGAGCTCAACTGCTGAGCCGCTCGCCACGACCGACTGTCACCGAGGCTCTTTCGACACTTCGAGCTGAGGAGCTTCGTCTCGGGTTAGCACCACAGTCTGTTCCGACTGTGCTTGCTGCTCCTTCTTCGACTACACCGACGGTTCCTGCTACGACTACGGTTCCCTCCCAGGTGCCTGTTTCCGCTCCTGCCTTTGCACCAACTGGAGTTCAATGCAACTACTGCAAGAACTTCGGGCATGACTACCAACGTTGTGAGGTGCGAAAAAAGCAGAATAAGGCGCGTGGTGGTGGACGATCCAAGGGGGGCAGGGAGGCCCTTCCTTCACAGGAGGACAGACCAGCTCATCAGGATCTCAGCGAGGTGACTCTGTTCAACAGCTCTGCCAGGCTCTACTTCAGCAGCTCTCTCACAACTCAGCGGGTTCTGCCAGTCTAGCTCAGACGTCTCCTCCAGGTACCTCTTGGGTTCTAGATTCTGGTGCCTCTTTCCACATGACACCGGATTCCACATCTCTCATTTCAGTGGGACCTCCTGCCCTTCCTATCTCTGTACAGACTGTGGATGGTACTTCCTTGTCTATTAGCTGTCAGGGCACTCTTTTGACCACTGATTTTTTTGTTCCAGCTGTTTCTCATGTTCCCAAACTAACCATGCAGCTTCTTTCAGTGGGACAGCTCACTAACCTTGGTTGTAGGGTTGGTTTTGACTCTCACACCTGTTTTGTTCAGGATCGACAGACAGGGACGATACTTGGGACTGGTCAGCGCCGTAGGGATCGTCAGGGTCTCTACATTCTCGACCGTCTTCATCTTCCGTCCACTTCAGTTGCTCCTACCACGTCTCCTGCCACGTCTACCTCTACTGCCGCTGCTGCCACCACCCCTGAAGTTTTTGCGCAGTGGCATCAACGTTTAGGTCACCTATGTGGGTCTCGTCTTTCATCGTTAGTTCGTCAGGGTGTCCTTGGACGTGTTACTGTCGACACGTCCATGTTTTGTCCAGGTTGTAAGCTGGGCAAGCAGCTACAACTTCCTTATCATTCTAGTGAGTCATTGTCTTCTCGTCCTTTTGATTTAGTTCATTCAGATGTATGGGGACCTGCGCCTATTATCTCCAAAGGCGGGCATAAATTCTATGTTATTTTCATTGATGACTATTCCCGTTTTACTTGGATTTTCCCTATGTCTAATCGTGGTCAGTTTCTTGCGATCTATCGTAGCTTTGCCATGATGGTTCGTACTCAGTTTGAGTCCTCTATTCGTACTTTTCGCTGTGATTCTGCTGGCGAGTATTGTTCTAGTGCGTTCAGACAATATCTTATTGAGCAGGGCACTCTTTATCAGTCTTCTTGTCCTGGTGATTATGCTCAGAATGGGGTTGCTGAACGCAAGCATCGTCATCTGATTGAGACTGCTCGCACCCTTCTGCTTGCTTCTCACGTTCCTCCACAGTTCTGGGCTGAGGCTGTTTCTACGGCTGCATATCTCATTAATATGCAGCCTTCCACTGCTCTTAAGGATGTCAGTCCTATAGAGCGTCTCTACTCTAGAGCCCCCCAATACGATCACCTTCGTGTTTTTGGCTGCACCTGTTTTGTCTTGCTGCCGCCTCGTGAGTGCACTAAACTGACAGCCCAGTCAGTCGAGTGTGTTTTTCTTGGGTACAGTTCTGAGCATAAGGGTTATCGTTGTTATGATCCTTCTACTCGACGGATTAGGATCTCACGAGATGTTGTCTTTGACGAATCTCGACCTTTCTTCTATCAAAATTCAGCTCCTCACACTGCTTCCACCATCGAGACGATCTTCTGGTTGTCTCTTCCTGACTCCTCACCCATTTTCCCCCTTTCCCCATCTTCGGTACCTTCCCCTCCTGTGTTGCCACCTGCAGCACTGCCTCCTGCTCCTATGGCACCACCGTCTCATTTCTCTGGGGTGCACTACTCCAGACGTCCTCGTTCTCCACCAGATCCCTCTCCTGGTCTCTTGCCGACACCGACGTCTGATTCATCTGATGATGCTCCTCGTTACGACCTTCGTGACCGGGCAACCATTCGACCTCCCGCTCGTCTTGGTTTTGCTTCATCAGCTCATGCTCTCTCTGTCACTGAGCCTAACTCTTATCGTGAGGCTGCTTCTCATTCTGGGTGGCAGCTCGCTATGGCAGAGGAGCTTGATGCGCTTCGTCGTACACAGACTTGGGATATTGTCCCGACACCTGTGCATGCTCGTCCTATTACGTGCAAGTGGGTGTACAAGATTAAGACCAAGTCTGATGGTACCATTGAGCGCTACAAGGCTCATCTTGTGGCTCGTGGTTTTCAGCAGGAGTATGGTCGAGATTACGATGAGACATTTGCTCCTGTTGCTCATATGACCATTGTTCGCACTCTTGTTGCGGTTGCTTCTGTTCGCCGGTGGTCTATCTCTCAGTTGGATGTTAAGAATGCATTTCTTAATGGTGTCTTGCATGAGGAGGTTTACATGCAGCCACCACCCGGGCAATCTGTTCCAGCTGGTCATGTCTGTCGTCTCCGTCGTGCTCTTTATGGTCTCAAACAGGCCCCTCGTGCCTGGTTTGCGCGTTTTACCTCCGTGATCACCGCTGTCGGTTTCACTGTCAGTGCCCATGATCCTGCTCTATTTATCCATGTCTCACCTCGAGGTAGGACACTGCTTCTTCTATATGTGGATGATATGCTCACTACTGGTGACGATCCCTCGTTCATTGCATATGTGAAGAAGCATCTCAGTGAGCAGTTTCTGATGACTGATCTTGGCTTGCTTACATACTTTCTTGGGATTGAGGTTTCTGTCACACCTGAGGGTTACTATCTCTCCCAACAGAAGTATGTCCAGGACCTTCTTGATCAGTCTGGTCTGACTGATACTCGCACTGCTGAGACTCCTATGGAGCTCTCTCTTCAGCTCCGTGCTACTGATGGTGATCCTCTTGAGGATCCTACTCGGTATCACCATCTTGTTGGCAGTTTGGTATATCTTGTGAGCACTCGTCCTGATATTGCTCATGCTGTCCATATCTTGAGTCAGTTCATGGCTTGTCCTACTCATATTCACTACAGTCATCTTCTTCGTGTTCTTCGCTACTTGCGTGGGACCATCTCTCGTCGCTTGTTTTTTTCTAGCTCCACCTCACTCCAGCTTCAGGCGTACTCTGATGCGACCTGGGCTAGTGATCCTTCTGATCGTCGTTCTCTTTCTGCGTACTGTGTTTTTCTTGGCTCCTCCCTGATTGCCTGGAAGACAAAGAAGCAGACTGCAGTTTCCCGTTCGAGTGCAGAGGCTGAGTTGAGAGCTATGGCAGCTGTGACAACAGAGATTACTTGGTTGAGATGGTTACTTGCAGATTTTGGCGTACCTGTGAGGGGACCTACTACTCTTATGACTGACAGTACAGGAGCTATCAGTATTGCTCGTGATCCAGTGAAGCATGAGCTCACCAAGCACATTGGTGTGGATGCTTCATACACTCGCTCCCAGGTGCAGGAGGGTGTACTTGCTCTTCAGTTTGTGTCCTCGGAGTTACAGATTGCTGACTTCTTCACGAAGCCACAGACTAGGGCACAACACTTGTATTTTTTTCTCCAAACTCAGTGTGTGTGATCCACCATGAGTTTGAAGGGGGTGTTAAGGATAAGAATAGGAAATAGATTAGGACTGTTATTTGTTTCCTAATAGGCCTTGTATTCCTTCTGTATATCTCCCTTGTACCTTTATATATATTGCCCTTTGGGCCTCATGAATAGATGCACAATATTCATAACACTCCACAGCTAGCCCTTACAGCACGCAATTCATCTAAAAAGGCTACCTTCTCCTCGTCTTCTTGCGGCCCATAAACCGAGGTTAACCACCATGAGATGTCAGAGCCTTGAGAAGACACCTTCACGGTGATTGAATGATCTCCAGCTAAAAAATCCGATCCCAAGATTTCAACACCACGCCAAGCAATGAGAATACCCCCTCGATTTTGCGATGATGGCAAATAGGCAAAGGTCACGTATTCCGGACCCAAAATTTGCACTATCATAGAATTGGAAATAACTTCCAATTTTGTCTCCTGTAGACAAACAATGGAAGGCTTTAAGCTTTGTATCTGCTCTAAAACCACATCCCTACGGGCCTTGGTGTTTAGCCCCCTTAGAGCAACTCCAAGAGTAAAGCTAAATCATTTTCTAAAGGTAAATTTAGCTATTATTAGAGAAAAAACATCTCCAATAGACTCTGTAAATGACTCTCCAAATTTAGTAGCTCTCCATCCCTCCTCCTTCGCTCTCTATTTTTGGATAGCCTATCTCGCTCGCCATCCAGCCTCTTGGCGCGGTCGGCGTTTCCTTTCCGCACGCTGCGCCCCATTCCTGCGCGTACGTGACCCACCGCGCGCCCTCTAGTTTAGATAGTCTGTTGGAGTAGTCTAGTTTTTTTTTGGTGAGATCCATTTTAGAGAATAGCTAAATCACTAAATTTAGATACTTCTTTTGGCTAATCTCTTGGAGTTGCTCTTACATTCCAACAGAAAATGTTGCAATCCATAAGAATAAAACACAACCGGTTGACGTCCTGCTTATTTCGGTTTGAACTTCTAGCTTATGGTTTATATTTTACTATTTATAAATTTCATCTTTTTCTGAACTTTTGGTTTTTTTAGCTTTTTTGCCGGTTCTTTTTTTCCGTATTTATTTGCATTATACGTGATGGGCTAACATATTTTTTCTATTTTTAAATTTTTTAAATTTAATTATACTAAATAAGCCACCATCAACTACAGTGCAAAATAAACCAGCTATAATAAAAATTCAACCATAAACTAGACTCCTTCCGCCAAAATAAGCACAGCCTGAGTACGTACATGCAAGCTAGCTGCTGCTGCCATGTTGAGTACGTACCTTCTTGTGCTGAAACTGAAAGCAGCTAGCCTGAAAGTACGTTGCCACCCTTTCCTTCTTCCCTGGGAAATATAATGTACGTTCCTTTAATTGCGTCGCCTGGCCAGCTAGCTTGCTTCCACTGTTGGAACACTCCCATCAACTCCTCAAAGATTATGAAAAACATGTACACCAAACGAAGCAAGGAAAGCTAACAAGGTACGCTTCAAATGCAAGCCAAAGCCAAACAACGTGCCTAGAAGGAATATTCCCTGCCCATGTTGCTTCGATCGTTGTCAAAGAGAGCTATATATCTATTAGTTGCACGAACGAAGGAAGAAGAAGAACCATATATAGCTCCCTACATCATCCATAAAAGAGGGCATATAAAGAGAGTTAGACACGTACGCCAAGAAACCAACTAGCTAATTGAAGGGGGAAACTAGGAAGAAGAGAAGCTAGCTAGCTCAGGAGGAAGAGGAGGAGGAAGAAGAAAGGTGAATAAGAAACCGATCGATGATGAGAGAGATCGTCTTCTTCGACGTCGAGACGACGGCGCCGTCGGACCGGCGGTGGTGGCTGCTGGAGTTCGGGGCCATTTTGGTTTGCCCCAAGAAATTGGTGGAAGTGGGCAGCTACGACACCCTCATCCGGCCGGGCGACCTGTCCGCCGTCTCCAAGCGCTTCACGGCCGACAACGTCGTCAAGGCCATCCGCTCGGCGCCGCCCTTCGAGGACGTGGCCGACAAGATTTTCGACATACTGGACGGCCGCGTCTGGGCGGGCCACAACATCCAGAGGTTCGACTGCCCAAGGATCCGGGAGGCCTTCGCCGACATCGGCCGCCCCGCGCCGGAACCCGTCGGCGTCATCGACTCCCTCAACGTGCTCACGCACGAGTTCGGACGCCGAGCCGGCGACCTCAAGATGGCCACCTTGGCGTCCTACTTTGGCATCGGCAAGCAGAAGCACAGGTACGGTGCACCTTGGAGTCTGCATGTTTGTATGTTAATTTATCATGCATGTATGTTACTAACACGCGCGCACGCATGATTGAATATGAATGCAGGAGCCTTGACGATGCCCGCATGAACTTGGAGGTGCTCAAGCACTGTGCAACCGTACTACTGCTGGTATGCAGCTAAATCCCAATCAAAACAAACACCTAGCTAGCTTAATTAGTAATTGCTACCTCATCTGAAGTTCAATTAAATTTAGAGTATGTATGTGCGTATGTACATGCAGGAGTCGAGCCTTCCCGATGTGCTGTGCAGTAATGCTTATGCCGGCGGCGTTGTGACGAGGACGAGGAGAAGGGCGCACGACGACATGAAGACGATGAGCAGCAGCAGCTGGTCGACGCCCAATAATAGTAAGTTGCAGACGTCGGCGCCGTTTAGCCCTCCTGCGCCTGCAGCGTCGTCGTCTAGGAGAAGGACGACTCCGGCTGCTGAGATCAACTACACTAGTCCTAATGGCTCCTGCAAGAGGGATAACTTGGGCAAGGTACGTACAAACTGGTACTACGCGCAAGATCGAGGCAGGCTTAATCACTACTCATATGATTGCAATTAGCAACGTTTTTGTACGATCGATTAGTTGCTTGACCAATCAATCTGTCTATCAAATCAAAATCATTTAGGTGGTGGAGAAGGGCGAGGAAGCGTTGAGCGGCAGTAGGCGGGCGACGTCGACGCCTTTCCACATGATCCTCAGGCACTCCACGGCCATTGTCAGATGATCCTCAAGCCGTTCGTGAAGCCATGCATGCATGTATCGAAGGCATAGCAGCAACTTAATTTGATCTGCTTGGCGACTTTGATATATAATCCATAATTAACAAGCATCGGTCGGTCGATCTTAATTTCCCATCAACTAGCTAATTGCATCCATGATTCATTGGATTCATTTGTACATATATACATACCATGCAAACCTGCTCATATTTGACTTGATTTGTTAATTGTACGATGTGCAACACGTACACCATTCATTTCATTTGTACGTCTTGTTGTAAATTAAAGTTTTCTGATTACCTGATTTACTGGGCTGAATGAATGTTAGATTGATTATATGGGCCACGCACGACCATTTCGCCTCTACGAGTTTTGGGTCTCTTCGTCGCAAAACTGTTTTATCCATTCACGTGCATATCATCGAACTGCCTCTATTTTTTGCCAGATGCTCGTAGAAATTAACAATCATGAATGCGTAGAGGTAATTCAGAAATCCGGATGTTTCAGGTCAAGCATCCGACTGGACTAATTAAGCAACCAACAACATAACCAAAGGTCAACAGCAATCGTAACAATGTTGTTTTGGAACATTATCTTTTCATGGTGGACTACGAACATAAGCTCAAATCAAAGCCAGCAGGGAAAACCTCACAAGCCAGACCAGCACCAGGCAGAGTACAAGTGAATGTGCATGCAGGTTAGAGGCACCAAAGATGAAATGTCTGAAATAAGCCAGTGAAAACATCATACAAGTGGTCTCTTAGCTCCGACTCCACAAAAAATAACTCCGTAACTGCACCATTCCCAAACATCAAATCAGTGATAAGAGCTCAAGGAGTCTAGTCATATCTACAGATGTTTCACACCATCTGCACAGGCTCATAATTCACAAATGCTATAGACACAAGCAGAATTAAGAGAAATTTCTTCATTATGCATCTTACATCCGAATGCAGAACAGTATTTACAGACCGACCGACTGACCCACGGACATACTACATTTAGTAGACACAAACAAGATGTAGATACAAACGGAGACCTCATTTATGTACATCCGAAAGCTCTCTGTGATTGTGCAGTTTCAAAAGCCACAATCAGAAGGGCAACCACAACTCAACTCAATAGGTAGGTAGTAGCTTAAAAGAAACTAGTTATATCCTGGGTGCGGAAAATTTACAGGCTGAGATAGCAAAATAACGTTAGGGTCAATGGGGATGATGATGAAATGCTCAGGCAAAGGTAACTGCACAATGGGGCTCTTTGTTCCCGCAAGCAAAACCTTCGATTCTTACTTTTGGGCTGCTTGCCCCACAAGATGGAGAACCTACTTCAACTCTTCCAGCTGGCTTTTTGCCGAAAGAACTCCCTAAAGGAGAAAAGGAAGGTGTGTTTTTACCAAACTGCGGATCATGGACAACAGGGTTGTTAGTGCGTACAGGAGGTGAGCCGCAGAAAAAGCCCACCTGGCTGCTCGAATCAGTATCAACATCAGGGTCGTCCTGAAAAAAGAAGAGATAATTGGACATCAGATACACAGAATATGATGCTACACTTAGCCAGCACAATGTGGCAAATTTACAGTACCAAGCAACTACAGATAGGGTACCTTGCTTAGGATGAGATCAAGGATATCAGAAGCAGAGTCTGCTCTATACACTGGTAGTGTCCTGCATTCATGTAGCACACACTGGTCAGCAAAAACTAGGCTTGTGCTTAGCTATTGAAAATTTGCAATATATCGAGGCATTAGCGAAACATGCCACAAAATTGTACAACCATATGCCATGTTTCTTGCCTACTTTGTCACTACATGAAACCCTATGTAATGTTTATTGCCTACTTTGTTCTACTTTGTTGTTACATGCGAATATACTTGCTGTCGCAAGCTTCTAACATACATATGTAAAACCGTCTCGTCAAAGAATCCCCCGACAAGTACAGCCTTGTGTCATGTTTTTTGCTACCTTGGCTGCATGCCTAGTTGCTACAGCATCGGATTTGCCGATTTATACAGAGAGCATGCCTATATGTGTATAACATGATATTGTATCTGCTGTATTGAATGACCATATGTGTTGCAACCCTAAGCGATCTTATCAAATCTATTGGCCTTCAAAATTTAGCAAACATGCCCCTATGTGCATAACATGACATTATATCTGCTGTCACTAGCATATTAGTGAAACTAAATTACAAGAATGTAACATTGGAGATCCGTTTGGGTCAGGAGTGGACAGCAAAGTACTACTAACCCATTAGGCTTGGGGCTGGCTCTATTCGCTGATTCCATTAGGAATGGTGGGCGGGAAGCACGGCGAGGCTGAGGGCAGATGACGTCGATGCGAGCAACAGGCTGCTGCGCATCCATCTGCCAAAACCTTGACCTTCGGTCGGCCATCGGTTCTACCCTAGAGAGTTGCTGCCCCCCTCCCGCGCTGAGCCTCATCGTGCAGTGCTCCATATCTTCAGCAGCCTCCTGAGAAACAAACAACATTGACGCGGTTGAGCAAACAAGCAATTTTTGTCTTAATAGAGTGAATTTTTTTTTGCTGCAGCGGTGGAAATCCCAGACAACCTGTCACATGGGGACTGATGCATGTAAAAGAAGTTGAATTCACACCAACACTAGGTGAAGTAACAAAATAAGGTGTCGTTTCTTCCACTTAATTACAGTATACTTGCACAAGGAAATTGCGCACGTACGTTGGGTTAGAAAAAACAAAGGCCGGGTTTTTTTGAATTTATAATTATAAGCGGATCTGTTCGTGCGAATCATATGTTATAAAATTGAAACAAAGAAACAGCGGGGCCGGGGCGGTATGAGGTTTATAGATGTCATAAACAACTTGGGGAAAACCTTGAGCTTATATCTAGGAAAAGTAGCAGATTTGAAAGGAAAAGGCAAAAAAAAAACAGAGCAATCTTTCAGATCCGTGGTTTGCCCTAAAACTGAGCAACGGAAAATCGCAAAAGAAAAATAGTGCCCAAAACATAATAAGGTCCCAAGTTTGGAAATTTACAGAGAAATTAGGGTGCGTAAAAATCAAATCTGAGAGCAGAGCAGAGCAGATAGATAGATCTGGTTGAGGGAGAGAGGCTGAGCAGCAGGACAGCACCAGATCCGCCCGTGGACCGCCAGATCCGCCGCAGCCAGATCTCCAAAAGCCTCCTCTCCTAGTAGTACGAGGCAGGCTAGGCCCTCGTCTCCTCCTCGAGCATGAGCATCTCACTCGGGATCTCCCTCCTCCTCCTCCTCCTCCTCCTCCTCCCTAGGTTTGGGTTCGGACTCGGTTTAGGGTTGAAGAGGAATAGCCGCCGCCCAAGGCCCAACCATGGAACGGACGGACGCCTCGCTCCCCTCCCCCTTTTATTAATCCCCGAACGCCACCAACCTCCATGACACGTGGGGCCGGGTAGCCATGACCCGCACGTCAGCCCGATGCCGCGTGTGCGCGCCGCGCCCCTTGATTAGTCCCCTCCCCGCGCTGAGCGAGCGAGAGCAATTAAGGGTGTCCTAATCGAGGTGCTTTGAGGTTAACAATGCGTTAGCCACCACCCACTCGCTCTCTCTCAGAAGTCACTGTCAAAGTAGCTAAAGTCGCGATCCTACTTGTAGAGTAGTAGGGTTTTACGAACCCATCTCAAGATGTGGATGCAGATCGCACTACACATCAAAATCAGATTGAATTATGGTAAAGTCATGATCTAAGGAGTAGAATCGCGGTTTTGTAGAAACTATGGCTAGATTCTTTTAGGCTTAAAGTTAGTTTATGTTTATATTGTCTATAGTAAGTAGTTTTTAAATGGTGTATTTTTTCAAAATATGATTAATAAAAAAATTATAGTAAAAAGTGTGCTGAGTTTAGCTATATCGGCTAAAATCGCATACGACCATTTCACTTTGCGTACTACCTTTCGCAAACAGCCAGAATTTAAATATTTAAGCCGTAAACTGTCAGTCCAAAAGAACCCCCTATAACCGATCCTATAAATTTCTAATCTTAACCATCGGATGGAGATATAAAGCCACCATCCGTCCATGAGTCCATCCTATTTCCTTTCCAATCCCAAGCATAGACAAACCCTAGACTCTCGAAGCCACCAATCGCTAGAAGCACAGCCAAATTCTGACTCTCAAAGCGCCAAGAAGAACTAAGGAGCACAAACTAAGGAAGCTCTCGAAGGAATCACAATTTGAGAAGGAAGCTCTCGAAGGTGTGTGCTGGACATCAACTAAGGCAAGTCACTGATTGATTTTGATTTCCCTCGGTATTTCCCCAATATTTCTCTAATCTGCCACCAACTTGATTTTGATTTTCCATTAAAAACTAATAACTAATATATTATGCTTCACTAGTTAGAGACCCGTGCGTTGCAACGAAGTCATAAAAATGGTGAGACGAAACTTACTGCCGGGCCAACTTCACACATCAAACATTGGAGAGCAAGCGACAGAGATAAAAAGGTGGCCAAAATACGCGAGGAGATGGGGAAAGTGGAGGTGGTGGACGGTTGTATCATGACAGAGAGAGGAGGGGAGACAAATGGTTCAAATCAAATCGAATGGCTGAGAAGAGAGGAGGGAGAATGAACCAACCACCAACTCACACTTTTGTAATAGTAAAGATAAAGGTACACACCAAAAGAAGAAAATGGCTGCATCAACATAAGATGAATGATCTTGTCTTTGTGATGTATAACATGAAACTTAGAGAAAGGCAAATGAGAAGGAACGTCAAGGCAACCATTGGATTGGATAATATTGAATCAGATGATGAATGGATCACATAAAAAGGAAGATCCAGTGCTTCCTACAAACGAAGATTGGCTCCACTCTCTTGAAAGGATTATACAAAGGGAAGCGCGTGGAGCAAATGATGAAAATAGTGACCATGAAGCTGAAATCATAGCAAAGAACTTAAGGCTGGGTTCGAATCTGCTTATTGCTTATGCTTATCTACTGCAGCTACAATAGATTTTTCAAAAAAGGTGCATTTTTTGAAGCGGGATCTAAAGGTCAAATTATAGTAAAAAGTGCACTAACTTTAACTATACCGCCCAAAATCACATGCGACTATTTTTTGTGCATACTGCCTTTCAAAAGCAGTCATAATTCAAAATTTTAAGCCATAAGTCACAGTCCAAAATAACTCACCCTAAATCATGCATGTAAGTGTACTTATTACATTTGTCTAAAATCTTTTTCATTATTTTTACCAAATATTATGCATATGATTTCTATATCCAATTATCCATGCTGGTGGGCTGGAACTTGGGTTACAATTTCATCTACGATTGCAATGAAGATGAAGCTGGCAATGAAGCCAATGATGTTGCAAATGAGGACGAACAAAACTATGCCCTCGAAGATGGAGATGGTGATAACACACATCCTTCTGTTTCATGTGTTGGTAGTTCGAATGCCGTAGCAGCAAGTAATGAAGAAGTGAATGTAGAAGACTTGTACTAGATTATTACTATTATGTTCTGTGCTATATATCATGCTCTTTCCATATTTAGTTCAAAAGTTGTGAACCCTTCTCATGTAGTCAACTAATCATCGTCATTGGTTGTTCTCCTGTAGTTCAAAACTATATCACCCATCATGTGATGTAAGTACTAGGTACCATTATGCTTTTCTATTGTGTGATAAGAAATGCTTTGCCCCTTTTTTGGCTATAAGTAAATGGTAAACCAGATAAGAATCATACAAACTTATTTTTACAAATCCATAGAATCGTCGATTATACGATTCGATCCTACTAGAGGCAAATTGATCTGACTTAGTCTCGACTCTGACTACCTTGGTCTCTATCCCTCCCTCTATTTTAGATTAACGATAAGTCTCTATTATCTTTGGCATGATTTATAGGGATCTTTGGCACGGTTCATAGAGAGACGCTTCTTTACAAAATCGACTCAACCAATTTCCTATCTACAAATGATTAAACATGTCACTAACTAACCTATAAATAAAACATATTTGCAAGGCAATAGTGGCCTATTCTTTTTTGCTTCGGTTTATGACTATGGCTTATGGTTTTTAGCTGTTCGTGAGTGCAAAGTACAGAGTAAAAGAAACTCGTGCGCGGTTTTGATTAATGTAAATGAAGTCATTACAATATGTACTATAATCAACTTGTAAAACCCGCCTTGAAAAATGACTCCGTTTGAAAACTAGTTACTGTAGAAAATTGAAAAGTAGCTTTTAGAAGCAGAAAAGAAGAGGCCAGTGCTGGTTCGATATGGCCAGTTGGAAGATGGAATTTTGTTCTTTCATCCAAATGAAATCAAGCTAGCTAGAAAATCTGACATGCATTTTTAGAGCACATGCTAGCGCCAGGAAAAGGTAAGCTAGAGTAGGAGAAGAAACATCTAGAAAACTACACATGGATGGATCACTGGACAGAAAAGTAAAGTTCAATCATAGCTACTTCAATTTAAGTATAGGATTAGTCAGTTATCCAAGAAAGATAGTACATAATTCCATTTGCTCTTTAGCCCTTGATCATCACGTCATGTAGCTGCATGCACTCGATGAGTAGCAAGCATGATACAATATACTTAGTACTGACTAGTATACGTTCATGTGTTAGTATACATCCAAAAGGAATTCACAATTGATAATTAATTAAGGGTAACTAAGATGATCAGCAGTACGTAGGTCACTACTTGCTTTGCTTGAGATCGATCGAGTGAGCACTACTACTTTGTTTGGTATGAGAGTCAACAACACATGCTACATGGGTTGCAATCTCATTAAAGTTGGAGGAGGAACATGAATGATGAACGAAGAATAGGTTCGAATAATAAAAAAGAAGCTGAAAAAAAGAAGAGATTGCAGAGGCAAGGGTAGGGCAGTAAAACAACTCATTGTCCATCATCCATTGCTACTAGAGAATAGGCATGCATGAACCATGAACAAATCCAAACAAAACATGTAGTACTTTGATGATATGAATGATTTTAAGCCTTTTTTTGCATACCTAAAAGATGAGGATACAGAGGGAAGAATGCAAATGCTAGATTGATTTTATTGTCCACATACTCATGCTATCTGAAAAAATTAAATTTGAGTCTTGCATTACAATATGCAAATTACATGCTATGTACTTCATTACAAGGAAAAATTCATTTCATGAATCATTGTGGTAGAACTTTTTCCCATAAAATAAATAGAACAATTCATAACCAAATTTATGTTTGAACAATTAGAATTTGATGACTCAATGTTACAAGCAAATATAAAATCAAGATATTAAAGCATACCCAAGAAAGTACTTTGCAACAGATATAGGCCAAACATAGAATATAGACTTTGCACACATAGAAAAAAAATACTATTCTGATCAAGTTTTGCAAAGTATGTGCAAAAATTTATGGAACCCTCCCTCGTCCAGAATCTAAATCAGAAAAAGGAAACCCTATATCTACCCGGTCACTGTCGTCCTCACCGGTGGTTGCCCCTACCATCAAGACGTCGGAGATGGCTACAGTATGATGTTGAGGTGGTGGGAGCTCACAATGCCATATACTATGGATGGATTCTTTTGGGTTGTGGCTTATTGCTTTTGAATTCTGGTTGTTCATGGGAGAGATAACAAAGAAGGAGACAGTCACATGCAATTTTGATCGGTACAGTTAGAGTCGATATATTGTATATTACAATCGACTTATAGACCTCGTCTTAAAATACGTATCGTTTGAAAGCTAGTTGTTGTAGCAAATTAATGAGCCCTAACGAACCTAGCCTATATGTATGATTCATTCTTGGTGCCACGACACTTGCCCACTCTTGTGACGTGGCAGTCCCTTCCTTGCCTGCTTGTCAAAAATCACATTTATGATTTGCTTCACGGCACGCAACATACCTCCTAGATCAAGAACACACCAAGTAGTGGTGCAAACCATTCAAAACATGTTGAAATGACCCACATTTTTAATCATGTCTTAATACAATTACTTGGCAAATAATCATTAATTAAACAGTCTAATGACAATACAATTAGGATATATTAGTCACAAAATCTAAGTTTCAAAAAATTACTAATTATATACTCAGAATGTCTATATTATACAAAAGTATTATACAAGCTAAATGTACAATGGCAATTAAGATATTGCAATAATACTTAACCAATATCTCACAAGTAAGTGCATATTCATCTAAAATTACAAAAATGTCCATAATAGTAGGTAAGTACATATTCATCTAAAATTACAACAATGTCCATAACAGTAGGTATGTGAATACAACAACAACTGAATTACAACATCACAATTTGCATGAGGAATTGTATATTTTTGTAACATGCATCAAAAAAGGAAGAAAATAAATGGTAATAACTCAAGCAAAAGTAAATAGATTTTAATTATAGTATTGCCATCAAACTCGTAGATCTATAGTATATGTTCTTTTAGCTCACCGAGATACCAAGACTGTCCCGGGGTTCACTAATACCCGGGTATCATCATCCGGCAAACTACCAACTGATATATCTTAAATCAACTTAAGGTATTCTCAACTAGCATAAGACCAAATTATGAGCCAACCAATCACAACAAGCCACATAAAAGATAGTAAAGCCAGCATATATACTCAAGAATGTATAGCACAATAGACCTAGAGTTATGTGGGTAAAGTGATACCATCTCTGCAGAGTTGTTAAACTGTGATCACGCCAACCTTTAGGACTAAAGGCTACGGAAGCCTATATGGGGCTATAGTATGAGACATGAGTGACTAGTACCTTTCTAAAGTAGACTTGTATTTTTCAAGTAACATTTATTTCAAAAATTCTGAGAATTAAGATGAGACTTATTGATTCAATAGGGGACTTATGCATGGCATGTTTTTTGTAATTAATGCTTTGCTGAGTACATATATACTCACTCTTGCTATTAATCCCCCTTGTTTAGAATTGGTGAGCCAGATACGGTAAAGCGATGCCAAAACGACAACTGCAGTGAGACTACTATATGGAGGACTTCATACCACCTCATCCATGCCAAAATCCTCACCTTTAGCTTCGCAGGTGCGAATTAAAGGTAGCCCTAACTACTTCTCTGCTGCAACACTCTGATTAGGGTCATTACTCGAGAAAGGGTGGCTTTGTCGGGTAATAATCCTTAAGCTGGTGCCATTACCACAGTGGTGATGGCACAGGATGTGACATATGTTTTCTTGGAGGCTTATGGCAGCTATATATGGTTGCTTATCTATAAGAACAGATTGCTTGCTAGGTCACAAAAAGAAAAACGGAATAGGATGAACAAAAGTGGGTAGCCTTTAATAACATGCATCACATTACATTCGCATTGTATTGCAAAAAAAAAAGGACAGATTTGGTTTCTCTTTGAGGCCCGTTTAAAATGGCTTTACAATGCAAAGAAAAATAAATGAAAAAGAAAAAAGCCATATTAAGAAGGCAATGCATTCAAAATGACTTCCGAGTGCTAAAAACTAGAAATTAGAAGTTAAAAGCCGTTTTAAACGGGCCTTAGAAACCCTAGAGAAAGGAGCATCCATTCTTAGTGGAGCTCAAAGTGATATGTCTAAGAAATTTCCATAGTAATTCAAGCAGAATCTTAACGTGAGGTAAAAAGCTGGTGTTTGGAATGCAAGATTTTCTTGCATGCATTCCTTGTATACAAAGGAACTCTAAATCTTTACTATTATAAAAGCATAAGTTGATAGGATCTTTTATGGATAAATATGTATGTTACTCAGAAGATGTTTCGTGGATAGTTATGCCATCTTTCGTACGTGACTGTACTAAGAATTTTTATGGCTTGTTGCTTAGATGGGCAAATTATGTATGCAACTTTCAAATGCAAAGATAATTACTCTATGTGTATTGGTTTCCCATGGATATAACTTAGGATATGTTTATGTGAGACATCAGACATGTTGCAAGACACGAGCACTCGGTTAGCGGGAGAAAGCAGATTTGGAACGCATAAACAAGAAAAAAAGAGTTTTATTTCTAAGGTCCCTGACGTGTGGGGCGACGCACCACGCGGACCCACAGGTAGTAGACGGAAAATACAGGATGCGTAGGCATAACTCATCCCCCACGCAGCGCAGTGCGTTCGCACCTCCCCTAGCGGAGCCTACCCTACCCCGGCGGGGGGAGAGAGAGAGTGGTAGGCTAGAAATAGGAGGGGAGGGAGGGAGCGGAGACAGGAGAGAGCAAGCAAGGAGACCATCCAAAATTTGAAACCCTCCCTCCCCCCTCCCCTTGCATCTCAAACCCTAGGCCCCCAGCCCATCCCTCGCCGCCGCCTGCCACCAAGATGCCCGACCTCCCCTGCGACGGCGATGGCGTCTGCATGGTCTGCCGCGGCGCCGCCCTGCCCGAGGTCGAGCTCCTCCGCTGCGCTACCTGCGCCACCCCATGGCACTCCCCCTGCCTCTCCAAGCCCCCAGCAACCCTCGCCGACGCCGCCAACTGGAGCTGCCCCGACTGCTCCGGCGACGCCACCGCCGTGCCCGTGCCCGCGCCCACTGCCGGGGGCGAACTCGTCGCCGCCATCCGCGCCATCGAGGCCGATCCCTCGCTCTCCGACCAGGAGAAGGCGCGCCGCCGCCAGGCGCTGCTCGGAGGCGGGGCGCCCGACGAGGAGGAGGAGGAGGAGGAGGAGGGGGACGATGTGCTCGAGATCGTCGGCAAAAACTTCAGTTGCGTCTTTTGCATGAAGCTGCCCGAGCGCCCCGTCACCGTGAGTAGTTATATGTTCCCCCATTAATTCCTTGATTTGATTAAACCCCAGATCCTTCCTCTCCTGCTGTGCTGCAGTGCTGGTTTGAACCATTTATCTTATCTGGGCGCGGATTTGGATTTGTTCCTCCTAGTCGTTGCCTATCTCTTCTTCCTCTTTATATGTTCTGCTTGTCTTGCCCAGCAGTAGCATGGTTTATGATTAGATGCGCCTAGCCTAGTAGTAATGCTCTTTATCCCATTTCGTTACTTCTATGCTAATATTCCTTCATTTCAACTAATTCAAGTCGCTATGCTTGTTGTGATCGAAGATTTCTTGAACGATTCGAAGGTAGCATTTAACTGTGTACCCGTTCTCATGATCATTGTTTGTTTTGTAATTGGTATATCATCTACGTGTCTTTGTATTCAGATAGGAATAAGTATTACAACCCGTTTGTTTTAGGCCCTAGCCCAATCCAACCCACAATTTTGTAGAAAAAAAATCAGGGTGGAACAGCCAACATTACCAGATGTAAAGCACCAGCTTTGGAGTATTGATCAGTATTGCGTGGGTCCTGCACATATAACCCCTAGTTTTGGAAGTTACAACTGCTATTAATGTTTGTAATTCATCTTTGTTTAAATGAAATGGCATGATTCATAAACTTTTTGGAAGTTACAACTGCTATTAATGTTTGTAATTCATCTTTGTTTAAATGAAATGTCATGATTCATAAACTATACTATTCCTATCCCGTGAAATAGTGCTTGCATTACTTGTTTCAACGCATTGCCTCTGATAGCTTTCTCTTTAAACAGTGTTACTTTTTCCTACTCTTTCAGCTAATAAATTGTGACCTCTTCATTTTTTCATGAGCCCGGAATGATTACATGAAGCACGAAGCTGGTTTTTCTTGACACCAAATTCGTACTTCCTTTTTTGTTGTTTACAAAATGTTTTCATCAAGCAGGGAGCTATTTCTTATCAGAAGTTTCTTGGCAATGCACTAAGATGGTAAAGCTTGGAGGGGTTTCCTTGAAGTTTTTGGGTTGTCATCCTTTTGTAGGATGAATGGATGATTCAAATCAATGCAGTAATTTCACCAGAGATGTCGTTATATATTAGAGTGTGAAGGATCAATTTGTTCTTAAAGCTTTACAATGCAAACATGAACATTCTATATATATACAGTGATGCTTTCCTATGAACATTCTATATATATAGAGTGATGCTTTCCTATGTCATTTTTTATACCATAGGTTATGGACTCTGTTTTTGAAGCACAGCTCTTCTAGAGAATATATAGTGTGATGTCTCTTGGTCTGCCTTGTATGCGACTTGAAATGGGCTCTAGATATTCCATATGCAGATTGTAGTGGAAGCTCTATCTTTCTACTTTATAACTCGTGTTAGAGTTTTAGAAAATTTTCTTTGAGTGCTTGATGACAATGACTGAGAAATTAGTAGCACCATACTTCTTATCATGAGCTTGTAAGCTTGTTTGGATTACACTGTTCATTGTGGGCTCCATAAACTTCAACAGATGCATATTGACAATTACTAAGAGACAATTCAAACGATAAGCTGTGAGTTGTATGGCATGATGGATTTTACTTGCTGTAGTTTTTCCTGACACCTAGGATCAAACACACATTGCCATATAGTCGAAGGGTGACAATTGGTGGTCATCAAAATTTATGCTTGTCATTTCTTCTTCTATTTCTTTTTGAAACAAGGCAAGCGCTGTGCCGATTCATTAGAAAAGGAGGTGAGCACCCATGCTGGTCCTAGGACTTGAACCTGGGTGGTTGGGGAGGTTAAACAACCTCTCCACCATCTGGCCACAGGGCAGATCTCATTTCAGAGTGTGATATTAAGAAAAAAAAGGAAAAAACCATGCTAATTACATCCATGCACAAATGTAGGTGATCAACCAATGGTAATTGAATAGGAAAGTCATCTGTATGGTATTGTTGTTTGCCGCCATCTATAGATGGCATTGGTCTCCTACTATTGGAGGGGATTTGCAAAGGTTTGTCCGCACTGTTATTGGTGAATATTCTGTCATTTGGATTGTATTTGCATAATGTTTATGTGGTATGGTCATACATTTATAAGTACTTTTGTGCCTTCCAACACTGAAGCTTACAAGTTATCATGAAACATGAAATTTCATACGCTAATATGCAATTTGCATACTAAGCGTATTGCCTTGATGCTTGCTAGTAGCTAGTTGAGATCACATGTTGCTAGCTAGAAGGAAACATGAAAATTCAAAAGCTAATCTTGCAACGAATATTTCTTGGTCTGCCCTTGATATTTTGGTACTGGGATGCTGCATTACCACTTATCTATGCATATGTTTCTTGTAACGGTCATGGAGTCGAAGATAAATTTGAGTTTCCAGTCAACAATCACCTATCAATTTGCCTAAAGATGTTAGTTGTGATGTTCACTGCTGCTCATATTTATTTTTACCATAATGATCGGTGGCTATTGGTGAGTGGTATCTACTTTTGGTCGGGGGCGGCTCAGGTGCTGTGCCCCCTGCACATAGCGCGGTGCAGGGGTGCCTCAGCACCCGCCACGTGGCCCAAAAAATTCAAAACAATTCCGAAAAATTCAAAAAAATACTTTTAAAAATCCGAAAAATTGTAAAATATACTTCTTTAAGTATAAAAAGTATATTTTTTTAAGTACTTAAATTTTTTTTGATTTATAATTTTATTAAAAAGTATTTTTTTAAGTACTTAAAAATACTTTTTAATAATAGTATTTTTACAAAAAGTACATTTTACAATTTTTCGGATTTTTAAAAGTATTTTTTTGAATTTTTCGGAATTGTTTTGAATTTTTTGGGCCACGTGGCGGGTGCTGAGGCACCCCTGCACCGCGCTATGTGCAGGGGGCACAGCACCTGAGCCGCCCCCCTTTTGGTCTTTTGGACTACATCGTGAAACACCCTTTATCCTATTGATTAGGACTCTTAATTAGAAATTATTAGTGACGCCTTCTCTTTGGATAGATGGATGCTTGGCATAACTGTTCTTCACACAGTGTTGGAGATGTGCCACACGTTTTAATGGGTCTGTTTACTATATTTGGAAGGAAACACTAATTGTTCTCCAAGGCGGCCGCCTAGCCCGCCTAGGCGCTAGGCGTCACCCTCCCGCCTTGCCCGCCTAGCTGATTTTTCCCGCCTAGGTGGTGATTAGGCACTAGGCGTCAGTCTGCCGCCCGACTAACGTCTAGCGCCTTAGTGAACACTTATAGTAGCTAATTCTTTCAAAGTAACTCATGCATGATATATTTGGCATGTGTCCACATCAATATCTTAATTGAATAATAGTATGGCCACTTTTGCATACAATGTGTCAATCTGTAAATCCCCATTGGGTAGTCGTTTTTGTATGCTTTGCAATTGATTGCTTCCAGTAATCCAGTGTTGATCTATTAGTTTACTTAGGGTAAACGTACCCCTGCTACTATTCTATCGTTAAGTGAACATTTTTAAGTACTGTTTCTAATCACTACATTCTTCTTTTGTCTTGTACAGACACCATGTGGCCATAACTTCTGCTTGAAATGCTTCCAGAAGTGGATTCAGAATGGAAAAAGGACATGTGGAAAATGTCGAGCACAGATCCCATCCAAAATGGCAGTACAACCAAGGATTAACTCAGCATTAGTTCAAGCTATCCGTATGGCTAAGACTTCAAAGAATGCTAACTCAGCTGGCTCGGCAACCGCATATCATTATATACGAAATAATGATAGACCTGACAAGGCTTTTACAACTGAGAGGGCTAAGAGGGCTGGGAAAGCGAATGCATCGAGTGGTCAGATCTTTGTGACTATCGCACCTGATCATTTTGGTCCCATTCTTGCAAAAAATGACCCCAGAAGGAACATTGGTGTTCTAGTTGGAGAAACATGGGAAGATCGCCTTGAGTGCAGGCAATGGGGTGCTCATTTTCCTCATGTAGCTGGTATTGCTGGCCAGTCCACATATGGTGCTCAGTCAGTAGCACTCTCAGGAGGGTACGCAGATGATGAGGACCATGGGGAGTGGTTTCTTTACACTGGAAGGTTTACTAATTTTACAACTTGCTATCATTCTTTTTTTTGACTGCTCCCAGATATGGGCAACTTGTTATTTCTCTGTAATATAATTTGTACTAACACAGTGGTGGAAGAGATCTAAGTGGGAACAAGCGAACAAACAAGGAGCAATCCTCAGATCAGAAATTTGACAAGCTGAATGCTGCTTTGCGTCTTAGTTGCTTGAAGGGTTACCCTATCAGGGTTGTGCGGTATGTTCTTTTAGCCATGTTTATACTTGGCACATCAGTGTTGTTCTATAAGTAGATGGTATTGTGGTATACTGCTGTACTTATAGATATTTGTTGGTTGCTTGACATGGAAATATGTTTGTAGGGTTACTGTTGTAGCATGCGGTGTTAATGATGATACTTGTTTATTGTCTTTCCTTGATCCATTATTTATTGTTTGCTATAAATTGTAGCAATCAGTCAATATTCTGCTGATCTATGGTTCTTCATGTCTTTATATCTTCCTGTTTTGGACCTTATGTCTGATAACAATCTCTTAAAAAGGTCCCATAAAGAGAAGCGTTCTTCATATGCTCCTGAATCTGGTGTGAGGTATGATGGAATTTACAGAATTGAGAAATGTTGGAGGAAGATTGGTGTTCAGGTAATTCCATTCTCCTGTACACAAGTGGCAGATGTTGCTCTGCATTTTTGTGCCATACAGCTGCCTACCAGCAGACAATTTAAAAATTTTATGGAAAAATAATGGATATTCTTTTGACTTCTTCCTTAGGGTACTTTCAAGGTCTGCAGGTATCTCTTTGTTCGCTGTGACGATGAACCAGCTCCTTGGACCAGGTTTGACATAATACCTGCCTTTTGTCTTGAGACTACTTTGATCTTAAGAACAATGGGAATCGTTCTCTCTGATGTGGTGGTATTTGATTTTAAGTGATGCTCATGGTGACCGTCCAAGACCACTGCCCAAGATTAAGGAGCTGCAAGGTGCAACTGAGATAACTGAGAGGAAAGGAACTCCTTCATGGGACTATGATGTATGTACCTGTGTTTATTCTTCTTGCAATATTATAGACTTAGTGTTCTATGTTACCACTGATTTCTATTGGTTCGTTATAGGAGAAAGAAGGCTGGAAATGGATGAAGCCTTCACCAATCAGCAGGAAGCCTGTTCTATGTGGGAATCCTGAAACTGACAAGCAAATCCGTAGAGTCACAAGGCGTGCTCAGATGTCTGTGGCTGAAAGGCTTTTGAAAGGTTCGTGCTATGTTTTGTGCTTTTCACTTGTGTGCACAATTGCAATGTTGTGTTTGGCTTAAAAGAAGCATTATCTCAAAACTGGTTTCTGTTTGCCTGGTTCTGCAGAGTTTGGTTGTTCCATTTGTCGTAAAGTGATAAAAGAACCACTTACTACTCCCTGTGCTCATAACTTCTGCAAGACTTGTTTGCTTGGGGCATATGATAGCCAGTCGTCTATGAGGGAAAGAAGCCATGGTGGTCGGACTCTACGGGCACAGAAGATTGTAAAGAAGTGCCCCTCCTGCCCAACTGATATTTGTGACTTCCTAGAGAATCCGCAGGTACGATTAAGCACAAGCCTGTTAGAGCATGCTACAGCCTGCAACTTGTAGTCTTGCTCATGCTTGGGGATATTTTTCTTACAGATCAACCGAGAGATGATGGATCTGATTGAGTCTTTGCAAAGAAAGGCTGTTGAGGAAGGTGATATCAAGGCGACCTCAGATGGTAGCAACGATGCTGAGGAATCTGGTGATGGTGGCTCCGATGAGGAAAATGATGATGCTTTAGAGAAGGAAGAGGATGATAGCAGCTTGAATGAGGGAGAGAACAATGGTGCTGAGGAGAAAAAGGCTGGGTGCCTGAATGGGGATTCAGATGTTAATGCTGATGGTGTTGTCGTTAAAGTTGTGGTTGAAAGCAAGGAAGAAGTCCAGAAGGCTCAGAAGCGCAAAGGAGATGATGAGAAAGGGAATTATGACAAGAAGATCAAGACCAGTGCTGCTGTAGTGGACATTGCGGAAGATAATGCTGTGAGTGGCACCCCTGTGAACAAACAGATGAGGAAGGGTTCTGAGAAGGTTGACAACAAGGGAGGTGGTCAGCAGGCTCGGAAGATGCGCAAGGGGGACGCTGGAATAGTCACCACAAATGGCAGTAAAAGGATGAATACCAGTGCTGCTGCAGCTGAAGAGAATGCTGTTAGCGGCACTCCTGTCAAACGGAGCATGAGTGGCGAGGTTGATGGTGAAGTCCAAGTAGTCCTGTTGTGAGCAGCCCTCGCAGGGTGACGCGGGGCAGCGCGAAGGCTAGTGGTGGCTAGTGGTGAAGTCGATAGCAGCCCTGCTACAAGGACCAGGAGCAGTACCAGGGCGGATGGTGGTTGCTGAAGGTGGTAAGGCCCTAGAAAGGGGAGGAGCGCCGAGGCTGGTGCCATTGAAGCAGCAGAAGCCACATCTCGTTGAAGGCAGGCTCCATTTTTTTGGGGTTGTATTTAATTTAACTGTTTCTTCGCTCTCTTTTGGGTGATTCAGGGGGGACTGAACTGGATTGCGTGCGGTTCTTTTGGGTAAACTGATTAGTAGTTAAATTTGTACCGTGCATGCATGGATAGATCATGGATGGATATTGGTGATGCTTAAACTATTTACTATGATGGTTAAACTCCTTTACAAGTGCTAGTTTTGCTGCTGTTGCCGCTGGTTGTCTCCTGTTTGAACATCAATCTGATGCTGCTCGTTACCTGTTTATTGTTGTGGAAGCGATTAAGGAACGGTATGGTATTGTAATGGTATAGCAATGGGTTTTATACAGTTTCAGCAAGTTTTTTTTTTAAAAAAATTTCATTTGGAAGATTCTAAGCCAACGTTTCACCGAGTTTTAGATTTGGAACTCATTTCGGTCGAAGAGTTTTAGCAAGTTTCACCCGAAGAGTAGCAAGTTTCAACTATGGAGCCGACCAACGCTACACATTGCTAGATGCATCGGCGCATAGAGCCTCCATCTCTCTCTCTCTTCCTCGGCTTTGGCTTGAGCTTCATGATGTGCCATCATCGGATCTAGTTGTCCAGAGTCATGCTGTCGACGAACTCATGTGTCTCGAGCCATGCCTTCGCTGACTATCGCTAGATCCAGAGCGGTGAAGAACCGCGCCCCCGTTCCATTCTAGATCCATAGCAGGAGGTGAAAGAGGGGAGGGTGACACTGGAGTTGAAGAGGTGGAGCGGCAGCGCCGGAGTTGGAGGGAGAAGGCTATGTTGGAGTTGGAGGAGGTGAGTGGGTAGCACCAAAGGGGAAGGGGGGAGCTGCCTGTCGCCGTCGACTCGTTAGCTGCTCTCCTTGGTTGGATGTGGAAGAGAGATCGAGAATGTGTAATGAAGAAGGGAGATGGCTCTTATCCAAAGGGTTGGCTTAGGGTGTGTTAGATTTGATTGGACATCTTGGTTCTATACCGTTGGAACGGTATAGGGTTATTTATTGTTGCTGCATCTAGCCTTCTTGCATAGACTGCAAAGCATCGTCACTCAGATGTATGTTGCCATCTCTTCTGCCTTGCCTACTTTGTGTAAGTTCGTTGTGGCTCCTCTCAAGGTTCCAAATCTCGCTACCAGAGTAAATCCCACTGGAGGGCCGGTACCTGTTACCGGCCGGTAATCGGAAAAAAAACCGATCGAATTTCACGCGTTAAAATTTGAATTTGAAATCGGTAACCGGAAAACCGGCCTGTAATTGCCCAAAAAACCGGAGAAAAACCACTAAAACCCGATTTTTCAAATTTGAAACTGAAAATTTCTAACACATTCACGGCTAAAAGTCTGAAGTTAAACACGGGAGATGTATGGATCTTCTTAATACATTATATTAGTGTTAACAATGTAAACATCATTAGGGAAACTAACTTTTACATTTAAAATTTGAAATTTCCTAATGCATCGTGGCAGAAAGTATGAAGTCAAACACGAAAGGTACATGTATCTTCTTAATACATTCTATTAGTGTTAAACAATGTAAATATCATTAGAGAAACTAACTTTTGCATTCATAATTTGAAAATTTCTAATGCATTCATGGCAAAAAGTATAAAATCAAGCACATAAGGTACATATATCTTCCTAATATATTTTATTAGTGTTAAACAATATAAATATCATTAGAGAAACTAATTTTTATATTCAAAAGTTTAAATTTGAATTAAATAAAAAACCGACAGTTTTTTCTCCCGGTCGGCACGAGTAAAACTGGTCACCGGCGGCCGGTCACCGCCGGTATTTGGAACCTTGGCTCCTCTTATACATGCATGATGTGGGAGTTGTGGTCCGATCAATTCTATTCTGAACTTGAACGACAGTTAATTCGGCACTCATCTGCCGAATTGGGATGCAGATTCATGACTGAATAAACTGCACAAAACAATATAGGGTCAGAAGTGAACACAAGAGATGCAGGAGGTTTGTCAACATTGTTAACATTGCCACCGTCCCATGGTCATCAACACAACTAGTCTTTACACACCAAGCTTGCAGGTTGCACACAATCATACACGCCAAAACAAGGCAAGCTTGAGCAAAACGAATTACTCTTAAAACATTCAAGCCAATTTGTTGCATTTAGCACCCCTCACAAGTCGCAACTCAACTGTACAAGTTCCATGTCTTTTCACTCGCACAAAACACAGCACCTCTGCGCCTTTCGCCTTCTTGCTCTTCTCCATTCTTGTAGCCGTCCATATAATAGTTTGATAGGGCAAAACTGAGGGCCCCTTGCACAATTTAGGGCAAATCGTATGCCAGCAGGCACATGCAGAGCATAGTTTCCATTAACCATTGCACTGAAGTCACAACCTTGCTGATGAGAAAAATAAATAGCAAAACTGGGGATAATTTATTACAGGCTCTTCAGTCTCCAGTTAGCGAGCAAATACTGGTTATGTTTGCTCCAAGCTGTCCTCAGTTGAAGGTCGAATTGTGTCAGCTCTGCCGCTAGAGTTTTCTTGGTTAGGTGAGGTTGATGGACTTCCATCTTTAATATCTGAACTAAGGAGCGGCCTGTTTCTCCCAGACCTGGACCAGACATTGTTCCCCACTGGGAAAGGTTCTTGAGAAGAATGTATGGAACTCCATGTCAATCATTTCACGTCATTAGATGATGTGGTGATATAATAGATTGTCGTAAAAACAAGAGCTTAAATTCGTGTGACAGGGTGAGATGATACGGTGAGCATGGAATATGCAAGTGTTTTGCTGACACCGACAGCTTCCTAAAATGGGGCAGACCCTATGTATGTGCAACTCAAAAATCAGTATGGTGTGCACTGTGCACTATCTATAGCAAAAAGGTTTATAGAAATGATACCTGATCCCCTGCATTTGGACCATCTTTGTGGAAAAGCATAGGACGGCACCATTTGTCTTCATTCATCAGGCTAGAATTCTGAAAATGAGCAATCAAAGCACTCCTGCCCTGGATTCTAGCATATGCAAGCGATGCCACCTTTTCACTATTGAACTTTTCCCACTTGTTGCCATTAAATGTCTGCAGAAAATGTATTGACTTCAATTAGTTCTCAACATACATTCAGCTGGAAAGGGCAAGGCAAAGTAGCAAGTGTTCTAAAGGATAGAAACAAGATATAACGAGGTATGTTAAAAGCAACTACGTATCCCCAAGCAAAAATACAATGTAATGAATAAAAATATTGTTAAAATGCATAAAATGTCATGTTTCCACTCTTGGAAGGTACACTAAAAATGGCAAACTGGATATAGTTCTTAGTTCTTACTATTAAGGCATGGGTATATACCTTGTAAAATGGAATTATGTGCTATGGATCGGTCATATTGATGAAAGCATAGCCCACGTTACATTTGTTCGGAGGAAAGCATACATTGCCAGAGTCAGTTCATAGAAATTACACTGTAAATTTCAACCGTCATACTTAGAAAAAGAACAGACCTTAAAATCAATTGGAAGGTAGATGAAGTCATAGGTTCCACGGTGATCCTCATCAATGACGGCCAAAAGCATCTTACAATTGTACCTTTGAGCACATCAAGTGTGAGTCCACAGAAGATCCTAGATCATAAGTCATTAGCTTAATCCTAGATCAAGACATGAACACCTACAGTAGATCCTTATAGCGGAAGTGTAAGATACATACCCGAACTGGATGACGCCATGAGTTTGCTTGGTGGTGACGGTGATGTTGAGGTGGCCGACGGCAGCGGAGGAGGTCGCCGGAGTTGCGGTAGTTGCCGGGGACGGAAGAGGGCGTTGGCATTCGTTTACCGTAGCGCACGTGAAAGCATCTAGGCCCCTAAAAATAGTTTTGGTAATTAATGAAATTATGTGAATATGAGACTAACGTGTTTTATGAGCATGCTATGGGTTAGTCTACATATGAGCGACAAGATGCAAGCCAAAGGATATCTATGAAGACCAAATTGGCTCAAGACAAAGGTATACTTAGCTTAGGATCCTCTTTTGAATTTTTACCGGTCTTAGGTGAATGGTGGAAGACCGGATTATAGGATAGATGATCGTACCATTAAGAGGGATCTTGGCAAGTAGCTTGAAAACATATTTCTTGTACCATATGAATCAACATTAGAAACTTGCATACATCAAAAATCAGTTTTAAAACAAAATCTGTGCTCTGTCTTGAAGGGTGGTAGTACCGCAGTTTTGAACGTCGGAACTACCAGAGAGCGGTAGTTCCGCGCCCAAATGCGGTAGTACCGACGAGCGGAAGATCCGTTTCTTGAGCGGATCAATTTTTCCAGAGAGCACCCGCGGATGCACTTGAGCTCTTGCGGGAACGGAAGTACCAGCCACTTGAACGCCGGAACTACCGCACCGAGCGGTAGTACCGCATTATGGAGCGGTACTTCCGGAGCCCGGAAGATCCGGAGGGAGAGCGGATTGATTTTTCCAGAGAGCACCCTCCGGATGAAGTCTGGATTTTCCTGGAGCGGAAGTACCGGTGATTTCAACGGCGGAACTACCGCTGTGTGCGGTAGTTCTGCTGTCCATAGAGGTACTTCCGGAGTCCGGAAGATCCGGCCCGAGAGCGGATCAATTTTTCCAGAGAGCGCCAAAATTTGGGATCTTTTGGAGTTTGGCTGGAGCGGTAGTACCGCGCCGACTTTGCGGAACTACCGGAGAGCGGTAGTACCGCAAATATCAACGGCGGTAGTACCGCGCCGCCAAATCCAACGGTCACTGCAGAGCTCTGACATAGCCGTTCTGGCGCGAAGATTTGGTAGCGGTAGTACCGGCCCCTGGGGGCGGTAGTACCGCTCGACCAGAATTTTTTCTGGAAATTGTGTCAAACGGCTAGTTTTGGTTGGTGGAGGCTATAAATACCCCCACCACTGCACAAGGGCAAAGTTTAGAGACTCATTGCACAATCCTTGAGCCCAAGAGCATTCATTCCAGCCACTTTCTCTCATTGAGCATTAAATTGAGGTGGTTTTGCAATTAGTGCAAGATTTTCATTTGTTGATCCACTTAGCACAAGAATTGCATTCAAGTGAAGCCCAAGGTCTATTACTCTTAGTGCTTGCCGGCACTTGGATGATCGGGCGAAGTTTGACTTGGTGATCTTGTCAAGAAGCTTGTGAGAAAACCCGGTAATTTGTGAAGGTTGGAGCTCACCTATCCGGAGCGGGGAAGAGCTACATCAGTGATCGAGGTGTTTGGCTCAATTCGTGGAGCCGGTCCGATTCGTCCGGGCTAACCTCAACGTGGACTAGGGGAAACCGGCAAGTTTTCGATCACCACGGTAAAACATCGGTTGTGTTCTTTTATACTTAGCTCTTACTTATTTACATCTTTCTGATCATTTGATTGTTTAGAGCTAAGTTTGCTATATTGTTAACTAGAATTGCATAGGATTAATTGCTTTACATTCTTGTCATTTAAATTGTAAAGAATTAATCAAGTGAACAAGAAAAATTTAAAAACCTCCTATTCACCCCCCTCTAGTCGGTATCCTTGATCCTACAAGTGGTATCAGAGCTTGGTCTCTCATTTATAGACTTAACCGTTTAGAGAGAAAAGGATGGCTAGTGAGGGGATTGCGGTAGGAAAGACACCTTTGTTTGATGACTCTAATTATGCTTATTGGAAAATTAGAATGTCAATCTATTTAAAGGCCATGAGTCCTAACATTTGGAAAATCGTAAATGATGGTTACGTCATGCCACTTGATCCCGAGAATCCGACGGAACAAGATGGGCGTAACACTCATTTAGATGCCCAAACCATGAATGCTCTTTTTGGAGCCTTAAACGTGGATGAATTCAATAGAGTGAGCAATCTTGAGACGGCTCACGCTATTTGGACTACCCTTTCGGAAATACAAGAAGGGACATCCACGGTTAAGGAGGCAAAATTGCATCGGCTTAGGATCAAGTATGAGACATTCATAATGTTGCCTCATGAGGACATCAAAAAAGGAATTAGTTATTATCGATGTTAGGAGGCGATTCCGCGGGCGACGCGGAGGGCGATTTCGAGCGGCACCCATCCGCGATCCCTCGGCCATTCCCTTCACCGATCCCGTCATCAACGTCGTCTCCAGCGTACTCTACAGGGGGGCTGTTGGACCCGGAGCGTCCTCTTCCAGCGGCATTCGTGGAGTCTGCACTGCTCGCCGGGCTCAATGTGCAGGAGGCATGTGAGTCTACCGAAGAGAATTGCAATCGGCAAGGACAATCAGAGAGCTCGCAACGGCAGGACACGCGATCGAGATGTTCGTCGTCTCCGGCAAAGGGAGCACCGGTTTGGGGAAATTCACTTTCTGGTCGGGACAACGATCTCCGGGAGTTCTCATCTCAGCGTGAGGTAAAATCAGATTCGGTTTTTGCGCGTTTTCAATTTTTTGGTTCTAGGTTCGATCCGGCTTCCAGGGAGGAGAACGGAGATCGCGACTCCTCTGGTTCTCTGGTTCCGGCCTCCGATCCGGTTACCTGTGAGGTGAACGGAACTCGTGGCAGCGCTAGTTCCGCGAATGTCGATAAACAGATCGCCGCCACCATTACTGTCCCTTCAAAGCCTTCGATCAGATCAAAATGTTTCGTTCCCGGTCGTGGCTGCCAAGTTCGACCATGGAAAGGGCCATTGCCGAAGAGGAAGCCATCGGAAATCACACTCGAGGCGTATTTGCCATCGTCGCTCGTGAACCGAGGGGCTACCTCGGAGGAGGACGTATCAGATAAAAACCTGGACTCTCAGTTTGGGCGTGGGCCATCGGCTGAATACAGTCGGGCTGCGCTAATTGCACGGGCTCGAGTATACGGAGCGTCTAGGGACTTCACGCCAAGGCTGGGCCCTAGGGTACATCGACTGCTAGTTGAACCCAGGACGCTAGACTACGGCGCACAGCAACCGATCAAACCTAGCTACGCAGCCATGGCTTCACGACCGCCTACTCCCGCTCGACAACCGGCAAACCACCGCCCACCACCGCAATTCCAAGCGCGTCCACCCATGCAAAGGCATGTTCCACCACCGGCAAGACAGCGGCCACCTTACAATCGACAGCCGCCTTTCCGGCTGCCGGCAGGACAAGGATACGGTCCTGGACGGGGCTTCGGCAGGGAAGGGATCGGTCCACCACGGAGGAATCTGCCACATGGTCGGGGGCGCTTCGAAGACCACATATCGGCCAGGGGGCACAGGCTCCGGGCGTGCCTGCGGAGATACAACAGAGGCAAGACGGCACTGCACCCGTTGAGACAGCAAAAGCAAAAAAGCCTCGTCCGCCGCACTGTTTTAGATGCAAGACTAATGGTCATCGCGCGGAAGGGTGCAAGGCAAACCTAGACTGTATCATCTGTAACAAGAAGAATTCTCACCTCGCTGCTAAGTGCCCAATACTCAAAATGCTGAGGCCGGGGGCGTCGATGTTTGGGTTCGCAAAGGCAGGTTTGTGTTTTTACCGCCTACCGGATTTTGATTTTAAGTTGGAAGAACCTGAACAGGCTCCAACTGCATTAGTTAAAATTTCGGGTGGTACTTTACCTGCTGCTGTGGTTCAGGAAGAGTTAGCGAGGTTGTCACGGTTAGACTGGAGTTGGGAGGCACTGCCACATGGTGATGATTCTTTTTTGGTCGCTTTCCCTCTGAAGAGGAGCTACTCAGAATGGCTGATGTGGAATTTCGTTTAAAAAATCATGGGGTCACCTTGCTCATCTCGACGTGGCGTGCTGATGGAGATGCAGTTCCAGCATATCATCTTGATGAGGTCTGGGTCCATATCTCAGGTGTACCGCATGCGTGGAGACATTTTCTTGGGTTTTGGGGTCTCGGCGCGGCCATTGGGGCGACACTTGAGGTGGACATGTTGACATATCGGAGAAAGGGAGTTATTCGGATTTTGGTTGGGATGTTGGATAAATCACTTCTCCCTTTAAAACCTGACATTGTATTCAAGAAGGTTGGATATGATATCACTTTTACTTTGGAGAATGAAGATTTCGAGCCAGCCGGTCCCGATCCGGAGGACTTTGATTCCCTGGACCGTAATGATGATGGTGTTGAGGACCAACATGCAGGAAGGCAAGGAGGAAATCGGTTTGCAAAAAAAAAACAAAAGAAAATTGATGAGCCGGCCAGTTCTTTGGGCGCGGCAATGGATGGAGGCCCGACCCCTATGCAATTGTGTGGACATATAGCAGTCACACCGCTTGGACCTCGGCCGGTTCCCGGTGAAAAAATGTCATCGATGGAAGCTGTTAGTAGGAGCACATTTCTCGGGAACATTTCAGATGTTCACTTGGATACGGATTCTGATAGACCGGTCTTGACAACACAGGCTCGGAACTTGTCATTCGTTTCAGGCACTGAAAATATGTTTGGTCTGGATGACATGACGCCATGACAGGATCGGTGCCAACCAACAGAGGAGGCTTCGGCTGACAGCAACATTGCACAAGGAGTGACTGCTACCTCGGCACAATGCAGCGATGCATATGTCCCCTACGCACCTGTTACGAACTCGTCAACATGTGCTGTACAGGGTGACAAGTGCGAGGCCAACAAGATACAAGCGGCAAGCCGGGTGCCAGGTAACAAAAATCATTCATCTTATTCCAATTTGGATCCCGTTGAAAATTATCATTCTGTGGACGGATTTCGTCGCAGCTTGCGTAATAACCCCTCTTCTGATGATGGGGGTAACAGTGGCAGATGAAGATATGATGACCAAGGCCATGAAAAGGGTTGCAGTACGGAACCTGGAAAATCCAAAGGAGAACAAGTTGGGTAACAAGATGGTGGCCACCAACTTCGGTCTGCCACATTCGCCTACACCCCCGGCTTCTTCGATGAACGGTAACCCTATACCAATATCTCCCATCTCTTTTGTTTCGTTGCCTCAAGATATTTGTGCCTCCAACTTAAATAATATAGGTTTCAAGTTAGGAGCCAACTGTGATAATAGTATTAAATTGTCTATCAATGCCTTAAAAAGAATTGAGATTGATAGGGTGGGGGTCCAACCAGCCATAAGCACAAAGGACGGTAATAAGGAGAGTACTTTGCCTGGAGAGCATTTTCTTTTAGAGGAAAGTGATGACGAGGTACAAACACCTGATTGTGACCTACTCGCGCACTTGATAAAAGATGTTTCTGAAGTCGATCTTGATGATGGGGACTTGGACACAAGGATTTGTGATCTGAAAGCCTCATGTCGGAAATCTAAGTTGGCCACCAAAGAACGGAAAACTCGTTTTGGGGGGAAAGATAAAAATTAAAAAAAAAGGTTGCCAAATGAAAGGTTTTTACTGGAATAGCAGAGGCCTGTCTGACTTGGCTAAATATCGATACATAGCGGACGCTGTTAAAGAACATAAACTTGATTTTATTGCGATCATGGAAACAGGCAAAAAGGATATGTCAAAATTGAATCTGATACGACTCTCGGGAGGTTCAGATTTCGTTTGGCATTGTCTACCTCCAAGAGGCAGATCAGGGGGCATCCTCCTTGGGATTAATACTTCCTCGCTTGATCTGTCTTTAATTTGTGAAGGTGAATTTTATATAAAATTCAACCTGACTAATAAATCTGATAAGTTCCGGTGGATTCTTATGGCAGTGTATGGCCCTGCTCAGGATGATTTCAAATCACCCTTTCTAGCAGAGTTGGCTCGCGCTTGCCAGGAAAGTCCTTTGCCAACCTTAATTGGAGGGGACTTCAATATTTTGAGAAGAAGTACAGAGAAAAACAACGATAGATTTAATGATCGATGGCCTTTCCTGTTTAATGTTGTCATAGATAGCTTTGACCTAAGGGAGATAGAGCTAACTGGTCGACAATTTACGTGGGCTAACTCTTTGCCTAATCTGACGTATGAAAAGCTGGATAGGGTTCTCATGTCAAATGAGTGGGAATTTAAATATCCGCTGGTGTCGGTACAAGCTTTGGATAGAGGGGTTTCGGACCACACCCCTCTACTCCTAGACACGGGTGAACCAGCTTACACAAGCCTTATAAAACCCTTTAGATTTGAACTTAGTTAGTTTACTCATGACGATTTCCATGATAGAGTTGTTAATCTTTGGAATAAGTCGGTGAAAGGGCAAAACTCAGTCCAACGCTGGAATAATAAGCTGAGCGCGTTGCGAAGACACTTACGGGGTTGGGCTGCCCATTCGAATGGTGTCTACAAACAAAAAAAATCAGAATTACAATCTACTGTTACACTTTTGGATACCACAGCCGAGGTTCGGGGGTTGACTGATTTTGAGCGTGATCTGTTAGCTCAATCTCGGGATCACCTAACCAATCTTCTTAGGGAAGAGATCAAATGGGCGCAGCGTGCTAAAGTAAAGGATGTGGTACTGGGGGATAATAACACTAGTTACTTTCATCTGATTGCTAACGGCAAGCAAAGGAAAAAACAGATTTTCTCCCTTGACCATGACAATGGCAAAATCGAGGGGCAAGAGAATCTAAAATCTTACATTACTAAATTCTATAAGGAACTCTTTGGCGAGCCTGAGGAAAATTCCTTTAGCCTGTTTGAGGATCGGATTACAGATATTCCTCAGGTAACGCACGAGGAGAACAATGTCTTAATATCCCCTTTCACTGAGGAAGAAGTAAAATGTGCTATTTTCAGTATGGAACATAATAAAGCCCCTGGTCCAGACGGCTTCCCAGCAGAATTCTATCAGAAATTCTGGGAAGTTTTAAAAGGCGACTTAATGACAATGTTTCATGATTTTTTTTGGAAAGTTGCCGTTGTTCAGTCTAAATTTTGGGGTGATCACTTTAGTGCCTAAAGTCGAAGATGCAAATATTATCTAGCAATATAGACCTATTTGCCTCCTTAATGTGAGTTTCAAAATTTTTACTAAGGTTGCCACAACAAGGATGAATTCTGTGGCAGATCGTGTCATAAGTCCAACTCAGACAACTTTTATGCATGGGCGGAATATCCTGGAAGGAGTCGTCATACTGCATGAAACCATACACGAGCTGCATAGGAAAAATCTAAGTGGTGTGATTCTTAAAATTGACTTTGAAAAGGCATATGACAAGGTTAAATGGCCCTTCTTAATGCAAGCTCTACGGATGAAAGGATTTGCACCAAAGTGGATCACTTGGGTTAAGTCTTTCATTTCGGGAGGAAGTGTCGCGATTACTGTCAACAATGATGTAGGGCGTTTCTTTCAAACGAAGAAAGGTCTTCGACAGGGAGATCCCCTCTCCCCATTGATTTTTAACATTGTCGCAGATATGCTTGCAATCTTGATTCGAAGAGCCAAAGAGGACGGGCAGTTTAGTGGAGTAGTTCCTCATCTAGTGGATGATGGCCTCTCTATCCTCCAGTATGCTGATGATACTATCCTCTTCTTGGATCATGATCTAGGTAAGGCAACAAACTTGAAGCTCCTCCTCTGTGCCTTTGAACAACTTTCTGGTCTCAAAATAAATTTCTATAAGAGTGAAATTTTTTGCTTCGGGGAAGCACAGTCGGCTATAGGTCAATATGTTGATCTATTTGGTTGTAAAGCTGGTGACCTTCCATTAAGATATCTTGGAATTCCCATACATTACAAAAAGCTCAAAAACTCGGATTGGAGGATAATTGAGGAGCGGTTCGAGAAAAGACTCAGTAGTTGAAAGAGCAAACACCTTTTGATAGGTGGTAGACTGACACTTATTAACTCAGTCTTGAGTAGCCTTCCAATGTATATGATGTCCTTTTTCGCTGTACCTAAGGGGGTGTTAAAAAAGCTAAATTACTACCGATCTAGGTTTTATTGGCAAAGTGATGAACAAAAGAGGAAATATTGTCTAGTTAAATGGAATATTCTATGTCAGCCCAAATACCAAGGTGGTCTTGGGATTCATGATTTGAATTTGAAAAACATCGCCCTTTTAGGTAAATGGCTTTTTAAGCTTCTCACGACAGACGGTACCTGGCAACAAATCTTGCGGAACAAATACCTAGGCACTAAACCACTTGTTCAAGTTGAAAGAAAGCAAGGGGACTCCCAATTCTGGTCCAGTCTTCTGAAGATTAAACAAGAATTCTTCCGTTTTGGATCATCCATTATTAAGGACGGGTCACAAGTGAGGTTCTGGGAGGACAAGTGGCTAGGTAACTCTACTTTAAAAGATCAGTATCCTGGTCTTTATAATATTGCACGACCAAAATTCATAACCATTTCGGAAGTGCTCAACTCCGATCCTCCAAACCTATCATGGCGACGTGACCTTATTGGTCCCAAGTTAGTGGTGTGGAATAATCTTCTTCCTCGTTTGACTACTATACAGTTGTCCCAAGGACAGGATGTGTTTCGCTGGTCCTTGCACCCAAATGGGCAGTTCTCGGTGAAATCATTCTATCAAGCCATGTTCCTTACAGATGTGCCTAATTTGAATAAGATACTATGGAAACTAAAGGCACCACTGAAACTGAAGGTTTTTCTGTGGTATTTACGGAGAGGTGTTGTGTTGACTAAAGATAATCTAGCTAAGCGTAACTGGAAAGGAAGCAAAACATGTTGCTTTTGTCACGAAGACGAGACAATTAGGCACTTGTTCTTTGATTGTCGTTTTGCTAGAGCGGTCTGGAGTATCCCTCAAATATCCTTCAACATAATGAAACCCCAAAAAGTATCACATATGTTTGGAAGTTGGCTAACGGGTGTAACCAAAAACTTGAAACCGCTAGTTCTGCTTGGGGCAGCAACTATCTGTTGGTCAATTTGGTTACACAGAAATGACATTATTTTTGAAAAGAAACAAACTTTTTCTCCCTTGCAGGTTATCTTCGCAGCTTCTCATCGACTCCGTTCATGGGCTATCCTTCACAAAACGGATTTGCAGGGTTTAGTTGTGGCGGCCTCACAACATTTGGACCGTGTGGCCAAGGATATCTACTCCCGGGCATATGGGTGACGATCTAGTCTACGGATTGATAGTCATTAGATTATGCTTGATTTTGTTTGGTGTAGCTGTGTGTCTCCGCGCGAGGCAGAGGCTGGAAGTTTTATTTCAAGGCTGTGTATCACCTTGATGTACTGTTCTTGGTTTATTAATAAAGACTTCCGTTATAAAAAAATGAGGACATCAATGAGATGTACACACGGCTAAACAACATTGTGAATGAGCTCAAAGGACTTGGAACTAACCTTTCCGATCTTGATATTGTGAGAAAGATGCTTAGGGCCCTACCGGAGAAGTACGAGATGTTGGTGACACTCTTCCTCAACTCACCGGAGTTGACAAGGATGACACCAACACAACTCTTGGGTAATCTAATTACCAATGAGTTGTACAAGAAGGACAAGGAGGAACTCTTGGAGCAATCCACCTCCAAAGGAAAGAAGATCACCGCCTTCAAGGCAAAGGCGGTGGCAAGTGAGGAGTCCGAAGATGAAGAAGAGGATTCCGAAGAGGAGCTTGCCCTTCTTGTGAGAAGGATGAACAAGTTCATGAGAAGACGCTCAAACCGAGGGCAAGTTATGACAAAGGCAAGAAGTGGCAATCCTCATCCAACAAGAAATATAGCAACATCCGTTGCTATGAATGTGACGAAAAGGGGCATATCGCATCACAATGCCCCACGAAGAAGGATGACAAGGAGAAGTCGTCCAAGACGAAGAGCTATTAAGGCAAGAAGAAACTTTTCAAGAAGCTTCACAAGGACGGCAAGAACGAAGCCCACATTGGCGAGTGGGATTCCGACGCGGAGTACTCCGACTCCGACTCAAGCGAGGATGAGTCTCCCAAGAAGAAGGGACTTGTCGGCATCGCCATCAAGGAAGCTCCATCGCTATTCTCCACTCCCACATGTCTTATGGCAAAAGGGGAGAAGGTAAAAACTCTTGATGACGATGAGCCTTCCTATGATGATTTGATGGACATGTTAGTAGAATTAAATGAATTTTTTGGAAAAGAGAAGTCAAAATTTAAGGTTTTGAAGAGGGAGCATATATCTCTTCAAAAATCCTATGAGGAGCTAAAGGAAGCTCATGACTTGCTTCTCCAAGAAAATCAAAAGAAGTCTAGTACTAGCATTGGTATATCTTGTAATATTTTGAATGAGATGTCTAGTATAGAAAAATCAACATCTAGCATGTCAACCTCTTGTGATGATTTACTTTCTATGCCATGCTCATCTAATGTTGATTCATATAATGCCTTATCTCATGTTCATGATAATGTGCTAGAAAATGAAAACAAAAATTTAAAAGAACAAGTGCTAAAATTGAACAAAAGCTTAGAAATAGCTTACAAGGGAAAAGATACCCTTGATAAGTTGCTAAGCGGGCAAAGATGTTCTTTTAACAAGGATTTGGGTACATTCCCAAGAAAGGTAAGAAGCCGGCATACAAACCTCCATGGTTTGTAAATGAGAATGGTAAGTATTGTACTAAATGCTGGAATATAGGACATATGGTAAATAATTGTTCTAAAAACAACATGCATTCCATTGGATTATATGATTCTTGCTATATGCTTAAAAAATCTAAGAATGGAAATGTAATTGCTCATTTTATTGGCACCTCGATTTTGGGTGCTAAAAAGAAATCCATTTGGGTGCCCAAAACCTTGGTTACTAACCTCCAAGGACCCAAACAAATTTGGGTACCTAAAAGGGCTTGATTTTCTTTTGTAGGTAAATTACAAAACCGGTGGAAGGCATTGGGTGTTGGATAGTGGATGCACTCAACACATGACCGGAGACCGGAAAATGTTCACAACATTTGAGACCGGAAGCAATGAAAGAATCACCTTTGGAGACAATAGCAAAGGGAAGGTACTTGGTTTGGGTAAAATTGCTATATCCAATGATCTTTCCATTTCTAATGTATCCTTAGTTGAAACATTAAATTTTAACTTGCTATCCGTTGCTCAACTATGTGATTTAGGATTAACATGTTCATTCTCTAAAGAAAATGTAACTATCTCAAAAGAAAATAGTAATGAACTTGTTTTCAAAGGCTTAAGATTTGGAAATCTTTATTTAGTAGATTTTACTTCAAATGATGCATGCTTAAAAACTTGTTTGATTGCAAAAACCTCTTTGGGTTGGTTATGGCATAGGAGACTAGGTCATGTGGGTATGGTGCAACTTAAAAAGCTTTTCAAACATGACTTAGTTGTTGGCTTGAATGATGTGAAGTTTGAGAAAAATCGACTTTGTAGTGCTTGTCAAGCCGGAAAGCAAGTCGCTAGTTCTCATCCTTCCAAAAGTATCATGTCAACCTCTAGGCCATTGGAGCTCTTATATATGGATTTGTTTGGGCCAACAACCTATAAGAGCATTGGGGAAATAGCTATTGCTTAGTCATTGTGGATGATTACTCTAGATACACATGAGTCTTCTTCATAAATAACAAAAGCGAAACCTCCGGGATTTTCAAAAGTTTTTCAAAAATGGCTCAAAATGAATTTGATTTTAAAATAAAGAAAATTAGGAGTGACAATGGTTCCGAGTTCAAAAATACAAAAGTTGAAGATTTTTGTGATGAACTTGGAATAAAGCACGAACTTTCCACAACCTACACTCCGGAGCAAAATGGAGTTGTAGAAAGGAAAAATCGCACATTAATTGAAATGGCTATGACAATGCTTGATGAATATAATACTTCCAATAAATTTTGGGCGGAAGCTATTAACACCGCTTGTCATTCCATAAATCGCCTTTACTTACATCGACTTTTGAAAAAGACCTTCTATGAGCTTCTAATTGGAAGAAAACCGAACATTTCCTACTTTAGAGTATTTGGTTGCAAATGCTACATTCTAAGAAAGGGTGTTCGGCTCTCTAAATTTCAAAGTCGTTGTGATGAAGGTTTCTTATTAGGTTATATTTCAAATAGCAAAGCATATAGAGTTTATAATAAAAATTCGGGTTTAGTTGAAGAATTATGTGATGTACAATTCGATGAAACTAATGGCTCTCAAGAGGAGCAAGAAAATTTGGATGATGTAGGTGATGAAGGATTGCGCAAAGCTATGGAAAACATGCAAATTGGAAATATCAAGCCAAAGGAAGATCCATCTTCACCAAGCTCATCAAGCCACCCACATCGTCTACTCCAAGCAATATTCAAGTTGTTGAAGATGAGCAAAAGGATCAACAACAAAACAACCTCAAGATTCACAATGCAATTACCAAGGATCATCCAATAGATCAAATATTGGGTGACGTGAGTAAGGGTGTTCAAACTCGCTCTATAGTAGCTTCATTTTGCGAACATTACTCTTTTGTTTCTTCTCTTGAGCCTAAGCTTGTAGATGAAGCTCTAGATGACCCGGATTGGGTTAATGCCATGCATGAAGAATTAAACAATTTCGCTCAAAATGAAGTATGAACCTTGGTGGAGAGACCCGAAGAGCATAATGTGATTGTAACTAAATGGGTCTTCCGAAATAAACAAGATGAAAGAAAGGTTAGTAGCTCAAGGCTATACTCAAGTCGAAGGGTTAGATTATGATGAGACATTTGCACCCGTTGCTAGACTTGAGTCAATTAGAATCTTGCTTGCTTTTGCATCTAGTTTTGATATTAAATTATTTCAAATGGATGTTAAAAGTGCATTTTTGAATGGAACAATCTCCGAACTTGTATTTGTTGAACAACCTCCGAGGTTCGAAGATCCTAAATATCCTAATCATGTTTATAAACTTTCAAAGGCGTTATATGGTTTAAAACAAGCTCCTAGAGCTTGGTATGAGCGCCTTAGAAATTTCCTTGTTTCGAAGGGATTTAAAATTGGTAAAGTAGATACAACCTTATTCACAAAAATCATTGGTGATGATTTCTTTGTTTGCCAAATTTATGTTGATACATTATATTTGGTTCTACTAACCAAGATTTTTGCGAAGAATTTGGTGATATGATGTCTAGGAAATTTGAGATGTCCATGATAGAAGAATTAAGCTATTTTCTTGGACTCCAAATCAAGCAACACAAAGATGGGACATTTATAAGTCAAACAAAGTATACTAAAGACCTCTTCAGAAAGTTTGGCATGGAAGATGCAAAACCATCAAGACACCAATGGCAACCAACGGGCATCTAGACCTCGACGAAGGACGTATGTCGGTAGATTCAAAGCTTTATAGATCCATGATTGGTAGCTTGCTTTATCTTACCGCATCTAGGCCCGATATCATGTTTAGTGTATGCATGTGTGCTCGCTTTCAAGCTTCACCAAAAGAGTGTCATTTAAAAGCCGTAAAAAGGATATTAAGATATTTGAAACATTCCCAAAATATAGGACTTTGGTATCCCAAAGGTGCTTAGTTTGAATTGATTGGATATTCGGATTCGGATTATGCGGGTTGCAAAGTAGATAGAAAAAACACTTCGGGAAGTTGTCAATTCTTAGGTAGATCATTAGTGTCTTGGTCCTCAAAGAAACAAAACTCTGTAGCACTCTCAACCGCCGAAGCCAAATATGTATCCGCCGGGAGTTGTTGTGCTCAATTATTATGGATGAGGCAAACATTGTTGGATTATGGAATAAATTTTGATAGAGTGCCTCTATTGTGTGATAATGAAAGTGCCGTGAAAATTTCCAATAATCCCGTCCAACACTCAAGAACTAAGCATATAGATATTCGCCACCATTTCTTGAGGGACCATGTTAGCAAGGGAGATATTTGCATTAGCCACATCCGGACCGAAGACCAATTAGCGGATATCTTCACCAGGCCATTAGATGAAAACCGCTTTTGCAAACTTAGGAGTGAATTAAATGTCTTGGATTACTCAAATGTTGCATAAAATTATGGCAAATTTAAATGTATGCTCATTTGAGGAAGCTTGAAAAGTTGCTTGCAATTGTGCTTTTGTGCCAAAGCTTTTGATTTTAAAAGGGAAAGGCAAAATTATTTAAAGATAATATTTTGTTCTATTTAATGCATAATGATCCTTAAAGATTTTAATTGAGTGCAAAAACTAGGAATCATTTGCATCTATTCTCTTAAAATTCCAATTCTGCGAAGTTCCAGAAAAATCGGAACTACCGCTGTCTCCTGCGGTACTTCCGGGGAACGGTACTTCCGGTCGAGGAAGCGGTACTACCGCTCTGAGCGGTACTACCGGCCGCATCTGCGGTACTACCGGACCTGCATTTAAGGGGGAGCAACTGCCCGCGCCCGAGGGTTTTCCTCTGTCCGACCCCATTTTTTTCCTCTCCGGTACTTCCTCTCCTCTTCCGCCCGTGCCCATACTCCTCCTCTTCTCTCTCTCACAAAAAGATCCACCAAAACCGCACTCTAGACCCACAAATCTAGCGGTGATTTCTTCGTTTCTTCGACTCAAATCAACTCCCCAGGGTTCAACTCCTCCGATCCTCAAGGTATTTCGGATCAAAAATCTCTTTTTGATCTCTATTTTAAACCCTAGGTTTTGTTCTAGGTTGAATCCAAATATAGATGATTTTTTTGCTAAGAGATTCTAGGAAAAATGGATAGAATTGGTGTTAAAAGGTTCTTATACACCTATTCCATGGATTCAATCCAAGAAAACACCAAAAATCTATGCACATTGCCAAGAACCCTAGAATCTGCCAGGAAGCGGAACTACCGCCCGACAGGTGCGGTACTACCGGAGAGCGGTAGTTCCGCGCCCAAATGCGGTAGTACCGGCGAGCGGAAGATCCGTTTCTTGAGCGGATCAATTTTTCCAGAGAGCACCCGCGGATGCACTTGAGCTCTTGCGGGAACGGAAGTACCGGCCACTTGAACGCCGGAACTACCGCACCGAGCGGTAGTACCGCATTATGGAGCGGTACTTCCGGAGCCCGGAAGATCTGGAGGGAGAGCGGATTGATTTTTCCAGAGAGCACTCTCCGGATGAAGTCTGGATTTTCCTGGAGCGGAAGTACCGGCGATTTCAACGCCGGAACTACCGCTGTGTGCAGTAGTTCCGCTGTCCAGAGCGGTACTTCCGGAGTCCAGAAGATCCGGCCCGAGAGCGGATCAATTTTTCCAGAGAGCGCCAAAATTCGGAACCTTTTGGAGTTTGGCTGGTGCGGTAGTTCCGCGCCGACTTTGCGGAACTGCCGGAGAGCGGTAGTACCGCAAATATCAACGGCGGTAGTACCGCGCCGCCAAATCCAACGGTCACTGCAGAGCTCTGACATAGCCGTTCTGGCGCGAAGATTTGGTAGCGGTAGTACCGGCCCCTAGGGGCGGTAGTACCGCTCGACCAGAATTTTTTCTGGAAATTATGTCAAACGGCTAGTTTTGGTTGGTGGAGGCTATAAATACCCCCACCACTGCACAAGGGCAAAGTTTAGAGACTCATTGCACAATCCTTGAGCCCAAGAGCATTCATTCCATCCACTTTCTCTCATTAAGCATTAAATTGAGGTGGTTTTGCAATTAGTGAAAGAGTTTCATTTGTTGATCCACTTAGCACAAGAATTGCATTCAAGTGAAGCCCAAGGTCTATTACTCTTAGTGCTTGCCGGCACTTGGACGATCGGGCGAAGTTTGGCTTGGTGATCTTCTCACGAAGCTTGTGAGAAGACCCGGCAATTTGTGAAGGTTGGAGCTCACCTATCCGGAGCGGGAAAGAGCTACATCAGTGATCGAGGTGTTTGGCTCAATTCGTGGAGCCGGTCCGATTCGTCCGGGCTAACCTCAACGTGGACTAGGGGAAACCGGCAAGTTTCTGATCACTACGGTAAAACATCGGTTGTGTTCTTTTGTTCTTAGCTCTTACTTATTTATATCTTTGTGATCATTTGATTATTTAGAGCTAAGTTTGCTATATTGTTAACTAGAATTGCATAAGATTAATTGCTTTACATTCTTGTCATTTAAATTGTAAAGAATTAATCAAGTGAACAAGAAAAATTTAAAACCTCCTATTCACCCCCCTCTAGTCGGTATCCTTGATCCTACAAGTGGTATCAGAGCTTGGTCTCTCATTTATAGACTTAACCGTCTAGAGAGAAAATGATGGCTAGTGAGGGGATTGCGGTAGGAAATGCACCTTTGTTTGATGGCTCTAATTATGCTTATTGGAAAATTAGAATGTCAATCTATTTAAAGGCGATGAGTCCTAACATTTGGAAAATCGTCAATGATGGTTACGTCATGCCACTTGATCCCGAGAATCCGACGGAACAAGATGGGCGTAACACTCATTTAGATGCCCAAGCCATGAATGCTCTTTTTGGAGCCTTAAACGTGGATGAATTCAATAGAGTGAGCAATCTTGAGACGTCTCACGCTATTTGGACTACCCTTTCGGAAATACATAAAGGGACATCCACGGTTAAGGAGGTAAAATTGCATCGGCTTAGGATCAAGTATGAGACATTCATAATGTTGCCTCATGAGGACATCAAAAAAGGAATTAGTTATTGTCGATGTTAGGAGGCGATTCCGCGGGCGACGCGGAGGGCAATTTCGAGTGGCACCCATCCGCGATCCCTCGGCCATCCCCTTCACTGATCCCGTTGTCAACGTCGTCTCCAGCGTACTCTACAGGGGGGTTGTTGGACCCGGAGCGTCCTCTTCCAGCGGCATTCGTGGAGTTTGCACTACTCGCCGGGCTCGATGTGCAGGAGGCATGTGAGTCTACCGAAGAGAATTGCAATCGGCAAGGACAATCAGAGAGCTCGCAACGGCAGGAGACGCGATCGAGATGTTCGCCGTCTCCAGCAGAGGGAGCACCAGTGTGGGGAAATTCACTTTCTGGCCGGGACAACGATCTCCGGGGGTTCTCATCTCAGCGTGAGGTAAAATCAGATTCGGTTTTTGCGCGTTTTCAATTTTTTGGTTCTGGGTTCGATCCGGCTTCCAAGGAGGAGAATGGAGATCACGACTCCGCTGGTTCTCTGGTTCCGGCCTCCGATCCGGTTACCAGTGAGGTGAACGGAACCCGTGGCAGCGCTAGTTCCGCGAATGTCGATAAACAGATCGCCGCCACCATTACTGTCCCTTCAAAGCCTTCGATCAGATCAAAATGTTTCGTTCCCGGTCGTGGCTCCCAAGTTCGACCATGGAAAGGGCCATTGCCGAAGAGGAAGCCATCGGAAATCACGCTCGAGGCATATTTGCCATCGTCGCTCGTGAACCGAGGGGCTACCTCGGAGGAGGACGTATCAGATAAAAACCTGGACTCTCAGTTTGGGCGTGGGCGCTTCGAAGACCACATATCGGCCAGGGGGCACCGACTCCGGGCGTGCCTGCGGAGATACAACAGAGGCAAGACGGCACTGCACCCGTCGAGACAGCAAAAGTAAAAAAGCCTCGTCTGCCGCACTGTTTTAGATGCAAGACTAATGGCTTGGTGATCTTCTCAAGAATCTTGTGAGAAGACTCGGCAATTTGTGAAGGTTGGAGCTCACCTACCTGGAGCGGGGAAGAGCTACATTAGTGATCGAGGTGTTTGGCTCAATTCGTGGAGCCGGTCCGATTCGTCCGGGCTAACCTCAACGTGGACTAGGGGAAACCGGCTAGTTTCCGATCACCACGGTAAAACATCGATTGTATTCTTTTGTACTTAGCTCTTACTTATTTACATCTTTGTGATCATTTGATTGTTTAGAGCTAAGTTTGCTATATTGTTAACTAGAATTGCATAGGATTAATTGCTTTACCCTCCTATTGTAAAGAATTAATCAAGTGAACAAAAAAAATTTAAAAACCTCCTATTCACCCCCCTCTAGTCGGTATCCTTGATCCTATAGCACGTCAATAGATCGGGTTTGTGCGGGTTTGAGAAGGCTAGAGCAACGCATGTCAAAGCCCTACCGAAACCCTCCTTTTATTTGGCGCTAGGTGACCAGGACCGCAACCAAAAACTTGTTGGTAACCGCCTCCGATCAAGGCGCGAGTGGAGGCATCACCTCCCTGAAATCTCGGGGGTAGTTAGCCGAGATCAACCTAACATTCTCCCCTTTGATCGTAAGGCTAACATCATAAGCCCATTCTCGATAAAACAGTATACCAAGGCAATGTGTTGCATGGCCAATTAAGTGCTGTACAACCCCAGTACCTATAGTGTACTCTCCTATCTTGAAATGGATATTCATCATACTTAATGGGAGTTGGTTTGCTTTAAGGTCCTTTTTATCCAGAATCAGAGGCTTTCCAATAAACCCATGCCGGCAACATGATCACGAAAGACATTAGGTGGTAAGCCTTTAGTAAGCGGATCCGCAAGCATTAACTTAGTACTAATATGCTTGATACTTATGGTTTGATCCTGGATTCTATATTTCACAACATGATACTTAATGTCAATGTGTTTGGCAGCACCACTTGACTTGTTGTTATTTGCATAAAAGACTGCGGGTTCATTATCGCAGTATAAAGTGAGTGGTTTAGAGATGCTGTCTACCACTCTAAGTCCCGGGATAAAGTTCTTAAGCCATACAGCCTGCCCGGTAGCCTCATAACATGCCACAAACTCAGCTTGCATCGTTGAAGATGCCGTAAGGGTTTGTTTGGAGCTTTTCCACGAGATAGCTCCTCCAGCGAGTGTGAAGATATAACCTGACGTGGATTTCTTAGTACCAACACATCCCGCAAAGTCTGAATCTGAATAACCAATAACTTCAAGGTTATCAGAAAATTTATATGTGAGCATGAAATGTTTAGTAGCTTGCATATAATGCAAAGCTTTCTTAACGGCTTTCCAGTGGTTCGGTCCTGGATTTGACTGATATCTGCCAAGCATCCCTGATACGGGGTCGCCCGATCTTCTTGACGTAGGATTGGATACTCACGTGCCCTCTCTTGAATCGTAGTGATCCTCCGTTGCCAATGCAAGAACGAACGCTCTTTAATTCGCAAGATCACACGCGCCAGACTTCACGACCACCAAGCGAAAGCCCTATCGCGCTCCCAATTCCCAGCGGAAAGGTTGAACGATCTTAAATTGTAAGAACTTGCAAATTTTCTATTGGATTTTTGATGGCTATCAAAAGATCAGAAACGTGTACAAAACTTCCAACTCCATATCTAGTTTCCTGGTTCCTCTCGTCACGTAGTATATTTCATGGTATTTCTAGTCGGTCCCCTTCTCGTCTCTTCGTTCCAGCCTTTTATACGGCGGCGGTCCTCATGCACACGCACAGGGAACGCAAGGGATTGAGTGGGCCGAACTCCAGCGCTATGCGGTTGGACGGGCCGGACTGGTTAGTAGGCTGAGCCGACGTGATTTCTTCCTTGCTTCTGCTTGTATCCTTAGGCTTCCTTCTTTACTGGTGATTCTCAAGTCTTCAATTTGTTTAAACCTAAGAATGCATAAAGAACTTGCATTAGGTAGTATAAAGTTCTCATCAATACAAGACAATTCATTAAGAAACAAATTCACCTGATAATATTTAATGTGGCTCAATAATTCCTTCCAGTCAAATAATATTTTTAATTGAAAATTGTAAGACATATATGCATCCGCATCATCCTCCCCTTCTTCAAGAAAAGCCGTCCTCGGCTTTTGATAGCCTGAAATTGTACTAAACAAAGAATACAACGTGTATGCTTGGCATATATATTTATCGTCAATATTTCTCCTGTTTAGCACATCATGAACATCTGAAGGCGTAGTAAACAAAAAGAATAACACATATGCATTGTATATGTATGAATCAATTATTGTGTCATTCTCATTGTTTTGTCTAAACCAATTAGTACAACAGCAGCCATAAGATGTATATATTGCAATATTGTCATTTACATCATTCTCCCTTCCGTGAGAAAAAGTCGTCCTCGATTTTGCTAAGTATATGGACAAGTCATTAATGTGCCAAACCAAATTAAGTTGTTCAAATATGGGGGAGAAAATTTTTAGTATCTTCCATGCTTCAACTGCGCTACTCTGATTATTTGTACATGATTGTATATTAAAGGATGAACAAGTAGGCTTAAGAAACCTTTTAAAACATGAAGCGCTATTGTTGAAACTCTTCTCATTGTGATCATGATATGGCACAAAAGATTGTTTATCCAAAATATGCAATTTCAATTCAGCAAGCTTATCACAGGTAATGCATATTCGATAAACATAAAACTTGCCATCTACACCATAATATCCGATCAAATTGAACTTATAGGTGTAGGCATAGATACTAACTAGTGATTTTAAACATGAAATTTCAGCAACATTCTCAATCACACTAGATAGCTCTCTAGGATCATCGAACATGATATAGTACAAAGAATCATCAGGAGATATTCTCGTAAGAACTTCTTTATGAGTAATCAATTCCACATTATGTAAATTGAGCAAAGATATTTCAGAACATGGAATTTTCATTTGCATATATGAGTTCTCACAATTACTCACCGTTTCACAATTAATTTTAGCACCAATATGGTTACCTTTATCGTCCTCTTCAGTTGATGTAGGTGCTATGGGTATTAAATCATCATGATGTAACAACGGGGCAGCAAGTACTTCATCTTCAACCGTGGTTATCTCCTCATCAGTTTTCTCCAAGAGTGCCAGTTGTGGGACATTCGACTCCTCTTCTTTAATGTTAACCTGCACAATGTGAGAAACAACACTAGAAGTAGACATTAATGTGTTAGTTTTAGAAGCAACCTCCCTTTGTCTAATATCTAACTCTCTCTATTCTTTTGGTGTATCTCTCACACACTCAATTTGGATGCCCTCAAACTCACATATGGTGGGATCACACAGCTCACTCTTTTTAACACTCTCAATCAATTTGGCTATGTGGCTCTCATTCTCACATGGGTTTTGACGCATCTCAAATGTTGTATGTGTTGTTGGGGCAGCACAAGATGTCTCCTTGACCGAAGGGAAAGTCCTATGCTCGGTCATCTTCTCATGTGTCACATTAGTAGAGGCATAAGAACTAAAGTATGTATATGGATGGATCCGACACCTCTCCATAAGTCTTTTCTCCTCCTCAATAGCACAATTCACAAGGTCATGCACACTACTAAAATATTTATATTGAAGTGCAGCGGCGATATTAGAATCCAAGCCTCCTTTGAAGTATGCCATCTCTTTTAATTCACTAGTGACACCTGCACGACGCAACGCATCCTGCAACTGAAAATAATAATCTTGAACATTATTACCCCCTTGTGTGATACTCTCCAAATAGTGAAGCAATCCCCGCTCATAATAGGATGGCACAAACTCATTTCTCATGATCACCTTCAAACCTACCCAAGATTTAATGAATCGTTTTCCAGATAATTGTTGCCACCAACTATAAGCGTAGTCTTCAAACTTCATAGCGGCTCGCATCACCTCTTGGTCTTTGGAAAGCTTCTGAAATTTAAATATTTTCTCCATTCGCCATTCCCATTCAAGATACTCCTCTGGATCATCACTTCCATAGAAAGGAAGACACAAATTGTTGGGCTCGGAATCGCTCCAAGAGGAACGAAATACTGAAGATCCATTCCCATTTGACTCACACCGAGAGAAATGAATTGTTGAATATCCTGTCATGGTTAGTTGTGCGACATATATATATATAAAACACTCAAACTCACTCTTTTCTCTCACAAGTAAAGTTCTCACCTTTCCGAAGTGAATTAAGACCAATAAAACTTACACTTGGTAGAAGCTACAATAGCAACGTGATGATCAAACGAATTTAAGAGTGTTCACAGTTGTACAACAACGGTTATTTAGTAGAGCTTGGTATGGAAGTGTATATCCTAGCAATCTGAAACTCTTGATGTTGTAAAGTTAAGTAATAATCCAAACTCGAATACTTTTGCCTAAGTGCTGATCCAAAAGATTTAAGTGAAATATATGAACGCACACGCAAAGATCAATGTGACTCAATGCAAACAAAGGAATGAGCTAAAAAGAGATAATATGAAGTTGAGGATTAATTAGCTCGTTTTGCACCAACTACTAGGAGAGACGCTAGCCAATTGCAAAAATATGAATATAAGGGCACAAGATTGCTCGAGAAGATATATTACACAATCTGAATTTATGGACTAATAACTCGCTCAAGTTCGGCCGATGCTTTTTTTTTCTTTTTTTTTCTTTTTTTGAAATATGCTCACGCCGTGGCTTTTTTTTAATGGCTGCCTTTTTTTTGCTTTTTTTTACTCAAATGCCGAACTAGAGTTTTGTTGTCCTTTGAATTTGTACAAGTCACAAATATTCAGTAAGGTGTAAAATACTCAAGAGCAGCGCTAGATGCAATATTCAACAGCTAGTCTCAAAGATGAATAAAAGATTTAAGTGAAGCTCTCCAATATTCTAGTGTTCGGATTCAACAGCAAAGCTCCTTGGATTCTCAAAGTTCAGATTTCGGCCGGTTCACAGCTAGCTGTTTTGATCTATCAAGATATTCACTAGATGCTTCAGGGCTGTTCCAGACCACAGCTAGCTTCAACGTGTTACTACCAATCCAATAGGACGCAGCCAGGAGTGCAATTAGATGCAACCCAATTAACACTAATGATGCATCCAGTTTTGGGGGTAGTTGGATCGGATGGCTTTGTGGCGCAAGCAACGAACACCAATAGCAAATTCTTCTATTCGGTTTTTTTTTCTGTTTCGGATGATATTTCTAGTTCTGCCCCAAAGAGATCAGATCAAGCTTTGGGAACCCAATTCGGATGGATAACTAGCCAACTTTGGTCTCCGCCAGGAATTCCCTCAAGGATCGGCACGAAGTTCTCCAAACAACTAGCAAGATGGCAACAGTTTGTGTTCGGATGGCAACAAAAGACCAAAGATGGCACTAGTTTTATCTTCTGTATGTGGACTTCGGAATCAAGACTAGATGTAGATAGATTTTTTTAGGTTTTATATGAACACAATGATTAAGCGACGCAAAGGAACACGACGATCAGCACATAAACAAATTTTTTAATGGATTAAAACCTAACAAAACTCACAAAAAAATAACAGATGCAAAAACTAGGGTTTGGATGTTTTTTTTTGTGTTTTTGGTTTATGGACGATAGGACGGAAATTAATCAATCTAAAAACAAGGGTAAAGAATCCTACTGAGGAAACCGAAGCTCTGATACCAAGATGATACGGGGTCGCCCGATCTTCTCGACGTAGGATTGGATACTCACGTGCCCTCTCTTGAATCGTAGCGATCCTCCGTTGCCAATGCAAGAACGAACGCTCTTTAATTCGCAAGATCACACGCGCCGGATTTCACGACCACCAAGCGAAAGCCCTATCGCGCTCCCAATTCCCAGCGGAAAGGTTGAACGATCTTAAATTGTAAGAACTTGCAAATTTTCTATTGGATTTTTGATAGCTATCAAAAGATCAGAAACGTGTACAAAACTTCCAACTCCATATCTAGTTTCCTGGTTCCTCTCGTCACGTAGTATATTTCATGGTATTTCTAGTCGGTCCCCTTCTCGTCTCTTCGTTCCAGCCTTTTATACGGCGGCGGTCCTCATGCACACGCACAGGGAACGCAAGGGATTGAGTGGGCCGAACTCCAGCGCTGTGCGGTTGGACGGGCCGGACTGGTTAGTAGGCTGAGCCGACGTGATTTCTTCCTTGCTTCTGCTTGTATCCTTAGGCTTCCTTCTTTACTGGTGATTCTCAAGTCTTCTATTTGTTTAAACCTAAGAATGCATAAAGAACTTGCATTAGGTAGTATAAAGTTCTCATCAATACAAGACAATTCATTAAGAAACAAATTCACCTGATAATATTTAATGTGGCTCAATAATTCCTTCCAGTCAAATAATATTTTTAATTGAAAATTGTAAGACATATGTGCATCCGCATCAATCCCGGTTACAAAAGCTAAATCAGGGCGTGTACAAACTTGAGCATACATAATGCTTCCGACAGCAGAAGCATAAGGAACCGACTTCATCTGATTAGTTTCATATTGGTTCCTCAGACATTGAAACGTCCCAAACTTATCGCCCTTAACAATAGGAGCAGGCGAGTCAGAGCACTTATGCATATTATATCTATTTAGTACTCTGTCAATGTATACCTTCTGAGATAAACCTAATATTCCTTTGGACCTATCTCGGTGAATTTCAATGCCAAGAACATAAGAGGCATCACCGAGATCCTTCATATCAAAATTAGATGAAAGAAATCTCTTGGTCTCAAACAGCATGTCTTTATCGCTGCTTGCCAATAAGATATCATCCACATAAAGTACTAAGATGGTGAATTTACTCCCCTTGAACTTAACATATATGCAGTTATCAACTTCATTTTCTTTAAAGCCAAAACTCCTTATAATCTTATCGAATTTGAGGTACCACTGCCTCGACGCTTGTTTTAAGCCATAAATGGATTTCTTAAGTCGACATCCCATATGCTCCTTGCCTATGCTCCTTGCCTTCCACGACAAAACCTTCCGGTTGAGCCATGTAAACATTCTCTTGCAAGTCGCTATTAAGAAATGCCGTCTTAACATCCATCTGATGCAGCTCTAAATCATAATGAGCTACAAGTGCCATAACGATTCTGAATGAATCTTTAGTTGAGACAGGAGAAAAGATGTCATTATAGTCAATCCCCTCTTTTTGGGAGAAGCCTTTTGCTACGAGCCTTGCTTTGAAACTTTCGATATTCCCCTTAGAGTCATGCTTGGTTTTGTAGACCCATTTACAGCCTACTGTTTTGACTCCGTCAGGAATTTCTACTAAGTCCCATACATCATTAGTGCTCATAGACTTTAGTTTATCCTCCATGGCTTCAAGCCATTTAGAAGAATGTTCACTCATTATGGCCTCCTTATAAGATGTGGGATCATCTACCTTCCCTATATCATTAACATCCTCATTCATATAGACAACATAATCATTTGGGATGGCAGACCTTCTCTCCCGCTGTGATCTTCTAAGAGGTTCATTAGTTATTTCAGTAGACTGCTGAGGCTCTTCATTAGGTATAACATCAGGAATTTCAGAGACCTCAACAGTGGGTGCAACAACAGTATTCTCTACTGGAGGTGCAACCGCCTGAGGCACAGGAATAAAGATCTCTGGGATGAGCGGTGTAGGAACATAAACCCGCTTCTCCTCAAGATCTATTTTCCTGGGCTCCAGGTCCTCATTATTTTCTAAGAACACAGCGTGCCTTGTTTCCACAAACTTAGTTATCCTATCAGGACAATAAAAGTGATACCCTTTAGATCTCTCAGGGTACCCAATAAAATGACAACTTACTGTCTTAGGGTCTAATTTTCCAATGTGTGGATTAAATAACTTAGCTTCAGCACGACAACTCCACACTCGTAAATATTTCATACTCGGCTTCCTCCCAGTCTATAATTCATAAGGTGTTTTAGGTATTGATTTACTAAGAACCCGATTAAGAATATGTGCGGCTGTCTTTAGTGTTTCCATCCACAAGCCAATTGGTAAACTAGAATGGCTAAGCATGCTCCGTACCATATCCATAAGTGTACGGTTGCGTCTTTCAGCTACACCATTCTGCTGAGGTTCACGCGGCATAGAATACTGGGCAACGATGCCATTTTCCTGAAGGAACTTAGCAAAAGGGCCAGGTATTTGTCCATAAGAGGCATGTCTTCCATAATATTCTCCCCCACGATCTGATCTTATCACTTTAATTTTTAGGTTGTGCTGATTTTCAACTTCAGCCTTAAATATCTTAAATTTATCAAGTGATTCAGATCGGTTTTTGATGGAAAAGATATAACCATAACGGGAGAAATCATCAGTGAATGTGATGAATGACTCAAAATCATCCACTGATGTCACAGGAAAAGGACCACAAATATCTGTATGAATTAATTCTAAGAGTCCTGTGCTGCGAGTAGCTCCCTTGTTTATTTGCTTAACATATTTTCCTTTAATGCAATCAATGCAGTGGTCTGAGTCAGAGAAATCTAATGGGTGGAGAATTTCTTCTTTAATGAAATGCTCCATTCTTCCCCTCGAAATGTGGCCTAAACGACAGTGCCACAGTTTCGAAGAAGTCTCATCATTATTTTTACGCTTAGCATCACAAACATTCAAGGATATAGGAGATTCATTAAGGGAAAACATATAGAGCTTGTCTTGTCTAAAGGCAAGACCAACATTATTTGAATTAAACTTAATAATGCATTTATTGTCTCCAAAAATACATTAAAAACCTTCATTGTCCAATAAATAAACTGAAATCAAATTCCTCCTGATGGAAGGAACATAAACCACATTATTAAGACGAAGAATGAAGCCGCTATCTAAAGCTAATGAAACAGATTCAACTGATTCAACTTTGGCTTCCTTTCCATCCGCGACTCTAAGACTTCGCTCCCTCTTTCTTAGTGTTTTCGCAGTAAGGAATCCCTGTAAAGAGTTGATAACGTGCACAGTTGCACCTGAGTCAATCCACCAAGTACTAAGGGAAAAATCAGCGTAAAGAGTTTCATCAATAAACGTTATTGTATCATTACCCCTTTTGGCGAGCCACTTTAGGAAACCAGCACAATCCTTCTGGAAATGCCCTGGCTGCTTGCAGAAGTGGCATTCCCCCCTTTAGATACTCCGGCGGGAGCAACAGGAGGCTTAGGTGCATTTTGCACTTTAGGCCCCGGCTTGTCTGAGTTAGGGGAGAACTGCAGCTTCTTCTTGGATTTGAAGTCCCCTTAGAACTTCCTTTTGTTTGAGCCACCAACATGAAAAGCAAAATCCTTTTTTTCTGTTCTTATTCTCTCTTCCTCCTGGACACACATGGCGATCAAATCGCTCATGCTCTATTTTCTTTCTGAGTATTGTAATTAATTTTAAAAGCTATATACTCAGAAGGAAGAGTGGTCATAATGAAATGGACAAGGAAACCATCAGATATTGCCATGTCCATGCCCTTGAGTTTTTCTGCCATATCAGTCATCATCATAATATGCTCTCTTATACTGCCGGACCCATCATATTTACTGGTTAAGAGCCTCTGAATTAAAGTACTGGCATAAACTTTAGTGGAGCCTTTAAATTTCTCCTCGATTGAAACCAAGTACTCCTTAGCATTTTCGAAATCGGGGATTGCTCCCCTAATCCCGACTGAAATAGACGTTTAATGTTCATTAGCGATATGCGGTTAGACCGCTCCCATTTTTCAGCATTAGCCTCATAAACTTTCTTTTTCTCATCAAAATTCTCCTCACCTTCGGTGGGAGGAATGAGAACGACTACCCTTAAGGCATAGTCGAGGTCCAAAACCCCAAGGACAACTTGATTTTTTTTCTTTCCATATGTGAAAATTGCTCCCCGTGAGCTGCTCAATGTTATCAATAGTGGCGGTAACGTTTGAAGCATTAAGTGCTGAATTTCAAAATATAGGGCAAAAAATAGAAATATCATAAAGAGATGTATATATTGCATGCAATTAACCCTACGTTGGTCTGATTAATAACATGCAAAAAATACAGTTCTAATTCATATCACCGGTGGGCAGAAAATGAAAAAGAACTTTATATGGTGACATATGATTATAAACAACGTTGGTCAGAATATAACCATATGCATACATAATGCCAAAATTAATCATAAAATCTCAATTAAAATATCCCGTTGGTTCAATTTTAATCCGAGATTATACATAATAATAGGGTAAAGATACATGAAATTTGGGCCACCGAAAATAATTAATAAACAGTGCATATAGGAATACTTAAAACATAAGAAAAAACACCCAAAATAAAAGGAAAAACACTGGTTCGGCCGGATACACAAAATGGCCCAAAAATTGCGCACGGGTAAACAAAAAAAATTCATGCGTAGCCCAAAAACTTTAGCCTGCGAAATGTCGCACGCGGGGCCCATAAACGCGGGCGGCCTAGCGAAAACGCGCGTCTCACGCGGTAGGCCCGGAGTGCACACGCCCGCGCACAAAAATCCATCCGCGCGCACGCGAGGCGGCCGCCCAAAAAACGGCCCATAAAATGCGTTGCCCGACTCAATGCGTGCGCGGCCAGCCCATATCACGCCCGCACACGCACACGCCGTCCGATCTCATCGGACGGCCGAAACCGCACCCCAGCTGAAACAAAAATGCCCCAAACCCTAACCCTAATCCATTTTTCCCGTTCACTCCCAAAATTCACGGCGCCCACTGGAGAGGCGTTAGCGGCGGCGACGCGTGAGGTGGAGGCGCGGCTGCGCGGCGACGGCGGCGCCCGGAACGGCAGCGCAAAGTGGCGGCAGCGCACCCGCGAAGCGGCAGCGGTGGCGGCCCCCCAGCGCGGGAAGAAGCGGCGACACCGGCGGCTCCCACATGGAGCGGCGGCGCACGGCGTCGACGGCGGCGCCCATAAGTCCTGATCTATATATATATTTTTTGTTTTGCCGCTGATCCGAAAATTCATTGGGGGTTTTTAGGGATCCGGGTGAAGGGAATTTTGGGGCTCCTAATTAGGGTTTTTTGGCATGAAATTGCTTGAATCATCTCCTTCTAAATGCTAGTCGATTCATTAAAACTTTGAAACCGAGCCTTTAATCCAAGTTCGGGAGGTTCTAATTGGGTTCATGACATATCTAGGAAGGCTCTGATACCAAATATAAGCACTAATCTAATGTCTAATCATAAGTCATTAGCTTAATCCTAGATCAAGACATGAACACCTACAGTAGATCCTTATAGCGGAAGCGTAAGATACATACCCGAACTGGATGACGCCATGAGTTTGCTCGGTGGTGACGGTGATGTTGAGGTGGCCGACGACAGCGGAGGAGGTCACCGGAGTTGCGGTAGTCGCCGGGGACGGAGGAGGGCGTCGGCCTTCGTTCATCGTAGCGCACGTCAATAGACCGGGTTTGTGCGGGTTTGAGAAGGCTAGAGCAATGCATGTCAAAGCCCTGCCGAAACCCTCCTTTTATTTGGCGCTAGGTGACCGGGACCGCAACCAAAAACTTATTGGTAACCGCCTCCAATCAAGGCGCGAGTGGAGGCATCACCTCCCTGAAATCTCGGGGGTAGTTAGCTGAGATCAACCCAACACCAACTTTTTGGAGATGATTATAATCCACTCCATCTGCTCTGAAGCTAGCATTCCTGCCACTAGTTGTCATGGACTTAGAACTATTACAAATACCATTGTGACACTCTGGCAGTGAGTGTGGGTGGAAGGTCTGCATTCTACATCCAAAGTTTCCTTGGCCAAGTGATCTGCCAAGTTCACCAATAGCAGCTTGATTATTGTGCTGACGTGTAGATTCAATTCTGATAGGCGAAGATAACTTCTGAGGACCACTCGTAGAGAGGCCATGGGGTGATCTGTAACACCCCAAGACCCACATTACCCTGGGATGCCACTAAAATCACTCCACAACTAGCCAAATTACAAGATAAAATAATCTATCAACAATTTCTAAACAAGATAGAATAAGCGGAAGCATAAGCAACTAAGGGATAACAGGATAGAGATAACAATTCAATAATTATAATCGACTCCAACATAATAACCAAGAGAACAGTTCACAAGTTTAACATTATTAAGTCGAAGTAATCATTGACGAGATAGCTAAGCAAGAGACTAGAATCCTTTCAACTTTATTACAGCATAAAAAAATATGATCCAAGTGCATCAGTGTGGTGCCGCTCTACCCTTCTCATGCATGCTCAAAGACCACCTGTAGGGGGGGGGGAAACAAGGGTGAGATAAAAATCTCAGCAAGCAAACAGTTTAACAGGCCATTCAAACTACAAATATTTACACATAATCATTTATGATTCCATACAACCACATCCACAATTCGTGTCCACGATTATAAACCACCACAGACTTCCATGAATCATAACTCAAAGTTTAAATCAATTGGCATATGAATGCAATTATTCCATCCACAATTCAATGCATATGAATGCTATCATGCTATGCTCCACATCACTCTTTTCCAGCAGGATAAGAGTGTGCATCGTATTATGGCAATATACGATGCTGTACCGGTACGGTCGCGGCTAGGTGCGGCGACATCCACATATGCAAATGTCATGATATGATATGAATGATATGATAATCATAAACCACATGAATTCCAACCTCAAAGGAGCATCATCATGCTCACAACATATCCACATCCACATATCCACCACATGTTTATTTTCATATTCCGCATTAGCACATTTAACAAAATCTCCACATGACTATGAGCAATTTGACCAAACATATCAATTGATCAATAATTGCTACCATAACCTCAATTAGAAATCAGGCAACCATGGCATAACATATCATGTTACGATAATCATGTAAATTGCAAGTAGTAAGTATGACGAGTTAAACGGTAGCACATCCGCTACGTTTACTTGCCTCTACCGACGAAGCGAAGCAAATCACGAGCGATCAGGAGCAAAACCACCTGTCCAAAAGGTATCTCTCAGCACAATGCTACAACATACAAAGCGCGACTTAAAAAAAAATAAAGACGTCGCTAGAACCCCGAACCCACACACAATCCTCTCCGCTCAACGATTCAACAATCTACCCACTGCAGCAGCGCTGCTTAATATTTTTGTATATTTAACAATATTAAGCCAAATACAGTAAATGATATATTTCTGGATTCCTCACTTAAATGCCTTCATTTTTCATGTAGATCACATATTTTTATTTTAATCATAGCTAGATGTAACTTAATGCACAAAACAAAGGAAGTTCTCTGTTCTGGCAATCTGGACAGCAATATTCTAACGCGTCCCAACCACAATACAAGGATCCAAAAATTCTGATTTTTATACAGCAGTTAGATTACTGAATTCCCTACATTTTTATCAATTGCGATCAAAATCATAAAAATCATTTACCCCTAAATCACACTTGAACAGCAGTCTGTCCCAATCTGCACCCCTGACAGACAGCGGTACTACCGACCCTGTTACGCCCAGATCCCGTGGCCACAAATTCTGCAAAAAATACAGGAGATGGGTCTCGAAGTCCTCTACAATTTTCTTTTTGGGAAGATCTGCAAGAAAGATCGTTTCATGGGTCTAATCTGCGCAAACAGACACGCTGCACGAATTAATCTACAGGCAGACAGCAGGTAATTTCTAATCGGCAATCAATCTGCTAATTCCCTTCAAATTCCGTACCAAGAACCCTAATTACTCTAAAAACAGAAGGGTTTGGGATTGAGAAAAATTACCTAGAGGATCCCTTGGGATCACCCCTCTTCTTTCCTCCTCTTCTTCTCCTTCTCTTCTTCTTCCTTCTCTTCCTCCTTTGCTCCAATGGACAGCAGCTGTGGAGGGGTGTTGGAGGCGCAACCTGGGAGGGGGTGCAGCCAGGGGGTGGGAAAAGAGGGGGTGGAGGCCAAGGGGGGAGAGGGGAGGCGGCTAGGGTTTTTTTTAGGGGGAGGGGGTGCGGCCACCCCTTGGGCCGGAAGGCCCAAGGTGGTCGGCCCACTCTCCAGGCAGCCCATTTAGAGGTTTTTATTTATTTATTTTATTCATTTTACACTATTCCACAATTTTTATTTTTCCCTTTCCGCGATTTACCGAAAAACCGGCGACTCCGCGATTAATTTAAAGCTGACGCTGAAACGACGTTCAGGGTATTACATGATCTATCCAATTGTGCGCTAACTGGAGAAAATAAATTATGAACATTGCTGTTCTCCCAACTTTTAGGGCCCACCTTTCCTGTTTGACATGTCCAAGAGGCAAAATGTTATGAATAATAGGAATTGATGAAAAGTTTAAAAACGGCGATAAACCCTATATTGTACCAATGGTCCCCGGTGGAGAGTTTTTAGGCTGGTGAGGGAAACCGTCCTGCTTCCATTCTCTAGAACATTGCTGTCTCAAGCTGTTAGGTACACAGACAAAATGTTACTTCACCACACTAATTCATAGAAAAGGTTTAGTGGCAACATAATGCAACTGTATTAGTGAAAACATGGCCATGAAATTTAGTAAATAAGTAAATAACTCATTTTATTACAAATAATAGTTGCATGCAATGTCAGTTTGGCCCTAATGCAAATTCAAAAAGTTAGAATGATTGATACGAGTTGATCGAAGAAAGAATGTGCAGCCCAATAGCTGTGGCCAGCAGCCACAAAGGCTATAACAAAAATGGTGGCAAATGTGAACTTGCAGATGTTTTCTTTGCATGTATTAGTACCTGCAGCATTTTCTCTTGAAAAAAGCAATAATAGGATTTTTTATAATACCATTTCCCAAAGGCAACTACTTGTAGCATCTTGAAAAACTTCATAGCATATTAATGCCATATTCCCGTATGAAGAAAGGCAACAGTATACTGTGCAAGTATGACAAGATAATACCAAAAACGGGGGGAAAAAATGCCAGACAAGCAAATTACCAAGATCTCCCCCCTCCAGGAAGGCTAATTTCAACCTTGATATTTGGGCCTGAAATATTACCCTTATTAAGGTCATGCAGTGCTGCTTCTGCTGCTCTAACATCATAGAACTCTACGAGTTTCTTATTGCAGCTTGTACAAGCCCTGCAAATCTACAACCAACAAAAAAGAGTCATCACAGTTTGGTGCTCTCAATTTTGTAAAGCAAAAGTTTGAAAATATCATTACCTCCTTCACATGACCGTAAACAGTAATTATTTGGAGAAGATCATCATTGTAAATGGAAGAATCAATGTTAGATACAGCCAATATTCCTTTATTGATTTCCTTGTCTGGAACATTTTCCTATTAAAGTAGCACACCATGACAACGTCAAAACATTTTTATAGATTTACAGTGTTAAGCTATTCCAGTCATAAAATGAAGTGAAGAAACTTCAGTGGAAAAAAACTCTAGCATGATAGCAATAGTAAGCATATGATTAAACAGTCCGTAGCTTCATCACAAAGGCCAAAAGTATGCAAAAATTTCCCTTTAGCTATCAATTTTATCAATTCAAGTTGGAGAATATAGGAATGTAATGACATACAACTAACCATATATTGGGAGGGGCAACAGAAAAAAATTCTAACTAAACTGAGAAATTCGAGAATCAGCTTTATACCAATTTCTAACCAAATAGGTCATGATGATAAATACTTCTAGTTTCTAGACGTAAATGAGTTCTAGAACCAGATATAGAAATATGCAAACAACTAGCTCTAGAGCCAAAAAAATGGAAATGGAAAACATTGGAACTATACTGATTTTTGTTGAGTTACAAATAAGCATTGCAACATAAGCTATAATACTAAAATAATGGCGTGAGCACATCCTAGGTCCCACCTAGTATCTTGTTCCATAGTTTGAGAATGTAATCTAATCAAGCTACAATGTTTGTCTTAGTGTCATAATTGACAAGAGGATTCTGAATTGTGTCATCTTATTCCTTATTTCAGCATTTGCCAAGTACAAACATGGTTCTCTAAGGCAATTATAGGTGAAAGAGACATAAGGTCATGCCGTGTAAATTGTAAAAGGGGGTTACTCAGAGATGTATGATTTGCTGTGGACTGTGGTCCAAACTCAAAAATGCATAGGATATGCCACTTTTGGCAGAACCTTTATCAGGTGGCAAGTGTGCAATGCTCATGCTAACTTTCAGCACATAGCATAGAAAAGGTTTCTGCATACTAACAAACTAATTTCAAAGGTTAGATTAGGAACACGTGTGACATTACAGAACCAACATGTAACATGAAAAAGGCAGAAAAATGAGATTAGAGAATACGTCTACTCCAACATAACTGATAATATGTTTACCTTAGGAATGGAAAATTGTACATCAAGGTTCATCAGTCCCATAGGCTTGCTATGGAGTGCTCTCATTGCGCTTTGGGCAGCTCTTATGTCATAGTAAGATACCGTTATAAACCCATGGTGCTTGCAGGAGGTGTAAAGCATGTGTATGTCCCCATATTGCTGGAGGAAAGATATATATGAATTTTAAAGGGTAGTGTTTACTAAAGTAAAATGAAATTTCAAGAATAAATAAGGAAAAGGTTGAAAACCTGAAACAGAATCCTTAGCTCAGAGTCCTCAATGTTAGCGTTAATATTTCTGACAAGAAGAGTTCTGGAAGGACATTTATTGATATAGTGTTCCCCAGAAAATTGACACTTGAAGGATCCTTCCTGAGTTTTTTCACCTTTGATGGAATCATTGTTCTCAAGTTCCATTCCTCCTCCAGTGCAGAATATATCTTCATCAGCATCATCCTGGTTGGTAGATAGGCCAGTAAATTCAAAGCCATTGATAATGCTCGATATCAAATCATCGTCATCAGGAAGGAGATTTCCAATAGTCTGAGCTTCAAGTTCTTCCATGGACCCTAGAGGTTCATATCCCTCGCTGATGGAGTTATGTGTATCAGCAGATTGACCAAGAACACCACTTCCCATTACGCTCATTGCAGAACCATAAGGCAAAACATCAAGGTAAAAAAATAATTCAATACAATATCTTGGATGAATAATACCTGTAGTTGTAGTGCAGTTATGATGGTATCAGATCTTCAACATGTAGTAACACAATTTAGGTGAACCAGAATTGATGCAACATGCTGCAAAGAACCGGTGGGAATTGACCAGGATATCAAGCAACCAGAATATCTCCCCATAAACATGAAACACGAGTTTTTGAACTGTTCTGAGAAGCATGAGTTGGATGAGGCAAGTTAGGTATGGATCTTTTCAGGACATTTTATTGAAGCATCAATAACTCCACTAACTACCAACAGCGAGTATAAAGGAAAAGCGAAACATTTTATTAAGGATGTAGCATGAATTAAGAATATAGCACCTAACTGAACAATTTCTACCATGCAAGAAGCAACAACCATGAAATAATAATCGCACATTTTCAAATCAAGCATGATCCACACCTTTCTGATCGACCATTGACTCTGATTTCCAAAATCCAACTTGCCTCTGCATTAAAGCATGGAATGGAAATCAGCATGGGAAGGAAATTATGTGGTGTTACCATTTTGCATTATCAAAAGAAATCAGAGGCATGCTCTTTTTTTGTTGTTGTTAACCTCTGTAGGGACAAGATCCTCAGAGAAGAACGAAGACGACGAGTCTGACGGTGGGCCAAATGGCGACAGGTGCCTCTTGTCGATGACTCCAGATGCTATCACCATGGGGGCAGGAACTGTTTGCCTTGAGTCACTTTCTTTTGTGGTTTCTTCACCTCAATCCCTGCACGTTATCGCTCCTCTCATGAATTGCCTACTTAAGGATTAGAGAACAATAAGATGAAAGAAACAAGAAGAAAAGATCTATATGAGCAACTGCGCCCCTGTTTTTATGTCGCAATCTCATGCGTCTACCCTGTAAAATATTCGCACCCCTGTGCTAACCTTTTTTCTTTCTCAATACAACGGCGCGCAATTCTTCTGCGCGTTCCCTAAAAAAAAAGCAACTGCGCCCCGATCCCTACTGTTTAAGGAAGTTACTACCCCGAACGCCCTGCTGTTTGAGCAACTGCAAGTTCCTTTCATATGCTTAACGGGGGGATTTTCAACTGAGAAAGTAGCTCAATTAAAATTCAAGAAATGTACAGGTGTAGAGTTCACTATCCGGATGTTTACCTGTTTGCATCTGAACTCATTTGTAAAGCGAAAATTCCTGGATTTGGGGGCAAAAGGCGAACAAAGATGCTCCATTTAGAACCATAATATGGGGGTGAACCGAACCAAGGCAAAAGGCGAAGGAAGAGCTAAAGAACCCCCCAGACAAAAAATGTTGAAATAGAGAGAAAGGCTAAAAGGTCAGAAGAGCAGATGGTGACAAAAAGTTGCTTCCTTTCTAGCCAGGACAGGACATACCAGGAGGAAAAAAACTAGCTCGACATTTTCTTTTCTTTTTGTAAGATTGCGATCGAGCGAGTTGGAACTGTAAGCATAAGCATTCTGTAATGTATGTAATCCATGAACGAAAAAGGGGTAGCTGCAATTCCAAACTGTAGGAGTAAAACTAAGAAACTGTAACCAAGAAGATGTACAAATTAAAGCCCTCAAGGGAAGCCACAGAAATCCCACATTTGGGCCATATTGTTGTAGTAAATCCAACCAAAATCGATGGAGGTGGTGGAGGAAAACCAAAGAAGAAGAGAAAAAAATAAACTGAATTGAAACCATCGCGGCCTGCCTGAAAGAAATAACTCACCACCAAGAAGAGGAAGAAGCTTGTCTGTTCCCTCTCCGTGTGTCTGCGTGTCCACTCAAAGGCAAGGCCCAGCTAGATAAGATTAATGCGAGAGCTTACTACTATAAGTAACGACTTATATCAGAGCAGAAGCAAGCTGTCCGGCTGCTGCCTTGTTGGTTGCTTCTCTCTCGGCGTAAGGCAGCGATGGAGATGGAGAAGAGGGCAAGCTAATCACCACGCCTACGCGATTCCAAGGCAAAACCCAAAGGAAATCAATCCAAACCCCTTGCCCTTGGAGCAGGAGCACTACACCTTCTGCATGTAGTGTCGTGTTCTCCTCCTATCTAGTTAGCTTCTCCCGCACTGCAAGTAAGCCATGCCTTGTCGCCGCACCGCACGCAAACAGATCAATCAGCGCTTGCTTAGTTGCTAGTATCTTCTTACCACAAAGTAAACACAAATTAAGCACAGGAAACATGCACACAAACCAAAGCAATTAGGAGGAGCATGACGAGGAGAGAGAGAGAGAGTTTAGTTTCAGTCATGCCATGAAACAACATAAAATTTTGAAAATGTTAAATTTTAGTGAATATCATTTGAATTTGGAGCTTTTGCCAAATCTGAAAATTCCAGCTAAAAATCCGCTTTCCTTTTTTGGAATTGCGTTTCCCACCTTGAGAAGGCGCACTCTTGCTGCTTGTTTTCTCTATTCCTACCTGCCTCACGTCACACCGCAAATGGCTCACACCACACCGCCTCAACCTGCCGCCGCCTTCACCCACCCTCGACGCCACCTCACTCCGTCATTAATCTCTGCCTGCACCAGCATCACATCATCCTCGCTGTTGAATTGCACTACCGCCAACTGCTCAACATGTGCGCACCACCATTGTTCTTTGCTGCCACCTCGCGTGCCTGCACCAGGGAGGAACGACAGCCTCTCCGCTGCCATCGTGTTGTTGTCCCAGCGCTGAAACCACACAACCATTCACACCGCTGCCCATGCGCCGAGCTCGCCTCACACCGCACCACAGACTTAATTGTCTATAAAGTCAAGCTCGATGACCCCTTACTCACTTTCCGTACTGCACCACACCCACTGCCAACTTTCTTCCTCCGCTTCGGCCATGTCGTGCTGCAATCATTGACGCCCAATTACCACTGGTGAGCTCAACACCAAATTCTCACCACCACTGATCCAATTGCTCATGTCCTTAGCATCTCCTCATCACCACAAGCTAACCCTAGCTTCTCACCTAGCCTCACCGGCACCGTGTGCCATCACCCCGCCCGCCCACGGCCACCGTCGCCAGCCTTCCACAGACCTCATCGAGCCAAGCCATCACCACTACCGAACTCCCCTCACCCCACTGATGCTTAAACTACTGCCAATTTGGCTGAAGCTTCGTCGCAACTCCACCGTCACTACTACAAAAAAGGGTCATCCTAGATGTCTCATTACAGACGATTTAACATAAATCGTTAATGATAAAGTTACCACAAACGGGTTTACAAGATGGACCATCTAAGTTCACCGCGATGGAAATAATCACAAGATGGACCATCTAAGTTCACCGCGATGGAAATAATCACAAGATGGACCATCTAAGTTCACCGCGATGGAAATAATCATTTGTGATGACCTATTTATCATAGATGGTTTTTATTCCGAACCGTCTGTAATAATATCACAGACAGTTCAAAACAAAAGCTGACATCACAAATCGTTTTTAATCCTAACCGTCTATGATATTATCACAGACGGATTGAAACAAAAACAGTCTGTGATATATGTACTTATCACATGCGGTTTTTGTTTCAATCCGCCTGTGATAATATCACAGACGGTTAGGATTAAAAACCATTTGTGATGTCAGCATACATCACAGACGGTTTTTAATCCGAACCGTCTGTGATAATACCACATCACCGATCTGTGGCATCTCTCCTAGGATTTTGATCTCACCCATCCATTCTCTCTGCATCGAATGACAGGCATCGGTCTTCTCCCACCTCTCACCCTTATTACTCCCCCTCTCCTTTTCCCCCATCACTCTAAGAATCAACACCGATGAGGATATTTCCTGCTGTTCATAGTTCATCCACTCTTTATTCCTGCTTCCTCCCTTAAACCGAAGTGCCCTGTCCCCTCAATGATGTTGACTACTGTCGTGAGCTCCTCCGCCTCCGGTTGTGATGCCATGGTTCACTGCACAAGACACTCTTGTCCTAAATGCGTAAGAGTGTCTTGTGCAGTGTCATCGTTGTGACACAACAGTGATGCTGCTACCGCCTCTCCTTTATCGTCGGTGATATATCCCCCGTCTGACATTTTTGGATTGCTAGGGTTTTGATCATGTAAATTTTGATGCTCATGCGCATGAAATTTAATCGTTGATGCCTTAGTTCTTGTTATGGCTAGGGTTTTGGTCCTCGTTGAAATTCATGTTTTATTGAAGGATGAAGACATGGCGATAAAGTTTATTACACGATGATCTTGTTCTCATAAATAGGCCAACTTTGGTTCATCTGTATTCTCTAATTGCCCTGTTTTGTAACGCAATTAGAGAATATTGATGAACTGAAGGAGGCCTATTTATGAGGATGCTAGAATACAATCACAGACAGTTCTTAACTAGAACTGTTTGTCATAATAAACTATCATAGATAGTTCTTAACTAGAACTAAGTGTGATATTAGATTATCACATAGGGTTCATAACTTAAACCATATGTGTTGTATCTTATCACAGACAGTTCAAGAGCCATCTGTGATAGCTACCTGTTATCATAGACACAAATTTAGACGGGTCAGAAACCATCTGTGATGATGATTTTGATCTGTCTATGATGACCCTTTCTGTGGTAGTGTGTGCCCTTGTTCCTGCTAGGCATCACCATTTTCAGTCGTCTCCAAGCCGCCATTGCATGTGCATGTGCCCAAAATGGGTTGCTCACCGCTATCTACAATCATCAAATTTGGCATCATCGCCGTCTCCCCTGCTCAACCGCCATGAAATCGAGCTCCAGCTCGTTCTGGAGTAAGCTAGGCCACAGGCTCCTTGGGCCACCAAGGTGGGCTGGCAAAGCCAGCTTGAGCTGTCTCCTGGCTTAGTCGGCCAATTGGGCTAGCTCATACTATGCATCTCAGTATTGTTCACAGCCTAGCTTAACACTGTGTAGTCCAATAAACACCTAGCCAACTCAACATTGTTCATTCAACCGACCTAAACACTGTTCAACCCAATCTGCTACACAGTAAATACGTTTAACACTATCCATCAAACCCGACCTGCTAGAAATAGTACCAATCCGGTACTGTACACTTGACCTGTTACCATTCACCTAAAACCTGTTAAGTTTATTTCTACTCGTTTCGACTGTCTCAAGGCCATCTAACCTAAGTTTAACCCAATTCAACCTAGCCAAGCTTAGTTTAAACCCTATCCACCCAAACCCATATTCTTTTATTTTTTTTATATTTTATTACATTTTTGTTCCTAGGTTGTATTCTGCAAAGCAAGAGTTTATTTGTATTCATTCTTTTGCGCTAGCATCCAAATTCGACTAATTGGCTAATAGAGAAGCTATTAGAGCAACTAAAGTAGATGGTGTCAAACTTGAAGGCTATGAAGAAGTGATCGAAGACCCTAGGTAAGAAGACAAGCCCCATATTATTTAATTATTATTGTTTTCATTTATGTTATTGGAGCACTGCTATTTACATAAAGTAATAATTTAGAATAACATAATGAATAGTTAGATCCAGCTACTGAAAAGCCCAGTCATACTTTCATAAACCATACTCATCTTGACAGCCATAAGTGTTATTATAATATGAAATAACCATGTTAGTAATTAGTAGATAGATTAGAAAATGTAAATGCTTTACAAATATTGTTAAGGATTATCTGATCCAGTGCCGGTACACTTTGAAACAAAGCTAAATATTAAGGATTCTCGATAGGCAACCACTTGTTGGTTGGGACCCATGGCTCACCAAAAATTGAGGTCTGGTTTGGATATGATGGTGTGCCGGTTTGCGCACAGTATGTGAATGATAGCCTCATTTGTGATAAATAAAAACTAGACCCTTATGCCAAGTAAATAACACAGATCTTGCTCAACCACAACCTTGACTTCTCAACCTGGTCGAGTACATTTCTTAATTCAATCGAACATCTGCAGTGTAATAGTTATCCTAGGATTATCTGGATAGCCCGTAGGGAAAAAAGGGGTGAGATGGTGTTGGATCGGAAACGTCGACAGAGGGGGGGGGGGTGAATGGAGCCCTTTAAAAATTTCCCCGAGTATCACACGCTTTCTCTACTCTCCGATAGCTATCGAAGCTATGAAGAAAAGATTGAGCGCTCACTGGAAAACTAAACTACCGATCAATAAAAGACCATTAAAGAGAGAAACAATGAACGCACAACAAATACTGATCCAGCCGTACACTACCAAGTCTGCAAATTCAACCGAAGCCAAAGAAGCTAACATCAAACATAAATGATCAATAGCTTGCTGGCCGAGAGAAACAAATAACAAGAAAAATCTGTACTGCCGAAATGACTAGAACTAGAAGGCAATAAACAGAGCATAGTTGATTCTCCTACCAATCTACTGCCAATCAGACCCTCTTTGATCCCTGCCGAACGTTACCAAAACAGCAATATCAGCCAAAAGCAGTGGAAGCAAATAACAAAAACAGAGAACGGCTGCTTGCTGCCCCAAAAAAGGATTACAAGAGAAAACTACAGGAAATAAAGAGGAGAGAGCTACCGAAAATACTGTTTACTGCAGGCAAAGTATTGTCGGCACAACAAGAAATTTCCAAGTAGTGAGCTGCCAAAAGAGATTGCTTTAGAACCAAAAGCAAGAAGACTGCCAACCGGCTACAGGGAGATGGACTGCAGTCCGAACAGCTTCAACCGAAAGCAGCCAGTACACTAAATAATTCAAGCCGAGCTTGACTTGATGCATTAGTACAAACTGCATGTATTAGTACAAACTGCATGCAGTTTACTGCAGCTGGCTGCCGACAGCTTTCAGGGAAGGAGAGAAGCAAAAACAAAACATGCAGTTTACTTGCTGCTGATTGCTTGCAGTACAGAGAGCTTGTCCCTGTCGAAACTGCTCATTTCGGCACTTAAAGAAGCTGCCGATACTCAGACTGGAAGAAAGAAAATTTCTTTTGAACTCTTGAACCGAAAGTCTGATATCTGCAGCAAATGCCAACCAAGCTAAGAAGAGAAATAGACAGCAAACTAAAAAGCCAACACAGAGAAGAGACTAAGAAAAGAAGGCAGCTGAAGGTGTAGTAACTACTCACGAGGAGATAAGCTACCGAACACATGATAGCTTAATTGCTGCCTTTCTCAAAACAAAAGGTCAAGAAGGAACACAAGACATAGAGAATAAAGAAGAAGAACGAGTAGGAATAAAACTTGAAGTCATAGCATCTCAAACAAGGATTTCACAACTTGATACCAAGAGATGAAAGATTACTCAGGGTTTTACTGACAATACATCCCCATACGCATGGAGAGCATAGAAAGAACCTCACACCTTCTTTCTTTCTCTTTCTCAAGCAAAGACTAAAAGCAAAAACCCTAATCCATCTCACAAGTCACCTCTCTAAAAATCACTCTCATTTTCCATCCTCTCAATTTCATCAAAGCTACTAGAGAACACCCTCTCTATTTATAGCCTCCACTAATGGGTTTACAACACACTTTACCCATTAGCTCTCAACAACTCATGGCGCTTTATCCACAATCCACTTCCTTTAGTGCAACTTTGCGTATTCACCAAAACGCCCCTCGCGCACCTTCCAAGAAGCTTCCTCATTCCTTACCGCTCAAGCCTCGCAACCACCTCGAGCACTCGTCGTCTTCAGCACACCTCAACCGTTCTGACCTCGGCACCGCCTGCGCCTAGTCCGGTCCTTCGTGCCTCGCCACGACTCCACCTCGACGTCCTGCAGCCATCACAGACAAGAAACACATCACATAGCACCGCTCGACAAATGTAATCACAATTAGCACCAATAAAACATACTCGAGCATGAAATGGCCCAAAAACTCAAATGGGAAGAAGAATACGCCTCAAGTCCGACTAACCACACCCGACTGAGCCAAATGCCGATATGACACGAAACACACAGACCAAACTCAATCTTTCCAAAATACTCGTCAATTACTCATCACCAACATGGGGTCATAACCACATGGTCTCTTAGATGGAAGTTGGGCCGATTGTGCCACTTGCTAATAATCTTCACAACGGTAGATTCACTCAATGTCGGACCACGATTTTCGCACTGGCCAGTGGATTCCCGATGGTGGTTCAATAGTTCCATGCCTATCGGGCAGAAACTAGAATAAAAGAGTAGTGAAACGACCTTATTATTCTCAACTCAATCATATGCTATCATGTTGCGTGTCTATAGATTGATATTATGAATCTAAGATATCTTATAGGTAAAGTTGGATAACTCTGTAGTGTATAATAAATGGTATTCGAATATGCCGTGCTCCCGATCAATCGTCTTGTATTTTATAAGTGATTCCTAGAACATGGCATAGTGGATTTTGGATGATTTTAATGTGGAAATTGCTAATGACAAAACCCCCTTGCTAATAAATAATGTTTTACTATTTGAAGTGCAAATTTCTTTACCAGCAAATTTGCACATAATCTTATCATATTACAACCCATGACTCTATCCAATTGAACATCTTGCATAGTAGTTAAATAGCCTTCTATGTAGTTTACTAAGTACCTAGTATACTTAAACTTGTTTATTTTCACCAGAACAAACACCCGAAGAAGGAAAGATGCATCAACTAATGTATTAAAGTTACGACCATACTCAAACGTTTCTATGGGATTTCATCGGTTCTTCTGAATGTAAGTTGAGTCTTAGACTTGGACGCCCATAAATCTATTGTAGGTTGGCCGTTAGGTTATATTTTAATCAAATTAATTCTTTTTAAATACTTATGAATAGACATGATACTCTTTTTATCTATAACTAAAATTTTGAACTGCCGTGGAAGACTGGGTTGTCACATGCGATGTAATTTGCTAACACTACAAGATAAACCCCCCCTTTAGCAATGGATATGTGGCAACACATGATTTATTCGTTGCAAGGAATGATGTGGCAATATTTACTAACTGTTGCAAGCATTCCCTCGAGCTACACCTGGTGATCCCGTGCTACAGGCGTAGGTGCTCTCATCTGCTCTTTAATCATTATTAATTAAATTATAGTACACAGGTGCTGCTCTTTAATCATTAATTAAATTACAGACAAAAATACTCGTTTATAGGTTTCGAACCCGCAACCTGCCAAAACTAATACACTACGTATATACCACACTGACCAACCAAGCAGCTAGTCTTTTGTGATTGTTCTCCTCCTAAACTTAGTTAACCACAACAGCCGCTGCGGCTCTGCCGTGGTGCCGTCCGCTCCCAAATCCTCTCTCTGTCCGTGGCGCGTCGTCCCATCCTCTTCCATCTTCGCGACGCCTCCGCGACTCCGCCGCGGCGCCGCCAGCCGCCCCCAGCCCCCACCGCATCGGCGCATCCTCTCCCCCCGCATCGCCGCCCCCCCGCCCCCGCCTCCTCTCTGCCGCGCCCCCGCCTCCTCTCCGCCGCGGCCTAACCCTAGCGATCCCCAATCCCGCAGTCCCCTCCCAAGTGCCGACTCCTATCTCGCGACGCCTCCAGTCCCCCCACCGCATCTCCCGCATCGCCACCCCCGCCTCCTCTCTGCCGCGCCCCCCGCGACCAAGCCGGCCAAGGCGCCCGAGGATGCGGAGAGGCCGCAGGAGGACGATGCCTGCGCCGAGGAGCCAAGGTCGACGACACCATCTACTGCCTCAACGATGACATCTATGTCCCGCCTCCTCTCGGATCCCTGTAATTTTACTTTCTTAGCACCTTTGTACATGATATTGCACGATTGTTGCTTAATGTGGAATCAATTGCTAGTGAGGATATGCGTGCTTACGTAAATAGGTTGTATGTGATTGTTGCGGCTTCAGTTGGTAGTGTCTTGCCCGAGGCTCTGAGAAATCCTGGCTCCGCCACTGTTGAAGACCCCAGCTGCTTAAGCCAATCAACCTGCTAACCACACCATCTTTGTCATTGAGATCATGTTGTTTGACCCTGAATCATGAGTTGCGATCAATTAGCGCCATGTGTGCCTGCACTGACTTGAGTGCTCTGTAGTCTGTTCTGTTAGTGCTTTACTGAAGCAGTAGTGTTAACCTTCAGTCACAGCATATTATCACCATAGTGTTTGTAACGCTCAAGTTGCTATATGAGATTTTCAGTATTGAAATCAATAGAATATCTAGCACAGATATGTGTGAGCCACAATATGTATGGATTTTTTTTATTTAGTACTTCTCTGATTTGCTAAACTGGTGCGACCAGCCATATAACATGTTCTGATAGACTCATTTTCTGCTCTAGCTGGAGCAGTCTGCTAATGCACATAATACTCATTCATGGACTAGAAGAGATGTAGAGGGTACAACTGTAGAGGGAACAAATGTAGATCCTAGTACAAGTTCTGATCAAGAAGATTAATAGCTCAACAAAATTAAAGGTCAGATATGTTTGATTTTTCTACTGTTCAATATTGTATAGTTGTACTAAGATTTTGTAACAGCTGACAAGTTTCTTTTTAACTGTTTGTATTACTCAGGTCATGGTCCAGAATATGATGTTCAGTGTTCACACAATCCTTCTAATCCAAAAATGAATATCTCTGCCTTCACAAGTTAGATATGCTATGTAGAAAAGCTCTTTTGTGAAGCTTGTTTTTTCTGATGCTTTGCTTCAGCAAGCTGCAAACAGCAGTGCACGGGCTGCAATAGAGTCCTTGAAGCCAAAGTTAAAGGTCAGTACAAAGAGGCCAGTGATTCCAGTTCAATGGGCCTTAGCACTCCTGAGCCCAATACTAACACTGAACACCTTGTGCTCATTGTGTAGAAGGCTTGACGAGGATGGCGGTCTTCTTTTCGTGAAATGTAAGTACTCCAATTGTTGTTGGTGCTCACATGCTCTGGAGGAGTTCAGAATGAAACTTCTTGCTTGTTCCTTTGCAGACTAAGTCGTTAGAACCATCCTGAACCAAACTGAAATGTAAGTACTTCTTGCTTGTTACTTTCCTTTGGTGTTTATGGACTGCAAGGAATGCTATAAACACTGGAGAAAGCCTAAAAGTTTATGCAGAGGTGTGCCACTGATGTGGTCCCAAGTACTGTTGCTACATTGATTTATGATTTCAAATCGCAATATGGTAATACTTCACAAAGTGGTGCTGTTTTGTATAAAGAGGAGAAGACCACGGGGGAGTTTTCGGTCAAGCAGAAGAAAATCTAGTTTATATAGCTACTTATGTGATTTCTCCTTTACGCAATGCAAACAAAGACAACGATGCATGAAATTAGAGGCGTGGTTGGCCGAAGGCATCTAGGGGGAGGAGTGTCGTACCAAACCCTAATGCTGCATGAAGATGAGTCAGTGGCGAAGGCAGTTTAGAGGCTTGGGGGTATAGTTGCACCCCAAAAGTTTTTTGTGTATACATACACTATTTGTTATAAAGATAGTATTGCTTAGCTAGTTGGTACATAGCTAGTGAGAAAAACATGTGTTTGAACCTGTGTAAAGCATTTACATTTTTTTACCCTCATTTTTATATGGCTAATTTAAGTTCTCTTCAACTTCTTTTTATAGAGAAATTTTCTCTATTTCTTCATTTTGTCGTCTCTTTAGCTTTATCCTCAATTTTATGGCTAATTTAAGTTTCCTTAAGCTTCTTTCTATAGAGTCAATATGTTTACATATAACAAGAATATAATAAGAGTATTTATCCCAAGGATAATTTTTTAGAGAGATTTTCAACAATAGTTTGGCAAAATTTTAATATAAACTTGAAAGTTTACCTTTAAAGAAAACCAATATTTAATATCAATATCCTTATAATATTGTAGTACATCTTACATTCATACCTCATCAAAAAATTTGCCATTGAGATGAGTGCGTGCGTGAGTGTGTGCGGTGTCTGAAAAAGGGCGGTCGCATGAGCCGTGTGAAGTGCATGGGGCTTCCACGTGTGGAACGGGAGTCCCGTGTGCAGTTGGTGTGGTGATGAGTTCGAGTTGGATGATACGTGCTTGCAGTGTGGAGAAAGAAAGAGAAACGCCGTGTGGAGTCCAGATTTCGTGTGGGTCGCACGCGAATCTGGTGGAAGCTGGAGACCGCGCTAGGGAATGCATGGGGATGAGGCTGGGCCAGGGAAGGTAAGGAGAGCACGTGAGCTAGGATGCTGGTTGGAAGGATGTGGCATCCAAATTGAAGCCGGAAGTGCCGAGCCAGGAACGAATGCAGCTTTCCTATTCTTCTTTCTTGTTTCCGTTCCTGTTTTCTCACACATGGCAACACTCTATTCGTTCTACAACAGTACCTACCCCTTTCAGGCTCCTAGTGAATAGGCTACTGTCACGTATGAGGGAACATAGGAAAGGGGAACAAGAGACCGATCAAAAGGATTCCAAGTCGGTTCATAAATCCAGTGACAACAGGCCCATCATCTCTGTCGGCAGGAAATATTGAAAAACAAACTACAAAAATATCAACACTGTGAAGGTATAAGACTGAAATTAAAAGTCATTTTCAAAGGCATTCATTTTAAGAAGTGAGCCTCTGTTAATTGCTTAATAGAGGCAGCTGCCTTAGAATGTCCACCTCTATTAATAGTCGATTAATAGTGGCGGCCACCTTAGAATGGCCGCATATGAAAATGGTTAACAAAAGCGGGCATATACCTAGAGCCCTCTTGACCATGTACAGAAGCCGGCGAGGGTGGAGGCCAAGGGTTTCCCACAGGAGATGAACAAAACCGAGAAGAGGGTTAAGTGTAAGAAATTCAGGAGTAACTGAAATATCTCGCAACAAAAACATTTGAATAAAGAATTACTATGTAGCATTAGCACCGAAATAATTAACAAAGACGGACAAAAGACGTTTTTAGAGGCTCTGTTAATTAGAGATTGCACAGACGAGCACAATGCCTGCCTCTGTAAATCACTACCTTCCATGATTTCTCATGCGCTATACAGAATGAACTATGGCGGCGAATTGCAATGGCGTGTCAGCGGTGCAGGTGGGAGTCCAGCGTGAAATTTTCAGCTCATTCGGAGAACGACTGCTCGCTTGTATATGTTGATACAGCCAAACGGTGTATTCACTACCTTCCATGATTTCTCATGCGCTATACAGAATGAACTATGGTGGCGAATTGCAATGGCGTGTCAGCGGTGCAGGTGGGAGTCCAGCGTGAAATTTTCAGCTCATTCGGAGAACGACTGCTCGCTTGTATATGTTGATACAGCCAAATGGTGTACTCACTACCTTCCATGATTTCTCATGCGCTATACAGAATGAACTATGGCGGCGAATTGCAATGGCATGTCAGCGGTGCAGGTGGGAGTCCAGCATGAAATTTTCAGCTCATTCGGAGAACGACTGCTCGCTTGTATATGTTGATACAGCCAAACGGTGTATTCACTACCTTCCATGATTTCTCATGCGCTATACAGAATGAACTATGGCGGTGAATTGCAATGGCGTGTCAGCGGTGCAGGTGGGAGTCCAGCGTGAAATTTTCAGCTCATTCGGAGAACGACTGCTCGCTTGTATATGTTGATACAGCCAAATGGTGTACTCACTACCTTCCATGATTTCTCATGCGCTATACATAATGAACTATGGCGGCGAATTGCAATGGCGTGTCAGCGGTGCAGGTGGGAGTCCAGCGTGAAATTTTTAGCTCATTCGGAGAACGACTGCTCGCTTGTATATGTTGATACAGCCAAACGGTGTATTCACTACCTTCCATGATTTCTCATGCGCTATACAAAATGAACTATGGCGGCGAATTGCAATGGCGTGTTAGTGGTGCAGGTGGGAGTCCAGCGTGAAATTTTCAGCTCATTCGGAGAACGACTGCTCGCTTGTATATGTTGATACAGCCAAATGGTGTACTCACTACCTTCCATGATTTCTCATGAGCTATACAGAATGAACTATGGCGGCGAATTGCAATGACGTGTCAGCGGTGCAGGTGGGAGTCCAGCGTGAAATTTTCAGCTCATTCGGAGAACGACTGCTCGCTTGTATATGTTGATACAACCAAACGGTGTATTCACTACCTTCCATGATTTCTCATGCGCTATACATAATGAACTATGGCGGCGAATTGCAATGGTGTGTCAGCGGTGCAGGTGGCCGTCCAGCGTGAAATTTTCAGCTCATTCGGAGAACGACTGCTCGCTTGTATATGTTGATACAGCCAAACGGTGTATTCACTACCTACTGTAAAATGGGAAATCGACCGGCGAGGTGAGAAGCTAAGCTTCATCCTAATAAACCAATAAATCCATCTGAAAAACTGAGCTATAATATTTTTGCTTTGTGGGATAGATTTTGAATCATATAAGCACTTACTTTACGGGATGGAGGTAGGAAACCAAAATTTTGACTCTGATGTCCTTAAATAGTCCATCCAAAAAACTATATTTGGACTAACCAATAAATCCCTTAATTTTCTATTACTTTAATTAGTTGATGACTCGCTTCAATTCTAATGCAAGGTATAATAGTAATATAATATCATCATATTCTCTTTTTTTTGCCCTTTTAACTCCCGCCTTTCTTTACCTCAGTTTCTTTGACTTCCCTCCATTTTTTTCTCACACAAATCTGCTTGACCCCACCTTCCATAGAGATTAAAGAGGAGCCGTGTAACAAAAATAGTATTTCACCATTTTGCTAACTGAATCCCATATTCCACGCAATTAGATCGTGGGTTCCTTCTTCCCATCGCACAGCTCCACATCTCCCTGCATCTGCCCTGCTCGGCCATTCCTCAACCCGGCAACCCAGCCCTAGCCGCCCATCGCCAGATCTGAGTCGAGCGCGCGCCGCCGCGCCCCCACCGCCGGCCGTCGCCTTGCCTGCGCTGCGCGCGCCTCCACCGCCGGCTGCGCGCCTCTCCTGCGCCGCGCGCGCCCGGCGCCTCCACCGAGTAGGCGAGACGACGACCCCTCCTGCGCGGCTGCGCGGGGAGCACGGAGAGCGCCAGAGCGGGGACGCGGGGGAGGACTGGAGGAGGGTGAGCGCCGCGCGGAGTGAGCCGAGGGGCGAGGGCCGGCCGACTGGCGACTGAAGGTTGAACGCCTGAACTGCCGAGGGTTGAAGGTTGTTTTACTATTTTCTCTGTTCCATTTTTTTGCTAGAAACTATCTGGTGACTATTTTTACTTCATTAATGATGTTATGCAGTGGCTATGGCAAGGGGTAGAAGAAAACTCATAATTCAGAGCCATGATGAATATATGTCAGAAGAGCATATTGGACAAGAGAGCCATGGACAAAATACTGAGGCATCTGAGCTTCATCCAAGTGCTAGAGGAGATCAGATCGATAGTGATGGTGATATTGAGGTTAATTTCCACGGTACTTACTAACCTACTTTAAATTATTTTTATTACTAACATAACGTGTTATCTGTAAAAGTGTTTATCATTGAATATTTTGTGCAATGTAACACTGCATAGATGAAACTGAGGACAGAGTAAAGCGTGGAAAGACAAAATTGAAAGATATTTGGAACCTTCCAAGAGGTCATAGAATCGTGGTTAGATGCAATGAGTTCGATCAACCAATTGGATTAGAGGCTGGATTTCTAGGAAAATTTCTTGGCATGGTGGCTAGGAATGGTTGCTTGTGTAGCTTGAGCTACAAGGATTGGAGACTTCTAATAGGAAAGAAAGAAAAAAACACTGATGAACAAAACAATAAGAAGGATATACTTAAGCAAGTGAAGGTACGTAGTTCAGCTAGACACCGTATAACCTTGTTGGTAACTTTTGATACTTTACTTTCCTTTTTACTTATGTCTTTTGTTATTGGTATATGCAGATGAGATTCCTGTACCCTTCTCGCATGGAAAAATGGATACTTCGAACCATTGGAGAGAGATGGAGGCAGCACAAGTCTAATCTGAAATCAATATATTTTGATGAGCATAAGAGCACAAAAGTTAACCACAGTAATGTTCCTAACGGTATAATTCCTGATCAGTGGATTGCGCTTGTTGATAATTGGACGACACAAAAAGCACTGGTACATGGATATTGTTGGATTTATATTTATGTGTTTTCGATGCCCAGTAGATTTTGTAAACATTTGTGGAACTTAAATGCTTTTCTCTATTTCATCATTATATGATAGGATATAAGTAAGAAAAACAGAATAAACTGTACAAAGAAGAAGTCAACACATACAGCTGGAACAAAGAGTTTTGCTCGGAACAGAGAGGAGTTGGTAAATTTTTTTACAACTCTAACTGTGTACTCTTGCTGCATCTATATGGTAGTGATTATTAAGTTCTTTATATCCATTTTCATGTTCACAGAGGGAAAAAGATCCTGAAAAGAAATACCCTCACAGGGTTGTTTTGTATATCCATACACACCAGACTAAAAGCGAGAAGAACACAAATGCACATGTGGTACATTATTTGGGAATGCTTGACTTTGCTTGTGTTTTTTTGAAACTAACTTTGATTGTTTACATCACTATATTTTTCATGTTATTTTAATTCATATTGGTGCTATGTATAGGGGGATTTGAAGGAACTTATAGTGCAGCAGACAGGTTTAGCGGAGACCAATCAAGGAAAGGTTGCATGGAAAGGAGATGCACTTAGTAAAATATTAGGAGAAGAAAAGCCTGGCCTTGTACATGGCTTGGGACTTGTTCCAAATCCTAATCAAGTGTTTGACCTATCTACTTTGAAGCGCCTTAAGAATGTAAATCTGACTTCACTAGATGAAACATCAAGTGAGGATGTAGTATCTTTGAGACTTCAACTGGAGAAGCTTGGGCACCGTGTCCGGAATCAAGATGCTACTATACTACAGCTGCAACAGAAGACAAGAACCTTGGAACAAAAACAAATCAAACAGGTAAATTTTAAAAACTTGAATTCTAAGCATTTCCTACACTAAACTTTTGATTCGTTGATATAGGGATGTTTAGATGATCCTGTCTATGCACCTAAAGATGGCTATTGTGCTGATGTGCCAAATACGAAACGAAAAGTATGTACCTCTATGGAATATTAAAAAAATAGTAATCTACTGCAAATTTATTTTTTTAATAGCTGGTTCTAATTTATAGTCTTTTGTCTATCAACAGCGAGTATATAGTGACCCTCAAAGTCAAGATTCCAGCATGGATGAACAACTAAATGATACAATGGTACAATTGAATTGGCAATTTGTCATACCAGATTTATGTCAAATATTTATTTGTTTTAGTTCACTACAGAATCGGCAAGGTGACAATGTGGAGGATGATGATCTGCAGCCACATTACAAATACCTTAGTCTTGCAGAGAAGGTATGCACACTAATATGGATGTGAGCTTTTTTTACTATGGTCGGCACTGGAAAGCTAGTAATGGTTGTCGCTTCAACTAGAATTTTATGCTGTCATTTAACTATGACCTGTGCCTTGCGCTTGCAGAGGCAAAATGTTATGGAGCAGAGAATAATAGATGCTGTTAGCTCAAAGAAACAGGTAATGACAATTATTTTTTAGTGATTAATCATTGTAAGGTATTTTTGGTTAAAGATTCTTTTGGTTCCTCTGTAAAGAAGGTGGCTGAGCACTCATATGAAGCCACAAATCTGGACTCATCTACCCCAGCCACAATAAATTTTAGCTTACAGGTAACTATTCATAAAGCACCTGTTGTAGATTTTTCTTTCAGACAAGTTTCTGTGATCCTTGTTTCAACTTTAGTCATTAGTGTTTACTTCATGCTTTTCTCGTGACTGCTATCTGGTGTGCTTGTCTTGTTGACCTGATCGATTACTTGGAAAAAAATTGAGGAATTTTCGTTAGGCTTAACTGATTATGTAATACCTTATTTATTTATATACGTGTTATGGCACATGGCATGAATAACCTATCTCAGTTTTGTTACCTTCACTAGGAAGCTAGCTTTATTTTAGTTGCTTCATAATAGTGTACCGTGTCTTATTGTTGTGCCCATTTCCCTGCATTTGCTTAGCATATAGGAATTTAATTTCTTTCCCACCACACTTCTCATGAAATATTTCACTTTGGCATTGTCATTTCTCATACTCGTGTATTTGTGAGGTTTCACTTCATTGCTTTAGAGAGTAAATGTGAGTACCTTGTTGTAACTATGGCAAATAGTTAAATAAATTAAACGTATCAAACTTCAGGGATTTATAGAGCCAGTGGCTCTGGGATTATTTAATTGTTTGATTCTCCCTGCAAAAAAAGAAATATAATTGTCTGATTCCATTTTGTCAGTGAAAGACAATATTAATTTATTCTTATTCACTATAGGCAGAGCAAGATAATTATGTGGAGCACGAGGATCTGCAGGCACAGTACAAATATAATTGTACTAAAGATAAGGTTTGCACACAAAACTGAACACATGGATGCAAAGCAATATATTATGTTCATTTTACTGGATACCATTATTGCCACTACTTTTCAACTTTCCTGACATGTGTTTCTATCTGGAACCCCTCCCTCCTCGCTGCTTGCATTGGCTCTCGCTTTCCCGGCCATAATAATTCAATCCAATCTCACACTCTTTTTGACCTTTGCTGTCTACACTGCTGCTGCGCTGCTAATCTTCGAGTAGTCCTATCTGCTTTGGCATGTGAGCGCACATTCTTTGGCCACGGTTTAAGATTTCAAATCAAGAACAGCACTAACATGTTATATATACTAACACAGAAGCAGATCGAAAAGGTGGATGCTTTTTTTCTATGCTTGTCTTGTCTCCTGCTAGCTCCTGCATGCTGGACAAGCGGCGCATCGAGCGGCTGCTATTTGATTTTGCTTGTGATTAGCAATGTTTTGGTGAATTGGTGTAACCTCCGATCCGCAAGTACCTACCAATAAGTACATAACCTTGATACTGGATACCATTATTGCCACTACTTTTCAACTTTCCTGACATGTGTTTCTTTCTAGAACAAAGACAGTCTATACACTATATACTATGCTAAATAATTTCTACTATTGAGAATTTACTATTTTCATTCAAATAAATTATAAATTATGACCACTGTATAGTGTTGTAAGTCACCCATTGTAATTGTGTGTTGCATATATAACTGGAGATCAAGACATCTAATTCCCAAGATAAAAAAGTGCTGCATACCAACAGGCTTCCTACTGCACAGAAGGTTAAATTTTATCATATCTTTAGTAAGCAGATCATTTCTACTAGACCATACCTTTTCCACAAATTGATTAGTAATTTCTACTTAATTACAGGAAAAACATATCCACAATGATGTTATGTTGGATAAAAGCAAGTGTACTAATGCAATCAAGGTGATCTGTGTAAATAACTTTCTGTTCTATGAAGTTTATCAAATTGTTGAGCAAAGTGTTGTATTTAAACTAGCACATATTACAGGTTGTGGCAAAGGAAACATCTGCTACTCCCTCAAATCTTGAAGCATCTCACTACCAAGTAAATATTGTTTTAGCAATGATATTTTTGTTAAATGCTTATTTTCCATTACTAAGTTGTCTGTTTTGACTTGTTTCCTGCAGAACAAGATCTCAACAAGGCCTAGTGCAACAGTACGTTCTAGTGTATAAGACACATCTCTTAAAACTAAATAATGTCATTTTCTTAGTTGTTCTTACAGCTGGAGACTAAGAATCCCCATATATACTTTTGTAGAAACATCATCGTGGCACAACAAATTGGTCAACTGCCAATTCAATGATGGTATGATTGTTTAATTTCTTGCAAGTAGTGTGATCTATTATGTACTTATTTTTTTGCACGCTTATATATGTGAACCAGGTTGGCACCACAGTATTCTTACAGAGCTGGAAAAATCAAAATAAGTCTGTTGCATTGGCTACAATAGTAAGTTGTGATCCAACACAGAAACTTGACGGTGTTCAGCTAGGCAAAGAATTTTGGATGGTGCATGTTAGTATTGCAATCGTAGATGATGAACCATTGATACGACCATACAAAGGCTACAAGGTTATTGGAGACATAGAAGGAGTTACTATTGCATGGCCTTCAACTTTTGTACGGTCTTTTCTATAACCCAATATGATTTTAGTTCTCGTATGTGTCATATTAAATTAATCCAACTTTCATCTGTAGATCAAGAAGATAAATGCATGATCACATCAGTGGAACGCTAGACTAAACTGAAGGAAGGAGAAAGGAGGGCTGTTGGCATACTAAGGGGATCCCTTAATGTTTTATATTTTGCTCACATAGGAACTTGTACTCTGAACAAAAATTATGTCATGAGTTATGTGGATGGTACTCATTGTAATGCAACAAATCCTTTATACTATATATATATAGCTAAGTGTGCTTATTTTCTATGTGTTGGATGGTCTTGCATTTCTCAATAAATTGTACATGGATTATCTCTATATTTGTCTCAAAAATTAAATAATTATATGATATTAATGGCTGAATGGTTTATTCCTTACAACACATATAAGTGTTGCAACAAACTAAATCTACATGTTGCAACAAACCATAGAGGCCGTTCACCCATGGTTTGTACAAACACATATAAGCGTTGCCATGATCCATCATTATGCGTTGCAACTTTGCAACGGTTATTAGTAAGTTTTACCAACACATAAATAATTGTTGCAATAGATCCTTGCAACGCCACTTTAGGCAACGCATATTAGATGCGTTGGTATAGACACTATCAACGTATATATGGACTTTTAGCAACGTATATTTGCGTTGCAAAAGGGGGGGGTCATTTTGTAGTGTAAGGTTGCAAGCACTGAGCATGAGCGACCACATATCGCAATGATAGTGCTACGATGTGATCTTGAGCCATCCCCTCCTACTGTATTGTGTATGTCTATATCTATTTGCATCGTGGTGTGATTTGCATGTACGAATATGACCATGAGATGAGAATGGCTGGGTTTTTTTGGGTTTAAGGTTGACTTATGTTTGTATTATCTACAGTAACTAGGTTTTAAACGGTGCATTTTTTCAAGGCATGGTCAATAGAAAAATTGTAGTAAAAAGTATACTGAGTTCAGTTGTATTGGCCAAAATTATATACAACTATTTCCCTCTGTGTGCTGCCTCTCGCAAATAGCCAAAATTCAAATATTTAAACCATAAGCCATTAGTCCAAAAGAACCACCCAATAATTCCTGGTTGCATTTTCACTGTGGACAACATGGGGGTGCACCTACTAATTTTGCAAAGAGCCAGTAGCGGCGACTTTCGTGTCGCTCATGCGAGTTGAACTGACCAAAGTGCCCTTGGAGCAGTCAACCCGTTCCTGCTGACATAACTTTCACCATCAGGTTCTCTCTTTTTTTATCCGAAAAGTTCACCGACGGTCGGAGTAATAAACAAATAGATTTAGGTCATTTCTTGCTGTTATCTTGTACTCCTACCATAGCTGCTGTCACTGTCAAGTGGGATACAAATTGAAGACAAGAAGAATTCTCTCTCTATATATATACTAGCCACGTAGGCGTGGCACCACGCCATGCCAGCCACCGTGTGGACTGAAGTAAAAGAGGCAAAAATTCGCAGGAAAAAAAAGTGTAGGGGTTTTTTCGCAAAAAATCGAGAGCCTTTTCGCAATAAAAGGAGAGTGGAGGGGTTTTTGGCAAAAAACAAGAGCCTTTTCAGAAGAAATAAGGCCTGTTCGTAATTATGGGAACCAGCGGGCCGCTACCCAGCAAAAAAGTGTGTAGGGGTTTTTTCGCAAGAATCTAGGGACCTTTTTTGTGAAAACCAGGGACCTAAACGTAATTACCAAATCTTCGCGGGGGTGATTCGCGGGGGGTGACGCGTGGATGCTCTCGGGGGACAGAGAGTCCCCCGGTCATAATATACGAAGTATTCGGCAGCTGATTACTCCTAGAGGAAGAATCTCGTATGCTTGCACAAACAAGCAACCGATATATATATTAATAGATTTGTCCTTGCAGAATGGAGTTTACGAAGAAGAAAAAATCCAACTCCAAACGTATAGTATGAGAGAGAAGAAATACTCCACTCCTAATTCATCAAGAGCATCTTTGTAATAATTGAGATTTCATCTTCCTCTTATTTACTATTAAGCTAGCTAGCAAGCTGCCTCTGATCCTCTTGATGTGTTTGGTCGTGTGTTCATTCATGGCTGGCACCGGCAACATATGTGCTTCGTGCCGTGTTGGCCTAGGTCCATTGTGTTTCGTTTTGTGCCAGCTCGACCCAGAGTTATCTCACCGTATCGTGTCGACCCACCTCGCCTTTGGCCATACTCAAGCACAGTCCAAAGCCCGCCATGCCAGCGTTCGTGCCGTGCCAGCCTAAGCCCAGCCCGAGGTAACTATATACGACGAAGGCAGCGGCGACGATGGTTGCGGTGGTTGTCATCTTATTTTTTCTCGTACCCGCCTCGTTAAAAACTAGTTGAAATTGAATTAGTTGCATACAAAACATGGGCACACAATGACGTAAACATTTTGGAAAAAAGTGAAATTTCTATGATATTTTAAAAATACAATGTTACTGCCTCGTTAAAAACTTTATGCCCCAGAGTAGGGTTCCCGAGTAAGGAAAAGAGTACAGTAACAATATATGTACATTTTAACAATAACAAAATGTGTATATAGTATCTACTCATCAATGTCTAGATCGTTTATGTGTTCGAGGTCAGCATACGCCTGTACGATTTCAGGATCCTCCAATTGATGCTGTTGTCGCTCTTTGGCTAATTCCCAGTCTTTGGCGCATGTGATTGTCTCCACCATCCTGAGTATAAAGGATGATTTCCTTTCTTCGATTATCCTCCTTATCGTGCTAAACGTCGTTTCTGAAGAGATGGTGTACATTGGCACCAGGAGAACATCCCGTGCGAAATGTGATAGCACATGCAATATCCGCTTATTGTTCTTCCACCACTCGAGCAAGTCTATTTTGCCTCCACTAGTAAGATCAGGATCAATATTTACAAAATCATGCTCCAAGTAGTGGTTCAACTCCGACATAGAATTCCACTTGGAGGCTGCCTGAGGCTGAGAGGACGAAGAAGTAGACTTGCACTGTAGCTTCTTCCATAACTGTGATGTCAATCTTGTCTTTCCTTGTTGCATCTGCTGTGAGGCCTTCGATTTTCTGCTATTGCCAAACTTATCATGATACATAACGCGGCCGCTCATTGGGGGGGGGGGGGCTGACCTCGTAGCACGCTGGGATTGTTCTACCTGGGCCGCAATAACCCTTATTTTCTCATCGCGGGCGGCAGCTGACCGTGCTAGGTCACGGGTCGCCTCCCATTCCTTCACCATCTTGTCCCATTGCTTCTTCTTACTTTTGTCCATTTCGGTGGGGTGAGGGAAGCGCGGTGTAGTATGGGGTTTGGATGTGAAGTGTTCGCTGGGAAATGGAATGCACACCAATTTATAGGATCCGTTTTCTCTCTACTCCTACGTGTAAAGCTGGTCTGCGTGCTCGTAGCACTGAGTAAAGCTGGGTGTGCTACGATATCACTGAAAAAGGCCCCGTTTTGTCATCTCACTGAGCAAAACCAGCCTCTTTTGTCATCTCACTGAGCAAAGGTAGTCTCTTTTGTCATGTCATTGAGGAAAACTGGCCTCTTTTGTCATGTCACTGAACAAAACTGCCCCGTTTTGTCAAGTCACTGCGCAAAGCTGGCCTCTTTTGTTATGTCACTGCGCAAAGCTGGCCTCTTTTGTCATGTCACTGCGCAAAGCTGCACTCTTTTGTCATGTCACTGGGCAAAGCTGGCCTCTTTTGTCATGTCACTGAGCAAAACTACCTCGTTTTGTAATGTCCATCTCACTGAGCAAAGCTGACATCTTTTGTCATGTCACTGAGCAAAGCTGCCTCGTTTTGTCATGTCACTACGCAAGGCTGCATTCTTTTGTCATCTCACTGAGCAAAGCTGGCCTCTTTTGTCATGTCACTGAGCAAAGCTGCCCCGTTTTGTTAGGTCACTGCGCAAAGCCGGCATCTTTTGTCCCGTCTCTGTGCAAAGCTGCCCTCTTTTGTCATGTCTCTGCGCAAAGCTGTTCTCTTTTGTCACGTCACTGCGCAAAGCTGCCCGCTTTTGTCACGTCTCTATGCAAAGCTGCCGTCTTTTGCCACGTCTCTGTGCAAAGCTGCCCTCTTTTGTCATGTCTCTGCGTAAAGCTGTCCTCTTTTTCGGTTTTGGTCACTGCAGTAAGTTATCTCGTTTGGTATAAATAGCACGGTTGGAGTCCCATGACATTGTAGCTAGAGAACCCTGTAAATCGAATAAAGAAGTATCTTCTCATTCGTGGTGGAACATACCATGTCGGAAGCTGAGGGGCCAGTCGGATATGGGTCACCGAAGGAAGACCTTCCCTTGGAAAGGAGGGAGATCTTCGGTCCACAGCACCGCTTGATACCAAGCCGGCGTGCTCAACCAGCGTGGCCGAAATGCAGACACAATGAGGACGCGGTCGTGTAGGTCCAGGAAGGCCAGTTCGATGGCGGGCGCCGTTTCTTCCGATGCCCGCACTCCGGGGTACAAATTACTAATAGTACATTTTTTGTTATTGCTTATTGTTCGTTATGTGGATACATTATGGGATCGAATATTGGAGTTGGAGGATCGAATCGAGACTCTCAATGAGGAGAACAACGACCTCCGCCAACAGATGCAACGCGAGAAGGGCAACGAGGAGGTCGTGAACATAGGTAGCTCGTATGATCTCACATGTTACTGCGTGAACCCAAGCTGCATATGTGCGTGCCACTACCACGACGGCCAGCCACATCCGAGGCGGCCCCCTCAGCAATACTCCATGTGGGTGCCACGAGGCTCGTTTGGCATATAGGCAACGGGTGTATTGCTGTACCTTCTACCAGTGCGCTAGGACTGTTGTTTTGATTTATTTTGATTCCTGTAGTACTTTTTATATGTTCTATACGTGCAATGTATGTGTTGTTTCGTGTTGTCATTGCATGACGCCTTCTTATTCTGTGGTCTCTGTGAGTGAGGCTGCCCCCCACACAGAGCCTATAAGAGGGAGCCATTCCTCACCTTGTCTCTTGCCTTGTTATCACTCACCTCCTGAATTAGTTGTTCCCAATCGGTGTACTTTTCTTTCGTGCTCACTCCACCAAACACCGATATGAGTCAACTCAACACCTCTTCATCGGCACCCATGGTGATTTGCCCAAAATGCAACACGGTTGTTAGACGTAAGACCTCACACACGGCCGCGAATCCTGGGCGGCACTACTACAAGTGCCCCTATCACTCGGTGAGTAAGATTGTTTCGGGTTCATTCAAATCATGTAGTTATGTTACAAAACGTTCTTCTCATGGAATCGCAGGAAGCCCCCGGCGGTTGCCGATTCTGGGTGTGGGAGGATGAAATGGGCACTAGGACAGACATTGTTCGGCATGAGAGAGTTGTCGTGGGGGGTAGCGACCCCGTCGAGATGCGGCATCGTTTCGATAGACTGGAGTGGAAGATAAATTTAATGTTGTGTGCTATTTTCTTTCTTATTTTTATTGTTATCGTTAAGTTGTAGTGCTGGAGGTTGTTCTCGTCTATGTTGAAGAGTTAATCTATGTATGTGTAATGCATGCTGTGAGGTACAGTGCCCACATGCATGCATACTTCTCATATTAGAATGAAGCCTTAATTGTAGTTCAAATAATTTCATAAGCACAGTATAGTACGCACACAGGAAACCATGCGACGTCACAACAACTCAATTACAAAAATTCATTGTGCATCTCGTCGATGCCTCCTCGGACGGTGTATCTGATCCTCTGAGAAGGTGAACCTGCTAGGGGAGCGTGGTGCATCTCGAAGGTCGTACTGCGAGGGCTGCGTCCGAGGCTGTGGTGGGTACAACTCTGTGGAGAGTTGCGACAGCTGGCCGAAAATAGAGCTCAGCCATTCGGAGGAGGGGTCTACGTCCTACTCAGATGGTACAGCTGAATTAGGCAATGGAAAATACAAAATGTTTATAATTGAGTAGTAATATCATAAGGCATTTACCTGGGAAGTCTGAAATGCAGATGGGCTACCGTGAACTTGGTGGCCCTGTTGCTCCGTAACTCCCTGCAATTTTTTTGCGATGCGATTAGATGGCATTGAAATACACGTGTTATGTTTACTACGTTAGTACGTACCGGTGCATGCGGCTATCCAAATGACGATGACGTTGGGAAATCACACATGTACTCCTGTGCCGTGTAACCTTGGTAGGTCTGCCCGAACCACTCGTCCCGCCCCTGCATGTCCACTCGGGTGGACTGACCGCCATACGCGAATGTGGGGAACGTCACCGCCGGTTGCTGCTGCAAGTCAGGGTCGCTATCTGCAGAGAATATTCGGTCGTCCGCCGCCCTACATGATGACGACGGCTGTAGCAACGTGCTATCCTGTCGCAAGTGATGCAGGAAAAACCTGTGGTTACAAATAGCTGTCAATCAAGTGGACGAACAAACTGTTGGCAAATGTCATACCGACGGTCCGAAGCGCTGGGAGGAGGAGCGAGCGCAGCTGGGACGACCGCCGGACTGCGACGGACGTGCTGACGGCGGTGCTGACGGGAGTGGTGCTGCCCGCTGTTCTCTGTGAAGGCGTCGTGCATGTACATAATCCCTGTGCCGACTGCAGCTCATGGTCCTGATCGCAGACCTGGCGTCACCGACGATAATACGCACCGAAGAAAGTAGCCGATTTATGGAGCCGCCCGTCCCACGCTAGAGAATCTGAACAGCCTCGTCCTCGATACGATGCATGCACTCGTACTGCAGGTAAACAAACAATGAGTTAAAACGTACTACAGGTAAACAAATAATGAGTTAAACCGTCTTGCCGCATAGGGTACATTGAGACTAGTCTTGTACCGCCTCGTTGTGACGTGCTGCTCGATGACGATCCGGCCCTGCTCGTATGGCAGCCTCGTGCACGACCTCTGCAGGACGGTGTGGGGCAGGCCCAGTAAGCCTGCTGTGGGTGCGTGAAACGTACCACTCTAGGTACGCACTGTATGTGTCGAGGTCGTATGGCCTAGTCTCGTCCACAACCTCCGTGCTCGCTGAGTCACGCCACAGGTCTGTCCACGGCCGTTGTGTGCCCCTCCAGTCGTCACCCCGGTGACCTCTTCTTGTTTGCCTACAAGTTAGTACACACATTACACAATTAGTACTAACAACACATTACTACATTGTGTACAGTTACCGTGCAATGACTTACCGGTGGGCCTTCGGTGGTAGTGGCCGTCCTAGGAGGGGTGGCACGTGCTGGTGGAGGCCAAACTGCCTCAGGATTCTCTGCGGGTTGTATGGCTCGACGAAGTGGGAGAAGACGAGGTGGCAGGTCGTCAACCAGTACGTGTGGTCATGGTGGCACTGAGATGACAACCCGTGGGGGGCTATGCTCTGAATGAACTCTGCATCCCATGGCCACCAGACTATGTCGCTCTCATGAAGAGTCTCGAACTGGTTATGGAACTCTGGGTACACACGCCTCGGTCTCTCCCTGGCCCACCGCAGCTGACCATGTGTCCAACGCGTCCCCATAGTCGGCCCATTTATGGGGTCATCGCCACTAGCCTGATCGTTGAACTCCTCGCTGAGCTCGTAAGGGTGCACGACACTCTTGAAGTAAGGCCTTCCAACTGGGAAGTGCTCCCAAGACCAGTACTGTAGGAGCACGTAGCACACTACCAAAACTGGCTCGCTGGCCGCAGTACGCTGCGAGGCATCACACAAGCCTTGGTATGTGGCGCTAATGACTGCAGATCTCCAGCTGTACTGCGACACCTCGCCGGGCCAGGCATCTGCCAAGGACTCCAGTGGTTGTAGGAAACAAAACCCACTCGAACAAAAAGGAGGTATGCCATGAGGTGCGTCCACACGACCTCCTCAGGAGCGTGCACAGGGCAGATCATGAACTGTCGTAGCCACAAGTGGGGCACACCAGACATGTTGTATGGGATCGGGTGACCGAACCGGGCACCCAGGGCGACCTTCCAGTTTGCCGCCCTGGGGGGTGGCACTACTGCTACACCACGGAGGGGTAGACCTGTCAGCATGGACACGTCCTGAAGTGTAACAATCATCTCGCCCCACCGGAAGTGGAAGGTGTGAGTCTCCGGTCTCCAACGATCCACGAGTGCGGACAGGAGCGCCGCATCGAACTGCAACGCATACGGGACATCCAACATGCGAGCAATGGGCAAAAGGCCGGTGTCTCGCAGCAGTGGGATGTACCGATCGTCTAGAGGCCAGTGCTCTTGGGGGCTCCTAAGTATGAAACTCAGAGGGCCGTCAGCAGATGACCACGCTGTGCATCGGTGCTGGTCATCCCAAAGGGGCTCAAGCAACTCGTACGCCATCTTCTGCCGATGAATGAAAACAAGTCAGTACGCAGTGACATGAGAATATGCAATATACGTAATTTGCAACTAATAACAATAAAGTGTGAATTGTGGATACTTTTGAGGGGTCATTTTTAATTGAGCGCCATTCACCCCCCCTCTGTCGCCATTTCGGTCCAACAACTACATTTTTTTCCTAATCTTTCATTTATGGAAGCAAGCTCTCACAAACATGCACAGCAAGATCTAATATCATTCAGTGATTTTGGCTACAAGAATGAGTAAATATTAATACAAACAGTACCTACGCAAGTGGCCCTTCCGACTAGCAGTGTGCTTCACAATGACATCATTAAAATGCAGTTACAATCCAGTTAACATTTTTTAGGTTATTGTTCAGAAGAGCAGTACAAAAATTCTTCACATAAAATATAAAATACAATACACTACAACTACAAATATTTTATCAAAAAACGCAATACACTACAACTACAAACATTTTAAATTACAGTGAACAACAACAATACATAATTTCTTCACATAAAATATAAAATACAACACGATAATTGCAAAAAATATAGACATATGGAGAATGTTTACAGAACGTTTACGCTAATTACAAGCTAATTAGTACGATAATAATATAGGCATATGGAGATGATATTTACCTTTTCTTGAAGCTCACGAGGCGATCTACAACTTTCACACTTGCCAAAACTTTTGATTCCAAAGAAAAATGACTCAAAATCTTGTTCTCGTGCTCGTTTCTTCCTTCACTTCCCTCCCTCTCTTACTCTGCAGTTTTCTTGCTCTGGCTAAGCTTCTACCGTCCAAACCATCAAACGCAGCTGGCCAACCTCTTTTATGCTGAATTGAGGTTACTATTCTAGTAGGGGACGGATAAACCATACACGAAGAGCTGGCGCGTGTGCATGGCATGCAATATAAAATTGAAAGGGCAAAGCACGGGCATATGGCAGCATGCGCAAAGCCAGCGATTTCACAGGCAGCCAAAGCAAGCAGCGACGGACGGAGGTGCTTTCGGTGGTTGACGTGACAGTAGTGAATCATGCAGTTGGCCACCGCACCGTTGCCTTAATCGTGCGGCGCGCGACCGCACCATTTGCTTGATCGTGCGGTGGGCGAGTGCACCACTCCACCGCAGTGATGGTGCGGTCAGGGACCGCACGATCTTCGTGTCGTGCGCTCCCCGGCCGCACGATTGCCACACGTCGGCTCCCGGTTAATCGTGCGGTTGGCTGGGAGCTAAAAATGGAAATAAATCTACTTGGGGGCTAAATCTGGAATTTAATTAATCTACAGTGCTAATAGTGTCCAAAATCTTGAGGTTGGCGGTCAGAACGGAACTCTTCGGAGAGAACTATTCTGCTTCAAGTTGCTCGGGTTGCGTAAGACCCTCAACTCCAACCAAATCGGACGGGTACAGGTCTGATTTGGAAGGCAACCGATTCAAGTGGAAATGGATCACAATTCCATATCCAATTCGAATTCCTAGACGCACGCATCCAAACAAACAGATATTCACATAAATCGATTTCAATTATACAATTACTAGCCTAATTCTGTGATCTAAACGGGGTGTTATGGATCTTTTTCTACACGCTTCCTCACCACGGCAGGCAAATACATGGGATCGATGGACTATTCTATTCTACATATTGTGTGTAAATTTGTATCCCATCCAGTTCTAAATATAAGATATACTATAATGACTACTCTCTCTATCTCTCGATCAGACATCCAGTATGCTCTTATCCCTCAGCAAACAAGAATATTTTGAATCTGTTTGTCCAGGACCAAAACATTCCTTAAATCAAATAACCTCTACATACATTAAGGTGGTATTTTATTAACTAGCAGAATTTCCTGCGTAAATTTAGTGGCTAGATATTGCAACATATTGTATTTGTTATATAATTCTTTTACCTCTTGAAAATATAATTGTATTTGTAATACAATTGTATAGATATAATATCTATACATGATTAAATTACACCTTTATAGTCTGATCCCATCAAAATAAGTGGTGTAGATTTTTTTCTTTTTCTCTCGATTAATGAAAGGATTTATATAAACTGTGTTTTTCCTGATATAAGGATTGTTGTTGGATTTTCTAGATCTCTAAAGCGGAGGAAGTATATTGAATATCACACGAGTTTGCTTGTAGATATATAAATTTACTAATCAAAGAAAAAGTTGCACATACGGACTACAGCTTGGGAGCATGCATACTAAGATCCTGTTTGGATCAGTTTCAGATTCTTAAAAACCAGCTATTACTTCTAGTTTTTAAAAGCTGGTTTCTAAGCAAAAACTGATGGGGTGTTTGGATCCCCTAGTTTTTAAAAGCTGGTTTCATTTATGATTGGTGCTAATAGACTATTATACCCTTACATTTATTGCTCTTGAACAGCACATTAAACAGCCATGCGCGTGGTCTTTAATGAGGGTAAATGGGTATTTGTGCAAAAAAAACTGGCAAAAGCTGGGTATCAACAGCTTCTTGGTTTTTAAGAATCTGGGTAGGTAGATTTTAAAAACTGCCCCAAAAACTGGTCTGTTTGGATCCCACCCAGTTTTCAAAAACCAGATTCTTAAAATCTGGGTGGATCCAAACAGGCCCTAATTTGTGAGTTGGATCATGTTAAGACTGACGAGCATTCAAGTCGTTGGTTGATGAATAATCGATTGATGAGCAGATTGATACCGGAAGCTGTCAAGGAGGTGGGTATTAATTCCTCTCAAATTTGGCTACCTATCATATTCCATTAAAAACCTGAAGTGCTACACAATCTGGTAATGCATCCAGCCAAAACATAGCCGACCGCATAACTAGCCAAAGCATGGGCTGCTTTGATACAAGATCTAGAAGCATACAAGACTGGACTTCAAAGTCAATAATAAAATGGAATACACTGGCCTGGTATCATTTGGGCCTTGCATGCTGACCTGATCAACTCAGCTTCGGGTTCTGGCTTCTGGCTTATTTTTCACTATTCATAAGTTTCATCTTTTTCTGAACTTTTGGCTTTTTGTTGAGCTTTTTTGCCGATTCTTTTTTTCCCCGTATTTGTTTGTATTATACATAATGGGCTAACATATTTTTTATATTTTTATATTTTTTTAAATTTAATTATGCGAAATAAGACTCTGTCAGCTACAATGTTTTCAGCCATAAGCCATGAGCTTTTCAGCCGAACCGATCACCACCAAAGATGTTTCTCACTTCTTCCTCCCTCTAAAAAAACAAGATGTTTCTCACTCCTCTCAAAGAAAGAAAAGAAGATGTTTGTCACTTCTTTACTTCACCTACACTCCATGGCAGGATCCATGGTGAAATATCTTCTAGGAGCTGGTCTACTTGGATAGCGGGATTTGAATTCAAATCCTTAGGATTTGAATTTAAATGAGAGATGGGCAATATGAGTCAGTTAATAATTAGTAGAATCTTTAGTTCCTCCTCCTCCTCCCTCTGTTAAACAAGCGTTTGTTTTTTCTATATTTTTTCCCGAAACAAGTACAATTTTATGGAGAGATATATACTAATAAAAATATTTTTAACGGGGAATATAATAATATAGGTTTTACACTAGATAATTTTAAATATATTGATGATTAAACTTTAGGAAATGAGAAAAAAAAAACGGAGGGAGTACGCGTACGGTACCAAAGAAGAAATCTCCTCCTCATCTTCTTCCTTGCTTCGTCCGCCGCGTACGGAGAGACTTGCTCCTCTTCGTCTTCCTCCTTGCCCTCCCAATTCCCAGTCCCAATCCAAGTCGCCAAGCAAGGAAGCCATTAATAAATTTCTCTCCGCTCTTTTGGGAGCCTAGCCTAGCCGCAGATTCAATCCGATCCGATCGGAGATGAAGAAGATCTTCGGCGCCAAGAAGAACAAGGACCCGCCGCCCACCATCCAGGACGCCACCGATCGAGTAACCCACCCACCCATGCATCTTCTTCCAATATTTCTCAATTTCTCCTGCCCTGCTTCCGGATTGATTCTTCACTTCTTAGGGTTCCCCCCTTCTTATCGCCATCGCCATCGCAGATAAACAAGAGGGGCGATACAGTTGACGACAAGATCAAGAAGCTCGATGCGGAGCTGGCCCGCTACAAGGAGCAGATCAAGAAGACGAGGCCCGGACCCGCGCAGGAGGCCATCAAGGCCCGCGCCATGAGGGTCCTCAAGCAGCGAAGGATGTAAGACACCAACTCACTCCTAGCCATCAATTTTACATCAATTTCCCATTATATATTGCCATCCTATGTATACAGCCTACCACTCACTAGTGTCTAGCACCATCTGCTGTTTCACTTCCAGTGGACTCTTTCCCCTTTGCAATTGCATTCCACCTCGCAAACTAGATATATAATAGCTAATAATGAGGATCGTTTCCCTGGCCTGGCCACTTAGGATGCTCTGTGGATGCTGTTTGCATGCAATCTTTAGCCACTAAGGATCTGTTTGGGATTGCGGTGCATTCTAAAGAAAAAGGCGGGTCTACAAACAATTTTAGGATATTTCACCATCTGTTGTCATACTAGATACAAGAGGCGTCTTCTATGACTGTATTATACTCACCCCAAAGAACTGCCAAACAGAGCATAACAAGTTGTATTGGAGCTGTAATAATTGCCCTTTCAAGGGCACTCTTCTACTACACATCAGGGTTTACACAACGACCAGTCGACCAACACTGTTGTTCAACGGTACCAAAAATTATTGAGTCTCTAACAAAGTTTTGTACAAGTTATGGATCTTCACATTGCTCAGCAACTTACATTGGCTTTGGGCTTAGGGACAATCAAATCAGGTGTCTTTCCCACGTTATTTACATTAATAATTGAACAAGAATGGCAGAGCTTGTAAACTATAAGAAATCGGTAGCCACATGCCCACACCTACTCTGTCGTGGAAGTCCATCGGTAGTATCGATGTTCTGAGGCCATTATCTAAAAGGGTTATTTGAGGTATAGCTGGACCCTAAATGTTGCTGACTTGCTTTCATATGCCTTTATATTTTTCCTATTTTAATATATGACATTTTTTATAGGATCAAAGTTTCCTGATAGGTAAATGTTGCGTTTTTACCTGCTTAGGGTACTTGATATTGACATTAAGATTTGGAAGGCTAGCAAGTTCCTGTGGGCAGGACAAAAGGGGAATGCTATTTTACCTCCAGGCATTAGTTACAAAAGCTGACTATCCTTTAGCATTTAATCTCAGTAAATTTTTAATGAACTTTTGGTGATCTTTTCTGTTACTTTTTTTGGCAACAGTCTGTTAATTAAGCGTTCTAATTTTTATACTCCATATGCTTTCCCTACAGGTACGAAGGACAACGTGACATGCTGTACAACCAAACATATAATCTTGACCAAGCTGCTTTTGCAGCGGAGGGACTTAAAGATGCTCAACAAACTGTATGTTGTCATAGTTTCCTCTGAAGTTTGATTCCCGTGATAGATCTGTCCTGATTCCCATACTTATGTTAAAAGTATTTTTTAAACAGATGACTGCAATGAAGGCTGCCAATAAAGAGCTGAAAGGGATGATGAAAACTGTCAAGCTTGAAGATATAGATGTATAGTAGCATCCATTTGCTTTCTAGATTCTTCATGTTTTCAATATTTTCATTTGATTGCTTATTTTCCTGTTTGCTTTTATTTTCAATTGCATCTGAATCTATACCTGCTTATCTAATCTGTAGAGCATGCAAGACGAGATGATGGATCTTATGGATGTGAGCAATGAAATACAAGAAACTCTTGGTAGAAGCTACAATGTCCCTGATGACATCGATGAGGAAGAACTTATGGGGGGTACAGCTCTTATTTGGTTTTGTTTATTCTTAGATAATTTAAATTTGTAACCAGTGGTAACTAGCCGGAAACTGGCTTTTGTTTAAATTTGTTTTGGAAGAGTTAGCAAACACTCCGATTTATATCAGTTCCCAGTGGGAGGGAACTGGTGCTGCCATTGGTCCAGGATTTTCTCCGAATCATTTTTTTGGCACTTTGGTTGCACACCCTTTAGTGCTTTTGTGGTCAACTAGTTTTGATTTACTGAAAGCTTATGAAGACAGATTTACTGAAAGCTTATGAAGACAGACAGTTCTTTGTTTGCTGTCCTCATTTTGTTTTTGTTGAAATATGCAGAGCTTGATGCTTTGGAAGCCGACATGGACTTTGAATCTAGTTCAGTCCCATCTTACCTTCAACCAGACAAGGAACCAGATCTAGATTCTGAGGTTAACTTACCTGCTGCACCAACTGGTCATGCAGCTGCTCCACCAAACCGGCAGCAGGTACGTGAATTGCGAGAATGTTCTTTTGTGTACTTTGATTCCGATGTCACTATCCCTACGAAGAAATCAATGCATAATTGAACAAGACTCGAATGTCATTTCCCATACACATCACAGTACTTAGAGCTGTGAATTGTTTTCTTTACCATGTCACGTGATCTAATGATGTGCTAAATACTCCAGATCTTTATGAGTGTATTTATTAGCTTTGAATTCATGTATTCTGTTAGAATTTGGTAGCTGGTTGGACTTCATGCACACCAAATGTAACTGAAGGGCCATGTTGACGTTTTGAACAATTGAACATATTCTAGCTTGATCTTAATGATAAAGCATAGAGAAGAAACACATAGAAGGGGAACATGCAAACCTTTTTTCGTGCCGAACAGGCCCTTAGTTTGTTATATGATGGATTGATCCTGAGCTTTGGAAACACTTGCCCCTGTTAAGCATCTCTGACCTAATGACCCATAAACAACTTTGCAGTCACCTTTTGTTTGTATATGTATGGTTCCCCCTATTAAAGGAGGGGCCGCGTGGTGCACAAAGTAATGGAACCATACATTAATATATGTGTGGTTCCAGTTGCAGTGAATGGCTCCACTGTACCAGTAGTAATTTGCTGCTTGCTTTTGTCTGTTGGTGCAGGAGGATGAACTGGGATTGCCTACAGTGCCACAAGCATCCATTCGTAGTTAGACTATGGTGGAGGTTGAATTCGATGTAAAAACTTGATGTTTTGTGCATGAACAAATTCAGTGTATCCTTCATACCACTACAATTTGTTAGAATTTGAAATCTCTCTACACCGTTGTTTGTTTAGGTCTTTTGGAAGAGCATATATGGGCACTTGTGGACGGTGTAAATTTAATTGACTGGGACATCCTCATTCTGTTATCTTGATGGGTCCTTACATTTTGGAATAATGATAAAGGGTATTGTGCTCTGTATGGTGTACATATTGGAAACCTCTTTATGTCCATCTTGTTTCAGCATGTTTAGCATTCCATTAGTTGAGTTGACTTTTAATGGCATCTGGGTGAATTTGTGACACTTTTGCAACATGCATAGATTTGTGTCTATTACAGACCACGAATTTTGAAGTTTGCAGGTTTGCTAACAATCTTATGTCATCGGCTTATAGCTCATGCTGCCTTTTATGTCGCTTCAATTTATCCTGGGTTTTGCACATCTTCAGATTTATTTGTATGCTAGATATGGCTCATGGATTTTAATCAGTTTCGTTACAGCTGTATCTAAATTCTAAAGCTCTGTATTCTGATATCGAAGTCCAATCGACAGATTTGACTCAGGTTCACTGCTCAAGAATATGAAGCCTGTTTCGGTCGAGCTCCAGTCTCTACTTGTTTGGACTATCAACAACATTTTAATTCCGGTAGGAATCCGAGAAAATTCCCGGGTCGTACCTGCCAATCGTGCGTACCAAACGGGGTCATACATGTGTTTGGCAGATTTGACACACATGGTCAACTATGTGCATAAGCTTGATTAAGTGGAGACGCGGTTCTGCATATATTTTCATACGAAAAAAAAAGAAATATCAGGAAACCCTGTCATCTTTGGGCGCCCCCTGCTCTGCTTGGACCTCTTCGTATATCTCTACCACTATAAAACCACCAGTTGTAAACTTTTCAACAGCTACCCCAACAAATGTCCCCTGCAGTCAAGGCCTCTCCTAGATGCACCAACCAACTGTTCCCAGAACCAACGAACCTTAGAAACGAATGGACGATATCCACTGTAGCCTCTCCTTTCTCTTACTCACTCAAATCCAATGGCCCAGGTTGTTTGGATCATACCTACGCCCACCCCGCGCGCATCTCCCATCCTGCACCCACCTCCATCCTGCGCCCACCCCGCGCGCATCTCCCATCCTGCGCCCACCTCCATCCTGCGCCCACCCCGCGAGCGAGGCGCGACTCCCCCAACGCCCCCATCTCCCACACGCCGACTCCTCCTCTCCTCTGCCGCACACAGGAGCCCCAGGGCACGGCGGCGACCTCCCCACCCGCGCGCGACTCCCCCGACGCCCCATCTCCCACCAGGGCGGCGGCTCCCCACCCCGCGCGGCGGCGCGGCGGCGATCCTCCCCACCCCGCGCGCGACTCCCCCTCTCCCCCAGCGGCGGCGCGGCGCACACCCCTCGCGGCGGCGATCCTCCCCACCCCATTAAAACCCTAACCCAAACCTCCCCTCCCCTCGGTTCGCCACGCCACCATGGCTGCGGCGGCGGCCGCCACCTCGCGCCTTCTTCGCCGTCACCGCAACCCCCCCGCCCCTAGCCGCCGCCGCCTCCTCCGCGCCGCGATCTCCTCCTTCCGCGTGCTCCTCTAGCAGCCCGAGCTCTTCCCTGCCCCTCCGGCCGCTCCGGCACTCCGCCGGCACCGCGACCGCCGCGCCAGATCTGGGTGCGCCCGAGGCAAGCACCACGACTGCACTGACGCATCTCCTCTTCCTTCCTTTTTTTCTTTCATTTTTCTTCTTGTTTCTTGCCTTGATTTCTTGGTGCGCTGCTTGCTGCCTTGCCGGTCATGAGATGAGCAGGTGATGAAATAGGAGCAAGTGGAGGTCGGCGAGCCCAACCAAGGTGAGATCCGGATCAAGAACACCGCCGTCGGTGTCAACTTCATCGACGTCTACTACCGCAAGGGGGTCTACTCCGCTCCCCTGCCCTTCATACCCGGTACAACAACTGCCCATGATTCAATTGTTGCTATTTTTGGCCTTGGCACAGTTGGACTTGCAGTAAGTTAAATATGTTGACACCTGCTTGATGCTTATATACTGAGTCTGGAATGAGAGCTTTGACATTTGAGCTTTCTTTTTTAGGTGGCTGAGGGGGCGAAATCTGCTGGTGCTTCTCGGATTATTGGCATTGACATTGATAGCAAAAAGTTTGATGTTGGTATGGTTTATAGCAAAAAGTTATGTTTGCTGCACTTTTGGTTCCTTGAAAGCTTTGAACAATTGTTTACCTCTCGGGTAAGAATTTGGGTTTACCTCTCAGGTTCTTGAACTGCACAAAGTCAGTTAGCTGTTGTCTAAACAATTGTTCATTGGCTAGATGAATTAAAGGGAACCATTGATTATAGATGCACATGAACCATTATGAATCTCGCCTATCCTTTGGTAGTTTTGTTTTGTTAGCTTGCAACACATTTGGAGATCAATCAGGTTGGTACCTGGGCCTTCACTTAGGTTGTTCGCTTGTTGTGCTCCTTGAAGATGCCGGGTTTGATGATAGGACATTGGGTGTGGTGAGTGCTGACTGCTGACTGCGTCAAAGTAAAACTGAGTTATGTGATTAAAGGATTAAGGTTGAGAGTTTTCTTATTTAATTTCTGTCTATTTGCAGATTTTATCCTTCTTTATCATGGAAGTAAGAAGAAAGTGGAGCAAGTACATCTCTAGACACATCTAATGATTTAGAATTATCGAAAGGACTAAATGATAATATGTTTTCTATTAATCTCCCCATAGTAGTTCAGACCTTACACTAAAATTTTAGGTGCTAACAGTTTATATTTTATCATTTATGAAGCACATGCGTCCTTGATTTTCAAGCATGAGTGTAGGCAGCCTATGATTTGGCTGATGGGCCAGTAATTTTTTTCATGTTAATTCGTTGTGACGAACATATTCATGTTAATTTTTTTCCTTGTGTTTATGGCTATTTGCCTAAATTTATGCTCGACTTCGTCGACCTGAATCTCATGCACCAACAAGATTTATGATATAATTTCTAAGTGTTTGTGACAAAGGCCTAAGAAGTCTAATAACAGGTCAGCCTTTCGCCGCCACTATAAATTTTCTCTGTAAGCTCATCCAAGTTATTTACCTAATGTAGATGGCAAGCTAAAAATAGCATACCTGTAATGTAGATTTAGCAAAATAGCAGCTAAGGCCATTGGTTTCAACGTGATATAAAGGGTGTGACACTCTTTAAAATAGTGGCTGCCTGCATAACTCTGTGTATTCTGCAATAGTGTATCTTGCAATAGTTATTTATGAAGAAAGCGCACAACTATGAGGTTGATTATCTCTACCCCTATAAACCACCAGTTAAAATTATTCTACACTCTTCTAATTTTAGGAATTTTAGTTGAATGGAGCTGCTCTTATCACATTTTTGCTTGAGATTGAATTTGCTAATTAACATGGCAGAAATTGTCGGATGCATAGATATTCAGTTCTCTAATCTTTGAATGAGGAAATATTACTTTTTTAGTAACAAGAAAGTGTGATACTGAATTAATCTCCAAGTACATAACTGAAAATTTGGCTCAAGCAGCTAGGTTGTCATTTATCTCTGAGACGTTTCTCTTTCTCTACGTTGGCATGGATGCATTGGATATGGAGAAATGGAAGATTGTCCGTGAAACGTATAGGCATGTTCGCTCGCTCTCTTTATCTCCCTGTGTTTGTGTGTGTGTGAAATAACGTATATGTAGTTCATTTCTGCACAACCGACCTGAAAATTTAAAACCTTTCTTATCCGATAGATGTGGATTTTATCTGATCAAGTACACCGTTCTGCGTTTCAGGTGAAGCGGGAAATGCGCTGAGGACGCCTGCGACGATAAGCTTCCTTCCGGCGGCGGACGCGGCGAAGGGGGAGGCGAGGAAGGAGACCGTGGAGCTCTTCCCCCAGAACGCCGTCTTCGGCTCCGAGACCGGCGCGCAAGAAGCCCCTGATGCGAGGTATTGGACGAAACAAACACCTCTCGATGTGATATCTGTTCCGTTTCAGTTCACTTCGCATACACACATACTATTGTAGTAGCTGCAGCAGCAGTTTGTTACATGACTGAGAAGGTAACCATCCAAATCTTGTGTGAAGGTCTTGCTTGAACTTGTAGTAGTAAGAACCTTTGTTTCACAGCTTAATGCGATCTCTCGATCTGGAACTGAATGTTCCGATAGTGATTTGATGAACCAAACAAAAATCAAGCGTTAGTTGATAGGAGCTGTTCTTCTGATTGTGAATGGACTCAAGACGATGAGTGTTTGTCAACCAAGATCGGTTAGGTAATTCAGGTTCTCAGATGAACAAAAATGAAATTTGTAAATGCTTCAATATAAACATCTTTCGTTTTAGGTAATGGAACGAGAACTACTTCTAGGTTTTTTTCTATTTGAAGCTGAAACCAAGCTATTTTATCATAATTGTTTGCTGCAGGAAGACTTATAATTTTGGTCATCGCTGTTGTAATTTTTGAGGATTTCGCTGGTGTATAGACCTTTGTTTCCTCACATGATTCTAGGAGAAACTGGAAGGGTCACAAAAGAGTTACCAGAAGAGTCACATTCAAGGACTGTAGTTCATTATCACTATTTCCTCCATTGATGGAAATGTTTGCAATTCCCTTAGTAGAGCCAGAACAATCTGCTTACAACATTGTCGAGAGCTGAAGCGATCGGTAGTCGTAAGACGTAGCCACGACCGCTGTGGTCGAATGTCGGCGGATTACGACTATGACCACATTGGGTAGTCGGCGGCTTACGACCACGTTAACGCGAGAAGAAGTCGGAGGCAGACTTTGACCACGACCACGTGGGAAGTCGGCAGACTTCGACCACATTGTAAAGCGGTCGAACGTAGTCGTAGCACAGTCAGACGCGGTCGAACGTGGTCGGAAGCCCTCGGTAGTGGTCGTAACGCAATCGGACGCGGTCGGTTGCAGTCGTAGTCGAAATCTACCGACTACCCACGTGGTCGCATGCCCGAGCGGCGAAGCTCGCTACAACGTGGTCGTAAGGCGCCGACTTCTCAACGTGATCGCAAGCTACGAACAGATAGTGTGGTCGAAAGGCTATTGAACATGGTCATAAGGAAGCTACGACCACGTTGTAAGAGGTGTTACGACTACGGCAGGAAGATTAGGGAGAGAATGTTGGAAATAATCTTGTGTTTAGAAGTCGTATGCAAAGTTAGGTTGTAATCGAAGTCGAAACAGAGTAGAAGTCGTATTAGACTTAATCTATCTCACTATTTACTTCATTTTTAAGAAACATAGTCTTAATAAGTGTGACTTGAGGTAGTCTTCTGCTGCTGAGCAACTAGAGGTAGTCTTCACTGCAAGGTTGTCATTTGGTTGTTTTCATATGCATCCCTCAAATGCCGCCGTAGCGTTAGCACGGACACTCTACTAGTCTAGAGAGTTGGTCTCAGTCTGGCAGGGCAGGCTGATGGATGTTGGCCCCGCCGACACATACCCTTGTCTGTCGGCCGCTACTGGTGCGTGCATATTCGATCCCGAATCATTCACGCCGTTCAATTCAGCTTTAGCTTTTTCATATGGTTTTGGACTAAAATAGTACTATAATAACTATTAGTATTTTTTAAATATTTAATTAAAAAAGAAAAAAGAAAACATATCATTATATCTCTATGGATAATGCAAAGAAAAAAACCGTGTTAACAAGCTAACGTATTTCAAATGATTTTTGGCTTCTGAAAGTTAGAAGCCACAAGCCAAAATCAAAAGCTATTTAGAACGGGACCAATTGCACGTCCAACAAACCAAGTCCTACTGGCTAGCTAGTACGTTACACGAGTGTCGGACCTCACAGTAACGACTCTGGTTACTCTGTTTAAATCACACTAGTCTAGGATTAGTTAGTGCACATAGTAGTAACAGAGATACATATCAAGCACAATGACAAACTTATATTAATTAAAGAGTACACCCTTATAACCAAAGTTTATACCATTAATACTCATTGACAAAATAATAAAGGAAATAATAGCGGAAACAAGTAAATAAAACAGTGAGTCTCAAAGAGCCTGCCCACAAACAGACAACACTAAGACACGGCCTACTCATCCTGGTCTTCACCGTAGTGGAAGCAGTCCTCCTCTGAGTAGAGATAGTAAGGGGTTGTATTCCGTAAGTCACACAAAAAATGTAATAATAATAATACAAGGCTAACAAGTGAAGACATGTATGGTTATATGAGTGTAAAGTAGAATTTAAAGGAATACAGTAAATAGATAGGAAATTACTGGATTTAGTACAATAAGTAAAGACAGTAATTTAAAATTAATAGCGTTAGCGCAGATACCGACCTAACACTAACCTAACCACGAGTATCCCACCTGGACTATATATATTTATAAAAATCAAAGTTTAATCCATGAAAAACTTTACTTAGCATGCCCATGACCGTGGGCACGACTATCTAGGATAGTCTATACACTCCGTAGAGGTGGTATAACTTTATCCATAAGATATGATTAACTCATTATATTAGCCACTACATGCTTTCATAGGTGTGCGATTGAATAATCATAACAAGGCTTTGACAAAGCAAAGCCATTAACCTAACCATACCTCCATTAAGGTGTCATCCCAATAAGAAATTCACCAGATCGGGGTCCTCTCTTGTGCCATGTGAGACTTCTCGTGGCTTACACCACGCTCACATTCAATCTGTAGCGAGACTCAGGTTGGAACTCATTAATTAGTCAGCTAGTACTGTCCCATACTAATCTTGTGGTAATACGATAGGGCTTTGCAGCGGTAGCTTACAGACCAGTCCTTAATTGACTTAGACACTTTCCACATACCCCTTGTGCTTAGCACTCACGTTGAGCCACTGAGCAAAAAACATATGTTAGGAAGCACTCACCACTTAACCATTTGCCTAAGTCTAAATCAAAATTTATATTTTATGTTAGAATATTTCATAGATCTTCTTGACTCACCGAAGTCAAGAATATATTTTAAAAGCTCATCATTTTATGTGAAAAAGGTATCTCAAGCCTAAGATTATTTCTAAGTAGGTCTAAGCATTTGCTATAAAATGTTCCAGCTAATCCTAGTATACTAACCAAAGTTTTATTCTAGGGTGACAAGATACAAGAATTTGCAATGTCAAAGGTGTCATAACAAATATGCATTAACTAAGTTAAAACAGGAATTGAAATACCATGAATAAAATTAAGCAATGCAATATAATTTAAAATAATATAATTTTATTTGCAAAATATGATCAACATAGCCAAGGTGTGCAACTTTTCTTGCTCCACTGACTGGTGTGAATCATCGTAGTCTACATGTGAAAATAACACCTAAATTCAATAAAATTCAGAAAACTCCAAAAAATTGAAAACATGGTAGATTTGGATAGATCATGATTTTAGTTAAGTTAAGGAATTTTAATGGGTTCAATCGGAGTTAGGATGAAGGAGAATAAGCTCCTAGAAAGTTTAAATTCCAAATAAATTAATTAAATGGAATTTCTGGAATTATTTTTCTAAAGAAAAAGGGAATTATGATGTCAGCATTGGATTTTTATTTTTATTTTACCAAATTAAATTTCTAAAGGAATTCATATTTATGATGTCAGGCTGACGTCAGCCCTATTTTGAATTTTGGCTCAGGGGTTGACACATGGGCCCAATCTTTGTGGACCGAGTCCATGGATCATGGGTGTGGTTGGGGTGGCACCGTGCTAACCGGGTGGCTTGCGTGGCATCCACGTGCCGGCGTGGCGCTCGCGTGGCCGCCACATTGGCTTGAGTGTCAACGTGGCTTGCTGGCTGGTGGTGCGCATGGGAACTGAGGGCTCATTGGCGTTCCATGCTCGGCGAAGGATGGCGTTGCGTGAAAAGCGAGAGGGCATTGAGGTGAACTTGTTGGTACCTTGCGCGAGGCGTGGAGATGGTTGGAGAAGGCTGACAGTGATAAGAGGCTTGGAGATGATCGGAACGGTGGCGATGGCTCGTTGGAGTTGCTTTAGAGCTCAAAGGCGGAGGCGCATGACACTGGCGAGGTATGGAGCTCGGGAGGCGAATTGGGAGGTGGGGAGAGGTGGATTGAGGTGGAGGGAGCTCGGGGGGTATTTAATTGGGGGGGGGGGGATAGTGCAACGGTGACCTAATTGCTTACCGGAGATCGCAGTGCTGGGGCGGGTATGGAGTGCTTACCTGAGAGAGGGGGAATTCAGGCGTGTGGAGTGTGATAGAAGAAGAGGGGAGAGAGGGTGGCATGCGCAGGCGAAGAAGATGGTGGGAAGGGTGGGTCGGTGTAATGGCCAGGCGGCGGTGCTCACGCGAGGGAGAAGAGAGGGAGCAGGAGGAGGAGGAAGGAGGGAGGAGCCCTCCTGGTGGTGAGGCAGAGGAGGGAGGAGAGAGAGGCATGTGGGGTCGGGCAGCCGGATGGTTACCGCATGGTCAAGGGGAGCAAATCTGGCCGTCGTGCGGAGGGGCAGGTGCGACGCGGGAAGATGGTGCCACGTGGCAGTGAGAAGGATCGGAGTTGACCATGTGGTGGCCTGAGAGTGGGAACCCAAAAATTAAATAAAGGCCTAGGAAATAGCAAAAGAGATCCAAAAATTCTAGAATTCACAAGGAACTCAACAAAAATAAAATCAACTTAATTTAATCATAAATAAATACTAGTTTTCATAGATCTTTTTCTATGCCACAATAAATGGGAGAAAAGAAATTCTAGAAAATTCCAATTAAATCAAAATAAAATAAATTAAAAATTTGGGATGTCACAACGAGGCACCTAGGTGCCTAGGCACCTATGTCAAGAATTGTCCAATACACGTGTATGATCGATATGAATTTTAAAGTTTGGGTATGAGAATGTTTTATATCTAGAAATCCTTGCTGGCGCCTCTAGCCGGCCCTATAACTCGCCTCTTTGGGGCACCTTTGTACTTTGAACTTTCTATTCCTCTTTAATTAATTAGGCAACACTCCTGCCACACTTTCAAAAAAGGCTCCAGAGTGATAACGAAAATAGTAGACTAGCATCAAATAATAAGTGTGGAGAACAAAGGCTTTGGAAGTTGGTAGAAGATATATTTCATATTTGAACTTACCAAGAATCCTACAGTCAAGTGTATGCAAGAAACCTTTGGAGACATAAAAAGGAAGATGTAGGACACTCACATAAACTTCAAATAGTACCTATTTATTTTATCAAGAAGATTTCACAAACATGGTACTAGACCTCTAGAAATATCATATAGAGTGTAATTATATAGTTAATTTCTTCAATTGAGAATTCAATTGCATTCTTCATTTCAGTTTAGTTCTAACTAGGAGCACAACCAATAGTGTCTAGCCAAAATTACCAATAACCTGCACTCTCTATATATCTTCTGAATACCATGGCAAGTTATGCCCCCATTTTGTTTTTGAATGCACTTGTTTTACAAGCTTGTGTGATGATCAATCTATCTGTGTTAACAACAATCGTTTTGGAATTCTAGATATTTTCATAGAAGATAAACACAAGGCTAAAGAAAGCATACTATCTGACTAATACTATGGGAGAGACAATTGCTGACTCAAGTTGTCAACAAAGTCCCTCCATCTTTTTGTCCTCTAAGAATTAAGAAAGATTTTAGCTAAGTACATCATGATAAAAGGGAAAAAAGAAATTGAGATATGACACTCATCAGATAACAACAGTCATGGGGTCGCCTATTGCAAACTCAGCACCTACTTTGGTATGCCAAGAATATGTTCATGGAGGACATGTTATGTGAGGCTAGCTAAACCACATATGTGTCCCCTCGATGTAAGTAGGCAAGGCAGATGAGAGGAGATCTGGAGTGGGAAGATGCAGATCGGGGGTGAAGAAGTGATGGACTCAACGCTAAACTGTGCTATAATTGGGGTGTGTTGTATCTTGTGATCCTAATATGGTTGGGTCTAATCATTGTTGGCCTTTTTGATTATTTGAAGAGTTTGATCAGGAAGCAATGTAACTAACTGGAGGCTATGATTATGACCATCTTTGAGTCTGATGGAGTCTGCACCAACCTGCATCAGATGTGGTACTCTAAGGTTTGTGCGCTGACTGAAGTTAGACGTGACTACTTGAGGTGTCTTCCAAATACAACTCTACATCATTATCTTCTGAGACTCTCCAAGCATAGACTTTCCTGTCCTCGAGAACATTACTGTTCTAGTTTTTGATAGGTCTCTATTTTATTACCGACTAGGACTATCTTCCTTTCTTGTTTAGGGACTTAGACCCCTAGTCTATATATGTACATCTGTAGTCGCACGGATGACACACGCCCAAGTCTTATAACTTCTTCTCATATAATGATTTCATCAATTGTGTGTCCATGGTTTTTTTCACCTGGAAGGGTTTTCCACACTAACTCTCTTTCTTGTGTTCTTGATTGTTGTTCATTGGTTTCGTGCTTTGTCTTGTAGATTTCATAACAAATGGTATCTGATCCTAACAAGTGGTATTAGAGCTATGTTCTTTACCCGAATCAACCCAGGGCACTCCCAACACGATGACAATGAAGTATGATCTTCTGTTTCATGATCGAGACACAAGTTGTTTTCTTATGGCAGATCAAGATGCGGGCCATTCTAGAATAACTCGATTTGGATGATGTGTTATTGGGTATCGACAAGACGCCCACTGCATGGTCTGCCAAGGAGAAGCAAAGAAGAGATCATAAGGCTCTCTCTCAGATTCATCTTCATCTATCTAACAATATTCTTTAGGAGGTCACAAAGGAGACCACTATTGCTGCATTATGGCTAAAGCTAGACCAAATCTGCTTGACCAAGGATTTGACTAGTAAGATGCTTGTAAAGCAAAAGCTTTTCTTGCATAGATTAGTAGAAGGCGGATCTATGTTGAACCACTTGAGTGCTTTTAAAGATATCATCACTGATCTTGAAGTAATGGAGATCAAATATGATGATGAAGATTTAGGTCTTGTTCTACTCTGCTTGCTGTTCGGTTCATTCTCTATGATTAGAAAGATAATCCTTCATAGTCAGGACACTGTCACTCACAAGGAGGTTTATGATGCTTTGCACGCAAAGGAGAAGATAAAAACAATGGTGTTGAGCGAAGGCTCAAGTTTGTATGTATAAGGTTTGTCTTTTTGTGGAACACGAACTAATATATCTCTAACTAGGGATGTCAGGAGCAAGAGCAAATTTTGAGGTCATTCTAAGTCAAAGAAAAAGAAGTGTCGTTATTGCAAGAAAAGTGGCTATGACATATTCGAGTGTTGGGAACTTTAGAACAAAGAGAAAAAGAAACAATAGTTTCAAGAAAGATCAACAAGATAAAGAAGCCAAAGCCACCATTGTTACTAAAGAAGGTTCTGAAGAAGATGTCCTTGTTGCCTTTGTTAGTGATTCTAAAACCGGCGATGAGTGGATTCTTAATTCAGTTTCCACATAAGTTTGAACTGTGATTAGTTCGTTAACTATGAAGTGATCCCAAGTGAATCAGTATTGATAGGAGATAATACTCCATACAAGATTGTATGATGCGGATACACACATGCTTAGCACTTTTAAGTCAAATACATTATTTCACTGGAAAGAAGTATTGAGCCGCATTAAATATTGTCAGGTGAATTTGTTTCTTAATGAATTTCCTTCTATTCGTGGGAACGATATACTACCTTGTGCCAAATTCTTGTTTATTATTAGGTTTGAATATTGTGATGATTCCGGGGCCAAAGCAATGGAGAAGCACAAGGAGGGTAATCATATTTGCTACAAAGAACAAAAAGCTCAAAGCCCATGGGAATGGAAAGGAGAAAGCCAAGCAGCCCATGCAGCTGATCAAGGAGGAAAGAAGCCCATGCAGTGGGAGAGCAAAAAGGGAGGAGCCCAAGGACTTAAACTACAAGTTTTGGATAAGATTTTAAAGCCAAATTCGGACTTCCCACGTGCACAACCCAATTCAAACTCGGATTCAACTCAGAATTCAATTTGGATTCGGTTCGGGACAGCCTGACAGGTAGTTACTAAAAAGGCCATAATTTTCCCAAACGGAGTCCGATTCGGGTGTTCTTGTACTCGTTAGAAAGCTAATTTCAAGGGATACGCAATGGATCTAGTCCCACATTCAAATTCATCACGGATAAAAAAGTTATGATCGAGACAATATGACAGTTAAAAAATATAGTTTCCTTTTTGTGAGAGTTCGTATCTAAAACCATATAGGGTTGAGTTGTACTTGGTTTGGGGACCATATGGATGCCCCAAGGGGCTATATAAGCCTTGTATTGGTAGCCTTTAGGGTTCAGACCATGTTTGATAATAAATTATTCTTGTTCTTTTTGATGGCCGACCCAACTTGAGGGAATTGGGAGTTTGCTGAAATCAAGATCGTTCAACCTTTCCGTTGGGAATTGGGAGCGCGATGGAACTTCATCGGTGGTCGTGAAGTTCAACACGTGTGGTTGGACGAATTATAGAGTGCTAACTCTTGCATTGGCAACGGGAGATCACTATGGTTCATCAAATCCACGTGAGTATCTTGATCCTACATCAAGAAGATCGGGCGGCCCCGTATCATCTTGGTATCAGAGCGCAGTTTACTCGGTAGGATTATTTACCCTTACTTTTAGATTGTTTTACTTCTATTCCTATGGTCCATTAAAACCGAAAATTACCACAAAAAAATCCAAACCCTAGTTTCGCATCTGTTATTTTCGTGAGTTTTATTAAGTCTTGATCCATTAGAAATTTTGTTTAGGTGCTGATTGTTGTGGCTACAGACCAAACAGAGAGAGAGAGAGTATGGTAGTGGAGAGTTAGGTGAGTAGAAAATGGCTTAGGGTTCCTCCCCGTGGCCTATGCCATATATATATATATATCTAAACGGTGAGTGCTTGTACAGTTATGCCCTTACACGTGAGTATTCCCCTCAGGGGCACTCATGTCATTACATATGTCCCATTTCGGACCTTACATCCTTCTAACAGGCCTACTGGGCTTAGGTGGGGGCCACCCCTACAACAGGAGCCTCTCATGGTAAAGGGTTTCATGGGCCGAAGCCATGCCGCTGAGCCCTTTGGCCCCCTCCGTCCCATCGGCCTGTGATCCTCGATGACCTAGATACATTTGTGTTCGCACTTCCGTTCGTGCTTGTGCGAGGGCTGTCTTCCGCTCCCGGAGCTTGCGCGGCCTCGAGGCCGAAGGCACCAGGCAGGCCGAAGGCCTCGACGGGGCCGAGGTCCGGGCATGCCCTACTTTGTGCTCCGGATATTTGTGGGCGCGAGCGAACTTGGTCGGCTGCCCCGGGTAGTCGAGTCTCGGGAAATGCTCCGCATGATGTAGCGCCAGCGCGGAGAGATGGTTGCGTGGCCTGGGAGTGCGCTTTAAAGACGCCTGGAATCGCGCCGGCCCTTGTCAGGGGCAGGCTGTCGCGGCTGCTCCGTCTGCCCTGCACTGGATGGGGGCACGCGTCCGGCTGTAATTGGAGCGTCGTGGGATGCCAGCGTTCCCACGACCACGGCTGTTCGCCTCTTCCCCAGGGAAAGTGGCCACGCGGCAGGAATGCACCGGCGCATTACGCGCTGATCGCCCACCTACCGCCGCCTACCGCGGTTGCCAGCGGTTGCACTGCCCGATCGTGGGTAGCCGAACCGCTGTAATTCTGTCGTTCGATCTTCTGCCTGCAGGGGCGACGGGGGGCTTTATAAGACGTCACTGTGGGCATGCAATCGTTCCCCTTGGCTGCTTGCTTGCTTGTGCGTTCCTTCCCGTTTTTCCTGCGCATCCTGCTGCTACTCTCGCATCCGTGCCTGCCCGTCACTGCAGTGGGGAGAGAGGAATGGATGCGCGCGACGACCTCCCAGCTAACAGGGGCGCCGCCCTTGACGATCCTGCGTGTCGCCATAGCGAGAGCGCCTCGTCGAGCCAGCGCTGCCTGACGCCACCACCGGCGGAGTACCGCCTGGTTCCGCGCGACAAGAAGCAAACCAACCATCGCTGGGATGCCATGAAGAAGTCAAAGGGTCGCTGCTCCCGTGTGCTGGGGCGGAGTCGCGTCACGGAGGAGACCCTCCAAACCCTTCTTCGGGAGAAGAAGCTGGAGGATCGTGCCGGGGCTCATTTGCCCGGGCCTAACGAAACAGAGCCGAACCCGGGAGAGTCGGAGGCGATCGTCTTCGTGGCGTTCTTCGATGCCGGGCTCCGAATCCCGGCGACATACTTTGTTCGCGAAGTGCTGCGAGCGTATGGGTTGGAGCTGGCGCAGCTGACTCCGGCCGCGATCTTTCGGTTGGCCATCTTTACTTGGGCGATGCGGACGGAGGGTACCCGTCCCAGCGCCGAGTTGTTCGCCATCCTGCACGACGCACGGTGCCAACCGAAGAAAGTGGAAGGGGGGCTTACTCGAACTTCGGCAGCGTGGACTTCGTGCTGAGGCCGGATTGCTCGCACTTGTTTCCCGCGTTGGCTACGTGAGAAAAGTGGGAGTCTGGTTGGACACGGCGGTGGTTCTACTACCTCGTGACGAGCACGAACGGCCTCCGAAGCCGGGGAGAGCCGATATCATTTGACCGCTGTCCGGATGTGATGCCTCGGCCCAGCGACGAGCAACAGGCGCGGAGACTTGCTGGGATCGCACTCCGGTTCAACATGCGTGACCTCGTCGAGGAGTTCACCATGTACGGGATATCCCCGCTTTCTTGTAACTGGAAGTACGAGTGACGGGGGCCCGACCGGAGGGACGCATCCACCCGGGGGTGTGTTCGCTCCATAGGCCCTCAGCGCCCTGTAAGTATCCCTGCCATAGGCCAAGTACCACCTGGGTGGTTGCAAACCCTTAGGTATGATATTCCGCTTGTGCGTGTAGTACGCCGGTTAGAAGATGCGGAGCGCGCCGTGGTTGCGGTTCTTGGGCTGTAGATGGCGAAGGAGCACAAGGCCCGTGAGTCCGCAACTTCCTTGGCAAAGCAAAGGCGGATTAACCGGGTGTGCGAGATTCTGGGAATTCCCGTTCCGGAGCGCCCGGTGCCTGTGGAATCGCCGAGCGGCACGACGGTGGTGGCGCCATCCTCTCGATGCGAGGTCCAATCGGAGACCATTGCCTTCAGCTCGTCAGACGTGCCGTCGGTCGAGAACGTGGGGATGGGGGGCGAGACGGGCGCTGAGCTCGGATCGACCGATTTGGGGAGGCACGCAACTCCCGACGAGGCCCTATACGGCGGCGAGGCGATGGGCCCAAGCCTCGTTGTTCTTGAAGATGACGCCTCGTCACCTCCAGCGGCAACTGCAGCGTTGCCGCTAACGACGGCTTCTGTGGCTGCTAAGGTAACCACGGAGGCTTTACCTGCGACTCCAAAGGCGAAACGGCCTCAGGTGCAGTCGCCGTCGTCCTCGAGGGGCCGGTTCAGCGTGGCAGGCCCAGTGACTGATGTCCTGACACCTAGCGGGGATGCTCCTGAAGCCGGGAGGGTTGTCGCTCCTCAGGCCAGCGAGGTGATCATGACCCCGGTGGGGGCCCGGTGAAGTGCCGCGGTAGAGGGTACTGGAGGTAGGTGTAGTTCGTTTTCCTCCCGCGACTTCGCGAAACTCTCCCCGATTTGCTCGCTTATTCCGTCGACATCAGGCGAGACAAGGTCTCCCAGACGAGGACAAGAATCGAGCAATGGGGGTGCCCGCGATGTCGCCGGCCTGATTGAGCAGGGGACTGTGTGTGCCCCAACTGCTGCCGAAGGCGCTGAGGCGGGGGCTCTAGGGCTTGGCGTCTCCGACTTCGTCCCTCGGTGGGAGACGCTCCGTGCCTGGAGCGAGGTGGCAGAGTATGCTGGCAGCCACCTAGACCGACAAACGCTACAGTCCTGCGGGGGTGACCTTTTGGCGCTCGCGCTGGGTGCCTCAGAAATGAGGGTAACGGTCTCTGTTCTCGCTGCATATCCTTTGCTTATCTGATGGATAACCTTTGTTCTTGCGCTCGTGTAGACGCTTGCCATTAGCAAAGCCCTCGAGGAGACTCGCACGCGCGAACGGAGGGCGCTGGAAGACCAGCTGCGCGTCGCGGACGACGCCAACGCCGCCAAGGATGAGCACATTTGGGTGCTGATGGCGGAGCGGGACGAGGCTATCGACGACGCGCAGTTGGTGGGCGCGAACGCAAAGAACGCGGCACTGGCCGCACAACGCGCGATGGAGGAGGCGCAGCGCGTTGCGACGGAGGAGCAGACCGCCCTTCTTCAGCGAATCTCCGCGCTAGAGGCGGAGAAGGAACAGCTTACTGCCTCCGTTGCTGAGAAGGCGTTATCCTGGGACAACGCGTGTGCCTCCGCGTGGAGTGCGATGGAGTCTGTGCCTGGTGAGGTTTGGTGCACCCCGTTGTCGACGGGTTCACGAGTGTCGCCTACGGACACTTGCTTGTGTTCCGTCCTCGGGTTGTCTCTTGTGCTGCTTCTTTGCGACAAGTCCTCCGCTTGCCCGGCGTCGGAGCCGTTGCTGCTGCGTCTCCGTGCGTCCTCCTCGGCTCGGGCGTACGCTTCCATTTTGTCGAAGAGCTCTGCCTCCGACTTGAGTGGCTTCCGCGCGTTATATTCTGCGAGTGGTCCCGGGCGGAGACCTTGTATTACTGCGTTGATAATGGTTGCCTCGCTAACGTCCCTAACCTGGCAGCGCACTTTCGCGAAGCGCTTGAAGTAATCCCAGAGCCTTTCCTCAGGTTTTTGCTTGACTGCGAAGAGCTGGTCCGCATCGGCACGCTCGACGTAGTTTCCCTGGAAGTTGTTGTGGAGTCGGCCGCGGATCTATTCCCACGCGTAGATGGACTGTGGTTCAATGGTGAAGAACCAGGACAGCGTCGCTCCTTGTAACGCGAGGGGGAGTCCCTTTGCCTTCGTGGTGTTGTCTCCGCCAACGGCTTCGATGGCGGTCTCATACACGCGCACGAACTCTCGTGGGTCGGAGTCACCCTTGTACGATTCAATGACGCTCGGGAACTTGAAGTCCTCGGGCCACGTCGCTTGTTGCAGGTCTACGGAGAGCGGGGACTCCGGGTCGATGCGCCGTAGGGGAACGCGATTGGACGCAATAGCGTCGCGGCTATTCGCCCTCTCCGAGGTGGGCTGAGACGCGGCCACTAGTGTTGCGCGTCGGCTCCGAGCCTCTTGTATGTCTCGCACGGCTCCGCGGAGGTCTGACAACTCCCGTTGGCACGCGCCGAGGGCCGCCAGCAGGGCGGTCTCTACTGTGGGCGCGGTTGGGGCCGTCGGCACGCTCGGCGAAGCGATCGGGACGTTGGCCTGTGTGCCCGATCTACCCGCAGCGCTGGCGCGGAGGACCCCGGAGCTGGAGACGAAGCCCACGTCGTCGCCGGGACCGCTCACCGCTCCCGCGCCGAGTTGAGAAGTGGACGCGTGTGCGTTGTCACCGCTGGGGTTGGTGGTCAGGGTAGTGGTGGCGGGGTCGGGCGTCGCGTTGCGAACGCCGGTGCTCACGGTCGTCTTATCCGCACCGCCGCTCGCATCGATGGCGGGGTTCACGGTCGCACCTGCACCACCGCTCGTACCTGCGGCTGCTAAAGCCGAAGCCCTAGTGTTGACGCGAGACTTCGCCGCTTCCGCCTTCTTCTTCTTCGCCGCCGACGGTGAAGCTTTCTTTGGTGCAAGCCTTTTTCAGACCTGGAGGCTTGCTCTTGTCCTCCCCACGGACGGCGCCAACTGTTGTGGCTACAGACCAAACAGAGAGAGAGAGAGTATGGTAGTGGAGAGTTAGGTGAGTAGAAAATGGCTTAGGGTTCCTCCCCGTGGCCTATGCCATATATATATATATCCAAACGGTGAGTGCTTGTACAGTTATGCCCTTACACGTGAGTATTCCCCTCAGGGGCACTCATGTCATTACATATGTCCCATTTCGGACCTTACATCCTTCTAACAGCCCAGTAGGCTTAGGTGGGGGCCACCCCTACAACACTGATCATTCGTGTTTGTCTGATACTGATCGGACTAATCTATGGCACATGCATCTAGGACATATGAGTGAAGTTGGCATAAAAGAGTTATGCAAAATAAGTTTACTTGATGGTCAAGGGGTCGTCCAGTTGAAGATGTGTGACAACAGTGTCTTTGGCAAGTAGAAGATGACAAGTTTCAACACTGCTACTCATTCTTTAAAAGGCATATTGGATTATATTCACTTTGATTTGTGGAGGAGAATTTCACGTTCCATCCCTTGGAGGCGCAAAATAAATGCTAGCCATCATTGATGACTACCTGAGAAGAGTTTGGGTGTACATCATTAAGCGCAAGCCAGATGTGTTCAATACATTCAAATAGTGAAAGATTATGATAAAGAAAAATATCGGTCGCATGTTAAGAAACTCTGAATAGATAATGGCTTGGCGTTTTGGTCGGGAGGATTTGAAGCATTGTGCCGATCGGAAGGCATCGTAAGGCACTATACTATTATGGGTACACCATAGCAAAATAGTGTAGCCAAGCACATGAATATAACTATCATGGAAAAGGTGCATATATGATGTCAACATCATGTTTGTCAGGGAGTTTTTGGGTTGAAGTTGCTTCCACTACATGCCATTTGATCAACCAATCATTGAACACTGCTATAGATAGTAATACTCCAATTGAGAAGTGGTCAGATTCTCCTGTTGACTACTCAAACTTAATGATTTTTGGTTGCTGCTTACGCCCATGTTAATAATGGGAAACTAGAGCCATGAGCTACTATTAAGTGCATCTTCCTAGGCTATAAATCTGGTGTGAAAGGTTACAAATTATAGAATTATGAAACTAAAAAGGTGGTCATGAGTAGAAGTGTTACATTTGATGAGTTTGCTATGATGAAAGACAATATGGCTAATGCTGCTCCTGAGAAGCAGCAGAATACCAACGTGCTGGTAAAGCTCATTATTCATTCAGGATTCTCATCAAATGCTGACAAAGAAAATTCATAGGAAGCCCCTATTTAAGCTCTAACCAGTAGTCATCCAACAGGAACTAGTTGGAACAAATAATTCATTGTAGCTAAGCAAGTAAGGACTATTCAACCTTCGAGGAAGTTAATTGAAGAAACCAATTTTATGGCTTATTGTGCATAAGATATTGAAGACAGTTGAGCCTTGAACCTATTCAGAAGCCATATGTTTTGACGAGTCAAAAAGGTGGATAGCTACTTTGCACAAGGAGATGGAATCTCCTAAGAAGAACTTCACTTGGGAGCTAGTCGAGCTCCCAATTGAAAAGAAACACATACACTGTAAGTGGATTTACAAGAAGAAGGAAGATACATCACCGACCAACCAATTCAGGTATAAGACGAGGCTCATTGCAAAGGGATATAGCCAAATCCCATGTATTGATTTCACAGATGTTTTTACCCCTGTAGTAAAGCATAGTTCCATTCGTACACTACTTAGCATTGTGGCTATCCATGATTTTGAGCTTGAGCAACTGGATTTTAAGATCACGTTCTTTCATGGGAAATTGAAAGAGGACATCTGTATGGAGCAACTAGAAGGTTTTGTCATTCCAGGAAAGGAGATTTTTGCTTGCAAATTAAAGAAGTCTATTTATGAGTTGAAGCAATCACCCAAATAAAGGTACAACAGATTTGAATCCTTTATGATCTATAAAGGCTTAAAGATATATGATTATGGTTGCTATGTTTATTTGAAGACCGTTAACAGTTCAACTATCTATTTGCTCCTATATATCGATGATACACTGATCACGGCAAAAGACAGGAGCTGTGAATTTGAGATGAAAGATCTCGATGCAGAAAACAATATTGTTGGTACAAAAATTATTAGAGACTGGCAGTTTGGGAAACTATATCTAAGTCAGAAAGGGTATGTTGAAAAAATTCTTCATCACTTCAACATGCACAAGGCCAAACCGACCAGTACACCGCCAGCTGCACATTTTAAGCTCTCTTCAGCATCAAGTCTACAACAATTAAAGAAGTTAAATACATATCAAGTGTTCCATATACAAGTGTAGTCAGATCACTTATGTACGTGGTGGTCTTCTTTCGCCCCAATCTCATGCTTTGAGTGTTGTCAGGAGATATATGACGAATCATAGCAAAAACCACTAGAGAGTTGTTTAGTGGATCTTCAGGTATTTAATAGGCACTTCTGATGCTTGTTTGCATTTTGGATAGACCAGTGCTAGGCTGGTTAGATATGTTGATTTAGACTTCGCAAGCAATCTGGATAAGAGAAGATCTCTTACTGGTTATGTTTTCACGGTTGGAGGCTATGCTATGAGTTGGAAAGCCAATTTACAAGCTACTATTGCTCTCTCAACCACTGAAGTTGAATACATGGCTATTATAGAAGCCTCTAAGAAGCTATTTGGCTAAAGGGTCTCTACGTTGAGTTTTGTGGAAGTACATCTTGCACTAATATTTTCTATGATAGTCAGAGTGCTATTTGTCTTACAAAAGACCAAATATTTCATGAGAGAACAAAGCACATTAAAGTGAGATATCACTTCGTCTGAGGAGTTATAACACAAAGTGATATTAAAGTTTGCAAGATTAGTACTTATCAGAATCTAGCTGATATGATGACAAAGCCAGTTCCTAACACTAAGTTTGAGCTCTGCTTAGACTTGGTTGGTATTATCATTAGTCCCTTCAGACACTTGAAGCACAAGAGGTATCCTACAATTTCATTGAGAAATTCTTCAGTTCTTTTTCCACTACAGGAGGAATTTGACTCAAGGTGAATATTATTATATTTTGTGATTTGAATTTAGTTAGGTCTGATCATTGTTGGTCTTTCTGACCGCTTGAAGAGTTCAATAAAGAAGTAATGCAAATTGATCGGAGGTTATGATTAGGATCATCTTCGAGTCTAATGGACTCTGCACCAACCTGCATAAGATGTGGTGCTCTAAGGTTCATGTGCCGACTGGAGTTAGATGTGACTACTCGATGTGTCTTTCGAATACTACTCTACACTGTTATTGTTGGACTCAGATTTTACAATCCAGAATCCTCTGTGATTCCACCGCACTATTATCTGGATTAGTAGATAGTGCTCACAAATACAATGCTGAATTATTTCATACATTGCATACCTTACATTAATATTGCAATAAGAGTTTTGAATACACCACATCAGGTGACTATTTACATAAGGGCCAATCAGGCCAAATATTTACAATACAAAAGCAGAAGCGGAAGTAGTGAATCAAAAGATAGGACCATGAATGGATACAGGCAAGTGAATGGGGGTAGCCAGCGAATGTGTGTGGACTATTGTGCACTCAAGGAGATCACTATCAAGAATAATATCCTTTACCCATGATCAATGATTTGTTGATCAACTTATGGGGACCAAAGTGTTTTCCAAGATTGATTTGAGATCAAGATATCAACAATTGAAAATTCGCCAAGAGGATATACCCAAGACTATGTTCTCTACTCGTTACGGTTTGTATGAGTTCACAATGATGTCTTTTGGATTGACAAATGCTCTTGCCTATTTTATGTACTTGATGAATAAGGTGTTCATGGGATATTTGGACAAGTCTGTTGTTGTCTTCATCGATGACATTATAATTTATGCCAAGGATGAAAATGAGCATGGGTTAATGTTGCAGAAGCTCAGAGATCATAAATTTTATGCCAAGTTCAGCAAGTGTAAGTTTTGGATGAAGAAAGTTGCTTTTTCTAGGTCACGTTATGACAACAGATGGTGTTGTAGTTCACCCTAGAAAACTTAAAGATATGCTTAATTGGAAGTCACCTACTTCAGTGTCTCAAGTCAAGAGTTTTCTTGGTATAATAGGATATTATCGTCACTTCATTGAAAGATTTTCCAGTGTAGCAAGGCCACTTACGCATTTGTTGAAGAAAGAAAAGAAGTTTAATTGGATGCTAGAATGTGAGGAGAGTTTTGAGAAACTAAAAGAGTGTTTGACCACTACACCAGTGTTAGTTTTGCCAGATATCAACAAAGATTTTGAGATTTATTGTGATACTTTACGTAAAGGATTGGGATGTGTGTTGATACAAGATAGAAAAGTAGTACCTTATGCTTTGTGTCAGTTGAGACCCCATAAAGAGTATTATCCTACACATGATTTGGAGTTAGCCATTGTTGTGTATGCTTTGAAAATTTGGCACCATTATCTCATGGGTAACCATTGTAAGATCTATACTGATCATAGGTGTTTAAGTATATCTTCACTCAGGCTGATCTTAATTTGAGGCAGAGAAGACGCTTGAAATTGATAAAGGATTATAATGTTAGGATCCATTATCACCCAGGCAAGGCCAATGTGGATGCCTTGGACAGAAAGAATTATTGTAATACTATGATAATCAAAGAAAGTCAGCCAGCTTTACATGAGTAATTTCATAATCGTAGTTTAGAGTTGGTTGAAGGAATATTTTTAGCTATAATGGAGTTACAACCTACTTTGGATGCTCAAATTTGCAAAGCACAAGTTGATGATGCGGATATCCATGATATCAAGACCAATATGAGAAAGGGTAAAGCCTCAGGTTTTGCAGAGGATGAATAAGGTACCATATGGTTTGAGAAGCATTTTTAAGTACTAAACTAGAAAGAGCTTAAGGAATTGCTACTTAGGAAGCTCATGAATCTTTATACTTGATTCATCCCGACAGTACTAAGATGTATCAAGATATCAAAGAAAGATATTGGTGGCCTAGCATGAAGTGAGAGATTGCAGAGTATGTTGCATTTGGTGATGTGTGTCAAAGGATTAAAACTAAACATTAGAGGCCAACAGGTTTGTTGCAGCTTTTGAAATTCCCGAGTGGAAGTCGGAAGAGATTGGTATAGATTTTATCAGTAGATTAACTAAAACAAAGGAAGGATTAATTTAATTTGGGTAATTATGTATTGTTTGATGAAAGTTGTTCATTTCATTCTAGTTAAGACAACTTATGTAGGTGATAAGTTGGAAAATTTATATTTGTCAAGAATTGTAAAACTCCATGGACTGCCTAAGAATATAGTATCAAATCATGGATCACAGTTTACGTCTTGATTTTAGAAAATTTTCCATGAAGCAGTGGATGCTCATTTGAATTTTAGCATAGCATATGATCTTTAGACTGATGGACATACAATATGTGTGAATCAGATCCTTGAGGATATATTGAGAGCTAATGTGCTAGACTATGGAATTAAGTGGGACAGATGTTTTTCATTTGCAAAGTTTTCCTACAACAACAACACCTACCAGTCTAGTTTGCAAATGTCACCATTTGAAGCTTTATACTGAAGAAAGTGCATAACCCCTCTCAATCGGAAAGAGACTGAAGAATGTCATGTTTTGGGGCCAGAGTGTTTAAAACAAGTTGAGGACAAAATTCATTTAATTTAGGAATGATTGAGAACAACCAGTTCAGATAGAAGAGTTATGCAGATAATCATCGTCAAGATTTAAGTTTTGAGCCAGATGATTATGTATATCTCAGAATTACACCATTTAAAGGAGTCAAGAGATTTTAGATAAAAGGAAAGCTTGCCAGATATGTTGGACCGTTTGAGATTTTAAAATGTAAAGGAGAGGTTGCTTATCAGTTAGAGTTGTCTTTGTCTTTCAGTAGGATATATGATGTCTTTCATGTGTCTTAATTGAAGAAGTGTTTGTGTATGCCAGAGAAGTCAGTACCAGTGGAAGCCATAGATACCAACAAGGAGCACCTTGTCAGAATTTTGAATTTGTCTGAATGTGTGGCTAGTAGTAAAGTCATCCATTTTTGTAAGGTTCAGTTGAGTAATCATATCGAGGAAGCTACCTGGGAGCGCGGGGAGGGTCTCAGAGTAGAGTTTCCGCATCTATTCCTTTAGTAAGCTCATCTTGGGGTCCACATTCCGCTTAAGGGGGAGGTTTGTAACATCGTAGTTTTCAAAGTCTTTTGGAAGCTTTTAAAATAAATTTCACTATTTGGATTTTTCTTGAATTAACTAAAGCTTAAATTAAATTTTTAGAAAATAAAAAGATTTAATGTGACTAAAATAAACTCCAATTAAACCCTAACCTATTTTATTTGAGTTCCTTGTGATGTAAGAAATTTTTTGGTATTTCCTTAGATTTTTCAGAGTTCATTTGCTAATTTTTTGGAGCTCACTTGAATTGTTTCCTTTTTAGAAAATCAAAAGCCCTAGAAAATCCCCAAAAACCTCTTGGGTTGAATCACCTATTCCTCCCGGCCTACATTCCCTTTTGACTTGGCATAGTACCCATAAGTAGCCCGTTTCGCGCGCCAACTCAGTCTGCCGACCCGCTTCACACAGCCGCCCGCTTGTGCCACATGTCGCTCATTCGTGTCATTCCTCATGCCATCACTGATAGGTGGGAGCCACCTGTCAGCTCTGTCTTCCCTGATGTGCCCGAGTTAGACTCTGTCTCCATGCATTGTCTGCCTCGCTGTCGCATCGTGCTCGCCTTGGACTCCCATCCCGTGCCTGTCTCACCTTCTATGCTGCCAGGTATAAAATGCTAAGCCATGCCCTAGATCTCCACATGTCCAAGCCACCTCATCATCTTTGTCAGAGTTGCGTTGTGCTGCCATGTCTGTTCACCTTCTTTGTTGCCGGTGAGTTCGCCAAGCCGCCGTGTCCGTTTGTCTTCTTCGCTGTCGTTCCTTCATCACCGGTGAACCACGCCAGCTTCATACTTGTTGTTAATGAACTAATCTCCACCATGTGCCACTTCCGCTATCGCGATCTCCACCATCGGTCGTCTCTTCACTTTGTCCGTGCTACGCCACCTACTCGGTTCTGAAGCGTCACCTTTGTTCGCTTGTCGTGGTAACGTCATGGCTTAAATCATCCAAGCCACATCACCCCTCAGAAGCATCCATAGACTTAGTCCATCGTGAGTTGAGCCTATGCCATGTGGTCCACACATGTCATCCACTATGCCGTAGACCCAATCCACCGTAGACTCGTGAACTAGTCCGTGGACTTGGTCCATATACTGTGACCCCACATGTCAGTAACCCAGATCAATTTCCTTAAATAATTTGGCCAAAAACAAAAAATCTTGCTGGCATTGTAAATCCAGTTTTCCTTTAGAAAAATAAATCTAGAAAAATCAAATAGTGTTCTTTTTTATGTTTTCTTAGAATTAAAGCTTCCAGAGCCCGTTCTTCCCTGTCTGAACTCGGATTGACGCGATTCTTCTTCCTGAATTCATCTAAAATTGAGCTCTATCTTTTTATTCTAGTTTTGTTGCTTTGGATTTTATTTGAATTTGTTTGTGTTTTATTTGCTTTTTCTCTCGTTAGATAACGTCTTCGAAGGTGCAGAAGTAGGACTAGAAGTTCAAGAGTTTGTAACTAAGCAAAACCAAGGCAAGTTATAATTTTTTGATTATGTTGAACCTATTGTTTTAAATCTATTTATTATTATTTTGTTTTAAATTATCATGCATTGATAATTGAATATAGATCCTTGTAATTGGTAGTTATCAACCAATTTGATTAATCCCTCATTTGATAAATTGAATGCCATGATTACATTGTCACCATAGGATGGTTAATTATCTAATAATGCAATACTAATATCCATGTGGGTTGTATATTTAGTATGATTAGCCATGCTTATTGTTACGTTGTGTTCATCATCGCATGTTGATCAAATAATTAATTTTGACTTAATGAGATATCGAATTGTGACTGTAGCCGTAGTCATAAATTTTTATACCACAACATGGGTGTGTCATTGGTCTTGGTTAAACCAAAATAGTTTTCATTTGAGCGAGTGATCGTCTAATAAAGTGGGTGTTGTTAGCACATTGGGATATGGATTCTTCGCTTGGGTAATTTCAATACTTAACTTTGTGTGTCATTGATATAAGCTTTATCATACAACCACATGTCTAGTATGGGATAGACCTGGCTAATTAATTTATAATGTTTCAAATTTGATTTTTTCCATTGAGTTATTTTGTTAGCGCAAGAGAGGACTTTTACCAGTAGGATTATCAGTCTACTCAGTAGCAAATCTTAGTAGGCAAGATTAGTTTAAGATTGAGAATTGTAAAGGCCTTATTGTGATTTTCTTGGTTGGTATGCCTAAGAAAACGTGTTACACCGGTGACACCACATGATAGTCATATCATGTGGGTAAAGTTGTGAAACTTCTACAGAGTATAAAACAATTCAAATAGTCGTGTCCTCGGTTATAGACAATGCTCGATTATTTCACATGAGATTTATAATTTCTCAAAACATAGGTTTGGTTGGTATGGGAAGTGCGTGGGCAGTTCACTTGTGGCTTATTCAATTCCTTGAATTACTTACAAAATAATCATTTTCAGCTAGTGCATTTCAATCTTTTTACTGTATTTACTCTAAATTATTGCTTTCTACAAAATAACGATCTAGCCATCACTTGATAACTCTTGCATAATTATATTGCATCTTATTACAAATGACTTATTGAATACTCTATGTACTCATGGCTATGTCCATTGTTGCTTAGTAGATAAAGAGGAACCATATCAACCAGAGGTACTTAAAGAAGGATTCTTTGATAACTTCTCTAATTAGGACTTCGTTTCCCAATCAATTGCCTGTGGTATGTCGAATGGCTACAACGTTTATTTCTGTTTTTCCCCTACTAGTTAATTTTGCTAAGCCCTTCAAGCTATCATTTGTAAGCTTGTCCACAAGGTTGCTACTCTGATAATTAATAATATTTAAGTGTTTTAAGTTAATTATGATCATGCTCGATATTTTATCTATGTTTCTACTATGTGCACTAGCATGATTCTGGACTGGTGTAGAATGCACATAGAGTTTGAATTTGCATATTCTGGTCTCGACAGAGATGGTATCTAGCCATATTGATTACAGGACAGAGCCCTAGTTAGAGTGGTCGATTTTGCAAAATTTGCAAAATCTATTTTCTAAATCAACCCAACAAAATGCATATATAGTAAATCTCTATTCTTTCTTCATTCTTAAGATTCATGCTCTTTGCCTTTTCTAAAATTTGGTTTTTAGTTCTTAAATTGACTCCTTATCCTTATAATGCCATAGATGTTTTGAGTTTCACATAACCAAAGTGGAGGTTGGCTTGGAGTTCTTCAAACTTTGTTGCAAAGTTTTGGATCAAGAAGCAACCAGTTTATTTCATGAAGGATGAGACAACAATGGGCCAATGTATTGGGTTCAGAACAAGATTGTACTTTACTACGAGGATTGAAAAACAAGTTCTTCATCATAGTTTGAAGTACAACAATGCTCATGAAGACTTGTCTTGCATGGAGCCACACATAAAGATGTTCGATGCCTTTGCAAGCTGTACATAATTAGTTTGTCCAACTCATTCGAAAGTTTGAAGAGTAGCATGCAGCAATGTCTAGCACCTTGGAGCAAGAGGAGGTTATGGAGGAACCACCGCCATCGCAGTCGCCAATCCCAATACTTTCACCTACTCCTTCTAGTTAGGAAAAAGAAGGCGCATAACTAGCAATCGTCAGGAGTACCATCATCGCTTCATTCCAGCTGAACCAAGAGAATCATCACCAAAAGCTCGTAAGTCATGGGTGTTCTATAGCGATTTAGAATAGCTGTCAAGTGAGCCTTATTTAGCAAAGACAGAGTGGGAGCATTAGATTAGAGCCATTGTGTACTTTTAGCATCGTGTAGATTGTCTTGCTTTTTATTTGTAGTTGTGTGTGATGTGAGCTATAGTTTTCCCTCAGGCATTATGTTACAGTCATATCAAAGATCTTTATTTGTGTGGATTTAATGCATTTTTGCTATCCTTTTTTGTTGGCTAAGTGAGTGCTTTTAGCTTTGGATTGTTCTAGTCTATCCCTCTTAGACAAGTTTACCATTGACCTTTGCTATTCCCTATTTCTTTGTAACCTTGGTGTCAATTTGGCAGATGGTTGATACTCGAAATTCAGCTGGTCGCAGTTAGTTGCATTTGGATCCTAGTAGTAGTGCCGCAAATCCTTTAGCTCAGGGCTAGCAGTTAGCTCCAACCGATTTGGATCCAACTCTGAGTCAGTTCATGGCAGCCCAGACTCAACTCTTGAATACAATGATGTAGAACATGGACAACATGATGAACCTGTAGAATCAGGAAGTCGTTGCACCTTAGCTAGCTCTTCTGCCATCGAGATTTGCATAGTTCATTAGGACTAGACCATCTACCTATTCTAGTTCCTCTGAGCCTTTGGAGGCATATGATTGGCTTTGTTCTATGGAGGAGAAGCTAAATCTTGCTAAGTGCATGGACCGAGAGAAAGTTCTCTATGCAGCTCATCAATTGGGAGGTACTGCATCAAAATGATGGTAGAACTATTATGCCGCTCATGAGGATCATGAGAATATCACCTGGGCAGAATTCACAATAGCATTTTGCTATGCTCATATCCTGGATGGGGCGGTCAAAATGAAGAAATAAGAGTTTCGTGAGCTTTAGCAGAAGAACATGTTAGTGAGTGAATATCTCAATAAATTTACTTAGCTAGCTCACTATGCTATGTTATTAGTTTAGGTTAAGAAGTCCATAATATGTGGGCCCAATTTAATTAAGAAAATCATTTAAATTCGGTTAAAAGGGTATGAGCCACTGACATGTGAGTCACTTTTACTATGACTTGCTAGTGTTAGGCCCCACCTGTCAGCCATTGTGGATTTTCAATAGAAAAATAAAGAAAAAATGATATTGAAAATCAGTGGTCCCCACCTATCAGTGGGAGAGAATATCTCTCCTTTGTTTATTTTTGGATTGAATTTCAAACTCAAAATAACTCAAACTTTGAAATGTCCATTCTCATTATCTTAAATCCAATTAAATGAAACTTCTAAATTCATCTAAAATTAAGATCTTTCAAATGGAACTAAAACCATGAATTTTGAAATTAATTTTCATTTGGATTTATTACCAGTTTTGGTATTTATTTGAATTCCTACACACTCGATTAAATAGACTACGAGGCCCAAGAAGAGCAGCAGATCAATCAGAACTAGGATCCCTAAGATCAGACTGCTTGTGATTAAGGTGAGTCAATACTTTGATTGTATTACACTTACCTTTTGAATGCAAGTTATTTTATTTGAAAGTATCAAATTGCATGTTTTACTTTATTATGCAAGTTATGTTCGTATTAGTTCATAGTTAATTCTCTATAGATAATTGCTTAATTATTACTCACTCCTTGACTTTGGACATAGAACCTTGTCACCCTAGGAATAATGGTTAACATAGTAGTAATAAGTCCATATCTAAGCACCGTGCTTAGTCTTGCTTAGATACTCGAGGGCATTAATCTACCCTGACATCATTTTGAACATGAAAATTTGGTTTGGTCAGTCACTAGTGGAAAGTGGCTAGTATGTTGAACTCAATTATTTTATGCTCCCAAAAGCTCTCAACTTGCTTAAATATCTAGGTAGATGGTAAGAGGGGCTGGTGTGGGTAAGGCACGAGAATGTGTGGTTTGTGGTAGAATCGTCCAGATAACTTTAAGGACTGAACCTTGTATGACCTCCCAATGTAAAATAGTGCAACCATAAGTCAAGTGTGTGTTGCACCATCTGGTGGCACACAGGCAAGTGAGCAGATGAAGGGCCTTTGATGTAATGGCGTAAGAGGGGCTTTTGGAATGGGTGGTTTAGCCTATAGCAGTAGAAACCTTAGCGGGTATAGTCTCCCTGGGGAAATGCATTGGAAAGGCCTTATGGTGATCTTCTTGATTTGCATGTCTAAGGAAACATGTGAAATATAACAAGTTGATTATCTCTTGTGGATAAAGTATGCGACCTATGTAGAGTGAAAACTATTCAAATAGTCTTGCTCACGGTCATAGGCAGGCATTGGAAACCTGCCAGAGTTAGTGTCTATTTCTAAAACTTTGTAGCTGGGATGAAAATGTCAGGCAGATAAAGCTCTAGATTTTGTTGCCCTGGGTGGTTGGGTAGATGTAACGCTATTAAATTAGCATATGGTGCAGGTATCCATGTAACAGTGGATGGGATATGCACTACTAATACTATTGCAATCTTTCTCACACTTTATAAACATCTGCTTTAGTTAAAAATTGCTAAGTCTTAGGAATTTCTACTTATTGTAATTTTTAATGAAGGCATTTAGCAAATAAGATAACCCAAGCCTTCCTTTTTTAGCCATGCATCTATATATTATTGTATTCTATGTGTTGGCTTATGAGCACGGTTATTTCTGCTCATTCAATGAACTTAGACCCAATGGAACCTGATTATTATGCTTACTGCACCACCCCAGAAGTAGATGGAGAAGATGGAATAGATTAGGACGTACTTTTAGTATCTTAGTCCTTACCCTAGATAAGCAGACTTTGGTGGTGATTATGTGCCCATCTATTAACCAAACCTTTGGAGAATAGAATGGCAACTTTTACCCCCAGTCGCTTGTCTATGGCTAGATGTGGTCTCATCTTTTGCTTTCCATTTTAATTTTTGCTCTCTATTGTAGTATTATCTGCCCATATTGTAAAACTCTACCTGTATGGGTCATTTAAACTTTGTTATGTTAATATAAGTGTCTGGTATGGTTCATGCAATATATGAGATGATTCAGCATTGTATCTATGGCACTATCTACTAATTCGGGAAATAGTGCGGTTAAATCACAAATGATTCTGGATTATAAAATCCGGATTCAACACCACTCTCCACAACTCTCACAACCTTAGGTGGGTGGTTCTTGGAATGTTTTAGGAAATTGAAACTTAGACTCCTCTTCTTCACACTCACATTAAATTGGTCAATGATCATGTTAAGATCCTTCTACCCACTAGAAAAATCCCTCAATGGTCTTTTTGAGATAGTTATTTTCTTGGGCTTGGTTCTTACATGTAGCACACTTGTGTTCTTGGTTGCCCTAGCATAACTCTCTTTATGGACAGCTACCTCTAGTATTAAAGCCTCATAAGACACACAAGGGGATTCTCTAATCCTACCTAACTGCTCCTTGAATTTGACTCTAAATGCCTTATGCATCTCATCTAAATTAGTCCTAATTTTAGCATAAAATGCACAAGAAATAGATCAATAACTTTCTTAAACGCAACCATATGTAAGGATTTTTTAGTTTTACATTTGTTCTCAAGTGTTTTTGTTAAGAACATGAATTTTAATTGGGAGCTTAGAACAATTCTGACAATACAGTTCTAGAATGAAGAAGCATCTTAGTCATTTCCTTTATCTTAAGTTGCTATCCTCACAATGAGAGCAAGAATGATCAAGATTAAACATGAGCAGTTTTTTAGTGGCTCTATTAAGTTTCAGTTCAAGCAAAGTACAATTTAAGCATGATAAAGGAATAATATCTAAAAGAATCATATCCAAGGCAATAGCATCTAAGCAACCATGATCATTACTAGACTTGAGAGATTCTAGTTCATCTAGAGCATCTTTGAGTTGATTGACAATAGAAGAATGTTTAGTTTTAAGCATAGCTATCTGATCATGCAAGGACAAGCAAGATTCACAGTTCATCATCAGGAATTATGGATTTAGAATATCAATTTCTAGATTCAAGTCAATCATAAGATCCTAATTCTTGATTGTCTTAGCTTGTTTCTTAAACATTTGTTAAACTACAAGAGCACACTTCATTTGTTTATATGAGGAACGTACCTCATCGCGATCATTGTAGGGAACATTATCGAAGGTATCGACATTGGTAACACTACCCTTGGCTATGAAGCACATACCGATGAAATCCTGGGTCTTCTTCTTGCTCCTAGAGTTGCCCTTAGTCCCCGAGTCCATGTCACTCATATTGACATTCTCAAGAATGCCAAGGATCTGACTGACAAATTTACGGTAGTTGGGCTTCTTGGACTTCACGTCATGAGTTTGAGGACACCTTCGAGAGTCTTTCTCCTCCTCGCCCTTCAGCTTGGGGCACTAGCCCAAATGTGGTTTGGCTCATACACTCAAAGTGATAGGACCACTCCTCTTTTTGTTCCGCACCCTGTGATAAGCTCTTGTGAACTTGGTGGATAGGAGTGCTAAGTCATCCTTGGAAAGCTTCTCTAGCTGCTCATTACTAAGACAATGCAAAGCGGACAATAAAAATCCAAAAGAACCAAAGTCCAAAGGACTAGAAGAGCTATTTTGAGTAGGGCCAATCATAAAAGCCATTGACTCTGTGTTAGGGAAATGTGGGATGAAGTTAATCTCATGCGTCTTCAACCTCAAGTATAGCTTGTCCATGGTAAGCATAATCATGATAGTATTGTCATTTTGGAAGTGATATTCATTCCCTAAACTTTCACATCAAGTGGACCCAATAATTGGTATGTATTCTCAGAGTCAAAAATGGTCAAGCCAACAATACATAAATCATGAATAATCTTGTTAAATCTTTCTTGCAACTCATCCAAAGATTCACTGGGCCTTTGCTTGATCTTTGAATATTTTTTTCTTGAGTTGGTTTTGTCTCACTTTCTTGATCATGGTAGAGCCCTTATGGTAGTTAGTAAGGGTCTCTCAGATCTCTTGAATAGATGCCAAATGAGTTACTCACTCAAACTCAAATTGATTAAGCCCCTAGATTAGGAAATTACATGCCTTACTATTTGCCTCTACATTTGGTGCAATCACCTTGTCATCGGCAGGAACCACATAGCGATTCACGCCTTTGAGCTTCAATGTAAGAGTGCATCTGAGCTTTCCAATAAGATCAACCCCACCAAAGATATGGTCTTGGTTAAATACATGTCTGATGCCATGGGTCTATGACTAGTTAAGATCTATCAAGAAGAGCTAACTAGGATATGATACCACTTGTAGAATCAGATGGCAACAGAGGGGAGGGTGAATGGTTCCTCACAAAATTTTCCCTCAAATATTCTAAGCTAAGATCACAGCAACAACCCTAATAACCAAAGAAGAAAACTTCAGCTCAGTGTGGAATGACCGGCTACAGGAGTAGTTTGACCAGCAGTAACACGACGGTCTAACCAATGCCCATGCGGTCTCACACACGTGGTCTAACCAATGGCCAAAAGGCGGCCTGACAGATCGAGCGGTACGACTAGGCCAAGGAGCTATGCCGCTCCCCTATTCCAAGAACAGAAAATAAGCCCGAATCGAAACCACTTTTGGTGCCATTCCAAAAATCCATGGCCAAATGAGATAAAACTTTGCACACACTAGGCTTAGGGTCTTGAAACTTATTTCATCCAGAGATCGTTTGAATCCTTGTCAAAGTTTAGATCTTTTTCAAGAATACACAAAGGTGCACCAAAACTAGGCAAAAAAAAATATGAAAACTCAGATTTTGACTTGCTCGTAGGTATAGGATGGCCAAGATATTCTAGATGTATTCCCAAATATCACAGCAAGCAAGAACTCCCAAAAAATTGAAGCAAACACCTCAAAAATCAATAAACATTGAGATGACGCTGAAATCATGCACTACCGGGCAACATCGAAACACTTCAAGACCTTGTGGCTAGATGGATAGGATATAACCTCCATGAGTCATTTCCATTACTTATACATACTTGGCACACAGCAAGATCAGAAGGGGTAAGAGGAGATCAAAACTAACAAGAACAAAAGCAAATCAACCAAAACAAGGAGACTCCATGAGAGATAAACAAAATTGATATATTGCTACTTGTGGATGTAGGTTTTATAGCCACTGCACCTGAAGGACAAGAGAGCGTATTATAATACTCACTCTTCTAACCCTAACTCTAGAACACAAGGTTGGAATGAGAAATTATTGGATGGTTAACTTGCATGCTCCATCCCAATCTGTTAAATAGATGAGGCAACCACTTATATCTAACCCTAATGGATACTATTGACTAGCACATTTGGGGGGCAACCAGCTGACATCTAACCCTAACGGATACTATCCACAAGGGTTTTACTCACACTCAACTCATGCACACTTTTCAAAGCACATAAGTCTGAATCCGCTAAGTCTTTTGCCTTTGATCCACTTGATCTTTTTAGTATCTCCTTGACCTAAACTACTTTCCTAAACACCGTGTTTTGATTCAACATAGTTTTCATATTTAGCAAATTAGAACAATATGCTTACCTTGACTCAATCTTCATCTTCTATGGCAAACAATCACCATACTCACCACGTGTGGATGCACCAATGGCTTGCCATACATGGCAAGTGTCTCTCATTTTGGTTCCACTGGACCACGCCTCACTCGGACCGACCAAGCCATTTGGTGCAACCTATTGCTTGAACTTTTCTTTCAATATTTTCTATCTTTCTTGTGTTATGCTTGAGCTCAACTATCTCACCTAGCATCATTAATTGTTCTGAGCCTTGGCTTCTTCATGAGCATAGCCCCAATCTTCTCTATTGACCATGGTTAACATTAAAACTTTTTGCATATCCAAAGATAAAGAAATCGTTTCTAGGCACAAGTTCTTCACAACTTAACACACGTTAACCAAAATATGCATTATGTAACATTAATGCATTGACCAAACACATTTCAAATCTTCCCATGACCAAATTGTCAAAAGTTAAAACTCAAAATTTTGGGGCTGGTCTGACCGCCAACCAGAGGCAGTCAAACTGCTCACACTCAGCGCAAAACAACCCGCTCTAAAAAATTGCAACCAGCAACTAAACAGTGGTACTACTACACAGTGGTCTGATCGCCTCGGTCATACCGCCCGGAGCCGTCTGACTGGCAGAACAACTGCGATCTGACTAGTAATGATCTAGCAGTCAGATCGGCGAGTAAAATACGGTCATACCGTCTAGTTTAACAAAAACTTGATAAAATGCAAACTTTGCAAAATTCAAATTTTAACTCCACAACTTGGCAATACTTCATCACAATGTTTATTCTATACCTTCTCATATGGTCTTTCAGCTTTACTAATCTGATCTGTCTGAATAACTCACACAAGATTACATGTGAAGTGAAAATTGATGAGTCATGCATGACAAGCCATGCTAATCTGATTTATGTCAAACAGCTTATACTACATTACAAACTTAGTTTCACAAAAGGATGTGATCCAGATCAATGTTTGGCATGTAAAGAGAGTGATGAGTCATATTCGTTATCAAGCTTTCCGCACATTCAGATCATATGTGCAGTAAAGTCACTTTGATCCAAGCACATTTGTAGAGCGCCACCTAACACAACATTCCGAATGATCAGTTTGAAAAATATCCAAACACTAGCAAAGCAAATGCAAAACCAAAAGCAACCCAGCAATTGAATGCAGAAACCTCGTGCCATGGCAGCTATAAATAAGCCGTCACCATGAAAGTCGCCCTCATCGTTCACACAACATAAACATCAACCAAAGAGCAGAGCAGTATCAATCATCCTGCATCATCATGAAGAGCTGCTTCATCCTCTCTCTCCTAGCTCTCGCCGTGAGCAGCACCTTTGCGCGGTTGGACACCTGCAGCCAGGGCTACGAGCAATGGCAGCAACAGCCGGAGGAGCAGCAGCAGCAGTGGCAGCAAGAGATGAACCCGTGCAGGGAGTTCCTGAAGCAGCAGTGCAGCACGGTGAGTCTGCCGTTGGTCCGTTCGCGCTTGTGGCAGCTGAGCAGCTGCCAGGTGATGCGGCAGCAGTGCTGCCAGCAGCTCCGGCAGATGGCACCGCAGTCTCGGTGCCAGGCCATCTGCACCATGGTGCAGACGCTCGTGCAGCAGCTGCAGCTGCAGGTGCAAGGGGAGTTTGGTGCTAGTTTCTGTGAGCCTCAACAAGCTCAGATTCAGATAATGAAGATGGCGCAGAACCTGCCGTCTATGTGCAACGTGTACCCGACCTACTGCAGCATTGCTACTACTGCTGGCTGCTACTGAAGATTGTTTGTAATAGCTAGTATAGCAGCAGATGCATCACCGTTTATATAGTTTAACGGAGACCAATAAATAAACTGTTACACATTATCATGTGTGACCACTAGATGCAACTTGGAACAACATCCATCTGAATAAAGCTTTCATCTGAATAACCTCACCTGTCTGTCCTGCACATCTGAACATCATGCTTGCACGTCTTAAAAAAAAAATTCCTGGAGCCACCATGCACCGTGCATGTATGTTCTAAGATCCCATCTGCACCATGTACAACACGATGGAAACAATGGCGAAACGAGGAATAAAATTGAGCGTGGATTATTTTATTTATAGGACTTAACTAAATTGATACAAATATAGTCATTACTCTTATGGAATTTTAAATTCATACAAAAATGGCACAATTGAAGACAAACAATGAAAAATAGAGAAATGCAAAGTAGATATCTCGATAATAGAAAGCACATACCTTAAAATATATAATTATTCTACCATGAATGTGGAGTAGCGATAAGTCACTTGTCATGGGTGGTAAAATAGCGTGTGCTGCTTGCTACATGGCCTTCACCCGCCGCTCCCTTGTCTCCCTTTCTTGCCATGTTTACAGCCGCAAATTTTCTGTTCCTTTATGAGTCACTCATGCCGCGCTCCTTATTTACAAGGGAAGTGTGTTCCGGGGGTGGGGGTTCTTGCCACCAAGGAGGGTAGGCTCAAGTCTAACCAAAATTAAGGACACACTGAAGACTCTTGGTTAATTATGAGACTTGTGAGTTCTGATCTACTTGTCTCTGCATCCTGGTTCGAATTCGTTAGTATATTGTCGTTTTCAAGGAGGTCCACATCAAATTTCACTGTTGGTTGGAAAGGGAGAATTGGTTGGTTCTGTCCTTTCGTTCCCTTTCTTTCTTCCTCCTCTATCCCAAGTGGTCCATTCTTTCCCAATTCAATTTGTCATCCACAAGCGTAATCTCAACCGCCCGTTTCTTATCAAACGGACTACACGAGGGTGCATGCATCTAGTTCTGCACTTTATAGACAGGCCAATCCATTTCCATTTGTGCAGTATATAACATCACATTCACAATGACAGCTTTTGGCCATACATCTATGCTTGTGTTCTAGGGCCGAACGGCAACAGAGGAGGTAAATGGTACCTTCTAAAATTTTTTCCGAAATATTCTAGATCCTTTTCTTAAATAACTACAGAGCTACTGAGAATCAAATCCAAAACCAAAAATCCAAGACAAATCAACCAAGAACACAAAATCTAGAAGAACTTAGCTCCTAAAAGTTAGACCTCCAACCAGTGGGTGGTCTGATCGCTCTGAGGTGGTATGACCTCAAATCTAGCGGTCTGACCGCTATGAACAGTGATTTAAGGCAAATAAACAGTGAAATCAATACGGTTGCGAAACTTCAAATCCACATAACTTTTGATTAGATGATTCAAAAGTCATAAAACTTTGTAGACACAGTGCTTAAGATCTCAGGAACCTATTCCATCGATGGATTGCAAAAACGCATATCAAAGATTAGACCTTTTTGAGATTTAAGCAAGGGTACACCAAAAGTGACATAAAACAAAAATCAATGATCAAGACTTGCTCGTGGGTAGAGAATAGCCAAGATGGCTTTGGATATATTTTCACATATCACAGTAAGCAAAAACATTGAAGAAATCACTCCAAAAACCCTCATATCAAGAAGTCACTTGGAAGATAAAAAATATGCAAAAACCGAGTTTCTTAATAAACTTGCTACCAAAGTATCGAGATTGGTGGAGGATGATTCCTAGAGGTTCTCTCTATCTCTTATATGTCCTTGGCACAACAAGATCAAGAAAGGGTGAGAGGAGAGGAAAAACTAACCAAATCAAGAGCAAATCAATCAAATAAAGAGATAGCCATTGAGTAAATCAAAGATTGATTCTATTGCTGCTTATGAAGAAAAGTTTTACAGCCACTCCACCTTGGAGGACAAAAATCACAACAAACACTCAAAACCCTAGCCCTAAAACAAGAGAGGACAAGAGAGGTGGATTGGATGGTTAATCACAAGTCTCAATCCCAACCCCTTTTATAGGTGGGCTAGCCAGCCACATCCACCCCTTAGTGGATACTATCCACTTAGCACAATGAAAAAAATTTGGTAACTTCACACTCACTACACTTATGTACGCATTTCAAAGCACATAAGCCTGAATCCATTAAATACTTAGCATTAATCTATATTGATCAAACTAGCTTCACTTTAACCTAAATCACTCTTCTAAGCACCACTCATGCGCCGTGGTTTGATCCAAGGTAGTTTCTAATATTTTGGCCAAACTACGAAAATACCCTTCGTTGACTCGACCATCACCATCCATTGCAAGCAATCGCCATGCTTGCCACATGAAGATGCACGACTAGCTTGCCACGTGTCGTCAAGTCTCTCCAATCCTAGTTCCACCAAACCATGGCTCACTTGGTCGGTCCAAGTCTTATGGTGCAATCTCGCTGTTTGAACTTCCCTGTGACATTTTTTGCTTTTTTGTGCCATGCTTGAGCTCACCGTCTCACCAAGCATCCTCGATCATTCTAGGCTTAGTTTCTCCCTAAGCATGGCCCCGATCCTCGACGTTGACCACGGTTGATGTCAAGCTGCCCTACACATCCAAAGACAAAGAAATCATTTTCAGGCATAAGTTCTTCACAACTTGACCCACATTAGCTGTAACATAGTTCATGTAACATATATAACAAGACTTGGGTCACTGAAACCCATTTCGTGACTAAAATCCACAAATTCCAAAAACTACCCAAGCTGGAAGCTCCTCAGCAGGTCAAACCGGTTCATCAGGCTAGTCAAACCACTGACACGAACTGGTCTGACCGATTCCACAAGGTTGTCTAACCATTGACACCACTTGGTCAAACCGATGGTCACAATTCGGTCTAACAGGCCATCCTACTAACCGATCGATAGCACTGCCATCTCACGCATGCAAAATAATTTTTCGACCTTCTCAATTGCAATGGTTTATCACAACATAATCACGGACCTTCTCACATGGTCCTTCAATCTCCCCCTTAATGAACCCTTTGGCAATTCCTCAAAAATGCAATTAAGAGTTGAAATTGGACAATGAGAGGGAAATTTGCAAATAGAGCTCCAAATGGTCAAATGAAGAGTGCAATGAGCTAAAAATGACCATTTAAGACAGAAATAAATTGAAACTATTGAAAATGATAGAAATTCCACAAAAAGCTTCAAATTCACTAAATAAGCTTCAAACTCACTAAATAAGTCAGAAATATCAATCTAGGTCCATATGAAAGAATAATTGTTCTATTTGATCTTGGTCATGGTGAGAGAGATAAAAAAGATCACGAAAATCTCAATAAAACAATAAAGCTCCAATTTTGCACTTTAGATTTGCATTTTTTTCCCCATCTTTCTCCCCCTTTGACAATGGAGTGATCAAGATGCGTGGAAGATGGAGCATGAATAAAATGAAGTGACTATATTTTATTTATTTTTAGCTTCAGGAGCGATGAAAATTGTCCAAAGTGACTACAAGTATTACAGCAAGCCATATCATGTGAAAGAGTTACCTAGATCATGGCAAACTATATATAGCAATGCTGAAACCAAATGAGCAATAATATGAATTTAAATAGATTTTTAGCATGTCAAGTTGTTTAAAATCATAGATTTGCGAAAGGTATCCAACAAAGAGCTAAGCCATGTCAATATAGTAAATAAGACCAAGAAGCTATAATTGAGTCAATTTAGAGTGCTATAATTTCAATGTTGAATCGTTTTATTGAAACACTTGAAATTAAACAAATTGGGCACTTTTAGTACTTGCTAAAATTTATTTTTGGTTTTATCTTAGCAAAGCAAATCCTGGACTAAGAGTCATCTATAGCTACCTCCTAAGCTTCAACCATTTTTATCAATTTTTGTGTTCTTAGCTATGTGCTAGATCTCAAGCCGTACCACAACCATCCCAAGCAATAAGTTTAAGAGAGTGGTCTAGGTCATCCAAAACTCCAATTGAGTTCGTGCGTAGTGCAATGACAAGTCGTCTCATGCGAAAGAATTGGTGAGATCAGGTTTTTCGCATAAAAGAGATCAATTTTCATTTTCTTGACATAGTTCAAGAATAAACAACTAATACTAACTTATGATTTAATAAAGAACTAGCACAGCTCAATCTAAAGCTCAATTTAGGTTCAAGACTCAACTTAGCTTATTTGACATGGCACGAATTATAAGAGGATCACTAGAACAAAACTAGTCACAAGATCCAACAAGACATAATTTAATTCGTGTTATTCACATTTAATTAGCTAGAGAGGGACTAATACTAGCTATAGCATTGCTAGCTAGTTTAGTCAGAAGAACAAGAGTCATACTAAAAGGTTGAAGAAAGAAGAAGACGTTGGACTGGGCTCTGGTGTTCATCTCTTTTGTGCTCTTCATCTTGTTGTCCCCGGGCTGTTGTTCTAGATGCCGGCAATTGTAGGTGATCGAGTTTGGCAACTTCCAGCCGAGCGCCATCTCCATCGTCATCGACACCATCCTCTTCTTCACCCTTGACATCGTCTTCCTCGTTGCCATCGGTGACTGCATGGTGCTCGGCTCTAGCTAGCTAGCTGCCTAGCTGCATGATCGAGATGAGTTCTTCAATCATTTAATTACTTGTTCCCAATCAATCTACCACACCTGCACACTTGCCTCTGCTTGTATGTATAATTAAAAGATCGATCCACCTTTGCTTTTCTTGGTGAAGAATATTACGTTTGTGTACACTCACACATGATACATAAGAGAGATGCTCATTTGATTAATTTTGGTTCTTAGTGTTGGGATTTGTGTAGGCTACAGATTAAAATTTTCTATTGTGTAAATCAGGAAGCTATGTGAATAAGAGACAGAGATCATTACCGCTAGGCACGCAGTGCAGCGAAAGTAGAGTTGAAGTAGTCGGTTCAATGTAGCACATGTCGGTGTGGTGAAAATAGTCAATCGTCCTCTAACCAATCATCTTCTCCCCGTGATCATCTCAATCAGCACCATAGTTGTAGTAGTGTCTCTATCAAAATCCACACGTATAAGGATAGAACACCGTGCATAGTTTGTGAGATTCCTCGTGTCATTACCAAGGGGTAATCACACTTAAGCAACAGATTATTATTCATTTGCTCAGTAGAACACTATTCCACGAATAATAAACCTTACCTGAGTAGTGTACTTGAATAATAATATAGATATTGTACCTCTATTACAGCAGTTGCCACGTATGGCTATGGTATTTAATACATTTATTTGAATATAAGAGATATGGGATATATACCCTATCTCACACCTGCTCTGCTCAGTGGGACACCTACTCGTTCCAACCACCATATAAGGTGTCCACCTCACCCTGGTCCTCATGGTTGTCGCCCTCATCCCCTACGGCCTCACCGGTGCTTGTGAGTCCGTAATCCCACTTAGGGTAATCCTCGGTCGGACTAGGATCTAACAAAGAAAATAATAGCAATGGTGAATATTAGTGTACTCAGCAATCATTATTAGCAAGATGCATGGTATAACTCTTCTCTATTCAATATCACATTTTCTAACTCATATTTGATTCTAGAAACTAGTTTATCAAATTAAGTGGCAAATGTTCATTTATGAAAATACTTGATACGGGGTCGCCCGATCTTCTCGACGTAGGATCAAGATACTCACGTGGATTTGATGAATCGTAGTGATCCCCCGTTGCCAATGCAAGAGTTAGCACTCTATAATTCTCTCAACCTCACGTGCTGAACTTCACGACCACCGATGAAGTTCCATCGCGCTCCCAATTCCCAGTGGAAAGGTTGAACGATCTCGATTTTAGCGAACTCCCAATTCTTCCCTCAACTTGGTTCGGCCAACAGAAATAACAAGAGTATTTTATTATCAAACGTGGTCTAAAGAACAATAGGGGGGCGGCTGCTATTTAAAGCCAACACTAACCTCCTCACGCACGAACTTGGGCCTAAGGCCGAGTTCAATCTGGTTTACGAATCCTAAAACAATTCGGAATTAAACACTAACTAATTACATGGCTAAATTATGCAATCTCAGCCCACTATTGGCAGCAGACCCAAAAACTCCTCAATTGGCGCATGGGCTTCTTCCTCAAGTCTTGGTTGCATGGGGCTTCCCTCCTTTTGACATGTGATCGCATGGGCCTCCTCCCTTGTGGTCGCATGGCTCTCTTTCTCCATGGGGCTGGCCCGTTGTTTCTTCCATCCTTGTTCTTCCATTGCTTCAAATCTGAGAACGCACAATGTATTTGCATTAGGTAGTATATCATTCTCATATAAAGCAATAGGAAATTCTTTAAGAAACAAAAGCACCTGTTGTTGTAGTAGCTTAGCTCTTGCTCTTATCATAGGGCCTGTTGGAACCTTATCACTAGCTTTATCATACACCCTTGGAGTGGCAAGTGAATGAGTAGTAGAGATGTCCTCATCATCCTCCCTGATGTGACCACGACACCAACACATACGACCATAGCGGCCAATATCAAGATTGAACTAAAGGTGAATTCGTTTCTTCAACTTCAACACATTTTAAATGAGAATATGATACTACCTAATGATGAAAATATATATATTTGTAGCACCACATCACTTTGGAACCAATTGAAGCAAGGGTTCAAGTTAGACAGGTTTTGGAATCCAATTCGGCCTCCAGATCAATTCGATTCAGCTTGACAAGCCAACTTCAAACAGCCATAACTTTTGATCTAGAAGGCTTCTCGGGGCTTGTGAGTACTCGTTGGAAAGCTCTTGGAGTCTACTTTCAGATGCATCAGGTCTCATCTCCAAACTACATCCGAGCAGATCAGAAACTGTGAAACAAGTCACGTCACTTTTCTAGTCCGAGTCAAAGTGGGCCGAGGGCCTTGTAATTTAGGCTATTTGGGCCGGTACTGTTCACGTGAACAGTACCATGGCCGCATGAACAGTAACCAGAAATAGTACCACATCCCTTTTCATTAGATAAGTGTGGCTTCCCCCTTCCCTATTTAAGTGGGGTTTTTCTTAAGAGATTATTCTGCTTAGCAGTTACGCCGCATGTTCGGTTGAGAAACCCCAACTTGTGAACTTAATCTTTATTCGCAATACTCGTGTTCTCGATTCGCTTGCAGGAGATAGCCTTCTTGGTGTAACATCCCAATTAGGGAACTAGTGTAATTATGAAAATTATAAAATCTTTTAATGGTTTATCCCGTGTTTCTCAAAAGTTTTTGGCGAAGTTCAAATTTCTCGAGTTGGATTTCTTGCTAAATGCCCGATTAATAAAAAAATCAAACTGAGAAAATCCAAAACTCCTTAGGAGTATTAAATTCAAATTTTAAAATTGAAATCTGGGCATTCAAAGCCAGGAATGGAAGTTTAAATCAATATAAAATCCTTCCATCCAATTTTCGTATCCGGAAATTCAAATTGGGAAAAATTAAGATTTGTTTTCTCTGAAACTCGACAATCTTAAAAATTTAATCATCTTTTGAGCCAAGCTTTCAAATGGAGAATCTAATTACTAAATTCAATTGCTGAAATTTCAGAAAAATCCCCTTGGGCCCGACCCATTTTTCCTCCGGCCCGCTTTCTTTTTCTTCCCTTTCTTCTTTCTTTTCTCTTCTCCCAGCCCACTCTTTTTCCTTGGCTTTCAGCACAGCCGACGCCTCCTTCTTCCTCCCCTTCCCTGCTCATGGCGTCGCCGGCCCGCCCCCGCGCCGCTGCTCCTCCCGCCGGCCCAGCCCGCGCAGCGCCCCCGGTTCCCCCCCCCCGTCACATCTGCGCTAGCACCCTACCACCGGCCTAGCCCCGCGCCACTCCCCTACGCCATGCCGCTACCCAGGCCACCGGACGGGCCTCCCATACCACCGTACTCGCAGCCATGCCCGCAGGACGCGCTCGCCATGCCGGCACTGCTCCCCTCCCTCGCCTATAAGTAACCCGACTCGCCTCCTCCTCCCCAGTCCCCACTCCCCCTCCTCTTCCCTCAATCCGAGCTCAGCTCGATTGCACCGCCGTGTATTCCCCAACTCCGGCGCCCGGTCTCCCTGCCGATTCGTCGAGCCCTGACTCAATTCCCTTCGCCTGGAGCTCCTCCATCAGCCGCGGAAGCCATCCCCGCCGCCACCTTGGACCCCCATCCCCCACGGCGAGCTGTCCACGGGAGCCCTCCAGCGCCGCCGCATGAGCTCGTCACCGGCTCGCCTCAACCTCCCTCCGACCCGTTCAACTGCTCAGGTGAGCTCCTGGAACCTTGCTCATGCTCATGCGCTCCCCTTCCCCTTCCTTCTCCCTTCCGGCCGCCGGCGCCCCGTCTCCCCCTCACCGCCGGCCACCTAAGCCACCGCCCGCTCGCCTTGGCGCCACCCCGGCCGAAGCTGACACCTCCCTGAGCTTCCTCATCACTGGGGGAACCCATTTCACCGGTCGCCGGCGCCTCCCCGGCCGCCCTTCGCCGGCGCCACCGCCCCTCCCCCTGGCCGCGTGCCTCCCCTGCGCCTCCCCTGTCTTCTTGTCTCTGCCCTGCTCTATCTCAGTCGGCCGAGTGGCCCTCCTCCCGTGTCTCAGTCTCTGCATGGTGGGCCCGACTAGAAATTTGGCAAACTCATACACATCAGACATCAGTGTGTCCTCCCGCTTCTGGAATCTTGAAGTTCCTATATAAAATCCTCTTGTTTAAGCAAAATAACAAGATATGAGTTGGGAATAAGAAAAGAAATGAGAAATTAACTGCAAAATTTTAATAGAAGCTTGCCATTGAAAAACCTATCCTTGGTACATTTCCCGTCTATAAAGAAGTAATAAGAATAAGAAGTTAAGTGCAAAAAGATTTATGTATTTAAGTCGGAAACTTAGCAATAGTTCATATTGTGTCAATTGAGATTAATCCACTAATCTTTATGTACAACTAAAGCCATGTTATACAGGGTCTATTTTCATATGACAAGAAAATCAGCACAATGGAATGGATGTTGCCGTTAAAATCTAATCCGTGAACCTAATCAAAGAATTCTCTTTTACAAATCAAATGTACTTGAAGTTGATCCTAAATGAGTAAAAAAATGTATGTCTGAAGCTTTATAACGAATATTTTGATGCTTTCAAACTTTACTCTGGAAAGCCGAATAATAACTTTAATACTATCCCAAGTGGTTGAGATGCTATCTTTCACCCGCCGATCTAAATCTATTAATGCAAACTAAATAAATTAATTTAGCAAGATTTGGCCACATAAAATATAGACCATAGATTGCTCTTGTCTAAAATCATATCATCTCTCTTATTAGTGCTTGAGGTAATCATTGGCAAGCCACATAAAATATCAAGTGTGGTTTAGTCGTCTCTAAAATCATGGGAGCTATCTTTCCAAAAATGCTTAAAATATATGAAGTAAAGACTTAAACATTATCTTAAAATACTGGGATCGAGATAACAAATAAAATACGATTAAGAAAGTCTTAAACAAGAAAGAGCAATCCTTAGTCGTTGTCTCGCACCCAAATCCCTAATCATTATATCGGGATTTAACTTTAATGATCGAAAATAGATAATAATAAAAGAAATAGTTTTACTAAGAAGATCCTTGTAAGAATCCTAACTCTCCTTTTTGACAAATCACAACCGTTGATCCTATCGAATAAAGTTAGTGATCAAGCAGAATAATTGACTTTAGAATTGACAGTTGCAATCTCAAATAGGAATGGCCTCATGAAATATTAAGACTTCATCGGGTGCACAAAATAATACTCTTCTCATGTAAAGCTTTCGCATCCTGAAATCATGTTCCTCTTCACTACCATGGATACCCTCTTTTATCTGTCCATAAGTCCTGCCTGACTCATGGAGCTTCCGTAATAAATAGGAATCAATAAAAAGAAAGTCATCAATTAAAAAGGTCAGGCCTCGCCTTTCCCCAATCGGCTATGTTTGGCCACTTCCTTCCGTAAAGCAGATAATTCCTGTAAATACTCATTCACCTCCGATCCCTCTTTATCCTAATTTTCCCTCACGGTAAAGCTACTTAGATAATTCGTTCTCCTGCCCAATTCCTCTACCGCTGTGTTTACAGTACACTAATCCAAATCATCCTTCCATTCTAAAAATCGTAATAAATGTATAATTTAAATTAAATCGGGCATTTAAAGTGTTTGGAGTTATTTAGTCTTTCTTTTCTTTGCCGCGTATTAGAATCTGAAGACTCGACGAGATGACGGATTCGAACAAGATCAAGACTCGGGTAAAAGCGATGACTAGGAAGTTAAGATCGCTGACTGAGCAGGCTTTGATTTAGGTCAATCAAGGCCGTGGTACACCAAGCAAGGCAAGTCATCACTTTGATAATATTGATCCTACATTTTATGCAAAATTATGTCTTTTTAAACTATCAACTTGCATGCCTAATTGATTATGCAAATATATGTTAAAGCTTAAGGTAGCTACTTGCCCACTTGATGTTGTATTAAATTTATTATGCCATCCCTTGAAACTTGAATCACCTTATTCTTGTCACCATAGATATTAATGATAACTTTACTAGCTATAAGTTATATTAAATGCCGTACTAGTCTTGTCAAGTCCAGGGCGCTAGTTGCCTGATCATTAATCTCTAAAAACATAAGAACTTGTTTTTGGGCAGTCACGGGATGTACGTGGCTGAATACTTTGTGACTACTTATTTTATGCTTCTCAAAACCCTCAAAACCTGCTATACCTGTCTGGGCGGGTGGTAAGAGTGGTTGGTGCGGAAGTAGCACGAGAATATGTGATTTGTGGACTGAACCGCCCGGACGCATTAAGGACTTAATCCTGTGATGACTTCTCTGTGTAAAACAGTACATCCACAAGTCTGCAAAGTGCAACTTGGCTAAGTAAATCTATCGGACCCCCGGAACTCATCTCACCGGTAGGGGAAAGGAGGATGCTATAAGGGCAAGAGAAGGCCTAAAGGGACACCGAGTGTAGGGTGAAGTTTCCAGCCGTGCTAGCGTTGTGGAAAGTTGCAGTCCGAATGCGCTAGTTTCCGTGGTTACATCCCGTGCGAAGTATGGGACCCACCGCAAGTGGGAGCAGCCCATAAAGTGAGATGACAAAAGGGGCTCGATATTTTGAACAATTATTGTGATGATCTACTCAACCGCATGACTAAGGAATCGTGTGGAGCAACGAGCGGATCGTCTCTTGTGGTGAAAGTGTACAAACTCTGCAGAGTCAAAACTATTCGAATAGCTGTGCCCACGGTCAAGAGCGGACATGGGATTCTCCTCGAGTTAGTTCTATTTCAAAAACCTTTGTGGGTGGGACAATAACCTATCAGAGGGATGTACTCTGATTTTGAATTTTCCTGGAGGGACGTACTCCAGCGTGATTGATAATATGAAAGTGGCATAATGATCAAAAGCTAGCATAGGTGGATGGAACCACTTAATCGGTGGATGGAACCAACACCGTTATATTTATTGCACAATTTCAAACTCTTTAAAGCATGTTTATAAAATGCTAAGTCATAGGGATTTTAATTATGATTATTGCAAATGTCGCATTAAGCAAATAAAAGAACCTCAAGCCTCCTTTGACAGCCTTGCATCTATTATTTTGCATCCTGTGTGGTGGCTTGCTGAGTACCGTCGTACTCACTGTTGCTTAATTACCATCATTCAGTCAGAAAGGAAATAAAGTCAAGCCCTGCGAGGCCTAAAAAGGGTCGACAGAGCTGGAAGACGAAGAGGCCATGGACTAGGTCGCGAACCCCAGTTGGCTGCCTGTGGGCAAGTCCTGCGGGTCCCACCTGTGTGAAGTTTCCGCTGCTGCATTTTATCGTTTTCGGCCTAACCGGCCCATGAGTAAGTATTACTGTATTATTTACGCTTCCACATGATATATTTTTGATATACAGTAATATATCTGTGAGCACTATCTACTGATCCAGGGAATAGTGTGGTAGAATCACAGAGGATCTGGGTTTGCTAACCCGAGGTCCGACACTTGGCGAGATCAACCGTGTTCGACACGGTTGATAACCAACGAAGCAGTGGTGTAGTGATTGCGAGGGGTTTGATCTGTTTTGGTCGGAGCCTTTGGATCATCAACGTCGAGTTCTTCACAATCGACTTATCAGTACCTCTCGGAAGATCGGGCCGTCGTCACATCAGTTGGTATCAGAGCAACGGTTGCCCGTGAGATAATTCTTGTATCCCTAATTAGTAGATTGGTTTTTAATTTCCTATAATCTAGGAAAAAATTGCCCCACAAAAGAGTTAATTCCGCTGTCCAAACCCCGTTGTGCCTTTCAATCTGTTAGTTTTGGTTTGCTAAATTGAATTTGTGTCCGTCATAGCATTGTCTAGTTGTTGGTCATATCTTTTACATTAAAAATCCAAACAAAAGAAAAATTCCCCACCCCAAACCCTAATTTCCAAATTCGGTTGATTTTTTCCTTTCTCTGCATCCACCAGCAAAAACGCCATAACTTTTGATTCCGAGATTATTTTTGAGTGAGACCACCTCCATTAGATTTAGACATTCATTATCCATCTATCTGTAAAATTCACGTCATTCCAGCAAGGCAGTTAAGATATATATGCGGTGAAAGTTGACCCAATTATCTGTTTTGAATCTGCAATAGTCAGCAGTTGTGATTTTTGTGCGAATTTCTGTGTTGGGATTCGGAAGTTGGCCCCAAAAGAAAATATGTAGAAAAAGTCGTCAGAAAACAGAGAAAAAAAAGAATCTGTGAAAAAGAGGCATCTGACAAAAAGTTACGGCCAAAATACCGACGTGCTGTCCAGTGCACAGAAATGTTCAGTTTCAATTTGGGTCAATCCTGGTGTTCTTCAATTCCAGATTGCATTGGATTGAATTATCTTGTATTTACCACTCCTACACATTGCCATACACTTGTTTTTAACCTTCTTCCATTCTTGGTTGATCAGCAACATAGACTAAATGCTAGATATGAACTATAATTCAGTTATATGCAATTTCTGAAATTAACTGATTGTTCTCCATTGCTACATATTGTGCCTTCCAAGCTCCACATACTCTTGATCAGAACAGGTTCCCTCTTGCAATCGTACCGACGCTCGACATGGTATCACGAACCAGCCACCGGTTGTACCACCTGCTGCATTGGTAAGAACACTTGTAAGAGTGTGCTAAGACGCTTGAGAATGTGTGATTCCACCTTCCATCACCTAGTAGTTGGATAATACCTTTGTGTTGTCTTTTGTTTTCTACTAACCATGACAGGTGGGTCGTCTGATGATCAAGAGTGTGTTTTAAAGGGAGAGCTCATGACGCTCTTGGATGAACAACGCACTACCATTACTGAGGACTTCGACAGGAAGCTTCAAGCTACGACAGATATATTGCAGCGCGCCATCAATGAGAGTATTGCACGCCTTGAAAGAATGCTGAATCGGCCGCCAAACAATGGACGCGAGTATGATCACAATGCAGGCCAAGATCTTGAGGAGGGAGATGATAATGAGAGATAAAACCGCGACGCCAGCGCTGCATTTGCTGCCCAAGATGCACACCCACGACATCGACCACACCAAAACCGTCATGGTATGCGAGGTAATAATTTTCAGCACCACAATAATCGTGCTAATCATGACCCATTTGCTAAAGTTAAATTTACCATACCATCTTTTGCGAGTGTTTATGATGCTGAAACTTATCTAGATTGAGAGATGACAGTTGAACAAAAATTTAATGCCCATCTAGTTCCTGAAGTGCATAGAGTTAGACAAGCTACTAGTGAATTTAAAGATGTTGCTATCATTTGGTGGACTCAAGTAGTTAATTCTGGTTTAACACCTGATACATAGGATAGATTGAAGGTAGCTATGCGTGCTAGATTTGTTTCTCCTGCTTTTAAATACGAAATGCATAAGAAATTGCAGCACTTAGACCAAGGTAATAAATCTGTCGAGGAATATTATCAAGAACTACAAATAGGCATGTTGCGTTGTAATGTTGTAGAAGATGAGGAGGATAAGATGGCTCATTTTTATGGGGGCTTAAGGTGTGAAATTCAGGACATAATTGATTACAAAGAGCATAACGATATCAATAGATTGTTCCAGCTTACTTGTTTGGCAGAAAAAGAATTGCCGGGTAGGCAACAAAGGACAAGGAGCAACTTTGGAGGTACGTCTACATCGAGATCAACGCCTGGGCAAGACAAGACAGCCTCACCTCCTATTTGTCGAGCTACTGCCCCCTCTGTGAGTAGGCGCGTTCAGCAGCACCGCCGCCACCATCACGTGCACCCGAGACGAGCAAATCTACTAGTGTGCAAGCACCAGCACAGAGCTCTTCATCGGTTGCTTCCACAGGCCGTATGACGGGTATTGTGTGCCACCGTTGTAAAGGGATGGGCCACGTCATGAGAGATTGTCCAAGTCAGCGGGCGTACATTGCGACAGAAGATGGTGGTTATGTAAGTGCTAGTGATGTTGAGGATGAATATGCTCTTGGAGCTAACCTTGCAGGCAATGGTGATGATCATGAGAACAAACCTGTGTTTGTGCCCTTTTATGTGATTAACAACTTGCAGGTAGTTGAGAACCATGCTGAAGAGGAGCATGAGCTGATTGAATCACTGACCCCATTGGTTGAGAATGAAGATTAGGAGATGGATGCACTTACATCATCTGAGGAGAGCCAAAAAGGTAAAGAACATGGTGCTATCATCGTTCATGGTACTGATTTGGTGCTACAACAAGACATAGAGCAACCTTGTGAGTATATATCTGCTGTAGTGCAATCTTCTGATATTCCTTGTGTTGACTTAAATGAACCATGTGCCGATCTAAATTCTCATAATTTTGCACATGTCAAATTAATAACACATAAAGAAGTTTTGACTAGAATTTCTCCTGCTAATTCATTGTGTTACATCATATTGGATCTACCTATGAAATTATCACATGCTATGGAGAAAGTTTCTGAACTTGCATGTTCGAAATTCTTATTTAGTGCCTACACCTCTGGATATAAGTTTAATTTGATTGGAGATTATGGTATGGAAAATCAATTTCTTGTATATCGAATATGCATAACTTGCGATCACATGGATGAATTGAAACTTGCTGTTTGGGACAACAATTCTTGTATGCTGAATCATGTTTTCAATGTGAGAGGGAAGTAAAATTTAATACTCATCCAATGTCTACGTGTTCAACTCTTTTTGCACCATCTAGTATGGGCAATTTGAATAAAGATGATGAATTATGGCAGAACATACAAATCTCTTCACCCTGGCTAGATGAATTTGCTATTGTTCGATTGAGATATGATTATAAGGATGAACTTTGCTTGATTCCAAAAGTTGTAGTTTTGCCCATATGTGCCACCACTACAAGTTTACAAATTCAAAGATTTGAATTGCCTAAATGCTTCACTTACATTTGCAAAACAAGTTGGAATAATTACTGTGTGAGAAATTTTGAATTGCTCATTAACATATATGATTACTCTTGGGTTAATAATACAATGAGCTTTTATGATCATTGTTGTTTTATAACATTAATTGTGCAACAATGAAGAAATGTTAAAACGGATGACATATACATATACCATGCATACACCTTGGCTTCTTTGTTACCATATTTTCAGCTTATCAAAAGCCGATGAGACTTTGTTTGCAAGAAGGGGAGGATGATAAGAACATGTACCCTATGGATACAACCATATTTGCTATACTTGTTGTTCCAATTACAAGAGCTCCTACGCATCACTTAAATTATGAGGTGAGCTCGTTTTAAAGAGATTTTACTTCATTTGATAAAGAACTTATGATATTACATAATGAGAGTTTGTTGCGTTTGTCATCATGTACCAAGATTTATGATCAAGATCATGCAATACGTGACACTACACCTATGTTAAAACCGAGGACGGTTTTCTGTCAAGAAGGGGAGGATGATGTGACCACGCCACCAACACATACGACCATAGCGGCCAATATCAAGATTGAACTAAAGGTGAATCCGTTTCAACTTCAACACATTTTAAATGAGAATATGATGCTACCTAATGATGAAAATATATATATTTGTAGCACCACATCACTTTGAAACCAATTGAAGCAAGGGTTCAAGTTGGACAGGTTTTGGAATCCAATTCGGCCTCCAGATCAATTCGGATTCAGCTTGACAAGCCAACTTCAAACAGCCATAACTTTTGATCCAGAAGGCTTCTCAGGGCCCGTGAGTACTCGTTGGAAAGCCCTTGGAGTCTATTTTCAGATGGATCTGGTCTCACCTCCAAACTCCATCCGAGCAGATCAGAAACTGTGAAACAACTCATGTCACTTTTCTAGTTTGAGTCAAAGTGGGCCGAGGGCCTTCTAACTTAGGCTATTTGGGGCGGTACTATTCTTGTGAACAGTACCATGGCCACGTGAACAGTAACCAGAAATAGTACCACATCCCTTTTCATTAGATAAGTGTGGCTTCCCCCTCCCCTATTTAAGGAGGCCGCAGCCCTTTAGTTTTCCTGGGGTTTTTCTTAAGAGATTATTCTGCTTAGCAGTTTCGCCGCATGTTTGGTTGAGGATCCCCAACTTGTGAACTTAATATTTATTCGCAATACAGATTGCATCTTTTACTCTCTTGCTCGTATTCTTGATTCGCTTGCAGGAGATAGCCTTCTTGGCGAGGTCAACCGTGTTCGGCACGGTTGATAACCAACGGAGCAGTGGTGTAGTGATTGCGAGGGGTTCGATCTGTTTTGGTCGGAGCCTTTAGATCATCAACGTCGAGTTCTCCACAATCCACTTATCAGTACCTCTCGAAAGATTGGGCCGCCGTCATATCACTCCCTTTCTTGAAAAGGAGTCGACCTCGACTCTATACAATCTTATCCAAAGAAGGGTGATAAATCAGCAACATTAAATGTAGAACTTACCCCATAGTCATCTCCTGGAAGTTCAATCTTATATGCATTGTCATTTATCTTGGTAAGAACTTTAAAAGGTCCATCACCACGGGGCATCAATTTAGATCTACGCATCTCCGGAAAGCAATCTTTGCGAAGGTGTACCCACACTAAATCACCTGGTTCAAAAAGTATTTTCTTTCTAGACTTGTTAGCTTTGTAAGCATAAGCACGTACCTTCTTTTCAATTACCTCTTTGGTTGTGGCATGGAGCTTTTTCACAAAATCAGCACGTTTAGAAGTCTCCATATTAGCGCGTTCTTGTAGTGGGAGTAGAAGAAAATCAAGTGACGTGATTGGTTTGAAACCATACACCACCTCGAATGGACATAGTTGAGTTGTAGAATGTACCGCCCTGTTATATGCAAACTCCACATGCGGTAGACAATCTTCCCACTCTTTTAAGTTCTTCTTTATCATGGTACGTAGCAATGTTGAAAGTGTGTGGTTCACCACCTCCGTTTGCCCATCTGTTTGTAGGTGACAAGTCATTGAAAACAACAACTTTGTCCCAAGCTTGGCCCACAAAGTCTTCCAAAAGTAGCTCATGAACATGACGTCACGATCTGATACAATGGTTCTTGGCATTCCATGCAATCTCACAATCTCCCTGAAAAACAAGTCAGCTACATGCGACGCATCGTCGCTCTTATGACAGGGAATAAAATGTGCCATTTTAGAGAACCTATCCACAACAACAAAGACTGAATCCCTTCCCCTCTTGGTCCTAGGCAGTCCTAACACAAAATCCATGCTAATATCTTCCCAAGGAACACTAGGAATAGGAAGTGGAGTATACAAACCATGTGGATTGAGTTTTGACTTCGCGCTTATGACATGTGATGCATCTTTGAACGAACCTCTCGACGTCTCGCCTCATCTTTGGCCAATAGAAGTGATCAACCAATATCATGTAAGTCTTCTCTCTCTCCCAAAATGCCCCATCAATCCTCCTGCATGAGATTCCTGCAACAATAACAAACGCACCGAGGACTCCGGAACACATAGCTTATTCATGCGAAAGAGAAAACCATCATTAATATGAAACTTATCCCACCCTTTCCCATCTTTGCAATTAGAATATGGAATAGTAAATTTATGATCGGAAGCATATAAATCTTTCAAACATTCTAACCCTGGTACCTTTACCTCCAACTGAGTCAAAAGCACATGTTTTCGTGACAATGCATCAGCTACCACATTCTCTTTGCCTTTCTTATATTTGACAATGTATGGGAAGGTCTCAATGAATTCTACCCACTTAGCATGTCTACGATTCAATTTCACTTGGCCCTTTAAGTATTTCAAAGATTCATGATCAGAATGTATTATGAATTCCTTAGGCCAAAGATAATGTTGCCAAATTTCCAACACACGCACAAGAGCATATAATCATAAACATGATAATTCAATTGTGTACCATGAAGTTTTTCACTGAAATATGCAACAGGTTTTCTTTCTTGCATCAAATCACCACCAATCCCTATTCCACTAGCATCACATTCAATCTCAAAAGTTTTGTGAAATCAGGTAAAACAAGCAATGGTGCTTCAGTCAAACACTTCTTTAATTCAGCAAAAGCTTTGTCTTGTTTTTTCCCCCACTCAAAAATCACCCCCTTTTTAGTTAATTCATTTAATGGGGCAGCAATGGTACTAAAGTCTTTCACAATTCGCCGATAAAAGCTAGCAAGCCCATGAAGCTACGAATTTGACTAACATTCACAGGAATTGGCCAATTTCTAATAGCTTCAATTTTAGATTCATCCACTTCAATTCCATGAGCTGAAACAACATAGCCTAGAAATATAACCTTACTAGTGCAAAAGTACACTTCTCAAGATTGGCATACAAGCGTTCTTTCCTAAGCACTTCTAGCACTTGTTTAATGTGTTCAACATGATCATCCAAACAACGGCTATATATCAAAATATCATCAAAGTAAACTACCACAAATTTTTCAATGAAGTGTCTCAAAACATGGTTCATTAAGCGCATGAATGTACTAGGAGCATTGGACAAACCAAAAGGCATCACCAACCTTTCATACAAGCCAAATTTCGTTTTAAAAGCAGTTTTCCATTCATCACCATGTTTCATTCTTATTTGATGGTAGCCACTACGCAAGTCAATCTTAGAAAAGATAGTAGAACCACTTAACTCATCAAGCATATCATCTAACTTAGGAATAGGATGACGATAGCGAACAACTATGTTGTTAATAGCTCTACAGTTTACGCACATTCTCCAAGTACCATCTTTCTTAGGAACAAGAATAACAGGAACGACACAAGGATTAAGACTACGTACCCTTTGCCCAAAAGTGCTTGCACTTAGCGCTGAATCTCCTTTGTTTCTTCGGGATTTGTGTGGTACGGTGGCCGGTTGGGAAGAGGGGCTCCCGAGACTAAGTCAATTTGATGCTCAATACCTCGAATAGGTGGAAGACCAGCAGGCACCTTCTCCGGAAACACGTCATCGTAAGCCTGCAAAACTTGAAAAACAACACTAGGAAGAGATGCTAAATCATTAGTAGAAAGCAATGCATCCTTGTACAACAATACAAGGTTCATCAAAGCGGGATCATCTTTCATCTCTCTCAGATCAGATTTGGTGGATATCATGACTAAGTTTTTCTCTCCCTCACTCTTGCTTTTATCTCTCGGGTTTGGTTTGTTGCTCTCACTCACCTTTTGTGGAATCACACTCTTTTGTTCTCTCCCTTTCTCATTCTCAACTTGCACTTCAATATTTTGTACATTATCATTTACAATTTGAGAAGGAGTCAACGGTCGCAACACCACTGTTTGTTGTTCCACCAAAACTTGTATTAATTAGTTCTTCCATCATGAAGCACATCACAATCATATTGCCATGGCCTTCCTAACAGCAAGTGACATACATCCATAGGCACCACATCACACTCCACCGTATCACGATTAGTGCCAATTTCAAATTTAACATCCACGGTGTATCCCACGTTCAATGAGCCTTTCTCATGCAACCACTGAATCTGATATGAATGTGGGTGTTTCTTGTACTTCAACCCAAGTTTATTGCAAAGCTCCTTGCTAGCCAAATTATGACAACTCCCACCATCAATGATTACCTTGCAAAATTTGCCATCCTTGCTAACTTGAGCTCTTGTATGGAATAGGTTGCAGCGCTGTTCATGGGAAGGCTTTGGTTGCACACTCAACACCGTCGGCGCACACACAAGTATAAGACCAACACCGGGATCACCATACCCTATGTTTTGCTCCTCCTCATGTGCATCATCATGTCCCTAAATCAGCATGGTGATCATTCTCTTCTTCACTTTGAGAATCATATTTCCCATTCTCTAACATCAACATCACCTTGTTATTTGGGCAATCCTTTTGCATATGACCACGACCAAAGCATTTGAAACATTGTATGCCGCTACTCTTCGCTGTAGAACCCACAGAAGAGGCACCACTAACTGCTGGATATGATGGCTTCCTTGCACTTGGAGTGGCTTCTTCCTTCTTGCTAGATGATGGGCGAAGGCTTGAACCACCACTTAGAGCTGTTCTTTGGCTTATTTGTGATTTGGAACCATATCTTCCTTCGCTGGACGGTGTACGGGCAGCAAAGGACATTGATCTTGCAAACTTTGCATCCTCTTGCAATTGTCGTTCTGCCTTTGTAGCTTGATGCACTGAGAGGAAGCATGCCATGGTTTGCTCTTCTTGTTCTTGAACCTTGGCTCGAATCATGGCTAGCTCCATCTCCTTGTAGTACTCCTCCACAAAATGTGCTCCTAGCTTCATATTCTGCAATTTATCAAATAGATCACGCTTGTAATGACGAGGAACAAAACGACCTCTCATTTCTCGCTTCATCTCTTGCCATGATGCAACAGGGTCTTCTCCATTCGCAGCTCTTCGAGTAATGACTTGCTCCCACCAATCCAAAGCATAGCCTTTAAACTCAAGTGATGCCAACTGTATCTTTCTCTCATCCGTATAGTGATGCATACGGAATATTTTGTCAAGCTTCAATTCCCAAGTGAGATACTCCTCGGGATCTGTTCCACCTACAAACTTGGGCACGAAAAACTTGAGCTTGCCCAATCCATCATCTTCATTGCGTGGACGACGATAGTGGTCATTGTAATGCAAAGCAAAATCACCATCCCATTCCATTGCATGTGCAGCACCACCACGGCCACCACGGCCTCCACCTAGACCTTGGCCACGCCCTCCATGGCCTCCTCCTCGTCCTCCGAGCTGTGGTGGACGCACCACGTTGGCGCCACTCGGTGTTGCGGTGCAGGAGGTACATGTGCAGCAGCTTCTCCTCCTTGAACACTTGCTTCATCGCCACCATTGCGAGTTTGTATGAGCCTAGTGAGGGCTCCAATGTCCTCCCGCAATTGGCGCACATTTTCATCATCTTGTATCTCCATATTTTGCATCTCCCTTACAATTTGATCAGAAAAGCATCATGCTTCTCATGGAGTTGATCGAGCCCTTGGCGTATCTCACGTTGAAAGTGTTCACGGAGTGTCTCAAATTGATATTGCTTGACGAATGCTTGAGTTTCATTTGTCGCACCACTCTCATCATGGTGTTCTCCACCTGACATGGTTAGTTATGCAAGAAACAAATATGTGTATGAAAATCACTCAATCTCACTATGTTCTCTCTCCATGTAAAGTTCTTACCCTTCCGAAGTGAATTAAGGCTAATAAACTTACACCTGGTAGAAGTGACAACAGCAACGTGATGATTAAGCAAATTCAAGAGTGTTCACTACTTGCACAACAACGGTTATATGGTGGAGCATGGTATGACAGTGTTTGTCCTACTCAATCTGAATTTTCACAATGTTGTAAGATTAAGTAATAATCCAAGCTAGAAACTTTGCCTAAGTGCTGGTCCAATAGGTTTAAGTGAAGTATATGAACGCACACGCAAAGATAAATGTGACTTAATGCAAACAAAGGAATGAGCTAGCTAGAAGCAATTCTGAAAGTAATAATGAAATAGCTCGTTTTGCATCAAGTACTAGGAGAGACGCTAGCCAATTGCAATAAGGAGAATAGAGGGCACAAGATTGCTCAAGAATTTTAATGACTCAAACTGAAACTATGTACTAGACCCACTCACCCAAATCAGCCTTCTCTCAATTTTTTTTCGGGTTTTTTTTTGCTCGCCTCTTTTTTTTTTGCTACTGAGCCATTGACCCAAATATGTTCAACTCACTGTTCTAAGTCTATTGAGGTATATGGGTCACAAACTTTTTGTGGAAGGTAGGGGTATAAAGGTAATTAAAAAGATACACTCTCTCTCTAAACTTTAAATTTTTTTTGATCGGCTGGAGTGGGTGACGCACAAGCCCAATGTTCAGTTATAAGTATTCAAGAGCAGCCCTCAATGCAATATCAATGGCTAGTCTCAAGTATTCAAAGGATATAAGTGAAACTCGTATGTATGTGTTCGGTTATTGCACACGGCAAGGTAACGCACGAAGCACCTCTCTAGAGTTGGTTTCGGATGGCAGAATTCCAAACGGTTTCGGAAGTGGACAGCTAGCCAAAACCGACTTGGATTCTACTCGGATTGCTCCTGGAGAGGTTGTAGACTCGGATTCGACTCTAAGAGTAAATTGAATCTACTTTTTGTGGACGCTAATTGAGGGATTCAACCAGTGGATTTTTTTTAGGTTTCACGTGGACACAAGATCAAGTTACGCGAAGGATCACAAAGATCACCTAAACAAAAATTCTAATGGACTAAAACCTAATAAAACTCACGCAAAACAACAGATTAATCTAAAGGTTTGAATTTTTTTGTGGCAATTTTCGGTTTTAATGGACTATAGGACAGAAGTAAATCAATCTAAAAGTAAGGGTAAATAATCCTACAGAGTAAACCGCGCTCTGATACCAAGATGATATGGGGTCGCCCGATCTTCTCGACGTAGGATCAAGATACTCACGTGAATTTGATGAATCGTAGTGATCCCCCGTTGCTAATGCAAGAGTTAGCACTCTATAATTCGCCCAACCTCACATGCTGAACCTCACGACCACCGATGAAGTTCCATCGCGCTCCCAATTCCCAGCGGAAAGGTTGAACGATCTTGATTTCAGCGAACTCCCAATTCTTCCCTCAACTTGGTTCGGCCAACAGAAATAACAAGAGTATTTTATTATCAAACGTGGTCTAAAGAACAATAGGGGAGCGGCTGCTATTTAAAGCCAACCCTAACCTCTGCACGCACAACTTGGGCCTAAGGCTGAGTTCAATCTGGTTTACGAATCCTAAAACAATTTAGAATTAAACACTAACTAATTACATGGCTGAATTATGCAATCTCAGCCCACTATTGGCACGTAGGCCCAAAAACTCCTCAATTGGCGCATGGACTTCTTCCTCAAGTCTTGGCTGCATGGGGCTTCCCTCTTTTTGACATGTGACCGCATGGGCTTCCTTCCTTGTGGTCGCATGGCTCTCTTTCTCCATGGGGCTGGCCCGTTGTTCCTTCCATCCTTATTCTTCCATTGCTTCAAATCTGAGAACGCACAATGTATTTGCATTAGGTAGTATACCATTCTCATCTAAAGCAATAGAAAATTCTTTAAGAAACAAAAGCACATTGTTGTGGTTACAGACCAAATAGAGAGAGAGAGAGTATGGTAGTGGAGAGTTAGGTGATCAATGGCTTAGGGTTTCTCCCCATGGCCTGTGCTGTATATATATCCATATGGGGAGTGCTTTTACAATTATACCCTTACATCCGAGTATTCCCCTCAGGGGCACTTATGTCATTACACATGTCCCATTTTGGGCCTTACATTCTTCTAACAGGCCTGCTGGGCTCAGGTGAGGGCCATCCCTACAACAGGAGCCTCTCATGGTGAAGGGCTTCACGGGCCGAAGCCATATTGCCGAGTCCTTTGGTCCCCCCGTCCCTGCGGCCTGTGAGTTCGTATAACAGTTGGCGGAGCCTTATTTGCTGGTGTTGGACTAAACCCGCCGCGGGGGTGCGACACCGGATGTGTTGGCGAGGCTGCCTTCCTCGCGGGACCCGTCCGTGGCAGGTTCAAATCCGAAGCCGAAATCGGAATCGGAGGTGCTGGCGGAGTCGAATCCGTCGGCCGAGGTAGGCAAAGCGGGCCCCAAAGTCGTTGCGTGAGCGCAAGTGGCGGCGGACTCCGACGTCGAGCGCCCTCGATGGTAGATGATTGCCGGCCTGCATGGCGAGACCTGGTTGACGCGGCGCGAGACTTGAGGCGCCGTAGCCATGCTATGTTGCGACGTTCCATCTTCTGCCGGTCCGCGTGGCGAAACATGCTTGGCGCGGCGCGGGGCTTGAAGCGCCGCGGCCAGACGACTCTGTGATGCTCCTCCGCCGGTTGGGCTTTCCCCCCGCCGGTTGAGCCTCCTCTGGTTAAGCTCCTGTCGGCTGGACTCCTGCCGATTGGGCTCCTGACGGTTGGGCTCCTGGCGGTTGGGCTCCCCCGCTGGCCAGGTATATATATTCTGCTGGTGCTGTGTTGTACCTACATTATACAGTCGGATAGGTGGCCTCCTGCTCGCACACCGTGCTTGTGCACGAAAATGGCAAGGTTTGACCTGTTCTCGTAGACAGATATGCTTGAGTTCATTTGCATCTTCTGATTGCGCCAACCGGCGTTACCATCAGGGCATGCTGATGTACTGAAGCTTATCTGTTTATGAGAACAAGTCGAAACCTACCGTAAATCAGCCTTCGCGTACGGCCGCCGTGTTGCTCTGCGGGTGCGGTCAGAGCTGAACACCGGGCCTTCGTGCGGGCTAGGGGTCGGGAGGCCGGACTGTACCCCACGGCTCAAGGGTAGCAGTTGGGTGCAGTGTGGGCAGACCGGTGTTCACTGCCTTCGCCCTCTGGTTCGCCCGCGTGGGGCTGAGCCGGGGGTTCGGCTGGATCTCAGAAATGTGGGCCAAACTGGGCGTTCGCGCGGAAGTACCAGGGGCGGGTTGAGCTTCGGCCTTGGCGCGCAGATCCGTGGCATCGCGGCGAAGTACTTCCCCGCGAAAGTGGGGCCGCGGGCGACCCAGAGCCTTGTTGCCGAGGTGGAGCTCCTGTCGAGGCTGCCGTCAAGGATGCTTGGCCTGTGGTAGCTTGCTATTACACCCCGGCACGGGTACGAGGCATGGGGCCGAGCCGAGGTAGGGGCGGAGCTTCTCCGCTAAAGCGAAGTATCGCCCGCCTTAAGCTGCCGAAGTCGAAGCGGCCTGCGGGTTTGTTGCTCAGACGGGCTAAGGCAGAGGCCGAGGTCTCTCTGTTGAAACGGGGACTACGCCGCGATTGTTGCCCCTGTTAACCCACCTGCAGCTGGGGGGACGCCCCAGCAAAGTCCACCATTAGCCACTGAAGGTATGCTACCCTGTCACACCTTGGCGTAGCTCTGCAGTGTTCTTGTAGGACTGACTAGTACACCTTGCAGCGGATCCCCAGGGCGCGGGGGCGTTCCTTTGAGAAGGGTGTCCGTCGCTCCCGAGACTGCCGGCGCAAACACCGCGCCCCCAAGCTTAGCGGACTTCGTCCCTCCCCCGGAGGCGTTGGGGGCGTGGCGCGGGATCGTGGATGACGCGGCCGCTAGCGTTGACCGGCAGGTGTTATCAACCTACGAGATGGGGCGCCTTGGGGACGCATTGGAGGTATCGGGGGTGATAGTAAGTATCTGACCTTATGACGATACGCGGTCGCGTAGCAGCTCGCTAACTCCTTTGCCATGCAGACCCTTGTCTTGGCCCAAGCGTTGCAAGCAACTCATGCCCGCAAGCAGGGGGCGCTAGAGGACCGGTTGCGAGCCTCCGAAGAGGCTCGACATGTTGCCGAGGGGACGCGCGCCGCCAAGGACGACCACATCCGCCGCTTAGAAGTAGAATGGGCGGAGACGAAGTCGTACGCCGAAGCGCTTGTGGCAGCGGCGCGGCTGTCAGCCATGGAGGCAGCGCGGCGAGAAGTTGCGGAGGAGCGGGATGGCTTACTTCAGCAAATCGCCGCGTTGGAGAAGGAGAAGGACGGACTTGTTGCGGCTCTAGCGGAGCGGGACCGGGTGCTGGCGATGCTTCAGTGGCTGCGTGGGATGCCATGCTGGCCCTGGAGAGCGCCCTTGAGGATCTTATCGCCGAAGTGCCGCCTCGCTCCTTTGGGCCCGAAGAGCTGTCGCGGACCCTTCACCGGATTGGGGATGCGGCCAACATTGCCCGCAGCTCCGCGACGACGTTCGGCAACCACTGCTCGTACGTGACGTCGTGCCTGATGTGCGCGCTTCTGCGGCACCAGGGCTGCCAGCATGTCAGCGGGCTGGCTGATCCCCATTTAGAGATGCCGGCCGGGGCTGGGGTGATGTCTGGTGCCGTGCGCGCTGTTCACCGCCCCGTGCGATTCTTCTATGAGAGGATTTGGGAGTACATCGGGAAGGCTGCGGCGCAGGTTGAGCTGCGGAATAGCCTATACAACGAGGGGGACCTCGGCCTGTGGCTGGATGAGGTCCCACGACGTGGCGAGGGCGGTCCCGAGGGCTCGGAGGGCGGCGCGAACCCACAAGTGTGACGCCATGGTCTCCGTGCGTTGGTGTGCGTTGTAATGTATAGGTTACTTCACCGCTGTTCTTATTTGTGTGCCCCCGTGTCCCGAGCAGTTACTCGACCGGGGTCGGCTGCTGGTTTCTGACCTTGTGACCCGGCGACGTCTCCGGCGCTGGCGGAGGGCTGAGGAGTCGCTGGACTTTTGGGCAGGCCGGGCTTCTTCGAGTGAGGCCCCGGCGCAGATGCGCATTAAGGAGGAGCCTGCTGAGTAGCGGCTTTAAGCACCCTAGGATCTGTACACTTTACTGCGTACCTTTGTAAACATCTTCCGATGAATACACAGTATGGGGGCGGGTTTGGTTGAAAAATGTTGTCCGCGCCTCCATCCTTGCTTACGATAACGTAATCCCGTGGTAAAATGGCGAGGCTACACCATGCCCGCCTACACACAACGGGTCGGGCCTAGCCGAAGTAGGCGCGCGAGCGCTTCGTCCCCTACCTTCTAAAGTGGTGGCGGCGGAGCTGGCGCCTTAGTCGAAGTAGACGCGCGAGCGCTCCATCCCCTACCTTTCGAAGTGGAGGCAGCGGAGCTGGCGCCTTAGTCGAAGTAGAAGCACGAGCGTTCCGTCCCCTACCTTTCGAAGTGGGGGCAGCGGAGCTGGCGCCTTAGTCGAGGTAGAGGCTCGAGCGCTCCGTCCACTACCTTTCGAAGTGGAGGCAGCGGAGCTGGCGCCTTAGTCGAGGTAGACGCGCGAGCGCTCCGTTCCCTACCTTTCGAAGTGGAGGCAGCGGAGCTGGCGCCTTAGTCGAGGTAGACGCGCGAGCGCTCCATCCTCTACCTTTCGAAGTAGAGGCAGCGGAGCTGGCGCCTTAGTCGAGGTAGATGCGCGAGTGATGCCCGTGAGTGTAAGTTGCCGCCACGTCTCACACTGACTTTACAAGGCACATACGGAGGCGAGCCTTGATGCGCGATCACTGCGAGGTGCCCGCAGAGGCGAGCCTCTAGTGCGTCTTATCAAGACTCATGGTGCAGGGATCGTCGATCACGCGATGTTTATACTCCGGAGAGTGCGCATAGGGATAATACCTATGTGTGCGCGGGAGCTTCCGCGTTTTATTTATATTCCGTAGAGTGTGCACGGAGGTAGGCCTCACGCTACGTCTTATTTATACTCCGTAGAGTGCGCACGGAGGTAGGCCTCACGTTGCGTCTTATTTAGAGTCTGTGGACTACGCGCGGAGGCAAGCCTCCGCGCGTTGCGGGTGGTGAAGTTACGTGCGGAGGCGGACCTTAACGCTACGTCTTATTTATACTCCGTAGAGTGCGTGCGGAGGCGGACCTCAGCGCTACGTCTTATTTAGAGTCTGTGGACTGCGCACAGAGGCAAGCCTCCGCGCGTTGCGGGCGGTGAAGTTGCGTGCGGAGGCGGACCTCAACACTACGTCTTATTTATACTCCGTAGAGTGCGCGCGGAGGCGTCCCCCACGCGTCTTTGTTTATACTCATACCCGTGCTTTTCACGGAGAGTGCGCGCGCGAACGCGTGTCTTTGTTTATACTCATGCCCGTGCTTTTCACGGAGAGTGCGCGCGCGAACGCGTGTCTTTGTTTATACTCATGCCCGTGCTTTTCACGGAGAATGCGCGCGCGAACGCGTGTCTTTGTTTATACTCATGCCCGTGGTTTTCACGGAGAGTGCGCACGCGAACGCGTGTCTTTGTTTATACTCATGCCCGTGTTTTTCACGGAGAGTGCGCGCGCGAACGCGTGTCTTTGTTTATACTCATGAAGAGTGTGCGCGAAGGTAATCCTTCGTGCGCTTCTTGCGAGAAACAAGACAATTTTTGCAAACGGTGAACTTTATTAAAGTCCCGTTTGCGCGGGTGAGCGATTACAAAAGGTGGGATATTGACCACTGACCGTTTAAGGACGAGAACGGCTGCGGCTGTCGTCGCCCGGTGATGAGGCAGGGCACGGTGGGAGCCTCTGCTTCTGGGGTAACGCGCGCGGGGGCCCGGCAGGGTGTTTTCCGGAGCCGCCAAGGATCTTCGCATTGCACACTCGGCCTAGGTGTTTCGTCGAGCGTCATGGTGTGGACCTCTGCTGCCGAGCTCTATGCGCTGAGCCATATCCTGGTCGCCGTGGACGGTGATGATGGCCCGCGGTCCGGGGAGCTTCATACATAGGAAGCCGTGATGTGGGACTGCCCCGAGAGAGTTTATGGTTGGCCGCCCCAATGTAGCGTTGTAGGGGTACGAGATGTCGACAACGTCGAAGGTGGCGTCCTCACTCCTCACATTATCGTCTCGGCCGAAGGAGACTTGGAGGCATATCTGGCCCAATGCCCGCAGAGGTTGCCCTCCGAAGCCCTGCAGCGGGATGCCCGAAGGGCCCAATCGACTTCGGGGGATCCCCATCTGATCGAAGGCCGCTGCGAACAGGATGTTCGCGGAGCTTCCTCCGTCGACCAGGACGTGCCTGACTTCGCATCCTGCGATGACGACCTGGACGACCAGGGGATCGTGGTGGGGGAATTCCACGCCTTCAGCGTCAGCGGGCGTGAAGCTGATTTCGTGTTGTGCCCACTCCGGTGGCGCCTGCGCTGGGTATGCCGCGACGTGGTGTAGCCTCCTCGTATAGGCCTTCCGCTGTCGCGTCGAGGCGAACTCCAACGAGGAGCCCCCGGAGATGACGTTTATGACCCTGCGTAGGGCTCCTTCCGGGGCTTGCAATTGCAGGAGGCCCTCCCGAGGTTGCTGCACGTGGGCCTGGATCCGCAGGGGGTCTTCCTGGGGTTGCATTCCTTGGTCCTGGGGGTGTTGGACGTGAGCCACGACAGGCGGACGCGCCTCAGGGTTTCTGTCTCTGGCGACGCTCTGCCGGAGTGCTACGATGGTGGCGCACGCACGCGTGTCGTGGCTACCCCGACCGTGGACTTCACACCACTGCCCCTGGTGCTGGTCGTTGTACTCTTCGCGGGCTCTGTCGTCGCGACCCCGCCCGCGCCTGCGCCCCCGGCCACGGCGCCCTCTGCCGCCGCGACCAGCAGGGGCGTTATCCTCGGAGTCACCCTCGATGTCAAAGACGTAGCGAGGTTTTCAAGATTTGCGTTGGTCGCGTTTGGCCTTGTCGCCCGACGAGTCTTTGTGCTGGACCTCCTGGCGCTCGGAGGCGTCCTTCGATGGCTCCTGCTTACGCTTACCTTTCGATGAGCCCTCCTTTGGCGAGCCATCGTTTTTTGCTGAGCCCTCCGCCTGATTGGTGTCGGAGTCGTCGCCATGTCTCCGCCGCGCGTCCTCTTCCGCTCTAGCGTACTCTTCCATCTTGTCGAAGAGCTTCACCACCGTCTTGATTAGTTTTCGCGCGTTGTATTCAGCCATCGGTCCCGGGCGGAGGCCTTGTTTCGCTGCATTGATGACGGTTGTTTCAATGACGTCCTTGACCTGGCAACGTACCTTCGCAAAGCGCTTGAAGTAATCCCTCCGAAGGTTTTTGCTTGACTGCGAAGAGCTGGTCCGCGTCGACGCGCTCGACGTAGTTTCCCTGGAGGTTGTTGTAGAGTCGGTCGCGGATCTGCTCCCACGCGTAGATGGAATGTGGCTCGATGGTGAAGAACCAAGAGAGCGCCACCCCCTGCAACGCGAGCGGGAGCCCTTTCACCTTCGTGGTGTCATCTCCGCCAGCGGTTTCGATGGCGGTCTCATACACGCACACGAATTCCCGTGGGTCCGTGTCGCCTTTGTACGCTTCAATGACATTCGAGAACTTGAGGTCCTCCGGCCATGCCGCCTGCTGCAGGCCCGCGGAGAGTGGGGACTCTGGGTCCACGCGTCGTAGTGGGACGCGGCTGGACGTGGGGGCGTCGCGGCTATCCGCCCTCTCCGGTGTGGGCTCCGATGCGACCACCGGTGGGGCCTGTTGACTCCGAGCCTCTTGCATGTCCCGCACGGCTCCGTAGAGATCCGTTAGCTCCCGCTGAAACGCGCTGAGGGCTGCCAGTAGGGCGTTCTCCACCGTGGATGTGGTTGGGGCCATTGGCGCGCCTGGGGGCGCAACCGGAGCGGCGGCAACCACGGCCTGTGCTCCTGGATTGCCCGCTGCGCTGGCGTGAAGAACTCTGGAGCCGGTGCCTGTGTGGGCATCGGCATTGCTGCCTCCGACCACCCGAGCACCGCTGTCGGCGACTGTCGCGGTACCTGCAGTGGGGTTACCTACCATGTGCGGGGCGGTTTTGACTGTCACACCGGCGGTGGCGGGATCGAGCGTCGCGGCAGTGGTAGCGGGGTCGAGTGTCGCGACGGTAGCAGCGGGATCGAACGTCGCGGCGGTGGTGGCAGAGTCGAACGTCGCGGCGGTGGTGGCGGGGTCGGGCGTCGCGGCGGTGGTGGCGGGGTCGAACATCGCGGCGGTGGCGGCAGGGTCGGGCGTCGCGTCGTGAACACCGGTGTTCGCGACCGCCACACCCGCATCGCCACCCACGCCTGCGGCTGCCAACGCCGAAGCCCTGGTATTGACGCGGGATTTCGCCGCTCCCACCTTTTTCTTCTTCGTCGCCGACGATGAAGCTTTCTTTGGTGCCATCCTTCTTCAGATCTGGAGGCTTGCTCTTGTCCTCCCCACGGATGGCGCCAACTGTTGTGGTTACAGACCAAACAGAGAGAGAGAGTATGGTAGTGGAGAGTTAGGTGAGCAATGGCTTAGGATTTCTCCCCATAGCCTGTGCTGTATATATATCCATATGGGGAGTGCTTTTACAATTATACCCTTACATCCGAGTATTCCCCTCAGGGGCACTTATGTCAGTACACATGTCCTATTTTGGGCCTTACATTCTTCTAACAGGCCTGCTGGGCTCAGGTGGGGGCCATCCCTACAACACACATGTTGTTGTAGTAGCTTAGCTCTTACTCTTGTCATAGGGCCTGTTGGAATCTTATCACTAGCTTTATCATACACCCTTGGAGTGGTAGTGAATGCGTAGTAGAGATGTCCTCATCAATACTACTTTTCACTCGGTGTGAAGAAACATCCCTAGTGACCTCCGTAACCTCCAATCCAAGAGACAGGCATGAATTCATGATTTTATTATGTACTACGCATGCTTGTGATACTGCACCTGTTCTATTAGTCAAGAAGCAAGATGGTAGTATGAGAATGTGTGTGAACTACAGAGCACTCAATGATGCTACCATCAAGAACAAGCATTCGTTGCCCATAGGGCTGAAAACGGTCGGAAACGATCGGTAGAAGATCAAATCACTTTCAATTTCACATTATTTTCTCGAAAACGAAATCGATACGATATTGTCGGAAACGAGAATGACATCGATATTCCGGTAAATTCGGAAACGAAACTATTCGATCAAAAGTGCATCGATAACGATCGGAAATCATGAAAGCGATATCTAAAATACAATAAACACACCAATCTGCATAGCATGACAATAGCTGTATACATTGACCCAGGTCACATGAAAAATAATACTGTAGTAATGATCCATGGCACAAGAAGCAAGACACATATATTATATAGCAATAAAATGACACGACACAAAGCCACAAACCCACAACCACAAGTGACAACATGGACTTAATACAATAATACTTAGTTAGGTCTCACAACTCACAAGCATACAAAGCTGACAACCACATGACATAGGCATAGTCACAAACTCACAAACTCGAAAGTACTAGTACACTAATAACTGAAATACTAAACCAAGTTCTTAGTTCGACACTTGGACAGTTGAACTTAACAAAGGATAGGAAGCACTAGCAGGATGGATAGCTGTTTCTATAGCTGAACCTCCGGCATGTCATCATCATCTGCAAGCACATAATCACCGCCCATTTCTGAAAATTCATCCTACAAATTGCAATGGAAATAACGTGTTAGTACTTCAAATGAATTACATGCTACTGCAATACATATCAATATAATTATACCCCAATAAGCAGACTGCTCTTAATGGCTTCAAGAACCTCAAGATCACTAGGCAAAGAAGAAATATTCTTAGAGCCTAAAAATTAAAAGGCAGCTACATGAGTAAAAAGAACATCAAGATATTGTTAATAGAAAGCAACAGATTAGTTTACACTTTTACCTCTTTTAGCTCCAGTTATCCAATCCTTAGTGCAAACAAGTGCTTGTACCATGTCAGGATCAAGGCTGCTTCGATATGGGTCGACGACACGTCCACCGGCACTAAATGCAGATTCAGAAGCCACGGTTGACACTTTTATAAGTACAATCCGATACAATGCCAAATCTACATTTAACTCCATATGTGATCATGCGTAGACTTACACGTACGTATATGACAGTATTATTATACATGGCCGGAAATTAAATCATGTTGTACTTATTCGCTGCGACATAATAGCACGACCATATATTCCGCATAAATAGATGGCCATAAATGGCACATACCGCGTATACGAAAGGCTTGTGCAATCAGGCGGCGGGCGGCTGGAACATCATCCTCGAGTTCTTGGTCAGGTCATACAGCACGATGAAGTCCCTCTGCATAATGTTGCCAATGATCGTCATACGTTGGGATCTCACCACGGACCAGCACCTGCCTCGCTCATCCGTCAGCGGGAAGTAGTTGTCGATCGGCAACTCCATATCGGCGCCGCCGTCGAAGTGCAGCACCATGGACGGGAAGGTCGTCGTGCTCGTATCTCCCGAGAAACAGATGTCTTTTTCTGCTGGTGATGCCTGCAGGCCCATCTGAGCTAGCAGCTCGTTCCTCACCAGCGTGTACGCAGGGTCCGCGAGAAATGTCATCGTCGTGCCGGAGTCGAAGAACACGCCGCCGGGGTGCTCAGTTCAGACTTTCAGTCAAAACGGTAATTATCGGTAATTATCGACGGTAATTACCGGTTAAATACGGTATTTTTTGAAAACGATCGGAAAAGAGCTAAATCGTTTTCGTTTTCGTTATCGGATGTTTTTACCGTTATCGTTTCCGATTTATCGGTTACCGTCACCGTTTCCGTTTAGGGGGAAAATCGATAATTTCTCGAAATCGATTTTCGGTAACCGAGAATTACCGTTTTCGTTTTCAGCCCTAGTTGCCCAAGATTGATGATCTGTTTGATCAGTTAAAAGGAGCTAGTGTTTTCTCTAAAATAGACCTAAGGTCTGAATATCCGTGCAGAAGATATACCCAAGACTACATTCTCCACCCGCTATGGATAGTTTGAGTTCACTGTCATGTCTTTTGGACTAACAAATGCACCTGCTTATTTCATGAGCATGATGAACAGTGTATTCATGGAGTACCTAGAGAAATTTGTAGTAATCTTCATCGATAACACACTCATCTACTCCAAGAATGAAGAAGAGCATGAGAATCATCTTAGGACAATCTTGGAAAGACTCATAGAGCATCAGATTTATGCCAAATTCAGTAAGTGTGAATTGTGGCTAAAGGAAGTTGCATTTCTTGGTCATACTATGACATCTGATGGAATCGTAGTCGATCCTTCCAAGGTAGAAGCAGTAATGGAGTGGAAACAACCCAAGTCAATAACCGAGGTCAGAAATTGTTGGTTACTATTGTCGCTTCATTGCAAGATTTTCAGAGTTAGCCAAACCAATAACTTAGCTTATGAAGAAAGAAAAGATGTTTGAATGGACTAAAACTTGTGAGCAGAGTTTTCAGACTCTTAAGCACAAGCTAGTCTCAGCACCAGTTCTTGTTCTGCCAGATGTGCACAAGGACTTTGAGGTTTTTTGTGATGCCTCCCATCAAGGTCTGGGATGTCTCTTAATGCAAGAAGGAAGGGTAGTAGCCTACGCTTCCCATCAGCTAAGACCTCATGAGTGCAATTGCCCTACTTATGACTTGGAATTAGCAGTAGTAGTGCATGCCTTAAAAATCTGGTGGTATTATCCCATTGGTAACCTGTGAGGTGTATATGGACCACAAGAGTTTAAAATACATCTTCACCCAAACAGAACTCAACCTAAGGCAGCAAAGATGGTTAGAGTTGATCAAAAATTATGATATTGGAATCAACTATCATCTAGGTAAAGTAAATGTTGTGATAGATGCGCTAAGCAGGAAGTCTTATGCAAATAGTGTTCTATCAGAAGAAGACCAAACCTGACTCCAGGAGGTTGTTTTCTGTCTAAGTCTGAATCCAATAGACCAGAGTATTCTCTTAGCCTTAGAGATTCAACCCACCCTACCTGATCAGATCAAGGAAGCGCAAAAGGTTGATGAGGATATTCTGGAAATAAGGAAGAGCATGAGAAGAGGAAATGTCACCGAATTCAGTGAAGATGAGTATGGAACTATTTGGTTTGGGAACCGCAGCTGTGTACCCAATAATCAAGAAATCAAGAATATGATTCTGCGAGAAGCACATGAAACTCCATATTCAATTCACCTAGGTTGTATCAAGAATGTACCAGGACCTTAAAGAAAGATACTGGTGGGTCAACATGACGAGAGAAATTGCTGAATTTGTTGAAGCTTGTGGCACCTGCTAAAAGGTCAAGGCAGAATATCAGAGACCCGCCAGACTTTTGCAACCCTTGCCAATACCATATTGGAAGTGGAAAGAAATTGGCATGGATTTTATCACCGGAGTTCCCAGGACTCAATCCAGATATGATTCAATTTGGGTGGTAATAGATCGATTAGCTAAAGTGGCTCACTTCATACATGTCAAAAGAACCTACCCTGGAAGCAAGTTAGTAGAGCTGTATATGTCCAGAATGGTGTGTTTGTCTGGAGTTCCCAAAAAGATAGTATCAGATTGAGATAGTCAGTTCACATCTAGATTTGGCAAAAATTTTATGAAGAATTAGGGAGGAAGCTTAACTTCAGTACAATTTATCATCTCTAGACTGATGGCCAAACAGAACGAGTTAATCAAGCACTAGAGGATATGTTAAGAGCCTGTACTCTGGAGTTTGGGAATAGTTGGGATCATACCTTACCTTATGCTAAGTTCTCTTACAACAATTATTACTAGTCTTCAGATGGCACCGTTCAAAGCACTGTATGGCAGGAAGTGTAGAACACCCTCACTTTGGGAACAACCGGGAGAGTTTCAAGATGTTGGACCCAATCTACTTCATGATGTTGAAGAAAAAGTAAGATAAATCAAAGATAGTTTGAAAATAGCCCAATCACAACAGAAAAGTTATGCTGACAATCGTCGACGAGACTTGACCTTTGAAGTTGGAGATTTTATGTATCTCTGAGTATCTCCTCTTAGAGGAGTCAAAAGGTTCCAGACCAAATGCAAACATGCACCAAGATCTTAAGCCACAGAGGAGAAGTTGCATATCAGTTGGAGTTGCCACCAAGCATGGCAGGAGTACACAATGTCTTCCATGTCTCTTAATTGAAGAAATGTCTCTGAGTACCCACAGAGTAGGAAGCACTTGAGACCCTCATGCTTCAAGAAGATCTCACCTATAGAGAGCAGCCAATTAAGATCCTCGAGATAGTGAGTGTAAGACTAGGAGGAAGACCATCCATTTCAGCAAAATTCAATGGAGCAATCACACGAAAGACAAAGCCACCTGTGAAAAAGAAGAAGATCTGAAGGCCAACCATCTCCATCTCTTTGCTAGCCAATCCAAATCTCAAGGATGAGATTTTTCTTAAGGAGGTAGGTTTGTAACATCCCAAAATTATACTTGCTATTTCTTGGAATTTGTTGGAATTTTTCTGGATTTTATTCTAAACCCTAGAGCAAGAAAACTTAATTTGTCTTTTACTAAAAGGCCAAAAATAGTTGTTTACATTTTTGTTGAGTTCCCCTTGATAGTATTTTTGAGAATTGTTTTAGAATTTTTTGGGATTTATTTGCTATTTTTTAAGCCTTCGTAGAGTTTTCTAGCTTTTCTAAAATTAAAAATTACATTTTAAAAACTCAAAATTCCTCTCGGGCCGACACGTGTTTGGCCCGGATTGACCCCAATGCCATGCGGCCACATCCCATGCGCTCGCCCCTCTTTATCCCTCTCTCTCCACACTAATGGCCTGGATTTTTTCATCTGGTGCCAAGCGTCATGCCCCCACTCACCCACCCTCTCTCCTCATCCCCCTTCACTGACTAGCGGGGCCCACCTATCATCTCCCTTTTCCTCCTCTCTCTTCTACCTCTGTGCACCGCCACCGCCACCTTGGTCGCTTAGCGTCCTGCCCTTCCCCACCGCCTCTCTCTCTCCCCTCGCGTGCCCCTCCACCTCCCCTCTTCAATCCGCACTCACCCCGCCACCTTCCCCTCCCCTCCTTTAAGGATGTGTTTGGTTGGAGGGATGGGGTGGGATGTGATGGGGATGGGATGAGATAGTTTCACAAAAAAAGTAGAATCACATGGTCCAGCATCTAAGAAGAATATTCTCTAAATTTGCACAGGCTCTTTCCACTTTGGACCATTCCATCACACCCTATCCCTCCAACCAAACACACAGATGGGCTTGATCAAGGGTGTGTTTGGTTTGAGGGATGGGGTGGGATGGGATAGGGATGGGATGAGATAGTTCCACAAAAAAAGTGGAACCACATGGTCCAGCATCTAAGAAGAATATTCTCTAAATTTGCACAGGCTCATCCCACTTTGGACCATTCCATCCCACCCCATCCCTCCAACCAAACACACAGATAGACTTGGTCAAAGGAACCATCCCATCACATCCCACCCCATCCCTCCAAGCAAACACATCCCAAAGAAACCATCTCATCTCATCCTACCCCATCCCTCCAACCAAACACATCCTAAGACCCCATGGCGCCTCCCTGCAGCCACCTCCAGGCCATCTCGCTGCAGCTACCTCCATTGCGCCTCCCTGCAGCCACCGCCTAGCCCGGTCTCCAACTGCCGCACCGCCCCCTGGCTCCCAACCTCCAGCGTCCAAGGCTCCTACAGCCAGCACCCAGGCCTCCTCATCGCCGAGCCCGCCTAGGCAGCCTTCTTAAACAGTGCTCAAAACTTTCAAAAATCAAACTGTTGAAAGCTTCTGGCCGTAAATTCGTTGAATTCTAGCACGATGAAATCGCACCGCACAAACCCTTCTTCGGGCTGGCCAGGCCGTGCCCTAGCCAGGCCACACCGGCAGAGGATTACTTGTCTATATATGCACGTACCAACCACCTCGCTATATATATCTCCCATTTACTGAAAAAGCGTATCGATCACAAAATGAAATACAAACTTCACTACTACTGAAATCACGACAGTAGCACATACAAAGCTCATTGGTGCCGTGAAATGAAATCATCTCTCGAGCAAGATCAATCGGTTAATGCTTAATTATATATGCATGCTCGAGTTCTCATAGCAGTCATGCATTTATGTGTTCAGTTGCTTAATTTGAGCCAGGGATCGATGCAGGTCAAATTGAATGCTCATTCCGACCAAAAGATTATATATCAATTGTAACACCCCGCTCACGCTCTGGGCCAAGATGCTACCACCTCTGCTACTCTTACCATATCATCAATGCTAGAAGAATTTAAACCAACATTAAATTTATTCAAATTGCTGCGTTCAGTTACATCATAGCATTTTTAGTGATTGCTATAGCCTAACAAAGCTAAAGTACACTGACAAAAGGTGATACACAAGTGATGTTGGTTCGTGCCAGTTATCCATATGCTACTCCCGCCCGTACGAGTCGTCCTCAACGGCCACCTAAAAACATCAACAAAGCAAGGCTGAGTCCACCGACTCAGCAAGTATAAAGCAAAACAGCAAATACCAGGTTCATTCATTAGACCATTATCATTCCAGTTTCATTAATCACTTTTCCATTTAACCACTTTACCTTTTAACCCAATTATATTCTGATGATCTATTCATCACACACATGCACATTTCTCTTATCTCTTTAGGTTATCATCAACCGATCGTCATGCATATGCCCATGCACATGCTCATGCACTTCTTTCTCAACTCTTTAGCCTATACCGGTATAGCAGAGTGTGCACCCGTCGATGCTCACCCAAGCCCGCACTCTTTCATGCGAGGACCTCAAGCCCGTCCTGTTTCATACGGGGACCTCAGTAGCCCGTAACTCTCATACGGGGACCCAGCTCCACTCCCGTGGAACGTCCACTCAACGTGGACCAACTTTCTCTCTTTCCATGACATGCATGCAATGCAAGTTCAATTATGCATATCAACATACCATGTCTTAACATTCAACATTCATCATTTCTCACTATGCAATCCGAAACTCTTTATCTTACCCCAACATGGTAAGCCATGTATCATCCGAAAATAGTAAACTTACCTCAACAAGTTAAGCAGTGCATCATCATTCAATTTTTAACCGAAATCACTACCCGAATTCACCGCTTTACACTGCACTTGCCTGGTTAGCCTCGGGAATGACGCGTGGACGGCTCCGACTCGGGACCTCCACCTGCGTACACGTTATCCCGACTCAACGGCAAATCAAAAAAAATCAAGAGCTCAAACGGAGAACAACGTCCCTAAGCTCGTATCCCGATCTTGGGCGAAATCGCACAGGTTTTGAAGGACCTGTCGTGCAGGTGCCAAACCCATTTTTTCTCTCTTTCTTTTTCTCCTCTTTTTTTTCTTTTTTTTCTTTTTTTCCCCCTTTTTCCCCTTCTTTTCCCTTCCTTTTCTTTTCCTTCTTTCCTTTTTCTTTTCTTTCCTTCTCTCTCCTTCTCACCCAGTTCGGCCGAATGGCCTTGCCTCCTCCCCATTTGCTTTTGGCCACAGGGGCCTTATCCCCTCTCCCCTACCCACTCTCTCTCTCCCCCATTCTTCACATGGCCGAATGGCCTCCCCAGGGCGGCGCGGCGGCGCGCAAGGCCGGCCGGCGCCCCCCTCACCGCCGGCGGCCACACCCACCGCCCCCTCTAACTTCCTCTCTCATACCCATGACTACCCAAGGGCATTTTGGTCCAAGGCTATGTTGGTCTCTATTGCAGCGGTAAGTCGGTAATAAAGGTAAGGATTTGCCGGATGAAGAAAACCTATGTCGCGAGATGGTGCCGACTACCCCTAGGCGGTCTGGGAACCTCTGAGGGCGCTACTCGGCTCTCTAGACGGTGCCGACTGTCCTGGGGTGGTCTGGGAACCTCTGCGAGCGATAAACATTCGGCACGTTAAACGCCGATGGGTCTGACGGCAAAACCCTCATTTATTTACTCTTTGCAAATTTGGGGTATTACATTCTACCCCCCTTAACAGAATTCGACCCCGAATTCTGGCATTCAACAATATGCACAAATGAACATAATGAAATAAACTGCTCATAACATAACATTAACTCGTACCCATGGAGAACAAGTCCGGGTACTTCTCGCGCATGCGAGTCTCCAACTCCCATGTCGCTTCTCGCTCATTCTGATGTACCCCAACACACTTTTAACATACTTTATCGTTTTATGCCTCAACCTCGACACATGAAACACAGTATGCACTCCGTGCATAGACTCAATTCTCATGCCTCGGCATAAGAAACCCACCAATCCTTCAGGAAAACAGTCTCCTTACTTGCACAAAAGAGACAAGGCTACTCTTATTTGCAACAAGGAGAGCTCTTCTCTTTTACAAGAGAAGTATCACGCAACATCCATAGACTCAACTCATTCATCTACAAACATCAACCCTTCTCCCCAAATAGAAGGAAATTTGTTTGCTCTCAGGACACCATGTCATCACGATAAATCCACTCAGAGTAAGAACCGGACAGGAAATCAACCACCAACTTTATGCCACATATACCATGCGGAATATTTCTATTTCCCCAAATTAGTCTTGTCTTTTCCAGAAAAGAAAACATATTCTTTTAGGCATAAGGATAACGCCTTAGCCAAAACCACATAGACCACAAGTAAAATGCGGAAATACCACAACTTTCCATTTAAATCCACTATCCCTCAAAGTGGCCATGAACGAATTCCCAAATCAGGGGAACCCAAAATAATCCATTGATTATCGATCAATTACTTCAGTCAATAACACGAGAGATATTTTACTTCATGTCCCTTAAAAATCCGTATCGACCACACATCCATGTGACTAAACCCGCGAAGGTAGTTCTCACTAACTTTCTTAGCAGGAATAATGGGTTCCCATGTTTCGACATCTCAAAACATTCCAATTACCCATGTAATGGATTACACCCCTGACTACTTCTTTAAATAATGATCACCAAACACGGTGGATAAAACAAATCACACACCAACTCCCAACTTCTCACATCCACCGAATAAGGTAAGATACATTAGGATCTCATTTGACACCAAATAACTAAATCTTCCAAAAGCTCTACTTTAACTTTACCTCAATCTTTTAGCCCCTACTAGCTATCAACAAATATGAGGCTCATAAATCAAGGTTCCCAATACTCCTCCAATAACCCCGATATTAGTATCATCCTCGATCTATGTTATTGGACTCAAGCAATCTAAAACATTAACACCAGGTGATGATTACCTCAAAACATAAGTCGGGGAAGATCTTTCACCAAAATCTCATACTCTCATCGCTACCCATGCTTTACCAGCTTAAATGTGACAACCGTCACCATTATTTCCCATAGACACTATTAATTGCGAAAACACAATCGACCATTGGTTTTGCCTTTAAGGCCAATTTTATCCCTAATCAATCTCCCACCAGGATTATGGCATAAGATCAACTCAGAACTCTATTAGCCACACCAATCTTTATTATCACCCTATTACCAACATATCAACCATCTCACTCTAGATCTAGACCTAATAGAGCTTCATTTTATGGATTTAACATTCGTTTCGAGAGCAAGGGATTCCAACCCTTCAGCAACTTTCCAAAGTTAAGATGTCTACCAAATTTAAACATCCAAAAACAGAATGAAATCCCAACAACTTTCATTCTCAAACAAAACAGGACTTGAGAATGAGTTCATCACTCACTCCCCCAAAACAACTACAAAACTCCCCCAACACGGGATTTACTTTACTTTTTTTATGACGCAATGCCTAGGCAGGAGAACCATTCCCTCTGGCCATAGCATCACATCACAACAAACACATTAGGCAATTAACACCAAGAAAACGGAGAGATGCAACAAAATCCAAATATTACATTACCCTAGTTGACGCGCCCGGGCCCACTTTAGACTCTCAACTCAAGACAACTGAAATTACATGTTTGGGAAACACTCAGGACTCATTCCTGAGTACGCCTAGGACTTCGTTCCTAGGTACGCCCGAAACTTACGTGTTCGGGAGCGCCACGGACCACTCGTCCGGGAAATCTCATATGCAGAAGTGAGGGAAGTCATGAACCCCAAATGATAATGCACGCCAAAGCACAAGATATTTCTTCCAAATACCAACATAGAAACCAACTAACATTCTCTTTCCCATAACCACAACAAGCCAGTACCTCTTGTACTGCTTACACTGTTTAGCAAATATCAATTTGCTAATACATAAGTCATTAACTTTTAGTATCCCATCTTGAACCTTTCCACGGCTCACCGGATACTTTATTCTCCCATATTTACTCTTTAGTTCATCAAACACTACCACTTTACTGTACAAAACAACACAATCAGAACATCTATCAAGCGCGCATACCATCAGATGTGGTCAAGGCTCTTTGATAAAAAAAAATCCACTATCAATAATGATCCCATGAGCACCTAATTCCAAGGCGCTAACTAATCTCCGCCAGCTTAACTTCAAGGGTGATCAATCATCCGAATTTCAGCACACATCATATTTACTTTCATAAACCACAATTGCTTTTAAGCATAGAATCCATCTGTCCTACTTCGGGAGGTGTGCACATGATTCCTACCATGTGCAGTGGCAACTCCACCAATTCACGCTTAAATGTTGCCACCAAATCTCACTAGAACATTATTAGCTTCATCCCCCTAGAATTTAAGTCTCACTCAACTCTATAACAATTCTCCTCCATTCAATTTAACTGGAAGATTTATCCGACATTAAGATCATCATTCTTATTCTCCCAACTAACCTCAATAGAGTTCTAACATTACAACTATTAGAATCTTCCAAAACATTGGTCATGATTATAATAATTAATCATGGTGCGAGGTTAGCGGACTTAGCTTTATAATCCTTCGCCTATTATCAATTGAAAGGATAACCCCATGAGGAATTTTCCACCAAAATAATGCATTAGCACACTTTTTAGCATGCCTAGATTGCACAATTGGGCTAATCGATTGGGACCATCATGATATCAGTCATTCAATGTGGCTCAACAGTCTAAGAAACTATAATCAACAACTGGTTCACCAATAATTCAAATCCAACTATTAAACAGAAATGGATATGCTTTACTCCGCTACTACTCATGTTACTACTAAATCCTCATTGGGTTCAACTCAGCTCCAATCCCCCAAACATAACTAAAATCAATTACTTCTCTAGATTCTCACAATTTAAAATACCATGTCCTACTAACTTGTTACTTTAACCTCCATAACCCACATACGTCTAATCCAATACTGCAACCACTATTGGATATTGCCTTCTTTAAAAAAAATATGGGTCTCATCATGCAAGTTACTCCAATCATTCCTATAATCAAAATTCTCCCAAAAACCAGACTTGCATGGAACACTCCCTACTATCGGGTATTTAGCAAACAACTCAACGAGTTGCTAACCAAAGGGAACCAACTTTCCGAAACTGAAGCAAAACATCACTACCTCAATGCCACAAATGGCAACATGACCAGGCCTCTCCAGTGGCCACGGTCTCAGTCTCTATTGCATCGGTATACGACACAATCACGGTAAAGTCCCATAGGACACAGAAATAGCAAGTTCAAATGCTTGCTACTGACTCACAAGCATCAACATCAAGCATTGCAAATCAACAACATGACTAACAGAAGCGAAAATTCAATGCTTGACCTAATCCCATCCTACTATGCACACGTCTGCACCCTCTAGCTCTCGGCATATCTGTTCAAGACAGATGGCCAACCACACCGCTTGCCCACAAACATCCATTTCAACAGCACAGATCAACATCGAGGCTGCGAAAGCGTAAATGCAATGTAAGACCCATCCACCATCCTATGGTGCACCAGTGTGTCAAATTTTAGTTTAATTATTAGGCCTAAGTCAAATTTTAGTTGAATAATTAACCTAGGTTATCACATTTCTTTACCACGGACCTAACGCCCGCTCTGATACCAACTGTAACACCCCGCCCACGCTCTGGGCCAAGATGCTACCACCTCTGCTACTCTTACCATATCATCAATGCTAGAAGAATTTAAACCAACATTAAATTTATTCAAATTGCTGCGTTCAGTTACATCATAGCATTTTTAGTGATTGCTATAGCCTAACAAAGCTAAAGTACACTGACAAAAGGTGATACACAAGTGATGTTGGTTCGTGCCAGTTATCCATGTGCTACTCCCGCCCGTACGAGTCGTCCTCAACGGCCACCTAAAAACATCAACAAAGCAAGGCTGAGTCCACCGACTCAGCAAGTACAAAGCAAAACAGCAAATACCAGGTTCATTCATTAGACCATTATCATTCCAGTTTCATTAATCACTTTTCCATTTAACCACTTTACCTTTTAACCCAATTATATTCTGATGATCTATTCATCACGCACATGCACATTTCTCTTATCTCTTTAGGTTATCATCAACCGATCGTCATGCATATGCCCATGCACATGCTCATGCACTTCTTTCTCAACTCTTTAGCCTATACCGGTATAGCAGAGTGTGCACCCGTCGATGCTCACCCAAGCCCGCACTCTTTCATGCAAGGACCTCAAGCCCGTCCTGTTTCATACGGGGACCTCAGTAGCCCGTAACTCTCATACGGGGACCCAGCTCCACTCCCGTGGAACGTCCACTCAACGTGGACCAACTTTCTCTCTTTCCATGACATGCATGCAATGCAAGTTCAATTATGCATATCAACATACCATGTCTTAACATTCAACATTCATCATTTCTCACTATGCAATCCGAAACTCTTTATCTTACCCCAATATGGTAAGCCATGTATCATCCGAAAATAGTAAACTTACCTCAACAAGTTAAGCAGTGCATCATCATTCAATTTTTAACCGAAATCACTACCCGAATTCACCGCTTTACACTGCACTTGCCTGGTTAGCCTCGGGAATGACGCGTGGACGGCTCCGACTCGGGACCTCCACCTGCGTACACGTTATCCCGACTCAACGGCAAATAAAAAAAATCAAGAGCTCAAACGGAGAACAACGTCCCTAAGCTCGTATCCCGATCTTGGGCGAAATCGCACAGGTTTTGAAGGACCTGTCGTGCAGGTGCCAAACCCATTTTTTTCTCTCTTTCTTTTTCTCCTCTTTTTTTTCTTTTTTTTCTTTTTTTCCCCCTTTTTCCCCTTCTTTTCCCTTCCTTTTCTTTTCCTTCTTTCCTTTTTCTTTTCTTTCCTTCTCTCTCCTTCTCACCCAGTTCGGCCGAATGGCCTTGCCTCCTCCCCATTTGCTTTTGGCCACAGGGGCCTTATCCCCTCTCCCCTACCCACTCTCTCTCTCCCCCATTCTTCACATGGCCGAATGGCCTCCCCAGGGCGGCGCGGCGGCGCGCAAGGCCGGCCGGCCGGCGCCCCCCTCACCGCCGGCGGCCACACCCACCGCCCCCTCTAACTTCCTCTCTCATACCCATGACTACCCAAGGGCATTTTGGTCCAAGGCTATGTTGGTCTCTATTGCAGCGGTAAGTCGGTAATAAAGGTAAGGATTTGCCGGATGAAGAAAACCTATGTCGCGAGATGGTGCCGACTACCCCTAGGCGGTCTGGGAACCTCTGAGGGCGCTACTCGGCTCTCTAGACGGTGCCGACTGTCCTGGGGTGGTCTGGGAACCTCTGCGAGCGATAAACATTCGGCACGTTAAACGCCGATGGGTCTGACGGCAAAACCCTCATTTATTTACTCTTTGCAAATTTGGGGTATTACATCAATAACCAGCACTAGATAATTTTTTTCTCACCCGCTTGGGAAAGAATCGATCCAAAAATAGGTGGTAGAATACCAAAAGAACCATGCTGTGCTGCTTACAACAGAAAACAAGGAGAAAATTAAGGCGCACAAGACAGGCAAACCAATACGGCAATGGTTGAGTCATGAGTAGGGCATCAAGCAGCAGCTACTTCAGCTAATGAATGCCCATCTCACTCATGATAACATTCAGACAAAAAAACCTTTCGCACCCACAATTTATGTTTCATTTGTACCAAACCGAACATATATGATATGGAATTCCTAAATTCAAGGATACACCTAGCCTGGTGCAATGCAATGCCATTAGAAATCTAGAAACATGTTTTTAGTTCCCATAAAAATTCCATGTTATTGAGTTACCTCAACAAAGCAAAATCGTGTAGCCAATCAATGCGACTCACAAAGCTTCCAGCTGGGCTACAAATGGGCTTCTGCGTTGCGACTCTGCCTGGCCAGGTGAACGCATGCTTCAAATCTCTTGACAGTTTCAGCACACTTGAGCGGGTCCTGTGCATTGCTCTTGTAACACTCGAGGCAGCCTGCTCTCTCCCCGATGCATAACCTGGGGTTCTGGTACGGCAGCTTGAACTCCTTGTCATGCAGCTCTTTTGTTCTCTTGTTGAGTTCTTGGAGCATCCCAGCCTTCTGATTCTCCACCTTCTGCTGAATCTTTTCGCTCTCTGCCAAAACAGCACGGATGGCTTCCACCTCTGGGATTGTGGCTGGGGGTGGCGGAGGAGCTGCAGGGGTTACTGGTAGATACATGGGAGGCTGCAGCGGCCACCCAGGAGCAGGACTGCTCTTGGGTTCACTTGGAAATTCCCTTGCGTTGTCCTGGGGCTCTTCATGTTGTCGCACAATCTTCTTAGGCTTGTGTTTCCTGGGTTTCCTTTTCACCTTCTCATCATCACGAGCGAGTTGGTCGATCAATCTGGTGCTTATCTGGATTGTGTAATCACCCATAGCAGAAATGGATCCTGCAATACCATTGCCCAAAAATATCAGGCTTTAGAAGGAAGAATTAAGTAGTTGGTTTAAACAATGTCTGATGCCTGATAAATAGAATGAATATCTGGGATGTATACTGAATGCTGCTGCATTAACAGCATGAGGGCAGGAATCACGATTGTACAACACACAATGCTTTCCAGTTAGAAGGTAGGGGTCTACTAGCATGACCATCATTTCTTTTTCAAGCTTTTGGATCCAAAAGACGTAAATATATGCAAAGTTATAAATAAAGGTGCTAGTTTCAAGAACCACTAGTTCACCTATTACAGTTAGGGATGGTAATTGGGCACAGCGGGCACGGGTAGTGGTCACCCATGTTCAATGATTGTATAAGACAAGCAGTAACACTAGAAGATGTTCAATGATGTAAACAACAAATGAACAAGAAAAATGTATGATGTAAACAACAAATGAACAAGAAAAATGTTGACTTCTGAGTATTGACATCACACAAATTCGAGTTCACCAACGCAAATAGCGAATAAACAAGACAATGCTCAAGTCTAATTTTGTTCTTCCCCCTACTCCAAAATCCTCAAATCACAACCCAAATTCCACATCACACAAATTAATCAATGAACATGCACCGCACTCAAGCATAGAGACGATCGCATACTAACAAACATGGATCCACTCGTGATCCAGGGTTACGGTTTGGTGAGGAGAATGAATCAAGAGCGGGCGGAAAAACCCTAGCCAGCAAGATGAGATCCCCAAAGTCCCAAACAAAACAAAACAAAACGTCCCCAATATCAAGAGGCCGAGAGGAGAGGAGGCTTACGTGATGGCCTGTGTGGAGGGAGGAGGTTGGGAGGGGCTGGAGGCAGGAGAGCGGGGCGGGGCGGGGCGGCGCGACGGAGGAGAGGAATCGGATTCGGGGAGACTGGGGGCAAGGCTCGACGAGACGATGATGATGAGTTGATGATCGGCCCAAACAAGTAGGCCCGCGTAGAAGAAAAGATGCTCCTCACCTTCTGCACTAGACACAACATGACATCAGTTCGACATGGCATGACGCTGTTTCATCTTTTTGTTTCTTTGTTCTCTCCCAATGGCCAATTAACTCTCTAGTCCAATTTCTTGCTAAACGTTGAGGAAAACATAAGTTGCCAATTTGATGACCAAACTTTGATCATGCAATATTTTGCCAAGGATTGGTGCTTTGATCATGCGATATTTTGGCATGGATTGGTGGAGGGCGTATCAGCTGAAAGCATAAACATCCTTGGTGTGGCCAATTTGACATCAAACCAAACATCTGAAAAACCACGAACATTGTCATATAAAATTCTGGTTTTTTTTGTGATTATCAGTACACAGATCATTCGACAATGTAGAGTTTTTTCATTGGAGTTTATGGATGCTTGATGTCTCGTAAGCGCCATCCAATACAACTTCTCTCTCTCACTGTATGAAAATTCTTCTCTCTTATCTCCTTTCCTTTTGGGGAATTTGACGATAAGTTTCAATGTATTTTGGGTCACAAGTGCGCCTAGGATGGGCAGAGTGGTGAATCGAATATTCACCAGGCTCGCAAGCCGCAAGGCAGAAAATTTTGTATAGGCATTGTTGTATTTAAAGGAATCCAGAATTCCGTGTTGGCAAAAATGGACATGATAAAATTTTCAGGAGCTAAAACATTGCATAAAGTGGTAAGTCATTTATTAGTTCCCAGTGATGCTTTACTACATGACTGAGGATGGGAATTAGCTGGACTAGTTGGCTTATATTCATAGTAAGGATGAAGCCAGAGTGATCAGATTGTGACAGTGATTAGATCCAATAGTCTCTACATGCATGTGAAGTAAAACAAAGTGGATCGCTTGCTACGCCCTCCGATTAGCATTTCTTTTTTTTTTCAAGAATTCGTTGGAGATCTACGCATCATCATTGTATTAACAGGGGTAGAGTCAACAACCGTCAATGCCTTGACAGGCAGTTACAACCAAAGAAGAAGAATGACAGATTAAATTAAAGCACAATGCCTGCAATCTCCAATGAACGTCAAGACTTCCTATGACTACAAGTAAACAGGATAGAACAATGCAACATGTTCCATTTTTTCATGGGGTATCCCCAAACAAATAGCGGAAACTTTCTGGCTCATAACTCACCGTGTCACGTGATACCACTAACTTTCAGAGAATTTCAACTATTAAAACATTGCAACCACTATCGGAGGAAAGTATTCCGGTTTTCATCAAAGCAGCAATCTAGTATAAAGTATATCAAAGTTCAGTACATAGAAGGAAGGAGGCCAAATTTAAAGCATGTTTTTAGGATCGTGCAGTGGATGAGTTTCCAGCGTCCTTTTTCTTCATCTCTTGAAACTTATCAATTGCGACCTGCAGCTCATCTGTGCCTCCCACTGCTCTCATGGTGTAGTAGTAGACTCCGAGGACGAAAGCAGACAGTCCGCCAGCCACCACGAGGTTCTTGGTCTTGGGTGCAAGGCTTCTGAATCCCGCCATCCTTAGACTACAGTGAGTACTGCAGGAAGTGAAGATGTGGAATGTTACAAGAAGTAAAAGTGGTGCCATGCTGATATCGGATAGAGGTGCTATATGTATACAAATTTTGAACTGGACTTTAGGGGTCCAGCTAGAGAGACAATATACAGATTTAGGCATTATTATTTTCAATGATCTTCTCCAACTTGACCCCACTGGCAGCTATACAATTCCACAGTTCAGTAATTTTACATCAAAGCAAATGTAGATTCTGTATTATCCTGAAAAAATAGGGGTTAAATCATATGATGCTTATGTAGCCTTCAGGATCAAATGAGTGTTTAGCAGGGTAAAAAACCGGAATTTATTGATACAGCATTCAACAATAGAAAACATTCTGGTCAGCGCTAGAATATTGAAGCTGAACTCTTAGCCCATCCTGAAGAGGCGTGACTACTCGATATCAACTTCAGAGAAGAACATAGTTTCCAGACTTGTTTGTGACAAGGATCCAATAAGTCCAGGGAGAAAGCTAGATTTTATGAGCTAATAGAAGCCATTTGCTTTGTGAAGACATAGGAATTATAAAAATGTTGTTGCAACATAGTAATCTAAACTCCACTCCAGTCTAATCCCTTTTAATACAGGACATGTAACTAGAGAAGGAAGCATATATACATCGCTCCAGATCACAGCAGTGTTTCAAAGACACACGATGCGATTAATTATAGTATTGTTTGTTGGCATTCTGACATAGTGAAATATATAAAAAGAAAGATTAGTTATCTAGCGAAAGTGGAAATTGAAAGGTCAGAAAATTTGGTACAGCCATACAACTATAAAAAGGAATCCAGAATTGTTTGTTGGCATACATAGATACATAGACCAGTGGTAACCTATAACGAAACATACTACGAATTGATAATAATATATTCCTGATTTTACGAAAGACCTATGGGGGCAAACAAACAAATCCTAATTATTTTTAAATACCAATTCAATAACATGAACAAACAAGTACTTATAGTTTTCAATAACCTAAGCAATAAGTTAAACAACATCTTTCCATTGCTCTACCATTTTTTGCATATCGGGTTTTCATAGCATCAAGAGCGGGCAGGCGGTTTGGTGACATGGTGGCCTAGGGTTTGGTGAGAGAGAATGGATCGAGAGCGGGCGAAAAACCCTGGCCAGCCAGATGAGATCCCTAAAGTCCCAAACAAAACGAAACAAAACAAAACGTCCCCAAGATCGTGAAGCGGAGAGGAGAGGAGCCTTACCTGATGATGGCCTGTGTGGAGGGAGGAGGTTGGGAGGGATTGGAGGCAGGAGAGGAGCTCCCTCCCTCGGGCGGGGCGGGGCGGCGCTACGGAGGAAAGGAATGGGAGTCGGGGACGATGATGATGAGTTGATGATCGGCCCAAACGAGCAGGCCCACGTAGAAGAAATGATATCCTTCTCACCTTCTGCAGTAGACTCAACATGACATCAGTTCGACATGGCATGACGCTGCTTCATCTTGGGTTCTTTGTTCTCTCCCAATGGCCTATTGACTAATTTCTTGCTAAACTTTGATGAAAACATAAGTTGCCAATTTGATGACCAAATTTTGATCATGCAATATTTTTGCCAAGGATTGGTGCTTTGATCATGCTATAGTTTGGCATGGATTGCTGGAGGGCGTATCAGCTGAAAACACAAACATCCTTGTTGTGGCAAATTTGACATCAAACCAAACATCTGAAAATTCTGATTTTTTGTGATTATCAGTACAATAATTATTCGACAATGTAGAGTTTATTTTTGGAGTTTATGTATGCTTGATGATCTCATAAGCCACCCAACACAACTTCTCCTCTATCTCAGTGTTCGCAAATTCTGCTCTCTATCACCTTTTCTTTCGGGGAATTTGATGATCATTTTCAATGTTTTTTTGGGTCACAAGTGCGCCTAGGATGGGCAGAGTGGTGAATCGAATATTCACCAGGCTCACAAGTGGTAAGGCCAAGGCATAAAATTTTGTACAGGCATTGTTATATTTGAAGGAATCCAGAATTGCGTGTTGGCAAACATGGACATGATAAAATTTTCAGGAGCTTAAACATTGCATAAAGTGGTAGTCATTTATTAGTTCCCAGTGATGCTTTACTACATGACAGAGGATGGGAATTAACTGGACTAGTTGGCTCATATTCATAATAAAGATGAAACCAGAGTGATTAGATTGTGACACAGTGGTTGCACCCATGGGAGCAGCAAATAAGCACGCAGCCATCAAGCCAAGCCGTATGGCTTGTTTTGGTTGTTTCGCGAGGAACTCGAGAATCATAGCGAAAGACAGATATAAGACCTCCTCGCAAAAAAAAGAAAGCTACCATTTGTCACTCGCACCCAATTAATCAATTAAAATGCACCACACTCAAGCATAGAGATGATCCCATACTGACATCGATCCCGCGTGATCCAGCCCCTCCCTCCCTGATACTAAAACAAGCAATAGAAACAGGAAACCCGAAGCATAGGTTACAGATGATTCCTAAACTTGCAAATCTCGCAGGTAGCAAACAGTAGAGCAGAGCAGAGCAGAACGGAACGGAACTGGAGCACCAAAGTATTTGTGAGCTTAATTCGTCTTTACTAAATTACTTGCTACGTGGGGCAGTAGTGGAATTAATTCAAGGGCAATCGGAAAATCCCGAGGAAGAAGCCAAGATGGATCAGATGATGCGGCGTAGAGAGGTGGGAGGAAACAAGAGGGATTGGAACCTTACCTCACGGATGGATGGATACTCCGCTGCTATGATAGCTGGTAATCTACTTCCGGCAAGGAAAATAAATAAGTTGAGCGTATTTATGGACTCAATGGCTTGATGGTAGCATATTATTTGTTTGGAATCTTTTAATGTAAAAGCTGAGTAATTGTGCATTCTATCCATGCCTTTGTTTGTTTCTAGATCTCCCTGTTGATTGACAATCACAATACAGGAGAATACCACTTGAAACAAACCATTACTCACTTGATTTGTTTCCAAACTTCTCTAGTACTACTACTAATACTAGTACTGTGCTACTAGTGCCCGTGCGTGCTAAGTGTTATTGATGATAGAGATCTCTTGATAATAATATATTCCTATATGCAGGCTCTCGCTCGATCGCTTCAGTTGTCGTCTCCGCACCGTAGCGGTGCATCCTGCGACGCAGTAAATGCTTATCAATCTTCTGTCATACCATCCAGTCCCCCAGTTCAGTTACAAAATAATAATGTGGCAAAACCAACCACAAAATCCTAATCAAATTCGCAGACATCATCACTCTTCTCCACAACAAATGAAGGGATTGCCGATGCTATTCTACGAAGAAAGAGACTTGCAGCACAGCCTGAGTTCCTCACCACCACCACTTTTCTCATTGCGTTGGATTCGGCTTGTCCGTCCCATGGAACTTTCTCCCCGTTTCAACGGCCTCCCTGTTGTCAAATCAAAAAAGCATCAGTCTTTAAACAACAAAGCATAGTGGGGCCATGTCTATGCTAATGCTAGCGTAATTGTTTCTTTCTTTCTTTCTATTCGACAGACCAAAGTTTTACTACCTGAACGCGCTCACAAGCTCTTTGTTCTCCGCCTCAAGCTATACCCCCTCATAGAACCGCATTCGCCGCTTCATCAAACCTCTGTCAATGCCACCACAAGTTTACTTCTTGGGTCATATATATGTCATCGTCTAAAGATAAATGGACAGGGAACGAATGCCCAATTGATACACATCTCTGAGATGGACAAACCTGAAGCAGGCGCAGCGCTGCACCTTCCCTGTAGCAAGCTTTCAACATGCTTTCGCATCCTCCAAGGCACGGTCAGCTTGCCCTGCCCTCAGCCAACAAAGACTTGTGTTCGAAAATCGAAAGCAGTGTCGCATAATTTGGGTCCAACTCAATAGATTGAAATGCATTTTCATCCCAATGTAATTCTCTAAAGAGATAACCCACAAAACTTATGGAAAATTGACAGATGAAGGCTGGCTTGGGATTGCATCAATACTCAGATGTCAAGTGAACTTAAAAACTCTAGCTCCAGAGTTACCCCCCCCCCCCCGGGGGGTACTTTCAAGGCAGAAAATTGATCTTACCTGTGTATAAGCATCTACTGCTACAAAGTAGATGCTACAAAGTAGTCTTTTCTTCTGAAGGCATCATCACCTCTCGCTTTGGCTTCCAAGGATCTTTTTTTTTTGTGCCTCGGATGACACCTAAACAACAAATTAAGTGATGTCAGAATTGCACCGTTAACATCAACAGTTAGATCGTCGAGTCTACTGTTATTTAAGATGATAGAAAATTATGTCACACCTCAACGGGTTGCGGTCTCTGTAAACTGGCTGCTTTCTGTGTAATACCTAGGCCGGATGAAGCCTAGCCCGGCCCATCTCGTAGTCCTATAAGAGAGAGAGGGAGCTAGGTGGAGGGCATAAGACCTACAAAGGTAGGTATCTCCACGGGATGGAGAGAGAGGGTGACATCGACGGGTGTACCTTCCGCTATAACGGTCTAAGCTACAGTTACAGATGCATTGCATTGCATGAAAATGACAGAGAAAATGATACAGTTTACAGTTACAGAATTGATTTGCAGTTTACAGTTGCAGAATTGATTTACAGTTTGCAGTTACAGAATTGATTTACAGTTTGCAGTTACAGAATTGATTTACAGCTTACAGTTGCAGAGTTGAATTATAGTTTATAGACATAGAATTAATTTATAGTTTACAGGTACAGACTTAATTTATAGTTTACAGACATAGAGTTGATTTACAGCTTACAGTTCGCGAAGTCGATTGAATTGTTAAAGTGATGTTATTGTTTTATCGTGTGCTTGCTGAGTCTCCGGACTCACCCTTACTTTGTTGTTGTTTTTATGTAAATGATGGCGACATGCATTGAATGGGAATAGTCTTTTTGGCACTATACATATGAAATAACAGTTTAGCCGTACACTGAGCTTTTATGTTTAATCTAGTATTAAGTCTTTTGTGGCTCGTCGTTTGGTTTGGTTTGCTTGCGAGCCGTGATGGTGGGTTTCTATAGTTGTGGAGTCCAAAGTCTGTTTATGTTATGGTTTATGTAATATGAAGTTAGTTGGCTTTGCGATTATTCTATATTATTTGTTGGTTTCTCTCTGTAGGTAATCAAAAAATAAAAGGAGGGGTGCTGCTAAAAGTTGGATTACCAACACACCTTTGAAACGGTAAATGTATGTTAGTAGCATCTTGGGCCCTGTGGAGGGTCGGGGTGTTACATTCTATGGTGTAGCTTCCTTTACTAGCGCCTGCAAAATGTATTCAGGATTGGCAGAGAATTTGCAACGTAAGAGCATTCATGAACCTGCGAGGATACAAAATAGTGAAAAGGAGATTTAAATGGCACCTTTTCCTCAACTGCTTTAGACAATTTGTACTCTAAAACTCCATCAACAGTCCAATTTGAAACACCTGGGATTGGAGACGTCAGTGGTAAAAGAAGTTCCACAGCTTCACGGTTATTCCTCAAAGCAGCAACCTGTATTGGCTTCAGTCAATCCTATAGAGGGAAAAAAAATTAAAGAAAAAAGGTGCTGAGAGGTTTGCTTCACTTGGTTGTACGACAAGAAGAATCGACAATTAGTCATGCACTGCACTATTCAATGAAATGTAATTATACAGTACAAAATGTTTGCTTCATCACGGTGCATAAAAGATAGATGAAGATTGAAGAAACTAATAATTATCGCCTAAAAAGGATTTACTTCCAATAGAAAAGGGCATTTGATTTTTCCCCAAAAGCCATCAAAAGAAGTTGCCCAATCCAGCTAAACAAATGCAACACAGAGTTACAAACTTAAAATGATTATACACTTTGTAATATGACAACATAAGAGACTATAGCTGTCACGAACCCGGTCTCGTGACCGCAGGTTGTACCCGTGCGCGGCCAGAGGTCGTGCCGTGGTGCTGCCGGCGATGAGAAATCGGCGGCTGAAGAAAACCTGAAGAGAAGCGGAAGATAGCAGGAGGAGAAACAGAGGTTGAGGCAAGTATTTTCTTATTATCTCCAATTGCAAACCCTAACATATATATAGAGTCTGGAATACTCCGACTAATAACTGGATATGTAAAGGGACTCTTAACAGGAATCAAATACTAATCTAATGCCTTATGGAAACAGGAGACCGACTCCTAACTTGTAGCGGCAACAGAGTCCGCATCCCGTTCCGCAGTATCATCCATCCTGGGCGCAACCTGAGCAGAGGTGGGACGGCGGCGGACGTAAGTCCGGCCCCACATGACATCTCCCCCGGCTTGAGAAAACAGCTTGTCCTCAAGCTGGAATGTTGGATAGCGTTCGCGGAATTGCTTGAGATCCACCCAGGAGGCATCGGCAGCAGGAGATCCTTCCCAACGCACTAATACTTGCCAAATATCCCTGGCCTTGCGGGCGCGAAGTACTTCATGCGGCGTAGGTACAGTCTTGCCGTTGAATAGAGGTGGCAGCGGCGGAGGACTTGCCGGCGGGGTACCCACAAAAGGCTTGAGAAGACTGACATGAAACACATCATGCAAACGAGCTTTTGGTGGCAGCTGCAGGCGATAAGAGACGTCACCAATGCGCTCAGTTATCTGGAAGGGACCGTGAAATTTTGAAGCCAATTTGCCGGCGGTGAGTTCAGGGAGGGAGGCTGCACGCCGGCGGTTGATGCGGAGCCACACCCACTGGCCAATATTGAAAATTACCTCACGATGATTAGTGTCATAGAAGTGCTTGTAACGTTGCTGCGCCTGAAGCAAGCGCTCCTTGATGTCAATGAGCAGAGCATCGCGATCTTGTAGTAGTGCATCTACTGCCACTACTCTGGCTTGCCCGGGTTCATAAGAGCGAAGAGACGGGGGGTCACGTCCATACACAACCCGGAAGGGAGTGTCTTGCAGAGAAGATTGAAATGAAGTGTTGTAGCAGTATTCAGCCCACGAGAGCCATTGAAGCCACTGGCGAGGGCGATCTCCCGTCAAGCAACGCAAGTACATGGTGATAATTTTGTTGACCACCTCCGTCTGGCCGTCGGACTGAGGATGAAAGGCTGAGCTGCGATGCAATTTGATGTTGGATAAGCGGAAGAGTTCCTCCCAAAATCCACTTGTGAAAATTGGATCACGATCACTGACGATGGATGACGGTATGCCATGGAGGCGAACAATGCCGTCAAAGAATGCCCGCGCGACCGAGCTTGCTGTATACGGGTGTTGCAACGCGATGAAGTGAGCGTATTTGGAGAATCGATCCACCACGGAAAGAATGACCGTTTTTCCATTCACTTTGGGAAAGCCTTCCACGAAGTCCATGGATATATCCTCCCACACCCGTTCGGGAATGGTGAGCGGCTGGAGCAAACCCGCCGGGTGAAGGTGGCTGCTTTTGTTTTGTTGGCAGATGGTACAGGCTTGGACGAACTGTTGGACCACCCGTCGAGCTCGGGGAACAAAGAAGTCAGCGCGAAGGCGGTGCATGGTTTTCTGGACTCCTTCGTGTCCCATGGTGTGCGCAGCTGCCAAGATATCCGGAAGGAGCGGTGACGCTGCGCTGACATAAATCCGGCCTTTATATGTGAGTAACCCATCCACCAGCTGCCAGTCGGCTCCTGCGGTGCCCTGCTCGATGTTGTTCTTCAATTCCAGCAAGTCCGGGGACTGCAACAGTTCGGAGCGTAACTTCTGGAAGAGCTCAAAACTGGAAGTTGATAGGGCAGCAATGAAGGGTGCTTCTGCATCACGGCGAGACAGGGCATCTGCCACCAAGTTCTGTCGCCCTGGCCGGTATTCGACTTGAAATGTGTATCCTAGCAGCTTGCTGACCCACCTGTGCTGCGGTATTGTCGCCAAGCGTTGGTCCAAAAGAAATTTTAAGCTGTAGTGATCAGTGCGTACCAAGAACGGTTGAGCCCACAAGTAGGGCCGCCAATGTCGAATAGCATGCACCAGACCAACAAGTTCTTGCTCATATGCAGCGAGATGTCGATGGCGGGGAGGAAGGGGCTTGCTGTAGAAAGCAATGGGGCCTGACCCTTGATGTAGCACGGCTCCAATGCCTGTGCCCGAGGCATCGCATTCCACAATGAAGGTGGTAGTGAAATCCGGCAGTTGGAGGACAGGTGCCGATGTCAGTGCATTCTTGAGGTCCTCGAAGGCGCGGGAAGCCTCTGGTGTCCATGAAAAGCTATCTTTCTTCAATAGGCTGGTGAGGGGTGCAGCCAGCGTCCCATAGTTGCGAATAAAGCGGCGGTAGTAGCCTGCCAAGCCCAGAAATCCTCGCAAGGCGCGTACTGATTGCGGTGTTGGCCACTCTTGCACTGCTATCACCTTCTGATTATCCATTGCCACCCCTGCATGAGTAATGACATGTCCAAGATAGGCGACTGAAGTGGCTCCAAAGGAGCACTTGGATTGCTTGAGGCAGAGATGGTTATCTTGTAACACTTGTAAAATTGTGCGGATGTGAAGAAGGTGCTCGGACCAGGTCGCACTGTATATGAGGATATCATCAAAGAAGACGAGAACAAATTGGCGCACATATGCGCGAAGTACCTCATTCATCAGTGCCTGAAATGTGGCTGGGGCGTTGGTCAATCCAAATGGCATGACCAAGAATTCGAACAAGCCTTGGTGTGTGCGAAAAGCGGTTTTCTCAATATCTGCCGGATGCATGCGAACTTGGTGGTATCCCGACCGGAGATCCAGTTTGGTGAAAAATTTGGCACCCTTAAGCTCATCCAGCAACTCTTCGACAACTGGTATCGGAAATTTATCCTTGATTGTCTTGTCGTTCAAAGCTCGATAATCAACGCAAAAGCGCCATGAACCGTCTTGTTTTTTGACCAGGAGGACGGGCGCCGAAAACGGAGACGAACTGGGGCGAATGATGCCTTGCCGCAGCATCTCCGTGCACTGCTTCTCGATCTCATCTTTCTGCACATGCGCATATCTATATGGCCGCACTGCAATTGGTGCTGTGTTGGGCTGAAGGTAGATGCGGTGATCCAGCGATCTCTGAGGAGGTAACCCCTGTGGCTGTGAGAAGATGGCTTGAAATTCGGTCAGTAAGTCCTGTAATAGTGCTGGCTGTTCCTGTTGCAGGGTCAGCAAGGTATGTCCAGGAGCAGGAATACCATGCCAGGTGATGTGCTTCTCCTTGTACCAAAAAGACATGGTCAGCAGGCAGAAGTCCCAAGTAATGGGACCTAAAGTCCTCAACCATTGCACCCCTAATACCATATCAAATCCTGCCAGAGGAATGGCATAGCAGTCCAGAGAGAAGGAAGTTTGAGCCACGCAAACTCGCAGCTGCGGGCAAGTGCCAGTGCTGCAGACGGTGTCACCATTGGCCACGGCAACGCGGAGTCCTAGTCGGGGTTGCACCTCCAGCCCCGCTCTCTGGGCAGCCGCTGCACTTATAAAGTTGTGCGTGGAGCCGGAGTCGATCAGAGCTGTAAGTTGCTTTTGACCAACCCAGACATGTACCTTCATGGTCTGTACGGCGCGAGGTTGAATGCCCGATAGCGCATGCAAGGAGATTTCCGGCTGCTGGTCTTCCGTGGCCGGTGCGAGGGATACACCGTCGTCTTCATCGGGCCGGACTTCCAGGAGAAAGAGGCGCTTGCACCGGTGCCCGGGGACAAACTTTTCCTCACAATTAAAGCACAGGCCTTGGCTTCGTCGTTCGGTCATCTGTGCGGCTGTTAACTGTTTGCGAGGTAGTGGCAGTGGTCCGGGTACTGCCGGCTTGTCGCTGACCGGCCCTGTAGCTGGTGATGGTCGGTGTAGAGAGGAGCCGGTAGGCGGGAGCACTGAGGTCGACTGGGAGGGCAATCGCTGGTGCTGTTGTCGTCCTATCAGCCGGTGTACCGGTGAAGTGAGCAGATGCCTTCGCTCAAACGCCCGGGCCAATGCCATCGCCAGCTGCAGACTGCCAGGGTTCTGAAGCTCGACATCCGTGCGAACTGGTTCCATGAGGCCCGAAGAGAAGAGTTGAACTTGCTGCGCTGGCGTCAATGGGTCTGTGCGACACAGCAGGCTGAGGAATTGCTCTTGGTACTCGTCAACCGTCCCGACGGCTTGCAATTTGGCTAGTTCTCCCAAGAAATTATTGCGGATTGGCGGCCCAAATCGCAAGCTGCAGTAGTCCTTGAATTTGTGCCAAGATGGTTCGCCTTCATCTCGTTCCAGCTGAAAGTACCACTGTTGAGCTGCGCCTAAGAGGTGGTAGGCGGCTAACCAAACTTTGTCCCTCTCTGGTGTTTGCTGTCCTTTGAAAAACTGCTCGCAACGATTGAGCCAACCCATGGGATCCTCCTTGCCATCGAAGGTGGGAAAAGTGAGTTTGTGAAGGCGCGGGCCGGCGGAAATACCTGGCGGCTGTTGCTGTTGGTGAATGGGAGGGTGGGCGGGCAGCAATCCTGCCGGAGCTGGGAGCAATCCGTCCCCAACGTGTACCGGCTTCTTTTCCAGCGCTCCAATGCGTTCCTTGACGTGTGCGAATTCTGTTGAGATCTCCGACTTGAGTTCTGTCAGGGCTGCCGTGAGGTCGGCGATCTGCTGCGTCAGCGCCGTCATCTCCCCTTGCTCTGCCATCGGCTCTGATACCAAGATGTCACGAACCCGGTCTCGTGACCGCAGGTTGTACCCGTGCGCGGCCAGAGGTCGTGCCGTGGTGCTGCCGGCGATGAGAAATCGGCGGCTGAAGAAAACCTGAAGAGAAGCGGAAGATAGCAGGAGGAGAAACAGAGGTTGAGGCAAGTATTTTCTTATTATCTCCAATTGCAAACCCTAACATATATATAGAGTCTGGAATACTCCGACTAATAACTGGATATGTAAAGGGACTCTTAACAGGAATCAAATACTAATCTAATGCCTTATGGAAACAGGAGACCGACTCCTAACTTGTAGCGGCAACAGAGTCCGCATCCCGTTCCGCAGTATCATCCATCCTGGGCGCAACCTGAGCAGAGGTGGGACGGCGGCGGACGTAAGTCCGGCCCCACATGACAATAGCACCACTGCACCAGCAAGTTATGTAACCGGGTTGCTCCACCAGCGCTGATATTTGGGTTTGCACCTGCCTATGTTGCAGAATATTTAATTAGTTTTTGAGGGATAAAACATAGATAATACTAGTTGTAGAAATAACTAAGTACAAAGAACAGTATTTTGCATTAGCTCAGTCCAGGAACAGAAACAGTATAGTCAACATGGTGAAAAGAAACATTTAGACTCTCTTAAACTTTTGTATGCTGGTACACAAGCATTATGAATTACATCGCAGTAACATAAGCAAGACTAATAAATAGGCGCACAAGGAATGAGTATTGCTTTATTCGTGCATATGCTTGTTTGATTCCCGAGGCACAAGCCATGTCGTCAAACAAGAAAACAGAGTATCCACTATTCAGTAACCACAAGACTGAGGCATGATATCAAAGTGAAGAAGAGGCTCCAAATAAAAGCATGGAAAACAGGTCTTTTACTTATCATATTTGATGATGTACCTAGATTAGAACCTCCAAGCATGGGAGAGAACCAGCTGCCATAGCAGACAACAATGATGTGATACCTGTTAAGGGTATTAGAGATAGAATAGGAATTGTATTATATCTTCCTTATATGCCTCGTTTTCCTTATCTGTATATAGTATATTCCCCTGTAATATCCCCTTATACTCTCTATATATATTGCCCATTAGACCTCTTCAATATACACACAATATTTATAACATGGTATCAGAGTAAAGGTTAGGATTAGAGTTTATTGTAGCCATTGTCGCTGCCTCCTAGCTTCCACTCGACTTCCGCATCTGCTGTCCCCAGGAGGAGCGATCTCCGCTTCCGAGGGCAGCCAACACTTCCCCGACCGCTGGCGCAGCTGCATGTCGCCATCCCCAGCCACCTTGATGCCCGTGTTCGCTGGCTGCCGCCACTGGATCTCACCGGGCCGTCGTTGGACCACCGTCAGATCTTGTCGCGCTTGGATCCCGGTGAGCCACCGCAGCCGTCCATCTCTTGGACCGTTGACGCCGCTCGCCTCTTCTAGATCTGCCGCCGCCGTCGCCCACGGCTATCTCGCCCGCGCTAGCTGCCGCTGTACGCTCGGATCCGGGCGGATCCGGCTTCGCCTCGTTGCCGCACCACGGACCCAGCCCGGATCGGGCCACCGCCGACCTTGACGTGCCCAGATCCGGTCCCGGCCGGCCAAGTCCTGCCTGGATCCGGCCGTCTCCCATGCCCGACGCTGCCACCATATCGTCTTCATCTCCCATAGCATGAGCCGCCATCGTCGTCCATCATCCGCGAGGAGGGGGAGAGCGAGTCTGTGTGGCTCATCTCCGAGGCCACCGCTGTGGTGGGCAACGGCTGATGACGAGCGCTCCAAAGTTCCTTGTCGTCCGCCGCCGCTGCTCCATCACGACGCACGGCCGTCGAGCCCAGTCACGTGGGCTTGTGACCTGTCTAAGGGGGTGCTTTAGTGGTTATAATTCCACGTTGTGGCCATGGAGACCTGGGCTACGGGGATTAAGCTAGTGTGGCTGCCAGTTTCTGCTGCTAGTATTTATTGTTTTTTTAGTCTTCCGTTGTGTCCATTCAAGTCCGTAGATTCTCTTTCAGTTCGTCCAAACCGTGTGAGTCCACAAATTTATTATCAGTTATAGAAGTATAGAAATTTTCTTTTGCATGGCAGCAGCCGCCGCTCTACTCTTTGAGCCGCGTGCAGCGTAGAAGTCGTTATGATGTCGTCGCTTCTCTAGCTGCCGCCCCGAGCTTCTAAGGCCGCCACGCGTCTTCTGCACCTTGTGCATTGTGCCGCCACCATCTTGGGCTTCAATCTGCGCCGCCATGCTTCTATCTATTCCTCCTCGCCTTGATTTGACAGTTTATTCAAAAGTTGCATGCAACGACGACATTATGAAGACTCGGACTTCGGATTTTTCTTATTTTAGTGTTAACTCTTTTTCAAATGCAATGCTATTGCATACGTCTTGCATTTGATGGGAGGTGTTAAGGGTATTAGAGATAGAATAGGAATTGTATTATTTCTTTCCTTATATGCCTCGTTTTCCTTATCCGCATATGGCATATTCTTCTGTAATATTCCCTTGTACTATATATATATATATATATATATATATATATATATATATATATATATATATATATATATATATATATATATATATATATATATATATATATATATATATATATATATATATATATATATATATATATATATATATATATATATATATATATATATATATAACAGGGGCACCATGATGCACAGGCTCCATGATTAAGACTTTCCATCCTAATATATATCATTGCACTTGCACGCATCTAAAAGCAATTCAAAGGCAAGGAAGCTTGGTGCCCGGGCACCATGGTGTCCCATTTCAGTGTCATATACACACAATATTCATAACAATACCATCATCATTTTCAGTATTTGGCTGCAACAAGGTTTTGAAGAACTAGCATGAGCACTAAAGTTAACTAACTTCAATTCATATATAGCGACTCAGAAAAAAATTCATGCTACAGGTGTTTGCTGCTCATAGTTACAAATCAAGGAGAAAAGGTTGTCCAACGCGGAACAAAGATAATGGAGAGTGATAGGGCAAAATGACAGCATCTTAACAATAGAAAGCTAATTCACCCTTACGTGATTAATAGTTGCTTCTTGGTATTAAAAACACCACATAATTAATAAGATTATTGCACTGAATGACTGAAAACTCAGATTAATAAATTGGTGGTACAAAAGGTGAGTCAGGGGAAAGAGAATGTATATAGCAGCTGCTACCTTCGCATTGTGTTGAAGAAGCTTGACTGCATCTTGTTGTCCATGGCCAGCAGCCCATATGAGGGGAGTGCCTGCATCACTTTCTGATTCGACATCAACTCCCTTGGAGAGAAACAGCTTCAAAAGCTCTATGTTTCCTATAGAAAGAAACGAAACACTTCAACAATTTCCCATTTTTAACGTAATGAATGACAAGAAGAGCAGATCGATGATCTATATAATGAGTTGGTAACTGTTATTGCAAAAACATTGTGTGGGGCATGATTAATTGCTTGTTGTTACCTATTCCTGCAGCATGGTGTAGGGTTGTGGCTCCGAGACTAGTGGCGACAGAAGGATTGGCTCCATGGTCAAGCAGGTACTTTGCAGTTTGCAGATGGCATTGCCGTGTGGCATGGATGAGTGGAGTTTCAACTGGTGGTGATGAGATGATTAGCTGAGCAGGTAGTAGGAAATGGATTCAGAATTTGAGATACCAATATGATAATAATAAGCATGCATTGCATAGATAGAAGCAGCATCCATCCTGGTGAATGAATCATCAGAAGTAAAACCAAAGAGTAGGTAGGTAGCATAGCTAGTGTAGCAACCATCATCGTCCTTGGGGTCGACAGGGAGTGCCAGCTGGTCGATGAGGAAGTGGCAGACCTCGGTGCGGCCCTCGCGGGCGGCGAAGTGCAGCGCAGTGCGCTTGTTGGCGTCCCGCACGGCGGCGGCGGCGGGCGCGCCCTTGCCCTCCTCGTCGAGCGCCGCAACAAGGTCTGTAGTGTTGTTGTAGCACGGAAGGAAACAAACAAGCGCCGCGAAGGCCAAGTGAGGAGGAAATCGGATCGGATCGAATCGGATGACCTCAGCAACAACAACAAGTAAGGGCATGAAGGAATCTACTCTTGAGGGAGTGGAGGTCTCCGGCGCGCACGGCTTCGAGGAAAGCCTGCACCTTGCTCCGAACTGCAAATTCGAAATCGGATTGAACTAAACAAATAAAGAGATTAATTGCTTGAGAGAGAGTAGAGACTGGGGGTGGCACCTGGGAGGGCGGCGGTGGCGTCGGCCATGATGCAAAACCGGAGCGGAGCAGCCAGTGGTGCGGACTTTCCTACTAGTGTATTTTGGTTCCGATGGATCAACAGAGAAGGATGGCATGGGGCCATTTATCAGGCCCAGCCCAATGAAATCCATAACATCGTGTACATCTGTACCGAGGATATGATATCAATTTTGGATTATCGTATTCTTAAAAATACCGTATTCACGTGCCCGTGAGGCTCCTGTGCCTCCGCAAAATCTCCATGATGCCCTTGTGTCGCCGTAAAATTCATGGCATGCGTAAAAGCCCAGCCATTCCAACCGCACAGAATAAACTGGCGGCATGTAAAAGCCTAAGCATTCCTTCGTTTCTTATATTTTTTCTTTTCCTTTCTTTTTTTTTCTGAACTTAAGATCCTATCAATTTTCGTAAGAGACAGTGTGGCCTCAGTAATCAAAATGAAATGATATCACAGATACAGTAGCAAGCAACCAACGTTCAGGCGCCCAGCATATTCTCTAGCATATCATCATCTTCTATTGTGGTTCATGTGACCACACACCCAATCTGCCAACACTTATTTACACAAGTTTTCTTCATGTCTTAATCATCATCCAGCCATGACTCATGTATGTTGTGTCTTCCCTCACATAAGCAAATCTAAATTGCAAGTGCAAATCTTGACACCAAGGCCAAGGTGTCGCCCTGGATGATAGATGGAAGATATTCGTTTCTACAAAATCTGGCCTCTTCCAGAAAAGGGTATCCGTATTTGGTCATTGCTATGACTTCTAGTACAACCCTAACTACAAGCAAACGTTTGGACAGCTCCTGGCAGTGCCATCTTAAGCACCACATCAACTGGCAGAACTCCTTAGAAAGGAACTAAGTCCAGGTAACCAAAGCCCGCTAAATCGGCTTGAGCTTGCGTTAGGTGTGCGCATGCTTGCTTCAGTCGAGTACGAGCCTCCACTTGATAGCTCACATGATCCTTCCCTTGAAGAAGATGTTTGCCGGAGAAAGCCCTGCTTCTCCTGGAAATGTCAGGCACAACTAATTAAAATCATCACCTCAAGCAGTAGACAACACATCTAATACAATCAGACATCTAGAGTGCAACGTCAAACTGAAACCAAACCAGACCTGGGATGCCTCTACCCTAGGCGATGATTCAGCTACAGGTGAGACTGTTTGCGGAACTAGAGGAGGCAGCAGCGGCCGAGTACCCTGTACCCTCCCCGCAATTCGCTCTGAAGAAGATCCAATAGCTGGAGGAATGGATGATGTGACCTGAAATTCGAAGTAGCTTTTCAGAACAAGTATGTAGGAGGGCAATAGTTGAGGAGGAACTGGTAAAAATTGTTAGAGTGATCTCAACCATTTGACCCAACGGCCAAATGGGCCCCTTGTACGCGCCCTGATCGGGGGTGCCCAGCCCTAATGGCTGGTGGGCCCCTGTCGCCAGCGCCACAATAAATAGAGGTGGGGGCCGGGGCGGCACAACGACCGAGGTTGGCCGTGCCGCCACAATCCCCACCGACAACCCTAGATCCGATCTGAAAGGGGGCGCTCCAGCGACGGGAACTACCACCGCCACCTCTATCTCCCTACAGATCGCCGCCGCCAGGGAGACCCCGCTCCTTCTCCACCGACCGTCGCTGCCCGTGCGCAGACTTCACCGAGCCAACCAGCGATGGCCAACTCCTCCTCCAATGCATCGGACGGTCGGTACCCCTAACCCTAATCCTCTCTCCCTCTCCCCTTCTCTCTCGAATCCGAACAAGAACACCCTTTAGATCTAAACCTAGAAGATCCTAAGGATTTAACAATGGTATCAGAGCCTGATCTAGGCGTAGATCTAGATGGAAAAGATCTCAGACCGTCGTCGGTTGACCGGCGTGCGGAAAAGAAAAGAACGAAGAAAACCCTAACCCTAGATCTGAAAAGGCCGGGACTTACCTGGCCGTCGTCGCTGGCGTGCGGGAAGACCGGCCGAGCCGTGTGCTCGCCGGCGCTCCAAAGCGGACCACCGTCGACGCGCTGAGGGGCGCCGACACGGAGCCGCTCGACGGCGGCGCGCTCCCTCTTAGGGGAGCGCGCACGCCGGCGAGAGGGCCTGCGGTGGCGCCGGTTTCTCCTTCTCCGGCGGCTGGACGAGGTCGCCGCCGCCGCTCCTTTTTCGCTCGGGTGCGAGGCTGGAGAGGGGAGAGGAGAAATGAGCTAGGGTTTTTGGGGGGAGACGGCCGCGAGCGAGTTTTGTTCCGCCGATTTCGCCGCCGCACCCTCGGATGGCGCTGGACGGCTGAGATCGCGCCGAGGACAGCGGGCTGGCTTTCGGCCCAGGCGGGCGAGAGCTTTCCCGGCCCAGGCCCAGGTTGCGACCTGGGCGCGGGGGAGCGCGAGGCGGCGCTGTGCTGAGCGGGCCGCCTGGGCAGCGGCTGCGAAGGAATGGGCCAAATGGCCATTTTGCACAGTAATTCCATTAAAAGTTTTTTATTTATTTTCAGAAGCATTTTTTTGAGTGAATTTGAATGAAATTTGCATCAAATCTCTGTAAATTTTTGCACCAACGTGTTACTTTTCCAGAGATTAGATGAGTACAGTAATAATGCTTCTGAGTAGAATTATTTTTTGAATAATTTCATGTTTCCGTTGCAAAAGTTAATGTTGATTACTCTTTCAATTAAATTCGAACCAACGGGAGAATTTAATTTTTGAGAATTGTTGTGAATTATGATATTGTTATTTTCTGACCAACGTTGATAATAACAATATTATAATTTTAATTGATGATTTTATGCATTATTTCTATTTCTGCCCAACGGTGATGTAGATTTAATGTATAGATAAAATTGTATGTCGTATTTTGACCAACGTTGGGAATAAGGCATATAATTTTGCTGTTATTATGTTTAAATGTTCTCACTGTATATGAATTGTGTTTTAAGGAGGATACTCTTTGATGGGCTACATCAGGGATATCCCGGTTCTCAAAGGAGACAAATACGGTGAATGGAAGAAAAAGATTGACCTGGACTTCATCTTGGCTGAGGTGGACTGGGTAGTCACCACACCGTGTCCCACAGAGTCTGTGGCACCGGTGAGCGATGAAAATGAGGCTGATGTTGCTTGGCAGACCAGACAGAGGGACTATGCTCCTATAAAAATATCATATGATCTTGATCATAAAAAGTGGATCACTGCCAACAAGAAATGTTTGGCTGTGATAAAGAACACGATTGAGTCTGCAATTGTGGGCTCAATCGCAGAGTGTGACACTGTCACAGAGTACCTTGAGAAAATAAAGAGTCAGTTTACTGGCTCTTCAAAGACTTATGCTACACAGCTGATTAAGCAGCTTGTGACAGAAAGGTACTCTGGTGGTGGCAGTGGCATAAGAGAGCACATACTAAGGATGAGCAACTTGGCATCCAAGCTTAAACCAATGGATTTGGCTCTCAAGGATGAGTTCCTTATTCATTTGATTTTTGCTTCCTTGCCGAAAGAGTTTGACACCTTTGTTGTCAACTACAACATGCAGCCCGAGAATAGGACTTAGAAAAGTGCATAGCTATGTGTGTGCAAGAGGAGGAAAGAATTAAATCCTCACATGGTGGTTCTATCAACTATGTGAAGGACTACAAGAAAAAGAACTTTAATCATTCCTCCTCAAAGACAGGAAAGCCTCAGCAACAAAATTTCACAGTGGAGAAAGATCAGTGCCTTCATTGCAAGAAAAAGGGACATTACAAGAAAGATTGTCCCGATTTCTTGAAAATGATTATGTCAAAGAAAGGTGAGAACATCATTACGTTCATAAATGAGTCCTTGTATGTACAATATTCAAAAACTACTTGGTGGATTGATTCAGGTGCAACTGTTCATGTTGCCAATAATTTGCAGGGATTCCGTTCGACGAGGAATACGCAAAGAAAAGAAAGATGCGTTAAAGTCGCAAATGGAGTCCAAGCTGAAGTTGAAGCCGTTGGCGATCTTTCATTAGAGCTAGCTGATGGCTTCACTCTTTTACTTAGAGACGTTGTTTATGTTCCCTCTTTACAGAGGAATTTGATTAGTGTTTCATGTTTGGACAATGATGGTTATGATTGTCATTTTGGAAATGGCAAGTGTGAAATAATGTTTAATAAAGAATGTGTTGGTCTTGCCATCTTACAAAATGAGCTTTATTTGTTATCATTATGAGATGATGTGAATGTCGTATGCGATAATGGGAACGTCGCGTGCGAGAAAGTGATTGAATCTTCGTCTACAAATGTAAACAGGAAACGAAAGAGAAATCTAGATGCGTCGTCGAAATTATGGCACTGTCGTTTAGGCCATATTTCGAGGGGGAGAATAGAAAGACTAGTTCAGAATGATATTCTTCCTCCATTAGAGTTCTCAGACTTAGAACAATGCAGAGAATGCATTAAAGGAAAATATGTAAAGAAAATTAAGAAAGATGCCAAAAGAAGCATAGGAGTTCTACAAATTATTCACACAGACATTTGTGGTCCTTTTCCTGTGAAAAGTGTGGATGAATATGACTCGTTCATAACATTCACGGATGATTACTCCCGTTATGGATATATTTATCCAATCAAAGAAAGAAATGAAGCCTTGGATAAATTCAAGATATTTAAGGCTGAAGTTGAAAACCAACATGATTTAAAGATTAAGATAGTCCGATCTGATCGTGGGGGAGAGTACTACGGTCGACATACCCCATATGGACAAGTTCCTGGACCTTTTGCAAGGTTTTACAGGAAAATAGCATAGTAGCCCAGTATTCTACACCGGGCGAACCTCAGCAAAATGGAGTAGCTGAAAGTCGCAACCGTACCCTGATGGATATGGTGCGAAGCATGATGAGCTATTCCACACTGCCATTGAGTTTATGGATGGAGGCGTTAAAAACCGCCATTCATATTCTCAACATAGTGCCTAGTAAGTCGGTGCCCAAAACACCGTATGAGTTGTGGACAGGAAGAGTTCCCTCACTAAACCACTTACGTGTGTGGGGGAGTCCTGCTGAGGCTAAAGTATTTAACCCAAACCTTGGGAAGCTTGATCCCAAAACAGTAAGTTGCCATTTCATTGGCTACCTTGAAAAGTCAAAAGGTTTTCGTTTCTACTGTCCAGACAGATATACAAAGTTTGTAGAAACGAGACACGCTGTTTTCTTAGAGGATGAAATGATGAGAGGAAGTATGGTAGCTCGAGAGATTGACCTTGAAGAGAAGCGGGCGTATGCGCCCACTCCGATGATTCAAGAGCCATTCTTCACACTACCTGCTGTCGCTGCACCGACGGTGCAAGACACTGTGGTGCCAGCACCTGTTATTGTTCCTCCTGTGGCAACAATGAATGAGAATGAGGAACCTGTTCTTCAGGATCCTATAGAACCCGTTGCCACAGATGAGGGGGAGCAACAACAGCCTCAAACAGAAGATGTACCAAATGAGGAAGCCCCGAGGAGGTCTCAAAGAGTAAGAAGATCAGTTATTTCTGATGATTATCAGATTTATCATACAGAGGAATTTCAAATGGAGGATGATCCCACCTCATTTGAAGAAGCCATAAGAAGCGAAAATTCTTCAAAATGGCTTGAGGCCATGGAAGAGGAAATGAGGTCCATGAAGGCTAATAAAGTCTGGGACTTGAAAATTATTCCTCAAGGAGCCAAAACAGTAGGCTGTAAATGGGTCTACAAGACAAAGCTTGACTCCCAAGGGAATGTAGAAAGATACAAAGCGCGACTTGTGGCAAAAGGCTTTGCGCAAAGAGAAGGGATTGATTACAATGAGACCTTTTCTCCAGTCTCATGTAAAGATTTCTTCAGAATCATAATGACATTAGTAGCACATTATGATTTAGAGTTACATCAGATGGATGTAAAGACGACATTTCTTAATGGGGATTTGAAGGAAAATGTTTACATGGCACAACCGAAAGGTTTTGTCGTGGAAGGAAATGAAAGAATGGGATGCCGCCTAAAGAAATCGATTTATGGGTTAAAGCAAGCTTCAAGACAGTGGTACTTGAAGTTTGACAGTACAATAAGAAAATTTGGGTTTAAAGAGAATGTAGAGGACAACTGTGTTTATGCAAAATTTAAAGATGGGAAGTTTATCTTCCTAATCCTGTATGTGGATGATATCCTACTAGCTAGTAGTGATGTCAGTCTGCTACTGGAGACAAAGACGTTTTTGTCCTCAAACTTTGATATGAAAGATCTTGGTGAAGTTTCGTTCGTTCTAGGGATCGAAATTCACCGGGATAGAAACAAAGGGATATTGGGACTGTCACAAAAGGCATACATAGAGAAAGTCTTAAAGAAATTTGGTATGCATAAATGTAGTCCTTCACCTGCACCTATAGTCAAGGGCGATAGATATGGGGATTTTCAATGCCCCAGGAACCAGTACGAGCTCGATCAAATGAAATCGGTTCCATATGCTTCAGCTGTCGGAAGCTTGCAGTATGCTCAAGTGTGTACGCGCCCTGACTTAGCGTTTGTTACCGGGTTACTTGGTAGATTCCAGAGCAATCCTGGAATAAAACATTGGAAATTGGTAAAGAAAGTCTTGCGTTATTTGCAAGGAACAAAAGGCCTCATGATGACATACAGAAGATAAGATTCACTCCATGTAGTGGGGTATACAGATTCTGATTATGCGGGAGATGATAGAAAGTCAACATCCGGATATGTGTTCACTCTCGCTGGAGGAGCTATATCGTGGAAAAGCTCAAAGCAAACCGTCACTACATCGTCCACAATGTATGCCGAGTTTGTCGCATGTTATGAGGCTACGGGGCAGGTGAACTGGCTAAAGAAGTTCATACCCGGTTTAAAAGTGGTTGACGACATCAATAGACCACTTAAGTTGTACTGCGATAATGAACCCGCAGTAACGTATGCCCACAACAATAAGTCAAGTGGTGCTGCCAAACACATTGACATAAAGTTCGGGATCAAATTATAAGTCTTGAGCATATAAGTACCGCAAAGATGTTAGCGGATCCGCTTACTAAAGGCTTACCACCCAACGTGTTCAGAGAACATGTAGCCGGCATGGGTTTAAGGGAAAGCCTATGATTCCTGGACTAAAAGATGGCCCAAAAGATTAAAGTAACTATTTCAGAACAGAGAGGTGTATTGTAGTTGTTAAATCTATCGGCGATTGACCGTGACGATGAGACATGTTCTATGCACTAATCTGTGATGGAATGAGTAAAGTCAAAAGTAATTAAAGTTAAAGCATAGATTGAGATCAAGGGGGAGAATGTTAGAGTGATCTCAACCATTTGGCCCAACGGCCAAATGGGCCCCTTGTACGCGCCCTGATCGGGGGCGCCCAGCCCTAATGGCTGGTGGGCCCCTGTCGCCAGCGCCACAATAAATAGAGGTGTGGGCCGGGGCGGCACAACGACCGAGGTTGGCCGTGCCGCCACAATCCCCACCGACAACCCTAGATCCGATCTGAAAGGGGGCGCTCCAGCGACGAGAATTGCCACCGCCACCTCTATCTCCCTACAGATCGCCGCCGCCAGGGAGACGCCGCCACCAGGGAGACCCCGCTCCTTCTCCACCGACCGTCGCTGCCCGTGCGCAGACTTCACCGAGCCAACCAGCGATGGCCAACTCCTCCTCCAATGCATCGGACGGTCGGTACCCCTAACGGCCTAACCCTAATCCTCTCTCCCTCTCCCCTTCTCTCTCGAATCCGAACAAGAACACCCTTTAGATCTAAACCTAGAAGATCCTAAGGATTTAACAAAAATACATATAAGCAACATGCCATTAAGGAATCGCATAGGCTATGCTGACTTGCCTGAATAGCATTCTTGCCAGGTTCTGCAGAATTTGTTTTTTTTGGGGGGGGGGGGGGCGGTGGTAGTGTGTACTTCTACTTACCTGAGTGTATTCAAGGTTCCCAAGCTTGGACTCCTGCAAGAAACAAGAAAGGTGCATCAGTGCATGATACTAATCTCCAATAAATAAGGTAGAAATGTGTTCCAGTACAAGGCGCCTACAAGATTAACAGTCTGTAAATCCTCCTGGAAAGCATTTAGATTCCCATGGATGACTGCGACCTACAAGTCAATTAATTTTGTATCATTGCCTCACTTCAAAATGCATCAAAACCAGAAAAGGAAAGATGGTATGTGGCAGCAATGTTCCAACCTCATCCCTTGTGCCTTCAATAATCTGTTGGGTTTCATCTAAACTAGTATCCACACAATCAATCCTTCCAGCTAGATGTCTCCTTGTAACCTGAACAGTGAAAACCAAAAATTGATACATATATGCTTTGGTTGGAACACAGAAAAAGAAGGAAGTATAATGCGGTTCTGGTGTCTAGTTGGAAGCACAAGACAGTTCGCGTGCTGTAAGGAAAAACTTACAATAACACTATCTGAAACTTGATCCAACTGGCTGCCAACTACATTGCAAGCATCAGATAAGCCACGCTTCGTCACAAACATCATATCAGAAAGTTTCCAACCCTGTAAATTAATGCGCAAACTTTAGATATTAGCTGTACTGTTAACATGAAACAGTAAGTAGATAGGATATTCACAATTTGCAGCTATGGCCATGACCCTAGAATGGCATAATAAACATTAGCTGCAACTAGAATAATCTAAGATGGTATATTTGTCCTCCGTGATTTGTACTCTTTCATCGAGTTAAAAAGAATCAAATTTTACCTTCCACTTTATGTATGCATAGCCAATAACCCCAGCAACAACAACTGCTGTTATAGTAAATGCACCACGTCCTACAAAGGAAGGTAAGATTGATAATTATTCAAGGACTTTGATCAGAATTGTATAGACTAGAGAGGAATGAAAATTATTTAATCTTGTATGTTTAAAAGGCATGATAAAAAGTTTTACCAGCTTCAACATAGACATTTGCAATAACCATGAAACATGTCACAAGCACAAAACTCTACGGTAAATAAATGAAGTGAAGAAAAGCAAAGAACTATCGCCATGCTGCTATTTTGTACACGAAACAACTTCAAAATAAATTTGGTTACTGTGTACTCCAGCCAAAAAAAACTTTAGAAAGTACCATGGCAAAGAAAGAGAAAGAAACATGTGGACATCAGATCAGAATTGCAAAATACAGGCTATAAATAAGAATATGCTTTACAATTGTAGCTCTGCGAAACATGTGGGCATCAAAACACATATAATCAATTTGATTCAGAATTGAGATAAGAAAACATCTTGAATATGAAACATCAAAAGGTAATAGAAAAAATCTAGGGCTCTACAAGCACATGAATACTTTGCAAGACAGGTCAGCACTGTCAAATGTAGCTATCATCTAATACAAAATTTGTGCACCGTGCAATTTGATTTTGTAAGAGCTCTATTTCACTTGAAAGTCATAACTAAAATGTGGTACTCGCAATACATATAGGAGATAGAAACTAGTTAGCAAGCACTGACCTGATGTAGCAGCACCTGTCACAACTGTAACTGGTCTCGAGGCCAGGTACTTTATCTCCTCTCTGAGACAGTTGACCTAAAATATTTAAAAGCTCTTTAAGCATTTCGTCACATCTAGAGTTCTCCATTCTGTGAGGAAGACAAATAATATATGCACAGACCTGAGAGATCAACTGAGCAGTATGTGCATCGCTGGTAGATGATGCATCTTTGCCTTCCTTTCCGTGTTTTTTCATAAACTAAGGGAAGAAAACGTATGTAAAGGTGTAAAGAATGTGTCGTAGCATATATACCAATAATACTGTGCTCATTTCAGAATTAAGATATGAAGATAGAAAATACCTTGGCAGCACCAGAAAAAAACAACCCCGACACTAGTAGGAACTTTCCCATCGTTACTTGTAAGAACAGATCCAACAATGCCTGCAAATAATATTGCAAACAGTTATACTTGCCTGAAACCACGGGTTTTTTTCCTTTATGTAGAGGTTACAAGTACATGCTGCATGTAGAACAATAGAGATCTACGAGTCCTTGGCAAAAGCTCCCTCCTAGGAGAAGATGAACATGAGCAGGAGCTCCAGAAGCAAGAGTAGCCAAATCATGGGGTTAAGTGATTAGGAGGTACAGGCAACTGCATTACATGCGAGTAGTACAAGCTTAACTGAACTAAATCCAAGCAACCAACCGTACAAACTTCGCTTGATTCTACTACTAGACTCTGTGGAGACTGCTGAGCAATCAGATTCTTTGTCGGATTTTTTACTTGCTAGTAGCATCATCTCATCTAGCGTATCTGCACAATGCTCTTGGGATTGCTGTAATATCCTGAACGTCGTTACGGCGTAAGTTTTTAAAACAATCGCGGAGTCGCCGGTTTTTCGGTAAATCGCAGGAAGGGAAAAATAGAAATTGTAGAACAGTATAAAATAAATAAAATAAATTAAAATTAAATTAAAAACCTAGAGTGGGCTGCTTGGGGAGTGGGCCGACCGCCCTGGGCCAAGGCCCAAGGGGGTGGCCGCACCCCCCAAGGCCGCACCCCCTTCCCCTTAACCCTAGAGCCCTTCCCCCTTTTCTCCCAAGCCAGCCGCCACCCCCTCCCCTTTCTCCCCCTATGGCCGCCCCTTCCCAGGAGATTGGCGCCCCCCATTGCTGCTGCCCTTGGAGCCAAGGAGAGGAAGGAGAAGGAGAAGAAGGAAGGAGAAGGAAGGAGAAGAAGAGGAGGAAAAAAAGGGGTGATCCCTCATCTAGGTAATTTTCCCCCATTCCAACCCTCTGTTTTTTTTGAATAATTAGGGTTCTTGGCACGGATTTTGAAAGGGATTAATAGTTTAATTGCCTGATTAGAGATTACCTGCTGTCTGCCTGTAGATTGATTCGCGCAGCGCGCCTGTTTGCCCGGTTTCGACCCATCAAATGATTTTCCTGCGGATCTTCCCAAAAGGAAAATTGTAGAGGACTTCCAGACCTATCTCCTGTTTTTTTAAGAATTGTTGGCCGTGGGATCTGGGAGTAACAGGGTCGGGAATACCGCTGTCTATCAGGGGAACATATTGGGGTAGACTGTTATTAAACTGTGATTTAGAGGTAGTAAATGATTTTTATGATCATGGCCGCAATTGAGAAAGTTGTCGGGAATTCAGAATTCTAGCTTCTGTATAAAAATTATATTTTTTGGACCCTTGTACTGTTGTTGGGACTCATTTGAATCTTGCTGTCCAGTCTAACAGAACAGAGAATTTCCTCTGTTTAGTGCATTAAATTACACCTAGCTATGATCAAAATAAAAATGTGTGATCTACATGAAAAATGTAGGCATTCAAGTGATGAAACCAGAGATATATCGTTTGCTGTAATTGGATTAATATTTTTTAAAGATACGAAAATGTTAAGCAGCGCTACTGCAGTGGGTAGTTTTGTTGAATTGTGAGCGGAGAGGAGTTTGCGCGGGTTCGGGGTTCTAGCGACGTTTTTAATTATTAAGTCGTGTCTGTATGCTGTAGCTTTGTGCTGAGAGATGCCTTTTGGACAGGTGGTTTTGTCCCTGAGCTCTCTTGATTTGCTTCGCTTCGTCGGTTGAGGCAAGTAAACATAGCAGTGGTTGCTACCGTTTAACTCGTTATTCCTTCTACTTGCAATTTACATTATTATCGTAATTTGATACATTATGCCATGGTTGCATGATATTCTAAATGTGGTGATGGTAGCAAGTATTGATCAATTGATATGTTGATAAACTGCTAGTAGTCATGTGGAATTTTGCTTAATGTGCGAATGTGGAATATGAAAATAAACATGTGGTGAACTTGTGGATGTGGATATGTTGTGAGCATGATGGTGCTCCTTGGAGGATGGATTAATGTGATTTATGATTATTATATCATTCATATCATATCATGTCATTTGCATATGTGGATATCGCCGCACCTAGGCGCGACCATACTGGTACAACATCGTATATTGATGTAATACGATGCACCTCTTATCCCGCTGGGAAAGAGTGATGTTGATGAGGACATGACCCCTATGGATACAACCATATTTGCTATGTTTGCTGTCCTAATTACAAGAGCTCCTACGCAACGCTTAAATTATAAGGTGAGCTCGTTTCAAAGAGGTTTTACTTTGCTTGATAAAGAACTTATGATATTACATAATGAGGGTTTGTTGCGTTTGTTATCATATACCGAGATTTACGATCAAGATCATGCAATACGTGAGGCTACACATACGTTAAAACTGAGGACGGTTTTCCGTCAAGAAGGGGAGGATGATGTGACCACGCCACAAACACATACGACAATATCGTCCAATATCAAGATTGAACTAAAGGTGAATTCGTTTCTTGAGCCTCAACATATTTTAAATGAGAATATGATGCTACCTAATAATGAAAAAATATATTTTTACAACACCACGTCACTTTTACGCCAATTCAAAAGAGTCCTTGTTGGACCCGTACTGGAATCAGATTCGGACTGCTGCAATGGTGCAAGTTTAAACGAACTAACTTTCTCATACGGACTCCGTTTGGGACGTTCTTGGACTTGATGGAAAGCTCATCAATTCTACTTTCTAAAAGATTCAACCCCATCTTCAAATTCTATCCGAGACAGCCGCAATCATCAAAAGAGTCCGTGTTGGTCACGTACTGGAATCAGATTCGGACTGCTGCAATGGTGCAAGTTGAAACGGACGTAACTTTCTCATACGGCCTCCGTTTGGGACGTTCTTATACTTCATGGAAAGCTTATGAAGTATACTTTCCAACGGATCCAACCTCATCTTCACATTCCATCTGAGCCAACTGCAATCATCAAAACAATTCACGTTGGTTTTTGAGTCCGAGTCAAAAGGGTGCTGCGCCACCACCAATTGGGCCCATGGGCCTTGTAACCCTAGAGCATGCACTTTGGACGCCCTTCCTGGTTGTTCTCCCTATAAAGGAGCTGCCGCCTCCCTTGTTAGGACTTAGGTTTTGTTTAGATTAGTTTAGCCCCATGTGCAAACTCCACGTTGTCTCTTGTGTCGGCTAGACCAACAGATTCGTGTTACGGAACCTCAACTCCTTGTGCGACTTTTATATCTAGCAAATTTCAGGTTGCTCACTATCCTTGTTCTTGCGTGTTCTTCGGTTGCATGCAGGAATAGACCTTCGTGGTCAGGTCAACCGCGTTCTTGGCATGGTTGATAACATCTTGGGGTTGGTTCAGCGATTGCTAAGATGCAAGCGTCGTCGTACGGTTGTAGTCGGATCGTGAGAGTCACCTCCACCAAAATCGAAGTTATCATCCTATCGGAAGATCAGGACCCCATCGCCTCATCAGATGTGGAGCATAGCATGAAAGCATTCATATGCATTTATTTATGGATAAAATGACTGCATTCATATGCCATATAAATCTGAAATTGAAGAGGTATGACTCATGGGAGTCTGTGGTGGTTTAAATATTTGTGGACCCGAATTTTGGTTGTGGTAGTATGGAATTATAAATGATGAGGTATAATTATTTGTAGTTTGAATAGCCTGTTAAACTGTTTGCTTGCTGAGATTTTTATCTCACCTTTGTTTCCCCCTCCCTACAGGTGGACTTTGAGCATGCATGAGAAGGATAGAACGGCACCACACTGATGCACTTGGAATATATTTTAATGCTGAAATAAAGTTGAAAGGATTCTAGTCTTTTGCTTAGCTATCTTGTTGATGATTGTTTCATCTTAATAATGTTAAATTTGTGAACCGTTCCTTTGGTTATTAAGTTGGAGTTGATTATGAATATTGAATTGTTATCACTTTTCTGTTTTCCCTTAGTTGTTTATGCTTCCGCTTATACTATCTTGATTAGTATTGTTGCCAGTTTATTTTATCTTGTAAATTGGTTAATTGTGGAGTGGTTTTAGTAGCATCCTAGGGTAATGTGGGTCCTGGGGTGTTACAATTGCTCTCCCTGTTCCAGGCAACCATCAAGCTAGACAGTAAACACAATTGATATTCCCAATCCCACCACCGCCACAGTCGAGAATCTAAACCCTAATAAGCAGTAACCACAAAGCTAAACCCAGATTCCCCATCGGCGGATACAGATGAACACCTGAGTTGCGAGATATTGCCAAAAAGGAAGTTGGGAAATCGCGGAGAGAAGATGGGGTTTTGAGGGGACTGACCGGAGCCGACGATGATGGCGACGTTGCCGAGCACCATGGCGGCTGACTCTCTCTCTCTCTCCCGATTGCACGAGCACCGGAGCGTGCTGCGGCGGCGACTGCGAGGCTGCTCTCTATTCGTCTAACCTTTTTTATTTTATTTTATTTTATTTTTGGCTTGTCCTCCTGCCCTCGGCTGTGTTGCTGTTTTGGTGCGGCTTTATTAATTAATTAATTAGTTAATCGATAATCAAAATCAAACCGATTTTTTATTCAGACTCGAGCGAGGTGGGGCTGCGCCAAGGTTCCAAAAAGTGGAACCGGGGAAACACTGCCAGACCGGTAATAAAAAATGGTAATCAGAAAAAATAATTTAAATTTCACGTGTTAAAATTTAAACTTAAAATCGATAACTAGAAAAACCAGCCGATTATTGCCCAAACAACAGGAGAAAAACAAAAAAAACTGCTAAAAACCGATTCTTAAATTTGAAACTAGAAATTCCTAACACATAAAGTCAAGTACGGGAGGTGCATTCATCTTTCTAACACATTCCATTATTGTTAAATAGTGTAAACATTATTAGGGAAACTAATTTTTTACATTCAAAAATTAGAAATTCCTAATACATTCATGGCAAAAGCATGAAGTCAAACACAAGAGGTACATGCATCTTCCTAATACATTCCATTAGTGTTAAACAATGTAAACATCATTAAGAAAACTAACTTTTACATTTAAAATTTAGAAATTCTTAATACATTCATGGCAAAAAGCATGAAGTCAAGCACTGAAGTTGCATACATCTTTCTAATACATTCTATTAGTGTTAAACAATATAAACATCATTAGAAAAACTAACTTTTACGTTTAAAATTTCAAATTTGAACTAAATAGGAAACCGATGGTTTTTTTTCTACCGGTTGGCACCGGTATAACCAGTTACTGACGGTAACCTACCGGACTGATGGTAACCTACCGGTTACCTCTGGTATTTTGAACCCTGGTCTGGGCCGCCTGGGCTTCGGAATCCTATTCTTTTTCCATATATACCACTGGGAGCGTTAGGGTATTTACGAGGTTGCCATGGGTCTTTGCGGGCATGAGGATTTGCATCCGCCGTTGGGTTTTCGATGGACGTGCTGGATTGGATCGGAAGATGGTGATTCAAGATGGAGTACAACTTTGCTACAACTACTTGCCACAACTTTGCTACAACTACTTGCCTTAAGTATGGTGATTAAGCTACCTGCCTGGCTGCCTATGATGATGATCTAATTAAGGACTAATTGTGATCAACAAAGGAGTTGTATTATCATTCATGATCTATCTTGCTTAACTAGCAGATCATGTCCTCTTCTTGGAAAAGAAGAAAGAAGCGTGATAATAAAATAAAACATGGGATGTCTAGACAAAAAGTGTTGTAGAAGATCCTAATCAACCCCCTCAACCATATAAAACTCTCTCCCTCACCTCACCCTCAGTCCTTTCCATCTACTCCCTTGCCACCGCCCCACGTGCCACCTTACCGACGAGCCCCACCGGCTTGCCCTTCGCCGCCTACCCTCCCTACGCCTCTTCTTTCTAAGCACCGACCACGGCCTCCTATGTGCCACCGACCGCATCCCTCCCTAACTCTCTCATCTCGTTTTGGCGTTGCCTACTGTCCTCCTCTAAGCCCACGATAGGCAGTGCCCCTACCACTTTGTCGCCCATATCCCAACCTTGCCTCCCTGCTTTGGTAAACCCTAATCCTAAATCCAATGAATCCCAAACCCTAACTCGTCGAATCGTCGCCAGAGACACAGCTGGAGCATGAATTGTGAGACAAATCAAATAGATAAAAATTCTAGTATTTTCAAGGTGAGAAAACACCTTAGTACTCCGTACTAATTTCCATAAAACATTAGTAATTGGAATCATCTTCTATTCTTTCAAACAAGGCAACGAAAGTTGGTCTACACATGCATGTTGCGCCTACCTCACAAAACCCGACGACTTCTTTAACTAGTACTCGTTTTTTCCCTTTCTGTTAGTTCACGACATTATCTCCAACCGATTCTTGAAAACCGCATCGTTCTTCTAGGCCTATATGTATACTACTTATCAAACTCAATTAAAGATCATATCTTTTCAAAGACTAATAAGTGATATTTGCTTTTAAAGATGCAGATGGAATCAATCTATAAACAATTCAAATGATCACATCTTAACAATTATTATTAGATAGGAATATAAAAACACAGGCCGCTCTGGGATTATCTCATGATCTAATGGCCCGTCTCCTTCAATTTGGTCTGTACATGCATGTGAAATAAAACAAAGTTGATCGCCTGATATGCCCTCCGACTAACATTTCTTTTTTTTTTCAAGAATTCGTAGGAGATCTACGCATCATCATTGTATTAACAGGGGTAGAGTCAACAACCGTCAATGCCTTGATAGGCAGTTACAACCAAAGAAGAAGAATGATAGATTAAATTACAGCACAATGCCTGCAATCTCCAATGGACAACAAGACATCCTATAATTTTTGTATGAATAATCTATTTTTTATTCAAAATTACAGAAATATACCTGCGGCGAAATTGTTTTACAAAAATAAACTCCAGTCGCCCAATAAAGGGGCGACTGGAGCCAATCGCCCAATGAGGGGCAACACAGGACCAGTCACCCTACCCTCGGGCAACTGCAACCAGTCGCCCCCCCATTGGGCGACTGCACTCAGTCCCTCGTGAATTTTGTAAATTTTGTCAATATTGTAGTTTTTAACTAGAAAATAATCTGCTGGAGTTGTAATAAAAGTTTATCTTCATTATATGTTGTAGGTGCGTAACAAATTTTGGGAAATTTTTTTAGGAGCGATTGACCGTAGAACGATCGGTACATACGATGGTAAGTGATATTTTGATGTTATTGAGAATTCGTTTACGGAGAAAACCGGTATGTTAATATTGTTAGATGACTTGCTATGTGAATCATTGAATGCGAAATGACGAGATAATAAGCTTGTCTAAATTTAAATAAACTTCATAATACAGTTGGGAGTAACATGCCGCGTACTTTTTGATTACATGCATAACATATAGCATCATGTGCGACTAACCCATCCAACTGCTCGTACGACCTATTATATGGACCGGGGCCATTTTCCCTTCCTTGCCATCTCGGTGTTGAACTCCTCGGCGGCCTCTTTTGTCTTAGTCGCCATTTCCCTCTTTCTCTCGAGCTCACTCTCTCAAGCCTCCCGCTCCCTACGCGTGCACGCTTCAAGATGAGCTTTCGTCTCGCGTTAAATACGCAGGGTTTGCTCGTTCTTGCGGCGCTCCTCCTCCCGCATCTCCGATGACCTTGCGACATTCTACTCCTCGAAGTCGAGGGCCCATTGGTCCTCAGGGTGGATCTCAAGATCGATTCATTTGCGATAGCCACATAGGGGTTCTGAGGACTGTAAATACAGGGGAGAGGTTGTAAGTGCGTGCTGTGAAGGAGAAAAGGTAGGGGAAAATGGTGCACTTGCTCCTTACCGGCTGCCGATAGGTTGCGGTGTCTAGACGGCGGTCGAGGTAGTCACTGGAGTAGTTTGCGCAACCCCAGTAATGCATACCTAGGCTGATGCGGTGCTTAGACTTGAAGAACTTGCACATGTCCCCGCACCAACAAAGGGAGGTGTCTCCCCCTCGGGTGGGAGTTGTGGCGAACGCTCGGTAGGAACGTTTGGGATGGGGTTGTTGCTACGGGGCCCGTCATTGCGAGGAGCTAACCTCGTGGCACGCTGGGCTTGTTCTGCTCGGGCCACAACAGCCCTTATTTTCTCATCGCAGGCGACAGATGACCATGCTAGGTCGCGGGTCTCCTCCCATTGCTTCATTATCTTGTCCCATTGCTTCTTCTGCCTTTTAGCTATCCCGGTATGGTGAAGGAAGCGTGGTATAGTGTGGGGTTTGGTTGCATAGTATTCTCTGAGAAATCCGGTCGACCTCAAATTATAGTGTGCAAAGCTGGTAAAGCTGGGCCGTGAGGTCTTGTTGCTGCGGAAAGCTGGCATGTGCGGTCGTGTCGCTGTGCAAAGCTGGCGCGTTCGGTCTTATCACTGCGAAAAGCCGCGTTGTCATGTCATGTCACTGAGGAAAACTGGCACGTTCGGTCTTCTCACTGTGGAAAGCTGGGCCGTGCTGTCATGTCACTGTGAAAAGCTGCGTCGTCGTGCCATGTCACTGAGGAAAGCTGGCACATTCGGTCTTCTCACTGTGAAAAGCTGGGCCGTACTGTCATGTCGCTGCGGAAAGCTGGTCCTCTCACTGCACAAAGTTGGTGTGCCTAGTCTTCTCACTGCGCAAAGCTGGGTTGTCATGTCATGTCACTGAGCAAATATGGCTCGAAGTTACAGTATATAATGAATGGACAAGGTGGTGCTAGTTGGAAGAACTATCTTCTCCGTCGTAGAGTAAGCCATCGTGATAGACGCTGAGGGACTATTCAAACATGGTTCACCAAAGGAGGACCTTCTGCTCGAAAGGAAGGAGGACTTCGGCCCTACGTACCACTTGTTGCCAAGTAGGCATGCTCAGCCAGTGTGCCCAAAATGCAAACACATGCAGGACAGGTGGTGCAGGTGGTAGAAGGCCATGCGGATGGTGGTCGATGTTTCTTTCGGTGCCCATACTTCGAGGTACAAGTTCGCACTCGTCTATTTTGTTGTACTAGTAATATAGCTTCGATGTTAATGTTTGTTTGTAGCAGGTGGATAAATATGACTTCGTGCGATGGATCGATCCTGCCCATGAACGGTATATTTTGATGTACGTGCATACGTTGTGGGAGCGAATATTTGATTTGGAGGCACGCATTGAGAGTCTTGAAGAGTAGAACGATGACCTCCGTCAGCAGGTGGAGCGCGGCTCATGTGTCTGACTCGCCGGGAAGATGTAGTAGTCATCCGCGACACTCGGTGGAAGGACCCCCTCGAATCTACCGAGCAGGTCAGGGCGCCACTCGGCCGGGGCCTCTAGTAGGAAGGCAGCGATTTCCGTAGTCGGAAGGCCAAGTAGCAGGGACACATCCTGCGGGGTAGGCATCATCTCCCCAAATGGGAGGTGGAAAATGTGTGTCTTGGGTCGCCAACGGTCCACCAAAGCCGACAGTAGTGAACAGTCGAACGGGAAGCGTCGTGTTCGCTCCATGACGTCGTCCCTGCCTGCGGCCACGGCGGGTCCATCCTCGTCTGTGGCCTGCACCATCCGGGCAAGAGGGAGTAGCCCGGCATCCCGCAGCCTACAAACAAAGTGAAGGTTAGCACGTAATGTTCTTATAGCAACACTAAAACACTAGCGAAATGCAAACCTAACTGTCCAACGGGGGTCGAGTCTCTAGGCCACGCGAGGTGTGCGTGTCCGGACCACTCCCAGCTCAGCTGGCTCATCTGCACTCCCAGGTGGCGGCACATGATGGGAAGCGCGATGCAGGTAGTCCACGTGCTCGTCCAACAGGGGGTACCACCAGTCCGAGTCACGACCATTATGAGCCATACCTGCAAAAAGAGTTCAAGTTAGCACTTATAAGGAACCAAAAAACATCGCATGTAAACTAACAGTAAATAGAATTAATAAGTAAACAGAGCAATACTACGTGTAAGCACTACACCAACTACATTACAGAAAAGGGGATGTAACATAGCAGTTGTACAAATGGTACATCAAATATACGATACATTTAGTATGACATTCCACACGTCATAAGTGCGTACTAAATAAACACAGTTTACAATGTACATTTATTTCTAGTCTCCAACAACTAATAGTACACGCCATGCCGCTCTGCCTACTGATCAACACATGCATTGTATCGTCTAGCTGTGTGCCCCTCCTGACCACATTGCCCGCAACGTGCACCAGATGCTCCGGCTTGCGATTCGTCTATATCATTTCTAATACGTCGGCTCTGTCACCGACTCTTCCCACCCTTAAGCATGTTAACATCTGGAATCTAGGTCCTCACTGCAATGTCCAAGGTGGCAAAGTTTTCCGACCACCTTGAACCCCTAGAGCTCCCCACACCAAGCATGCAGTACTCTCTCCTTAAAGAAGTATTCCGACATGAAGTTCGAAGGATCCATGCCCACGGTCCCGCATGCAGCGAGGACATGAAAGCATGGCTTGTGTAACAACTTCAGCTTGTTGCACTTGCAGCTAGTTTCGTTTGCATGATCTCCAAGGCATATCTCGTGGGTAACAAGGGAACGAGCCGTCCCAAATCCGGCTCTATCACGGAGTTCCACATCGAAATGATGCTCCTTGTTGCCCATGATCTGCACTGTGTGTAATTGACCGTTCTGTGCCTTCGTCTCCATGTATGCCGTAATTTTTGATGAATACGGGGCTCAGGGATTGGCCGCATGAAGTGCGGTATTCGCGTGCTTATCCCTGAAGTAGCCGATTGTGCTGTGAAGAACACCTTCCACGATGGCGACAAGGGGCTGAGAACGGAGTCCCCTGAGAACCCAATTGTATACCTCGAAAAGGTTAGTCGTCATTATGCCGTACCTTGTGCTGTCCGTGTTGTGCAACAGTGACCACTTCTCCAATGGTTCTCCCTTGATCCACTGCGAGAAGCACTTAATATTTCATGAGCTCCTCCTTCTTGGACCAGCTGGGTTAGGCTCATCGAGTGTTGGCAAGCATTGCAGTTATGCCGCCCCAGGAATGACCGGCCCCTTGCTCCTCTTGTCGACGTGCTTCCTGCTATGCTCATCCAACAACGTCCATAAAGCATCAAATTTTCTCTATTGGTTTTGCATAGCCAGCCTTTTGAATAGCTTCATCAATGGTTGTTTCGAAAACTGCTTGAAAAAGTTCACTCCTAGGTGACGAATGCACCCCCTGTTCCTCATGTCCGACCAAAAAAATGGCTCCTCGGCGTCTTCTTGAAGTTTTCTTATAGCCTTTACAATCTTGGCGTGGCGATCATGGATTACGCACATATCAAGACAAGTGCTGACAACTCCAACCCTGACATGTCTGAGAAACCATAACCAGCTTTCATAATTCTCACTTTCCACGAATGCGATGGCCAATGACAATATTTGGTTGTTGTCGTCAACGCCTATGGCCATCAGGATTTGCCCCTTGTATTTGCCTATCAGAAAGGTCCCGTCAACTGAGATCACCAGCAGCATGTGCCTGAATGCCTCGATGCAAGCACCAAATGCTAACAAGGCCCTCTGCAATACCGCATATCTTGGTAGACTTGTAGACGGCTTGTCTTGCACAGCAATATATGTGCCCGGGTTCCTATCCTGCAACACCTTAAGTATACGAGGAAGATTGTCATACGCCGCCTCGAAAGACCCAAAACGTTTTTCCAACGCCTTCTGCTTGGCATGCCACGCCTTCGCGTAGCTAATCTTTTACTTGAATTTCTTCTCAATAGCTGCCACGATATGCGTGGCCTCCATGTCTTTCGTCTCTACTATCTCTATATACATCAAATTGGCTATAAAGGTGGACGTTAGGTTACGATGCCTCGCCAAAACACTGTTGAGAATGCAAGAGTGCGACTCCACCTTTGATACAATCCAGTGAGTCTCATACTTGGGTCTATGTGCGTGCACCCTCCAAGGACAACCAGCCTACTCGCACTTCATGGTGTACCTCCTAGCTTGATTTCACGACCCGAAAAGTCCGCTGCATTGAAAGGGCCCACAGCTTGATGGCATCCTGCAGCACTGCCTTGTCAGCAAACATAGAATGCAACCGAACCTCTGTCTCATGATACTCCCACACTGATTCATGCTCATCATGTGCGGAAACACGCTCAGCATTAAACCGGTTTCATTCTTACGGGATAGAAGCTTCATTCTCATTCGAACTATCCTCGTCGTCATCCTGTACAGCTTCCTCTTCAGCCCATGCCCTCTGGTCATCACAGTCCATCTGCTGCATGATGTACTCAATATGCTCCCCTTCATCAGCTTGTCCTGTACCCTCCTATAGCTTAACCATTGTACCTTTCCTCCATGTACCACATCGGCTTCATCACGAGCAATTTGATCATCTTCACCAACACGCGGCCCGCCCGAGCTGCTAGCACCTCCCGGAGCAAGGGCGGACGCATGACCTTGCACAGCTTCTAATGAGCACGGTTGTACAAGCAGGACACAATCGTATCCACAGCACCGACACCCTTGCACAAAGCCCTTCCACGCAGCAGTGCATAGCAATGTCCTCAACTCCTATCTGATGTCAGTGGGAGACCGGTTCCAAAGCTCTTGCACAACGACGCTGCACACCTCAGGATCCAACGAAAAACTCTGGGTCAGCCAATGTATCACATCTGAGATCCGAGCATTCTCGCCATCCAGATGTACCAGAGTGACTTCCGGAAAATCGTTAAAATCCACACCATTCGGACCTTCATGAATGGTTCCAGCACCGTAATGCACTCTCAATGTAGTGGCTATTGCCATTGCTGATGTCGACCTGCATATATGTTTCAATTTTGCGACATGTCAAATAGCATCGCACAATACCAAAGTACCAACATACTGCAATTCACATTTCGCCGATCGTTCACATGTTGTAACCCACTACAATAACCTCGTACTATGAGCTTCCTACATACGAATTAATAATACTACCATAAATATTTACTAATTTTTTTAATACGTATAATTTCCAGCAGACGATTAATTTGTACATTACCGTGACTGAATTTTCTAAAACTACAATTTTGTACGCATGCAAATTTCCTACTGATGCTAATTTTCTAAAACTATGTTCCCTAAATTATACACAACTACACGCTTCTACGGCTGTTAATTTTCTAAAACTACATGTTTAATAAATTTTGTATAACAAATATTTAACTATTTCTATCTACATCTACACCTACGGTTGCATCTTCCTCTCCTCTCCGTTTCTACGCCTGCTAATTTTCTATAACTATGTTAACTAAATTTTCTATACTAAAAATTGTACTAAAATTTCTATGCTAAAAATTGTATACTAAAAATTTTCTATACTAAAAATATACTAAATTTTCTACATCTACAATTTTTACTAACACTAACATTTGATAAAAATATAATGCAAATACAATATACCAAGGAAAATACCTGAATCTGATTCTTCCTCTTCTCTCCTCCCACTCCTCCTTCCTCCCTCTCCTCTCCTCCTCTCCTCTCCCTCTCCTCTTCTCCCCCTCCTTCTCTTCCTCCCCTCCTTCTTCTCTTCTCTTCTCCTCCTCCTTTCTCTCCTCTTCTCCTCTCTTTTCTTCTCTCGGTGCCAAGCAACTGGATCAAATGAGGAAGGGCAGTGGCGGCTGAGCACATTGCCTTTTAACCCCCCTGTCGCCCGAGTGTTGGGTGACTGGAGCTCCAGTCACCCAACCGTACAATGAAAGGATGGCATATTATGGCTGATTTGCATGAAAGGCGATATTTAAAGTAACATCATAAGTATATCAAAAGCTGAAATTTGATATAGTAATTAAAAACATAATTTAACAAGGTAATAACGTTAGTGAGGCTCCAACCCGTACTAACCTAAACTCGGGTATCTCACCCGGACCAACTTTCCAAAAGTTAACCAGATTTTTCCATAAACCAGATTTTTAACAAAACCAAAGTCTAATCTGTGAAAAACCTTACTCAGCATATCCATAACCATGGACACGACTATCTAGGATAGTTTGTTACTCTGCAGAGGTGTACAACTTTATCCACAAGACATGTACTCCCGTTTTGCCCTGCGATTACACACTGTCTAAGGTGTGCAGCCGAGAGTTCATGACAGAGCTTTTACAATGATCAGTTGTCAACTAGATAATGCCGCCATTAAGGTTTCACTACAACATGAATCCACATGTTGGAGCCCCCTCTTGTGCCATGTGAGACTTCCCGCGGCCTTCGCCACGCCCACATTCAACCTTTAGCGATATCTAGTTGGAACTTCACAAATTAGTTGGCTAGGTCCGTCCCATACCGGACTTGTGGTAGTACGGTGTGACTATGTAAAAGAAGCTTACAGACCGGTCCTTAACCTGACTTAGGCCCTACCTCGAACCCCTTGTGCCTGGCAATCAGCATCGAGTCGACAAACTACGATGCATGCCAGCAAGCACCCTCCATCTTACCATTGCCTAAGCCTAAACCAGTTTTATATTTTATTTTAAAATAATTCCACCATCATTCCTGACTCACCAAAGTCATGAATTCAGTTTTAAAGTCTATCATTTTATGTGAAAGATTGTCCCAAACTAGAATAGTTTAAGCGTGGCTAAGCATGTCTTTAAAAATCCCTAGTTAGTGCTATCGTACCAACTAGGTTTTTTCTAAGGTTGACAAGGTATATCGGTTTCAACGTCAAATTTGGCTTTACAAGGAATTGGGTATGACTACGAGTTAAACTGAATTTGAACTAAACTTGATTAAAGTAAGCATACATAATAATTTGAAATTCAACATAAATAATTTAAAGTAATGGGTTCAATATGGTCAAGGGTGTAACTTGCCTTGCTACTCGTCGTCCTAGTCGCTCGCTCCAGAAACTTCGTAATCTACGCGTGAAGATCCAAATAAAATTCAAAATTTAAAAAGAGTTTAGAAATGGATAGTTTAGATTTTTAGAAAAAATTGAAAATTTGAATGGTTCAATTTGGAGTTAAAATGAAGATTTACGGGCCTTCGGAAGTTAAAAAGGGAGAAAAAGAAAAAGGCTAGTTTTGGGATTTATTTTTGTACTGAAAAAGAATTAATTGTGACGTCAGCATATTTGAAATTTTCGGCGGAAAAAATAATTAAAAAAATCATTGCTGACGTGGCAGGAGTGCCGACGTGGCCGGCCAAGTGGGTGCCACTCGGCTGCCACGTCAGCATAGGCCGCTGACGTGGCCTAAGCACGGGCGGCGCACGGAGGCATTGCTCGGGTCAGCACGCTCGCCGGAGCGCGAGTGCTCGGTGGTGGCTGGCGTGGGGCGGCAGGGGTGGAGGGGTGACGGTGGTCTCGGGGCTTACCGGCGCCGCGCTCGGTTGGCCGGAGGTAGGCGACGGCGAGGAGAGAAGGTGGCTGCGGCTAGGCTTGAGAGGCGGGGACTCCGGCGATCGGGCCTTTGGCGGAGCGGTGGGAGTGTGTTGGACCGAAATGGCGATAGAGGGGGGGGGGTGAATGTCGACTAAAAAAATTACCCCTAAAAAGTACTCATTCGTATCCCTCCTCCAATAGCTATGAAAAGCTATGAGGGAGATGACTTAAACTCTCAGGAACTATCAAATCACAGAGGAGAAAACCAACAGCACAGATGTGCCCCACCTCATTTGGCATGCATTGAATCCATCCGAGTCGGTGTTAAACTTTCCTCAAAATTGAGTTCTGACGGGCACTTCAAACTCCATCTATGTGAAATCGAGACATGAAATAAACTGAGTGGTAAACACCTTGAATGGACTTGACATGCATCATATCTCATTATGGCACGCATTTCGAATCCATCCAACTCGACAGTAAACTTTCCTCCAGAATGGGTCTCGACGGGAAATGTAAACTGCATGCATACGAAATCGAATCACGAAATGAAACTGAGTACCAAATACCCCGAATTGACCTCATATGCATCCACACTCAATTTTTGCGTACATTTTGAATCCGTCTGACTCCGTGTTAAACTTTCCACCGAAATGGATTCTGATGGATACTTTAAACTCCACTCGTACGAAATCGAGTGACAAAGTGAAACTGAGTGCCAAACACATCGAATGGACTTCACGTGTGCCCTAACTATTTTTCGCATTGATTTTGAATCAATCCGACTCAGTGTTAAACTTTCCACCAAAGTGGGTTTCAACGGGAACTACAAACTACACATGGACAAAACAGAGACATGCAATGAAACTGAGCGCCAAACACCTCGAATGGACTTCGTATGTTCCCTACCTCATTTGGCATGCATTGAATCCATCTGAGTCGGTGTTAAACTTTCCTCAAAATCGAATTCTGACGGGCACTCCAACTCCATGTATGTGAAATCGAGACACGAAATAAACTGAGTACCAAATACCCCGAATGGACCTCATATGCATCGCCTCTCATTTTGGCATACATTTTGAATCCGTCTGACTCCGTGTTAAACTTTCCACCGAAATTGATTCTGACGGGTACTTTAAACTCCACTCGTACGAAATCGAGTAACAATATGAAACTGAGTGCCAAACACATGAATGGACTTCACATGTGCCCTAACTATTTTCCGCATTGATTTTGAATCAATCCGACTCAGTGTTAAACTTTCCACCAAAGTGGGTTTCAACGGGTACTACAAACTACGCACGGACAAAACCGAGACACGCAATGAAACTGAGCGCCAAACACCTCGAATGGACTTCGTATGTTCCCTACCTCATTTGGCATGCATTGAAACTGTCCGAGTCGGTGTTAAACTTTCCTCAAAATCGAATTCTGACGGTCACTGCAAACTCCATGTATGTGAAATCGAGACATGAAATAAACTGAGTACCAATACCCCGAATGGACCTCATATGCATCGCCACTCATTTTGGCATACATTTTGAATCTGTCTGACTCCGTGTTAAACTATCCACCGAAATGGATTCTGACGGGTAATTTAAACTCCACTTTTACGAAATCGAGTAACAAAATGAAACTGAGTGCCAAACACATCGAATGGACTTCACATGTGCCCTAATTATTTGCCGCAGTGATTTTGAATCAATCCGACTCAGTGTTAAACTTTCCACCAAAGTGGGTTTCAACGGGTACTACAAACTCCACACGGACAAAATTGAGACACGCAATAAAACTGAGCACCAAACACCTCGAATGGCCTTCGTATGTGCCCTACCTCATTTGGCATGCATTGAATCCATCCGAGTCGGTGCTAAACTTTCCTAAAAATCGAATTCTGACGGGCACCGCAAACTCCATTTATGTGCAATCGAGACTTGAAATAAACCGAGTGGCAAACATCTTGAATGGACTTGACATGCATCATATCTCATCTTGGCACGCATTTTGAATCCATCCAACTCGAAGGTAAACTTTCCTCCAAAATGGGTTTCGACGGGAAATGTAAACAGCATGCATACGAAATCGAGTTACGAAATGAAACTAAGTACCAATACCCCGAATGGACCTCATATGCATCTCCACTCATTTTGGCAAACAATTTGAATCTGCCTGACTCTGTGTTAAACTTTCTGTTGTAGGGGTGGCCCCCACCTAGGCCCAGTAGGCCTGTTAGGTCCGAAATAGGATATGTGTAATGACATAAGGGCCCCCGAGGGGAATACTCATGTGTAAGGGTACAACTGTACAAGCACTCCCCATGTGAATATATATATGTGGCATAGGCCACGGGGAGAGGGGGGAAGCCATTCATTTACTCAACTCTCCACTACTACACTCTCTCTCTGTTTGGTCTGTAACCACAACAGTTGGCGCCGTCCGTGTGGAGGACAAGAGCAAGCCTCAAGTCTGAAGTAGGATGGCACCAAAGAAAGCTTCACCGTCGGCGACGTAGAAGATGAAGGCGGAAGCGGCGAAGTCTCGCGTCAGCACTGGGGCTTCGGCTCTAGTAGCCGCAGGTACGAGCGGTGGTGCAGGTGCGACAGCGAACCCCGCCACCGACGCGACGACCGACCCTACCCGCACCACCCCGACGATCAACCCCGGCGATGGCAGCGCAGGCGCATCCATTTTTCCACCCAGCACAGAAGCGGTGAACGGCCCCAGCGGCGACGCGAACCTCATCGCCGGCTTCAGGGCGCTCCGCGACAACGCGGTGGGCAGCCCGGGCGCGCAGGCCGTGATCACCGCCGTACCGGTAGCGCCGCCGAGCGCACTGATGGCCCCAGCCACGCCTGCGGTGGAGGCCGCCCTGCTGGCGGCCCTTAGCGCATTTTAGCGGGAGCTAACAGACCTCCGCGGAGCTGTACAGGACATGTAAGAGGCTCAGAGCCAACCCCCTCCCCCGGCGGTGGCGTCCGAACCCCCTACGTCTAGCTGCGGCCCATCGCCGCGAATAGATCCGGAGTCCCTGCTCTCCGCGAGCCTACAGCAGGCGGCTTGGCCCGAGGGCTTCAAGTTCCCGAGCGTCATCGAGGCCTACAAGGGCGACTCCGACCCGTGAGGCTTCGTGCGCGTGTACGAGACCGCTATCGAAGCCGCTGGCGGAGACGACACCACGAAGGCAAGAGGACTCCCTCTCGCGTTACAAGGCGTGGCGCTGTCCTGGTTCTTCTCCATTGGACCACAGTCCATCTACGCGTGGGAACAGATCCGCGGTCAACTCTACAGCAACTTCCAGGGAAACTACGTCGAGCGTGTAGATGCGGACCAGCTCTTCGCGGTCAAGCAAAAACCTGACGAAAGGCTCCGGGATTACTTCAAGCGCTTCGCGAATGTGCGCTGCCAGGTCAAGGATGTCAATGAAACAACCATCATCAACGCAGCAACACAAGGTCTCCGCCCGGGACCACTCGCTGAATATAACGCGCGGAAGCCACTCAGGTCGGAGGCCGAGCTCTTCGACAAAGTGGAAGCGTACGCCCGAGCCGAAGAGGACGTACGGAGGCGCAGCAGCAACGGCTCTGACGCCGGGCAAGCGGAGGGCTTGTCACAAAGAAGCAGCACAAGAGACAACCCGAGGACGGACCACAAGCGAGTGTCCGCAGGTGACGCTCGTAAGCCCGTCGACGAGGGGGTGCACCAAACCTCACCAGGCGACAGGCGTAAGCCCCGGCGTAACCAGCGGAGACCCCAAAAGGCCCGCTGTTGTGGCTACAGACCAAACAGAGAGAGAGATGGTAGTGGAGAGTGATGAAGATAAGTGTAATGGCCTGGGTCCTCCCCATGGCTTCTCATCATATATATATATATATACATGAGGAGTGCTTTTACGGTTTTACCCTTACATCTGGTTATCCCCCCTGGGGGCAGTTATGTCATTACACATGGCCTATTCTGGGCCTTATACCTTCCTACCAGGCCTGCTGGGTTTAGGTGGGGGCCACCCCTACGACAGGAGCCTCTCATGGTAACGGGCTTCACAAGGTCGGAGCCATGTTGCCGAGTCTTTTGGCCCCCTCCGTCCCTCGGCCTGTGAACCTGTCCAGACGTGATCCGGGGCTGCGCTGCGGCCGAAGCAGCTGCGTGCTCTTCTAGTCGTCCACGCGATGAAGCGTGCTCGGCGCGGTGCAGGCCTTGAGGCGTCGTGACCGTCCATGTGACGGCGGACTCCCGGCATCTGGACTTCCGAGGCACGCGCATTCTGCACTCGTTGCGACCTTGCCGCCTGGCTGGGTGCTCTTTAATGATGGTTGGCTTGCCAGGGGCAGGCTGTCGCATCGAGCAGTGTGCCTTCTCGTAAGTGGAGCACGCGACGGTTTCCGGATAGCATGCGGTGGAGTGCGGACGATTGCTCTTACGCGCCTCTGGTAACTGCGCCGCCCGACGCCTTGCGTTTGTGCTTCCGTCGGTTGGCCTGCCTCCCTGCTGGCGACTCTTCGCCTAGCGAGGCTGAGTATAAATATGCTGGCGCCAGGGGCTGCTCCCTAGACATCCTTGCTGCACATCCCGTACCTGTTCATGGTTAACTTCTCATATGTAGGAAAAGTTTTGTGCACCTGTGTTTGATGACCGCTACGACCGGCGCAATGCCCGCGAGCGCCGGCGAACCAAATACCGTCCCGTTTGTGGGAATGCTTCACCGCTTGACGCGGAAATGGCAAGGCCTGACTTGCTCTCGTAGACAGATATGGAGTCATCCGTACGCTCTGCTCGTGCGAACGAGCATATGCTGGTGCGGCGATTCATATCTGCCTACGAGATCATGTCTGCTCTTGCCGCAACCTTGCCCTTTGCCTGTTCGAGCCTGTTCGAGTTATGGTGGTCGTATGTGCTGTTCTCCGTTCTTGGCTGGCGCCGAAGTCGAAGTCGATGCGCGCTCCGTCCCCTACCGTTCGGACGGGTGGCAGCGGAGCTGGCGCGTACGTCGAAGTAGACGCGCGCGCTCCGTCCCCTACCCTTCGAACGGGTGGCGGCGAAGCTGGCGCCTAGTCGAAGTAGACGCGCGCGCTCCGTCCCCTACCCTTCGAACGGGTGGCAGCGAAGCTGGCGCCTAGTCGAAGTAGACGCGCGCGCTCCGTCCCCCACCCTTCGAACGGGTGGCAGCGAAGCTGGCGCCTAGTCGAAGTAGACGCGCGCGCTCCGTCCCCTACCCTTCGAACGGGTGGCGGCGAAGCTGGCGCCTAGTTGAAGTAGACGCGCGCGCTCCGTCCCCCACCATTCGAACGGGTGGCCGCGAAGCTGGCGCCCAAGTCGAAGCAGACGCGCGCGCTCTGTCCCCCACCCTTCGAACGGGTGGCAGCGAAGCTGGCGCCTAGTCGAAGTAGACGCGCGCGCTCCGTCCCCTACCCTTCGAACGAGTGGCAGCGAAGCTGGCGCCCAAGTTGAAGTAGACGCGCGCGCTCCGTCCCCCACCCTTCGAACGGGTGGCAGCGAAGCTGGCGCCTAGTCGAAGTAGAGGCGCGCGCTCCGTCCCCTACCCTTCGAACGGGTGGCAGCGAAGCTGGCGCCTAGTCGAAGTAGACGCGCGCGCTCCGTCCCCTACCCTTCGAACGGGTGGCGGCGAAGCTGGCGCCTAGTTGAAGTAGACGCGCGCGCTCCGTCCCCCACCCTTCGAACGGGTGGCAGCGAAGCTGGCGCCCAAGTCGGAGTAGACGCGCGCGCTCCGTCCCCCACCCTTCGAACGGGTGGCAGCGAAGCTGGCGCCCAAGTCGAAGTAGACGCGCGCGCTCCGTCCTTGACCCTTGGAATCGCGCCGCCCCCTGATCTGCCAGGGTTAGGTTTCCGTAGTCTGCGACCTGGCGCGTCCGGGGCACGCGGCGGCCTATGACTGGTGGGTGGTAGGATGTGGACGGTTGCGTGTTTGCAGCCGCTCGCCTCTTCCCTAGGCAAGGGGGACACGGGGCGGGCAGTGGATGGCGCGTGTCGGAGCTGTTGTGACGGCCCTTGGCGCCTGTGAGCCGCGTCCTTCCAGCGGTGGGCGGGGGGTTGCGCTAGATGGGCGCTTGTACGACTGCGGTTGCGTCTCGTACACGGGCCTTCGCGAATTTTCGCTTTTAATCACGGGGAATCGTGCGGGGCGGGCCCTTGCACCGCTGCGGTTGCATCCGGCACACAGACCGTTGCGACGCTTCGGTAGCGGCGGCATGGGCGAGGTGGCTTGAAATAGCCCCCCATAACAGCGTCCCCGCACCTTTACGCCCTCTTTCCTGTCTGCTCCGCCTTCCACACCTTCGCGCTACGCTCACCGCTGCAACCTTTCCGTGGAAAGCGATGGCTTCCGGTGGCAAGCACGGCCAGATGGTTGGTGGCTCTCACGTTCGCCGGCGACCCGCGGAGCTAAAGGTGAAGTACGTGCTCGAAGAGCGCGACGCGGCGGCGGCTGACAAGGAGCGGCTGGCGGTGGAGGAGGGAGGCACGTTCTCCGGCGAGCTGGGCCCCTCGCTCGTGACTGAGAAGACGATCCAGGGGCTTCTGCGCACGGGGAAGTTGTCCGAGCGCCAGGATGTACGACTGCCTGCCGCCGACGAGACGGAACCGCATCCCGAGAGATAGGAGGCGGTCGTGTTCGTCGCCTTTTTTGATGCGGGGCTCCGCATCCCAGCGACGGCTGTTGTGGGCGACGTGCTGCAAACCTTCGGGCTGGAGCTGGCGCAACTGACTCCGAACGCCGTGGCCCGGCTCGCGGTGTATAGCTGGGCCTTGCGCTCGGGAGCGTGTTGGCCCAGCGCCTCGCTGTTTGCCTACCTGCACGAGGCACGGCACCAGCCCAAGGACCGAAAGAACGGGACGGTGTCGAGCTTCGGTAGCGTCACCTTTGTCCTTCGTCCATCGTGCAAGAAGCTCTTCCCCGCGAACTCAACTCGCGGGAAGTGGGAGTCTTACTGGATGAAGCGGTGGTTCTACCACCGCGTGGAGAGCGGGAGCGGCCTTGAGTGCACAGGCCGACCCATCGCGTTCAAGCCCTCGCCCGGCCGAACGCTCGACGATGAGGACAAGCAGAGGGTCCGACGGCTCGTAGGCTTGGCCGCCCGCTTCAACATGCGCGACCTCGCCGAAGAGTTCGTGATGTACGGCATGGCACCGCTTGCCCGCGACTGGTGTCTCGCCGCCGAGAGGCGTCGAGACGACAATGTCTTGCCCTCGGTCTGCTTGCTGCCGGCGCCTGGCGATCTTCGTAAGCCTCGCCTAGGCTCTGTACTTTGCCAACGCCGAATGCGTTGTATGCTGATGATCTTCTCCTTTGTTTCAGGGATTCCCTTAGAGGAGGCGGAGCAAGCCGCGCGCGTGTTCCTGGGGCCGTACACCGGCAGGGAACATAAGCAGCGTGCGGCGGCTGTTGCCGAGGCGGGTCTGGGGCGGATCAACCGCGTGTGCGAGGCTCTGGGCCTTGCTGCGCCGGACCGTGTCGCTCCGGACGACGGTGCAGCGAAGGAGAAGAAGAAGAAAAAGGCCTCGTCTCGGAAGAGGGGGCGCGGCGGGGCGCCTGCCGCTAGTGTTTCCGAGGGTACGGCGGACGTGGAGTCGGACTCGGCGAGGTATGCCGACTCCGGTTTGGGCGGCGCAGATGTCGGAAGCGAGGTGTCTTCGGCGAGCGCCCCGGACGGCGGGTCTGCCGCGAGCGGCCGAAGGGGGGAAGCCTCACCGCCCGCCGAAGTCACGGAGGCGGAACCCGTGCAGACCAGCGATGCCGAGGTGGAGCTTTCGGCCATAGCCGCTGTGGTGCCAGTGGCACCTCCCGCGGGGGCGCACGAAGCTGCGCTGCCTTTACCGACGGCAACAGAAATCGAGGTGCCCCCTGCGGCTCCCGCCACCATGGAACTTTCGCCCCCGGGCGTGGCAGCGACGGGGGCTTCGCTAACCGCAGCTGCGGGGGCAGTGCCGCTGCTGGCTGCCCCGGCTAAACGGCCGTGTGTGCGGTCGGAGCTCCACCAGTCACCGCGGGGATTTGTCGTGGCCACGGGCATCAGAATCCTGTGGGACGCCAGCGCAAGCGCCGGAGGCCCTGCGGCATATGCACCTTCTGCCCCCCTGACGACGCCGTTCGCCGCGCGGGGACAGCCGCCGGCCTCCCCGAACGCGGAGGCTTCCGCCCGCGGCGGAACCCTTCCTTCGGCTACCGAAGGTAAGGTGGCCGAGCTTACTCTGGTGTATGCTTTTATGCCTTGGGGTGGTCACCCGCATCCTTATTTTCAGCGTTGCTCATTCCGGAGGGGGAGCATCCGACGGAACACGGGGCCTTCGAGCCCGTGAACCCTGCGGACTTCGTGCCGCCTCCGGAGACGCTGAGGGCGTGGCGCGGGATTGTGAATGATGCGGCCACGAGCGTCGATCCGTAAGTGCTGCAGGCCTATGGTGCGGGGCGCCTCGAGGACGCTTTCGAGGTGTCTGGGGTGAGGGTAAGTACTCATGCGACCACGCCTGGGTTTAGCTGAGTTTGCTAAGTCTTTTCCCTTCTACAGACGCTCGTGCTGGGGCAGGCCCTGCAAGCGGCCTATGCTCGTAGCCAAAAAGCGCTCGAGGATAGGCTGCGGGCCGCCGAGGGGGAGCTGCGCGAAGCCTCTGGCGCCCGCTCTGCCCAGGACGCCCGCATCCGCCAGCTGGAAGCGGAATGCGCCGAAGCGAGGGCGCACGCCGAGGGGCTTGTTGCGTCGGCGCAGGAATCGGCCGCAGCAGCTGCTGATCAAAAGTTCACGGCGGAGCGGGACGGGCTCCTGGAGCAGGTCGCCGCGCTAGAGAAGGAGAAAGGCGAACTTGCCTTGACTCTAGCGGAGCGTAACCGGACGCTGGGCGACGCCTCGGTGGTTGCCTGGGACGCCATGCAAGCGCTGGAGAGCCATCTTCAAGGGCTGGTGGCGGAGGTGCCGGGACGCGCCTTCGGTCCGGAGGAGCTGTCTCGGACGCTCCGCTGGGTCGGGGATGCCGCTAACATCGCGCGCGACGCGGCGACGTCCTTCGGCACCCACTGCGCGTACACTTCGGCCTGCTTGGTGTGCGCGCTCCTCCAGCACCGCGGTTGTACGCATGTCGCCGGGCTGAATGACCCCCAGCTGGAGATGCCTGGCGGGGCCGGAGTAATGTCCGGCGCCGTTCGCTCCGCTCGCCGTGCCCTTGGGCCCTTCTGCGACCGGATCTGGGATCACTTCGAGGCAGAAGCTGTGCGGATCGAGCTCCAAAAGACGCTCTACGGGAGGGGGAGCCTTGGCCAGTTCCTAGACGGGGTCCCCCGACGCGACGATGGCGGCGCTGGGCCCTCCGAAGGCGCCGGGAACCCGCAGGTCTGATGCCGTGGCGCCTAGTTGTAGGCGTGCGTTGTACTGTCCCTTGTCTTTGCTAATAAAGCGCGTACTTTCTGCATGCATGCTGATTTTCACCTATATCTCGGGCAGCTTCCTTGCTGGGGCCGGCTTCGGGCGGCCGACCTTTCAACCCGACGACGCCTTCGACGGTGGCGAAGGGCCGAAGAGTCGCTCGACTTTTGGGCTAGCCGGCCCTCTTCGGGCGAGGCCCCAACTTTAGCACGTGTTAAGGACGAACCCGCGGGGTAGCGGCTTAGAGCGGCCGGGATGTTGGCGGACCTTTGTACATGTGATTCTTCCGGTAAGCAGACCTCCGGGCATTTTAAGATGTGCGCTGTGTGTTGATGCCGCCGTTGGCGACGTAGCAGTTTGCCTTGCTTTATAGTCCGGAGACTCGCGCGTGCGGAGCTAGGCTCGACGCTACGTCTTCTTTATAGTCCGGAGACTCGCGCGTGCGGAGCTAGGCTCGACGCTACGTCTTATTTAGAGTCCGTGGACTATTGCGTGCGGAGCTAGGCTCGACGCTACGTCTTCTTTATAGTCCGGAGACTCGCGCGTGCGGAGCTAGGCTCGACGCTACGTCTTATTTAGAGTCCGTGGACTATTGCGTGCGGAGCTAGGCTCGACGCTACGTCTTCTTTATAGTCCGGAGACTCGCGCGTGCGGAGCTAGGCTCGACGCTACGTCTTATTTAGAGTCCGTGGACTATTGCGTGCGGAGCTAGGCTCGACGCTACGTCTTCTTTATAGTCCGGAGACTCACGCGTGCGGAGCTAGGCTCGATGCTACGTCTTATTTAGAGTCCGTGGACTATTGCGTGCGGAGCTAGGCTCGACGCTACGTCTTCTTTATAGTCCGGAGACTCGCGCGTGCGGAGCTAGGCTCGACGCTACGTCTTATTTAGAGTCCGTGGACTATTGCGTGCGGAGCTAAGCTCGACGCTACGTCTTCTTTATAGTCCGGAGACTCGCGCGTGCGGAGCTAGGCTCGACGCTACGTCTTATTTAGAGTCCGTGGACTATTGCGTGCGGAGCTAGGCTCGACGCTACGTCTTCTTTATACTCCGTAGAGTGCGCGCGAAGGCGTCCCCCCGCTGCGTCTTATTTATACTCCGTAGAGTGCGTGCGGAGCTAGGCTCGACGCTACGTCTTATTTAGAGTCCGTGGACTATTGCGTGCGGAGCTAGGCTCGACGCTACGTCTTCTTTATAGTCCGGAGACTTGCGCGTGCGGAGCTAGGCTCGACGCTACGTCTTATTTAGAGTCTGTGGACTATTGCGTGCGGAGCTAAGCTCGACGCTACGTCTTCTTTATAGTCCGGAGACTCGCGCGTGCGGAGCTAGGCTCGACGCTACGTCTTATTTAGAGTCCGTGGACTATTGCGTGCGGAGCTAGGCTCGACGCTACGTCTTCTTTAGAGTCCGTGGACTATTGCGTGCGGAGCTAGGCTCGACGCTACGTCTTCTTTATAGTCCGGAGACTCGCGCGCGCGAGGGCGTCCCCCCGGTGCGTATTTTGTTTATACTCAGTCCCGTCACCTTGGCGACGGCGAGTGCACACGCTAACGTGCGTCTTTGGTTTATACTCAGTCCCGCCCTCCCTGGCGACGGCGAGTGCACACGCGAACGTGCGTCTTTGGTTTATACTGTGGGGGCGCGCGCGTTGGCCAAGCCGGCGCGCGCCCTCACCGCGTGCTTGCATGTGACGAAGAAAAATTAACGGCAAACGGCGATCTTCATTATATCCCCGTTTGCGCGGGTGAGCGACTACAAAGGGTTGAATATACTGACCGTTTGCCCTTGTGCGGCCGCAGCCTCTAGTCGCTAGACATCTGCAACGCCCGCGCAGGCGCCAATGGATGACCCCACGGACCTCCGCGCTGTGACGTCGGCTCTAAGGGCGTCGCTGGGCTTCGTGACGCGGGCATATGGTGCTTGGCTCGATGCGCCGAGCCATATCCTGGTCGCCTCGGACGGTGATGATGGTCCGGGGGCCCGGGATCTTCATGCACAGATAGCCGTGATGTGGTACCGCGCCGAAGGAGTTGAGGATTGGGCGCCCCAGAATGGCATTGTAGGGATACGGGAGGTCGACCACGTCGAAGGTGGCATCTTCGGTCCGCACATTGTCATCTCGGCCGAAGGAGACTTAAAGGCCGATCTGGCCCAGCGCCCGCAGGGGCTGTCCCCCGAAGCCCTGCAGTGGGATTCCCGAGGGCCCCAGGCGGCTTCGAGGAATCCCCATCTGGTCGAAGGCCGCCGCAAACAATACGTTCGCGGAACTACCCCCGTCCACCAAGGCGCGCCCCACGTCGCATCCCGCGATGGTGACCCGGATGACCAGGGGGTCCTGATGAGGGAAGTCCACACCTTGGGCGTCATCAGGTGTGAATGTAACCTCGTGCCGCGCCCATTCCGGCGGTGCTTGCGCTGGGTATGCCGCCACGTGATGTAGTCTTCGCGCGTAGGCCTTCTGCTGCCGCGCCGAGGTGAATTCCAGCGCAGAGCCGCCGGATATGACATTAATGACCCTGCGGTAGGTTGCGTCTGGGGCTTGCAACGACAGGAGGCCCTCCCGAGGCTGTTGTACGTGAGCTTGGATCCGCAAGGTGCCTTCCTGGGGTTGCATTCCCTGCGCCTGTACCTGCATCCCCTGCGCCTGTACCTGCATGGGGGCCTCGTATGGGAATTGGACGTGGGCCACCGTAGGCGGGCGCGCCTCCGGGTTCCTGTCCCTAGCGACGCTGTCGCGGAGCGCCGCGATGGAGGTGCAGTTGCGGGTATCATGATTGCCGCGGCCGTGGACTAAGCACCACAGTCCCTGATGCTGGTCGTCGTAATCTCCATGACCCTTATCGTCGCGGCCCCTGCCACGGCCGCGGCCCCGGCCACGGCGCCCCCGGCCGCCTCGGCCCGCTGGAGCACCCTCGTCGGACCCGCCTTCGATGTCGAGGACGTACCGGTTTCGCCTCGACCTTTGCTGGCCGCGCTTGGGCTGATCCGACGACTCCTTATGCGAATTGTCCCTGCGGTCGGGTGCGTCCCTGGACGACTCCTGCTTACGCTTTCCCTTCGAAGAGCCGCCCTTCGGCGGATCTTCGGTTTTTGCCGAGGCTCCGGCCTGGTTAGAGTCGGAGTCGTCACCTTGCCTTCGCCGCGCGTCTTCCTCCGCCCTGGCATATTCTTCCATCTTGTCGAAGAGCTTCGCCACCGTCTTGATTGGCTTTCGCGCATTGTACTCGGCCATCGGGCCCGGACGAAGGCCCTGTATGGCTGCATTGACGATGGTGGTCTCGTTGACGTCCTTCACTTGACATCGAATCTTGGCGAAGCGTTTGAAGTAATCCCAGAGCTTCTTCGAGGGTTTTTGCTTCACGGCGAAGAGTTGGTCCGCCTCGACCCGGTCGACGTAGTTTCCTTGAAAGTTGTTGTGGAGGCGGACGCGGAGCTGCTCCCACGCGTAGATGGAGCCCGGCTCTATGGTAAAAAACCAAGAGAGCGCCACTCCTTGTAGCGCGAGGGGGAGTCCCTTTGCCTTCGTGGTGTCGTCTCCGCCCGCGGCTTCGATCGCGGTTTCGTATACGCGCATGAACTCACGGGGGTCCGTGTCGCCTTTATACGAATCGATGGCGCTAGGGAACTTGAAGTCTTCGGGCCATGCCGCCTGCTGCAGCCCCGCCGAGAGCGGGGACTCCGGATCCACGCGCCGCAGCGGCCCGCGGCTGGACGTGGGGGCTTCGCGACTATCCGCCCTCTCCGGCGCGGGCTCGGACGCGATTGCTGGCGTGGCTGGCTGACTCCGAGCCTCTTGTATATCTCTGACGGCTCCGCGTAGGTCCCCCAGCTCCCGCTGGAACGCGTTGAGAGCCGCCAGCAGGGCGCTTTCCATCCCCGGTGCGGGCGGGGTCGCCGGTGCTTCCGACGGGCGGATCGGCGCGGGGACGACCGCGTCGCGGGGTCCCGAGCTGCCGGTCGCTCCGTCGCGGCTACCTCGGACCGCCCGGTTCGCACCGCCGGCGAGGGTTGCAGTGCGGGCGGCGAGGTCGGCTGTCGTCGCGTCGGCGGGGTCGGTTGTCGCTGCACCCGTGTCGACGTCTTCGACCGCCGGGTCCGTCCTCGCAACGCCGGTGGCGGGGTTGGTCGTCGCTGTGCCGGTGACGGGGTTGGTCGTCACCGCGCGAACACCGGCGTCTTCGGCCACCACGCCTGCGTCGGCGCCCCCGTCCGCCGCTGCCGATGCCGAAGCCCTGGTGCTCATACGATGCTCCGGGCCGACCGCCTTCTTTCCCTTCACCGCCGCTGAAGAAGCTTTTTTCGGTGCCATCTTTTTCCTTTGGTCTTCAGGCTTGTCTTCGTCCTCCCCACGGACGGCGCCAACTGTTGTGGCTACAGACCAAACAGAGAGAGAGATGGTAGTGGAGAGTGATGAAGATAAGTGTAATGGTCTGGGTCCTCCCCATGGCTTCTCATCATATATATATACATGAGGAGTGCTTTTACGGTTTTACCCTTACATCTGGTTATCCCCCCTGGGGGCAGTTATGTCATTACACATGGCCTATTCTGGTCCTTATACCTTCCTACCAGGCCTGCTGGGTTTAGGTGGGGGCCACCCCTACGACACCCGCCATATCCTGGCTGCGCAGGGCATTCCCCGGGGGGCCGTGTCAACCTCACGCGTCGCAGGGGGACGCGAAGGAGGCGGCAATGCCAAGCCGCGCATGGAGCAGGAAATCCTAGAATACGGTAGATGGTGCGAGGTACACGGCTACGGGGGCCATTTCACGCGGGCATGCACTGAGGTTGCGGCATTACGACAGGCGGTGGCCCATGTGCGGGCTTCGAAGACACCGACCCCCTTAACAGCCCACGTACAGCATAGGCAAGGCGGTCCCTCCCGTGCTGGGTCCCCGGAGAGACCCAATTTCGTGGCATTAATGTCATCGACGGAGGCTCTTCGTCGAGCACTTCCTCGACACAACTACCTCGGCGGGCGTCCCCTTGCAGCATCACCTTCACGTCAGCCGATGCCCAGGGTGTAGAATTCCCCCATCAAGATCCCTTGGTCATCCAGGCCGACATTGCAGGTTGCGACGTCAGGCGCATCCTCATTGACGGAGGGAGCTCCGCCAACATTTTATTCGCGGAGGCCCTTGATCGTATGGAGATACCTCGGAGTCTATTAAAAGCTTCGGAAGCCCCCCTTCAGGGCCTCGGAGGGCAGCCTCTGAAGGCTCTGGGTCAGGTTCGCCTCCAAGTCTCCTTGGGCCAGGCCGACAACGCCAGGACCGAAGATGTCATCTTTGACGTCGTGGACGTCTCATATCCGTACAATGCCATACTGGGCTGGCCCGCCATCAACACCTTTGAAGCCGTCCCGCACTACGCATTCCTATGCGTAAAACTCCCAGGACGGCAGGGCGTTATCACCATCTTCGGTGATCAGGATATGGCTCGGGGCATCGAGACCGAAGCTGGACGCTTGCACCGCAAGGTGCATGCCCTCATCGACAAATACCAGGAGAATACGCCATCCGCTCCGGGTTGGACACCTAAGCCCCACCCGGAGGGCGGGGTGAAGAGGGTGCCGCTCCAAGCGGAGGGGCAGTTCGTATCCATAGGCGAAGACCTCCCTCCGGAGGTAGAGCAGGACTTGCTCCGAGTCCTCCAGGCCAACATAGATGTCTTCGCATGGTCCCTGGAAGACATCAAAGGAGTGAACCGCGCCCTCATCGAACATAACCTCGCGATCCGCCCTGACGCCAAGCCCGTCAAGCAGAAACTTCGCCGTATGTCCACAGACCGGCAGCAAGCGGCCAAGGTGGAGGTGGCGAAGCTCCTTCGGGCGGGGGTTATCCGCGAAGTTCAACATCCGGACTGGCTCGCCAATCCGGTGTTGGTTAAAAAGGCCAGCGGCGCCTGGCGCATGTGCATCGATTTCACCGCCCTCAACAAGGCATGCCCGAAGGACGATTACCCTTTACCGCGCATAGATCAACTGGTCGATGCAACCGCCGGATGCGAGCTCATGAGCTTCTTGGACGCCTACTCCGGTTACCACCAGGTCTACATGGCCAAGGACGACGAGGAGAAAACCAGCTTCATCACGCCGGTGGGGACCTTCTGCTTCGTAAGGATGCCCTTCGGCTTGAAGAACGCGGGCGCAACTTTCACCCGCCTCGTCGCGCTGGCCCTGGCCGTCCAGCTAGGGAGAAATGTGGAGGCCTACGTGGACGACGTGGTAGTAAAAACCCGCCAGCTCGCCTCCCACGGCCGGGATCTTCAGGAGACTTTTGACAACCTCCGAAAGGCGGGCATCAAGCTCAATCCGGACAAATGTGTATTCGGTGTACAGGCGGGCAAGTTATTGGGCTTCCTCGTATCTGGGCGAGGCATCCAAGCGAACCCCGACAAGGTTGACGCTATCTTGGGCATGGAACCTCCCAAGACGATGCGGGAGGTCCAGAGGCTGGCAGGCCGCATGGCGGCCTTGAGTCGTTTCCTCTCCAGAGCGGCAGAAAGGGGCTTACCATTTTTCAAGACCCTCCGCGGTTGCGATGGATTTCATTGGGACGACACAGCGCAAAGGCCTTCGACGACCTCAAGAAACACCTCGCAACCCTTCCCACTCTGGTGGCCCCAGCACCAGAGGCCCCCCTCCTACTCTACCTCGCCGCCTCAGCAACGGCGGTCAGCGCCGTCCTCATCCTGGAAGAGGGCGTGCTCCAGCGGCCAGTGTACTTCGTCTCCGAAGCCCTCCAGGGCGCCAAGACACGATATACCGAGCTCGAGAAGCTTGCTTACGCGCTGGTCATGGCCTCAAGAAAACTCCGGCATTACTTCCTGGCACACCCGATAACGGTGCCATCATCATTCCCTCTGGCAGAGATGCTGCACAACAAGGACTCCACGGGGCGAATTGGTAAATGGGCGGCGGAGCTGGCCCCGTTCTCCCTAACATACGCCTCCCAAACGGCGATCAAGTCTCAAGTTCTGGCGGACTTCCTCGCGGAATGGACCCCCCCAGCTCAGCCCGCCCTCCAGGTCGAAGACCCGGTGTGGACACTTAACACCGACAGAACGTACGGTGTTGCGGGCGCAGGGGTGGGCGCCGTTATCACCACCCCAGAAGGTCAGCGCCTGTTATATTCGGCGCGCCTAGCGTTTCCGGCTACGAACAACACGGCCGAATACGAGGCGTTACTCTTCGGCCTCGGAAAGCTCAAAGCGATGGGAGCAAGGCGAGTCCTCGTCCGCACCGATTCCCGGTTAGTGGCGGGCCATGTAGACAAGTCATACCAAACCAAGGACCCGGAGTTAGCCAAGTACCTAGTAGCCGTACGAGCGAAGGAGCGACACTTTTTGGGTGTCACCGTGAAGGCAATCCCTCGAGCGGACAACGAACAAGCTGACGTCTTGGCCAAGGCTGCCAGTCAGCAGCTCCCAATTCCCGAAGGGGAATTTTGTGAAACCCTACCAGCGGCGGCCACAGCACAGGATAATCGGGACGCGACCCTCGTCCACCAGATCACTCAGCAGGGTGACTGGCGGGAGCCCCTTCTCGCTTTTCTGCAAGGCATCGCGGAACCGGATGACCCCTCCGAGCTCTGGCGTTTGCAACACCGCGCTAGGTCCTTCCAGGTGCTTGACGGGGTGCTTTACAAGAATGGGGTCTGCGCACCGCTCCTGCGGTGCCTCCCGCGCGAAGAAGGAAAGCGCCTCCTTGCGGAAATACATGCGGGTCTCTGTGGCTCGCACCTCCAACCAACAGATGGTGCGTGGTCGCAATCGCTCGCTGTACCCGCGCGAATTTAGACCGGGAGACCTCGTCCTTAAGATGGCACTCCACGCGGAGACGGTAGGCAAGCTCGAGTCCAAGTGGGAAGGCCCGTACATCGTCGCGGAGGCCCTGCAGAAGGGATCGTATCGCTTAGCCACCTTGGAAGGGCACACGCTCCGCCACACGTGGAATGCGGACAGGCTACGACGCTATTATGCCTAAGTCAAGCACACAAGGGCAAGGGCCTTCCATGGCTTCGGCGGCCACAAGCGGCTAACGGTTAGTGCATTAACCCTTGTAACCGCTCACCCGCACAAACGGGAATTTAATAAAGTGCATCGTTCATGCAAATTCTCCCGTTTTCATACTAAAAGCACGCGAAGGGTCACCTTCGTGTGCACTGGGCATGAGCATAAATAAAGACGCGTGGGGGGATGCCTCCGCGCGCAGTCTACGGACTCTAAATAAGACGTAGCGTCGAGGTCCGCCTCCGCACGCACTCTACAGAGTATAAATAAGACGTAGCGTCGAGGTCCGCCTCCGCAGGCAATTTCACCGCCCGCAACGCGCGGAGGCTCGCCTCCGCGCGCAGTCTACGGACTCTAAATAAGACGTAACATCGAGGTCCGCCTCCGCATGCACTCTACGGAGTATAAATAAGACGTAGCGTCGAGGTCCGCCTCCGCACGCAATTTCACCGCCCGCAACGCGCGGAGGCTCGCCTCTGCGCGCAGTCTACGGACTCTAAATAAGACGTAGCGTCGAGGTCGACCTCCGCACGCACTCTACAGAGTATAAATAAGACGTAGCGTCGAGGTCCGCCTCCGCACGTAATTTCACCGCCCGCAACGCGTGGAGGCTCGCCTCCGCGCGTAGTCTACGAACTCTAAAGAAGACGTAGCGTCGAGGTCCGCCTCCGCACGCACTCTACGGAGTATAAAAAAGACGCAGATGCTATCCCTGCGCACTCTACGGAGTATAAACAAGACGCGAACCCCACGCACGCATGGGCGTTCCCCCAGTGCGTACTCTTCGGAGTATAAATAAGACGTGGATGTCGATCCCACGCACTCCTCCGGAGTATAAAGAAGACACGGATGCTATCCCTGCGCACTCTACGGAGTAAAAACAAGACGCAAACCTCGCGCACGCATGGGCGTTGCCCAGTGCGTACTCTTCGGAGTATAAATAAGACGTGGATGTCGATCCCATGCACTCTCTGGAGTAAAAAAAACACCCCAACGCGGACGCTATCTCCGCGCACTTTACGACGTACAACCACGGCTTGGATACTACCAAGCACGCGCAGGCGCGTCCCTTGCGCGCACTCCCTGGAACATAAAAAACAAGGGGCGTGGTTGAGGTTCCCATGCATGCCTCGACTAGGCGTCAGCTCTGCTGCCACCACTTCGAAGGGTAGGGGACGGAGTGCTCGCGCGTCTACCTTGATGAGGCGCCAGCTCCGCTGCCACCACTTCGAAGGGTAGGGGACGGAGCGCTCGCACGTCTACCTCGATGAGGTGCCAGCTCCGCTGCCACCACTTCGAAGGGTAGAGGACGGAGCGCTCGCGCGTCTACGCCGATGAGGCACCAGCTCCGCTGCCACCACTTCGAAGGGTAGGGGACGGAGCGCTCGCGCGTCTACTCTGATGAGGCGCCAGCTCCGCTGCCACCACTTCGAAGGGTAGGGGACGGAGCGCTCGCGCGTCTACTCTGATGAGGCGCCAGCTCCGCTGCCACCACTTCGAAGGGTAGGGGACGGAGCGCTCGCGCGTCTACCTCGATGAGGCGTCAGCTCCGCTGCCACCGCTTCGAAGGGTAGGGGACGGAGCGCTTGCGCGTCTACCTCGACTAGCCTGGGGTCCGAGGCGCAAAGTGTTCGCAAGCCAGTTTGTTGATACCCGAACGAGGGGCGACATGATACCTGCGCTTTCCACGACCCCCCAGCTTACAGCATATTACGTAACAACAAGTGCACGGGAGAATTGTCGCTTGGCCCGAGCAAGACAGTTACATTACAGAAGCAGACACACGCATGGCGCGAAACGCGCCAAACCTTGGAACTATTCCTATGAGTCCGCGCCATCTTCGCTGCGACGAGTGCCCGCATCGCCTGCACTGCGCCGAGTGACCTCTTCGAGCCAGCGAAGCACGTCCCCCTCGTTGCGCAGCGTCCGCCGTAAAGCAACCGCGGCTGCGCCCTCCCCGACATAATTCCAAATTCGGTCATGGAAGTTTCGGGTCGCGGGCTCGGCGGCACGAATGGCATCAGATATCACCCTGGGCTGGGTAGGCAAGTTGAGCTGAGGGTTCGCCAGCTCATTGACATGCTCGCACCCACCGGCATGCAGCAAGGCGAGGGCAAGCCCAGCGCTCATGTAGCCGCAGTGGGTGCCGAAAGCCTTGGCGCCGGGGAGGGCGACGCTCGAGCCCTCTTCGATTCGCCCAAGCGTCTCCATCAGGTCTTGGCGGCCATGAGTGGCGTCCTCCACGTGCACGCAAAGCTCCCGGAGGGCCTGCTCCAAAGACTCCATCGCATTCCACGTGGAGGTGCACGCATTGTTCCAGGATAGCGTCTTCTCTGCAACAGAGGCAGTAAGCTGTTCCTTTTCCGCCTCTAGCGCGGAGATTCGCTGAAGAAGGGCGGTCTGTTCCTCTGTTGCAACGCGCTGGGCCTCCTCCATCGCACGCTGTGCGGCCACTGCCGCATTTTTCGCGTTTGTGCCCACCAGCTGCGCGTCGTCAATAGCCTCGTCCCGCTCCGCCATCAGCAACCGAATGAGCTCATCCTTGGCGGCGTTGGCGTCGTCCGCGACGCGCAGCTGGTCCTCCAGTGCCCTCCGCTCGCGCGCGCGAGTCTCTTCGAGGGCTTTGCCAATTGCAAGCGTCTACACGAGTGTAACAACAAAGGTTACCTATTAGATAAGCAAGGGATATGCAGCGAGAACGGAGACCATTACCCTCATCTCCGAGGCACCCAGCGCGAGCGCCAAAAGGTCACCCCCGCAGGAGTGCAGCGCCTGTTGATCTAGGCGGGCGCCAGCATACTCTGCCACCTCGCTCCAGGCGCGAAGCGCCTCCCACTGAGGTACGAAGTCGGAGACGTCAGGCCCTAGAGCCCCCCCACCCCAGTGCCTTCCGCAGCAGTTGGGGCACACACAGTCCCCGGCTCAATCAGGCCAGCGACATCGCGGCGCCCCCCATTGCTCGATTCTTGCCCTCGTTTGGGAGACCCTGTCTCGCCTGGCGTCGACGGAATAAGTGAGCAAATCGGGGAGAGTTTCACGAAGTCGTGTGACGAAAATGAACTACTCCTACCTCTAGTGCCCTCTACCGCGGCCTCCACCTGGGTCATGGGCGCCTCGCTGGCCTGAGGAGCGACAACCCTCCCGGCTTCAGGAGCATCCCCGCTAGCCGTCAGGGCCGCAGTCACTAGACCCGCCACGCTGAACCGGCCCCTAAAAGATGGCGGCGACTGCACCCGAGGCCGTTTTGCCTTCAGAGTCGTAGGTGAAGCCTCCGTGGCTACCTGGGCAGCCGCGGAGGCCATCGTCAGTGACAACACTGCGGTTGCCGCTGGAGGTGACTAGGCGTCATCTTCAAGAATGGCGAGGCGCACATTCGTCGCCTTGCCACCATATATGGCCTCGTCGGGGGTTACGTGGCCCCCCGAACCGGACGATCCGAGCCCAACGCCCGTCTCGCCCCCCATCCTCACGTTCTCGACCGGCGACACGGTCGGCAAACTGAGGGCGATGACCTCCGACTGGACCCCGCTCCGAGAGGATGGCGCCACCACCGTCGCACCGCTCGGCGATTTCGCAGGCACTGGGCGCTCCAGAACGGAGATTTCCAAAACCTCGCACACCTGATTAATCCGCCCCTGCTTCGCCAAGGAAGTCGCGGACTCATGGGCCTTGTGCTCCTTCGCCGTGTACGGCCCAAGCATCGCAGCCGCGGCGCGCTCCGCATCTTCTAACCGGCGTACTGCACGCACAAGCGGAATATCATACCTAAGGGTCTGCAACCACCCACGTGGTACTTGGCATATCGTAGGGATACTTACGGGGCGCGGAGGGCCTATGAAGCGAAGACACCCCCGGGTGAATGCCGTCCTTCCAGTCGGGCCCTCGCCGCTCGTACTTCCAGTTACAAGAAAGCGGGGATATCCCGTACATGGTGAACTCCTCGGCGAGGTCACGCATGATGAACCGGAGTGCGACCCCAGCAAGTCTCCGCGCCTGCTGCTCGTCACCGGGCCGAGGCGTCACTTTTGGACAGCGGTCGAAGGATATAGGCCCTCCACGGCTCCGGAGGCCGCTCGTGCTCGTCACGGTGTAGTAGAACCACCACCGTGTCCAGCCGGACTCCCACTTTTCCCGCGTAGCCAACGCGGGAAATAGGTGCGAGCACTCCGGCCTTAGCACGAAGTCCACGCTGCCGAAGTTCGAGTAAGCCCCCCCTTCTACTCTCCTCGGTTGGCACCGTGCGTCGTGCAGGATGGCGAACAACTCGGCGCGGGGACAGGTACCCTCCGTCCGCATCGCCCAAGTAAAGATGGCCAACCGAACGACCGCGGTCGGAGTCAGCTGCGCCAGCTCCAACCCATACGCTCGCAGCACTTCGTGAACAAAGTGTGTCGCGGGAATTCGGAGCCCGGCGTCGAAGAATGCCACGAAGACAATCGCCTCCGACTCTCCCGGGTTTGGCTCCGTTTCGTCAGGCCCGGGCAGGCGAGCCCCGGCACGCTCCTCCAGCTTCTTCTCCTGAAGAAGGGTTCGGAGAGTCTCCTCCGTGACGCGGCTCCGCCCCAGCACACGGGAGCAGCGACCTTTGGACCTTTTCACAGTGTCCCAGCGGTGGGTAGTTTGCTTCCTGTCGCGCGGAACCAGGCGGTACTCCGCTGGTGGCGGCGTCAGGCAGCGCTGGCTCGACGAAGCGCTCTCGCTAAGGCGACGTGTAGGGTCATCAAGGGCGGCACCCATGTTAGCTGGGAGGTCATCGCGCGCAGCCATCCCTCTCTCTCACGGCGGCGGGCAGGCGCAGAGGCGAGAATAGCAGCAGGAGGCGCAAGAAGAATAGGAAGGAACGCACAAGCGATCAAGCAGCCAAGGGGAACGACTGCATGCCCACAGGGGTGGTTTATAAAGCCCCCCGTCTCCCCTGCAGGCAGAAGATCGAACGACAGAATTACAGCGGTTCGACTACCCACGATCGGGCAGTGCAACCGCTGGCAACCGCGGCGGGCGGCGGTAGGCGGCCGCTCAGCGCAATGTGCTGGCACACTCCTACCGCGTGGCCACTTTTCCTGGGGAAGAGGTGAACGGCCGTGGTCGTGGGAGCGCTGGCATCCCACGACGCTCCAATTACAGCCAGCCACGTGCCCACATCCAGTGCAGGGCAGGTGGAGCAGCCGTGCCAGCCTACCCCTGACAAAGGCTGGCGCGATTCCAAGCGTCATTAAAGCACACTCCCGGACCAAGCAACCATCTCCCCGCGCTGGCGCCACATCAAACCTATTTTGGAGTAATACTTCCTTCCAGTAAAATAATGTATTTGACTTAAAAGTGCTAAGCATTTGCGTATCCGCATCAAACCTATTTTGGAGGAAAGTTTACCGTTGAGTTGGATGGATTCGAAATGCGTGCTAAAATGACATATGACGCATGTCAAGTCCATTCAAGGTGTTTGCCACTCAGTTTATTTCATGTCTCGATTTCACATACATGGAGTTTGCAGTGCCCGTCAGAATTTGATTTTGAGGAAAGTTAAACACCGACTCGGATGGATTCAATGCATGCCAAATGAGGTAGGGCACATACGAAGTCCATTTGAGGTGTTTGGCGCTCAGTTTCATTGCGTGTCTCGATTTTGTCCGTGTGGAGTTTGTAGTATACGTTGAAACCCACTTTGGTGAAAAGTTTAACACTGAGTCAGATTGATTCAAAATCAATGCAGAAAATAGTTAGGGCACATGTGATGTCCATTCGATGTGTTTGGCACTCAGTTTCATTTTGTTACTCAATTTCGTACGAGTGGAGTTTAAAGTACCCATCAGAATCCATTTCGATGGAAAGTTTTAACACACAGTTAGACGGATTCAAAATGTATGCCAAAATGAGTGGCGATATGAGGTCCATTCGGGGTATTTGGGACTCAGTTTCATTTGGTGACTCGATTCCGTATGCATGCAGTTTACATTTCCCGTCGAAACCCATTTTGGAGGAAAGTTTACCGTCGAGTTGGATGGATTCGAAATGCGTGCCAAAATGAGATATGACGCATGTCAAGTCCATTCAAGGTGTTTGCCACTCAGTTTATTTCATGTCTCGATTTCACATACATGGAGTTTGCAGTGCCCGTCAGAATTCGATTTTGAGGAAAGTTTAACACCGACTCGGATGGATTCAAGGCCACGTCTTACTGTCATTGCCTGTGGGCAGGCTCAGTGGGCTTCTTCCGTTGCTTATATTTAATTTTGGCTTGAGTGTCTTCTGTAGTGAACCATGGTGTCACAATGGAGATGCTAGCTCACAGCGGTAGTTGATGTCGTCAACGAAGAAGCTAGGAGTGGATGAATTAGGAGCAGTCGGGTAGAACTCACACATCTTGGGGTGAAATTAGGAAAAATGGAGAGGGGGAGTAATTAATAAGGGGCGAGAGATGGGAGGAACCGGTGCCTGCTATTCGATGCGGAGAGAATGGACGGGTGATATTAGAATCCTGGGGAGATGCCACGGATCAGTGTCGTGGCATTATCGGAGATGGTTTGTTATACGAACAGTTTATGATAATGCACATAGCAGAGACGGTTTGTGTAATAGCCCAGCTATTTATTTCAATTTTTGAGTAAAAAAAATTAAATTAAATTAAATTGGTTTAAAATAAAAATAAGTATTTTTGTTGCCTAAATTTTAATTTTGATTTCCCTGAATTTCTGTTTTAAAAAGGCTAGATTTGAAAAGTAATTTAAGTAAAAACCTAAAGATATTATTAAATAAAATGATATTTCTATTTTATATAAAAATCCTAATTCAAATTAATTATTTGGATTAATTTGGCTTTTATTTGATTTTCTGAATTTTTCTAGAGTTTAAAAATCTATTTTGAAATTAAAAAGTATTTTAAATATAAAAATATAATACAACATTAAGTTGAAAATATTTTATCTAAGTCCAAAATTTCTCAGAAACTTCTGTGAATTTGTTTGTAATTGCTTTTTTAGTGTTTTCTGAATATCCAAAATGAGAAAAAAAAATTCAAATCCTCTCCTACCCTCCGGCCAACACGTGGACAGACAAGATCCATCCACATCACTGCCGCACTCCCGCCCAGCCTTCCTCTCAGGCCGACACGTGGACGACCGATCTCGCCCATGCCTCAACCCGGCCCATCCCCGCCGTCCCTTCCCACTTAACTCCCCTGGCCGCCCGATCTTCCCCTCTTCCCCATGGCGCGATCTCAACAGCCCATGCCTCTCTCTTTCTCCCCAGCCCCACCTGTCAGTGCCCCTCTCTCCTCTCTCTCGCTGCGCCGTGGGCCCCACTTGTCGGTGCTTCTTCCCCCGCCCGCCTCCTTCCTCCCGCACCCGCTGCCGAAACCGCCGCCTCCACCATTCCCAGCCTCCTCCCTCTCCCCCGCACACGCGCACCGCCTACCTCCCCACTACCCCATCTCCGCACCTACCCGCCATCTCCGCACCTACCCGCCATCTCCGCGCCCACCACCCCTTCTTCCCACGCCCATCTCCCCCACTCCCGCACGGTCTCCCGCCACTGCCGCCATCTCTGCCAACCTCCGGCGAGAAATTCCCGCAGCCGCTCTCCCCCTCTACCCCTATAAATACCTCCCCGAGCACCCCCATTATCCACCCCACCCCGCTCTGCCCTCCTCTTCCCCTCCTGAGCACTCCACCGCTGCCGCGCTGGAGCACCCGAGCCGCCTCCGCAGCCTCCTCGTCACCGGCCACCTCCGAGCCCCGCCGAGCCCCGAGCCGAGGTAAATTTGACTCCCATTCGCCTCCTCTCCCTCTTCCACCTCTCGCCGGCCGTCGCCGTCCACCGGAGCTCTGGCGAGCTCCCAGTCCCCGAGCGCCGCCCGGCCGGATTAAGCCACGTCGGTAGCCCCAACTTCCGTGGCTGCCATCTGGTGCCCAGTGGCCGCCACCCCGGCATAGGCTACCACGCCAGCCGGGCCACCTCTGCCGCAAAAACCAGTCCGTGGACTTGGTACACCTAGACCCGGGGCCCACCTGTCAGTCTTTGGTCCAAAAATTCGATCAGGGCTGACGTCAGCATGATGTCATAATTCTATTTTTAGTAGAAAAACAATTTGGCTGAAAAATAAATCCTGTGCTGACGTCATAATTCCAATTTCCTTTAGAAAAAATTCCAGAAAATCCAATTTAATCTTTTTATCTGATTTTTAAACTTCCAAGAGCCCGTTCTCCTTCATCCTAACTTTGATTGAGCCCATTCAAAATTTTAAATTCATCAAAAATTATCCTCTATCCATTTCTGCCCTCAATTTAAATATTTGGAGTTTATTTGAATTTGGTGGGTTATTTTCACGTGTAGACTACGACGATTCAGGAGAATTCTGCGACGACGATTCACACCCAACCGCGGAGCAAGGCAAGTCACACTCCTTGATCATGTTGATCCTAGTTTGCAAATAAAATTATGTTGATTTAAATTAAATTGCATGCATATGTTTATTCAAGTATTTCAATTGCAGTTTTAAACATAATACCTTTGATCTTGTGCAACATAATACCTTGTCACCCTAGAATCAAACTCTAGTTACACTAGTATTGGCTAGAGAGTTTTATATGAAATACTTAGACCTGCTTAGACGTAATCTTTGTTTTGGGATAACCTTTTTACATAAAATGATAAGCTTTTGAAATGTATTCTTGACTTCGGTGAGTCAAGAAGGATTATGAAATATTTTGAAATAAAATATAAAATCTGATTTAGATTTAGGCTAATGGTTAGGTGTTGGGTGCAGACATGCACTGTGGTTCGATGACATAGTGTTGATTGTCGGGCACAGGGGGTATGTGGTTGAGCCTTAGTCAAATTAAGGACCGGTCTGGAAGCTACTGTTGCAAAGCCCTATCGTACTACCGCAAGGCTGGTATGGGACAGTCCTGGCTGACTAATTTGTGGGTCCCAACCTAAGTCATGTGGTAGCTTGAAAGTGAGCATGGCGTAGGCCATGAGAAGTCTCACTCGGCTCAAGAGAGAGTCCCGGTCTGGTAGATTCCTTACTGGGGTAAAACCTCAGAGTTGGGTTGGCCAGGTTGAAGGCTTTGCATTGTAAAGACCTTGTCATGATCTCTTCGCCACACACCTAAGGAAGTGTGTTAATCGCGTGGCAATATGGGATGATCATGTCTTGTGGGTAAAGTTGTATAACCTCTGCAGAGTGTACAACCTATTCTGGATAGCCGTGCCCACTATCATGGGCATGCTGAGTAAAAGTTTTTCACGGATTAGACTTTATTTTTCAAAATGGTTTATGAAAATCTTATGGATGGATGGAATCCATGAGAGAGATTGAAAGCTTGTGGATGGAAGGAATTCATGAGAGAATGGAAGCTTATGGATGGATAGAATCCATGAGTGGTGGAAAACGTGTGGATGGATGGAATCCATACGAGATCTTTTGGAAAAGATGGTCCGAGAGGGATGCTCGTGGTTAGGTTAGTGTTTTGTCAGAGCCTGCACTAGCAGTATTATTTTCAACTACAAGGACTGTTTCTACTTATTATATTAAATTCAGCAATTTCAATTTATTTACTATATTTCTTTAAATGCTGTTTTATGCTCAAACTAACCCTATAAGCCTTCCATTGATGCCTTTATCATTATGTTGCATTTCTCCATCTGATTTGCGGAGTACAAGTTTGTACTCACCTTGCTATCTCCACACAGAGGAAGATGACTTCAACTACAGTGATGACCTGGACGAGTAGGCCGCATCTTATTGTCCTTTGCCTGTGGGCAGCTTAGGCTTCGCTTTTTATCAATTTGCTTCCACAAACTCAATCTCTTCTAAACTGTCCTCTCCTTCATCTTTTTCACCAGATTTATCAATAATGGCATCTAGTATTCTTTTGATCTCGTTACTCTTATCTATCCATCATGAGTTGTTCGGTCGCAACCTTACACAGGCAGCCAACAATTTACGTCTAGAGCAGCTTCTCTGCTCACGCCCTGATCTCCTTCCTCAAGTCGCTTCCATCCGTCAGCTGGACCTCATCATCTACCGTCTATTGAGGTGTCTTCTTGCCGCTTAGGAAAGGGAAACCGCCCTCAGCCTCATTCTTCTCTTTAATGTGTGCAAAGCAGAAGAAGCTCTTGCGGTAGTGGAGAGACACATAGATAACCTTGCCGATCAAGCAGAAGCGGCTGATTCTAAGGAAGCTTATTATGGCATCCTCTGTGAAATTATGGGCTATGCTAATGATTTGCCCAGGCTAGAGGAGAAAGTGGAGAGGGCAAGGACAATCTTCACGGCATTCGAGAACTCAGCTGCTGATCCTCTGATTCCAAAAGTAGAAGAAGAAGCATATGAAGTCCAGAAGACCAAGATCTGGAAATCTCTTTTTTTACTTTTGTAATAAATTTGACTTGAATGTCTTTTGTAAAAGTGATTGGTCACACTTGTCTATTCTAGCTGATCGATTAGTGGCTTCTGTAGTTCATATGACAAAGGGCAAAACATAGACGGTTCTATTTAAAAGCCGTCTGTGATAATTGCAGATATCATAGACGGTTTTTAATTTGAAATAAGAATCGTCTGTAATATACGTCTTCACAGATAGTTTTAGGGAATCGTTTCTGATGTGATGTCTAATATTAGATTTTTATAGTAGTGATGGATGCATGGAGACGATGGCACAATTGAGTCGATCATACATATAATGGAAGCTTAGTTAACAAAGGGGTAGGCGGGGTAGTCAGAGACGACCAGTCGACGATGCGCATGTAGCCGCCCTCCCCGCACGACGTGCACCACGAGTTCTTAGCAGCCAGTACTTGGTCCCATCGCTTGCCAAGCCGTACCCGACCACCGCCAGTCCGCCACCACTGTGTGGTTCTGCTTCTTCCCACAGCTGCTGCTCCCCTTGCTTAAGTAACTCCACATGTTGATGTCCACATATTGATGTGACACAGGAAACAGCAGAACCAAGTACTACGATGTGGGGACCGTTGGATCCTCATGAATTGGATGACTTAGAAGGTTTCCAAGGACAGTAAAAAACTCAAAACTTTTAATACCAGAGCAAATAACAACCACCTACGCTGGTTTTATAGGTGGTTTTACCACGTAGACAATGATGTGGTATGAAACACCACTGGACAGCACATATGGCATCCACCTCACTCTTACTCCTCTCTCTCAACTCTGTCCTATTTTCATTCCGCCGCTGAGCACCACTGCAAGCAGGCCAACACCACCGCGGCGCCTCGTCGATTCATGCGGCCACCGCACGCCTCCTTTTTCTTTGAAACAGTTACTCAGATTTCCATTATATAGGGTATACACTGCATCAATAGATGCGAGGCGTCAGAAGCGAGATCTGCAGGCCGACGCCGATGCATCATCAAGCTAGCAGCCACGTGTTAGAGGTGACAGGATCATTGAACGAAGATTGAATCTCTGACCACAATCCACGATGGAAATGCAATCGAATTTTTTTTGGAGAATGCATTTAAATCGAACTTGAGACACATTGATGGCAAGAAAGGAAGAATGACGAGGCCAGTCGGTGTGCTCGCCTGGACACACCTTGTTGCTTTGTGTTCCTCGTCAGTCGTCCCGTAGCTGCTTGGTTACCGACGGCGTACAGAAATTGCAGCGCGGCTGGGTAGCATGCAGCGACGGCTTAGCAAGCAGCATGCAGTGGGCCTGAAGGAACGCGCGTAGGCTACGATAGCAGAAAATAAAAAATTTCTACCGCGCACACCAGGACATCATGCTAAGAAGGGATCATAGATCGTTACCACTAGACGCGCAGCGCAGCGGAAGAAGAGTTGGAGAAGCCGATCCAACCACGCGCGTCGAGGTAGTAGTGGAAGTAGCCGATCGTCCCGAACAGATCGTCTCCTCCACGCGATCAACCACACCACGAGCAGATCCAATCTGTAGTTTGTTGATGCCGATCAACGCCGCAACGAGCAGCGCCTCCACCGGTATCCACACGTCCGGGGCTGGAACTCCGATCGCGAGTGTACCAGCACTCGCGAGCGGCTAGGGTTTGGCTCGGGAGGTGGCGGCTAGGGTTTTGTTCGGGAGGAACATATGCGTGCATCCCTCAGCCCCCCCGCCTCCAAATATATAGACCTCCTCACTTGGGCCTCGTGGACCGAGGCCCAATAGGAGTCTATCCGGATCTCTATCCGAATTGAGCCCACATCCGAATCACATTCGAATTAGTGTTCCAACCCGTTAAGTGTGCGACCCTGTAGGTTCACGTATACTTGGTCGCGACCCGGAAACACCTTTCCGGTCACCCTGTTAATAGCGGCCTCTAGCAAGACATATTAACCCCAAAGTATACGTAAAGATCATATCGGCTGAACCTGTAATGTTCTCATGTACGAATCCCTTTGCCTCACGATATAGATTAAGCTCAAGGCGAGACCTGTGTCATCCTCTTAATAGCTCAATCACTCTCTCGATTCCGTGATGGATTATAAACTTGTGATTGACTCCTCAATCACATTGGCATGGCCATGCACTTTCATAATCTATTACATCGAGGGGCCCAGAGATATCTCTCCCATAAGGAGGGGCAAATTCTATCTTGATCATTCACATCCCACTACATGTTTCATAGCAAACCCGAAGACTACTTTTATGACTACCCAGTTACGGAGTAGTGGTTAGTAGTCCCAAAATAGGCTAGTACGCATGTTGGGAACCATGATGATCTCAAGTCTAAGGATTCTACATAAACACTACTTGAGACCAACTAATGACACATGGAATCTCTGCAGTGTCTCATGGCGGGTCTATCCAACATATGTTCACTAACACATGTCCATATTATTGATTTGGTATCTCCATACCATGATCCATGAGACATGATCATCAATCAATACATATGCTGATCTTTGAATCATATTTGTTCCTCATATGATATATGATCAGGGATCATTTAGAAATAGCAACATTTTGGCATTAAGAGTCTCATGAATAAGTCACATACTCATTGATCAATAATGATAATGTCTATTTCAAGGAACAAAGCAATGTATCATAAACATAGTATGTGATATATTCAACATCTCCATGTTGCCTCTAGGGCATATCACCAACACGTGCAGCATCGTGGCGTCGCAGCAGGCAGCACCAGTGGCGGAGCGTGAGGCAAAAACAAGAGGAGGCCAATTGCCTACAAACATTCAACAATCAACAATTATACAAAGTGCTAAATCAACAAAGGAGTCACAGAAAAACTTTTAATCAAGAAAGTATTAATTACTAATTAGAGACCAATCTTGTTATATTTAGGTCACAAAATATCAGAGCAAATATATGGATAAATTGCTCTACATACCATATCAGAGTAAATATAAGGGCTAAGATATGATACTTTAGAAAAAGGAAATTTTTACCGTACATTTTAGATAGTCGAAGGGTGATAGTAGAAATTAAATCTACCCGTTAATTTATGAGGATAAAATAAACTTTTCTTTATAAATCCTATTTTTTCCTATGTAAAAGTATGAGTGCTTGTGCCGCGTCCCCTTCACACGATGTTGTTAATTCGTCACCTCTAAGGAAATGATGTGATTGTTGATCGAGCTGGCTGTCGCAGATGGGGAGAGTGCCCACATCAGCGGCTCGACTTGTGAAGTGCAGCAGAGCCGTGGCCGGACGAGGTAGGCGTCGGCGGGACGACAGGCGGCTGCAGCTGTGGCGGTACGGGGTAGTGCTTCTAGTCCCAGTACTCCTTATTAAGTGGATCTAAGTCTAAACATGAACAATAGCGTTAACCCTAGATCGATCATGACCACAAAGCACAAACTTTAGAGCGGAAGCGTACCCGAACTTGGAGATGCCATGGGGAGGTGGTCGGCGGCGCGGTGATGCCGTGCATGGGGACGAAGGTGGCCTTCGGTCTTCGTCCACCTCAGCGCTCGTGAGAGATCGGGTGTGTGCGGGATTTTGTGGCCTTGAACCAAAACGTGAACAAGCCTGCTGAGTCCCCCTGTTTTTATGTAGCGCTAGGTGACCAGGACCGAAATCAAAAGGTTGGTTGCGCCTCCGATCAAGGCGCGAGTGGAGGAGTGGCCTCCCTGAAATCTCGGGGTACTATTAGCCGAGATCAACCCAACATTCTCCCCTTTGATCATCACGCTAACATCATAAACCCATTCTCAATAAAACAGCATACCAAGGCAATGTGTTGCATGGCCAATGAAGTGCCATACAACCCCAGTACTTATAGTGTACTATCCTATCTTGAAATAGATATTCATTATACTTAATGAGAGTTGGTTTGCTGAAGGTTCTTTTATCCAGAATCAGAGGCTTTCCAATGAACCCATGCCTTTGTCGTCGTCATGTAATTCTCGACAAAGGATGCATCCTCCTTGATGATATCCATGGAGACCATATATGGGTCGAGGAAACCAACTAGTGATTTCGTTAATCTAGCTCCAGTCACCATGTATATATGTACACACACATAAAAGAAATTAATTGTATATGACATTTATTGGTATTACATGAATGTAGACCGTGATTGTACACACTTACAGTGTCTAGCATCGAATGACTTAGCACCAATGTAGATAGCTCTCGTGGACTTGACACCAGTGCAGAAGCCTCCAGGTAGATGTCCCTATTGGGGCACTAGATGAATGTTCTAATGGTTTGCCCTAGAGTCACGATCTCATCATTTTGGGTTATCTGCAATGGGACGACCTCGAAATTGGCATGAACACTATCCACATTCACTTTTACGAAACCTAATGCTGGAGTTACACCATACACCAAGGTCCCAGGACCAGATGGATATGCCTAGCCCCATGCAGCGCACAGGGCAACGAAGGTGTATCTCACTTGGAGTTTGCACTTCGTAGCCACCTACGTAACGATATAAAGTTAGCTACTCCAATAGGCCTATCAATGGATCAAGCATTCCAGAGATAATAATTATTACCATGATTAAAGCTTACAGATTAGGTCTTGAGTTTAAATCACACCTTGCTATTAGAATGAACTAACATATCACCAAACATACCATGTTGGACAATAAGAGATCTCAGAAATCAATCTAACATTCAATTTGACATGAACAACATTGATTATAGCAATATAAGAGTGCTCAGTATCAACTACAGTGATTGAAATGAATCACAGAGAACTAAACCGAAACTACACAATGAGAAGCAAGTATTACCAAATAACTTCAATGATCAGAGTATAACAAAAGCATGTCAGTCAAAAGCCACAGACTAATCTACACTCAATTTCATATACAATTTCAGTATTCATGTCAGTTCATCATCGAGCAATTTATTCTTAACCCACGGAATCACTGTTGCAATATCTTTAGAATAGTAATCTAACAAGAATAGATGAAGCAAAGTGATAAAAATGCTGAAATACTCACAACACCGATGGCACTCAAAGCTACCTTGTAGAAATTTAGGCTTAGGGGAGGTGGTGTGCTCAGGGAGGAGGGTGCCGGGCACGAGGGAGGAGGGCCGCCGAAGTTGGGGGAGGTGACGACGGGCTTGAGGAAGGCAACGACGGGCTCAAAGGAGGTGGCGTCGGGCTCTGGGGAGGCGGTGTTAGTCTGTATACATAAAGTAATTCACATATATATAACACATTCTCATATACATGTATAATTGTAAATACAAACATATTACACATAAACAATTTTTTCATCATTCCACTTGCTTATTTCCTTTAAAAATTAGCCCTTCATGATGATCGATGTGTATGTAGATAGTTTCATCACGTTGTTCTTACTCGACTCTTATGCCATTTTTGAAAGAAGGCAACTCATCAAATTGCTTGTATTCTTTTTCGTCCACTACATTCTCAACTTTGACAATTCTCCTTTTTCCATGAAGAACTACGTTGCACTTCTTATTTGCCTAGTCGGTTACATAGGAAACTTGAACAACTTGGTTCATCTTTGTATCTAACATGTTTGATGTCTACGGTAGTGACACCGTACTTGTCGACCTTCACCTGTGGGAGATGGACTCAATGGCACCAAAATAAGGGGATCTTGAATAGCACGTAGTAGAGCTTCCAAATCTCCTTTATAAACCTATAGTAGGAGTTCCTCAACCCATCGGTACTGAACGCATCTATGCAGACATCGCTATTTTGGTTAGTGCTCTTTACAACCTGAGCTTGTGTGTAGAATGTGTACCAATTTATGTCATATCCTTGCCATATCATAACTGTAAATGTTGGCTGTTTTACCAACCATGTCAGCGTATCACTTAACGAGATCCTAGAGTCGCTCCTTCAACCATTGGTTGAATCTACTGTTATGTTGTCTCATGATCCAAATATCAGGCTGCTCTGGATTCTATTTCTGAAGCACGTCCTTGTGCTGGTCGATATACAGGGACACTTCAGTCATATGTTGTAAGATTGTGAAATGGGCTTGAGCATACACACCCATCTCTAGGGTGATTTCTTTCCTTTCGATGGTCCTGATACCCTTGAACTCAATAACCTCTTCGGTTGCATAACCTTGATGATGCTGCCCTCCAACCGAGATCGATTTCGTACACAGCACTTGAGAATTTCCATGAATCTCTCGAATGGGTACATGCTACATAGGAAAACGTGCCCACACATTTTTATCTCTAACACAATGTGAACAATGGGATGGACCATGATATCGAAAAATAGCGAAGGGAAATACATCTCAAGATGACATAGAGTCGTCACCACCTCGTCTTGTAGAGCATCTAGTCCTTCGGGATCGATGACCTTCTGAGCAATTATGTTAAAGAAATAACACAGCCTCATGATTGTCTCTCGGACCTTGATTGGCAAAATAATTCTAATTGCAATAAGGAGCATCGGTGCCATCAGCACATGACAATCATTAGACTTCATGCCAATTAACTTCAAATCTTCCATCGAAACAAGTTTCTTCATGTTGGCAGAGTAACCAGACAGAATTTTAACACCATGAAAACACTAGCACATTTCAGTTCTCTTGTCCTTGGACAGAGTGTAACAAGCAGTGGGAAGGTATGTTTATCCTTTATTGTTCTTTGTCGGTGCTAACTCAGGCCTGATGTCCATATCAACCAAGTCAAGCCGTGCGTTTACACCATCATTTGTTTGTCACGAATGTTCAGTAAGAGACCAATCAAGCTGTCATATATATTATTCTCTATGTGCATGACATCGATGTAGCGACGAACTTCTAAGTGCTCCCAATAAGGTAAGTCCCAAAATATTGATCTCTTCTTCCAGACGTTCTTCTCACGGGTCGTCAATTTACGTCTCTCTCCGAGCACAACATCTAAATCCTTAACCATATCATAAACCTCTTTTTCTTAAATGCCTTAGAGCTAAAATGTCCTTTTCCTCTCTATCGAACTGTTTCTTCATCCTGCAGTATGGGTCAGCCCTCCGAAAGAACTTATAGTACCGCATGTACATGGTTTTGCGTGAGTGCTTCAGCCACACACTCTTGATATCATCTAAGCAGTGAGTACAAGCTTTGGCCCCTTTTGTACTCTAGCCTGACAAGTTAACAAGAGTAGGATAATCATTTATGGTGTAGAACAATAAGGAGCGTAAAGTGAAGTTCTCTCATTGTACACATCTCACAACAATACCCTTTTGATCCACAGTATTTTTGGATTTTCTACCAATGGTCTTCTACCAATGGTGCGAGGTACACATCAACATTATTTTTAGGTTGCTTTGGCTCTTGGATAAGTATCAACAACAAAATATACTTCCGCTTTATACACAACCAAGGAGGAAAGTTGTAGATGCAGAGTGCCACGAGCCAAATGCTTTGACAGATGCTCATGTTACCGAAATGATTCATTTCATCTGTAATCAATCCAAATCTTATATTCCTCGGTTCCACACACAAGTCTGCAACCTGCAATCGATGTTTCTCCACTAGGTAGAATCAACAAGGTATTTTAGTATTCCATTCTTCTTACGCTCCTCCAAGTGCCAACATAGCAGTTTTGCCTGCTTCAAACGGGGAATTATAGGAAGAAACCATGCAGCCTTAGTAGGAGGCCCTTTCTTCACCTCTATTCCCTCACCGTCATCTGATTGATTCTTATGCTCTTACCGAGATGCGTTGCACATCGAACATACATGCATGTTTGCATACTCTTTACAATAGAGGATACAGTCATTCGGACATGCATGTATTATTTCTACTTCTATTTCTAATGGACAAAGAACCTTCTTGTCTTTGTAGGTGGTTTTGGTTAACTCGTTTCCCTCCGAAAGCATATTCGCTAAAAGACCTAACAGCACCATGAAACTCTTGTTGGACCAACCATTGCTTGCCCTCAATTTTAGCAGTTCAAGCATGACTAACAACCTCGTGTACTTTAACTTGCAGCACGTGAATAAAGCTTTCTCCAAGTCCTCCATCAAGCCTAGAATTTATCATACTCTCTCTCTCATCACAGTTCCCTTCTGCATCGCGAATCATCTAATCCAGATTGTTATCATGCATCATATCTGAATCAGAACCACAATCGATATCATCTGACAACATATCATTGACTTCATCAGCCATGTCATTATTACTATGTTCATGTGTAATTTGCACAATGACTAATCCAACATGCACACCCCTTTTTGAAACCCATTTAAATCAAGTGTGCTTTAATCTGCACTCAATTCTTAAACATGTCATCGAGGTTAGTGCATGGACAATACATATATTCCACCCCCTTATTTAACATATTCTCCTCGGTAGCTTTTGTAAAAGCAGACACACCGTTAATGTACTCTTCACTCACATGGTTCCCACCGTACATCCAACTTCGGTCCTACGTTATGCATATAATAATTTAGTATTAAATATTAAATTAATTAATTAGTATACTAGATATATATGATCTAAAGTAGTTATATGTAGCAAGAATAATTAATTAAATTGAATTAAGTAGAAATAGACTATGAATTGACTAAACCCTAAACCATACTAGATGTAAATAAACTTCTCTCTACATCAAGCTAGCTAGATCTAAATCATCTTCAATTCTCTTTTTGCCAAAAGCTAGATCTAAATTGTAATGCAATTAAGAAAAAATTACTAACCATAGGTATTCAAGAACTTAATTAATCTACAATCACTCTTGTCAAATAGTTTCCTTTCACCAAATGGCCTCAAAGTCGGCCCACCTCTAGCTCAAAGCAGCAACCTAGATCTAGAATTTAAGATAGAGGGTTGATGGATCTACGTCCAATTAATATAATGAAATTATCACAGTCGGCTTTTAATACAAAACACAGACGATTCAAAGATAAAACCATCTATGAATTTGGTAATATCACAGATGGTTCTTATTATAACCATTTGTGATACTTCATAGACAGTTTTTACTATGAATCGTATGTGATATTACTTCTTCACAGATAGTTTTTAGCGTTGGCAGCAACATAGACAGTCTCTAAACTAAAACCGTTGTGATTGTATTTAATACTAATAGTTTTATGTAACCATCTGTGATCTGGCATCTAGGATTAGACTTTTTGTAGTAGTGGGAGAGGGTGGCCAGTGGTCATCCTACAGTTGGATGCGCGCCCCAAGGAAGGTACAAGGCCCATAGGCCCAATAGAGGTGGCGCAACACCTTTAGACTCGGATTCAGAATCAACCTCCTCTCTCTCTCTCTCCAGGATCACTCTCGTCACTCTCCCTTCGGTTACCCTGGATAAACTTGGAAACAAGCATTGAAGGCTTGCTACACCCCCTTGAGCCTTGTGCCACCACGAGGTATAGTTACATCCATGTGTCAGTGCCATCACGAGCCCACTGCTCGGATGCCACGCCATGGCCAAGCTTCCCCTCTTTTCGTTCCCCTTCTTCCCTCTATATAAGCCATGCCCAACTGCATCACCAAGTGTGCCTTCCCTCATTCCCCATTTCCCTCGAGTTCTCCCCCTCTCTTTGCCTCTAGTTGAAGCCAATCGAGTCCTTGACCTCAACTCCAGCCACTAGCTTCCACCAATAAATTCCTCCACTCCGGTGAGTCCCCGCAGATGCCATCATAGTTCTCGTGTTTGTCTTGTCTCTACCTACCTCATGCTTACTTTGCCCATAGGGACAGTGAAGCCATGACCTCACCAACTCGCACAGCTCCACTGTTGATCTCCCCCTTCACCCCGTCTTCGAGTAAGACCTTCTGTTCCCATGCCATTCTGCACCATCACCTTCACTGCGCTGCCCTAGGATGCCACGGAGAGCTCCACTCATTGCTGCCCTTGTAGCGCTAAGACCACCCATAGTCTTGCAACAACCTATAGAAGCTTACGCCCACCTCACTTTTGAGTTTTGAGAAGTTGTCATATGCACCATAGCGCCACTACCACCCCACGCCATCATCAGCCTTGATGTCACAACCAATGGGATCGTAGTGACCCCACATCCTATTTTGCTCATCAAGGAAGGACGTCGTACCCTTCACTGCTGGCGTCGAGCTTGGCCCGAGTCACCATGGCCGTCCGCTGCTTGATCGAGGAGGAAGATGACCGTAGGTCACTGCCAAGTAGGTATCACACAATAGATTAATTAATTTAACTGGTAGATTAGTTAGCTGTTAATGAAGCAATTAATGTTTGTATGACTGTGGGCCCTATGGATTAGTAATCCTAATTAACATAGGATTTAAACCTGTAGCTCATCAACGTATGGCCCCACATCCTTTAACCCGTCACATAGACTAAGCCCATAGACCACTGTCACCAACATATAGGTCCCTCTCTTTATAAATAGCCGCATGGACCGAGTTCATATGAACCACGACCCTACCTGTCAGCCACTATATGATTTCCTTAAGAAAAATGAATGGAAAAGAAAAGGAATAACCCCTGGCCAACCCCTACCTGTTAGCCACCAAAGATTTTCTGAAGAAAAATAACTCCAAAAGAAAACGAAATTCCAACTGGCCGCACCTATTAGAAAATTTTGAATTTTTGGAATTACATTTCAGTTAAAATTTACAAATACCATAACTTCTTAATTTTTAATCCAAATCTAGTTATTTTTACTTCTAAATTCATCTAAATTCGAAACCTTTCCAATAGTACCAGAATAGTAATTTTTGGAGTTAATTTGAATTTAATTTGAATGTTTTATTGAATATGGGTGGTTTCGCCTGTATAGACTTTGACGATTCCAACGCTCTCGTTGCTAACGAACAAGATCCTACCCTAGCTACATTTGGTCAAGGTAAGTCCCTATTATTGATCGTATCGAACCTAGTTTTCAAATGACAATATTTTGCTTTCAAATATACATGCATGCTTATTATGGATAATTGTTAAAATGTTATGTTAAAGGTTTATTGCCTAGTTATACCATGCACTTAATACCTAGTATTCCCCTTCATTTATTATTAATATTCTCTTGCCACGTCACTATAGGATATTTACAAATAATAACTCCACTATTGGTTAAACTCTAGTAGATTATGGTTATGTTTAGAAATGCTTTAGTGGTAAAATGAAGTATGGTACAAACATTGTCAACTGAACTTAAAACATGGTAATAAAATGATAACATGGGTTACCACTAGAAATAGAAAAATATTTTTTAAAACGATGAAGACTCAGGCGAGTGGTTGGCTAGAGACCATTGCAGGGATTACACATATTGGATTGGCCGTGTAGGGATTGCATGTGTCAGTTTTAGATTGGCCTTGCAGGGTTGCACATATTATTTTTTGGATTGGCCATATAGGGATTAACATGTTATTTTTGGATGGACCATGCAGAGATTACACATGTCTTTTCTTGAATAGCTATGTAGGGATTACACTAGCTCTAGGTATGTGGTTGGTCTTGCCTAAGTCGTTTAAGGATCGAATTCTTGCGCTTATGTTTTCTACACATAAATCATGCAACCATAAGTCTGATTATAGGATAGACCTAGTCTACTAATTTGCTTAGCTTTGGTGTGAATCCTGCGCTCTTAGATTGGTACATAGATTTTTGTATTTCTGATGTTATTGGTGGGAGTGATTCGTAACGATCACTACCATTGTGAATTTTGTCGAGAAGGGCCATTGATTATCTAACAACTGGATCCCTCATTTAAAATGTAGTTTGGAATGGAAGTGTTACGGGGGTGAGGTGTAACCTAGGATGAAAATGGTCACTGTCGCCAGTGTTGGGGATTCACCCTGAAGTAGGAGTAAGCATCATAACTAAGCATTGTAAAATCCTTGCTATGATTTTCTTAGTCACATGCCTATATAAGCATGTAGTGGTAAACATTATGAGTTTAATTACATCTTATGGATAAAAGTGTATAACCTCTGCTACAACAAAATAGTCTCTAGGAGACATTTTTCTTTTGACTTTTTATTTTCATTTCTAGGTCTAGAAGCATATGATGTATAAAGACGTTTTTTAAGGATGTTCTACAAGTTATCCTAAGTTGATACAATACTTCGTTTTTTTAATCTACCGTGAGGCAAAAAAAATCCCCAACCCACTGCCCTAACTCCCTAGTTCCATGCCCTCCTCTCCCGTTCCCCTCCTGGAGGACCTGGACCCTCCCGGTCCCCATCCCTGCGCCCTTCCTACACCGCGCCGCACCCCTCCCGGCCCCCTCCCTGTGCTGCCACCTCCCGGTTTCCCTCCCTGTGCCCTTCATACGCCGCGCTGTCCCCCTCCCAGTTCCCCTCCAGCCCTCCCTGCATCGTTTCTAGGGTTTTTGCCTCGTCGTGGTCATAGCCATGGACGTGACACCGTCGCTTTAGGAGGAGCAGGGAGGCGGTGACGGTGGCAGACGATACGGAGTGCTCCTTTACTACAAGTACGCGGAGGTCCCCGACGCCGCCATGCTCGCCGCCTTCTACAAGGCCCACTGCCGTGCCCTTTACCTCGTCGGCCGCTTCTGCCTTGACGGCGTCAACACCATGGTGAGCAGCTCTCTCTCTTTACTGTGTTAGTTGTGTGTGGGATCTTGAATCCTTGGTGACCTTTGTTGCGTGTGGGATCTTGAATCCTTGGTGACCTTTTTCCGCCTTGTTGCAATTTGCGCTGTCAGCTCGGAGGGAGGATGGCGGCGCTGGAGAAGCCAATTCTGACGTATGTATGGCTGGATCTAAGATTTAATTATTGCCATTAAACCGATGCATCTGGGAAGCGACCAGTCTAATGCATCTATGAAGCGACCAGTCTCTACTACAGAAAGCCTAATAGTAGACGCCAAATCACAGACGATTTTGTGAAACCGTCTGTGATGTACACTATTACAGACGGTTGTAATTTGGAGGCCGTCTGTGGTATTTGTGGCGGAAAAAAGGAGTATCACAGACGGTCAGTCTGTATTAAGAACTGTCTGTGATAATCCCAGATTATCACAGACGGTTTTTAATAAAAAACCGTCTGTGGTAATGGCATTAGGCATTTATTGCGCTGCTCAGACCGCATCTGTCTTCATTTCAATTCAGATCTAGCCACTGTTGCGCACTTTTTCACTTAGGAGGAAGCTAGGCGATTTCAGGCCTGTTAATTTGGTGGGAAGAGGCAGAGATTGAGCTTTGAAGATTCATACTTTCCTGGTTGCTCTAGATATGGTTAGTAATGAAATTTATTTTTTCATTAATTGCATTACAATTTAGGTCTAAGTAATCCATGAGTGTTATTGAAGATGGTTAATTTGCAAAATTGTTGGTTATATAATAGCTGTTGTGTTTATAATATGAATTGAGCTAGCAAATTAAGCCTCAATATAATAAATGTGGCCGGTATATATGTAGTAATAATTAGTTAATCTAATTTTTAATACTAAGTTGTTATATATGTACGTAACGTAGGACCGAAGCTGGATGTATGCCGCGAGCCGTGTGAGTGAAGAGTACATTAATGGCGTGTCTGCTTTTATAAGAGCCGCCGAGGAGGATATGTTGAATAAGGGGGTGGAATATATGTACTGTCCATGCACTGACTGCGAGAATTTAAAGATGTTTAAGAACCGAGGGCAAATTGAAGCGCACTTGATTCGGAGGGGTTTCAAAAAGGATTATACGTGTTGGACCAGTCATGGCGAAGTGAATGATCATATGCCGCCGGATGACATCGCCGGTGAAGTGAGTGATATGCCGCCGGATGACATCACCGGTGAAGTGAATGACAAGCCGCTGGATGATGTCGATTGTCGTTCGGATTCGGATAGGTTACACGATGATAATCTGGATCAGATGCTTCGTGATGTAGAAGAGAACTATGATGAGAGAGAGTATGTTAAATTCCGGGGCTTGATGGAGGACTCGGAGAAACCTTTGTTCACGTGCTGCAAGTACACGAGGTTGTCGGCCGTGCTTGAACTGTTGAAATTGAAGGCAAGCAACGGTTGGTCCGACAAGAGTTTCACGGCGCTGCTAGGTCTTTTAGCGGACATGCTTTCGGAGGGAAATGAGTTGCCTAAAACCACGTATAAAGCCAAGAAGGTTCTTTGTCCGTTGGGAATGGAAGTAGAAAGAATACATGCATGTCCGAACGACTGTATCCTCTACGGTAAAGAGTATGCAAATATGCATGTATGTCCGGTGTGCAACGCATCACGATACAAACGTAACAATCAATCAGATGATGGCGAGGGAATAGAGGCGAAGAAAGGACCTCCTACTAAGGTGGCATAGTATTTTTCTATAATTCCCCGTTTGAAAAGGTTTTTTGCAAATCCAAAGGAGGCAAAACTGTTGTGTTGGCACTCGGAGGAGCGCAAGAAGGATGGGATGCTATGATACCTTACTGATTCCGCGCAGTGGAGAAACATCGATAGGAGTTTTGCAGACTTCGGTGCAGAACCAAGGAATATAAGGTTTGGACTGAGTACAGATGGAATGAATACTTTCAGTAGCATGAGCAGCCGACATAGCACATGGCCCGTGACTCTCTGCATCTATACCTTCCTCCTTGGTTGTCAGCCAAGTAATCGATAGGTAAGTACAATGGAACAAGGTATATTACCTTGATTCCCTAAGTAGGAATAAAATGGACTTCACAGTTGTCAGCCAAGTAATCGATAGGTAAGTACATATTCTCCGAGTTGTACTCTTTCTTTCCTTCCGAATGACTAAGGTTAACTTTTTCGAATCACGTAGGGCGTTCGCGATGTACATTGAAATGGGAGGTGTCTCGAAGCGCGGGGCCAAAGGCCTGCTGACACATGCTCGAGATTTCAAGGTATTCGCTATTTCACATTAATTAATCCTATGCAACAGTTGGTAGTAATGCCTCTTGAACTAACACATTCCATTTTTTGCAGTGCCACCAGCAGCCGCCGGGCAACACATGTGGATACTACGTTTGCCAACATATGGAACTACTCCTCGATTCCTCGAGGATCACCAATTCCAAGGTTTGTCAATCTTCCCATAATTACTTCATACTTATCACGTTACATATATACGCACATTAATATTCCTATCGACAGGCTGCGTACATCCCGTCAACTCCATTGAAACAGCCTGATCTTGGACGGATTTGAGCAGAGTTGGCGTACTTTTTGCTGACTCAAGTCATAAAAGCCAGAAGGCCGGTTCCACTACGCACCATAGATACATAATCAACGAACTTGTGAGGCGGCACAAGCTATACTTGTGTATTTGTTAATGGATATTTTATTTCAATTCAATTAATTGATTTGCGAAATGGATGCTTTATGTTTGTGAAATGAAGTGCGTTGTCAATTGGATGTTTTATGTCTGTGAAATGAATTGAGATGTGAAATGTATCTGAAATGAAATGAGATGTGTGAATTGTATGTTTTATGTCTGTGATTATCTGCTTGTTTCAGAGGGCATGCCTAGCATTTCCTGAGGCTAGCCAATAAAAAAAAATAGATTTAGATTTAGGAGAAAGGAATATCACAGACGGTTTTTCATTAAAAACCGTCTGTGATTATCAGATATCACAGACGATTTTTTATGAAAAATCGTATGTGATTATCAGATATCACAGATGGTTTTTACTTAAAAACCGTCTGTGATATTTGATAATCACAGACGGTTCAAAAACCGTTTGTGATAACCTTCGATTATCACTGACCCATAAATTCAGACGGTTCAGAAAACCGTCTGTGATGACGTTTCTGAACCGTCTGTAATGTGGTTTTCTGTAGTAGTGAGTCTAACTACCTTATTGGTATTTACAGGTACTGCACGGGAGGTATACGCTGTGTGATGGCATCAGCCTATATATACTCCAAAGGTGAAGGGTTCGAGAATGTTTTTCAGGTAACCTGCGACCCTCTGATCAATATTTTGACACTTTGAGAAATCTGGAGTCTTGAGCATGTTTTAGTAGTTTACATTGTTGATGACTGTTTCATATTTTGTTTGTGTTAGTTATATGGTGGAATCCAGAGATATCCGGACCAATTCCCAGATGGTGGCTATTTTGAAGGAAAGAATTTTGTATTTGACCACAGGTTGGTAGTCAATTAGTAACCTAAGACAGTCTTGCCTAATTATTTCCTTCAGATGTTCCTTAGTTTCCTAGTGCTAACTTGTTTCGATGTGGCTAAACAGGATTTCAGTGGGAAGCCTGGAAAAGAGCATACTTAACTTGTTTGCTATGTGGTTCTTCTTTTGATAACTATTCAACCCGGTGTCGTTGCAGCCATTGCAGAATGCTGGTCTTAGTGTGCTCCACATGTCAGGTTGATAAGATGCTATATTTCATATTGCCTTTTATGACCATTTGAATATATCCTTGCACGCCACATAATTTTTCCACCAACTTAATGCACTTTGTTCTACAGAATTCTACTAGGGACTATGTATGCGAGTTATGTTAAAAGAATGGAAAATAGTGCTGCCAAATATCACCAAGGCAAGAGTGCCAAACAGTGTTACGGCTATCTGAATCTTCTGACTTTGTAAATCCATCCTTAAGCAATCAAATTGCAAATTCTGAAAATCCCAGGAGTAATGGTAAGGTCTATATTGGTTTACTTTTGCACTCTCCTCGCTATAGGCTATTTTGATCTTATCAAGTATGGTCATTTCGTAAGCCTATACTATTGACAGATATGTGTGTATAAAGTCTGAACCATGAAAGGATGCAGCATCTGCTCTTTAGCTTTATGACTCATCAGTTCCCTACACCATGTATGATACGGGGTCACCCGATCTTCTCGACGTAGGATCAAGATACTCACTTGGATTTGATGAACCGCAGTGATCCCCCGTTGCCAATGCAAGAGTTAGCACTCTATAATTCGCCCAACCTCACGTGCTGAACTTCGCGACCACTGATGAAGTTCTATCGCGCTCCCAATTCCCAGCGGAAAGGTTGAACGATCTTGATTTCAGCAAACTCCCAATTCCCTCAAGTTGATTCGGCCAACAGAAAGAACAAGAGTATTCTATTATCAAAAGTGGTCTCTCCAAACAGTGGGAATACAAAAGGGTTTTATAGTGTTTTTCCCGACTCACGCAAGGAAAGTCTTGGCCGAATCAATCCCTTATTCGATCAAGGTTTCCTAATCCAATTCCTAAAACTTAGCAATCTGTTTCCTTTATTTTCGGGCTAAGCCCCTATCCTATTACAAGACCGAGATTGACATGGACTCGGTCACCCTTTGGGCACGCAGGCCACATCTTGTGTACGCCGTGTCCTAGCTCCTTGCCCGCATGGACTCTTCTTCTCATGACTCGTGGGTAGTTGGTCCTGCTCCACTTGATCTTCTGTTGCTTCAAATCTGAGAACACATAATATATTTGCATTAGGTAGTATGCTATTCTTATCTAACGTAATAGAAGACTCTCTAAGAAACAAAAGCACCTGTTGTTGAAGTAGCTTAGCTCTTACTCTTGTCATAGGACCTTTTGGAGCCTCATCACTAGCTTTGTCATGTACACTTGGAGTGGATGAATAATGTGTAATAGGGATGTCCTCATCAATCTACCAGGTGGCAACTTTGAGTTATGGTCAGCTCCACAACAACATCCCACCAGTCAACATTATTCTAAAGCACATGGTAATATGTTAATTGCCTCTTAAACCTCATCATCCATTCAATCCCTTAATTCGTGATTCACAGATCTTCTCTACACTCTGGCACAATCCTCATTTTACAGATCTTCTCTACACTCTGGCACAATCCTCATTTCATTAGTTACGAATCATGAGTCTTGTATTTTTGTCTGTAACCCTCAAGTGGCCAGATGTCACTATCCATCATGCAGCACCCAGTTTTCACGAAAACCATTTCTAGAGGAGACAGGATGATAGCTATCTGCATCTCAAATAACCTCTATTTTGCCACATATGAAATATCCTACGAGAATTTGCTTGTTACATTTATGTCGATTTTTCGCCGCTTTTGCATTAGTAATCAATTCCCTAAAGGTGTATAACTGAAACTAGTTTGATCTGAGTGTACCTGCATGACCATACTGCATTTTCCCAAGATTAGAAGGATGGAGACAGGAGCATACAAGATTCCCTATTATCCAGTAACCTTACTAATGGCTAAACTTTTTTTTCTCTTGCAGATTATGGTTTGCATCCTGCATGTCATTTTGGTTATCCAGGAGAGCTCAGCTAGAAGGCTCTTGCTGAATTTCTGTGGAGGTAGATACGAACAATTTAGAAAAAAATGGGAATTTGTATGTTTTTTCAATGCTTTGTACTTGTTTATATGGATGTATGATTCAATTGTAAACTCTACTTGCTCTTAAATAATAAAATTATTTTTTCCTGGAATTTAGTGCATGGCTGTATTGTTTTGTGGTTTGTGATAGTGACGGTATGATTTTTCATATAAACTGTTTTGATTATGACAATGTGAAAGAAATGTTATTTTACGCAACAGAGAGAACAAAAAGAAGACGGCTCTATGCCAACAAAACTACTACATCAATAGAGACGCGGTGTAAACGCATCTATCAAAATGTCTCTGTAATATCTTGAACGTCTTTACGGTGTAAGTTTTTAAAATAATCGCGGAGTCACCGGTTTTTCGGTAAATCGCGGGAAGGAAAAAATAAAAATTGTAGAACAGTGTAAAATTAATAAAATAAATTAAAAATTAAATTAAAACCTCTGAGTGGGCTGCCTGGGGAGTGGGCCGACCGCCTTGGGCCGGAGGCCCAAGAGGTGGCCGCACCTCCCCTCCCCCTCCCCAAAAACCCTAGCCCTTTTTCTCCCCCCTCTCCCATCCCTTTGCAGCCGCCACCCCCTTCCTCCACCCCCTGGGCGCAGCCCTCTTCCCCCCTCCATCACCCCCCACAAGTGCTGCTGCCATTGGAGCCAAAGAGAGGAAGGAGAAGGAGAAGAAGGAAGGAGAAGAAGAAGAGGAGGAAAAAAAAAGGGGTGATTCCTCATCTAGGTAATTTTTCCCCATCCCAAACCCTCTGATTTTCAAAATAATTAGGGTTCTTGGCACGGATTTTGAAGGTAGTTAATAGATTAATTGCCCGATTAGAGATTAGTTGCTGTCTGCCTGTAGATTGATTCGCGCAGCGCGTCTGTTCGCGAGGTTTTGACCTAGTAAAAGAATTTTCCTGCAGACTCTCCCAAAAGGAAAGTTGTAGAGGACTTCCAGTCGCATCTCCTGTATTTGTTTTGGAATTTTCTTCTTTGGGATATGGGAGTTACAGGGTCGAGAATACTGCTGTTCGTCAGGCGAGCAGATTGGTACAGACCGACGGTAATCTGTAAATTTGAGGTAGTAAATGATTTTGATGGTCATGTCCGTAATTGAGAAAGTTGTAGATAATTTGTTAATCTAGTTTCCATATAACATTCAGAATTTTTAGACCCCTGTACTGTTGTTGGGACGCATTTGAATCTTGCTATCCAGTCTGCCAGAACAGAGTTCTTCCTCTGTTTTGGGCATTAAATTACACCTAGCTGTGATCAAAATAAAAATATGTGTTCTACATGAAAAATGTAGGCTTTTAAGTGATTAATCCAGAGAGGTATCTTTTGCTGTAATTGGATCAATATTTTTAAAGATACGAAATTGTTAAGCAGCGCTGCTGCAGAGGGTAATTTGCTGAATTGTTGAGCGGAGAGGAGTTAGTGCGGGTTCGGGGTTCTAGCGACGTCTTTAATTATTTATGTTGTGTTTGTATGCTGTGGCTTTGTGCTGAGAGATGCCTTTTGGACATGTGGTCTTGTCCCTGAGCGCTCTTGATTTTACTTCGCTTCGTCGGATTGAGGCAAGTGAACATAGCGGTGGTTGCTACCGTTTAACTTGTTATTCCTTCTACTTGCAATTTACATTATTATCGTAATTTGATACATTATGCCATGATTGCATGATATTTTAATTGTGGAGATGGTAGCAAGTATTAATTAATTGGATATGTTGATATTCTGCTAGTAGACGTGTGGAATTCCTGCTTAAGGTGATATTGTGGACCAAGAAATTAATATGTGGTGGATGTGGATATGTTGTGAGCATGATAATGCTCCTTTGAGGATGGATTAATGTGATTTATGATTATCATATCATTCATGTCATATCATGTCATTTGCATATGTGGATGTCGCCGCACCTAGCCGCGACCGTACCGGTACAGCATCGTATATTGCCGTAATACGATGCACCTCTTATCCCGCGGGAGCATCGTATATTGCCGTAATACGATGCATCTCAAATCCTGCCCTGGAAAGAGTGATGTGGAGCATAGCATGAAAGCATTCATATGCATTGCATTGTGGAAAGATTCATTTGCATAATATGCAATATGTTGTGGTGAAGTTATTTTGTGGAATATTCAACTTCATAGTTGCAATGTGGAATTGGCTCATGTGAGCTAATTGTGGTATGAGGATTGTGGTTGTGGTCGTGGAATGCGGTTCCTCCCTTGTGTATGGTAAGGGTTGTGATGGTGGTATGAGATTCTTTTCTCTTGTAGTAATTGATGATATCAATTGTGGATGTGGGAAATAATAAAGTATTGAAGTAAGACATACATATGTTTTATTGCTTTTGGTAGTGGTAGTGGTCGAGGATTTAAAGTGGTCAAACAAGATTTATTTGCTAAATGCTTTACCGTCATTGATGGTGATTTGAGGTCGAGGATGTAAACATTGTTATTTGTGGAAGATTAAATGTTGATGATTAATCTATTGTGGATTGTAGAAGATTAAATGTTTTTCTCTTGCATCTAACCGTGGATAAAATGATTGCATGCATATGCCAATTAAATCTGAAACTGAAGAGGTATGAATACGGAAGTTGTGGTGGTTTAATAATTGTAGACATGAATTGTGGTTGTAGTTGTATGGAATTATAAATGATGATGTATAATTGTTTGTAGTTTGAATAGCCTGTTAAACAGTTTGCTTGCTGAGATTTTTATCTCACCCTTGTTTCCCCCTCCCTACAGGTGGACTTTGAGCATGCATGGCAAGGGTAGAACGGCACCACACTGATGCACGTGAATCATATTTTTATACTGTAATAAAGTTGAAAGGATTCTAGACCTTGCATAGCTTTGTTTACATTATCCTAATAATGTTAAATTCGTGAACTATGTTTTAGATTAAAATGTTGGAGGTTGTTTTAAATAGTGAATTGCTATCACTATCCTGTTATTCCTTAGTTGTTTATGCTTCCGCTTATACTATCTTGTTTAGTAATTGTTGCCAGTTTATTTTATCTTGTAAATTGGCTCGTTGTAGAGCAGTTTTAGTAGCATCCCAGGGTAATGTGGGTCCTGGGGTGTTACAGTCTCTACAAGGATAAACATGTAATTTACCGTCTCTATAAAACGTGTCATATCTTGTACACATGTTTAATAATGCGTCTTTCCGATCTTTGGCATGGTTTATGGGGAGACGCTCTTAAGACGCTTTATAAAAACAACTCCACAACCCCTTGGAAATGACTTAAAATGTCTCTAGCACCTAAATAACATGTTGTAGTGTTAAAAATCTATTCAAATAGTCGTGCCCTCAGACATCGGAAAAAGTGTAGAAACATTGCACTTGGGTAGTTTTCATAAATTAATAATAGATGGTTACATGGAAAAGGTGGTGATAACTTAATTTGATAGGACTTGAATGTGGAGGGATTTTACTCTTATGACAAACTTGACTAAAAATAGATATATGTTTTAAATGTAAAAATGGGTAAGTCATATATTTGGAATCCAACTAAATTAGTATATTTGATAAAGTGACTTTACGCTAAAAGAGACATAAGACCTTTACATGGATAAGCCTTGCATGTAGATGTATATATAGTTGCATTCTGCTATAGAGATTTGTTGAGTACTTTTGTACTCATGAGTGGTTAGTGATGCCATTTGGTTTAACTAATGCACCTAGCACATTCATGAGATTAATGAACAAGGTTTTGCGTGCTTTCATTGGTAAATTTGTAGTGGTTTATTTTGATGATATATTGATATATAGCAGATCACTAGAGGAACACCTTTGCCACTTACGTGCTGTTTTTGATGCTTTACGTAACGCACGTTTATTTGGTAACCTTGAGAAGTGCACATTTTGCATGGATCGAGTCTCTTTTCTTGGCTATGTTGTTACTCCACAGGGGATTGAAGTTGATCAAGCCAAGGTTGAGGCAATACAGAGTTGGCCGACTCCTAAAACGGTCACGCATGTGCGAAGTTTTCTAGGACTTGCTGGATTCTATCGTCGTTTTGTGAAGGGTTTCAGCACCATCGCCGCGCCATTGAATGAGCTCACTAAAAAGGGGGTGCCGTTTACCTGGGGGAATGCACAGGAAGACGCCTTCAACACATTGAAAGATAAGTTAACACATGCACCATTACTCCAACTTCCAGATTTTAGTAAGACTTTTGAGCTAGAATGTGATGCTAGTGGAATTGGATTGGGTGGTGTGCTGTTGCAAGAAGGTAAACCTGTGGCATACTTTAGTGAAAAATTGAGTGGGCCTAGTTTGAACTATTCTACTTATGAAAAGGAATTATATGCTCTAGTTCGAACTTTAGAGACATGGCAACATTATTTATGGCCTAAAGAATTTGTCATTCATTCTGATCATGAGTCATTAAAGCATATTAGAAGTCAAGGAAAATTGAACCGTAGGCATGCAAAGTGGGTTGAATTCATAGAGTCTTTTCCTTATGTCATAAAACACAAAAAGGGAAAGGAGAATGTTATTGCTGATGCATTGTCTAGGAGATATACCATGCTCTCACAACTTGACTTCAAAATTTTTGGATTGGAAACAATTAAGGAGCATTATGTTCATGATGATGATTTTAAAGATGTGTTGTTGAATTGCAAAGAGGGAAAACGTGGAATAAATTTGTTCTAAATGATGGATTTGTGTTTAGAGCTAACAAACTATGCATTCCAGCTAGCTCCGTTCGTTTATTGTTGTTACAGGAAGCGCATGGAGGTGGGCTGATGGGGCATTTTGGAGCGAAGAAGACGGAAGACATACTTGCTAGTCATTTCTTTTGGCCAAAGATGAGACGTGATGTGGAACGTTTTGTTGCTCGCTGCACTACATGTCAAAAGGCTAAGTCACAACTTAATCCTCACGGTTTGTATATACCTCTACCTGTTCCTAGTGTGCCTTGGGAAGATATTTCTATGGACTTTGTTTTAGGACTGCCTAGGACAAAGAAGGGGAGGGATAGCATATTTGTTGTTGTGGATAGATTTTCTAAGATGGCACACTTCATACCATGTCATAAAAGTGATGATGCTACCAACATTGCTGATTTGTTCTTTCGTGAAGTTGTTCGTTTGCGTGGTGTGCCAAATACAATAGTTTTCGATCATGGCACTAAATTCCTTAGCCATTTTTGGAGAACTTTATGGGCTAAATTGGGGACTAAGCTGTTATTTTCGACTACATGTCATCCCCAAACTGATGGGCAAACTGAAGTTGTGAATAGAACTTTATCTACCATGCTTAGGGCTGTTTTGAAAAAGAACATTAAAATGTGGGAAGAATGCTTGCCTCATATTGAATTTGCTTATAATCGTTCGCTGCATTGTACTACAAAGTTGTGCCCTTTTGAGATTATCTATGGCTTTGTGCCTCGTGCTCCTATTGATTTGCTACCACTTCCATCTTCGGAGAAGTTAAATTTTGATGCTAAACAGCGTGCTGACTTGATGTTGAAAATGCATGAGACAACCAAAGAAAATATTGAACGCATGAATGCTAAATATAAACTTGCTGGTAGTAAAGGAAGGAGGCATTTAACTTTTCAACCGGGTGATTTAGTTTGGTTGCATTTGAGAAAAGAAAGATTTCCTGAATTGAGGAGGTCTAAGTTGATGTCTAGAGCTAATGGTCCTTTCAAAGTGTTGGAAAAGATTAATGACAATGCATATAAACTTGAGTTGCCTGCAGATTTTGGGGTTAGTCCCACCTTTAACATTGCAGATTTGAAGCCATACTTGGGAGAAGAAGATGAGCTTGAGTCGCGGACGACTCAAATGCAAGAAGGGGAGGATGATGAGGACATCCTTTCCATGCATACAACCATGCCGACTCCACATCAAACTGAAACTATGATACAAGGACCAATGACTAGAGCGCGAGCACGTCAACTTAACCATCAGGTGAATGCGTTCCTAAGTTTGCATACAAATGTTTCAAAGAATGGAATACTACTTAATTCTTATGATGATTTAATTGTCCTTAGGAACCATAGGGAAGCACCACATGAGCTCAAGTATAGAAGTGGAACCGTCAAGCGCAAACCAAGTCCTGTTCACGAGTTTGACTCGGATTTGGCCTTGTTGACAGCGTCTATTTCAAACGGCCATAACTTTTGATCCAGAAGGTTTCTTGGGGTCTGTGAGTACTCGTTAGAAAGCTCTTGAAGTCTAATTTCAGATGAATCTGGCCTCACCTCCAAATTCCGTCCGAGTCAGTCAGAAACTGCAAAACAAGTCATGTCACTTTTCCAGTCCGAGTCAAAGTGGGCCTTGGGGCTTGTAATTCGAGTCCTTTTCAGCTTCCTTGTGTTTTGGCCGACCCTCCACCTTCCGTGTCCCTTAAATAGGCAGCCGCACCCTCTTCTAGGGTTTGAGTTTTGATAGACTAAGTTAGCTTTTGCTACTTCGCCTTGTACTCACGCGTGTCGGCTAGACCGTCCGAATACTTGTCTTCGGAACCCCACCGTCTTTCTGTTTCAGATTAAATCCTACATCGTTTATTTGCAATTGAGTTGCTGTTCATCTTGTTCTTGCCTGTTCTGCGATTGCTTGCAGGAACAATTACCCTCGTGGTTTGGTTGATTGTGCGCCGATAAGATCACGAACAATCTCTGGAGTTGGTGTATCGATCACTAAGGCGAAACGTCCTTGAATGGTTGTAGTCGGGTCGTCAACGTCATCCCCTTCCCCATCGAATCTACCACTCTCATCGAAAGATCGGGACCGCTAGTGCTATCAGTGGCTCTCGATCATACAAGCTTATTCTTTCAATTAATGTTTGCACTTTCCATGCTTGCACGTTTCAATTAATCAAGCTCAATTCCATGCTTAAATTAATTTAGTTATGACTCACGTCCTACACCTGTTTCTTTTCTTTTGATCCAGAGTTGTCATCTAAAACATCTTAATTGCATTTTTTTCATGTATACTGTCAACTAAAATACTTCTCGTTTTAGCATTTGCATACCGATTCAACTCTTTGCATGCAGTTTTTTATGAGCTTTTGTCTGGTGAGTGCTTGCTGCGGTTTTTCTGGCGTGGCTGTGATCTTTCGGAAGAACAGGGTATTACGGCAGCTTGTTACGGAATTACGGTTTTTTTAGATCAGTTTTAGTGAGGATACAGGGTTCTGTCCAAAACTTTAAACGAGACTTAAATAGGTATTGTGTTTAAGGGAGAGTCTTAAAATTTATTTTTAGCTTTTGCAATCATTCACCCCCCTTCTGATTGCCTATCTTAGTGTGAATCGATCCTACAAGTGGTATCAGAGCAGGTTTATTTTTTTTCTAATTGATCTTAACCGGTGATTAGAAAACATGTCGATGGATAGGTATTCCACAAAACCTTGTGTTTTCGATGGTGTTGATTTTCAGTATTGAAAAGCGAAGATGGAGACATATATTCAAGCTCAAGGCTTTGCAATATGGGAAAAGGTCTACAAGCCTTATCAAGTGCCCGAGAACGATGCTGTGACAGCAACAAATATAGCACAAGTGGAGGCAAATAGCATGGCAAGGAACTTGATAATTCAAGAATTAGGAAGGAGTGATTTTGATCGTGTTGTGCATCTTAAATCCGCATATGAGGTATGGAAAGCACTATGTCATTATCATGAGGGTTCATCTACTATTAAAGAGGTACGTCAAGATATGTACAAAAAGGATTACATGCGTTTTGAGATGAAACCTGGTGAATCAATAGATGATTTTTTTGCTCGCTTTAATAAAATTCTTAGTAATCTACGTGCTGTTAATGTTACTTATACTGGTGCTGAAAATGCACGTCAATTACTTGGAGCATTAGATATGTCTATATGGGAGATGAAGGTTACATCCATTAGAGAATCTATTGTCATGAGTACACTTACATTAGATGTACTTTATTCTAAATTGAAAACTCATTAATTAGATGTTTTTGCTAGAAAATATAATGGTTATAGATCAATTGCTTTAGCTTCACAATCTAGCAAGTCTAATTGTGATAATTCTTCTACTAGCTATGCTTTGTCTTCTTTGTCTTCACTAACCGATGAACAACTAGAGCAACTCCCGGAAGATGATTTGACACTCCTCTCTACATGCTTCACAAGAGCTTGCAGAATGTGAGATCAAGACAGAGAGAAATTTTGATCCTCAAAGGTGCTATGAGTGTGGTGATCTCAATCATATTCGTCTCAAATGTCCAAAGTTTCTAGCAAGATTTGCAAGAGAAGAGAATGAGAAGGAAGAAGAAATGGAGAAAGAGAAAAGGAAGAATAAAAAGAAGGGCTATATGAATCGCAAGGTGGTGCATCGTGTTCTTACGACTCTTGGGCAAATTAATTCAAGTGATGTGGACACGGACAGCGAGGATGATACTCCCAAAGGCAAGAAAGATTTAACTGGGTTGTGTCTAAAGACAAGTAGCAAAAGTTCCACTGATAATGATAATCTTGACAGCGACAACTACAATGAGGTAGAACCTTCTTGTGATGATTTAGCTAAACCTGTTGCTAAACTTGGTACTTTGCTAGAAAACAAAGATAAAAAAGATTAAGAAATTCCTACTTGTCAACCGAAGCTCTGATACCAACTGATGAGGCGATGGGGTCCCGATCTTCCGATAGGATGATAACTATCGATTTTGGTGGAGATGACCCTTGCGATCCGACTACAACTGTACGACGTCGCTTGCGCCTTAGCAGTCGCTGAACCACACTCCAAGTTGTTATCAACCGTGCCAAGAACGCGGTTGATCTAACCACGAAGGTCTATTCCTGCATGCAATCGAAGAACACGCAAGAACAAGATAACAAGCAATCTGAAATTGCAAATATTGATAATGAATTCAAAAGGTGGGATTCTGAAGGCTGTCTTGACAGGTGGTCGTCCGACACAACTGAAGAACACAAGTTTGCATAATAGCGAAACCTAAACTCAATGAAATCCAAGTCCTAGCTGAGGAAACGGCGGCTCTTATATAGAGAGAACGACCCCCTAGGGTTACAAGGCACATGAGCCCAAGTGGTGGTGGCGCAGCACCTTTTTTGACTCGGACTCAGAAACCAACGTGGACTCTTTTGCTGATTGCGGCCGACTCAGCCAGAATTTGAAGATGAGGTTAGATCCATTGGAAAGTATACTTCATAAGCTTTCCATGAAGTACAATAACGTCCCAAATGGAGTCCGTATGAGGAAGTTATGTCCATTTAAACTTGCACCATTGCAGCAGTCCGAATCCGATTCCAGTACGTGTCCAACACGGACTCTTTTGACGATTGCGGCCGGCTCGGATAGAATTTGAAGATGGGGTTGAATCCTTTAGACATTAGACTTGATAAGATTTCCATCAAGTCCAAGAACGTCCCAAATGGAGTCCGTATGAGAAAGTTACGTCCGTTTAAACTTGCACCATTGCAGCAGTCCGAATCCGATTCCAGTACGTGCCCAACACGGACTCTTTTGATGATTGCGATGCGTACAGATAGAATTTAGAGGTGATATCAGATCCATTGGAAAGAGGATGAGAACATCTTTCCAACAAGTACTTGTGGACCTCAAACGGACTTCATATGTGAATGTTATGCACATTTGAATTTGGGCATGTCAGGTTGAATCCGAATTGATCTCGAGGCCGAATTGGATTCCAAAACGTGTCCATCTTGAACTCTTGCTTGAATTGGTGTAAAAGTGACGTGGTTCTGTAAAAATATATATTTTCATCATTAGGTAGCATCATATTCTCATTTAAAATATGTTGAGTCTGAAGAAACGAATTCACCTTTAATTCAATCTTGATATTGGACGCTATTGGCGTATGTGTTTGTGGCGTGGTCACGTCATCCTCCCCTTCTTGACAGAAAACCGTCCTCGGTTTTAACATGTGTGTAGCCTCACGTATTGCATGATCTTGATCATAAATCTCGGTATATGATAACAAATGCAACAATCCCTCATTATGTAATATCATAAGTTCTTTATCAAGCAAAGTAAAATCTCTTTGAAACAAGCTCACCTGATAATTTAAGCGATGCGTAGGAGCTCTTGTAATTGGGACAACAAGCATAGCAAATATGGTTGTATCCATAGGGGTAATGTCCTCATCATCCTCCCCTTCTTGAAAACAAAGCCGTCCTCGGCTTTTGATAAACTGAAAGTATGGTAACAAAGAAGCCAAGGTGTATGCATGGTATATGTATATGTCATCCGTTGTAATAGTTCTTCGTTGTTGCACAATTAATGTTATAACACAGCAGCAATCATAAAAGCTCATTGTATTATTAACCCAAAAGTAATCATATATGTTAATGAACAAATCAAAATTTCTCACACAGTAATTATTGCAACTTGTTTTGCAAATGTAAGTGAAGCATTTATACAATTCAAATTTTTGAAGTTGTAAACTTGTTGTGGTGGCACATATGGGCAAAGCTACAACTTTTGGAATCAACCAAAGTTTATCCATATAATCAGATTTCAATTGAGCAATAGCAAATTCATCTAGTAAGGGTGAAAAGGTTTGCAAGTTCTTCCATACATCAATTTCATTATTCAAATTGTCAATGTTAGATGGTTCAACAAGAAAAGAACACATAGGTATTGAATGATCACTAAATTTTATTTTTCTTTCATAATGAACAAGATTGAGCATACAAGAGTTGTTGTTCAAAACAACAAGCTGCAATTCATCCATGTGATCACAAGTTATGCATATTCGATATACAAGAAATCGATTTTCTACACCATAATCTCCAATCAAATTAAACTTATACCCAGGGGTGTAGGCACTAAACAAGAATTTCGAACATGCAAGTTCAGAAACTTTCTCCATAGCACAATCCAAACTAACGGCCTTATTAAGCATGATATAGCACAATGCATCAGCAGGGGATATTCTATCAAATACTTCCTTATGTGTAATTAATTCGACATATGCAAAATTTTGAGAATTTAGATCAGCACATTGTTCGTTCAAGTCAACACAAGGAATATCAAAAGATTGCACTACAGCAGGTATATACTCACATGGTTGCTCTATGTCTTGTTGTAGCACCAAATCAGTACCTTTGTCACTATCGTCCTCATCAGATACTGTAGGTAACTCAAACTTCTCCACTAATGGCATAAGATGCACCAGATCATCCTTCACCTCTTCAAGTATCTCGGTGGTATCTGTAGATGGAGTAGGAACCAAAATAATATCAACATTTTCAGTTACCTCAGGTTGCACCTCGCTTGTGACCGTGGGTGTTGGAGGTACAAAACGATGTCGCAATTTCTTTTTCATCTGCTCCCATGTGTATATATAGTGGAACTCGAGATTTGACCACCAATGTTGAACATCTCCAATCAGCGCCGTCCTTGCCATGCTCATCTTCTCAACAGGATCAAGATCCTGTCTTTCAAAGTAGCTTTCCAACATAGTAACCCACAAGAAGTAGTCCGACGACGTACTCTCAGCGGTGAGTGGCAAGATATATACCGGTAATTGTTTCCCTTCGAGTTCAAATCTGCCCGCGATGACATCATAATCTACCCAATTTCCTAAGCCTGTCATTGTTAGTAGAAAACAAGGAAACAAATCACAAGTAAATGTTCCTATCAACTACAAGAATATGGAGGCTCAGATCAAGTCACGCATCTCTCAAGCTCCTACCAAATTCTTACGAGTTCTTACCAAAGCAAACAGGTGGTGAAACCGGTGGCTAGTTCGTGATAAATCTAACTCAAGTGATGAGTAAAGCGATTGCAAGGTACAGCGAGACCTGTTCGGTTAGTAGAAAAGTGGAGCTTGGATAGGCTATGTATTTTGTAGCAAATTAAAACAATCAATTAATTTCAGAAATTGTATAGAATTGAATTATAGTTCGTATCAACCACTTAGCCTATGTTGCTGATCAACCAAAGATAGAATAAGGCTAAAATAAGTGTATGGCAATGTATGGGAGTGGTAAATACAAGATAATTCAATCGAATGCAATCTGAAATTGAAGAACACAAGGATTGACCCCAAACTTGAAAACAGAAGATTTCTGTCCACTGGACAGCACGTCGGTATTTCAGCTGTAACTTTTCTTTTATTGCCTTTTCTTTAATGATTCTTTTTTTCTCTTTTCCTGAGGTCATTTTCTACAACTTTTGTTTTGGGGTCATGTTCCGGAAACCGATCGAAAAATTCACACAAAATTCACAAGTGCCGACTGTTGTAGATTCAATCTGGAATTTTAGGTCAACTTGCACAATTTTACAGGAAGATAGATAATGAAGTTATGAATCTAATGGAAGTGGTCTCACTCAAAAAGGATCATGGAATCAAAAGTTATGGTTTTTTTGTGGCGGCTGTAAAGAAAGGAAAAATCAGCCGAATTGGAATTAGGGTTTGTGATGGGGGAATTCTTTTTTGTTTGGATTTTTATGGAATTAAGGATATGACCAGCAACTAGACAAAGCTAAAACAGACACAAATTCAATTTAGCAAACCAAAACTAATAGATTGAAAGGCACAACGGGGTTTGGACATCGGGAATTAACTCTTTTTGTGGGGCAATTTTTTTTGACTATAGGAAATAAAAAAACCAATCTACTAACTACGGATACAAGAAATTCCTACCGGTCAACTGAAGCTCTGATACCAACTGATGAGGCGATGGGGTCCCGATCTTCCGATAGGATGACAACTATCGATTTTGGTGGAGGTGACCCTTGCGATCCGACTACAACCGTACGACGTCGCTTGCGCCTTAGCAATCGCTGAACCACACTCCAAGTTGTTATCAACCGTGCCAAGAACGCGGTTGACCTAACCACGAAGGTCTATTCCTGCATGCAATCGAAGAACACGCAAGAACAAGATAACAAGCAATCTGAAATTGCAAATATTGATATTGAATTCAAAAGGTGGGATTCCGAAGGCTATCTTGACAGGTGGTCGTCCGACACAACTGAAAAACAGAAGTTTGCATAATAGCTAAACCTAAACTCAATGAAATCCAAGTCCTAGCTGAGGAGACGGCGGCTCTTATGTAGAGAGAACGACACCCTAGGGTTACAAGGCACATGGGCCCAAGTGGTGGTTGCGCAGCACCTTTTTTGATTCGAACTCAGAAACCAACGTGGACGCTTTTGATGATTGCGGCCGACTCAGCCAGAATTTGAAGATGAGGTTGGATCCATTGGAAAGTATACTTTATAGGCTTTCCATGAAGTACAATAACGTCCCAAACGGAGTCCGTATGAGGAAGTTATGTCCGTTTAAACTTGCACCATTGCAGCAGTCCGAATCCGATTCCAGTACGTGTCCAGCACGGACTCTTTTGACGATTGCGGCCGGCTCGGATAGAATTTGAAGATGGGGTGAATCCTTTAGAAAGTAGACTTGATAAGATTTCCATCAAGTCCAAGAACGTCCCAAATGGAGTCCGTATGAGAAAGTTACGTCCGTTTAAACTTGCACCATTGCAGCAGTCCGAATCCGATTCCAGTACGTGCCCAACACAGACTCTTTTGATGATTGTGATGCGTACAGATAGAATTTAGAGGTGATATCAGATCCATTGGAAAGAGGATGAGAAACGCTTTCCAACAAGTACTCGTGGAACTCAAACGGACTTCATATGTGAATGTTATGCACATTTGAATTTGGGCCTGCCAGGCTGAATCCGAATTGATCTCGAGGCCGAATTGGATTCCAAAACGTGTCCATCTTGAACTCTTGCTTGAATTGGTGTAAAAGTGACGTGGTGCTGTAAAAATATATATTTTCATCATTAGGTAGCATTATATTCTCATTTAAAATATGTTGAGTCTGAAGAAACAAATTCACCTTTAATTCAATCTTGATATTGGACGCTATTGGCGTATGTGTTTGTGGCGTGGTCACATCATCCTCCCCTTCTTGACAGAAAATCGTCCTCAGTTTTAACATATGTGTAGCCTCACGTATTGCATGATCTTGATCATAAATCTCGGTATATGATAACAAACGCAACAAACCCTCATTATGTAATATCATAAGTTCTTTATCAAGCAAATTAAAATCTCTTTGAAATGAGCTCACCTAATAATTTAAGCGATGCGTAGGAGCTCTTGTGATTGGGACAACAAGCATAGCAAATATGGTTGTATCCATAGGGGTCATGTCCTCATCATCCTCCCCTTCTTGAAAACAAAGCCGTCCTCGGCTTTTGATAAACTGAAAGTATGGTAACAAAGAAGCCAAGGTGTATGCATGGTATATGTATATGTCATCCGTTGTAATAGTGCTTCGTTGTTGCACAATTAATGTTATAACACAGCAGCAATCATAAAAGCTCATTGTATTATTAACCCAAAAGTAATCATATATGTTAATGAACAAATCAAAATTTCTCACACAGTAATTATTGCAACTTGTTTTGCAAATGTAAGTGAAGCATTTATACAATTCAAATTTTTGAAGTTGTAAACTTGTTGTGGTGGCACATATGGGCAAAGCTACAACTTTTGGAATCAACCAAAGTTTATCCATATAATCAGATTTCAATTGAGCAATAGCAAATTCATCTAGTAAGGGTGAAAAGGTTTGCAAGTTCTTCCATACATCAATTTCATTATTCAGATTGTCAATGTTAGATGGTTCAACAAGAGAAGAACACATAGGCATTGAATGATCACTAAATTTTATTTTTCTTTCATAATGAACAAGATTAAGCATACAAGAGTTGTTGTTCAAAATAACAAGCTGCAATTCATCCATGTGATCACAAGTTATGCATATTCGATATACAAGAAATTGATCTTCTACACCATAATCTCCAATCAAATTAAACTTATACCCAGGGGTGTAGGCACTAAACAAGAATTTTGAACATGCAAGTTCAGAAACTTTCTCCATAGCACAATCCAAACTAACGGCCTTATTAAGCATGATATAGCACAATACATCAGCAGGGGATATTCTTCTTGCTCTAATTGTCCCAAGCTTAATACTGAAATAGAAGCTTTAACTAGACAACTTAATGATTTTGCTGAAAAAGAAAGATTGGCTCAGTCTAGTACTTCTAAGAATTTTGTGAGTGAATTTGTTAAATGCACAACTTGTCCCACACTAGCTAAAGAGAATGAGTACTTGAAAGACACTTTAGAGAGATTTTCTTTTGGCAAGAAAAATTTAAATATAATTCTAGACAAGTCAAAAACTAGTGTGAAAAATCATGGTCTAGGATTTAATTCTGTTGAGCATGCCAAGAATAATCCTCCTATGATTGTTAAGCTTCTTGAACCTGGAAAGATTGAAGTGAAACTTGAACCAAAACAAACTGTGTTTAAATCTGCTGGCTTTGTGCAAAATTCATCAAATGATTATGTAGGTGGTAGTTCATCATCTCAAAAGATTAGTGGTTATGTTAAATTTCAATGCACCTATTGTAGAAGAGATAGCCACTTGCATGAATTTTACTTTAGACGTGCAAAGGAAGAGAAGAAGAAAAGATTAAACGCTTTGAAACAAAAACGTGCAATGTCTTTTGTTCCTAGAACAAATGCGAAAGCTATGTTTTTAGAGAACGTTTATGGTGGCTTTAAATCTGCTTCACATGCTAGATTGGGATTTAATTCAAATAATTCACGTTCTTTTCGGCATTCTGATCATCTACATGCACGTGATTTTGGTTCTAGCTTTGTTGCTCCTGTTCATCGTGTGTCTCAGTACTGGATTCCTAGATCTTATTTCACTAACCCCAGTATTGTGAGACCGATATTTCCTGTGATGTAAGAACAGCTGACAAGAATGGAGAACATGAGCTCGATTGGGTTCCGGTTTTTTATTTCATTGCTTGATAGGAATACTTGATGGGTTTTTTTACTCCCTTTGATAGCTTCTAAGAAATTCCACTTTTTGAGAGACCATGTGGGAAAGGTGATGTTGTCCTACACCTTATTGAGTTAGATTCTTTTGTTGCTGATATTCTCTCTAAGTTGCTTGATATTTCTCGTTTTGCTCATTTGTGAAATGAGTTGGGTGTGTTTCATCTTATGGATTATTCTGAGGGGGGAGAGCTTGTTATTTAAAAATTTCAGAAGCTTTGTTTACTATCCTTGTTAAATAAATCAATAAGTCCAAGCCATTGAAATTAAATGAGTTGTAGAGCTCTCTTTATCATATTTACTCATATGTTGTGTAGCTTTGATCATGACTGATTATAATTAATTTGTTATACTTGAACTAAAAGCATGACATGGCAGAATATTTTGACTAGATTGATTATATTTATTACTTTGCGATATCCATCAAAAAGGATGAGCTTGATTGTGAGTCTTATTTTAACTCTTGGCTATGAGGCTCGTCTGTTATTTTAACTCTTCATGTTACAATTTTTATGATCACTCAATTTGGCATGTTATTGTAAAAAAAGGTATATAAGAGAGAGAGAATTGAAAAGATGTATGCTTCAAGCATGCCATGGTGAACCAAAAGAAAAAGCACAAAAGTGCGCAAAATGAAAAGAAGTATGCTTTAAGCATGCCACCATAAAAAAAGGAAAAAAAGAAAAGTATGTCATTATGAAAAGAAGTATGCTACAAGCATGCCACATGCCTAAGAATTGAGTGTGGAGCAATAAGTTGTTACATGAGACTATTAGCTCGCTTAGAGTTAAGATTTGCTTTACTTTTAGGCTTTGACTTTTCATTATGATATTTCATTGTGATCTTTATAATTAGTTTGGTCATTGTTGCGATGTCTGTTATTGATATAAAATAGCTTAATCATATTGACAGACTTGTTTTGACTTTGCTATATGATATATGGCTTTATATGATCTAGATAGCTCTACTCAAAAATATGACTTGGTTGTGTTATTAAACCAATGCAATGTGACTTGGATAATCTACAAAGCTTCTAGATTTTTATTGTCATTGCTCTTTCTTAGATTTATTCTTATTCACTGAAATTTCTTGATGGTTACATTGCCAAAGGGGGAGAGAAATTTGAGAGATTGGAGAGTTTTTTGGAGAAATTAAAATTACTTCTCTTGTGCTGAGGGGGAGAGTTTGAAAGTTTGGCTTCAATTCTTCACTTAGATTTGTTGGAAGTCATGTTAATTTAATATGTTGTTAATGTATTCATCAAGTGGGAGATTGTTAGACCATGTGGCCTGGTCTAGGTTATTTTAGATGATGAATAATTGACAACGTTCGTTATGGTATTACTGTATTATTTATGGTGTGTTGCTTCTTTATATGCTTGTGATAGCATGGTGATATGATAGGTTGCATGATACGCTCGTGTGAGGTATTGTGCGGATTGACTTGAGTCAAGTTGTGGACTTGTGCTCGTACGCGGATGTTTGTTTATTCATATGCAGGTGTTGCTTGAGGCGGAACATGGTCGATGACGGGACTGAAACTAGGTTCGGGTGGAACTGAGGTTTCGGGACTAAGTTCAGGAAGGAACTGAGGTCCTATCAGTCAAGGATGTCACGCGGGATGTTCAGGCTAAAGAACAATGCGCATGGAGATGATGCGTGGAGAAGATACAGGAGGTGCGGTCCTGGAGGCTTCGACACGTAGAAGGCTGAAAAAATCGGAAGCATAAAAAGAATTAAAAAACCCATGTTATGAAGGGTTTTGGGTCCCTTGAAAAGTAGTGGGCCAAAAAGCCTGGTTGAGGTAAAAAGGCCTAGGATGAGTTGTATTAGGGTAAATGACGTATTGGAGTAGGTTTAGGAGAGCACTAGATAAATAGAGGCGGTTGCTTTTGTTTATGGCTTGTCAAGCCTTTTGGAAAAACGAAACACAAAGCGTCTAGAAAATTGTATTGGGCGGCAGTTGTGTTTCTTGGGCAGGCCGTGGCTTTTGAAAAGGGAAATATACGGGATTCTTCATGTGCGTATTGAAGCCGTGATTGCGGAAGAAAAGTAGAGGTGAGCGACTAGAAAAGCCGTGACCTTGATTCGGGAAAAGAAAAGATAGAGGCGACGCTGCGTGGGTTCTACACAGAGAAGAAGATCGGAAGCGAGCAGTGACATGCTAGTTATGATTTCCCAAGGACCTGATCAAAGAGAAAGCACATCGAGGTGCGAAGCCAAGCGGTAGATTTAGTAAGGCTCAAGCCTATCCTCCCCTGGTGGCAAGAACGCACATGGCACACCCTGTCGGCCGATGAGGCAACGAGCATAGCATGGCGGGGAGATAGCACCAAGCTGCAAAAAAAGCAAAAATAAAAAACGCCTAGTCGTCAACCCACTGCTCTTAAGAGGCCCAACAAATCCATCTTACCAGCCCACCAAAACACCAACTCCAACTCACAAACCGTACCAACCAAGTACTATATTAGCAATTGGAACTTAGAAGCCATTGATTTCTAGAGAGAGGGCTGAGGCGCATATCGCAGGGCGCGACTGAGCATCGGGCGAACAGAAGGGGGACCAGGGCCGGGCCACAGGGGGAGCCAGATCTGGCAGAGAGGGCTGTGCCACCGGCTGAGGTGAGGCAGATCCGGGGGTGGGGGAGCCAGACTAGAGCGTGGGGGGCAGCGAGGGGGAGCTCAGCCGAGCTGGGGCAGCCGAGGGGAGCCGGACCGAGGGGGCGCTTGATCGGGGCGACGAGGGGGAATCGAGCCACCGCCGGCGAGTATGGGCGGCACCACCGATAGGAGCACCCGCGCCCTGCACTGGACTGCTAGAGGCTGGAGATGATAAAGGCCTGCGGCAGCGGCGCCAATTGCCAGCCGGCATTGTCGCACTGAGATGGGAGACAGAGAGCTGAAAGAGGAGAGAGTGAGAGTGAAAAGAGACCAAGAGAGGAAGTGAGTTCCGAACTTCGAAGTGAAGGGGGGAGATTAAGATTTGAGTCTGGTCGGTAGTTGGCTGGTCGTCTGGTCAATTGATAAATTGAGAAGTGAGTAATATTCTTCGTTAGCCCTTTACTTCCTTCTTGATTTAGAATTTTAGAGTTTGGAGTTTAGACTTTTAGTGTATATAGATAGTATAGTCTTTATAATTTATTCATAGATTTATAGCTTTGTATTGACAAAAATTAATAATTTATTTACACATGAAGTCGCGTAGAATGCATTTGCCCCATGATTCAAATTTATCTTGTGGTCCAAGTTAGCTTACTTGTGATGTGTTTCATATAATCTAAATTTTCATTGTCATTCATAATTTTCTATTATATCACTAATTTTTATATGTTTCATAAACAAGTGACTTATCGGTACTCCACACTCATGCAGAATAATTATATATTTTTGGGTATGCACTTTCTATCGTCGAGGTATCTACTTTGTATTTCTCTGTTTTTCGTTATTTGTTTCTAATTGTGTAATTTCTGTATGAGTTTAAAATTCCGTAAAAGTAAAAAACTATATTTGTGTCAAATTAGTTTAGGGCCTGTTCTTTTTGGCAGCGGCTTGTGGCTTTTGGCTGCGGCTTGTGGTTTTTAGGCTGTTTGTACGAGAGATTACAAAGTAATAGAAACTCACGTGTGGTTTTTGCCAATATAAATGAAGTCAGTAAAGTATGTACTACAATTAACTAGTAGACCATATCTTAAAAAAAATACTCCGTTTAAAAGCTAGTTACTGTAGAAAAGCCGAAAAGCAGCTTTTAAAAGCTGAAAAGAACAGGGCCTTAGTCCTATAAATGGTTTAGTCAACCCTCATTTTTATTCCTAGGTTCGGCACTGAGCGCTTCTATAGCAGATATTGCATAGTTGGAGGAATTACTAATAAAGATATATAGTTCCATGTATGAACTATACGGTTTACAGTAGTCTTTTTGGTTATAAACCTCTCTCACTAAGAAGTTAAATCTTTCAGAGCTGTATACATACAGCAGCCAATACTTTGAAGTCTGAACACTGACTTTCCAGAAATAAAAGTACCTGGATGTTGGTTTCCCAATTTGTAACAGATGTTGCATAGTTGGAGGAATTACTAATAAAGACACATAGTTACATATATACAATATGCAGTGTACAGTAGTCTTCATGGTTATAAACCTCTCTCTCTCTAAGAAGTTACATCTTTCAGAGCTGTATACATACAGCAGCCAATATTGTTGGTACCCGAAATTCCCGAAATAGCCCCCCCCCCCCGAATCGAAATTCCAAACCTAGCCCCCAACCGACCGCACCATTTAACCGGGAGCTGACACGTGGCAATGGTGCGGTCGAGGAGCGCACGACACCGAGGTGGTGCGGTCCCCGACCGCACCATTCGGCTGGCCATCACATCGGAGGGGTGGTGCGGCCCCAGGGTGCACGACACCGCGAATGGTGCGGCCCCCGGGCGCACCACCACACTGGCAAACGCGCCACCACTTGGCCATGCAAATGGTGCGGTGCCCCACCGCACCACTCGAGTTAGGTTTAGGGTTTGCCGAGATTAGGGTTAGGGTTTGCGCAAAATATAAGTTGTAATTTTTGTTTTGATTACATAGTTACATAAATATTATGCATACACATGTAAAATAATTTTGTAGAGTGTGCAGCAAATTTATAATATAGAATAGGAGATGCAAAAAATATGAAGTTTGTTTTTCAAAATTGGTTATGTATTGCGGATGATACATGTAGGAATTATATTTTTTTGTAGATTTTTATTTTTGAAAAATTTTGGTACGTTGTTAATGTTGTTTGAAAAAATATGTATTTGATGTGGAGTGGAGTTTGCTGGTAGTGTAATTTTATTTGCATTTATGAAAATTAAGAATTTTGGTTGGTAGAGTACGATAACGATTAGTGTATTTGTGATTTTCGTACATTGCTGACCGTGAAAAATATGTTGAACTGGCAATAACATTTTTCGATCATGTTATGTTGTTTTATTGGAAGAAATTTAATGAAAATTTTTTTGAGCACAACTGTGATAGAAACAATTGGACGAAAGGAAGGAAAGTGATATTGAACACGTGGGAATCATTGAATGCGAAAAGACGAGAGATAATAAGCTTAGTTGAATAGAAATAAACTTCATAATACAGTTGGGCTTAACATGCCGCGTACTTTTTTATTACATGCATAACATATAGCATGATATGTGACTAACCCACCCAACTGCTCGTACGACCTACTGTGTGGACCGGGGCCACTTTCCCTTCCTTGCCCGCTCGGCGTTGAACTCCTCCGCAGCCTCTTTTGCCTTAGCCGCCATTTCCCTCTTTCTCTCATGCTCCATCTCGCGAGCCTCCCGCTCCCTACGCGTGCACGCTTGGAGATGAGCTTGCGTCTCGCGTTGTATACGCAGGGTGTGCTCGTTCTTGCGGCGCTCCTCCTCCAGCAACTCTTTGTCCCGTGTGACATTCCACTCCTCGAAGTCGAGGGTCCATTGGTCCGCAGGGTGGATCTCAAGATCGATCCATTTGCGGTAGCCACACAGGGGCTCCGGAGACTGTAAATACAGGGGAGAGATTGTTAGTGCGTGCTGTGAAGGAGAAAAGGTAGGGGAAAATGGTGCATGTGGTCGTTACCGGCTGCCGATAGGTTGCGGTGTCAAAACGGCGGTTGGGGTAGTCACTGGAGTAGTTTGCGCAACCCCAGTAACGCATACCTAGGCTGATGCGGTGCTTAGACTTAAAGAACTTGCACGTGTCCCCGCACCAACAAAGGGGGCGTGTCTCCCCCTCAGGTGGGAGTTGCGGCGAATGCTCGGTGGGGACGTCCAGGATGGGGTTGTTGCTACGCGGCCGCTCATTGCGGGGAGCTGACCTCGTAGCCGCAGCAGCCCTTGCTTGTTCCTCGCAAGCCGGGGGAGCTGACCTCATAGCCGCAACAGCCCTTGCTTGTTCCTCGTGAGCCGCCGCAGCCCTTTCTGCCTTCTTGTGGGACTCCTCCCTAGCCTTCCTAATTTGCTCATTTATGATGTCCGCGAATTTTTGAAATTCCTTCATATTCTTATTGTTCATCTCGACGTGGAGAAGGAAGGTATGATGTAGTGTTAGATTATGTAGTGTTCTCTTGCAGATTCATTGCAGCTCATTTTTATAAGCCAAAGGGTAGGCATGTGATTTATTGGTGGTCGCTGTGCAAAGCTGTCCTCTTTTGTCATGTCACCTGGCAAAGATCCTCTCTTTTGTTATGTCTCTGCACAAAGCTGCCCTATTTTGTCATCTCACTGAGCAAAGATGGCCTATTTTGTCATCTCACTGAGCAAAGCTGGCCTATTTTGTCATCTCACTGAGCAAAGATGGCCTATTTTGTCATCTCACTGAGCAAAGCTGGCCTAGTTTTTCATCTCACTGAGCAAAGCTGCCCTATTTTGTCATCTCACTGACCGCCATGCGCGAATGTGTCCAACGTCATCGTCGGTTGCTGCTGCGAGTTAGGCTCACTATCTACAGAGAATGTTCGCTCGTCCGCCGCCCTCCGGGATGACGACGGCTGTAGCAACCTGCTATCTTGTCGCAAGTGCTGCAGGAAAATCGTGTGGTTACAAATAACTAGCAATCGATTGGACAAACAAAATGTTGGCAAATGTCGTACCGGTGGTCCGAAGCGCTGGGAGGACGAGGGAGCGTAGCTGGGACGACTGCCGGATAGCGACGGACGACCACTGGACAGCGACGGACGACCGCCGGACTGCGACGGACGACCGCCGGTCTGCGACGGATGACCGCCGGACTGCGACGGACATGCTGACGGTGTTGAAGGCGGTGCTGACGGCGCTGCTAACGGGGCTGCCCACTGTTCTCTGCGGAGGCGTCGTGCATGCACATCATCCATGTGCCGACTACAGCTCATGGACCTGATCGCAGACCTGGCCTCACTGAGGATGGTACGCACCGAAGCAAGCACCCGGGAGTCGCCCTGCCCACGCTGGATCATCTGAATAGCCTCGTCCTCGATACGATGCATGCACTCGTACTGCAGGTAAACAAACAATGAGTTAAAACGTGATGTAGGTAAACAAACAATGAGTTAAAACGTACTGCAGGTAAACATACCGCCTCGTCCTGATGTGCTGCTCGATGACGGTCCGGCCCTGCCCATATGGCATCATCGTGAGCGACCTCTGTAGGACGGGGTGGGGCAGGCCCTGTAAGCCTACTGCAGGTGCATGGAACGTACCACTCTAGGTACGCACTGTATGTGTCGAGGTCGTATGGCCTAGTCTCGTCCACAACCTCCGTGCTCGCTGAGTCACGCCACAGGTCTGTTTGCCTGCAAGTTAGTCCACAAATTGCACAATTAGTATTAACAACACATTACTACATTGCGTATAGTTACCGTGCAATGACTTACCGGTGGGCCTTCGGTGGTAGTGCCTGTCCTGGGAGGGGTGGCACGTGCTGGTGGAGGTGAAACTGCCTCATCACTCTCTGCGGGTTGTATGGCTCGACAAAGTGGCAGAAGACGAGGTGGCAGGTCGTCAACCAGTACGTGTGGTCTTGGTGGCACTGAGATGACAACCCGTTAGGGGCAATGCTCTGAATGAACTGTGCATCCCATGGGAACCAGACTATTTCGCTCTCATGAAGCTGCTCGAACCGGTTATGGAAATCTGTGTACACACGCCTCGGTCTCTCCCTGGCCCACCGCAGCTGACCATGTGTCCAACGCGTCCCCATAGTCGGCCCATTTATGGGGTCATCGCCACCAGCCTCATCGTAGAAGTCTGGGATGAGGTCGTAAGGGTGCACGGCCCTCTCGATCTTAGGCATCCCAACCGGGAAGTGCTCCCAAGACCAGTATTGTAGGAGCACGTAGCACACTGCCAAGACCGGCTCGCTGGCCTCAGTACACTGACAGGCATCACACAAGCCTCGGTACGTGGTGCTAAGGACTGCTGATCCCCAGCTGTACTGTGGCACCTAGCCGGGCAAGGCATCCGCCAAGGACTCCGCAAGGTGTATGTACGTAGGATGCACGAAGGCTCCAGTGGTCGTAGGAAACAGGACCCACCCGAACAAAAAAAGAAGGTATGCCACGAGGTGCGTCCGCACGACCCTCTCAGGAGCGTGCACAGGGCAGGTCATGAACTGGAGTAGCCACGAGTGTGGCACACCAGGCATGTTGTCTGGGATCGGGTGACCTAACCGGGCACCCAGGGCGACCTTCCAGTTTGTCGCCCTGGGGGGTGGCATTACTGCTGCACCATGGAGGGGTAGACCTGTCAGCATGGACACATCCTGAAGTGTAACAGTCATCTCGCCCCACCGGAAGTGGAAAGTGTGAGTCTCCGGTCTCCAACGATCCACGAGTGCGGACAACAATGCCGCATCGAACTGCAACGTATACGGAACATCCAGCATGCGAGCAATGGGCAAAAGGCCGGTGTCTCGCAGCAGTGGGATGTACCAATCGTCTAGAGGCCAGTGCTCTCGGGGCCCCCTAAGGATGAAACTCGGAGGGCCTTCAGCGTCAGCAGATGACCACGCAGTGCATCGGTGCTGGTCATCCCAACGGGGCTCAAGCAACTCGTACGCCATCTCCTGCGGATGAATGAAAACAAGTCAGTACGCAGTGTCATGAGAATATGCAACATACGTAATTTCCAGGTAATGACAATAAAGTGTGAAATAGATGACAACATAATATGCAACAAACATAATTTGCAGCGAATGACAAGAAAGTGCGCAACAGATGACAAGATAATTTCCAACAAACCTAATTTGCAGCGAACCACAACAATGTATGTTACGCAATATCGAATAAATTAGAACATAATTTCCAAGAAATGATTCAAACAAATTGAACACGCAAATATTTCTGTAAGATACATTCAGCATAGGTGAAAGGATGCAAGATCATGTGATCGCATACACAAGATGAGCACAACAAAGGCCCTTAATAGTTTAAAAACACGGAACCAGCCGCGAACAACGAAGAACCATGTGCTTCATACTATGGAGCGTTACTTGATGCCGGCCTATTTGGGCACTGCCTAAATGAATGGCCAACCGTCTTGCATAGTCTGCACTTCGGGCGCCGAACCCGATCCCCACGCTGGCTATCATCCATGTCATTACGAATGCGACGGCTCTGTCTTAGCCCACGGCCGACGTGCTTCAGTGCATCATTCGGCACCCACTTCATCTGCCCTGGCCAGAGGTCCCTATAATGCATGTCCACCCCGTACGAATGGAACTCCGTGCTCCAGGTTTCAAACAGGTGCTTCATGTCATAGTACTTTGAGATGTAATGCGTGGGCGCCTGGTTCCATAACGCGCATGCCGCGTACACGTGGGAGCATGGCTTGTGTAGAAGTTGCGGTTTGTTGCAGGTGCAAGATGCTCTGTCATCAATCGTGCACACCTGCTTACGATCCCGTCTAGCCTGCCCCATCATGTACTTCTGTCTGAGGCGGACCTCAAACTTCCTCTGTAAGCCATCCATGGTCTGAGCAACATGCGAACGAGCCTTCTCCATCTTCTTGTCCATGTAGGCCCGCGCTACCTCAGAGAATTCTTTGCCTTTGTCCATATGCTGCTTCGCCATCATAGCTCTATTGACTAAGTATCCAACTGAACGGTTCCAGGTCTCTTCAACGATTGCAGTGATAGGCAGGGATCTCACGCCCTTTAGAACACCATTGTACACCTCGGACATGTTTGTCGTCATGATTCCGTACCTTGCTCCGCCGGTGTCATGCAGTAGAGACCACATCTCCAGGTCAGGTGCATTGGACTGCACCCATTGTGTGAACTTCCCAAGTCTCGTGGAGCCTCCCTCCATGGCCCCCGCTTCAGCCTGCTCAAGACGCCTTACATGCTTGCTGGTCTCCTGATCAAGGTGCCTCCACAAGGCATCGAACTTCCTCTTCTGGTTCTGCATACAAAGCTGTTTAAACATCTTCATTAGTTCCTTGCGTGGAACCTTCTGTGGAAGTTTGCCACAAGATGCCTCATGCACCACCAGTTCTTCATGTCATTCCACTGGAACGGAGGCTGTGTCCCGTTCTGCATCGTTCGCATAGTAGACAGCAAGCCTGCATTGCGGTCTGAGATAACACACACATCGGGCCGATCTTGTACTACAGCCTGCTTCACATTGCAACGGAACCACAGCCAGCTATCTGTATTCTCATTCTCTATAATTGCAAATGCCACTGGGAGTAACTGGTCATTTGTGTCTGCTGCAACCACGGTCAGGATAGTACCCTTGTACTTGCCAGATAGGAATGTGCCGTCCATTGTTAGCACTGAACGGCACCACTTGAAGCCTTCTATTGCCTAATGGAAGGCCCAGAACACTCTGTCAAGCACAAAATAATTCGGCCCTTCCGTCTCATGAACCCGCTCGTACTTGTTAATGTACGTGCCTGGGTTTGCTGCTGCAATCTGACACAACATTCTCGGGACCAGGTCATATGCCTTCTCATACGTCCCGAACATACTCTACAGGACCTTTTGTTTCCCCCACCACACCTTCTTGTAGCTCACAGCAAACCCCACCGTGTTCGCTACCTCCGCCATGAGAATCTTGGGAGAAATGGATACATTTGCAGCCACAAGATGCCTTATCAGCTCCGCAACATATGACGACGTCATGTTGCGGTGCCTATGTAGTGGCGCCGCAAGCTCACAAGTGTGATCCTTCAGCACCGTTATCCGGAAGTCCGTGGCAGCGCCTCTGAACCGCTGCGCACGGACCTTGCCAGGGCAGGAGCCGTCAACACACATCATAATGTAGGTGTCAGGGTTGGACCTGTGCACCCGATATGTCCGGCTGATGTTGACGGCGTATGTGGCAATAGCTTGTTGTGCAGCACTCTTGTTACGGAAGCTCTGCCCTACAACGAGTGTGCCTTCATTGAATCCCCACTTTCCTGCACCTGGTTCTCAAGGTACTCGTGACAGTCAACACGCGCGGCCCACCACCTCTCCGCACCTTCATTCAGCTGAAAATTCTCCACGCGCCTCTGCAGGTCTCCATCTCCCATTGACTCATTGACTCCTCCTTCACCAGCATCTTCATGACCGCCGGAGAGTAATGCACGCTCTACATCTCCGCCAGCACCACCAGAGCCACCCATGGCGGATAATTCTGTCCTCTCCACGAATTGAACATACACCATTGGCCTGGTATATATCAATGCGTCTGGGTTGCACACAACCTCCATGTAGTTCACCCATGAAGCGTCGTTCGTCACCTTTATAAGTTGCCACACTATCTCCCCTACAGCACCTACAGCATACACTGCCACGATCCGTAATTTGTTCCTTGCGGTGTCCCGATCGAATGCGGAACGCACGCATCTCCGTAGCTCCGACAAGCTCATGGTGTTCAGATTGCGTGCCCAGATCACGGTCCGGTCACAATTAGACATGTCTGCCCCGTACGGCCCGTCGCGTACGAGACCACTTCCGTAGAACACGAACAAGTCTTGGATGTCACCCATGGCGTACCTAACATAAGTCCGTACTGAATCCTCTTAGTATATATAACATGCAACAAGTGTACCATCATACAGTACGTAGGTACCGCCTACCAGATACATCCGTAATATTTTGATCTCAATTTCGTTGTTCTACCAATTCCATACAATATGAATGGTACTTTTTTATTTGTAAATCTAATTTTTACTTCATTTACAAAGTGCCCAGTCAAATTCCTACATAAATCAAATTAACTCGCTAATTTCTGTGTTAAATAAATTATTGTTCTACTTAATTCACCAATCCAACTACTCATTTCTCATCATTTTTAACTTATCAATTCTTATGTAAATGAAATAACCGCGTTTTTTTCCTAATCTTTCATTTATGGAAGCAAGCTCTCACAGACATGCATACCAAGATCTAATATCATTCAGTGATTTTGGCTACAACAATGACTAAATATTAATACAAACAGTACGTACGCAAGTTGCCCTTCCGACTAGCAGTGTGCTTCACAATGACATCATTGAAATCTAGTTACAATCCAGTTAACATATTTTTTAGGTTACGGTTCACAACAGCAGTACAAAAATTCTTCACATAAAATATAAAATACAATACGCTACAACTACAAACATTTTTTTCAAATAAATGCAATACACTGCAACCACAAACAACTACAACCATTTAACATTACAGTGGACAACAACAACACATAATTTCTTCACATAAAATATAAAATACAACACGATAATTACATAAAATATAGACATATGGAGAACGTTTATGCTAATTACAGGCTAATCACTATAATTAAATTACAGACGCATGGAGATGATATTTACCTTTTCTTGAAGCTCACGAGACGATCTACAACTTTCACACTTGTGAAAACTTCAGATCCCTTCCAAACTTACTCCAAATGCCGTATTTCCCACTCTTCTTCCCTTCACTATCACCTCGCTCTCTTGCGCCCTCTCTTGCTTGCTGCTTCTCTGTCTAGCGCAAATGCAACCTTCCAAACGCAGGCTCTTCCTTTTATTGCGAGATACAAAGAGCTCAGAGTAGGGGCCGGCTCTCACATTGCATGCAGGACATAAATAATTGGTAGCACGGGAGGGGAATCTAGCATGCAGCAGCACGGGCGGGCGAAATGAGCTGCTTTCGGCGGTGAGGGGACGTGCACGAAATGGTGCGATCGGGTGGCGCGTTTGCCAGTGTGGTGGTGCGCCCGGGGGCCGCACCATTCGCGGTGTCGTGCGCCCTGGGGCCGCACCACCCCTCCGATGTGATGGCCAGCCGAATGGTGCGGTCGGGGACCGCACCACTTCGGTGTCGTGCGCTCCCCGGCTGCACCAATACCACGTGTCGCCTCTCGGTTAAATGGTGCGGTCGGCTGGGGGCTACAATTGGAATTTTGTTTCCACTGGCGCCATTTCGGGAATTTCCGGCGACTACAGTGCCAAAAGCGTCCAAAATTTTTCCATAAATAAAAGTACCTGCATGCTTGTTTCCCACGGCGGCAGAATGGCTTGTCGCATGATATCCGCAGTGAGGTGGAGCAGTATATTCGAAACCATAATAAGAGCACAGGTAAGGAGTGATATATATATATATATATATATATATATATATATATATATATATATATATATATCAAAATGCAATTGAAAATACATATAACAAAATAAAAAGATAACACATGTAGGGTCTGCACAAACCTGCTACAAAGCAAATTCTACAACTGGCTTCACATTTCTTGTTCCGTTATGATATATACATTAAAGGGTTTGCATGGACAAACACCTTTATAGCTGGAAATCCTTTTATTCCATAATGCTGGAAAGAATGCTGCGAAAATCATAAATAAACTTGATAAAATTAATATCGTCATATTCGATATTCCAACCAGAAATGGTACAAAGCATCATAAATAAATACGATAGAATTCCATAAAAAAAATAACCCAGCGAAAGCACTCTTGAGAGATAGACCAAATTCGCACCACAATCTTGCACAAATTGACATCAGGACCAATTCACTCTTCATCAATTTCTGAGTAGTCTCTACGAATAGCCGTGAAAAGGTAATAGAACTAATACAAAATTAGACTCAAAATCATTACATAAATTTGTGGGTGTCACAGATCATATTGATAGACCTGTGGTTTGTAAGAATGCATAAATTATAATTATTCTGTAGGAGGAAATACAATCCACCACAAATAATCAAAGTATAGGATCGTTCTAACGGTGAGGATAATCGAAACACATACAAATGGAAACTGGAAAGCGAAGGACATGCACAATCTTGAGATGAGAAGAGAATAAATGTAGTGTTGTAGGGGTGGTCCCCACCTAAGCCCAGCAGGTCTGTTAAGATAGTGTAAGGTCCAGGATGGGACATGTATAATGACATAGGTACCCCTGAGGGAAGTACTCATGTGTAAGGGTATAATTGTAAAAGCACTCCCCATGTGGATGTATATATATAGGACATAGGCCATGGGGGAAAGACCCTAAGCTATTTCTACTCACCTAACTCCCCACTACCATACTCTCTCTCTCTGTTTGGTCTGTAGCCACAACATGTACAATGAATGAAGGGTCACTCTCAAAGGGGATAGAATAGAACAGAGCAAATACAATGTAAAGGATAGAATATTGTCATTATTCATGGATGAAATTGATGTGTGCCGTTCAGGGGACGGTGATCCACGTAGGGTACCGGGTGAGAATACTAATGGCACGCATATTCTTATTGTTCTTTAAAAAGTAGCAGCATGCATATTTTTCAAATTTAAAACACCAATTAATTCTTGCTTCTGTAACTACATTATAATAATATAAATAGGGCATTAAATAAAAAGACAACATATTTATATAACTAGCCTCATAGGCACGGCGACACGCCGCGCCAGCCACCGTGTGTATCGAAGTAAAAGAGGCGATAATCCGTGAGGAGTTTTTTAAAAAAAATCGAGGGCAAATACGTATTTTCGAGAAAGCTAAAGGGTTTTTTCGTAAAAAATCGAGGACTTGTAAGGACCTGTACGTAAGTAAATAAGGACCTATACGTAATTTTGGGAACCTGCGGGGCGCTATCCAAAATTTTTTAAAAAAAAACTTGCAGGGACCTTTTCGCGAGGAAAAAGGACCTTTACGTAATTTCCGAAAAAATAGAGGAAATGGCCTCTCCCGGCCGTACGAAGATTCTCCCGCCACGCGGCCGACGGAGCGCGCGCGCGGGCGGGAGATGCCGACGTGGAGGGGCTGCGCGGGCCGGAACCCCGTCTTTGTATATGTTATAATTTTAGTGTGTATGAGATTAGGCATCGAGGTGGTGTAAAGTGCAGATGAACCTGGACACATAGCTTCTATGAAAGGAGTCGAGCAGATACATGGTCAATCAAAGCTGACCGAAGCATTCTCTAAAAATGTGTAATGACATCATAGTAACGAAGGTAATACTTATATCTTTTCTTACCGTAAAAAACATGTGTAAATCGTTGAATATTTTGATATGCGCAAACACGGTAACCACATTTTGTACCCTATCTCTGTTGTATTGTATTATGAGTGGTTCCATGGTGCCATGTATTAGCTTCCGAGGGTGGGATGAGTGATGGCTAGTTGCTGAGGGGTGAAGGAGGCTGTGCCGACGAGTGGGGATGTTTCGGCGCTCTTGTCAGTGGCCCTTTGCTCTGATTCGGAGCGGGATTCCTCGTCGCCGGCGTCCGAGCGGGAGATTGAGGAGGCAGTCTCGGGGAGGGCACTTTCTTCTGTGTCTTCGCGGGGTTCCTCGGCGCCATATGCTTCTTCCTCTGGCGGTGAAGAGGCCGCTGTATTGCCGGCGCTTGCGGTGGAAAAGGGGGATTCTCGAAGGTTTTCGGCACCGGCGCTGATCTCTTCCTCCGACCCGCTAACTGGGATTAGGAGGGCAGGGAGTGGTTCCCATTTTTGGCCTCTTGCTGGTGATTGGAGTTCCAGCGAAGAGGCCGATTGCAGTTCCTCTGCGTCGGGCGAAGTTTGCGTGCAGGATGCTTTGCGAGTGGGTAGTCCGAGCATCGTTCGGGTAAGAGATGTTCCTCATTTCTCAAGTATTTGTTCTTCACCTAGTTGGAGTCTGTGGTTGGTGGAGCAGGTCAGGGCCGATACTCTAGAAGGCGATCGCCGGGCTTCAGTTCATGGAAACAACCTCTTCCTTTGAAGAGGGTGTCGCCGGATTTGAGGTTGGGTGATGTCGGGGTAAAGGATTTAAGGCCGGGGGGAGAGTGCAGGGGGTAACCAAGCTGGCAGATCTCGCAGCTGAGTTTGGGGGGACAGCCATGTCTGTGGAGGCGCCGTCGCCTGAGGCGGTGGGGGAGGGGTCGGAAGCGGGATTGAAGTTGTCTGTGTTTCAAATTGTGAAGGTGAAGCGCCAGGTGGGGCCGGAAAGGCGGTGCAGGGTTTTGGGCCCGTTGGGTCGGACCGGGACCCTTTTGACACCTCGATTTCCTCGCGGCTTGGGCAAGTTACCCGCCAGGAAGGGGCGGCCGAAGATCCTTCTGAGTAAGCAAATCTTCTTCGCTTCTTCCCCAGTTCCTGTGTTTTCCTCAGTCGCCTGGGCTCGTTCTTTTGCCGAAGTCGTGAAGGGGGTGGAGCCTTCAGAGGCGGTGGCCGGAGGGCGGCAGGGTAGCAAGATGCAGCGAGGTGGTCGCGGGAGTGTGGGGGGACGGGTGTTCATTTCGAATCAGTCAGGTGCTGCTGGGTCCCATGGGCGCGGAGGGACTTTTGGCCAGGGCCGTGGGCAGGGTGTCGAGGTGGTGATGGTTTTCGCGTGGCTGGGCGTGGCATTCAAGGTGGAGGTCGGGGAATGAGGCCTCCTTTTGGGGGTGGTGTTCAGCGTGGAAGGGGCTGGCCGCAGCATGGTTATGGCGGAGGTGCTGGGTGGAGGTTTGGGGGACCGCGCGGTGGCTTTGGTGGAAGGCAAGGGCGGGGCATGGTGCGGCAGAGTGGGCATCCGCCGGACCGAGCGGGCCCTATTTGTTGGGGTCCGATGGAAGGATTGGCAGCTCCAAGAAAGGCGGCAGAACCCACTTTCGCCAAGGCTAGTGCTGGGAGTTTGCAGTTGAATGGGGGTGCTGTGCAGGAGGAGGAGGTGCAGGGAGGCGCAGAGGAGGACGGAGAGGCTATGTTGGCAGGATCAAGATGCTCAAGGTGTACCAAGAAGGGACATGTGGCGGTAGGTTGCTCGGCGGACGTTTACTGCGTCATTTGTGATAGTCATGATCATGTGAATCATAGGTGCCCGATTCTCAAATTGCCAAGGCCAGTTGCTTATGCTGTCGGGTATGCAGTGCATGGATTGGGATTCTTCCATATCCCGCATCCACCTTTGCCAAGGGGGAAAAAGGACTCTAAGGCGGTGCTGATTACTGTCTCAGGAGGTGAGCTTTCAGAGGAACAAGTTAGTGCTCAATTGCCAAGAATTGTGCCAGGAAAGTGGAAATGGACGTTGGAGAAACGTGGGGTTAATGCTTTTATCACTCAATTTCCTTCAAAATCAGAGTTGCAGCGGTCAATTGCTTTTGGGGGGCAGATGTTAAGGAGTATGGTGTTTCAACAGGCATTAGGTTGTGCTTTGAAGAATGGCATGAGAAGGAGGAAGGTTTCTTACTTCCTAAGGTGTGGGTCAGGGTCTTTGGGATAAGAAAAGCCTTGAGAGAATTTCTGAATCTTTGGGCGGTTGGGTCCATGCTTGGTTCAACGCAGACGGTGGATATGGAGGCGACCAGGAAGAATGAGTATGGTAGGATTTTTGTGGCTGTTCTCAATCCGAAGTTGATACCTGCACACTTAGATGTGGTCATTGGGGATCATTACTTTGAGTTGGAGTTTGAGGTGGAAAAAAGAGGTTTTAATGAAAATGGGGAAGAGGTAGAGGTGGAGTGGAGTGGAGGGGACAATGATGGTTTTTGTAACGGCAAAGAGGGTATGGAGGAGGATGATCTGTTGAGAGAAGAGATGGAGGGTGCTAGAGAGCACAAGCGCTTGAAGGGGATTGGTGGAGAGAGTAATGGGGCACCGGCTAAGGAAGGAAAGTCAGGCAGTGAATCTCTAAAAGAAAAGGTTTTGAGAATGAGTGAGGATGAGTTCAAAGTTTTTCTTAAAGAAAAAGCGGAGGAGTTTCTGAATTCGTCGGTAAATAAAGTGTTAGACGAAGTGGCTGACAAGGTTTTAACTGAAAAGGAGGAGCTTTGGGGCAGTATGGGAGGTTTGGGTGAAGAGTTTGAAGGAGGCTAGGAGCAGGATGGTCTGTTGAGTGAGCAAAAAGAAGCAGTGGCAAAGGGTGACCTTGGCGGTATTGTTGCCTCAGAAGGTGTGGCGGGAAAGGGATTAGAAGGGATGATTGTGGACTTCATTTCTCCGGTGATTGCTCGGGAGGAGGGGCTGGATAATGCAGTGGTAGCTTCCCAGGGCAGCAGGGGGAGGGGTTAATCCCGGAAGGAGAGGTGGCGCCTTCAGTGGGCGCAAAGGTGCTGGGACAGTGTGTGGTCTCGGGTGGTGGGCGGGAAGGGCAGAGTCGGCTGGAAGGGGTGGAAGGATCGGGTCAGACTGCGAGCGTTCTCAGGGCGGATGGAGTTGTGGAGGCGGCTGCGGCAATTTGTCAAATGGTGGTCTCTCCGTCAAGGGCAAGCCCTCGTTTGACTGGTGCGTCCGAGGAGCATACTTTGAAGCGGGCTAAGAGGCAGGCGGTGGTGCGCAACCTAGACCAAATGGAAGGTAACAATGTAGTTAATTCTTTTTGTTCTATTCCTATCGCTTCTGCTGTTAGGATGATTAGTGAGTTGGGAGTAATTCCGAATAACAGTAATGAAAATTTGTTTTCCGCTGTTAATCATTTGATGGGTTTAGAGAGGTCTAAAGTGTTGGACAGATTAGCAAAGTGCAGTGATAGCTCTCTAAGTAGAGTTAGCAGTTCGGAGAGTTTAGAGGATTTAGGTTTAGACGCAGTAGGTCAATTGTGTGGAAATCTGGTAGATGACATTTTTTAGGATGACAGCTATCACCTAAGTTGTGATGCAAGGGCTATTATCAATAGACACAAGTCAAACGCTAAGTCGTTTGGTAAAATGACTTGTGCAAAAAGAAAAGTTAAAGTTTTGAAACGAAGTTCATCATGAAAGGAATTTTCTGGAATAGCAGAGGTCTTAAGGACTTGGCTAAATTAAGATTTCTAGATGAAACCTCTAAAGAGCAGAGTTTAGATTTTATTGCGCTTTTGGAAACTGGGAAGAAAGAGTTCTCGCAAGCAAAGCTTAATAAATTATGTGGAGGAAGAAATTTTCTATGGCACTGGACGGTGCCACATGGGAGATCAGGAGGTATCCTGTTGGGTGTTAATCTAAATATTTGTGATAAAGGCAGTATTGCGGAGGGGGAGTTCTATGTGAAATTCCTTCTCAGAAACAAAATTGATGGCTTTAAGTGGATTTTTGTGGCTGTTTATGGGGCAGCCCAACCAGAATTCAAGAAAATTTTTCTTACCGAGTTTGTCCAAGCTTGTAATAAGGAAACGTTGCCAATAATGATTGGTGGGGATTTCAACATTATTCGAAATCCGAGTGAAAAAAAATAATGATAAATTTGATGGAAAATGGCCGTTTCTTTTTAATGCAATCATAGACAGTCTAAATCTAAGGGAAATTGTTATGTCTGGTAGAAAGTTCACTTGGGCTAATTCCCGAAAAGTTCCAACCTATGAGAAGCTAGACAGGATCTTAGTAAGCACAGAGTGGGAACAAAAGTTCCCTCTCTCCACGGTAACTGCTTTGGGGAGAGAGTTATCGGATCATACTCCGCTCTTGCTTAACATGGGTGAAAGATCCCAGTGTAAGGGTCGACCCATGTTCAAATTTGAACTCAGTTGGTTCTTACGTGAGGGTTTCTTTGACTTAGTGTCTAAGGTTTGGAAAGAAGAAGAAAATGGTACTTCTGCGCTACAAAGGTGGCAGAATAAAATCAGAAGTTTGAGACAATTCTTAAGAGGTTGGGCAAAGAACGAGAATGGAGCTTTTAAGAAAGAAAAACAGGAGTTGGTCAGAATAGCGGATAGGCTTGATAAAAAAGCGGAAACACAACTTCTGGATCGACATGAAGTGGACCTGATGCAAGGGGTGAAAGAAAGGCTAGCCCAATTACGTCGGGAGGAGGAGATTAAATGGTTCCAAAGGGCTAAGACCACGGAGCTCTTGCAGGGAGATAACAATACAAAATATTTCCATTTAGTTGCAAACGGTAAAAGAAGAAAAACTAGAATTTGTCGGCTTGACCAAGAAGAAGGGGTGATTGAAGGAGATGTTAATCTGGAAAAATACATTACAAAATATTATAAAAATCTCTTTGGATCGACGGGAAGAAGTAACTTGATTCTTGACGAAACATCCGAAAATGATATCCCGCAGGTATCTGAAACAGCGAATAGGATCCTTACGGATGCTTTCTCTGAAAAGGAAGTACGAGAGGACATTTTTCAAATGAAACATAATAAAGCTCCGGGTCCTGATGGATTTCCCGTCGAGTTTTATCAAGTGTTTTGGAGTCTAATTAAAGATGACCTAATGGCCATGCTTAAAGATTTCCACATGGATAAGCTCTCTCTTTTCAGTTTAAATTTTGGGATAATAACTCTCCTTCCAAAACAAAAAGAAGTTAAGCAAATACAACAGTATAGACCAATTTGTATGCTTGATGTCAGCTTTAAGATTTTCACAAAAGTGATGGCTAACTGGATCACGGGGGTTGCAAGCAAGGTGATTAGACCCTCTCAAACGACTTTTATTCCGGGAAGAAATATTATGGAAGGGGCAGTTGTTTTGCATGAAACGTTGCATGAGCTAAACAAGAAAAGGTTGGGTGGGGTAATTCTCAAACTAGATTTTGAGAAAGCCTACGATAAAGTGAGTTGGTCGTTTTTGCAGCAGGTTCTGAGAATAAAAGGTTTTTCAGCAACTTGGTGTAAATGGATCGAATCGATAGTAAGTGGTGGCAGTGTAGGGGTCAAGGTGAATGATAACATAGGCTAGTACTTTCAGACTAGAAAGGGTTTGAGACAAGGGGATCCGCTTTTGCCAGTTTTATATAATCTAGTGGCTGATATGTTGGCAATTCTTTTAGATAGGGCTAAAGCCAATGGACAATTTAGAGGCTTGGTTCCTCATTTGGTAGATGGCGGTTTGTCGATTCTCCAGTATGCAGATGATACTATTCTTTTTATGGAAAATGATTTCGAGGAGGCAAAAAATCTAAAGTTAGTACTAAGTACTTTTGAGCAGTTGTCGAGCCTCAAAATAAACTTCCATAAAAGTGAGGTTTTTTGTTTTGGGGACACTAAGGTCAAAAGCACCGATTATGTTGAGCTTTTTGGTTGCAAGGAGGGATCTCTACCATTTAGGTACCTGGGTCCCCCTATGCACTACCGAAAAGTTTTGAACAAGGATTGGAGGGAAGTCGAGGAAAGGTTTCAGAAAAAGCTTAGTAGTTGGAAAAGCATGTTGTTATCGGTAGGCGGTAGACTTGTTTTAATCAATTCGGTTTTATCGAGTCTCCCGATGTTTATGATGTCTTTCTTCAGGATTCCTAAAGGAATATTATCGATCCAGATTTGTTTTTGGCAAAATGATGGGAATAAAAAGAAATATAGATTGGCCAGATGGGGTATTCTTAGTCAACCAAAGTGCGTGGGGGGTTTGGGTATTTTAAATCTGGAAATACAGAACTGTTGTCTGTTAAGTAAGTGGTTGTTTAAGTTGTTGAATGAGGATGGCCTCTGGCAGAGCATGATTAAGAGAAAATATTTGAAAGGTAAGACCCTGTCTCAATTGGTTAAACAACCAGGGGATTCTCACTTTTGGAGTGGTCTTATGGAGGTCAAAAATATTTTTCTAACAAGAAGCGGATTTAGGGTTAACAATGGGCAACAAGCGAGTTTTTGGGAAGACATTTGGATTGGGAAGGAACCACTAATGACGAAATTCCCTGATTGGTATAGAATTGTTAGAAAGAAGAATATGACGGTTGCTCAAGTTCTGAGTACTACACCGCTAAAGGTTTCTTTTAGGAGAGCTTTAGTGGGTGAAAAGCGGACTTCGTGGCTTAAATTGGTGAGTATGATAGTACGAGTTTCTCTGAATGAGAAAGAAGATGTTTTAGTTTGGAATTTGAATAAGAGTGGCTCTTTTACTGTCTGTTCCTTGTACAGAGATCTCATGGAAAGAGAAAACATTTCTGAAAAGAATTTATTCTGGAAAACAAAGATACCACTTAAAATCAAAGTGTTTCTTTGGTTCTTGAAAAAAGGAGTTATTTTAACAAAGGATAATGTCGTAGGGGTGGCCCCCACCTAAACCCAGCAGGCCTGGTAGGAGATTATAAGGCCCAGAATAGGCCATGTGTAATGACATAACTGCCCCCAGAGGGGATAACCAGATGTAAGGGTATAGCTGTAAAAGCACTCCTCATGTGTATATATATATGAGTAAGCCTTGGGGAGGACCCAGGCCATTACACTTATCTTCATCACTCTCCACTACCATCTCTCCCTCTGTTTGGTCTGTAGCCACAACAGTTGGCGCCATTCGTGGGGGGGGGGACGAAGACAAGCCTGAAGACCGAAGAAAAGGATGGCACCGAAAAAAGCTTCCTCAGCGGCGGCGAAGGGAAAGAAGGCGGCCGGGCCGGAGTGTCATATGAGTACTAGAGCTTCGGCATCGGCAGCGGCGGACGCGGGTGGCGATGCAGGCGCGGTGGCCGAAGACGTCGACGTTCGCGCAGCGACGACCAACCCCGTCACCGGCACAGCGACGACCAACCCCGTCACCGGCACAGCGACGACCAACCCCGCCACCGGCGTTGCGAGGACGGATCCGGCGGTCGAAGACGTCGACACGGGTGCGGCGACAACCGACCCCGCCGATGCGACGACAGCCGACCTCGCCGCCCCCACTGCAACCCTCGCCGGCGGTGCGGACCGGGCGGTCCGAGGTAGCCACGACGGAGCGACCGGCAGCTCGGGACCCCGCGACGCGGTCGTCCCCGCGCCGATCCACCCGTCGGAAGCACCGGCGGCCCCGCCCGCACCGGCGATGGAAAGCGCCCTGTTGGCGGCTCTCAACGCGTTCCAGCGGGAGCTGGGGGACCTTCGCGGAGCCGTCAGAGATATACAAGAGGCTCGGAGTCAGCCGGACGCGCCAGCAATCGCATCCGAGCCCGCGCTGGAGAGGGCGGACAGTCGTGAAGCCCCCACGTCCAGCCGCGTGCCGCTGCGGCGCGTGGATCCGGAATCCCCGCTCTCAGCGGGGCTGCAGCAGGCGGCATGGCCCGAAGACTTCAAGTTTCCTAGCGCCATCGACTCGTATAAAGGCGACACGGACCCCCGTGAGTTCGTGCGCGTATACGAAACCGCGATCGAAGCCGCGGGCGGAGACGACACCACGAAGGCAAAGGGACTCCCCCTCGCGCTACAAGGAGTGGCGCTCTCTTGGTTTTTTACCATAGAGCCGTGCTCCATCTACGCGTGGGAGCAGCTCCACGCCCGCCTCCACAACAACTTCCAAGGAAACTACGTCGACCGGGTCGATGCGGACCAGCTCTTTGCCGTCAAGCAAAAACCCTCGGAGAAGCTCCGGGACTACTTCAAACGCTTCGCCAAGATTCGATGTCAAGTGAAGGACGTCAACGAGACCACCATCGTCAATGCAGCCATACAGGGCCTTCGTCCGGGCCCGATGGCCGAGCACAACGCGCGGAAGCCAATCAAGACGGTGGCGAAGCTCTTCGACAAGATGGAAGAATATGCCAGGGCGGAGGAAGACGCGCGGCGAAGGCAAGGTGACGACTCCGACACTAACCAGGCCGGAGCCTCGGCAAAAACCGAAGATCCGCCGAAGGGCGGCTCTTCGAAGGGAAAGCGTAAGCAGGAGCCGTCCAGGGACGCGCCCGACCGCAGGGACAACTCGCATAAGGAGTCGTCTTCCTCCGCCCAACCGCGGCCAGCAAAGGTCGAGGCGAAACCGGTACGTTCTCGACATCGAAGGCGGATCCGACGAGGGTGCTCCAGCGGGCCGAGGCGGCCGGGGGCGCCGCGGCCGTGGCAGGGGTCGCGACGATAAGGGTCGTGGAGACTACGACGACCAGCATCAGGGACTGTGGTGCTTAGTCCACGGCCGTGGCAATCATGATACCCGTAACTGCACCTCCATCGCGGCGCTCCGCGACAGCGTCGCCAGGGACAGGAACCCGGAGGCGCGCCCGCCTGCGGTGGCCCACGTCCAATTCCCATACGAGGCCCCCATGCAGGTACAGGCGCAGGGGATGCAGGTGCAGGCGCATGGAATGCAACCCCAGGAAGGCGCCTTGCGGATCCAAGCTCACGTACAGCAGCCTCGGGAGGGCCTCCTGTCGTTGCAGGCCCCGGACGCAACCTATCGCAGGGTCATTAATGTCATATCCGGCGGCTCTGCGCTGGAATTCGCCTCGGCGCGGCAGCAGAAGGCCTACGCGCGAAGACTACATCACGTGGCGGCATACCCAGCGCAAGCACCGCTGGAATGGGCGCGGCACGAGGTTACATTCACACCTGATGACGCCCAAGGTGTGGACTTCCCTCATCAGGATCCCCTGGTCATCTGGGTCACCATCGCGGGACGCGACGTGGGGCGCGCCTTGGTGGACGGGGGTAGTTCCGCGAACGTATTGTTTGCGGCGGCCTTCGACCAGATGGGGATCCCTCGAAGCCGCCTGGGGCCCTCGGGAATCCCACTGCAGGGCTTCGGGGGACAGCCCCTGCGGGCGCTGGGCCAGATCGGCCTTCAAGTCTCCTTCGGCCTAGATGACAATATGCGGACCGAAGATGCCACCTTCGACGTGGTCGACCTCCCGTATCCCTACAATGCCATACTGGGACGCCCAATCCTCAACTCCTTCGGCGCGGTACCACATCACGGCTATCTGTGCATGAAGATCCCGGGTCCCCGGACCATCATCACCGTACGAGGCGACCAGGATATGGCTCGGCGCATCGAGCCAGGCACCAGATGCCCGCGTCGCGAAGCCCAGCGACGCTCTTAGAGCCGACGTCACAGCGCGGAGGTCCGCGGGGTCATCCATAGGAGCCTGCGCGGGCCCTGCAGATGTCTAGTGACTAGAGGCTGCGGCCGCGCCAAGCGCAAACGGTCAGTATATTCACCCTTTGTAGTTGCTCACCCGCGCAAACGGGGGTATAATGAAGATCGCCGTTTGCCGTTAATTTTTCTTCATCACATGCAAGCACGCGGTGAGGGCGCGCGCCGGCTTGGCCAACGCGCGCGCCCCCGCAGTATAAACCAAAGACGCACGTTCGCGTGTGCACTCGCCGTCGCCAGGGAGGGCGGGACTATAAAGAAGACGTAGCGTCGAGCCTAGCTCCGCACGCAATAGTCCACGGACTCTAAATAAGACGTAGCGTCGAGCCTAGCTCCGCACGCGCGAGTCTCCGGACTATAAAGAAGACGTAGTGTCGAGCCTAGCTCCGCACGCAATAGTCCACGGACTCTAAATAAGACGTAGCGTCGAGCCTAGCTCCGCACGCGCGAGTCTCCGGACTATAAAGAAGACGTAGCGTCGAGCCTAGCTCCGCACGCAATAGTCCACGGACTCTAAATAAGACGTAGCGTCGAGGTCCGCCTCGCACGCGCGAGTCTCCGGACTATAAAGGAAATCGTAGCGTCGAGGTTTTCCTCCGCACGCGCCGCTCCACGGAGCATAAACGAGATGCGTACACCTGTCCTCCGCGTCCGGCGGCAGGTAACACCAAGCATAAAGTACTACTGGGTTCCATTGCAAAAGCAAAGGGGTTACATGGTCACATGCGCAAGAACCAGTACATCATCCCCCTGCACCACCCGACCAACCGCTCAGCCTTGGCGCGGTGCAGATGAGCCCGCGCCGTCGTCGTTGCGGCGCTGAAGGAACCCTTCAAGCCACTGGAGGAGGTCCCCCTCCCCATGCAACGTCTGCTGCACGGCGACTCTCGCTGCACCTTCCCCGAAGCGGCCCCAGATCCGTTGGTGGAAGTTCTGCAGGCTAGCCCCAATGGAGCGGATGGCGTCCGACATAACCGCTGGTCGGTCGGGAAGATCCAGTTGAGGATTCGCTAGCTCGTGGGTATGCCTACACCCACGAGTATGAAGCAGGGCGAGGGCGAAGCACGCACCAACATAGCCGCAGTGCTCGCCAAAGGTCCTGGCGCCACGAAGAGCAACGCCGGCCCCCTCCTCGATCAGCCTAAGCGTCTCCGACAGGGCCTCCGGCCTGTGCGTAGTATCCGGCACTCGGACGCACAGATCTCAAAGGGCCTGGTTCAGAGACTCCATGGCCCGCCACGTCGACACAGACGCATTTTCCAAGGCAAGGCGGTTCCCGGCAGCAGCCTCCGCCAGCTGGGCGTTCTCCCCTTCTATGATGGAGATCTGCTGCACGAAGGCGGCGCGTTCCCCAGCCGCGGCGTCCCGCGCTTCCGTGGCCGCAACTTGTGCGGCCACCAGGGCGTCCTCCAGCGCGCGAAGTTCTTCATCCTTCGCGGCGATAGCAGTGTTTGCTTCGCGGAGGTTGGCTTCCAGAGCCCTCCGCTCCCGAACGCGGGCCTCGTCAAAGGACCGGCTGAGGGCAAGCGTCTGACAGGAACAACAAATCAGCAGGCGTCTAGCAGTACCGTACAAGCTGAAGCGCACGTACTTACCCTCATCTCGGAGGCCTGCAACGCGAGCGCCAGGAGGTCCCCCGCGCATGACGACAGCACCTCTCGGTTGAGGCCGTTGTCGGCACGCTCGGCGGCGGCGGTGAGGTCGCAAAATATCTCTGGGCGAGGGAGGAAGTCCGAGCGAGCGAGTCCCGGCCCCAACACGCCAGGATTTACCGTGGCCACGGCCACGTCAGCAGCAATGGACACCGGCGGGGCATCCTGCACGCGGCTCCCGACTTCGCGCATACCTCCTCTGCTCGATTCTTCGCCACGTACGGGAGACGTCGTCTCGCCTGATGTCGGCAGAATGAGCGAGCAGATCGGAGAAAGTCTTGCGAAGTCAGGGGAAGAAAGGGACTCACACCTACCTCCTGCGCCCCTCGTCACGGTAGGAAGTGGCACCAGGTCGACCACCCAGGGGGACGCGGGCGCCTCGACGGTTGGGGAGAAGGTCTTCTCGACCGCGCCAGCTGCCGTAATCCCACGGCAAGGCCCCGCAACAGCGTATCGACCCCCCGTTGGCGGGGGGGACTGCGTCCGAGGGCGTTTCGCTTGCGGTGACGCAGGCGATTCTTCCACGGCAGAACCAGCCCCGGTCATTGCCGCCCCCGCGGTTTCCTCCGCGGGGGGCACGCCCTCGTCGGCCGCTACGGTTGATAACGCACCGTCCCCCGTTCGAAGGGGAGGGGACGGAGCGCGCGCGTCTACTTCGACTAGGCGCCAGCTTCGCTGCCACCCGTTCGAAGGGGAGGGGACGGAGCGCGCGCGTCTACTTCGACTAGGCGCCAGCTTCGCCGCCACCCGTTCGAAGGGTAGGGGACGGAGCGCGCGCGTCTACTTCGACTAGGCGCCAGCTTCGCTGCCACCCGTTCGAAGGGTAGGGGACGGAGCGCACGCGTCTACTTCGACTTGGACGCCAGCTTCGCTGCCACCCGTTCGAAGGGTAGGGGACGAAGCGCGCGCGCCCACTTCGACTTTGCGCCACCTTCCGCTACCACCATCCCAGATTTCAGGCTCCCCAACCACAAGCTTGGAGGAATTCACAGGCCGCAGGGGACGGAGGGGGCCAAAGGACTCGACGGCATGGCTTCGGCCCTGTGAAGCCCTTCACCATGAGAGGCTCCTGTCGTAGGGGTGGCCCCCACCTAAACCCAGCAGGCCTGGTAGGAGATTATAAGGCCCAGAATAGGCCATGTGTAATGACATAACTGCCCCCAGAGGGGATAACCAGATGTAAGGGTATAGCTGTAAAAGCACTCCTCGTGTGTATATATATATGAGTAAGCCTTGGGGAGGACCCAGGCCATTACACTTATCTTCATCACTCTCCACTACCATCTCTCTCTCTGTTTGGTCTGTAGCCACAACAGATAATCTTGCAAAAAGACAGTGGCAAGGAAGTATCAGGTGCTGCTTTTGTCTCTCTAATGAGAGCATTCAACATCTCTTTTTTGATAGCCATGTGGCTCGGGCTTTTTGGAATGTGGTAGTCATTTGCTTTGGAATTCAACCACCTGCTAGTGTTGGGATGTTGTTTGGTTCTTGGCTTAGAAGTTTTTCTGTAAAGCTTAGAAATCAGATTCTAGTTGGTATAGCAGCTTTTTGCTGGGCCTTATGGTTGAATAGAAATGACGCAGTTTTCAAAAGGATCAATACTCACTCTATTGTGCAGGTCATTTTCAAGGGGACTTACTAGATCAGGTGTTGGCCGCAACTATCTAAAGAGAAAGCGAGAAGGGCGCTCTTAGCAGGCTGCACAAGGCTAGAGAGAGTGGTGTTGGAAATCTTCAGCAAGTTTGGATGGAACACTTGTTTTAGATTAGAAGATTAAGTCCTTTTGGCACGAGTTCTTTGCTTAGGAATAGTTGTATCACCGTTTGGTGAGGTGGGGTATGTCTTTTGTTTGGTACTGTTTGGCTGTAGTTATTCTCTTGGAATGATCAAGGCCGGAATATTGTTATTCCATTATCTAAAAAAATCTCTGTTGTATTATCTACCTTGTAGCACGTGGCGAAATCCCTTGCATCAGCAAGGATAGCCAAAAAAAAGGAGACCACTGACCACTTAATAAAATTTTGTCTAATTAGACAAAAAAAAGTGCTTTACATATAAGGACATGATGAGCGCAAAGCAAGCTAAATAATAATAATTCTTGAAATATTTAGTATAAATAACACATGTAATTGAATGCTTATAGTTTATACATCTTCCACATCTGAGCACCACTTAATAATAATAGGCATAACAGCAAGCGTAAATCATATTTACCTCTAAGCCAATAACTGCATAGTAAACAATAAAGAACATCTCCTAAGCCTGAAGGCCTGTAGCAATATGTCCTGAACAAGGAAATTGAAAATGTTGCCAGCGCTTTCCTGGGCCAAGCCAGAATTCTTTATTAATACATGAGGTATTTGGCTATTCACGCATGCACATACATAGAAGCATTCTCAGATGCGTAAATTTGTAATCAACGACAACACTAATGAGATATGAGAAGGTATGTAATGGCAGTCCACCTAAAAAATATTGAACATAGAACCAATAATGTAAACTATTCTACTATGGTAAAGGAAGACAAGAGGAAGATTTCAGTTCAAACAAACATTAGTACCTAAAATGGCTAGCATATCCCATTAAGCTAGGCAACAAAAGGACTTGAAAATTGTGATCCCAATAGGAGATAGAACAACAAAGGTCTGGTTAGAGCAAATGAAATGTGCTTATCTATTCTATCTCATCATCGAGATTGAGTATTACCTTATTTTTGAAATAGCACAAAGCCATGTAGCTCTCATCGATTAGAGGCCACTGGTGAGTTGGTTGTACAGTCACAATAGAAAAAGAGTTTTTGTTAGTATAATTTCATGATAGTGTTTTTTACGTGCAGAATTTCTATTCAACATATACCATTAGTATTATCACTGCCACTTGAGAGCCAACTCACTAGTGACCTTTGATCGATGAGAGCTACATGGCTTGGTGTTATTTTGAAAACAAGGTAATACTCAATCTCAATGATGAGATAGAATTGATGAACACATTTACATTTGCTCTAACCAAACCTTTGTTGTTCCATCTCTAGTTGTGCTTACAATTTTTAGGTCCTTCTGTTACCTAGCACAATGGGATGTGCTAGCCATTTTAGGTACTAATGTTTGTTTGAACTGAAATCTTCCTCTTATCTTCATTTACCATACTAGAATACTTTACATTATTGGTTCAATGTTTAGAGTGGACTGCAATTACATACCTTGTTACATTATTGGTTCATTGAGATTGAGTATTACCTTATTTTCAAAATAACACCAAGCCATGTAGCTCTCATCGATCAGAGGCCACTAATGAGTTGGCTCTACACTCACCAGCCACAATAGAAAAAAGTGCTTTTGTTAGTATGATGTCCTACTACAGTTTTTTATGTGTAGAATTTCTATTCAACTTATACCATTAGTGTTATCACTGTCACTTGAATCTCTTGGAAGCTCTATAGGCATGGCATGAGTAAAAATGAAAGAAATGTATGAAATCTTTGCTGACCATGGTGAGGAGGATTAGCATTACAGATTGTGTGGGTGCATGTCATGAGTGGACGACGAAGGTAATTTTATGGCTTGGTAAAAATTAAAGTATAGTCTTTTTCAAGCACTTTAATACAGATCACAAACACTGATTATAATATAATCTAGTTAATAGAACCGTAACTACATCCAAGGCTGTTCATATTATTTTGGAAGCCCTAGGCGTGACAAAAGTGAGACCCTTCATTTTAACATAATTATGTAACAATACCTTTTATTATCAATTGCAAAACCTAAAGCCCAATACAATAACCATTATACAGTATGTCATAAAATACAAAGTACTTATTGGTGATATTAGATTTAGTAAATCACAAAATACAAAGTACTCATTGGCGACAATCCACTTACATGTTAATACTATGAATAAGTCTTAGAAAACTATAACAAACTACTAAGAACAAAATAATTTAGGAGAAGACTACATTAGATAAAGCAAGCTAAGGGAGAGTTATGAGCCATCATCTATCACCTGCCGAATAAGCATGCGAGTAATTTCTTCTAACATTTTGTAACACCCCGCCCACCCTCTGGGCCGGAATGTTACCACCACTGCATACTCTTACCATTTCATCATCACTAGAAGAATTTAAACCAACACTAAATTTATTTATATTGCTGCATTCAGATACATCATAGTGTTTTTAGCGATTACTCTAGCCTAGTAGAGGCTAAAATTCGCTGACAAAAGGTGGTACAAAGAGTGCTGCTGGTTCGTGCATATTATTCATGTGCTACTCCCGCCCGTGCATGTCGTCCTCATCGGTCACCTAAAAAGCAACAACGAAGCAATGGTGAGTCCACCGACTCAACAAGTACATAATAGAACGATAAACACTTCCTAAACATGTCAACAATTTATCTAACCATAACATTCCCCACATACATCATCTGGTCCATAGTTTCATTTGCTGTTCCTTCATTGTCATATCATTAGTGCAATGCAGCACTACTCTACATGCTCATTTGCTCATCTCATTGCATATACCGGTATTGCCGAGTGAACACCCGTCGATGTTCACCCAAAATCTTGGGCCCGCCCATATCGGCACGGGGGTCTCTCCACTCCCGTGGAGGTCTACCGAAGTAGGTCTTGCAGGATCCACCCAGGCGGATCCCAGTTCTCATTTTATGAATGCACATGATGTGAATGCATATATGCATTGTCATTGCCATTGCCATTGTCATTGTCATTAGTATCATCATTAGTAGGGTGGCATCGCTGCTCACCCCGCTCCATTACCATTGCCATCATTAATTAAATATCACCATGTCATGAAAACATTGAAATTCCATATAATCATAATCATAACATGTAACCATCGCATATTTCATAAAACCCATGGTATACCGCTCTACCATGCACTTGCCTGTTAACCAAGCGGAGCAAAGCAACGTGCGGACAGCGTCGACTCAGGACCTCCACCTGAACAAGCAATTAATCCGACTTAACGCATCATAACGAAGCCAGAGTTTAAGTGAGCAATGACAACTCTACACGCGTAACCCGGTTTGTGGAATAAAAAAAATGCATGGGGTTAAGGACCCGACATGCAAGTGCCAAACCCCCATTTTTTTTCTTTTTCTTTTTCTCCTCTTTTCTTTTCTTTCCTCTTCCCTTTTCTTTTTTTCCACTTCCCTTCTCTTTTCTTCTTTTCTTCCTTTTCTTTCTTTCTTCCCCTTTTTCCTCCCTTTATTTGGTTCGGCCGAACGGCCACTACCTCCTCCCATCCCTCTCTTTCTTGCGCATGACTGCCCCAGGGGCTCCTCTGGCGGCACGCGCTAGGCTCGGCGTCGCTGGCCCAAACTCACCGCCGGTGGCCACTGCCGGCCTCGCCTCCGCCTCCTTCGCCTCCCCCTCTCTCCCCGTTTCTCGCGTGCGCGTCCGCGCCCGCGGGTGTTCCTCCAGCGGTGTAGCCAGGCTCGGCACCGCCGGCCCAAGACTCGCCGCTGCCGGCACCTCCGCCGCCCCCTGCCTTCCCTCTCCCACTCTCTCTCTCCCTCTTGCACGACCACACCCAGGTGCTCCGGGCGGCGCGACGGCACGTGGGCAAGCCCGGCTCGCCCGCCTCAAGCTCACCGCTGCCCGGCCCCTCCGCCTCTCCCCCTACAGCACTGCCTCCCTCCTCACGCCTCCCCGCGCACCGATCCGGCGGCGCCTCCCTCAGATCCTGCCACCCACAGCCGGATCTGGCTGATCTCCACCGGCCGGCTGCCTCCCCTACGCCACTCCAGCGGTCTCGCCGCCGCGGGCCAATGGGCACACGGGCTCAACCCACGGTCGTCCCTCGCGCCGCCAAGGGTTCTCCCCTCGGCCTCCGGCTCCATCTCCGCCTTGGCTGCTTGGGTCTACCAAATCGGTCACGCCGCCACCCTTAGTCTGGGCCTCCTCGGACTCACCGGTCGCGGCTCATAGCCGGCTGGTGCCATGCCTCCCTTTCGACCCCTTCATCGGACTCACCGGTGATGGCACACTTGTACCTTCGGTAAACCCTTTCCCTCACTTCCCCTTCCTACCCGATGTGCATGATTGCAATGCTTGGTGAGGGATGCATGTGCAGTGTTCCACTGAGTGAAAGCTCACCTTGTACTTACCTTGTGCCAACCGAAAGGTGTGGCTATGTGGGGGCTGGTTTGGTGGGGAAGAAGAAGAGGGGAAGAGAAAACGGAATGGGCTTTGTGTGGGGCTGGCCTGTACGGTGCTGGCTTTTAAGAGCAAGGTTGGGGCAGCCTCTAGTTTGTGAAATGACCAAAGCGCCCTCGTCTAACTCCTATGCCTCTCTCATATACCTGTCTGCCCAAGGGCATTTTGGTCTAAGGGCTGTGTACTGTTGGTTTTAGGGGTTTCAACTGCAGTAGGTAAGTCGGAAAAGGTAAGAATAGGATTCCTAACAAATGACGAAAACCTATAATGCGAGACGGTGCCGACTATCCCTGGGCGATCTGGGAACCTCTGAAAGCGCTACTGTTATATGACTCTCTAGACGGTGCCGACCGTCCTTGGATGGTCTGGTAACCTCTGCGAGCGTTACTTATTCGGCACTCTAAAAGCCGATGGGTCTGACGGCAAAACTACTCTCTTTCCTTTTATTTACCCTTTGCATATTTGTGGTATTGCACATTTCTAGATGCGAAGTCATTGATAATAGTATCAACATCAATCTGATCCAACATATCCTTCTCAATGCATAAAGTGACTAGACGATTCAACCTTTCATATGACATTGATGACCCCAATTAGTTTTTCAACATGTCTCTCTTAGATCTAATGGATATCTTTATATAAAAAAGAAAACTGATGTTATAAGAAAGTTCAAAATTTTGATCTAGATAGTGTAGATGTTGCGTATTCAATATTCAGTATATAGGTTATATCATGCATGTATACATACTAACATACATGGTCTAAGGGTCCTTAGCTTTCATGGGCCCTAGGCGGTCACCCCTGCTGCCCAGGCCTAGGGCCGGCCCTGACTACATCCTAGCACAAAGAAGAATCAAGCTCTCTTATAAATACAGATCACAAACATTGATTATAATAGAATCTAGTTAACAGAACCGTAACTATATCCTAGTGCAAAGAAGATAAAAGGGGGCAGAATATGATATCAATCGCAGAAAGCAAGAAAGAAACCTACACCTTAATTTTGTGGCAACTCCTAAATGGCACAAATCAACCTCTCTTGCAGCTGCATCCCTATCCAACTACAAAAACTTGTCTAATCCATACAAAAAATAGACCTAATTATCATGTGCATAATGTACAAGGAAACAAATAGGAAAAAGGTGAGGAAAAAACAAGGAGCTAAAGCTACGTAGAGTGAGGAGCTAGCTCAACGGAAGCCTATCAGAGCAACGCGACCGCCGACGTGGATGAAGAAGTGGAGCCATGGTCGGATCTAGGCGTTGATGTGTGCAAGAAGCAGCAAAGTGAGAGAGGAAGGCACTGCATGGGAGGTGGAAGCCATCAGAAGGGCAGGGATAGGGGGCAGCGGTAAAGACGAAATCCAGCAGGTGCGGTGGGGATCTGAGTTGCGGTGGACGAGGTAGCTAGGGAGGGGCTTTTGGGGTGGTGGGGGAGGTGGATGGGGTGGCAGTAGGCAAGCGGAGGTGATGCAGGAGGTGGATTTTGTGGACAATGGAGGTGGAGGATGGGAGGCAGCGATGAAGGCGGAATCCGGTAGATGCGCGCCGAGGGGGTGGCGTAGGTGGAGGATGGGGGCAGCATTGGAGGCAAAATCCAGCATATGAGATGGGGATCTGAGCTGCAATGGGTGGGGTAGCTAGGGAGGTGTATAGAGCGGCAGCCAGCGGGCAGAGGCGATGGGGGAGGAGGATCTCAGTGGGCAAGGCGGATGAAAAGCAGCGATTGGGAAGGTCATAATGGAAGCTGGGCTGAGAGATTGGGGCTAGGGGTGGAAACGGATCGGATACGGTCGAATAGTCTCAAATACGAATACGGATTCATGTTTTTAAAACGGATATGGATATGAATTCGAACATTCTCAAATACGAATACGAATCGAATGTCGTAACAAATACGAATTCAAATCGGATATATGCTTAATTCGGTCGACACAAATATCCTCTTACGAATACCGTAATTGACCGGTTTTTCCGATTAGCGGTTTTAAATTCAAATTTTGACATTTGAAATTTCATCAACAAACAATCATCACAAATATAAATAAATCAAGTTCATATCCTCCACGACCTAGAAACATCAATTGCTAACTTTTTTGGCACATATGCCCCCAAGAAGACGACCCTAACAAGAGATATACATATCCAAGACAACAGCCCATGTGTTCAAACAAGAAATATAACATGTTATAAAGGACAAATGAGTTCAATGTCTTAAGTCTTAACAATATTTAACTGAGAGTGCCATTTAATTTTGATACCTTGAGGGAACACGAGACCCTATTAGCTTCTACAATGACATTAAAAACTAAATAGATGTAGAGCATTTGTATGTCAATGAGAGGAAAATCATAGACACTAGAAAATAACTAGTTTGGCTCTGTTAACTAATAACAGTCATTGCTGAACTGAACATATTAATAAATTCATGAAATGCATTGGGAATCTGATGAACATGTTCAGAATATAGCCAATAAAAAATTCATGGAATATGACTTCATGGTTAAGGACGACTCAGCATTTTAAAACAAGTCGAATCAGTCTATTCACAGTCAGCTCTCATCTCCTCAAACTAGGGCAATCAAGGGTTAGTGTTTCATATTCTCCACCTTCACCACAGACATTGATTCCATAACTCCTAATGGGACATAGAAAAACAAAAGAGAAAATCATGAGAATCTGACACAAAGGAACATATTGTGATCTACTGTTCAGAAACTAGTCCCTCATTGATCACTACGAGAAGCTACGAGCCTATGACCTTTGCTCATTCAAGCCCATAAGTTATAACAAGGGGAAAGAAACCACTATTTCTAGTATAAAATATCCTAAGGGAAAATGACAAAAAGGCATGTACAATGAGGAGCATACTCATTCATTTGGAGCAGATGATACTTAAGTTCAGCCTGAAGAAGTGAAGATACCACACTGATAGATGGAATTTGCCGTTTAACCTCGCTCAGCAGAGCAAACATATCCTCCAGTTCACCTCCTGGGGTAACATTATATTTAAGACCATGATCCCTGCAAGCAATAGTCGAATCAACGAAATTGCATCAACTTCATCTGTAAAAGAAGAGTCCAGCTCATAACAATCACACAGCACAATCTCTGCATAGATGGCTTGCCTCGTGGATCCACGGATGCGCCTCCGGAACAGAGGTAACCCCATGCATTTGGCATAGCTGACCACAATCTGGTGCCCAACCTAAATCCTTCCCGGCCACAGCAAGATGAACAACAATCAGCAAATAGCTAAATACCGGCTAAGACAGACAACTTACTGTTTAAGAGAGACAAGGCAGCAAGCTTTCTTAATCTCCAAAATGAGTTGAGTTGTACTAAACCTGTTAAGTTGTTTGAGCTAAGATCCAGAAACACCAAACTTGTGAGTCGAAGGAATGATGTAGGGATCTGTCCACTAAATTGATTTTTCACTCAAAAAAACAATCGTCAACGTCGACGATAATGTATCAAACTCTTGTATAGACAATCACTCAAAAAGACAGAAGTACTCATCGGCTTCGGCTGCCTGCTCCCTGATGGTTGCTCAGTTGTTGGACGGCGGTGCCCGGGTGCCGGTGTGCCGTAGAGGCAGAGCGGAGGCGACGAGGCGTGGCCGCGCACGCGTGGTCCGGTCGGTCGATCGTGCGCCGACGTCGTGGTGCCGCCATGCCGGGCTGCCGGCGGAGGCGCGGAGCGGATGGCCAAAGCTCGAAGCGCGCCTGATGCGGTCGCGGGTCGCCGGTCTTGGACTGTAGCGGAGGCGCAAAGCGGAGGGCCGGAGGCGCAGAGCGGAGGGCCGAAGCCGGCCGTGCGGGGCGCCGGCGTGGGCACGGAGCCGGAGGCCCGGAGAGTAAAATTTTTGCTTTTTAGCCCAAATTTTCAAAGTTTTTTACATATGGACCCCTGGAGAAAAGATTTGCAAAAATGGACCCTTAACACGGCGCCAAATTATATAGCGCCCAATGTACACATCACGGCGCCATATTCTTTGGCGCCGTGAGTGGCCACGTAGGATCCACGGTGGCAATGCTCGGCGCCAAAGCCCATGGCGCCGTGCTGTGTACTTGGGCGCTAACGGCCGTGGCGCCGTGCTGTGTACATTGGGCGCTAACGGTCGTGGCGCCGTGCTCTGGGACTTAAGCCCGAGCGCGGCCCCCCGCCCCCCCCCCCCCCACCCCCTCACTCTGTTCAGCCCGAGCCGAAGCAACCGCCGCCGCCGCCACTCCCTTCCCCCTCAAAATCAACTCAAATCCATCTGTTTTTCTCACGATTTTACTTCCAAATCGAGTAAGCAAGGTGAACCCCCTCCTTTCCCTTGATTTTTTGCAATAAATATGGATTATTTTAGGTACATTTCGTGTGGGAAGATTTGAAACCCTAGATGAAATTACTTCAATTTGGCTCGGTTTTAGGTTGGATTTTCAATAGATATGCGTAGTGTAAGAGTAGTAATGTGTATAGATTCGTTTTTAGGGTTTGATTTTTAGAAATACATATGTTTTTAGGGTTTGATATAGAAATACATATTGTTGTGGCTACAGACCAAACAGAGAGAGAGATGGTAGTGGAGAGTAATGAAGATAAGTGTCATGGCCTGGGTCCTCCCCAAGGCTCACTCGTATATATATACACATGGGGAGTGCTTTTACAGCTATACCCTTACATCTAGTTATCCCCTCTGGGGGCAGTTATGTCCTTACACATGGCCTATTCTGGGCCTTATAATCTCCTACCAGGCCTGCTGGGTTTAGGTGGGGGCCACCCCTACAACAGGAGCCTCTCATGGTGAAGGGCTTCACAGGGCCGAAGCCATGTCGTCGAGTCCTTTGGCCCCCTCCGTCCCCTACGGCCTGTGAATTCCTCCAAGCTTGTGGTTGGGGGGGGCCTGGAATCTGGGATGGTAGTAGCGGAGGGTGGCGCCAAGCCGAAGTAGACGCGCGCGCTCCGTCCCCTACCCTTCGAACGGGTGGCAGCGAAGCTGGCGCCCATGTCGAAGTAGAGACGCGCGCTCCGTCCCCTACCCTTCGAACGGGTGGCAGCGAAGCTGGCGCCCGAGTCGAAGTAGACGCGCGCGCTCCGTCCCCTACCCTTCGAACGGGTGGCAGCGAAGTTGGCGCCCATGTCGAAGTAGAGACGCGCGCTCCGTCCCCTACCCCTCGAACGGGTGGCAGCGAAGCTGGCGCCCATGTGGAAGTAGACGCGCGCGCTCCGTCCCCTACCCCTCGAACGGGTGGCAGCGAAGCTGGCGCCCACGTCGAAGTAGAGACGCGCGCTCCATCCCCTACCCCTCGAACGGGTGGCAGCGAAGCTGGCGCCCACGTCGAAGTAGAGACGCGCGCTCCGTCCCTTACCCCTCGAACGGGTGGCAGCGAAGCTGGCGCCCACGTCGAAGTAGAGACGCGCGCTCCGTCCCCTACCCCTCGAACGGGTGGCAGCGAAGCTGGCGCCCACGTCGAAGTAGACGCGCGCGCTCCGTCCCCAACCCTTCGAACGGGTGGCAGGGAAGTTGCCGCCCAGGACGAAGTAGACGCGCGCGCTCCGTCCCCTACCCTTCGAACGGGTGGCAGCGAAGTTGGCGCCCACGTCGAAGTAGAGACGCGCGCTCCGTCCCCTACCCCTCGAACGGGTGGCAGCGAAGCTGGCGCCCACGTCGAAGTAGAGACGCGCGCTCCGTCCCCTACCCCTCGAACGGGTGGCAGCGAAGCTGGCGCCCACGTCGAAGTAGAGACGCGCGCTCCGTCCCCTACCCCTCGAACGGGTGGCAGTGAAGCTGGCGCCCACGTCGAAGTAGACGCGCGCGCTCCGTCCCCTACCCTTCGAACGGGTGGCAGCGAAGTTGGCGCCCAGGTCGAAGTAGACGCACGTGCTCCGTCCCGTACCCTTCGAACGGGTGGCAGCGAAGTTGGCGCCCACGTCGAAGTAGAGACGCGCGCTCCGTCCCCTACCCCTCGAACGGGTGGCAGCGAAGCTAGCGCCCACGTCGAAGTAGAGACGCGCGCTCCGTCCCCTACCCCTCGAACGGGTGGCAGCGAAGCTGGCGCCCACGTCGAAGTAGAGACGCGCGCTCCGTCCCCTACCCCTCGAACGGGTGGCAGCGAAGCTGGCGCCCAAGTCGAAGTAGAGACGCGCGCTCCGTCCCCTACCCCTCGAACGGGTGGCAGCGAAGCTGGCGCCCACGTCGAAGTAGAGACGCGCGCTCCGTCCCCTACCCGTCGAACGAGTGGCAGCGAAGCTGGCGCCCGAGTCGAAGTAGACGCGCGCGCTCCGTCCCCTACCCGTCGAACGGGTGGCAGCGAAGCTGGCGCCCACGTCGAAGTAGAGACGCGCGCTCCGTCCCCTACCCCTCGAACGGGTGGCAGCGAAGCTGGCGCCCACGTCGAAGTAGAGACGCGCGCTCCGTCCCCTACCCCTCGAACGGGTGGCAGCGAAGCTGGCGCCCACGTCGAAGTAGAGACGCGCGCTCCGTCCCCTACCCCTCGAACGGGTGGTAGCGAAGCTGGCGCCCACGTCGAAGTAGAGACGCGCGCTCCGTCCCCTACCCGTCGAACGAGTGGCAGCGAAGCTGGCGCCCGAGTCGAAGTAGACGCGCGCGCTCCGTCCCCTACCCGTCGAACGGGTGGCAGCGAAGCTGGCGCCCACGTCGAAGTAGAGACGCGTGCTCCGTCCCCTACCCCTCGAACGGGTGGCAGCGAAGCTGGCGCCCACGTCGAAGTAGAGACGCGCGCTCCGTCCCCTACCCCTCGAACGGGTGGCAGCGAAGCTGGCTCCCACGTCGAAGTAGAGACGCGCGCTCCGTCCCCTACCCCTCGAACGGGTGGCAGCGAAGCTGGCGCCCACGTCGAAGTAGAGACGCGCGCTCCGTCCCCTACCCCTCGAACGGGTGGCAGCGAAGCTGGCGCCCACGTCGAAGTAGAGACGCGCGCTCCAGAGCTATTGTGACCTCGTAGCCTTGTAGTGCGCTTTTAATGACGGCTGGAATTACGCCGACGCCTGGCCCGGCAGAAGTCAGGCTGTCGCGTCGTGCAGTCTGCCATGCTGCGGGTGGGGCACGTGGCGACTCACGACTGGTGCGTCGTGGGATGTGAGCGGTTGCGTGACCGCGGCCGTTCGCCTCGTCCCCCGAGAAGTTGGACGCGTGTTGAGGAGGTAGGGGCGTTGTGCGCTGCCTGGCCACCTACCAGGCGCGGCCTTCTAGGTCCGGGCGGTTCTTCTTTCCAGATCCTGGACAGCCGAACCGCCGGCAATTTGATCCGTCTGTGCGTTGAGCCCCGGGGCAGGCGAGCGGCCTTTATAAGGTGCTAGTGTTGAGGTGGAGGCGCCCTTTCTCGTGTTGCTTTTTGATCTGCCGCTTCGCTTGCGCCCGTGCTAATTGTCACGCCAGTTGCTCCCCTACCTGCTTCTTCTCCTTCCCTTGTCGTGAAGAGCAATGGCTAGCCACGACAATGACAGCTACCACCCCCGCCGCGGTTCCTCGCCTAGCCAGGGCGAGGGGACCCATCCTTCCTCAGGGTACAAACTGGTACCGCGGGGGAGCTCGCGCGCCAATAAATTGTGGAAAGCGATGGAGCATTCGGGAGGCTCCTGCTCCCGTGTGCTGGGGAAGAGCCGCATGACGGAGGGGACGCTGCAACGGCTCGTGGACGAGGGGAAGATCGTGCATCGCGACGGGGCTCGCTTACCCCGCCGGGACGAGACGGAGCCGAAGCCCGGGCCCCTAGAGGCAATTGTTTTTGTCGGTCCAGGCGGCCAAACAGGGGCGGATAAACCGCACCTGCGAGGCTGTAGGCATTGCCGTGCCCGAGCGCGTGGTGCCGGAAGAGCTTCCCGTCGAGATTCCAGGCGCTCAGGACGGCGATAGCCCTACGGGGGGGCTGTCTTCGCGACGCCGGGCGCGTTCCCCGGCTGCTGTCTGCAACCCGGGAGCCCCCCGGCGGCTAGCCCAGCTGAGACGGGGCGTGTGACCGGCGGTGGGCCTGGTCATGCTGCTTCGGGGGGGCGCACCACCGCGGATCCCCCGGCGCCTTCTGCCGACGCCCACGAGCCCGTGCTCGGACCCGTGGCCATCGTTGAGCTGGAACCCGTCCACCCGGGGGGTGGCGTCGTTCCTGGCGAGCAGACCGCTGGGGATGGTGCGTTGTCGACCGCCGCGGCCGATGAGGGCGTGCCCCCTACCGAGGAAACCGTGGGGGCGACGGTGGCCGGAGCTGGTTCTGCCGCGGGAGAATCGCCTGTGCCACCACAGGCGAAACGCCCTCGGACGCAGTCCCTGCCGCCAACGAGGGGTCGATACGCTGTTGCGGGGTCTTGCCGCGGGATTACGGCGACCGGCGCGGCCGAGAAGACCCTCTCCTCGACCGCCGAAGCGCCTGCCTGCCCCTGGGCGGCTGACCCGGCGCCACCTCCTACCGTGAACAGGGGCGCAGGAGGTAGGTGTGAGTCCCTCTCTTCTCTTGACTTCGCGAGACTCTCTCCGATCTGCTCGCTCATTCTGCCGACATCAGGCGAGACGACGTCTCCCGTACGTGGCGAAGGATCGAGCAGCGGTGGTGCGCGCGAGGTCGGGAGCCTCGTGCAGGATGCTCCGCAGGTGTGCACTGCCGCTGACGTGTCCGTGGCCGCGATGAATCCTGACGTGTCGGGGCCGGGGCTTGCTCGCTCGGACTTCCTCCCTCGCCCGGAGATATTTTGCGACCTCACCGCCGCCACCGAGCGTGCCGACAATGGCCTCAATCGAGAGGTGCTGTCGTCATGCGCGGGGGACCTCCTGGCGCTCGCGTTGTAGGCCTCCGAGATGAGGGTAAGTATATGCGCGTCAGCTTGTACGGTACTGTTAGACGGCTGCTGATTTGTTGTTCCTGTCAGACGCTTGCCCTCAGCCGGTCTTTTGACGAGGCCCGCGTTTGGGAGCAGAGGGCTCTGGAAGCCAACCTCCGCGAAGCAAACACTACTATCGCCGCGAAGGATGAAGAACTTCGCGCGCTGCAGGACGCCCAGGTGGCCGCGCAAGTTGCAGCCACTGAAGCGCGGGACGCCGCGGCTGGGGAACGCGCCGCCTTCGTGCAGCACATCTCCGTCCTAGGAGGGGAGAACGCCCAGCTGGCGGAGGCTGCTGCCGAGAACCGCCTTGCCTTGGAAAATGCGTCTGTGTCGGTGTGGCGGGCCATGGAGTCTCTGAACCAGGCCCTTCGGGATCTGTGCGTCCGAGTGCCGGATACTACGCACAGGCCGAAGGCCCTGTCGGAGACGCTCGGGCTGATCGAGGAGGGGGCCGGCGTTGCTCTTCGTGGCGCCAGGACCTTTGGCGAGCACTGCAGCTATGTTGGTGCGTGCTTCGCCCTCGCCCTGCTTCATACTCGTGGGTGTAGGCATACCCATGAGCTAGCGAATCCTCAACTGGATCTTCCCGACCGACCAGAGGTTATGTCGGACGCCATCCGCTCCATTGGGGCTAGCCTGCAGAACTTCCACCAACGGATCTGGGGCCGCTTCGGGGAAGGTGCAGCGAGAGTCGCCGTGCAGCAGACGTTGCATGGGGAGGGGGACCTCCTCCAGTGGCTTGAAGGGGTCCTTGATCGCCGCGGCGACAATGGCGCAGGCTCGTCTGCACCGCGCCAAAGCTGAGCGGTTGGTCGCGTGGTGCAGGGGGATGATGTACTGGTTCTTACTCATGTAACCCCTCTGCTTTTGCAATGGAACCAAGTAATACTTTATGCCTGGTGGTACCTGCCGCCGGACGCGGGGGACAGGTGTATGCATCTGGTGTGTGCTCCGTGGAGCGGCGCGTGCGGATGCCAATCTCGACGCTACGCTTTCCTTTATAGTCCGGAGACTCGCGCGTGCGGAGCTAGGCTCGACGCTACGTCTTATTTAGAGTCCGTGGACTATTGCGTGCGGAGCTAGGCTCGACGCTACGTCTTCTTTATAGTCCGGAGACTCGCGCGTGCGGAGCTAGGCTCGACGCTACGTCTTATTTAGAGTCCGTGGACTATTGCGTGCGGAGCTAGGCTCGACGCTACGTCTTCTTTATAGTCCGGAGACTCGCGCGTGCGGAGCTAGGCTCGACGCTACGTCTTATTTAGAGTCCGTGGACTATTGCGTGCGGAGCTAGGCTCGACGCTACGTCTTCTTTATACTCCGTAGAGTGCGCGCGAAGGCGTCCCCCCGCTGCGTCTTATTTATACTCCGTAGAGTGGACTATGTTTTGCTTAGCGCGGTCAGGGGATGCTCTTGAAACAGCAACCTTTATTGAACTCCCGTTTGCGCGGGCGAGCATCGCCTAACAACGGGCCGGTGGCTCTACGCCTACCGTGCCGCTTCTAGGCGTAGTACCGCCGCAACCTGTCCGCGTTCCATGTGTGCCGGAAGGCTTGTCCTTCAAGCGTGGCGAGGCGGTACGCCCCCTTTGGCAATGCCTCCGTTACAATGTACGGGCCTTCCCACTTGGATTCCAGCTTGCCAACGGTTTCCGCCTGAAGCGCCACTCTGAGGACGAGATCCCCAGGCTTGAACCCCCGCGGGCATATGGAGCGGTTCCGAGTACGCATTGTCTGTCGCGCGTACTTCTCGACGTGGTGGGCTGCGTCTGCCCGTATCCCGTCGAGGAGGTCCAGGGACACACGGCGCTCCTCTTCGGGTGTTTGGACAAGGACCCTTCGCGAGCCGGCCTTAATTTCTTCGGGCGTCACTGCTTCGTCGCCGAAGAGGAGCTTGAACGGCGTGAATCCCGTTGGGCGCGTAACCGTTGTGCGAAGCGACCATAGAACGCTGTGAAGCTCGTCTGGCCATTTGCCCTTCGGCAACCCAACCAGGCGCTTTTTGATGGCGGTAGAGATGGCGCCATTCGCCCGTTCGACCGCCCCGTTGGACTGGGGATGCCCTACCGAGGCGAATCGGAGAGTGATGCCCATGCTGTCACAATAATCTTTGAAGAGGGCGGCGTCGAACTGCAGGCCATTGTCGACCGTGAGCTCCAGAGGTACCCCAAAGCGACATATGATGTTTTGCCATAGGAAGCGTTGTATGGCCGCAGAAGTTACTTTGGCCAGAGCGATCGCTTCCGGCCACCTGGAGAAATACTCCAGCGCGACCACCATGAACCGGAGGTCCCCTGGAGCTCGGGCAAGTGGTCCTACTATGTCGAGACCCCAGCGCGCCAGTGGCCACACCGGCGGGATTGGGTTGAGGCTTGTCGGGGGCCTGCGGATGATGCGCGCCATCCATTGGCACCCTTGGCACCGACGGACGAGGTCCTGGGCGTCGGTAATGGCAGTCAGCCAGTAGAAGCCTTGTCTGAAGGCCTTGCCGACTAACGACCTCGGCGCCAGGTGGGATCCGCATACGCCCGCGTGGATTTCCGCCAAGAGTTCCTTTCCTTCCTCAGTCGAGAGGCAGCGCAGGAGCGGCGCGCAAACCCCCTTCTTGTAAAGCGTCCCTTCAAACACCTGGAAGGACCTTGTAAGAATTTGAAAATGGGCTCCCGCCAATCTCCTGGCCGATCAATGCGGTGGACAAGTGCTGCGTCCCGGTTGTCCTGCGCGATGGCCGCCTTTGCTAACACCTCGTAGAATGCCCCCTCCGGGGGGGGCAGTTGCTGGTTGGCCGCCTTGGCGAGGGCATCTGCTTGCTCATTCTCCGCCCGAGGGATGGCCTTGACGGTGACACCCAAAAAGTGCCTTTCCCTCGCCCGTACCGCCGCGAGGTACTTGGCCAACTCAGGGTCCTTGGCTTGATATGACTTGTCCACATGGCCGGCCACCAAGCGCGAGTCAATGCGGACCAACACCCGTCTCGCGCTGGCTGCCTTGAGCTTCGCCAGGCCAAAGAGCAGCGCCTCGAATTCGGCCGTGTTGTTGGTGGCGGGGAAGGCAAGGCGCGCCGAGTACAGCAAACGCTGTCCCTCAGGCGTGACGATCACCGCCCCTACGCCCGCACCGGCGACGCTGTAAGCCCCGTCGATTGTAAGCGTCCAGACGGGGTCATCGTGCGCCCGGCCGGGTTGGGCCGGCGGGGTCCATTCAGCGAGGAAATCCGCCAGGACTTGGGATTTAATTGCCGTTCGCGAAGCATACGTCAAGGAGAAGGGAGCAAGCTCGGCGGCCCATTTACCGATACGCCCTGTGGACTCCTTGTTGTGTAGCATCTCGGCCAGGGGGAATGAGGAAGGCACTGTGATCGGGTGAGCCAGAAAATAATGCCGAAGCTTCCGGGAGGCCATGACCAGCGCGTAGGCGAGCTTCTCCAGCTCCGTGTATCTTGTCTTGGCGCCTTGAAGGGCCTCGGAGACAAAGTAGACAGGCCGTTGCATCCTCTAAGACGAGGACGGCACTGACCGCGGTGGCTGACGCAGCCAGATAGAGCAGGAGGGGAGCCTCTGGTGCTGGGGCGACCAGAGTGGGGAGGCTTGCCAGGTGCTGCTTGAGCTCGTTGAAGGCCTTCGCGCAGTCTCCGTCCCAACGAAACCCATCGCACCCGCGGAGTGTCTTGAAAAACGGCAGGCCCCGCTCCGCCGCCCTGGATAGGAAGCGGCTTAACGCTGCCATGCGTCCCGCCAGCCTCTGGACCTCCCTCGTTGTCTTGGGCGGCTCCATACCCAGAATAGCATCTACTTTGTCGGGGTTCGCCTGGATGCCCCGCCCGGACACGAGGAAACCGAGGAGTTTGCCCGCCTGTACCCCGAAGACACATTTGTCGGGTTTGAGCTTGATGCCCGCCTTCCGGAGGTTGTCGAAGGTCTCCTGGAGGTCCCGACAGTGTAGAGCAAGTTGCCGAGTTTTGACCACCACGTCATCGACATATGCTTCGACGTTCCTCCCGACCTGGGCGGCCAGGGCAATGGCGACGAGGCGGGTGAAGGTAGCGCCTGCGTTCTTCAAGCCAAAGGGCATTCTGACAAAGCAGAACGTCCCAAGTGGTGTGATGAAACTGGTCTTCTCCTCGTCGTCTTCGGCCATGTATACCTGGTGGTAGCCAGAATAGGCGTCCAGGAAACTCATGAGTTCGCACCCAGCCGTGGCGTCAACCAGTTGATCGATGCGCGGCAAGGGGTAGTTGTCCTTCGGGCACGCCTTGTTGAGTGCCGTGAAGTCGATGCACATGCGCCAGGCCCCGCTGGCCTTTTTGACTAGCACCGGGTTAGCGAGCCATTCTGGATGGTGGACCTCGCGGATGACCCCGGCGCGAAGTAGCTTCGCCACCTCCGCTTTGGCCGCCTGCTGCCGATCCATCGACATACGCCGGAGCCTTTTCTTGACCGGCTTGGCGTCGGGGCGGACCGCCAAACGATGCTGAATTACCGCGCGATCCACGCCCTTGATGTCCTCCGGGGACCATGCGAAGACGTCCACGTTGTTCTGAAGCACCCGGAGCAGCTCCCGTTCGACCCCCGGTGGGAGCCCCTCGCCAATGGAGACAAACTGCCCCTCCGCCTGGAGCGGCACCTTCTTGACGCCGCCTTCGGGCCGAGGCTTGGGCGTCCACCCGGGGGCGGAGGGCCCAGCACCGGGCGCGCCGGAGAGGGCATGCACCGGGCGATGCGAGACGCGGCTGCCGCCTTCGGCACGTCTTGCCAGGTCCTGGTCGCCGAAGATGGTGATGACACCCTCCGGGCCCGGGAGCTTGACACACAAGAAGGCGTGGTGCGGGATTGCCTCGAAAGAGTTGATGGCGGGTCGCCCCAGTATGGCGTTGTAGGGGTGCTGGATATCTACGACATCAAAGGTGACATGCTCGGTCCGGATGTTACCTTTGTTGCCCTCCTGACGGAAGGTGACAGGAAGGGAAACGTGCCCCAGGGCCTGCAGCGGTTGACCCCCGAAGCCTTGAAGTGGAGCTCCCCGCTGCTCCAGCTGGCTTCGGGGGATTGCCATGCGGTCGAGGGCGTCTGCGAATAAGATGTTCGCGGAGCTTCCCCCGTCGACAAGGACACGCTTGACTTCGTAGCCTGCTACGTGGGCCTGGATGACTAGAGGGTCTTGGTGAGGGTACTCCACGCCCCTAGCGTCGTTCAAGTCGAAGGTGATGTTGCGGGGCGGCATCCACATCTGCGGCTGCTCCCCAGGGGTTTTTGAGGAAGAGCCTCCGGTGATGACGTTGACGGTGTGATGCTGTGCGCCCTCCGCTGCAGTGGCCCGCGTGGGGCTATCCCTTGGGTGCCCCACATGGGCTTCGGCGGGGGGTCGAGAAGGCGGAGACCGAGATCCGGCCGTCACCCTCCGCAGCTCCATCACCGCGATGCATGCCCTTGTGTAATGATCGCCGTAGCCGTGTACCTCGCACCACTTACCATAGCGCAGAAGCTCCTGCTCTGCGCGGGGTTGGCTGGTGTAGTCAAATCCACCCTCCGATCCCCGGACTCCCCTTCGCGAGGCGGGGTCGGGTCCTTGGCGGGTGCTCTCGGTGGTGAGGACGTGATGGGCCGTCTGCGACCGGCGCTGGCGGCGCCGAGGTTTGGGCCTACATCGTGACGAGCCTTCCTGTACTCCGTCCTCACCGCTTCGGGGAGGGCTGCCTCGGGGCTTTCGGCTACGGCCCGGCTTCGAGGAGAGGCCACCCGCCCCGACCTCGCGCGGGGGCCGCTCCTCACGGGCGAGGCCGAGAGCGGTGATGCTGCGTTTTCGCGCATCCTCCTCCGCCCGCGCGTACTCGTCCATTTTGTCGAAGAGCTTGGCCACTGTCGTAATTGGCCGCCGCGCGTTGTATTCGGCCATCGGGCCCGGGCGAAGGCCCTGTATGGCTGCATTAACGACTGTGATTTCATTAACATCATGTACCTGGCTTCGAATTTTGGCGAAGCGCTTGAAGTAGTCCCGGAGCGTCTCCGAGGGTCCTTGCTTCACAGCGAAGAGTTGGTCCGCATCGATTCGCTCGAGATGATACCCTTGAAAGTTGCTCCCACGCATAGACGGAGCCCGGCTGTATGGTAAAAAACCAAGAGAGCGCCGCTCCGTGTAGTGCGAGGGGAAGTCCCTTCGCCTTCGTGGTGTCGTCTCTGCCCGTGGCCTCGATCGCAGTTTCGTATACGCGCACGAACTCGCGAGGATCCGTGTCGCCTTTATACGAGTCGATGGTGCTAGGGAACTTGAAGTCTTCGGGCCATGCCGCCTGCTGCAGCCCCGCCGAGAGCGGGGACTCCGGATCCACGCGTCGCAGCGGCACGCAGCTGGACGCGGGGGCTTCGCGACTGTCCGCCCTTCCCGGCGCAGGCTCGGACGCGGTTGCTGGCGCAGCCGGCTGACTCTGAGCCTCTTGTATATCTCTGACGGCTCCGCAAAGGTCCCCCAGCTCCCGCTGGAACGCGTTGAGGGCCGCCAGCAGGGCACTTTCCCTCCCCGGTGCGGTGGCGGCGGCGGGGCCGGCTGTCGCCGCACCCGTGTCGACGTCTTGGACCGCGGGGCCCGTCCTCGTAACGCCAGCGGTGGGGTTAGTCGTCGCGGTGCCGGTGACGAGGTTGGTCGCCGCCACGCGAACGTCGACATCTTCGGCCGCCGCGACTGCATCGCCACCCGCGTCCGCCGCTGTCGATGGCGAAGCCCTGGTACTCATACGGCGCTCCGGCCCGGTCGCCTTCTTCCCCCTCGCCGCGGCTGAGGAAGCTTTTTTCGGTGCCATCTTTTTCTTCGGTCTTCAGGCTTGTCTTCGTCCTCCCCACGGACGGCGCCAACTGTTGTGGCTACAGACCAAACAGAGAGAGAGATGGTAGTGGAGAGTAATGAAGATAAGTGTCATGGCCTGGGTCCTCCCCAAGGCTCACTCGTATATATATACACATGGGGAGTGCTTTTACAGCTATACCCTTACATCTGGTTATCCCCTCTGGGGGCAGTTATGTCCTTACACATGACCTATTCTGGGCCTTATAATCTCCTACCAGGCCTGCTGGGTTTAGGTGGGGGCCACCCCTACAACACATATGTTTTTAGGGTTTGATTTAGAAATAGATATGTTTTTAGGGTTTGATTTGAGCGAGATTGATGAAAGTTTAGATTTAGGGTTTGATTTAGAAATACACATGTTTTTAGGGTTTGGTTTGAGTGAGATTTCTAAATTTTTAGAAATACATATGTTTTTAGGGTCCATTTTATAAATACATATATTTTTAGGGTTTGATATAGAAATACATATGTTTTTAGGGTTTGATTTAGAAATAGATATGTTTTTAGGGTTTGATTTATAAATACATATGTTTTTAGGGTTTGATTTAAGCAAGATTGATGAATGCTTAGATTTAGGGTTTGATTTAGAAATACACATGTTTTTAGGGTTTGGTTGAGTGAGATTTCTAAATTTTTAGAAATACATATGTTTTTAGGGTCCATTTTAGAAATATATATGTTTTTAGGGTCCATTTTATAAATACATATGTTTTTAGGGTTTGATATAGAAATACATATGTTTTTAGGGTTTGATTTAGAAATAGATATGTTTTTAGGGTTTGATTTGAGCGAGATTGATGAATGTTGAGAAATACATATGTTTTTAGGGTTTGATTTCAGCGAGATTGATGAATGTTGAGAAATACATATGTTTTTAGGGTTTGATTTGAGCGAGATTGATGAATATTTAGAAATACATATGTTTTTACAGTTTTTTGTTATTCTTATCATTAACGTATTTTTGAATGCATAGGATGGCGAGGTACCGGCTGCTAGACGAGTTCTACGAGAGGGAGCACCGCGGCAGGCTCACGGAGGACGGCCAGGTACGTGTGTTGTCGAAATATACATGTGTTTTCATCACGCAGCTAACTTTTATAGCAATTTTCAGGAACTTCACATACTTCGTTGTCGAACCCATGATGGGTTCCACTTGATGCGATACGACGACCGCTATACCCCACTGCTTCGCCGTGCTGGGCTTCACACGGTCGCCAACCTAGTACGGCGGGGCATGCCGGTCTTTAACCCCGCAGCTTTGACCGCACTCGTCGACAGGTGCATTTTCTCTATTGGGTTCGTTTGTTTTCATTTTTATATTCTTACGTACGTAACTAATTCTTTTCTCCGTGTACTATTACCAGGTGGAGGCCAGAGACTCACACGTTCCACCTTCCTTGTGGGGAGATGACTGTCACGCTGCAGGACGTGGCGATGATTCTTGGACTTCCCATTAGGGGATAGCCGGTGGTCGGCCCGGCGGTGTCTGAGGGCTGGAGGGCACGTGTGGAGGCCTTTTTGGGCATGGCATTGCCTCCTGTCCCAGAGAATGCCAGGCGAGGCCACGTCTCGGGGGTCCACATTACATGGTTGCGGAATACATTTGGTGAATGCCCTGCGGCCGCGGACGACGCCATGGTGACCTACTACTGCCGCGCTTGGATCCTCCACATGTTCGGGGCCATACTTTTCCCGGACACCACGGGGGACACCGCTTCGTGGATGTACATCCACTGCCTCCAGGATTGGGGCGACGTTGGACAGCTCAGCTGGGGTTCGGCGGTCCTCGTGTTTCTCTACTGTCAGCTTTGCGAGGCCTGCAGACGCACGGTGCCCACGTCGATGCTCGGTGGCTGCGTCTTCCTCTTGCAGGTGTGGATGTGGACACGCATTCCTGTGGAACACCCTCGAGTGTTCTAGGCGCAGCCTTGGCGTCCACAGGGTGTGGATGACCTCGGCCCCACAGAGGCGTACTTGTGGGATAGCTTCTCAGTCCCGTTTGCGACCACAGAGCGGGCGTACGTGGATTTCAGCAACGAGCTGGACACCTTGTCTCCCACGATGGTAAGAAATTGGTAATGCATTTATTTTTCTTACAGTTCTTGGTTTTTGTACATGGCTAATCGTGTGTTTGCCCGAATGTTTGCTTGCTAGGTCTCGTGGGAGCCTTACTCCGAGCCACAGGTTGCAGCTCTACCGCTCAGCACCATGTGCCGCAGGGACGACCATCTTTGGAGGATGAGGTGTCCGCTGATTTGCTTCTACGCCGTAGAGATTCACCTCCCCTACAGAGTTGCGCGACAGTTTGGCCTTGTGTAGTTCTATCCCCCTGAGGCGGTGTCGACCTCGGTTGATTTGCACAAGTAAGTTCCAATTTTTGCTTTATTTTAAATTTTGTTGGTTCGTACTCTAACACCTATTGATGACATCTACTATATGTACAGGTTCGACAGCGTCCGCCAACGAAAGGTGACGGACTTCGCTCATCACCACCGACAGTACGTCGAGTGGTGGAGGAGGATGGAGGAGAACTGCGAGCGGGACAATACCCCCCACAACAATGCCAGCTTCTGGGAGTACTTGTCCTAGTACCACTCTGCCACCCGCTACAGGCTGAGGCAGCAGTGGACTGATGTCGACTACGCGGACCTCGCTTCGTCCGAGGACGAGGACATTGCGTACGACAGGCGTGCGAGGGAGGGCACAGTTGTCGAGGCCACCCCGATTCTCGATCGAATGGTACGAAAGCATGATATTTGCTCAATACTTTGGTTCAATACGTTTATAGGGCTGTAAACGAGCCGAGCTCGAGCGAGCTTGACCTAGCAAGCTCGAGCTCGGTAGAAACTCGAGCCGAGCTCGAGCGAGCCTAAGATCAACATCGAACTTTAAACTGGGCTCGAGCTCGGCTCGAGTTTCTACCGAGCTCGGCTCATGGAGGCTCGATGCGTACCTGCGTGCTGCCTGCTGCATGGCCGGATCCCGGTCGAGGAGGGGCGGCGCCGGCGGGGGAGGAGGGGCGCCGGGGGGAGGAGAGGCGTCGGTGGTGCCGCGGTGGGGGAGAGGAGGGGCGGCGGCAGGGGAGAGGAGGGGCGGCGGCGGGGGGCGAGGAGAGGCGGCGGCCGGCGAGGGGCGAGGAGGGGGGCCGGGGGGCGGCGGCGGGGGAGAGGAAGGGGACGGGGGGCGGGAGAGGGGGGCGGCGGCGGGGCGAGAGGCGAGGAGGGGAATGGCGGGGAGAGGAGGGGTGCCGGCGGGGGAGGAGGGGCGGCGGCGGCCGGGGGGGCGAGGAGGGGGACGGGGGGCGGCGGGGGAGAGGAAGGGGTCGGGGGGAGGAGGGCCGGCGGCGGGGGAGAGGAGGGAGGGGGACGGGGAGGCGGGGGCGGGGCGAGGAGGGGGACGGGGGGGCGGCGGGGGAGAGGAAGGGGTCGGGGGTAGGAGGGCCGGCGGCGGGGGAGAGGAGGGAGGGGGACGGGGAGGCGGCGGCGGGGGAGAGGAAGGGGACGGGGGCGGGAGGGGTGGCGACAGAGGGGCGAGGAGGGGCGACGGCAGGGGAGAGGAGGGAGTCGACGAGGGGGACGGGGGTGGGGGGGGCGGCCGGCGGCGGGGGCGACGAGGGGCGGCGGGGGCGGGGCTGCGGGTGGGGGCAGGCGGGGCGCGGGGGGCCTGAGGGGTGGGGCTGCGGGTGGCGGGGTGGGTGACCGTGAATCTGAGAGGAGAAGCAAGAGGGAGAGGTGGGCCGTGGGGGGAATTAGGGTGGGGTAAAAAAATCCTAAGCTCGCGAGATATTCGAGCTCGGCTCGTTAAAGCTCGCGAGCTTAGGATGAAGCTCGAATTCGGCTCGTTTGGAGCTCGAGCCAGGCTCGAATCGAGTCTAGAGCGAGCCAAGCTCGAGCAGCTCGCGAGCCTCGAGCCTTTTTTACAGCCCTACTTCTACGCCGTAGAGATTCACCTCCCCTACAGAGTTGCGCGACAGTTTGGCCTTGTGCAGTTCTATCCCCCTGAGGCGGTGTCGACCTCGGTTGATTTGCACAAGTAAGTTCCAATTTTTGCTTTATTTTAAATTTTGTTGGTTCGTACTCTAACACCTATTGATGACATCTTCTATATGTACAGGTTCGACAGCGTCCGCCAACGAAAGGTGATGGACTTCGCTCATCACCACCGACAGTACGTCGAGTGGTGGAGGAGGATGGAGGAGAACTGCGAGCGGGACAATACCCCCCACAACAACGCCAGCTTCCGGGAGTACTTGTCCTAGTACCACTCTGCCACCCGCTGCAGGCTGAGGCAGCAGTGGACTGATGTCGACTACGCGGACCTCGCTTCGTCCGAGGACGAGGACATTGCGTACGACAGGCGTGCGAGGGAGGGCACAGTTGTCGAGGCCGCCCCGATTCTCGATCGAATGGTACGAAAGCATGATATTTGCTCAATACTTTGGTTCAATACGTTTATCTCGCACTTACTTATGTGGATCTTATTTCTTTAGGGGACTTCTCTACGGACCTCGGTGCATGAGATCGATGAGGCTCTCTCCTACCCAGCTGGCGCCCCGGACAGCGAGAGCCGCCTGAGGGACTTCTTGCAGGTTCGAAGATAATTCGTTAAGTTAGAGCCATTCAGCATGTATACTATAATGACATATCATTACTTGCAGAAACTTAGACGTCGCATTGGTCGGGCGGCAGCTTGTTGTGGTTGCCGCGCACGCACGGGCATCGCATCACCACCGGTGGCCTCCCAGCGCTCGGGTGCTGCTGCAGCCTCGTCGTCACACGTCGGCACGCGCCAGTCCACGAGGAGCTCGTCACGCACTTCGACTTTCAGTCAGGGCGATGACGACGACGACGACGAGGCGAAGCAGGATGACGAGGAGGAGGACCACGAGGACGAGGAGGCATCTACCCACGACGAGATTGGGATGTCGCAGATGCCCGACGCACCATCTACTCAGGCTTCCCAGCGGCCTCGTCGTTCGGCTCGTCCCCCGAGCACGTACACTCCAGGGTCTGATGCCCTAGCCAAGGGCAAGGGAAAGGCCAAGAGGCAGTGACTTATTGATGTTTTCAGACTTTTGACAGTTATGTGATATTTTGAGACTTTTGATGCTTATGTGATGTTATGTAATATTTTCAGATTATTGATAATTATGCGATGTTGTCATTTGCGTTTTCAGATGTTGTATGTGTGAATGTATATGTTTGCTTTTTTGTATATGTATGTGCATATGTTTTGCAAAAAAAACAGCAAAGCTTGCTGTTTTTGCTGGTGTAGCCATCACGGCGCCAAATCTGCTGACGCCGTATGAGGCACATACGGCGCCAAACTGTTTGGCGCCGTGATATGTGGCCTTGCCGAAAACGGTCTAAGTCCCAGAACACGACGCCACGGCCGTTAGCGCCCAATGTACACAGCACGGCGCCATGGGCTTTGGCGCCGAGCATTGCCACCGTGGATCCTATGTGGCCACTCACGGCGCCAAAGAATATGGCGCCGTGATGTGTACATTGGGCGCTATATAATTTAACGCCGTGTTAAGGGTCCATTTTTGCAAATCTTTTCTCCAGGGGTCCATATGTAAAAAACTTTCAAAATTTGGGCTAAAAAGCAAAAATTTTACGCCCGGAGAGCCCCTCAGCCCTAGATCTAGCCGACAGAGCGGAGGGCGGAGGCAGCGAGGCGCGCTCGCCACTTGAGCCTCGGCAGTCGACACATCGGTTGACCACTTGACCAAATGAGTGAATGAGTGACCGGTTGAGATCTCATATCTCCCGCGCGTGACTTAAGCTTTGGCGCCTTTAGTTCCATGCCCGCCATGCGCTGTGCCGTTCGCGCCATGGCGAATTGGCGATTGGCGAGCCGGCGGGCCGACCGTTCCAGAGAAAACGAATCTAATAATCTCGAATACGACTACGAATGTTCTCGAATACGAATGCGAATACGAATGTTCTCGAATACGAATACGAATATTCTCGAATACGAATGCAAATACGAATACGAATACGAATATTCTCGAATACGAATGCGAATACGAATATTCTCTAATACGGATACGAATATTCTCGAATACGAATACGAATATTTTCGAATACGGATTTTTACTTACCACATTCACGTTTTCTCAGATATGAATATCGGATAAAACGAATTATCCGTTATCGTTTTCCACCCCTAATTGGGGCTAAAGACTAGGAAGCTCCAAGACACGTGTAACGGGCCGGTTCGGCGTTGGGGAAGCATGCAGCGAGCGGAGGGCAAACGTAGAAGCGTACGGCTTCAAGGAGAAGGCAACAATCCTCCCACATGGAAGGAGTTTTATTATTTGTAATACAAATAGACATTCCTTTTGATGGTCAGGGATCACATATCACAAGGTTTGAGCCAACGATTGCAAGGATCAACGGGTTAGATTTTTTTCTTTTTAGATTAAATTAGGAATTTCTAATTTTTCCTTTTCATAATTAATATGATAATTTCTAGCTTTTTCTCTCGTATTAATATTGTTCCTTTAATTAGTAAAGATAAGGATAGATAAACAGAGTAAATTAGAAGTACATGTAGATTGATTTTTTGAATTGTTGACGTTGATCATGACTAAGATTGGGTTGCACGGGATACATTGCCGTACAATCAGCATAGGAGAAACTTTTTTAAAAAAACGCCGGCCTGATCCAACTCACAAAATGCAAGTCTAATCGATGCCTACACTTCCATTAAAAACCCACCAAATAGAGCACTCGAACTCGCGAGAATTTACTAATTTAGTCTACTCCTTGGCCTCTCCGCAACACCTCTCATCATTCCCTCCCCCCTCTTCACAACTCACACCCCACCTCAGCTTTGCTTCCCTTCTACTCCCCTCCACCGCTCTATCAGCATGCCCCTTCCTTCTCGCCCATGCCAACCAATTAACCAACTCCGGGCTCACCATAACTACCTCCTCGCTACCATTGCCAGCATACTGTTCAATTAACACTGTTCACTGGCATGGCACTGGCTGGCACCATCACCAACATCTACTGGCTTGGTCACTTAGGCACTGTGTGTGGGGCCATATGTCATATGGTGTGGGGAAAAAGAAGCAAAACTATCATGGAGCTCTGCTTTGCACGCACAGTTGGTGTGGTACTGTGGATGCATGCAGTTTTGCCTAATCCACCACATATGCTTGTTGTCTATATCACCCCTTAAATACACTTCCCCAACCTCACCTCACGCTACTACGTAGTGTCTTACTCCATTTGCACCTCTTTCTCGATCCCTCTCTGTCTCGCTCTCTAACCCTCACTGTCGCTCTCTAGACACACATACACAAGCTTGCTACCGAGCAAAGAACCAATTGCAGAAGGCCTAGGCAAAGCAGCAGTGGTGGTATTAGATGAGTAGCCTACTACACTCCTCACTTGGAATACTACTACCATTGCTTCTTCTTGTGCTTGTACTGTCGCGGCTGCCACCGGCGGCGACGGCTCTGTCTGCCGACGGGCACGCGCTTCTAGCATTCAAGTCGGTGGTGACCGACGACCCGTCGTCGGCGCTGTCGGCGTGGTCGGACGCCGACGCGGACCCGTGCCGCTGGCCGGGGGTGACATGCGTCAACACGTCGGCCTCGGAGGCGCGCGTCGTCGGCGTGGCCGTTGCGGGAAAGAACCTCTCGGGGTATGTCCCGTCTGAGCTCGGCTCGCTCGCGTTTCTCCGCCGGCTAAACCTCCACGGCAACCGGCTCTCCGGCGCCGTCCCTCCAGCGCTCGCCAACGCCACCTCGCTGCACTCGATATTCCTGTACGACAACAACCTCACCGGCGGCTTACCGCCGTCGCTCTGCGACCTCCCGCAGCTGCAGAACCTCGACCTGTCCAAGAACTCGCTCACCGGCGCGCTCCCGCCGGTGCTCGGGCACTGCAAGCAGCTGCAGCGGCTGCTCCTTTCGAACAATGACTTCTCCGGCGAGATACCCGCGGGCGTCTGGCCGGAGATGGCGAGCCTGCAGCTGCTCGACCTTTCGTCCAATTCCCTCACCGGCACCATCCCGCCGGACCTCGGGAAGCTCCCGGCGCTCGCTGGCACGCTGAACCTCTCCCGCAACCACTTGTCCGGAGGGGTGCCACCGGAGCTTGGCCACCTCCCGGAGACCGTCACCCTCGACCTCCGCTTCAACAACCTCTCCGGCGAGATCCCGCAGTCCGGGTCCCTCGCCAGCCAGGGCCCCACCGCCTTCCTCAACAACCCCGGCCTCTGCGGCTTCCCGCTCCAGGTCCCCTGCCGCGCGCTGCCGCCGCCGTCATCCTCCCCGCCGCCCCCGTCGGCCAACGGTTCCCGAGGCGGCGCGAGTGGGCCCCGACAACCGATAAAGACCAGCCTCATCGTGCTCATCTCGGTCGCCGACGCCGCCGCCGTCGCCCTCATCGGCGTCATCGTGGTGTACATATACTGGAAGCTGCGCGACCGGGGCGGGGACGCGGACGGCGACGAGGAGGAGGAAGGGCGGGGGCTCTTCCCCTGCCCGTGCATGCGCGCCGACGCGTACGGGGAGTCGTCGGAAGGGTCCGACGCCGGCGAGGAGGGGGAGCTGGTGGCGATCGACAAGGGGTTCCGGATGGAGCTGGATGAGCTACTGCGGTCGTCGGCGTACGTGCTGGGGAAGGGCGGGAAGGGGATCGTGTACAAGGTGGTGGTGAGCAACGGCACGACGCCGGTGGCCGTGCGGCGGCTCGGTGGCGGAGCTGCTGCCCCAGAGAGGTACAAGGAGTTCGCGGCGGAGGCGGGCGCCATCGGGCGGGTGCGACACGCCAACGTGGTGAGGCTGCGCGCGTACTACTGGTCGGCCGACGAGAAGCTCATCGTGACGGACTTCATCAACAACGGCAACCTCGGCACGGCGCTGCGCGGTGAGCCCCATCTTCTTCTTCGAATTCGCGCCTTGCAAAGCATAGTTTCATTTACGGTTGCTCTGTTTTTTGTTTGCACTACGCCGCGGGATGCAAACAGGGTTTTGCCACGATTTGTGACGCGTATAGGCTCCAAACAGTTATGTCGTATGGCCCACCTGCCAGTCAGTTGTGCCGTTAGATCTTGAGCCCAATCGTCAGCGAGTGCTACGAAAGTCAGACAATAAACTCTCTATATTTGTGTGAGTGGTGGAAGGGGGGTGAAAACGGATTAAATACGGATGGATAGCATTTAAATTATATTCGTATTTATTTTTTTTCAGATTCAAATATGAATCAAACAAACTTCGGATATAAATATGGACCAGATAAATGTTGGATACAAATTCGAATTAAATATTTACTCAATTTGGTTGGATCCAGGTATCCTCATTACTTATGTAGTACCAAGACATTAATGATATTTTATCCTCGTATAATCACACTTAATCATTCTAATTCATTTACTTCACCTAAATAAACACAAATTCACGTTTAATAAAAAAACTTGTCTAACTAATTAGTCGTATTATAATAAAATATGCATATTGCTTCATCAAATACGAATGTGCATACAAATAGTCCAGATAAAATAACATTTTGGATGGTAAAAGTATATACTATATTCACATCTATATTTTTTATGTGAATTCGAATACGAATAGGATAAAAATTGTTAATTGGATAGAAAAATATATACTATATTTATATCCTATTAAATACGATAATTAAATAATACGGATAATTTCGTATGAACTTTTTACCCTTGAATGGTAGAGCTCTTAGCTTCCAAGAGGGCCAGATGGGAGTGTACATGCACTCGCTTGTCCATGCATGCCATGGACCACAGCACAGCCTCTGCCAGGGTTTGTTTGGGCGCGGCTGTACCGGATGATGGTCCATTTGGTCCTTGCCCTGCCGCATCTGTTTTAGTGTCGCCTTTTGTTTGGCCTTGTTCTTGTATCTGCTGTGCATGCCATGCGTTGGCGGCCGTGCTGTTGGGGGGGCGAACAGCTACTCCCTCCACTTTATTACTTAATTTCCTAGAATATATACTGTTAAATTTATCTAAATTGCTTATACAAAAATTATATTATTGGATTCATTGTTAAAATATTTTTATAATATTATGGTTCAGCTCTAAACGGTTTCAATTTCTGGCTTCTAAAATTCGGCTTTTTGGCATTTTTTTTGCTTTGTTGGGTTTTGTTTTTCTCCTTGTTTCCTTGTATTATCCCAAAGATTTAGCTATGTTTTAAAAATTTTCTGTTTTTTTAACTATTTTTATTATTTTTTGACTCACAAAAACTAACCACCGTTGCAGTGCTTTTGCAACCATAATACACACAAAAAAAGTCAAAAGCCACCCTTTATAAACCCTTTGGAGCAAGTTCTATAATTTTATTAGTATATTTTAGTGTAAAGTTATAAAAAATAGTGATTAAAATTGTATCTTGAAGTTCGCAAAAAATAAAAAACGTTAAGTAAAAAAAACGGTGAGAATAATTTAGCCAGGCTTTTAGATCGATGAGATGAGATGCGTGTGATCCACTCTACTTCCTATGCCGTGGCTAACTGCAGCCTAGGTTCAGTAATGCAATGTTGTGTGTACTAGTTTAGTCATGTTGTTTTCCTGGCATGATGGGCGGGAAAGTAATACAGATAGTGGTACTTCCTGTCACGAATAAGCTCTTTAAAAATGGTACAACATTTTTCAGCTTCCTTCTACAATCATATCATTGAAAATTTGCAATTATAACAAAAATCCTTAGGACTTTCTTTCCAGTTAGACCAATGCATGCACAAATAGAGATTGCTTATGAGGCTTAGAACATGTTTGTGATCATGTTAGTGTCAAATCATGCCCCAAAGGTGTCTCTAGTCTTGGCACAACACAAATAGACGCAAACAGAAGAGAAAAGGGTTCCAATCCCACAGGAAAAGGCGGGAAATTTAACTTTTTGCCACCCTTAAGATTGCCAGCTATCCAAATGCCATCCTCTTCAATGCAATTAACATTTTGCCACTCTCGAGCCTACGTGGCGCCCACGCGAGCGTGAAAGCCGCCACGCTGGCCCGCGCCCGCGCCTCCGGCGGCGCGCCGCCGCCCACGCCTCCCCGCTCGCCGGCGCCCGCGCCTCCGCCTCCGCCTCCGGCCCCGCGCCGCCGCCCGCGCCCGCGCCTCCGCCTCCGGCCCCGCGCCGCCGCCCGTGGGGCATCTCCAGGGCACCCCGAGCCGCCGGTGTCCTCGCTCCCCTGTCTCGGCCGCGGGGACGGAGGCGCAGGTGCGGGCGCGGGCGAGCGGGGAGTCGCGGGCGCCGGCGAGCGGGGAGGCGCGGGCGGCGGCGCGGGGCCGGAGGCGGAGGCGCGGGCGCGGGCGAGCGGGGAGGCGGCGCGCCGACGGAGGCGGAGGCGCGGGCGCGGGCGAGCGGGGAGGCGCGGGCGGCGGCGCGGGGCCGGAGGCGGAGGCGCCGGCGCCGGCGAGCGGGGAGGCGCGGGCGCAACGCGGGCGCGGGCCAGCGTGGCGGCTTTCGCGCTCGCGTGGGCGCCACGTAGGCTCGAGAGTGGCAAAATGTTAATTGCATTGAAGAGGATGGCATTTGGATAGCTGGCAATTTTAAGGGTGGCAAAAAGTTAAATTTCCCGGAAAAGGCGCCTTCTGACGTCTGACCCTTAAAACCAGGGAAGCCGAAAGGCTCTTTTTAGGCCTGAAACCATGCCGTGGTCACGGCCTGGCACTGTCAGCAATCATGGGAACAGAAAAGAAAAGGTTATCAACCATGGCACATCACATTAACTTTTTGCAGCGTTAACTACGAGATAACTCGCCCAATTTATGCACTGGGCACTAACTTGTGGCAGCGCACAAAGCTAAAAAAACCTACTTCTAATGATAATCAAGCCCAAATCTCTAGTCAAAACTGTTCTAAGCAAACTGTTCGCTTCAAAATGTGAATATGATCGTCCACAGTGGATATGAAACTATAGGTGCTTTGTACCGTCTAATCAGGCAATGCACGGTCCAGATCATCACTAGCCGGACGAAAACCGACGTTAATTATTGCCCCTATTTTCCGACCGCGGTACTGGTGGTCTGTGGTCAATCAGGATGTCGAGTTTGGATCGAAAAGATGCCTAAATAAATAGATGTTAAGACCGTTGGATCCTAACGGAGAGATTTGTTTAAGAGCAAGTCCAATAATAGAGCCAAGTGTTTGGCTATAAGTCAAGTTATAAGAGCCAAGTTATACAATAATTTGTCTTCTATTTGTCTAGAAAAGGTTTTTTTATTATTATGTGATACCATGCCTCACATTCTCTTTCCTATTCCTCCTCACATACATTTATTATCTTGGCCCACCACTGCATAGGCTCCCGTGCCCAGCTTGTTGCTTGCATGAGAGCCAAGCTCTCATCTCTCTCCTCTCTTCTCTCCTCCACATCAGCAAAAATGCTGACTAACTTGGTTATAAGACTATTATTGTACTTGCTCTAAAGGGGGAGAATTCATGACTGTTGGATCACTAATCTAATAGTCATAAATTTAGATAATAGTTAGAAAGAAAATATCCAAACATAAAAAAGCTATTATTATAGCACCCAGTCCGAGCAATGATCAGGCGTGATGGGTCTTTCAGGGAGGTTCCTGCCTTTTGTTGGGGATACCAGGTAATGTGCATTGACAGTCTCTGCGTGACAGACAGCTTTCTGCCTCAAAAATTAATCACACCTTCCTTTTCGTGCATGTAAGAGAAGAGAGCATCACGTGTTGAAGGTTGGGTAACATAACAATGTGGCCTCCACATGTTAACTGCAGGATTACAACTTTTGGGCTGCAGCTATTATATCTGTATGCAGTACGGTAATCATAGTTGGTGTATTAGTTAGTGCATGCCTGCTATCTGCTCCTTGTTCATCTACTGCAGGTAGCTGATTTGTATTTGTTTGCTCCCCGGTTAGGATTTATTTTCGCTCCTAGATTACGATAGCATCATACCTCAAAAATTGTGATTTGAAAGGTAAAATCCGGGTCACTATTTTATATTATATCACCTGATTTAGATCTAACGTAGGATTGGGATTGAAATCGTCCAGTATTAGTCGAGAGGTGACCACTATAATTTCTTATGGTTAATCTGCACTACAACGCAGTAAATTAAGATGCTTTACGGAGAAAGAAATTTTTTATAAATATGATATTTAACTTCTTTCTATGTAATGTATGCACCCTTTAATCCTTGATGACAATGGCACGCATGCATGTGATTTATGTGCAGGGCGGTCCGGGCAGCCGAGCCTGTCCTGGTCGCAACGGCTGCAGATCGCCAAGGGCGCGGCGCGCGGGCTGGCGCACCTCCACGAGTGCAGCCCGCGGCGGTTCGTGCACGGCGAGGTCAAGCCCTCCAACATCCTCCTCGACGCCAACTACAACGCCCTCGTCACCGACTTCGGCCTCGCCCGCCTCCTCACCATCGCCGGCTGCGCCGACTCAGCGGCCGCTGGCGCCGGCGCCGGCGGCATCATTGGCGGCGCACTCCCGTACACGAAGCCCGCCGCGCCGGATCGACCGAGCGGGTACCGCGCCCCCGAGGCCCTCGCGGTAGGGGCCCGGCCGAGCCAGAAGTCCGATGTGTACTCCTTCGGCGTGGTGCTGCTGGAGCTGCTTACCGGGCGGCTCCCGGAGCAAGCGTCGCCGTACGCGTCAGGGTCCACTTCCTCGTCGTCGGTGTCGTTCTCCGGGCCTGGCGCCGCCTTGCAGGCGAGCGGGCAGCAGCAGGTGCCGGTGATCGTGAGGTCAGTGCGGCAGGGGTTTGAGGATGCGTGGCCGCTGTCGGAGCTGGCCGACGCCGCAGTTCTGCGGGACACTAGCGCGCGCAAGGAGGTCTTGGCGGTGTTCCACGTCGCCCTCGGGTGCGTCGAGGTTGACCCGGAGCGGCGGCCGCGGATGAAGGCCGTCTCCTACAGCCTCGACAAGATCGGGTCGTGACTCGCGAGAGTACCGAGGAATGATGACAAAGTAGGTCAGGAGTTGATAGCACTAGCGGTCCCGATCTTTCGATGAGAGTGGTAGATTCGATTGGGGAAGGAGAAGACGTTGACGACCCGACTACAACCATCCAAGGACGTTGCGCCTTAGCGATCGATACACCAACTCCAGAGGTTGTTCGTGACCTTGTCGGCGCACGATTAACCTAACCACGAGGGTACTTGTTCCTGCAAGCAATCGAAGAACAGGCAAGAACAAGATTAACAACAACTCAATTGCAAATAAACGATGTAGGATTCAATCGAAAACAGAAGAACGGTGGGGTTCCGAAGACAAGTATCCGGGCGGTCTAGCCAACACGCGCGAGTACAAGGTAAAGTAGCAAAAGCTAACTCAGTCTATCAAAATCCAAACCCTAGAAGAGGGTGCGACTGCCTATTTAAGGGACACGGAAGGTGGAGGGTCGGCCAAAACACATGGAAGCCGAACATGACTCGATTACAAGGCCCAAGGCCCACTTTGACTCGGATTGGAAAAGTAATATGACTTGTTTTACAGTTTCTGATCGTCTCGGATAGAATTTGGAGGTGAGACTGGATCCATCTGAAAGTAGACTTCAAGATCTTTCCAACGAGTACTCACGGGCCCCGAGAACCTTCTGGATCAAAAGTTATGGCCGTTTGAAGTAAACGCTGTTGGAAAGGCCGAATCCGAGTCGAACTCGCGAACAGGACTTGGTTTACGCTTGACGGTTCCACTTCTATACTTGAGCTCACGTGGTTCTTCCCAATGGTTCCTAAGGACAATTAAATCATCACAAGAATTAAGCAGTATTCCATTCTTTGAAATATTTGTATGCAAACTTAGGAACGCATTCACCTGATGGTTAAGTTGACGTGCTCGCGCTCTAGTCATTGGTCCTTGTATCATAGTTTCAGTTTGATGTGGAGTCGGCATGGTTGTATTCATGGAAAGGATGTCCTCATAAGGAGTTAGAGTGTTTTTCTTTCCCTCCCTTATATTTTCCTAATAGCGTTCTTCTCTTCCTTTTATTTTGCACCCTGGCATTCTTTGGAATGCAGTGATTGTAGTAGATAGAAGTGGAACGTGTTTCTTTCCCCTTTTTGTGAAGGCGTACTGCTACGTTGATTATATGCGAAAAGATGTAGAGAATTTGAGAACGAGTGAATGTAGTTAAGCTGCAGTAGATCTAGAATTAAATTTTAGGTAAAATGAAATTGCAAGCATGGACGAAACAACATATGACACTAAATGGAATCAACTACAATCCGTGTGCGATTTATCACTTATACTCCCTTTGATTTTGACAAGTGAAAAATAAAGATTAAAGATTTATCACTTAGACAAACTTCTCTTTATTTTATTGACACCTTGCTTGCTCATTTGACAAGCCTCCTTGCTCCTTTCCCACATGCCCCTGGCCGATCGGCCTTTCTCTTGGAATCACATCTGTGGCCCCGCCCACCGTTGTACGCCTACGCCTGTGCGCTCCCCTCGGTGCCTTGCTTCGCCTCATCACACCAATCTTCGCCTGCCGCTCCGTTCATGTTCAGTTATAAGTATTCAGGAGCAGCCCTCAATGCAATATCAATGGCTAGTCTCAAGTATTCAAAGGATATAAGTGAAGCTCGTATATATGTGTTCAGTTATTGCACACGGCAAGGTAACCCATGAAGCACCTCCCTAGAGTTGGTTTCGGATGGCAGAATTCCAAACGGTTTCGGACATGGACAGCTAGCCAAAACTGACTTGGATTCTACTCGGATTGCTCTTGGAGAGGTTGTAGACTCGGATTTGACTCTAAGAGTAAATGGAATCTACTTTTTGTGGACGCTAATTGAGGGATTCAACCAGCGGATTTTTTAGGTTTCACATGGACACAAGATCAAGTTACGCGAAGGATCACAAAGATCAGCACCTAAACAAAAATTCTAATGGACTATAGGACAGAAGTGAATCAATCTAAAAGTAAGGGTAAATAATCCTATCGAGTAAACCACGCTCTGATACCAAGATGATACGGGGTCGCCCGATGCCTGGGCTGTTTGGGTTGGTATTGCCTAGTGGGTCATGTGGTGCACCGGTGCAAGCCTAACCTGGAAGGCACCAAAGGCCCACGCAAAGGAACCAAAGAAAAAGCCGTTGTGATCATCTTCTACCTCGGCACTTCGTGTCAAGAGGGGATAGGGGAGGGGGTTCCTGCCGGCAGGGAGCTCTGTCAGCTGCCCCACCTCGCTAGAAGAGACAGTCCTCCTCTATGGTTATGGATGCATAGTTTGATCTCTTTTTTCAATAGATTTTCTAAATCTCAATCACCTGGAAATTTGCCATATCTCAAATGATTTCACTCACTTTTGGATTGGCTTGGAGATTCATGATCCAACAAGCTCGTCATCCTCCTCTCCAACGTTGCCGTTTCCTGTCGCTGACGGATTAGGGCTCAAGTTCACCGGGTAAGGTTCAGGATTCATTAGAGCTCTGAATTTAGAGGAAGGGTGGGGGTGATGAAGGCACATTGATGGGAGGCAGTGGAAGTAGAGTTGTTGCAAGATGGCGTTTAAGCCGCCTCAGTTGTGGGACAGAGGAGGACAGTGGGCGGATGAACCACATAACGGAGGTGACTATTACATTGCTGATTTGGACGATGAGGTGTTTGATGGCCATGGTGGATTTCGGTGATGACCGTGGCATGATTTAATGAACATCGATGTGCTAGATATGTACGGTGCCATGGAGGAGGTGCTGGATGGGAGGACAATGATATTGGTAAACTCAAAAAATTGTATTGACGTTCACAGGCAAAACTAATTTGGATGTGTATTTGGAGTGGGAGGCGACACAGGGAAGGAGGAAGGGGGACACTGAGGTGGGGTGGTGTTTGGCTGATGCGGAATGGGAGGGAGTAAGGAAGGAGGAGGTAGTTTAGGGTTGTAGGGTGCACGAATCTTGAAGGCACCCCAGCCATAGGAAAGTAACTAATTTTTTGGAAAAAGAAGGCAACTGATGTCTAGAATAGCCTTTTTTTTTAAAAAAAAGCATCCCTATTTTATATTAAAGAAGGTAAACATTACAATATCCGAAGCATACACATGAGACATGAAGAAAAAGGAGAATTACAAAATGAGGCTTTTAGAGTTGGTCGTTGTCCTGCATGCACACCACGCCCAAAACGCTCAACTAGGGACTTTGTATGATTGGCTACAATAGTTAGAGAGGGTGAATAATTCTAAGAATTTTTTTGCCCTAGGTATTCGACAATCTTTTCACTCTAGTAGCCATAAATAGTTGTGAAGACCAAGATTGAAATTGCGACCAGTGGAAAATAATACTCACAAGCAAAAACCAAAGAAAAATAGGAATTTCTCTTGCAGCTCGGTCTGACCGCTAAGTGTGAAGGGGTTGGACCGTTGGTGTGACATCCCAAAAATTTTGCATTTTGTTTATTTTATTTAGTTGGAATTTTCCTAGATTTAAAAATCCCATTTCCAAAAATCTTTTAATTAAAGCCTAGAGAAAGAGTTGATAAATTATTCATGTAATTGTGCTCAAAACAAGTTAAACTTATTTCATTTAGGTTCCTTGCATTTTCTAGAATTTATAGGAATCTTCTGGGATTTATTTGGAGTTTTCTGCTATTTTCTAGCCTTTTATTTGAATTTTTGGGCTTTTCTTAAAATCAAAATCCAAAATAAAATTTAAACTTCCCGTCCCACCCCTTTGGGCAATGCGTGGGCGGCTAGGATGAGAGCCCACGTCATCACCCGAGCCACCGCCCCAGCCCTTCCCGACTTCCCTCTCTCTTCGCCCGACACGTGGACGACCAAGACTTGGCCACGTCCCGCGTCGACCCATCCCTGCTACCCCTTCCTTTCCATCTCTCTCTCTCACCAACTGGTGGACCCCACCCATCAGCTCTTTCTTCCCCGCTGAGCGCCGTCTTCCTTTCTCGTCTCCCTCCTTTCCTTCTTTTTGCCGACGATTGAAGCCCGCCGAATTCTCGGCCTTCCCTCCCCGCCTGTCTCTTGCTTTGGAAACCCTGCATGTCACTGTGGCCGAATCCTCCACTCCTTGCACCCCTTTCCTTATGAGCACCCCTACCTTTTCCTTTCTCCTCCCCGCCCAAATTTCCACTGCCGTAATCACAGCGAGCAATTGCCACACCATGGTCCACCCCCAAGGCTATATAAGGGGGCCTCGAGCACCCTTAGCTCCCACACCACACAACCAACCCCTCGAATACCTTCCTCAAGCTTTGGATCACCTTAGTGCCTTGCTTGCGCCTATGCGAAGCTTTGGTGATCTTCGATGAGCAATCTCTGCAGCCTCGACCAACCATGAGGGGCGCCACTGCCTCCATCGGCTTCCTCGCGCACCGGCGAAGCTTGGCGACCTCTTTACTGCCCAAGTACACCACCGGAGCATCACGCCCGCCGGAGCCTGAGCGCCGCCACCACCAAACCTCGCCGCCAACCATCTTCCGGTCCATCCTAGTAAGCGCTAAGCACACAAATGCACTTCCCGCCCTTCCCTTTATCTAATGCGCTGCTCATCAGTTGCTGCCACCCACCAAATGCTAGAGACCATTGGGTTCTGTGCGCCGCCTCTCGTCGGAGAGGCCGTGTTAGACCACACAACTGACATGGCTACCACAAAGCACCACTTGGCGACCCACCTCTACCCCGCACCGCCACACGGCCGCCAGGTCACACACCCCCCGCTGAATCATATCACATGCTCACATAGCACCCACATGGCGTGCCACCTGATGGCATAGGCCCACGTGGTAGCCGCGTCAGCAAAATCCGTTGTGTTACCTGCCACGTGTAGGGCTGACGTCAGCATGAGGACATAAATTGCCTTTTTCTTTAGAAACTTGATTTGGCCAAAAATTAAATTACATTCTGACATCATAATTCTGAATTTCCTTTAGAAAAATAATTCTAGAAATTCTAGTTTTTCTTTTATTTAGGTTTTAAACTTCCAGAGGCCCGTTCTTCTTCATCTTAACTCCGATTAAGTCCGTTCAAATTTCTAAATTAATCTAAAATCAAGATCTATCTAAATGTGCAATGTTTTCATAGTTTGGAGTTTATTTGAATTTTATTTGAGTTTGTGGAGTAAATTTCACATGTATGCTACGATGATTCTGGAGAGTTCTACGTCGACGATTTGCATCAGACTGTAGAGCAAGACAAGTTACACTTCTTAATCATATTGATCCCAGATTATGAAATAAAATTATACTATTTTAAATTATATTGCATGCTTAATTTTATTTAATGTATTTCAATGCAAGTTTTAAATGTAGTTAATACCTATTTGTTATTGTCTCCTTGACATGGATTCTCCGATACCTTGTCATCCTAGAATAAAACTCTAGTTAGTACACTAATATGGCTAGAGAATTTTTGTAGTAATGCTTAGACCTGCATACTGATAACTATAGGCTTGGGATACCTTTCCACATAAAATGATAAGCTTTTCAAATGTGTTCCTGGCTTCAGTAAGTCAAGAAAGTCTATGGAATATTTCAAAGTAAAATAGAAAACTTGGTTTAGACTTAGGCTAATGGTTAGGTGGTGGGTGCTGGCATGCATTGTTGTTTGGTGACACAATATTGATTGTTAGGCACAGGGGGTATGTGGTCTGATCCTAAGTCAATTAAAGACTAGTCTGTGAGATACTACTACAAAGCCCTTTTCATACTACTACAAGGTTGGTATGGGATAGTCCTGCTGACTAATATGTGGGTCCCAACGTAAGCCTCACCGTAGGTTGAAAGTGAGTGTGGTGTAGGCCATGTGAAGTCACACTCGGCTCAAGAGGGGGTCACGGTCTGGTGGACTCCTTACTGGGGCGAAAACTTAGTGTTGGCTTAGCCAGATTGAAGGCTTTGCATTGTAGGTTTAAGTGAAGTATATGAACGCACACGCAAAGATAAATGTGACTTAATGCAAACAAAGGAATGAGCTAGCTAGAAGCAATTCTGAAAGTAATAATGAAATAGCTCGTTTTGCATCAAATACTAGGAGAGACGCTAGCCAATTATAATGAGGAGAATAGAGGGCACAAGATTGCTCAAGAATTTTAATGACTCAAACTGAAACTATGAACTAGACCCACTCACCCAAATCAGCCTTCTCTCAACTTGTTTTTCGGTTTTTTTTGCTCGCCTCTTTTTTTTTTGCTACCGAGCCACTGACCCAAATATGTTCAAATCACTGTTCTGAGTCTATTGAGGTATATGGGTCACAAACTTCTGAGTCTCTCTCTCTCTCTAAACTTTGAATTTTTTTGATCGGCTGGAGTGGGTGACGCACAAGCCCAATGTTCAGTTATAAGTATTCAGGAGCAGCCCTCAATGCAATATCAATGGCTAGTCTCAAGTATTCAAAGGATATAAGTGAAGCTCGTATATATGTGTTCGGTTATTGCACATGGCAAGGTAACCCATGAAGCACCTCCCTAGAGTTGGTTTCGGATGGCAGAATTCCAAACGGTTTCGGACGTGGACAGCTAGCTAAAACCGACTTGGATTCTACTCGGATTGCTCTTGGAGAGGTTGTAGACTCGGATTTGACTCTAAGAGTAAATGGAATCTACTTTTTGTGGATGCTAATTGAGGGATTGAACCAGCGGATTTTTTTTAGGTTTCACGTGGACACAAGATCAAGTTACGCGAAGGATCACAAAGATCAGTACCTAAACAAAAATTCTAATGGACTATAGGACAGAAGTGAATCAATCTAAAAGTAAGGGTAAATAATGCTACCGAGTAAACCACGCTCTGATACCAAGATGATACGGGGTCGCCCGATCTTCTCGATGTAGGATCTGGATACTCACCAGGATTCAACGAACCGTAGTGATCTCCCATTGCCAATGCAAGAGTTAGCACTCTTTAATTCGCCCAACCATACGTGCTGAACTTCACAACCACCGATGAAGTTCCATCGCGCTCCCAATTCCCAGCGGAAAGGTTGAACGATCTTGATTTGAGCGAACTCCCAATTCTTCCCTCAAGTTGGTTCGGCCAACAGAAAGAACAAGAGTATTTTATTATCAAACGTGGTCTGAAGAACAATAGGGGGCGGCTGCTATTTAAAGCCAACCCTAACCTTCGCACGCACGCGCTTGGGCCTAACGCCAAGTTCAATCTGGTCTACGAATCCTAAAACAATTCGGAATTAAACACTAACTAATTACATGGCTGAATTATGCAATCTCAGTCCACTATTGGCACGTAGGCCCAAAAACTCCTCAATTGGCGCATGGGCCTCTTCCTCAAGTCTTGGATGCATGGGGCTTCCCTCCTTTTGACATGTGACCGCATGGGCCTCCTCGCTTGTGGTCGCATGGCTCTATTTCTCCATAGGGCTGGCCCGTTGTTCCTTCCATCCTTGTTCTTCCATTGCTTCAAATCTGAGAACACACAATGTATTTGCATTAGGTAGTATACCATTCTCATCTAAAGCAATAGGAAATTCTTAAAAAAAATAAAAACACCTGTTGTTGTAGTAGCTTAGCTCTTGCTCTTGTCATAGGGCCTGTGGAACCTCATCACTAGCTTTATCATATACCCTTGGAGTGGCAGGTGAATGCATAGCAGAGATGTCCTCATCAATGAATATATGAATTGGAGAAGAGAGAGAGAGACGGCCAAGGGTCGTCCTAGGGTTGGACACCCACCCTAAAACAATTACAAAGCCATTGCGCCCAATTGGAGGTGGCGTAGCACCTTTAGACTCGGACATAAGGAATTTTGAGGTGAGGCTAGATCCATTGGAAAGAGGATACGATAAGCATTCCATCAAGCACTCACCCATCCCAAACGGACTACGGATGAGAATTCTATGCATGTTGGAAGTCGGTCCTGTCAAGCTGAATCAGTGTCGGATTGTTTTGGCGATGCGATGTGACCAAAATGTTTCTGAAGCTGAGGCATTACCCATTGGATGGGTCTTGGAATAAGCTTTCCAACAAGCATAAGAACACCTAAATTGGACTCCGTTTGTGAAAGTTATGGCCGTTTTATTACAGGCATGTCTGGCTGTCCCGAACCGAATCCGAATTGAGTTCTGAGTTGAATCCGAGTTTGATTTTGGCTGGGCTTGAGGAAATTCTGAATTGGGCTTGGAAGCCATGGGCTTTAAGTTCTTGGACCTCTCCCCTTTTGCTCTTCCACTGCATGACTTCTCCTTGGCATTATTCTTCCTTGTTTTTCTCCATTGCTTTGGCGCCGGCCTCCCCTTGGTTTGAAAGTATTCCATTTGTCAAAACTGAGAATGAACAAAGTAGTGACATGAGGTAGTATTCTATTCTCATGAATAACATGGGTAGTAATAGATAGAAATGAATTCACCTTTTGTTCAATCTTGATATTGGGTGCTATGGTTATATGCGTTTATGGCATGGTCACATCATCATCCCCTTCTTGACAAAAAAACCGTCCTCGGTTTTAACAAATGTGTAGCCTCACGTATTGCATGACCTTGATCATAAATCTCAGTATATAACAATAGACACAACAAACTCTCATTATGTAATATCATAAGTTCTTTGTCAAACAAAGTGAAACCTATTTGAAACGAACTCACTTGATAATTTAAGTGATGCGTAGGAGCTCTTGTAATTGGAGCAACAAGCATAGCAAATATGGTTATATCTATAGGGTACATGTTCTTATCATCCTCCCCTTCTTGCAAACAAAGCCGTCCTCGGCTTTTGATAAGCTGAAAGTATGGTAACAAAGAAGCCAAGGTGTATGCATGGTATATGTATATGTCATCCGTTTTAGTAGTTCTTTGTTGTTGCATAATTAATGTTATAAAACAGCAGCGATCATAAAAGCTCATTGTATTATTAACCCAAGAGTAATCATATATGTTAATGAGCAAATCAAAATTTCTCATATAGCAATTATTGCAACTAGTTTTGCAAATGTAAGTGAAGCATTTATGCAATTCAAATCTCTGAAGTTGTAAACTTGCAGTGGTGGCACATATAGGCAAAGCTACAACTTTTGGAATCAAGAAAAGTTCATCCATATAATGATATCTCAATCGAGCAATAGAAAATTCATCTAGCAAGGGTGAAGAGATTTGTATGTTCTGCCATAATTCATCATCTTTATTCAGATTATCCATACTAGATGGTGCAAAAAAAGATGAACACATAGGCATTGAATGAATACTAAATTTTACTTCCCTCTCACATTGAACATGATTCAGCATACAAGAATTGTTGTCCCAAGTAGCAAGTTTCCATCCATCCATGTGATCGCAAGTTATGCATATTCGATATACAAGAAATTGATTTTCTACACCATATTCTCCCATCAAATTAAACTTATACCCAGGAGTGTTGGCACTAAGCAAGAATTTTGAGCATGCAAGTTTAGAAACTTTCTCCACAGCATATGACAATTTCATAGGTAGATCCAACATGATGTAACACAATGAATTAGGAGGAGAAATTCTAGTCAAAACTTCTTTATATCTAACCAAAGCCACATGATCATTGTATGTGATTAATTCATCACATGAATCACTCAAAACAGCAGACAATTCAATTATTTTTTGACAAGGTGCACTCAACTCATTCTCAACACTCAAATCAATGCAGTGTGAATTCTCTGCTTGAAATATGGGCGTGTCAGAATTGTTTTCCACTAAGTTTTGCTCTAAAATAGCATGAACAGTGTATAATTGTAGTTCTTCACAAGCATACTCACCGTGAGAGATGATAGCACCATGATCTTTACCATTTTGGCTCCCCTCAGACGATGTAGGTGCATCCATCTCCTCATCTTCGTTCTCAACCAATGGAGTCGATGGTTCAATCAGCTCATGCTCCTCTTTGACATAGTTCTCAATTACCTGCAAGTTGTTAGTCACATAAAAAGGCACAAACACGGGTTTGTTCTCATGTTTCTTATCATCAAGCATTCTCAATTTCTCCTCAATCTGACTTTCAACCTTACAAGCAAGTATAAACTAATGAGGGAGAGAATTATATTCTTCGTGAATGAGAAGGTCCTGAATTTCTTTATTAAGCCCACGTAAGAATCTATTCTCAGTAGCTTCAGCATGTTCCTCTAAGCCACAATGCAATAAATGAGTTTTTAATTCATGATGATATTCTCTTACAATTCTACTTCGTTGTTTTAAACGTTGCAATCTAGCTAGCAAATAATCAGCATGATATTTAGGAACAAAGTGATCTATGAAAAGTTTCTTTAATGGATGCCACGTTTGAGGCACTCTTCCATGTCTACTTAACTATTTCCACCAAAGTATGCATCATCAATAAAAACACTAGTGGCAGCTCTAATCTTTTGCCTATCAGACCAATCATAATATTCAAATTTTTTATCTAGCGCTATCTCCCAGTCAATATAGGCATCAGGATCAAATTCACCAGCAAAGGATGGCAAAGTGATTTTAGTTTTATCGGACATACTATCACGATCATATACCTCCCGTGGTGACAAAACTTGTCTCAAGCGTGCATCTTCCTCACGAATTTTTTTGAGCTCCCGGTCAATGGCTCGAAGATGTGGATCTATCTCGTAATCATCCTGTGAACTTAACATGGTTAGTAGAAAATAAAGAAACAAATCCCAAGTATATGTTCCTATCAAGTACTAGGATATGGAGGCTCAAATCAAGTAACGCATCTCTCAAGCTCTTACCAAATTCTTACAAGTTCTTACCAAAGCAAACAGGTGGTGCAACCGGTGGCTGGTTCGTGATAAATTTGACTTTGGTGATGAGTTTAGCGATTGCCGGTACAGCGAGACCTGTTTGGTTAGTAGAGAAGTGGAGCTTGGATAGGCTATGTATTTTGTGGCAAAAGAAAACAATCAATTAATTTCAGAACTTGCATAGAATTGAATTATAGTTCGTATCTAGCACTTAGCCTATGTTGCTGATCAAACAAGAATGGATGATGGCTAAATAAGTTTATAACAAAGTATAGAAGTGATAGACACAAGATAATTCAATCGAATGCAATCTGGAATTGAAGAACACAAGGATTGACCCAAAACAGAAAACTGGAGATTTATGTTTACTGGATAGCACTTCGGTATTTTGGCTGTAACTTCTTTTCAGTTGCCTCTTTTTCAATTATTCTTTTTTTTCTCCGTTTTCTGATAGCTTTTTCTACAACTTTTGTTTTGTGGGAAACTGACTGAAAAATTCGCACAAAATTCACAACGGCCGACTGTTGCAGATTCAATTCAGAAATTTGGGTCAACGTTCACCGCAGATATCTCTTAACTGCCTTACTAGAATGATATGACATTTTACAGGAAGATGGATAATGAAGTTATGAATCTAACGGCAGTGGTCTCACGCAAAAAGGATTGCGGAATCAAAACTTATGGCTTTTTTTGTGGCGGCTGCAGAGAAAGGGTAAATCAGCCAGGAATTAGGGTTTGTGGTGTGAGAATTTTTTGTTTGGATTTTTATAAAAACAAAGATATGACCAGCAACTAGACAATGCTAAGATGGACACAAATTCAATTTAGCAAATCAAAACTAATAGATTGAAAGGCACAATGGGGTTTGGATAGCGAGAATTAACTCTTTTTGTGGGGCAATTTTTCTGGACTATGGGAAATAAAAATCAATCTACTAACTAGGGATACAAATTCCTACCGGTCAACTGAAGCTCTTATACCAACTGATGAGGCAATGGGGTCCCGATCTTCCGATAGGATGATAACTTCGATTTTGGTGGAGGTGACCCTTGCGATCCGACTACAACCGTACGACGTCGCTTGCGCCTTAGCAATCGTTGAACCAACCCCAAGTCGTTATCAACCATACCAAGAACGCAGTTGACCTGACCATGAAGGTCTATTCCTGCATGCAATCGAAGAACACGTAAGAACAAGATAACAAGCAATCTGAAATTGCAAATATTTATATTGAATTTAAAAGGTGGGATTCTGAAGGCTGTCTTGACAGGTGGTCGTCTGACACAACTGAAGAACAGAAGTTTGCACAATGGCTAAACTTAAACTCAACGAAATCGAAAGAGTTCAAGGGGGGTAGAGGGTGAATATATGAGTTGGAGAAGAGAGAGGAGCGGCCAAGGGTCGTCCTAGGGTTGGACACCCACCCTAAAAAAAATTACAAAGCCCTTGGGCCCAATTGGAGGTGGCGCAGCACCTTTAGACTCGGATTCAGAAATAGTCCTGACTTGTTTTGATGATATCTTTTCGTATAGAAGGAATTTTGAGATGAGGCTAGATCCATTGGAAATAGCATAAGATAAGCTTTCCATCAAGTACTCACCCATCCCAAACGGACTCCGGATGCGAATTCTATGTATGTTGGAAGTCGGTCCTGTCAGGCTGAATCAGCGTCGGATTGTTTTGGCGATGCGACGTGACCAAACTGTTTCTGAAGCTGATGCCTTACCCATTGGATGGGCCTTAGAATAATATTTCCAACAAGCACAAGAACACCTAAATTGGACTCCGTTTGTGAAAGTTATGGCCGTGTTATTACAGGCATGTCTGGCTGTCCCGAACCGAATCCAAATTGAGTTATGAGTTGATTCCGAGTTTGATTTCGGTTGGGCTTGAGGAAATTCCGAATTGGGCTTGGAAACCTCATCCAAAACATGGGCTTTAAGTTCTTGGACCTCTTCCCTTTTGCTCTCCCACTGCATGGCTTCTCCTTGGCATTATTCTTCCTTGTTTTTCTCCATTGCTTTGGCGCCGGCCTACCCCTCGGTTTCAAAACTGAGAATGAACAAAGTAGTGATATGAGGTAGTATTCTATTCTCATGAATAACCTGGGTAGTAATAAATAGAAACGAATTCACTTTTTGTTCAATCTTGATATTGAGTGCTATGGTTATATGCGTTGTGGCATGGTCACATCATCCTCCCCTTCTTGACAAAAAACCGTCCTTGGTTTTAACAAATGTGTAGCCTCACATATTGCATGATCTTGATAATAAATTTCAGTATATAACAATAGATGTAACAAACTCTCATTATGTAATATCATAAGTTATTTGTCAAACAAAGTGAAACCTGTTTGAAACGAACTCACCTGATAATTTAAGTGATGCGTGTATTGCGACTGCCACCACGGTCCTCTAAAGCTCAGCAAGGGCCGTTGCCTTCTCACTTTCCATTGTAGTGAATGCCTTCTCATATTGGTGAGTTGCTCCTAGAGGGTCTCAACCTAGCTATAGCTAGCGAGTAGGAGCTGGCAGAGGTCGGTGATCTTATCCAATGTCTCGGTGTAAGTAGACCCCTTGGCCGCATAAGCTGGACCTGATGGGTTAGCATCGGATCATCCTCAGCTACTGGAACAAAGGTCTCACTGTGGTGTGCTCCCTCCCGGTAGGATGGGTAGAAGCAAAATGGAGACGATAGTAGGGTAGCCTCATGGATCTCATAAAGATGTGCAGAGGATAGGTGGGTGGCATTTTGAAGAGCACTGGTAGCAGTGCCCCTCCTGTGTAGGCTCCTGAATGTGTGTGGCTGGTGCTTGCTATATCCCTGGTGTATATGAAGACCTTCATAACCCAGGACTCACGGACTCCTTTTGAAGTGCTACGGCCTCGAAAGATAGGTTGGTGACTGTAACCCAAGTATTGCATCAGCTTTTGTAGGATGTTGGCTAAGTCACCTTCATCCTGTCTGTGAGTGAATTAATCCCACGGGCCATTGGTTGTGACTCTAGCCATCAACAGTTTGAACCACCAAAGAGTAAGCAACCATTTTTAGAACTCAAAGAAAGGAAGACAATGTGCCAGAACTCAGAGTTTAAATGTACCACACTGGGTCACTATTTATATAAGGGCCAGCCAAGCTAATTATTTACAATACTTTAAACACAGAAGTAGCAAACAAAAGATAAGACCATAAATATCCATAGGCAAATGACTGGGGGCAAAATTTGAACATAGATATTATATGAATCTAGATAATATATATGCACACAATCTCCATCAAAGTTTGCTTAGCTGGGACAAGAGATTACAACAGATCATCCTAATTCCCATCACCTTCTCATCCATCAAGACCGGGTGTGTCGTCGTAGGCATAGTAATCTTGTTCACTTGTCTCTAGTTTTATTGAATGAGTGAGCACAAACCATCGTGCTCCATGAGCCAATACATAGAATTCAATTATATAGATGCATCGCTTATCAAGGATGGCTCGATTATTTTTATTTGCCAAATGCCCAAGTTGTGAATTACAATAATTACGAATTCTTGAGACTTCAAAATTTTAACTTAAAGCAGGTTTTCCAAATGAGTGAAAGACTACAGTATTAATATCATATGCTATTTTTTCTAGTGTTAAATTCGCTCAACATTATCAATAGATCGATCGCCTAGGGCAATACCACATCGGGGCTTCAACTGCCTAACACTTTCCATTTTACCGACAAGTTCATTTGGTAAATATAACTATACCAAAGTAAATTCCCATGTCCACCCATGATCATGGGCATGGTTATTCAAATAGTTTTTACTCTGTAGAATTTGTACACTTTACCCAAAAAGAGATAATCAACCCAATATACCCCCACATGATTTCTTGATCATGTAGATCAAGGAGATCATCACGAGGCCTTTTAACATACATCGCCCCTTTGTCATCTCACCCATATAGGCTTATCCCTTACACAGTGGGTCCCATAAATTGTGCGGGATGTTCCACTCTTACGACAAGCGTAGCAGGCAAACATCACCTTTCATGGTGTCCCATTCATGCCGGACCTTTGTCTGCACATGCACTACTTCACTCTCCCACTAGCAAGATGACTCCGGGAAATTTACTTAGCCAAGTTGTACTTTATAGACTTGTGGTTGTACTATTTTAGATTGGGAAGTCATTGCCAGATTTAGTCCTTAGGGGTTATCCAGATGGTTCTACCACAATCCACAAATTCTCGTGCTTCCACTGCACCAACCCTTCTTACCATCTGCCTAGATATTAAAGCATGTTAGAGTTTTTGGAAGCATAAAAGAATTATGTCACAACATATCAACCACTTTCCACAACTGACTTCCGAAATCATGTTTTCATGTTAAACTAATGACTAGGCAAATTAATGCCATTGAGTATCTAAACAGTATTAAGCATGGCGTTTAAGTATAGACTTATCACTAGTATGATACCATTATAATTTCTAGGGTGACATGGATTGGCTATTCAATTATCTTAAAGAAAGGGAATCAATATAAAAATGATTTATAGGCATGTAACTAACATCTTATGACGAACATAAATTTCCTTAATAAATAATAGCATGCAATTTAATAATTTTGACAAAAATAACTTGCATAAATGTAGGTTCAAAATAATCAAAGTATTGACTCGTCTTGCTCATAAGTTGCTTTATCTGGCATATCTTGGCTTGCTTCAGCGTTTTCTTCTTCTTGGGCTTTGTAGCTATTGAACAATAGCACGAAAATTTGGATAAATACCAGCAATATGGAGCTAAATTTAAATAAAAATTCAAATAAACTCCAAAATTCATGGTTTTGGTTCCATAGGATAGATCTTTGTTTTAGATGAAGTTAGAAATAAATCTCATTAAATTTGGACTCAAGATGAATGAGAACGAGCCATTTGAACTTTGGCTTTAAATAAATTTCAGAAAATAAAAAGGAGATAATTTCTCTTACTGATAGGTGGGACCCACTAGGGTTTTTAATTTTATTTCTATTTATTTTTTATTGAAAATGCTACTATGTATGATAGGTGGGGTCCACTGGGTTTAATTTTTTTCAGAATTATTTCTCAATTAGAAAATATCATTATGACTGACAGGTGGGGACCAGGCACTATAGCCACAGTGATTTAGGCCTACTTGTGAGTGGCTCACGTTCACTTAACTGGTTTTAACTGAGTTTTTAAACTATAGAGGGGGCCACACGTCATAGACTCATTAACTTTACTATTGACGATGGGCCACAAGTCAGTGATAGATTAGCTTAATTAAACAATAGTCCTTAATGCTAGTCTAATCACACATTTAAATTAACCACATGTACACAATATTATTCTTCTCGCTGATGAGAGACAAGTTCACTACCGATTAGGAAATGGACAACAGATGCTGAACAAGCTCAAAATCGACTTGTCGTGGTTACAGACCAAACAGAGTATGGTAGTGGGGAGTTAGGTGAGTAGAAAATTGCGTGCGGAGGCGAACCTCGATGCTACGTCTTATTTATACTCCGTAGAGTGCGTGCGGAGGCGGACCTCGACGCTACGTCTTATTTAGATTCTGTAGACTGCGCGGGGAGGCGAGCCTCCGCGCGTTGCGGGCGGTGAGATTGCGTGCGGAGGCGAACCTCGACGCTACGTCTTATTTATACTCCGTAGAGTGCGTGCGGAGGCGGACCTCGACGCTACGTCTTATTTATACTCCATAGAGTGCGTGCGGAGGCGGACCTCGATGCTACGTCTTATTTAGAGTCCGTAGACTGCGCGCGGAGGCGTCCCCCCACGCGTCTTTATTCATGCTCATGCATAGTGCACACGAAGGTGATCCTTTGTGCGCTTTTGGTATGTAAACGAGGGAATTTGCATGAACGATGCACTTTATTAAATTCCCGTTTGCGCGGGTGAGCGACTACAAAAAAGGGGGAATACTGACCACTAACCGCTATGACGGGGCGACCGCTGACGAGTCGCTGCTGCCTGGGCAACCTTGTGCCCGAGGAACGCGAGACGCTCTCGGGGGGCGCCCGAGGGCTTGGCATCTGCATACTTGGCTTAGGTGCCTTGGCGAGCCGTGTGGCATGGACCTCTGGCGCCCAGCTCTATGCGCCGAGCCATGTCCTGGTCGCCATGGACGACGATGATGGCCTGCGGTCCGGGAAGCTTCATGCACAGGAAGCCGTGGTGCGGGACTGCCCCGAAGGTATTTAAGAGCGGCCGCCCTAATATGGCGTTGTAGGGGTATGCAATGTCGACCACGTCGAAGATGGCATCTTCGCTCCTCACGTTGTCGTTTTGGCCGAAGGAGACTTGGAGGCATATCTGGCCCAAAGCGCGCAAGGGCTGCCCTCCAAATCCTTGCAGCGGGATGCCTGAAGGGCCCAACCGGCTCCGAGGGATCCCCATTTGGTCGAAGGCCACGGCGAACAGGATGTTCGCGGAGCTTCCTCCGTCGACTAGGGCACGCCTGACTTCGCATCCGGCTACAAGGATCCGGACGACCAAAAGGTCTTGGTGGGGAAACTCCACGCCTTCGGCGTCAGCGGGCGTGAATGTGACTTCGTGTTGTGCCCATTCCGGCGGCGCCTGCGCCGGGTATGCCGCGACGTGGTTCAGTCTCCTCGTGTAAGCCTTCCGTTGCCGCGCCGAGGCAAACTCCAGCGAGGAGCCTCCAGAAATGACATTGATGATCTTGCGCTGGGCTCCTTCCGGGGCTTGTAGCTGCAGGAGGCCCTCCCGGGGTTGTTGCACATGTGCCTGAATTCGCAGGAGGCCTTCCGGGGGTTGTTGCATATGTGCCTGAATTCGCAGGAGGCCTTCCGGGGGCTGTATTCCTTGGTCCTGGGGGTGTTGGACGTGGGCCACCACGGGCGCGCGTGTATCTGGGTTTTTATCCCTGGCGACGCTCTGCCGTAGCGCTGCGATGGTGGCGCAAGTACGCGTGTCATGGTTGCCTCGGCCATGGATTTCGCACCACAGCCCGTGGTGCTGGTCGCCGTACTCTTCGCGGGTTCTGTCGTCGCGACCCCGACCACGTCCCCGTCCTTGGCCTCGGCGACCTCTGCCTCCGCGACCTGCAGAGGCGTTCTCTTCGGAGCCACCCTCGATGTCAAAGACATAACGGAGTTTCCTGGACCTGCGTTAGTCGCGCTTGGGCCCATCGCCTGGCGGGTCATTGTGTTGGGGTCCTTGCATTTGGGGGCGCCCTTCGGCTGCTCTTGCTTGCGCTTACCCTTCGAAGAGCCCTGCTTCGGCGAGGCCTCGCTCTTTGCCGAGCCCTCCGCCTTGTTGGTGTCGGAGTCCTCACCGTGTCACCTCCGCGCGTCCTCCTCCGCTCTAGTGTACTCTTCCATCTTGTCGAAGAGTTTCGCGACCGTCTTAATGGGCTTGCGCGCGTTGTATTCGGCCATCGGTCCCGGTCGGAGGCCTTGGATTGCTGCGTTGATGACGGTTATTTCGTTGACGTCCTTGACCTGGCAGCGCACTTTCGCGAAGCGTTGAAGTAATTCTGGAGCCTTTCCTCGGGTTTTTGCTTGACTGCGAAGAGCTGGTCCGCATCGACACGCTCGATGTAGTTTTCCTGAAAGTTGTTGTAGAGTCGGTTGCAGATCTGCTCCCACGCGTAGATGGACTGTGGTTCGATGGTGAAGAACCAGGACAGCGCCACCCCTTGTAACGCGAGAGGGAGCCCTTTCGCCTTCGTGGTGTCGTCTCCGCCAGCGGCTTCGATAGCGGTCTCGTACAAGCGCACGAACTCTCGCGGGTCGGAGTCGCCTTTGTAGGCCTCGATGACGCTCGGGAACTTGAAATCTTCAGGCCATGCCGCTTGCTGTAGGCCTGCGGAGAGCGGGGACTCCGGGTCTACGCGCCGCAATGGGACGCGACTGGACGTAGGGGCGTCGCGGCTATCTGCCCTCTCCGGAGCGGGTTCGGATGCCACCGCCGGGGGGGGGGGGCGTGTTGGCTCCGAGCCTCTTGCATGTCGCGCACGGCTCCGCGGAGGTCTATTAGCTCCCGCTGAAACGCGCTGAGGGCCGCCAGCAGGGCAGCCTCCACCGCGGGCGTGGCTGGGGCCATAGGTGCGCTTGGCGGTGCTGCTGGCGCGGCGGTGACCACAGCCTGCGCGGCCGGGCTACCCACCGCGTTGTCTTGGATGACCCTGGAGCCGGTGCCGAGGTTCGTGTCGCCGCTGGGGCCATTCGCCGCCTCTGCGCCGGGTAGAAATACGGGTGCGCCCGCGCTGCCGTTGCCGGGGTTGGTCGTCGGGGTGGTGCTGGTGGGGTCTGGCGTTGTGTCGCTGACGGGGTAGGTCGTCGCGTCGATGGTGGGGGCGGTCGTTGCGTCGATGGCGGGGTTGGCGGTCGCACCTGCACCATCGCTCATACCTGCGGCTGCTAAAGCCGAAGCCCTAGTGCTGACGCGAGACTTCGCCGCCTCCGCCTTCTTCTTCTTCGCCGCCGCCGGTGAAGCTTTCTTTGGTGCCATCCTCCTTCTGACCTGGAGGCTTGCTCTTGTCCTCCCCACGGACGGCGCCAACTGTCGTGGTTACATACCAAACAGAGTATGGTAGTGGGGAGTTAGGTGAGTAGAAAATGGCTTAGGGTCCTTCCCCATGGCCATGTCCTGCATATATACATCCACATGGGGAGTGCCTTTACAATTATACCCTTACACATGAGTACCTCCCTCAGGGGTACTTATGTCATTATACATGTCCCATTCTGGGCCTTACACTCTCTTAACAGGCCTGCTGGGCTTAGGTGGGGGCCACCCCTACAACAGGACTCCTTGTCACTGCGTGCACCTCTGGGCCAAGTCTTATGAGCCAATTTGGCTAGCGCGATGGTTGGCGATGAGCCCGAGCGGCGGTGGAATAGGACACATGGCACCACGGTGATCTATTGCATTATAGCTCAATTCCTAGCTATGAGAGCATCAAGGGACTACCCAGGGAGCTACCTAAGGCATCAGTGGACCTGAGGCTACATGAAGGGGAGCATGGCACCAGAGCTGCTTAGGTGATGTCAACCCAAATTGTTAGTAGGGATGGGGTGAGGAGGATGTAGTGATGCTTTGATCCAAAGGAATTGACTAGAGAAGCGTTGGCCGATCCTAATTTGGTCAGAGTTAGACATGAAGGTGGCTCTGGTGAGCTACAGCCTTCAGGAAGTCGATTCTATGTAGGGGGAGGACTGTTGTGCGGTGAAGCTATCCAATGTATGGCGGGGTACTTATAGGCAAGAAGGCGATAGAATAGCATGGGCAGCGTGTGGCGATGGTAGTGAGCTATCACGGTGACTTTAACTCACTAGCATCAGCTCAAGCTAGGCTATAGGGGCTCAGAAGCGATGGTGCTCAGGCAATGAGATGCACTAATAGAGCATGGCGATGCAATTGATGGAGTTCCTCTCTTAGGAGGTCATCAGGGAGATGTAGGCTATGGCGATGGCATGTTATGGGAGAGGCCAACGTGGCGGATGATGGAGACGAGGTGCCCGATCTTTCGATGAGATTGATAACTATCGATTTCAGTGGAGATGACCCTCACGATCCGACTACAACCGTACGACGACGCTTGCGCCTTAGCAATCGCTGAACCAACTCCGAGATGTTATTGATCTAGCTGGAAGCGCGATCAACCTGAACACGAAGTTCAATCCCTACGAGCAATCGAAGAACTAGAAGAATAAGATGTAGGCAATCTGATATTGTGAATAATATTGAAGCATAGATGAAAACAAAGTTGGGATCCCGAAAAGCTGTCTTGATAGGTGGTCGTCCGACACAACTGAAGAACAGAAGTTTGCACAATGGCTAAACCTAAACTCAACGAAATCCAAGTCCTAGCAAGGGAGACGGCGGCTCCTATATAGGGAGAATGACCAAGGGTGGCGTCCAAGTGCACGCCCTAGGGTTACAAGGCCCATGGGCCCAAGTGGTGGTGGCGCAGCACCCTTTTTGATTCGGACTCAGAAATCAATACGGACTCTTTTGATGATTGCGGCCGGCTCAGATGAAATTTGAAGATGAGGTTGGATCCGTTGGAAAGTAGACTTCATAAGCTTTCCATGAAGTACAAGAACGTCCCAAATGGAGTCCGTATGAGGAAGTTATGCTCGTTTGAACTTGGTACCATCGCAGCAGTCCGAATCTGATTCCAGAACGTGTCCAACTCAAATTCGTACTTGGCTTGGTCCCAAGTGACGTGGTGACCTCCATTATTCCTTCCATGCATGTCCATGACTCCATGTCCCTTTCCTTCATCCTTTCCCAAGTTTCTAAGCACAATTAAATCACTTGCATTAGGTAGCGGTCTATTCTCAGTAACATATGAACCTAGGAATAAGTTCACCTGGTAATTAAGTTGACGAGCACGAGCTCGAGTAAGTGGTCCTTGCAACACTTGCTGTGGATGATTTGTATCTATGGAAGGGATGTCCTCATCAGCGGAGCCATTGTTTGGGCACAATTGATTGCGACGATGACATGGATAGCAAGGTTCGAACGCACACAAAGGCGGTGGCCTTTCGGTCAAGGGTTGTGGCACTCCTTGGTGTATATGGTTAAGTGGCACACAAGCGACGCAGTGCATGGTAGGTCCGCGCTGGCTTGGACATGTACGATGAGGACCAGCCGAAGCTCGTGCACACGCTAACTCAAGTTGAGCATGGTCGGAGCGAAGTAGTGTAGTGGGTGCGACATGGCCGGTGCACCATGGGCGTGGTTGGTGCGTGAGGCTGGCACGCCGTGCATGCACTAGCGTACCCTGGTTAGGCCAGGGGCAAGAGGAAGGGAGAAACAGGCCAGGGCTAGTGGGCCAGTCAAAAAATGGGCCAAACCCAATTATTTTATCTATTTTCTTAATTTTCTTTTGAATTTTCTAAATTGAAATTTAGGTTTTAAATTTAGATTCTAATTTAAGCTAGGGCAAATTCTTTTGGAATCATGCTTAAGTTTGAACATAATTCCATTTACATCATGCATTCTATCCATTTACATCATGCATTCTAACTCCCCAAGGTTCCACCAACTACTTTTGAATTATATTTGAATTAATGGTTTTTTAATTATTATGTGAAATTGAATTTGAGTCATTTTCATAATTTGGCACTGTGTAATTGAGTTTTGTGATCTTTGTTCCTTGAATTAAGTTCCATTCATTCATTTTAGGGTTAAGCTCATATTTTAAATTTTGCAAAATTACATCTTGTATTTAAATTTTTAATTTTACAACTAGCTTTGTTTGGTAGGATTTCTTCTGCAAATTCTCCTATCCTAGTTTCTGGATTATCTTTTCATATTCATATTCTGATTTAGTCTAGTTTTTCATTAACTGCATCTTTTCATCTATGTTTTAATTCTATGAAGTTTTATTTATTAGGAACCACAATCAAAAACCAAGAAAAGTCCAAATGCCAATAAGATGCGAATGAAAAAGTTTTAAGAATTACACATTTTCATATGCTCTAATTTTGGGATGTTACAATACCAGTTCAAAGGCTCATACGTGTACTATTATAAGCCACTCTCCCGACCAATCTACAACCCTCCCATGGACAAACATGTACAAGAAATAAGATGCAAAGTGCTCAGGTGTATCACTGACAAAAACCACTTCTGCACCCTATGTCTAACAATATATGTCCCAGGCCGCGCTAGAAGGATAAATCATTGACAATAACTACCTCCACCTGTGCCATCCCAAGAACCATCCATGTACATCTCCAACAGCAGCAATCACCACCCCTTCGATGGTATTTAATGGCCAGTCGAACATGAACAAGTACATGAAGCATGTTATAAAACGCACCACGAAATAAAAGAACAGAAGAATGAGAGACACAGATTTAATATGAAAAATCCATACAGGAAAAACTACAGACATATGAAAGTGCAATTTACTATATGAGGAGATGTTTACAATGAGACTCTTATCTTTCCTATAGTCTACAGGGGTATATTTATAATGTTTACAAAGGAGACTTCACGTAGAAGTAGAACTATATGTTGAAAACAGAAACAAACCAAATAAGATTCGAATCACAAACTTAACAATCTTCACTTTAAGATGAATTCATTCTTGTAGCCAAAACATGAAAATCTCCTCAGAGTAAGTCTTATTCAACAAACCTTATGCCTCGAAAGTCCATTGGACGAATCTTCAACAAGAAAGACTGGAACAGTTTTATGCAAACACTTCTCATGAAGAAAAATTGAGCAAATCAATAGCAGGTTCAGAAACACAGCTATCAACAAAGTAAACAAATAAATCAAAGTCTTTAATAGCTCATAACCCTAGTAAAGCTTGAGTCTGCGCAAATAACTTCAAACAAATGTGTAACAGTTTAGGTTTTTATAAAAAAAATAATAGTAACAATAATTTAAAATAAAAATAAGTGTTTTTTTGCCTAAATTTTATTTTTCATTTGCCCTGATTTTTCAGCTTTTAAAAATGCTGGATTTGAAAAGTAATTTAGATAAACATAAAAATATTATTAAACAAAATGAGATTTTGATTTTCTATAAAAATACAATTTCAAATTAATTATTTGGAAGCATTTGACATTTATCTAGATTTTTTGTGTTTTTCTGGATTTAAAAATCAATTTCTAAAAATTATTTTGCAAAAAATAAAAGACCAACTTTAAGTTAGAAATATTTGTTCTAAGTCTAAAACATCTCCAGGAATTTTTGTGAATTTGTTTTGGAATTTTTAGACTTTATTCCTATTTTCTAAGTATTTTTTAAAATTTATGAAAATCTAAATCTAATTTAAACCCTTCCTCTTCTTGGGGCGACAAGTGTTATGCCCAGATCCAATCTTCCGTACCCGATTGAATATCAGTCATCCATGTTCACTTAACCCACTCCATCTCCATCCAATAGCCTGGATTCAATCTGCGCCACCCGATTTGATCCTATCCCTGGTCCATGAACCAGTTCACTATGGACCTAGTCCGCAAAAGCCATCTGTCAGTTAAATATAATCATTTTCCTTTTGAAAAATAAATCGGCGGAAAAATCAATTTCTCTGCTGACATCACCCAGACGTCATAAAACCCTTTTGCTGAAGAAAAACAATTCAATTCCTTACTAACGCCATAATCTGTGTTTTTCAGTACAAAAATAATTCCAGAAAATCAATTTATTCTTTTTCTCCCTTTTCAAACTTCCGAAAGCCCGTTCTCCTTCATCCTAACTCGGATTCAACACGTTCAAAATTTTAAATTCTTCAAAAATTACAATATATTGATTTATATCATTTTTAAATTTTTAGAGTCTATTTGAAATTTATTTGGATTAAATTAAAGCTTAGAAAATAAAAATATTTTAAATGGTTAAAATAAACTTCAATTAAATCCAAAATTATTTTATTTGATCTCTTTAGGTTCCAAGAATTTTTGTGAAATTTTCTTGAATTTTTTGAATTTATTTTATTTTTTGGAAAAAGTTATTTTTTCTTTTTATTTTTTCTCTCCTTGCTTCGTCTTCTTCACTAGTCATTTCATCCAGACCGAGCCGAGCGCCATGGGCACGTTTTTGAAGCTTCCAAAACTCGAGATTTTTCTCAACGATTTCTTGCGCAATAAAAAGCATTTAATCCCTCTCATCAAGACACTTCCATTCCCAGCCTTAGCCCTCAATTTTGTGCGCACATTTCGCGGGAATATTCCATGCCACCGAAAGACATGCCAAATTGATCTCCTCATTCGGTCCACCTCCGTGCCTATAAAAGAGAGCATCGGGTGCCCCTCCTTATTCTCATTCACTCTAAAAAATCTCAAGTCCTCTCTCCCTTCCTCCTTGCCGCAATCGACATTTTTTCTCGCCAACCGAACATCGTTCCTCGGCTATTTGCACCACCTACAGTAGAATGCCACCACCTTTGACCACATCACCCGCTTCGCCTTCGCACGTTCTACATGGTGCTTCCCTCGCCTTCGCCGGAGCTTCGTCGGAGAATTACCGGAGCACCATGGCCAAATCACGCTGTCGTGTTTCTAGTCGCCATCGGCCGACCGTGCATGTTCCACCACAACCGAGATGAGCATTGCATCTCCCGTGTTCTCCTCTTCGTTTCACCACAAACCTCACCAACTAACTCCTCTCCGTTTTCCCGGAATGCCAACGTCAATCCGCTGGTCGCCAAAAGTCTTCTCCACCGTGTTCCGCCACCATTCGATGTCCTTTGGCCAAGCCGTTTGTACTGTTGAGTTCGCCTCGACGCGTTCTACATCGTGCTTCTATCGCCATCACATGAAGATCCCCGAGTCCTCGTCGACCTTGTCGAGCCATGACACTAAAACCGTGTCTTCACGCATACACCACTTTTTCGGTGAGCAATTTGATTTTTGTTCATGTCATATCGTGTCCTAGCCTCTAAGAAATTTATCCACCATTTTTATTTAATTTTTCGTGGAGCCAATTGTCAGAAATTGAGCTTTCTGCGGAAACAGCCGTTTTTTACTTCCCGACGTCGCTACATTGCCTTCGTTGAGTTTTAGCCTATGTCATCACCTTTGTAAGACTTGTCTCATTGTGTTCTATGCTGTGCTTCTCTCCTTTCCTCCAAAAACCATCCACAAATATTTGTCTCCGACACCTAGCCATAGCCGCCTAAGCCATCTCGCGTTCCCATCTATCTGGTGATGCTTTCTCCAATTCTTTCGCGTCAAAATGTGCCAAACCATCTCAAGTAGCTACCTTCCAAGTGGGTTTAGATTCGCTTCAACGAGCACCAAGATATCAAGTTTTTCCTTTTTCCTCTACCGTTGTCATTCAAATGTCGATTATATCGTCTCCGATGAATTTTCAGCTTAGCCGATAATTTTTCTAGCTTCACCATACTGTGTTCTACCCCGTGCTCACCTTACATCTCCACGTTCCATACCTGGTACTATCTTTCTCCAACCTGTCATTGTCGATAGCACATCGTCACTGCCGTTTTTCTCTCACCATAGGTGATTACCGTCGTTCCTCACAGCCATACCTATGTCACCACGCTCGCCTCATCGCCAACGTTCCATTTTGCCCATTCGCCGGCCACCTCTCAGCCATCCGACACCGTACTATTCAAAAAGTAATTCTTGGATTTTGTTATCATTTCATGTGTTATTCAAAACTTCCAAATATTCGTTCTCCCCATATGAACTCCGAATCCCTTGATTCTTCCTCCTAAATTCATCTAAAATTATAATCTATCTGTCAATATATATTTTATAATTTTTGGATTTTATTTAGATTTTATTTGAATTTATTCACTTTGGTTCTTCGCGTGTAGACTGCGACGATTCGAAAGAATTTGACAACGACTCACACCAGACTACAGAGCAAGGCAAGTCACACATCTTGATCATGTTGATCCTAGTTTAGAAATAAAATTATGTTGATTTAAATTATATTGCATGCATATGTTTATTCAAGTATTTCAACTCCAGTTTTAAACTTAGTTAATCCCCAATTGTTAAACTCCATTTTTAAACTCTAGTTAGTACACTAGTATTGGCTAGAGAGTTTTATATCAAATGCTTAGACCTGCTTAGACATATTCTTTGTTTTGGGATAACCTTTTCATATAAAATGATAAAGTTTTCAAATGTATTCTCGACTTCGGTGAGTCAAGAAGGATTATGAAATATTTTGAAAATAAAATATAAAATCTAGTTTAGACTTAGGTTAATGGTTAGGTGGTGGGTGCAGGCATGCACTGTTGTTCGGTGATACAGTGTTGATTATCGAGCACAGGGGGTATGTGGTTGAGACTAAGTCAATTAAGGACCGGTCTATGAGCTACTATTGCAAAGCCCTATCGTACTACCACAAGACTGGTATGAGATAGTCCTGACTGATTAATTTGCGGGTCCCAACCTGAGTCTCGTCGTAGGTTGAAAGTGAGCGTGGCGTAGGCCATGAGAATTCTCACTCGGCTCAAGAGGGGTCCTGGTCTGGTGGATTCCTTACTGGGGTGAAATCTTAGTGTTGGCTTGGCCAGGTCGAAGGCTTTGCATTGTAAAGGCCTTGTCATGATCTCCTAGCCGCACACTTAAGGAAGTGTGTTAATCCGATGGCAATATGGGATGATCATGTCTTGTGGGTAAAGCTGTACAACCTCTGCAGAATGTATAATCTATCCTGGATAGCCGTGCCCATGGTCATGGGCAGGCTGAGTAAAATTTTTTCACGGATTAGACTTTATTTTTTAAAATGGTTTATGAAAATCTTATGGATGGATGGAATCCATGAGAGAATGAAAACTTGTGGATGGATGGAATCCATGAGTGATTGGAAGCGTGTGGATGGATGGAATCCATACGAGATCTTTGGAAAAGATGATCCGGGTGGGATGCCCGTGGTTAGTGTTTGGTCGGAGCCTGCACTAACGGTAATAATTTCATTTACAATTACTATTTTTACTTATTGTATTAAATTCAGCAATTTCAATCTATTTACTGTATTTCTTTAAATGTTGTTTTATGCTCAAATTAACTCTATAAGCCTTCCTTTGTTGTCTTTATCATTATGTTGTATTTCTCCGTATGACTTACGAAGTACAAGTTTGTACTCACTTTGCTATCTCCATATAGAGGAAGATGACTTCGACTATGGTGAAGACTTGGACGAGTAGGCCGCGTCTTACTATCGTTTGCGTGTAGGCAGGCTCAGTGGGCTTCTTCTGCTTCATTTTTTTTCCCTTCCGCTGCTTATATTTAATTTTGGCTTATGTGCCATTGATGTAAACTTTGGCCATCAGGCCCATATTTAGTTAAATAAAGTTTATCATTGTGTTTGATATATATCCCTGTTATCACTGTGTGCACTAGCTGATCCTGAACTAGTGCGATTTACACAGTGGATCTAAGAGTTATTACTCCGGGGTCCGACAAAATGCTCAATCATCAAACTAGCATAAGCCAAAATATCACTGTATCTAGGCATGGGAACAGTAACGGATAATCCGTTTTATCTGATATTCGTATTTGAGAAAACGTGAATGTGGTAAGCAAAATCCATATTCGAAAATGTTCATGTTCGTATTCAAGAATATTAGTATTCATATTTGTAGAGACCCCAGATTTTACCATCCGGAATCCACTGTGATTTTACTGCACTATTCCCTGGATCAGTAGATAGTGCTCACAGTTACAGCAATGAATATCAAAATACATATCATGCGAAAGCGTAAATATGGTAATAGACTTACTCATGGGCCGATTAGGCCGAAATCAATAAATTGCAGCAGCGGAAGAACGAAGCACACAGATGGGACCTTCAGGACATGCCCATAGGCAGCCAACTAGAGGTTCGCGACCTAGCCCTTAACATCTTCATCTTTTCTGCCAGCTTGTCCAATCTTGTTGCTGAGGCGAGGTGATTTGATTCCTGATGCTGAATTTTGTCGCAAAAGCGAGTGTGAGCACTCCAACCCCGTGCTCCGCGAGCCAATACACAGAATGCAAATAGATAGTATGCATGGCTTAACAAAGGAGAGGCTCGGGTTATTTTATTTGCCATAAATTGTTTTCGAAATACAATACATAAAAATTTCCTGAGACCTAGCAGTTTGAACCAAAACATAAGTTTTGAAAGAATGCACTAGTAATAGTGATTCAGATTCCATCCACCGTTACATGGTCTCTGCACCATATGCTTAATCCTTCAGCGTCATAACCGCTTAACTTATCACTGGGAGGACACCCAGGGCAACACAAATAAGGGTCTTTCTCTGCCCTCCACTTTACCATTTCCACCCACAAGGTTTTTGAAATAGAACTATATCTAGTTGAGTTCCCATGTCCGCCCTTGACCGTGGGCACGGCTATTCGAATAGTTTTGACTCTGCAGAGTTTGCACACTTTACCCACAAGAGATAAATCCACTCGTTGCCCCCACATGATTCCTTAGCCATGCAGTTGAGTAGACTATCACAGGATCGTTACAATGCATAGTCCTACTGTGGTTACGCCCGCTAAGGTCTATCTTCCGTAGATGCGCACATCCTCGGGAAGGGTCCCTCGTGAGCCATCACGAGCAAAGGCGGGGATGAGACCATCCATCCCTTTGCTCGTGGTCATACCTTCACGTAACCACCTTAGAGCCACACAAATTAGTAAACCCTGCCTACACTTTGCCAGCTTGTGGTTGTACTGTTGTACACTGGGAGGTCATCACGAGATTCAGTCCTTAGGGTTATCTGGGCGGTTCTACCACATTCCCCTTTGTGCTTCCACTACACCACTCACACACACCCTCGAACCATCCACCCAGATAATTAAGCAACTCGAGGTTTTTGGGAGCATAAAATATCCATAATCAAATATACCAGTCATTACCACCATGACTGCCAAAACCAATTTCTCATGATTCAAAGTGATGCTTTGGGGCATTTTTAGTGCCCCGATTATCTAAGCAGTACTAAGCATGGCGTATAGTTATGGACTTATTTTTGAAAGGTTACCATTATAATTTTGCTAGGGTGACAAGGCTCAGATATTCAAATATGTCAAAGGAGGTATAATACTAGCAAGTCGAATAATGGGTATGTAGCTAGAATCTTCAAACAAACATATAATTGCATATGAAATAACAGCATGCAATTTGATAATTTAAATAAAAGTAGATTTGCAGAAAATGTAGGTTCAACATGATCAAAGTATTGACTCGTCTGGCGCGGTTTACCGCGGTCTTGAGCTCTCACAAGGCTTGCTCTTGAGCTTCTGGTCTCTATCTTCACTTCAAGCTTAATCTCACTGGATCCACTGAATCTTCATGATTCCCAATTTCTAATTACGCGACAAACGACTGAATCCAAATAAAAGCAAGTAACTCAAGAGATCCAAATAACTCCGAATACTCTCAATTTAGTTTTATTACGAGTTAGTGGGTGATTTGAGGCAAGGTTGGTAATAGAATACCATAACTTGATCTTTTTATTGGTAGTCTCTTTTTATTATTTTGGTATTTATCAAGGAAGTTACATGGGCTAGGTTAAGCCTATGAATTGGTGTATTTTGTCGAGTGCCAATTTTCAGGGCATATGATATATGTGTATATAAGTATTGTTTGCAAACTTTAGCCTACGGGGTTAATCTTATGGGCTATGTTTATAGCATTTGTGGTACGATATTTTATGTACTCTTAGTTACTACTAGACGTAACTTATTTTGAATTAGGATCCATTTGTTCGGGTCCTAGCTTGCTACACTTATTCATACCCAACACTATTATTTACTAAATCTAACGTTAAGATTTAATCACTGGCACCCTTGTCATTTTGTCTACACCTTTGTTATTGTTAAGCTTAGCGTTATTTTCAGTCAAATTTATTTACCAAGGCTTGTCATACGGGTTCATATATTAATATAGCTACTTACTTAAATCGACCATGGAGATTTGTTTAACGATGGTATGTTAAATGTTAGGGCATGCATCATAATTAAGTGAAATCTTTATTAAGTTTGAATATTTAACCATAGTCATAGTTCCTTACCATTGCTAGGGCTTAGGGTTATTATTTTATGTTTTAGCTAAGCGGTGGCTAGTTCTATCTCTTTTACTAAAATACACGGGTGTGTGATTTACTCCTTAGAAAGTTTCCATTTGCTAAATTGTTATTCCATGAAAGCATAACCTAAATGAGATTTTACTCAATTTCATATTATGCCCTTGATTAGTAGTTAAACTTAAAAAAAAATATTCAGAGCACATTAGTTACTAACATATGTCGTTTGGTCTAGGGTTAAACCTTTATTAAACTCATCTTTATCCTGATAAACTTCAGTATTATTTGTGGATTAGCCCCATGTTTTTAATATTTGTTGCTTAACAGAATCTACCTCCAAGGTTTATTAAATGGCAGCATGTTAAATATTGGGGCATATATATATTCATTTTAATTAAGGCCATCTTTATTGAATATAGACATTTATCCAAAGCAACTTCTCCTCTCTAATGCCTTATTTGAATTTTATTAGCTTCCCTAAATTATTTAACTTTACCTTGGATATACTTTTAATTAGGGCCCTTATTAAGTTTGGACATTTAAGCACAACTATATTTTATTAATGCCTTGGATTGTTAACTAGGCCTCAAATAAATATTTAAACCATATTAATTACTTATGTAGCAATTAATCAAGTATTAAGTCTTAATTAACCTTATTTTACATACTAATTAAATTTATTAACTTCCATGTATTTTTCTAAATTTTTCTTTAATTTTTCCTTAATTGAAATGGCCACTAAAAATAGAATAAAAAGAAAGAAAGAAATGCGCTGAGATGAGGGATTGAACACAGGACCTGCAGGCTACGCACGACTCGGTTGTCCGCTGGGCTATTGCCCCCTTGACCGATTGCATGAAGGGAACTAGTGATTATATACATCACTTAGCTAGGGCAAAACAGAGCACCTCCGGCTGCCCTCGGTGGTGGACTCGCCGGCGGTGGCTGTTGGCCGGGGAGGGGGTAGGAACCAGAGAAATGCGCCGTGGGGAAGAAGACGAAGTATTGGGAGGCGGTGCGTAGTCGGGGCGGCGAGGAGGTGGGCCGGTGGCGAGGATCCTTGGGGGCGCAGGCGAGCGCGCGGCGCCGGCGAGCGAGAGCAGCGGGGAGGTCCAATTAATGGGTGGGGCCGGTTGAGGGCACCGAGACGACGCTTCCCCGGCGAGGAATTGAAAGGAGACCCGCCGAGGGGGCGGCGGTGGTGAGAATGGCGGTGGCGGCCGGAGGTTTAGGGGAAGAAGGAGGAAAGTGGAGGGAGGAGGAAAGAACAGCGCGGGGCAAAGGGGAAAGGGGGCCGGAGCTTTTGTAGGCGCAGAGGCGGGAGAGGTGCGGTGGCGGAGGACCGGTCGGGGGCGGCGGACCGGGCGGTGGCGGCGGGGGACCGCGGGGTCTTGCCCGGTGCGGGGCTCGGGGCGGGAGGCGCGGGGCTCAACGCGCTGAGGTGACCGGGCGGAGCCTGGCGACGCGGCGGGTAGCAGGGAGCGGCGACGGGACAAGGCGTGCACGGCCAGGGGCACTCGGGCCCGTGTGCAGAGAGCCAGGGACGCGGAAGGAAGGGGCCCGCGGCGCAGTGGGAGTGGTGCTGAGCCTTGCAGGAGGGGAAGGGGGAGGTTGGGCCGGGCCAGTTGGCCAGCCTGGCCTCCATTGCTTTCTCTTCTTTTTTTATTTGTATTTTCCATTTTATCTATTTATTGCATGTATTTGCATATGTATATGTGTGTGTATATATATATATATATATATATATATATTTCCCTCATTTTGTCTGCATATCTTTTCCTTATGCCTATTTTTTTTCTTGTATAATACATTTTATGCCTTGCTCATCCTTCTAGGTCTTTGGGTGCATACTTGTATAGGTTCTATTTTTTTTGTTTCCCTTCATCTTTTATTAACTCAGATTTCTCTCCCCTTATACTAGATCATCTTTTCAGATTCGAATTTAAAATTTTGAGTTTCCTTTATTTGCATATTCCCATGTATAGCATTACTAATATTGATTTTGTTTTTGGTCTTTCTTGAATTTCCTTAACTTTTAGGAGCTCAATCAAATTTTAAAAACACCATAAAAATCCAAACTCAAATACAATATTTGACAAAAATAACTCAAGGCTTCATATTTTCAAATTTAAAATTCTAGGATGTTACAATATTTAAGAATATTCGTATTCTCATTCGTATTCGAGAATATTCATATTTGTATTCATATTCGAGACTATTCGATTTGTATTCAATCGATTTCCTATGCCTATCGGTCAGTCGGCCCAGCCAAGCGACCAAGCGGAAATCTCAGAAAAAACCCGGATGATTTTGTGATTCAAAATTTCAATTTGGGTGGTTTGAAACTGGTAACCATTTCGATGACCGATCAAAAACCAGTGAAAACCTGGCAAAACTGCTAAGAATTTGTTCCACCGAGATTTGTTACAGAAGTTGTATGAGGAAATTCGTATTCGACCGAATTAAGTACATATTCAATTTGAATTCGTATCCATTACAACATTCGATTCACATTCATATTCGAGAATATTTGAATTCTTGTTCATATTCATTTTAAAAATATGGATTCATATTCGTATTTGAGACTAATTGATTGTATCCGATCCGTTTCTATCCCTAACTGTGGCGCTACATAGATAGCAAAGAAGCCATATCATAAAATTTGGCATAGATAGCAAAGAACCCATGTCATGGTACCAGAAAGGCAAACTTGCACGTGTGTGCCCATCATGAACATCAAACTACCATCTTCAAAGGCAATTGAATTCCATTACATGATTGAAACTGCTCCTATAAAATTGTTCGAATGAAAAGAACTATTGTATTGTCAATAGAGTATAAACTGCAGTAGACCCCTCATATCGAGTTATGACAACTGAACAAACATTGTGATATCCGTGCAAAACAAAACTCCTTCTTGCACATAAATCCTTCATCTCAAACTAAAATTGGAGCGAAATCTTCACTTTTAAATAGCAAAACTCCAAAGAGTACAATGCTAGCTACTACATCATGTTATCAAATTCTTGATAATTAGTGTTGCCAAAGCCTCTGTAATAGTTGCGTATGCGATCCAAATTGCAACATGTTCATAACAGTGAACAAAAATACAAAATTCAATTGTTCTCACAACTAACATTGATCTTTTTCCAAAGTCTCATCGATCAAGCGTAACCCAAATTAACTCATTGTGTTGAAAGTATGCAACTCCGCCTTAGACTCTATATGTGTAGATCTTATCGCAATAACCCTTAGTAGACGACGGATCATTGAAGAAACCGTTGATGATTAATCTGCCTGGATGCCACCAATAATAGACAGAACAGCTTAAATTATAATGAACTCTACATCTAACAAAAAATATGTAGAGCTGATGAACAACTTCTTGATGGAAGATGGCGAACATCTTCTTGATGGAAGATGGCAATTAACTAAGGCAGAAGATCGTCGACAAAGATGACGCGGTACAATGCCACAGCATGGCACTAGAGAACATGAGTAATGGTGTTGTCGAACTTGGCGTTGCAATAGTTGCCAAGGTAGAGCATATGTCAATGCTTAGCATTTAGTCAAATCGTTGAACAGAGTTGAGTGAATCAAAATTACTAAGTTGAGGTCCTCGTACGATTCCTTGTATACCTAGCAAGGGCTTGCCAAATCTTTGGTACACTTTATGGGTGCATCTAGCAATGAAGATTAAGGGCATGTTTGGTTCATGACCAGAAGTTGCCTAGCCACAAGTTAGGCGTGCCCAGTTTTTAGGTAGCTGTTTGGTTCACTGACGCAACTGTGGCATGCCACACTTTCTTAGCACCTGGCCCCACACGTCATAGACTCAGTTTCTTGCCAAACTTTGCCACAAGTGTGACTTCGATTTTGTTAGCCACACTTTCTGTGGCAGCCACACATTGCCTAAGCTTAGGCATGGCAAGCTTAGGCACCAACCAAACAGACCTAAAGCATTTCCAGGTAGACTTGTGTGTGCGCTAAGCAAAATTTCTTCAGAATCTTGGTACATAGATCGTGTACAACTAGTGATTTCCAGCCAAAATCATAGGGAAACAAGCCACGGACCGAAGCCTTCATCATACCTCCGGATAATTGGATGTTTGCCCTTGCTTTTCTATCTTTGATTCATGCGACTTGGCCTCGTCGGGTTCTACTGCCTCTGGAGTCTTGGATGACTTTCTCTCGGCTTCTATGCTGCTATCGAATGGACGACTGCTGCTGTGCTGCATCGGCTTTTATGGCTACAGTCACAGACACAAGCAGACCAGCAGATGGCTTCTGATACGAATTCGAAGTTGCTAGTTCGCTTCGGATTCGATGAAGCCCAACAAAACACCAAAACGGGGAAGCGAAGTCATCAAAAAGGAAAAACGAGTGCCTTTCACTGCCTCGGATTCGACAAATCGAAACGAACCGACGATTTTTTCTATCGGATCTTCTGCGCTCTGCCTCATGTAGTGATGTTGTTTTCGATGCTACACCTTGATGCTGTGCAGGTGCCGCTGTGCGAAAGTCAATCGGAGGGTAGCGGTTTGATTTCAAATCCAGAACTCTGATAACACTTATTATAAAATACATGATAAAATAGAAGAACTGAAAACCCTCACAGAAAAACAATGAACACATAAATGCGGAATTCACTGTACGAGGAAATGTTTATAATAAAGTTCTTAACTTCTCTATGGTCTACAAACGTATATTTATAGTGTTTACAAAGAGGATTTTAGGTAGAAGTAGAATTCCAGGTTGAAAATGAAAACAGAGTTGAATTCGAATCACAAACTTAACAAAGCATTCAGATAATGTTCAGTCTGTTAATCGTAGCAAGCAGGTTAGACACTGGATGACAAGGAAAAAAAATCGAAACATGTGAAACACGTCTTTTTCTAGCTTTTTGCAGTTATCACCAGACTTTCCAAGGTATGACAAGCCAGAAAAAACTTTGCCTCCGAAATGCAGGCCCAAATCACTATCCTGGATGCACTCTTCTCATTCTCTTTTGCCTGCCTCAGACTTTTCGGTTGCCAGCCAATAAGATTCTCTTTCGGCTGTCCTCTTCTTCATATGCTTCCACTGCTTCCGTGTGAACTAGAATGCCTGCACAGTTCACATAACTGGCTAACGCGTTCTTGTCTGTAAAATAAGTTTATACCTGGAGCAAATCTTTCATACATGGGAACCAAATTGGTCAGAGCTTCAGAGGATAGCTTAAGGCAACACAAACAGTAGGTAAGCCCAAATCTGCGCCGGCTTTCATGTTTCATGCCAATATTTTTCACTTAAATTGTTGTTCTGTTGCGAAACTTGTGCCTGCAATCTTGGTTCTTGCCATATTGTTTTACCCTTTCTGTTTTATCTTTTGGGAGGGATGGAATGGAATGACCTGGTCCTGGCTAGACTTCGTCTTGCCTGCCTTAACTGCTGTGATATTTGCCGGTTGAGGCTAAGGCCTCACTTGAATGGGTCTAGAGTTCACATGGTTCATGCCCGTCTCCTCTCCTCCTTTCCCCTTAGCCGGTTGCTTGTGGTTGTGGGGTTCCTCTTTTTTGGGCCTGCCCTGCCCCTCAAGACAAGCATGCAGAGCAGAGAGCGCTGTGCTCGCATGCCAATCCAGTCCTGTATGCTTGATTGGTCCCAGTGATGGAACCTCTCTCCTGTTCCCATGAGCTAAGATTTTCTTGCCCACATCTTTGAGGTACTTGTTGATTTGGATTGTTGAGTTAATGCTGCTAGGGCTGGAGGGATTTCTCCATTTGCAGAATCATTTCCTTTGTCTCTTTTGGAAGCGTACTGAGAGGTTTCTGGCTTCTTCCCCCGGATGAAGTAGTTCTTGGTTAGTAATTTTTGGTTTCCACCTCGTTCTTTGGCCCCTAGTACCTGTGGTCGGTTCTCGATACTTCTGGCAATTAATCGTCTTCATTCCTGCCTTCAACTGCTCCCATATGGAGTAATTAGTTCAAGCTGCAACTTTCCAATTGCTTTGATGTTCAACTAGATTAGTTACTCTAGCATATACTGTCCGTAATTTACACACCTCACCAAGAAATTGCTGTTCTTGTTTGTTGATTTGCCTCTGTTCTACTTGGAAAAGAGTTAGCTCAAGTTATTGATTTTTTGCAGGGCAATCCTCTCCATTAGCACAGGTATGGAGGTATCCCACTTCCCGCTCCGGTGGGAGAGCACCGGCGACCAGTGGTGGTACGCGACACCCATCGACTGGGCGGCGGCGAGCGGCCACTACGACGTCGTCAGGGAGCTCCTCCACCTGGACGCCAACCTCCTCATCAAGCTGACGTCCCTACGCCGCATCCGCCGCCTCGAGTCCGTCTGGGACGACGACATGCGCTTCGCCGACGCGGCCAAGAACCGCGCTGCCGTCGCCCGGTGCCTGCTCCTCGACTGCGAGTCCCGCGGGGGCCGCGCCAACCGGCTCATCCGGGCCGGCTACGGCGGGTGGCTGCTCTACACGGCGGCCGCGGCTGGGGACGCCGGGTTCGTGCAAGAGCTTCTCGGGAGGCAGCCTCTGCTAGTGTTCGGTGAGGGGGAGTACGGCGTGACTGACATCCTGTACGCCGCGGCGAGGAGCAGGAGCTCGGAAGTGTTCCGACTGCTGCTCCACGCGGTGGTGTCGCCGGCGTGTTCGGCCGGGAAAGATGGAGGGGAGGTGGCTGACGAATTGGGGAATGGTGGTGCTGCCAATGGTGGGGGATACATGTTCAGGCATGAGATGATGAACCGGGCAATGCACGCCACGGCGAGGGGAGGTAACCTGGAGGTCCTTAGGGAGCTCCTGCAGGGCTGCTCTGATGCCTCGGCATTCCGGGATGCGCAGGGCTCGACGATCTTGCACGCCGCTGCTGCAAGGGGGCAAGTTGAGGTGATGCTACTTCTGCTTCTGAATCTTCTGCTGAGTTCCATGATTTTTTTGCAGTCAAATATTTATCTTAGCCAGGTGTATAAATGTTTCATGATTGTGTGATTCAACAGAAGAAGCAGTCTGTTGAACTTTGTCACCAATTGGCTATAAACTTACTGCTGCAACTCTAATCTATGGGCCTCTGAGATTACTTAAGCTAATGTTATTACATTAAAGCACTACTGCGGAAACCTTGGAATAATAAATGTCTGTTGTCTTTGACTTAATATCCCTGTAAGTTGATCTTGTGAACATGCTAGCCAGGTTTTGATTCTGCTTGCACATGATATAATTTTGAAGTGACGGGTCTTATGGCACGTTCTAGTTAAATTAATAGAGCTGGATAGTGGATACTAGATGGCATGGACATCAATTCTCAACCTACCGAAATAGGATTTGCTAAGTGTTGCTTGTCACCAAAGTTTCATGACAAACCAGTCATTGAGGTTTTTATGACAAACCAGTCATTGAGGTTTACACCATCGATGCTTATCAACAGAAATGTTTATCGACAGGCCAAGTCTGTTATATTTTTATGGCTTGTGTGAACAATTTGAAGTCCTAATCTTTTCTTCAGAGCAACGAGCATTCTAGTTCATCTTGAGTGTCATGAGAAACGCTTTTGTTTACTCCTTTTCTTTTGCTGCAGAGTCAGATCTAGCAATGAGTTTGATCATAGATTTTTCAGTGACTGCATAACGTTTTTACTTTATACTACAGGTTGTGAAGGATCTTATTGCCTCTTTCAATATAGTCAACTCCATAGATGAGCAAGGGAACACAGCATTGCATATAGCAGCCTTTCGAGGTCACCTGCCAGTGGTCAAGGCCCTCATTACTGCATCACCGTCACTTATATCAGCCACAAACGAAGTTGGTGACACGTTCCTTCATATGGCTCTGACTGGCTTTAGGACTCCTGGCTTCCAAAGGCTCGATCGGCAGATAGAGCTTATGAAGCAATTGATCAGTGGTGCAATCATGGATGTCAGCAGCATAATCAACACGCAAAATGACGATGGAAGGACGATTCTTCACTTGGCTGTGGTCGGAAAATTGCACTCCAACCTCATTGAGCTCTTGATGACCGCACCATCAATTCACCTCAACGTCCATGACAACGATGGGATGACTCCTCTGGATTTACTCAGGAAACAGCCGCGGACAACATCATCTGAAATACTCATCAAACAGCTGATTTTGGCTGGTGGGATCTCGAATTCAAGGGACCATGAGACAAGGTCGGCTATCACTTCTCAACTGAAGATGCACCATATTGTAGGCAGCCCAGGGACTTCTTTCAAGATCTCGGATGGTGAGATTTTCCTCCATGCGGATATTGATGCGTCAAGCATCAGCGAAAGAACGTGCTCATTCTTTAGTGTTGGCAAGAGTGACGCTGAAATCCAGGAATCTGGTCAGAAGAAGCTGAATTCTGTGCAAAAGACGGCAAAACATCTGAAGGTCCTACTCAGATGGCCTCTCCGCAAGGAGAAGAAATCAGCTGGTGGCCCGAAGGAATTGGAGGACGATGCCTCCTCACTGGATTCGGTCAAGAGCTGGAGCCATGCGGAGACCCCAACACCCCTGAGGCAAAGGTACTCCAAGCTGAGCTCCCTGTTCAACAACAAGCGAACCTTTGCTGCCAAGAGCTCGCCGAGTCCAGCAACAAAGATGAAATTCGCAGCTGGCCTCACACACGGTGTCACACAGCCCGAATCTCCTTCTGCTTCTTTCTCATGGTCATCTTCGTCATTGGTTGACAAGATCGAAGCAGTCCATCTGGACAAAGACAAACCATCGCCCAATGCCAGTGGGGTGATGAGGCATACATCTAAGAAATATGGGTCTCTGAACAGTAGGCTTATGAACCAGTACTTCTGTATCGGGGCACAAGGGCTAGCAGTCGAGGATTCTACCTCGAGGCAGCGCTCGAGTCGGATGTTCAGTCAGTCACTTCTGTCAGTAACCTGATTACATCATTGACAAGATGGGCTCCAACATTGACACGGCTTGCTTCCCTTGACTTCACTCCTTACAAGTTAGAGCTACTCTGATACCAGATAGGTGCTTGTCTGATGTTTGTGCTTGTGTGTTACCGGTGCGGCCAGGTATGTAATCAGATCTACTAATGTAACGTGGTTATAACGATAGTGTGATTTCTTTTACGGGAACTTGAGCATAGTTTGATTTCTTTTACGGGAACTTGAGTGTATAACGGTAGTGTGATTTCTTTTACGGGAACTTGAGTGCAATTGAAGGCATGATTTGGATGTGATTTGATTTGCCATGTACAAGTTATATGGAGAGTATCTTGCCCTGTTTTTGGTGCAGCTTTCATCACCACATGTTAGGATCTGTTCGGAGTTGCTTCAGCCTTCAGCCTTTCCATAGGCCTGCGCTTGGGGCTTTACTCATGTGACAAATCACAGCCTCAGAAGGGGCGGGGAGAGTCATGTTTAGGGTGTTTGTATTGGCTGCGTTTTTTTTGTGACTTATAATCTTTGGTTGAAATAAATAGTAGTGGCCGAAAGAAATATCTTTTAAAAGAAGAGATGAACGGTGAGAAGTGAGGAAAAGATAAGTACGTGAGAGAAATAAGATACGTGATATATCTATAACATTCTGTCTTATGCTTAGAGTGAGATGAAAAATAAGAGGAGTGAAGAAATCGTTTTAAAAAAATTATATATTTATATTATCTTATAAATTTTCTAAATAAAAATAAAAACTAAAAATCAATAGAACACCTTTTTAAGCCCAAACCCCGATTCCCATAATTCTCACATGCAGCTCAATGCACAGAATGGGTTATACGCTACAGCTGTGGACCATTCGTTGCTTGATTTCAACCACCCGTATCGGTGAATGGTGACCCGTTCTTTGCCTCAGTTCTTTTTTATTTACTAGTAAGATTCTATACGTTGCAACAGAATATTTAAATAAGGGTGATACATATCAACAAACATGATCCAAAACCGTTCTATGAATATTTTATTTATCTTATACACATGCATGTCCATATTTAATAACGTATAGTGTTTCTTATGCAACATTAGTACAAATGAATTACATAAGACATTTAGGACGTAAGAACATCTTTGTAAACCATATTCTTGATAAGACATCTAAGATGTAAGAATATCTTTGTAAGCACGGGCACCTTACAATTAAGGTAAATACAGGAGACATTTTCGCAAAATTTACCACTAAGATCTCACCGTCAGGCCCCCTAAATAAATTCTAGCCGAAAGTTAGTTCTCAAAATTTATTTAGTTGAACAACGGCAAACTCAGAAATAACATGATGTGGACTGGGTTGGACTGAAGGATGTAGTGGGGATGCAGTTGCTAGCGAGCATGGTAGAACGAGCGCCTAGGAGACGCCGTGGTAGCGGCCTTTCGGCTAGGGGAAGAGCTCGGGTAGAGGAAGAGCACGGGTAAAGAAGGAAGAAGAGGTAGAAGATAAGTAATTCTGGCTTGCTCTTTATTATTGCGGCTATCCTCTTATAACTTGAGGTGCCCATCTCCTTACAAACTCAATCCAAGTCTTAACTAATGCGGAAAAAATCCAAAATAAGGAAACTACCAAATCATGCAAATAGAAACTAATCCATCTCGGAAAGGGAACATATCTGCAGCTGCTCCTATTTCCCCGTCTGGCACGCTAGATGCTTGCAGTGCCGTGGTTGGCCCTACATCAAGAACTTCTACCCTTGGCTCTCCGCGTGGTGCGCGGTGCTAGTACATGCACCCAAAGCGCCAAGTAATTGTGTTGCAACATTTCCCCCCTCCTAGAGAAACAGCTCGTCCTTGAGCTAACTTGAGGGTGCGCTGCTCTGAAATCAGCTAGCCTTTCCCATGTTGTGTCGGTAGGCTGAAGTCCCTTCCAACTGACCAAGACTTCCTAGGAGCCTTGATGACGACGAGCCCAAAGAATAGAGTTAGGCCGTGGCTGGTACACGCACCCAAAGCACCAAGTAATTGTATTTGCAACATAACAACTAACAAGTCTATTTGCATTTCACAAACTAACGAAATGATTTTTTTGTTTTTTTGCTATGACACTTAAGAGAATTTGGCAATCGCATCACGGCCTTAATCCTCTCTGTAATGGACGTGTTATTCCTAGTCCTAGACAAGAAAAAAGGGATAAAATTAGACTGTAACACATCGAACGTGCAATACTATCGACTAAGCAACAGACACGCTCATGCACCCCTACCACTCATTCGTAGGATTGAGCGACGGCTCAAAGCTTTATCTAAATCTTTCTGTTAGTTTCCTTGCATTACATGTACAACAACAGTCAGATCCTCTCTCTACCAGTCAATCGAAATATAAGAATGACATATGTTTACATCTTACAGATTTGCCATATTATCAACCTTTTGATGCTTTGGGCTGTTTAGACAAAAATACCTGTAATTGAGTTCGGACCTTCTCCAGCTCAGATTCATGATTAACTTTACAAGTAAGATTCCACATTTCCAAAAGACAAAGTTGAATGATACAAAGCAAATAACAATTCAGTTGCACACAGGAACTAAAAATAATAATATGAAAATGCATTACCATTATTGGTCCAAATAGTTATTCTGACATGTTCCTATAACGCTTCCTACAATTCAGACACAACAGCTACTCTATTTGCTTCCACTCATTTTTTTTTCATGTTAGCTTCCTCATCCTTTAGTTCTGTGCAAAGAGCCTCACGACGAGGATCCTCAACTACAGATAGAGAATAGCTTCAGAATATGAACTAAGATAGCCAAGTTAGGGAGGACTCATGTTAGCAACAAATAGTACATCTTGCTTTTATCCAAATGAGTGGTACATTGCGGTGCAAAAATAAGATCCTGTAAAAGATTTACATAATGTAAACCCAAAACACTGAGGAACTTAGCTAAGACATAACTCAATAGAGACAATCACTGCCAAACTATATCCAGATTGTCATGTGTCAACATAACACAGTTTCAGTCTTTCAGCAATTTCCAACGAGTTTAGAAATATTAATTTGGCATAAAGAAATGAACCATCACAAATAGTATGCCATATTGTTCCACCTACCCACAGGCGGGTAAAGCTGAAATTATGTAATAATATCTCTATCTTAATCCAAAAAAATTCATATTTCTACTTTCACCATGACAAATGAAACTGGAGATTTTTCATGGCCAAACGTGACAGGAGAAAGGTCGCTAGTGCAATTTGCCATTGCCAAAAATGGCTGCTGCCATCAATCCAGCTCTAGTACCCTTTGCTTCCTATAGAAAAAGTTAAAACTAATGAGCACAGAATTTCCAGATGAGTACAAGTACTATGAGAACTCATGCTTATGTGAAAAAGCAACCTTTGTCAAGAGGTAAGTAGCCCAGGAAAAATTTACTGAGAAAATTGGAGCGGTGAACACACAAACAGTTTCCACCGACAATGGAATGTTAAGAAAGTTCAGCAGCCTAGTAGAGCAATCAAATACTTCAGGCACATTTGCAGTAACTAAATGGAATTTAAGGGTGTGTTCCTTTGATAACATACCACCAAATGGATCCAGCTGTCAATGTCAAGCCGGAATACACAGTGCCACCAATCACACGGCCAAGGGGATACCTAAATCAGAAGCAACAGTAAGAAAAATCAGCTATTACACCTTCCATTTTTCATAAAACTTTCACATTACTAAATGATTCTGCTATCTGTGAGGCTCATACCATTCCTATCATCAAACCAGTTCCAGAACTCATAAATTTCATTCTTCGACAAAAAACTGTAACAAGTAAGGGGAATTTAGATCAAATGCAATCCATAACTGCTTCAAGCTAGAATTTCATGTTCCTATGTAACCATTGTTTGCTATATAATTCCACTAATCATCCCACAGTAAACAAAATCTACCAAACAAAGTCAATTTCCAAAACCCAGAACCCTCCAACACCAACACTTAAGAGTCAGCGAAATAATGCGATCTTCTATGAAGTGAGCTCGATTTTACATACTCCAGGACAAAAAAACTAAACTAAATAAATGGAACCATGCAATCCAACCTGAGTGACGCAGAAGTTGAAGTAGGGGTTGAACTCGTGGATCACGCTCTCATACTTCATCACCTGTGGCACCAAACGGCGGGACGTGTAAGCATAGAGAATTCTGAAAACACTATTCCAACGTTGGATCTGGAGGCATGGGGGTGGATTAGATCTTACGGAGAAGAGGCGGACCAAGCAAGCAATTTTCCCTCCTCACTGGTTGCTCCAGGAAACCAACTGATGTGGCCAAGAGTGTGAATACTACATTGATTTGTGTTTCACCCATGCCATCTGAAGTTACAAGGCTTAGTAGCTCTGAATTGCGTAAGGAGAAAGAATCAACCGGTTATGGGAGAATGAAGAATATCCTAGTTCGTACGGATACTTATGTGATTCCTCCTTTGCATAATGCAACAAGCCAACAATACATGGAATTAGAGGTGTGGATGGTAAAGAAAGAAAGCTAGTTGGGTAAAGAGAAAGACACAAGATCAATCAAGTTCTCGTGATTGCAGTTCTATCCATAATGTTCATGAAGATTGCAACGCCAATTCTGAGGTTTCCATGCACACAAAATACATATTTCGAAAGCTAATGAAGTCTACTTTCCAACGAATCAAACGTCACATGATTGGAGCTTTCTACACAAAGTTATGGCAACTTCATTGATTGCTGCACGGGCTGTCCGGAGAGACGCGCGAGACTTGCCAAACATAGAGAGTCTGAGTATTGCAATACAAGTAAAGTTAAATCCGACCATACCATGGTTTTCCAAAGGATGAGAAGGACTCATTTTCAGGTTCCAAACGGATTTGGAAACCCCTTGAACAAGAAAAGGAAACCTATAAATATTTGAATTCAATTCGGATTCGGTTCGGGTCAGATAGGAAGTCCAACATTAAAACGCCCATAACTTTCACAAATGGAGTCCGATTTGAGCGTTCTTGGACTCGTTGGAAAGCTATTTCGAAGCCCCATACAATGGAGGAGGTGCCACCCACGGAATCCACATGGTCATGTCGCAAATTGAGAGACAATCCAGAGGTAGCAGTCTAGGTATTTCCTTTTTAGTTCGTATTGGAGTTTATTTCGGCATTAGGCTAGGTTGTGCGTGAGTTTTAGTCAAGACCGTGTATTGTGCACCAATATAAGGCCAGGGCCTTAGCCCCATTGTGACTTAGGCTATGATATGATAAGTTTTTATGCTTGTGAAATAAAGGAGAAAATTGCTATGATGGTTGTTGGCGGCCAGATTGCGTTGCGATTTTCTCGTTTGGAGTTTGCTGAGTTGGTGCAAGGCAAGAATAGGAGATTATTCAGATTGCTCATTGAATCTACAAGGTTCATCTCTTCTAATTCATGTCTTCTTGCTGAATTCATGGTTTGGGGAGTTCGGTGGATTGCTTCTAGTGTGCACCTTGCATACTAATGCAAATTACCCTTATCAAGATTGTTGGCTGCGTTACGACAAGGAGAAGGAACCTCGCTTAACGTACCGAGAAAGATCGGGCCATCCCTACGCATCAACTAATCCTTAGTTGGTCCGTATCACCAACATCCATCACATAAATCCTTTTTACACATGCATGCAACAGCCATAACAGGAATTCGATTCACAAGTACGATTGATATCGCCAATTCATGGAACACAATAGACATTCGATTCACAAATAGGATTCTTTTTACACATACAACAACATCCATCACAGTGATTCGATTCACAAATTCGATTCACAAATGATAGAAATAAGTGGAGTACCATAGAAATTCACAAATACGCTTCACAAGTGGGTGTCGGTGCAGATCTTGGGGGTGGGAGGGGCATCCGGAGGCGACACATCTTCGATGGCGGCGTGGACCTCAGGCTTCGGTGGATTCGTCCGAAGACTTCCTCACCAGCGTGACGGCGTTGCGGGAGGGCGGCGGCGGTGCCTAACCCTAACCCTATCGCCTGTGAGGATGGGATCGAGTGGGAGAGGCGGAGAGCTGGCGCGGTAAGGTAGGATGGTGTAGTGCTGGCGTGGAGGAGATGGAGGCGATCGGCGGCGGCTGGGAAGAAGGGGGCGGTGGCGGGCGAGAAGGGGGCGGGCGGCGCTGCTCGGGGGAAGTGCGCGAGGGAGGAGAACGAGCGAGGACTTCTCACGAAACCAATAGCCGCGCAGGGGGTATCTGCAAATAACCTTAAGTGAGCAGCGCATTCCCCCGCCTGGATCGTGGCCGTCCGGCTCAGATCCAACAGTCCTGAAAGCTATTTGCATGTTATCACTGAAAAGGGCATTTACACTAGATATGCTTCCATATATATATATATATATATATATATATATATGTGTGTGTGTGTGTGTGTGTGTGTGTGTGTGTGTATAGGACGCTGAAATGGGACACCAAGGTGCCCGGGCACCAAACCTCCCTGCCTTTAGATTGCTTTTAGATGCGTGCAAGTACAATGACATATAATATCATGATGGAAAGTCTTAATTATGGATAAAAAGTCTCAATCATAGATGGAAAGTCTTAATCATGGAGCCTAGGCACCATGGTGCCCATGTTATTTATACTATATATATAGTGTGACAATCGTTACATAGATTACACAAATGAGTAAAATTGAATGAATTGTTTGATTAAGCACAATTGAGTGATTTGTATAATTGAATCCAACGTTTCAACATCTAGTTATCACCATTGCTAGGGTGGAACTCTCCAGTCTTGTTTATGACCTCTGCTAGCAAGAATTGGGAGAAATGTTCATGAATTTTGACGAGTTTGTCAAGATCATATGCACTTTCGTCGAAGTCCACTCATTGTCGCTAGGAGCAATGTTAAGTCATTAATTAGCATGTGTATGTATATATATACATACATATAATCAGAAAATAATAATTATTGGAAGGTTGACACACCTTTGGATTATTCATCTTAGTGTCCATGATTTCCTTCATATGGCGGCAAACGTAGAATCCATATACGTTGCCCTATAGCTGCTGGTGGCATTGCAAAATATATAGAATTACATACATATGTATTGTCAATTCTAGAGACACTATAACAAAGTGTGATATAGGATTGTTGTGTTGTAGCGGTTACCAAAAATCGCGTCCTGTGTCGCAGCGTGTTACTGGATTCGTTATGTCTCCCTCTTGTCAAACCGTGAAAGTCTTGTCAGACCAACCATTGCTTGCCTTCAATTAGCAGTTCTAGAACTGATGACAACCTCGTGTATTGCGGCTTATAGCCCGAGAACAAAGATTTCTTCGAGTCCTCTATCAAGCCTTCGAATTTACCAAACTCTATCTCACTATAGTTCCTCTCTGCATCACGTAGCATCTGATTCAGATTGTCATCCTGCAACTTATCCTCATGATCGAAAGCACAGTCCATAATCGGCATATCGTTGTCTCTCTCAACGATGTCATAACTACCTTTTTGTGTACTCTTCTCTTCATCGTGACTGGTCCAGCATTTGTATCCCTTTCTGAAACCTTTTCGAATCAAGTGAACTTCGATTTGCACTGAGTTGCTAAACATCTTTAGATTATCACAATCAATGCATGGACAATACATATATTCCATCCCCTTCTTCAACATATCCAGCTCGGCCGCTCTTCTAAAAGTAGACACACCATTAATGTGCTCTTCACTCACACGGTTCTCAATGTACATCCAGCTTCGGTCCATCTACAATACACATGTAACAAATGAGTATTAAAAATGATTATTAGCGCTACTATATAGCAAATCAAACTAGCTATACTTACACATGACATCTATATATATTACGTAGGTAGCTAGCTAGCCACGTATTCATGACATAATAATGTTAAGTAAGAATATATTGAACTGAACTACGAGTATTTATCCATTCTAAAATTGAGCAAACTAACATTATCTTTCTAAATCTAGCTAGCTAGATCTAAACAAAAACCAATCTATCATCTCTTTCAATTACAAAAGCATGCATATAAGTTATTAAGGTAGGGCACATATGAAGTCCATTCGAGTTGTTTGGCACTCAGTTTCATTGCGTGTCTCGATTTTGTCCGTATGAAGTTTGTAGCACCCGTTGAAACCCACTTTGGTGGAAAGTTTAACACTGGGTCGGATTGATTCAGAATCAACGCGGAAAATAGTTAGGGCACACGTGTAGTCCATTCGATGTGTTTGGCACTCAGTTTCATTTCGTCGCTCGATTTCGTACGAGTGGAGTTTAAAGTACCAGTCAGAATCCATTTCGGTGGAAAGTTTAGCACGGAGTCAGGCGAATTCAAAATGTATGCCAAAATGGGTGGGGATGCATATGAAGTCCATTCGGGGTATTCGGTACTCAGTTTCATTTCGTGACTCGATTTCGTACGAGTGGAGTTTACATTTCCCGTCGATACCCATTTTTGGAGGAAAGTTTACGGTCGAGTTGGATGGTTTCGAAATGCGTGCCAAAATGAGATATGATTCATGTCAAGTCCATTCAAGGTGTTTGCCACTCAGTTTATTCACATACATGGAGTTTGCAGGGCGTCGGAATTCGATATTGAGGAAAGTTTAACACCGACTCGGATGGATTCAAAGCATGCCAAACGAGGTAGGGCACATATGAAGTCCATTCGAGGTGTTTGACACTCGGTTTCACTGCGTGTCTCGATTTTGTCCGTATGGAGTTTGTAGTACACGTTGAAACCCACCTTGGTGGAAAGTTTAACACTGGGTCGGATTGATTCACAATCATTGCGGAAAATAGTTAGGGTACACGTGAAGTCCATTCGATGTGCTAAGCACTCAATTTCATTTGGTCACTCGATTTCGTACGAGTGGAGTTTAAAGTACCCGTCAGAATCCATTTCGGTGGAAAGTTTAACACGGAGTCAGACGGATTCAAAATGTCTGACGAGATGAGTGGGGATGCATATGAAGTCCATTCGGGGTATTTGGTACTCAGTTTCATTTCGTGACTCGATTTCGTATGCATGCAGTTTACATATTCCGTCGAAACCCATTTTGGAGGAAAGTTTACCGTCGAGTTGGATGGATTCGAAATGTGTGCCAAAATGAGATGTGATGAATGTCAAATCCATTTAAGGTGTTTGCCGCTCTGTTTAATTCATGTCTCGATTTCACATACATAGAGTTTGCAGTGCCCGTCGGAATTCGATTTTGACGAAAGTTTAACACCGACTCAGTTGGATTCAATGCACGCCACATAAGGTAGGGCACATATGAAGTCCATTCGAGTTGCTTGGCACTCAGTTTCATTGCGTGTCTCGATTTTGTCTGTATGGAGTTTGTAGTACCCGTTGAAACCCACTTTGGTGGAAAGTTTAACACTGGGTCGGATTGATTCAGAATCAACGCGGAAAATAGTTAGGGCACACGTGTAGTCCATTCGATGTGTTTGGCACTCAGTTTCATTTCGTCGCTCGATTTCGTACGAGTGGAGTTTAAAGTACCAGTCAGAATCCATTTCGGTGGAAAGTTTAACACGGAGTCAGGCGAATTCAAAATGTATGCCAAAATGGGTGGGGATGCATATGAAGTCCATTCGGGGTATTCGGTACTCAGTTTCATTTCGTGACTCGATTTCGTACGAGTGGAGTTTACATTTCCCGTCGATACCCATTTTTGGAGTAAAGTTTACGGTCGAGTTGGATGGTTTCGAAATGCGTGCCAAAATGAGATATGATGCATGTCAAGTCCATTCAAGGTGTTTGCCACTCAGTTTATTCACATACATGGAGATTGCAGGGCGTCGGAATTCGATATTGAGGAAAGTTTAACACCGACTCGGATGGATTCAAAGCATGCCAAACGAGGTAGGGCACATATGAAGTCCATTCGAGGTGTTTGGCACTCGGTTTCATTGCGTGTCTCGATTTTGTCCGTATGGAGTTTGTAGTACCCGTTGAAACCCACCTTGGTGGAAAGTTTAACACTGGGTCGGATTGATTCACAATCATTGCGGAAAATAGTTAGGGCACACGTGAAGTCCATTCGATGTGTTTAGCACTCAATTTCATTTGGTCACTCGATTTCGTACGAGTGGAGTTTAAAGTACCCGTCAGAATCCATTTCGGTGGAAAGTTTAACACGGAGTCAGGCGAATTCAAAATGTATGCCAAAATGGGTGGGGATGCATATGAAGTCCATTCGGGGTATTCGGTACTCAGTTTCATTTCGCGACTCGATTTCGTATGCATGCAGTTTACATATTCCGTCGAAACCCGTTTTGGAGGAAAGTTTACCGTCGAGTTGGATGGATTCGAAATGTGTGCCAAAATGAGATGTGATGAATGTCAAGTCCATTCAAGGTGTTTGCCGCTCTGTTTATTCACATACATGGAGATTGCAGGGCGTCGGAATTCGATATTGAGGAAAGTTTAACACCGACTCGGATGGATTCAAAGCATGCCAAACGAGGTACGGCACATATGAAGTCCATTCGAGGTGTTTGGCACTCGGTTTCATTGCGTGTCTCGATTTTGTCCGTATGGAGTTTGTAGTACCCGTTGAAACCCACCTTGGTGGAAAGTTTAACACTGGGTCGGATTGATTCAAAATCATTGCGGAAAATAGTTAGGGCACACGTGAAGTCCATTCGATGTGTTTGGCACTCAAATTCACTTTGTCACTCGATTTCGTACGAGTGGAGTTTAAAGTACCCGTCAGAATCCATTTCGGTGGAAAGTTTAATACGGAGTCAGACGGATTCAAAATGTCTGCCGAGATGAGTGGGGATGCATATGAAGTCCATTCGGGGTATTTGGTACTCAGGTTCATTTCGTGACTCGATTTCGTATGCATGCAGTTTACATTTCCCGTCGAAACCCATTTTTGGAGGATTGTTTACGGTCGAGTTGGTTGGTTTCGAAATGCGTGCCAAAATGAGATATGATGCATGTCAAGTCCATTCAAGGTGTTTGCCACTCAGTTTATTCACGTACATGGAGATTGCAGGGCGTCGGAATTCGATATTGAGGAAAGTTTAACACCGACTCGGATGGATTCAAAGCATGCCAAACGAGGTAGGGCACATATGAAGTCCATTCGAGGTGTTTGGCACTCGGTTTCATTGCGTGTCTCGATTTTGTCCGTATGGAGTTTGTAGTACCCGTTGAAACCCACCTTGGTGGAAAGTTTAACACTGGGTCGGATTGATTCACAATCATTGCGGAAAATAGTTAGGGCACACGTGAAGTCCATTCGATGTGTTTAGCACGCAATTTCATTTGGTCACTCGATTTCGTACGAGTGGAGTTTAAAGTACCCGTCAGAATCCATTTCGGTGGAAAGTTTAACACGGAGTCAGACGGATTCAAAATGTCTGCCGAGATGAGTGGGGATGCATATGAAGTCCATTCGGGGTATTTGGTACTTAGTTTCATTTCGTGACTCGATTTCGTATGCATGCAGTTTACATATTCCGTCGAAACCCATTTTGGAGGAAAGTTTACCGTCGAGTTGGATGGATTCGAAATGTGTGACAAAATGAGATGTGATGAATGTCAAGTCCATTCAAGGTGTTTGCCGCTCTGTTTATTTCATGTCTCGATTTCACATACATGGAGTTTGTAGTGCCCGTCGGAATTCGATTTTGACGAAAGTTTAACACCGACTCAGTTGGATTCAATGCACGCCACATAAGGTAGGGCACATATGAAGTCCATTCGAGTTGTTTGGCACTCAGTTTCATTGCGTGTCTCGATTTTGTCCGTATGGAGTTTGTAGTACCCGTTGAAACCCACTTTGGTGGAAAGTTTAACACTGGGTAGGATTGATTCAGAATCAATGCGGAAAATAGTTAGGGCACACGTGTAGTCCATTCGATGTGTTTGGCACTCAGTTGCATTTCGTCGCTCGATTTCGTATGAGTGGAGTTTAAAGTACCAGTCAGAATCCATTTCGGTGGAAAGTTTAGCACGGAGTCAGGCGAATTCAAATTGTATGCCAAAATGGGTGGGGATGCATATGAAGTCCATTCGTGGTATTCGGTACGCAGTTTCATTTCGTGACTCGATTTCGTACGCATGCAGTTTACATTTCCCGTCGAAACCCATTTTTGGAGGAATGTTTACAGTCGAGTTGGATGGTTTCGAAATGCGTGCCAAAATGAGATATGATGCATGTCAAGTCCATTCAAGGTGTTTGCCACTCAGTTTATTGACATACATGGAGTTTGCAGGGCGTCGGAATTCGATATTGAGGAAAGTTTAACACCGACTCGGATGGATTCAAAGCATGCCAAACGAGGTAGGGCACATATGAAGTCCATTCGAGGTGTTTGGCACTCGGTTTCATTGCGTGTCTCGATTTTGTCCGTATGGAGTTTGTAGTACCCGTTGAAACCCACCTTGGTGGAAAGTTTAACACTGGGTCGGATTGATTCAGAATCAACGCGGAAAATAGTTAGGGCACACGTGTAGTCCATTCGATGTGTTTGGCACTCAGTTTCATTTCGTCGCTCGATTTCGTACGAGTGGAGTTTAAAGTACCAGTCAGAATCCATTTCGGTGGAAAGTTTAACACGGAGTCAGGCGAATTCAAAATGTATACCAAAATAGGTGGGGATGCATATGAAGTCCATTCGGGGTATTCGGTACTCAGTTTCATTTCGTGACTCGATTTCGTATGCATGCAGTTTACATATTCCGTCGAAACCCATTTTGGAGGAAAGTTTACCGTCGAGTTGGATGGATTCGAAATGTGTGCCAAAATGAGATGTGATGCATGTCAAGTCCATTCAAGGTGTTTGCCGCTCTGTTTATTCACATACGTGGAGATTGCAGGGCGTCGGAATTCGATATTGAGGAAAGTTTAACACCGACTCGGATGGATTCAAAGCATGCCAAACGAGGTAGGGCACATATGAAGTCCATTCGAGGTGTTTGGCACTCGGTTTCATTGCGTGTCTCGATTTTGTCCGTATGGAGTTTGTAGTACCCGTTGAAACCCACCTTGGTGGAAAGTTTAACACTGGGTCGGATTGATTCACAATCATTGCGGAAAATAGTTAGGGCACACGTGAAGTCCATTCGATGTGTTTAGCACTCAATTTCATTTGGTCACTCGATTTCGTACGAGTGGAGTTTAAAGTACTCGTCAGAATCCATTTCGGTGGAAAGTTTAATACGGAGTCAGACGGATTCAAAATGTCTGCCGAGATGAGTGGGGATGCATATGAAGTCCATTCGGGGTATTTGGTACTCAGTTTCATTTCGTGACTCGATTTAGTATGCATGCAGTTTACATATTCCGTCGAAACCCATTTTGGAGGAAAGTTTACCGTCGAGTTGGATGGATTCGAAATGTGTGCCAAAATGAGATGTGATGAATGTCAAGTCCATTCAAGGTGTTTGCCGCTCTGTTTATTTCATGTCTCGATTTCACATACATGGAGTTTGCAGTGCCCGTCGGAATTCGATTTTGACGAAAGTTTAACACCGACTCAGTTGGATTCAATGCACGCCACATAAGGTAGGGCACATATGAAGTCCATTCGAGTTGTTTGGCACTCAGTTTCATTGCGTGTCTCGATTTTGTCCGTATGGAGTTTGTAGTACCCGTTGAAACCCACTTTGGTGGAAAGTTTAACACTGGGTCGGATTGATTCAGAATCAATGCGGAAAATAGTTAGGGCACACGTGTAGTCCATTCGATGTGTTTGGCACTCAGTTGCATTTCGTCGCTCGATTTCGTATGAGTGGAGTTTAAAGTACCAGTCAGAATCCATTTCGGTGGAAAGTTTAGCACGGAGTCAGGCGAATTCAAATTGTATGCCAAAATGGGTGGGGATGCATATGAAGTCCATTCGGGGTATTCGGTACTCAGTTTCATTTCGTGACTCGATTTCGTACGCATGCAGTTTACATTTCCCGTCGAAACCCATTTTTGGAGGAATGTTTACGGTCGAGTTGGATGGTTTCGAAATGCGTGCCAAAATGAGATATGATGCATGCCAAGTCCATTCAAGGTGTTTGCCACTCAGTTTATTGACATACATGGAGTTTGCAGCGCGTCGGAATTCGATATTGAGGAAAGTTTAACACCGACTCGGATGGATTCAAAGCATGCCAAACGAGGTAGGGCACATATGAAGTCCATTCGAGGTGTTTGGCACTCGGTTTCATTGCGTGTCTCGATTTTGTCCGTTTGGAGTTTG